>CM077668.1:127396810-129896810 GCA_039707655.1 Elymus sibiricus
CGGTGCTACCGTGCGAGTGGCTGTCGGATGCTTTCATGATTCGAGCTGGCATCAAAGAGGAGTTTGATATATACGTGCGCAAGGCCGAGCTCATGGAGTTCTTGGCAGACAGGTGCCCGCAATACTATGACCTCACTGATTCCTTTGTGCGAAGATTCAAGTATGTATATCAGCGCACCTCCCATTATATTATTTTCAACCTATATGAAAATCCTTTTCGCATGACTGTTGAAGAATTTAGTGAAGCATGCAAAATTCCATTCTAGGGGACTTGCACTGAACCTCGTAAATCCGATTGCAATGAATTTCTCATGAACATCACTAAGGGTGAAACTAGGGGCATCACACAAGCTACTATGGGGAGCATTCATTTTCCTGCTATACATTATTTTGCTCTGTTCATTGGTAGATGCATCAATGGTAAACAGGACCCTAGTCATTTATGTGCACCTGAATTGAGCATCCTTAAAAGTGTAGTGCTAGGAGATAGACAATTTAACATGGGGGCTATTGTGGCACGTCGTTTACATAACAATGCCCTAGTTGGTGATTTCTTTGGTGGAATTTATGCCACTCGCTTAGCTGCTTATCTTGGTGTGCCCATTAAACAAAATGACACCCTTTTGCCTCCTAGTTTTCTTGATTATAATGCTATGGAGCGCCACCAGTTCCTTGAGAGGGGTCTTCCCCCGTTTAGATACAGGCTAATCTTTAATAGGCATCGTGTTTTCCATATTGTTTTGCCTGCTCCCGCCTTCTTTGATTTCCAGGGAAAACATAGACATTTTATACTTGAGGAGGAGGCTGAGGAGTATGAGAGGGCGGCAGAGACCGAGCGCCTTAACGAGGCAGCTCGCCGAGCTTTGACAGCTGCATTTCAGTATAACCTGAACTACCATCATGGGCATTATCCCGGCCAGGACTGGCCGTAGACCAACTTAGGCCAAAAGCCTAAGCTTGGGGGAGTACGTATTTCTCACCGACATTACATTCATGTCCGCACATTCATTCCAGTTGTCGGTGTTCATCCTTTTTCATTGTATATCCATGTTCGTTTTATTTTCGCTTTCTTCTTGTGTGTTTGAAAAACTTTTGAAAATCCAAAAAAAATAGTTTTAGTTTCTTTCCTGTTTAGTTAATTCGTAGTAGTAAAAGAAAACCCAAAAAGATTTCTTGTTTCTTCTTTTGCTTGTTGGGAACTTTCCCGTGTAAATAGTTTTTCTCGTTTTTCATTTTCCTTCATTAATTTGCTTTCTTCAGAAAAACCAAAAACTCCAAAAATATTTCAGTGTGTTTCTCTTAATTTCTTTTCTTTTCGTTGAGTCATCGTAAGGAGAAAGACCACGATGAAAATGTTGAGTGGCTCCCATATGCTTTATTGTTGATCTAACAAAGAGCCACTATTATTTTGTCGTCTCCTTTGAATAAATGTTTGCAGATTCCAGCTTAGTCCACGACACACTTGCACCATTATTATTACTATCACATCATTCGGTTGTGCAAGTGAAAGGCAATAATGACGATATTTGATGAAGTGATTGCGGTGAAGAAAAGCTGGTATGAACCCTTCTTGTTTTTGTCTTTGTAAATATGTTTAGCTCAGTATTCATAATTCAGCATTATTATGAATAAACATATTTGTGATGACAATTAGATATTATAGTTGCTCATGCCATGCTTAAATAGCTAGGAGTGGATAATGAATTGTCTTGAGTGTCAACATGCATTAAAATGGTTGTGATGTAGTATGTTAGCATGGTATCCTCCTCTGAGTAATTCGAGTGGCTTGACTTGGCACATGTTCATACATGTAGTTGAATCAAAACCAACATAGCCTCCATGATATTTATGTTCAGGGTGTTGATATCCTACTCATGCTCGTATTCAATGTTAATTATTCACAATGCATGTCTATGACCGTTTTCGCTCTCTAGCTGGTCGCTTCTCAATCTATTTGCTAGCCTTCGCCTATACTAAGCAGGAATACTGATTGTGCATTCAAATCCCTAAACCAAAGTTATTCCAGATGAGTCCACTATATCTACCTATATGCGGTATTACTCTGCCGTTCCAAGTAAATTTGCAAGTGCCACCTCTAAATATTCAAACGAACATCTGTTTTGTGTGCCCGTACCGCTCATGGAGCGACAGGGGGCGGTCAGTATCTTCCATGCTAAGTGGGTTATTCTCAAGATGAGTGTTTATTCACTTGTCATTGCATGAGAGACGCTGGTATTTGGGATGCCCAGTCCTATGCTCAAAATCGTTATATAATGCAAACAAACTCCCCCGAAAGTTGTTGGTATGGAGGGCACAGGAGGATTCGGCTAGCCATGGCTTGTGTTGGTACGGTGGAGGGGGAGTAAACTTTACCGTTCCGCTTGGGAACCGCCTATAGTGTGTTTAGCATGGAAGATATTGAAAACTCTCGGTCATGACGTTGACAGGAAAAGCATACCTCCCGAAATTATTTTCATCTCTAATTTAAGCTTCGAGCTCTGGCACCACTGCAAATCCATGCTTCCCTCTACGAAGGGCATATCCATTTACTTTTATGTTAGTTTATTTTTATTGTTGAGTCATCACCCTCTTATTTAAAGCACCAGTTGGAGAGCACTATTATCATTTTTATGCATTGAGTATAGTTAATGTTGGGTGTGACCATGACTGGATATCCTCTACCCTGAATTACAATGTTTAGTCGTTGCTTAAATCTCAGAGCTGCTCTGCATTTATGTTTTGCGGTCTCAGAAAGGGCCAGCGAGATACCATGTTATTATATTATATCATGATTGTTTTGACAAAGTGTTGGCAACCGAGATATCTTATTATTGCTCGCCAGTTGGTTATGTTATTGCCATGAGTAAATGTGGGACCTAAGTGTTATCATCAATATGGTTAGTTCATAATCTTTGCTTTAAACATGGATGCTAGTTAAGTACATATACAGACAACAAGAACAAAAGAGTTTGTAAAAGTTTTTCTTTATCACTTTTAGTTTGTCACCTGAATTGCTTGAGGACAAGCAATGAGTTAAGCTTGGGGGAGTTGATACGTCCCAAACGTATCTACTTTTCCAAACACTTTTGCTCTAGTTTGGACTCTAATTTGCATGATTTGAATGGAACTAACCCGGACTGACGCTGTTTTCAGCAGAATTGCCATGGTGTTGTTTTTGTGCAGAAATATAAGTTCTCAGATGGACCTGAAAATTTACGGAGAATTATTTCAGAATATATAAAAAATACTGGCGCAAAGATCCACCAGAGGGGGGGCCACCAGGCACCACAAGCCTGGGGGGCGCGGCCACCCCCAGGGCGCGCCTGGCAGGCTTGTGGGCCCCTGGCAACTCCGTTTGACCTAACTCCAATGCTATAAGTACCTATTCGTGGAGAAAAAAATCAGAGAGAAATAATCATCATGTTTTACGAGACGGAGCCGCCGCCACCCCTTGTTCTTCATCGGGAGGGCTGATCTGGAGTCCGTTCGGGGCTCCAGAGAGGGGGATTCGACGCCGTCGTCATCATCAACCTTCCTCCATCACCAATTTCATGATGCTCACCGCCGTGCGTCAGTAATTTATTCGTAGGCTTGCTGGACGGTGATGGGTTGGATGAGATTTACCATGTAATAGAGTCAATTTGGTAGGGCTTTGATCCCTAGTATCCACTATGTTCTGAGATTGATGTTGCTATGACTTTGCTATGCTTAATGCTTGTCACTAGGGCCCGAGTGCCATGATTTCAGATCTGAACCCTTTATGTTTTCATGAATATATTTGAGTTCTTGATCCTATCTTGCAAGTTATATGCACCTATTACGTGTCATGATCCACATACCCCAAGGTGACAATAATTGGGATTCTTTCCGGTGATTGTCGTAGTTTGAGGAGTTCATGTATTCACTATGTGCTAATGCTTTGTTCCAGTTCTCTATTAAAAGGGGGCCTTAATATCCCTTAGTTTCCTTAAGGACCCCGCTGCCACGGGAGGGGAGGACAAAAGATGTCATGCAAGTTCTTACTATAAGCACATATGACTATATACGGAATACATGCCTATATTACATTGATGAATTGGAGCTATTGTGTATCGCCCTAGGTTGTGACTATTACATGATGAATGTCATCCAGCATAGTTATCCATCACCTATCCAATGCCTGCGCTTTTCGCATATTGATCTTTGCTAAGTTACTTTCGTTGCTGCTGCTGTTACAATCACTACAAACTGTTACTGTTACTGCCCTAGTTACTATTGTTACTATTACTACTGCTATTGAAACTATCATACTACTGTGCTACTAAACACTTTGCTGCAGATATTTAGTTCTATAGGTGTGGTTGAATTGACAACTCAACTGCTAATACTCGCAAATATTCTTCGGCTCCCCTTGTGTCGAATCAATAAATCTGGATGAAATACTACCCGCGAAAACTATTGCGATCCCCTATACTTGTGGGTTATCACTACCTCGACATCATCAGGAGAAGCCTAACCCTAGAGCTAGGTGGATGACAATTATGATTCTGTATCCTCTACAGGCTAAACCCTCCATCTTATATACACGCCACGCAGGGGTATCTAAGGTTACATAGGCGATATCTAGGGATGCGTATGGATGCGGCAGGAGATGTCTTGGGGTACACTCCAAGTCTTCGGCAGAGACCGTCTTGATCATGTCACAGCTCCCGGCGTCCATCTGGATGGGAACAGGGCCTTCGGGCGCAGACCGAGGACTATGGGCCGTCTAGGTTGGTACCCCCTAATCCAGGACACCGTCAGTAGCCCCTGAACTGGTCTTCGACGCCGAGGACGACACCTTTGTCTTCAGAAACTTCGGATCCAGAGTCTTTGGTTCGATAGACGAGTTCCCGTTTGTTATTTTCAGCTCGGCTTTGAAGTCTTCGGTATGTTTGACGATTGTTATTCCGGCCCCACTACACGTGGCCTCCAATCCCTGACCTCGATCACCGTGCCTCCTGGGGAATCGAGTCACTTTATAGCGAGACGTCGAAGCATCAGCCTATTTTACTTATAAATATATATATCTGGTTTACGCCAAAGCGCATCTTGACCCCTCCCCGCAGCCCATACGAATCCTCCTCTCTACTCCCAGCTCCAACCCAGAGAGCTTCGAGCTATGGCCAATGACGCGGGATCTTCACTGCGCCCTCACGGTCCCATCAGGGGTGATTGGGGGAGCTGCTCTGTAGCGACCCGACCCAATACGGTCAAGTCTATGTGCTTTCTGTGCCATCCCTGGATCAGTATGATGGCACACACAGTACTTCGATGAAATACCATAACATCACATGTAAAACAATTACCGTAGATCCAGAGTATACCTTATATATCACAGCGGAAACAAGCAATAAGGGTGTGGAGTCCCATCAACACCAACGGCAAGTTGAGTGTAGACCGTAACCCTACAACGTAACTCTTACTCGTCATAGAAATACCTGCAACATGATATGTTGCAGCCGTGTAGGTCAGTACATTGAATGTACTGGCAAGATCACAATAGAAATCAGATGATAAAGACTATGCTATATGCAATATGGATTTGTGGCTCTGTGTCTGAGTTTTTGCATAAAAGTTGGTTTTATTTTCCCTACATCAAAGGAATATCAGGAGTCTTCACTACAGAGTTATCTACTATGACATGGTTCCGCCAACCGATGTCTCATAGCCCCAATTATCATAAGTTGCCCACAATTACTTATCAGTCCGGTGTTGAGAGTTCAGAGTTAGATCCAAGTCCAGAGGCTCAATTTGTCCGTAACCGGGGACACGGCTAATCGATTAGGTTTTAACTCTGCAGAGTGTTGTGCACTTTACCCACAAGAATCGTTCCCTCCTTTTATGTCCTCGCACTGCCGGTGTTTGAGAACAGGACAAATGAAACATGGTCTTTCAGAGGTGTTTCCCTAACCACAGATAGTGCCCATCCAACCCTACCGTTTGTCCACATCTGCTAGCAACTGCCCCGCCAGAGTCACAACTAAGATCAACCAAGCCAGAGCCCATATTGACTTGTGGTTGCACAGGTAAGCTTCCGGGGATGAAGTATTCTTCCGTCTCTTTGAGCCTGGGTGAAGCTTTCTGTAGGGGAACGCGACAGAAAACAAAAAAAATTGGTACAGCGAGCACGCCCAGGATCACTATGGAGATGCATACAAGGTTTGGATCTGATCGTTACCGACTCGTAGCGTAGCGGAAGTAGAGTCGATGAAGATCGTCGATGCAGATCCCCGTAGCTAGGATTTACAACCTCCCAACCGCGAGGATGTACTCCCTCGTCTTCTCCTCAGACAGTCCCTCGGACAGCCCTTCGGGAGGCGGTCGGACAGTCCCCCGGACGGTGTCACGGACAGCCCTTCGGGAGGCACTCATAGAAACTCGGACGGTCACTCGGACAGCCCTTCGGGAGGCACTCTCGAACAGCCCCTCGGGAAAAAAGATCAAACCTACGACCTCTCTACGGGGTTGCACACATACGGTGTCAGCTATCCGGCATGGCTTCGCCGTCCAGAACTAGTTCCTACCGGACCCAGACAGCCTTTCGGCTCTACGAAACTATTTCGTGTGAGGGAGAGAAGAAGCCAGATCATTGCATGGCATAATGTATGAGAGAAAGAGTGAGTTTGGGAAGCCCCCTCCACCCCTATTTATAGGCCAAGCCCAAGGGGTAGAGGGCACTTGGAAATACGAAAATGCCCTCAAAGGTGGCTTCCCAAAGAAGCTACCAAATAGTGTTTCCACTATTCATGAAAATATTTTTCCGCGACCGTTAAATCCGAAAATATTTCTATAGGTCCAGAACATTTCCAGTACCCACTAAAACAATTCTGGACGCGTTCTGAAACATTTCCGGATCAATGATTTTCATCAGCAAAATGCAAACAAGAATGCGTTTTCACTATTCATGAAGACAATTTTTCGTGTCCGTTAAATCCGAAAATATTTCTGTAGGTCCAGAACATTTCCAGCACCCACTAAAACAATTCTGAACGCGTTCCGAAACATTTCCGGATCAATGATTTTCTTCAACGAAAAGCAACCAAAGCGGTTCCGGCAGCTCCGGAACATTTCTGGTTTTTTTCTCCGGAAAAATCCCAGAAGTTCCCAGAACCATTCTGGCACCCTCCAAGAATTTCCAAGCGTGTGCCGAAACCATTTTGACTTAATGGTATACTCTGAAACAACTTTTCAGTTTTACCGAAACTCTTCCGGTGTTCTCTCTCCGGAACTCTTCCGTTGTCTCCGAAACTTTTCCGGTGACTTTCTCTCAGACTCCCTATCTAGTATTCAGCAGATAGATGACCCTTAAGCGTGTGACGCTATAGGTTCAGTGAAGTATAGACATGACCGGAACACTTTCTGATCAATGATCAACATCGGAGCCGTGGACACCCATATTGACCCCTATACCCACATGAATAAATATTCGAGTGAACCTCCAGTTACCGTGTGCTATTCCTGTTGCTTCGCGATATGTTACAAACACCCGAGGTGAGATTTATCGGCATCCCCGTGGATCAACACTTGTCCACAATGCCAGTTACCTCGTTACCGGTTTTGTTCTCTTTTCTCGTTCCCGTGTTCCGGCATCCCTGTGATCAAATCACAATGTGTCTGGCCAGACGATGATGGATACCGTAACACCGAGAGGGCCCAAAGAATATCTCTCCATCGTCGGAGGAGCAAATCCCAATCTTGAGCTATCAAGTCCCTTGACATACTTTCCGATGAACCCGTAAGCCGCCGTAATAGCCACCCAGTTACGGATGACGTTTAACAAACCCCAAAGTTCATGAAGCAAGCATGAAGAAACTCGATACTCGCATGGTCTAAGGAATCATGCAAACGTTAATTTTCTCTGTGTTATTAACCATTAACTTGTGACGAATGTATCTCATAGCATAACATCAATTCGGGTCGATTCAACACAAATGTTCTTCTAACATTGTGCCCTCAAAGTTTGCTCGCATAGTCATGCCCATGATCAGGAAAACAGGATCATCATGCAACACTTGAGCTAGTCTTAGAGGTATGACTAGGAATACAATTTATCGTTTATTTTCCACACGTGCATATGAGTTTTCCTCCGAGCCTTGTGGTTATTGCAGACTCGAGAACCATAGCAGTTATAGCACGGAATATAAACTTAATTACGAACATGGGGATAAATAATAACATTTATTATTGCCTCTAGGGCATATCTCGTACACTTTCCGCATGATGTCATGGCGCTTACCCATGCATCCCGGGGTATCCATTGGGTTTTCCCATGATGTCCGTCAAACCGGGTCATCCACTGGGTTTTTCCCATGATGCCCGTCTAAACCATCCTCCACCCAGAGGTATATTGAATTCTTGTCTCGAGTCTTGAAGTCTTGAGGTCTTGTAGATGAAGGCCTTGACGTTGCCATCTTGAAGTTGTCGTCATTGAAGTAGAGTCCTACTTCTCACACAACACATGAGCACTCATACCAATCCCCGTCTACAATGGCGTAGCATAACATAAACAACGTTCCCGGGGCTCAGTAACAATGGTGTGGGTTCCTACCTCATGCTTCTAACCAACTACAAGATTCAATATACTACTTGAGGGGTGTGGAAAAGGTGACACTAATGCAAATAAAAACATAGGTATGAACATATGGTCAAAGTGAACTTGCCTGGTATTAGTTGTTCAAGATTTATGGCTCTCAGAAATTACTTGATAGAACTATTCGTCACTCTCCGAGAATAATCTAATATAACCAAATAATTGCATACATATAAGAAATCACTCTACAAACAAGTCAATCAACAAATAGAACTAAATTGAAATTCATAGAGAACTCCAACAAGAAAATCCAAAAGAAAAACTATAAAGAACTTATGAAAACTTAAAGAATCTCAAATTCAATCAAAAAAACTCTCTGAACAAAAATAAATTTTTAACATAAAGGAAAATATTTTTTTTTAATTAAACAGAAAGTATTTTATAATATTTTTCATTAGCAAAACAATTAAGCTAAAAGCTTTTATAAAACTCTAGTTATGGCCCATACAAGTTTTAATACAAAACAGTAGCAAAATAAGTTTAAATAATTATAAAAAATTTCTACTGTTGTCTAACAGATACATATTATAATTTGTCAAAAGCGACAAAAAGAATTACTTAAAAACAAAAGATTAAGAATAAAACAAATCCATAGACAAAACAGTACTGTTTTTATTCAAAAAAATATTAAATTATTCAAAAGTAATTTGTGAAACCCTACTGGTTAGACAAAAGATCAAGTGACAACTATCAAAAAGAATCAACTAAAAACCTATTTTTAATTATAAGATATTAGGAAATTAGGGTTTAAAGCAAATCTATTCAAATGCAAATTTAACATTTTCAAACATGAAAAGTTTTTGAATCTACTAAAACTACATAAAATTTCTGATCTAATGCAAAAAGAATCACTCCATTTGGATCTGTAGACTTGGAGATATGATTTTTCTAAGATTGCCATTTTTCTGAAAAAAGGAATTACGGGAATTTCCTGGAGCTCACTGGAGTTGGTCGCCGGAGTTGGGGAAGAGGAGCTCGGATCTGATGCTGCAGTGGCTCCCGGAGAAAGGCGAGCACGGGACGGACAATAGGGCGTCGCAGCAACCTCAGGGGAGGCCGGGGCAGGGCCAACCGATCCTCGGGCGGCGGTGGAGAAGCCGCCAGAGCTTACGAACTCCGGCGAGCTCTTGCGGAAGGTGGAATGGGGTAGGAGGGCTCCCGAGGGAGGGAATCGGACAAGGGGAGAGAGGGCATCGAGGTGGCAGTACTTATAAGCGAGGGGGGATGTCCAGGTGCAGTGAACGTGGTGGTTGAAATCCGGAAATGGCGGGATCTCCGGTGAGGGAATCTCGGGAGTTAATTCGCGTCATAATTTGGATGAGGGAGGTGCGGGGATTCCATTCAGAGGAGTCTTGGGGCGAAACAGAGAAGGGGAGGGGTGGGGTGTGGGGTGGGGTGCTTCCTCTGTGCGTGTGTGCGTTCGTTCTGGAGGTAGAAGACGACCCAGGGTCGTGGGCGTGCGTAGCAGATGGGCTAAGCCCATGTGCATGAGTTGTTTTTCTTTATAAAACAAAGAGAATAAAGTATAAATAAAAGAAAAACAATAAAACTTTTACATAGACATATTATATATAATTTTTTTTACAAAAATAAGTCCTAGAACATGAACTATTTTTCAAGTTCAAATAAAATTCACACAAAATCTCAAAATTGAAACAGTGCTACTGTTGCATTTAAAATGCAATAAAAATTATTTTTAAATTATCAAAATGATTTGAAATTTACTTTTCTTCATTTTTTTGTTGAAGAGAATCATTTTACCCTTATTTCCATATATTTATTTTTAGGGGAAAACTAATTTGAATAAAAACCAAATAACTCCAAATTGGGTTTGAATTTGAATTTCAAACCACTTTCAAATCTTTTCTGCTTTTCCTTGGCCAAATATATTTCAAATGTCTCTGAATATTTGAAGTGTCATATTACCTTTCTCATTTTGAATATTTTCAGAGAATTTGAAATTTGGAAATTCAAATATCTTCAAATTGAGAGTGGGTTTCAAAATAACTTCAAAGGGACTTTCAATTCGATTCTTTTAAACTTCCAACCCATATTTCATATAATTTGAAGAAGTCATTTTATCTTCTCTCATGAAAATCATTGAGTTGCATAAAGTTTATGAATTTGAAATATTCTCAAATGGAATTCAAATCTTTTCAAAAACCCATTTCATTTCTTTGATGGAAGAAGTCATGTCATCTTCACTCTAGGGTTTCTGGTTTGAATTGAATTTGTATTCAAGGAACCCAATTGCAAAAATGAAAGTTTGGGAAAGTCATTTCATTCCCTCTCATTAAACTTTCAAAAGTTTCAAATTGCACTCACTTTCAGTCAATCAATCAAACTATCAATCATATTTCTTTAATAAATATAACATTCCAAAATTTAGAATTTTGGGATGTTACAAACCTACCACACTTAAAATGAATCTCGTCCTTGAGATTCGAAGAGGCTAGCAAGAAAAGGTTAGGGTTTGGGGGTCTTCTAGCAAATCCATTGGTCGGAAAGGTCTGGGGTGCTACCACACTTAAAATGAAAGTCATGGGTCCATCAAAACTCAGGTACTTATTTCTTTGACTGAATATGCCTTCTCACAAAATCTTGAGTCCTTGCATAAGTTCTTCCAGGTCTTGAAAAGTCTGACGCCAATACCAAACAACTGTCGTAAATCTCATGGTGGTCAACAATTTATGGTTTCCTGCAGGAAAATGGTTTGGGTTGAATCTCACCGTAAAACCTACGTTTGGCAAGAACTGCCTTGTACATGGGCTTCTCAGCATACCATTCTAAGGCTTAAACAAAGTTTTCAACGATCGTCGTCTCTCTACTATAGGTAAGTCACTCCAGATTTACCATTCCAAATAGCAAGAGCGAATGATAAGAGTAAGTCGGTATGGTGATCAATCCATTCCGCACCCAAATCATTACCCTGTATGAGGTTTTGCGAATCTCGCATTTCTAACACTCGGGCATTCTCACAAGTATTGCAGAATTTCTCTTGTCCTCGAACTGGGTTCGGGTAATTCCATTGGTTCTGCAAGCCAAATATAACATCTATCGTTTCTTCACAACTCTCGGGTTTTTGCATAATTTCCTATGAAACGTCTGTTGATCAATTCACAGCTTCTTCCAAATCCTTATTAATATTCTTGGGCCTGTGGGTTATGGGTCCACTTCGATTCTTGTACAGCTTTAACTCATCCTTGGAGTTACTATTGTTTCATATTCCAACATTACACCATCCTTAAATCCAATAATACTTCATTCCTTCATACTCTTGGGGTATCCAACATATCGTAAACAAAACTCCAACTTATTTTGTCCAAACTCCACTCTGTGGAATACATTTTCCTTTCCCTTGGTCAAGTGTTCACACAGAAAAGTATCACTATTAAAATAATATGCACTGGTTCATCCATAAATCCTGTTCTCCTCTTATCAAATCTTTTATTACATCCTTAACCACTTCTCAAAACTCCAAATTCAAAAGTACTTTATTACAAATGCTGCCATCCACATAGTTTGGTAGGGTCAAGCATTACTTTCATCTTTATTTATTTGTTCAAACTCCTTGGCATGAACAGTACATTCTTCTCCTTTGTTTCCTGTGGTTTTACAGATTACTACCACACATAAAATGAAATGTACTAGTCCATCCATAGGTCTTATTCTTCATATCTCCAAACATGATCACAATAACATACAATGCAATAATTGAGATCAGGACACATTTGTCCTCATTGATTCATGAACCATTACAACCTCCTAGATTTCCATTAAATAATTTACTCAACATTCTCATGAAAAATAAGAGTGCTTCCTATTACACTTATTATCATTATCAACATCTCATCTACTCAGCTCCAGCCTTCTTCTTGTCTGGACATTTATCGGCATAATGTCCTGCTTTGCACTGAAAACATATGATTTCCGACAAGTCTCGGGGCTTCTTGGTGACTATGTAATCTCCTTGGGTTCTTGGCTTCCTTTTTGGACATTTATCCATGTAGTGATCTATGTTCTTGCACTTGAAACACATGATATGACTCAGGTCCTTCTCTGCAGAAATTGGGTTGTTCTGAGGATGTCTTTGTTTTCTCTTCCTGGGCTTCTTTGTTCCGATCAAACCTTCTATTTCCTATGGATCAAACTCCACTTCTTCTGTCGGGAAGTTTATCAGATACTCTTTTCTTTCCATCTTGCAATACTGTGAAAAATGTCCTTCTTCTCCACAGGAATAGCAGGCATTGGAATAAAAGTTGTTTAGGCCTTCTTCATCTGGGTCTTCAACAACTTCCTTCATCACAGGGTATTCTAAACTTTCCTTGAGGGCTTCCTTCATGGCTTCCTTCTATTGCTTGATGACTTCTTGTACCTTGGGGTAAATTTGGCATGGAGCCGGGTAATGAGTAGTTCCTTCACACAAGAAGCATGTCACCAGCCTAGTTGGGCATTCTTCATCTGGGTGATTTTCTTCACAATGAGGGCATCCTTCCTTGTGTTCTTCCTGGGTGTGTCCTAATTCTCCGCAAATCTTGTATGCACAAGGTTTCTCCTTCGGGTTATCATAGTGCTTCCGGATAAGACGGGATCTTAACAGAGTCTCCTTGAATTCCTCCCAAGTTTTTGCTCTATTACATCCTTGTATGGCTTGGTGCATTTTCCACCAAGTTGCAGCACTTTTTGTAAAGTACTGAAGAGTGTATTGAACCTCATACTTTCTTGCAATCAAATTGTTTCCGAAGTGGTTCTCCATGTTCTGAATCCATAGCTCTGCCTCCGGCTGAGTCATCGGTCCAGAGAATACAAGTCCTTCTTCATTCATCATCTATTGGGTCCAAGGGTTTTTGGGATGAGATACGAGAGAGGGATAGGGAGATACACACAATACAAATAATAGTTTTGAAAATAGGTTTTATTTGTGGCTGTCGGAAAACACACACAAATGATAGCTCACAAAATCATCGTATCTAACGTGAGTATACAACAGGGGTTTGGTCTTCTAAAGGTCTTATGAACATTGGGATTCTTCTGGGTCTTCAATTTCTCCGAGTCTTCGGAGTCTTCAACCGTTATGGCTTCAATTCTTCTAATGCAGGGTGAAATTTTCTTTATTCTGAAGTGGTTCTCGATTGATCCTCCATGTGGTCAAAAGGGAAAGAGGTGTATTTTAACTATTTGAGGTAAGAGGGACTATTTGATAAAATCAGAAGAGACGAGAAATAAAGGGCCTTTTTGAAAATAAAGTTTTCGAGAAATTCTTTCCTAAGGCTTTTTAGTTTCTAGGGTCACGTCCTACAGTCAACATGTGCTCTGATACCATCTCTGTAGCGACCCGACCCAATACGGTCAAGTCTGTGTGCTTTCTGTGCCATCCCTGGATCAGTATGTTGGCACACACAGTACTTCGATGAAATACCATAACATCACATGTAAAAAAATTACCATAGATTCAGAGTATACCTTATATATCACAACGGAAACAAGCAATAAGGGTGTGGAGTCCCATCAACGCCAACGGCAAGTTGAGTGTAGACCGTAACCCTACAACGTAACTCTTACTCGTTGTAGAAATACCTGCAGCATGATACGTTGCAGCCGTGTAGGTAAGTACATTGAATGTACCGGCAAGATCACAATAGAAATTAGATGATAAAGACTATGCTATATGCAATATGGCTTTGTGGCTCCGTGTCTGAGTTTTTGCATAAAAGCTGGTTTTATTTTCCCTACATCAAAGGAATATCAGGAGTCTTCATTACAGAGTTATCTACTATGACATGGTTCCGCCAACCGATGTCTCATAGCCCCAAGTATCATAAGTTGCCCACAATTAGTTATCAGTCCGGTGTTGAGAGTTCAGAGTTAGATCCAAGTCCAGAGGCTCAATTTGTCCGTAACCGGGGACACGGCTAATCGATTAGGTTTTAACTCTGCAGAGTGTTGTGCACTTTACCCACAAGAATCGTTCCCTCCTTTTATGTCCTCGCACAGCCGGTGTTTGAGAACAGGACGAACGAAACATGGTCTTTCAGAGGTGTTTCCCTGACCACAGACAGTGCCCATCCAACCCTACCATTTGTCTACATCTGCTAGCAACTGCCTCGCCAGAGTCACAAATAAGATCAACCAAGCCAGAGCCCATATTGACTTGTGGCTGCAGAGGTAATCTTCCGGGGATGAAGTATTCTTCCATCTCTTTGAGCCTGAGTGAAGCTTTCCGCAAGATGTCATGGCGCTTGCGCATGCATCCCGGGGTATCCATTGGGTTTTCCCACGATGCCCGTCGAACCGGGTCATCCATTGGGTTTTTCCCACGATGCCCGTCTAAACCATCCTCCACCCAGAGGTATATTGAATTCTTGTCTCGAGTCTTGAAGTCTTGAGGTCTTGTTGATGCAGGCCTTGATGTTGCCATCTTGAAGTTGTCGTCATTGACGTCGAGTCCTACTTCTCACACCACTCACGAGCACTCATACCAATCTCCGTCTACGATGGCGTAGCATAACATAAACAACAATCCCGGGGCTCAGTAACAATGGTGTGGGTTCCTACCTCATGCTTCTAACCAACTACAATATTCAATATACGACTGGAGGGATGTTGAAAAGGTGACACTAATACAAATAAAAACATAGGTATGAACATATGGTCAAAGTGAACTTGCTTGGTATTAGTTGTTTAAGATTTATCGCTCTCAGAAATTACTTGATAGAACTATTTGTCACTCTCCAAGAATAATCTAATATAACCAAACAATTGCATACATATAAGCAATCACTCTACAAACAAGTCAATTAACAAATAGAACTAAACTGAAATTCATAGAGAAATCCAACAAGAAAATCCAACGGAAAAACTATAAAGAACTTATGAAAACTTAAAGAAACTCAAATTCAATCAAAAAACTCTCTGAACAAAAATAAAGTTTTAACAGAAAGGAAAATATAATAATTTTAATTAAACAGAAAGTATTTTATAATATTTTTCATTAGCAAAAGAATTAAGCTAAAAGCTTTTATAAAACTCTAGTTATAGCCCATACAAGTTTTAATACAAAACAGTAGAAAAATAATTTTAAATAATTATAAAAAAATTCTACTGTTGTCTAGCAGAAACATATTATAATTTGTCAAAATTGACAAAAATAATTACTTAAAAACAATTAAAAACAAAAGATTAAGAATAAAACAAATCCATAGACAAAGCAGTACTGTTTTTGATTCAAACAAATTTTAAATTATTCAAAAAGTAATTTGTGAAACCCTACGGGTTAGACAAAAGATCAAGTGACATCTAGCAAAAAGAATCAACTAAAAACCTATTTTTAATTACAATATATTAGCAAATTAGGGTTTAAAGCAAATCTATTCAAATGCAAATTTAAATTTTCAAACATGAATTTTTTTTGGATCTACTGAAACTACATAAAATTTGTGATCTAATGCAAAAAGAATCACTCCATTTGGATCTGTAGACTAGGAGATATGATTTTTCTAAGATTGCTTTTTTTCTGAAAAAAGGAATTTCGGGAATTTCCTGGAGCTCACTGGAGTTGGTCGCCGGAGTTGGGGAAAAGGAGCTCGGATCTGATGCTGCAGTGGCTCCCGGAGAAAGGCGAGCACGGTACGGAGAAGAGGGCATCGCAGCAACCTCACGGGAGGCCGGGGCAGGGCCAACCAATCCTCGGGCAGCGGTGGAGAAGCCGCCGGAGCTTACGAACTCCGGGGAGCTCTTGCGGGAGGTGGAATGGGTTAGGAGGGCTCCCGAGGGAGGGAATCGGACGAGGGGAGAGAGGGCTTCGAGTTGGCAGTACTTATAAGCGAGGGGGATGTCCAGGTGTAGTGAACGTGGTGGTTGAAATCCGGCAATGGCGGGATCTCCGGCGAGGGAATCTCGGAAGTTAATTCGCGTCTTAATTGGGATGACGGAGGTGCGGGGATTCCATTCAGAGGAGTCTTGGGGCAAAAGAGAGAAGGGGAGGGGTGGGGCGTGGGGTGGGGTGCTTCCTCTGTGCGTGCGTTCGTTCTGGAGGTAGAAGACGACCCAGGGTCGTGGGCGTGCGTAACAGATGGGCTGAGCCCATGTGTACGATTTGTTTTTTTTATAAAACACAGAGAATAAAGTTTAAATAAAAGAAAAACATTAAAACTTTTACATAGACATATTATATATCATAATTTTTAGAAAAATAAGTCCTAAAACGTTAACTATGTTTCAAGTTCAAATAAAATTCACACAAAATCTCAAAATTCAAACAGTGCTACTGTTGCATTTAAAATGCAATAAAAATTATTTTTAAAATGTCAAAATGATTTCAAATTTACTTTTCTTCATTTTTTTGTTGAAGGGAATCATTTTACCCTTATTTACATATATTTATTTTTAGGAGAAAACTAATTTGAATGAAAACCAAATAACTCCAAATTGGGGTTGAATTTGAATTTCAAACCACTTTCAAATCTTTTCTGCTTTTCCTTGGCCAAATATATTTCAAATGTCTCTGAATATTTGAAGTGTCATATTACTTCTCTCATTTTGAATATTTCCAGAGAATTTGAAATTTGGAAATTCAAATATCTTCAAATTGAGAGTGAGGTTTCAAAATAACTTCAAAGGGACTTTCAATTCGATTCTTTTAAACTTCCAACCCATATTTCATATAATTTGAAGAAGTCATTTTATCTTCTCTCATGAAAATCATTGAGTTGCATAAAGTTTATGAATTTGAAATATTCTCAAATGGAATTCAAATCTTTTCAAAAACCCATTTCATTTCTTTGATGGAAGAAGTCATGTCATCTTCATTCTAGGGTTTCTGGTTTGAATTGAATTTGAATTCAAGGAACCCAATTGCAAAAATGAAAGTTTGGAAAAGTCATTTCATTCCCTCTTATTAAACTTTCAAAAGTTTCAAATTTCACTCACTTTCAGTCAATCAATCAAACTATCAATCATATTTCTTTAATTAATATAACATTCCAAAATTTAGAATTTTGGGATGTTACATGCTCCGTCACACGACTCCACTTAGGGCGTCTAGCCACCCAGGGATATCTGCCAGATTCAAATCTGACCTCTACTCGCTCGGGACTAATCGTCGCGGATGGGCAAGCACGCGCCGAGAGCCACCCTAGCCCTCGCGGGGACGAGCGGGTATGCTTTGTTTCCTTTCTTCTTCGCGGCCTTGGATTTCCTATTCATCCCTTCCTCCGAGGCTTACTCGAATTTTATGGGCTTCAACTCCACCATCTCACCCCCAAATCAATCCTACATATCGTGGGGTTCGTTGCCCTCTGCGAAATGTACCTCGGATGCGAGGCGCACTTCGGGCTCTGGCGGAGGTATTTTTGCATAGTGCCATGTTCCCCAACCGGAGTGCTATTTGAAGTGGGCGTCGACAAGGTCTGCCGAATTGATGGCACCAACTACCCATCGGATACCCCTCAGGAGGATTCCGACATCTGGCGGACAGAGTGGTTTTACATAGATGATGTTCTACTATTTGATCCAGTTCGGCCCGGGCTCCCGGCGTATTCCTCGGAGCCGCCGAAGAAACGCTACAGTTGGAGCGTTGCCCAGGAGGACGATGCCAACATAGTCCGCCTGGTAGCTCAAGTGAAGCAGCTATTCGACACAGGCCTCACTATCATAGATGTGATGGCGATGGCGATCAGACGAAGAGTCCAGCCACTTCAGCAACGCCAACATCTGTTGTGCATGTACAATGGAACCGACGACGCCTCCCGGTCGATAAAGGAGGATCTCGACGACCAGGCGGCACTCGGGGCCGCATTAGCTAGTATCTATCGAGGCTCAGCGGAGGATTTCGCAAGGCGGTAGTTCCGCGACGGGCTGGCTAGTTATAATCCTGCCGAAATTGTAAGTTTTCACGGATTTCCATGTTTATCCGAAATGTTTCATGGTTAATCTTCTCTGACCGACCCTTTACTTAATCTGGTCAGAGATGGAGACATTGGGTCGAGGCGTTGAGCATCCCTGCACCCGAACCCAAGGTACATCGTCGGGCTGAAGACCCCCTCTTCCATGAAGATGAAGAACTATCCGTCATATACGAGGAGGGAAAGTTCTATATGGAGAGTCTTGATGGCTCAAAGGTATCCGTCGCCCCCGACGTGCCAGGGACACGGCCGGCCTCATCGGTAAAGCCCCTTACTTCAACTCAAAAGAGAGCTACTCGACATGAGGCCATGAGCCCTCTGACTTCTTCTCAAAAGGGGAGACGCTCAAAATGCTCGCGCGGATAACCAGCCCATCAAAGAACCCTCCGTCGGAATTACGCGGGGCCCGGGCTCCAGCGGCGACCGCGAAGCCAGACCGAGCTACTCCCGCCATCCCTAGGTAATAATCTTGCTGTTTATGTCTCAAAAAACGGAGTTCCAGATTTCAATTCTTCTGATCCATTCGCAGGCAGCCAACTCCTCCCCCATCAACGGAGGATGCAAGAGATGAGGGGACCTCGGCACCAGGTGATGGTGCAAGGCGTCTCCATACTTCGGGAGTCACCCCCGAGGTATCCCAGCCAGAAGATTCGGGGACCTGCTCGGCCACCCCGTGATAACCCACAAGTATAGGGGATCAATTGTAGCTTTTTCGATAAATAAGAGTGTCGAACCCAACGAGGAGCTAAAGGTAGAATTAATATTCCCTTCAAGTTCTATCGACCACCGATACAACTCTACGCGCACTTAACGTTCGCTTTACCTAGAACAAGTATGAAACTATTTTGTAGGTGATAGGATAGGTTTGCAAGAATAAAACTAGAAGTACTTTGCGAGAATAAAACTACGAGTAATTTGCAAGATAATAAAAGTTAGTTGTTTAGTAGAAAGCTTTTGTAACACAAGAGAATGATTTGTCCCTAGGCAATCGATAACTAGACCGGTAATCATTGTTGCAATTTTATATGAGGGAGAGGCATGAGCTAACATACTTTCCGCACTTGGATCATATGCACTTATGATTGGAACTCTAGCAAGCATCCGCAACTACCAAAGATCATTAAGGTAAAACCCAACCATAGCATTAAGTATCAAGTCCTCTTTACTCCCATACGCAACAACCCCCTTACTCGGGTGTAAGCTTCTGTCACTCTAGCCGCCCACCATAAGAGAATTATGAACGTATTGCAAACCCTACAGCGGGAATCCCTCACGCTTGCGCGACACGGAGGGCACCATAGGACATCACCAAAATAAAACATACAACTAAAACCAATCATGATCATCAATCAACCCATAGGACAAAAGAAAACTACTCAAACATCATAGGATGGCCACAAATCATTGGATAATAATATGTAGCATTAAGCACCATGTTTAAGTAGAGAATTACAACGGGAAAAGAGAGGTTACACCGCTGCATAGAGGGGGAGAGAGTTGGTGTTGACAGCGCCGAAGTTGTTGCTGTATATCGCCGTCACAATGGTTCCCCCGGCGGCGTTCCGGCGCCACCGGAAGAGAGGGGGAGAGAGCCCCCTCCTTCTTCTTCTTCCTTGGCCTCCCCCTAGATAGGAGGAGAGTTTCCCCTCTGGTCCATGGCTGCCATGGCGGCGGAGGGGCAGGAGCCCCTCCTAGATTGGATCTCTCTCTCTCTGTTCTCTTCTGTTTCGCGTTCCTGTTTTCTGGCCCTTCACCGTTTCTTAAATTCCTGGAGATCCGTAACTCCGATTGTGCTGAAATTTTAACATGATTTTTTTCCGGATTGCGCCCGAAGAAGAGCCCCAACCGACTTACGGGGTGCCCACGAGGCACCACCGCGCGCCAGGGGGGAGGCGCGCCCATGTGGCTCATGAAGGCTGTGGGCCTCCGTTTACGTTGATTCCACCTCCCAAAAATCACATATATTCCAAAATAATTCTCCGTAAAATTTTATTGCATTTGGACTTCGTTTGATATGGATTTTATGTGAAACAAAAAAAAAGAAAACAAGAACTGGCACTGGGCACTGGATCAATATGTTAGTCCCAAAAATAATATAAAATGTTGCCAAAAGTATGTGGAAATTGTAGGATATTGGCATGAAACAATCAAAAATTATAGATACGATGGAGACGTATCAACATCCCCAAGCTTAATTCCTACTCGTCCTCGAGTAGGTAAATGATAAAAAAGATAATTTTTGATGTGGAATGCCACCTAGCATAATCTTGACCATATAATTTAAACATGGCTTGAATATTAAGACACGAGTGATTCAAAGCAATAGTCTATAATTTGATATAAAGACATCAATACTCAAGCATACTAACAAACAACCATGTCTTTCAAAATATCAACGCTAAAGAAAGTTATCCCTAGCCCATTATGCTCAGTCATTGATCCATTCATGAAACACACTCAATATTAGCTACACCCAATGCACAAGTATTACAATAGTGTTCTCCAGTTGGTGCTTTATAAGAGAAGATGGAGACTCAATAAAAATAAAAATGCATAAAAGTAAAAATAGATAGGCCCTTCGCAGAGGGTAGCAGAGATTTGCAGAGGTGCCAGAGCTCAAAGCTTAAATTAGAGAGATAAAATTGTTTTTGAGAGGCATGCTTTTCCTGTCAACGAAAACGACCGAGAATTCCCAACATCTTCCATGCTAGACACATCATAGGTGGTTCCCAAACAGAAAATAAAGTTTATTTCCTTTCCACCATTGTTTCACAATCCATGGCTAGCCATATCCACGGGTGCCCTTCATACCAACACTTTCCAAGGAATTTTTTTGTTATTAATTTTTGATTCATTGTGGGACTGGGCATCCCTATTACCAACCACTCTCTCGTGCAATGACAAGTGAATAAACACTCATCGTGAGAATAACACACCTAGCATGGGAAATATTGGCCACCCCCTGCTGCTTCATGAGCGGTACGGGCACACAAAATAGAAAATTATTTTTAAAAATTAGAGTTGGCACATGCAAATTAACTTGGAACGGCATGGAAATACCGCATATAGGTAGGTATGGTGGACTCATTTGGCACAACTTTAGGTTTAGGGAGTTGGATGCACAAGCAGCATTCCCGCTTAGTACAAGTGAAGGCTAGCAAATAGATTGAGAAGCAACCAACCAGAAAACGAAAACGGTCATAAGCATGCATTGAGAATAACCAACACTGAATAATGCACCATAAGTAGGATATAACTTCGTTGCATAACTATTGACTTTCCGTGCATGCATAGGGAATCACAAACCTTAACACCAATATTCTTACTAAATCACAATTACTCACTAGCATAACTCACATATTATCATCTCCATATCACAAAACTATTGCAAGGAATCAAACATATCATATTCAGTGATCTACAAGGTTTATGTAGGATTTTCTGACTAACCATGTGAATGACCAATTCCTGTTGACTCTCTAAATAGATATAAATGAAGCAAGAGAGTTTAATTCTTTCTACAAAAGAACATGCTCTAACAAATATAAGTGAAGCAAAAGAACATTCTACAAATAATGGTTTTCTATATGAAGAGAAACAGGCATCCAAACTTCAAATGATATAAGTGAAGCACATGAAGCATTCTATAAAGCCATACTCAAAAGATATAAGTGAAGTGCAAAGAGCATTCTATAAATCAACCAAGGACTATCTCATACCAGCATGGTGCATAAAATAAAAGGGAAAAATAAACACAAAAGACGCTCCAAGAATTTACGCATATCATGTGAACAAAACAAAAACCGAGACATACCGATAATTGTTGAATAAAGATGGGATGCCTTTCGGGGCATCCCCAAGCTTAGACACTTGAGTCTCCTTGAATATTTACTTGGGGTGCCTTGGGCATCCACAAGCTTGAGCTCTTGCCTCTCCTCATTCTTCTCATATCAACACCTCCTAGATCTTTGAACACTTCATCCACACAAAACTTAACAAAACCTTCGTGAGATCCGTTAGTATAATAAAGCAAATCACTACTTTAAGTACTGTTGAAAACCCATTCATATTTTATTTTTTCATTATACCTACTGTATTCTAACTTCTCCATGGCTTATACCTTACGATACAATCCATAGTTTCATCAAAACAAGCAAAACAATGCATCAAAAACAGAACAGTCTGTAGTAATCTGAACATTGACCATACTTCTGTAACTCGAAAAATTTTGAAAAATTAGGAAAAGATAAAAAATTTGCATAGCAGTACTGTGTAAAAATTTCAGAATTTTTTCACATTCCATTAAAAAATGTAAATTCATGCACTACAGCAAAAGTTTCTGTTTTTGCACCGCACACACCAAATAAGCAATTTAAACATCCTAACGGTAAATCTTGGCACATTATTTTTATAATACAATGGATTTGTACAAGGGGATAATTATTTTTGTTGAAAAGTTTCTGTAATTCAAGATTCACAAAGTTTCCATGGGCATGAACAAAGTTCAAGGAGCTCCCCCACTTCAACGGTGCTCGTCTCTCTTACTTTCACTTTTCCTTTTGAAAAAGTTTTAGGTTCCCCTCTTTTTTTTAAAACTTTATAAAAGCACTCAACAGAAATAAATGACTCTCTAAAACCTCCGGGTTGTCTCCCAGGCAGCGCTTTCTTTAAAGCCATTAAGCTAGGCATAAAGTGCTCAAGTAATTGATCCACCCGGATCCCAAGGTATATCAAAGCCAATTTTAATTAACAATGATTTGTATTTTAGTAGTGAGCACAAAGCAACATATATCATGAAATGACGAAGTCTAACTCTCTTCCTATGCATCGGCATGTCATAAAAGAACAATTCATGCACATCAAGTAAAGGCCAATGCATAGTATAAGCAGTTTCTTGCAATTTTATCGTATTGGAAACATAGAGAGGTGGAGGTGTAGTTCCTCTCTCATAATAATTGCAAGTAGGATCAGCAAGCACATGCATATTATATCCATCAAAATTATCATGTGTAGTAGTAAAACGCAACCCATCAATATAATCCTTAATAAGAGCAAACTTCTCCGATATAGTGTAGTTGGGAGAATTCAAAAAGATAATAGGACTATCATGTGTGGGTGCAATAGAAAAAATTTCATGTTTAACATAAGGAACTATAGCAAGTTCATCTCCATAAGCATAATTCATATTGGCATCATGGCCACAAGCATAGCAAGCATCAATTTCATCAAAAAGGGATATTTCAAACGAATCCAAGGGATCATAGCAATTATCATAGCATTCATCCTTCGGTAAACACGAAGGGAAATTAAACAATGTATGAGATAAAGAGTTACTCTCATCAGAAGGTGGGCACGGGTGATCAATCTGCTCTTCCTCCTTTTGTTCTTCGCTCTCCTCCTCAATTTTTTCATCTAATGAGCTCACAGTGTCATCAATTTCTTCTTCCATAGATTCCTGCAAAATATTAGTCTCTTCTTGGATAGTGGAGGTTTCCTCAATATATTTTTTTAACATAAGCATTAGAAGCATAATTTTCATAGCAATATTTAAGTATGGCCGAATTTTTAGATTTGTAAAGAGTAGCATCATACTTTTCAATCAAAGAAGCAATTTCATAAGCACCTTTAAAAGCAACAAATTCTTCAATTTTTTCGATATTGTAGTAAATATAAACACCTTTAGCATAAGAAGATATGATTCCATTATCACTAAACTCACATTGGTAGGGAAGGTGTTTCTTAGGGTCTTCAGAACAACAAGTAAAATCATGTATTTCGCATAAATTCCAAGCATAGCATTGCAAACAATTAATTTGATGCCGTAAAAGTTTGCCTTTTTGAGATAAGCGGTGTCGCACAAAATAAGCATGCTCATTTAATGATTTTCCCTCAACTAAGCTAGTTGGGATTTTTGCACGAGCACATAGGGATCGAAGATGATCCAAGTAGAAAGCTTTAGCAGTATGACAGATTTTGGGTGGTTCCTCAACCATTGGTTTAGCAGGTACAACTAATTTTTTTTGGTATTTTATGTTTCCTACCCATAACTAAAGATAGAAAACAAGAGCACAAAAGAAAAACTACTTAGTGATAAAGCAAACAAGCACACACGAGAATATCAACCCCACGCTATTGCTCGCCGGCAACGGCGCCAGAAAAAGGTCTTGATAACCCACAAGGATAGGGGATCAATTGTAGCTTTTTCGATAAATAAGCGTGTTGAACCCAACGAGGAGCTAAAGGTAGAATTAATATTCCCTTCAAGTTCTATCGACCACCGATACAACTCTACGCGCACTTAACGTTCGCTTTACCTAGAACAAGTATGAAACTATTTTGTAGGTGATAGGATAGGTTTGCAAGAATAAAACTAGAAGTACTTTGCGAGAATAAAACTATGAGTAATTTGCAAGATAATAAAAGTTAGTTGTTTAGTAGAAAGCTTTTGTAACACAAGAGAATGATTTGTCCCTAGGCAATCGATAACTAGACCGGTAATCATTGTTGCAATTTTATATGAGGGAGAGGCATGAGCTAACATACTTTCCGTACTTGGATCATATGCACTTATGATTGGAACTCTAGCAAGCATCCGCAACTACCAAAGATCATTAAGGTAAAACCCAACCATAGCATTAAGTATCAAGTCCTCTTTACTCCCATACGCAACAACCCCTTACTCGGGTGTAAGATTCTGTCACTCTAGCCGCCCACCATAAGAGAATTATGAACGTATTGCAAACCCTACAGCGGGAATCCCTCACGCTTGCGCGACACGGAGGGCACCATAGGACAGCACCAAAATAAAACATACAACTCAAACCAATCATGATCATGAATCAACCCATAGGACAAAAGAAAACTACTCAAACATCATAGGATGGCCACAAATCATTGGATAATAATATGTAGCATTAAGCACCATGTTTATGTGACGCCCCTGCTCGACCGTGCGCTAATCATACATGCAAATGCACACGATCAAGTTCAGAGACTCACGGGAAGATATCAAAACACAACTCTAGACACAAAATAAAATAATACAAGCTTTATATTACAAGCCAGGGGCCTCGAGGGCTCGAATACATATGCTCGAGTCATACAAGCAAACATTATCTGGGTACAGAAATAGTTAGTCAAGTTTGCCTAAAGAAGGCTAGCATAACAGCGACACTGATCGAAAAGGCGAAGGCCTCCTGCCTAGGGCCTCCGAACTACTCCTGGTCGGCGGGCTCAACGTAGTAGTACGTGCCTCCGGGGATCTCCTGCTCCTGGACTCCGTCGTCTGATCGCAGCAACAGGGTAGGGGAAAAGAAGTAGCAAAGCAACCGTGAGTACTCATCCAAAGTACTCGCAAGACTGACATCAGAACTATACTAAATATGCATCGGTATCAAAGCAATGGGGCTATATCTTTGGACTAAACTGCATAAATGCCAGAGTAGAGGGGAAAGACCTAGCCTATCGAAGACTAGCATCTTGAAGCAATCTTGCAGCATCAGAAGAGGGTAGAGCACATTACCATAAAGTATCAAGTATATATTAGCAATGCCCTAAGATCCTTCCTCGACTACCCTGCGAGAAAGTGATCCCGAGAGTAGCAGTAACAGTTTAACATTGTAACAGTATCCATTCATAGTTGTAGTAGATCAGGATATAACTCTGAGCGTCCTGTTACCGTGGACACGGCTATAAGAATAGATAACTTCCCTTCAGGGGTGCACTACTGTTACCGAGCACGCTCGATTACCTCTGGCTAGACACACTTTTCTGGGTCATGCCCGGCCTTGGATAACCAACATGACATAGTCCTACCTAGGCTCCGCAGAGAGGTCCCCGCCGGTCTACATCCTAAGTGCTCAGGGGTCTTATGCCCATCGCCCTTTGCACTCCGGGTCGTTGTGCGCAGGGTTAGATCCAGGCACCACCTCTGTCATGGATGGCACCGATCCTGTCGTGCCACAATGCTGAACCGGACGTCTGACAAAGCTTTCGGCTGATACATACGGCGCCAAGGGTCCCATAACCATTATCCCGCGTGGTGGTAGTGTGTATAGGCCAGCGGCCCACTCAGATCAAATACCCAAATCCGTTAAGTGTGTTTTAGTAGCTCACAGAGACGAACAGGGTTCATGTCGCTCCAACTAGGTATCTCACGGACCACGACCAGGGACCAGGCCCACCTCTCACCTAGGTAGTCTCCGCCTACCCTATAGCTCCGACTACAGTGCAAGTTCCGCGTCGGCTGTCGGGACAAGTCCCGAGCTACCACCACATCCTTGGTGGTACCGCTAACAGCCAGCCGCCACAGGACTCTCTTGCGGGTACCCTTGGGTTCAACCCATCTTGTTTCATTATCTCGCGGGCACTCTTGGAGCCGGCCCGACTTTAACAATTTAAAGTATTGCAGTAATGTAAACAGTTCTGTGTGTTGGAAATATGCCCTAGAGGCAATAATAAATTGGTTATTATTATATTTCCTTGTTCATGATAATCGTTTATTATCCATGCTATAATTGTATTGATTGGAACTTAAATACATGTGTGGGTACATAGACAACACTGTGTCCCTAGTAAGCCTCTAGTTAACTAGCTTGTTGATCAAAGATGGTTAAGGTTTCCTAGCCATAGACATGAGATGTCATTTGATAACGGGATCACATCATTAGGAGAATGATGTGATGGACAAGACCCAAACTACGAATGTAGCATATGATCGTGTCAGTTTATTGCTATTGTTTTCTGCATGTCAAGTATCTGTTCCTATGACCATGAGATCATGCAAATCCCTGACATCGGAGGAGTACCTTGTGTGTATCAAACGTCGCAACGTAACTGGGTGACTATAAAGGTGCTCTACAGGTATCTCCGAGGGTGTCTGTTGGGTTGGTATGGATCAAGACTGGGATTTGTTACTCCGTGTGACGGAGAGGTATCTCAGGGCCCACTCGGTAATACAACATCACAATGAGCCTTGCAAGAAATGTGACTAAAATGTTAGCCACGAGATCTTGTATTACGGAACGAGTAAAGAGACTTGCCGGTAACGAGATTGAACTAGGTATAGAGATACCGACGATCGAATCTCGGGCAAGTAACATACCGAAGAACAAAGGGACAACATACGGGATTAACTGAATCCTTGACATAGAGGTTCGACCGATAAAGATCTTCGTAGAATATGTAGGAGCCAATATGGGCAACCAGGTCCCGCTATTGGTTATTGATCGTAGAGGTGTCTCGGTCATGTCTACATAGTTCTCGAACCCGCAGGGTCTACACACTTAACGTTTGGTGACGATTAGTATAGTTGAGTTATTTTGACCGAAGGTTGTTCGGAGTCCCGGATAAGATCCCGGACATGACGAGGATCTCCGGAAGAGTCCGGAGGTAAAGATTGATATATGTGATAATAGTGTTTTGATCTCCGGAAGGGTTCCAGAATTCACCGGAAGGGGTTCCGGATGTTTACTGAAGTGTTCGGGTGCAGCAACACTTTATATGAGCCAAAGGGGAAAGCCCACGAGGTATTGGAAAGTGCAAAAGGAAGTTTTGCTGCTTCCTTAAGCAGTACTACCGCTGGTAAGGCAGTACTACCGCGTAAGCGGTACTACCGCTTGTGTGAAGCGGTACTACCGCATAAGCGGTACTACCGCTTGTGTGAAGCGGTACTACCGCTCAAGCGGTACTACCGCTCGTGAGCGGTACTACCGCTTGTGCACGGTACTGCAGGGATCCGAGTTGGACTCTTTCCCTGCGGGCCAAACCGACCTTGTGCGGGCAAAACCGACCTGGAGGAGGCTTTTACTCCAAGTTTAGACCCCAAGGCTCAACATATAAATAGAGGGGCAGGGCTAGCACACGGGATACATTAAGATTTCCCAAGCAATGTGTCGGCAACCCTAACCCTCTAGTTCTCCCGTCATAATCTCCGTAGTGTTTGGCGAAGCCCTGGAGAGATTGTTCCTCACCACCATCACCACGCCGTCGTGCTGTCGGAACTCATCTACTACTTCACCATCGCTCGCTGGATCGAGGAGGTGAAGGCGTCATCAAGCCGTACGTGTGTTGAACGTGGAGGTGCCGTCCGTTCGGCACTAGTTCGTGATCGGATCGAGGGACGACTTGCGATTTGGATCGCGGAGACGTTCGACTACATCAACCGCGTTTCTTAACGCTTCCGCTTAGCGATCTACAAGGGTATGTAGATTCACTCTCCCTCTCGTAGATGCTCATCACCATGGATAGATCTTGTGTGTGCGTAGGAAATTTTTTGTTTCCCATGCAACATAACCCAAAAGTGGCATCTGAGCTAGGTCTATGCGTAGATGAGATCTCGAGTAGAACACAAACGAGTTGTGGGCGTGGGTGTATACATATTGCTTGCCGTTACTAGTTGATACTTGATTCGGCGGTATTGTGAGATGAAGCGGCCCGGACCAACATTACTCGTACGCTTACGAGACACCGGTTCCTTCAACTGACATGTAACTTCGTTGCATAAAGATGGCTAGCGGGTGTCTGTCTCCCTCACTTTAGTTGAATCGATTTCAATGAAGAGGGTTCTTTTAGAACATCAAAAAGCAATCACTACACCACGTTGTGGTTTTGCGTAGGTAAGAACGGTTCTTGCAAACCCGTAGCAACCACGTAAAACTTGCAACAACAATTAGAGGACGTCTAACTTGTTTTTGCAGGGTATGTTGTGATGTGATATGGCCAATTACATGATGAGATATATGTGATGTATGAGATGATCATGTGTTGTATAGAATATCACGACTTGCATGTCGATGAGTACGGCAACTGGCAGGAGCCATAGAGTTGTCTTTAATTATTTTCGCCGTTTTGCTTTACTTTATCGCTATGAGTTAGCTATAGTCGTAGAAGCAACAGTCGGCGCGACAACCTCATGGCGACACGTTGATGGAGATCAAGATGATGAAGATCATGGTGTCATGCCGGTGACGATGGAGATCATGCCGGTGCTTTGAAGATGGAGATCAAAAGCACAAGTTCATGGCCATATCATGTCACTTATGATTTGCATGTGATGTTAATCCTTTTATGCATCTTATTTTGCTTAGGACGACGGTAGCATTATAAGGTGATCCCTCACTTAAATTTCAAGATAAAATTGTGTTCTCCCCGAGTGTGCACCGTTGCGAAAGTTCGTCGTTTCGAGACACGCCGTGATGATCGGGTGTGATAGACTCTACGTTCACATACAACGGGTGCAAGCCAGTGTTGCACGTGCGGAACACTCGGGTTAAACTTGACGAGCCTAGCATGTACAGACATGGCCTCGGAACAAAAGAGACCGAAAGGTCGAACATGAGTCATATAGTAGATATGATCAACATGAAAATGTTCACCATTGAAACCACCTCAACTCACGTGATGATCGGACTTGAGTTGGTGGATTTGGATCATGTTACACTCGAATGACCGGAGGGATGTCAATTTGAGTGGGAGTTTTTAAGTAATATGATTAACTAAACTCATTATCTGGAACAATAGTCTAAGTTGTCTTTGCTATATTTATGTTGTAGATCATGGCTCGCGCAGTAGCATCCCTGAATTTTAATGCGTTCCTAGAGAAAGCTAAGTTGAAAGATGATGGAAGTAACTTTGTGGACTGGGCCCGTAATTTAAGGATTATCCTTACGGCTTCCCAGAAGGCTTATGTCCTTGATGCACCGCTTGGTGATCCACCTGCTCCAGTTGAGTCTCTAGACGTTGTGAACGCCTGGCAGGCTCGTTCTGAAGATTACTCAATAGTTCAATGTGCAATATTGTATGGCTTAGAACCGGGACTTCAAAGACGTTTTGAACGTCATGGAGCATATGAGATGTTCCAGGAGTTGAAGTTTATCTTTCAGAAGAATGCCCGGATCGAGAGATATGAGATCTTCGATAAGTTCTATGCGTGCAAGATGGAGGAGAACTGGTCTATCAGTGATCATGTACTCAGAATGTCTGGGTACTCCACCCGTCTGGCTGAATTGGGGATGCCCCTTCCGCCAGAGGCTATCACTGACAGAGTTCTTCAATCATTGCCACCTAGCTACAAGAGCTTCGTGTTGAACTATAACATGCACGGGATGAACAAGTCAGTCGCCGAGCTGTTTGCGATGCTGAAAGCTGCTGCGTCTGAAATTCAGAAGGAACATCAAGTGTTGATGGTCAATAAAACCACTAGTTTCAAGAAAAATGGCAAGGGTAAGAAGGGTAACTCCAAGAAGAGTGGCAAAGCAGTTGCTCCTCTCGTGAAGAAACCCAAGGCTGGACCCAAACCAGAAACTGAGTGCTTTCATTGCAAGGGAACTGGACACTGGAAGCGGAACTGCCCCAAGTATTTGGCTGACAAGAAGGCGGCCAACAACAAACAAGGTATATATGATATACATGTTATTGATGTGTACCTTACCAACTCTCGTTGTAGTGCCTGGGTATTTGATACTGGTGCGGTTGCTCATATTTGCAACTCAAAACAGGAACTGCGGAATAGACGGAGGCTGGCAAAGGACGAAGTGACGATGCGCGTGGGAAATGGTTCTAAGGTTGATGTGATCGCCGTCGGCACGCTCGCTCTTCGATTACCATCGGGATTAATGATGAACCTGAATAATTGTTATTTAGTGCCTGTGTTAAGCATGAACATTATATCTGGATCTTGTTTATTGCGAGACGGTTACTCATTTAAATCAGAGAATAATGGTTGTTCTATTTATATGAGTAATATCTTTTATGGTCATGCACCCAATGTGAGGGGTTTATTCTTATTGAATCTCGATAGTAATGATACACATGTTCATAACATTGATGCCAAAAGATGTAGAATTGATAATGATAATACCACTTTCTTGTGGCACTGCCGTTTAGGTCATATTGGCGTAAAACGCATGAGGAAGCTCCATGCTGATGGACTTTTGGAGTCACTTGATTTTGAATCACTTGACATATGTGAGCCATGCCTCATGGGCAAGATGAGTAAAACGCCGTTCTTTGGAACAATGGAACGGGCAAGTGACTTATTGGAAATCATACATACTGATGTGTGCGGTCCGATGAGCATTGAGGCGCGCGGTGGTTATCGTTACTTTCTCACCTTCACTGATGACTTAAGTAGATATGGGTATATTTACTTAATGAAACACAAGTCTGAAACATTTGAAAAGTTCAAACAATTTCAGAGTGAAGTTGAGAATCATCGTAACAAGAAGATTAAATTCCTACGATCTGATCGAGGAGGAGAATATCTGAGTTATGAGTTTGGCAGTCACTTAAGACAATGTGGAATTGTTTCACAACTGACACCGCCTGGAACACCACAGCGAAATGGTGTGTCCGAACGTCGTAATCGAACCTTATTGGATATGGTGCAATCTATGATGTCTCTTGCCGATTTGCCACTATCGTTTTGGGGTTATGCATTAGAGACAGCTGCATTCACTTTAAATAGGGCACCATCGAAATCCGTTGAGACGACGCCATATGAACTTTGGTTTAGCAAGAAGCCAAAGCTGTCGTTTCTTAAAGTTTGGGGATGTGATGCTTATGTCAAAAAGCTTCAGCCTGAAAAGCTGGAACAAAAAGCGGAGAAATGCGTCTTCATAGGATACCCAAAAGAGACAGTTGGGTATACCTTCTACCTCAGATTCGAAGGCAAAGTGTTTGTCGCTAAAAACGGAACATTTCTTGAGAAAGAGTTTCTCTCCAAAGAATTGAGTGGGAGGATGATAGAACTTGATGAGGTTGTTGAACCTTTACTTCAACCTGAGAGTAGCGCAGCGCAGAAAGTTGTTTCTGTGGAGCCTACATTAGCTGAAGAGGAAGTTAATGATGATGATCATGAAGCTTTGGATCAAGTTTCTATCGAACCTCGTAGGTCGACAAGGACGCGTACTGCTCCTGAGTGGTACGGCAACCCTGTCTTAGAGGTCATGTTGTTGGAAAACGATGAACCTACGAGCTATGGAGAAGCAATGATGGGCCCGGATTCCGAGAAGTGGTTAGAGGCCATGAAATCTGAGATGGGATCCATGTATGAAAACAAAGTATGGACTTTGGAAGTATTACCTGAAGGGCGTAAGGCCATTCAGAACAAATGGATCTTTAAGAGGAAGACGGACGCGGACGGTAATGTCACCGTCTATAAAGCTTGACTTGTGGCAAAGGGTTTTTCACAAGTTCAAGGAGTTGACTACGATGAGACCTTCTCACCCGTAGCGATGCTTAAGTCCGTCAGAATCATGTTAGCAATAGCTGCCTTTTTCGATTATGAAATTTGGCAGATGGATGTCAAAACAGCGTTCCTTAACGGTTTCCTTAAGGAAGAGTTGTATATGATGCAACCAGAAGGTTTTGTCGATCCAGAGAATGCTAACAAAGTTTGCAAACTCCAGCGATCCATTTATGGACTGGTGCAAGCATCTCGGAGTTGGAATCTTCGCTTTGATGAGGTGATCAAAGCGTTCGAGTTTATACAAGTTTACAGAGAAGCTTGTATTTACAAGAAAGTGAGTAGGAGCTCTATAGCGTTTCTAATATTATATGTGGATGACATATTACTGATTGGAAACAATATAGAAATGTTGGAAAGCGTGAAGGAATATTTGAACAAGAGTTTTTCAATGAAGGACCTAGGAGAAGCTGCTTTCATATTAGGCATCAAGATCTATAGAGATAGATCGAGACGCTTAATAGGACTTTCACAGAGCACATACCTTGACAAAGTTTTGAAGAAGTTCAAAATGGATCAGTCCAAGAAGGGGTTCTTGCCTGTATTGCAAGGTGTGAAGTTGTGTAAGACTCAATGCCCAGTGACTGCAGAAGATAGAGAAAAGATGAGTGCCATCCCCTATGCTTCAGCCATAGGCTCTATCATGTATGCAATGCTGTGCACAAGACCCGATGTCAGCCTTGCCATAAGTATGGTCGGAAGGTTTCAAAGTGATCTAGGAATGGAACACTGGACGACGGTCAAGAATATCCTGAAGTACCTGAAAAGGACTAAGGACATGTTTCTCGTTTATGGAGGTGATCAAGAGCTCGTCGTAAAGGGTTACGTCAATGCAAGCTTTGACACTGATCCGGATGACTCTAAATCACAAACCGGATACGTATTTATTCTTAATGGGGGTGCGGTTAGCTGGTGCAGTTCCAAGCAAAGCGTGGTAGCTGATTCTACATGCGAAGCGGAGTACATCGCTGCCTCGGAGGCGGCGAAGGAAGGTGTCTGGATGAAGGAGTTCATGACAGATCTTGGAGTAGTGCCTAGTGCGCTTAACCCAATGACTCTGTTTTGTGATAATACTGGTGCCATTGCTCTAGCCAAGGAACCAAGATTTCACAAGAGGACCAGACACATAAAGCGACGTTTCAATTCCATCCACGATTACATCAAGGAGGACGACATAAATATTTGCAAAGTACACACGGATCTGAATGTTGAAGATCCGATGACTAAACCTCTTCCAAGGGCTAAACATGACCAACACCAGAACTGCATGGGTGTTCGATTCATTACAATGTAAATCACATAGTGATGTGAACTAGATTATTGACTCTAGTGCAAGTGGGAGACAGTTGGAAATATGCCCTAGAGGCAATAATAAATTGGTTATTATTATATTTCCTTGTTCATCATAATCGTTTATTATCCATGCTATAATTGTATTGATTGGAAACTTAAATACATGTGTGGGTACATAGACAACACTGTGTCCCTAGTAAGCCTCTAGTTAACTAGCTTGTTGATCAAAGATGGTTAAGGTTTCCTAGCCATAGACATGAGATGTCATTTGATAACGGGATCACATCATTAGGAGAATGATGTGATGGACAATACCCAAACTACGAACGTAGCATATGCTCGTGTTAGTTTATTGCTATTGTTTTCTGCATGTCAAGTATCTGTTCCTATGACCATGAGATCATGCAACTCCCCGACATCGGAGGAGTACCTTGTGTGTAACAAACGTCGCAACGTAACTGGGTGACTATAAAGGTGCTCTACAGGTATCTCCGAGGGTGTCTGTTGGGTTGGCATGGATCAAGACTGGGATTTGTTACTCCGTGTGACGGAGAGGTATCTCAGGGCCCACTCGGTAATACAACATCACAATGAGCCTTGCAAGCAATGTGACTAAAATGTTAGCCACGAGATCTTGTATTACGGAACGAGTAAAGAGACTTGCCGGTAACGAGATTGAACTAGGTATAGAGATACCGACGATCGAATCTCGGGCAAGTAACATACCGAAGAACAAAGGGAACAGCATACGGGATTAACTGAATCTTTGACATAGAGGTTCGACCGATAAAGATCTTCGTAGAATATGTAGGAGCCAATATGGGCATCCAGGTCCCGCTATTGGTTATTGATCGTAGAGGTGTCTCGGTCATGTCTACATAGTTCTCGAACCCGCAGGGTCTACACACTTAACGTTTGGTGACGATTAGTATAGTTGAGTTATTTTGTTTGTGACCGAAGGTTGTTCGGAGTCCCGTATAAGATCCCGGACATGACGAGGATCTCCGGAAGAGTCCGGAGGTAAAGATTGATATATGTGATAATAGTGTTTTGATCTCCGGAAGGGTTCCGGAATTCACCGGAAGAGGTTCCGGATGTTTACCGAAGTGTTCGGGTGCAGCAACACTTTATATGAGCCAAAGGGGTAAAGCCCACGAGGTATTGGAAAGTGCAAAAGGAAGTTTTGCTGCTGCCTTAAGCGGTACTACCGCTGGTAAGGCAGTACTACCGCGCAAGCGGTACTACCGCTTGTGTGAAGCGGTACTACCGCAGAAGCGGTACTACCGCTTGTGTGAAGCGGTACTACAGCTCAAGCGGTACTACCGCTCGTGAGCGGTACTACCACTTGTGCACGATACTGCAGGGATCCGAGTTGGACTCTGTCCCTGCGGGCCAAACCGACCTTGTGCGGGCAAAACCGACCTGGAGGAGGCTTTTACTCCAAGTTTAGACCCCAAGGCTCAACATATAAATAGAGGGGCAGGGCTAGCACACGGGATACATTAAGATTTCCCAAGCCGTGTGTCGGCAACCCTAACCCTCTAGTTCTCCCGTCATAATCTCCGTAGTGCTTGGCGAAGCCCTGCAGAGATTGTTCCTCACCACCATCACCACGCCGTCGTGCTGCCGGAACTCATCTACTACTTCACCATCTCTCACTGGATCGAGGAGGTGAAGGCGTCATCAAGCCGTACGTGTGTTGAACGCGGAGGTGCCGTCCGTTCGGCACTAGTTCGTGATCGGATCGAGGGACGACTTGCGATTTGAATCGCGGAGACGTTCGACTACATCAACCGCGTTTCTTAACGCTTCCGCTTAGCGATCTACAAGGGTATGTAGATTCACTCTCCCTCTCGTAGATGCTCATCACCATGGATAGATCTTGTGTGTGCGTAGGAAATTTTCTGTTTCCCATGCAATGTAACCCAACACCGTGATCATTCCCCAGAGTGATCACGGCCCGATAATAAGCCTGGCAAATGGACAGGGGTGAAGGGCCAGCTGATGAAACCTAACATACCAAACTAAGCATCATGGGATAGCAGGTAAGGTATCAATAGCAGGCGACGAAATCAGGCTATGCATCAGAATAGGAGCTATTGGAGCAACACTTAAATACATCACTAAGTATTTTAGTCGGAGCGGGAAAATACCCGGGAGTGTTCTCCCAGCTCCGGGTGATTATCGGTCAGACGATCTGGAGGGGAAAGTTCCATGTTCATCTAGTTAGGAGTAATGGTCAAGCATTTTGATCACATATTCGGATTCGTCATATTTTTCTGATCATTTTTCATATATAAATTATTTTCATCCGAGCTACGGTTTATTTTCTATGATTTTCTGAAGTTTTAATCATTTTCTGGAATTTCCTCATTATTTCTAATTCGAATTATAAATAGCAAAAATGCTATGGGTACACAGGGCTGTACCCAGCTGTGCAGCACAGTGGCTGACAGTGGGCCTGGGGCTGGCTGAGTTAGCAGGTCAACCGTTGACCTGTTGACCGGTCAACGGGGCCCACTCGTCAGTGGCTCAGGGAGGGCCACGTGGCTGCCGCGTCAGCGCCACGTCGGCGACACGTCGGCGCCGGTGCCGGAGCTACTCCGGCGACCTCAAACGTGGCAGAGAGGCCACGGCCAGCATCGGATTTCCCGTATGGAGCTCCATTTTGAGCGCGGCTAGGTGCGTTCGAAAGAGGGGAAAGAGCCGCGTCGAGTGGCGGTGGTATCATGACCGGAGTTGGCCGGAGGTGACGGCGGCGACCATGAACGGCGGCGTCCCTTACGGGACTCGACGGATCCGACGCTATGGTCGCGCTCGTGATGAATGGGTGGCCTAGAGGGAACCTACGCGACGCGAGGGAGCTGTCGGACACTCGCGCTTGACCATTCGGTCACCGGAACCACGCCGTTGATGAGCTCGGGAGGTGGCGCATTTGGGCGTCACTGTTTCGAGTGACAGAGCTTGCAAACGAGCGCGTCGGGTGGGGGGAGAAGAAGAGGGGCTCACCGGGAGCCTGTAGATGTGCAACGTGGGCTCGGGGATGGCTCGCCGGCGACCGAAGGTTAGGGACAGGGTCGATCCGCTCAAGGTGGGGCTCCCCGACTCGATCCCGATAGCGTAGACGACGAGGCGGACCACGATAGAGCTGATGGACACGGTGTCAGCCGGCGAGGGTGGCGGTGGGTGCGCGGGCGAGGTTGGCCAGGGCGGTGGTGCTACGGGTGCGAGCGAGAGAGAAGAGGGCGAGCGAGGCTGAGGGGAAGAAAGATCTGGGGATGTCCCCAAGGTCCACGACAGCGTTCTTATCCACCCCGCGGCGACTGTAGCGGTGCGGGCAGTGAGGCGGCTCGGCGGGGACGAGCGCGGGCGCGCGCGCTCGGTCGGCCTCCTGCGCGGTAGGAGGTTGATGAAAAGGCCGCCGCTGTTGGGCTGGGCCGCATTGTGTGCACGTAGAGCCCAGTCCAACAGTCCGTTTCTGTTCTTTCCCCTTTTTCTTTTCTATTTATTTATTTCTTTCTGCTTTGCATATTGTTTAGCCACAATTTGACTTTTGTAAAATGTGGTAATGGCCAAATTAAATGATATGCATTATTATGCTCTGCCACAAAAAGGTTTTGAGGCAAGATGATTTCAGTTGAACTTTTATTAAATGAAAATGAATGAAATGCTACTGTTTTGGTACTGTTTTTGGTTGTTAGAGTCATCTAAGTAATTTAGGTGATGTTGTTTTCCTGAACATTATTCACAATGGAATATTTCCAAAATTATGAACTTTTTAGTTTTCAAATTTGAACAACTTTTATTTTTACTTCACATTTGAATTTTTAATTTGAGTTGGAATTTGAAATGAGATATGATGCAAATGATGACCAAGCACTGTTAAGCATGGTGACATGGCATTATCAAAAGGGTGATCACTGTAGTTAATACATGGGGGTGTTACAATTCTCCTCCTCTAAAAGAAATTCTCGTCCCGAGAATTAAGAGGTAGATTGAAAGAGAGCGGGGTATTCTTCACAAAGACGATCGTTGCGTTCCCAAGTGGCTTCATCTTCTGAATGATTTGACCACTGAACTTTAAGGAACTTGATTGCCTTCTGACGGGTTCGATGTTCAGCTTGATCGAGAATGCAGATCGTATACTCTTGATAAGAAAGATCCTCTTGCAATTCAAGCATTTCATGATCCACTGCTCGGATAGGATCCTTGAAGCAGCGACGGAGTTGTGACACATGAAAGACATCATGAACTTGAGAACGGTTCGGCGGCAACTCCAATTGATATGCCACTTCTCCTCGTCGGGCGAGGATACGGAACGGGCCAATGTAGCGAGGAGCTAGCTTGCCCTTGATTCCAAATCGATGAGCGCCCTTCATCGGAGTGACACGAAGGTAAGCTTGTTCGGCAGGTTGATAGACCATTACCTGGTGTTTTCGGTCATAGTTGCTCTTCTAACGAGACTGGGCAGTTTTCAAATGTTCACGGACAATGCGGACTTGTTCTTCATCTTGTTGGATAATAGCCGGACCGACGAGTGACCGTTCCCCAGTTTCTGACCAATTCAGAGGAGTTCGACACTTACGTCCATAAAGAACTTCAAATGGTGCCATCTTCAGACTAGCTTGATAGCTATTGTTGTAAGAGAATTCCGCATACGGGAGAGATTCCTCCCATTTCTTACCGAATGAGATGACACAAGCTCGAAGCATATCTTCAAGCACTTGATTGACTCATTCAACTTGTCCCTGGGACTGGGCGTGAAAAGCGGTGCTGAAGGACAGATGAGTTCCCATAGCTTCTTGAAAACTGTTCCAAAACCTTGAGGTAAAGAGACTGCCACGGTCAGAACTGATCTCCAACGGAACACCGTGGAGTGACACAATTCTGGAAACATACAAGTCTGCTAATTGACTAGCAGTGATCGTCTCCTTGAGTGGCAGAAAGTGAGCAACCTTTGAGAATCGGTCAATGACGACAAAAATAGCATCATGACCCTTCTGCGATCTGGGAAAACCAGTAATGAAATCCATTTCAACTTTGTCCCATTTCCATTCAGGAATAGCAAGGGGCTACAGAGTTCCAGCAGACCTTTGATGTTCTGCTATGATGCGACGGCAAACGTCACACTCAGCAACATAACGAGCAATGTCTCGCTTCATATCAGGCCACCAATATCTCTGTCGAATGTCTTGGTACATCTTGGTACTACCAGGGTGAATTGAAAGAGGTGTATCATGAGCTTCTTTCATGACATGCGGGGTCACATCCAGGTTGTCCTTTCTAGGAATCACTAAGCGGTTTTTGAAGAACAAGGTGCCATCATCATCAATAGTGAAGAATGATTGCCTTCCTTCTGCGAGATAGAGCTTAATCTTCTCGACCTCAGAGTCAGCTTTCTGTATATGCTTGATGAGGCCCACTCAGATCAAATACCCAAATCCGTTAAGTGTGTTTTAGTAGCTCGCAGAGACGAACAGGGTTCCTGACACTCCGACTAGGTATCTCGCGGACCACGACCAGGGACCAGGCCCACCTCTCACCTTGGTAGTCTACGCCTGCCCTATAGCTCCGACTACAGTGCAAGTTCCGCGTCGGCTATTGGGACAAGTCCCGAGCTACCACCACATCCTTGGTGGTACCACTAACAGCCAGCCACCACAGGACTCTCTCGCAGGTACCCTTGGGTTCAACCCGTCTTGTTTCATTATCTCGCGGGCACTCTTGGAGCCGGCCCGACTTTAACAATTTAAAGTATTGCAGTAATGTAAACAGTTCCGTGATCATTCCCCAGAGTGATCACGGCCCGATAACAAGCCTGACAAACGGACAAGGGTGAAGGGCCAGCTGATGAAACCTAACATACCTAACTAAGCATCATGGGATAGCAGGTAAGGTATCAATAGCAGGCGACAAAATCAGGCTATACATCAGAATAGGAGCTATTGGAGCAACAACAGAAGCAATTCTAATGCAAGCAATAGAGAGAAAGAGTAGGCGATATCTGGATGATCAAGGGGGTTTTGCTTGCCTGGAAGATCTGCTGAAGGGGTCTGGTCGTCGACGACGTAGTCGTACTCAGCAGTGTCGTCGGCAGTCTCGGGGTCTATCGGGAGAGAAGGAGGGGGAAGAAACAATAAACACACGGCAAACAATGTAACACAAATGTATGACAAGGCGGTATGCTACACTAGGGGTGCTCTAATGCATCATTAAGTATTTTAGTCGGAGCGGGAAAATACCCGGGAGTGTTCTCCCAGCTCCGGGTGATTATCGGTCAGACGATCCGGAGGGGAAAGTTCCATGTTCATCTAGTTAGGAGTGATGGTCAAGCATTTTGATCACATATTCGGATTCGTCATATTTTTCTGATCATTTTTCATATATAAATTATTTTCATCCGAGCTACGGTTTATTTTCTATGATTTTGCGAAGTTTTAATCATTTTTTGGAATTTCCTGATTATTTTCAATTCGAAATTATAAATAGCAAAAACGCTACGGGTACACAGGGTTGTACCCAGCTGTGCAGCACAGTGGCTGACAGTGGGCCCGGGGCTGGCTGAGTCAGCAGGTCAACCGTTGACCTGTTGACTGGTCAACGGGTCAATGGGGCCCACTCGTCAGTGGCTCAGGGAGGGCCACGTGGCTGCCGCGTCAGCGCCACGTCGGCGCCGGCGCCGGAGCTACTCTGGCGACCTCAAACGTGGCGGAGAGGCCACGGCCGGCGTCGGATTTCTCGTACGGAGCTCCATTTTGTGCGCGGCTAGGTGCGTTCAAAAGAGGGGAAAGAGCCGCGTCGAGTGGCGGTGGTGACATGGCCGGAGTTGGCCGGAGGTGACGGCGGCGACCATGAACGGCGGCGTCCCGTACGGGACTCGACGGATCCGACGCTACGGTCACGCTCGTGATGAATGGGTGGCCTAGGGGGAACCTACGCGACGCGAGGGAGCTGTCGGACACTCACGCTTGACCATTCGGTCACCGGAACCACGCCGGTGACGAGCTCGGGAGGTGGCGCGTTCGGGTGTTGACGTTTCGAGTGACAGAGCTCGCAAACGAGCACGTCAGGTGGTGGAAGAAGAAGAGGGGCTCACCGGGAGCCTGCAGATGTGCAACATGGGCTCGGGGATGGCTTGACGGCGACGGAGTCAGCGAGGCTCGCCGGCGACCGAAGGTTAGGGACGGGGTCGATCCGCTCAAGGTGGGGCTCCCCGACTCGATCCCGATAGCGTAGACGACGAGGCGGACCACGACGGAGCTGATGGACATGGTGTCAGCCGGCGAGGGTGGCGGTGGGCACGCGGGCGAGGTTGGCCATGGCGGTGGTGCTACGGGCGCGAGCGAGAGAGAAGAGGGTGAGCGAGGTTGAGGGGGAAGAAAGATCGGGGGATGTCCCCAAGGTCCACGACAGCGTTCTTATCCACCCCGGGGCGATTGTAGCGGTGCGGGCGGTGAGGCGGCTAGGCAGGGACGAGCGCGGGCGCGAGCGCTCGGTCCGCCTCCTGCGCGGCAGGAGGTTGACGAAAAGGCCGCCGCTGTTGGGCTAGGCCGCACTGTGTGCACGTAGAGGCCAGTCCAACAGTGCGTTTTTGTTCTTTTCCCTTTTTCTTTTCTATTTATTTATTTCTTTCTGCTTTGCATATTGTTTAGCCACAATTTGACTTTTGTAAAATGTGGTAATGGCCAAATTAAATGATATGCATTATTATGCTCTGCGACAAAAAGGTTTTGAGGCAAGATGATTTTAGTTGAACTTTGATTAAATGAAAATGGATGAAATGCTACTGTTTTGGTACTGTTTTTGGTTCTTAGAGTCATCTAAGTAATTTAGGTGATGTTGTTTTCCTGAACATTATTCACAATGGAATATTTCCAAAATTATGAACTTTTTAGTTTTCAAATTTGAACAACTTTTATTTTTACTTCACATTTGAATTTTTAATTTGAGTTGGAATTTGAAATGAGATATGATGCAAATGATGACCAAGCACTGTTAAGCATGGTGACTTGGCATTATCAAAAGGGTGATCACTGTAGTTAATACATGGGGGAGTTACTATTCTCGTCCTCTAAAAGAAATTCTCGTCCCGAGAATTAAGAGGTAGACTGAAAGAGAGCGGGGTATTCTTCACGAAGACGATCTTCGCGTTCCCAAGTGGCTTCATCTTCTGAATGATTTGACCACTGAACTTTAAGGAACTTGATTGCCTTCTGACGGGTTCGACGTTCAGCTTGATCAAGAATGCGGATCGTATACTCTTGATAAGAAAGATCCTCTTGCAATTCAAGCATTTCATGATCCACTGCTCGGATAGGATCCTTGAAGCAGCGACGGAGTTGTGACACATGAAAGACATCATGAACTTGAGAAAGGTTCGGCGGCAACTCCAATTGATATGCCACTTCTCCTCGTCGGGCGAGGATACGGAACGGGCCAATGTAGCGAGGAGCTAACTTGCCCTTGATTCCAATTCGATGAGTGCCCTTCATCGGAGTGACACGAAGGTAAGTTTGTTCGCAAGGTTGATAGACCATTACCTGGTGTTTTCAGTCATAGTTGCTCTTCTCACGAGACTGAGCAATTTTCAAATGTTCACGGACAATGCGGACTTGTTCTTCAGCTTGTTGGATAATATCCGGACCGACGAGTGACCGTTCCCCAGTTTCTGACCAATTCAGAGGAGTTCGGCACTTACGTCCATAAAGAACTTCAAATGGTGCCATCTTCAGACTAGCTTGATAGCTATTGTTGTAGGAGAATTCCGCATACGGGAAATATTCCTCCCATTTCTTACCGAATGAGATGACACAAGCTCGAAGCATATCTTCAAGCACTTGATTGACTCGTTCAACTTGTCCCTGGGACTGGGGGTGAAAAGCGGTGCTGAAGGACAGATGAGTTCCCATAGCTTCTTGAAAACTGTTCCAAAACCTTGAGGTAAAGAGGCTGCCACGGTCTAAACTGATCTCCAACGGAACACCATGGAGTGACACAATTCTGGAAACATACAAGTCTGCTAATTGACTAGCAGTGATCGTCTCCTTGACTGGCAGAAAGTGAGCAACCTTTGAGAATCGGTCAATGACGACAAAAATAGCATCATGACCCTTCTGCGATCTGGGAAAACCAGTAATGAAATCCATTTCAACTTTGTCCCATTTCCATTCAGGAATAGCAAGGGGTTGCAGAGTTCCAGCAGGCCTTTGATGTTCTGCTTTGATGTGACGGCGAACGTCACACTCAGCAACATAACGAGCAATGTCTCGCTTCATATCAAGCCACCAATATCTCTGTCGAATGTCTTGGTACATCTTGGTACTACCAGGGTGAATTGAAAGAGGTGTATCATGAGCTTCTTTCATGACATGCGGGGTCACATCCAGGTTGTCCTTTCTAGGAACCACTAAGAAATTATTGAATACCAAGGTGCCATCATCATTCCTTCTGCGAGATACCGCTTAATCTTCTCGACCTCAGAGTCAGCTTTCTGTATATGCTTGATGAGGCCCTCGAGATCTGGTTCAACTACCAGGGTATTGAGATAACCCTGAGGCACAATGTGAAGCTTCAACTTGCGAAGTTCTTCATAGGGAAGGGGTTGTGCTTGCTGAACCATGAGGTTGTTGCAATAAGACTTGCGACTCAAAGCATCGGCCATTACATTAGCCTTGCCAGGGGTATAGGAAATATCCATGTCATAGTCAGCTATTGTCTCGAGCCACCTTTGTTGACGGAGGTTCAAATCTGGTTGGGTATACAGATACTTCAGGCTTTGGTGGTCCATGTATATCTCGCAACGATTACCGAGAAGGTAATGTCGCCACAGCTTTAGAGCATAGATAACTGCTGCTAACTCGAGATCATGTGTTGGGTACTTATTTTCGTGAGGATGCAACTAACGAGAGCCATAAAGAATCACCTTGCGCTCTTGCATCAGGACACAGCCTAATCCTTGACGTGACGCATCACAGTAGATCACAAAATCCTTTCAGGAATCCGGGGGTGCTAGCACTGGGGCAGATGTCAACTTATCTTGAAGCGTCTGAAAACTTTCTCGGCACTTTTCCGTCCACTCAAACTTCTTGCCTTTGTGGAGCAAATCAGTCAGTGGTTTAGCAATTTTGGAGAAGTTCTCGACGAAACGGTGGCAATAGCTGGCGAGACCGAGAAAACTTCTGACTTGCTTAACAGTTTGCGGAGGAGTCCAGTCAAGAATAGCCTGAACTCGTTCTGGGTTAACAGCAATGCCATCCTTGGAAATCACATGACCAAGATATCACCTCAGATAACCAGAATGCACATTTGGAAAATTTGGCATATAGTTGATGTTCTCGAAGTTTCTCCAATACAAGCCGAAGATGTTCGGCGTGTTCTTCTTCATTCTTGGAATATACAAGGATATCATCCAAATAAACCACAACGAATTTGTCGAGGTAGTCCATGAAGATATAGTTCATCAATCGGGAGAAGGTTGCCGAAGCATTAGTTAATCTGCAGGACATGACGGTGTACTCGTATGATCCGTAACGGGCAACGAAGGAGGTCTTCAGAATGTCCTCTTTACGAACTCGGATCTAGTGGTATCCCAATCTCAAATCAAGTTTAGTTGATCATACAGATCATTGATTTTGGGAAGTGGATACTTGTTCTGAATTGTTGCCTGGTTGATAGGTCGATAATCTTGCACCAACCGATTTGTTCCATCCTTCTTCTTACCAAAGAGAGAAGGGGCTCCCCAAGCAGAGGAACTTGGGCGAATGAAACCACTGCGAAGTGACTTGTCAATTTCCTCCTTAAGTTGAAGGAGTTCATGCGGCGGCATCTTGTGTGGACGCTTGGCAATAGGAGTGGTGCCTGGTTTCAAGTCGATGACGAATTCGACATCTCGAACCGGGGGCATTCCAGGAAGTTCTTCTGGAAATACATCCTGGAAGTCACGTACGACTGGAATGTTCTCGATGCCTTCAAGAGGTAAGGCGTTCAACGCATTCAGAGCATATATCTGGTTCTTGACATTCTGAATTATCTGAGCTGAGTAGTTGATTGTCCGACCGGAAGGGTGAGTGAGCTGGACTGTCTTGGCAGCATAGTCTATCAAGGCTTTATGAGCTGTCAACCAGTCCTTACCGAGAATGACATCAATGTTGGAAGGTCCGAGCACAATTAGAGAAGCAAGGAAATCTAGACCTCCAATTTTGATTTGGTTGTGGGGGCTTACCATTGTGGTTTACCACTTGGATCCCGGAGATTGAACCGCTAAAGGAGTGGGCAAATTTTCCATATCTAACCCATGTAACCGCGCAAATTGTTGGGACACAAAGGCATGCGACGCTCCTGAATCAAAGAGAACAGAAGCTGGCACTAAATTAACGGAAATGGTACCCATCACGATTTTTGGGGAATCACGAGCTTCTTCAATCTTGACATGGGTAACTTGACCACAACCCATAGCAGGCGGACTGGCATTACGGCTACTAGAAGGATGTTTTCGACGGCCCTTCCTGCGACCAACAGGAGGACATGATGTACTCTGAGGCTGATTCTGGCGACAATTGATAGCAAGATGTCCTGGCTATCCACACTTGTGGCATGAACAATCCTTGGGTAAAGGAGCCGTAACAGTTGGTTTGTCATCTTGAATCCTGAGTTGTCTCGGTGGCGGAGGCAGTCGAGGTGCAACATAAGACGGCCTTGGGGTTGGAGCAGGTCGGTGACGAACATTGTGCGGCATCCAGACGTGACGCTTCTGAGCAGGCTGACCCGAGGATGGGCCAACATCTCGGTTATGTTTGAGCGACTCCTGGTACTTAGTCAGACCAGTTTCAGCTCGGAAAGCTTGGCTAACAAGCGTCGCAATGTCTGCGCAATCATGGACAACAAGTGCAAGTTTTATATCAGGACGCAGTCCTTCACGGAATTTCTCCTGCTTGCGAGCATCAGCACAGACGTCATCCTCAGCATAGCGGGATAAATCAAGGAATTTCCTTTGATATTCATCAATAGTCATCTAGCCATGTGTGAGTTTGCGGAATTCCTTCTTCTTCTGGTCCATCAGAGCTTGAGGAATGTGTCGTGCACGGAAAGGCTGACTAAAATTCTATCCATGTGGTGGCTGTCCCAGCAGGCAGCATACGCCTGTGGCTTTCCCATCATTGAGCACCTAGACCCTTCAGGTGAAATGTCGCAAAGGTGACGTAACTGGTAGGGGGAACATTAGCTGACTCCATCTCAAATAGGATCTCACGAAGCCAATCATCAGCATACATAGGATTGGTGGAGTTGCGGAAAATGGACGGGTTGAGGTGCACGAAATCTTGCAGTGAGATCAGACCAGGCTCCTGACGAGCATCATTGCGTTCCAAACGGTTCACCAGACTCCCCATAAACTGTCGGTTCAGTTCAAACTGCTGACGGTTCAGTTCAAACTATTGCGTCATTGCTTCGACATATGGTGGCGGTGGGGGTTTATCAGCCATCTGCTAAAAACAACAGGGGCAGCTTAGCAAGAACAACTACAAGTGTATGGAGTCATTCATGATGTAACATGAACAATGAACAAGGAGTGCAATAGATTCATAACAGTAGTCAATTAAGACATACAGATCCATACACAAAGTCGGTTACATGCCAGCGTTACAACAACGGAAAAGAAAGCTAGACACCCTAGGCGGCGCGCAGGCACGCGATAGGGAATACAACAATGGGACATAGCAAAGGCTACATCAACGTCGGAGAAAACCACTGAAGCCTGGCATCTGGAGATGACGATCCAAAAAATCCTTGATAAAAGGATCTTACGGTCCGTAAGGAACAAGGGAGGTTTCAAGAATGTCAAATGCCAGTGATTGAATCATGCATCATGCATTCAAAGGAGTAGCTGTCGATAATCACAGCTCTGGTGGAATGCGATCACGAGAACCTAGGGTTAGAGTTAGCAAAAAATTTAACCCGAATAGAAGAGAGATCAGAATCCCAGAGTATAGAAGAGGAATAAAAGATCCTAATCACATCCACAGGTGCTGTGGGACCGTAACCCACACAACACAGTTAGTGAAATAGTTTTTCAAAGACTAGACTCAACTCCGGGCAAGGAGTCGGAAGGGGGCTTCCTACAGGCAGTCGGCTCTGATACCAACTTGTGACGCCCCCGCTCGACCGTGCACTAATCATGCACGCAAATGCACACGATCAAGTTCAAAGACTCACGGGAAGATATCACAACACAACTCTAGACACAAAATAAAATAATACAAGCTTTATATTACAAGCCAGGGGCCTCGAGGGCTCGAATACATAAGCTCGAGTCATACAAGCAAATATTATCTGGGTACAGACATAGTTAATCAAGCTTGCCTTAAGAAGGCTAGCATAACAGCGACACTAATCGAAAAGGCAAAGGCCCCTGCCTAGGGCCTCCGAACTACTCCTGGTCGGCAGGCTCAACATAGTAGTAGGTGCCTCCGGGGATCTCCTGCTCCTGGACTCCGTCGTCTGATCGTAGCAACCTGGTAGGGGAAAAGAAGTAGCAAAGCAACCGTGAGTACTCATCCAAAGTACTCGCAAGACTGACATCAGAACTATACTAAATATGCATCGGTATCAAAGGAATGGGGCTATATCTTTGGACTAAACTGCAGAAATGCCAGAGTAGAGGGGCAAGACCTAGCCTATCGAAGACTAGCATCTTGAAGCAATCTTGCAGCATCAAAAGAGGGTAGAGCACATTGCCATAAAGTATCAAGTATATATTAGCAATGCCCTAAGATCCTTCCTCGACTACCCTGCGAGAAAGTGATCCCGAGAGCAGCAGTAACAGTTCAACATTGTAACAGTATCCATTCATAGTTGTAGTAGATCAGTATACAACTCCGAGCGTCCTGTTACCGTGGACACGGCTATAAGAATAGATAACTTCCCTTCAGGGGTGCACTACTGTTACCGAGCACGCTCGATTACCTCTGGCTAGACACACTTTTCTGGGTCATGCCCGGCCTTGGATAACCAACATGACGTAGTCCTACCTAGGCTCCGCAGAGAGGTCCCCGCCGGTCTACATCCTAAGTGCTCAGGGGTCTTATGCCCATCGCCCTTTGCACTCCGGGTCGTTGTGCGCAGGGTTAGATCCAGGCACCACCTCTGTCATGGATGGCACCGATCCTGTCGTGCCACAATGCTGAACCGGACGTCTGACAAAGCTTTCGGCTGATACATACGGCGCCAAGGGTCCCATAACCATTATCCCGCGTGGTGGTAGTGTGTATAGGCCAGCGGCCCACTCAGATCAAATACCCAAATCCGTTAAGTGTGTTTTAGTAGCTCACAGAGACGAACAGGGTTCATGTCGCTCCAACTAGGTATCTCACGGACCACGACCAGGGACCAGGCCCACCTCTCACCTAGGTAGTCTCCGCCTACCCTATAGCTCCGACTACAGTGCAAGTTCTGCGTCGGCTGTCGGGACAAGTCCCAAGCTACCACCACATCCTGGGTGGTACCGCTAACAGTCAGCCGCCACAGGACTCTCTCATGGGTATCCTTGGGTTCAACCCGTCTTGTTTCATTATCTCACGGGCACTCTTGGAACCGGCCCGACTTTAACAATTTAAAGTATTGCAGTAATGTAAACAGTTCCGTGATCATTCCCCAGAGTGATCACAGCCCAATAACAAGCCTGGCAAACGGACAAGGGTGAAGGGCCAGCTGATGAAACCTAACATACCTAACTAAGCATCATGGGATAGCAGGAAAGGTATCGATAGCACGCGACGAAATCAGGCTATATGCATCAGAATAGGAGCTATTGGAGCAACAACAGAAGCAATTCTAATGCAAGCAATAGAGAAAAAGAGTAGGCGATATCTGGATGATCAAGGGGGTTTTGCTTGCCTGGAAGCTCTGCTGAAGGGGTCTGGTCGTCGACGACGTAGTCATACTCAGCAGTGTCGTCGGTAGTCTCGGGGTCTATTGGGAGAGAAGGAGGCGAAAGAAACAATAAATACACGACAAACAATGTAACACAAATGCATGACAAGGCGGTATGCTACGCTAGGGGCGCTCTAATGCATCACTAAGTATTTTAGTCGGACCGGGAAAATACCCGGGAGTGTTCTCCCAGCTCCGGGTGATTACCGGTCAGACGATCCGGAGGGGAAAGTTCCATGTTCATCTAGTTAGGAGTGATGGTCAAGAATTTTGATCACATATTTGGATTCGTCATATTTTTCTTATCATTTTTCATATATAAATTATTTTCATCCGAGCTACGGTTTATTTTCCATGATTTTCCGAAGTTTTAATCATTTTCTAGAATTTCCTGATTATTTTTAATTCGAAATTATAAATAGCAAAAATGCTATGGGTACACAGGGCTGTACCCAGCTGTGCAGCACAGTGGCTGACAGTGGGCCCGGGGCTGCCTGAGTCAGCAGGTCAACCGTTGACCTGTTGACCGGTCAACGGGTCAACGGGGCCCACTCGTCAGTGGCTCAGGGAGGGCCACGTGGCTGCCGCGTCAGAGCCACGTCGGCGACACGTCGGTGCCGGCGCCGGAGCTACTCCGGCGACCTCAAACGCGGCGAAGAGGCCACGGCCGGCATCGAATTTCGCGTACGGAGCTCCATTTTTTGGGAATTCTTTCCTACGCAAATAATTGCCACATCCCAAAATTCTGCTTCATTTGCCTAGTAAATCTTCCTCAGCAAATTTCCAAAGTTTCTGTCCAGAGAGAAGCATTGTGAAGGAAGTACTAGCTAGACTTATCCAAATTAGTTGAAATTTTGGTAGATCATTCATATGACCAAATCATCACCGTACACCAAATTTCGTCTTCATCCAACAAACTATGTGAGCACACCTTCAAATCTTGGTTTCTGGCCACAATTTTAGTTTGTGAAGCAACTATAGTTAATATTGCTTGAAAAAATTCTGAAATTAATCCAGGACATAAATATCCCTCAATAATGTGAGCATGCCAAAACTCACATTATTTTGCCAAGCCATTTTCTCCACAAAATTCCCCCAAGTTTCTGTCCAGTGTGCATCATTGTGAAGGAAGTACCATTTATACTTATCCAAATGGGATGAAATTTTTATGGTACCTTCATATGCTCAAATGATCACACTTCGCCAATTTTCAGCTCAATACAACAATCCATGTGAGTGCTACTTCCTGATCTAGCTTCTGGACCAGATTTGGCAGTTGTAAAGCATCTAGGTTAAATATTGGTCCAAATCCTTTCAAAATCCACAGGATTGTAGTCCTTCCTACCCTAAGCCTCTGTGACATCCTAGTTAATCCTTACCCCATCCCATTTGATCACTATTTCATGACCAAGTAGGCTACAACAAAGTTCAGTCGACCTCTCCCATCCAGGCACAATGCCTTTCTTCGATCTATCACTTCAGTGAGACTGTATGTTGGAGGGACAACACGCTAGACATCTTTTGGCAGACCCTCGTGCCCTCTCCTCGCCATGCCACGCGGTGACCATGCTGGTGGCAAGCGCTGGGCGCGCTCTGCTCGTCGTTTTGCTTCGGGCATTCTTCTCCCAGCCGTTTCCGCGCGTCCTAGCGTGTCCTCGAGCCCCGCAATGGACACGCGCTCGCTCCCCAGCCCTCGCCCCCTCCTCCTTCGCCCTCCTTGCGCCACGGTGGCCGCGACCGCGTGTGCACAGTGGCCGAGTGGCCGACCGAACTCCGCGCCGCCCGCGTCTGCCCTCCTCTGGCACTCCACTAGCTCTCTCCCGTCGCCCTCCACCCCTCCGCGCGTGAGCACGCGTACGCGGGCGCGTCATAGCGGCGCCCATCCGCCCTTGGCGGCACCCGAATTCGGCATCTCCTTCCCTGCCTATATATGCCCTCCCCGGCCGCGTCTCTCCCCACTATCGGCCTCCTCCATCTCCCATAGCCCCTCTCGCCCAAGAAATCGAGCCGAGGAGCTCTCCCTGCTCTCCTCTGGCCTCCATGGCCGCTTCGGCCTCGGCCTAAATTGAAGCGAGCCCGAGCCCCTTCCCCCTTCCTTTCCTCGCCTATGGAACCACCAGAGCCTGGCGGAGCTCCCCAGCCTCTCAGCTCGGCCGCCGGAGACCCGCCGCCCTCTACCCATCTTCGCCTGAAACGCCGTCCACCGCGGCCAGCACCCCGCTCATCCCCAAACCCCTAGGCGGCCGTGTCCTGTCTGGACGGGACCGCCTCGGTCCGCTGGTCACGCCGGTAGGCCGGGCGCCGCTGGTGGTGGCCTGTGCCGCCGGCAATCGCCGGACGAACGCCGCCCGTCTTGGCCATGCACGCGCGCGAGGATGAAGACGCTCTACTCGACCTGCCAGCAGGGCCCGCTCACCAGAGACTCAACTGCCCGGGCCCGCTTGTTATGTGGAAACGGTTTTTCCGAAATACGTTTTGGCTTAAAGAAAGAGTATTCTCCTGGTGCTTCTGCTGAAAGTGCGTTTTCTCTGTTCTGAAAACGTATCTGAGCAAAGTACGCTTTCAGCTTCACCTCGCCGGCCGAAAACCCTTCTTTGCGGATGTTCGTCCGTTAATGCCAGAAAAGAACATATTTTTATTCTTTTTCTGCCTAACGAACGAACGGCCGTAACTTCGCAACCGTAACTCCGATTCAGGTGATTCCAAAGCCCACGATCTCAGTTCGCCGAGCCCGTTCCGATGGCATAATTTTCATGAGGTTGTCACACTGTGAAAATGGCCATTTTGCCCTTGCCCTTAAAACAGCTCCGCCGAGGAGGAAACTTTTCCGGCGATTCTTTCCGCGAGTTCATCGCACTTCTCCCCGATGGTTCCTTCACCCCCAGGCAAGCCACAACAGCCACTTGCATGATGGCATTGCAGTAGACATGGTTTCCACTTGAATATTTAATAATTGTTTGCGCATTTAATTATTTTGTGAATGCTTCGAATATGCTTGTGAATCCATGCTCATTGCTTATGCCATGTTCATTTTCATCTAGTAAGTGATATGATTAATTGCTAGGGATATTCTTATCATGTTTTAATCTTGTAATTATTTCCGCTGCTAGTGATAATGTTATACTCACATGAGTAGTTACGGTTTGATATGAAAATAATTGTCATAGTCATGATTATCGTTATGCCATGCTCATTTGCATTCCATAGCGTAAATGATTTATCATCCTTCATGTCATGATGTTAAATGGTTATGTTGCCCATCCATGGTTACACTGATATCATGTTCATTTGCATTGTTATTTCATTATGACTCAGCTCATCACCATTCAAGTTGAACCTGACATTAATCAAACTTGAACAAATCTGTTGGCTGAGTCATGGTGCCACCGAATCGAGCTAACCAGTGCAGCCACACTTGCCTTATGGGAGGCCCTAATGCGGTCTATTGTCATGCCTCTCGCCGGTGCCTCATACTAGGGAAGGTTATGTGCGCGCGCTACCCTGATCAGGTAGGCGGCCATAAGCCTTGTGTACCCAGTTTTGGTATTGAGCTCAGGTCCCCGTTTGGGATAGTTTTGTTTGGCCACGATGGTGGCAGCCACAGAGGTGGCGGATGTCACATGTTGACATCAGGGTCACCCAGGACATAGCCCAAAGGGGAGTTTGTCGGAGTGGCCGGGAGAGTGTCATGCAATAGATTGGTTTTGTCGGAATGTCGTTGGTCCACCCGAATGGGAGCACGAGGCCGTGAGTTCCGTAGTGTGGGTACAGTGTACTAACCTCTGCAGAGTGTATAATCTATCAATAGCCGCGTCCTCACTCATGGACACAGTTCGTAGTAGGTCACACTATGGGTCAACAGTAATAATAATCTGAATAATAACAACCCCGGTTCGATAAGAAAAGAAGTTGGTTGATCTTCACGTGATCATGAGAGGATCACGATGGTATCGTGGATACCGATGTTGATTGATTATGAGGTGATCGAGTGATGATCACGATGGTAAGTTTGAGATTATGAGATAACCTCTGAGCAGAGTAAGTTGGTCCATGAGACCTTAAATGTTGACCCCCTTGCATGCTAGTGCTAGTATCATCATGTTCATCTCATGAATTATATGTACATGCCATGCTCTTGTTGTTGCCATGCTCATGTTGTTCTAGTAGTATCATGTTCATCATTGCTGATTAACCTGTAAATGCCACGCTATTGTTTGTCTTGATTGCTTTGGTTGTTGTGAGCTTGCGAGTACATTCAAAGTACTCACCTGGCGTGTCATGCCAGATTGCCGGTCATGCCATGATTGCTTGTTTGTCGAGGATCCCGAGGTTGCGCTCTAGGATACGTCCCAGCCAGAGTCCCTGTGGAGTGGAGTTCATCACCGTCGTCGTTGTTCCGCTGTTAGGATTTATTCCGCTTCGAGATGTCTCGCTGCTAGCATAGAACTATCTGAGCAGGCGAAGTGTCGCCATGCCCCTGTAACCTCCGTGCCTTCAGAACCTTTGTACCCGTATTATTTGTAATAAAGGGCTGATTTGTTCTATGCCAAGCAGTGCCGTATTACAGAAGACTTGATCTCTGGGCTGGAATATGGGGTGTTCCGGTCTCTCTGAGCCGGGGTGCCATAGTCCTGTCTCGCCTGATTCTCTTTTAGACACCCGTTTGGCATTTCATTTCAAGACCTCTCGTGGCGTCGCTTGAGTTCTCGGGCGGTCCTATCTCGCCCGATTCTCTTTTAGACACCCGTTTGGCATTTCTCTTGGATACTCGGGCGGTCTTGTCTCACCCGATTCTCCACTTTATATTTTCTTTTGGATTCTCGGGCGGTCCTGTCTCGCCCGATTTTCCACTTTTAACTTTCTTTGTTTGTCACTAATATTTTATTTTCTCATACCTCTGCACATGCTAATATTTATCATGCCATAATTAAATTTCAGCCAACATATGCATATCATTTAATCCAGCATAAGCATATTATTAATCCAGCATAAGCATATGCATTCGGTATATCTTTTGTTCATAATGTTTGCGAGTACATTCCAACGTACTCACTGGCTTGTCCCTGGCTATTTTATTGGCCAGACCTGGAGGAGGACGAGCTTGTGGACGAAGATTGCGCTAGCGAGCCTGATGCTTAGAGGTGTTCCCTGTCAGTCAACCTGTGAGCTTGGAGTCCATCACATGTATCATCCGCAGTGCTTCCGCTACACCAATAAAATAGTCAAGCCTCACACTGACGCTTGACTTTATTTTATTGTATCAGTGTTGTACCACCACCACACCACTATCATATCCGCCACCATAGTATATTGGCAAGTTTGTAATAATTGTTGAGCACTCTGACTCAACCCTGTGTAATATTATATTTGTACTGGTTATCTATATCAAGGAAGTCTACCAGTTGATCTTGGGGCTGGTATGACTTGAGGCTCTTCTATGATTTATCCCAAAAAAGGGGCCTCACAAACCTTGGTATCAGAGCCAGGCTAACTGTAGGAAACCCTAGGTATGAACGCTAGTAATAGGGTCAATACTAACATTTTTAGCATGCATCTCATGCATTGTAACAAATTTTCCTTGGTCATCATATACTTATGACATGACTATTTGGATTTTTGTCTACTGCTGTAGATGTCTGGCGGCAGCTGTACGACCCAGATTTTTGCCAACGAGCCTCCGGGATCTTCCCGTCTTCTCGCTGTCATCGCTAGAGTCGCGATGATGTCTCCGGGCCATCCAGAGTACACCATCTACCCCTATAGGATCACAGACACCCTGGTTATGTACCAGGCCTCGGTATATATTCGGGGTGGACCAGCTGAGTCTCACCGCAACTATCGTTTTGTCGGGAGAGCCATGCCTACTGAGAGGCATGCTATCCAGATGGCTGCCCGAGAGGCCATCGCCCGTCTTAGGGACATCCTTCCGATTATGCAGACACGTCCCTACCACTACCTTCCATGCCATGTTCCATACACTAGTCACTACGCTTTCTCCTGCACCACGGGAGAAAGGGATGATGCGATTGAGCCCCTGGTTCAGTACATCATGGCACTAGAATCAATCTTCACCTCAGTGGTGGACGACTATCTTGCTGCATGAGTGGACTTGGCTCGTACGAGGATTCCTCGCAGGAGTGAGTTTCGCTCTCCATCACCACGCGCTCCTCGCATTCCGACTCCACCATATGATCCCCCTACTCAGTCCGGGATTCAACGCTCATCCCCGAGCGATGAGGCTAGTCGCTTGGCTGCACCCATTCCAGTTAGAGCTTCACCGCCTACGAGCACAGTGCCACCATGGACAGGCATGGCATCGACATCTGCCCGACTAGAGACCATACCCGAGGAGGAGGAGGTCGAGTCATCAGCACCTCATCTGGGACTTACACTCAGCAGGACCATCGACGTTCCAGACACTCCGTGAGAGCAGACTGGACGTCAGCACCGCAGTTGACTTTTATGAGAGCGAAGTTGTAAAATATTTATTTTTTGTTTCTTTCCTTCTCCTTTTTTGTAAAATGGTGAGTAGTAGACTTGGACCACAGCGAGCTACGTGGGCGGAGTAGTACTTTAGTCTAAATAAGTGGTCATGTAGTATACAGCTACGGCAAGCATGTTGTATAATTAAACCATGCATGTATAATTAGGCCTTGCATGTATAATTAATTCTGCTTGTATAATTAAAGCTGCATGTGTAATATAATCTGTTTTTTTTTTACTTTTTTGGGGGGATATTATTTTCAGTCTCTTAAAAATTTATTTCTTTCCGTTATGATTTCTTTTCTCATCGGTGTTACACAAATACCCCAGAAAGAAAATGCATCATCCCTGGACACGTTCCATGCCCAGTCCGCCAGAGGACAACTTTGCACAGATGGGAAATAATTTCACACAAGAACAGACAAGTCAGCAGAGCAATGACTCAACATTTTCACAAGTATGCCGTCTGTATGAGCAAAGTCAGCAGCAGCACCAAGAAATGATGCAGCAGTTAATAAATATGGGAAATCACCAAGGACAGCATCAACACCGGTCAAAATTATCTGAGCTCCAGAGGACCAATCCAACGGTCTTTTCTCACACAGACGAACCTCTGGAGGCAGACGATTGGCTGCATGATATGGAAAGGAAATCGGTTATAGCTCAGTGTACGGACCAGGAAAAAGTGCTATATGCTCCGCACTATTTTTCTGGAACAGCAGCATCGTGGTGGGAAAATATATGCCACACTCATCCCAATGGAGCAGATATGATATGGGAACAATTCAAGGAAAATTTCTGGGGAGCACATATCCCCAACAGTATTATGAAATTGAAGAAAAGGGAATTTGAGGATCTCAAGCAGCGAGGCACCACGGTAACTCAGTACCTGGACTAGTTTACTCAGTTATCTCGGTACGCCAATGATGAGTACATGATGGAAAGCAAAAAGATGGAGAAATTTCTTGATGGACTCGTTCCATCTCTCAAGTGCCAACTGGTGGTCCACACCTTTCCAGATTCCAGGACACTGGTAGACAAGGCAATTATACTAGAGAACGAGCACCGCAACATGAATGAAATTCGCAAACGCCATATGACCCAGTCAGTACAAGTGCGCAACAACAGGCCCTGAAATGAATTTCAGAGGCCTGTGGCACCACGACCACCAATTCCAACACCACGACCGCAGCAGAGTCGCAGCACCTTCAACAACAGGACCAAGGACACAATGTTCCGTCCTGGCGTTACCTTTTTGCCAGTGGAGAAGAAGGGCATTATGCCAGGCAATGCCCAAAGCAGGGGAATAATGTTCAGAAGTTGTAACACCCCAAAAATTGGGTTATCAATTTTTGTGCTATTATTCTTTCCCGAGCTTTCTTTTTCAAAATCTTTCTCCGGAGTTTGCTGGATGAACAGGTGAATCCAGGCAATTTTCAACTTTTCAGAACCTTGTCCATGTCTTTGAGGCTAGCCAAGACTTATCTGCATCACCCCAACCCTCACCAGAACCCTAATTCCAATATTTGGAATTTGAAACCCTGCCTTTGTGATTACAAAGGAGCCATCATTTCCTTTGCTCTGTTGATCCTCCAATAATTCCCAGACATCGTCCTACACTTATAAACCCTGGATATGCAAAAATATTGCCATGTAATATGCAATATTTTTCATCTGGGATTAATTTCTTTTCCTGCCTTTCTAAGGAATTAAATCCAGAAGGATAGTTAGACATCTCTAAATTTCATGAAAATTTGTGGAGATGATCTTTGTGACTATCCCAAGCTCTGGTAAAAATATTGGCCAAATTTAAATAAGGAAAATTCCCTTTTTCCTTGACAAGGTCATTATTGCCTCTCTGCCAATTCCAAAGGAACTACCATTTTGGTAGCCAGGAAAATTGCCAAATAATTTGTGGAGCTTCTCCTGGATATATCTTCACTATTTCCATCCAAACCCCATGTTCCCTAGTTCAAAATTTGAGCACATGATCCAATGCAAGTTTCTGCCTTGTCTGGAACTTTGTGAAGGAAGTGCTTGATTCCTTGATCCAATTGAGCTAAAATTTTGCAGGGTAGTTAATATTGATATATTACCACCGCAAACCAAAGATTAGCTCAATTCATCTATCCAATCTTTTTCTATGATTTTCTCAAGTTTCTGTCCAGATTCCACCTGTGTGAAGGAAGTGCTATTTATATTTGCTGGATTGCCCTCAAAAATTTTGAGCACTCTTTCACATCCAAATTACTGCCACATGCAAAATTCAGCTCTATTTTCCTAGCCAATTTTTCTCATAAAATTCCCAAAGTTTCTGGCCAACAGGAAGCATTGTGAAGGAAGTACCATTTTTATTTATCCAAATGGTATGAAACTTTTACAGTGCCTTCATATGCTACAATAATTGGTCTCCACCAAATTTGGGCCATTTTCATCTAGCCATTTTTCCCCAGCTCCCTCATTTGCATTTCTGGTCAGTTGGGTACTTTGCAAAGGAAGTATCAGCTAGCCCTCTCTCTTGGAGCTGAGATTCTGGCACAATGATCTCCTTAGTAGATGATCAGCCTCACCCAAATTCCAGGCCTAATGGAGCTGTGCACTGCCTAATCTTCCCATCAAACACCTTGATCCCGATTAAGGTCTTTGCACCGTGCAGTCACATCGTGGGCCCTAGGAATCGTTCCTTTGCATCGAACTGCTTCTGGGGGAGTGCTCTACTCGCCAGACACACTTGGGGAGGCCAGTGCGTGTGGGAGCACTGTGCTCACGCGGTGACCATGCGTAGAGCGCGTGCGTCGACTGCCACCCACGTGCACAGCGCACTGGACCCCTTTGGGGAGGTCCACACGGTCGCCCGGCGAGTCCCCGAATGCCACGCCCTCTCCCGCGTCGCCTGTGCTCCGATTCCCTTCGTCCCGTAGCGGTTGGCCGCGCTCGCCGGCACCGCGTCCGTCGCCGGGACGCCGCCATGTCCTGCACCGCGTAGCCACAGTCCCCCTCCTCTTCTCGAGCCTTCCCCGCGAGTATTTAGTGCGTGACCGAGCCCTCCCTCGCCAATACAGCCATCCCCGAGCTCCTGGACCTTCCCTGTCCCCTCCATGGCCGAGATGGGAGCCGCCGTTCCCCACAGCCATTCCGGCCAGTGGCCCTCCCCCTCCCTCCTTTCGGCGCCCTAGAGTCCCCCTGGAGCTGCAGAGCCGCCGCCGCCCTCCATTCCCTCCAGGGAATCCCGCCAGCGCCGCCCTTCCCCTGCTGCATCTTGGCCATGGCGCCCGAGCAGCGGCCCCGGCGCGGTGGGCAGCCTCAGCCGGTCCCGAGGCCACCCACGGGTGCGGCGAGGAGCGCCCGATCCCCTCCGCTCGCCGGCCGGCCCTCCCGCGGCGCCAGGTGCCCGCTACGACCGGCGGCCGAAGCCCCTCTCCTGCTCTCTGTCGCGTTGGAGAAGAAGACCAGGAGGAGGAGAGAGAAGTCAAGGTGGGGCCCGGCTGTAAGCCTCAGCGGTGCCCTGGCCCACCCGTTGACTCTGGAGTAAGTGGAAGCGGGATCCGGGAAATACGCTTTCCCCTCTGGAAAGCGCACTCGGCCGCGGCTTCGGGTGTGAATGCGCTTTTTCTGTTCTGAAAGCGTACTTCTGTAAATACGCTTTCAGTCCAGCCCGCCGCCGAAACCAGTATTTTGCGGACGTTCGCCCGTTAAGGATTAAAACGGACAGATTTTTGTCTGTTTATCGCTTAACGAACGAACGGGCATTTCTCCGCGACCGTAACTCCGATTGAGGTGAATCCAACGCCCACGTTTTCAGTTCGTCGAGCCCGTTCCGATGGTGCTATTTTCATAATGTTGTCACATACTGAAAATACCATCTTTGCCCTTCCTCGAATCCAGGCCTCTCCCGAGAGCACCGGTTCCGGCGACTCGTTTCCAGTGGATCGTCACACTTTCCCCCAGAGTATTCGTCCACCCCAAGGCAAGCCAACCTCTTATCATGAGCACCGGACTTGCATGTTGGCTTTGCTTGAACCCTATGCGTGTGTAGCTGCAGTATATTCATATGATGTTTCTGTCTGCAAATGTGGTATATATATTGCTTGCCATATCATGCTATGACCAGATTTCATACTAGCGTTTGCCATGTTAGCAATAATGTTTTTACTGGTAATATCATGTCATTACTATATTTGTATATCATACCATATTTGTCAATGCTATGGTGATCCTGTCATACTATATCGGTATCATGTTACTGCCATGCTTCATATGTCATATATGCTCTGCACTTCATAAGTTTGGTCAACATGTTTATTAATGCATTCATGATATTCATGCTTATAATCTTGATGACATGATAAAATGATGGAGATGAAAAGAACATGTATTAATAACAACCACCTCCATCGGCTGGATCATGTCATAGTGCCACCGAATCGAGCTCACCAATGCAGCCACACTTGCCTTATGGGGGGGCCCTAATTCGGTCTATTGTCATGCCTCTCGCCGGTGCCTCCAACTAGGGAAGGTTATGTGCGCGCGCTACCCTGGCCCGGTGGGCGGCCATAAGCCTTGAGTGCCCGAGTTGTTTGCGCGCGGTTGTCCCCGTTTGGGACGGTTTGTTTGATTTGGCCACGACGGTGGCAGCCACAAAGGTGGCGGATGTCACGAGTTGACATCAGGGGCAACCCAGGACATAGCCCAAAGGGGAGTTTGTCGGGAGTGGCCGGGAGAGTGTCATGTAATAGATTGGTTTTGTCGGAATGTCGTTGGTCCACCCGAATGGGAGCACGAGGCCATGAGTTCTGTGGTGTGGGTACAGTGTACTATCCTCTGCAGAGTGTATAATCTATCGATAGCCGCGTCCTCGGATATGGACACAGTTCGTACTAGGTCACACTATCTGGTCTGTGTCGACATGGAGGACAAACCTAATATAATAAACTTGTTAAAGAATGTGCTATAAAATAAATGTAGTGATTTGGACTATGAGATAGTCGCGAGAAGTCACGGAGTTGGTTCGGACATGATCACGAGTTGAGATCTCGGTGAGTCATGAGCTAGCCCAGAAGGGCAGTGGCAGTGAATCTGGTAAATGAACAACATATTGCTTTAACTTGCCACGGGAGGTGACGGTAATTTACTTTCCAGCATAGTATCATGCATGTCTTGTAGATACAACTTTGCCATGCCATGAAATGCCTTGTTATTCCATGTTATGCCATGATCTGCCATGATATGCTATGATATGCTGTGATATGATTTGGTATAGATGTACGTGATCCATGTTTCTTGCTTGTATCATGCCATGCTTATCTTTTGCCATGAAATAAATTTATGTATGAGCATAGCACTTGCTTTGTCATCTGCTTTGTTTGGATGCTATGTATTTGGTTGTCTTGCGAGTACATTCAAAGTACTCACCTGGCCTTGCACGTGGCCAGATTGCAGGAGAAGACTTGTCATGCTAGACCGTAACCTCGCCAGTCCTGTGAGTTGTGGAGCCCACCCAGAGTCGACGTGCCGCTAAAACCAAGACTTCCGCCGCCATTTAGATAGCCTTAGAGCTATGCAAACCCTTGTATTCATCCACGATGTAATACTCTATTTCATGTAAATGAAATATATTTTGTGCCTGGAATGCTGTACCATGGACCTGTCGTGCGTCAGGTGTTATCCTGGGCTGACGTGCGAAGGCCCCCTGCTCCATGCAGATCGGGGTGCCACAGAAGTCCAACAACAATGCCACAGTGTTAATGCAGCCCCACAACGCAGCAACCCCAACAACAATCAAAGGAAGGGACAGGTGAAGCACGTGACATTTGAGGAAGCGCAGAATGCACCGGACATCGTGTTTGGTACGTTCCCTGTCAACACAATTAATGCTACAGTCTTATTTGATTCTGGAGCTTCCCATTCATGCATTTCCAAAAGATTTGCTTCAAAGAATCAGTTTTCTTTTTCGCCTTTGCAAAATTCAATGGTTATTCAGTCCCCGGGATCGAAGCAAAGAACACAATGGTACTGCAAGGATGTGAATATTGAAATCAAAGGAATGAAGTTTCTAGCCAATCTCATTGTACTAGAAGCAGTCGATCTGGACGTTATGTTGGGAATGGACTGGTTGACCACAAATAAAGGTTTTATAGACTGCTACAACCGTACAGTGACTCTCACAAATTGTCAAGGGAAGACAATAAAATTTGGCACAAGGAAGATTTCTACTTCACAGGGAAAATTAAATCAAGTGGATATGAGAGAGTTGAGCAAGGTTCCTGTGGTATGCGAATACCCTAATGTATTTCCAGAGGAGCTACCAAGCATGCCACCGGATCGTGAAATTGAATTTGTTATTGAGCTAGCGCCTGGAACGGCACCCATTTACAAGAAGCCTTATCGTATGGCTCCGACAGAATTGGCTGAGCTAAAGAAACAAATTAAGGAATTAATGGAAAAAGGATATGTCCGACCAAGCTCATCACCATGGGGATCGCTGGTTTTATTTGCTAAGAAAAAGGATGGTACCCTGAGGTTATGTATTGATTACAGAGCCCTCAATATGGCTACCATCAAAAATAAATATCCACTGCCAAGAATCAACGACCTGTTCGAGCAACTGGCAGAAGCCAAGGTATTCTCAAAAATAGACTTGAGGTTAGGCTACCATCAATTAAGAATCCGACCGTCAGACATACCCAAAACTGCCTTTACCACCAGATACGGATTATATGAGTTCACAGTGATGCCCTTCGGTTTGACCAACGCTCCTGCTTATTTTGTGCATCTCATGAACAAGGTCTTCATGAAATATTTGGACAAGTTCATGGTTGTGTTCATCGATGATATACTTATTTATTCGAACATGCCAGAAGAACATGAGCAACATCTTTGGATAGTCGTGGAAGAATTACGAAAAAATCAACTATATGCCAAATTCAGCAAATGTGAATTTTGGTTACGAGAAGTTGGTTTTCTGGGACACGTTCTGACACAGGATGGGATAGCAGTGGACCCAAGCAAAGTGAAAGATGTCTTAGGGTGGAAGTAACCCACCAACGTAACTGAGGTCAGAAGTTTTCTTGGTCTGGCCGGCTATTATCGGCGATTTATTGAAGGATTCTCCACCATAGCCAAACCCATGACCCAGCTACTCAAGAAAGATAAAAAGTTTGAATGGACTGAAGCTTGCGAGAAAACTTTCCAGGAATTAAAGAAGAGGTTAACCATGGCACTTGTTCTGATCGTGCCAGATGTGCACAAATTTTTTGAAATATAATGTGACGCTTCCAGGAAGGGACTTGGATGTGTATTAATGCAAGAAGGAAAATTCGTAGCATATGCTTCAAGACAACTACGATGACACGAAGAAAATTACCCTCCCATGAATTGGAGTTAGCAGCTGTGATACATGCACTCAAGGAATGGCGACATTACCTTCTTGGTAACCGATGCAAGATATACACGGACCACAAAAGTCTTAAGTATATCTTCACCTAGCCAGAATTAAACTTGAGACAGTGTCGGTGTATAAAACATGGGTATTTTATACCTTGACTTATGCACAGACAGTAGCATCCTCCTTGCCGGCCAAACCTTGCCGGGAACCGCCAAGATCAAGATTCAGAGCCCGGTCGCAGAAGCCACCAGAAACAAGCTCAAGACGCAGCACTCAACTAATACCGCAGATGAAGACTTTCCTTGCCGGCGAGGCTAAACCGGCAAGGTGAAGACCCGGCAAGCTTTTGCCAGCTCTCTTGCGCTCCACCTCACCGCACGGATGTTCGCTAGTGGGTGAGGTGTCGACCGCGCAGGCTGTTTGGTAAGGCTTGTCGGGCACGTGTCAGCACGCTGGGAAAGGATTTGCCTTTAATGACACCCGTCCATGAGGCGTGTCAGAATAATACGAGGTAGCAGGGCAAGCCGTGCAGAAACCTTGCAGGGGCTACCCCTCCACATGACACCTCACGTTGCATTTAATGCCTTTGTCCTAAACTGGCAGAGTTAGGTATGATAGCACTGTTTGCTATCTAGTCACACTGTAATTACTGTTTTACCACAGTGGTAACCCCTTGAACTATAAAAGGAGGGCCAGGGCAACAGTTTAGAGGATTCAGACCCCTTTTCAAACACAAGCACCTCTCGTGTAGCTGCTCTCTCCGCACCTTGCCGGGAGAAGCGCTCCTTGTACTGTGCTTCCACACCACTAATACACCAAAAGCAGGAGTAGGGTTTTACGCTTCTCAGCGGCCCGAACCTGGGTAAAATTCCTCGTGTTCCATTGTTCATGCTCTTTCTGCACATCGATCTTCCCCGCCGAACCACAAGGGGCTGCATGGCCCCATAGATGGTCTTACCACGACATCTTTGGCGCGCCAGGTAGGGGGAGAGTGGCGTTTGTGCGAACCTTGATCAGCGGACCGCACATCTTCTTCATCTTCATCGTCAACTTCATCACCGTCCTCCACGTCATCGATGGAGCCCAAGAAGAAGGGCATCACGATGACGTCCACCTCGCACGCGTCCGCAGGCGGCGCATGCGGCGCGGGTACTGCGGTCGGCATGACCAGCGCGGGCGGCGCGGTCATTACGCCCGCTACGGCCGGCGCAAGGGACGAGCACGATGGAGCCGGTCGACCTCCTCGGTCCTCTGGCGAACGGAGCCGCGACGGTGCAGGCGGAGCGGACGGGCGCCTTCCTCCTCCTCCTCTTCGCCGTGACGACGAACGTAGCCGCCGGAGCGGCAATGCCCGAACTGGCACGAGCCGAGACCCCGCTGCGGCGACGTCCAAGGACGCTGCTTCAGGACAGACGCCGCACCCCTCACGCGATGGGCGCGGTACGACCCCAAGCGGCGCCAACGACTCCGGGCAGCGGCGACCTCATGGCAAGACAGCTATGGACCAAATCCCAGATCCTCAGGCACCGCCTCCGCCACGGCGACCCGCTGCTGACGGTGGGGCCGGCCTGAACCTGATCTCTCCGGAAGTTATCCAAAGGCTGCAGATCCCCGACGAGGAACTCGAGAGAACGGGCACGTTTCAGGGAGTGAACCCGGGAAGAATCCAGCCCAAGGGAAAGATCACATTGCCGGTGACGTTTGGTGGGGAACTGAATTACAGGACGGAAAAGATTGTCTTTGATGTCGTCAAGATCCCCCTGCCGTATAATGGAATTCCTGGCCGCCCAGCCTTGGCAAAATTCATGGCAGCGTCTCACTACGCTTATAACTCATTAAAGATGCCAGGGCCGATGGGTGTCATTTCCATCAACTCCGACAAGAAAGATGCGGTCATTTGCGTCGACAAGATGTACAGGGACGCGGTTGCAGTAGAGGCAGCCAAGGCGCCAGCTCCCGCCAAGAAGAAGGAAAAGAAGAACTCCGGCAAGACCTCTAGCAAGGATTCCGGGAAGCGCACCTCTTCGGAGTGCTGCGCACCCATTGAAGACTTGCCGAAATGCTCTGCCGGTAAGAGATCCAAGGCCACTGCACCGGCAACCAAGAAGGTGCCGGCGAAGGAGGACGGCGCTGATGGTACCTTCACCATCAGCGCCACCCTTGACAGCAAATAGGAAAGCGCCCTCGTTGCCTTCCTGCGGGCAAATGTCGATGTGTTCGCATGGCGACCGTCTGACATCCCCGGCATTCCCAGGGAGGTAATTGAGCACCACCTTGCCGTTTGTCCCCACGCTCGGCCCGTCAAACAGAAAGTCCGGAGGCAAGCTTTGGAGCGGCAGTAGTTCATTGCCAAAGAAATCAAAAAACTCGAAGCGGCAGGCCTGGTCAGAGGAGTGTTACATCCCACGTGGTTGGCAAATCCAGTGGTGGTGCGCAAGGCAAACGGGAAGTGGAGACTTTGTATAGACTACACTGATATCAACAAAGCTTGTCCAAAAGATCATTTCCCATTGCCGCGCATCGATCAAATTGTGGACTCCCCCTCTGGCTGCGATCTGCTCTCCTTCCTTGATGCATATTCTGGATACCATCAGATATTCATGGCCAAGGAGGACGAGGAGAAAACCGCATTCATTACTCCATGTGGCACGTACTGCTTCGTGCGTATGCCTTTCGGATTAAAGAGTGCCGGTTCTACGTTTGCAAGAGCAGTCCAGGTTGGTTTTGAGCCCCAGCTGCACAGGAATGTAGAAGCCTACATGGATGATATAGTAGTTAAAACCAAGGGCAAATCAGCCCTCGTTCAAGACTTGGAGGAGACATTTGCAAACTTGCGCAAGATTAATCTGAAGCTCAACCCCGAGAAGTGTGTGTTTGGCGTCCCGTCCGGCAAGCTTCTCGGGTTCTTTGTATCTTAGCGGGGAATTGAGGCAAATCCCGACAAGATCATGGCAATTGAGCAGATTCAAACACTAAAAAGCGTCAAGGATGTGCGGCGTCTTGCCGGTTGTGTTGCTGCTTTGAGTAGGTTCATTTCAAGATCTGCCAAGCGCGCCTTGCCGTTCTTCAAAATTTTGAAAAAGGCAGGTCCAATGAAATGGACTCCGGAAGCGGAGGCCGCGCTGCAAGACTTGAAAAGATACCTCTCCTCTCCGCCAACACTAGTCGCTCCTAGACCATAAGAGCTGTTGCTGCAACGAATCAAGTGGCTAGTGCTGCATTAGTGGCACAGAGGGAAATCAATGACGAGGAAGCAACCACGGCAAGCCCATCCAGCGACAAACCGGAATCTTCACCGGTAAGGTCTGACGCCGACAAGGCAGATACAGCGCAAGCAAATGAAGCTGATCAGCAAGTGGTGCCGAAGAAGAAAATGGTGCAGCGACCTGTGTATTTCGTTAGTTCCCTTCTGCAGGGGGCTAGGTCGAGATACTCTGGAGTGCAGAAGTTGCTTTTCGGCCTCCTTATGGCCTCGAGGAAGCTGCGTCACTACTTCCAAGCACACGAGAACACTGTTGTCACTCGCTTCCTGCTGCAATGCATGTTGAGAAATCCAGAGGCAACCGACAGAGTAGTGGAGTGGGCGTTGGAGTTGTCAAGCTTTGCACTCAAGTTTGAAAGCACTTCAACAATCCAGAGCAGAGCCTTGGCAGAGTTCATTGCTGAATGGATGCCAACGCAAGACGAAGAGATTCAGGAAACGGCTCTCCCCGGCAAGGAAACAGCAAAAGAATGGATTATGTACTTTGATGGTGCCTTTTCGCTGCAAGGCGCCGGTGCCGGAGTGCTGCTCGTCGCACCCACCGGGGAGCACCTCAAGTACGTGGTCCAAATGCACTTTCCCAGGGAGCAAGCCACAAACAACACTGCTAAGTACGAAGGGCTCCTTGCCGGTCTTCGGATCGCAGTGGACCTTGGAATCAAGAAATTGATCATCCGCGGTGACTCGCAGCTCGTTGTGAAGCAAGTGAATAAGGATTACCAGAGCCCATTGATGAGAGCATATGTGGAAGAAGTGAGGAAATTGGAGGAACACTTTGACGGACTGCTAACAGAGCACATCCGTCGTGCGGAAAACAGCATTGCTGATAGCCTGTCAAAGTGTGCCGCGCAAAAGCTTCCCGTGGAACCGGGAACCTTTGTGCTCCATTTGAATTAACCCACAGTTACTCCATTGACGCAGGCCTGTAAGAGAAGAAAGTTGAGTACCGGCAAGTACTTTCCGGCAGAGCTCCCAGAAGCCACCGGCAAGGATGCTGCCGGGAACAACGACATGGTTGGCGATGAGTAGCGGCTTAGCGCAGAACCATAAGTTCTTGCCGTAGAAGCAAGCGCTCCCATGGCCGAAGAGAAGCCTTTAGTCCTTGTCGTCGAGCCACAGGCTCCGGCATGGGCGCAGCAGATAGTCCGTTTCCTTCAAACAGGAGAACTTCCCGATGAGCAAGAAGAAGCTGAGAAAGTAGCCCGCCAGTCAAGTATGTATCAGTTTGTGGATAGCATCCTATACAGAAAACGACCAAACGGTGTGAAATTGAAGTGTATCTGTCGGGAAGACGGACTAAAGCTGTTGGCAGAGGTACATGGAGGCATATGTGGCTCTCACATAGGATCAAGGGCACTTGCCGGCAAAGCTTTCCGGTAAGGCTTCTATTAGCCCACCGCCCTCCAGGATGCGACTGAGCTAGTAACCAAGTGTGAAGCATGCCAGTTCCATTCAAAGAATGTACATCAACCAGCTCAAGCTCTCCAAATGATCCCTCTCTCCTGGCCCTTTTTGGTCTGGGGGCTCAATATCTTGGGCCCCTTCCCCCGCGCTGTCGGGGGCTTCGAGTACTTGTACGTCGCCATCGACAAGTTCACGAAGTGGCCAGAAGTGGAGCCAGTGAGGAAGGTGACAGCGCAATCAGCCGTCAAGTTCTTCAAAGGATTAGTTTGCCGTTTCGGGGTTCCTAACAGGATCATCACCGACAACGGCACGCAATTCACGAGCCGCACCTTCATGCAGTACATTCAAGACCTTGGCAGCAAAATCTGTTTTGCGTCTATCGCTCACCCGAGAAGCAACGGCCAAGCAGAAAGGATGAATGCTGAAGTGCTGCGTGGTCTCAGGACAAGAACTTTCGACAAGCTGCGCAAGTGCGGAAAGCGCTGGATTGATGAGTTGCCGGCGGTTCTTTGGTCATTCAGGAAGACACCAAATCGAGCTACCGGCCAGACACCCTTCTCCCTAATCTATGGTGCAGAGGCGGTGCTCCCCACGGAACTCAAATATGGGTCACCTCGAGTACTCGCTTATGATGAAGCTGAGCAAGAGCATCTGCGGCAAGCCGACGCATTGCTCCTTGAGGAAGATCGTCTTCGGGCGGCTGTGCGAGCTACACGCTACCAGCAAGCCTTACGCCGCTACCATAGCCACAAAGTGCATGCCCGGAGCCTTGAGGAAGGCGATCTTGTTCTTCGGCACGCCCAGTCCGCCAAAGGATCAAACAAGTTGACGCCAAAGTGGGAAGGCCCTTACCGGGTAGTACGAGTCACCAGGCCTGGCGCAGCCCGGCTGGAGACCGAAGATGGCACCCCAGTGCAAAACTCATGGAATATTGAGCATCTTCGCAAGTTCTACCCGTGAGGCGCAGTTGCCGGGACATCTCCCGGCAACCCCTTTTGTACAAGCCTTGTCGGCAAGACATGTAACCCTTCGTACAAAGCCAGGCGCAGAACCTGTGCATAACAAAGCTAAGTGCTTCGCGACTCCTCGTACATATTCATTTATATGTCGATGCATGTGATGTTGTGATTTACACTTTAGTTTGTATGAGATGGCTAATGAACCGTCAAGGTTCCCAAAACTCTCTTTTCTCTTCTTCTTTAAAGGACAAGGGAATCCCTTGCGCGCATGTTTCCCGAGGGGAGTGGAGATGGGTACAGTGGAGATGGGTACCATTTCTAAATGACGTTCGAGTGATCATTTCATGCAACAAGAGAAACGACACAAGGAAAAGCTAAGTTGAAAAACTTTGGCAATTTTTCTTCGTTACATCCACGGTTTCCCTTGAACAATTTTGTGCTTTGTATGAGAAACCTGCACGCGAAAGGATCCTTGTCGCGATCGGTCTGCGCTCTAGCTTGCCTCGAGTCCGCTCAGCAAGCCTAGCAGCTGCGTTCTGTCCCGACAAGTAGCCTTGCCGACAGCAGCACTTCCAGCAGGCTGCTAAGGACCCGTTCCTCGAAGCGCTCGCGGCAAGTGTGCGCACTGGCAAGTTTCCAAATAGCGTAGGGATGCGATCATACAAAGACAAAACAAAACGAGGGGAACGGCGCACGTACATTCAAGCGACGCAAGTTATATTACATCACAGAAATAGTGCGGGACTAATATAAGATCAAATGTGTCTTTTACATGCAGCACAGTGATGAATATAACAACAAATTCAATCCCGACGATCGCCCTGGACCCTAGGGATTTGGAGAACCTTGTCGGCGAGAGGAGCAGCGATCTTGTCGGCAGTAGTGACGTCTGTGCTCACCGGCAGCCTCCTGAAGACCCTGGAGAGATCGAGGCCGGGATTGCGATGAGCGATCTTGAGCAGCACCCTGTACACGATTTTGCGCGCAAACTTCCAGGATTCATCGCTGAACGAAGCAGACATGTCCTCGTGGTACGTCTGCAAGGCGTCGATAAGGCCCTCGAAGAACTTGGTCAGGCGGACGCTGGTGGCCTCCTGGTCCTTGACGGTGAAGCCCCAGCTCTTCATGTCCATCACGACGATCTGGGAGCTGATGCGTTCGGCGGCATTGACGAGCCTGCTGGTCTAGAGGGAGAGGTTCTCGTGCAACTGGGCATAGTTGTTCTCAGCCTCCTTCTTCAAGGCCTCTTCCTTCTCCAGCTTCTCCGTCAAGACCCTCTCCCTCTCCTTGGCGGATTCTGAAGCTGATACCACGGTGGCCAATTGAGATTTCAGATCTCCAATCGTCTTGGCGGCGACATCAAGATCTTGGTTCTTGGACGATAGCTGCGTTTGCAAGTCCCCTAGAGTGCAGGCTGCCTTCAGCGCTTCGCCCTTGAGAGCCTCGATTTCCTTGCCGCTGCCGACAAGATCTTCATTCAATTTGGCCACCTGGGACTCCAGTTCTGCCTTGGCGGAGTTAGCAGCAGCAGCCTTATCAGTAGCCTCCTTGAGCTTGGCGGCGTTCTCCAGGGCCTGGGTTTCGATGGATTTCTTGTGCCCGTCCTCCAGCTCTTGGGTCCGCTGCTTAAGGAGCGCTTCAATCTCATCATCCTTGCCGCGAAGAGTGGCGGCAAGGGCTCCTTCCCGTGCGGCAAGATCCTTCTCTTTGGCATTGAGCAGCGTTTCGCGCTCCGTCAGCTTGCCGTCATGGGTTGCCGCCTCCTCTTTGGCGGCATTGAGGTTGCGGGCCTGCTGACTATACCATGTGCACAGATCGTCCGCCTTTTCCCTCAGCTTCTGGTCAACCAGATCCGCGGCTTTGCGTTCCTCCTGCACCTTGTCCCATCTCCGACCGTACCGTTCCTGGACGCCTTTGAAGCCGACAGCCATAATTTCCATGAAGGCAAGATCTTCGGCATTGTCGGCCACATCGGTGGATTCGTCGGTTCTCTAGACCAGAGGGAGCAGGATCCGGGCTATCTCTCCGTCAAAATTCGGCCCCACAGTGCCAGATGAACTGGGGGCTCCGGACCCGTGCTGGGAGGTAACCAACGCCAAGCTGCTTGACGAGGCCGGCAAGGTTGTCGCCGCTAGTTGGCTGCCAGGGGCCAGCACGTCGGTGCTGACGGGCGTCTTCTCCACAGCCACCTTAGCGGGGTCAGACATGTTGCCGGAGGACCTCTCGGGCTCTTCGGGGAGTATTCTGGTCCCCTCGGCAACTTGTGCGAGGCCCTCTTCAATGACAACCTTGGCGGCTTCATCAGCGGCGTCCCTTGCGATACTGGCTACCTCCACGAGAATGTCGCCCTCTTCGGGAGGGGTCGGGGCTGTGGATCGAAGCATGAACAAAGGTGAAATAAGGGCACATAGCCACAAGTCAAGTTCAAGAGGACAAGAAGAAATCTTTCCCGGAAGACGACCGAGAACACGCCCGAATTCGGATTAATGAGGAAGCAAAGAAGATCTCAAAGAGAGAGGATAACCATCATGACCGAAAATTACAACGGCAGTTTCCCACCGAGTGTCTGTGCATTGTTTGGGCCTAGCAAAACGACTCTTCAGACGCGCGTATGGCCCAGGCCCGGGGGCTCCTGTCGGTGTATAAAACATGGGTATTTTATACCCTGACTTATGCACAGACAGTAGCAGCCTCCTTGCCGGCCAAACCTTGCCGGGAACCGCCAAGACCAAGATTCAGAGCCTGGTCGCAGAAGCCACCAGAAAGAAGCTCAAGACGCAGCACTCAACTAATACCGAAGATGAAGACTTTCCTTGCTGGCGAGGCTAAACCGGCAAGGTGAAGACCCAGCAAGCTCCGAACCGGCAAGCTTTTGCCAGCCCTCCTGCGCTCCACCTCACCGCACGGATGTTCGCTAGTGGGTGAGGTGTCAGGCACGTGTCAGCACGCTGGGAAAGGATTTGCCTTTAATGACACCCATCCAGGAGGCGTGTCAGAATAATACGAGGTAGCTGGGCAAGCGGTGCAGAAACCTTGCCGGGGCTACCCCTCCACATGACACCTCACGTTGCATTTAATGCCTTTGTCCTAAACTGGCAGAGTTATGTATGATAGCACTGTTTGCTATCTAGTCACACTGTAATTACTGTTTTGCCACTGTGGTAACACCTTGAACTATAAAAGGAGGGCTAGGGCAACAGTTTAGAGGATTCGGACCCCTTTTCAAACACAAGCACCTCTCGTGTACCTGCTCTCTCCGCACCTTGCCGGGAGAAGAGCTCATTGTACTGTGCTTCCACACCACTAATACACCAAAAGTAGGGGTAGGGTTTTACGCTTCTCAGCGGCCCGAACCTGGGTAAAATTCCTCGCGTTCCATTGTTCATGGTCTTCGTGCACATCGATCTTCCCCGCCAAACCACAAGGGGCTGCATGGCCCCATAGATGGTCGTACCATGACAGACAACGTCGATGGCTTGAGTTAATTAAGGATTATGATGTGGGAATTCATTACCACCCGGGTAAGGGAAAATGTTGTGGCAGATGCTCTGAGCATTAATCCATGCACCGACAATGAGAGTGTGCAATTCTCACAGCATGAATTCAACCAGGAATTTGCCAAGCTTAATATGGTTCTAGTCACGGAAGGAACCATTGCCCGTTTAGAAATAAAACCAACATTGGAGGATCAGATCAAAGAAGCTCAGAAAGGACACCCCAGCATCAAAGGAATTAAAAGGAAGGTAAATTTAGGCAAGGCATCTGAATTTACCATTGATAGTCAGGGAATCCTATGGTACGGAAAAAGGTTATGCGTACCCAACAAGGAAGAGCTAAAGCAACAAATTTTGGCAGAAGCCCACACAACTCCGTACTCCATTCACCCAGGAGGAACCAAGATGTACAAGGATCTACATGAAAAAATTTGGTGGCACGGGATGAAAAGAGATATCGCCGTATATGTCGCACGGTGTGACTCCTGTCAGCGTATAAATGCAGAACATCAGAGGCCAGCAGGATTATTACAGCCACTCAGAGTGCCTGAATGGAAATGGGATGTGATAGGAATGGATTTTATTGTTGGATTACCGAGGTCACGACATGGAAATGATGCTATCTGGGTTATCACAGATTTATTAACCAAGGTGGCACATTTCATTCTGGTAAAAACCACATACTCAACACAGAGGCTTGCTAGGTTATACCTCTCCCGAATTGTTTGCTTACACGGAATACCCAAGACCATAGTCTCTGACAGAGGCACTCAGTTTGTCTCTAGATTTTGGGATCACCTGCAGCAGGCCTTAGGGACTCAGCTGGTTTTCAGCATAGCATATCACCCACAGACCAGTGGACAGACTGAACGGGTAAATCAGATATTGGAGGACATGATAAGAGCATGTGTGCTTACTTATGGAGCCAGCTGGGAAGAAAGTTTGCCATATGCGGAATTTTCGTATAACAACAGTTATCAAGCCAGTTTAAAAATGTCACCCTTCGAAGCCCTGTACGGACGGAGATGCCGTACCCCACTCAATTGGTCAGAGACCGGAGACAGCCGGATCTTCGGCCCAGAAGTTCTCAAGGAAGCGAAAATGAAAGTAAAACTTATCTGAGACAGACTGAAGGTAGCTCAGAGTCGTCAGAAGAGCTACTACGATCAGAAGCACCGTCAGATCAGTTTTGAACCTGATGAATATGTATACCTCAGAGTATCCCCAATGAGGGGGGTACAGAGATTTAAAGTCAAGGGAAAATTGGCACCGAGATTTATTGGACCATTCAGAATAATTGCAAGGAGAGGCAAGGTTGCCTACCAGCAGGAGCTACCCGCAGAATTATCGGATGTTCATGATATGTTTCACGTTTCACAGCTAAGGAGATGTGTCAGTAACCCAGAAAAGCAAGTCCAACATCAAGACCTGTATATCCAACCAGATCTTACATATAGGGAGCGTCCTATAAAGATTTTGGAGGAGTCTAAATGGAGAATCCGACAGAGCGTGATAAAATTTTACAAAGTTCAGTGGAGTAATCACACCGAGGAAGAAGCAACATGGGAAAGAGAGGATCACCTGAGGACTGAATATCCGTACCTGTTTGAGGGATAGCTAAAATCTCGGGGACATGATTTTTCTTAAGGGGGGGTAGGTGTTGTAACACCCCAAAATATTTCCTCTGGAATTTTGAAATCTTTTCTTTAAATAAAATACTTTGAATTATTTTGGCCCTATTTTTCTTCTCCTGCTTCTTTTGTTCTGAAAATCATTTTTTAATTTTTAATTGGGTTTCAAAATTTTAAATGGTTCTGATTTGGATGGTTTATTAATTGGGAAATTATTTTTGGAGGATCACAAAAATATTTTCATTTAAAAAAGTTTTTGGAATAATTAAAATTATTCCATGGAAATGGCCATTTCACTTCTTTCTAGCCCTTCTAAAATCCTCCAATAATTTTTCTGTCACTTCTAAATTATCCCTCAAGTCATTCTCACATTCTAGGATAGTGTCCAATACTTTTCCACTCCACAAAAATATTTCTCTTATTTTAAACAAATTCCAAAGTTGGAATTTATATATATCCTAGTTTCTTTGGTTTACAAAGGAACCACATTTTCTATGATTCTTCTGCACCCACAAAAAATTATCCTAGCAACTAGACAGTACCCACAACCCATTTCACCAAAAACTTTGGGTTCCATAGTTCAAAAATTTCAAATGCCATTCAATTCAAAATTGGACCAGAAACAATCTCTCTGATATAACCTCAATTTTTATAGCTCCAAAAATTCTGAAACTTTGCCAAACTCTCTCTTGTGCATCAACACCTCACCACAAAATTTCCCACAAATTCCTAAAATCCCTAGAGCTCTCTGTCATTTCATCAAACATATGGTGGGCACACTGTTCACTGTCAAACAAATTCAGTTAACTGAATTTGGTTCAGTGGCAGAGGCGATCGGCGCCGTGCACCACACTCCATCGCCACTCCTTCTCCTCCACGCCTCCTCTGGCCATCAATGAGCCGCCGCGGGACCCCCTGGCCAGCCACACGCCGCCGACAGCACAGGAGCTGGCCGGTGCAACGGCAACCGTCCTCGGCCGCGGCAACCCGGGCGGATCAGCTCGGCGCCCTCCGCCTTCACTCCTCTCTGCTGCTCCCCGCCTACCCTATCCTCCACGCGTCGCTCCTCTCCACAGCTCCGTGCGCTGACCCCGCCGCCCAGGGCCCGCTGTCAGTCGCCGGAGTTGACCACCGCCGCCGCACCCGTACGTGAGCTCCGCCGCGGATAAGGCCGCAAAGCCCGAGTTCATTCGCACTGGCTTCTCCAGAAGGCTCCATCGACCTCATCCACTCCTCACGGCCCTTGACCACCGCCCCCTAAGCACCTGGCCAGCCGGATTAACTCCGGCGTCGTCCCCATGCCTCGGCCCTCCTCGGATTGCCTATAAAAAGGGCCCCCGAGCTCCATTCGCTACCCACACCACCTCCACTGCCTCCCAATCGACCGCCACGCCACTCACCCGACCTCGGGGAAGCCTACTTCCCCGTCTCCGATCACCGATCCGCCGCCACCTTCCCCGATTGGCCCGAGGCCGTTAGGCCATCACCACCCTCCAAATTCCACCAGTCATCATATCGTGCACCCATTCGTCCATTCCGCACTTCAATTCGGCTTCCCGAGCTCTCTCCGGCGAGATCCAACCTCACCCGAACCACCGTTCACCGGCGACGACCTCGCCGTCGTTCTGCTGCTCACCGGCGACCACCACCGCCACCCACCGATGCGGTCGTCCACCCTGATCACGCTCCGATCATCGCCGCCTCCCAAAACCCCGGCGATTGTCGCCGGTGATCGCCGCCTCCCTTCTGTCCACGCGCGCGAGCACGTTCAAATTTGAACCTGACGGGTGGGCCCCACCCGTCAGCGTTTTCTTTTTTCCGGCTTTTAAACTGAAGGCGTATTCTGCACTTTACGCCTTCTCCGCTGAAAGGCGTATTCCACCCGAAGCGTTTTCTGTTTAAAACAGCACAGGGACCTGGACTTTTGCAGAAAGGCCCCTGGATTTGAAAGTTTAATAACTTTTTAACCACAACTCTGTTTGAGTTGATTCTTTTTTTCAAATTCTTATTTTTTACTCCAGTTTTTTTAGTATTTATTTGAAAATATTTTGAGACAACTTTTGGTACTGTTGCAAAAAGTTTAAATTGAATTTGAATTTGAATTTTCTAGAAAACGAAGAGGGGAACTTTGCCAGGAATTTCGAGGGATCACTTTCTGACTACTTTGATCAAGGCAAGCATTTTTTAACTTGGGATATGGTGATTGCGTTTGCATTGCATGGTTGCATCGGTTTGGAGTTGCACCATATATGTAGTATATCACAAGTGCATGCATGCATGGTCATATCATTTTTGCACTTGCTTGTACTTCACTCAAGTGACTTTCTACCGTGAATAAAAGTTGTGAGACAACCAGGAGTGTATCTCCTGCCTTGGACGTGCCGGTGGGCACGGGATGTGCTAAGACACGACGGTGTCACCGTGGCATGTGGGACATGCTAGTCATAATAACAACACCTCCTGAGTTGACCTAGATCGAGTCTTGTCCGTCACACCTAGCTAAACGTCGTGCTGCCACGGGTCTTCCCACGAGGGAACTACGGTTTAGTAAGTTGCTAACCCCTGTCTGTGTACACACCACATAGAGGGCCATGACGAGGGTTTCCACGGCCATGGACTAATGCCCGTCATCAGGTCAGGGGGCATGGGTGTATCCGGCTGGGCCAAGAGGGGGGCACCCCTTGTAATCCGTGCGTATGAATAGTGATCCCATGCTAGTCGAGACGATGGTCTCCCCGACTTAGAGTTTTTCTTGAATGGTGCTTTGGGTGATTCCTGGCATCCGGAAAGTTAATCTGGTGTGTGCTGGTCAGGCGTGTTTCCAACCTAAAGACCGTAATGGGAATTAGCCAGCGTCACGGTGCTGACTAAAGAAATCTCATACACGTGGGTAAAGAGTACACCCTCTGCAGAGTTATATCTATTCGCATAGCCGTGTCCACGGTCAAGGACGTTAGCTGGGAAGGGTCAAGTGTCGGTCCCGGTGTCGGTCTTCGGAGGAAATAATTAATTTGAGCATGAATTATTTTGCAGGATAATCATTGTCACCCTAATGCCATCATGTATAATTTTTGTTATCATAGATGCTATTGACATAAGTATTATTATTACTATGCATATTATTGTGGACTAACCCGTTTCTCTTATTTTAGTTCCTGAGTGTCTCAGGGGCTGGCTGGACTACCCCGGACACTCGGTTTTATTTCTTTTCAAGACCTCTCGTGGCGTCGCTTGAGTTCTCGGGTGGTCCTGTCTCGCCCGATTCTCTTTTAGACACCCGTTTGGCATTTCTTTTCAAGACCACTTGTGGCGTCGCTTGAGTTCTCGGGCGGTCCTGTCTCGCCTGATTCTCTTTTAGACACCCGTTTGGCATTTCTTTTCAAGACCTCTCGTGGCGTCGCTTGAGTTCTCGGGCGGTCCTGTCTCGCCCGATTCTATTTTAGACACCCATTTGGCATTTCTCTTGGATACTCGGGCTGTCTTGTCTCGCCCGATTCTCCACTTTATATTTTCTTTTGGATTCTCGGGCGGTCTTGTCTCGCCCGATTATCCACTTTTAACTTTCTTTGTTTGTCACTAATATTTTATTTTCTCATACCTCTGCACATGCTAATATTTATCATGCGATAATTAAATTTCAGCCAACATATGCATATCATTTAATCCAGCATAAGCATATTATTAATCCAGCATAAGCATATGCATTTGGTATATCTTTTGTTCATAATGTTTGCGAGTACATTCCAACGTACTCACTGGCTTGTCCCTGGCTATTTTAATGGCCAGACCTGGAGGAGGACGAGCTTGTGGACGAAGGTTGCGCTAGCGAGTCCGACGCTTAGAGGTGTTCCCAGTCAGTCAACCTGTGAGCTTGGAGTCCATCACATGTATCATCCGCAGTGCTTCCGCTACACCAATAAAATAGTCAAGCCTCACACTGACGCTTGACTTTATTTTATTGTATCAGTGTTGTACCACCACCACACCACTATCATATTCTGCCACCGTAGTATATTGGTAAGATTGTAATAATTGTTTAGCACTCTGACTCAACCCTGTGTAATATTATATTTGTACTGGTTATCTATATCAAGGAAGTCTACCAGTTGATCTTGGGGCTGGTATGACTTGAGGCTCTTCTGTGATTTATCCCAGAAAAGGGGCCTGACATGCCGCTGTTGGGCTGGGCCGCACTGTGTGCACGTAGAGCCCAGTCCAACAGTGCGTTTCTGTTCTTTTCCCTTTTTCTTTTCTGTTTATTTATTTCTTTCTGCTTTGCATATTGTTTAGCCACAATTTGACTTTTGTAAAATGTGGTAATGGCCAAATTAAATGATATGCATTATTATGCTCTGCCACAAAAAGGTTTTGAGGCAAGATGATTTCAGTTGAAATTTTATTAAATGAAAATGGATGAAATGCTACTGTTTTGGTACTGTTTTTGGTTGTTAGAGTCATCTAAGTAATTTAGGTGATGTTGTTTTCCTGAACATTATTCACAATGGAATATTTCCAAAATTATGAACTTTTTAGTTTTCAAATTTGAACAACTTTTATTTTTACTTCACATTTGAATTTTTAATTTGAGTTGGAATTTGAAATGAGATATGATGCAAATGATGACCAAGCACTGTTAAGCATGGTGACTTGGCATTATCAAAAGGGTGATCACTGTAGTTAATACATGGGGGTGTTACAGTTTAGGTAGAGAATTACAGCGGGAAAAGAGAGGTTACACCGCTGCATAGAGGGGGAGAGAGTTGGTGTTGACGGCGGCGAAGTTGTTGGTGTAGATCGCCGTCACGATGGTTCCCCCGGCGGCGATCCGGCGCCACCGGAAGAGAGGGGGAGAGAGCCCCCCTCCTTCTTCTTTTTCCTTGGCCTCCCCCCCTAGATGGGAGGAGAGTTTCCCCTCGGGTCCATGGCTGCCATGGTGGCGGAGGGGCAGGAGCCCCTCCTAGATTGGATCTCTCTCTCTATGTTCTCTTCTGTTTCGCGTTCCTGTTTTTTGGCCCTTCACCGTTTCGTAAATTCCTAGAGATCCGTAACTCCGATTGCGCTAAAATTTTAACACGATTTTTTTCCGGATATTAGCTTCCTTGCGCCCGAAGAAGAGCCCCAACCGACTTACGGGGTGCCCACGAGGCACCACCACGCGCCAGGGGGGGAGGCGCGCCCATGTGGCTCGTGAAGGCTGTGGGGCTCCGTTTGCATTGATTCCACCTCCCAAAAATCACATATATTCCAAAATAATTCTCCATAAAATTCTATTGCATTTGGACTTCGTTTGATATGGATTTTCTGTGAAACAAAACAAGCAGAACAAGGGAACTAGCACTGGCCACTGGATCAATATGTTAGTCCCAAAAATATTATAAAATGTTACCAAAAGTATGTGGAAATTTTAGGATATTGGCATGAAACAATCAAAAATTATAGATGCGACGGACTGCATAATAAAGGTTGCTATCACAAGGGGCAATATAACATGACGTTCCGTTGCATTAAGGGCTTGTGCATCCAACAACAAAAAGCGCATGACAACCTCTGCTTCCCTCTGCGAAGGGCCTATCTTTTACTTTTCTGTATTTACTTTAATGCAAGAGTCATTAATGTTCATCCCAATTCCGCTCTATTTATTCTTTAGTTGGCAAGCATTATGTGGTAGGGAAAGATCCAGGCATATATATCCAGTTGAATATAGATGATCATGAGTTATTATTGTTGACATTATACCTGAGATAAATAAGTTGGGAGGCGAAAAATTAAGCCCCTATCTTCCTATGTGTTTGACTGAAATAGTTTGTTCTAAAAATATGCTTTGAATGTTAGCAATCATGGAAGACTAAATGATGGTTGAGTATGTGGAATTTGCTAGATCAAAGCTCTTACATAGACCCTTCCTGAAAATAAGATGAATTGCAATTGTTTGATGACTGAGAACATAGTTTGTTAGTTTTCAAGAAAGTTTATGGCCTATACTTTAAACATGTGAATAGCTTGCTACTTGATCATGAGAAGTTTTATGAGATGAGCTACTGATTATGATATGTATTGATGCTAGAAAAGGTGATTGAAATTATCATTGATCAAACTTATGCACTATGCTAGCATTCACACTTTATAAATTATTTCTTTTATCATTTACCTACTCGAGGACGCGCAGGAATTAAGCTTGGGGATGATGATACGTCTCCAACGTATCTATAATTTATGAAGTATTCATGCCATGTTTATTATAGTTTTGTATGATTTTGGTGCACTTTTATATGGCTTTTATATGATTTTCATGGACTAACATATTGACCTAGTGCCCAGTGCCAGTTGCTGTTTTCTGCATGTTTTTGGTTTTCCAGAAAATCTATATCAAATGAAGTCCAAATGCAGCGAAACTTTTTGACGATTTTTTCTGGAACATAAGAGACACTAGAAGTTTTGGGAGGTGGCCAGAAGACCCACAGGGGCTCCACGAGCCACCAGGGTGCGCCACCCCCCAGGTGCGCCCTGGTGCCTCGTGGGCCCCCTGTGGCCCTTCTTCGCGTGATTCCAATACCAAAAAATCATATATATTCAGAAACCCCCGAAAGTTAACCTAGATAAGTTTTTACGCCGCCGCAAGCCTCTGTACCTCCACGATCTCATCTACAACCCTTTTCCGGCACCCTGCCGGAGGGGGGAATCGTCACCGGAGGCCATCTTCATCATCCCGACGGTCTCCATGACGAGGAGGGAGTAGTTCACCCTCGGGGCTGAGGGTATGTACTAGTAGCTATGTGTCTGATCTCTCTCTCTCGTGTTCTTGATATGGCATGATCTTGATGTACCGCGAGCTTTGTTAATATAGTTGGATCATATGGTGTTTCTTCCCTCTCTATCTTTGTTGTGATGAATCGAATCTTTTCCCTTTGAGGTTTCGTTATTGTCGGATTGAATATTTCAGATTTGAGAACACTTGATGTATGTCTTGCATATGAATACCCGTGGTGACAATGGGGTATTATATTGATTCACTTGATATATGTTTTGGCACTCAACTCGCGGATTCTCGAGGTGACATTGGGGTAATCTATGCATAGGGGTTGATGCATGTTTTCATTATCTTTTCTCTGATAGAAACTTTTGGGTGCTCCTTGGAGTTATTTGTGTGGATTGAATATTATGATTATGAAGTTGTTTGATGCATATCGTATAATCAACTCACGGATACTTGTGGTGACATTGGAGTATCTAGGTGACATTAGAGTTGGTTGATGTGTATCATATGGTGTCTTTTTAGTACGAACTCTAGGGATGTTTGTGACACTTATAGGAATAGCTCAATAGATCGATCGGAAAGGATAACTTTGAGGTGGTTTCGTACCCTACAAACAATTTCTATCTTATGTTCTCCGCTAATAGGAACTTGGGAGTGATTCTTTATCGCACGTTGAGGGATGGTTATATGATCCAATTATGTTAACATTGTTGAGAGATTGCACTAGTGAAAGTATGAACCCTAGGCCTTGTTTTTAAGCATTGCAATACCGTTTGTGCTCACTTTTGTTACTTGCTACCTTGCTGTTTTTATATTTTCAGATTACAAAAACCTATATCTACTATCCATACTACACTTTTATGACCATCTCTTCGCCGAACTAGTGCACCTATACAATTTACCATTGTATTGGGTGTGTTGGGGACACAAGAGATTTCTTGTATTTGGTTGCAGGGTTGTTTGAGAGATACCATCTTCAACCTACGCCTCCCACGGATTGATAAACCTTAGGTCTTCCACTTGAGGGAAAATTGCTACTGTCCTACAAAACTCTGCGCTTGGAGGCCCCACACGAGTCTACAAGAATAAGTTGTGTAGTAGAGGAAGAATTTATCAAAATGTTTAATGTGAGTCCTTTGAATGATGATCATGATTGCAATGTTGTTAGTATGAATTCTATGAATATCCATGATGCTAATGATATGCAAAGCCATAAGCTTGGGGATGCTATGTTTGATGAAGATGCTATTTTTAATCCCCCAAGTTTTGATGAGAAAATTTATTATGATGAAACTATACCTCCTATTTATGATGATTATATTGATAAAAGTGGATTTAGAGAGGTCATGAATTTATTTAGTGACGATTCCACTATTTTGGAAGAGGTTTCAATTGACTATGATAACAAAGTTGCTATCTATGATGATTATTGTGATGACATGTATGCTATAAAGAATAATGATAACCATGAAACTTGTCATCATGATTTTAATTTTCAATTGGATTATGCCAATCAAGTATCACATGATAGCTATTTTGTTGAATTTGCTCCCACTATTATTGATGAGAACAAATTTGCTTATGTGGAGAGTAATAAAATTTCTATGCTTGTAGGTCATGAAAAGAATGCTTTATGTGATAGTTATATTGTTGAATTCATTCATGATGCTACTGAAAATTATTATGAGAGAGGATCATATGCTTGTAGGTGTTGCAATAATATCAAGTTTCCTCTCTATGTGCTGAAAGTTTTGAAGTTATGCTTGTTTTGCCTTCCTATGCTAGTTAATTCTTGCTCCCATAAACTATTTTCTCACAAAATCCCTATGCATAGGAAGTGGGTTAGGCTTAAATGTGCTAGTCATATGCTTCATGATGCTCTCTTTGTGTTTCAATTCTTTACTTTTATGTGAGCATCATTGAAATCATCATGCCTAGCTAAAAAGGCATTAAATAAAAGCGCTTGTTGGGAGACAACCCAATATTTATACCTACTGTTTTTGTGTGTTCACATGATTAAGCTACTGTAGTAATCATGTTTTGTATGTTTTCTTTCAATAATGTGCCAAGTAAAGCCTTTGGGATAGTGTGGATACTTGTTGATTTGATTCTGTGCAAAAACAGAAACTTTTGCGTCCAGTGCTGGAATTTCTATTCTGTACTGGAGCGTGAGAAAATTCTGAAATTTTTACAAAGTATTGGGATACAAATTGTTACGTTGTCCTAATTTTTAAGAATTTTTGGAGGTGCAGAAGTATGGTTTTTAAATCGCTTACTACACACTGTTCTGTTTTTGACAGATTCTGTTTTCGATTCATAGTTTGCTTGTTTTAGTGTATCCATAGCTTATATTGAGTAATATAAATTGTGGAAATGATATAATACAGTAGGCATTATTTGATAACAATTATGAATCTTGTCTTGACAGTACCTAAGTGGATGATTTATTTTTATCATACTAACCTATCTCACGAAGTTCCGTTAAGTTTTGTGTGATTGAAGTTTTCAAGTTTTGGGTGAGATATCGATATGAGGAGAATAAGGAGTGGCAAGACCCTAAGCTTGGGGATGCCCAAGGCACCCCAAGGTAAAATTCAAGTAATACTCAAGCGTCTAAGCTTGGGTATGCCCCGGAAGGCATCCCCTCTTTCGTCTTCAACACTATCGGTAACCTCACTCGGAGCTATATTTTTATTCGTCACATAATATGAGTTTTGCTTGGAGCATCATTTTGTTTTGTTGAGATTTGCTTGCTGTTATCAATAATCATGTTTTGTATCTTTTAGTTCAATAAAATGCCAATTATAGCCTTTACCATGCTCAGTTTGCAAGTTCATGTGTTGCTGTTTGAAAACAGAAAGTTTTCTGTTATGTCCAGAATATTCCTGAATAGTAAGAATATGATAAAAATCTGAAATTTTTACACAGTAAGAATGCATGAGTTATCTGTCACGTGGTAATTTTTCAGAATTTTTGGAGTTAGGTAAGTATGGATTCTTATTCACCCTTTACAGACAGTTCTGTTTTGGCAGATTGCTGTTATAGTTGCATTGTTTGCATATGTTTGCTTGTTTAATGATTCTATTTGAGGATAGGATTATTAAATATGCAGAGGCATTTAGTATGAAATGTTTAATTATAATTTTTGTGATTTGCTACAGTGGAGAATGTTAAGGTTTTGAGTTGATTTATACTAACTTATCTCACGAGTTCTTGTTGAGTTTTGTGTGGATGAAGTTTTTAAGATTTAGGGAAACCATGATATGAGAGGAATTAAGGAGACACAAGAGCTCAAGCTTGGGGATGCCCAAGGCATCCCAAATTAATATCTCAAGAAGTCTCAAGCATTTAAGCTTGGGGATGCCCCGGTAGGCATCCCACCATTCTTCATCAACAACTATCGGTCAGTTTTGGTTGAGCCTAAGTTTTTGCTTCTTCACATGATATGTGCTATCCTTGGAATGTCATTTTATTTTCTTTTCTTTTCTATTTGAATAAAATACTTAAGATCTGAAAATTTTAAATGAGAAAGTCCTCACATAGCTACCTATTTACTTAACTACTCATTTGATCTTCACTTACATCTTTTTGGAGTAGTTTGTCATTTATTCTTATGCTTCACTTATATCCTATGAGTAAATTGTGAAAGAATTGAATCATAAAGTTGAAATTTTATATGCTTCATATTCTTGTCCCATGGGGAGTAGTGACTTCACATACAAGAAGTATAAGTGGTAAAATTTATTGAAAGTTAACAAACATAGCATTGGTCACTTGAACAATTCATGAAAGAATTTTGAAGGAAGAGAAATTTCACATATAAATATACTATCTTGGACATCTTCTATGATTGTGAGCCCCCATTAATTATTTTCAAGCTTGATCAAGTAGTTGACGTTGGACAAGGAAGACAATGTAATGAATTATGTTTGTTTATATTCACATAGAAGTTATATTGTCATGGATCCTCTAACATGTGGTGCTTGCTTAGGATCTTTTGCTAGCCAAAAATTCGTACTAAGTAGAGATACTACTTGTGCATCCAAAAACCCTTAAACCCAGTTTCTTGCCATGAGTGTCCACCATACCTACCTATGGATTGAATAAGATCCTTCAAGAAAGTTGTCATCGGTGCAAAAAGCAATAAAAATTGCTCCTAAAATATGTATGATCTTTTATTGTAAGGGAAAATAAGCGTTGTACGAACTTGTGATAGTAAAGAAATAAAAGTGACGGACTGCATAATAAAGGTTGCTATCACAAGGGGCAATATAACGTGACGTTCCTTTGCATTAAGGGCTTGTGCATCCAACAACAAAAAGCGCATGCAACCTCTGCTTCCCTCTGTGAAGGGCCTATCTTTTACTTTTCTGTATTTACTTTTCTGCAAGAGTCATTACTGTTCATCCCTATTCTGCTTTATTTATTCTTTAGTTGGCAAGCATTATGTGGTCGGGAAAGATCCAGGCACATATATCCAGTTGAATATAGATGATCATGAGTTATTATTGTTGACATTATCCCTGAGATAAATAAGTTGGGAGGCGAAACATTAAGCCCCTATCTTCCTATGTGTTTGACTGAAATAGTTTTTTCTAAAAATATGCTTTGAGTGTTAGCAATCATGGAAGACTAAATGATGGTTGAGTATGTGGAATTTGCTATATCAAAGCTCTTACATAGACCCTTCCTGAAAATAAGATGAATTGCAATTGTTTGATGACTGAGAACATAGTTTGTTAGTTTTTAAGAAAGTTTATAGCCTATACTTTAAACATGTGAATAGTTTGCTACTTGATCATGAGAAGTTTTATGAGATGAGCTATTGATTATGATATGTATTGATGCTAGAAAAGTTGATTGAAATTATCATTGATCAAACTTATGCACTATGCTAGCATTCACACTTCATAAATTATTTCTTTTATCATTTACCTACTCGAGGACGAGCAGGAATTAAGCTTGGGGATGATGATACGTCTGCAACGTTTCTATAATTTATGAAGTATTCATGCCATGTTTATTATAGTTTTGTATGATTTTGGTGCACTTTTATATGGCTTTTATATGATTTTCATGGACTAACATATTGACCTAGTGCCCAGTGCCAGTTGCTGTTTTCTGCTTGTTTTTGGTTTTCCAGAAAATCTATATCAAATGAAGTCCAAAATGCAGCAAAACTTTTTGACGATTTTTTCTGGAACATAAGAGACACTAGAAGTTTCGGGATGAGGCCAGAAGACCCACAGGGGCTCCACGAGCCACCAGGGCGCGCCACCCCCCAGGCACGCCCTGGTGCCTCATGGGCCCCCTGTGGCCCTTCTTCGCGTGATTCCATTGCCAAAAAATCATATATATTTAGAAACCCCCGAAAGTTAACCTAGATGAGTTTTTACGCCGCCGCAAGCTCTGTACCTCCACGATCTCATCTATAGCCCTTTTCCGGCACCCTGCCGGAGGGGGGAATCATCACCGGAGGCCATCTTCATCATCCCGGCGGTCTCCATGACGAGGAGGGAGTAGTTCACCCTCGGGGCTGAGGGTATGTACTAGTAGCTATGTGTTTGATCTCTCTCTCTCTCGTGTTCTTGATATGGCATGATCTTGATGTACTGCGAGCTTTGTTAATATAGTTGGACCATATGGTGTTTCTTCCCTCTCTATCTTTGTTGTTATGAATCGAATCTTTTCCCTTTGAGGTTTTGTTATTGTCGGATTGAATATTTCAGATTTGAGAACACTTGATGTATGTCTTGCATATGAATACCCATGGTGACAATGGGGTATTATATTGATTCACTTGATATATGTTTTGGCACTCAACTCGCGGATTCCCGAGGTGACATTGGGGTAATCTATGCATAGGTGTTGATGCACGTTTTCATTATCTTTTCTCCGATAGAAACTTTGGGGTGCTCCTTTGAGTTCTTTGTGTGGATTGAATATTATGATTATGAAGTTGTTTGATGCATATCGTATAATCAACTCACGGATACTTGTGGTGATATTATAGTATCTAGGTGACATTAGAGTTGGTTGATGTGTATCATATGGTGTTATTTTAGTACGAACTCTAGGGCTGTTTGTGACACTTATAGGAATAGCTCAATAGATCGATCGGAAAGGATAACTTTGAGGTGGTTTCGTACCCTACAAACAATTTCTATCTTATGTTCTCCGCTAATAGGAACTTGGGAGTGATTCTTTATCGCACGTTGAGGGATGGTTATATGATCCAATTATGTTAACATTGTTGAGATATTGCACTAGTGAAAGTATGAACCCTAGGCCTTGTTTTTAAGCATTGCAATACCGTTTGTGCTCACTTTTGTTACTTGCTACCTTGCGGTTTTTATATTTTCAGATTACAAAAACCTATATCTACTATCCATACTACACTTTTATCACCATCTCTTCGCCGAACTGGTGGACCTATACAATTTACCATTGTATTGGGTGTGTTGGGGACACAAGGGATTTCTTGTATTTGGTTGCAGGGTTGTTTGAGAGATACCATCTTCAACCTATGCCTCCCATGGATTGATAAACCTTAGGTCATCAACTTGAGGGAAAATTGCTACTGTCCTACAAAACTCTGCGCTTGGAGGCCCAACACGAGTCTACAAGAATAAGTTGTGTAGTAGACATCATGGTGCCACCAAATTGAGCTAACCAGTGCAGCCACACTTGCCTTATGGGGGGCCCTAATGCGGTCTATTGTCATACCTCTCGCCGGTGCCTCCTACGAGGGAAGGTTGTGCACTGGCGTTACCCTGGCCCAGTAGGCAGTCATAACCTTGAGGGCCCGAGTTGTATGGATATCCGATGTCCCCATTTGGGACTAGATTGTTTTGGCCACGACGGTGGCGGCCACAAAGGTGGTGGATGTCACGAGCTGACATCGGGGCCACCCAGGACATAGCCCAAAGGGGAGTTTGTCGGAGTGGTCGGGAGAGTGCCATGCAATAGATTGGTTTTGTCGGAATATCTTTTGTCCACCCGAATGGGAGCACGAGACCATGAGTTCCGTGGTGTGGGTACAGTGTACTAACCTCTGCAGAGTGTATAAGCTATCGATAGCCGCGTCCTCGGTCATGGACACAGCTCGTAGTAGGTCACACTATGGGTCAATAGAAATAATAACCTGGATGATAAACAACCCCAGTTCCATGAGAAAAGAAGTTGGTTGATCTTTATGTTTTTATGACTCAGCACATCACCATTCAAGTGAACCTGACATTAATCAAACTTGAACAAATCTACTGGCTGAGTCATGGTGCCACCGAATCGAGCTAACCAGTGCAGCCACACTTGCCTTATGGGGGGCCCTAATGCGGTCTATTGTCATGCCTCTCGCCAGTGCCTCCTACGAGGGAAGGTTGTGCACTGGCGCTACCCTGGCCCGGTAGGCAGTCATAACCTTGAGGGCCCGAGTTGTATGGATATTCGATGTCCCCATTTGGGACGACTTTGTTTTGGCCACAAAGGTGGCGGCTGTCACGAGTTGACATCGGGGCCACCCAGGACATAGCCCAAAGGGGAGTTTGTCGGAGTGGCCGGGAGAGTGCCATGCAATAGATTGGTTTTGTCAGAATATCATTGGTCCACTCGAATGGGAGCACGAGACCATGAGTTCCGTGGTGTGGGTACAGTGTACTAACCTCTGCAGAGTGTATAAGCTATCGATAGCCGCGTCCTCGGTCATGGACACAGTTCGTAGTAGGTCACACTATGGGTCAACAGAAATAATAACCTGGATGATAAACAACCCTGGTTCCAAGAGAAAATAAGCTGGTTGATCTTTATGTGGTCATGCGATGATCCCAGGTAGAGATCAAGCTCCATGTGGTCATGTGATGATCACGATGGTATAGTTGATACCGAGCTTGGTTGATCTTGAGGTGATCGTGTGATGATCATGAGGGTAAGTTTGTGGTTACGAGATAACCTCCGAGTAGAGTAAGTTGGTCCAAGAGACCTTAAACGTCGACCCCCTTGCATGCTAGTGTTAGTATCATCACGATCATATCATGAATGCTATGTACATGCCATTCTCATGTTGTTCTAGTAGTTTCATGTTCATCATTGATAATTAACCTGTAAATGCCATGCTGTTGTTTGTCTTGATAGCTTTGGTTGTTGTGAGCTTGCGAGTACATTCAAAGTACTCACCTGGCGTGTCATGCCAGATTGCAGGTGATGCCATGATTGATAGCTTGCCGAGGATCCCGAGGTTGCGATCTAGGATACGTCCCAACAAGAGTCCCTGCGGAGTGGAGTTCAACACCGTCGTCGTTGTTTCGCTGCTAGAATTTATTCCGCTTTGAGATGTTCTGCTGCTAGCATTTGTTCTATGCTAAGCAGTGCCGTATTCCAGAAGACTTGATCTTTGGGCTAGAATACGGGGTGTTCCGGTTTCTCTGAGTCGGTGTGCCACAACGCTTGGTATCAGAGCAGGTCTGGCTGTAGGACGCCCTAGTTAGCGTGAGCGTTAGAAACCGGTAGTATAGAGTCTAGGTGGTTTGTTGCATTTGGTTGTTGCATTTGTTTGCTGCATAGCATGCATATAGGCTTATTATCTTGTCACTAACGATCTTATCTTGTGAGTGTAGGTGGCATCAGTTTCGGTCCACTACCTGCACCCTCTAGTTTTGCATACCTGCTCTTTGGTGTTTGGTGTCATCTTTGTCCCAGCGGAGTGATGCCGAGGTACCTAGTGGTGTCTATCACTTGCAGGATTAATGCACAGGTATCACACCAATATCTTTCCGCCAGCCACCTATCGTTTCGGTGGTAGACATGTTTCTACACCGGATCTTGCCATCCGACCCGCCACTTTGGCAACCCTTACTGGTCCTTGTTACCAGGAAAGGGCAATGCCAGGAGAGCCTGCTTTCCACTGCTATCCTACCCTATCACTCATTCCCTGGACGAGTACGGTTCCCTTCCGTCCGCTTGATGATGTGGCCGTAACATCCGTGTTCCGCTACATGATCACCGAGTCCGTCCTCATCCCCGAGCCCGTCCAGATGCAACCTGTGCTGAGCCAGCATTTGGTGTAGCTCTGTTTACACCAACCTCTCCACACGTTGATTCACTTTCGTGCACACCGCCATAGCATATTAGCTCATAGTACCGGAGTTTCCTCGAGAATTGTGTGCTTAAGTAGGCATGCATAGTGAGGTGAATAGCTGTAAAATGTGATGTTACTTGTATGCAATCTTAATGCTGTGTGTGCTTTTGTTTGAGTCATTTCTTTTGCTTCTTTCTTTGGGCCTTCGGTGTTACCTTATTTCCCCTTATGAAAGTTGCTCATCAACCGCCCCCGGACTCGAAGAATCAGTAAGGAATTCAATTATTTGGAAGCTCAGTTACACATTATGGAATTCTTAGCCGACTGCATTATATTGGGAATATCTGATCTGAATGCAAATGCTATCCTAGATTGATTATCAGCATCAAGTTTACATCAGTGTGCAACCATCACAATCGTAATGAACCAGCTGGAAGACAATTTGTGTCCAAGACAATAATACATTTCTGGGCAAAGGAATATCAAGGATATATATATATATATATATATATATATATATATATATATATATACCTGGCATTCAGTTCGCATATCACAGAGAAAAGCTTCTGATGTAAGCAACCCAGTCTTTCGCCGCAAGCTACTAGAGAAGCTTATGACGCAAGGTTCCTCAGTCTTCCTCAGTACGATATGTGGATAGCTTATAGTGTAAGATACTCAGTCTTCTACGGTAAGCCACCGCAGAAAGCTTCAGGCATAAGGCACCGAATCTTCTCTAGTAAGCAACCAGGAGGAAAAGCTTCTGAAGTACGATACCCAGTCTTCTTCAGCAAGCTATCCCGGCAAAAGCTTCGAGATATCTAGTCTTCCTCAGCACGCTACTCTCAGATAGCTTCCAACACAAGCTATCCGGTCTTCGTTAGTACAACACTACAAACATTTATTGGCTTTGGTATAAAGATGTTACACAGTGAGTTGGCAGTGCATCTCAAGAATCCGATCCGCAACAGTTTGGTCAGAAAACACGAGCTAGTCAGGACATAAGCCTGCTTCGGGAATAAGATGTTCAGTTACACATACCTTCATATATATTGTAAACATACTACCAAGGTCATACCATTCACTCGTATGATGATACAAGCACGGGAAGAATCCAACAAATCCATGAGTATGTAAGAGGAAGGAAGCAAGTTATACACCTCAGTGTGATGCAATGTCTGACAAGCTATGAAGCAAGACAATGTTGGGACAACAATCCTGACAGTGGATATCAAGGCCAGCTTCCTCACACCCGACAAAGTGATATCATTAACCTCTGTCACTGTCCTGCATGATTGACCACAGCAGTGAGCTCTATACATGTAACTGTGAACCTGGTATATGATCCTGATGAACCCTTGCTTACCTTTCCTTGGTAACGGCACCACGCCTGTGATCTGAGCTGCTTTCGGCCGTCCAGGGTGGATGCCGCCTTTATATTTCTCTTTTCAACAACTGGCCATGTTCTCAGTTGCTTTTCGGCCGTCCCGGGCAGCTGTTGAATTTCTTCTTGTAGCAGTGACCCTATGCTCTGAGCTGTTCTTCGGCCGTCTTAGGGAACTGCTACATTCTTTTTATCAACACTGCCTCATGCTCTGAGCTGCTTTTCAGCCGTGGTTGAGTTATTTCAGTAATGTCCCAGATCTGAGTTGTAAACCCGTTCTGGTGGCTACTGATTTATTTGCTGATTTCATGCAAAGGTTCGGATGATCATTGCCCTACAGTACAGCTCGGGAGATGATGAACTTGCCAGTTAAGCATTGTTGCCTGGTCATGGGATAAGGATAAGGTATGACTGTCGGAATATTGCACCTGACAGCACCTATGGTCACACAAAGAATTAAAGATATTTATGGCCAAGCTCTTTCAGCAAAAGATTCGGACAAAAGAAAACGATAATGAAGGAGCAAGACCGGCAATATAAGTATGATAATTATGGCATGATCAACATGGTACGGATACCCAAGACAGTCTGATTCCGTATTAATCACCATGAACACACACCCAAGGGATCTACTCTGTTTGTAAGGACCTCATATTAAGGTCCAGTTGAATAGTCGATACGGATCTGAGACAAAGAAGTCAGCCAAGATGATTCAGAAATTCCTACAAGCAGTCAGATTCCGCCAAGAGAACGGTTATGATTCTCAGCATTGTTTTGAATCCGGAGGACATGCAGCTACTTGAGTAACCCGAGGCAATGATTAAAGGTTTCATGCCCACCAAGGAAATTTGTACACAACTCCATTGACTACTATCGGTGCTGGATAGAAGAATGTCACGTCGAATGGAAATCACTCCCGGACTTATGGAAATTCCAGTCACGATAATATATCAGATGAGCCAGCAGACAAAAATGGGAGTCAGAGCAAGGATGAACATATGAAGGAAGACCTGTCAGAATGTGGGAAATGGAGAAGCAAACCACCCCAGAGCAAGGTAATCAGGTCATATGAAATTCAGTGGGAACAATTTAAAAAGGAAAAGGATACCCGAGTTGGAAACGGTTTCCTTAAGTCAGAATATTCATACTTGTTCCCTGAGCAACCAAATCTCGAGGACGAGATTTATCGTAAGGGGGGGTAGGTTTGTAACACCCCGATTTTTGGCCCTTTCTTTTTCTTTTGGATTTCTTCGGATTTTTATTTGGAGTTCTTTTTCTGTGGCTATGTGGTCTTGAAACCTGGGAAGATCTTCTCTCCTGCCACTTCCTAGTGGCTTGTCATTATCAAATCTATCCCAAGGCCATGTCATTTCCATCTTAGCCCAACCGCAATTTTTATTTCTTGGGAATATTCATTTTTCTATTAAAGGAATAACCCTGTTTGCCCTAGGTTGTGAAGCAACCTATATTTCTGTCTTTCCAAAAATTCCCACAAAATTCTCATAAATTCTATGGATCATACCTTCCACTAATATGTCAAAACCCATCCTTGCCTAGTTGAAAAATAATTCAGGAATATTCATTCCCTATTATGTGCAGAATGGCACTTTGTGAAGGAAGTGCTATTTATATTTTCTTGATTGCTCTCAAAAATTTTGGGCACTCTTTCATATCCAAATTATTGCCACATGCCAAAATTCAACTTCATTTGCCTAGTAAATCTTCCTCAGCAAATTTCCAAAGTTTCTGACCAGAGAGAAGCTTTGTGAAGGAAATACTAGCTAGGCTTATCCAAATGAGTTCAAATTTTGGTAGATCATTCATATGATCAAATAATTACTCTCCACCAAATTTCATCTCCATCCAACAATCTATGTGAGCACACCTTCAAACCTTTGTTTCTGGTCACAATTTCAGTTTGTGAAGCAAGTATATTTTATATTGCTTCATAAAATCTGAAATTAATCGAGGACCCAAAGATCCCTATATCATTTGAGCATGCCAAAATTCACATCATTTTGTCAAGTCATTTTCTCCACAAAAGTCCCCCAAGTTTCTGTCTAGTAGAAAGCATTGTGAAGCAAGTGCCATTTTGGTGTATCCAAATGGTATGAAATTTTTGCAGTGCCTTCATATGCCCAAATGATCATACTCCACCAATTTTTAGCCCAATCCCATAAACCATGTGAGTGCTACTTCATGATCTTGTTTCTGGACCAGTTTTTGCTGTTGTGAAGCAACTATGTTAAATCCTGGTCCAAATCATTTCATATTTCACAGGATGGTAGTCCTTCCTATCCTAAACCTCTGTGACATCCTGGTTATCCCTTATCCCATTTATTTTGACCACAACTTCATGATCAAGTTGGCTACAGCAAACTTTCTCTGAGCTATCCAATCAACCCACAGCTCCTTTTGTTGATCCATCACCTCAGGAGGGTCCCAGGATGCATGAACTACACGCTAGACATCCTATTGCTGGCCAGAACACACCGCGTGCGCCTGTGCACACGGTGACCACACGGCCTGGCGTGCCAAAAGCATGCTCTGGACTTTGGGGCCCTCGGCCACCGCCCAAACGCCGCCCTCGCGACACCGCACCATGTCCACTGCGTTGCACTCACTCTCCTCCGTCCCCTCTGGACCCCTCCCCCTCTCCTCTTTCCTCTCCGGCGAGCCACGCCGCCTCGTGTGCCCGTGGCCATCATCGCCTTGCTTCTGTCTTCTTCCTTCCCCGCGGCATCTCCGCACCGCGTGCACTCCCCCTGGCCTCTCTCTTTCCCCCGCGCGTGCGCACGCGCACGCGATCGCGCCAGAGCATCAACCACACGCTCCCGTCGTCGTCCGGCCACGAGCATCCCCGCCATGGCTATTTAAGCCCTCCCTCGTCTCGGTTCTCCTCACCCACCACTCTCTCTCCCTCCTAGTACCCCGCCTAGCACCTCAATTGAGCTTGAGGAGCTCTCTTCGCCTCCCTCTGGCCGCCATTGCCGCCTCGGCCTCGGCTCGGATTCGAGGAATGCCGGCCCTCCCTCCTCCTTCTGACCTCACCAACCTCTTCCCCGAGCTCCAGTGGTCATCCCTATATCCTCGTTTCATCGCCGGAGTGCGCGTGGCCGTGACCCCCAAGAACGGCCGCCGCCCCTGCCCACGACCACCGCGAGCCGCCGCGGCTCCAGCCCTTCTCGACGTCCGTGCGGTGCGGGGACGGATGTGGCGCTCCTCCCTGAGCTCGCCGGTGTCTCCAGCTCCGCCAGAGGTGGCTGGAGTCGAGCCCTTCCTCTGCACCGCGAGGTTGAAGACGAGCCGGGCCAGGCGGGCCCCGCATGTCAGCCGCACGATGCGTTGACTCGGTCCGCTGACGTGGATAAGTGGAGGCGTATTCTTCGGAATACGTCTTCCTCCACGGAAAGCGCATTCCAGTTCTTCTTCGGGCAAAAATACATTTCCTCTACTGGAAAGCACATTTTTCCAAATACGCTTTCTGTGTACCCCGCCGGCTGAAATCCTTATATAGCGGACGTTCGTCCGTTAAGGCCAAAAGTGAACAGATTTTTATTTGTTTTCTGCCTAACGAACGAACGGCCGTAATTTTTCAACCGTAACTCCGAATCAGGTGATTCCAAAGCCCACAATCTCAGTTCGTAGAGCCCGTTCTGTTGGTATCATTTTCATCATGTTGTAACATTCTGAAAATGACCATTTTTCCCTTGTCCCCTAATCAGCTCCGCCGAGAGGGAAACTTTTTCGGCGATTCTTTCCGCGAGTTCATCGCACCTCTCCCCGGTGAATCCATCAACCCCAGGCAAGCCACAACAGCCACTTGCATGATGGAATTGCAGTAGCCATGGTTTCCACTTGAATATTTAATATTTGTTTGTTCATTTAAATGATTTTGTTAATACTTCGAATATGCTTGTGAGTCCATGTCTATGCTTATGCCATGCTCATCTAGTAAGTGAAATAATTAATTACTAATGTTATTCTTATCATGTTATTCTTGTAATCATTTCAGATGCTAGTAATAATGACATGCTCATATGAATTGCTATGGTTTGATATGAAAATACTTGTTATATTCATGATCGTCATTATGCCGTGATCATCTGCATCCTGTAGACTAAATGAGTTATCATTGTTGATGCTATGTTGTTAAATTGTTATGTTGCCCATCCATGGTTACACTGATATCATACTCATGTGCAATGTTATTTCATTATGTTTTTATGACTCAGCACATCACCATTCAAGTGAACCTGACATTAATCAAACTTGAACAAATCTGTTGGCTGAGTCATGGTGCCAGCGAATCGAGCTAACCAGTGCAGCCACACTTGCCTTATGGGGGGCCCTAATGTGGTCTATTGTCATGCCTCTCGCCAGTGCCTCCTATGAGGGAAGGTTGTGCACTGGCGCTACCCTGGCCCGGTAGGCAGTCATAACCTTGAGGGCCCGAGTTGTATGGATATTTGATGTCCCCGTTTGGGACGAGTTTGTTTTGGCCACGACGGTGGTGGCCACAAAGGTGGCGGATGTCACGAGTTGACATTGGGGCCACCCAGGACATAGCCCAAAGGGGAGTTTGTCGGAGTGGCCGGGAGAGTGCCATGCAATAGATTGGTTTTGTCAGAATATCATTGGTCCACCCGAATGGGAGCACGAGACCATGAGTTCCGTGGTGTGGGTACAGTGTACTAACCTCTGCAGAGTGTATAAGCTATCGATAGCCGCGTCCTCGGTCATGGACACAGTTCGTAGTAGGTCACACTATGGGTCAACAGAAAAAATAACCTGGATGATAAACAACCCCAGTTCCATGAGAAAAGAAGTTGGTTGACCTTTATGTGGTCATGCGATGATCACAGGTAGAGATCAAGCTCCGTGTGGTCATGTGATGATCACGATGGTATAGTTGATACCGAGCTTGGTTGATCCTGAGGTGATCGTGTGATGATCACGAGGGTAAGTTTGTGGTTACGAGATAACCTTCGAGCAGAGTAAGTTGGTCCATGAGACCTTAAACGTCGACCCCCTTGCATGCTAGTGTTAGTATCATCACGATCATATCATGAATGCTATGTACATGCCATGCTCATGTTGTTCTAGTAGTTTCATGTTCATCATTGATAATTAACCTATAAATGCCATGTTGTTGTTTGTCTTGATTGCTTTGGTTGCTGTGAGCTTGCGAGTATATTCAAAGAACTCACCTGGCATGTCATGTCAGATTGCAGGTGATGCCGTGATTGATAGCTTGTCGAGGATCCCGAGGTTGCGATCATGGATACATCCCAACCAGAGTCCCTGCGGAGTGGAGTTCATCACCGTCGTCGTTGTTCCGCTGCTAGAATTTATTCCGCTTCGAGATGTTCCGCTGCTAGCATAGAATTACCTTAGCAGGCGTAGTGTCGCCGTGCCGATGTAATCCTTTGTAATATTAGACCCTTGTACCCCAATTATTCGTAATAAAGAGCTGATTTGTTCTATGCTAAGCAGTGCCGTATTCCAGAAGACTTGATCTCTGGGCTGGAATACGGGGTGTTCCGGTTTCTCTGAGCCGGGGTGCCACAGAGGAACATGTGCCTGAAGACATGGACGTAATGGCTGAGCGTCTAAAAAGAGCTCAGCGCCGGATTCAAGCCTGGAAGGTATCGGTGTGCCGCGAGGCAGCCAGGGAGGCCTGGGCCATGGTGAAGACACGGTACACTAAAGTGGATATAGCACACCTGGCCGAGGTAGGGCCCGTACGACCTGACGGGGAAGAAATTCCCACCAACCTAGCGTATGAAGACGTCATGCAGGCGGCTCGCTACTCTCAAGAGGATTGTACCATAGATACCTTGATAGATGGGCTAGACTGAGCGTAGTTAAGTTTTGTATGACTCTATGTATCAAAGTACTTTTACGTCATGAATCAATCTGCGCATCCAAACCCTGTCAACCAGCCATCGGCTTCGACCTCCTCGTCCATTGGCCGAGGAGTGACCCTTACTACTGGCCGAACTAGTTGGACCAGTTACTTTGGGCGACCAGGCAATCCGGCTATATGGTTTGAAGGACAAGGGTGGGGCAAAAATTTATGTTATATTACTTTTTATTGTAAGAAACATCTTCCAAGAAAAATAGTTCTTCCAATAGTTCCTTTCCTTGGGTGATTGTGTTGAGCACTTATGTTCGAGGACGACCGACTTCGGGGATAAAGCCCCTGGTCGGGGTGCAAAGACCCATTCCACTATTTTTCGAAGCCATGGCCGACCAATTTGCACGTTTAAGACCGCTAGCTTTCGGCTTTGTCCATCTGAGGTACTGCTCCGGGTGACCCGGGAGTAACAATCACAGTGGTGCTCCCTTTTCCCTTTAGCCGAACAATCGGGAACGTAAAGGGCAAACACAAGAGCCGGGCAACCCAGCTTGGCCAAATCTTAAGTCAAATTTGGTGCATACGTTGGCTTTATTGGCAATAGGATAAAGGGAGTGGAAACGGCGCATGTTGTAAAGAGTGTGTGGCATGTTAGCATGTTCCATAGGGAACGATATGTAAAAATGTCACCGAGGTGAGCAGAGGGTAAAATAATGCTTGAATGCGGGAAAAGAAAAGGGTATGTACATGGGAAGAAGATGCTCGGGCGTTTATCCATAGAAACGCCGAAGTAGCGCGGCATTCTAGTGGTTGGGCTCTAGACGTCCGTCCGTTGGATCTCGGATCCGATATGCGCCTCCACTTAGGACCTGGTCGATGATGAATGGGCCACCCCATTTAGGCGAAAGTTTATGTTTGTGCTTTTCCGGGTGGCGCCTCATGACCAAATCCCCGACGTTGAAATCCTTTCCGCGAACCTCTCTATTGTGATAGCATCTTGCTTGCTGCTGATATATTGCAGAGTGCGCCTTGGCTACGTTACGTTCTTCTTCCAAGGCGTCCAATGCGTCCTACCGATCTAACTCAGCCTCCCGTTCCTCATACATGTGTACCCGAGGTGCATCATGTATTATGTCACAGGGGAGTACCGCCTCGGCACCGTATACCATGAAAAATGGGGTGTACCCCATGGATCGGTTTGGTGTGGTGCGCAGACCCCATAGGACGGAATTGAGTTCCTCTACCCATTTACAGTCTGCCTCTTTAAGGGAGCGTACTAGCCTTGGCTTGATGCTGCTGAGAATTAATCTGTTGGCGCGTTCTACCTGTCCGTTTGACTCCGGGTGGTAGACTGACGCATAGTCGAGCTTTATGCCCATCTTTGCGCACCATTCCTTCACCTCCTTGGCAGTGAAATTTGTCCCGTTGTCCGTTATGATGCTGTGGGGGATACTGTAATGGTGCACCACTCCAGAAACGAACTCGGTTACTGGGAGTGCCCCTGCCGAGGTGACTGGTTTTGCTTCGACCCACTTTGTAAACTTATCTACCATGACGAGTCGATATTTGTTTTTGCATTGTGGCACCCTGGCTCAGAGTCACCAGAGCACCCCGTATTCCAGCCCAGAGATCAGGTCTTTTGGAATACGGCACTGCTTGGCATAGAACAAATCAGCTCTTTATTACTATAGTTGGAATACAAGGGTTACAAAGAATTTACAAAAGGTTACATCGACACAGCGATACCACGCCTGCTAAGGTAGCTCTATACTAGCAGTAGAACAACAACTGGCAGCAGCGAAACAACTATGACGGTGATGGACTCCACTCCGCAGGGACTTTGGCTGGACACGTCCTAGCTCGCAACTCAAAAATCCGCGGGCTATGCAAACATGGCAGCACCTGCAAACTGGCATGACATGCCAGGTGAGTACTTTGAATGTACTCGCAAGCTCACAACAGACAAGAGCATCAAGACATAACAATGTCATAGGAAGTATGATTATATCAGATTCAAATGTTATTAAAAAGGGTGGAAGAAAATAATAACATGCTATAGCTAAACTATCCACAAAAGTCACCCTTGCTAAAGTCACAGAAACCACTATGCTCTTGGCTACTCGGTTGAACCACTTACTCCTGTGGCCAACTCATGGTCACCTCGAGAACACCTGACAATCATTCTCGAGATCGTCTATAAACATCACCAGCGGCCTTCTGCCAAGCGGTCACCTCACCACACTGAGACGAGTTCTTCCATCATTATCAAGTCATTCCATCATTGGTGTTGATCTGACCGTGTGACTTAATACGAACTGTGTCCAATACTGTGGAGGCGGCTATTCGAATAGGTTTTACACTCTGCAAAGGTTGCACATGTTACCCACACCATGGACATTTGTCCAACGAAAGTTGCCTAACCTGTGTCCCTTCCCTCGTACCACCGACACGTCCTTTCTGAGGTCATGCCCTGGGTGGCCCCTGTGTCACTTCTGACACCTGCCACCATCGTGGCCATACAACCTGTCCCAAACGGGGACTGAGCTCAATAACCAAACCGGGCTCACAAGGTTATCGTCGTCTACCTGATCAGGGTAACACGCACGCATGACCTCCCCTCTTTGGTGGTACCGATGAAAGAGCACAAGGTTAGCCCAAGTTATGGCCATCCCATTCTGGTAGATGTGGCTGCACTGGAAAGCTCGGTTCAGTGGCACTTGATCAACAATGAAGGAATTTATCCCCCAAGTAAACTTTTCGTCATAACTGATACTCCAGTATAAAAGTGATCCAAGTTATAACAATAGACAACTAGTGATCCAATGAGTATCATGATCAAACTGCTGCAACCGACTCCATAGCCACAATTGCCGGGCGAAATCACAAAATAATCATAGACAGTAATCTCTTAATCCGACTGTATCATGACATCATCAAACTTGAAAACTACTAACTATTACCATGTGAGTCATCACTAAGACAGCAACATATCCAAGAATTTCCCTAAGTGTTGCATGAACTAACTCTCTTAACAATAATTCATGAAAATAATTATTTAAACCATGATATTGCAATGCAATTATGCAAATGAGAGTTTTAGCTTGCCTTGCACCAAGGAGTGGGGGAATACTCCTAGTCTTCACCAACTCGTCAAAACCATTCTGAAAAATATTTTTGAAACCATTTGTAAATACCACATAAGGCATTTTTCTCTGTCCATAAATTCTAGATAGCAAAGAAAAATACTAAAATTTTACAGAAAATAGAGGAGATCATAAGAAAAATAATGCAAAAAGAATGAACTCATTTGGACTTATGGTTTAAAAGATATGGCTGGTCAAAGTTTAGTCAAATTTCTGGATTTATTTGAAATTAAGCAAAAAATCAGAAAACCCTGAAGCGGCCACGTCGAAGGCGTAAAACCATAGTACGCCTCCACTAGCGTACCGCTTCGAGAGCAAAGGGAGTCACTGACAGGTGGGGCCCTCTCACCGGATTTAAACAAAGAGAGAGGGAGAACAGAGGACGGCGGCTCACCGGCGATGGTTGGCCGGCGTAGAGGCTGCGGCGGCACCGGGAAATTGTCGGGATGGATCGGGCAGGCGACGGCAAGCACTCCCGTACCAGTGGCTCCTGGAATGGTGGTCGGACAGGGTCGCTCCCTTCGTCTCAGGCGGCGGCGAGCTTCGGGTGTTGCCTGATCCGGCGAATCCGGCGAGCTCTCGAGCAGCGGAGCGGCTGGGGAAGATCAGTGGATCACCTCGAGCTCGGGGGTGGGCATGGTTGGAGCTGGGGTGGACGGGGTCGAGCGGGAGAAGCAAGGGCAGTGTGGCGGGGCACCTTGCCGGAGACGGAGAAGGAGGGCCTCCCGGCTGGCTCTAGCGCTGCTAGGTGACGATTAGGAGAGGAGGAGCTCGAGTGATGAGGAGAGGGAGCGCTCGGGGGCGGCTTTTATAGCCGAACGGAAGGTGCCCGAGCCGGTCAGCGCCGTGGGGATGCGGCCGAGCTCCGGGGTGAGCTGGCCGTCGTGCTGGCCTGCGGAGCGCGTGGGGAGGTGACGGGAGAGGCCAGGAGCGACGGGATGGGTCCTGGGCCATTAAGGGCGTGCAAACAATGGCGGTGACCGCGGCGCCCTGTTCTGCCTGTGGGCGAACTTGGCCATGTGTGGCAGCGAGCCCTGCCGGAGAAGGTAGAGGATTTGGGAGGGGGTACGTGGGTGGAGGCGACGACATCGGCAGGACGGGACAAGGAGGGGCAGCATGAGGTGGCCGGAGTTGTCGCGTCCGACGTGGTCGGCACACAGAGCGAGACTTTGGCCGTGGCAAACGCGTTGTCACCGCGTGCATTAGCACACGCGGTGCGCTCTGGCCTGTCCGGTCGTGTCTACGCGGTCGTCCTTTCAATCTGAAGCCTCCCTGTGCCCTTGGTTTGACAAGAAGTGACCTGGACCGCTGATGACCCACAAGTATAGGGGATCAATCGTAGTCCTTTCGATAAGTAAGAGTGTCGAACCCAACGAGGAGCAGAAGGAAATGACAAGCGGTTTTCAGCAAGGTGTTTTTTGCAAGCACTGAAATTATCGATAACGAGTAGTTTGATAGCAAGATAATTTGTAACAACTGACAAGTAGTAATAGTAACAAAGAGTGCAGCAAAGGACAAGCCGAAACGATCTCTTATAGTAAGTAAAGCATTCTCGAGGACACATGGGAATTTCATCTAGTCACTTTCATCATGTTTGTTTGATTCGCGTTCGCTACTTTGATAATTTGATATGTGGGTGGACCGGTGCTTGGGTGCTATTCTTACTTGAACAAGCCTCCCACTTATGATTACCCCCTCTCGAAAGCATCCGCAACTACGAAAGAAGAATTAAGATAACTCTAACCATAGCATTAAACATATGGATCCAAATCAGCCCCTTCCGGAATAGCGCATAAACTAGGGTTTAAGCTTCTGTCACTCTAGCAACCCATCATCTAATTACTACTCCACAATGCATTCCCTTAGGCCCAAAGATGGTGAAGTGTCATGTAGTCGACGTTCACACGACACCACTAAGGGAATCAACAACATACACATCATCAAAATATCGAACGAATACCAAATTCACATGATTACTTATGACAAGACTTCTCCCATGTCCTCAAGAACAAAAGTAACTACTCACAAATCATGTTCATATCCAAGATCAGAGAGGTATTGAATAGCATAATAGATCTGAACATATAATCTTCCACCAAATAAACCAACTAGCATCAACTACAAGATGTAATCAACACTAATAGCAACTCACAGGTACCAATCTGAGGTTTTGAGACAAACATTGAATACAAGAGATGAACTAGGGTTTGAGATGAGATGGTGCTGGTGAAGATGATGATGAAGATTAGTACTCCCATGATGAGAGGATCGCTGGTGATGTCGATGGCGACGATTTCCCCCTCCCAGAGGGAAGTATCCCTGGCAGAATCTCTCCGCCGGAGAGCAAAAGTGCTCCTGCCCAAGTTCCGCCTCGAGACGGCGGCGCACCATCCCAAAAGTCTTCTCTATATTTTTTCTAGGGCAAAATGACGTATATACCAGAAAATGGGGGCTAGAGGCTGGCCAGGGGCCCCACGAGGTACCAGGGCGCGCCTGGGGGAGGGGTGGCGCGCCCTAGTGCCTCGTGGGCACCTAGGTGGCCCCCTCTGGTACTTCTTGATTCCAATATTTTTTATTTATTCCAAAATAATTCTCCGTGAAATTTCAACTCATTTGGAGATGTGCAGAATAGGTATCTCTGACATAGCTTTTTCAGGTCCAGAATTCCAGCTGCCGGCAATCTCCCTCTTTGTGTGAATCTTGCATATTAAGAGAGAAAAGGCATTAGAATTGCTCCACAAAGTGTTATATTGATCAAAAACACTATAAATAATAGTAGCAAAATATGATGCAAAATGGACGTATCAACTCCCCCAAGCTTAGACCTCGCCTATCCTCAAGCGAAAGCCGATATCGATAATCATGTCCACATGTTTAGAGAGAGAGGTGTCGATAAAAACAAAATACGGACAGAGTAGCATCATGATCATTATTATAACAGTAATATTTATTATCATAAACTTCTCATGAGCAAGTAACAATTCATCACAACAATAGAGTATAAGGTATAAACTTTCTTGAAAACTAACAAACTATGTTCTCAGTCAACAACGCAATTGCAATTCATCATATTTTCAGGAAGGGTCTCATGTAGGAGCTATTTAGCAAGTCCACATACTCAACCATCATTTAGTCTTCTATGATTGCTAACACTCACGACATATATATGGAGCAAAAAGTTTCAGCCAGACACATAGAAAGATAGAGGCTTGTGATTTCGCCTCCCAACTTATTCACCTCAAGGGTGATGTCAACAATAATAACTCATGATCACTCATATCCAACTGGATATATGTGCCTAGATCTTTCCCCACCACACGATGCTTGCAAAAGAGAAAAATAAAAAGAAAGTAGAGGAGAACACTATTGACTCTTCCATAAAAAGTAAATACATAAAAGTAAAGGATAGGCCCTTCTCAGAGGGAAGCAGAGGTTGTCATGCGCTTTTTGTTGTTGGATGCACAAGCTCTTAATGCAAAGGAACATCACTTTATATTGCCCCTTATGATAGCAACCTTTATTATGCAGTCCGTCGCTTTTATTTCTTTGCCATCACAAGTTCGTACAAAGCTTATTTTCCCTTACAATAAAAGTTTCATACATATTTAGAGGCAATTTTTATTGCTTTTTGCACCGATGACAACTTATTTGAAGGATCTTATTCAATCCATAGGTAGATATAGTGGACTCTCATGACATGAAACTTGGTTTAAGGGTTTTGGATGCACAAGTAGTATCTCTACTTGGTGCGGATTTTTGGCTAGCAAAGATATTGGGCAAGCACCACATGTTGGAGGATCTATAACAATATAACTTCTATGTGAATATGAACAAACATAATTCATTACGTTGTCTTCCTTGTCCAACGTCAACAATTTGACATAAAATACTTAATGGGGGCTCACAATCATAAAAGATGTCCAAGATAGTATATTTGCATGTGAATCTTCTCTTCCATTATTAACTTTTTCATGAATTGCATCATTGACTAATGCTATGTTTGTTAACTTCCAATAAATTTTACCACTTATACTTTCTTTATGTAATGTCATTACTTTCCATAAGATTAGCATATGATCTTTTTCATTATTTTCATTGCTAGAATTGAAACATGAAAGTAAAGAAGCAAAAACTCAAACTACTCTTTATTATATAACTCTCAACTTGATTACATAGATAGATAGATCACGAAGCTAACATTCGAAAATAGATCATACTGAACTTTTATTCAACTAGATCACAAAATAACTAAGGATCGAACTAAAAATAGGTAATGATAATAAAAGTGATGGTGATACGATACCGGAGCACCTCCCCCCAAGCTTGGCACAAGCCAAGGGGAGTGCCCATACCCATGTACTCAAGTCTCCTTCTTCGGAGATGGTGGTGGTGATGAATTGGTGGGCTTGTCCTTCATGACATTAATTAGGATCTCCTTTAGGCTCTGGATTTCCCGAAGCACATAATGTATCATTTCTGTATTCCTTTGGACTTCAGCCATAATATGCTTATTCTCCGGGCCCCAAGCGTTCTTTCCTGCATCACTTTCACTTGGATGAGAGATGTCCCAATTGGAGGGTATGTGCATACGAGGAGTATTCTCGATCCCATAATTGTGAACTAAGTTATGAAAATTGTTCCGATGTAACCTGTGTAAGGGCCTTCAAGGGGGAATTCCTTCCTGTACCTCTGGATTCGAATGGCCTGAAGTGCTTCTTACGGCTTGGTGTGGGTTCGAAATTGTGGAGATGCCGGCAAGGGTTCCCCTCTCGGAAGCCGGAGGATGGACCTCAAGCGAATCTCCATCATCTTCATCCATGGTAACATCTCCTTCCTCCTCCCTCCTGAGCTCCATCTGCATCAACCAAGCATCGTCTCCCACATTGTTGGAGGAGGAAGAAGACATGATGCCTGGCCTCAAAATCTGACAGAAAACAGCACGAAACAAAAACAGGGGAGATTTCTGCGATACAGTGGTCAAAACATCTAGGAGTATATATAAAGATTTTTTATCTTGCAAAACAAGTAATCCAGAAGAAAAACGGAGTCGGGAAGGCTCACGTGGGGCCCACGAGGTACCAGGGCGCGCCTGGGGGGGTGGCGCGCCCTGGTGCCTCGTGGGCACCAGGTGGGTCCCCCTGGCTGTTTCTTATTTTTGTATTTTCCAAATATTCCAAAACTGGCAGAAAATATTTTTATGGAATTTTTGGAGTCGGTTTACTTACCGCATCACATACCTCTTCCTTTTCAGGGTTCTGGAGTGTTCCGGAATGTCTCTCTTATGTATTCCTCCTGTGTAATTGTTTCAATAATGTTAGTTTCAACATTAATGGGGGTACCTGAAATATAGTGCTTAATTCTTTGCCCATTCACCACTCTCGGATTAGTGCCTTTGGAGTTATTTATTTTGATTGCTCCAGAGCGATAAACTTCTTCGATGATATACGGTCCTTCCCATTTAGAGAGAAGTTTTCCTGCAAAGAATCTCAAACGAGAATTGTACAATAGAACTTGCTCGCCCACTTTAAACTCCCATTTTTGAATTCTTCTATCGTGACATCTTTTTACTTTTTCTTTGAAAAATTTGGCATTTTCATAAGCTTGGGTTCTCCATTCATCTAATGAGCTAATATCAAATAAGCTCTTTTCACCAGCAAGTTTAAAATCATAATTCATTTCTTTAATTGCCCAATATGCTTTATGTTCTAACTCAAGAGGTAAATGACATGCTTTTCCATAAACCATTTTATAAGGAGACATACCCATAGGATTTTTATAAGCAGTTTTATAAGCCCATAATGCATCATCAAGTTTCTTAGACCAATTCTTTCTAGATCTATTAACGGTTTTCTGCAGAATTAATTTTATTTCTCTGTTACTCAATTCAACTTGACCACTAGTTTGAGGGTGATAGGGAGATGCAATTCTATGGTTGACATCATATTTAGCAAGCAATTTACGGAATGCACCATGAATAAAATGTGAACCACCATCAGTCATCAAATATCTAGGGACTCCGAACCTTGGGAAAATAACTTCTTTAAGCATTTTAATAGAAGTGTTATGATCAGCACTACTAGTTGGAATAGCTTCTACACACTTAGTAACGTAATCAACAGCAACTAAAATATGTGTATACCCATTGGATTTAGGAAAAGGTCCCATATAATCAAATCCCCAAACATCAAATGGTTTAACAGCAAGTGAATAATTCATAGGCATTTCCTGACGTCTACCAACATTACCAATTCTTTGACATTCATCACAAGATAGGACAAACTTACTAGCATCCTTGAAAAGAGTAGGCCAATAAAAACCAGATTGTAATACCTTGTGTGCAGTTCTGTCTCCCGCATGGTGTCCTCCGTAAGCTTCAGAATGACACTTCCGTAGGATTTGTTCCTGTTCATGCTCAGGTATACAACGTCTAATAATACCATCTACTCCTTCTTTATAAAGATGTGGGTCATCCCAGAAGTAATGTCTTAAATCAAAGAAGAACTTTTTCTTTTCTTGGTATGTGAAACTAGGTGGTATGTATTTAGCAACAATGTAATTAGCATAGTCTGCATACCAAGGAGTATTACGAGAGGCATTTATGACAACTAATTGTTCATCAGGAAAATCATCATTAATAGGTAGTGGGTCATTAAGAACATTTTCCATTCTAGACAAATTATCTGCTACGGGATTCTCAGCTCCCTTTCTATCACTAATATGCAAGTCAAATTCTTGTAGCAATAAAACCCACCTAACGAGTCTAGGTTTAGCATATTTCTTTTCCATAAGATATTTGATAGCAGCATGATCGGTGTGAATAGTTACTTTAGAATCAACTATGTAAGATCTGAATTTATCACATGCGAACACAACTGCTAGAAATTCTTTTCCAGTGGTAGCATAATTTCTTTGGGCACTGTCTAGAGTTTTACTAGCATAATGGATAACATTTAATTTTTTATCAACTCTTTGTCCTAGAACAGCACCTATAGCATAATCACTAGCATCACACATAATTTCAAAAGGCAAGTTCCAATCAGGTGGTTGAACAATAGGTGCGGTGGTCAAGGCTTTCTTAAGTGTTTCAAAGGCTTCTAGACAATCGTCATCAAAAACAAATGGAACATCTTTTTGCAAAAGATTGGTAAGAGGCCTAGAAATTTTAGAGAAGTCTTTAATAAATCTCCTATAGAAACCAGCATGACCAAGGAAACTTCTTATACCTTTAATATCTGTAGGACATGGCATTTTCTCAATAGCATCAACCTTAGCTTTATCAACTTCAATACCTCTTTCAGAAATTTTATGCCCCAAGACAATGCCTTCATTCACCATAAAGTGGCACTTCTCCCATTTCAAGACAAGATTAGTTTCTTCACATCTCTGCAAAACTCGATCAAGGTTGCTTAAACAATCTTTTCACAAAAATCAGAGAATATAGCAGTCATACATCTTTGAAAGGTAGCAGGTGCATTGCATAAACCAAAAGGCATACGTCTATAAGCATAAGTTCCAAAAGGACAAGTGAAGGTGGTTTTCTCTTGATCGGGCTGTGATACGGGTATTTGAGAAAAACCAGAATAACCATCCAGAAAACAAAAGTGTGTATGCTTAGACAATCTTTCTAACATTTGATCAATAAGAGGTAAAGCGTAATGATGTTTTCTAGTAGCTTTGTTTAATTTTCTAAAATCAATTACCATCCTATAACCAGTTACAATTCTTTGTGGAATGAGTTCATTTTTATCATTGGGAACGACGTTAATACCTCCTTTCTTAGGGACACAATGAACGGGACTTACCCATCTACTATCAGCTATGGGATAGATTATACCTGCTTCCAGAAGTTTTAATATTTCGGTTCTTACCACCTCTTTCATCTTAGGATTTAATGGTCGTTGGTGGTCGACAACTGGTTTAGCATCAGGCTCCATATTAATTTTGTGCTGACATAGAGTGGGACTAATGCCCTTAAGATCATCAAGAGTATATCCAATGGCAGCTCGGTGCTTCCTTAGAGTTTTTAGTAATCTCTTTTCTTCATGCGCTGAAAGGTTAGCACTAATAATAACAGGATATATCTTCTTTTCATCAAGATAAGCATATTTCAATGTATCGGGCAATTGCTTCAATTCAAACACAGGGTCACCTTTAGGTGGAGTAGGGCCTCCAAGAGTTTCAACAGGAAAATTATGTTTAAGGATAGGTGGTTGATCAAAGAACATCTTATCTATTTCGTTTCTTTCATTCATATGCATATTGTTTTCATGGTCTAGCAAATATTGTTCTAACAGATCAGTAGGAGGTATGGCAATAGAAGCAAGACCAATAATTTCATATTTACTAGGTAATTATTTATCATGAGGTTGTCTACAAAACTTGGAGAAATTAAACTCATCAGATATATCACCAAACTTAACTCGAACCTTTTCTTTAACACAATCAATTTCAGCATTAACGGTATTCAAGAAGGGTCTACCAAATATAATGGGACAGAAATTATCTTGTTGTGAGCCAAGTACTAAGAAATCAGTAGGGTATTTGATTTTGCCACACAAGACTTCAACATCTCTAACAATCCCAAGTGGTGTAATAGTATCTCTATTAGCAAGCTTAATAGTAACATCAATATCTTCAATCTCAACAGGTGCAATATCATGCATTACTTCTTGATATAGAGAAAATGGAATAGCACTCACACTAGCACCCATATCACACAAACCATGATAGCAATGATCTCCAATCTTAACAGAAACAACAGGCATGCCAACTACGGGCTTGTTCTTATCTAACTTATCATGTTCATTTCTAACAGGTTTAGCAATTCTAGCGGCCTCCTCACAAAAGTAAATAACAAGCCCATCTATATTATCGACTAAGAGATCTTTAACCATAGCAACATCAGGTTCAACTTTAATTTGTTTAGAAGGTCTAGGTGCTCTAATATTACTTTTGTTAACCACAGTTGAAGCTTTAGCATGTTCCTTAATCCTAACAGGAAAAGGTAGTTTCTCAATATAAGCAGTAGGCACAACTGGATCAACATGGTAAACAATTGTTTCTTATTTAACACTAACGGGTTCCTCAATCTTTTCTTTAACAGGGGGATGATATTTAAACCACTTCTCCTTAGGGAGATCAACATGAGTAGCAAATGATTCACAAAAGGAAGCTACTATCTCAGAGTCAAGTCCATATTTAGTGCTAAACTTATGAAAAGCATCGGTGGCCATAAAATATTTAACACAATCAAACTCAAGTATTATACCTGACTCATTACCTTTGTCGAGTTCCCAATCTTTAGAGTTGCATTTATTTCTTTCCAGAAGATCCCATCTGAATTCAATAGTTTTCTTCATAAAGGAGCCAGCCGAAGAAGAATCAAGCGTAGTTCGATTATCATGAGAAAGCCGAGCATAAGAATTTTGTAAGATAATTTCTTTTGAGAGCTCATGATTTGGGCATTTGTACATCATGTACTTAAGCCTCCCCCAAGCTTGAGCGATGCTTTCTCCTTCACGAGGCCAAAAGTTATATATATAATCCCGATCACGATGAACCAAATGCATAGGATAAAATTTCTGATGGAATTCTAGTTTCAATCGGTTCCAGTCCCATGTATCAATATCATCACATAGCCTATACCACATTAATGCCTTTCCCTCCAAAGATAAAGGGAATACTTTCTTCTTAACTCCATCTCCGGATAAACCTGCAAGCTTAAACAATGCACAAATTTCATCCACATAGATCAAGTGCATATCAGGATGTACCGTTCCATCTCCTGCATAAGGATTAGCTAGCAGTTTCTCTATCATACCCGGAGGGATCTCATAATAAATATTTTCAGTAGGTTGAGGAGCAAATATTTGTGTTTCCGGTCGAGGTAAAGATACCCCGAACAAACCCCTCAAAGGATTACTTTCCATAGTGACAAGTGACAGTAAATTTCAGCACGTAATATAAATGTTTCCTTACCAAATTCCACTCACCAAAGGCGCTTCACTCCCCGGCAACAGCACCAGAAAAGATTCTTGATGACACACAAGTATAGGGGATCAATCGTAGTCCTTTCGATAAGTAAGAGTGTCGAACCCAACGAGGAGCAGAAGGAAATGACAAGCAGTTTTCAGCAAGGTGTTTTCTGCAAGCACTGAAATTATCGGTAATGAGTAGTTTGATAGCAAGATAATTTGTAACAAGTGACAAGTAGTAATAGTAACAAAGAGTGCATCAAGTTGGCCCAATACTTTTTGTAGCAAAGGACAAGCTGGAACGATCTCTTATAGTCAGTAAAGCGTTCTCGAGGACACATGGGAATTTCATCTAGTCACTTTCATCATGTTTGTTTGATTCGCGTTTGCTACTTTGATAATTTGATATGTGGGTGGACCGGTGCTTGGGTGCTATTCTTACTTGAACAAGCCTCCCACTTATGATTACCCCCTCTCGCAAGCATCCGGAACTATGAAAGAAGAATTAAGATAACTCTAACCATAGCATTAAACATATGGATCCAAATCAGCCCCTTCCGGAATAGCGCATAAACTAGGGTTTAAGCTTCTATCACTCTAGCAACCCATCATCTAATTACTACTCCACAATGCATTCACTTAGGCCCAAAGATGGTGAAGTGTCATGTAGTCGACGTTCACACGACACCACTAAAGGAATCAACAACATACACATGATCAAAATATCGAACGAATACCTAATTCACATGATTACTTATGACAAGACTTCTCCCATGTCCTCAAGAACAAAAGTAACTACTCACAAATCATGTTCATATCCAAGATCAGAGAGGTATTGAATATCATAATAGATCTGAACATATAATCTTCCACCAAATAAACCAACTAGCATCAACTACAAGATGTAATCAACACTACTAGCAACCCACAGGTACCAATCTGAGGTTTTGAGACAAAGATTGAATACAAGAGATGAACTAGGGTTTGAGATGAGATGGTGCTGGTGAAGATTTTGATGAAGATTAGTCCTCCCACGATGAGAGGATCGCTGGTGATGTCGATGGCGACGATTTCCCCCTCCCGGAGGGAAGTATCCCCGGCAGAATCTGTCCGTCGGAGAGCAAAAGTGCTCTTGCCCAAGTTCCGCCTCGAGACGGTGGCGCACCATCCCAAAAGTCTTCTCTATATTTTTTCTAGGGTAAAATGACTTATACACCAGAAAATGGGGGCTGGAGGGTGGCCAGGGGCCCCACGAGGTACCAGAGCGCGCATGGGGGTGGGGGGGTGGCGCGCCCTGGTGCCTCATGGGCACCTGGGTGGCCCCCTCTGGTACTTCTTGATTCCAGTATTTTTTATTTATTCCAAAATAATTCTCTGTGAAATTTCAACTCATTTGGAGATGTGCAGAATAGGTATCTCTGACATAGCTTTTTCAGGTCCAGAATTCCAGCTGCCGGCAATCTCCCTCTTTGTGTGAATCTTGCATATTAAGAGAGAAAAGGCATTAGAATTACTCCACAAAGTGTTATATTGATCAAAAACACTATAAATAACAGTAGCAAAACATGATGCAAAATGGACGTATCAACCGCTGGCTAGCTTCCAGACAAGTTTCTGGATAGAATCTTGGGCAAGAAGCTGGGGAAAAATAGCTAGGGTTTTGAGTGGGAAAATTTGTCACACTGAAATGTAGTAGGAAGGCGCCCATACTGGGAAAATTCCAGGCCAAATGGATAAGTTTTGGATCTAGTTGCTTCACAACTGCTTCTCTTGTCCAGAAACTAGTTGGAGAAGATGCACTCACATGGATGGGCTCCTGGAGCTGAAATTTGGTATTTGTGGGTCATTTTGGGGTGGCATGAAGCTATAAAAATTTCATACCATTTGGACAAGTATAAATGGTACTTCCTTCACAATGCTTCCTTCTGGACAGATGCTTGGGAGAATTTTATAGAGAAAATGGCTAACTGAAATGGGCCAAAATTTCTTGGAGTGTGTTAATATGGATAGGAGAATGCCCTGGATTAATTTTAGAATTTTTGGAGCAATATAAAATATAGTTGCTTCACAAACTGAAATTGTGACCAGGAACAAGGATTGGATGGTTAGCTCACCATGAGCATGGAATCTTGAATATTTTCACATATCCAAGGTTCATATTGTCCAAAACATTTATGAGAATTTTCCTGGAATTTTTGGGAAAGCAGAAATATAGGTTGCTGCACAACCTAGAGCAGAAAGGGCTATTCCTTTAATAGAAAAGGAATATTTTAATTGGAATAAAAATTAGAATTGGGCAAGAATGGAAGTAACATGACTTGAGAGAGGTTCTTGGAGGCTTGAGTCACTTGGGAAAAAGGAAAGTTGAAATATTCCCAACTTTTAAGTCCAAAGAGTCATTCAAAACAAAATCCAAACCAAATTCCAAATAAAATTCAAATGGGTTTTTGAGAAAGAAAAATTGGTAAAAACCAGGGTGTCACAACCCTACCCCCCTTAAGATAAATCTCGTCCTCGAGATTTGGTTGCTCAGGGAATAGGTATGAATATTCTGACTTAAGGAAACCGGTTCCAACTCGGATATCCTTTTCCTTTATATAATGTTCCCATCGAATCTCATATGATCTGACTGTCTTGCTCTGGGGTGGTTTGCTCCACTGTGTCCAATATTCTGACAAGTCTTCCCTCATAAGTTCATCTTATACTGGCTCCAATTCCCTTATGTCTACTGACTTAACTGCTAGATTATCATAACCATAATATGTGATCTCTCACACGACTTCAAGAGTGGTTTTCGATGGACGTATCATTTTTTCTATCCAGCCCAATAGTATTCAATGGAGTTATGCACCAATTCCCTTGGTAAACATTTAATCATTGCACCAGGTTGCAAGGCTGAGAATCACAACGCTTCTCTCGGTGGAGTCTGACTACTTGTAGGGAGCCTGAATCATCTGGACTGACTTCCTTGTCTCAATTCCGTACCGACGATTTGACTGTCATCTGTCATGACCAGTATAAAGAAGTAATACCTTATAGCAATAGCTTCTTGACTGGCAATGATTCCGGTGGAAGAATTTGTTTAGGGCAGGGTACTATATATGAGAGCACATAATCCGAGGCTATGGTTCAACATTTCAAGTATCCATCCTTAGTATGGGTCCCTTACAAAACAGGGTAGCCCACTCGAGAGAATTTTCTTGATGGTTGATATGGAATTAGCCTGTCTTAGGTATCCATATCATGCTGTTCTTGTAGTGATCACCATATCTGCCTCGTCGGTCTTGTTCTTCATCATTGTTCTCTTTCTTGAATCCTTTGTCGCAAGGGCTTGACCATATATATATCCTTATCTCTATAGGTGCTATCAGGTGCAATATTCTGGCAACCACATTTTTAATGGCAATTTTATCCTCTCACGAGCTATATTGTAGGGTAATGATCATCCGAACCCCTGTATGTAATCGGCAAATAAGTCAGCAGCCACTAGAACGGTCTTTACAACTCAGATCTGAGACATCACTAAAATAACTCAACCATGGCTCAAGACGGCTGAAAAACAGCTCAGAGCATGAGACCAGGTTGATAAGAAGAATGTAGTAGTTCCCTAAGATGGCCGAAAAATAGCTCAGAGCATGGGGTCACTACTACAAAAAGAAACTCAACAGCTACCCGAGACGGCCGAAAAGCAGCTCAGAACATGGGACAGTTGCTAAAAGAGAATTATAAGATCGGCATCCACCCCGGACGGCTGGAAGCGGCTCAGAACACAGGCGTGGTGCCATTACCAAAGAAAAGCAGGCAAGAGTTCATCAGAATCATATACCAAGTTCACGGGTACCTTGATATATGTTGCCAACATTGTTGCTCCAAATTGTCTTACTTCATAGCTTGTTATTCCTTGCAACGTGCTGAGGTGTATATTGGTCTTCTTCCTCTTGCATGGCTTATGTAGCTGTTGGATCCTTACCTTCCTTTGGTAGACTTGCCTGAACATAGTTGCTCCTTGTATGGTGACTTGCGTGACCTGGGCAACATGCCCACCATATAAGGAAGTATGTGTAGCTGAACATCTTATTCCCGAGGGGCTTGACTCTTACGATGCACTGGCAATGCACGGTATAATTGCTGGTACTACTATTGCCAGCTGTTTAGTGGTGTCGTACTGACGAAGGTTGGATAGCTTGTGTGGGAAGCCATCAAGAGTATCGTGCTGAAGAAGACTGGGTAGCTTATGCTTGAAGCTTCTGCTGGGATAGCGTGCTGAAGAGGACTGGGTAGCGTACCTCGGAAGCTTCCCCTCCTGGTTGCTTATCAGGGAAGACTCGGTGCCTTATACCGGAAGCTTTTTCTGGTAGCTTACCGAAGAAGCCAAAGTAGCTTATGCCGGAAGCTATCCATATGTCGTACTGAGGAGGATTTTAGGAGCCTTGTACCATAAGCTTATCTGATGGCGTGCGACAACAGACTGGGTTGCTTACACCCAAAGTTTCTGTCTGTGTTATGCGGACTGAATGCCATATATACCACCTCACAACTCCAGTTGTTGATTTCTTGTACAAAAAGGATTTGTCTGACTATCCATCTTGCTGAGTACTGGGTATCTGGTACATCCTTGTTTGCTTCTGGGTACAACCCATTGCATGTTTACTCAAGCAGAATCAACTTTGTATATGATCCATACCTTTAACCCTGTGGGTCTTGTACCGAAACTATTTTCCTGCTGGTTGTAGTGGTTACCTACTGCGACAGACTTGATACTGATAACCAATCCAAGATCTCATTTGCATTCAAACCAAATATTCTCAATACCAAGCAGTCCATTAGTAACTCCATAAGGTTCAGCTGAGCTCCCAAGTATCTAAAATCCTCATTAACTCTTTGAATCCGTTGGGGGTTGATGAGCAACTTCCATAGGGGAAAGTAAAGTGACACCGAGGAACCAAATAAAAGGGCAAATAAAAACTGCTCAATAAAATGCACTAAGATTACAGGAAAACCACACTTTATTGCTACTTGAGGGAATTTACAACACTCGGTACTACTACAACTTATGCGACATGAACCTCGCAAGTGCTTAGGTACTATGATAGGAGGGCGGGTTATTGGAGAGCGAAGGAGCTGGCGGAGAGGTTGACGGAGCTAAAGCCATACCAAGCGCTCTCCGGGCGCGAGTTGCGTCTCTGGCCAGTTCAGTGATGAGGACGTATTCATCAATCATGTAACGGGACATGTATGCCACAGCTGGGTCGTCGTCCGAGCGAACAGGAGGAAATCTATCCCGTCTGTGAGTGATGGCCATAGTGGTATAGTAGTGGAAGGCACGATTCTCTTGCATCGTGCTCTCCTGATGACGAAGAACAGTGAGGCCTGCCAGAGCGGCAAGCTGGATGGCACACTCCGGTGTAGAGGCATAACCACCATGGAGACTATAGGTGCGCTTCCCCAAAGGTAGGTCTACTGACAGAATGACATTGGCATGATACTCAAGCACCAGTCCCGCAAGCGGGGTCTGGAACACTTGGTACCTTGGCATCTCTCCACTAGAATAGAGGAGACGCCAAACATCACAAAGAAGGGATGCGAAGCTGAGTGGTGCAGGGGCTCAGTCGTAGTTAATCGGAACGGATGCCATCTACAAAATCAACTGGTTACTGAGCCAAATCTATATGCATGCTATGCACCAAACAAATGCAACAACCAAATGCAACAATTCAAGTGCATCACACAAGCAGGCTGGGCTCTAAACTAACGGTTTTCTAACGTCCGGGTTGGCTAGGGTGTCCTATAGCCAGACCTGCTCTAATACCAAACCTTGTGGCACCCCGGCTCAGAGTCACCGGAGCACCCCGTATTCCAGCCCAGAGATCTGTTGGGAAACGCTGCATGGGAAACAAAAAATTTCCTACGCACACACAAGATCTATCCATGGTGATGAGCATCTACGAGAGGGAGAGTGAATCTACATACCCTTGTAGATCGCTAAGCGGAAGCGTTAAGAAACGCGGTTGATGTAGTCGAACGTCTCCGCGATCCAAATCGCAAGTCATCCCTCGATCCGATCACGAACTAGTGCCGAACGGACGGCACCTCCGCATTCAACACACGTATGGCTTGATGACGCCTTCACCTCCTCGATCCAGCGAGCGGTGGTGAAGTAGTAGATGAGTTCCGGCAGCACGACGGCGTGGTGATGGTGGTGAGGAACAATCTCTGCAGGGCTTCGCCAAGCACTACGGAGATTATGACGGGAGAACTAGAGGGTTAGGGTTGCCGACACACGGCTTGGGAAATCTTGATGTGTCCCGTGTGCTAGCCCTTCCCCTCTATTTATATGTTGAGCCTTGGGGTCTAAACTTGGAGTAAAAGCCTCCTCCAGGTCGGTTTTGCCCGCACAAGGTCGGTTTGGCCCGCGGGGAAAGAGTCCAACTCGGATCCCAGCAGTCCCGCGTACAAGCGGTAGTACCGCTCAGGAGCGGTAGTACCGCTTGAGCGGTAGTACCACTTCACACAAGCGGTAGTACCGCTTGGGCGGTAGTACCGCTTCACACAAGCGGTAGTACCGCTTACGCGGTAGTACTGCCTTTACCAGCGGTAGTACCGCTTAAGGCAGTAGCAAAACTTCCTTCTGCACTTTCCAATACCTCGTGGGTTTTTCCCCTTTGGCCCGTATAGAGTGTTGTTGCACCCGAACACTTCGGTAAACATCCGGAACTCCTTCCGGTGGACTCCGGAACCCTTCCGGAGACCAAAACACTATATCACATATATCAATCTTTACCTCCGGACTATTCCGGAGATCCTCGTCATGTCCGGGATCTTATCCGGGACTCCGAACAACCTTCGGTCACCAACAAAATAACTCAACTATACTAATCGTCACCAAACGTTAAGTGTGTAGACCCTGCGGGTTCGAGAACTATGTAGACATGACCGAGACACCTCTACGATCAATAACCAATAGCGGGGACCTGGATGCCCATATTGGCTCCTACATATTCTACGAAGATCTTTATCGGTCGAACCTCTATGTCAAGTATTCAGTTAATCCCGTATGCTGTTCCCTTTGTTCTTCGGTATGTTACTTGCCCGAGATTCGATCGTCGGTATCTCTATACCTAGTTCAATCTCGTTACCGACAAGTCTCTTTACTCGTTCCGTAATACAAGATCTCGTGGCTAACAGTTTAGTCACATTGCTTGCAAGGCTCATTGTGATGTTGTATTACCGAGTGGGCCCTGAGATACCTCTCCGTCACACGGAGTAACAAATCCCAGTCTTGATCCATGCCAACCCAACAGACACCCTCGGAGATACCTGTAGAGCACCTTTATAGTCACCCAGTTACGTTGCGAGGTTTGATACACACAAGGTACTCGTCCGATGTCAGGGAGTTGCATGATCTCATGGTCATAGGAACAGATACTTGACATGCAGAAAACAATAGCAATAAACTGACACGATCATATGCTACGTTCGTAGTTTGGGTCTTGTCCATCACATCATTCTCCTAATGATGTGATCCCGTTATCAAATGACATCTCATGTCCATGGCTAGGAAACCTTCACCATCTTTTGATCAACGAGCTAGTCAACTAGAGGCTTACTAGGGACACAGTGTTGTCTATGTACCCACACATGTATTTGAGTTTCCAATCAATACAATTGTAGCATGGATAATAAATGATTATCATGAACAAGGAAATAACTAATTTATTATTGCCTCTAGGGCATATTTCCAACAGTCTCCCACTTGCACTAGAGTCAATAATCTAGTTCACATCACTATGTGATTTACATTGTAATGAATCGAACACCCATGCAGTTCTGGTGTTGTTCATGTTTAGCCCTTGGAAGAGGTTTAGTCATCGGATCTGCAACATTCAGATCCGTTTGTACTTTGCAAATATTTATGTCGTCCTCCTTGATGTAATCGCGGATGGAATTGAAACGTCGCTTTATGTGTCTGGTCCTTTTGTGAAATCTTGGTTCCTTGGCTAGAGCAATGGCACCAGTATTATCACAAAACAGAGTCATTGGGTTAAGCGCACTAGGCACTACTCCAAGATCTGTCATGAACTCCTTCATCCAGACACCTTCCTTCGCCGCCTCCGAGGCAGCTATGTACTCCGCTTCGCATGTAGAATCAGCTACCACGCTTTTCTTGGAACTGCACCAGCTAACCGCACCCCCATTAAGAATAAATACGTATCCGGTTTGTGATTTAGAGTCATCCGGATCAGTGTCAAAGCTTGCATTGACGTAACCCTTTATGACGAGCTCTTGATCACCTCCATAAACGAGAAACATGTCCTTAGTCCTTTTCAGGTACTTCAGGATATTCTTGACCGCCGCCCAGTGTTCCACTCCTGGATCACTTTGAAACCTTCCGGCCATACTTATGGCAAGGCTGACATCGGGTCTTGTGCACAACATTGCATACATGATAGAGACTATGGCTGAAGCATAGGGGTTGACACTCATCTTTTCTCTATCTTCTGCAGTCACTGGGCATTGAGTCTTACTCAACTTCACACCTTGCAAAACAGGCAAGAACCCCTTCTTGGACTGATCCATTTTGAACTTCTTCAAAACTTTGTCAAGGTATATGCTTTGTGAAAGTCCTATTAAGCGTCTCGATCTATCTCTATAGATCTTGATGCCTAATATGAAAGCAGCTTCTCCTAGGTCCTTCATTGAAAAACTCTTGTTCAAATATTCCTTCACGCTTTCCAACATTTCTATATTGTTTCCAATCAGTAATATGTCATCCACATATAATATTAGAAACGCTATAGAGCTCCCACTCACTTTCTTGTAAATACAAGCTTCTCCGTAAACTTGTATAAACTCGAACGCTTTGATCACCTCATCAAAGCGAAGATTCGAACTCCGAGATGCTTGCACCAGTCCATAAATGGATCGCTGGAGTTTGCAAACTTTGCAGCATTCTCTGGATCGACAAAACCTTCTGGTTGCATCATATACAACTCTTCCTTAAGGAAACCGTTAAGGAACGCTGTTTTGACATCCATCTGCCAAATTTCATAATCGAAAAAGGCAGCTATTGCTAACATGATTCTGACGGACTTAAGCATCGCTACGGGTGAGAAGGTCTCATCGTAGTCAACTCCTTGAACTTGTGAAAAACCCTTTGCCACAAGTCGAGCTTTATAGACGGTGACATTACCGTCCGCGTCCGTCTTCCTCTTAAAAATCCATTTGTTCTGAATGGCCTTACGCCCTTCAGGTAATACTTCCAAAGTCCACACTTTGTTTTCATACATGGATCCCATCTCGGATTTCATGGCCTCTAACCACTTCTCGGAATCCGGGCCCATCATCGCTTCTCCATAGCTCGTAGGTTCATCGTTGTCTAACAACATGACCTCTAAGACAGGGTTGCCGTACCACTCAGGAGCAGTACGCGTCCTTGTCGACCTACGAGGTTCGATAGCAACTTGATACAAAGCTTCATGATCATCATCATTAACTTCCTCTTCAGCTGTTGTAGGCTCTACAGAAACATCTTTCTGCGCTGCGCTACTTCCAGGTTGAAGTAAAGGTTCAACAACCTCATCAAGTTCTATCTTCCTCCCACTCAATTCTTTCGAGAGAAACTCTTTCTCAAGAAATGTTCCGTTTTTAGCGACAAACACTTTGCCTTCGGATCTGAGGTAGAAGGTATACCCAACTGTCTCTTTTGGGTATCCTATGAAGACGCATTTCTCTGCTTTGGGTTCCAGCTTTTCAGGCTGAAGCTTTTTGACATAAGCATCACATCCCCAAACTTTAAGAAACGACAGCTTTGGCTTCTTGGCAAACCAAAGTTCATATGGCGTCGTCTCAATGGATTTCGATGGTGCCCTATTTAAAGTGAATGCAGCTGTCTCTAATGCATAACCCCAAAACGATAGTGGCAAATCGGCAAGAGACATCATAGATCGCACCATATCCAATAAGGTTCGATTACGACGTTCAGACACACCATTACGCTGTGGTGTTCCAGGCGGTGTTAGTTGTGAAACAATTCCACATTGTCTTAAGTGACTACCAAACTCATAACTCAGATATTCTCCTCCTCGATCAGATCGTAGGAATTTAATCTTCTTGTTACGATGATTCTCAACTTCACTCTGAAATTGTTTGAACTTTTCAAATGTTTCAGACTTGTGTTTCATTAAGTAAATATACCCATATCTACTTAAGTCATCAGTGAAGGTGAGAAAGTAACGATTACCACCGCGCGCCTCAATGCTCATCGGACCGCACACATCAGTATGTATGATTTCCAATAAGTCACTTGCCCATTCCATTATTCCAGAGAACGGCGTTTTAGTCATCTTGCCCATGAGGCATGGCTCACATGTGTCAAGTGATTCAAAATCAAGTGACTCCAAAAGTCCATCAGCATGGAGCTTCCTCATGCGTTTTACGCCAATATGACCTAAACGGCAGTGCCACAAGAAAGTGGTATTATCATTATCAATTCTACATCTTTTGGCATCAATGTTATGAACATTTGTATCATTACTATCGAGATTCAATAAGAATAAACCCCTCACATTGGGTGCATGACCATAAAAGATATTACTCATATAAATAGAACAAGCATTATTCTCTGATTTAAATGAGTAACCGTCTTGCAATAAACAAGATCCAGATATAATGTTCATGCTTAACGCAGGCACTAAATAACAATTATTCAGGTTCATCACTAATCCCGATGGTAATCGAAGAGCGAGCGTGCCGACGGCAATCACATCAACCTTGGAACCATTTCCCACGCGCATCGTCACTTCGTCCTTTGCCAGCCTCCGTCTGTTCCGCAGTTCCTGTTTTGAGTTGCAAATAAGAGCAACCGCACCGGTATCAAATACCCAGGCACTACAACGAGAGTTGGTAAGGTACACATCAATAACATGTATATCATATATACCTTGTTTGTTGTTGGCCGCCTTCTTGTCAGCCAAATACTTGGGGCAGTTCCGCTTCCAGTGTCCAGTTTCCTTGCAATGAAAGCACACAGTTTCTGGTTTGGGTCCAGCCTTGGGTTTCTTCACGAGAGGAGCAACTGCTTTGCCACTCTTCTTGGAGTTACCCTTCTTACCCTTGCCATTTTTCTTGAAACTAGTGGTTTTATTGACCATCAACACTTGATGCTCCTTCTGAATTTCAGACTCAGCGGCTTTCAGCATCGCAAACAGCTCGGCGACTGACTTGTTCATCCCGTGCATGTTATAGTTCAACACGAAGCTCTTGTAGCTAGGTGGCAATGATTGAAGAACTCTGTCAGTGATAGCCTCTGGCGGAAGGGGCATCCCCAATTCAGCCAGACGGGTGGAGTATTCAGACATTCTGAGTATGTGATCACTGATAGATCCGTTCTCCTCCATCTTGCAAGCATAGAACTTATCGGAGATCTCATATCTCTCGATCCGGGCATTCTTCTGAAAGATAAACTTCAACTCCTGGAACATCTCATATGCTCCATGACGTTCAAAACATCTTTGAAGTCCCGATTCTAAGCCATACAATATTGCACATTGAACTATTGAGTAATATTCAGAACAAGCCTGCCAGGCGTTCACAACGTCTAGAGACTCAACTGGAGCGGGTGGATCACCAAGCGGTACATCAAGGACATAAGCCTTCTGGGAAGCCGTAAGGATAATCCTTAGATTACGGGCCCAGTCCACAAAGTTACTTCCATCATCTTTCAACTTAGCTTTCTCTAGGAACGCATTAAAATTCAGGGGTGCTACTGCGCGAGCCATGATCTACAACATAAATATAGCAAAGACAACTTAGACTATTGTTCAAGATAATGAGTTTAGTTAATCATATTACTTAAAACTCCCACTCAGATTGACATCCCTCCGGTCATTCGAGTGTAACATGATCCAAATCCACCAACTCAAGTCCGATCATCACGTGAGTTGAGGTGGTTTCAATGGTGAACATCTTCATGTTGATCATATCTACTATATGACTCATGTTCGACCTTTCGGTCTCTTGTGTTCCGAGGCCATGTCTGTACATGCTAGGCTCGTCAAGTTTAACCCGAGTGTTCCGCATGTGCAACACTGGCTTGCACCCGTTGTATGTGAACGTAGAGTCTATCACACCCAATCATCACGTGGTGTCTCGAAACGACGAACTTTCGCAACGGTGCACACTCGGGGAGAACACAATTTATCTTGAAATTTAAGTGAGGGATCACCTTATAATGCTACCATCGTCCTAAGCAAAATAAGATGCAAAAAAAGGATTAACATCACATGCAAATCATAAGTGACATGATATGGCCATGAACTTGTGCTTTTGATCTCCATCTTCAAAGCACCGGTATGATCTCCATCGTCACCGGCATGACACCATGATCTCCATCAACGTGTCGCCATGAAGTTGTTGCGCCGACTGTTGCTTCCACGACTATTGCTAACTCATAGTGATAAAGTAAAGCAAAACGGCAAAAATAATTAAAGACAACTCTATGGCTCCTGCCAGTTGCCGTACTCATCGACATGCAAGTCGTGATATTCTATACAACACATGATCATATCATACATCACATATATCTCATCATGTAATTGGCCATATCACATCACAACATACCCTGCAAAAACAAGTTAGACGTCCTCAAATTGTTGTTGCAAGTTTTACGTGGCTGCTACGGGTTTGCAAGAACCGTTCTTACCTACGCAAAACCACAACGTGGTGTAGTGATTGCTTTTTGATCTTCTAAAAGAACCCTCTTCATTGAAATCGATTCAACTAAATTGAGAGAGACAGACACCCGCTAGCCATCTTTATGCAACGAAGTTACATGTCAGTTGAAGGAACCGGTCTCTCGTAAGTGCACGAGTAATGTTGGTCCGGGCCGCTTCATCTCACAATACCGCCGAATCAAGTATCAACTAGTAACGGCAAGCAATATGTATACACCCACGCCCACAACTCGTTTGTGTTCTACTCGAGATCTCATCTACGCATAGACCTAGCTCAGATGCCACTGTTGGGAAACGCTACATGGGAAACAAAAAATTTCCTACGCGCACACAAGATCTATCCATGGTGATGAGCATCTATGAGAGGGAGAGTGAATCTACATACCCTTGTAGATCGCTAAGCGAAAGCGTTAAGAAACGCGGTTGATGTAGTCGAACGTCTCCGCGATCCAAATCGCAAGTCGTCCCTCGATCCGATCACGAACTAGTGCCGAACGGACGGCACCTCCGTGTTCAACACACGTACGGCTTGATGACGCCTTCACCTCCTCGATCCAGCGAGCGGTGGTGAAGTAGTAGATGAGTTCCGGCAGCACGACGGCGTGGTGATGGTGGTGAGGAACAATCTCTGCAGGGCTTCGCCAAGCACTACGGAGATTATGACGGGTGAACTAGAGGGTTAGGGTTGCCGACACACGGCTTGGGAAATCTTGATGTGTCCCGTGTGCTAGCCCTTCCCCTCTATTTATATGTTGAGCCTTGGGGTCTAAACTTGGAGTAAAAGCCTCCTCCAGGTCGGTTTTGCCCGCACAAGGTCGGTTTGGCCCGCGGGGAAAGAGTCCAACTCGGATCCCAGCAGTCCCCCGTACAAGCGGTAGTACCGCTCAGGAGCGGTAGTACCGCTTGAGCGGTAGTACCGCTTCACACAAGCGGTAGTACCGCTTGGGCGGTAGTACCGCTTCACACAAGCGGTAGTACCGCTTACGCGGTAGTACTGCCTTTACCAGCGGTAGTACCGCTTAAGGCAGTAGCAAAACTTCCTTCTGCACTTTCCAATACCTCGTGGGTTTTTTCCACTTTGGCCCGTATAGAGTGTTGTTGCACCCGAACACTTCGGTAAACATCCGGAACTCCTTCCGGTGGACTCCGGAACCCTTCCGGAGACCAAAACACTATTATCACATATATCAATCTTTACCTCCGGACTATTCCGGAGATCCTCGTCATGTCCGGGATCTTATCCGGGACTCCGAACAACCTTCGGTCACCAACAAAATAACTCAACTATACTAATCGTCACCAAACGTTAAGTGTGTAGACCCTGCGGGTTCGAGAACTATGTAGACATGACCGAGATACCTCTACGATCAATAACCAATAGCGGGGACCTGGATGCCCATATTGGCTCCTACATATTCTACGAAGATCTTTATCGGTCGAACCTCTATGTCAAGGATTCAGTTAATCCCGTATGCTATTCCCTTTGTTCTTCGGTATGTTACTTGCCCGAGATTCGATCGTCGGTATCTCTATACCTAGTTCAATCTCGTTACCGGCAAGTCTCTTTACTCGTTCCGTAATACAAGATCTCGTGGCTAACACTTTAGTCACATTGCTTGCAAGGCTCATTGTGATGTTGTATTACCGAGTGGGCCCTGAGATACCTCTCCGTCACACGGAGTAACAAATCCCAGTCTTGATCCATGCCAACCCAACAGACACCCTCGGAGATACCTGTAGAGCACCTTTATAGTCACCCAGTTACGTTGCGACGTTTGATACACACAAGGTACTCCTCCGATGTCAGGGAGTTGCATGATCTCATGGTCATAGGAATAGATACTTGACATGCAGAAAACAATAGCAATAAACTGACACGATCATATGCTACGTTCGTAGTTTGGGTCTTGTCCATCACATCATTCTCCTAATGATGTGATCCCGTTATCAAATGACATCTCATGTCCATGGCTAGGAAACCTTCACCATCTTTTGATCAACGAGCTAGTCAACTAGAGGCTTACTAGGGACACAGTGTTGTCTATGTACCCACACATGTATTTGAGTTTCCAATCCATACAATTATAGCATGGATAATAAACGATTATCATGAACAAGGAAATAACTAATTTATTATTGCCTCTAGGGCATATTTCCAACAAGATGAAGTCTTCTGGAATACGGCACTGCTTGGCATAGAACAAATCTGCTCTTTATTACTATTGTTGGAATACAAGGGTTACAAAGAATTTACAAAAGGTTACATCGACACGGAGATACCACGCCAGCTAAGGTAGCTCTATACCAGTAGTAGAACAACAACTGGCAGCAGCGAAACAACTATGACGGTGATGGACTCCACTCCGCAGGGACTCTAGCTGGACACGTCCTAGCTCGCAACTCAAAAATCCATGAGCTATGCAAACATGGCAGCACCTACAAACTGGCATGACACACCAGGTGAGTACTTTGAATGTACTCGCAAACTCACAACAGACAAGAGCATCAAGACATAACAATGTCATAGGAAGTATGATTATATCAGATTCAAATGTTATTAAAAAGGGTGGAAGAAAATAATAACATGCTATTGCTAAACTATCCACAAAAGTCACCCTTGCTAAAGTCACAGAAACCACTATGCTCTTGGCTACTCGGTTGAACCACTTACTCTTGTGGCCAACTCATGGTCACCTCGAGAACACCTGACAATCATTCTCGAGATCGTCTATAAACATCACCAGCGGCCTTCTGCCAAGCGGTCACCTCACCACACTGAGACGAGTTCTTCCATCATTATCAAGTCATTCCATCATTGGTGTTGATCAAACCGTGTGACTTAATATGAACTGTGTCTAATACCGTGGACGCGGCTATTCGAATAGGTTTTACACTCTGCAGAGGTTGCACAAGTTACCCACACCATGGACATTCGTCCAACAAAACTTGCCTAACTTGTGTCCCTTCCCTCGTACCACTGACACATCCTTTCTGAGGTCATGCCCTAGGTGGCCCCTATATCACTTCTGACACCTGCCACCGTCGTGGCCATACAACCTGTCCCAAACGGGGACTGAGCTCAATAACCAAACCGGGCTCACAAGGTTATCGTCGTCTACCTAATCAGGGTAACACACATGCATGACCTCCCCTCTTTGGTGGTACCGATGAAAGAGCACAAGGTTAGCCCAAGTTAAGGCCGTCCCATTCCGGCAGATGTGGGTGCACTGGAAAGCTCAGTTCAGTGGCACTTGATCAACAATGAAGGAATTTATCCCCCAAGTAATCTTTTCATAATAACTGATACTCCAGTATAAAAGTGATCCAAGTTATAACAATAGCCAACTAGTGATCCAATGAGTATCATGATCAAACTGCTGCTACCGACTCCATAGCCACAATTGCCGGGCGAAATCACAAAATAATCATAGACGGTAATCTCTTAATCCGACTGTATCATGACATCATCAAACTTGAAAACTACTAACTACTGACATCTGAGTCATCACTAAGACAGCAACATATCCAAGAATTTCCCCAAGTGTTGCATGAACTAACTCTCTTAACAATAATTCATGAAAATAATTATTTAAACCATGATATTGCAATGCAATTATGCAAATGAGAGTTGTGGCTTGCCTTGCACCAAGGAGTGGGGGAATACTCCTAGTCTTCACGAACTAGTCAAAACCATTCTGAAAAATATTTTTGAAACCATTTGTAAATACCACATATGGCATTTTCCTCTGTCCAGAAATTCTAGACAGCAAAGTAAAATACCAAAATTTTACAGCAAATATAGGAGATCATAAGAAAAATAATGCAAAAAGAATGAACGCATTTGGACTTATGGTTTAAAAGATATAGCTGGTCAAAGTTTAGTCAAATTTCTGGATTTATTTGAAATTAACCAAAAAATCAGAAAACCCTGAAGCGGCCACGTCTAAGGCGTAAAACCAGAGTATGCCTCCACTAATATCCTGCTTCAGGAGCGAAGGGAGTCGCTGATAGGTGGGGCCCTCTCGCCAGATTTATACAGAGAGAGAGGGAGAACAGAGGACGGCGGCTCACCGGCGATGGTTGGCCGGCGTAGAGGCTGCGGCGGCGCCGGGAAATGGTCGGGATGGATCAGGCAGACGACGGCGAGCACTCCCGTACCAGTGGCTCCTGGAATGGTGGCCAAACAGGGTCACTCCCTTCATCTCAGGCGGCGGCGAGCTTTGGGTGTTGGCTGATCCGGCGACTCCGGCGAGCTCTCGAGCAGCGGAGCGGCTGGGGAAGATCAGTGGATCACCACAAGCTCGAGGGTGGGCTTGGTTGGAGCTGGGGTGGGCTTGGTTGGAGCAGCGGAGAAGCAAGGGCAGTGTGGCGGGGCACCTTGCCGGAGACGGAGAAGGAGGGCCTCCCGGCTGGCTCTGGCGCTGCTGGGTGACGATTAGGAGAGGGGGAGCTTGAGTGATGAGGAGAGGGAGGGCTCGGGGTGGCTTTTATAGCCGAACGGAAGGTGCCCGAGCCGGTCAGCGCCGTGGGGATGCGGCCGAGCTTCGGGATGAGCTAGCTGTCATGCTGGCCTGCGGAGCGCGTGGGGAGGTGACGGGAGAGGCCAGGAGCGACGGGATGGGTCCTGGGCCATTAAGGGCATGCAGACATTGGCGGCGACCGCGGCGCCCTGTTCTGCCCATGGGCGAACTTGGCCTTGTGTGGCGGCAAGCCCTGCCAGAGAAGGTAGAGGGTTCGGGAGTGGGTACGTGGGTGGAGGCAACGACGTCGGCTCGACGGGACAAGGAGGGGCAGCGTGAGGTGGCCAGAGTGGTCGCGTCCGACGCGGTCGGCGCGCAGAGCGCGACTTTGGCCCTGGCAAACGTGTGGTCACTGCGTGCATTGGCACACACGGTGTGCTTTGGCCTGTCCGGTCGTGTCTACGCGGTTGTCCTTTCAATCTGAAGCCTCCCTGTGCCCTTGGTTTGACAAGAAGTGACCTGGACCGCTGGCTAGCTTCCAGACAAGTTTCTGGATAGAAACTTGGGCAAGAAGCTGGGAAAAAATAGCTAGGGTTTTGAGTGGGAAAATTTGTCACACTGAAATGTAGTAGGAAGGTGCCCATACTGGGAAAATTCCAGGCCAAATGGATAAGTTTTGGATGTAGTTGCTTCACAACTGCTTCTCTGGTCCAGAAACTAGTTCGAGAAGATGCACTCACATGGATGGGCTCCTGGAGCTGAAATTTGGTATTTGTGGGTCATTTTGGGGTGGCATGATGCTATAAAAATTTCATACCATTTGGACAAGTATAAATGGTACTTCCTTCACAATGCTTCCTTCTGGACAGAAACTTGGGAGAATTTTATAGAGAAAATGGCTAACTGAAATGGGCCAAAATTTGGTGGAGTGTGTTAATATGGATAGGAAATGCCCCGGATTAATTTCAGAATTTTTGGAGCAATATAAAATATAGTTGCTTCACAAACTGAAATTGTGACCAGGAACAAGGATTGGATGGTGTGCTCACCATGAGCATGGAATCTTGAATATTTTCACATATCCAAGGTTCATATGGTCCAAAAAATTTATGAGAATTTTCCTGGAATTTTTGGGGAAAATAGAAATATAGGTTGTTGCACAACCTAGAGCAAAAAGGGCTATTCCTTTAATAGAAAAGGAATATTTTAATTGGAATAAAAATTAGAATTGGGCAAGAATGGAAGTAACATGACTTGAGAGAGGTTCTTGGAGGCTTGATTCACTTGGGAAAAAGGAAAGTTGAAATATTCCCAAGTTTTAAGTCCAAAGAGTCATTCAAAACAAAATCCAAATAAAATTCAAATGGGTTTTTGAGAAAGAAAAATTGGTAAAAACCAGGGTGTCGCATGTGTGACCCTCCCTTAAGTGGGCCAACCATGTCTAGCCCCCAGACCGCAAAAGGCCAAGTGATCGGAATAGTCCTGAGGGCTGTAGGGGGCATGTGGCTTTGCTGGGCGAACACTTGACAACCGGGGCAGCGTTGTACCAGACGTTTGGGATCAACCCCTGCTGTTGGCCAGTAGAAACCAGCTCGAAATGCCTTGCTTACCCAGGTCCGAGCAGCGGCGTGGTGTCCGCCGGAGTGTATCTCGCTAAGTAGCGATCTTCCTTCCTCTTCGGATATGCACCGTTGGAGGATGCCCTTGGTACTTTGCTTATAGAGCTCATCCTCATGGACTTTATAGGCTTTAGACTGCCTTATGATCCGACGTGCATCAGTTTGGTCCTCAGGGAGTTCTTTCCGGAGTAAGTAAGTGAGGATGGGCTCGGTCCAGGGTGCAATGACTGCATGACCTCGTGGGCCGAGGCCGTTTCCTGAACCTCGGATCCTCCGATTACTTCTTCCTCTGTTTCATCCTCGGGTGGGGCAAATTGCCTCGCGTCGTTCGACACCGACATCTCTGTGCCGTCCTGCCAGGTTACGGATGGCTTGAAGAGCCATTCAAGGAAGGTGTTTTCTGGTACCTTATCCCGTTTAGCGCCCATTCGGGCTAGTATATCGGCGGACTGGTTGCTATCATGGGGGATATGAAGAAATTCAAGCCCCTCGAACCTGGCCAAAATCTTTAGAACTGCATTCCGGTAGGCTATCATTTTTGGGTCCTTTGCATCAAACTCACCATTTACTTGGGAGATGGTGAGGTTGGAATCTCCTTAGACCTCGAGGCGTTTAACGCCCATTGAGACTGCTATCCGGAGCCCATGTAGAAGAGCTTCGTATTCAGCCGCATTATTGGAATCTATGTACATGATCTGCAGCACGTAGCGAATATTATCGTATGTTGGCGATGTGAGTACTACTCCAGCCCCTAGCCCAGCGAGCATTTTTGAACCATCGAAATACATGGTCTAGTGTGAATATGTGATGTACTCTTTATGGAGCTCGGCCTCTGACTATTCGGCCACGAAGTCTGCCAGCACCTGAGATTTAATGGCTCAGCGTGGCTGGTATGTTATTTTGAAGGGTAAGAGCTCTATGGCCCACTTGGCTATGCGCCCTGTAGCATCCCTATTATTAATTATGTCGCTTAAAGGGACTTCAGACGCCACAGTGATCGAGCACTCTTGAAAGTAGTGCCAAAGTTTTCACGATGCCATACATACGGCATAGGCTATCTTCTGATAGTGTGGGTATCATGTTTTACATGGGGTTAAGACCTCGGAAACATAATAGACTGGTTTTTGCACCTGGAACTTATGGCCCTCCATGTCTCGTTCAACCACGAGGACTGCACTGACCACCTGGTTGGTGGCCGAGATGTACAGTATCATCAGCTCACCTAGGCCTGGGGCGGCTAAGATGGGGTTTGTGGCGAGAAGGGATTTGATGTCTTCCAGAGTGGCTGCTGTCTCACAAGTCTATTTGAAATTCTTGGTCTGCTTTAGTAGCCTGTATAGGGGTAAAGCTTTTTCCCTGAGTCTTGAGATAAAGCAGCTTAAGGCGGCCACGTAGCTCGCTAACTTTTGGACATGCTTGAGCTCGGTAGGCACCTCTAGTCGGGCCAGGGCTCTAATTTTTTTTGGGATTGGCTTCGATACCTCGGCTAGACACGATAAAGCCGAGGAGTTTGCCCGCGGGTACGCCGAAAACGCACTTCTCCGGGTTGAGTTTGATCTGGTACTCCCGCAGACTATTGAATGTGTCACAGGGGTTGTCTACCAACTATCCGACGTGCTTAGTCTTGACCACCACGTCGTCGAGGTAAGCTTCGATAGTTTTTCCGATGTGTTTTTCCATGCATTTTTGAGTCATGCGTTGGTATGTCGCCCCGGCGTTTTTCAGCCCGGAAGGCATGGTATTGAAGCAAAATGGCCCGTAGGGCGTAATAAAGGCGGTCGCGGCTTGATCGGAGTCTTTCATCTTTATCTGATGATACCCTGAGTAGGCGTCCAGGAAGCACAACGAATCATGCCCGGCGGGTGGCGTCCACAATCTGGTCAATGCGGGGTAGTGGGAAGGGGTCTTTAGTGCAAGCCTTGTTTAGGTCTTTAAAATCGACACACAGGCGCCAGGACTTGTCCTTCTTGGGCACCATGACTAGATTGGCGAGCCCCTCGGGGTGCTTTATGTCCCTTATGAATCCGGCTTTGAGAAGTTTAGCTAGTTCTTCGCCCATCGCTTGATGCTTGGGTTCAGAGAAGCGCCGAAGTGCTTGTTTGACAGGCTTGTAGCCCTTTAAGATATTCAGGCTATGTTCGGCAAGCCTATGGGGTATCCCTGGCATATCCGAGGGATGCTAGGCAAATATGTCCCAGTTTTCTTTAAGGAAGTTGCGTAAAGCCTCATCAATCTTTGGCTCAAGATTCGCCCCGATCGATGCCGTTTTGGCCGGGTCAGTGGGGTGCACTTGAAACTTGATTATGTCGTCGGTCAGCTTGAACGAGGTCGACTTCGGCCGTTTGCTGAGGATGACATCATCTCGGTCAAGTTCGGCTCGCAGTGTAGTTAGTTCCTTGGCTGCAAGAAACTCGGATAGGGACTCTAAGGCAAGCGACGCCATTTTTTTTTGGCCCTTAGTACCCTGTCGGGGTTGCTCAAGATCATAATGATCCTATTGGGGCCCGACATTTTGAGTTTCATGTAGCCGTAGTGTGGAATCGCTTGAAATCTCGAGAAGGCGTCCCGTCCCAAGAGGGCGTGATAACCGCTTTTAAAGGGAACAATATGGACCATTATTTCTTCAGATCGGTAGTTGTCAGGCGTTCCGAAGACCACGTCCAGGGTGATTTTCCCGCTACAACATGATTTACGTCCGGGTATTATACCTTTAAAGGTGGTGTGGCTCTGTTCGATGCGTGATTTATCAACTTGCATCTTGTCCAGAGTATCTTCATATATTAAATTTAAGCTGCTACGTCCGTCCATGAGCACCTTCCGGAGACGGCAGCTTCCCACGATTGGGTCAAGAACCAGCGCCGTGGGGCACCTGCTCGGGGCAGACTTCGGCTGATCTTTATGATCAAAGGTGATCGGTGTGTCTACCCACGCGCCCCGGGCGGCTACTTCCCGGATGGAATTAACTTCCTGGAGAGCTGGCTGCCTTTGGTTGTTGGACGTGAAGGTTTCATAGATCATTAGCACTTCGTCGTCGCCTGACGGCTCCTTCGAACGCCGAGGTGCGGCTGAGAGGAGGTTTAGGCCTCCTTTGTCCACTTGCCTCATCACCTAGCAGTCACGAAGGCTGTGGGTGGGGCTGGTGTTCAATAGGATGGAGTGGATCGGGCATGGCTTATCCAAGAGGCCATCGAGGGCGGTCCAAGATCGGTCCGCGGTTTTCTTCTTTTTCCGAAGTCATGCGACCATCGTGTGTTGATCACGGGGCTCGTGATGAGGCCTGGTCCTGTCATGTTTCAAGTGGTTGCTGCAGAATCTTGACACCAGACTGGACAGTTCCGGTAGTGTTCGGATACATTGGCGAGTTAGAGCGTTCGAAATGCCCTGGTCCCTACAGCCGCTATTATTTCTGAGTCCTGGTAATCCGGTATGTCGTCTTTGACAGACAAAAACCTGGCCCAGAAGCGCCTGATTGACTCATTGGGTAGCTGTCGTATGTAGGCTAGATCCCAAACATCAGGTGGGCCCGATCTATCGGGACAATATTCGATGTGGGACGTATTCGGGAAGGGAACCTCGACCTCCATAGGCCGAGGGCATGAAGCTTCGACGTTTTTGTCCTGCGAGGGACAAGCAACCGCCGGAGAGGCCAAACTAATCGGGGGATCTGACTTGCCGGTCGTTTCCAGCTGGCCGCTGTCGGAATCATTTTCCAGAAATGTGGCACCCCGGCTCAGAGAGACCGGAACGCCCCGTATTCCAGCCCAGAGATCAAGTCTTCTAGAATACGGCACTGCTTGGCATAGAACAAATCAGCTCTTTATTACGAATAAACGAGGTACAAGGGTCCGATATTACAAAGGTTACAGGGGCATGGCGACATTTCGCGTGCTAAGGTAGTTCTATGCTACAGCGGAACAAATAACTTCTAGCAGCGGAACAACGGCGACGGTGATGAACTCCACTCCGCAGGGACTCTGGCTGGGACGTATCCTAGAGCGTAACCTCAGGGTCCTCGACAAACAAGCAATCACGGCATCACCTGCAATCTGGCATGACACACCAGGTGAGTACTTTGAATGTACTCGCAAGCTCACAGCAACCAAAGCAATCAAGACATACAACAGCATGGCATTTACAGGTTAATTATCCATGATGAACATGGTACTACTAGAGCAACATGAGCATGGCAACAACATGAGCATGACATGAACATATAATTCATGATATGAACAAGATGATACTAGCACTAGCATGCACGGGGGTCGACATTTAAGGTCTCATGGACCAACTTACTAAGCTCGGAGGTTATTTCGTAACCACAAACTTACCATCGTGATCATCACTCGATCACCTCAGGATCAACCAAGCTCGGTATCAACTATACCATTGTGATCATCACATGACCACACGGAGCTTGATCTCTACCTGTGATCATCGCATGACCACATAAAGGTCAACCAACTTCTTTTCTCATGGAACTGGGGTTGTTTATCATCCAGGTTATTTTTTCTGTTGACCCATAGTGTGACCTACTACGAACTGTGTCCATGACCGAGGACGCGGCTATCGATAGCTTATACACTCTGCAGAGGTTAGTACACTGTACCCACACCACGGAACTCATGGCCTCGTGCTCCCATTCAGGTGGACCAACGACATTCCGACAAAACTAATCTATTGGATGACACTCTTCCGGCCACTCCCGACAAACTCCCCTTTGGGCTATGTCCTGGGTTGCCCCTGATGTCAACTCGTGACATCCGCCACCTTTGTGGCTGCCATCGTCATGACCAAAACATAACATTGTCCCAAACGGGGACCTCGGATATCCTTACAACTTGGGCACTCAAGGCTTATGGTCGCCTACCTGATCAGGGTAGCGCACACCACGTTCCCTAGTTGGAGGTTCTGGCGATAGGCATGACAATAGACCGCATTAGGACCTCCCCATCCAGGCAAGTGTGGTTGCACTGGTGAGCTCGATTCGGTGGCACCATGACTCAGCCAACAGATTTGTTCAAGTTCGATTAATGTCAGGTTTAACTTGAATGGTGATGAGCTGAGTCATAACAACATAATGAAATAACAATGCATATGAGCATGATATCAGTGTAACCATGGATGGGCAACATAACCATTTAACAACATAGCATAAAAAATGATAACTCATTTATTCTACGGGATGCAAATGAGCATGGCATAATGACAGTCATGAATATAACAAGTATTCTCATAATAAACCCTAGCTATTCAAATGAGCATATTATTATCACTAGCATCGGAAAATAAATCCGAGAACTAACATGATAATAATAATACTAGCAAATAATCATTTAACTTACTAGATGCAAATGAGCAAGGCATAAGAACGGGCATGGATTCACAAGCATATAATATTCACAAAATAATTAAATGAGCAAGCATTTATTTAAATATTCAAGTGAAAACCATGGCTACTGCAAGGCCATCATGCAAGTGGCTGTCGTGGCTTGCCTGGGTATGGAGGAACCACCGGGGAGGGGTGCGATGAACTCGCGGAAAGAATCACCGGAAAAGTTTCCCTCTCGGCGGAGCTGTTTTAAGGGCAAGGGCAAAATGGTCATTTTCATAGTGTGACAACCTCATGAAAATGATACCATCGGAACGGGAGCAATGAACTGAGATTGTGGGCTTTGGAATCACCTGAATCGGAGTTACGGTTGCCGAGTTACGGATGTTCGTTCGTTAGGCAGAAAAAGAATAAAAATATGTTCTTTTCTGCTGCTAATGGACGAACGCCCGCTATTTAATAGTTTCGGCCGGCGGCTGAAAAACTGAAAGCGTAATCTGCAAAGTACGCTTTCCAGTGGTGGAAGCGTATTATTGCCCAAAGAAGAACAGAAAACCGCTTTCACCATAGGAAAACGTATCCGTGGGAATACGCTTCCACTTGAACACGTCAGCGGGGCCGGCTGGGTCCACGCGTGAGGCTTACAGGCGGGGCCCGCATTGACTCTTCCTCTCTCTCCTATCCTCTTCTTCTTTCTCCCAATCGAGCAGAGGAGAGCGAGGCCGGCCGCGGCTGGTACTGGCTCCGGCGACTCCGGGCGACTCCGGCCAGGGTCCGGCCATCGGCGGGCTCGGGAGGAACCGCCGCAGCCACCTGGGCCAGGCACGGACGCCGAGGAGGGCCGGGTCGAAGGCGGCCTGGGCATGGCGGATGGCTGCTACGGGCGGCGATGGGGAAGCTCGGCTCGGGGCACGGGAGGAAGAACGGGGCTGCGGGGTGAGCTCGAAGTGGAAGGTGGAGGTCTCTGGTGTAGCTGGGAGGAAGAGGGAGGGGCCACGGAGCTCCAATTCGAGCGAGGGGTGGCGGCGGCCATGGAGGCAGAGGGAGGCGAGGAGAGGCTCCGGAGCCTAGTTGAGCTATCGGGGAGGGTTCTAGGAGGGTGGAGGAGAGGCTGGTGAGGTCGAGGGAGGTCGGGGTGGGCTTAAATAGCCAAGGCGGAGGTGGTGCCGCCCCTGGATGTCGCCGCGGCCGGATGGAGTGAGCTCTGGCGACGTCCACGTACGCGTGCGCACGTGCGGAGGGGTTAAGGGCGACGGGAGAGCGCTAGTGGAGTGGCAGAAACGAGTAGACACGGGCGGCGCGGAGTTCGATCGGCCACTCGACCACTGTGGGCACGCGGCCGCGGCCACCGTGGCGCGAGGAGGGTGAGGAGGAGGGGGGCAGGGCGGGGGAGCAAACGCGTGGCTACGGCGGTGCTCTGGGACATGCTGTGACGCGCGAGAACGGGCAGGAGGAAGACGCCCGAAGCAAAACGCCAACCAGAGCACGCCCAACGCTGGCAAACAGCGTGGTCACTGCGTGCACAGGCGCACGCGGTGCGCTCTGGCCAATGAAAACATGTCTAGCGCGTAGTCCTTGCTGAGTAGGTCCTCCCTGAAGTGATAGCTCGAAGAAATCTACTGTGTGTTGATGGGAAGGTTCAGCTAAATTATGATGTAGCAAACTTTGACCAATAGCTGTGGTAAAATGGTTTGGTTAAATGGTCAAATAAGATGTCACACAGGTTTAGGGTAGGAAGGACTACAATACTGTGAATTTTGGGGTCATTTGGACAAGGTTAGAGTGCAGTTGCTTTACAACTGCAAATATTGGCCAGAATAAAGATCAGGGAGTAGCACTCACATAGATGCTTCGATTGGGCTGAAAGTTTTTGGAGCATGATCAGTTGGGCATATGAAGGTGCCATAAAAATTTCATCCCATTTGGATAAGTATAAATGGTACTTCCTTCACAATGATCCACACTGGACAGAAACTTGTGGGAATTTTATGGGAAGAATGGCTTGGCAAAATAATGTGAGTTTTGGCATGCTCACATTATTTAGGGATATTTAGGTCCTGGATTAATTTCAGAATTTTTGAAGCAATATAAAATATAGTTGCTTCACAAACTGAAATTCTGACCAGAAACCAAGATTGGATATTGTGCGCACATAGATTGTTGAATGGAGATGAAATTTGGTTGAGAGTCATGATTTGATCACATGAATGATCTCCCAAAATCTCAACTCATTTGGATAATCCTAGCTAGTACTTCCTTCACAAAGTTTCTATCTGGTCAGAAACTTTGGGAATTTTCTGAGGAAGATTTACTAGGCAAATGTAGTTTAATTTTGGCATGTGACAATAATTTGGATAGGAAAGAGTGCCCAAAAATTTTGAGGGCAATCAAGAAAATATAAATGGCACTTCCTTCACAAAGTACCCTGCTGGACAGAATAGGAAATGAATATTCCTGAATTATTTTTGAACTAGGCAAGGTTGGGTTTCGACATATTTGTGGAAGATATGATCCAAAGAATTTATGAGAATTTTGTGGGAATTTTTGGATAGACAGAAATATAGGTTGCTTCACAACCTAGAGTTAACAGGGTTATTCCTTTAATAGAAAAAGGAATATTCCCAAGAAATAAATATTGGGGTTGGGCTAAGATGGAAATGACATGGCCTTGGGATAGATTTGAGAATGACAAGCCACTAGGAAGTGGCAGGAGAGAAGATGTTCCTAGGTTTCAAGACCACATAGCCACGGAAAAAGAACTCCAAATGAAAATTCGAAGAAATCCAAAAGAAAAGGAAAGGGCCAAAAATCGGGGTGTTACAAGAAAGTACCTCAGTCCCTCGCTCTTTATGGAGACTTCAGCCGGGGCGTCAGAGGTGTCCGGGATCATTCCTTGCTCGTAAAGGAGAGGGAGCGATCCAACAATGAGGGTTTCGGGCATAGAAATAGTGCCCTGGGGGTTGGAGTCATTGATGGATGATCCCATCAATCTTTTGTTGATCTCACAGCGAAACTCTCAATGAAAGCACCAGTGTCGGTGTAAAAACCGGCTGACCTCGGGGTAGGGGGTCCCGAGCTGTGGATGTCGGATCGATGGTAACAGGAACAAAGGAGACGATGTTTATCCAGATTCGGGCCCTCTCTATGGAGGTAAAACCCTACGTCCTGCTCTTATTTATATTGATGATGAAGTATCGAGTACAAGCTTGATCTACCTCGAGATCGTCAGGAGAAGCATAACCCTAGAGCTAGGTGGATGACAATTATGATTCCGTATCCTCTACAGGCTAAACCCTCTGGCTTATACACACGCCAGGCAGGGGTATCTAGGGTTACATAGGCGGTATCTAGGGATGCGTATGGAGGCGGCAGGAGATGTTTTGGGGTACACTCCAAGTCTTCGACAGAGATCGTCTTGATCACGTCATAGCTCCCGGAGTCCATCTGGATGGGAACAGGGCCTTCGGGCCCAGACCGAGGGCTATGGGCCGTCTAGGTTGGTACCCCCTAATCCAGGACACCGTCACCAGATTTGTAACTTCACTCATATGTGACACAACCGCCCTACCTATCAGCCCGTTCATACACCGTGGGCACCAATCGTGGGCGCCAAAACACCCTCTCCTCACCCAAAATCACTCTCGGCAAATATTGGGGAGATGCGAGATTACCGTCCTATCCCCAACCGACGTCACGTCTGAAATTTTAAACGGGGGCTAAGTTAGTAACTTCCGCACATTTTAGACAAGCGCATCCCAAAGTGGTTCCCCCTCTCCCTCCATTTCCCCATTCATACACCGTCGGCACCAAAACACCCTCTCCTCGGCCGAAATTGCTCTCGGCAACTATTCAGGAGATGCGAGATTACGGTCCTATCCCCAACCGAGCAATATCGCTCTGATGTCTGAAATTTTAAATGGGGGCTAAGTTTGTAACTTTCCCCTCATTTGAGACAAGCGCATACCAAAGACATGGTTCCCCCCTCCTCTCTCGCTCCATTTCCCCATTCGTACTCCGTGGGCGCCAAAACACCCTCTCCACCCCAGCCTCCTCCGTCCGCCACCCCATTCATCGCCGTCGTCCATTACAAGAGATCGACGTCTCTCATCCACCGCACCGGATCAGGATCCTAGCATCGCATCCTCTCGCTTCATCCGTGCCGTCGTCCACCTTGCCGTGGCCGCTCCTACGACCATATTGTCCATGGCAACAGGACTTATTCCCCGATGCCGCCATCTGCCATCTCAGATCTGCTTTCGCGCCGCCGACAGCGATAGCACCCGCAACACCCTCAACGTATCAGTAGAGGCCTACACGGCGTCGCAAGAGAGGTGGTACTCTTTCATATCTGCTTAAGTTATTGATCTCACCCGGAAAATAGATCGTCACTTGTTTACTGTACTTTCTTGTCCATACCAAATCTTTAGTTGTCAGTTGAAAGCAAACATTGGTTGCGAAGTAGCCTTTGTCTGGTTAGCACCATCAGATCCGCCATGGCACGGTCAACACTATACTCACAATGCTTATGGTTTTCCCCTTTTATATTCACTACCATCATCCTAGGTGCTTCATGTCGTGCTAGCACTACTCCTCAACCCATCAAGCGAAACAACATGCCACTCATAATTCCAAAGCTTAGTTGTTCAAATACGAATCTGATATGATGCTGATATTACTAAAACAGAGAACGTTTAATTGGCCAGCTAATGTTCCCACATTAGTTTCGAAAAGCATGTGTGCCACATATAGAGAGACAACAGGGAATTGCATTTCTTTATGCGCTCTGGTTCATCATGGGTGGGCAACACACATTGTATTATCCAAAATCTGCTTGCTCTTCTTTAACATGTTCATCTTCTGTTCTTCTTATTAAGTATAGTAGTACAGTATGTTCCTTGTCGGGAAGTGGAGCTGGGACATTTGCAGTCAACATGTATATTTGGTCACTTCTGATGGATGCTTTCAACTATTCTAGTTGGTCTGCCATAATATCCAGGAAATGCTAGGAGCTGTGTCGCCTTTGAGAGTCTAGACTTATATTAACAGTATTGCGCCTTCAGTTGAATAGAGCTGCCCCTGTAGGGGATCCAAAGCATTTCCATCCGTACCTGCAATACAAGCCCATATGTTCCAGCTAGTTCCACTTTCCAGATTTCACTCGTGATGCTTAGGGTTTTCCCCTTTTATCTACACTACTATGATCTGCATAGGTGCTTTGTCGTACTAGCAGCACTCCACCCTTCAAGTTAAACAACACACCACTCATAATCCCAAAGCTTATTTCTTCAAATACGAATGTGATATGATACTGATATTAGTTAACAGACACACATTTAATTGGTCAGCTAATGCTCCCACTTGAGTTTCCAAATGCATGTGGCAACATATAGAGAGACAGCAGAGAATTGCATTTCTTTGTCACTTACTTACTGTACTATGTTGTCTATACCAAATCTTAGTTGTTAGTTGAAAGCAAACATCGGTTGCTAAGTAGCCTTTGTGCGGTTTGCAGCTTCAGATCTGCCATGCCACGGTCAACACTATACTTATCATGTTAGGGTTTCCCCCTTTTATGATCACTACGATCAGCCTATGTGATTCGTGTCGTAAGAGCACTGCTCCACCCATTAAGCCAAACAAGTTTAGTTGTACAAATTCGAATCTGATATGATGTTGATATTAGTAAGACACAAACAGGTTTAATTGGTCAGCTAAATGTTCCTACTTTAGTTTTGAAACGCATGTGAGCCACATATAGAGAGACATGAAGGAAGAGTATTTCTCTGTGCGCTCTGGTTCATCATGGGTGGGCAACCCACATTGTATTATCCAAAATCTGCTTGCTCTTCTTTAACATGTTCCTCTTCTATTCTTCTTAATAAGTATAGTAGTACAGTATGTTCCTTGTAGGTAACTGGAGCAGGGACATTTGTAGTTGACAGGTATATTGGGTCACTTCTGATGGATGATTTCAACTATTCTAGTTGGTGCGCCTTCAGTTGAATAGAGCTGCCCTTGTAGGGGATCCGAAGCATTTCCAGCCGTACTGGCAATACACACCCATATGTTCCAGCTAGTTCCACTTTCCCGATTTTACTCGTGATGCTTAGGGTTTTCCCCTTTTGTCTACACTACTATGATCTGCGTAGGTGCTTTGTGTCGTACTAGCAGCATTCCACCCTTTAAGCTAAACAACACACCCTCATAATTCCAAAGCTTAGTTGTTCAAATACGAATGTGATATGATACTGATATTAGTTAACAAACACACATTTAATTGGTCGGCTAATTCTCCCACTTGAGTTTCCAAATGCATGTGGCAACAGATAGAGAGACAGCAGGGAATTGCATTTCTTTGTCACTTGTTTACTGTACTTTCTTATCCATACCAAATCTTAGTTGTTAGTTGAAAGCAAACATCGGTTGCTAAGTAGCCTTTGTGCGGTTTGCAGCTTCAGATCTGCCATGCCATGGTCAACACTATACTCATCATGCTTAGGGTTTCCCCCTTTTATGATCATTACGATCAGCCTACGTGATTCGTGTCATAAGAGCACTGCTCCACCCATCAAGCTAAACAAGCTTAGTTGTACAAATTCGAATCTGATATGATGCTGATATTAGTAAGACACAGACAGGTTTAATTGGTCAGCTAAATGTTCCTACTTTAGTTTCAAAATGCATGTGAGACAAATATAGAGAGACATGAAGGAAGAGTATTTCTCTGTGCGCTCTGGTTCATCATGGGTGGGCAACAAACATTTTATAGAAAGACTTGTAATATCTACAATCTGCTTGCTCTTCTGCTCTTCTTTAACATGATCCTCTTCTCTTCTTCTTTAATAAGTACAGTATGTTCCTTCTTTGGGAAGAGGAGCAGAGATATTTGCGGTCGACAGGTTAGGTCGAGTTGTTCTTCCTTAGTATATTTTGAAGCTGTCATCTGCGAAGTATCATTATTTCTGGAGCTCTCAACAGGGAGCCTATATTTTGAGTAGCAGGCCACATTATATTAATGCACACACCAAATTACAGCACACATGGCATCTCTCAGAAGAATTGCATAGAGATAGCACACAGGGGTTTACAGGGAGGCACTATTGGATTAGAATCCCCTATGCATTACAAAGATAATCTCACTTATTTTTATGTTTTCATGCATGTCGGGTATTGAACATGATCATAATGAATATGAGAATGGGCACACTAGAGGAATATTGTGGAACAATCGACTAGCTAACAAACTTGGCATCAAGGGATTGAGATCCTGTATGGATGCAATGAAACACACATGCTCCCGATCTACAGATTCCATTACAGAATATGATACTAAAGACTATTCTGACCTAGATAGAGACCCAAGTCTATTTAGCTCTCTAGATGAGTCAGATTCAGATGGCCTATCTTATTCACCCATCAAGGTGCTTGCTGTAACTTGGCAAGGTTGTATTGGTCGCACGTATCTTGCATTACTTCTACTTTGTTACACCACCATCTGCTTAGTTTGCACATCATATATGAGAATATGCCATGCCTATCCATCTTTTGTACCTATTCCATGTGTCATCATACCAGGTTTTCCCACTCAAATGTTGTTCTTTCGTAATAGATGTCCAAAAGGAAGAGGGTGATTGCAGATCCTGAAGGAGTACAAAAAAGTATTTGCAAAAGGCAGTGATCCATTCTCAAGGGATCATAGGATCTCACAAAAATACTGCGCTCTGGATTGCTCTTGTCACTACCTCTTGCCCTCTATCACCATACTTACACTCATTGCTGTTTGATTATGTAGCATCACTGTGCATGTTAGCTTCCTTATCCACCGTTTGCTCGAAATTATAAGATCTATATTTACTCTTACATAAATGTAGAATAAACCAATGGTTATGAAGTTCTAGATTGCTCTTGTAATTACCTGTTGTCATGTACTCCCTCCGTATAGAATTACTTGTTGCTCAATTGGATGTATTTAGAACTAAAATAGTGCTAGATACATCCATTTCAGCGACAAGTAATTTTGGACGGAGGTAGTATTACTGTACTTACATTGAGAGATAGTTGATTGTTTGGCATTACTCTGCATCTTATCTACCCTGCCCTCCATTTTCTCCAAATTATCAGATCTACATTTACTCTTACCAAAATGTTTAATAAAGCCAATGCCACTACACAAGTTGAGGTCTGCATTCCTCTTGTTAGTACCTTTTGCCTTGTAACATTGTACTTAATTGATAGCTATTTGATTATGTATCATCACTCTGCATCTGAGCTTCATTATCCTCTATTTCTTCCAATATTATTAGATCTATATTTACACTTTACAAAATGTAGAATAAAGGCAATGCTTATGAAGATGTTTCTTTGGGGAATTTCTTGAATTATCATTCCATTGACATGGAGAAGGGCTTTGTCAAGCCCATGTTAACATGCAATGTAAGTCCATCCTTCTCAAGCCTTCAAACTTTGTTCTAGTATAGATTTGGATAGGCATCATTTCCTCCACTACTTTTTTACTTTGGTGTTTGCATCAGATTGCCTGTTTGCAACAACTGCCAGTTTCAAATTGTAGTTGTAAAAACATGTTCCTTATTCATACCATTCACATTAATCAAAATAGATCCATTGATTTTCTTTAGCACTGCATGTATGCCTGTGTTCTAGATCTCTAATCCGGTGGTGTGGTGAAACTGCACATGCCTGCATCATCTCATTTGCTGCTTTGTCTTAACTAATTTTACCGATGATACGCACAATGCCGTATTATGTTAATTCTATTTTAAATTGTATCTCTGAATTTGCCAATATAAAATGGGATGGAATTGTCACACACTGACCATCGTTGCTTATATATTTGTGAAACTTGTTCTCTGTCTCCTTCTTTCTGTTTCAGATTAACATCTCTGACACTAGGCAGAACTTTAGGGAAGACAGTGAGCCAAACCCATTGCTGGTACCTATCACTTATATTGCAGCGAAGGAGTTGCTGCTAAATCAGTTCAACTTCTTCAGTCTCAACTTCAAGCTGAAAGACTTGGTGCAGCTTAGGTCCGACTTGAAGTGCAATCTCTAACAAAGATCACAGAGGACACCCGTGCGTGCTTTATAGCTATGCGGCTAGAGCTAGAGGATTTAACGTTCGGACAACTGAGGTCTCGTCAGCTTGTTCAGCTGCTTGTGCTGCAACATCGGGGTAGGACTAACGTTTCTTGAACTGTGTTGAAGTGCTGTTGGTTTTGTATATTATTTTATCGGCGCGGTTTTTTTTGCACAGGTGGCGACCATTGATGCCCAGTGTATGTAATCTGCGGTCTGGTTGCCCTTTATTATCATTGGTGGCAAAATTTGATGCCCAGTGGATGTAATATTTCATAATTTCTTTATTATATAGTCTAGGTTTATTCTTAGTAAGTATGCTGTAATTTAGGCCGATAGCTTGAACGGAGCTCAACGGCCCAATACGTTATTGGTATGTCTGCGGTATATAAAAAAGAAATTACGCTACCCAAACGGGCCGGCCCGTAACTAGTTATATATGGGCCAAAAAGTCGGCCTATAATCATCTCGGGACATTATTAGGCCCAAACGTAAAGTAGTTTTGGGCCTTTAACATGCCGAGTGAAACGTGGGCCTCAATTGGGCCAGAAATTTTCATGGGCATTTAATAGGCTGAAAAGTAGATTGGGCCTGAATTGAGCCGAACAATTCATGGGCCGAAAGTAGGCCGAAACATACGTAGGCCAATGATTGGCCCAATTACATATGAGCCGTTAACAGGCCAAAATTTATCTCGGGCCTTGGTTGGCCCAATAAAATTATGGCTGTAAGCAGGCCGGATGCCAAGTTGGCCATAATTTGGCCCAACTATGTCACGGGCCTTTAACAGGTCGTTAGTCAGGTTGGGCTGAAATTTATCCACGAAGAGTACGGGCCATTAAGAGGCCGAAAGTCACTTCAGACTAGAAATAGGCCCAGATGCAGCACGGGCCGTTAAATGGCCAAAAGTTAAACCGGGCCAAAAACGGCCCATATGCAGCAATGGCGGCTAACAGGCCGAAACGAATATCGGGCTGAACTGTTAAACGGGCCTTTAATAGTCCGAGATACAAACCGGGCCTACAATGGGCCCAAAAGCACAATGGCCAGTTAACGGGCCGGATCTGTTATGGGCCATAATTTGGCCCAAAACACGATTCGATATGGGCCGTAATTTGGCCCAAACCATGGCAGGCTGTTAACGAGCCGATCCACTAGTGTCTGGCAAAATCTTGTGGGCCTTTGGCTGAGCCGGCCCATTTAGGTCAAATGGGCCACTGTTGGGCCGTGCCACATGTCGACGTATCATAGGCGTGTCTCATCCATTGGAAGAATGACATCTGTCGCAATGCCGAGCTGACACGTGGATCCGCCGGCGAATGAGAAATTTACACGTGGAAAATCGGCATTGGTCAGTGCTGCTAACGGGTTATCGGATCCAAACCGGAACCCGATAGCTTAACGGCGACCGTTACGGCGGATGCCATGTGTCGGTCACCCTTGACGAAAACACTTCCATGACGCGACATTTATCGTCATGGAAGTGGACACTTCCATGATGATAATTTCAGTATTGTCATGGAACACTTCTACGACAGCATAGGTATGACTATCTTGATTCTGTCATAAAATCATCATGGATGTACATGCATGACAGAAAACGTGACCTACTGTGACAAAGACATATCATCACGGAAGTGTTTTTTTGTAGTGAGGGCAATCTCTTTGTAAGGATGAAATCCAAGAAAATCAATTATCGAGTTAGAACCGTACTCCGCAACCCAATCTTCGGTGCTTACCACATTATCATTGTTTGGATCCCATTCAGAGTTGTCTTCGACTAGCTCTTCGTTATTGTTGCTTCCTTGTAAGATCCAGGATCCCCGAGCAAAGTTACAAGGGCATTTAGGAACATGCTTAAAGTTGATGTCATTGTTCAACACCCACTCCATCTTTCCATATGTTGTGTTAAGGAACCATACTTGGAATGCATCACGTGCAACACGGAATGCACAATAGACACCCTCCTTGGATTTGCCGTGACGAGGTGCACAAGACTCTAGCTTCTTTCTTTCAGGGCACTGAATTACTTGGTATTTATTATTTGACAAGTTCATTCTCCAAAATATGGGATCATCATTATAACATCTGGAATGTAGTTGCTTTGTGAAGAAGAAAAAAATGAAGGACCCGAACACATATAAGGTATCAACAGATATACATACCTCAAAACAAAATCGTCTTCGCAAGAGACGTAGAGTGCTCCAAGCCAGTAAGCAGCATAACACAATATGTATCTTTCTTTTGACCTACAATTTACGACCGTTCCCGCGGCCTTTCCTTCCCGAACAAACGACCTCTCCTTCCACTCACCGGTCTATGACAAGAAGACATCTACGATGTACGGCGAAGGTGGCCACTCCATCTCAGACACCGGCTTATCCTTGCACACATGCTTAGAAATGTGTCCGCTTGGAAGGTTCCATGGTATATCCAGGACCAAGAACACCTTGTAGTGTTGCGACACCGTTGGATCAAACACGAGGTAGTGTCTACTCATGCAGAGATAGCAGCACCTGGGTGGCCCTATTGGCAATTCCACCCACTGTAGAGTGGCAGGATTAACCACGTGGCCACAGAGCAGGAGGAGGCTGATACGTCTCCAACGTATCTATAATTTTTGATTGTTCCATGCTATTATAGTATCAATCTTGGATGTTTTTTATGCAATTATATATCAATTTTTGGGACTAACCTATTAACCTAGTGCCCAGTGCCAGTTGCTGTTTTCTGCTTGTTTTTGGTTTTTTAGGAAATCAGTACCAAACGAAGTCCAAATGCCACGAAACTTTTTGGAGATTTTTTTCTGGACAAAAGATACCCTAGAGACTTGGAGAGGAGGCCAGAAGGTTCACGAAGCCTCCACAAGGCAACAGGGCGCGGCCCCAGGGGGGCGCCCCCTGATGCCTTGTGGGGCCCTCGTGGCTCCGTTTGACCTAATTCCAATTCTATAAATTCTCAAATATTCGGAAACCAACAGAGAGCCACCCCGAATAACTTTTACGCCGCCGCAAGAATCTTGTGGCACCCCGGCTCAGAGAGAGACTGGAACACCTCATATTCTAGCCCAGAGATCAAGTCTTCTGGAATACGACACTGCTTAGCATAGAACAAATCAACTCTTTATTACAAATACTCGGGGTACAAGGGTTCTGAAGGCACAAAGTTTACAAAGACATGACGAAACTACGCCTGCTCAGATAGCTCTATGCTAGCAGCGGAACAACTCGTAGTGACGGAATAACTTCTAGCGGTGGAACAGTGACAACGGTGATGAACTCCACTCCGCAGGGACTCTGACTAGGATGCAATCCTAAAGCGCAACCGCGGGATCCTCGACAAACAATCAATCACGGCATGACCTGCAATCTGGCATGACACTCCAGGTGAGTACTTTGAATGTACTCGCAAGCTCACAGCAACCAAAGCAATCAAGACAAACAACAGCATGGCAATTACAGGTTAATTATCAATGATGCACATGATACTGCTAGAACAACATGAGCATGGCATGTAAATAATTCATGACATGAGCATGAACATGATGCTACTAGCACTAGCATGAGAGGGGGGGTCGATGTTTAAGGTCCCTGGGACCAACTTACTCTTCTCGGAGGTTATCTCGTAACAACCATATGCATCAAGCTTACCGTCGTGAACATCACACGATCACCTCAGGATCGACCAAGCTCGGTATCAACTATACCATCATGATCATCATATGACCACACGAAGCTTGATCTCTACCTGTGATCATCGCATGACCACATAAAGATCAACCAACTTCTTTTCTCATGGAACCGGGGTTGTTTATTATTCAGGTTATTATTTCTGTTGACCAATAGTGTGACCTACTATGAACTGGGCCCATAACCGAGGGCGCGACTATCGATAGATTATACACTCTGCAGAGGTTAGTACACTGTATCCACACCACGGAACTCATGGCCTCGTGCTCCCATTCGGTTGGACCAACGATATTCCGACAAAACCAATCTATTGCATGACACTCTCCCGGCCACTCCGACAAACTCCCCTTTGGGCTATGTCATGGGTGGCCCCGATGTCAACTCGTGACATCCTGCCACCTCGTGGCTGCCACCGTCGTGGCCAAAACAAATCGTCCCAAACGGGGACATCGGTATACCATACAACTCGGGCACACAAGGCTTATGGCCGCCTACCTGATCAGGGTAGCGCGCGCACATAACCTTCCCTAGTTGGAGGCACCGGCGAGAGTATTGACAATAGACCAAATTAGGGCCCCCCATAAGGCAAGTGTGGCTGCACTGGTCAGCTCGATTCGATGGCACTATGACTCAGCCAACAGATTTGTTCAATTTCAATTAATTTTAGGTTTAACTTGAATGGTGATGAGCTGAGCCATAATATGATAGCATGATAAAATAACGATGCATATGAGCATGATATCAACATGAGCATGGATGGTCAACGTAACCATTTAACATATGAATCAAGAATAATAAATCATTTAGTCTACTTCATGCAAATGAGCATGGCATGAATATCACAAATACTTTCATAACAGACGATAATAATTCATATGAGCATAGCATTATCACTAGCCTACAAGAATTGACTATGAGAATAACAATACTAACAAATAATTATTTAACAAGATGCACATGAACATGGCGTAAGGGTGAGCATGGATTCACAAGTATAACCGAAGTATTAACCTCATTAAATGAGCAAACAATTATTAACTATTCAAGTGAAAACCACAACTATTGCAAGGCCATCATGCAAGTGGCCGTTGTGGCTTGCCTGGTGATGAAGGAGTCATCGGGAAGAAGTGCGGTGAACTTGCGGAAAGATTCGTTGGAAAACTTCCTCTCCCGGCGGAGCTGATTAGAGGGCAAGGGCAAAATGGTCATTTTCAGTATGTGACAACATAGTGAAAATGATACCAATGGAACGGGCTCGCCGAATAGAGAATGTGGGCCTTTGAATCACCTGAATCGGAGTTACGGTTGCGGAGATACGGCCGTTCGTTCGTTAGGCAGAAAATCAAATAAAAATATTCATTTCTGTGCTTAACGGGCGAACGCCCGCAATTTAACAGATTCGGCTGGCGGGGCTGGGCTGAAAGCGTATTCTGAGAAATATGCTTTCCATGAAGGAAAGCGCATTCCCACCAGTAGACGCGGTAGATTACGCTTTCAGGAGACGAAAGCGTATTTCTGGAGACTACGCCTCCACTTATCCAGCTAGACCAGGGCTAGGTGAATGACTGGTGGGGTCCGTGGGGAGGTGGGGCCTGCCTGGCCAGGCCTTCTTCTTCCTCCCACGCCTGCGCGCTCCTGGCCGAGGGAGGAGCTCACCCCGACGAGGTTTACCGGGCGACTCCGGCCGTCCCCCGTGGCGCTCGACCTACTGGCGTGCTCGGGGAGACGAGGCGCACCCATCCCCATGCTCCACACGTGCCGGGGAGCTCGGAATCGAGCAGGGCCTCGGCCGGGGCGGATGACGGTGTCGGCCACAGTCGGGCCGCTCGACTAGGTGCACCCGAGGACAAATGGAGCAACAGGGAAGGCTCTAGGGTGGCTAGGAGAGGCTCTGGTGGTGAAGAGAAGGAGGGAGGGGCTCGCCATTGTGCCAATTTAGGCGGAGGCCTACGGCGGCCATGGCGACTGTGAGTGGGGAGGAGGAGCTCCGGGGCTCGAGTGAGGGGTCTGGGCGAGTGCTAGGAGGGAGAGAGAGGGGTTGGTGAGGTCAGACAGGCTCGAGGTGGCCTATATATGGGCGGCCGAGTTCGTGGTCGTGGCGACACATGCGACGCGCGCCGAAGCTCGGGGACACGCGGAGAGGCGAGGGCAACGCGTCCAGAGGGTTCATGGAGGAGTAGAGAGGCTCGGGCGTGCTCGAGAAGGCTTGGGAGCGATGCGGTCGACCGGCCATGGTGGAGCAGACACGGTCTGCTCCCGGACGCAGTCGCCGCAACGCGTCGGGCGAAAGAGAGGAGGGGAGAGGGGCCAGAGGGCTACGTGGGGGAAGGAGGGAGCTGGACGGCACGAGGGACACGAGAGAACGGGCAGAAGGAAGACACCCGAAGCAAAACGACGAACAGAGCGCACTCAACGCTTGCAAACAGCGTGGTCACCACGTGGCATGGCGCTCTGAGGGCACGCGGGACTGGCAAAAGGTGTCAAATGTGTAGTCCCTTCACCCTGGAGCACCACTGAAGCATTGGTTCGTTTAAAGTGACTTTGGTATGAAGGGTACCATCACCCAAAGTTGCTGGCAGCAAGGTGTTTGGAGCTTGGTGGGGGAGGTTCACTTGGGGATAGATTCTGAGCTTTGGCTGTGGGAGGTCAATCACTAAAGTGACTAACTTGGCAGAATATCAGCTCAAATGGACGGGTGTAGATAGCACTTCCTTGACAAACTGCCCCATTGGACAGAAATATGAACCTGGAAGCTGCACTCACATGGGTGATTGGATAGATCTGAAATTTTGTAGAGAGTGATCATTAGGGCATAGGAAGGCACTGTAAAAATTTCTTACCATTTGGATAAATAAAAAGGGTACTTCCTTCACAATGCTTTCCTCTAGACAGAAACTTGGGGGAATTTTGTGGAGAAAATGGCTTGGCAAAATGATGTGAATTTTGGCATGCTCAATGGATATAGGGATATTTCGGTCCTGGATTAATTTCAGAATTTATGAAGCAATATAAAATATAGTTGCTTCACAAACTGAAATTATGACCAGAAGCAAGAATTTGAAGGTGTGCTCACATAGATTGTTTGATGGATATGAAATTTGGGGGAGAGTAATTATTTGATCATATGAATGATCTGCCAAAATTTCAACTCATTAGGATAAGCCTAGCTAGTACTTCCTTCACAAAGCTTCTCTCTGGACAGAAAATTTGGAAATTTGCTGAGGAAGATTTACTAGGCAAATGAAGCTGAATTCTGGCATGTGGTGATTATTTGGATATGAGAGAGTGCCCAAAAATTTTGAAGGCAATCAAGAAAATATAAATAGCATTTCCTTCACAAAGTGGCATACTGGACAGAATAGGAAATGAATATTCCTGAATTATTTTTGAACTAGGCAAGGATGGGTTTTGACATATTGGTGGAAGATATGACCCAAAGAATTTATGAGAATTTTGTGGGAATTTTGGGAATGGCAGAAATATAGGTTGCTTCACAACCTAAGGCAAACAAGGTTATTCCTTTAATAGAAAAAGGAATATTCCCAAGGAATAAAAATTGGGGTTGGGCTAAGATGGAAATTACATGATCTTGGGATGGATTTGAGAATGACAAGCCACTTGGGAGAGGAAGAAGAGATGATCTTCCTAGGTTCAAGACCACATAGCCATGGAAAAAGGAACTCCAAATAAAAATTTCGAAGAAATCAAAAAAAAAAAAAAGGGCCAAAATCGGGGTGTCACACCTCTGTTCTTCCGCGATCCCATCTGGATGCCTATTCCGGTACTCTGCCGGATGGGGAATCGATCACGAAGGGCTTCTACATCAACCTTGCCACCCTTTCGATGATGTGTGAGTAGTTTACCACAGACCTACGGGTCCATAGCTAGTAGCTAGATGGCTTCTTCTCTCTCTTTGATCTTCAATACCATGTTCTCCTCGATGTTCTTGGAGTTCTATCCAATGTAATCTTCTTTTGCGGTGTGTTTGTTGGGATCCGATGAATTGTGAGTTTATGGTCAGATTATTCATGAGAAATATTTGAGTCTTCTCTGAACTCTTTTATGCATGATTGTTATAGCTTTGTATTTCTCTCTGATCTATCGATTTGGTTTGGCCAACTAGATTGGTTTATCTTGCAATGGGAGAGGTGCTTTGTGATGGGTTCAATCTTGCGGTGCTCAATCCCAGTGACAAAAAGGGACATGACACGTATTTGTATTGTTGCCATTAAGGATAAAAAGATGGGGTTTAATCATATTGCTTGAGTTTACTTTGTCTACATCATGTCATCTTGCTTAAGGCGTTACTCTGTTTCATACTTAATACCCTAGATGCATGGTGGATAGCGGTCGATGGGTGGAGTAATAGTAGTAGATGCAGGTAGGAGTCGGCCTACTTGTCTTGGACGTGATGCCTATATACATGATCATTGCCATGAATCCGTCATAATTATTTGCTTTTCTATTAATTGCCCAACAGTAATTTGTTTACCCACCGTATGTTCCGCGCTCGAGAGAGAAGCCTCTAGTGAAAACTATGGCCCCCGGGTCTACTTTAAATATAAAAATAAAACTAAAAATACCTTGCTACAATTTATTTACTTTTATTTTATTTAGTATTTGACTTTATCTATCTATCACTATCAGAATTAATCCTTGCAAATAACTGCTAAGAGGATTGACATCCCTCTTATTTGCGTTGGGTGCAAGTGTTTGCTTTTGTGTGTGTAGGTGCTGCTAAAGGATTTTGACTGGTTCTCCTACTGGATTGATAACCTTGTTTCTTAGCTGAGGGAAATATTTATCTCTACTATATTGCATCATCCCCTCCTCTTCGAGGAAATCCCAACGCAGTCTACAAGTAGCAGGAAGAATTTCTGGTGCCGTTGCCGGGGAGACATCATCAAAATTATCAAGTACCTTCGCACAAACTATCATCCACTTGCATTTATTTTATTTGACTTTTTATTTGCATTTGCCTCTCGTTTTCATCTCCCCCACTTCCAATTTTTTTTACAAAAACACAAAAATATTTCCGTTTGCTTGTTTGCTTGCTTTGCTTGAAGTCGTTATCATGTCTAAACTGGAGAAAGTTGTGGTTGAAAGTGCTAGCGAGGATAGTGCTAGTGAATCTCTTGGGGAGAAAACTCATCCTTTTGATCTTAATCATGACCGTCCTGAGATTAATCCCCCACTAATTTTAAGACTAAAATCTATCAGGTGAGAAGTGGTAATATTATCGGGAAGAACATTATTCAGGAATTCTTTAATTGCGCGGGAGTTATACCAATAATTAAGGGATCTATTCTTGATAAAACAAATTGCTATGTGGATGCTATTGCTATGCTTGTGGTTAAATTAGAAAGAAAATTCTTGCATATTCACCCCGCCTTACAAAAGATATTCTATGAACTTCCCAACATCCATGATCCTAGGGCTAAGAAAATTGCCACTATCATCCTTATGCATGAATTTGATTACATAATCCGAGAAGCTAGGGATATCTTTTCCTTTTATAAAATTAATTTTGAGCATCCTCCCATAGAGGAAATTCTTCATGATAATGATACCATTCGTAGGTTGGAATCTAAAGATTACTTTGCTTATGGTGAGAATATTAGAAGGAGAGTTCCATACGCCAAAATAATTAAAACTTTGTACCACCATGCTTGTGATAAATTTGAGTGGGTTACTAAATGAATTGATGAGGGATTTAGTGAAGAATGGTTTAAGGGTACGGCTATAGACCCTATTGATGATGAGATACATGTGTTGTATGAGGATGTTTATGGTGATGATTCTGAGTTCGAAGTTATGAACGTTAAAGTTACCAATCAAAGCCCCTTCAATTACCTAAGCTCACCTACTAGAAAAGAAGAGCATGAGAGTAGAGAATTAATGAGAATTTTTTTGGAAGATTTAATTAAAAAGGACTTGGGTATGAAGGATGACAACACTTGAAACTATGCATTATGCCTAGCTAGGAGCATAAAACAATAGCGCTTCTTGGGAGGCAACCCAATGAATAAAATAATTTTTTGTTTTACCTTATGTTTTTGTGTGTTTACACAATTATAGACTCTGTTATGATTGTGTTTTTATATTTTAATTAGTGTTAGTGCCAAGTAATGCCTTTGGGATGATTTGGATGATAGTATAATTGATGCTGTTTGGAAAACAGAAAGTTTTGCGTCCAGTATTTGATTTTTGATTCTGTACTCATCAGAAAAATCTGACAGTTTTACACAGTATTGGTATATGAATTTTTTATGTTTTCCTAATTTTTCAGAATTTTTGGAGTCACAGAAGTATAGCTTCTAAATAGATCTTTACACATTGTTCTGTTTTAGACAGATTCTGTTTTTGTTGCATAGTTTGCCTATTTTGACGAATCTATGGATCGTATCGGGGGGTATGAGTCATGGAGAAGTTGGAGTACAGTATCATTATGCCAATATTAAATATGAATCAATTTACAACAGTACCTAAAGTTTAAGATTTGCTTGTTATACTAACGGATCTCACGAGGTTTCTGTTGAGTTTTGTGTGCTGAAGTTTTTAAGTTTTGGGTGAGACTACGATGGATAAAGGAATAAGGAGCAGCAAGAGCCTAAGCTTGGGGATGCCCAAGGCACCCCAAGGTAATATTCAAGGAAGACTCAAGCGTCTAAGCTTGGGGATGCCCCGGATGGCATCCCCTCTTTCGTCTACAATCTATCGGTAACTCACTTGGAGCTATATTTTTATTCATCACATGATATGTGTTTTACTTGGAGCGTCTTGTGATATAGTTTGTTTGCTTTTTAGTTTGTCACAATCATCTTTGCTGAACACACCTTTTTGAGAGGGACACACATTAATCGTGATTTGTTAGAATACTCTATGTGCTTCACTTATATCTTTCGAGCTAGGCAGTTGCTCTAGTGCTTCACTTATATCTTTTAGAGCACGGCGGTGGTTATATTTTAAAGAAATAGTTGCACTCTCATGCTTCACTTATATCTTTTTGAGTGTCTTATGAATAGCAATGCTAATATGCACGTGTTATGAATTTGGTCCTAATATGATAGGTATTCAAGAGGGATATAATAAAAACTTTCATGTAGATCACTGAATATGATAAGTTTGATTCCTTGCAATAGTTTTGTGATATTAAGATGGTAATATGTGGGAGGTGCTAGTACATAATTGTGGTTTAGTAAGAATATTGGTGTTAAGGTTTGTGATTCCCGAAGCATGCACGTATGATCTCTCGTTATGCTAAGAAGTTGGAGCATGATTTATTATTGATTATCTACCTTATGAGTGGCGGTCGGGGACGAGCGATGGTCTTTTCCTACCAATCTATCCCCCTAGGGGCATGCGTAGTAGTACTTTGCTTCGAGGGCTAATAAACTTTCGCAATAAGTATGTGAGTTCTTGATGACTAATGTGAGTCCATGGATTATACGTACTCTCATCCTTCCACAATTTGCTAGCCTCTTCGGTACCGTGCATTGCCCTTTCTCACATCGAGAGTCGGTGCAAACTTCACCGGTGCATCCAAACCCTGTGATATGATACGCTCTATCACACATAAGCCTCCTTATATCTTCCTCAAAACAACCACCATACCTACCTATCATGGCATTTCCATAGCCATTCCGAGATATATTGCCATGCAACTTCCACTGTTTCGTTTTTTATGACACACATCATAATTGCCATATTGCTTTGCATGATCATATAGCTGACATAGTATTTGTGGCTCAGCCACTGTTCATCATTTTTTATACATGTTACGCTAGTATCATTGCACATCCTGGTACACCGCCAGAGGCATTCATATAGAGTCATATTTTTGTTCTAGTTTTGAGTTGTAATTTTCTTTTGAGTTGTAAGTAAATAGAAGTATGATGATCATCATTATTAGAGCATTGTCCTAGTGGGGAAATAAATAAAAATAAGAAGAAAAAAAGAGGCCAAAAAGAGCCCACGAAAAAAAAATGAGAGAAAAAGAGAGAAGGGGCAGTGTTACTATCATTTTCCATACTTGTGCTTCAAAGTAGCACCATGTTTTTCTTATAGAGAGTCTCCTATTTTGTGACTTTCATATACTAGTGGGAATTTTTCATTATAGAACATGGCTTGTATATTCCGATGATGGGCTTCCTCAAATGCCCGAGGTCTTCATGACCAAGCAAGTTGGATGCACACCCACTTAGTTTTCAAGTTGAGCTTTCATACACTTATAGCTCTTAGTGCATCTATTGCATGACAATCCCTACTCCTTGCATTGACATCAATTGATGGGCATCTCCATAGCCCGTTGATTAGCCGCGTCGATGTGAGACTATCTTCTTACTTCTGACTTCCCCTTATTAATCTCTACCACCACACTCTATTCCACCCATAGTGCTATATCCATGGCTTGCACTCATGTATTGCGTGGGGGTTGAAAAAGCTGAAGCGCGTTAAAAAGTATGAACCAATTGCTCGGCTTGTCATCGGGGTAGTGCATGATAAATACTTTGTGTTAAGAAGATGGAGCATGACAGGATTATATGATTTTGTAGGGATAACTTTCTTTAGCATTTTTATTTTGAAAGACATGATTGTTTATTAGTATGCCTGAGTATTGATGAGGGATTTAGTGAAGAATGGTTTAAGGGTACGGCTAGAGACCCTATTGATGATGAGATACATGTGTTGTATGAGGATGTTTATGGTGATGATTCTGAGTTCGAAGTTATGAACGTTAAAGTTACCAATCAAAGCCCCTTCAATTACCTAAGCTCACCTACTAGAAAAGAAGAGCATGAGAGTAGAGAATTAATGAGATTTTTTTTGGAAGATTTAATTAAAAAGGACTTGGGTATGAAGGATGACAACACTTGAAACTATGCATTATGCCTAGCTAGGGGCATAAAACAATAGCGCTTCTTGGGAGGCAACCCAATGAATAAAATAATTTTTTGTTTTACCTTATGTTTTTGTGTGTTTACACAATTATAGACTCTGTTATGATTGTGTTTTTATATTTTAATTAGTGTTAGTGCCAAGTAATGCCTTTGGGATGATTTGGATGATAGTATAATTGATGCTGTTTGGAAAACAGAAAGTTTTGCGTCCAGTATTTGATTTTTGATTCTGTACTCATCAGAAAAATCTGACAGTTTTACACAGTATTGGTATATGAATTTTTTATGTTTTCCTAATTCTTCAGAATTTTTGGAGTCACAGAAGTATAGCTTCTAAATAGATCTTTACACATTGTTCTGTTTTAGACAGATTCTGTTTTTGTTGCATAGTTTGCCTATTTTGACGAATCTATGGATCGTATCGGGGGGTATGAGTCATGGAGAAGTTGGAGTACAGTATCATTATGCCAATATTAAATATGAATCAATTTACAACAGTACCTAAAGTTTAAGATTTGCTTGTTATACTAACGGATCTCACGAGGTTTCTGTTGAGTTTTGTGTCCTGAAGTTTTCAAGTTTTGGGTGAGACTACGATGGATAAAGGAATAAGGAGCAGCAAGAGCCTAAGCTTGGGGATGCCCAAGGCACCCCAAGGTAATATTCAAGGAAGACTCAAGCGTCTAAGCTTGGGGATGCCCCGGATGGCATCCCCTCTTTCGTCTACAATCTATCGGTAACTCACTTGGAGCTATATTTTTATTCATCACATGATATGTGTTTTACTTGGAGCGTCTTGTGATATAGTTTGTTTGCTTTTTAGTTTGTCACAATCATCTTTGCTGAACACACCTTTTTGAGAGGGACACACATTAATCGTGATTTGTTAGAATACTCTATGTGCTTCACTTATATCTTTCGAGCTAGGCAGTTGCTCTAGTGCTTCACTTATATCTTTTAGAGCACGGCGGTGGTTATATTTTAAAGAAATAGTTGCACTCTCATGCTTCACTTATATCTTTTTGAGTGTCTTATGAATAGCAATGCTAATATGCACGTGTTATGAATTTGGTCCTAATATGATAGGTATTCAAGAGGGATATAATAAAAACTTTCATGTAGATCACTGAATATGATAAGTTTGATTCCTTGCAATAGTTTTGTGATATTAAGATGGTAATATGTGGGAGGTGCTAGTACATAATTGTGGTTTAGTAAGAATATTGGTGTTAAGGTTTGTGATTCCCGAAGCATGCACGTATGATCTCTCGTTATGCTAAGAAGTTGGAGCATGATTTATTATTGATTATCTACCTTATGAGTGGCGGTCGGGGACGAGCGATGGTCTTTTCCTACCAATCTATCCCCCTAGGGGCATGCGTAGTAGTACTTTGCTTCGAGGGCTAATAAACTTTCGCAATAAGTATGTGAGTTCTTTATGACTAATGTGAGTCCATGGATTATACGTACTCTCATCCTTCCACAATTTGCTAGCCTCTTCGGTACCGTGCATTGCCCTTTCTCACATCGAGAGTCGGTGCAAACTTCACCGGTGCATCCAAACCCTGTGATATGATACGCTCTATCACACATAAGCCTCCTTATATCTTCCTCAAAACAACCACCATACCTACCTATCATGGCATTTCCATAGCCATTCCGAGATATATTGCCATGCAACTTCCACTGTTTCGTTTTTATGACACACATCATAATTGCCATATTGCTTTGCATGATCATATAGCTGACATAGTATTTGTGGCTCAGCCACTGTTCATCATTTTTTATACATGTTACGCTAGTATCATTGCACATCCTGGTACACCGCCAGAGGCATTCATATAGAGTCATATTTTTGTTCTAGTTTTGAGTTGTAATTTTCTTTTGAGTTGTAAGTAAATAGAAGTATGATGATCATCATTATTAGAGCATTGTCCTAGTGGGGAAATAAATAAAAATAAGAAGAAAAAAAGAGGCCAAAAAGAGCCCACGAAAAAAAAATGAGAGAAAAAGAGAGAAGGGGCAGTGTTACTATCATTTTCCATACTTGTGCTTCAAAGTAGCACCATGTTTTTCATATAGAGAGTCTCCTATTTTCTCACTTTCATATACTAGTGGGAATTTTTCATTATAGAACTTGGCTTGTATATTTCGATGATGGGCTTTCTCAAATGCCCGAGGTCTTCATGACCAAGCAAGTTGGATGCACACCCACTTAGTTTTCAAGTTGAGCTTTCATACACTTATAGCTCTTAGTGCATCTATTGCATGACAATCCCTACTCCTTGCATTGACATCAATTGATGGGCATCTCCATAGCCCGTTGATTAGCCGCGTCGATGTGAGACTATCTTCTTACTTCTGACTTCCCCTTATTAATCTCTACCACCACACTCTATTCCACCCATAGTGCTATATCCATGGCTTGCACTCATGTATTGCGTGGGGGTTGAAAAAGCTGAAGCGCATTAAAAAGTATGAACCAATTGCTCGGCTTGTCATCGGGGTAGTGCATGATAAATACTTTGTGTTAAGAAGATGGAGCATGACAGGATTATATGATTTTGTAGGGATAACTTTCTTTAGCATTTTTATTTTGAAAGACATGATTGTTTATTAGTATGCCTGAGTATTGATGTCTTTATGTCAAACTATAGACTATTGCTTTGAATCATTCAGATCTTATTATTCATACCGTAAGAGAGATTACATGATGAAACATGTTAGGTAGCATTCCACATCAAAAATTCTGTTTTTATCATTTACCTACTCAAGGACGAGCAGGAATTAAGCTTGGGGATGCTTGATAGGTCTCCAACGTATCTATAATTTTTGATTGTTCCATGCTATTATAGTATCAATCTTGGATGTTTTTATATGCAATTATATATCATTTTTTGGGACTAACCTATTAACCTAGTGCCAAGTGCCAGTTGCTGTTTTCTGCTTGCTTTTTGGTTTTTCAGGAAATCAGTACCAAACGAAGTCCAAATGCCATGAAACTTTTTGGAGATTTTTTTCTGGACAAAAGAGACCCCGGAGAGTTGGATAAAAGGCCAGAAGGTTCACGAAGCCTCCACAAGGCAACAGGGCGCGGCCCCAGGGGGCGCGCCCTGATGCCTTGTGGGGCCCTCATGGCTCCGTTTGACCTAATTCCACTTCTATGAATTCTCAAATATTCGGAAACCAACAGAGAGCCACCCCGAATAACTTTTATGCCACCGCAAGCCTCTGTTCTTCCGCGATCCCATCTAGAGGCCTTTTCCGGTACTCTGCCGGAGGGGGAATCGATCATGGAGGGCTTCTACATCAACCTTGCTGCCCTTCCGATGATGTGTGAGTAGTTTACCACAGACCTACGGGTCCATAGCTAGTAGCTAGATGGCTTCTTCTCTCTCTTTGATCTTCAATACCATGTTCTCCTCGATGTTCTTGGAGTTCTATCTAATGTAATCTTCTTTTGCGGTGTGTTTGTTGGGATCCGATGAATTATGAGTTTATGATCAGATTATTCATGAGAAATATTTGAGTCTTCTCTGAACTCTTTTATGCATGATTGTTATAGCTTTGTATTTCTCTCCGATCTATAGATTTGGTTTGGCCAACTAGATTGGTTTATCTTGCAATGGGAGAGGTGCTTTGTGATGGGTTCAATCTTGCGGTGCTCAATCCCAGTGATAGAAAGGGACATGACACGTATTTGTATTGTTGCCATTAAGGATAAAACATATGGTGTTTAATCATATTACTTGAGTTTACTTTGTCTACATCATGTCATCTTGCTTAAGGCGTTACTCTGTTTCATACTTAATTCCCTAGATGCATGCTGGATAGCGGTCGATGGGTGGAGTAACAGTAGTAGATGCAGGCAGGAGTCGGCCTACTTGTCTTGGACGTGATGCCTATATACATGATCATTGCCATGAATCCGTCATAATTATTTGCTTTTCTATCAATTGCCCAACAGTAATTTGTTTACCCACCGTATGTTCCGCGCTCGAGAGAGAAGCCTCTAGTGAAAACTATGGCCCCCGGGTCTACTTTAAATATAAAAAGAAAACTAAAAATACCTTGCTGCAATATATTTACTTTTATTTTATTTAGTATTTTACTTTATCTATCTATCACTATGAGAATTAATCCTTGCAAATAACCGCTAAGAGGATTGACAACCCTCTTATTTACGTTGGGTGCAAGTGTTTGCTTTTGTGTGTGTAGGTGCTGCTAAAGGATTTTGACTGGTTCTCCTACTGGATTGATAACCTTGGTTCTTAACTGAGGGAAATACTTATCTCTACTATACTGCATCATCCCCTCCTCTTCGGGGAAATCCCAATGCAGTCTACAAGTAGCAGAGGCTGTTGCAGCCAGTGGCGGAGACAGGGGTGCCAGCAGGGGCCCTACCCCCCCTAACATCATGATTTTGCTACTAAATTACTGATGAATAGTGCTGAATTAGAGATTTTTTTGCTACCAAACATCTATTTTCCTACGGATTGGCCCTCCCCAACCTATTTCAAAGGCACTTGGCCCCCTAATCCAAATTTTTCTGCCTCCGCCACTGGTTGCAGCAGTCCTGCACACCACACTCAAACACGCATGGGGTGTCCGGTTAGCCAAGGCTAGCGGCGATCCAACGCACCGTCATGCGGCGTGAGAAGAGCGCGGGCATGGGGTGCTCCATCCACTCGAGAGGCAGGTCCGGGTCATGCAGCTCGAGGAAGACGCCATCGAGCGAGAGCGGGAGAAGGTCTGTGTGTAGTAGGAAGTTGTCGTCGATGACAGCATGCCATTCCTGTGACACCCTGGTTTTTTCCTTCTTTATTTTGTTTGGATTTATTGAATATTTAATTTGCATTTGGGTTTTCTGTCAATTCATTTGGACATATCACTTGGAATTATTTTTGATTTTCATCCAAGTGAAGCCAATAATCTTGAAACCCTCCCAAAACTTCATCCCTCTCATAATCTTGCCATGCCATAATTTTCTTTTACGACATTATATTCATTCTCCCTCTGAAAATGAATATTTTCTCTTTATGCTATGAAGCAACCCTCATTTTTATTGCTCAGAAAATTCTCAGAAAATCCCAAATATTCTTTGGGTCATGCCTCACCTCCCCATGCAAAAAATTGCCACTATCCTTTGTAAATTTTCAGCTAGGAAAAATGATTTTGCTTCTGGTCAGAAATGGCACTTTGTGAAGCAAGTATAGTTTTCCTTGATCTGTTGGAGCTGAAATTTTTACCACAAGACTACCTTCCTAGGAGATTCTTAACCCCCAAGTTTCAGCCTTTAGCTCCAAGCCGTTTGCTCCTAGCTTTCTTCCCAAGTTTCAGTCCAGAAACATTGCAGCACGCTCAAGTCCCATCCATCGAGCTAGGTGGCAAACCAAGAGCATTTTCCAGCACCACGTTGAAGGGACTATACCCCAGACATGGTCTGCCTCCTCCTAAAGCACCGCGTATGCCAGAGAATACGGTGACCACGCGGATGCGAGGGGTTCGTCGTGCACTCGCCGCGCTCTGGGCATCGGGGCCCTCTGCCGCTGCCCATTTCTCCTCCTCGCGCCACCGTAGCTTGCCCCCGCCACTCAGTAGCCTCCCGCACTTGCACATGGCCTCGCCCTGCTCCTCCCCAATGTTGGCAGGCAGCACGCCGGAAGCAGCCGAAGCGTAAACTGGCAGAATAGTGCGCGAGAGTGCGTCGCCTGCCCCACTTAGTGCGTCGCACTGTGTCCGCGTGCATGCACAACCTCTCTGAGCTCCTCTACTTCCTCTCCACTTCTCGCCCGAGCTCATCTCCCTCTTAGTTCGCCGGCAGCTCCTCTCCGGCGGAGCTCAACATGCTGTCACCCCTCCGCCTATAAATACAGCCACCCCTGAGCCATCCCAACCATCGCAATCAACTTCTCTGGCCACAGATCGATCCCCAGCAAGCGGCGCAAGGCCGGGAGGGCCTCCTGCCACCGAACCTCGCCGGAGTTGGCCGCGGATCCACCTTGGTCGTCCACTCGCTCTGGTCATCCTCTTCTTCGTTCTCTGCCTCCGTCGAGTTCATGGTGACCTCCTGAGTACGCTCGTGGTGCTAGTTCATCGGATCGTCGCCGGAATCGCCATATCCGACGAGCTCCGCCGCCTGCCGTCTCTGGAGAAGAAGCCCACGTCACCGTCCGTCCATCTCAGCCACCGTTTCTGGTACGTGCGTGATCAACAGGATGTGCCGGATCCATCCCCCTCCTCTCCGACGACCGCCGTGGTCTCTTCGCCGGAGAACCACCGGCGATAGCGCCGCCTCCTCTATTTCCCTCTCTCTCTCTTTTAACCCTGACATGGGGCCCCACCTATCAGACTCTCTCTCTCTCTCTCCCCGAACCGTTTTCTAGTGGAGGCGCCCTGGCGAAATACGCCTTCGACGTGGCTTTCTCTAGAAATTCGTTTAAATTCATTTAAATTCAGATTTTGACCAGAACTTTGACCGGCTCTAGATTCTATTCTATAAGTCCAAATGAGTTGAATCTTTTTGCATTAGTTTTGTCTCAAGCTAAAGTTTCTCTATGCCAAGTTTGATAATTTTCCTTGCTGTTTGGAATTTCTGGTGCAATAAAATGCTTTATGTGACATTTTGTTTTTGCATCTTAAATTATTTTCAGAAGCTCCTAGTTGTGTTAAAGAAGGCCAGGAGTGGTGAGACACTCCTATGAACCAAGGCAAGCCACAACATTCATATGCAAGGATGGCATTTCAATGACAATGGTTTTATTTGAATTAAATTCTTTATATGCTTCATTATTAAAATGATTTGCTATATATAACCCATTGCTACATAGTTGTTACATGTCATATTGTTATTATGCAGTAGAGAATATGCTATCTTGTAATTGTGTGCAGTAAAGATCATGCCATATACTCTCATGGTAGCGTGATGCATTCATTACTCATTTTCATATGATCATGACCCGTGCACCTCATTGAATACTGTGGCTCGAATCATATTCCTTCAAGTTAAACCTGATGTTAATCCAACTTGAACAACTATTGATCGAGTCATGGTGCCACCGAATCGAGCTCACCAGTGCAACCACACTTGCCTGGATGGGGAGGCCCTAATTCGGTCTATTGTCATGCCTCTCGGCGGTGCCTCCAACTAGGGAAGGTTATGTACTGGCGCTAACCTGGCCCGGTAGGCAGGCATAACCTTGTGTGCCCAAGTTGTATGGTACCATTGTCCTCGTTTGGGACCGTTTGTTTTGTTTTGCCACGACGGTGGCCGGCCACGAGGTGGCAGGATGTCACGAGTTGACATCGGGGCCACCCATGACATAGCCCAAAGGAGAGTTTGTCGGAGTGGCCGGGAGAGTGTCATGCAATAGATTGGTTTTGTCAGAATGTCATTGGTCCACCCGAATGGGAGCACGAGGCCATGAGTTCCGAGGTGTGGGTACAGTGTACTAACCTCTGTAGAGTGTATAATCTATCGATAGTCGCGTCCTCGGATATGGACACAGTTTTTAGTAGGTCACACTGTGGGTCAACAGAAATAAATAACCTGCACACTAAGAACAACAAGATGGCACATGCAGAAATTGGTGATCGTGTGAGGATCACTATGGTAAGATGTTGACGGTGGTTACGAGGTAACCCCAAAATGGTAAGTTGGTCCAATGGACTATGGCAACAATCCACGTACACTTCATGACTGGTAGTATCATGTTCATGCATTAAACATGTTAAATACCTTGTTATTGTTTGTCGTATTTGCTTTGTTCGCTGTAAGCTTGCGAGTACATTCAAAGTACTCACCTGGCGTATCATGCCAGATGCAGGAGAAGTCGTGCAAGGCGTTGATGTCGATCGGTATGTCATGATCTAGGCCGTGTCCCAGCAGTGTCCCTGTGGAGTGGAGTTCCGCTACGTCGTCGTTCCACTACCGCATAGTAGTTTCCCTTATCGTCGAGGCCCCTGAGATGTCTAATAAATAATGTACATAAGTGCAGCCGCACTGTGGGTGCCGCTTGGCCTCGTTTATCTTGTAATATTCGAACCTATGTATCCGCAAGAGATCAATAAAGCGGTTATTTTCTGTACCAAGTTGTTGTGTGTTGCCAGAAGACTTTATTTCTGGGCTGGCAATGCAAGATAAACCGGTTGCTCTGAGCCGGGGTGCCACAACACTTGGTATCAGAGCCGCGCTGTCTATAGGACGCCCTAGATAGCCGACGCGTTAGAAAACAGTAGTTTTAAGTCTTTGTGGTGGTTTGAGTATGCCTCTGCACTTGGGTGTTGCATTGCATGCATATAGTTTACTTTTGATGCTGATCAGCTAATATTGTGGGTGTAGATGGCACCAGTTCCTTATCCGTATCAACCTGAGCCGGCACCTTCCACCTTTCCACATCTGCTTCGCAATGTGTGGCACCGACTCTACCCCGATGGTGATGACCCTGTGTACCAGGTGTATCGAGAGAAGCTCGCAGACGGTGTGTACGAGTATCACGCAGAGGTCATCATGCACAACAGCACCTTGGTGGGCACCTACACCCGCTCCTCCAAGGGTGGGATAACTTCTACACCTGACTAGGTTATCCAGTTTGCAGCATTCGAGGCTCTCACTGATTTGTGCTACAACGAGATTCAGATGCAGACTCACCCAGGTTTCTAATTCTATCCGTCCATGTTTGACACAGGACAAATCCGTTTCCCTTTTATTGATCTGGAGTGTGACCATTCAGCCAGCCACATGTCTCGTTACATAACGGCTGGATATCTTCTGATCGTCAGCATAGCCCAGGAGCTGAACCGCACTCGAGACGCGCTAGCTGCCGCTCGATCTGTGTTTGTTCCACCTTCACTTGCTCATACACCGCTCGTTCCTCCAGTTACTTTACCTCCACCTACACCCGTGACTCCCGCACCTTCTCAGAGTAACTCGGATACCTCGATGGTGACTCTTCATGAGTCCTCAGCCCAGTGGGCTTTACTTCTTGCTACCCCAGCTGCTCCTCTGCTGCAGAGCCACCCTCCACCCGACTCTGAGGGAGAGCCATCCCGTCAGCTCCGTCGCATTTCCTTTGCTCCGGAGGTTTCCGTTAGTATTATCAGTTCCGATTTAGAGTCTGATACCGAGGAGACACCAGCAGGACCGTCAGAGTGCCAGTGCGATCACTGCCATCATGAGTAGACGAGGATGATGTGGTGTTTGGTTGTATGCATGTAGTAGTACTATCCATGATGTAGTATGATGTATGATGTTATGTATAATTATGTTGTCTTCTTTTATTCGAAGTGGTTTTTCCTTGCTTTCTTTTGGGGTTTGTTGCTTCACCTCCTCATTTTTTCCCTTTATGGATGTTGCTCATCTCGATGCTTCGTCTTGGGAAACTTATATAGGATGACAAGGTGTGGCAACAACTGTCATGGTGGCGACGATACCCCAGTTCGTCGATCCGCCAGGCAAGCAGGACATTCTCCAGAACCATATCAGCCACCCCCTCCTCCACCTCAAGCACCCACAACAGAGCAGATTATGCGAATGTTTGAGGAGAAGAGAAACCAAGAACTGATGGAATTCCTGAGAAGTATGCAGACTATGGTTGGACAGAATAATCATAATGGTAATCATTCCAAGTTGTCAGATTTTCAGAAGACCAAGCCGCCAAGCTTCAGTCAAGCAGTAGATCCGATGGAAGCCCATGACTGGATGAGGACCATTGAAAAGAAGCTAGAAATTGCCCGTACTGAAGAAGCTGACAAGGTACCTTTTGCCACTCATTATTTGGAAGGACCAGCTGCTATATGGTGGGATAATACCAAGCTCATGTGGCCTACGGAAGACAAGATTACTTGGGAAAATTTTAAAGATAAATTCCGCAAGTATCATATTCCCGCCGGTATCATGAAGGTCAATCAGCGAGAGTTCCTCGCCCTTACTCAAGGGATTTCGACTGTAAGTGAGTATTTAAACAAGTTCAATCACTTGGCCCGTTATTCCACACATGATATAGCCACCGAAGAACGGAAGATAGATTGGTTCCTCGGAGGGCTTAACCATACCCTCCGATGTGCACTCAGTATGCTGGATTTCCCCGACTTCCAAACTTTGGTGAACAAGGCACTCATTGCCGAAAGGGAACACAAGCTTGTTAATGATCATAAGCCTGCATATGAAGACAGCAAACGCAAGTTTGAAACTAAGAAGGAAGGACAAGCTTTTCAGAAGATTCGTACTTGGCAACAGCCACAATTCAAGTTTAAGCCAACCTGGCAGCAGGGGAACACCAAGACTGAAAATCAGTTCAAGACTGTGGTTACAAAACCAGTAAAGGAAGACTGTCAGCGTAACAATGCATGCTACACATGTGGTCAAACTGGGCATTACGCTAGGCAGTGTCCCAAGAACGGAAAGCCGCCAACCAACCTGAAACCTCATGTCAATCATGTGGGACAATTCCCCGACCGGAAGTATATTCAAGGGAAAGTTCATCATATCTCCGCAGAAGAAGCCCAAGAAGCATCAGAGGTGGTCATTGGTATGTTTCCTGTTAATAACATACCTGCAACAATTTTATTCGATTCCGGGGCTTCCCATTCTTTTATTTCGCGGAGTTTTGTTGCCCAGCATCAACTTTCCTATACTCTTCTGGACAAAGTTATGGTGGTACAATCCCCCGGATCCATGCTCAGGACAAATATTGTATGCCGAGGATTGGAAATATCAATCAATGGAATTATCTTTCCCGCATCGCTGATATCCATTGAATCTCCAAAATTGGATGTTATTTTGGGGATGGATTGGTTGACAAAACACCAGGTCTGCATCAACTGCGCAACAAGAGAAGTCACGTTAATAAATCCCTTGGGCTAGCTAGCTCAGTTCTTTGCCGGTAGAGCCATGCCAAAGAAGAGGATGGTTTATGCAGCGATTGCTACAGATATGAATTTAATCCCAGTGGTCTGTGAATTCCCAGATGTGTTTCCAGAGGAATTGCCAGGCATGCTACCCGATCGGGAGCTTGAGTTTTCAATTGAGCTTGTGCCCGGGACAGCGCTGATTTACAAGAAATATTATCGAATGCCTTCATCCGAATTAGTGGAATTGAAGAAACAGTTGGATGAGATGCTTCAAAAAGGGTATATTCGCCCCAGATCGTCTCCTTGGGGTGCACCTGCCATATCTGTGGGCAAGAAGGATGGCAGCCTCCAAATGTGTGTTGACTACCGCGCTCTCAATGATGTCACTATCAAGAATAAATACTCGCTTCCCAGGATCGATGATTTGTTCGATCAACTAAGTGGAGCTAAGTGTTCTCCAAGATTGATTTGCGAACCGGGTATCACCAGCTGAAAATTAGAAAAGAAGATATCCCCAAGACAGCCTTCACTACCCGGTATGGGTTGTATGAGTATACGGTCATGTCATTTGGACTGACCAACGCTCCTGCATTTTTCATGCACATGATGAACAAGGTATTCATGGACTTTTTGGACAAGTTTGTGGTAGTATTCATTGATGATATCCTTATATATTCCAAAGGGGAAGAAGAGCATAAACATCATCTTCGTGCAGTATTAGAGTGATTATGAGCTCATCAACTCTATGCCAAGTTTAGCAAATGTGAATTTTGGCTTCAAGAAGTGGGATTCCTTGGGCATACTCTTTCCGCTCAAGGAGTGACCGTGGACCAAAGCAAGGTCACTGAAGTATTGAATTGGAAAACACCTGTTTCTATGTCAGAGATCAGAAGTTTCTTGGGTCTGGCAGGCTATTACCGTCGTTTCATTGAAGGTTTCTCAAAGATTGCCAAGCCAATGACATAATTGCTTAAGAAGAATCAGAAATTCATATGGACAGAAGCATGTGAGAGCAGTTTCAATGAGCTGAAGACTCGGTTGACCACCGCTCCAGTGTTGACTCTACCAGACATCTACCGAAGCATCGACATCTATTGCGACGCATCCAGGCATGGCATTGGGTGTGTGCTTATGCAAGATGGGAAGGTCGTGGCCTATGCATCCAGACAGCTACGGCCGCATGAGGAGAACTATCTGACGCATGACCTGGAAATGGCAGCTGTGGTTAATGCCTTAAAAATATGGAGACATTACATTATTGGGAAGAGATGTCAAATCTTCACCGACCACAAGAGTCTCAAGTATATATTTACCCAACCGGACTTAAATCTCCAGCAAAGAAGATGGCTTGAATTGGTCAAAGACTATGACATTGGTATCAACTACCATCCAGGAAAAGCTAATGTGGTCGCCGATGCTCTTAGTCGCAAACCGGCCACAGCAAACTCATTGATTGAACCTTTGCACCCAGCACTTCGAGAAGAAATAGCTCAGCTCAATATGATCATTTATGATGCAACATGCTCGGTTACCTTGGAAGTCACCCCTGCTCTGGAAGACGAAATCCGTAAGGCTCAACCTGGTGACCCAATGTTACTCAAGGTAATGGCCCAACTATGAGAAGGGAAGACACAAGATTTCAACATTGATGATCAAGGTACCCTCCGATTTCAGAATCGAGTCTGTGTACCTGAGCTTGGGGAATTAAAGCAGCAGATTCTGAAGGAAGCTCATGAGTCTGCATATTCTATTCATCCCGGAGGCACTAAAATGTATCAAAATTTGAAGCAAACATTCTGGTGGGAAGGAATGAAGAAAGATATCGCCTATTACGTCGCCTGTTGTGATATATGCAATAAGGTGAAGGCTGAACATCAGAAACCCGCCAATTTACTTCAACCCTTACGAGTCCCACAATGGAAATGGGATGATATTTGCATGGACTTCATCATGGGATTGCCAAAGACGCCACATGGAAATAACGCTATATGGGTTGTTTTTGACATGCTTACAAAGGTGGCTCACTTAATTCCAATAAGGACAACCTACCGTGCAGACCAACTCGCTCAACTTTACATATCCAGGATTGTCAGTCTGCATGGAGTACCCAGGACTATCACTTCAGACCAAGGATCTTTGTTTACCTCATCGTTCTGGTTACGTCTCCACCAAGCCCCGGGGATCGCTTTGAAACATAGCACCGCTTATCACTCTCAGACAGATGGACAGACAGAACGGATTAATTAAATCTTGGAAGACATGCTGCGGGCATGCGCTCTTGCCTATGGACCCAAGTGGGAAGACAGTCTGCCTTACGCCAAGTTTTCCTACAATAATGGTTATCAAACTAGTCTCAAGATGTCACCCTTTGAGGCTCTATACGGACGTAAATGTCGCACCCCGCTGAACTGGTCTCAGACAGGAGACAACCGAATCTTTGGGACTGATTTAATGATGGAAGCAGAAAAACAAGTTAGAGAAATTCGGGACAGATTGCAACTAGCGAAATCTCGTCAAAAGAGTTACTATAACTCAAAGCATAGGCAGATCAGTTTTGAACCAGGTGAATATGCATATCTCCGAGTTACCCCCATGAAAGGAGTTAAAAGGATTCATACTCGGGGAAAGCTCGCACCTAGATACATCGGTCTGTTTCCAGTCATGGCCAGAGTTGGCAAAGTGGCTTATCACTTAGAATTACCTCCAGAGCTATCCAAGGTTCATGATGTCTTTCACGTGTCTCAGCTACGGAAATGTATTGCACCGCCCACAAAATAGACGGATATGGCAGAAATAGAGCTCACCAAAGATTTAACATATGAAGAGAAACCCTTAAGAATCTTGGATGAAATGGACAGGGTTACCCGCAGCAAAGCTATAAAATTCTATAAAGTGCAATGGGAGCATCACACCGAGGATGAGGCCACCTGGGAAAGAGAGGATTTCTTAAGGACCGCGTATCCATATTTGTTTCCTGAGCAACCGAATCTCGAGGACGAGATTCATCCTAAGGGGGGGAGGTTTGTGACAGCCTGGTTTTTGCCTTCTTTATTTTATTTGGATTTATTGAATATTAAATTTGCATTTGGGTTTTCTGTCAATTCATTTGGACATATGACTTGGAATTATTTTTGATTTTCATCCAAGTGAAGCCAATAATCTTGAAACCCTCCCAAAACTTCATCCCTCTCATAATCTTGCCATGCCATAATTTTCTTTTACGACATTATATTCATTTTCCCTCGGAAAATGAATATTTTCTCTTTATGCTATGAAGCAACCCTCATTTTTATTGCTCAGAAAATTCTCAGAAAATTCCCAAATATTCTTTGGGTCATGCCTCACCTCCCCATGCAAAAATTTGCCATTGTCCTTTGTAAATTTTCAGCTCGGAAAAATGATTTTGCTTCTGGTCAGAAATGGCACTTTGTGAAGCAAGTATATTTTTCATTGATCTGTTGGAGCTGAAATTTTTACCACAAGACTACCTTCCTAGGAGATTCTTAACCCCCCAAGTTGCAGCCTTTAGCTCCAAGCCATTTGCTCCCAGCTTTCTTCCCAAGTTCCAGTCCAGAAACATTGCAGCACCCTCAAGTCCCATCCATCGAGCTAGGTGGCAAACCAAGAGCATTTTCTGGCACCGCGTTGAAGGGACTATACCCTAGACACGGTCTGCCTCCTCCTAAAGCACTACGTATGCCAGAGCACGCGGTGACCACACGGATGCGAGGGGTTCGTCATGCACTCGCCGCGCTCTGGGCATCGGGGCCCTCTGCCGCTGCCCATTTCTCCTCCTCGCGCCACTGCAGCTTGCCCCCGCCACTCAGCAGCCTCCCGCACTTCCACCTGGCCTTGCCCTGCTCCTCCCCGACGCCGGCAGGCAGCACGCCGGAAGCGGCCGAAGCGCAAACGGGCGAAACAGTCCGCGCGAGTGCGCCGCCTGCCCCACTTAGTGCGCCGCACTGTGTCCGCGTGCATGCACAGCCTCTCTGATCTCCTCCACTTCCTCTCCACGTCTCACCCGAGCTCATCTCCATCTCAGTTGACCGGCAGCTCCTCTCCGGCAGAGCTCAACGTGCTGTCACCCCTCTGCCTATAAATACAGCCACCCCCGAGCCATCCCAACCATCGCAATCAACTTCTCTGGCCACAGATCGATCCCCAGCAAGCGACGCAAGGCCGGGAGGGCCTCCTGCCACCGAACCTCGCCGGAGTTGGCCGTGGATCCACCTCGATCGTCCACTCGCTCCGGTCATCCTCTTCTTCGTTCTCTGCCTCCGTCGAGTTCGTGGTGACCTCCTGAGTACGCTCGTGGTGCTGGTTCGTCGGATCGTCGCCGGAATCGCCATTTCCGACGAGCTCCGCCGCCTACCGTCTCTGGAGAAGAAGCCCATGTCGCCGTCCGTCCATCTCAGCCACCGTTTTTGGTACGTGCGTGATCGCCAGGATGTGCCGGATCCATCCCCCTCCTCTCCGGCGACCGTCATGGTCTCCTCGCCGGAGAACCACCAGCGACAGCGCCGCCTCCTCTAGTTCCCTCTCTCTCTTTTAACCCTGACATGGGGCCCCACCTGTCAGCCTCTCTCTCTCTCCCCGAACCGTTTTCTAGTGGAGGCGCCCTGGCGAAATACGCCTTCGATGTGGCTTTCTCTGGAAATTCGTTTAAATTCATTTAAATTCAGGTTTTGACCAGAACTTTGACCAGCTCTAGATTCTATTCTATAAGTCCAAATGAGTTGAATCTTTTTTGCATTAGTTTTGTCTCGAGCTAAAGTTTCTGTATGCCAAGTTTGAGAATTTTCCTTGCTGTTTGGAATTTCTGGTGCAATAAAATGCTTTATGTGACATTTTGTTTTTGCATTTTAAATTATTTTCAGAAGCTCCTAGTTGGGTTGAAGAAGGCCAAGAGTGGTGTGACACTCCTCTGAACCAAGGCAAGCCACAACATTCATATGCAAGGATGGCATTTCAATGACAATGGTTTTATTTGAATTAAATTCTTGATATGCTTCATTATTAAAATGATTTGCTATATATAACCCATTGCTACATAGTTGTTACATGTCATATTGTTATTATGTGGTAGAGAATATGCTATCTTGTAATTGTGTGTAGTAGAAATCATGCCATATACTCTCATGGTAGCATGATGCATTCGTTACTCATTTTCATATGATCATGACCCATGCACCTCATTGCATACTATGGCTCGAATCATATTCCTTCAAGTTAAACCTAATGTTAATCCAACTTGAACAACTGTTGATCGAGTCATGGTGCCACCGAATCGAGCTCACCAGTGCAACCACACTTGCCTGGACGGGGAGGCCCTAATTCGGTCTATTGTCATGCCTCTCGCCGGTGCCTCCAACTAGGGAAGGTTATGTACTGGCGCTACCCTGGCCCGGTAGGCAGGCATAACCTTGTGTGCCCAAGTTGTATGCTACCATTGTCCCCGTTTGGGACCATTTGTTTTGTTTTGCCACAACGGTGGCCGGCCACGAGGTCGCAGGATGTCACGAGTTGACATCGGGGCCACCCATGACATAGCCCAAAGGGGAGTTTGTCGGAGTGGCCGGGAGAGTGTTATGCAATAGATTGGTTTTGTCGGAATGTCATTGGTCCACCCGAATGGAAGCATGAGGCCATGAGTTCCGTGGTGTGGGTACAGTGTACTAACCTCTGCAGAGTGTATAATCTATCGATAGCCGCGTCCTCAGATATGGACACAGTTCATAGTAGGTCACACTGTGGGTCAACAGAAATAAATAACCTGCACACTAAGAACAACAAGATGGCACATGCAGAAGTTGGTAATTGTGTGAGGATCACTATGGTAAGATGTTGACGGTGGTTACAAGGTAACTCCGAAATGGTAGGTTGGTCCAAGGGACTATGGCAACAATCCACGTACACTTCATGACTGGTAGTATCATGTTCATGTTCATGCATTAAACTTGTTAAATGCGTTGTTATTGTTTGTCGTATTTGCTTTGCTTGCTGTGAGCTTGCGAGTACATTCAAAGTACTCACCTAGCGTATCATGCTAGATGCAGGAGAAGCCGTGCAAGGCGTTGATGTCGATCGGTATGTCGCGATCTGGGCTGTGTCCCAGCAGTGTCCCTGTGGAGTGGAGTTCCGCTACATCATCGTTCCGCTGCCGCATAGTAGTTTCCCTTATCGCCGAGGCCCCTGAGATGTCTACTAAATAATGTACATAAGTGCAGCCACACCGTGGGTGCTGCTTGGCCTCACTTATCTTGTAATATTTGAACCTATGTATCCGCAAGAGATCAATAAAGCGGTTATTTTCTATACCAAGTTGTTGTGTGTTGCCAGAAGACTTGATCTCTTGCTGGCAATGCAAGGTAAACTGGTTGCTCTGAGCCGGGGTGCCACAATTCCTTACAGACGATGTCGGGCCCGTGGAACCCGGGGTATCCAAGCCCGTCTGCCTTTGGCCCAGGGCACAACGCCTGGCGTGGGCCCAGCAGGCCGTCACCACCGGACTCTCACCAAGACCCCTCATGAGGTCCTGGCCTCCTGAGGCCTCCTCCTTAGGGAGTAGCAAGCAACGCTCAGCACCACCATCAACGGCCTCGCGAGGTCCTCTCACGAGGCGGCTTCCCGAGTGGCCTCGCGAGGTGGCTTTCCGAGGTGGCCTCCCGAGGCCCCCTCCCGCAGGCGCTTGAGACAAAGGCTATTCGGCTCGGCCGCGCGGTCTCGTGCCCATGACGTGGGTGACGCGCGCGGCGACGAGCGGCGACAGAGGCCGCGCCAGCAGGCGCGGATGAAGATGGTTTCCTCTTTTGTGTTAAAGGAGCAGGGCCAGCTATCTACTCTCCAAAGCAACCCCAAAGGTTGCCCGATCGGCGAAGGAAGACCAAGACGACGGGCGCGCGGGGCGGAGGTCATCACCGAGCCCACCGGCGCGTCATGGATCATGCTTTGGCAGGCGAAGACCACCTTTAGTCAGGATAGCCTGAGCGCCTGTCCCCTTTCAAAATCGCCAAGTGTGGCAACCCTTCCCGCCTAAGTTTTGAGGGGGAAGAGGACCATGGCTGATATAAAGGGCAGTGCTGCCGTTGTAGAGGGGGACTCCGATTCCTGGATCGATTCCAGTTCCCATCGCCCTCAACCTTGTACTCTCTCTCTCTCACCAGAGCAATACCAGACAAGTAGGAGTAGGGTCGTACACCGCAAGGTGGCCCGAACCTGGGTAAACCGCAGAGTCCTCGCTCTGTCCCTCGCCGTCGCGCTCTCGCCGTCGTCTCGCCGTCGCTTAACCGTGGTAGGAGACGAAGTAGATAGAACAAGCTCACCCCAGTGTTCGAACCTTTGGGTCCCCGGAGCCCCACTTCCGACATTTGCCGCGCCAGGTAGGGGTGCGTTACTGTTCTTTTGCTCCACCCTCAGCTCCACCAACCCCATGGCCGACACACGTCGCGAGCGCACCGAGCGCAGGGCCGGCCGCGTGGCTCAGACGGAGCCGGTGGCCCGCGGCAATCGCCGCCGTCCCGAATCCGAAGCAGCCGCCACCGACCCCGCTGCCCGCCAGTAGCAGGACTCCTCCCTGCACCCCTCCGTGCGGGCGAACGGCCACACCGCCACGGCCTCCTCCCTCGCCCATCGTGAGCCGCCGAACCCGCAGGCAGCGCAGCTCATGGCGCGTGAGCTGCTCCGCTACCGTCCGACTGACACCGCCTATGACGCCTGGCTCAGTCGCATCGCCGAGCTCGTCAACGTCGCTGGGGACGCTCCATCACCTTCTCACTCGCTCCGCCCGCCTCCGTCTCATGCTGGGGACCTGGCGCACGGCGCTCCCCTGCCGCCTCCTCTGCGCGACGAGCACGCCGGGCCCCAGCGCAGCGTGCGGGCTCATGAGCCGTCCCGTGGCGCATCCTCGCCAGACCGAGACGAGGCCAGCTGCCAGATCATCCGCCGCGCGCCCCCGACGCGTGGGTGCTCCTCGAGCGGCAGCGGCAGCGCCAGGACCAGGCCATTCAGGACGTCGCAGCGGCCGGGCGTCAAAACCATGCCGCCCTCGCTGGCGACGTCCCCTCGAGCGGCGTGGGCTGCCGTGCCTTCACCCGCGAGCTGCGTCGCGTGGTCTGGCCTGAGAAGTTCAAGCCTGAGCTGCCTCCGCGCTACGACGGCACCCCCAACCCCACGGAGTTCCTCCAGCTCTACGCGCTGAGCGTCGAGGCGGCGAACGGCGACGACAAGGTCATGGCGAACTGGTTCCCCATGGCCCTCAAGGACGGCCCGCGCTCCTGGCTCATGAACCTCCCCGAGGCTTCCATCTTGTTGCGGGCCGAGCTCTGCAGCCAGTTCATCGCCAACTTCAAGGGCACACAGGACCGCTCCCTCACCATCAACGACCTGCGGCGTGTTCGACAGCGCCCAGACGAGACCCTCCGCAAGTACATCCAGCACTTCAGTCAGGTGCGCAACAAGATCCCGCGCGCTTCCGACGCGGCCGTCATCTCCGCGTTCTCCACCGGCGTCATGGACATCAAGATGCGCGAGAAGCTCGCCATCAACGGTGAGCTCGACTCCGTGCTCGAGCTGCTCGACCTCGCCGACAAGTGCGCCAAGGCTGAAGAAGGCCGCCTCTTCGTCCACAATGACCCCGACGCGGCGCTCGACGGCGCCAAGGCCAAGAGCAAGGACGCCAAGCGCAAGGGCCCTGCCGTACTCGCGGCGGAGCCCGAGCAAAAGCGCGGCCGCGACAACGATGAGCCCAGGAAGGACAACCGGCCACTCTGCGCATTTCACAACGTCCGCTCCCACAGCACCAAAGACTGTCAGGAGCTCAAGCTGCTCCGCGACGAGCGCCAGAGCCGCCGGGACGACCGCAATGGCCGCGGCGCCGGCCGCGGAGGTGGTCGTAGCGGCGACCGCTGGGACAGCCGCAACAACAATGGCAACTACCGCCAGGGCTGGCGCGATCAGCCTCGTGAGGCCGCCTGGTGCGATCAGCCTCGTGAGGCCGCCTGGCGCGACCCGCCTCGTGAGGCGAATCCTCAGGCCAATGCTACTCTCCTACCGCTACCACCGCCACCCCGAAGGAACGACATCAACCAGCTTGACGAGGGCGCTGGGGGCTACCAGGAGCCTCGCGCGGTCGCCTGCATCCTTGGCGGGTCCCAAGCCCCCGCGTCCATCCTCCACTTCAAGCAACTCTCTCGCGAGGTGTATGCCGCCCTCCCAAGGCCAGAGGCTTCACGGCCCCTCAAGTGGTCGCAGTATGCCATCACCTTCGACTCCAAGGAGCACACCAAGTCCACGGCCTCCATAGGCGCGCTCCCCATGCTGTGCACTCCCACCATCAGCAACGTCGCGGTCACCAAGACCCTCATCGACGGGGGTGCCGGCCTCAACGTGCTCTTCGTCGAGACCTTCGAGACGCTCCAGGTGCCCTACGACCAACTGATGCCGACCAGGCCCTTTTCCGGAGTGACCGATGGCTCCACCATTCCGCTGGGGCAAGTGCGCCTCCCCGTCACCTTCGGCACCCGCAAGAACTACCACACCGAGCTCATCGACTTCGACGTGGCACACATCGTCCTGCCTTATAATGCCATCTTGGGCTACCCAGCTCTCACCAAGTTCATGGCAGCCACCCATCACGCCTACAACTTCCTTAAGATGCCCGGCTGCAGTGGCATCATCACCGTCGCTTGCAACGAGAAGGACGCGGCCAGCACCCTCGAGCGTGCCTACAAGGCTGCCGCTATCGCGCACCCGGCCGACGCGGACGCGGCCGAGCCTTCTGAGGCCGCGCCCGCGAAGAAGAAGCAGCTGTTCTCTCAGGACCGCGCCGAGACGAAGAAGGTGTCGGTGGACGGCAGCGGCTCCGGCCCTGCCTTCACCATCGGCACAGGCCTCCCTCCTGCATAGGAAAGCGCGCTCGTCACCTTCCTTCGGGCAAACTCAGATGTTTTCGCCTGGAAAGCATCTGACTTGTCCGGTGTGCCGAGGGAGGTGATCGAGCACCACTTAGCGGTGTGCCCCAATGCACGCCCGGTCAAGCAGAAAGCACGGCGCCAGGCGCCAGAGAAGCAAGAGTTCATCGTCAATGAACTTCAGAAGCTCCAAGAAGCCGGAGTCATTCATGAGGTGCGCCATCCCGAATGGCTCGCCAACCCAGTCGTCGTCCCCAAGAGGGGCGGCAAGGAGCGCATGTGCGTCGACTTCACCAGCCTCAACCAGCTCTGCCCTCGTGACCCCTTCCAGCTGCCGCGAATTGTCCAGGGCGTTGGCCCCGCTTTCGGCAGCACGCGTATGCCCTTCGGGCTGAGGAACATCGGCGCCTCTTTCCAGAGGCTGGCGCCCTTCACGCCAGGGCCTCGTGAGCCTCCTACTCCTCGCGAGCTCCCGAGGCCTCGCGAGCCCCCTGGCCCCGGAGGAGCGGACTCTCTCGGCGCGCCTCGCCAAGTGGTCTGACGTCGCTACAGCGCGGTTCTGCCAGGTGCGCCCGGCGCGTCGCCTCTCGCCGCGCCTCTCGAGCTTCGCTCCCGGAACCCTATCCTTTTCGTTGTGTGATGAATCTTACTGGTTTTGCACTGATGAGTTATGTTACCTACTTGATCGCCTGTTAAGTTCGGTGTTGACCGAAGAGCGTCGCACGCTCGCGACCCCTCCCCTGACTGTTTTCGTGAGCGGGGGCTAGGCACGGCGCCTGTGCTCGGGTCCGTCCCTGCAGCGCCGCCAAATCCAAGTGACTGAGCTCTGGCTCGCGGGCCTGCTCCCGCGCACATCATCTCACCAAGGTCCTTGGTGCCTTATCTCCTCACGCAACGGCCACGGGCGAGCTAGCAAGCTTGTGCCGCTCCCCCCATCGTGAAATCTATCACATGCAGCCCCTCAGGAGTCGAGCTACGCGAAGACCTCGCGGGTGGCCTCTCGCGAGCCGGCCTCGTGAGGCGAAGACGCTTCGAACACCGAGCCTCGTGAGCACGCCTCACGAGCTGTGTGAGTTCCTCACGAGCTGTGGCTCGCCCGACACCGCTCTCCGCCAAAAGCTAAGTGTGACTGCCTCGCGAGGTGCCCTTACCTTCACTCAAGCTCTCTCCCCTCGCGATCCCGCTGGGTGCTAGCATTTTTCTTCTGCGTAAGCCGCTTGCACGCCAAAGGGGGGCTTCCTGAGCATTGCGCCTCTGGAGCCCTCACTAGCTCCCGGTGCCCCTCACCTCCTGGCCTTGTCCCGGCATTGCGACCGGACATACCAGTGACGACTGAGGCCCTCTCGGGGGCTGGGTCCTGACGCCGTAGAGCGCTGAGGCGAGCAAAGAAAAAAAAACCAGCCTCACGAGAAGACTTCGGGAGAAAGTGCATACAACCCATGTCACAAAAGCACTAAGTTAAACATAGGAGATACTGTTTTCATGCCCCCGCGGGGCTACATCGGTTCAATGCAGGAAAATGAAAAGAAAGAAGGGGCCTAGGCGAGGCGCCGTCACCCTCAAGACTCCAGCGCGGGGTGCCGCGTGCATCCCCAAGCAGGCGCTGCAGGCAAGTGCGGTGCCGTCACCGTGCGCGTGGTGTCCCGGCTCCGGAGTCGTCGTCGCGCGCGCCTAGTCGGAGTCCTCGTCCTCGCTCTTGATGCGGGGGGAGTCGCCGCCGCTTCTGCCCCCGCCGGAGGGGGCGACACCGTCGGAGGAGTCGTCCTCGCTGGAGGAGCCGCTGTAGCTGCCATCCTCGCTCTCCGCGTAGCACTCCAGGCGGCTAAAGGAGAGCCTGAAGATCTTCACGAAGAGCGTGGCGGCCCCGTCGTACTTGAACTGGAGGACATGGCCCCGCTTCAGGCCGCGGGCGAGGGCGAACGACTTCCAACCCTGCCTCAGGAACATCAAGCCCGAGGGGGTGAGCTCCGTCGCCACCCAAGAGGGGCCGTTGCAGCAACCGTCGGCCTGCACCCACAGGCCCAAGAGCGCGCGGTCCGCCATCGCTGCCGCGAAGGAGTCCGGGAGCCGGAGCCAGGTGCAGAGGCTGCGGTGCATGTTCACAATGAACTCACGTGCCGCCTCCGCCGAGTGGCACCCCGCCTGAGGCGGGAGCGCGGCCGCTCCGCCGCGGCCGCCTCGGCCTTGCGCGCCTCGCCCGCCGTGCCCGCGGGTGGCGCCCTTTCCGCGACTGCTGGGCCCGGCGCCGGCAGCCGTCGGGGAACGACCGCGCCCCCGGGGCGGGACCTGCGATGCGGCGGCGGAAGCACGGCCACGCCCTCTTCCCCTCGCCATTTTCGTGGCGGCTCTAGCAAGAAGACGGAGGAAGCTGGAGGAAGGAGAAGATGGGTGGGGGACTCCGGCCCTCCCCTCTCCCTCTTTATCTCGGCGCGGAACTCCCCTCGTCGCTCCACCTTCTCTGGCGTTGGGAGTTGGAGCAATAGCAAGTGTGAAGGAAGGCAATGATGAGCTCGCGTCGCCCGCGGCAGACTTTATGTCAGCGCGAGTGGTTACCGAGGCGTCGTGGGAGAGGTGGAGGCATCCTTAGTCACGTCGTGCGCCACGCGTCGCGCCTGGCCGCAGGCGGTTAGGGCCCGCGCCATTTCGCCCCTCAGTAGGCGGGAGCGCGCGCGCCGCAGGCCCAGGGGCTACTGTCGGACCCGTGGAACCCGGGGTATCCAGGCCCGTCTGCCTTTGGCCCAGGGCGCAACGCCTGGCGTGGGCCTAGCAGGCCGTCACCACCGGACTCTCACCAAGACCCCTCATAAGGCCCTGGCCTCCTGAGGCCTCCTCCTCAGGGAGTAGCAAGCAACGCTCAGCACCACCATCAACGGCCTCGCGAGGTCCTCTCACGAGGCAGCTTCCCGAGTGGCCTCGCGAGGCGGCTTTCCGAGGTGGCCTCCCGAGGCCCCCTCCTGCAGGCGCTTGAGACAAAGGCTATTCGGCTCGGCCGCGCAGTCTCGTGCCCATCACGTGGGTGACGCGCGCGGCGACAGAGGCCGCGCCAGCAGGCGCGGATGAAGATGGTTTCATCTTTTGTGTTAAAGCAGCAGGGCCAGCTATCTACTCTCCAAAGCAACCCCAAAGGTTGCCCGATCGGCGAAGGAATACCAAGACGACGGGCGCGCGGGGCGGAGGTGATCACCGAGCCCACCGGCGCATCATGGATCATGCTTTGGCAGGCGAAGACCACCTTTAGTCAGGATAGCCTGAGCGCATGTCCCCTTTCAAAATCGCCAAGTGTGGCAAGCCTTCCCGCCTAAGTTTCGAGGGGGAAGAGGACCATGGCTGATATAAAGGGCAGTGCTGCCGTTGTAGAGGGGGACTCCGATTCCTGGATCGATTCCAGTTCCCATCGCCCTCAACCTTGTACTCTCTCTCACTAGAGCAATACGAGACAAGCAGGAGTAGGGTCTTACACCGCAAGGTGGCCCGAACCTGGGTAAACCGTAGAGTCCTCGCTCTGTCCCTTGCCGTCGCGCTCTCGCCATCGTCTCGCCGTCGCTTAACCGTGGTAGGAGACGAAGTAGGTAGAACAAGCTCACCCCAGTGTTCGAACCTTTGGGTCCCCGGAGCCCCACTTCCGAAAGACGAAGCAGGACGCCGCGAGGCTGCGGGGAGAGAGGCGGCAGAGGACGTCTAGGAGCATGTCCTCAGGTAGCTGCCCGGTCATGGCATGGGGTCAATATATTACCCAGTTTTCCCGGCCATAAAAAGTTGGTAATAAACTGCGTGGGATTGATACGTCTCCAACGTATCTATAAGTTATGAAGTATTCATGTCATGTTTACAATGATTTTGTATGGTTTTGGTGCACTTTTATATGATTTTTATGGACTAGCCTATTGACCTAGTGCCCAGTGCCAGTTTTTGTTTTTTTTGGCTATTTTTTTGTTTCGCAGAAAAACTATACCAAACGAAGTCCAAATACCACGAAATTTTACGGTGATTTTTTATGGAATATAAGAGACCTAGGAAGCTTCGAGAGGGAGTCAGAAGGTGTCCAGGGGAGCCATGAGCTCACCTGGCACGCCCCCCTAGGGCACGTTGTCTGAGCTCGTGGGTCCCACGGACACCCCCCTGACGTAATTCCAACGCTGAACAATCCTATAAATCCAAAAAAACCCCAGAAAGAAACCTAGAACTCCCATGCCGCCGCCACAAGCCTCTGTTCCGAAGCGATCTCATCCGGAGCCCTATTCTGGCACCCTGCCGGAGGGGGAAATCATCATCGGAGGCCATCTTCATCATCCCGGTGGTCTAGATGATGAGGAGGGAGTAATTCACCCTCGGGGCCGAGGGTATGTACCAGTAGCTATGTGTTTTATCTCTCTCTCATGTTCTTCATTTGGCACGATCTTGATGTATCACGAGCTTTGTTAATATAGTCGGATCATATGGTGTTTCTTCCCTCTCTATCTTTGATGTGATGAATTGAGTGTTGCCCATTGAGGTTTCATTATTGTCGGATTAAATACTTTGGAATTGAGAACACTTGAAGTATTTCTTGCATGTGGATACCCGTGGTGACAATGGGGTATTCTATTAAGTTACTTGATGTATGTTTTGGTAATCAACTTCTGGATTCCCATGGTGACATTGGGGTAATCTAGGCACATAGGCTGATACACGTTCATCCTACTTTCTCCGATAGAAACTTTGGTGTAACCTTTGAAGTTCTTTGTGTGGATTGAATATTATGAATCTAAAATTGTTTGATGCATATCGAATAATTAACTCACGGATACTTGTGGTGACATTGGAGTATCTAGGTAACATTAGAGTTGATTGATGCGTATCATATGGTGTTATTCTAGTACAAACTCTAGGGTTGTTGGTGACACTTATAGCGATAGCTCAATAGATTGATCAAAAAGATAATTTTGAGGTGGTTTTGCTACCTACAATAATTTCATCTTATGTTCTCCACTATTGATAGGAACTTTGGAGTGATTCTTTGTCGCACGTTGAGGGATTGTTATGTGATTCAATTATGTTAGCACTGTTTCGAGATCGCACTAGTGAAAGTATGAACCCTAGGCCCTGTTTCTAAGCATTGCAATACCATTTGTGCTCACTTTTGTTACTTGCTACCTTGCTGTTTTTTATTGTTCAGATTATAAAAACCTATATCTACTATCCATACTACACTTGTATCACCATCTCTTCACCGAACTAGTGCACCTATACAATTTACCATTGTATTGGGTTTGTTGGGGACACGAGAGATTATTTCTATTTGATTGCAGGGTTGTTTGAGAGAGACCATTTCATCCTACACCTCCCATGGATCGATAAACCTTAGGTCATCCACTTGATGGAAATTTGTTGTTGTCCTACAAAACTCTGCGCTTGGAGGCCCAACAGAGTCTACAAAAATAAAGTTGTGTAGTAGACATCAAGCTCTTTCATGGCGCCGTTGTCGGGGAGGTGACTGCATGAAGGTGTATCTTTAGATCTTGCAATTAAATCTTTTAGTTTCTTGTTTATTCACTAGTTTGTTTTTATAAAAGAAAACTACAAAAAAATGGAATTGAAGTTGCATCAAATGCTTTACCTTTATGATGTGTTTCTTGAAAATGATGGATCAGAAAATTGTGCTCAATTGCTAGAGGAAGAATTTATTAAAATATTTAATGTGAGTTCTTTGAATGATAAGCATGATTGCAATGTTGTTTGTACGCTTTCTATGAATATCAATAATGCTAATGATGATTGCACTAGTCATGATAAAAAGGTTTCTTATAAGCATGTCAATTTTTGTGGAGTGCATAAACTTAGTGAGGACAAGCCAATTAGGGATCACAAATTTTGTAAGAAGCATAAGCATGACAAAACTAAATGGTGGCTTAAAGTGATAGATGATTTTGCTAAAAAATTATGTTCTCTTTATCCCATTACTTGTGAACTTTGCAATGAAGTTGGTCATCTCAATTTCCAATGCATGCTTTTTCATGATCGCATCGTGGCCAAATACTGTAATAACTTGATCACCCTTGAACTTTATAATGAACTTTGTCTATTTTTGGGGTGTGAAGAATTGTCACATAAAAATAGTTGGTTTGAAGCATTCATATTCACAGACCATATTGAATGTAATCTAAGAGAAATCTATATATTTTGCGTGGTAAATTGCAATGAGAATGCTTATATAGCCAACTATAGAAAGACGGGAAAACCAATGGAATATAAAAGGAATACTAATGGAAGGGTAAATATTCCCCCTTTCCCTCCTATTTTCTCTCGTGATGAAACATGTGGCAAGGAGGAGCTTCCTATCCAACTAATCTCCTAATTAAGAAGCTCAGAAAAATTAATCAAACCCACACATAATGTGGTGAAGAAGAAGAAAAGAAGAAAAAGTAAAGGTAAAAAGGTATCTCTCCCAAATAATGTTGCTCCTATTGTTGTGCCTCATGAGAATGAATCAAAAATAATTATGGAAGATGATACACTTGACGATGATATTGTTTTTTGGTCTTACGGTACAATGTCCGAAGGAACTATTGAGGATGATTTTGTTATGTCTATTACTTGTTGTGATAATTATGATTGGGAAGATAATGATGCTTCTTATAATCTTGAAAATCTTTTTGGCACCAATTTGGAAAATTATGATGATAATAATTGCTATACTATTGGTGCTATTCATACTGTTAATGATAAGAGTGATTATGCTAATGATATGCAAAACCACAAGCTTGGGGATGCTATATTTGATGAGAATGACATGTTTGAGAATGTATTTGCTGAAAATAATGTTTATCCTAAGGTTGGGGATGCTATGATTAATGAAGATGATCTTTTTAGTCCCCCTACTTTTAATGATCAAATTTATTATGATGATAGCATGCCTCCTATTTATGATGATTGCAATAACAATGAAAGTGAGATTGGAAGAGTGTCAACTTTAGGTAATAATTATCCCACTATTTTTGAGGGTGTTCAATCTTATTATAATGATAAAATTGGATTTGAAGAGGTCATGACTTTATTTAATGTTGAATCCACTACTTTGGAAAAGGTTTCAATTGATTATGATGAGAACAAAGTTGCTACTTATGATGATTATTGTGATGATACTTATGTTATAAAAAGTAGTGATAATTATCTTTATAAAACTTGTCATAATTATGAATACCCTTTTACTGAACATTACCCTTTTAATGTGGAAACAATTTATAGTATTCAAGGTTCATATGATACTCCCACTATTATGAATGAGAAGAAATTTTCTTATGTGGAGAGTAATAAATTTGCTATGCTTGGGGATCATGAAAAGAATGCTTTATGTGATACTATATTGTTGAATTTGTTCATGATGCTACTGAAAATTATTATGAGAGAGGGATATATGCTCATGGATATCTCAATAATACCAAGTTTCCTCTCTACGTGTTGAAAGTTTTGAAGTTATACTTGTTTTGCCTTCCTATGCTAGTTGATTCTTGCTACAATAAATTGTTTGCTTATAAAACTCATATGCATAGGAAGTGGGTTAGGCTTAAATGTGCTTGTCATATGATTCATTATGCTCACTTCATGTTTCAATTCTTTACTTTCACGTGAGCATCATTAAAATCATCATGCCTAACTAAAAAGGCATTAAAGAAAAGCGCTGGTTGGGAGACAACCCAATATTTACCCCTACTATTTTTGTGTTCACATGATTAAGCTACTATATTAATCATGTTTTGCACCTTTTATTTCAATAATGTGCCAAGTAGAGCCTTTGGGATAGCGCAAATGATTGTTGATTTGATTCTGTGCAAAAACAGAAACTTTTGCGTCCAGTGTCTGAATTTTTAGATTTTACTGGAAAGTCAAAAAATTCTGAAATACAAATTGTTTACGTTTTACTAATTTTTCAGAATTTTTGGAGTTATAGAAGTATGGTTTCCATTCAGATCATTACAGACTATTCTGTTTTTGACAGAATCTGCTTTGTTTGCATAGTTTGCTTGTTCTAGTGTTCCCATAGCTTATATTGAGTAATAATACAGTAGGCATTATGTGAGAAAAATTATGAATCTTGTTTTGACATCACCAAAGTGAATGATTTATTCTTTACCATACTAACCTATCTCACAAGTTTCGTTAAGTTATGTGTGATTGAAGTTTTCAATTTTTGGGTGAGATACCGATATGAGGAGAATAAGGAGCGGCAAGACCCTAATCTTGGGGATGCCCAAGGCACCCCAAGGTAATATTCAAGGAATACTCAAGCGTCTAAGCTTGGGGAGCCTTCCACTCTTTCGTCTTCAAAACTATCGGTATATCTTACTTGGAGCTATATTTTTATTCGTCACATAATATGTGTTTTGCTTGGAGCGTCTTTTTGTTTTGCTTGTTGTTTAATAAAATAATTAGATTTAAAGTTTTTATTGGGAGAGAGTCTTTACATAGCTACTTAATTGATTAACTACTCCTTCACTACTGCAGGAATGCCTAGCAGTGGCGGGCGCAAAAAGGCCAGTAGTGGCGGGCCAGACTCCCAGGCCCGCCCGCCACCGACCTCCCGCCACTGCTAGTACCCCATCAGTGGCGGGTGCGCGCCCTCCACTGGTAGAGCACCTCCTGTGGCGGGCATGTCCACCCGCCCGCCACAGCTAGATGCTGTAGTTATGACGGTCAAATTCCGCCTCCCGCCGCAGCTACATCCACCATGACTAAAAGTATAACCAGCAGCAAGAATTTACATATTCGATCATATGCATTACGATGTATCATAGTTTAGTAGCACATTTTATCATAATCAATAAACAAGCTAACAACAAGTTGCCCAAGTACATATAGCAAAGTCTACAGGAATTATGGAGACCACATTATGGAAACCATATTATCGCGTTTATAGAAATGGAGAAAGTACATTCAAGCATCGATCATGGAGACCACATTATGACACTGCACAAATAGTTGACAAGCAAAAGTTCAGCTCCATCATAGCAACTTGCAATTAAGCTCAGCTGCGTGAAGAGTTGTCCTCGTCTCCAATCATCTTCTCGACCTTGGCAGTTTCAAAACTCTCTCGGCAGACTCAACGGCTCCTCGCGCACTCTCTATAGCAGCTTTGCGGCTTCTAGTGGCTTCCCTCGCAAGATCGGGAGATCCTTCATCAGTCTTGGTGTATTGTAGAGCCTTCTGGGTGTCTACTAGGGTCCTCTCTGCATAGGTGAGCACGAACACCGAGTACCCAACCAGCCTCGAGACAGCGTCTAGGGCTATAGGAGTCGTAAAGAGGCCTGTCGGCTCCTCCATCCAAATCGCAAAAGTTGACAGTTAGATAAACCACATTTATACGAAAGCAACTATATAAGAAGATAACTTAAACTGTGTACGGCAACCCTGGATGTCTTTCTTCGGGTGGGCAGTTCTCACTTTTAAGTGGTTGTACATACGTTGGGCACTCCATGACTAGTACTTCGACTGTCGGTGATGATCGTTCTTCACCTTCTCCTCCTCCTTTACCAACGTACCAGAGGAGGAGGCCAGAACGACCCTCTACGACAACAGTCGGTTCATCTCCCAAGTGGTTGTATATATATATGATGTACACTCAATGTTATTTCGACCGTTGGTGAAGGTCGTCCTTCACCTTGTCCTCCTGCTTTACCAAGTTCTCAGAGGAGGAGAAGAGGAAGGACGACCCCTACGACAACAGTCGGTATCCTCCTCTCAAAACAACCCTCATCTTAGTATGTGGATTTAGAGTGAGAATTGCCCCCCTGAACAAAAAATGTAGCTAACAATATCAGTAGACTAATTAAATATTACCTATAGAAAAAAATTTATATAGCTACGAACAAAGAATGTAACTAACAATATCAAACCACTACATTAACTATTATTATGAACGCCTGCAAAGAAAGTTCATATAATCTACGGTCTACGATATACGAATATGAATAAGAAAGTTCCTATAATCTACGAACAAAGAATGTAACTAACAATACCAACACCACTACATTAAAATTTGGGCATGAACTCTGCTTGAAAATGGACATATTAAGTGCTAGAAATTTGGCGAAACGGAAATAAATCAACGTTTCACCAAAACATTAGCTCTTATTATGAATCCCTGCAAAGAAAGTTCATATAGTCTACGGTCTACGATATAAGAATATGAATAAGAAAGTTCCTATAATCTACGAACAAAGAATGTAACTAACAATACCAACACCACTACATTAAAATTTGGGCATGAACTCTGCTTTAAAATGGACATATTAAGTGCTAGAAATTTGGCGAAACGGAAATAAATCAATGTTTCGCCAAAACATTAGCTCTTATTATGAATCCCCGAATCAACGTTTCGCCAAAACATTAGCTCTTATTATGAATCCCCGAATCAACGTTTCGCCAAAACATTAGTTTGTATAATCTACGATCTACGATCTATGAATATAAATAAGAAACTTCGTATAATCTACGAACAAAGAATGTAACTACAATCTATGATCTACAAACCCTAGCTGTAACCCCATAACCCACGTACTCCTAACTCTAACCCTAGCTCCCCTACCAATGTGGGTGGCGGCCACAGCCGCATTGGTGTTGGTGGCGGCCACGGCCGCAATGGCCCCCGTCAGCCGCGTTGGTGTTGGTGTTGGTGTTGGTGTTGGTGGCGACCACGGCCGCGTTGGTGTTGGTGTTAGTGGCCACGGCCGTTGGTGCGGGTGACGGCGGGGATGATGACATCATATCAGATCCCATGGCGATGGCGATGGCGGGGCCGACGGGGCCGGCGAAGAGGATGGCGGGACTGACGGGGGCGAGGAAGAGGATGGCGTGGCTGACGGGGCCGGCGAAGAGGACGGGGAGGCAGAGGCGACGATGGCGTCGAGAGCGAGATCCATGGGGAGAGTTAGGATGAGCGAGAGTGAGTCAAGTGAGGGGGACGACGGGTGTGCGCGGGGGTTGATAAACTGTTTTCTTGCTGCGACGGGCGGCAACGAGCGACCGCCACAGCTATTTTCTGATAGAAGTGGACATCTGGCAGGGATAACTAGTGGCGGTTGCGCGGAGCCACCCGCCAGTGCTTACTCACGTACCTGTGACGGGCCTTAGGGCGCGCTTGATGACCCACAAGTATAGGGGATCAATCATAGTCCTTTCGATAAGTAAGAGTGTCGAACCCAACGAGGAGCAAAAGGAAATGACAAGCGGTTTTCAGCAAGGTATTTTCTGCAAGCACTGAAATTATCGGTAACGAGTAGTTTGATAGCAAGATAATTTGTAACAAGTGACAAGTAGCAATAGTAACAAAGAGTGCAGCAAGGTGGCCCAATCCTTTTTGTAGCAAAGGACAAGCCGGAACGATCTCTTATAATAAGCAAAGCGTTCTCGAGGACATATGGGAATTTCATCTAGTCACTTTCATCGTGTTGGTTTGATTCGCGTTCGCTACTTTGATAATTTGATATGTGGGTGGACCGGTGATTGGGTGTTGTTCTAACTTGAACAAACCTCCCACTTATGATTACCCCGCTTCGCAAGCATCCGCAACTACGAAAGAAGAATTAAGATAACTCTAACCATAGCATTAAACATATGGATCCAAATCAGCCCCTTACGGAATAGCGCATAAACTAGGGTTTAAGCTTCTGTCACTCTAGCAACCCATCATCTAAGTACTACTCCACAATGCATTCCCTTAGGCCCAAAGATGGTGAAGTGTCATGTAGTTGACGTTCACATGACACCACTAAGAGAATCAACAACATACATATCATCAAAATATCGAACGAATACCAAATTCACATGATTACTTATGACAAGACTTCTCCCATGTCCTCAAGAACAAAAGTAACTACTCACAAATCATCTTCATGTCCAAGATCAGAGGGGTATTAAATAGCATAATAGATCTGAACATATAATCTTCCACCAAATAAACCAACTAGCATCAACTACAAGATGTAATCAACACTACTAGCAACCCACAGGTACCAATCTGAGGTTTTGAGACAAAGATTGAATACAAGAGATGAACTAGGGTTTGAGATGAGATGGTGCTGGTGAAGATGTTGATGAAGATTGGTCCTCCCACGATGAGAGGATCGCTGGTGATGTCGATGGCTTCGATTTCCCCCTCCCGGAGGGAAGTATCCCCGGCAGAATCTCTCCGCCAGAGAGCAAAAGTGCTCCTGTCCAAGTTTCGCCTCGAGATGGCGGCGCACCATCCCAAAAGTCTTCTCTCTATTTTTTCTAGGGCAAATGGACTTATATACCAGAAAATGGGGGCCAGAGGCTGGCCAGGGGCCCACGAGCCACCAGGGTGCGCCTTGGGGCAGGGGGTGGCACGCCCTGGTGCCTCGTGGGCACCTGGTTGGCCCCCTCTGGTACTTCTTGGCTCCAGTATTTTTTATTTATTCCAAAATAAATCTCCGTGAAATTTCAACTCATTTGGAGATGTGCAGAATAGGTATCTCTGACATAGCTTTTTTAGGTCCAGAATTCCAGCTGCCGGCAATCTCCCTCCTTGTGTAAATCTTGCATATTAAGAGAGAAAAGGCATTAGAATTGCTCCAGAAAGTGTTATATTGATTAAAAAACACTATAAATAACAGTAGGAAAACATGATGCAAAATGGACGTATCAACTCCCCCAAGCTTAGACCTCGCTTGTCCTCAAGCGAAAGCCGATATCGATAATCATGTCCACATGTTTAGAGAGAGAGGTGTCGATAAAAATAAAATACGGACATAGTAGCATCATGATCATTATTATAACAGCAATATTTATTATCATAGAACTTCTCATGAGCAAGTAACAATTCATCACAACAATAAAGTATAAGGCATAAACTTTCTTGAAAACTAACAAACTATGTTCTCAGTCAACAATGCAATTGCAATTCATAATATTTTCAGGAAGGGTCTCATGTAGGAGCTTTTTAGCAAGTCCACATACTCAACCATCATATAGTCTTCTATGATTGCTAACACTCACAACATATATATGGAGCAAAAAGTTTCAGCCAGACACATAGAAAGACAGGGGCTTATAATTTCGCCTCCCAACTTATTCACCTCAAGGGTGATGTCAACAATAATAACTCATGATCACTCATATCCAACTGGATATATATGCCTAGAGCTCTCCCCACCACATGATGCTTGCAAAAGAGAAAAATAAAAAGGAATAGGGGAGAACACTATTGACTCTTGCATAACAAGTAAATACATAAAAGTAAAATATAGGCCCTTCGCAGAGGGAAGCAGAGGTTGCCATGCGCTTTTTGTTGTTGGATGCACAAGCTTTTAATGCAAAGGAACGTCACTTTATATTGCCCCTTGTGATAGCAACCTTTGTTATACAGTCTGTCGCTTTTATTTCTTTACTATCACAAGTTCGTACAAAGCTTATTTTCCCTTACAATAAAAGTTCAGACATATTTAGAGGCAATTTTTATTGCTTTTTGCACCGATGACAACTTACTTGAAGGATCTTATTCAATCCATAGGTAGATATAGTGGACTCTCATGACATGAAACTCGGTTTAAGGGTTTTGGATGCACAAGTAGTATCTCTACTTGGTGCGGATTTTTGGCTAGCAAAGATATTGGGCAAGCACCACATGTTGGAGGATCTATAACAATATAACTTCTATGTGAATATAAGCAAACATAATTCATTACGTTGTCTTCCTTGTCCAACGTCAACAATTTGACATAAAATACTTAATGGGGGCTCACAATCATAAAAGATGTCCAAGATAGTGTATTTGCATGTGAATCTTCTCTTCCCTTATTAATTATTTCATGAATTGCATCATTGACTAATGCTATGTTTGTTAACTTCCAATAAATTTTACCACTTATACTTTTCTTTATGTAATGTCATTACTTTCCATAAGATTAGCATATGATCACTTTCATTATTTTCATTGCTAAGATTGAAACATGAAAGTAAAGAAGCAAAAACGCAAACTACTCTTTATTATATAACTCTCAACTCGATTACATAGATAGATAGATCACGAAACTAGCACTCAAAAATAGATCATACTAAACTTTTATTCAACTAAATCATGAAATAACTAAGGAGCGAACTAAAAATATGTAAAGATAGCAAAAGTGTAAGTGCATCTAGGGCCACCCCTTGTTGGTTTTGGAGTATTGAAGAAAAACTTGGTTGTGGGACTAATGTGTTTGTGAGATTCACAGGAGAACACAGGTAGAAGTCCCTATTGAATCGGTTTACCAATCGGAGATGACCCCTAAAAATGTATGAAGACATTGAAGACAATGGTGATTCACGAAGACATTCGTGCTGAAGATAATGGTTCATGAAGACATTCATCGAAGACAATGAAGCTTGAAGACATAGTCTTTTGGTAGTTTCATTTTCTTATTTCTTGAGTCATAGGAACCACCGAACTGTCAAGCGGGGTCGAGATAAACGAAGTCAGAAACTGACGTGATGCTCAACCTAAAATCCTATGTCTTCAAGCGAAGACAAATGATAGAAAATCTCTTCCAGAGTTGGTTGAGTCAGCTTTGCTTGTAGCCCAAGTAAAGTTCCCGCATGGGTTCAAATTCCGATCGTTGGACACGTGTCAGTTCCTGAGTGACCAAGGGTCATTTCGGACATATCACGTCGGGTTGCCCCCTGGCTATAAATAGCCACCCCTTCCACCATAAGTTGGTGGCTGCTCCGAGTTAGTGCACGGCTTTTGTCGTTTGAGAGCAACCCACCTCGAAGCTTTTGAGAGAGAAACCTTGCGAGGTGAAAACCCAAAACACCCAGAGCCCAAAGTGATTGAGCATCACTGAATACATTCTGTTCTAAGTGAACTGAAGACTTATTACACTTGAAGACTGTGATCTTCTAGTCGGTTAGGCGTCGCGTTCTGAGCATCCAAGAGTCATTGTGGATTGCCGGTGAACAAAGTCTGTGAAGGTTTGGAAGTCTACCTTGAAGACTTACCAGAGTGATTGGGCGAGGTCTAAGTGACCTTAGCTCAAGGCGAATAAGGTGAAGACGTGGTCTTCTGAGTTCAATCTCAGTCTCCCTAACCAGACGTACAACTATCACAGCAGTTGGAACTGGTCAAACAAATCATTGTCTTCCCCGAGCTCCTGGTTCTATCCTTACTTTTCCTTACTTACTGTTTTGAACTGTGAAGCATTTGCATGCTTGCTTGTGTTTGAAGATATTCCCTGAAGCCATTCATCTGTTTACTCATTTATCTTCATGCTTCTTGTGTTTATGTTCAATGCATGCCTGTATGTATGATGTCTATGCTTGTCATATCTGTTCATCGTATTGATAGGCTTTGCTAGTTCTCATCCTGCTTCCGCTTTCTTCGAATACATTGCATGTTTTCGAAGCCTTTCATAAAAATCGCCTATTCACCCCCCCCTCTAGTCGATAACTAGCACTTTCAATTGGTATCAGAGCAAGGTGCTCCCTTGTTCTGTGTGAATCGGTTTAACCACCTGGAGTTTTAGCTATGTCGACTGCAGGGATAATCAAGGTTTCCGCTGCGTGCCCCGTCTTCGATGGCACTAACTATCCATACTGGAAGGTCATGATGTGAAAGCGTCTTCTGGCCATGGACAGTGAACTATGGACAGTCACTGAATTGGGATTAACTGATCTCTGCAAGATGGCGAATGCTAATGGCATTCGCAGATACACTCAACTCGATGCTCGGGCCAAATACATCATCTCTTCTCGCCTGACCAAGGATGTGTTCACTCGCATCTCCCATCTGAGCAATGCGAAGCTCATCTGGGACAGGATCTTCGACGTCTATGAAGGGGCATATAGACGTGATGATCCCTGGCTTGTGGAATTTGCTAATTCCCTCAGATCTCGGGAACCTGACAACCCTGCTCCTGCCTACTGCTTCATGGCAAGAGGCGCTAAGGTAACTTCACGCGCTGCCTACTTTGAAACCTCAAGTGAAGATGACTCTGAATGTGAATCCAAACCTAGCTATAAGACACTTGCTAAAATTGCAACTGAGCAACAAACTGCTATGGAAAAGATTCAAAAACTGCTAGACAAAAGCGATGATCTGTTGGACGAGGAAATAAATCGAAGTCAATCTTTAATTGAAGACATAAAAAATCTTCAAGTTAAGTATGAAGAGCTCCTAAGTCGTCATGATACCCTCTCATCTGATCACGAGAAGCTCTCCTATGAATATCTTCAAAGGAAGCAAGAGCTTGAGAAGCTGAGAGGGTCTCATGATGATCTTCGGACTGAAAACGATTCACTACTCGCTCAACAGATCAGTTCTTCTGCTGAAATGCCTTGAGCGTGATAATGCCAATTCTTCTGCTGAATGCTCTATTGGTTCTGAAACTGTAATATCTTCAACTACTGTTGTGGCAACTAACCCCTCATATGAGGAAGCCATTGCTATTACTGATGAGAATGCTAGGTTGAAGACATTGCTTGAGACAGGCATGTTTAAGAGTCTCAAAGGGCATCCGACTCTCTGTGATGTCCTCAAGAAACAGATCCTGAACAGAAACCCTTGGAAAGAGGGTATTGGCTTCGAGAGGAGAATCAATGTTGATGGGTCTTACTGGAAACCTGAGCAGTACCCCAAAACTACCTGGGTTGCTGCACAAGGGCCATCAGTGGATCCATCCACCTTATCTGGTTACAACTGTACTAACCCTATCATCATTGATGGGTCCTTTGACTCAAACTATAAACTGTTCAAAAACCAGAATGGTGAAGTGTTTGCCAGGTTTATTGGAACTAACTACAGGAATGGTTCCCCTATGAAGAAGATCTGGGTTCCCAAAAGTCTTCTTGAAAAGCTTCCCGTGAATGTCATCATGACACCACCAGGGAAGAAGACAAACCCCAGAGCAAAAGCTTCATATGGACCAAAGTCTTCATATAGACAAAGGTCTTTGTATGATCGCCCTAACGCCAATATTTTGCAGGGTTACTATGATCAGACTCATGAATATGAGAGACGTTCCTCGAACCATTATGTTCACAAATCAAAGAATTTCTATGCCTATTCATTTGAGTACTCTAACCCCCCTGTGAAGCTATTTGCTAGGGCTTCAAAGCAAAAGTTCTCAGATGATGCACTAAGACTTATTGCTTCTAAGCCACCCCCTCAGATGTGGGTGGTTAAGAAGAACTGATCTCTTTCTTGCAGGGTCAGGTCTCCAGCCGAAAAGCATTGGGTTCTAAAGACAATGCTGGGGACCTGAATAAACTTGTGGGGCACAAGTAAAAATGCCCAAAATGCTATAGAACAAAAGATTCAACATAATTTCTTGATGATTACATTTCCATATCTTTCATGAAACTAATCTTGCATGAAGTATCTGTGATCACATGCTTTATCTTCACAAATTGTCATCATGAAGCCTATCCCACTAACTCTACTGTAGGGTTCACTTCCAAAAGCTACTGAATGGATCATGGACAGTGGCTGCACCAACCATATGACTGGTGACAAAAGCTTACTCATGGACTCTACACTTCGTCCATCTACTCAAAAGCAGATTACTTTTGCTGATACTAGGAAAAGCAAGGTATTGGGTCTAGGTAGGGTTGCAATCTCAAAGGATCGGCACATGGATAAAGTGATGCTTGTCGAATCCCTTGGATTCAACCTCATGTCAGTCTCAATGCTTTGTGATCTTGATATGATTGTCATCTTTGGCAAATTTCGCTGTCTTGTGCTAATGGCTTCTGACAAAACACAAGTCTTCGAAGGTTATCGAAGAGGTGACCTGTACATGGTAGATTTCTCCACAGGACCACAGCTGGCCACATGTCTTCTAGCAAAAGCTTCAGAATGATGGCTTTGGCATCGACGGCTAGGACATGCCGGCATGAGGAACTTGCACACCCTAGTGAAGAAGAAGCACATCATTGGGATCGAGGGCGTCAAGTTCAAGAAGTATCATCTGTGTGGAGCATGTGAAGCCGGGAAGATGACTAGGGCGAAAGACCCCTCGAAGACAATCATGACGACCAGTCGTCCCTTCGAGCTGCTACACATGGACTTATTTGGCCCTACTCATTACTCCACTCTTACTACATCTGCACACCATATGGCTTCGTGATTGTTGATGATTATTCTAGATATACATGGGTGCATATAATCCTGTATAAGACTAAAGTGCAGGATGTCTTCAGGCGGTTCGCCAACTGTGCAATGACCAACTATGGCGTCAAGATCAAGCACATCAGGAGTGATAATGGCACCGAGTTCAAGAACACTGGGCTCGACACCTATCTTGACATTCTTGGCATCACTCACGAGTTATCAGCTCCATACACTCCTCAGCAGAATGGCGTCGTGGAGCGCAAGAACAGGACTCTCATTGAGATGGCTCGCACTATGCTTGACGAATACAAGACACCACGCAAGTGGTGGCCCGAAGCCATTGATATTGCATGCCACATCATCAACAGAGTATATCTTCACAAGTTCTTCAAGAAGACATCTTATGAACTGATCACTGGTAAGAAGCCAAATGTAAGTTATTTCAAAGTATTTGGTGCCAGGTGTTGGATACGAGATCCACATCACACTTCCAAATTTGCACCAAAAGCACATGAGGGTTTTATGCTTGGTTACGGAAAGGATTCGCACACCTATAGAGTCTTCAACCTCTTTCACTACAAAGTGGTTGAAACTGTAGATGTGCGGTTCGATGAGACTAATGGCTCGCAAAGAGAGCACCTGCCACTTGTGATAGATGAACCCCCTCCTAGTGAATCCATCAAGCAAATGGGTACTGGAGAAATAATACCCACTGAGGAACTCGGAGATGAAGAGGTTGTGATACCTACTCCTGTCCAGCGTGAAGACAATGATCAGACTGAAGATAATGCTGAGCCTGAAGACAATGCTCAGCAAAAGCAAAATCTTCGCCCTGTACATCCTCGCGTGGCTAATGAAGTTCAGATCGAGAAGATAATCGACAACATCAACGCACCTGGTCCTCTCACTCGTTCAAGAGCCACACAGCTAGCAAACTTTTGTGGGCACTTCACTTTCGTCTCCATCAATGAACCCACCAAAGTCACTGAAGCCTTCATGGAACCTGAATGGATTCAAGCTATGCAAGAAGAGCTTCAGCAATTTGAGCTGAACAATGTGTGGGAACTTGTCAAGCGTCCTGACGCTCGTAAGCACAATATCATTGGAACAAAATGGATCTACCGCAACAAGCAAGATGAACATGGTCAAGTTGTCAGAAACAAAGCTCGTCTAGTCGCAAAAGGATACACACAAGTGGAAGGAATTGACTATGATGAAACCTTTGCTCCTGTGGCTAGACTTGAAACCATCCGCATACTTCTTGCTTATGCAAATCATCATGATATTCTTCTATATCAAATGGATGTGAAGAGTGCCTTTCTAAATGGCAAAATTGAAGAAGTCTATGTTGCTCAACCACCTGGGTTTGAAGATCCAAAGCACCCTGATAAGGTCTATAGGCTCAACAAGGCATTGTATGGCCTCAAGCAATCCCCACGTGCCTGGTATGATACACTCAAGGAATTCCTGAAAAGCAAAGGCTTCAAACCTGGTTCACTTGATCCCACTCTCTTCACCAAATCATATGATGGTGAACTGTTTGTGTGCCAAATCTATGTGGATGACATTATCTTCGGCTGCACTGACAAACGATATAGTGATGAGTTCAGTCATATGATACAAGAGCAATATCAAATGTCCATGATGGGAGAGCTGAAATTCTTTCTTGGTCTTCAAATTCGCCAACAAAACAATGGCATCTTCATATCACAAGAGAAGTATCTCAAAGATTGCCTGAAGAAGTTTGGAATGCAAGATTACAAGGGTTACAAGACGCCAATGCCAACAAATGGTCATCTGAGTACTGACGACAATGGTAAAGAGCTCGATCAAAAGGTATACCGCTCCATGATTGGTTCTTTATTGTACTTATGTGCATCTAGGCCAGATATAATTCTTAGTGTTTGCATGTGTGCCCGATTTCAAGCGGCACCAAAGGAATTGCATCACCTCGCTGTGAAGCGAATTCTTAGATATTTAGCTCACACACCAACACTAGGATTATGGTATCCAAAGGGCTCAGAGTTTGATTTGGTTGGCTATTCTGATTCTGATTATGCTGGAGATAGGGTGGATCGAAAATCCACATCAGGCACTTGTCACTTTCTTGGACGTTCACTTGTATGTTGGTCTTCAAAGAAGCAGAAATGTGTATCACTCTCTACTGCTAAAGCTGAATACATTGCTGCTGGATCATGTTGTGCACAGCTTCTCTGGATGAAGCAAACTCTCAAGGATTATGGCATCAACTAGAAGAAGGTTCCGTTATTCTGTGACAATGAGAGTGCAATCAAGATTTCTCACAATCCTGTCCAACACTCCAAGACGAAGCATATTGAGATTAGACACCACTTTCTTCGTGATCATGTGCTCAAAGAAGACATTGATATCCTTCACGTCAACACTGAAAATCAGCTGGCAGATATCTTCACGAAGCCTTTGGATGAGAAGAGGTTTTGCAAGTTACGGTGTGACCTAAATATCTTAGAATCCTGAAATGTCCTGTAAGAGGGCATACATCCAAACACTTATGCATAATTGACGACTTTGGTGCACAACACACGAAGTAACGTATGTCTTCAATTCATGAAGATATACACTCTAAGTGTGAAGATATTAAAAAGGATTTTGACTTCAGAGCGCCACGATAATGGTGCGCCGTGTCTGGGTCTAATACTTCCTATACGGTGGGTAACGCCACCACCAAACTTTTCTTGAAAATTTTCATTTGGCGTCACTTCTGTTGCATTATCTTCCTGATTTGGATTGTCTTCATGAATGGTTTTATCTTCGCATTCTATTTGACTTCATTGCCTATAATATATATATATATATATATATATATATATATATATATATATATATATATATATATATATATATATATGAGTTTGTCCTCAACAGCATTCACCTATAGCTATGGTTTCAACCTGTGTTTTTGAACTAGGTGAATGTGATCGGACCCTTTCCCCTTCTGTGCTTATCTCGTCCAGTCTCTCTAAATCTTCATATGCATTCTATTTGACACATGTCGATTGTCTTCACTATGTCCTTGTCAGTCAAAGATTTTGAGACAAACTTTAAAATGATTTTCATCTCTATTCAATTTACCTGCATCCGCAGAAGGCGGAACGACCGCCCGCCAAAACAGCTGGTCGTGGGGTCAAGGCGTGGTCGCAACAACCGCACATGTGCGCCACGCGTCGCCTAGATATGTATCGCCAGGGGCATATCTGTCTTATCCCCCAGACCAGGCCAACTCTTATAAATACTTCGCCCCTGGTTCCATTAATTTTCTACACCCCTGTCGCCGTCATCCTCGCATAACCCTAGCGCCGCCGCTAACTTCATCTTCGCCGGAGGAGAAGCACTTCGCTGCCACGACCTCTTCGACGCCGTACTCACGCCGGCCGCGGGCATCTTCCCACCGTCGCCGCCGTAGCTGTTCTCCATTGCCAAGTTATGGCATGGGGGATTGAACTGCTCAGCCTCCCTTCGCCTCGTTGAGTTGTTCTTCGTGCGACTTCTTGCAGTTTCATCTCGACTCTCCTGAAGGCAGTTCCTGTCAGATCCGCAGTGTGAAGCCAACTAATCCTGTGAAGCCAATGGCCAGTGGTAAATCTGCGAAGAAGGAAGGAAGGCAACGATGAGCCAACACTGCTCTTGACCTCCCTCCAGATCTGTATGAGTAGTATAAATCTGATCCTGATGAAACCTATGGTGAACGCAAATCTCGTGTGCAATGGATTCGCCGCTACTGGGCAGAGCAATGGTTTCGTTATCATTTTGTTACACAAGAGTATGCTGAGAAGAATGCAGTCAGGCCACCATGGGCGGATATTGTGTACCGGAAGCTTATTCCGAAGACAAAGGCTGACACCATTGCCCAGAACTTCTATCCTTGCATGGTAAGAGGTGTGATGCCCGAAGATGCTGACCCATCCAGCATTCGATGGTGTCGTGAAGATGATCTGTTTGAAGCCAATTATCAGTTTGCAAAGGCTTCAGCAGATGCCAACAAGGAGTTTGGTGTGAACTTCAACCCTGGTCCAGCAGAACCAAGACCCGATGGCTCCCGACAAGCAGAACCCAATCTGACTGGGCCATGGGATAGTCTTCAAGCATATGTTGAGAATATCAACGCTCTTCATGCCGCTGCCGCTAATGCGCGTGGAGAAGCCCATGCTAAAGACATTGCTTCTGCCTCCCCCAAGACGCAAAGAAAGCCAAAGGGCTCCAAAGCCAAAGAGGGGCAATCTGCCAAGTCTACTGCTGCTCCATCTGCTTCAAGAGTGAAGCCTGTGAAAGATGCACCTCCTGAAACCAGTGTGCAGTCTGAAGATGTGTCTCGGAACATCCCGAAGACAAAGAAACCTGCTGGGCGTGGCCCCAAACGAACAACCACGTTGACTGATGACGACGCCATTATTGATTTATCTGATGATGAGTTTGATGATGATGCCCTTGAGCTCCTCATCAAGAACAAGCAGGAAGAGGATGATATCTTCAAAAACTTGCCTCTGTTCGACCATGATATTCTTAACAACTTCATTGACGAATGGTTTCGTGACCCGTCTCTGTCGATTGACGACTTGCAGCTTCCGATTGACATCAGCGTCACGTTCCAAGGCTTCATCAACAACGAACTTGCGGTTGTCATGAAAGTGCTTGAACAGAAAAACAAGATTGAACATGAGAAGAGACTATTCAAGAAGCACCTGTCCAAATTCAGCGTCGTAGAAATTCAAGGCTACAAGAAGATGATGGCCGAGCTGAAAGAGGAATTTCACAAGCTTCGTGATGATGCCAAATGTGCCAGAGAACGTCTCAAGCACTATGCTGAGAAGACAGTGCAAGCCCACAATGAGGGCTTGAAGAGAAAAGCACTTGGTCGCCTTGCCATTGATCCCAAGCTGACCAAGAAAAAGAAGAAGCAGCACGAGACCCCTGCTGCAGAGGCCCCAAGGCAAGATGAGCCTCGGATTGTCTTCCCACCATCTATGCTTGCTTCGAAGCCATCCGTTCCATCAGTTGCCTCTGAGAAGAAGAAGACACAGCAAGCTGAAGCCGAAGCTCGCAAGCGCAAGCAATCAGAAGCCTCTGCTACTCCTTCATCTCAAAAGCGTCGGAAGACGAAGTCTTCAAAGGCTTCGCGCAAGGCACAAGCAGAAAATGCTCAATCAGCTTCTCAAGAGCCACTGCTCGTGACGCCGATATCTGTTGCTCCCCCTGCCTCTGGAAACACCGAGAGAAGAGTTATCATGCATGAACCTGCTACCACAGAGGTTCCAGTTACTGAAGAGATTCCGGCTACTGATCCCACCGTAGCTGAAGACATTGGTACTGATGCCAATGTGCAAAATAATGATGATGAAGTCCTTCCTCAGCTCATCGAGAACATGGTATCATCGCCTGTTCCTAAGCACAGTGAACCGATCAGCATTGGTCGCCCACTAACGCCAATGGATCAAAATGAAGTCATACCCCACACTCCTCCTCCTCAAGCTGCAACCACTGATGAGCCTATGTTGCCCGATACTCCTGAAGCCATGGTTGAAGACAATTCTTCTCCAAAGGCGTCGCCCATCTTCCGAAGGCTTCGCCGTGGCCCGTGGATGACCAGCATTTCTGAGGAGGTAGTGCATCATGATGCCTCTGCTTCTCAAGAGGATATTCAAGGAGATGTTCCACCCACCAACACAACTCAGACTGAAGACACGCAAGCTGATCATGTACAGACTGTATCTGGTGAAGCCCAACCTGAGCAGGAAGCCCAACAGTCTGAAGTTATACAGGCTACAACAGCCGAAGACGTTCAAGAGCAGCCTCCTGTGTCTAACACTGCTGCTGCTGGTACAAATGTGGCCCCTGAATCTGAAGCCCTAGCCATAGAAGGAAATCTGAATGCCACTACTGAAGCTCCTGCCACCTCTGAAGCCATTGTGCTCTCTGACGCCACTGCTGTCATGGCATACAACAGGGCTGGAGAACTTGTGCCTGTCAACTGGCCTCGTCTTGCATCACCAGAAAGACCTGGCCCAATATATGAATTCCATGTTGACAACCGGCCTCTTGTTTAGAAGCCAATGCCGAGGCTGCCAAGGCTTCGAGGAGCTGCTTCCACCGACTGCCCCTTCAGTGTCATTAGCTTCAGGTATGATAATACCTTCTTGGACCGCTCCAAGAACCCATACACAAAGCCAAGGATATCTTCTGATAGGTTCTGGAGCTATCAACAACAAAGCTATTACATGAGTGTCCTCTACAATCAAGACCGGATTCATCCTCACAAGCGCCTCAACTTTGAAGCTATGACTGATCTGCCATGTCTGGATGAAGCCATTGATTGTCTTCGTGATGTAGGTCTGCTTCCTTTTGTGACAGACAAAGAACACTGGAACGAGGAGCTGCTGCTGCAATTCTATGCCACCCTCCACATCTCTGGATTCCACAAAGATATCAAGACTTGGACTCTTCACTGGATGACTGGGGATGTTCACCATGAAGCCTCTACTCAAGATCTTCTCGAGCTCACGAACCTGCCTGCTCCTGGTGATATCTATGAACCTGGCTGTGAAGCCTATGACAGAGCTGTGGAGAGTATCTTTCAGAAGCCAGAGCCAAACATGACTCAGATGCTCACCTTGATGAAACCATTGCCTGTTGAAGCCGATTGTCCCAAGGAGTTTCTTGTCAATGACCTCCAGTACTTGCCTCGCACTATCTATCATATCCTAAGGCATACACTATGGCCTATCAAAGGGCACTCCTCGTCGAGCAAGGTTGAAGGTGCTATGAAGACAATGCTTTACAACATCATCTATGGCATCAGATTCAACACCAACGACTTCTTCATCAGACAGTTAGCTGCATCTGGCATGGACCTATTTGGCCTCAAGATTTATGCTCCCTGGATAATGTGTCTCATCAAGATTCGCTCTTCTGTGCAATATCAACCATCAAGCCGAAACCATCACATTTTTCTGCCTGAGATTGCACATGTTGAAGACATCTATCCAGTTGCTGCTAAGACTCCAGTGGTCGAAGTTCCAGGCTCTCACAGCGGTGCTGTTCATGTTGAAGCCATCCATATCCCCAATGCAACTTTAGCTGGTCATCTCACTGGCCAGTTTCGCCAGCCACGTGAAGCCAATACTGAAGCCACCACAAGCACTGTGCCTCCAAGACCTCAAAAGCGTGCGCGAGTCTTATCCGACAGAGAGCTTCTTGTTTCTCTTCATCAGAAGCAAGACAAGCATCATGACTGGCTCAAGAGGCAAATGAGGAGCCTCATGACTGATCTCAACAGAGTGCGCAATCTTTCCACCAAGAATGCGTTTGTTGCACATGAAGCCAGCCGCCGGGCTTGGAAGAGTCTCACACTACTTTGCTCTGAAGATGACCTTGTTGCCGATGGCTTCAAGGAAGGCTTCAACTTTGACTCCAAGCCTCCTGCTACAGCGAAGTGGCGTGGTACTCCATCTCTTGAAGACTCAGACTATTCTTCTTCAGCGCCCACTGTCGTCGCACGGGTGGTTGATGAGGAAGATGATGCTACTTCTCCGCCAATGGCTTCACTACATCAAGACGCTGCATCAGGACCCTCTGCACCGCGCAACTCCACCATCGACCTGGCTGCCCCAACATCTTCGTCGCCTCCAAGGGACGTGTAGACACCCTATGTCTTCACACCTTTTTGGTCACTTGTTGACAAAAGGGGGAGAAGCATATGGGTTGATAGTCTTCAAGCGGAAAAATTGGGCTGGGCTTGATATATTTTGTTAAGTTTACAACTCTCGTTCTTGAACATTTGGTTTTGGGTTGTAAAACTTAAGTCCTGATGGACGTCTGCTACATTCATGTTTTTTTGCTACTGTTTGTGCGCTACTTAACGTTGATATTATGCGCATGAAGTCATTTCGCAGACGCCCATATTTCATTGTGCATGTCATTATCTTCAATATATTTTGTATGCACATGTTGAGACTTCATGAATAGAGGGAGATCTCCACAAAGTCAAACCTGCCATGTGCATTTGCATTCAAATGCAAATTACTTATATGCACATCTTCAGGGGGAGCCCCTCCTACTTCATGAAGCCAAACCATCTGTACCTTAACTTCACCTATTTTTATCCCCGTTGAAAACTTCAACCAGTTTGTCATCAATCACCAAAAAGGGGGAGATTGTAAGTGCATCTAGTGCCACCCCTTGTTGGTTTTGGAGTATTGAAGACAAACTTGGTTGTGGGACTAATGTGTTTGTGAGATTCACAGGAGAACACAGGTAGAAGTCCCTATTGAATCAGTTTACCCATCGGAGATGACCCCTAAAAATGTATGAAGACATTGAAGACAATGGTGATTCATGAAGACATTCGTGCTGAAGATAATGGTTCATGAAGACATTCATCGAAGAAAATGAAGCTTGAGTCATAGGAACCACCGAACTGTCAAGCGGGGTCGAGGTAAACGAAGTCAGAAACTGACGTGATGCTCAACCTAAAATCCTATGTCTTCAAGCGAAGACAAATGAGAGAAAATCTCTTCCAGAGTTGGTTGAGTCAGCTTTGCTTGTAGCCCAAGTAAAGTTGTCGCGTGGGTTCAAACACTACAAGAAATATGCTATCTTGTAACCCTCCAAATTGGTCCCTGGATGGTCGTTATTTTTCATTTATGACCTTTTTGTGACCAAAAACAGTTGGTCAAAAGCTGACCATCTTTAATGAAACTTAACGACCTTCTTTGTGAAATGATCGTAGAAGGTTACGACCAAAATAAAAGGTCGTAGATTTTACGACCAATTGTTTTGGTCACTGGCAGTCTGCCCAGACCACGTCAGATCCAACGTGGCAAAACTACGACCAAACAAAATGGTTGTAGATCAGAATCGGCCCGGTCCAGTTCGGTCTGTTACATGGGCCAAGCCCAACAATTCAACCCATTTATATATTTTTTTGCTGTCAGTTTTTGTCAGTTACATGGGCCAAGCCCAACATTCCAGCCTTCTATTTATTTCTGGGCCGTGGCCTTTTAACATTGTTTGGGCCATTATATTTTGGAGCTGGTCCCACAAATCAGATGGGTCCCACTTGTCATCATCTCACACATTGGGCCCACTTGACAGAAATTTCAAAAGTTCTCAGATTATTTTCATAAGTGGGTCCCACGAGTCAGGTTTCCATTCCACACGTTTTCATATCACATACATAATCAATATTTCAAACGGAACAGTACAAATGTAGTTCATCAAATAACACTAAGTAAGTCTACTTCAATCTGTACATAGTCTATTACAACCCAGATATGCCTACTATTACAATATTACAATATTTACAGTCTATTACAGTCAAACAGAAGTGACAACTCTTTGCTGAGTAGGGCTATACGGCTTTGAACTTCAAATTTCATAGACCTGGAGCTCCTGTAAAAGAGTGAACACATAGGCTACCAGCATTAGAGTGGCTATTATTCCTGGAGTAGATTTGCAAACCTCCAGGTTTAGTGTACAAACTATCGAAAAATTATATATTGAAAGAAATTTCATAGAAATGTAGATTTATGGACCAAATATATGATAAAGCGGCAAATTCAACCAACTTCAAAGACCTAGATATTTTAGAGACCAATTATATCAGAACACTAGATGTTTATGATGCATCTTCGCAGAACCACAAGAACACTAGATATAGTATAATATGATTCCAGGAGTATAATGCTAACCACAAGAGCATCAATCGGCGGGAGGTATATAGCTAGCAAACCATCTACTAGACATCATCAACACTTGAACAATAACATGTCCGGCAAGGAAACAAAAAATGGGACAAGTACTCATTCTAGATGGCAACAAAACATGTCCAGGAAGGCCATCCAATGGTTTCAGCCACATCCTAATAAAACAGCGGCACTCTAATACTACTAATTAGCAGCAGCAAATCAAGTAGCCAGATGACTACCACCACAACAATTAAGCACCAGCACTTAATCATCGACGCAATAGTCAGCAAGGTCTCAACCACGGCGCAAAAAGCACCAAAATCCTAACTAACCCATGAAACAGAGCATGGTTGTAGCAGAGGAAAGGGAGGAGCTCACAGTGGTGGTTTGTGTAGCCGATGTCGAACAGCCTCCGTCCGTCGCTTGCGAGCACCATGCACCTTGGTTGGCCATGAAGCCCTTGTCCTCTGCTGCACGGATTAAATCCAAAGCATCGCTATTGCACATGGATAGGAGGAGTCAGAAATTTTGAGGCCAAATTGAGAAGGGAATAGCGTAAAGTCTGCAGGTGCATGAGGAAGGAAAGCAATGAAAAAGCATCACTTCGAGGAGTAGAATCCTAACCACAAGAGCATCAATCAGCAGCAGGTATATATATAGCTAGCAATAATACCATGTACTCCCTCTGTAAAGAAATATAAGAGCATTAAGATCCCTAAAGTAGTGATCTAAACGCCCTTATATTTCTTTACGACGGGAGTAGTAAACAGCAGCAGCATCACTTGAACCATGACATGTCCAGCAAGGAAACAAAAAATGGGAAAATAATGATCCACTACAGTTTAGTTGATACGAATCGCAAACCACTACAGCAATTGGCAACATTACTAGAGAATGCGAAAATAGAAGTAACAACAACAATATGGTACATCTCAAAAAATTTCCAGCAAGTGGAAAGACCCATCTCAATCACAGTTCAAGAATATCTAATCACACATTGCATACAAAAAGATGATGGAACCAGTGTGTATGCCATTGTTGACACTGATTACAATCAGGTCCAAATGATAACCAACAGAAATCTGTGATTCTAATCCTTTGATCCGAACCCTGCAGCCTCAAACAAGCAATCTGTGATTCTAATTCTGTTCACCCCACCCATGGGCATTTGAATTAAACTGAAACAAGCCACCAATGGTTGGCTAATATAGTCTAGAACATGGCATATGATGGCAGTACATATGAAACAAACAACAGTCTGTACTTGCATCATGTGTAGAACAAAATCACGGTCACCTCTACAGCACTTCTAGCTAGAGAGCCATAATAATTCTACTAGGAGACAATGTAAACACAGAGTCACACCATTGAAGAGAAGAGGGAAATTTTTCAAACTGAAGAAACATGCACATCATTTAGTAACCAGCTAAACCAATCCCTGTAGGTGCATGCTGTAACAATAAGCAAGCATAATTGTGCACTTGGTAGTTCGTCCTACTCCTGTTTACCCCACCGCACGCACCCATGGGCATGAGAGAAAATTGTTACAAGCCAACCACTGATGGTTTGCTAATCTAGAAGATATGGCACATGATGGCAGTACTACATATGAAACTAACAGGACTCCACACATGCATGTATATATAAACAGTCACCTATACATCAATTGTACAGAGCCATGATTTTACACTTTTTTCAGAGAGGTAAAAGACATACTAGTCGGCGAAATTGCACTCGCGCTGCATCACATCAGATCGGGAACCACCGAAGGCAAAACTGGTAGCGACACGAACCTAACCAGTTTGCAAATCAGGATGGGGTGCCGTGCACATGAGAAAGGAAACATGCCCTTATGATACCTACAACATCAGATGAGGCATGGCGAAATCGATCGATAGCAGCACGAAGGAAGCTCCTAGCCAGTTGGCAAACCCGGATAGCGCTACTTATGCCGTACGCAAACATGCCTTTATGCCGTACGCATGCAAAATCCGACAGATCCATCCCACCAAATCCATCCGCGCAGGAAGGAAAGGTTCACGGGACGCGGACCACTCCGGCACATTCCGGACACCAGAATCCACCGCGCAGTAGAGGATCATCATCATCACGAGAAAAAAAGAAAAACAGAGGCGATGGTATGGTACACTAGGGGAGGGGAGGGGAGAGGGAGGAGGGCGGATCTTATGGTGGCGAGCGGTGACGTGAGGTCTCGGCGGCGCACGGCGTGGAGGAGCAGCGAGGCCGCCATGGCCATGGGTGGGGTGAACCCATTGGGGCGGCGGATCTGGTCGATTGGGACGTGCGCGCCGGATCTTGTCTGAGGGGAGGATGGAGCGGAGGGAGGGTGTCGCGGTGGTGTGCTGGGAGCCGCAGATTGCAGCCGGAAGTCGCCGGGATCGGCCACTGTAGGTGGCGGCGGCGAGGAGTCGTGGGGACAGAGGGATGGGGCTCGCGAGAGGATGGATGTCGTGAGATTTCTGTCTTTCTTTTTTTTTTCTCTCGTTTCTTTGGCAGGAAATAGAAAGGCAGCCAGCCAATCACATGCAAGGCCACGGATCCTCCCCCAGATCAAATCCTGGCCATCTACTCCTCCTACATCCAACGCTCCAAAACCCTCCCCTCATCCAACACACACATCTCTCTCTCTCTCCTTCTCTTCTTTTTTTTCGATCGGTTTAATTTTTGCCTCTATTTTTTGAAGAACCTACACAGTATTTGTTTCAAAATTGGACCGCACCAATTTTCAAAAATATTAGAACACATTTTATGTATAATAAAGCTTTTCATACACCTCCATCAAATTGACAAATTTCCGTCGATTCACCAGGAAGCGGATCAAATTTGAACTACAGCTGCCTCATCGTTTGCTCTTTATTTTTATAAAAATCATTTCTAGGTACATACGTAGCTATTGAATCAGAGATACAGCATGAGTTTCGCAAGATTCAACCCCTATCTACGAACGGTCATGCCCGCCATTTTGACCGCATTTTGAAACCTACATAAGAAATCCAAAAAATATCAAAAAAAAATTGAAAACCTTCGCATTGTGTCATTATATGTGACCTAGTTTCATAAAAAAGTGTTCTAAAAAATGAGCTTTCATGTATGAAGATCCATGGCTTTCAAGGCAAATGGCCAATGTTATGGCGACATTCATGGCATAGTTTTTTTTCAAATGATATCATATTTTGCACAATTTTGAATCTTGGAATTACAATCAATGTTGCCGAAGGGAGTTTTCACTTTCTTTGCACGAAAAAAAACATTTTCGATTTTCCGAGTGTCCAAAATGAGTTTTTTTGTGAAGAACCTACCAAATATTTGTTGCAAAATTGGACAAAATCAATTTTTTAAAATACTAGACCATATTGAATGTATAATTGACCAAATGGTTCGGTGTCAAAACCTTTTGATCCACCTCTCGTGAAAAAAGACAAATTTTCGCTGATTTAACAGGAACCGGGTCAAATTTGAACTACAGCTGCCTCATAGTATGCTCTTTATTTTTTCCAAAAATCATTTCTAGGTACATAAGTATCTATTTAATAATAGATACTCCAAAAGTTTTGCAACATTCAACCCCTAGCTACGAACGGTCATGTCCGCCGTTTTGATCGCATTTTGAAACGGGCATAAGAAATTCAAAAAAAATCAAAAAAATTGAAAACCTTCACATTGTGTCATTATATGTGACCTAGTTTTCAGGAAAAATAACAAACTTGGACTACGGCAAATGTCTTAAAAAAGTGTTCTCAGAAACGAGCTATCATCTATGAAGATCCATGGCTTTCAAGGCAAATGGCCAATGTTATGGCAACATTCATGACATAGTTTGTTCAAATGATATGATATTTTGCACAAGTTTGCATCTTGGAATGACAAACAATGTTGCCAAAGGGAGTTTTCGGTTTCTTTGCACGAAAAATTCATTTTCCATTTTCCGAGTGCCCGAAGTAAGTTTTTTTGTGAAGAACCTACCAAATATTTTTTGCAAAATTGGACCAAATAAATTTTATAAAATATTAGGCCATATTTAATACTCAAATGACCAAATGGTTGGGTGTCAAAAGCTTTTGATCCACCTCTGGTGAAAAAGACAAATTTCCGCAGTTTCAGCAGGAAGTGGGTCAAATTTGAACTACAGCTGCCTCATAGTTTGCTCTTTATTTTTTCCAAAAATCATTTCTAGGTACATAAGTATCTATTTAATAAGAGATACTTCAAAAGTTTTGCAAGATTCAACCCCTAGCTACGAACGGTCATGCCCGCCGTTTTGACCGCATTTTGAAACGGGCATAAGAAATTCAAAAAAAATTGAAAAAATTGAAAACCTTCGCATTGTGTCATTATATGTGACCTGGTTTCCAGGAAAAATAACAAACTTGGACTACGGCGAATGTCTTTAAAAAGTGTTCTCAGAAACGAGCTATCATCTATGAAGATCCATGGCTTTCAAGGCAAATGGCCAATGTTATGGCAACATTCATGACATAGTTTGTTCAAATGATATCATATTTTGCACAAGTTTGCATCTTGGAATGACAAACATTTTCAATTTTTTGAGTGCCCAAAATGAGTTTTTTTGTGAAGAACCTACCATATATTTGTTGCAAAATTGGACCAAATTATTTTTCTAAAATATTAAGCCATATTTAATGTACAATTGAACAAATGGTTGGGTGTCAAAAGCTTTTGATCCACCTCTCGTGAAAAAGACAAATTTCCGACGATTCAGCTGAAGCGGGTCAAATTTGAACTGCAGCTGCCTTATAGTTTGCTCTTTATTTTTTCCAAAAATCATTTCTAGGTACATAAGTATCTATTTAATCAGAGAAACTCCAAAAGTTTTGCAAGATTCAACCCCTAGCTACGAACGGTCATGCCCGTCGTTTTGACCGCATTTTGAAACAGGCTCAAGAAATTCAAAAAAAAATCAAAAAATTGAAAACCTTCGCATTGTGTCATTATATGTGACCTAGTTTTCAGAAAAAATAATAAACTTGTAATACGGCAATTATTTTAAAAAAGTGTTCTCAGAAATAAGCTATCATGTGTGAAGATTCATGGCTTTCAAGCCAAATGATCAATCTTATGGCCACATTCATGGCATAGTTTGTTCAAATGATCTCATATTTTGCACAAGGGTGCATCTTGGAATGGCAAACAATGTTGCCTAAGGAAGTTTTCATTTTCTTTGGACGAAAATTTCATTTTCCATTTTTCGAGTGCCCAAAATGAGTTTTTTTGTGAAGGACCTACCATATATTTGTTGCAAAATTAGACCAAATAAATTTTCTAAAATATTAGGCCATATTTAATGTACAATTGAGCAAATGGTTGCGTGTCAAAAGCTTGGATCCACCTCTCGTGAAAAAGACAAATTTCCAACAATTCAGTTGGAAGCGGGTCAAATTTGAACTACAGCTGCCTTATAGTTTGCTCTTTATTTTTTCCAAAAATCATTTCTAGGTACATAAGTATCTACTTAATAAGAGAAACTCCAAAAGTTTTGCAAGATTCAACCCCTAGCTACGAACGGTCATGCCCGTCGTTTTGACCGCATTTTGAAACGGGCACAAGAAATTCAAAAAAAATCAAAAAATTGGAAAACCTTCGCATTGTGTCATTATATGTGACCAAGTTACCAGGAAAAATAATAAACTTGTAATTCGACAATTATTTTAAAAAAGTGTTCTCAGAAATGAGCTATCATGTGTGAAGATTCATGGCTTTCAAGCCAAATGATCAATCTTATGGCCACATTCATGGCATAGTTTGTTCAAATGATCTCATATTGTGCACAAAGGTGCATCTTGGAATGGCAAACAATGTTGCCGAAGAAAGTTTTCATTTTCTTTGGACGAAAATTTCATTTTTCATTTTTTGAGTGCCCAAAATGAGATTTTTTGTGAAGGACCTACCATATATTTGTTGCAAAATTAGACCAAATCAATTTTATAAAATATTAGGCCATATTTAATGTTCAATTGACCAAATGGTTGCGTGTCAAAAGCTATGATCCACCTCTCGTGATAAGGACAAATTTTCGCCGATTCAGGAGGAAGCGGGTCAAATTTGAACTGCAGCTGCCTTATAGTTTGCTCTTTATTTTTTCCAAAAATCATTTCTAGGTACATAAGTATCTATTTAATCAGAGGTACATGGTGTGGTGGCGAGACGTCGAGGTTTGGATGGTGGCCGAGGCCCCCAACTCCAGAGCGCGTAAACTAGCATGCCAGCCGCGTGGTCACCGCGTGACCATGGCATTGCCACGCGTTCTGGGCGGCCTAGGCATGTCTGATGGGTTGGGCACTCCCCCGGTAGGTGTTAGGAAGAAGAATACAACAGAAGAATCTCACGAGGAGACTGAACTAAGCTCAAACATGAATTAGCAGCCAAGTGTTTGATTAGCGGTGGGGGAAATGCACATGGCCAATGGGCCTGAGTTTTGGCTTAGGATGATCATCTACTAAGGAGACTGTCTTGGCAAATTTGCAGCTCAAATGGAGGAGCCTAGGTGGCACTTGCTTTGCAAAGTACCACACTGGAAAGAAATATGGATGTTGAAGCTGGGCTCAAATGAACGAATGGATTGAGCTGACATTTTGTGGAGGGAAGTTATATAGGTAGGAACATGCCATGGTAAAGTTTCAGCAATAATTAAGCAATATAAAATATAGTTGCTTCACAAACTGAAAATATGACCAGAATAAAAGATTGGATGATGAGCTCACATGGATTGCTGGATAGAACTCAAATTTTATGGAGAGTGATGATATGAGCATATGGAAGATTTGGAAAAATCTCAAATTATTTGGATAATCCTAGCTAGTACTTCCTTCACAAAGCTTCTCTATGGATAGAAACTTTGGAAATTTTCTGAGGAAGATTTACTATGCAAATGTAGCTGAATATTGTCATGTGGCAATGATTTGGATATGGAAGAGTGCCCAAAAAGTTTGAGGGTAATAGGAGTGGTCTAGATAGCACTTGCTTTGCAATGTGCCAATCTGGCCAGAAAATAGAAATTGAAGCTAGGCTCACATAGATGATTCGATTGAGATGCAATTTGGATGAGGATGATAATTTGGGCATATGAACGCACTGTAAAAATTTCATACCCTTTGGATAAATAAAAATGGTACTTCCTTCACAATGCTCTCCACTGAACAGAAAATTGGGAAAAATATTGAGGGAAATTGGCTAAATTAAATGAGCTAAAATTTGGTGGAGGAGGTTCTATGGGCAGGGTCATGTCCTGGTAAATTTACAGCAATTATAAAGTAATATAAAATATAGTTGCTTCCCAAACTGAAAATATTACTAGAAACAAAGATTGGATGGTGAGCTCACATGGATTGTTAGATGGGGTTCAAATTTTGTGGAGAGCTATGATTTGGGCATATAGAAGACGTGGCAAAAATTCAACTCATTAGGATATGCCTAGCTAGTACTTCCTTCACAAAGCTTCTAGCTAAACAGAAACTTTGGAAATTTGCTGAGGAAGATTTACTAGGCAAATGGAGCTGAATTTTTCATGAGGCAATGATTTGGATAGGAAATAGTGCCCAAAAATTTTGAGGGCAATCCAGAAAATATAAATAGCACTTCCTTCACAAAGTGTTGTTCTGAACAGAATAGGAAAATGAATATTCCTGAATTATTTTTGAACTAGACAAGGAAGGTTTTTGACATATTTGAGCAAGATATGATCCAAAGAATTTATGAGAATTTTTTGGGAATTTTAGGAATGACAGAAATGTAGGCTGCTTCACAACCTAGGGCAAAAATTGACACATGGACATGACACATAGGCAAAACTGATGAGATGGCGCCTAGTCAAAGCATTGCACCACAATTTACAAGGATATGACCATCTATATTGGTCGTGATTAGCTAGAAATAAGGCAGCGGACCAGTGCTGTCTGTTTTACGACCATTTCGTGTAAGGAAATTACGACCTTTCTGACCAAAATGGTCGTTATGGTTTAGGGTTTGGAGCCCCCGAACAGCTTATGGCCAATTGGTCTCAAATGGTCGTAGATTTACGACCATTTCTTCCAGGGTCACTGACAGAAGGTCACAAGTTGACATATTTCTTGTAGTGAAATTCCGACCGTTGGACACGTGTCAGTTCCTGAGTGACCAAGGGTCATTTCGGACATATCACGTCGGGTTGCCCCCTGGCTATAAATAGCCACCCCCTTCCACCATAAGTTGGTGGCTGCTCCGAGTTAGTGCACGGATTTTGTCGTTTGAGAGCAACCCACCTCGAAGCTTTTGAGAGAGAAACCTTGCGAGGTCAAAACCCAAAACACCCAGAGCCCAGAGTGATTGAGAATCACTGAAGACATTCTGTTCTAAGTGAACTGAAGACTTATTACACTTGAAGACTGTGATCTTCCAGTCGGTTAGGCGTCGCGTTCTGAGCATCCAAGAGTCATTGTGGATTGCCGGTGAACGAAGTCTATGAAGGTTTGGAAGTCTACCTTGAAGACTTACCAGAGTGATTGGGCGAGGTCTAAGTGACCTTAGCTCAAGGGGAATAAGGTGAAGACGTGGTCTTCTGAGTTCAATCTCAGCCTCCCTAACCCGACGTACAACTGTCACAGTAGTTGGAACTGGTCAAACAAATGATTGTCTTCCCCGAGCTCCTGGTTCTATCCTTACTCTTCCTTACTTACTATTTTGAACTGTGAAGCCTTTGCATGCTTGCTTGTGTTTGAAGATATTCCCTGAAGCCATTCATCTGTTTACTCATTTATCTTCATGCTTCTTGTGTTTATGTTCAATGCATGCCTATATGTATGATGTCTATGCTTGTCATATCTGTTCATCGTATTGATAGGCTTTGCTAGTTCTCATCCTGCTTCCGCTTTCTTTGAATACATTGCATGTTTTCGAAGCCTTTCATAAAAATCGCCTATTCACCCCCCTCTAGTCGATAACTAGCACTTGATGGTGATACGATACCGGGGCACCTCCCCCATGTTTGGCGCAAGCCAAGGGGAGTGCCCATACCCACGTACTCAAGTTTCCTTCTTCGGTGATGGTGGTGGTGATGAAGTGGCGAGCTTGTCCTTCATGACATTAATTAGGATCTCCTTTAGGCTCTGGATTTCCCGGAGCACATGCTGTATCATCTCTGTATTCGTTTGGACTTCGGCCATAATATGCTTATTCTCTGGGCCCCAAGCATTCTTTCCTGCATCACTTTCACTTGGACGAGAGATGTCCCAATTGGAGGGTATGTGCCTACGAGGAGTATTTTTGACCCCATAATTGTGAACCAAATTATGAAAATTGTTCCGATGTAACCTGTGTAAGGGCCTTCTAGGGGGAAGCCCTTCTTGAACCTCTAGAATCCCATGGCTTGTAATGCTTCTCATGGCTTGATGAGGATTCGGGATTGTGGAGATACCGGCAAGGGTGCCCCTCTTGGAAGCCAGAGGGTTGACCTCAAGCGAATCTCCATCACCCTCTTCGATGGAGACCTCTCCTTCTTCCTCCCTCCGAAGCTCCATCTGCAGCAACCAAGCGTCGTCTCCCACATTATTGGAGGAAGAGGAAGACATGATGCCTGGCCTCGAAATCTGACAGAAAACAACACGAAACAAGAACAGAGGAGATTTCTGTGATACGGTGGTCAAAACATCCGGGAGTATATATAAAGAATTTTTATCTTGCAAAACAAGTAATCCAGAAGAAAAACGGAGTCGAGAAGGCTCACGAGGGGCCCACGAGCCACCAGGGCGCGCCTGGGGGGGTGGCGCACCCTGGTGCCTCGTGGGCACCAGGTGGGTCCCCTCAGCTGTTTCTTATTTTTGTATTTTTTTTCTAATATTCCAAAACTGACAGAAAGTATTTTTATGGAATTTTTAGAGTCGGTTACTTACCGTATCACGTACCTCTTCCTTTTCAGGGTTCTGGAGCGTTCCGGGAGGTCTCTCTTATGTATTCTTCCGGTGTAATTGTTTCAATAATATTATTTTCAACATTAATGGGGGTACCTAAAATATAGTGCTTAATTCTTTGCCCATTAACCACTCTTGGATTAGTGCCTTTGGAGTTGTTTATTTTGATGGCTCCGGAGCGATAAACTTCTTCAATGATATACGGTCCTTCCCATTTAGAGAGAAGTTTTCCTGCAAAGAATCTCAAACGAGAATTGTACAATAGAACTTGCTCACCCACTTTGAATTCCCGTTTTTGAATTCTTCTATCATGCCATGTTTTAACTTTTTCTTTAAACAATTTGGCATTTTCATACGCTTGGGTTCTCCATTCATCTAGTGAGCTAATATCAAATAACCACTTTTTGCCAGCAAGTTTAAAATCATAATTGAGTTCTTTAATTGCCCAATATGCTTTATGTTCTAACTCAAGAGGTAAATGACATGCTTTTCCACAAACCATTTTATAAGGAGACATACCCATAGGATTTTTATAAGCAGTTCTATAAGCCCATAATGCATCGTCAAGTTTCTTAGACTAATTCTTCCTAGATCTATTGACGTTTTTTTTGCAAAATTAATTGTATTTCTCTATTGTTGAATTCTACTTGACCACTGGTTTGAGGGTGATAGGGAGATGCAATTCTATGGTTGACATCATATTTAGCAAGCAATTTACGGAATGCACCATGAATAAAGTGTGAACCACCATCAGTCATTAAATATCTAGGGACTCCAAACCTCAGGAAAATAACTTCTTTAAGCATTTTAATAGAAGTGTTATGATCAGCACTACAAGTTGGAATAGCTTCTACCCACTTAGTAACGTAATCAACAGCAACTAAAATATGAGTATACCCATTGGATTTGGGAAAAGGTCCCATATAATCAAATCCCCAAACATCAAATGGTTCAATAGCAAGTGAATAATTCATAGGCATTTCCTGCCGTCTAGCAACATTACCAATTCTTCGACATTCATCACAAGATAAGACAAACTTACGAGCATCCTTGAAAAGAGTAGGCCAATAAAAACCAGATTGCAATACCTTATGTGCAGTTCTGTCTCCCGCATGGTGTCCTCCGTAAGCCTCAGAATGACACTTCCATAGGATTTGTTCCTGTTCATGCTCAGGTATACGACGTCTAATAATACCATCTACTCCTTCTTTATAAAGATGTGGGTCATCCCAAAAGTAATGTCTTAAATCATAGAAGAACTTTTTCTTTTGTTGGTATGTGAAACTAGGTGGTATAAATTTAGCAACAATATAATTAGCATAGTCCACATACCATGGAGTATTACGAGAAGCATTTATGACAGCTAATTGTTTATCAGGAAAATCATCATTAATAGGTAGTGGGTCATCAAGAACATTTTCCATTTTAGACAAATTATCTGCTACGGGATTCTCAGCTCCCTTTCTATCAATAATATGCAAGTCAAATTCTAGTAGCAATAAAACCCACCTAATGAGTCTAGGTTTAGCATCTTTCTTTTCCATAAGATATTTAATAGCAGCATGATCGGTGTGAATAGTTACCCTAGAATCAACTACGTAAGATATGAATTTATCACATGCAAACACACCTGCTAGAAATTATTTTTCAGTAGTAGCATAATTTCATTGGGTACTGTCTAGAGTTTTACTAGCATAATGGATAACATTTAATTTCTTATCAACTCTCTGTCCTAGAACAGCACCAACAGCATAATCACTAGCATCACACATAATTTCAAAAGGCAAATTCCAATCAGGTGGTTGAACAATAGGTGCAGTGGTTAAGGCTCTCTTAAGTGTTTCAAAGGCTTCTAGACAATCATCATCAAAAACAAATGGAACATCTTTTTGCAAAAGATTGGTAAAAGGCCTAGAAATTTTAGAGAAGTCTTTAATAAACCTTCTATAGAAACCAGCATGACCTAGGAAACTTCTTATACCTTTAATATCTTTAGGACATGGCCTTTTCTCAATAGCATCAACCTTAGCTTTATCAACTTCAATACCTCTTTCAGAAATTTTATGCCCCAAGACAATACCTTCATTCACCATAAAGTGGCACTTCTCCCAATTCAAGACATGTGACGCCCCCGGCCCGACCGTGCACTAAACATACACGCAAATGCACACGATCAAGCCTAAGGACTCACGGGAAGATATCACAACACAACTCTAGACACAAAATAAAATAATACAAGCTTTATATTACAAGCCAGGGGCCTCGACGGCTCGAATACATAAGCTCGAGTACAAGCGTTAGCGGAAGCAACAACAGTATCTAAGTATAGACACAAAGTTAAACAAAACTGCCTTAAGAAGGCGAAAACAAACAACGGCTCTGATCGAAAGAGGCAAGGCCTCCTGCCTGGGAGCCTCCTATCTACTCCTGGTCGTCGGTCTCCACGTAGAAGTACGCATCATCGAGGTAGAAGCAGTCGTCGACGGGATCAGCTGTTTTCGGGACTCCGTCATCTGATCGCATCAATCGGGTATGGGGAAAAAGAGGTAGCAAAGCAATTGTGAGTACTCATCCAAAGTACTCGCAAGACTTACATCAGAACTATGCTAAGTATGCATCGGTATCAAAGGAAAGGGTTGTATCTGTGGACTATACTGCAAAAATGCCAGAATAGAGGGGAAGGCCTAGCCTATCGAAGACTAGTATCTGGCAGCGTCTTGCAGCTTTAGAAGAGTACAGATTAGTAGTATATAATAAAGCAACAAGCATGTGGTAGCAAAGCCTAGAGATCCTTCCTCGACTCCCTGCGAGAAAGCGATCCCGGAGCTTACAATTAAAGTAACATGTATCCAGTTCAAGTTGTAGTAGATCGGGATACAACACTGAGCGTCCTGTTACCGTGGACACGGCTATTCGAATAGATAAATTCCCTGTAGGGGTGCACTACTGTTACCCAACACGCTCAATTAACTCTGGCCGAACACACTTTCCTCGGTCATGCCCGGCCTCGGCTGATCGACACGACGTAGTCCTACCTAGGCTCAGCAGAGAGGTCCCCGCCGTCTACATCCAAAGTGCTCAGGGGACTTGGGCCCATCGCCCTTTGCACTCCGGTTCGTTGCGAGCAGGGTGAATACCAGCGCCATCCCTCTCCTGGATGGCACGATCCGACCACGCCACAATGCTGAACTGGACATCTGACAGAGCTTTCGGCTGATACATACGACGCCGAGGGCCCCATTAAACCATTATCCCACATGGTGGTAGTGCGTATAGGCCAGTGGCCAACTCAGATCAAATACCCAAATCTGTTAGTGCATTGGGAGCTCGCGGTGACGATCGGTGCTCCTGTCGCCCCGTCTCGAGGAAGTGCAACAAGGGTCAGGCCCATCCCTCTCTAGGGCGGTCTCTGCCTGCCCGACCACGCCTCGTAATTATCTCGCGGGTACCCTCCAGGTCAACCCGACTCTCAAGAGACTGTCGGGAACTCAGGTCCACCTCTATCGGGGTGGTACCGCCTGTCCCTTCAGTCCCGCAGTAACAGTTCATGGGGCAACAGTTAAAGGTAACCGTGTGTCCGTAACACCAAGAGGGTAATCCGAGGAATCACCCTCGATGGATTCCCCACTCGATGCTATCATCAAGGTGAACCCGGAGGAATCACCCTCGATGAGTTCACACTTGAGGGGTTGCACGACAGAGGCGTCATCGTAGGTGGTGAAAGAGGAATCACACTCGGTAACCCACAACCGACTAGCTACACTATAGAGATATAATCAGGAGTGAGGTAGGAGGTATCACCCTCGGCATTCGATGGTAACTCTGCAGAGTCGTACAACTAAGGGGGTGTGTGTTGCTGTTTAGGTCTCTGCACATCGATCACGCTGATCGAGTCATCGGTAGTAAAGCATGGCAACAAGGACAAGCTTGTGGGGCCATTGATGGATCACAAACCAGCCTATACTAAGCATTTAGTTCAACAGGTAGTGTATCAACAGCAGGTTACAAAATTAGGCTATGCCTCAGAATAGGAGCAATCAATTAGAGTAGCAAAATCTAATGCAAGCATGGGGGAGAAGGAATAGGCGATATAGGAATGATCAAGGGGGTTTGCTTGCCTGGAAGCTCTGCTGAAAAGGAAGGAGGGTCGTCGGTGACGTAGTTGCACTCGGGAGCAGCGTCGGTCTCGGAGTCTACCGGAGAGAAGAGGGGGAAGAAACAATAAATATAAAGCACACAGATGTAACATAGATGCACGACATGCCGGTAGGTTGAGCTAGGGGTGCCCTAATGTAGTGCTAGGTATTTTAAACGGAGCGGGAAAATATCCGTAAATATTTTCCCGGCTTTAGGCAATTTTCGGACAGATGATCCAGAGGGGAAGGTTCCATGTTTCCAGTGTTGGAGGGATGTGACAGGTATGTGGATGGCATATTCGGATTCGTCTTATTTTTCTGATCATTTTTCATATATAAACTATTTTCATCCGAGTTACGGATTATTTTATATGATTTTTCAAAGTTTAAATCATTTTCTAGAATTTCTGGAATTAATTTTATTATTAAATTTGAATTATAACAGTGAAATACTTTTATTACAGAGACTCAGCCAGCCACAGTCAATGACATGTGGGGCCAGTCAACTGCTGACTTAGCAGTCAACATTGACCAGGTCAAAGGGTGAACAGTGGTGGTGGGGCCCAGGTGTCATTGACACAGATGTTAATTAGCCTATTTAATTTAGTTTAATTAGTGGTGGGGCCCCACTGTCAGTGTCAGAGGGGGGTATTAGTGCTAATCTAATCGCTACACTGAACGGGACCCACATGTCAGTGTCACATGTATTAAACGAAGGGTTATTAGAAGTGGGGCCCGTTGGCAGTGGCTATTAGGGTTAGTGGGTTAGTACTAATTAGGGGTTAGGCCCTAATCTAACCAGCTGACGGCCGGGGCCCATCTATAGTGACCCGGGCCAGTTTGACTTGGTCGCGCGAGCGCCGGCGACGACCTACAGGAGCGGCGGCGACGCACGGGGAGGCGTCTATGGCGACAAAAACGAGCAACGGCTCGGGGCATCCGAACGAGGGCACCGCGCCGCATCCGTAGGTGGCACGAGCGCGAGCTAAGACGGCCAGTAGTGACCATGGCGACGACGGCCAACGGCGGCAACGGGCGGAGCTCGACCAGCTAGGGGCTATGGGGCACGGGGAGGAGCACGAGGAGGTCAGGGTCGACCGCGAGCTCCCAGCGAGGTGGGTGGGGGACTCAGGGGAGCCGGAGACGGCCGGAGACGAGTGAGATGAGGCGGCGGCCGAGGCGGATCCCGGCGATGGGAACGGCTCGATGGCAAAGATGCAGCGCGTCCCCGGATGAACGAGCGCCCGCAGCCGACGTAGACTACGACGGCGCAACTGCTGGACAAGGTGGAGCGGCGTGAGGAGGCCGGTGGCCACGCGGATGAGCAGGGATGACGACGGCTGTAACACCCCAAAATATTTCCTTGGGATGTTAAAATCTTTTCTTTAAAATAAAATAATTTGAATTATTATGGCCTTTTTCTTCTTTTGCTTCTTCTGTTCTGAAAATCAATTTTAATCTTTAATCGGGTTTCAAAATTTTAAATGGTTCTGATTTGGATGGTTTATTAATTGGGAAATTATTTTTGGAGGATCACAAAAATATTTTCATTTAGAAAAGTTTTTGGAATAATTAAAATTATTCCATTGGAATGGCCATTTCACTCCTTTCTAGCCCTTCTAAATTCCTCCAATAATTTTTCTGTCACTTCTAAATTATTCCTCAAGTCATTCTCACATTCTATGACAGTGTCCAATACTTTCTCACTCCACAAAAATATTTCTCTTATTTTGAATAAATTCCAAAATGGAATTTATATTTATCCTAGTTTCTTTGGTTTACAAAGGAACCATATTTTCTACGATTCTTCTGCACCCACAAAAATTACCCCAACAACTAGGCAGTACCCACAACCCATTTCACCAAAAACTTTGCGTTCCACAGTTCAAAATTTTCAAATTCTATCCAGTCCAAATTTGGCCCAGATTCAAATTCCATGACCAAAACCTATTTTTAATTGCTCCAAAAATTCTTAAACTTTGCCAACCTCTCTTTTATGCATCAACACCTCACCACAAAAATTCCCTAAAATTCCTAAAATTCTTAGCACCCTCTGGCATTTCATCACACATGTGGTGTGCACACTGTTCTCTGTCGAAAAAAAATTCAGTTATTTCAGATAAGTTCAGAGGCGGGGACGATCGGCGCCGTGCACCACACTTCACTCCATTCCCTTCTCCTCCACGCCTCCTCTGGCCATTAATGGATCGCCAGGAACCCTCTGGTCAGTGGCCGCCGCCGATAGCACAGTGGCTGACCGGTGCAACGGCCACCGTGCTCAACCGTGGCAGACCAAAGGATCGCCACGGCCATCGATGAGCATTCACTGGCCGCGCCGTCCAAACCTACCTCTCTCTCCACGCGGCACCTCCTCCGCATCATCACCGCACCGTCCAAACCATCTGGAGCCCGCCTGGCAGTCCCTGGAGATGGATGCCGCCGCCGCACCCGTACGCAGACCTCGCCGTGGATAAGGCCGAAGAGCTCAAGCTTGTCCACGCCGACTATTCCAGAGGACTCCACTGACCTCTCTTTTCCTCGCACCGCCCTTGACCATCGCCTCTAACCACCTCGTCGGCCAGAGTAACTTCGACATGATCCGCCCTCACTGGACCTCCTCGGATCGCCTATAAAAGGGTCTCCCGAGCTCCATGCACTCTTCACACCAACTCCACGGCCTCCCAATGGACCGCTACACCACTCACCCGACCTCGGGGAGGTCGTCTCCCTTCTCTCCGGTCACCGATCCGCCGCCACTGCCCACGATCAACACGTCGTCATTACTCCACCTCCACCGCTCAAATTTGGCCAGTAGACCTCTCGTGCACCCACTCATTAATCCCCGTCTCCAATTTGACACAAGAAGCCCTCTCCGGCGAGATCCAAGCTCACCCGAACCACCGTCCGCCAGCGACGACCTCGCCGTCGTTCTGGTGCTCGCCGGCGACCACCACCGCCTCCCACCGACGCGGAAGGACTCCCTGAACACGCTACGATCATCGCCGCTCGCTGAAACCCCGGCGATCATCGCCGGTGATCACCGCCGTCTCTCTGTTCTCGCGCGCGAGCGCGTTCAAATTTGAACCTGACGGGTGGACCCCACCCATCAGCATTTTATTCTTTTCCGTTTAAAACATAAAGTGTATTCTGTTCGTTTACGCGTTCTGGGTTGGAGAGCGTATTCTGTCCCGAAACGTTTTCTTTTATGTTTTTATAATAAAAGCATATTTGACCACAACTTTGACTGCTTCTAGTTTTTAAACCACAAATCCAAATGACTTGATTCTTTTTTTGAAATTCTTATTTATTTAAAAATATTTTGAGACAACTTTTGGTACTGTTGCAAAATATTGAATTTGAATTTGGATTTGATTTTCCAGATAAGGAAGAGGGAAACTTTGCCGGGAATTTCGAGGGATAACTTTCTGACTACTTTGATCAAGGCAAGCATTTTTGAACTTGGGATATGGTGATTGCATTTTGCATTGCATGGTTGCATCGGTTTGGAGTTGCACCATATATGTAGTATATCACAAGTGCATGCATGCATGGTCATATCATATTTGCACTTGCTTGCACTTCACTCAGGTGACTTTCTACCGTGAATAAAAGTTGGGAGACAACCAGGAGTATATCTCCTGCCTTGGGCGTGCCGGTGGGCACGGGCTGTGCTATGACACGACGGTGTCACCGTGGCATGTGGGACATGCCAGTCATAATAACAAGACCTCCTGAGTCGACCTAGATCGAGTCTTGTTCCGTCACACCTAGCTAAACACCGTGCTGCAACGGGTCTTCCCGCGAGGGAAGTACGGTTTAGTAAGTTGCTAACCCCTGTCTGTGTACACACCACATAGTGGGCCATGATGAGGGTTTCCACGGCCATGGACTAATTCCCGTCATCAGGTCAGGGGGCATGGGTGTATCCAGCTGGGCCGAGAGGGGGACACCCCTTGTAATCCGCGTGTATGAATAGTGATCCCATGCTAGTCGAGACGATGGTCTCCCCGACTTAGAGTTTTTCTTGAACGGTGCTTTGGGTGATTCCTGGCATCCGGAAAGTTAATCTGGTGTGTGCTGGTCAGGCGTGTTTTCAACCTAAAGACCATAATGGGAATTAGCCAGCGTCACGGTGCTGGCTAAAGAAATGTCATACACGTGGGTAAAGAGTACACCCTATGCAGAGTTATATCTATTCGAATAGCCGTGTCCACGGTCAAGGACGTTAGCTGGGAAGGGTCAAGTGTCGGTCCCGGTGTCGGTCTTCGGAGGTAATAATTAATTTGAGCATGAATTATTTTGCAGGATAATCATTGTCACCCTAATGCCATCATGTATAATTTTTGTTATCATAGATGCTATTGACATAATTATTATTATTACTATGCATATTATTGTGGACTAACCCGTTTCACTTATTTTATTTCCTGAGTGTCTCAGGGGCTGGCTGGACTACCCCGGACACTCGGTTTTATTTCTTTTGAAGACCTCTCGTGGCGTCGCTTGAGTTCTCGGGCGGTCCTGTCTCGCCCGATTCTCTTTTAGACACCTGTTTGGCATTTCTTTTCAAGACCTCTTGTGGCGTCGCTTGAGTTCTCGGGCGGTCCTGTCTCGCCCGATTCTCTTTTAGACACCCGTTTGGCATTTCTTTTCAAGACCTCTCGTGGAGTCGCTTGAGTTCTCGGGCGGTCCTGTCTCGCCCGATTCTCTTTTAGACACCCGTTTGGCATTTATCTTGAATACTCGGGCGGTCTTGTCTCGCCTGATTCTCCACTTTATATTTTCTTTTGGATTCTCGGGCGGTCCTGTCTCGCCCGATTATCCACTTTTAACTTTCTTGGTTTGTCACTAACATTTTATTTACTCATACTTCTGCACATGCTAATATTTATCATGCCATAATTTAATTTCAGCCAACATATGCATCTCATTTAATCCAGCATGAGCATATGCATTCGGTATATCTTTTGTTCATAATGTTTGCGAGTACATTCAAACATACTCACTGGCTTGTCCCTGGCTATTTCATTGGCCAGACCTGGAGGAGGACGAGCTTGAGGAGGAAGATTGCGCTAGCGAACCTGACGCTTAGAGGTGTCCCAGTCAGTCACCCTGTGATCTTGGAGTCGACCACATGTATCATCCGCTGTGTTTCCGCTACACCAATAAAATAGTCAAGCCTCACACTGATGCTTGACTTTATTTTATTGTATCAGTGTTGTTCTACCACAACACCACTGTGTTATTCCACCACCGTAGTACATTGGAGAGCTTGTAATAATTCTTGAGCCCTCTGACTCAACCCTGTGTAATATTATATTTGTACTGGTTATCTATATCAAGGAAGTCTACCAGTTGTTCTCGGGGCTGGTATGACTTGAGGCTATTCTGTGATTTATCCCAGAAATGGGCCTGACAACGGCTGCGGCAGGTGCGCATGTTTTCGAGGAGAGCGACGAGGCGGAGAGGGGAAAGGGGATTAGGGTTCGCCCAAGACGTCAGGGTGGCCTTAACCAGCGCGGGGACACGCGGGATGACCGACGAGTGGTCATCCGCGGCCACGGACGCGTGCGCGGCGTCCACCGTGCCCTCTATGAACAGAGGTTGAAGAAGAGGAGAAGTTGGCCTGGGCCGGTTACTGTAGCAAGTGGGCTAGAGTGCACAGTGAGGTTTTCTCTTTTTCTTTTCTTTTTCTGTTTTACATTTTCTGGCACTGTTTTCTATTTTAATTAGATAGCAAACGATTTTTGCTAAATAAGAAACTTGGCACATAAATATAGCACAACATTACTAGGCTGCACAAAAAGTTTGGGGGTTAAATGAATTCATTTGAATTTTGTATAATTGAAAATGGATTAAATGGTGCTGTTTTGGCACTGTTTTTGGATGTTAGGGTCAAATTGGAACTTCAAATAATGTTGGTTTTATTTTTATAATTTCTTTGGGATTATTTGGAATAGTATGAACACTTTTATCAATTAATTGAAGAAGTAATAATTTGACTTGCATTTGAATTTGGAATTTGAATTAGTATTATTTCCTAAATGCAATTTAATTAGGATGATCATGATGACATGGCAATTTAATTAGCTTAATGACAGGGTTAAGATCTGGGGATGTTACAAATCTCCCCCACTACATGAAATCTCGTCCCGAGATTTAAGAGGTGGAGGTAAGGGGTATCTTCGGGATCAAGGATGTACAGGAGAATCAGGTTTCAATCCTGTGGAACTGTGGTGAGTGTCGATTAATAGTGGGAAGGCAGTGACATCTTGCAAGGTCACGACAGCAAGGCAAGTCAGAGGACAATCATTTGGGGGTGTTGGCTTAAGGAGGGAATTATCACTGCTCAGATAAAAGCTAGATTACAAGAAAGGTTAAATAGACCAATGGAAAGGAAAATGTGATGATCAGATTAAACAGACCAATGGAAAGGAATAATTGCAGACGATCCAGATCTCCGGGTGAATATGATCACGAGAACCTAATGTTAGAGTTAGCAAATTCATTTAACCCGAAAGGAGGAGAGATCTGAGTCCCAGAGTAAGGAAGAGGAATAAAAGATCCTAATCCCACCCATTGGCGATGTGGGCACGTAAGCCACACAGCCATGTTAGTAAAACAGTTTTGCAAGGATTAGACTCAACTTCGGCCAAGGAGTTGGAAAGGGGGATTCCTACAGGCAGTTGGCTCTAATACAAGCTTGTGACGCCCCCGGCCCGACCGTACACTAAACATACACGCAAATGCACACGATCAAGCCTAAGGACTCACGAGCAGATATCACAACACAACTCTAGACACAAAAGAAAATAATACAAGCTTTATATTACAAGCCAGGGGCCTCGAGGGCTCAAATACATAAGCTCGAGTACAAGCGTTAGCGGAAGAAACAACAGTATCTGAGTACAGACACAAAGTTAAAAAAACTGCCTTAAGAAGGCGAAAACAACCAACGGCTCTGATCGAAAGAGGCAAGCCCTCCAGCCTGGGAGCCTCCTATCTACTCCTGGTCGTCGGTCTCCACGTAGAAGTAGGCATCATCGAGGTAGAAGCAGTCGTCGACGGGATCAGCTGTCTTCGAGACTCCGTCATCTGATCGCAGCAATCGGGTATGGGGAAAAAGAGGTAGCAAAGCAACCGTGAGTACTCATCCAAAGTACTCGCAAGACTTACATCAGAACTATGCTAAGTATGCATCGGTATCAAAGGAAAGGGTTGTATCTATGGACTATACTGCAGAAATGCCAGAATAGAGGGGAAGGCCTAGCCTAGCGAAGACTAGCATCTAGCAGCGTCTTGCAGCATTAGAAGAGTACAGATTAGTAGTATATAATAAAGCAACAATCATCTGGTAGCAAAGCCTAGAGATCCTTCCTCGACTCCCTGTGAGAAAGCGATCCCGGAGCTTACAATTAAAGTAACATGTATCCAGTTCAAGTTGTAGTAGATCGGAATACAACACTGAGCGTCCTGTTACCGTGGACACGGCTATTCGATTAGATAACTTCCCTGCAGGGGTGCACTACTGTTACCCAACACGCTCGATTAACTCTGTCCGGACACACTTTCCTCGGTCTTGCCCGGCCTCGGCTGATCGACACGACGTAGTCCTACTTAGGCTCAGCAGAGAGGTCCCCGCCGGTCTACATCCTAAGTGCTCATAGGTCTTGGGCCCATCGCCCTTTGCACTCTGGGTCGTTGAGAGCAGGGTGAATACCAGCGCCATCCCTCTCCTGGATGGCACGATCCGACCGTGCCACAATGCTAAACTGGACATCTGACAGAGCTTTCGGCTGATACATACGACACCGAGGGCCCCATTAAACCATTATCCCACGTGGTGGTAGTGCGTATAGGCCACTGGCCAACTCAGATCTAATACCCAAATCCGTTAGTGCATTGGGAGCTCGTGGTGACCATCAGTGCTCCTGTCACCCCGTCTCGAGGAAGTGCAACAAGGGTTAGGCCCATCCCTCTCTAGGGCGGTCTCTGCCTGCCCGACCGCGCCTCGTAATTATCTCGCGAGTATCCTCCAGGTCAACCCGACTCTCAAGAGACTGTCGGGAACTCAGGTCCACCTCTACCGGGGTGGTACCGCCTGTCCCTTCAGTCCCGCAGTATTAGTTCATGGGTAACAGTTAAAGGTAACCGTGTGTCCGTAACATCAAGAGGGTAATCCGAGGAATCACACTCGATGGATTCCCCACTCGATGCTTTGTCAAGGTGAACCCAGAGGAATCACCCTCGATGAGTTCACACTTGAGGGGTTGCACGACAGAGGCATCATCGGAGGTGGTGAAAGAGGAATCACCCTCGGTAACCGACAACCGACTAGCCACGCTACAGAGATATAATCAGGAGTGAGGTAGGAGGTATCACCCTCGGCACTCGATGGTAACTCTGCAGAGTCGTACAACTAAGGGGGTGTGCGGTGCTGTTTAGGTCTCTGCAGATCGATCACGCTGATCGAGTCATCGGTAGTAAAGCATGGCAACAAGGACAAGGGTGTGGGGCCATTGTTGGGTCACTAACCAGCCTATACTAAGCATTTAGGTCAACAGGTAGTGTATCAACAGCAGGTTACAAAATCAGGCTATGCCTCAGAATAGGAGCAATCAATTACAGTAGCAAAATCTAATGCAAGCATGGGGGAGAAGGAATAGGCGATATAGGAATGATCAAGGGGGTTTGCTTGCCTGGAAGCTCTGCTGAAAGGAAGGAGGGTCGTCGGTGACGTAGTTGCACTCGGGAGCAGCGTCGGTCTCGGAGTCTAGCGGAGAGAAGAGGGGGAAGAAACAATAAAGCACACAGATGTAAAACAGATGCACGACATGCCGGTAGGTTAATCTAGGGGTGCCCTAATGTAGTGCTAGGTATTTTAAACGGAGTGGGAAAATATCCGTGAATATTGAATATTTTCCCGGCTTTATGCAATTTTCGGACAAACGATCCGGAGGGGAATGTTACATGTTTGCAGTGTTGGTGGGATGCGACAGGTATGTGGATGGCATATTCGGATTCGTCGTATTTTTCTGATCATTTTTCATATATAAACTATTTTCATCCGAGTTACAGATTATTTTATATGTTTTTTCAAAGTTTTAATCATTTTCTGGAATTTCTGGAATTAATTTAATTATTAAATTCGAATTATAACAGTGAAATACTTTTATTACACAGACTCAGCCAGCCACAGTCAATGACATGTGGGGCCAGTCAACTGCTGACTCAGCAGTCCGCATTGACCAGGTTAAAGGGTGAACAGTGGTGGTGGGGCCCAGGTGTCATTGACACAGATGTTAATTAGCCTATTTAATTTAGTTTAATGAGTGGTGGGGCCCCACTGTCAGTGTCAGAGGGGGGTATTAGTGCTAATCTAATCGCTACAGTGAACGGGACCCACATGTTAGTGTCACATGCATTAAACGAAGGGTTATTAGAAGTGGGGCCCGTTGGTAGTGGCTATTAGGGTCAGTGGGTTAGTACTAATTAGGGGTTAGGCCCTAATCTAACGAGCTGACGGCCGGGCCCATCTACAGAGACCCGGGCCGGTTTGACTTGGTAGCGCGCGCTTTCGACGACCTACAGGAGCGGTGGCGACGCATGGGGAGGCGTCTACGGCGACAAAAACGAGCAACTGCTCGGGGCATCCGAACAAGGGCACCGCGCCGCGTCCATAGGTGGCACGGGCGCGAGCTAAGACGGCCAGTAGTGACCGCGGCAACAACGGCCAACGGCGGCAATGGGCATAGCTCGACCAGCTAGGGGCTACAGGGCACGGGGAGGAACACGAGGAGGTCAGGTTCGATCGGGAGCTCACATCGAGGTGGGTGGGGGACTCAGGGGAGCCGGAGATGAGCGAGACGAGGCGGTAGCCGAGGCGGATCCCGGCGAGGGGAACGGCTCGATGGCGACGATGCAGCGCGTCCCCGGATGAACGAGCGCCCGCAGCCAACGTAAACGACGACGGCGCAACCGCTGGACAAGGTGGAGCGGCGTGAGGAGGCCGGTGGCCATGCGGACGAGCGGCGGCGGCGACGGCTGCGGCGGGTCCGCACGTTTTCGAGGAGAGCGACGAGGCGGAGAGGGGAATGGGGTTTAGGGTTCGCCCAAGCCGTCGGGGTGGCCTTAACCAGTGCGGGGACACGTGGGATGACCGACGCGTGGTCATCCGCGGCCACGCACGCGCGTGCGGCGTCCACCGCGCCCTCTATGAACAGAGGTTGAAGAAGAGGAGAAGTTGGGCTGGGCCGGTTACTATAGCAAGTGGGCTAGAGAGCATAGTGAGGTTTTCTCTTTTTCTTTCCTTTTTCTGTTTTACATTTTCTGGCACTGTTTTCTATTTTAATTAGATAGCAAATGATTTTTGCTAAATAAGAAACTTGGCACATAAATATAGCACAACATTACTAGGCTGCACAAAAAGTTTGGGGGTTAAATGAATTCATTTGAATTTTGCATAATTGCAAATGGATTAAATGGTGCTGTTTTGGCACTGTTTTTGGATGTTAGGGTCAAATTGGAACTTCTAATAATGTTGGTTTTATTTTTATAATTTCTTTGGGATTATTTGGAATAGTATGAACATTTTTATTCAATTAATTGAAGAAGTACTAATTTGACTTGCATTTGAATTTGGAATTTGAATTTGTATTATTTCCTAAATGCAATTTAATTAAGATGATCATGATGACATGGCAATTTAATTAGCTTAATGACAGGGTTAAGATCTGGGGACGTTACAAATCTCCCCCACTACAAAAAATCTCGTCCCGAGATTTAAGAGGTGGAGGTAAGGGGTATCTTCGGTATCAAGGATGTACAGGAGAGTCAGCTTTCAATCCGGTGGAACTGTGGTGAGTGTCGATTAATAGTTGGATGGCAGTGACATCTTGCAAGGTCACGACAGCAAGGCAAGTCAGAGGACAATCATTTGGGGGTGTTGGCTTAAACAGTTAATTTTCACTTCTCAGATAAAATCTAGATTACAAGAAAGGTTAAAAAGACCAATGGAAAGGAAAATGTGATGATCAGATTAAACATACCAATGGAAAGGAATAATTGCAGACGATCCAGATCTCCGGGTGAATATGATCACGAGAACCTAATGTTAGAGTTAGCAAATTCATTTAACCCGAAAGGAGGAAAGATCAGAGTCCCAGAGTAAGGAAGAGGAATAAAAGATCCTAATCCCACCCATTGGCGATTTGGGCCCGTAAGCCACACAGCCATGTTAGTAAAACATTTTTGCAAGGACTAGACTCAACTTCGGCCAAGGAGTTGGAAAGGGGGATTCCTACAGGCAGTTGGCTCTGATACAAGCTTGTAACGCCCCCGGCCCGACCGTGCACTAAACATACACGCAAATGCACACGATCAAGCCTAAGGACTCACGGGAAGATATCACAACACAACTCTAGAGACAAAATAAAATAATACAAGCTTTATATTACAAGCCAGGGGCCTCGAGGGCTCGAATACATAAGCTCGAGTACAAGCGTTAGTAGAAGCAACAACAGTATCTGAGTACAGACACAAAGTTAAACAAAACTGCATTAAGAAGGCGAAAACAAACAACGGTTCTAATCGAAAGAGGCAAGGCTTCCTCCCTGGGAGCCTCCTATCTACTCCTGGTCGTCGGTCTCCATGTAGAAGTAGGCATCATCGACGTAGAAGCAGTCGTCGACGGGATCAGCTGTCTTCGGGACTCCGTCATCTGATCGCGGCAATCGGGTATGGGCAAAAAGAGGTAGCAAAGCAACCGTGAGTACTCATCCAAAGTACTCTCAAGACTTACATCAGAACTATGCTAAGTATGCATCGGTATCAAAGGAAAGGGTTGTATCTGTGGACTATACTGCAGAAATGCCAGAATAGAGGGGAAGGCCTAGCCTATCGAAGACCTGCATCTGGCAGCGTCTTGCAGCATTGGAAGAGTACAGATTAGTAGTATATAATAAAGCAACAAGCATGTGGTAGCAATGCCTAGAGATCCTTCCTCGACTCCCTGCGAGAAAGCGATCCCGGAGCTTACAATTAAAGTAACATGTATCCAGTTCAAGTTGTAGTAGATCGGGATACAACACTGAGCGTCCTGTTACCGTGGACACGGCTATTCGAATAGATAACTTCCCTGCAGGGGTGCACAACTGTTACCCAACACGCTCGATTACCTCTGGCCGGACACACTTTCCTCAGTGATGCCCGGCCTCGGCTGATCGACACGACGTAGTCCTACCTAGGCTCAGCAGAGAGGTCCCCACCGGTCTACATCCTAGGTGCTCAGGGGTCTTGGGCCCATCGCCCTTTGCACTCCGGGTCGTTGCGAGCAGGGTGAATACCAGCGCCATCCCTCTCCTGAATGGCACGATCCGACCGTGCCACAATGCTGAACTGGACATCTGACAGAGCTTTCGGCTGATACATACGACACTAAGGGCCCCATTAAACCATTATCCCACGTGGTGGTAGTGCGTATAGGCCAGTGGCCAACTTACATCTAATACCTAATTCCGTTAGTGCATTGGGAGCTCGCGGTGACGATCAGTGCTCCTGTCACCCCGTCTCGAGGAAGTGCAACAAGGGTCAGGCCCATCCCTCTCTAGGGCGGTCTCTGCCAGCCCGGCCGCGCCTCGTAATTATCTCGTGGGTACCCTCCAGGTCAACCCGACTCTCAAGAGACTGTCGGGAACTCAGGTACACCTCTACCGGGGTGGTACCGCCTGTCCCTTCAGTCCCGCAGTAACAGTTCATGGGGCAACAGTTAAAGGTAACCGTGTGTCCGTAACATCAAGAGGGTAATCCGAGGAATCACCCTCGATGGATTCCCCACTCGATGCTATTGTCAAGGTGAACCCGGAGGAATCACCCTCGATGAGTTCACACTTGAGGGGTTGCACGACAGAGGCATCATCGAAGGTGGTGAAATAGGAATCACCCTCGGTAACCCACAACCGACTAGCTACACTACAGAGATATAATCAGGAGTGAGGTAGGAGGTATCACCTCGGCACTCGATGGTAACTCTGCACAGTCGTACAACTAAGGGGGTGTGCGGTGCTGTTTAGGTCTCTGCACATCGATCACGCTGATCGAGTCATCGGTAGTAAAGCATGGCAACAAGGACAAGGGTGTGGGGCCATTGATGGATCACTAACCAGCCTATACTAAGCATTTAGGTCAACAGGTAGTGTATCAACAGCAGGTTACAAAATCAGGCTATGCCTCAGAATAGGAGCAATCAATTACAGTAGCAAAATCTAATGCAAGCATGGGGGAGAAGGAATAGGCGATATAGGAATGATCAAGGGGGTTTGCTTGCCTGGAAGCTCTGCTGAAAGGAAGGAGGGTCGTCGGTGACGTAGTTGCACTCGGGAGCAGCGTCGGTCTTAGAGTCTACCGGAGAGAAGAGGGGGAAGAAACAATAAAGCACACACATGTAAAACAGATGCACGACATGCCAGTAGGTTAATCTAGGGGTACCCTAATGTAATGCTAGGTATTTTAAACGGAGCGGGAAAATATCCGTGAATATTGAATAATTTCCCGGCTTTAGGCAATTTTCGGACAGACGATCCGGAGGGGAAGGTTCCATGTTTGCAGTGTTGTTGGGATGCGACAGGTATGTGGATGGCATATTCGGATTCGTCTTATTTTTCTGATCATTTTTCATATATAAACTATTTTCATCCGAGGTATGGAATATTTATATGTTTTTCAAAGTTTTAATCATTTTTTGGAATTTCTGGAATTAATTTAATTATTAAATTCGAATTATAACAGTGAAATACTTTTATTACACAGACTCAGCCAGCCACAGTCAATGACATGTGGGGCCAGTCAACTGCTGACTCAGCAGTCCACATTGACCAGGTCAAAGGGTGAACAGTGGTGGTGGGGCCCAGGTGTCATTGACACAGATGTTAATTAGGCTATTTAATTTAGTTTAATTAGTGGTGGGGCCCCACAGTCAGTGTCAGAGGGGGGTATTAGTGCTAATCTAATCGCTACAGTGAACGGGACCCACATGTCAGTGTCACATGTATTAAACGAAAAGTTATTAGAAGTGGGGCCCATTGGAAGTGGCTATTAGGATCAGTGGGTTAGTACTAATTAGGGGTTAGGCCCTAATCTAACCAGCTGACGGCCGGGGCCCATCTACAGTGACCCGGGTCAGTTTGATTTGGTCGCGCGCACGCCGGCGATGACCTACAGGAGCGGTGGCGACTCACGGGGAGGCGTCTACGGCGACAAAAACGAGCAACGGCTCGGGGCATCCGAACAAGGGCACCGCGCCGCGTCCGTAGGTGGCACGGGCGCGAGCTAAGATGGCCAACGGCGGCAATGGGCAGAGCACGACCAGCTAGGGGCTACGGGGCATGGGGAGGAGCACGAGGAGGTCAGGGTCGACCGGGAGCTCACATCGAGGTGGGTGGGGGACTCAGAGGAGCCGGAGACGGCCGGAGACGAGCGAGACGAGGCGGCGGCCGAGGCGGATCCCGGCGAGGGGAACGGCTCGATGGCGACGATGCAGCGCGTCCCCGGATTAGCGTTCTCCCAAGGCGTCGGGGTGGCCTTAACCAGCGCGGGGACACGCAGGATGACCGACGCGTGGTCATCCGCGGCCACGGACGCGCGCGCGGCGTCCACCGCACCCTCTATGAACAGAGGTTGAAGAAGAGGAGAAGTTGGGCTGGGCCGGTTACTGTAGCAAGAGGGCTAGAGTGCACAATGAGGTTTTCTCTTTTTCTGTTTTACATTTTCTGGCACTGTTTTCTATTTTAATTAGATAGCAAATGATTTTTGCTAAATAAGAAACTTGTCACATAAATATAGCACAATATTACTAGGCTGCACAAAAAGTTTGGGGGTTAAATGAATTCATTTGAATTTTGCATAATTGAAAATGGATTAAATGGTGCTGTTTTGGCACTGTTTTTGGATGTTAGGGTCAAATTGGAACTTCAAATAATGTTGGTTTTATTTTTATAATTTCTTTGGGATTATTTGGAATAGTATGAACATTTTTATTCAATTAGTTGAAGAAGTAATAATTTCACTTGCATTTGAATTTGGAATTTGAATTTGTATTATTTCCTAAATGCAATTTAATTAGGATGATCATGATGACATGGCAATTTAATTAGCTTAATGACAGGGTTAAGATCTGGGGATGTTACAAATCTCCCCCACTACAAGAAATCTCGTCCCGAGGTTTAAGAGGTGGAGGTAAGGGGTATCTTCGGGATCAAGGATGTACAGGAGAGTCAGATTTCAATCCTGTGGAACTATGGTGAGTGTCGATTAATACTGGGAAGGCAGTGACATCTTGCAAGGTCACGACAGCAAGGCAAGTCAGAGGACAATCATTTGGGGGTGTTGGCTTAAGCAGGGAATTATCACTGCTCAGATAAAAGCTAGATTACAAGAAAGGTTAAACAGACCAATGGAAAGGAAAATGTGATGATCAGATTAAACAGACCAATGGAAAGGAATAATTGCAGACGATCCAGATCTCCGGGTGAATATGATCACGAGAACCTAATGTTAGAGTTAGCAAATTCATTTAACCCGAAAGGAGGAGAGATCAGAGTCCCAGAGTAAGGAAGAGGAATAAAAGATCCTAATCCCACCCATTGGCGATGTGGGCCCATAAGCCACACAGCCATGTTCGTAAAACAGTTTTACAAGGACTAGACTCAACTTCGGCCAAGGAGTTGGAAAGGTGGATTCCTACAGGCAGTTGGCTCTGATACAAGCTTGTGACACCCCCGGCCCGACCGTGCACTAAACATACACGCAAATGCACACGATCAAGCCTAAGGACTCACGGGAAGATATCACAACACAACTCTAGACACAAAATAAAATAATACAAGCTTTATATTACAAGCCAGGGGCCTCGAGGGCTCGAATACATAAGCTCGAGTACAAGCGTTAGCAGAAGCAACAACAGTATCTGAGTACAACACAAAGTTAAACAAAACTGCCTTAAGAAGGCGAAAACAAACAACAACTCTGATCAAAAGAGGCAAGGCCTCCTGCCTGGGAGCCTCCTATCTACTCCTGGTTGTCGGTCTCTACGTAGAAGTAGGCATCATCGAGGTAGAAGCAGTCGTCTACGGGATCAGCTGTCTTCGGGACTCCGTCATCTGATCGCAGCAATCGGGTATGGGGAAAAAGAGGTAGCAAAGCAACCGTGAGTACTCATCCAAAGTACTCTCAAGACTTACATCAGAACTATGCTAAGTATGCATCGGTATCAAATTAAAGGGTTGTATCTGTGGACTATACTGCAGAAATGCCAGAGTAGAGGGGAAGGCCTAGCCTATCGAAGACTAGCATCTGGCAGCGTCTTGCAGCATTAGAAGAGTACAGATTAGTAGTATATAATAAAGCGACAAGCATGTGGTAGCAAAGCCTAGAGATCCTTCCTCGACTCCCTGCGAGAAAGCGATCCCGGAGCTTACAATTAGAGTAACATGTATCCAGTTCAAGTTGTAGTAGATCGGGATACAACACTGAGCGTCCTGTTACCGTGGACACGGCTATTCGAATAGATAACTTCCCTGCAGGGGTGCACTACTGTTACCCAACACGCTCGATTAACTCTAGCCGGACACACTTTCCTCGGTCATGCCCGGCCTCGGCTGATCAACACGACGTAGTCCTACCTAGGCTCAGCAGAGAGGTCCCCACCGGTCTACATCCTAGGTGTTCAGGGGTCTTGGGCCCATCGCCCTTTCCACTCCGGGTCGTTGCGAGCAGGGTGAATACCAGCGCCATCCCACTCCTGGATGGCATGATCCGACCATGCCACAATGCTAAACTGGACATCTGACAGAGCTTTCGGCTGATACATACGACGCCGAGGGCCCCATTAAACCATTATCCCACGTGGTGGTAGTGCGTACAGGCCAGTGGCCAACTCAGATCTAATACCCAAATCCGTTAGTGCATTGGGAGCTCGCGGTGACGATCAGTGCTCTTGTCACCCCGTCTCGAGGAAGTGCAACCAGGGTCAGGCCCATCCCTCTCTAGGGCGGTCTCTGCCAGCCCGGCTGCGCCTCGTAATTATCTTGCGGGTACCCTCCAGGTCAACCCGACTCTCAAGAGACTGCGGGAACTCAGGTCCACCTCTACCGGGGTGGTACCGCCTGTCCCTTCAGTCCCGCAGTAACAGTTCATGGGGCAACAGTTAAAGGTAACCGTGTGTCCGTAACATCAAGAGGGTAATCCGAGGAATCACCCTCGATGGATTCCCCACTCGATGCTATTGTGAAGGTGAACCCGGAGGAATCACCCTCGATGAGTTCACAATTGAGGGGTTGCACGACAGAGGCATCATCGGAGGTGGTGAAAGAGGAATCACCCTCGGTAACCCACAACCGACTACGCTACAGAGATATAATCAGGAGTGAGGTAGGAGGTATCACCCTCGGCACTCGATGGTAACTCTGCACAGTCGTACAACTAAGGGGGTGTGCGGTGCTGTTTAGGTCTCTGCACATCGATCACGCTGATCGAGTCATCGGTAGTAAAGCATGGCAACAAGGACAAGGGTGTGGGGCCATTGATGGATCACTAACCAGCCTATACTAAGCATTTAGGTCAACAGGTAGTGTATCAACAGCAGGTTACAAAATCATGCTATGCCTCAGAATAGGAGCAATCAATTACAGTAGCAAAATTTAATGCAAGCATGGGGGAGAAGGAATAGGCGATATAGGAATGATCAAGGGGGTTTGCTTGCCCGGAAGCTCTGCTGAAAGGAAGGAGAGTCGTCGGTGACGTAGTTGCACTCGGGAGCAGCGTCGGTCTCGGAGTCTACCAGAGAGAAGAGGGGTAAGAAACAATAAAGCACACAGATGTAAAACAGATGCACGACATGCCGGTAGGTTAATCTAGGGGTGCCCTAATGTAGTGCTAGGTATTTTAAACGGAGCGGGAAAATATCCGTGAATATTGAATATTTTCCCGGCTTCAGGCAATTTTCGGAAAGACGATCCGGAGGGGAAGGTTCCATGTTTGCAGTGTTGGTGGGATGCGACAGGTATGTGGATGGTATATTCGGATTCGTCTTATTTTTCTGATCATTTTTCATATATAAACTATTTTCATCCGAGTTACGGATTATTTTATATGTTTTTTCAAAGTTTTAATCATTTTGTGGAATTTCTGAAATTAATTTAATTATTAAATTCGAATTATAACAGTGAAATACTTTTATTACACAGACTCAGCCAGCCACAGTCAATGACATGTGGGGCCAGTCAACTGCTGACTCAGCAGTCCACATTGACCAGGTCAAAGGGTGAATAGTGGTGGTGAGGCCCAGGTGTCATTGACACAGATGTTAATTAGCCTATTTAATTTAGTTTAATTAGTGGTGGGGCCCCACTGTCACTGTCAGAGGGGGGTATTAGTGCTAATCTAATCGCTACAGTGAACGGGACCCACATGTCAGTGTCACATGTATTAAACGAAGGGTTATTAGAAGTGGGGCCCGTTGGCAGTGGCTATTAGGGTCAGTGGGTTAGTACTAATTAGGGGTTAGGCCCTAATCTAACCAGCTGACAGCCGGGGCATATCTGCAGTGACCCGGGCCGGTTTGACTAGGTCGCGCGCGCGCCGGCGACTCCCTACAGGAGCGGCGACGACGCACGGGGAGGCGGCTACGGCGACCAAAACGAGCAACGGCTCGGGGCATCCTGTGATGCCCCGTGACCGATGCTCCAGATGTCTTCCATTTATTCGTCGTCGTTGCCATGTCATTCGCTTGCGTGTTGCATTTGGCCATGTCATCATGTGCATTTCATCCGCATGTTTTTCAAAACTTGCATCCGTTCGTAGTTGGTGTTCTCCCCATTCCTTCTGTTGTCCGTTTCGAGTCCCGACACGCTCGCACGCGCCCGCGGCACCTCCGAAATATTATTTTATAAGTGGGATAAAAATGTTCTCGGAATGGATTGAAAGTTGGCGTGCGGTCTCATTATATTGTAGATAGACTGCCTGCCAAATTTCGTTCCATTCGGAGGTCGTTTGATGCCCCAACGGATAACTATAGCGGCACTATAGCCGGTCAAAACGTCGGATGTTTCGGTGTTCCGAAACTTGTCACCGGGCCGCCCACTTCCCTCTCATCTCAGCCCATGGCCTCTTTACACAGCCACACCAGCCCACCTAGCAACCTCCTCCGTTTTGGACCGTCGGATCGTGATCGGAGGGCCCCGAAACTCCCCCTAGACCCCCTCCTGCCTATAAATAGACATCCCCTCCTCCAAAATTGGAAACCCTAGCCTCCCCTACCAGCCGCCGCCACCTCACCCCTTCTCCTCGAAATCCGGCGCCACCCACTGCCCCGCCGCCACTTGGCGCCGCCCCACGGCCCAGCCGCCGCCGCAGCCACCTCCTCCTCCACTCCCGTCGCGCCACCTGTCCCCCAGCCGCCACCTCCCAGCCGTGCGGGCCCGTGAAGCCCATCTGGAGGCCCGCCCGAGCCCATCGGGGCCCGGGGCAACCCGAGCTGCCCGCCCGCCAGTGCGCTTGTCCCGCGCCCGAGCTCCTCCCGAGCGCGCCGCGGAACCCCGCGGCCGCGCCCCTCCGGTGACCCCGCCGCCGCCGGCGACCACCCAGGCCGGCCCCGTCCCGAGCTCTCCGCCGTCCTTCTCCCTCTTCTTCTCTCTCCCTCTCACCCCGGCTCTCCCTCTCTCGCAGGAACCGCCGCTGGCCGCCGCGTTCCGCAAGCCCTGCGCCACGCCACCCTCTGCCACTCGCCTCCAGCCAGATCCGGGCCGGCGCCGCCCGGATCCGCCCGCCCCTCGCTCACCGGAGCTCGCCGGAGCTCCACCATGCCGGATCCGCCTCCTCCTCGGCCCGCCTGGATGGCCTCGTCCCCGGACGGCCAATCCAGCCAACCAAGCGAGCACCCGCACCGCGCCGTCCCGATCCGCCTCGTCCCTGTATCCCCCCGTCCCGATTTCCGCGAGGTGATGATTTCAACAGCATATAGGCATTTTGTATTGGCTATATCTTTGTGCATGTTCATCCTAGGATGATGATTTATATATGAAAAATGATCTACTCTCTGTGCTCTACATGATGGTTGCATTTGCATTCATGTTAGGGGCCATCTACATGTCATAATCTCTGTTGCAAAAGTGCATCATGCTGTTAACTGCTGGAAACTGTTAATATTTGTCATTTTGTGAGTTTTGTGTGATTTAATGCATGCACCATATGAGCAACTTGTCAACATGACTTTGGAGCATTTTCATGTGTTCTTGCTGGTAGTATTTATTTCATGCCATGATATGCCCTGATATGAGTGCCATGAGCTTGTAAACATGCCTAGTTAATGTTGTTGTTCTGAGTAAAAGTTGTCTGTGATAAAACTTGCCAACTTTGCTAGATGGTTGCCACTAATCTATAGCTCATATGCATATGGTTCCTTCATGAGATTTGGTCTATGTGATGTCTAATTTGATGCCATGCCCTTGGTTGCTATGTAATCTTGCTGTAGCTTGTCTATTTGTTGCTCTCAAGTTGCCATCATGATATAACGGTCAGCCTATTAATAGAATGTTCCATTTCGTAAAAATCATAGTAATTAATCTGTGCATCCTATGAGATTGTGCCAATGAAGTGATTTGAAGATTGCCATGCCTACTGTATGCTCATGTCAATTTCATAAATATTAAAATTGCTATGCTTGCTGTTATGTGCCTCCCAAGTCAGCATCATAATGTTCTTGACAGCATGCCCAGTTTTCTGTTAGTTCATGATTGCATATTGCCTTGATGATTGCCATGAATCTATTGTTCCAATGATTATGCCCATGTTGTATGTTTTAATCTACATGTTGTATACTTCCATGATGTACCATTTGTCGCCATGTTATTGCACTGTAGCATATTTGTTTCTTGCCTCCAACATGTCATCATATTAACTTTGCTCATGTATATGCCCTGTTTAGCAGAACATTGCATTTTGCATGGATCATATTGACTTAACCTTGATGCCTGTGAACCTGAACCTTTAAGATAAATTGGAGTATATCATGTCTATTTCAAGTGCATATCAAGTTTGTGCCCATCATGTGCCTGTAGCTTGCTGTTTTGGTGTTTGCAAAGTGCTATGTTGCAGTTTTGGGCAGATTGTTATTAAAATTGTGTCGCTTGTAATTATTGAACCGTTGTCTCGTTTTGATCATGCCCTATATGAAAGTTGCTTAGAATTGTGTGTAGCTTCACATTTTCATGTTGCATCCTTGATTTGAGTGTTTGTGGATGATGTTTGCATGCATTTTGCATTATTACCATGTTAATCTTGTTTAGTGCATATCTTCTAGACCGTTGCTCCGAATTAAATATTCTACATATGTAACTTGACTAGAAAAACGTGTAGATCATCATGGTGCATGTTAACTTGCTGTTTAACCATTTTAACATTGTGTTTAATCCAGATCAGTACCAATTTCGAAATTTGCATATGGGGACCTTCCAGAATTGTTATTTGTGTTCCCGGCCTCATTTAAACTTGCCTAGTTGTATGGATTGATTATGCTTCATCTCTTGCCATGTTTAACAATATTTAATATTTTCATGCATCATATTTGTTTGTGCATCATGCCATGTTTATGCTTGTGTCTTTACCATATTTTTTGCTTCTTTCCGGGTGTGCTTCTTCTCGATAGTTCTGCTTTCGATGCGATTGTGAGGATTCGTTTGACTACGTTGGTTCGTCTTCTTCATGGACTCGATCTTCTTCCGAGCGGGATTTCAGGAAAGATGATCATGACCTTGGTTATCTCTATTATCTTTACTTGCTAGTTGTCTCGTTGCTATCGGTATGTCGCGCTTCCTACCACATATATGTCAGCCTCTCATATGCCATGATACAGCCTCTAACCACCCTTACCCAGCAAATAGTTGTTTGGCTATGTTACCGCTTTGCTCAGCCCCTTTTCTTATAGCATTGCTAGTTGCAGGTGTAGTTGCAGGTTGTTTCATGTCGGGACATGGATATCACGGGATATCACAATATCTATTATTTAATCAATGCATCTATATACTTGGTTATGGGTGGAAGGCTCGGCCTTTTGCCTGGTGTTTTGTTCCACTCATGCCGCTATAGTTTCCGTAATACCGGTGTTATGTTCCTTGACTAGCGTTCCTAACATGCTCAGGGGTTATGGGACCCTCTTGACAGTTCGCTTTGAATAAACGCTTCCAGCAAGGCCCAACTTTGGTGTTACCATTTGCCAACATAATAATACTGAATCAATTAATTAATTTTGCATAGGGCGTCATGAACCCGAGGATTCTTAATTCAACATAATACAGGTGGGCCAGTGCTGATGGTGTTGGTCCAAAACTAGAGCACTGTGCAGGGCCGCCCCTTGGTAACTTGGGGTCTTTTGGCACCTCTACGCGTAGCTTATCCGGTCGTGGCCTGAGAACGAGATACGCGCGGCTCCTATCGGGGTGTCGGCACGCCGGGAGGTCTTGCTGGACTTGTTTACCATTGTCGGAATGTCTTGTGCACCGGGATTCCGAGGATACTTCGGGCTATCTCGAGGTTGAGGTATTTCCACCGCAGCTTGTGTAGGCTTATGATGGGCCAGGTTGGAACACCCCTGTAGGGTTAAAACTTACGCAAAGCCGCACCCGTAGTTATGTGGCACTTGGATATTTATAACCTCTGGTTGTAGAGAACTTGACACTAAATCCTAATTAAAATATACCAACCGTGTGCGTAACCGTGACCGTCTCTTTTCGAGGAAGTTCGAGAAGAGAACATGGTGGGGTTATGTTTGACTCGTAAGTAGGTGTTCAGGATCACTTAGTGGTCATTTGTAGTTTGCGACCGTTTTGCGTAGATGCTCTACTTATTCTTGTACTCGTAAGTTAGCCACCATATAATGCTTAGTGCTTGCTGCAACCTCACCACCTTACCCTTCCATACCCATTTAAGCTTTGATAGTCTTGATACCCATGGTTATGGGATTGCTGAGTCCTTGTGGCTCACAGATTACTACAACAACAGATGCAGGTATAGGTAAAGCGATGATTTGACATGAGAGCGATGCGCGTTTGCTTTTGGAGTTCTTCTTCTACTTCTTCCTCTTCGTCGATCTTGGGATAGGTTCCTGGTCGGCAGCCTGGGCTAGCAGGGTGGATGTCGTTCTTCTTTTCGTTTGATTTCATCCGTAGTCGGATGCTGCTCTTCTGTATGATGTTTGTTATGTATTGATGTATTCATGTGATGATTGTATGTATTTGTCTGTATCCCCATCTATTATGTATATGGTACGATGTAATGATATCCACCTTGCAAGCGTCTCAATAAGCGCTTCTATCCCTGGTGGGGCCTTTGGGTGCCACGTGGATAGGGCCGCATATTGGGCGTGACACATCCGAACGAGGGCACCGCGCCGCGTCCGTAGGTGGCACGGGCGTGAGCTAAGACGGCCAGTAGTGACCGCGCCGACGACGGCCAATGGCGGCAACGGGCGGAGCTCGACCAGCTAGGGGCTACGGGGCACGGGGAGGAGCACGAGGAGGTCAGGGTCGACCGGGAGCTCACATCGAGGTGGGTGGGGGAATCAGGGGAGCCGAAGACGAGCGGAGACGAGCGAGACAAGGCGGCGGCCGAGGCGGATCCCGGCGAGGGGAACGGCTCGATGGCGACGATGCAGCGCGTCCCCGGATGAACGAGGGCCCGCAGCCGACGTAGACGACGACGGCGCAACCGCTGGACAAGGTGGAGCGGCGTGAGGAGGCCGGTGGCCACGCGGACGAGCAGCGACTGCGGCGGGTGTGCACGTTTTCGAGGAGAGCGACGAGGCGGAGAGGGGAAAGGGGATTAGGGTTCGCCCAAGGCATCGGGGTAGCCTTAACCAGCGCGGGGACACGCGGGATGACCGACGCGTGGTCATCCGCGGCCACAGACGCGTGCGCGGCGTCCACCGCGCCCTCTGTGAACAGAGGTTGAAGAAGAGGAGAAGTTGGGCTGGGCCGGTTATTGTAGCAAGTGGGCTAGAGTGCACAGTGAGGTTTTCTCTTTTTCTTTTCTTTTTCTGTTTTACATTTTCTGGCACTATTTTCTAGTTTAATTAGATGGCAAATGATTTTTGCAAATAAGAAACTTGGCACATAAATATAGCACAACATTACTAGGCTGCACAAAAAGTTTGGGGGTTAAATGAATTCATTTGAATTTTGCATAATTGAAAATGGATTAAATGGTGCTGTTTTGGCACTGTTTTTGGATGTTAGGGTCAAATTGGAACTTCAAATAATGTTGGTTTTATTTTTATAATTTCTTTGGGATTATTTGGAATAGTATGAATTTTTTTATTCAAATAATTGAAGAAGTAATAATTTGACTTGCATTTGAATTTGGAATTTGAATTTGTATTATTTTCTAAATGCAATTTAATTAGGATGATCATGATGACATGGCAATTTAATTAGCTTAATGACAGGGTTAAGATCTGGGGATGTTACAAGACAAGATTAGTTTCTTCACATCTCTGTAAAACTCGATCAAGGTTGGTTAAGCAATCATCAAAAGAAGTTCCGTAAACAGAAAAATCATCCATGAAAACCTCAACAATCCTTTCACAAAAGTCAGAGAATATAGCAGTCATACATCTTTGAAAGGTAGCAGGTGCATTGCATAAACCAAAAGGCATACATCTATAAGCATAAGTTCCAAACGGACAAGTAAAGGTGGTTTTCTCTTGATCGGGTTGTGATACAGGTATTTGAGAAAAACCAAAATAACCATCTAGGGAACAAAAGTGTGTTTGCTTAGATAATCTTTCTAACATTTGATCAATAAAAGGTAAGGGGTAATGACCTTTTCTAGTAGCTTTGTTTAATTTTCTAAAATCAATTACCATCCTATAACCAATTACAATTCTTTGTGGAATAAGTTCATTTTTATCATTAGGAACAACGATGATACCTCCTTTCTTAGGGACACAATGAACGGGACTTACCCATCTACTATCAGCTATGGGATAGATTATACCTGCTTCCACAAGCTTTAATATTTCAGTTCTTACCACCTCTTTCATCTTGGTATTTAATCGTCGTTGGTGGTCAACAACTGGTTTAGCATCAGGCTCCATATTAATTTTGTGCTGACATAGAGTGGGACTAATGCCCTTAAGATCATCAAGAGTATATCCAATAGCAGCCCGGTGCTTCCTCAGAGTTTTAAGTAATCTCTTTTCTTCATGCTCTGAAAGGTTAGCACTAATAATAACAGGATATATCTTCTTTTCATCAAGATAAGCATATTTGAATGTATCAGGCAATTGCTTCAATTCAAATACAGGATCACCCTTAGGTGGAGGAGGGCCTCCAAGAGTTTCAACAGGCAAATTGTGTTTAAGGATAGGTGGTTGATCAAAGAACATCTTATCTATTTCATTTCTTTCATTCATATGCATATCGTTTTCATGGTCTAGCAAATATTGTTCTAACGGATCAGTAGGAGGTACAGCAATAGAAGCAAGACCAATAATTTCATCTTTACTAGGCAATTCTTTATCATGAGGTTGTCTACGAAACTTGGAGAAATTAAACTCATGAGATGTACCACCGAAATTAACATTAACAGTTTCTTTAGCGCAATCAATCTTGGCATTAACAGTGTTCACGAAAGGTCTACCAAATATAATGGGACAAAAATCGTCTTGTGGAGAACCGAGGACTAGAAAATCAGTAGGGTATTTTATTTTTCCACACAAGACTTCAACATCTCTAACGATCCCAAGTGGTGTAATGGTATCTCTGTTTGCAAGCTTAATAGTACCATCAATGTCCTCTATTTCAACAGGTGCAATATCATTCATAATTTCTTGGTATAAAGTAAATGGAATAGCACTCACACTAGCACCCAAATCACATAAGCCATGATAACAATGATCTCCTATTTTAACAGAGACAACAGGCATGCCTACTACAGGTCTGTTTTTATCTTTAGGATCTGGTTTAGCAATTCTAGCTGCTTCATCACAGAAGTAAATAACATGCCCATCCATATTATCGACCAAAAGATCTTTAACCATAGCAATATTAGGTTCAACTTTAATTTGTTTGGAGGGTCTAGTTGCTCTAATATTACTTTTGTTAACCACAACTGAAACTTTATGTCACGCCCAATATGCGATCCTATCCTCGAGGGACTCGGAGGCCCCACCAGGGATAGAAGCGCATATCAACTACGCTTGCAAGGTGGATATCATTACATCATACCATGTACATAATAGATGGGGATACATACAAATACATACAGTCATCACTTGAATACATCAATACATAGCAAACACTATACAGAAGAGCAGAATCCGACTACGGATGAAAACAAACGAAAAACACGAACGACATCCACCCTGCTAGCCCAGGCTGCCGACCCGGAACCTAACCCAAGATCGACGAAGAAGAAGAACTCCAAAAGCAAACGCGCATCGCTCTCATGTCAGATCATCGCGTTACATGTACCTGCATCTGTTGTTGTAGTAAATTGTGAGCCACGAGGACTCAGCAATCCCATAACCATGGGTAACAAGACTATCAAAGTTTAATGGGTATGGAAGGGTAAAGTGGTGAGGTTGCAGCAAGCACTAAGCATTGTATGGTGGCTAACTTAAGAGTACCAGAATAAGAAGAGTAAACTACGCATAACGGTCGCAAACTAATAATGATCAAGAAGTGATCCTGAACACCTACCTACGAGTCAAACATAACCCCACCGTGTTCTCTTCTCAAACTTCCTCGAAAAGAGACGATCACGGTTACGCACAAAGTTGGTGTATTTTATTAGAATTAGTGTCAAGTTTTCTACAACCGGAGGTTAAAATATCCAAGTCGCCACATAACCGCGGGCACGGCTTCGCGTAAGATTTAACCCTGCAGGGGTGTTCCAACCTGGTCCATCATAGACCAACACAAGCTACGGTGGAAATACCTCAACCTCGAGATAGCCCGAAGTATCCTCGGAATCCCGGTGCACAAGACATTTTGACAATGGTAAAACAAAACCATCAAGACCTCCCGGGGTGCCGACAAACCTCGAGATAGCCGCACGTATCTTGTTCTCAGGGCACACCGGATGAGCCAGACGTCGGGTTAGCTGAAACCCTAGTTTCCCAGGGGGCGCCGGACATCGCCCTAGTTTGGACCAACACTCATGACGAGCACTGGCCCGGGTTGTTGATTAAGAATCCTCAGGTTAATTACTACCTATGCAAGTTTTAGTTGTTATTAGGCAAATGGTAAAACCAAAGTTGGGCCTTGCTGGAAGAGTTTTATTCAAAGCAAACTGTCAAGAGGGTCCCATTCCCCTGAGCATGTTAGGAACGCTAATCAAGGATCATAACACCGGTATTACGGAAACTAAGGCGGCATGAGTGGAACAAAACACTAAGAAAAAGGCCGAGCCTTCCACACACAACCAAGTATATAGATGCATTAATTAAATAAGAGATATTGTGATATCCCAACATGGAACAACCTGCACTGCACCTGCAACTAGCAACGCTATAAGAGGGGCTGAGCAAAGCGGTAACATAGCCAAACAACGGTTTGTTGGGTAGGGTGGTTAGAGGCTGTATCATGGCATATGAGAGACTGACATGTATGTGGTAGGAAGCGTGACATAGCGATAGCAATGAGACAACTAGCAAGCAAAGATAGTAGTGTTATCAAGGGTAATGATCATCTTGCCTGAAGTCTCTTCGGTAGGATTGGAATACTGCTCCTCGAACACGTTCTCAACCGGTTCCTCGAACTCGGACTCGTCTCTCGGTACTACCCAAAGAAAGAACAAGCACCGGAATGAACAAACAACCATGGCATAAATGCACAACGAAGATGATGCATGAACATTTAAAGACGGATGGCATGGCAAGGTGCAACAATCAAATACTACACATTAAGTGAAGCTCAATATGCAACGGGTTGCATGTTGACAAAACTTCACAACGATTATTTAGTTCGCTCCCGTTAATGCTACTCATCAATATTAAATGTTGACAAACATGGCAAGAAATGAAGCATATATAATCTACCTATCTAGGCAATTTAAATGAGGCCGGGAACAACACAATACAATTCCGGAAAATCCCCATATGCAATTTTGAGTTTGGTACTTTTCTGACCTAAACACAATTTTAAAGTTGTTTAACAGGAAAAGGAAATTCATCATGTTAATCTACACATTTTTCCACCCCATTTACATATAAAGTTTATTTAATTCGGAGCTACGGTTATGAAGTTATGGAATAAAACATTTAAGCATGTCATTAGAGCACATTAATGCAAACAGCAATTTTAAACATTTTTAACATGGATGAAAGTTGGATATTATGAAACTACATGAAATTCTAAGCATTTTACATATAAAGTTTGTTAAATTCTGATGCATGGTTAATTAATTATTATATGCATGAACATGAGGGTGTAATCTGTAAAACAGCAATTTCCCTGGATAAAAGCTAAAATCGCAGACAGCAGGAAAAAATATATACGGGCCGAATCTGAGCAAACTGGGCTAAACAGACATGGTCGCGGGATACAAAAGAGCGCTCAGGGCGAGGGACTGGGTGGCTGCTCACCATGGGCCAAGCCTAGTCGGTGGAGAGGTGGGCCGGCTCGGGCTGAGGCCCACGCGGTGGCGACGCGCTGCGGGCGCGGTCGTCGTTCTCCTCGTGCCTGAGGCGCACGAGCAGGAGGCAGGGGGCGGCGGCGTCCTTGGGGCTCCGGCGAGGGGTTCGAGGACGGCGGGGAGGCCGGGAACGGCGGATCCGGTCGGCCGGTGCCAGATCCAGGCTACGGTGACAGTGGACGGAGCTCGGGGAGGCGCGCTCCATATCCATGGCGACCTACATGGGCATGGCGGCCATGGGGGTTAGAGGACAGGGGAAAGAATGGAGGGAGAAGGGAAGGAAAGCAGGGGCGCGGCGGAGCACTGGCCTGGGCGGCAGCGACGGTCGCCGGTGGCGAGGTCGCGTGGGCGGATTGGGCAGTAGGTGGTGCGAGGATGCGGGGACCTCGGGCGCGAGCGTCGGCGTACGCGCGGCTAGCTTGGGGCCCAGATGTGCTCGGGCGGGCCTCCCGATGGGCTTGGCGGGCCCTGGCGCGTGGGAGGCGGAGGTTGGTGACGTGGCCGGCTCTGGTTGGCTGAACGGGCGGCTCAGGTGGCGGCGCAGCGATTGGGGCAGTGCCAAGTGGCGAGAGGAGGCTGGCGGGGCACGGAAATGGATGGGTGTGGTGGCTGGGAGGAAGGAGAAGGCTAGGGGGGCTAGGGTTTTCCAAATTTGGAGGAGGTGATGACCATTTATAGGCAGGAGGGGGTCTAGGGGGGAGTTTTAGTGCGTTTTCGGACCGTACGATCTCGATCGGACGACGCAGAATGGAGGAGGGGGTAGCTGGGCTAGGTGGGCTGTGTGGGAGTGAATTGGGCTGAGAGAAGTGAGTGGATAGCAGCCCGGCAGGGTCTTCGGAACACCGAAAACGTCCGACGTTTTTACCGGCTATAGTGCCGCTATAGTTATCCGTTGGGGCATCAAACGACCTCCGAATGAAACGAAATTTGGCAGGCGCTCTACCTACAATATAATAAGACCGCACGCCAACTTTCAACCCATTGCGAGAACATTTTTATCCCACTCATAAAATAATAATTCGGAGGTGCCGCAGTCGCGTGCAAGTGTGTCGGGTCTCGAAACGGACAACGGAAGGGACGCGGAGAAGCCGGCAAGTACGAACGGATGCAAGTTTTATGAAAACATGCGGATGGAATGCACACGATGACATGGCGAAGTGCAACAGGAAAACGAATCACACGGCAACAACGGAAAATAAATGGAAGGAATCTGAAGCATCGGTCTCGGGGCGTCACACTTTAGCATGTTCCTTAATCCTAACTTGAAAAGGTGGTTTCTCAATATAAGCAGTAGGCACAACTGGATCAACATGGTGAACAATTGTTTCTTCTTTAACACTAACGGGTTCCTCAATCTTTTCTTTAATAGGGGGATGATATTTAAACCACTTCTCCTTAGGGAGATCAACATGAATAGCAAATGATTCACAAAAGGAAGCTACTATCTCAGAGTCAAGTCCATATTTAGTGCTAAACTTACGAAAAGCATCGGTATCCATAAAAGATTTAACACAATCGAACTCAAGTATTATACCTGACTCATTACCTTTGTCGAGTTCCCAATCTTCAGAGTTGCATTTAATTCTTTCCAGAAGATCCCATCTGAATTCAATAGTTTTCTTCATAAAGGAGACAGTCAAAGAAGAATCGAGCATGGTTTGATTATCATGAGAAAGCCAAGCATAAAAATTCTGTAAGATAATTTCTCTTGAGAGCTCATGGTTGGGGCATGTGTAAATCATGTACTTAAGCCTCCCCCAATCTTGAGCGATGCTTTCTCCTTCACGAGGCCAAAAATTATATATATAATTCCGATCACAATGAACCAAATGCATAGGATAAAATTTCTGGTGGAATTCCAATTTCAATCGGTTCCAGTCCCATGTATCAGTATCATCACATAGCCTATACCATGTCAATGCCTTTACCTCCAAAGATAAAGGGAATACTTTCTTCTTAACTCCATCTCCGGATAAACCTGCAAGCTTAAACAATCCACAAATTTCATCCACATAGATCAAGTGCATATCAGGATGTACCGTTCCATCTCCTGCATAAGGATTAGCTAGTAGTTTCTCTATCATACCCGAAGTAATCTCATAATAAATATTTTCAGTTGGTGCAGTAGGTTGAGGAGCAACACTTGGGGCTTCCGGTCGAGGTGAAGATACCCCGAACAAACCCCTCAAAGGATTACTTTCCATAGTGACAAGTGACAGTAAATTTCAGCACGTAATATAAATGTTTCCTTACCAAATTCCACTCACCAAAGGCGCTTCACTCCCCGACAACGGTGCCAGAAAAGAGTCTTGATGACCCACAAGTATAGGGGATCAATCGTAGTCCTTTCAATAAGTAAGACTATCGAACCCAACGAGGAGCAGAAGGAAATGACAAGCGGTTTTCAGCATGGTATTTTCTGCAAGCACTGAAATTATTGGTAACGAGTAGTTTGATAGCAAGATAATTTGTAACAAGTGACAAGTAGCAATAGTAACAAAGAGTGTAGCAAGGTGGCCCAATCCTTTTTGTAGCAAAGGACAAGCCGGAACGATCTCTTATAATAAGCAAAGCGTTCTCGAGGACACATGGGAATTTCATCTAGTCACTTTCATCATGTTGGTTTGATTCGCGTTCGCTACTTTGATAATTTGATATGTGGGTGGACCGGTGCTTGGGTGCTGTTCTTACTTGAACAAACCTCCCACTTATGATTACCCCCCTTCGCAAGCATCCGCAACTACAAAAGAAGAATTAAGATAACTCTAACCATAGCATTAAACATATGGATCCAAATCAGCCCCTTACGGAATAGCGCATAAACTAGGGTTTAAGCTTCTGTCACTCTAGCAACCCATCATCTAATTACTACTCCACAATGCATTCCCTTAGACCCAAAGATGGTGAAGTGTCATGTAGTCGACGTTCACATGACACCACTAAGAGAATCAACAACATACATATCATCAAAATATCGAACGAATACCAAATTCACATGATTACTTATGATAAGACTTCTCCCATGTCCTCAAGAACAAAAGTAACTACTCACAAATCATCTTCATGTCCAATATCAGAGGGCTATTAAATAGCATAATAGATCTGAACATATAATCTTCCACCAAATAAACCAACTAGCATCAACTACAAGATGTAATCAACACTACTAGCAACCCACAGGTACCAATCTGAGGTTTTGAGACAAAGATTGAATACAAGAGATGAACTAGGGTTTGAGATGAGATGGTGCTGGTGAAGATGTTGATGAAGATTGGTCCTCCCATGATGAGAGGATCGTTGGTGATGTCGATGGCTTCGATTTCCCCCTCCCGGAGGGAAGTATCCCCTACAGAATCTCTCCGCCGGAGAGCAAAAGTGCTCCTGCCCAAGTTCTGCCTCGAGACGGCGGCGCACCATCCCAAAAGTCTTTTCTCTATTTTTTCTAGGGCAAATGGACTTATATACCAGAAAATGGGGGCCAGAGGCTGGCCAGGGGCCCCACGAGCCACCAGGGCACGCCTGGGGGGGGGGGGGGGGGTGGCGCGCCCTGGTGCCTCGTGGGCACCTGGGTGGCCCCCTCTGGTACTTCTTGTCTCCAGTATTTTTTATTTATTCCAAAATAAATCTTCGTGAAATTTCAGCTCATTTGGAGATGTGCAGAATAGGTATCTCTGACATAGCTTTTTCAAGTCCAGAATTCCAGCTGCCGGCAATCTCCCTCCTTGTGTAAATCTTGCATATTAAGAGAGAAAAGGCATTAGAATTGCTCCACAAAGTGTTATATTGATTAAAAAACACTATAAATAACAGTAGGAAAACATGATGCAAAATGGACGTATCAGCGCCCGTCACTGCTGAGGTACGCAGACAAGGGCCCTCGGGGTGAACGTACCTGTGGCGGGTTATTTCCCCCGCCCGCCACAGTTAGACTATTGGCTGTGGCGGGCACGTTTTGGCACCCGCCACTACTTGTTTTCAAAAATAGCTGTGGCGGGTGCCCCGCTGTGCCCGCCACTAATTTATGATCTCCTATAAGCCCTTTCCCAGTAGTGCTTGTTCTTCACTTATATCTTTTGGAGTAGTTTGTCATTCACTCTTGTGCTTCACTGATATCCTAAGAGTAAATTGTTGAATGAATAGAATATCATGAATATTAAATTATACATGCTCCATACGTTTAGTAGTAGTTTCACATTGGGTTTAGAAAGTAAAATCTATTAAAATTTGACAATCATAATATTGGTCATTAATACGTCTCTAACACATCTATAATTTTTGATTGTTTCATGCTATTATAGTATCAATCTTGGATGTTTTTATATGCAATTATATATCATTTGTTTGGGACTAACCAATTAACCTAGTGCCCAGTGCCAGTTGTTGTTTTCTGCTTGTTTTTGGCTTTTCATAGAATCAGTACCAAACAAAGTCCAAATGCCATGAAACTTTTTGGAGATTTTTTTCTGGTCAAAAGAGGCCCTGGAGACTTGGAGAGGAGGCCAGAAGGTTCACGGATCCTCCACAAGGCAACAGGGCGTGGCCCCAGGGGGGCGTGCCCTGATGCCTTGTGGGGCCCATGTGGCTCCGTTTGACCTAATTCCACTCCTATAAATTCACAAATATTCGGAAACCATCAGAGAGCCAGAAGAGAAAACCTTTCCACCGCCGCAAGCCTCTGTTCTTTCGTGATCCTATCTGGAGGCCTTTTCCGGTACTCTGCCGGAGGGGAAATCGATCACGGAGGGCTTCTACATCAACCTTGCTGCCCTTCCGATGATGTGTGAGTAGTTTACCATAGACCTACGGGTCCATAGCTAGTAGCTAGATGGCTTCTTCTCTCTCTTTGATCTTCAATACCATGTTCTCCTTGATGTTCTTGGAGTTCTATCCAATGTAATCTTCTTTTGCGGTGTGTTTGTTGGGATCCGATGAATTGTGAGTTTATGATCAGATTATTCATGAGAAATATTTGAGTCTTCTCTGAACTCTTTTATGCATGATTAAATATAGCTTTGTATTTTTCTCCGATCAATCGATTTGGTTTGGCCAACTAGATTGGTTTATCTTGCAATTGGAGAGGTGCTTTGTGATGGGTTCAATCTTGCGTTGCTCAATCCTAGTGACAGAAAGGGACATGACACGTATTTGTATTGTTGCCATTAAGGATAAAAAGATGGGGTTTATTCATATTGATTGAATTTGCTTCTCTACATCATGTCATCTTGCTTAAGGCGTTACTCTGTTTTTATTAACTTAATACTCTAGATGCATGCTGGATAGCGGTCGATGAGTGGAGTAATAGTAGTATATGTAGGTAGGAGTCAGTCTACTTGTCTCGGACGTGATGCCTATATACATGATCATTGCAATGAATCCATCATAATTATTTGCTTTTCTATCAATTGCCCAACAGTAATTTGTCTACCCACCATATGTTTCTGCGCTCGAGAGAGAAGCCTCTAGTGACAACTATGGCCCCCGGGTCTATCTTTATCATATAAAAAACCTAAAAATACCTTGCTGCAATTTATTTACTGTTATTTTTATTAGTATTTTGTGACGCCCCCGACTTAATCGTGCACTAATCATACACGCAAATGCACACGATCAAGCCTAAGGACTCACTTAAAGATATCACAACACAACTCTAAACACAAATAAAAGTCATACAAGCTTTATATTACAAGCCAGGGGCCTCGAGGGCTTGAATACATAAGCTTGAGTGATACAAGCATCAGCGGAAGCATTAGATATCTCAGTACAGACATAAAGTTAAACAGGTAAGCCTTAAGAAGGCGGGACAAAACAAAGACACTGGATCGAAAGGCGCAGGCCTCCTACCTGGGTGCCTCCTATCTACTCCTGGTCGTCGGTGGTCTCCACGTAGTAGTACTGTCCATCAGAGGGGTAGTAGTAGTCATCGGCTGGGGCAGCTGGCTCCGGGGCTCCGTCATCTGGTCGCAGCAATCGGGTATGGGGAAAAAGGGGAAGCAAAGCAACCGTGAGTACTCATCCAAAGTACTCGCAAGACTTACATCAGATATATTCTATTTATGCATTGGTATCAAAGAAGGGCTGTATCAGTGGACTGGACTGCAAAAATGCCAGAATAGAGAGAAAATCCTAGCCTATCGAAGACTAGCATCTTCAGCGTCCTGCAGCATAAGAAGAGTGCAGATTGGTACATAAATATAGTAGTAACAACAAGCATAAGTAGCCATGACCAAAGATTCTTCCTTGACTCCCTGCAAGAAAGCAATCCCGGAGCTAAGAGATTCAAACCATTTCTAGTTGTAGAAGATTTGGATATTTTCCGAGCGTCCTGTTACCGTGGACACGGCTATTCGAATAGATATACTTCCCTGCCGGGGTGCACCAACTTACCCAACATGCTCGATTAACTCTGGCCGGACACACTTGCTTGGTCCATGCCCGGCCTCGGCTAATCGACACGTCGTAGCCCTACCTAGCTTCAACAGAGAGGCCAGCACGCCGGTCTACAACCTAAGTGCTCAGGGGTCTTGGGCCCATCGCCCTTTGCACTCCTGCACGTTGCGTGGGCGGCCGGGAGCAGACCTAACCCCCTTAATACAAGCGCAGGCGTCCCCAGTCCAACCCGACGCGTGCCGCTCAATCGCTGACGTCTGAAGAACTTCGGCTGATACATACGACGCCGAGTGCCCATACTATTCCCGCGTGGTGGTTAGTGCGAAAAGGCCAGAGGCCTACTCAGATTACATCTCCTAACCCATTAGTGCATTGGGAGCTCACGGAAACGAGCAGAGACTCACGATCATGTGACCCCGTCGCCCCGTCTCGTGGACTTACGACAAGGGCTAATAATGCCCGGCCATGCCACGTAATTATCTTGCGGGTACCCTCATGGTCATCCCGACTCCGCATTACTCGTGGGTACCCCTCGAGGCCGACCCGACTTTAATCAACGACTGAAATAAATGTATGGTAACCGTGTGTCCAACACATCAAGTAGGAATTCGAGGAATCACCCTCGTTGGATTCCCACTCGATGTACCCGTCAAGGTGAACCCGGAGGAATCACCCTCGATGGTATTCACACTTGCGGGGTTGCACGACAGAAACTTCATCGGAGGTGGTGAAAGAGGATTCACCCTCGGTAACCCACAACCGACTAGCTGTACTACAGAGGCAACATCATGAGTGAGATAAGAGGTATCACCCTCGGCACTCGATATTAGCTCTGCAGAGTCGAGCAACTTTGGGGGGTGTGTGTGGTGATGTGCTGGTCTCAGCCCGTCGATCACATCGATCGGGGCACTGGTAACTAAGCGGGGCAACTAGGACAAGGAAGAGGGGCCACAGATGGTTCACTACGAACCTACACTAAGCATTTAGGATAGCAGGTAAGGTACCAATAGTAGTTACAAAAACAGGCTATGCATCAGAATAGGTATTCGGAACAATAACTGTAGCAATTCTAATGCAAGCAAGAGGGAGAAACAGTAGGTGATATAGGCATGTTCAAGGGGGTTTGCTTGCCTGGAAGCTTTGCCGGAAAAGAAGAGTTGTCGGTAATGTAGTAGTCCTCAGGGGCCACGTCGGTGTCGGGATCTACCGGAGAAGAAGAGGGGAAAGAACCAGATAAATACACGGCAACAAAAGCAATCTCAAAGCATGACATGACTATATGCTAAGCCGGGGTGATCTAACACAGTGCTACACGTTGCAGGCGGAGCGGGAAAATATCTAGGGATATTTTCCCGGCTTCGAGCATCTGTCAGACAGGTGAACCGGAGGGGAAGGTTCCATGTTTGCATGGTTGTGGGCATGTGACAGGTAAACGGAGGGCATATTTGGATTCGTCTTGTTTTTCTGATCAACTTTCTTGTAGAAAACTTTTTCATCTGAGCTACGGATTATTTTCTATGATTTTCCGAAGTTTTAAAACATTTTCTAAAATTAACAGATTATTTTAATTACGAAAATCGACAAAAAAAGGAATATGACATCATCATGACGTCATCTTTGCATCAGTGGTCAGCTCACCAGTTGACCAGTCAACGGGTCCACTGGGACCCACTGGCAGTGATTGGGCGCTGCCAAGTCAGCTGTTGACTGGGTCAACTCTGTGCAGTGGGACCCACATGTCAGTCAACCATGGTCACCGACAAGTGGGGCCGGTCAACGCCACGTCAGCAAGGTCAAAGCTGACGCGTGGGGCCACCGTGGTTATTACTAATCCTAACCAGGAAACTAACCGGGTTTAATTAACGTGTGGGACCCACATGTCATAGGCACGGGGGTAATTAACCTCGTCATTAGCGGGCTAATGACGGTGCCACATCATCACCGCCGGAGTAACGCCGGCGAGGCCATCCTGACGGCGGTCGAGCACCGTGCGCTGGCTACGGTGCGTCAAATCGAGCGTGGTTTGCGGCAATGTGCTCCTGGGCTCGTGCGCTACTCGCTAGGGCTGGACATGGACCGAATGGTCACGGGAGACGGCAAGCAGCGACCGAACCTAAGGGGAAATAGGGCGGGAGGAAGCGCAGCTCACCGCGGAGCTCGGTGACGCGCTCGGGGAGGCCGGGGTGCTCAGACGACGGCGGATCGAGACCGCGGCTGTGGCGGAGAGTGACGACGCGGACGACATGGATAGGGCGTCCCGCCATCGATCCGTAGATGCATGCGACGTAGAGGACCACGGGAGTCCTCCTGGACATCTTGGCTAGCCGAGAGGAGGCCGGTGGCCACGGCGATGAGGGTAGCGCGGCGGCGACAACGGTGGAGCTCACTGGATCGGGCACAGCGAGCGATGGAGCGGGGAAAGAGGGGCCTAGGGTTTCGGGGGGAGAGAGAGGCAGGGGGCGAGGCCTTATCCTCGCTGGGGCACCGCGGGATGGACGACGCGTGCGGTTTCGCCGGCGAGAGCGCGCGCGCGGCTGACACGCGAGGAGCGAGAGCGGGTGGAAGAAGGAGAGAGAGTTGGGCTGGGCCAGGCTACGCTGTGCGGTTGTGGGCTTAAGTGCATAGTTACATTTTTCCTTTTTCTTTTTCTGTCAAATGGATTAGCTCCTGACTTGGATTACTTTGTGCACCAGATGATTTTTGCCAGGGTTGAAACTTGGCACTTAAGTACTAGGTGGCATCCTGGGCTGGCACAAAAAGATTCAGGATTTTTGGAATTGTTTAACTATTTTTGGAAAATGAAAAGGCCAATCAAATTGCTGCTGGACCACTAAATTAATTCCCAGGGGCATTTTGGGAATTCAAAAGAGGTAGGTTTCAACATGACAAATATTTAGAGAATATTTGCCAAATTGTGAACTATTTTGATTGCATGACAGAGAAAGTAATTATTTGACATGCAATTCAAATTTGAATTTGGCTTAGATTTGGACAAGTGGCAGAATGGCTTAGTGATCATGATGACATGGCCACCATTAGCATGAGATCACTGTAGCATAACACTGGGGGTCTTACAAATCTCCTCCACTACAAGAAATCTCGTCCCGAGATTTAAGAGGTGGAGTAAGGGGGAAAAAGTTCTGGTTACGAAATTCTAACGAGTCTTCTTGATCTTGGTTGCTCTTCTCAAAGAGTTCGATTCATGGTGTTTATTCCTCCATTCCTTTGTCCTGTGCATCGTGACGAAGTTGTCATTCTTCCTTCGGAATCTTCATCGTACTTACAAAAAGAAAAAGGGGTATCTTCAGGAGAACGGACCTTTGCAAGGTTAATTATCTGGTGGATAACGCAAGGAATGTGGCAGAAAGTATCTCTCGAATTGAAACTTAAGAAAAGATCGAGAGCAAAGTAAGAAGGTACAATAAGGAGTTTCAAGCAGATAGACAATCGTCCGATGCTTGAAATAGAGTGTGATAGAGGTTCAGAGAAATGGAAATAAGTATTGCGTGTGATACCCGAATTGATCATCTCTAGGAAGGTGGCTCGTGAATTACATAGGAAGCCAAGTGTGAGGAATAACTTTGGAAACAAGGATGTACAAGAGAGTCAGGTTTCGATCCTGTGGAACTGTGGTGAGTGTCGATCGAGAGTAGGGAGGACGGTGACATCTTACACGGTCACGACAACAAGGCATGTCAGAAGATAGCTTGTCAGCTATGTCGGCAACATCGTCGGTACCAAGGGCGGGGGACGAAGAGAACCATTTTCCTGCTCATTGAAACGAGGCGGACCAATAGGCAAAGTTCTCGTCCACCGGTGTTACCGGAATGTCATCAACAATAGTAACAGGGTCTTCCTGACAGAGTTGTACACTGAGGTGTTTACATAAGCAGGGAATTATTACTGCTTAGATCATATAGATCACAAGAAAGGTTAAACAGACAAATGGAAAGGAAAATGTGATTATCAGATTAAACAGACCAATGGAAAGGAAAATGTGTTTATACACAAGAATTAGGAGTATATCCTTTCCCAAGGACAAGCAAGGCTTGCTATACCTGACAGGACATCAGGTAATTATCCATTTAGATAAAGAGGCAAGAAAAATTCATGATGTTTACCCAAACAACGGTGTTTGGATAATTGATCAAGAAACAGTTAGCATTTCGCTTACAATGTTCTTGTTGATATTCGGAATACCACAGTCATGCTTCGGGGTAGCAATGATATGGTGTTAAATAAAGATTGAGTTTAAAGATCACAAGAAATACAAAGGAACAATTCCAAGAATAGCAAGGAACCCAAGTATAACCAAAACAAGACCTAGTCTGTGTTGGCAAGAAGGCAAGAATGTTGTTGGTGATAACACAATTCACTGAGGGGCAAGGTTGGTAATTCTCACCATAAATTGAATTGACATCTCAGAAGAAGTCAAAATGTTGACGCTGATCACGACACATTTTGTCCAGAGGTTTCAAGAGGATGCAATCGAACAGCGATGGCATCGAGCAAGAGAATGACGAAGTGGAAGGTTATGGAATCAAAAGATAAGATGCAAGCTTGGAATCGGAGTTGCTTTTCAAGACAACAAAACGATGTTGAAAACTCGATGTAAGCCTTGCTCACGGTCTGAAGAATTCGTGCACCAAGAAGGATGAGGTAGCACGGTCAAAGGTAGCCTGCTAAGGACTTAGCTGGTAGTCTAGGAATGACAAGATCGAGTTTAGATTTCCCAGCAACAATTTACCAAGGGTAGAGGATACAATTTACCAAAGGCATTATGTATCAAGGGGAGGGGGAAATTCACAGAATTTTGAATGTGAAGGACACTGTCGGATAATAATCCAACAAAGGATTTGGCGGTCCAGAAGGGATCTGATGTGAGTATCGGTACTCAACCAGAAGCAGGAAGAATGCAAAGGCATCGGATTATAGAAACATCTGAATAATTCGACGGTTAAATACAAAGAAGTTATGATATCCAGATCGGTGCAACAGAATCAGATGCTTTGATTAAATATGAGTGAGTTACATAGAACTAGAGGGACAATCAATTACAACTTGATTGGCCGAGATCCAACTCATGTCCAAAATGACGTCTGAGCCGGAAGGACGAAGTCTAGGAATTAATTGATGATAGCGAGAATTCACGTACATATTTAATCAATAGGCTCGGAATGATAAAGACAAAGGATGTTAATGAATATTGCTAGACATATGGAATTAACCATAATGCAAGCATGCAAGACTTTACAAAGCAATAGGTTGCAGTGGATTCTCGGGAGATCAGATAGTATTTCAAAGTATTTTGGGAAGCACATGAACAACTTGGGATGAACGAATCCCAATAAGTGTGAGGAATTATCCGCAGTGCGAAAAGAAGCTGCAAGGTAGTAGGCACAAAGGATTCCCGGAATGTCGGAGAGTATTTCGGGGTATCCTGTAAATACAAGAGCAACTGGAAGTGAAGGTACAAATGGCAAGGATGCGCAGTTATCCACGGGGATTTATCGGTGGTAGGGAATTTCAAAAGAAATGGGCTCCAGGGTCTCGGGAAACATCGATGAGTATCTTCAGAATCTTCTGGTGATTCAAACCATCATCTGGAATGAAAGGGCTCTCCAGGAGGAAGTGGTTACGAGAACCTAATGTTAGAGTTAGCAAAATCTTTAACCCGAAAATAAGAGAGATTAGAGTCCCAGAGTAAGGAAGTGGAATAAAAGATCCTAAACCCATCCATTGGCGACGTGGGCCCGTAAGCCACACAACCATGTTAGTAAAACAATTTTACAAAGACTAGACTCAACTTTGGCCGAAGAGTTGGAAAGGGGGTTCCTATAGGCAGTCGGCTCTGATACCAACTTGTGACGCCCCCGACATAATCATACTCGCAAATGCACACGATCAAGCCTAAGGACTCACTTGAAGATATCACAACACAACTCTAAACACAAATAAAAGTCATACAAGCTTTATATTACAAGCCAGGGGCCTCGAGGGGTCGAATACATAAGCTTGAGTCATACAAGCATCAGCGGAAGCATCAGATATCTGAGTACCGACATAAAGTTAAACAGGTAAGCCTTAAGAAGGCGGGGCAAAACAAAGACACTGGATCGAAAGGCGCAGGCCTCCTACCTGGGTGCCTCCTATCAACTCCTGGTCGTCGGTACTCTCCACATAGTAGTACTCTCCATCAGAGGGGTAGTAGTAGTCGTCGGCTGGGGCAGCTGGCTTCGGGGCTCCGTCATCTGGTCGCAGCAATCGGGTATGGGGAAAAAGGGGAAGCAAAGCAACCGTGAGTACTCATCCAAAGTACTCGCAAGACTTACATCAGATCTATTCTATTTATGCATTGGTATCAAAGAAGGGCTATATCAGTGGACTGGACTGCAGAAATGCCAGAATAGAGAGAAAAGCCTAGCCTATCGAAGACTAGCATCTTCAGTGTCCTGCAGCATAAGAAGAGTGCAGATTGGTACATAAATATAGTAGTAACAACAAGCATAAGTAGCCATGCCCAGAGATCCTTCCTCGACTCCCTACGAGAAAGCAATCCCGGAGCTACCATATTCAAACCAATTTTAGTTGTAGAAGATCGGGATATTTTCTGAGCGTCCTGTTACCGTGGACATGGCTATTCAAATAGATATACTTCCCTGAAGGGGTGCACGAACTTACCCAACACGCTCGATTAACTCTGGCCGGACACACTTGCTTGGTCCATGCCCGGCCTCGGCTGATCGACACGTCGTAGCCCTACCTAGGTTCAACAGAGAGGCTAGCACGCCGGTCTACAACCTAAGTGCTCAGGGGTCTTGGGCCCATCGCCCTTTGAACTCCTGCGCGTTGCGTGGGCGGCCGGGAGCAAACCTAGCCCCCTTAATACAAACGCGGGCATTCCCAGTCCAACCCGGCGTGCGCCACTCAATCGCTGACGTCTGAAGAACTTTGGCTGATACATACGACGCCGAGTGCCCAAAATATTCCCGCGTGGTAGTTAGTGCGAAATGGCCAGAGGCCTACTCAGATTACATATCCTAACCCATTAGTGCATTGGGAGCTTGCGGAAACGAGCAGAGACTCATGATCATGTGACCCCGTCGCCTCATCTCGTGGTCTTACGACAAGGACAAAGAATGCCCGGCCGTGCCACATAATTATCTCGCGGGTACCCTCATGGTCAACCCGACTCCGCATTACTCGCGGGTACCCCTCGGGGCCGACCCGACTTTAATCAACGACTGAAATAAATGTATGGTAACCGTGTGTCCAACACATCAAGTAGGAATCCAAGGAATCACCCTCGTTGGATTCCCACTCGATGTACCTGTCAAGGTGAACCCGGAGGAATCACCCTCGATGGTATTCACACTTGTGGGGTTGCACGACAGAAGCTTCATCGAAGGTGGTGAAAGAGGAATCACCCTCGGTAACCCACAACCGACTAGCTGTACTACAGAGGCAACATCAGGAGTGAGATAAGAGGTATCACCCTTGGCACTCGATATTAGCTCTGCAGAGTCAAGCAACTTACGGGGGTGTGTGTTGATGTGCTGGTCTCAGCCCGTCGGTCACATCGATCGGTGCACTAGTAACTAAGCGGGGCAACTAGGACAAGGAAGAGGGGCCACAGATGGTTCACTACCAGCCTACACTAAGCATTTAGGATAGCAGGTAAGGTATCAATAGTAGTTACAAAAACAGGCTATGCATCAGAATAGGTATTCGGAACAATAACTGTAGCAATTCTAATGCAAGCAAGAGGGAGAAAGAGTAGGTGATATAGGCATGTTCAAGGTGGTTTGCTTGCCTGGAAGCTTTGCCGGAAAAGAAGAGATGTCGGTGATGAAGTAGTCCTCAGGGGCCACGTCAGTGTCGGGATCTACCGAAGAAGAAGAGGGGAAAGAAACAGATAAATACACGGCAACAAAAGCAATCTCAAAGCATGACATGACTATATGCTAAGCCGGGGTGATCTAACGCAGTGCTACACGTTGCAGGCGGAGCAGGAAAATATCTGGGGATATTTTGCCGGCTTCGGGCATCTATCAGACAGATGAACCGGAGGGGAAGGTTCCGTGTTTGCATGGTTGTGGGCATGTGACAGGTAAACGGAGGGCATATTCGGATTCGTCTCGTTTTTCTGATCAACTTTCATGTAGAAAACTTTTTCATCTGAGCTACGGATTATTTTCTATGATTTTTTGAAGTTTTAAAACATTTTCTGAAATTAACAGATTATTTTAATTACTAAAATCGACAGAAAAAGGAATATGACATCATCATGATGTCATCATTGCGTCAGCGGTTAGCTGACCAGTTGACCAGTCAACGGGGTCCACTGGGACCCACTGGCAGTGACTGGGCGCTGCCCAGTCAGCTGTTGACTGGGTTAACTGGGTCCAGTGGGACCCACATGTCAGTCAACCACGGTCACCGACAAGTGGGGCCGATCAACGCCATGTCAGCAAGGTCAAAGCTGACGCGTGGGGCCACCGTGGTTATTACTAATCCTAACCAGGAAACTAACAGGGTTTAATTAATGTGCGGGACCCACATGTCATAGGCACGGGGGTAATTAACCACGTCATTAGCGGGCTAATGATGGCGCCACATCATCACCGCCGGAGTAACGCCGGCGAGGCCATCCCGACGGCGGTCGAGCACCGTGCGCTCGCTACGGTGCGTCAAATCGAGCGTGGTTTGCGGCAATGTGCTCCTGGGCTCGTGCGCTACTCGCTGGTGCTGGAGATGGACTGAATGGTCACCGGAGTTGAGACCAGCGACGAGGTTTGTGGCGGCTGCGTTCGGGCTAGCACGGGAGACGGCAAGCATTGACCGAACCTAAGGGGAAAAAGGGCGGGAGGAAGCGTAGCTGACCACGGAGCTCGGTGACGCGCTCGGGGAGGCCAGGGTGCTCAGATGACGGCGGATCGAGGCCGCGGACGTGGCGGAGAGCGACGACGCAGACGGCATGGATAGGGCGTCCCGCCATCGATCCATAGATGCACAGGATGTAGAGGACCACGGGCGTCCTCCTGGACATCTTGGCCGGCCGAGAGGAGGCCGGTGGCCACGACGATGAGGGTAGTGCGGCGGCGACAGCAGTGGAGCTCACTGGATCGGGCGCAGCGAGCGATGGAGCAGGGAAAGAGGGGGCTAGGGTTTCGGGGGGGGAGAGAGGCAGGGGGGCGAGGCCTTATCCTCGCCGGGGCGCCGCGGGATGGACGACGCGTGCGGTTTTGCCGGCGAGAGTGCGCGCGCGGCTGACACGCGAGGAGAGAGAGCGGGAGGAAGAAGGAGAGAGAGTTGGGCTGGGCCAGGCTACACTGTGCGGTTGTGGGCTTAAGTGCACAGTTACATTTTTCCTTTTTATTTTTCTGTCAAATGGATTAGCTCGTGTCTTGGATTAGTTAGTGCACCAGATGATTTTTGCCAGGGTTGAAACTTGGCACTTAAGTACTAGGTGGCATCCTGGGCTGGCACAAAAAGATTCAGGATTTTTGGAATTGTTTAACTATTTTTGGAAAATGAAAAGGCCAAATAAATTGCTGCTGTACCACTAAATTAATTCCCAGGGGCATTTTGGGAATTCAAAAGAGGTAGGTTTCAACATGACAAATATTTAGAGAATATTTGCCAAATTGTGAACTATTTTGATTGCATGACAGAGAAAGTAATTATTTGACATGCAATTCAAATTTGAATTTGGCTTAGATTTGGACAAGTGGCAGAATGGCTTAGTGATCATGATGACATGGCCACCATTAGCATGAGATCACTGTAGCATAACACTGGGAGTGTTACATATTTTAGTTTATCAATTTATCTCTATCAGACTTAATCCTTGCAAGTAATCGCTAAGAGGATTGACAACCCTCTTATTCGCGTTGGGTGCAAGTGTTTGCTTTTGTGTGTGTAGGTGCTGTTCACTGGATGTTGCTTGGTTCTCCTATTGGATTGATAACCTTGGTTCTTAACTGAGGGAAATACTTATCTCTACTATACTGCATCATCCTCTCCTCTTCGGGGAAATACCAACGCAGTCTACAAGTAGCAGGAAGAATTTCGGGCGCCGTTGCCGGGGAGACATCATAAAAATCTATCAAGTACCTTTGCACAAACTATCAATCACTTGCATTTATTTTATTTGCCTTTTCATTTGCATTTGCCTCTCATTTTCATCTCCCCCACTTCTATTTTTTTTTACAAAAACACCAAAATATTTTTATTTGCTTGTTTGCTTGTTCACTTCGTCATTACGGCTAGTTCTTCGCTTGTTACTATTACCCCTGAAAATGAAGTGCTTAATTTTAAACAAAGGGGAGGAGAGAATTTAAAAGATTCTTGGTATAGTATTCGCGATGCTCAAAATAGATCAACTCGTAAGCAATCACCCACCATTCTTCTTCGCAATTTTTATGTGGGAATTACTACTTGGTATAGATTTGTGCTTGACACTATTACTGGAGGGAATTTCTTGATGTGTCCCACTTTGGATGCTTTCAATGCTATGGGAAATTTAGTGGGATCACCCCCTATCATTATTAATGAAACGACATTGACTTTGGAGCATATTATGCAAAGGTTAGAAGCTATTGAAAATAAGATACCTACTGTTGAACATCTCAAAAATTTAGATAAAAAGATCCATAATCATATTACTCAATTTGGTTCTAAGGTGGGAATTGCTTTGAAAACTTTAAAGGAAAAGGAACCGAAAATTAACGAAAGGATAGAACAAAGCCCCGCTAGAATTGATAAGTTGGAAGAAATTATCAATAACTTGGGTTCCGCTTTTTCCTCCACTAAAACTATTGATAGGACTCCTCCTAATGAAAATTGCAAGTTCATATATGTCCCCAAGGTTAAGGGTGCTACTTCTAGTAAAGGGAGCGAGGATCTTAAAATGATTAGCGTGCACCCCAATTTCATTGATATAATTAAGGAACCTATCCATAAAAGTAAAATTCTTGATTTTGTGCCTAGAAGTGTGATGATGAGAAACTCCTATGTTAAATCTACTTGAAAATATGGATGTGTGATTGAGGAGTTGGAAACTAAGGATGACAACACTTGAAACTACGCATTATGCCTAGCTAGGGGCATTAAACAATAGCGCTTGTTGGGAGGCAACCCAATGAATAAAATAAATTTTTGCTTTTACCTTCTGCTTTTGAGTGTTTGCATGATTATAGCCTCTGTTATGATTGTGTTTTTATGTTTAAATTAGTGTTTGTGCTAAGTAATTCCTTTGGGATGATTTGGAAGATAGTATGATAGATGCTGTTGGAAAATAGAAACTTTTGCGTCCAGTGCTGGAATGTTTAATTTTCGCTGGAGTGTTAGAACCTTCTGAATTTTTGACAAATTATTGATATATAAATTTCCCACGTTGTCCTAATTTTTCAGAATTTTTGGAGTTACAGAAGTATAACCATAATTCAGATCTTTACAGACTGTGCTGTTTTAGACAGATTCTGTTTTTGTTGCATAGTTTGCTTATTTTGATGAATCTATGGATCATATCGGGGGGTATGAGTCATGGAGAAGTTGGAGTACAGTAGAATTATTCCAATATTAAATATGATTAAATTTACCACAGTACCTGAAGTTAAAGATTTATTTGTTATACTAACGGATCTCACGAGGTTTCTGTTGAGTTTTGTGTGCTGAAGTTTTCAAGTTTTGGGTGAGACTATGATGGATAAAGGAATAAGGAGCGGCAAGAGCCTAAGCTTGGGGATGCCCAAGGCACCCCAAGGTAATATTCAAGGAAGACTCAAGCGTCTAAGCTTGGGGATGCCCCGGATGGAATCCCCTCTTTCGTCTACAATCTATTGGTAACTCACTTAGAGCTATATTTTTATTCCTCACATGATATGTGTTTTAGTTGGAGCGTCTTGTGATATAGTTTGTTTGCTTTTGTTTGCTTTTTAGTTTGTCACAATCATCTTTGCTGAACACACCTTTTTGAGAGGGACACACATTATTCGTGATTTGTTAGAATACTCTATGTGCTTCACTTATATCTTTTGAGCTAGGAAGTTGCTCTAGTGCTTCACTTATATCTTTTAGAGCACGGCGGTGGTTATATTTTAAAGAAATAGTTTCACTCTCATGCTTCACTTATATCTTTTTGAGAGTCTAATGATAGCAATGGTAATATGCACGGATTATGAATTTGGTCTTGATATGATAGGTATTCAAGAAGGATATAATAAAAACTTTCATGTAGATCACTGAATATGATAAATTTGATTCCTTGAAATAGTTTTGCGATATTAAGATGGTAATATGGGGGAGGTACTAGTAGATGATTGTGGTTTATTAAGAATAACTGTGTTAAGGTTTGTGATTCCTGAAGCATGCACGTATGATCTGTCGTTATGCTAAGAAGTTGGAGCATGATTTATTATTGATTCTCTACCTTATGAGTGGAGGTCGGGGACGAGCGATGGACCTTGTCCTACCAATCTATCCCTTTATGGGCATGCGTAGTAGTACTTTGCTTCGAGGGCTAATAAACTTTCACCATAAGTATGTGAGTTCTTTATGACTAATGTGAGTCCATGGATTATACGCACTCTCACCCTTCCGCAATTTGCTAGCCTCTTCGGTACCGTGCATTGCCCTTTCTCACATCGAGAGTTGGTGCAAACTTCGCCGATGCATCCAAACCCCGTGATATGATACGCTCTATCACACATAAGCCTCTTTATATCTTCCTCGAAACAGCCACCATACCTACCTATCATGGCATTTCCATAGCCATTCCAAGATATATTGCCATGCAACTTCCACCATTCCGTTTTTATGACATACATCATCATTGTCATATTGCTTTGCATGATCATATAGCTGACATAGTATTTGTGGCTCAGCCACCATTCATCATTTTTATACATGTTACGCTAGCATCATTGCACATCCTGGCACACTGCCAGAGGAATTCATATAGAGTCATATTTTTGTTCTAATATTGAGTTGTAAGTAAATAGAGGTGTGATGATCATCATTATTAGAGCATTGTCCTAGTGAGGAAAGAATGGTGGAGACTAATGAGTCCTCGAAAAAGTGGGGATGAGGTCCATGAGACCATTCTAAAAAAGGGAGGCGAAAAAGAGCCATGAAAAAAAAGAGAAGGGGCAATGTTACTATCCTTTTCCACACTTGTGCTTCAGAGTAGCACCATATTTTTCATATAGAGAGTCTCCTATTTTGTCACTTTCATATACTAGTGGGAATTTTTCTTTATAGAACTTGGCTTGTATATTCCGATGACGGGCTTCCTCAAATGCCCGAGGTCTTCATGAGCAAGCAAGTTGGATGCACACCCACTTAGTTTTCATGTTGAGCTTTCATACACTTATAGCTCTTAGTACATCTGTTACATGGCTATCCCTACTCCTCGCATTGACATCAATTGATGGGCATCTCCATAGCCTGTTGATTAGCCTCGTTGATGTGAGACTGTCTTCTTATTTTTGACTTCTCTTATTTACCTCTACTACCACACTCTATTCCACCCATAGTGCTATATCCATGGCTTGCGCTCATGTATTGAGTGGGAGTTGAAAAAGCTGAAGCGCGTTAAAAAGTATGAACAAATTGCTCGACTTGTCATTGGGGTAGTGCATGATAAATACTTTGTGTGAAGAAGATGGGGCATGATAGGATTATATGATTTTGTAGGGATAACGTTCTTTAGCATTTTTATTTTGAAAGATATGATTTTTTATTAGTATGCCTGAGTATTGATGTCTTTATATCAAATTATAAACTATTGCTTTGAATCATTTGGATCCTATTATTCATACCGTAAAACAGATTACATGATGAAACATGATAGGTAGCATTCCACATCAAAAATTCTGTTTTTATCATTTACCTACCCGAGGACGAGTAGGAACTAAGCTTGGGGATGCTTGATACGTCTCCAACGTATCTATAATTTTTAATTGTTCCATGCTATTATAGTATCAATCTTGGATGTTTTTATATGCAATTAGATGCAATTATATATCATTTTTTGGGACTAACCTAGTGTCGAGTGCCAGTTGCTGTTTTCTGCTTGTTTTTGGCTTTTCAGAGAATCAGTACCAAACGAAGTCCAAATGCCATGAAACTTTTTGGATATTTTTTTCTGGACAAAAGAGGCCCTGGAGACTTGGAGAGGAGGCCAGAAGGTTCACGAAGCCTCCACAAGGCAACAGGGTGCGGCCCCAGGGGGCATGCCCTGATGCCTTGTGGGGCCCACGTGTCTCTGTTTGACCAAATTCCACTCCTATAAATTCACAAATATTCAGAAACCATCAGAGAGCCAGAAGAGAAAACCTTTCTGCTGCCGCAAGCCTCTATTCTTCTGCGATCCCATCTAGAGGCCTTTTTCGGTACTCTGCCGGAGGGGGAATCGATCACGGAGGGCTTCTACATCAGCCTTGCTGCCCTTCTGATGATGTGTGAGTAGTTTACCATAGACCTACGGGTCCATAGCTAGTAGCTAGATGGCTTCTTCTCTCTTTTTGATCTTCAATACCATGTTCTCCTTGATGTTCTTGGAGTTCTATCCGATGTAATCTTCTTTTACGGTGTGTTTGTTGGGATCTGATGAATTGTGAGTTTATGATTAGATTATTCATGAGAAATATTTGAGTCTTCTCTGAACTCTTTTATGCATGATTAAATATAGCTTTGTATTTCTCTCCGATCTATCGATTTGGTTTGGCCAACTAGATTGGTTTATCTTGCAATGGGAGAGGTGCTTTGTGATGGGTTCAATCTTGCGTTGCTCAATCCCAATGACAGAACGTGACATGACACACATTTGTATTGTTGCCATTAAGGATAAAAAGATGGGGTTTATTCATATTGCTTGAATTTGCTTCTCTACATCATGTCATCTTGCTTAAAGCGTTACTCTGTTTTTATTAACTTAATACTCTAGATGCATGCTGGATAGCGGTCGATGAGTGGAGTAATAGAAGTATATGCAGGCAGGAGTTGGTCTACTTGTCTCGGACGTGATGTCTATATACATGATCATTGCCATGAATCCGTCATAATTATTTGCTTTTCTATCAATTGCCCAACAGTAATTTGTCTACCCACCGTATGTTTCTGCGCTCGAGAGAGAAGCCTCTAGTGAAAACTATGCCCCCCGGGTCTATCTTTATCATACAAAAAACCTAAAAATACCTTGCTGCAATTTATTTACTTTTATTTTTATTAGTATTTTAGTTTATCAATTTATCTCTATCAGACTTAATCCTTGCAAGTAACCGCTAAGAGGATTGACAACCCTCTTATTCGCGTTGGGTGCAAGTGTTTGCTTTTGTGTGTGTAGGTGTTGTTCACTGGATCTTGCTTGGTTCTCCTACTGGATTGATCACCTTGGTTCTTAAATAAGGGAAATACTTATCTCTACTATACTACATCATCCTCTCCTCTTCGGGGAAATACCAAAGTAGTCAACAAGTAGCAGTCATACAAGCAATTCATGAAAGATTAGTATAAGGAAGAGAAATTTCACATGCAAATATATTATCTTGGACATCTTTTATGATTGTGAACACCATTAATTATTTTCAAACTTGATCAAATAGTTGATATTGGACAAGGAAGATAACGTAATGAGTTATGTTTGGGTATATTTGCATAGAAGTTATATTGTTATGGATCCTCCAACATGTGGTGCTTGTTTATAATCTTTGCTAGCCAAAAATTTCTGTACTAAGCAGGAATACTCCTTGTGCATCCAAAATACTTGAGCCAAGTTTCTTCCATGAGTGTCCACCATACCAACCTATATACGGTATTATCCTGCCGTTCCAAGTACATTTGCATGTGCCATCTCTAAAACCTTCAAATAAACATCTGTTTTGTGTGCCCGTACCGCTCATGGAGCGACGGTGCGGTCAGTATCTTCCATGCTAAGCGGGTTATTCTCATGACGAGAGTTTATTCACTCGTCTTGCATGAGAGAGGTTGGTAATTGGGATGCCCAGTCCCGTTAAACAAAAACAAAGAAAAATATAATAAAACAAACTCCCCCTAGAAAGTTGATTGTTTGGAGGGCACCTGAGGATTCGGCTAGCCATGGGTTGTGATTGTATGGTTGTGGGGGAGTAAATCTTTTCCTTTCTACTTGGGAACCACTAATAATGTGATTAGCATGGAAGATGTTGAAATCCTTTGTCCTGACATTGACAGGAAAATCACACCACTTAAAATGTAATTATCCCTGTTTTAAGCAATGAGCTCTGGCACATAAGCAAATCCCTGATTCCCTTTGCGAAGGGCATATCTATTTACTTTTCATGTTGAGTCAACTTCTTATTCTAACCTCAATTATTCTCCACTTGGTAAGCATCATGTGGTGGGGAAAGATTCAGGCACATATATCCAGTCAAATATATTTGATCATGAGTTATTATTGTTGACAATTATCTCCATGATAAGTAAGTTGGGAGGCGAAACATTAAGCCACTGCTGCAGACGCGTCCTATACAAACGGTTTTACCCCCTTTCCTCGACAGAGTTTTAAACCGCTGCCTTGCCTGTGTGTGTGATAGGGGGGTCCATTCCACATGACCTAGAAACCGTTGGCGATAGGTCCTCCGGTCACACTCGCGGGGCAAAAAGAGCGCGTGTGAGATCGGGTGAGCCATCGCAAACAATTATACAGGACAAAACGTTTGTGATATTCTTAGCATCATGCATGGTGCTTAGAAGAAACTGTATGGCATAGGCTATCCATCACACACACTTTTTATGTGGAAACGTTTGTGCAAGGTGGCCTAACGCAAACATTTGTCGGGCGGAAGTCGTGTGTGATTGTTCATTGATCCAACACGCCTACTTCTAGAAACTGTGTGGGATGTTTGAGGTCATCTCCCACGGTGTTGTCTGAGAAACCGTCTGCAATAGAAAAACCCAATAAGCAAGCTAATTGGCCTATTATTGATAATCCATTTAGTAATCAAATTGACATTTCATATCAAACACAGCATATATTTCATATCCGTATTACGGTGTGACGCCCCGACTCAATCATGCACTAATCATACACGCAAATGCGCATGATCAAGCCCAGGGACTCATGGGAAGATATCACAACACCACTCTAGACACAAAATAAAATAATACAAGCTTTATATTACAAGCCAGGGGCCTCGAGGGCTCGAATACACAAGATTCAGTGAAAGCAACAATATCTGAGTACAGACATAGCTAAACAAGTTTGCCTTAAGAAGGCTGAGCAAAACAACGACATCTAGATCGAAAAGGCACAGGCCTCCTGCCTGGGAGCCTCCGAACTACTCCTGGTCGCCGGTCTCCACATAGTAGTAGGCTCCGTCGGTGTAGTAGTAATCGTCGGCGGGATCAGCTGGCTCCTAGGCTCCGTCATCTGATCGCAGCAATCGGGTATGGGGAAAAAGGGTAGCAAGGCAACCGTGAGTACTCATCCAAAGTACTCGCAAGACTTACATCAAAACTATTCTATTTATGCATCGGTATCAAATGAAGGGGTTGTATCTGTGGACTAGACAGCAGAATTGTCAGAATAGAGAGAAGGCCTAGCCTATTGAAAACTAGCATCTCGCAGCATCTTGCAGCATTAGAAGAGTGCAGATTGGCATATAATAAAGTAATAATTATATAATAGCCATGCCTAGAGATCCTTCCTCGACTCCCTGCGACAAAGCGATCCGGGAGCCATCATATTAATTATTTATCACAAGTATCCAGTTCAAGTTGTAGTAGATCGGGATATAACTCCGAGCGTCCTGTTACCGTGGACACGGCTATTCGAATAGATAACTTCCCTGCAGGGGTGCACTACTGTTACCCAACACACTCGATTACCTCTGGCCGGACACACTTTTCCGGGTAATGCCCGGCCTCAGATAACCGACACGACGTAGTCCTACCTAGGCTCCGCAGAGAGGTCCCCATCGGTCTACATCCTAAGCACTCAGGGGTCTTGGGCACATCGCCCTTTGCACTCCGGGTCATTGTGAGGACGGTGGATACCAGTGCCACCACTCTCCTGGATGGCACGATCCGACCATGCCACAATGCTGAACTGGACGTCTGACAGAGCTTTCAGAAGAATCGTACGACGCAGAGGGCCCCATTAAACCATTATCCCGCGTGGTGGTAGTGCGTATAAGCCAGTGGCCAACTCAGGTCAAATCCCAAATCCGTTAATCGTGTTATCAGTAGCTCGTCGACATGAACAAGGCTCAAGGCTCACCTTCGATGCCCTGTCGCACCGACTTGGTAACCCGCGGTCCAACGACCAGGGACCAGGCCCACCTCTCTCCTAGGTGGTCTCCACCTGCCCTGTCATTCCGCCACAGATATCTCTCGCAGGTACCCTTTGGGCCGACCCGTCTTTGTATGAATCACTCGCGAGTGCTGTTGGAGCCGACCCGACTTTAGTAAGGAGCTGTCGGGACTCAGATCCATCTCTTTCTGTATGGTACCACCTGCCCTTCAGCACCTGTATAAACATTGTAATGTAATGGTGTAAACATGCCTACGATCCTCACCCAAAGGGGATCACGGCCCGATAATCTAGCTAGCCACATGGACAAGGGTGTAGGGCCAACTGATGAAACAACAGCATAACTAAACTAGGCATGCTAGGATAACAAGTAATGTAGCAACAACAGGTTACAAAAGCAGGCTATGCATCAGAATAGGTTCTACCGAACAACAGCGGTGACATAACCTAATGCATGAAAGTCGAGAGAAGGAATAGGTGATATAAGAATGATCAAGGGGGTTTGCTTGCCTGGAAGCTCTGCTGAGAAGGAATAAGGGTCGTCGGTGACGTAGTTGATCACAGGGGCATCGGCAGCAGTCGCAGGGTCTACCGGAGAAGAAAGAGGAGGGAGAAACAAATAAATAATGGGCAAACAAATGCACATAGATGCATGCCAGGTCGGTATGGGTTGATTATGTGCTCTAATGCTTCACTAATTATTTTAGACAAAGAGGGAAAATATCCGGGAATATTTTCCCGGCTCTGGGCATTTATCGGGCAGACGATCTGGAGGGGAAGGTTCCATGTTTGGAGTGTTAGAGGCCTGTGGTAGGTATGTGGATGGCATATTTGGATTCGTCTTATTTTTCTAATCATTTTTCATATATAAATTATTTTCATCCGAGTTACGTTTATTTTTCTATGATTTTTCAAAGTTTTAACAATATTCTGAAATTTTTGGTATTTATTTAATTCAAATTACCTAAGCATTAAATTACTATGTGCACACAATGAATTGTACACCGCAGATGGCTATGTGGCTGACAGTGGGCCAGCGGGGCCCAGTTGACCCAGTCAAAGGTTGACTGGTCAACTGCTACTGTTCATGGCGCCCACCTGCCATTGTAACAGGGCTAATATATTTTTCTAATTAGCTAATTAAGGGGGGTGGGGCCACCAGTCAGTGTCTGTTAGTGATGGGGGGGGTTAGCACTAATCTAATTAGTGCCTAATTTAAAAGGGACCGGCCCCATGTGGCAGTGGCCTTTTGGCCACACGCACAGCCATGCGTAAGCACCGGCCGGCCATGGCCACGGCCAGGAAGCCGCAAGGCGGCAGCGGCGAGGCCAGGGGAGGCACAGCCCTGCCGAGCAGGGGAAGGGGCACGGGCTGCTCGGGCGCGGGTGTGGGCGGCAGCGGCGTAGGAGGGCGACATGGGCGGCAGCAGTAGCAGCAGTAGGAGCGGCAACAACAGATGCAGTAGCAGCAGTACCACGCGTGGGAGGGGAGGAGGAGCAAGGCGTGGCGACGCACGCGCGAGGGCACGGCAAGGCCACAATGGGGTACACGAGGGCGAGCGCGGGGCATGGCCAGGGCAAGGCAGGACGCGGCGAGCAACACGGTGAGCTCGAGCTCACCGGGAGCTTGGCGCGGCAGCTATAGATGCGGAACGAAGGGGGAAAGGAGGGGGATCGACCGTGGGCTCACAGTAGCGGCCGATGGCGAGCTCGGGAAGGGTCGGGGACGACCGAAGGAGCGGCACGGCGGCGAGGTAGTGGGGCGGCCGACGGCATGGAACGAGGGCGATCTGGTGAAGGGGAGCTCCCCGGCTCGAGCTGGAGGGCGGAGACGGCGTGGAGGAGCGCGGCGAGGCTTCCGGACAACCTCCCATGGCACGGGGAGGCCCAGGGGCACGAGAACAATGACGTGGCGGTGACGGCACCGTTCAGTGCGCACCAAATCGATGGGGGCGATGAAGAGGAGAGGGCTAAGTGACCTAGGGTTCGTCCAGGAGAGAGAGGAGGGACTCGGGGTGTTCCAATCTCGCGCGGAGTCACCGGATGGACGATGTGTGGCAATCGGAGGCGTGAACGCATGGGCGAGCTCCACGGCATCACAGTGAGCAGGAGGTTAGGGATGATGGCTTAGGTGGGCTAGGCTGCGTACTGTTCCACTTAGGCCCAGTAGCACAGTGGCTTTTGCCCCTTTTCCTTTTCTATTTCTGTTCCTTTTAGTTACTCTCTGTTTTGCAAATTGTTAGGCCACAAAATGACTTTTGTAAAATATGCAACTTGTCACATAATTAACATTGCATTTTATAGCACTGCCACAAAAAGTTTGAGGGCATTATAATTTCATTTGAATTTTGTATTAATGGGAAAGGGATTAAATGAGGGTACTGTTTTTGGATCACAACTTTCAAATAAGCTAACAAGTGGTGTGGTTTTCTTCCACCATAATTGCATATGGATTAGTAGCTAAAACATGAACTATTTTTCAGCCATGTTTGTGCAACTTTAAATTTCACTTACAATTTGAATTGATTTCAGTGGTGGATTTTGAAATGAGATATGAATCCATAGTGATCAAGCATTGCAAACCAAAGTGATTATGCATAATCATGAAGATCACTATAGCTCATTACACAGGGGTGTTACATACGGTAACCAGGATTTCATAACTGAATTACATCAGAGTACAACATTAGATAGCTTCAGCACTCAGTTACACCATATAGGCATATAGCTAGCTCCACCACTACACAACAGCACCAACTTTCACATGCAACATCTAAAACCTTTGGAAAGTAGCATCATATACAGTAAACAGACAGATGAATCTCATCTAGAAAACTGCTAAATCGGAAGGCGAATATTGAGCCTTCAATGATGTTGAGTGTCCTTGCAACTTTAGGCCAGTTGCTGTGGATGATTGCCCGTCCAACCTTCATCCTCTCGAGGAGGACTTCAATATTGTACCGTGGGTGTTGAATGAATACCTTCCGCGCCTCTTGACCATGTAGGTGGTTTGAGAGGTAATCATCGGTGAACTGCTTTGGAAAGGACTAAAAACAAAGATATGCATAAATATCTGTTCTAAATTTTGAAATGGCGCAAAGAAAAAAACAAGGTAAAAAAGTTAGTACCATCCTATAGTTGACTGATGTCTTCTTCATTGTGCAAACAAATATCTTGTTGTTATTCAGTGCTAGTTTCTTTATCCTAACAATCTTTCTGAGTTTCTTGACTTGACTGATATTCATGGAAATCTCATTTCCCCATATGCAAAATGGATCAAACAGTGGGTCTAAACCTCTGACAGCAGGACCTACATGTGCAAGACCAAATAGTTAAAAACCTAAATATGCAAGCAATTGCACAATAATGTGCTATTAGCCAAAGGACCATGCATGTGCAAACCTCGATGGTAAACCTCAGTGCCTCCCATTGTTTCCCTACAACACATATAAGATAGTTATTGATCAGTTTAAGTGAGAGTTGGCATACTATCAGTAAAATATGTTGATGAAAAATAAACATTCTACAGATCCAGCAGATTAATTCAAGCCACATGAAAAAGCCAGTTAATCAAACCAAGCATGCTAAAGAACTAGGAAATATAGCAATTGTATATGTTTCTCATGTATTTAGTATAGCCAAATTTGATTTATTTCTCACATGCATAACAATACAAAATTGTACCCACAACAGTTGAACATCGCATTGCATAATTGAACCAAACAGTTAACTATACACCACAACAAATGAACCAAACAGTTAACTGAGCACCACCTTGCAGAATAGAACATATAATAGAAGATCAGACAGTTAACCAAACCAAGCATGCTTAAGAACTACTAGGAAATATAGCAATTGTATATGCTTATCATGTGTGGAGTACATCCAAATTCAATTTTATTTCTCACATGCATAACAATACAAAATTGTACCCACAAGAATTGAACATCACATTACAGAATTGAACCAAACAGTTAACTGAACATCACAACAAATGAACCAACCAGTTAACTGAGCACCACATTGCACATTATATATAACGTATATACTAGAAGATCAGATTGCATATTAACATCACTAGAAGGCACCGCGGTGGCCTCGAGAAAGCACCACGAACTATTGTTTAAAGCAGCCAACCGCGTGCCGCCGTCCGCGCGCGAGGCATCGATGGTGGCTAATGACCCACAAGTATAGGGGATCAATCGTAGTCCTTTTGATAAGTAAGAGTGATGAACCCAACGAGGAGCAGAAGGAAATGATAAGCGGGTTTCAGCAAGGTATTCTCTGCAAGTACTGAAAGTAGCGGTAACAGATAATTTTGTAGCAAGGTGATTCGTAACAAGTATCAAGTGACAATAGTAACAAAGGTGCATCAAGGTGGCCCCATCCTTTTTATAGCGAAGGACAAGCCGGAACATTCAGTTATAATTAATAAGCAAAGCACTCTCGAGGACACATGGGAATTCTCGTCTAGTCACGTTCATCATGTTTAGTTGTTCGCGTTCGCTACTTTGATAATTTGATATGTGGGTGGACCGAAGCTAGGGTGTTTTTTTACCAATCAAACAGTAGGAAAGGCTCCTACTGCATTTTTTTGTATTTATCAAGGGAACCAAAGTGTTACATATTTACATGGGGAGGGACCACACACTTTGGTGTGGTAGGGGGGGTTAGGAAGCGAAAAATAAAAGACCTACTAGTAAGATTCTAGACTAGCTATAGAGTTTACAAAGGCAGTAATAAGCTGCTTCTTTTGTTCAGGAGCCCTAAAGCTCAAGTTGCTAAAATCAGTCTTGAGTCTTCGCTTCCAGGACGCAACCGTGGGGGGGACACCCCTAAAAAAGTTGTTACTTCGTTCTTTCCAAAGGCTCCACTATGCCACGAGGAATATGTCCATGAACATTGGTCTGTTGTGTCGCCTCCTGCTACTTGTGAACTGCGTTGGGATTTCCCCGAAGAGGAGAGGATGATGCAGTACAGTAGAGATAAGTATTTCCCTCAGTTAAGAACCAAGGTTATCAATCCAGTAGGAGAACCACACAGAACCTCGTTAGTAACACCTACACACACAAAAGCAAACACTTGCACCCAACGCAAATAAGAGGGTTGTCAATCCCCTTAGCGGTTATTTGCAAGGATAAATTCTGATAGTGATAGATAGAAAAGTAAATTGCAAAAGAAAATAAAAGTAAATAAATCGCAGCAAGGTATTTTTGGATTTTAATATATGATAAAAGTAGACCCGGGGGCCATAGTTTTCACTAGAGGCTTCTCTCTCGAACACACAGCATACGGTGGGTAAACAAATTACTGTTGGGCAATTGATAGAAAAGCGCATAGTTATGATGATATTCAAGGCAATGATCATGTATATAGGCATCACGTCCGAGACAAGTAGACCGACTCCTGCCTGCATCTACTACTATTACTCTACCCATCGACCGCTATCCAGCATGCATCTAGGGTATTAAGTATAAAACAGAGTAACGCCTTAAGCAAGATGACATGATGTAGACAAAGTAAACTCAAGCAATATGATTAAACCCCATCTTTTTATCCTTAATGGAAACAATACAAATACGTGTCTTGTCCCTTTCTGTCACTGGGATATAGAACACCGCAAGATTGAACCCATCACAAAGCACCTCTCCCATTGCAAGATAAATCAATCTAGTTGGCCAAACCAAATGGATAGATCGGAGAGAAATACAAAGCTATAACAATCATGCATAAAAGAGTTCAGAGAAGACTCAAATATTTCTCATGAATAATCTAATCATAAACCCACAATTCATCGGATCCCAACAAACACACCGCAAAAGAATATTACATCGAATAGAACTCGAAGAACATCGAGGAGAACATGGTATTGAAGATCAAAGAGAGAGAAGAAGCCTTCTAGCTACTAGCTATGGACCCATAGGTCTATGGTAAACTACTCACACATCATCGGAAGGGCAACAAGGTCGATGTAGAAGCCTTCCATGATCGATTCCCCCTCCGGTAGAGTACCGGAAAAGGCCTCCAGATGGGATCGCAGAAGAACAGAGGCTTGCGGCAGCGGAAAGGTTTTCTCTTCTGTCTCTCTGGTATATTGGGAATATTTTGGAATTTATAGCGCTGGAATTAGGTCAAGAGGTGCCACGAGGGGCCCACAAGCTTGGTGGGGCATGCCTACCCCCCCGGGCACGCCCTCCGGGCTTGCCGCCTCCTCTTGACTCGTCTGGTCTTCTCCCGAAGCTTCTAGTGTCCCTTCTGGTCCAGAAAAAATTAATCCAAAGTTTTTTCTTCGTCTGGACTTCGTTTGATAATGATTTTCTGAAAAGGCAAAAACATGCAAAAAATAGCAACAGGCATTGGGCACTAGGTTAATAGGTTAGTCCCAAAAAATGATATATAATTGCATATAATTGCATATAAAACATCCAAGATTGATACTATAATAGCATGGAACAATCAAAAATTATAGATACGTTGGAGACGTATCAAGCATCCCCAAGCTTAATTCCTGCTCGTCCTCGAGGAGGTAAATGATAAAAAACAGAATTTTTGATGTGGAATGCTACCTAACATGTTTCATCATGTAATTCTCTTTTTTGATATGAATATTAAGATCCGAATGATTCAAAGCAATAGTCTATAATTTGATATAAAGACATCAATACTCAGGCATACTAACAAACAATCATGTCTTTCAAAATAAAAATGCTAAAGAGCGTTATCCCTACAAAATCATATAATCCTGTCATGCTCCATCTTCTTAACACAAAGTATTTATCATGCACTACCCCGATGACAAGCCGAGCAATTGGTTCATACTTTTTAACGCCCTTCAACTTTTTCAACCCCCACGCAATACATGAGCGCAAGCCATGGATATAGCACTATGGGTGGAATAGAATGTGGTGGTAGAGATTAATATGGGGAAATCAAAAAGAAGAAGATAGTCTCACATCGACGCGGCTAATCAATGGGCTATGGAGATGCCCATCAATTGATGTCAATGCGAGGAGTAGGGATTGTCATGCAACGGGTGCACTAAGAGCTATAAGTGTATGAAAGCTCAAAATAAAAGCTAAGTTGGTGTGCATCCAACTTGCTTGGTCATAAAGACCTCGGGCATTTGAGGAAGCCCATCATCAGAATATACAAGCCAAGTTCTATAATGAAAATTCCCACTAGTATATGAAAGTGACAAAATAGGAGACTCTCTATATGAAAAACATGGTGCTACTTTGAAGCACAAGTATGGAAAAAGATAGTAACACTGCCCCTTCTCTCTTTTTCTCTCATTTATTTTTTTCTTTCTCTTTTTTTCATGGGCACTTTTTGGCCTCTTTTTTTTTACTTCCTCACTGAGACAATGATCTAATAGTGATGATCATCATACTTCTATTTACTTACAACTCAAAAATTACAACTCGATACTAGAACAAATATGACTCTATATGAATGCCTCTGGCAGTGTACCAAGATGTGCAATGATACTAGCGTAACATGTATGAAAAATGATGAACGGTGGCTGAGCCACAAGTACTATGTCAGCTATATGATCATGCAAACCAATATGACAATGATGATGTGTGTCATATATAAAAAGAACGGTGTAAGTTGCATGGAAATATATCTCGGAATGGCTATGGAAATGCCATAATAGGTAGGTATGGTGGCTGTTTTGAGGAAGATATAAGGAGGCTTATGTGTGATAGAGCATATCATATCACGGGGTTTGGATGCACCGGCGAAGTTTGCACCGACTCTCGAGCTGAGAAAGGGCAATGCACGGTACCGAAGAGGCTAGCAAATTGCGAAAAGGTGAGAGTGCGTATAATCCATGGACTCACATTAGTCATAAAGAACTCACATACTTATTGCGAAAGTTTATTAGCCCTCGAAGCAAAGTACTACTATGCATGCCCCTAGGGGTATAGATTGGTAGGAAAAGACCATCGCTCGTCCCCGACTGCCACTCATAAGGTAGACAATCAAGAATAAATCATGCTCCAACTTCTTAGCATAACAACAGATCATACGTGCATGCTTTGGGAATCACAAACCTTAACACCAATATTCTTACTAAACCACAATTATCTAATAGCACCACCCACATATTACCATCTTAATATCGCAAAACTATTGCAAGGAATCAAACTTATCATATTCAGTGATCTACATGAAAGTTTTTATTATATCCCTTTTGAATACATATCATATTAGGACCAAATTCATAACCCGTGCATATTACCATTGCTATTTATTAGACTCTCAAAAAGATATAAGTGAAGCATGAGAGTGCAACTATTTCTTTAAAATATAACCACCGCCGTGCTCTAAAAGATATAAGTGAAGCACTAGAGCAACTGCCTAGCTCAAAAGATATAAGTGAAGCACATAGAGTATTCTAACAAATCACGAATAATGTGTGTCCCTCTCAAACAAGTGTGTTCAGCAAAGATGATTGTGACAAACTAAAAAACAAACAAACTATATCACAAGACGCTCCAAGTAAAACACATATCATGTGATGAATAAAAATATAGCTCCAAGTGAGTTACCGATAGATTGTAGACAAAAGAGGGGATGCCTTCCGGGGCATCCCCAAGCTTAGACGCTTGAGTATTCCTTGAATATTACCTTGGGGTGCCTTGGACATCCCAAGCTCAGGCTCTTTCCGCTCCTTATTCCTTTATCCATCGTAGTCTCACCCAAACCATAAAAACTTCAGCACACAAAACTCAACAGAAACCTCATGAGATCCGTTAGTATAACAAATAAATCTTAAACTTTAGGTACTGTTGTAAATTGATTCATATTTAATATTGGCATAATGCTACTGTACTCCAACTTCTCCATGACTCATACACCCCGATACGATCCATAGATTATCAAAATAAGCAAACTATGCAACAAAAACAGAATCTGTCTAAAACAGAACAGTCTGTAAAGATCTGCATTAAACTCATACTTCTGTAACTCCAAAAATTCTGAAAAATTAGGAAAACGTGGGAAATTCATATATCAATAATTTTTAAAAAAATTCAGAATTTTATTATGCTGCAGTACAGAGGGAAAATTCCAGAACTAAGCGCAAAAGTTTCTGTTTTCAAACAGCATCAATTATACTATCATGCAAATCATCCCAAAGGCATGCGAACCTTTAATAGGCCACCGTAATGGGTCACCGAAAAGGCGCAGGCCTCCTGCCTGGGAGCCTCCGAATCTACTCATGGTCGTCGGTCTCCACATAGTAGTAGGCTCCACCGGAAGTGCAGTAACAGTCGGCGGCGGGAACAACTGACTCCTGGGATCCATCATCTGGTGGCAGCAATCGGGTATGGGGAAAAAGAGGTAGCAAAGCAACCGTGAGTACTCATCCAAAGTACTCGCAAGACTGACATCAGAACTATACTAAGTATGCATCGGTATCAAGGGAATGGGGCTATATCTTTGGACTAAACTGCAGAAATGCCAGAATAGAGGGGAAGGCCTAGCCTATCGAAGACTAGCATCTTCAGCGTCTTGCAGCATTAGAAGAGTGCAGATTAGCATATTATAAAGTAACAAGCATGTAGAAGCAAAGCCCAGAGATCCTTCCTCGACTCCCTGCGAGAAAGCGATCCCGGAGCTTACAATTAAAGTAACATGTATTCAGTTCAAGTTGTAGTAGATCGGGATACAACACTGAGCGTCCTGTTACCGTGGACACGGCTATTCGAATAGATAACTTCCCTGCAGGGGTGCACTACTGTTACCCAACACGCTAGATTAATTCTGACCGGACACACATTTCTCGGTCATGCCCGGCCTCGGCTGATCGACACGACGTAGTCCTACCTAGGCTCAATAGAGAGGTCCCTGCCAGTCTACATCCTAAGCGCTCAGGGGTCTTGGGCCCATCGCCCTTTGCACTCCGGGTCGTTGCGCACATGGCGGGTCCAGGCACCACCTCTGTCCTGGATGGCGCCGGCCCAGCCGTGCCGCAATGCTGAACTGGACATTTGACAGAGCTTTCGGCTGATACATACGGCGTAGAGGGTCCCATAACCATTATCCCACATGGTGGTAGTGTGTATATGGCCAGCGGCCAACTCAGATCAAATACCCAAATCCGTTAGTGTGTTGGGGGCTCGTGGTGACAATCAGTACTCCTGCCACCCCGTCTCGAGGAAGTGCAACAAGGGTCAGACCCATCCCTCTCTAGGGCGGTCTCTGCCTGCCCGGCCGCGCCTCGTAATTATCTCGCGGGTACCCTCCAGGTCAACCCGACTTCACATTTCCCCGCGGGTACCCCTCGGGGTCGACCCGCCTGTAACAAATGTCTGAGGTAAAAGTTACGGTAATCGTGTGTCCAAAACATCTAAGGGAACCGAGGAATCACCCTCGTTGGATTCCTACTCGATGTAATCCGTTAAGGAGAACCAGGAGGAATCACCCTCGATGGTTCCCACTTGAGGGGTTGCCCGACAGAGTCATCATCGGGAAGGGGAGAGCGAGGAATCACCCTCTGCAATCACCGCCGATGTGCTATACTACAGGGATATCATCAGGAGTGCAGTACGAGTTATCACCCTCGGCACTTGATAGTAGCCCTGCAGAGTCGGACAACTAAGGGGTTGTGCGGTGATGTGACGGTCTCTGCACATCGATCACAAGGATCGAGGCACTGGTAACAAAGCGGGGCAATAGGGACAAGGGTGAGGGGTCACTGATGGATCACTAACCAATCTATTATAAGCAGTTTAGGATGACAGGTAAAGTAACAACAGCAGGTTACAAAAATAGGCTATGCATTAGAATAGGAGCAGTCAATTACAATAGCAAATTCTAATGCAAGCATGGGGGAGAAGGAATAGGCGATATAGGAATGATCAAGGGGGTTTGCTTGCCTGGAAGCTCTGCTGAAAAGGAGGAAGGGTCATCGGTGACGCAGTCGATCACAGGGGCAACGTCGGTCTCGGAGTCTACCGGATAGAAGAGGGGGAAGAAACAAATAAATACATAGTAAACAAATGCACTCACAGAGCATGACATGGCAATATGCAATGCATGGGTGACCTAATATATCCCTAAACCATTTTAGTTAATTTAGGAATTAATTTGGAATTATTTACCGGAGGTCAGGCACTATTCATCTATCAGAAACAAGCCTACAGTTACAGGTTCTCCTATGCAGAGGGTTCTAACATGCATGCATATGACATATTTGGACTCATTGGATTTTTCTGATCATTTTTCATATATAAATTATTTTCATCTGATTTACGGTTTATTTTCTATGTTTTGCTAAAGATTTAATCATTTTCTAAAATTTCTCTTATCTATTTCTTTTAATTAATCAATAGACAGAATACTTTTTACACCTACTAGGGGGCTAGCCATGTGTATGACAGTGGGGCCCAGTGGCAGAGTTGAACCAGTCAACGTTTGACTGGTCAACCAGTGAATAGTAATGGCGGGTCCCGCATGTCATAGACTTAAGTATTTTTTTAATTTGATTTAACTTTTAATTATCAATAGGGTCCACCTATCATAGAGTAGCAACTAACCTAACCACTAATAATTAATTAACCTATACTAACAGGGCGGCCCCAAATGCAAAGAGCCGGTCGGCCACATGTGCAGTGGCTGTGCCACGGTTGTGCTTGCCATGGCCAGCACGCACGGGCGCAGAGCCACGGCGGCCATGGCCAGCAGCAATACGCGGGGAGCAGCTGACTGAGGGCGGAGCTGGGCGAGCACGGGCGGGTGCGGGGCAGCAGCAGCGGCAGCAGGCAACAACAATTAGCAGCGCAGGAGCGGCAACATCAGTAGACAGCGGCGGCGGCAGCAGCAGTAGGCTGTAGCGGCGGCGGCATCAGCTGGGCACAGCAGCAAGCAGCAGTAGTCCAGCGGCAGCAGGCAGCAAAGAGCAGCAGTAGCAAGTAGCGGCAGGAGCAGCAGTAGACAGCAAGCAGAACACAGGGGTATCAGCTCACGCACGCACGTACGTACGCGTGCGCGCGAGCTCGGATGTGCTCGGGGATGGCAAACAACGACCAAATCGAGGCGGAGGAAAGGGGCATCCGGAGGAGAAGCTCACCACGGAGCCGGGGACGTGGTCGGGGAGGCCGGGGACAGACCAGAGCGGTGGCAAACAACGACGAACGACGATGATGTCCGCGATGAAAACGAGCTCGATGGGGAGCGTACGGGGCGGCCCCGCTCGATTTGATGCCCGAGATGGACGAAGTCGGGGGTGACGGTCCTCCTGGACAACTTTTTAGGCGGCGGGGAGGTCGGTGGCCGCGACGACGACAGCGGCCATGGAGGGCAGCTAGCTCGGCGCGAGGAACGGAACGGGACGAGCGAGGGCGGAAGAGTGGGTGGCCTAGGGTTTGTCTACGGGGTCGGGGTGGCCTTATCCCCTCCCAGGAGCACTGTAACGAAGCGTGTCGGCCATCCGATGGCCATGGCGAGCGCGGATGCATGGCACGCACGCACACTGTCTCCCTGTACAGAGGAAGAAGGAGAGGTGAGGTGGTTGGCTGGGCTAGGTACTGTTGACCTAGAGCCCAAGTGCACAGTGGGGCCTTGGCACTTTTCTTTTCCCTTTTTGTAATATTCTTTCTCCACCGTTTGCGATTAATTTCAATAGCAATTGACTTTTATTAAATGTGGAACTTGTCTCCATAAATTATTATGCAATATTCTTCACTGCCTCAAAAAGTTTGAGGAATAAATTATTTCATATGAATTTTGTATAAATGGAAATGGCGTAATTATTGTTGTTTTGGTACTGTTTTTTGGATGACAACTTCCAAATGAGCAAACCAGTGACACTGTTTTCCTTAACATTAATTATCTATGGAATATTTGCTAAAATATGAACTATTTCTCTTGCAAGTTTGCAGCTTTTAAAATTTCACTTACTAAATGAATTTTGAATTGAGGTGGAATTTGAAATGAGATATGAATCAATGTTGATCAAGCATTGTTAATCAAAGTGACTCGGCATTATCAGCGGGAGGTTACTGTGGCTTAATATCTGGGGTGTTACAAATAGCTAGCATTGAAAAATGTAGGTTAAGACAAACCAAAAGCAGCGGAACTACAAGCTAGTTTGCTGATGTGTAATTTAGCATAGAGAACATAGAAGCAGTCCAGTACAATAATTGTAACCAAGAGGTGACATCAGAACAACACCATTATCATAAATATAGCATGCAAGAAGTAAAATAGGAGGCAGTAATATCTAGGAAGTACAGTAATACTTAGGACAAAGAAAAACCATTGTAACTACAGGTGCACTGATTTGTAATTTAGCACATGTAACCTGTTCACTACCACACGTTTGGACCTACAGGTGCAAGTAGAATAACGCCTCTCATAAAAAATTGAATGATGCCCTGAAGAAATTCGAAGGTGCGGTGTTTATGCTAAGAAGGTGAACGTAGTTGCCGGCCGTTGGAGAATAGTACCTGATTCTCGGCGGCGTATGGGCATCGTTGTCATACGTGAAAGCTAAGTGTCGTCGATGGTGCTCGTGTTGCAGTTGAGTTGGGCCGGTTGTCGCCGTTGGTGAAGCGGCTCCGGTGCTTGTTAGGTGCGGCGCCTGTCGACATCCAAGAAAGCTGATCTGTGGTAAGTGAACTATTGTACAATAAAGATGAGAAAAACCAAAGGAGTACTAATTGAAATAATCTGATGAGGCAGCGGTGGCAGTAAAGCTGGGCTGGTGGAGTTGAATTGTAACACCCCTATGTTATGCACTACAGTAATCCCTCATGATTCTGCCAAGTCACTTTGTTTTGCAAAGCTTAATCATCTTTGGTTCATATCTCATCTAAAATTCCATTTCAAACTTAAATTCAAATAGCAAGTGAAATTTGAAAAGCTACAAACTTGTATGAAAAATAGTTCATGTTTTAGACAATATTCAATAGATAATTAATGTTAAGGAAAACATTATCACTTGCTTGCTCATTTGGGAGCTAGCCCCCCAAAACAGTGACCAAAACAGCCCCATTAATCCATTTTCATTTATACAAAATTCAAATGAAGTCATCTTGCCTCCAAACTTTTTGTGGCAGTGTCAAATATTCCATTGCATTTATATGGCCAAGTCCCACATTTTACAAAAGTCATTTGGCAGCTCAAAATATTGCAAAACCATCTCTGTAAAAAGAAATAGAAAAAGAATAAAGAAAAAGAGAGAAACCTACTATGCATCTAGGCTCTAAGTCCACAGTGCACAGCCCAGCCCACCACTACCATCGTCTCCCTCCTCTCTCCATGCGTGTCGACGCCGCGCGCGCCCGAGCCGACGATGGGCACGCGTCGGCCATCCCCAGGCGCCGTCATCGCCGTGGGAGGATAAGGTCGATCGCAGGGCAACCCCTGGCGAACCCTAGCCCCCTTTCTCCCCTCTTCCTCGCTCGATCTCGAGCTCGCCCGAGACGCCATCGCCGTCGCCGCGTCGATCCCGCGGCCACTGGCCTCACCGTGCCACGCCGCCGTGTCCATCATCTCCGCCGTCGTCCGCTCCGTCGCCTGGTGCCATCCATCAGAGCTGTGAGCCACCGCATCGAGCCCCACGACCTCGTCTGCCTCCTCGGCCACCACAGATCGCCGCCGCCCGTATGTCACCGTCGAGCCTCCCACGAGCCCACTAAGCACCTCTGCAGGCCCGTTGTGAGCTCCTCTTCCTTTCCCCTCTCTCCTCTTACTCGTGTTCGCCCTCTAGGCCATAGAACCGTCATGGCAGAAGCTCGCCGCCGCCTCCCTTGGTCGCCGGCGTTGCTCCGGTGACCAAATGGTCACGGGCCCGTGCCCGTCGTCTTCGCCGCAACGTGTAGAACCCCGCTAGCCACTCCATTCTCTCATTTGCGTGCTGCAGCTGCGAACCCGCCACCATCCAAACTCTGGCAGCCGCTCCGCTCGTTGCCGTTGACATTTCCGACCACCTCCGGCGACGCCACCGCCACCGTTCGACGTGCCGTCGTGCGCTCGTTCAAACGCGCCCAACCGCGCGCCAAATGGCCCCCTGTAGGCAAATTTCGACGAGGTCCGAGGCGCGCTGCCGTGTTTCTGGCTCACCGGAGGTACTCCGGCACCGCCGCTGATGTGGCCGGCCATGGGGCTCACCCTCGGTCACTGCTAGTAGGCCCTGTGGGCCCCGTTGACCATGTTGACCCAGTCAACGTGCTGATTGGGCAACCCCAGTCTATGACATGTGGACCCCAGCCGCTAATTACTGTTTTTATAAATAAACTTAATCTGTTAATTAATTGTGTCAATGACAGATGGGGTCCACCAGCTAATTAACCCTGTTAATTTAATTAAGCATTGTTAACTCCCTGTGTCACAGACATGTGGGACCCTGACACTATTTAAACGGATAAGGTTGACCCAGTCAACCTGCTGACTCAGCAATGGCCCCACCAGTCAGCCTCTGCTGACTGGGCCATTGACCCAGTCAACTGGGCCCACTGTCAGCCTCACAGTGCACTCTGCTGGGTACATTTCTGGGTACCCCTTGCTACTTGTAGCTTGCGTTGGTATTATCCAAGAAGACGAAGGGATGATGCAGCACAGCAGAGGTAAGTATTTCCCTTAGTTATGAAACCAAGGTTATCAATCCAGTAGGAGAACCATGCAACACCTCGTTAGCAGTACCTGCACACAAACAACAAATCCTTGCACCCAACGCAAACAGGGGTTGTCAATCCCTCGGCGGTCAATTGCAAGATTAAATTGTATGTGATAGATAGATAGATAGAAACAAAAATACAAAATAAAATAAATAAAAGAAAATGGCAGCAATATTTTTAGGGTTTTAGTAATATGATTTAGATAGACCCGGGGGCCATAGTTTTCACTAGAGGCTTCTCTCAAGAAAATAGCATACGGTGGGTAGACAAATTACTGTTGGGCAATTGATAGAAAAGCAAATAATCATGACGATATCCAAGGCAATGATCATGTATATAGACATCCCATCCGAGACAAGTAGACCGACATCTGCCTGCATCTACTACTATTACTCCACACATCGACCGCTATCCAGCATGCATCTAGTGTATTAAGTCCATAAAGAACGGAGTAACGCCTTAAGAACGATGACATTATGTAGACAAGATAAACTCACGTATGAATAAACCCATCTTTTTACCCTTAATAGCAACGATACATATGTGTCATGTCCCTTTTGTCATTGGGATTGAGCACCGCAAGATTGAACCCATTACAAAGCACCTCTTCCCATGGCAAGATAAATCAATCTAGTCGTCCAAACCAAATCAATAGATCGGAGAAGAAATACGAAGCTATAATAATCATGCATAAAAGAGATCAGAGATGACTCAAATAATATTCATGGATAATCTGATCATAAACTCACAATTCATCGGATCCCAACAAACACACCGCAAAAAGTGATTACATCGGATAGAACTCCAAGAACATCGAGGAGAACATTGTATTGAAGATCAAAAAGAGAGAAGAAGCCATCTAGCTACTAACTATGGACCCGAAGGTCGATGGTAAACTACTCACGCATCATCGGAAGGGCAGCAAGGTTGATGTAGAGCCCCTCCGTGATCGATTCCCCCTCCGGCGGAGTACTGGAGAAGGCCTCCAGATGGGATCTCTCGAGAACAGAAACTTGCGGCGGTGGAAAGAGTATTTCGTGGACTCCCCTGAGGGTTTCTGATTTTTTGGGAATTTATAGTGGAGGAATTAGGTCAAACAGAGCTCTGTGGGCCCCACGAGGTACCAGGGCATGCCTGCCCCCCCAAGCGTGCCCTGGTGCCTCGTGGGCACCCCCTGGGGCTTTTGGCCTCCTCCCAAAGCTTCTAGTGTTTATCTTGTCCAGAAAAAAATCTCCAAAAAGTTTCGTGGCATTTGGACTTCGTTTGGTATTGATTTTCTGTAAAACAAAAACAGGGCAGAAAACAACAACTGGCACTGGGCACTAAGTTAATAGGTTAGTCCCAAAAAATGATATATAATTGCTGTAAATTAATATAAAAACATCCAAGATTGATAATATAATAGCATGGAACAATAAAAAATTATAGATACCTTGGAGACGTATCCGCATCCCCAAGCTTAATTCCTGGTCGTCCTCGAGTAGGTAAATGATAAAAACAGAATTTTTGATGTGGAATGTTGCCTATCATATTCATCACATATTCTTTTCTTTTATAGCATGGACATTGGACTTGAATGATTCAAAGCAATAGTCTATAATTTAACATGAAGATACAAATACTCAACCATGCTAACAAGCAACCATGTCCTTCAAAATATCAACGCTGAAGAAAGTTATCCCTAGCCCATTATGCTCAATCATTGATCCATTCATGAAACACACTCAAATATTAGCTACATCCAATGCACAAGTATGACAATAGTGCTCTCTAGTTGGTGCTTTATAAGAGAAGATGGAGACTCAAATAAAAATAAAAATTACATAAAAGTAAATAGATAGGCCCTTCGCAAAGGGAAGTAGAGATTTGTCAAATGTGCCAGAGCTCAAAGCTTAAATTAGAGGGATAAAAATATTTTGAGAGGCATGCTTTTCTTGTCAACGAAAACGACCGAGAATTCCCATTATTTTCCATTCTAGACACATCATAGGCGGTTCCCAAACAAAAAGTAAAGTTTATTTCCTTTCCACCATTCTTTCACAATCCATTGCTAGTTGTATCCATGGGTGCCCTCCATACCAACACTTTCCAAGGAATTTAGTTGTTATTATTTTTTGATTTCATTGTGGGACTGGGCATCCCTATTACCAGCCACTCTGTCGTGCAATGACAAGTGAATAAATACTCATCGTGAGAATAACACACCTATCCTGGAAAATAATGGCAACCCCCTGCCGCTTCATGAGCGGTACGGGCACACAAAATGAAAAAATTATTTTGAAAATTAGAGTTGGCACACGCAAATTTACTTGGAACGGCATTGAAATACCGCATATAGGTAGATATAGTGGACTCATTTGGCACAACTTGGGTTTAAGGAGTTTGGATGCACAAGCAGTATTTCCGCTTAGTACAAATGAAGGCTAGCAAATAGATTGAGAAGCAACCAACCAAAAAATGAAAACGGTCATAAACATGCATTGAACATAACTAACACCGAATAATGCACCATAAGTAGGATATAATTTTGTTGCATAACTATTGACTTAACGTGCAAGCATAGGGAATCACAAACCTTAACACTAATATTCTTACTAAATCACAATTACTCACTAACATGACTCACATATTATCATCTCCATATCGCAAAACTAGTGTAAGGAATCACACTTATCATATCCAATGATCTATATGAAAGTTTTTATTATATCCCTCTTGAATATTCATCACTTTGGGACCAAATTCATATCCTGTGCAAATTACTGTTACTATCATCAACTCACAAAAAGATTTAAGTGAAGCATGAGAGTGCAAATATTTCTTCAAAATTTCAATTCTCAAAATAATATAAGTGAAGCATGAGAATTTATTTCTTAAAAATTTCAATCAACTCTCAAAATAATATAAGTGAAGCAAGAGAGTTTATTTCTTCAAAATATAGCCACCACCGTGCTCAAAGAGATTTAAGTGAAGCACTAGAGCAAGTGCCTAGCTCAAAAAATTTAAGTGAAGCACATATGGTATTCTAACAAATGATGATAAAGGTGTGGCTCTCTCAAGATAGGTGTGTTCAGCAAAGATGATTGTGACAAACTAAAAAGCAAACAAAGCAGAGACTCATATAGTACAAGACGCTCCAAGCAAAACTCATATCATGTGACGAATAAAATATAGCTCCAAGTAAAATTACCGATGGTTGGTAGAAGAAAGAGGGGATGCCTTCCGGGGCATCCCCAAGCTTAGACGCTTGAGTCTTCCTTGAATATTACCTTCGGGTGCCTCGGGCATCCCCAAGCTTAGGATCTTACTACTCCTTATTCCTTCATGCATCGTGATCTCACCCAAAACTTGAAAACTTCAATCACACAAAACTCAACAAAACCTTCGTCAGATCCGTTAGTATAACAAAATAAACCACTACTTTAAGTACTGTTGCAAACCCATTCATATTTTATTTCTGCATTATACCTACCGTACTCTAACTTCAACATGGCTTATACCCCCCGATACAATCCATAGATTCATCAAAACAAGCAAGTAGTGCATCAAAATCAGAATCTGTCAAAAACAGAACAGTCTGTAGCAATCTATTTAAAATCCATACTTATGTAACTCGAAAAATTCTAAAAAATTAGGAAAACGTGGAAAATTCATATACCAATACTGTGTAAAAATTTGAGATTTTTCTAACGCTCCAGTACAGAAACAAAATTCGGGCACTGTATGAAAAATTTCTGTTTTCCAAACAGCATCAATTATATTATCTTCCAAATCATCCTTAAGGCTTTACTTGGCACAAACACTAATTAAAAATACAAAAACACAATCATAACAGTAGCATAATTGTGAAAACACACAATAACAGAAAAAAATTATTTTATTCATTGGGTTGCCTCCCAACAAGCGCTATTGTTTTATGCCCCTAGCTAGGCATAATGCATAGTTTCAAGTATTGTCATCTTTCAAGTTGATTCCATAAGTGGCCCTCATAATTGATTCATATTGTGCTTTAATTCTTTTTCTAGGGAAATGCTCCATACCCTTTTTTAGTGGAAACTGAAATTTTATATTCCCTTCTTTCATATCAATAACGGCACCTATAGTTCGTAAGAACGGTCTACCAAGTATTACGGGGCATGAAGAATTGCATTCAATATCAAGAACAATAAAATCAACAGGCACATAATTCCTATTTTAAAGAATAAGAACATCATTAATTCTTCCCAAAGGCTTTTTGATAGTAGAATCCGCCAAGTGCAAATTAAGAGAACATTCATCTATATTGGTGAAACCTAGCACATCACATAAAGATTTTGGAATTGTGGAAACGCTAGCACCCAAATCACATAAAGCATTGCACTCATAATTTTTAATTTTAACTTTAATGGTGGGTTCCCATTCATCATATAATTTTCTAGGGATTGAAATCTCTAGTTCTAGCTTTTCTTCTAACGCTTTCATCATTGCTTCTACGATGTGTTTAGTAAAAGCCTTGATTTGCTCATAAGTGTTGGGTGAATTTAACATGGATTGTAATAAAGAAATGCACTCAATCAAAGAACAATTATCATAATTAAAATCTTTGTAATCCAAGAGAGTGGGCACATCGCTATTGAAAGTTTTTACCTCTCCAAACTCACTTTTAGCAATTTTCTTATCAAGATTTTCACCCTCCGAATTAAGGGAACGCCTTCTAGCTAAGGTTGACTCTTCTTCAGTCCCCTTTTCATCAAGTTTTATATTGCTAAACAAAGAATCAATAGATGAAACACCAATCATTTTAATATCCTCATCATTACTACGATAGAAACTGGGAGGAATCGCTTTTTAAAAAAAATTCTCGTTTAGCTTTTAGCATGGCGGTTCTTTTCTTACTCTCATCCATGGAGACATATAAAGATTTAATTGATTCACTAATATCAATTTTGGGTGGCAAAATTTTAGTCTTAGGATTTTCCACATCATGAATAATTCTATCAATGCTCCAAGACATATCATCAAGTTTACTGAATTTTTCTTCTATCGTAGTGTTGAAAACTTTTTGAGCATTAATAAATTATTTAATATTACTTTCAAGATCAGAGGGCATCCTATTATTATTATAAGAACTACCATAAGGATTGCCATAATTATTAGAGGAATTTCCAGGAAACGGCCTAGCGTTGAAATTACCTCTATAAGCATTATTATTAAATTTGTTTCGCGAGACAAAATTCACATCTACGGGATCATTATTTTGCTCAATCAAAGTGGACAATGGCACATCACTAGGATCAATATGGGTATTTTTACTAGCAACCAATTTCATAAGCACATCGACTTTATCACTCAAAGTACTAATTTCTTCAATAGAATTCACGTTTTTACTAGTAGGGGTTCTTTCCGTATGCCGTTGTGAATAATTTGCCATAATATTATCAAGCAATTTAGTAGCTTCTCCCAAAGTAATTTACATAAAAGTACCACCCGCGGAGGAATCTAAAAGATTTCTAGAAACAAAATTCAATCCCGCATAATTTTTTTGTATGATCATCCATAAATTTAAACTATGAGTAGGGCAATTTCTTATCATTAATTTCATCCTCTCCCAGGATTGGGCAACATGTTCATGATCGAGTTGCTTAAAATTCATAATTTGATTTCTAAGTGAAATATTTTTCGTAGGAGGAAAATACTTAGTAATAAAAGCATCTTAACACCTGTCCCAAGAATCGATACTATTTCATGGTAAAGATGAAAACCAAATTTTTGCACGATCCCTCAATGAGAATGGGAATAATTTTAATTTCACAATATCATTATCCACATTTTTTTTCTTTTGCATGTCACACCATTCTACGAAAGTGTTAAGATGGGATGCGACATCTTCATTAGGACTACCGAAAAATTGATCTTTCATGACAAGATTTACCAAAGCGACATTAATATCACAAGTCTCCGCACTAGCGGTGGGAGGAGCAATCGGAGTACTAATAAAATCATTATTATTAGTATTGGAAAAATCACACAATTTTGTATTTTCTTGAGACATCGTGACTACGCAAACAAGATAACAAGCAAGCAAACAAGAAAAAGGCAAACAGAAAATATTTTTGTAATTTTGTAAAAACGTTTTAGAAGTGGGCGAGATGAAAACAAGAGGCAAATGGAAATAAAGTAAATGCAAGGAGATGAGAGTTTATGCAAAGGTACTTGATAGATGTTGATGATGTCTCCCCGGCAACGGCGCCAGAAATTCTTCCTGCTACTTGTAGCTTCCGTTGGTTTTATCCCCAAAGAGGAAGGGATGATGCAGCACAGTAGAGGTAAGTATTTCCCTCAGTTATGAAACCAAGGTTATCGATCCAGTAGGAGAACCACGTAACACCTCGTTAGCAGTACCTGCACACAAACAACAAATCCTTGCACCCGACGCAAACGAGGGGTTGTCAATCCCTCGGCGGTCAATTGCAAGATTAAATTGTATGTGATAGATAGATAGATTGAAACAAAAATACAAAATAAAATAAATAAAATAAAATGGCAACAATATTTTTAGGGTTTTAGTAATATGATTTAGATAGACCCGGGGGCCATAGTTTTCACTAGAGGCTTCTCTCAAGAAAATAGCATACGGTGGGTAGACAAATTGCTGTTGGGCAATTGATAGAAAAGAAAATAATCATGACGATATCCAAGGCAATGATCATGTATATAGGCATCGTGTCCGAGACAAGTAGACCGACTCCTGCCTGCATCTACTACTATTACTCCACACATCGACCGCTATCCAGCATGCATCTAGTGTATTAAGTCCATAAAGAACGGAGTAACGCCTTAAGAACGATGACATGATGTAGACAAGATAAACTCACATATGAATAAACCCCATCTTTTTACCCTTAATAGAAATGATACATACGTGTCATGTCCCTTTCTGTCACTGGGATTGAGCACCGCAAGATCGAACCCATTACAAAGCACCTCTTCCCATGGCAAGATAAATCAATCTAGTCGGCCAAACCAAATCAATAGATCGGAGAAGAAATACGAAGCTATAATAATCATGCATAAAAGTGATCAGAGAAGACTCAAATAATATTCATGGATAATCTGATCATAAACTCACAATTCATCGGATCCCAACAAGCACACCGCAAAAAGTGATTACATCGGATAGAACTCCAAGAACATCGAGGAGAACATTGTATTGAAGATCGAAAAGAGAGAAGAAGCCAGCTAGCTACTAACTATGGACCCGAAGGTCTGTGGTAAACTACTCACGCATCATCGGAAGGGCAGCAAGGTTGATGTAGATCCCCTCCGTGATCGATTCCCCCTCCGGCGGAGTACCGGAGAAGGCCTCCAGATGGGATCTCTCGAGAACAGAAACTTGCGGCGGCGGAAAAAGTATTTCGTGGACTCCCCTGAGGGTTTCTGATTTTTTGGGAATTTATAGTGAAGGAATTAGGTCAAACGGAGCTCTGTGGGCCCCACGAGGTACCAGGGCGCGCCTGCCCCCCCCCCCCCCCCAGGCGCCCCCCCAGGCGTGCCTTGGTGCCTCGTGGGCACCCCCTGGGGCTTCTGGCCTCTTCCCGAAGCTTCTAGTGTTTATCTTGTCTAGAAAAAATCTCCAAAAAGTTTCGTGGCATTTGGACTTCGTTTGGTATTGATTTTCTATAAAACAAAAACAGGGCAAAAAACAACAACTGGCACTGGGCACTAAGTTAATAGGTTAGTCCGAAAAAATGATATATAATTGCTGTAAATGAATATAAAAACATCCACGATTGATAATATAATAGCATGGAACAATAAAAAATTATAGATACGTTGGAGTCGTATCACCCCTAGCAATTTTCCAATTATTTTCGAATTAAATTAAATCTAGTAAATTCCAGAAATTGTTTAAAACTTTGAAAAATCATATAAAATAATCCGTGACTCAGATGAAAATAATTTATATATTAAAAATGATCAGAAAAATAAGACGAATCCGAATATGCCATCCACATACCTGTCACATGCCTCCAACACTGCAAACATGGAAGCTTCCCCTCCGGATCGTCTTTCCGGTAATGTCCTAAAGCCGGGAATATATTCCCAGATATTTTCCCGCTCCGTCTGAAACATGTAGCCCTGCGTTAGGTCATCCCTAGCACATCATATTGCCATGTCATGCATTGTGCTACATTTGTTTGCTTTACATTTATTGTTTCTTCCCCGTCTTCTCTCCGGTAGACTCCGAGGCGGACGCTGCTCCCGAGTATGACTACACCCCTGACGTCCCACCCCTTTTAGCAGAGCTTCCAGGCAAGCAAAACCCCCTTGATCATTCCTATATCGCCCGTTCTTTCTCTCTCGTGCTTGCATTAGATTTTGCTACCATTGTTCGACAGCTCCTATTCTAATGCATAGCCTGATTTTTGTAACCTGCTGTTGTTACCTTACCTGTTGTCCTATATGCTTAGTATAGGCTGGATAGTGATCCATCAGTGGCCCCTCACCCTTGTCCATGTTGCCTTGCTTTGTTACCGAAAGATTCGATCAATGTGATCGATGTTCAGAGACCGTCACATCACCGCACACCCCTTAGTTGTACGACTCTGCAGAGCTACTATCGAGTGCTGAGGGTGATACCTCCTACCTCACTCCTGATGATATCTCTGTAGCGTAGCCAGTCGGTTGTGGGTTACCGAGGGTGATTCCTCTTTCACCACCTCTGATGATGCCTCTGTCGTGCAGCTCCTCAAGTGTGAACCCATCGAGGGTGATTCCTCCAAGTTCACCTTGACGGTTACATCGAGTAGGAATCCAACGAGGGTGATTCCTCGGATTCCCCTTGATGTTATGGACACACGGATACCCCTGCCTTTACCTCAGTCCCTTGTTGAAGTCAGGTCAACCCCGAGGGGTACCCGCGAGAGATGTGAAGTCGGGTTGACCATGAGGGAACCCACGAGACAATTACGCGGCACGGCCGGGCGGCCAGACCGCCCCAGGAGAGGGATGGGCTTGGCCTTGCCGAAAGTCCGCAAGACGAGGCGACAGGAGTACTGATCATCACCGCGAGTTTCCAATATATTAAAGGGTTTGGATATGTAATCTGAGTAGGCCTCTGGCCTTTTCGCACTAACCACCATGCCGGATAAGTTATGGGCACTCGGCGTCGTACGATTCTTCCGAAAGCTCTGTCAGACGTCCAGTGCAGCATTGCGGCATGGCTGGGCCGGCGCCATCCAGGACAGAGGTGGTGCCTGGACTCGCCCTGCTCGCAACGACCCGGAGTTCAAAAGGCGATGGGCCAAAGAACACTGAGCGCTTTGGATGTAGACCGGCGGGGTCCTATCTGCGGAGCCTAGGTAGGACTACGTCGTGTCGATCAGCCGAGGCCGGGCATGACCCAGAAAAGTGTGTCCGGCCAGAGTTAATCGAGCGTGTTGGGTAAGTTGGTGCACCCCTGCAGGGAAGTTATCTATTCGAATAGCCATGTCCATGGTAATAGGACGCTCGGAGTTGTATCCCGATCTACTACAACTAGAACGGGATACATGTGATACTAAACTGATATGATGGCTCTGGGATCACTTTCTCGCAAGGAGTCGAGGAAGGATCTCTGGGCGTTGCTAATATATACTTGTTACTATATGTTATGTTGCTCTACTCTCTTCTGATGCTGCAAGATGCTAGTCTTCGATAGGCTAGGCCTTCTCTCTATTCTGGCATTTCTGCAGTATAGTCCACAGATACAGCCCCTTCCCTTTGATACCGATGCATACTTAGTATAGATCTGATGTAAGTCTTGCGAGTACTTTGGATGAGTACTCACGGTTGCTTTGCTACCTTTTCCCCCTACCCGATTGCTGCGATCAGATGACGGAGCCCCAGAGCCAGCTGATCCCGTCGACGACTACTACAACCCCGACGGAGCTTACTATTACGTGGAGACCAATGACCAGGAGTAGTTTAGGAGGCTCCCAGGCAAGAGGCCTGCGCCTTTTCGATCTAGTTGTCGTTGTTTTGCTCAGCCTTCTTAAGGCAAACTTGTTTAGTTATGTCTGTACTCAGATATTGTTGCTTCCGCTGACGCTTGTGTAATCGAGCTTATGTATTCGAGCCCTCGAGGCCCCTGGCTTGTAATATTAATCTTGTATTATTTTATTTTGTGTCTAGAGTTGTGTTGTGATATCTTCCCCTGAGTCCCTGGGCTTGATCGTGCGCATTTGCGTGTATGATTAGTGCACGATTGAGTCGGGGGCGTCACAAGTTGGTATCAGAGCCGACTGCCTGTAGGAAGCCCCTTTCCAACTCCTTGGCCGAAGTTGAGTCTAGTCTTTGACAAACTGTTTTACTAACATGGCTGTGTGGCTTACGGGCCCACGTCGCCAACGGATGGGTTAGGATCTTTTATTCCTCTCCTTTACTTTGGGACTCTGATCTCTCTTCTATTCGGGTTATAGATTTTACTAACTCTAACATTAGGTTCTCATGATCACTTCAACCCGGAGAGCTGGATTATCTGCAATTATTCCTTTCCATGTATATCATGCTCTGCTTTCCCTTGGGAAGGATATACACCTAATACTTGTGTATAATCACATTTTTCCTTTCCATTGGCCCGTTTAATCTGATAATCACATTTTCCTTTCCATTGGTCTGTTTAACCTTTCTTGTAATCTAACTTATCTGAGCAGTGATAATTCCCTGCTTATGTCAACACCCCCAAGTACAACCCTGTCAAGTAAAACCCTGTTACTATTGCTACCGGAGGACGAGAACTGTGCCTATTGGTCTGCCTCGCCTTGCGAGCAGGAAAATGGTTCTCTTCATTCCCCGCCCTTGGTACCGACATTGTTGCCAACATAGCTGACAAACTATCCTCTGACGTGCCTTACTATCATGGCCGTGCACGATGTCACCGCCCTTCCTACTTGTAACCCACACTAACCACCATTCCACAGGATCGAAACCTGACTCTCCTGTACATCCCTGTTTCCAAAGTTATTCCTCGCGCTTGGCTTCGTATGTAATTTGCGAGCCACCTTCCTAGAGGTGATCTATTCTAGTATCAGATGCAAGAATTCATTCTTCCTCACTCTGGACTTTTCTTACATCCTGGATCAAGCTGAACGTCAGACCCGTCAGAAGGCAACCAAGTTCCTTAAAGTGCAGTGGTCGAATCACACTGAAGATGAAGCCACTTGGGAACGTGGAGATCGCCAACGGGAAGAATACCCCGATCTTTTCCCTTCTACCTCCTGAATTCTCGGGACGACAATTTCTTTTAGAGGAGGAGAATTGTAACACCCCTATGGTATGCACTACAGTAATCCCTCATAATTATGCCAAGTCACTTTGTTTTGCAAAGCTTAATCATCTTTGGTTCATATCTCATCTAAAATTCCATTTCAAACTTAAATTCAAATAGCAAGTGAAATTTGAAAAGCTACAAACTTGTATGAAAAATAGTTCATGTTTTAGACAATATTCAATAGATAATTAATGTTAAGGAAAACATATCACTTGTTTGCTCATTTGGGATCTAGCCCCAAAAACAGTGACGAAAACAGCCCCATTAATCCATTTTCATTTATACAAAATTCAAATGAAGTCATCTTGCTTCCAAACTTTTTGTGGCAGTGTCAAATATTGCATTGCATTTATATGGCCAAGTCCCACATTTTACAAAAGTCATTTGGTAGCTCAAAATATTGCAAAACCATCTCTGTAAAAAGAAACAGAAAAAGAATAAAGAAAAAGAGAGAAACCTACTGTGCATCTGGGCTCTAAGTCCACAGTGCACAACCCAGCCCACCACCACCATCGTCTCCCGCCTCTCTCCATGCATGTCGACACCGCGCGCGCCCGAGCAGGCGATGGGCACGCGTCGGCCATCCCTTGGCGCCATCGTCGCCATGGGGGGATAAGGTTGACCGCAGGGCACCCCCTGGCGAACCCTTGCCCCCTTTCTCCCCTCTCCCTCGCTCGATCTCGAGCTCGCCCGAGATGCCGTCGCCGTCGCCGCATCGATCCCGTGGCCACTGGCCTCACCGCGCCGCTGTGTCCATCCTCTCCGTCGTCGTCAGCGCCGTCGCCTGGTGCCATCCGTCGGAGCCGGGAGCCACCGCATCGAGCCCCACGACCTCGTCTTCCTCCTCGGCCACCGCGGATCACCGCCGCCCGTACGTCGCCGTCGAGCCTCCCCCGAGCCCACTAAGCACCTCTGCAGGCTTGCTGTGAGCTCCTCTTCCTTTCCCCTCTCTCCTCTTGCTCGCGTTCGCCCTCTAGGCCGTAGAACCGCCGTGGCAGAAGCTCGCCGCCGCCTCCCTTGGTCGCCGGCGTTGCTCCGGTGACCAAGTGGTCATGGACCCGTGCCCGTCGTCTTCGCCGCAACGTGTAGAGCCCTGCTAGCCACTCCGTTCGCTCGTTTGCGCGCTGCGGCTGCGAACCCGCCACCATCTGAACTCCGACAGCCGCTCCGCTCGTCGCCATCGACCTTTTCGACCATCTCCGGCGACGCCACCGCCACTGTTCGACGCGCCGTCGTGGGCTCGCTCGAACGCGCCCAACCGCGCACCAAATGGCCCCCTATAGGCAAATTCCGACGAGGTCCGAGGCACGCCGCTGTGTTTCTGGCTTGCCGGAGCTACTCCGACGCCGCCGCTGACGTGGCCGGCCATGGGGCCCACCCTGGGTCACTGCCAGTGGGCCCCATGGGCCCCATTGACCGCGTTGACCCAGTCAACGTGCTGACTGGGCAACCCCAGTCTATGACATGTGGACCCCACCCGCTAATTACTGTTTTTATAAATAAACTTAATCTGTTAATTAATTGTGTCACTCACAGATGGGGTCCACCTGCTAATTAACCCTGTTAATTTAATTAAGCATTGTTAACTCCCTGTGTCACTGACATGTGGGGCCCTGGCACTGTTTAAACGGATAACGTTGACCAAGTCAGCCTGCTGACTCAGCAGTGGCCCCACCAGTCAGCCTCTGCTGACTGGGCCGTTGACCCAGTCAACTGGGCCCACTGTCAGCCTCACAGTGCACTCTGCTGGGTACATTTCTGGGTACCCCTAGCAATTTTCCAATTGCTTTCGAATTAAATGAAATCCAGAAAATTCCAGAAATTGTTTAAAACTTTGAAAAATCATATAAAATAATCCGTAACTCGGATGAAAATAATTTATATATGAAAAATGATCAGAAAAATAAGACGAATCCGAATATGCCATCCACATACCTGTCACATGCCTCCAACACTGCAAACATGGAACCTTCCCCTCTGGATCGTCTGTCCGATAATGGCCTAAAGCCGGGAAAATATTCCCAGATATTTTCCCGCTCCGTCTGAAACGTGTAGCCCCGCGTTAGGTCATCCCTAGCATAGCATATTGCCATGTCATGCATTATGCTCCATTTGTTTGCTTTACATTTATTGTTTCTTCCCCCTCTTCTCTCCGGTAGACTCCGAGGCGGACGCTGCTCCCGAGTACGACTATGCCCCTGACGTCCCGCCCCTTTCAGCAGAGCTTCCAGGCAAGTAAAACCCCCTTGATCATTCCTATATCGCCTGTTCTTTATCTCTCGTGCTTGCATTAGATTTTGCTACCATTGTTCGACAGCTCCTATTCTGATGCATAGCCTGATTTTTATAACCTGCTGTTGTTACCTTACCTATTGTCCTATATGCTTAGTATAGGCTGGATAGTGATCCATCAGTGGCCCCTCACCCTTGTCCGTGTTGCCTCGCTTTGTTACAGGAAGATTCGATCAATGTGATCGATGTTCAGAGACCATCACATCATCGCACACCCCTTAGTTGTATGACTCTGCAGAGCTACTATCGAGTGCCGAGGGTGATACCTCCTACCTCACTCCTGATGATATCTCTGTAGTGTAGCCAGTCGGTTGTGGGTTACCGAGGGTGATTCCTCTTTCACCACATCCGATGATGCCTCTGTCGTGCAGCTCCTCAAATGTGAACCCAACGAGGGTGATTCCTCCAAGTTCACCTTGATGGTTACTTCGAGTAGGAATCCAACGAGGGTGATTCCTCGGATTCCCCCTTGATGTTATGGACACACGGATACCCCTGCTTTTACCTCAGTCCCTTGTTGAAGTCGGGTCGACCCCGAGGGTTACCTGCGAGAGATGTGAAGTCGGGTTGACCAAGAGGGTACCCGCGAGATAATTACGCGGCACGGCCGGGCAGGCAGACTGCCCCAGGAGAGGGATGAGCCTGGCCCTTGCCGTAAGTTCGCGAGACGGGGCGACAGGAGTATTGATCGTCATCGCAAGCTTCCAATACACTAATGGGTTTGGATATGTAATCTGAGTAGGCCTCTGGCCTTTTCGCACTAACCACCACGCGGGATAAGTTATGGGCACTTGGCGTCGTACGATTCTTCCGAAAGCTCTGCCAGACGTCCAGTGCAGCATTGCGGCATGGCTGGGCTGGCACCATCCAGGACAGAGGTGGTGCCGGGACTCACCCTGCTCGCAACGACCCGGAGTGCAAAGGGCGATAGGCCCAAGACCCCTAAGCGCTTAGGATGTAGACCGGCGGGGACCTCTCTATGGAGCCGAGGTAGGACTACCTCGTGTCGATTAGCCGAGGCCGGGCATGACCCGGAAAAGTGTGTCCGGCCAGAGTTAATTGAGTGTGTTGGGTAAGTTGGTGCACCCCTGTAGGGAAGTTATCTATTCGAATAGCCGTGTCCACGGTAACAGGACGCTCGAAGTTGTATCCCAATCTACTACAACTAGAACTGGATACATGTGATACTAAACTAATATGATGGCTTCGGGATCACTTTCTCGCAAGGAGTCGAGGAAGGATCTCTGGGCGTTGCTAATATATACTTGTTACTATATGTTATGTTGCTCTACTCTCTTCTGATGCTGCAAGCCGTTGCAAGATGCTAGTCTTCGATATGCTAGGCCTTCTCTCTATTCTGGCATTTCTGCAGTATAGTCCACAGATACAACCCCTTCCCTTTGATACCGATGCATACTTAGTATAGATCTGATGTAAGTCTTGCGAGTATTTGGATGAGTACTCACGGTTGTTTTGCTACCTTTTTCCCCCTACCCGATTACTGCGATCAGATGACGGAGCCCCAGAGCCAGCTGATCCCGTCGACGACTTCTACAACCCCGATGGAGCTTACTATTACGTGGAGACCGGCGACCAGGAGTAGTTTAGTAGGCTCCCAGGCAGGAGGCCTGCGCCTTTTTGATCTAGTTATCGCTGTTTTGCTCAGCCTTCTTAAGGCAGACTTGTTTAGTTATGTCTGTACTCAGATATTGTTGCTTCCGCTGACGCTTGTGTAATCGAGCTTATTTATTCGAGCCCTCGAGGCCCCTGGCTTGTAATATTAAGCTTATATTATTTTATTTTGTGTCTAGAGTTGTGTTGTGATATCTGCCCGTGAGTCACTAGGCTTGATCGTGCGCATTTGCGTGTATGATTAGTGCACGATTGAGTCAGGGGCGTCACATGAATATGGCGTCCGAGGAGCGGGTCCGGTGCAGTGGACGAAGGCGTTGGCGATGCACATCCAGGGCGGTGTACAGTGCTTTCGGTGAGGCAGATCTGTTGCGGCAGACGAGGGCTTTTTTGAAGGGCCAGCGATGTGGCATATGAGGGCGTCGGTGAAGGGCCTACACCGTGGTGGACGAGGGCGCCGGTGAAGCAGATCCGGTGCACTGGACCATGATGGCGGTCAAGGAGATCTGGTGTGGTGGACAAGCCAGTCCCTGAAGCGGCTCCGATGCAGTGGTGAGTTGGCAGTTGGGGGTTCCAAGGTGTGAAAGGTAGATTCGGCGGGGTGTGAGGTGCACCGCCGCGGCAGAGGACTAGTTTCGGCGGCTTGGGGGAGGGGGGGAGGCGGGGAGGGGAGTGGTTCTGGGTTAGAATGTTGGGGGCAACGAGGGGAAAACAATGGAGTTACCAAAGCAGCCCTTTTCCGTTGATGTGGCAGGGGTAAAAGAGGAATATCGTAGGGCTAAACTTTCGGGCGCGAGAAATTTCGATGTGAGTGGGAAGTTTGAAAGCTTTTGGCGGCTGAAATTATGTCTTCTCGTCTTGTACAACCGACTATGATATCATGGCCGAGTATTTATTTGTTGTGCACGCGAGAAAAAAAAGGTGCAAGTTTCAAAAATCAATGTCTCCAACTCGAAACTTAGATTGTCCATTCAATTCAAATATGGATCATTGAGCTAGTGCAAGCAAATACCATCATATCAATTCGAATGAAATTTTGAACGTGTTTCTCCTCAATATGATGACACAAACAAATATGTATGTGTACGAATAAAGTGGATGATTACAAGGTTTGAACACGACTGTATGTCTATATCTCTAGGTTTGATATATGAATTTGAAATCACACAATCGGGTTAAAAATTGTACCCCCATTTAAATGAATTAAAAAAAGCTAATAATGCGGTCGAATTCAGAATTTCCATTCTTAGGTCAGTAATTCTAGTACTTCAAAATATACCTCGCATGTTCAAAAGTATCGCTATCTCATAGTCCAAAAATATGAAGAAAAAAATGATCAAGCATGAGTGCACACACTCTTGACCATGTATTTTAATTACGTCTATATCTCTCAGACATACACCCCTCACTTTTTATCTAAAGCACACCACCCCGACCCCTCTCCCCCCCACACTCAAGCCTTTCTCTCCCCCGGACACAAACACGCGCACACATTATTCCCTGTCTCTCTCTTCTAGGTCTGATCCCCAATATAGGTCTCTATCTCTTTGTCTCTCAGACATGCACACATCTGTTCCCCTACTCTCTAGGTCTCCCGGCATCTATCTTTCCCAAGCACACACTCTATAGCCATGTATCTTTCCCATACACACAAAACACACTGCCCCCAACATCTTTCTCCCTATGTATATCTGGCTCTCTCACGCTCTCCACCATCTCTCACTCTCACATTGACACACATCTCACTCACCACCCCCACTACACACAAACACCCTCCCTCTCCTTGTGCACCTCTCGCCTCTTTCCATCTCTTCACATGCAGACCCGACCCTTCTTCCCACTATATGTCGCGACTCTCTCCATAAATCTCTAGCGTATCATTGATCTCAAACTCACACGATGTTCTCTCCACCATCTATTTTGATCTCTCATGAAGTCTCTCTGACGCATGCAATGACTCGCTTTACTTCTGTCTCCCTTCATAGGCCACTTTCGAACACCATCGACCTCCTCTGCCTATCTATAGGCCACTTTTCGCACACAATCGACCTCCATCTCTCTCTCTCACTCTCTCTATCCATCTCTCTCTCTCTCTATCTCTCTCTCCCTCTCCCGCACTCCTCTCTCTCGCACCCCTCTCTCACACACACTCGATGTCTCTTCCAAATATATAGCACGTACCCCCGCCCACACCCACGCAGTTCCGCTACTAGACATGCCTCTCTCTCTCTTGGACACACATGCCATATCACCCCCTTCCCCTACTAGGTTTACATCATCAGTGGTCTCTCTTCTCCACACACACACACACACACTCTCCCTTTCCCACACACGTGCGCACAAAACATACACAGACACACACACCACGCCATCTATCTGGATCCCTATTTTAAGACACACACACCCTTGTATATTCTCTCCAGCTCTAGGTATATATATATCCCTATCTCTCTCTCTCTCTCTCTCTCTCTCTAAGTCACATGCACACCAAAAATCCCCGTCTCTCTAATTCACACCTCTCTCCATATGTCCACATGCGTATCCCACACACTCACTCTGTGACTATGCCTATCCGCCTCCACATTACACAACACAAAGTCCCATATAGGTCTCTCTCTATCTTCCACACACACACAAACACGCAATGACTCTCTTATCTCTGCCTTAGTCTCTCCATATCACACACATGCATGATCTCTCACTCGCACACACACTCAACCAAGGTTTTCTTGCGAGATACTTACGATCTATTCATCAGTCGTGGCAGTACAAAGAACACGAGACGTGAAAAAAATACATCTACACGTTCATAGACCACCTAGCGATAACTACGAGCACTAGAGCCAGCCGAAGGCGCGCCGCATTCATCCTCCTCCTTACCGGAGATGGGAAAACCTTGTTTTAGACAGTCGGGAAGTCATCGTGCTAAGGCCCCACATGCTCAGCCGTTGAATAGAACGTAGATCCATGTTTATGGAAACAAGTATCAATAATACGTTTGTATTTCCATAGTTTCGAGTTTTCCATCAAGATATTAGTCACCCATGGTCGATATTTAGTTTGAATTACGTACACATACATACTATGTAACTAGCCGTGCTTATAGACTTCCAAAGCTTAGCTTTCACTCCTCCTTACAATATGTAGAGTATTTAACAAAAGACTACCACTTTCAACCAGCCCTAGCAAGAAACTATTGTACAAAAATAGCAAAAACATACCAAAAATTTCTCAATCCGTGCCAAAAACCTACTACCAAACTACTAAAAAAACTAGTACCAAGTGCCGATTAGGCTCGTTTAAACCCGTTTATGACAGGGTTGGCCCACACGTCCGTGCTGACGGCGCACCTTAAGTCAACACCGTATGTTTGACCATAGAGTTGACTGTTACGACAGGTGGGACCCACATGTGAGCATCTATCCTCTTCTTCAAACAGTTCATATGCATGTTCATCGCCGGCGCCGGTGATGGGCGAGCTGGCCGCCGCTCCGGCGGACGGGCCGGCCGCCGCGCTGGCCCCCGCACGGGCTGGCTGGCTGGCCCCCGCACGGGCTGGCTGGCTGGCCCGAGCGCGGCTCACGTGCGAGCAAGCCGCCGCGCTGGCCTCCGCAAGGGCTGGCTGGCTGGCCAGACCGCGGCTCACGCGCGAGCAAGCCGCCGCGCTGGCCTCGGCCCGAGCCGGATGGCTGGCCTTAGCGCGGCACGAGCGAGCAAGCCGCCGCACCGCCGTGCCAAGCTAGCTAGCAAATCTTGCACACAAGCAGCTGGATGCATCCAACGGGTTGTGTGCTAGCTTGGCTAGCTAGCGGCCGCGAGCGCCGCGTCGAGTTGGCTTCCGGCTGACGCAAGATGGGCTCCGCGCCGCTGACGCTTTTGACCTCGCTTTTAGCCAGCAGCGGTGGCTGCCACCCATGGCCAAGAATGACTAGGTGGACGGGCCAGAGGTAGGAGGTGACTCGGGGATTTTTTTTAGATTGACATGTAGGTCCCACAAGTCATAACGCCTAAGTTGCCGATCAAACAGACGGAGTTGACTTAAGGTGCCAGATGCGTTTAAACGAGCCTAATCGGCACTTGGTAGGTTTTCACGATGGTTTAAGAAATTTTTGGTATGTTTTTGCTAATTTTTGTAGAGTGGTGGTTTCTTGGTATGGCTGGTTCGAAAGTGGTAGTTTTTGTTAAATACTCCAATATGTATAAGGAACAATCTACTAGCGACAAATAGGAATTCTACGTTGCGTTGTACCAGTCGTCGCAGATAGCCCAGCCACGTGCACGGGTTTTCCCTCCCGTATATTTTGCACGCGCCATCATCTCGTGGCTCACGTAGAGTAGCAGCCACCCTCGCTTGCCGCTTCCTCAGCTGCCATCTTTAATGCTGCCTCCCAATTAAGCCGGAAGAGCCGAAAAAGCCTGGCGCCGCATTGGGAGCTGTGCAATATGGCCCTGGACCTGAACCTAATGTAAGTACTCTGTAGCTTGTGGCATTGCACGCATGTACTTCGCTCCTTATAGTACAAAATTAGTTTGAAAAACATTTTCATAATATGGGATGGAGGGAGTAGAATAGTTGATTTGTTAGACTTTTCTAGAGCCATGTGATTGTTTCTTTCTTTTGCAAAAATCATGGAAAAGTTGTATTCATAAATTGAATATTGCACGTGCTGTGCACGTACGCGTGTACTAGTGGAAAAGAAAAAGCCTACTCTCGCGGTATGAAAGAACTCAAATGTTTTGCCCCCGCAATAGTGTGTGCATGAGAGGAGCGGCTGAGCAGGCCAACTACGCGCATGAATAGAGCAGCAAGCAGGTCTGCAGTACGCAGGTGTACTTTCCCTGCATTGATAGTTACAGTGATGGTTCTAGAGAACAGTACTACTGCTACTTTCGGGCTAGTTTACTAGTCCCCATCGTATTTTGAGTTAAAGTTTGATCACATATTTGACTAGCAAAATGTTAATGGATGTCACCGAAAATTATATTGTTGGATTCAAATTTGAATGTACTACCCTCCACTTGCTACTGTAGCTCCTTGGCCTTGAGATTCAAAAGTTGAAAACTGGTACACTAAGAGCATCTGCAATAGTCTGTATGATATATTCGTTGTCATATACAAGTTCTCCAATGAATCGTACTCTGATGGGTACCACACACATTAAATCAATAAACAAAACCTGATGACCAACGCCCGAGAGAAGGAAATTGGGAGCCAGCTGCGGCAGCTCTCACCAGGTCAGTCAGGGCCCACAGAAATGAATGTAATTATCTCGGAGCTTGTTCCCATAAAGTTAGTTCAGGATCATACGATCTCATTCTCTCTCTTTTATTTTACGCCACCTCACCAAAACAGTCTACGTGGCAGATTTACCAACGATGATCATACGACCATTGGAGTACTAGTACTACTCCTATATTAAATAATACGTAACTACACCATTGCAGCACCGCTAATGCGTGCCCGCATAACTTCCTTCACGAAGGGACGAGGCCCTGCGGTTACGCTCTTATGTCCTCCTCGCCAGTTCCCCTCCCGAAGAGACCAAGGCAATTCGTCGCTGCTGCCATGGATTCGCCGGGCGGTTCTCCTCCTCGCCGGGGCTGGGAGACCTTGGATGACGATTCTCCGGGAGAAATCGCACGCCGCTCCGACTTTCTCACCACCGCAAGACTCGGTGCTTCCTGCACCAACTATTTTAAGACGGTGCGTAAACAGGCTTGGGAGAAGGCCATGCTTGTTGGTTTTCCATGCATCCTCGAGGAGAAGGTTATTCAATGGGACTCCAGTCCACCGCAATGTGGCCGCAGTTGCATCTTGTCACCGCTTGAGTTGCCGACGTTGAGAGGCAGTCGGATTTTGTCCGATGAGAAGGTGAGTCATTGTGTTTGATCATGTAATGTATATTCTAAAAATACTTAGTTATTCCATCCCATAATTTCTCCGCTGCCCACCGCCCCACGGGTTTGGGTTGGTGCCAATGGAGATTGGCTTGCATACCTACGGCCAGATACCACCATCATTTTGCACAACATCCACAGCAATGCGTCCGTTCCCGTAGACCCCTTGTCCAACATTGGGATCGGCCTTCCGGACTGGAACAACTTGAATAGGTATGATGAAGTCACCATGAGATTGAAGAAGATAGCAATTGCGGACACACTGACCAAGCACCGCAGCTACGACGATTACTATCTCATCGCGGTGTTCGACATAAGGATTGCCATCAATAAGAATGGCCCTGACGGCAGAGGTTGGCACATGTTGGCCACGGTAGATTTGTACCCGCACAAGTTCGAAGACGCCGTGTGCCATGTAGGCCGCATCTTCGCTGTGACAAGCCAGGGGACTTGTTTCATCTGGGTGCCATCCTACGGTACAGGAGATAACAAATGGAATGCATTAACCATCATTTGCATCCCTAACGGTACTCCATTATTTTGCAGGGACCACACATCCCTAGATCAAAATCAGATCGCCGATCCTGGATGTGTTGGATTATGTGCATCCACCATTCGTTCTAACCTGTAACCTTGTAGTTGACTTTGGCAAATTGGGATCAACTATCTTAGCAGTGGTTACCCATGGTACCATTGATGTGCAACAAGGTGCCACGATCTACCACGATCGGACCCTCACCATGTACCCAGGTATTCCATTCTCTCATTGCCTTATCTTTCATTGTACTACTACTACTACTACTACTACTACTACTACTACTACTACTACTACTACTTCGGATCCATAGTAGTGTGTCGCAGGGATCGGTGGGAGTAGTACTTTTTACCAAGGAGTACGCGTATAGCTGGCTCTTGAATCCACTCCCACCATTTTTGTTTTTCCATGTCTTATCTCCTCCGTGTAGCCAAAAATGGCTATATATAAGCAGTCGGTTATTGAACTTCCTCTATAGTATAGTAGTACTACTCACTGCACAATATTACTGCGTGCCATATTTGAGCACAACATTATCCTGCATGGACCTTGACCATGCATGTCAGCATGTGTCCAGATCTGAGATGCCACGTGTACCAGATGGACGGCTCCGAGTTCGACCCCCGTGATGCTATGTGGGAGCCGAGGGACACTCTTGGAGAGTACTCACTTTTCATTAGGGACAGCTACCCCATTGTCAAACCGATGCGACCTTCCGTGCATGACACCGAAGGCCTGCAGTTCATGAAGCATGGTTGTGTCTTCAGTGTGCACCGCTGGTTGAACATGTTGGGACATGCAATCCCTGATTTATGCCGCTTCAGCTTGGATGAGTCTCCATCGTGTGGAACCGGACTAGAAAGCTGTGACAATGATTCCCGTTGCCCACCGCTATGGATCGTGCCATCTATGAAGAACACCTGGGACTGGAACCTGGAGGACGACATGGAGCCCATCTATAACGTGTAAGTGGAGTATGGTAAATTGTGAATGGTAGCGCTGTAAATATATGTAGAGTAGTCGTGCACAAATTTATCACATGAAGTGGAGATGAACTTGTGTGGCATGTTGGCATTTGTCCTTTAGAATTTACTAGTAGATGTGTTATGTGTACGTGCAACTTGTGTGGCTGTTCCACGGGCACCAACACGCTTTGTTAGAAAAAAAGGTGGCACAGCTTTGGCTATAGGTGACGTGGCAGCATCATACAGTAGAGGTTGTTTGCTATAGTTGTACGACTGCTCGTACTCCTATAAACCTTGCGCTTGGCTCTTCGCCTCCTCGGGAGGTCCAAGTTCAACAATGATGGTACTACAGTACTATATGCTTCTGGCAATCTGACACCGAATGAACTGCCGCATGTCCACCGCGTGAGCGAGGGCGAGGGAGAGCGCACTGTAGTCAAAAGCTTCTCCTTGTCTTGTGAGACACGGCACGCGTGGGTGAGGGAGAGGGCGTAGGCGTACTAAGCAAGCTTCTCCTCGTCCTGCGTGCCACCGTGCGCGGGGGCGAGGGAGAGGGCGTAGTAAGGAAACTTCTCCTTGTTCTGCGAGTTGATGGGACACAGTAGTACTAGTAGTCCATACTGCCTCCTTTCTGGTTAATATGGCTTAATTTGAAATGAGATAAATATAGTGGTGGTCACTATATTTGTAACAATACGGTCACTAGACTTCATAATACGCACATTATGGTCACTATATACGTTTTGCGGTGATTATACGGTCACTAGCTTGCTACTTGTGAGCTGCGTTGGGATTTCCCCGAAGAGGAGGGGATGATGCAGTACAGTAGAGATAAGTATTTCCCTCAGCTATGAAACCATGGTTATCAATCCAGTAGGAGAATCACGCAACAACTCGTTAGCAGCACCTACACACAAAATAATAAATCCTCGCACCCAACGCGAACAAGGGGTTGTCAATCCCTTGGCGGTTAATTGCAAGATTAAATTGTATGGTGATAGATAGATAGATAGATCGAACAAAAATACAAAATAAAATAAATAAAGTAAAATTGCAGCAAGGTATTTTTAGGATTTTCAATATATGATAAAGGTAGACCCGGGGGCCATAGTTTTCACTAGAGGCTTCTCTCTTGAAAATAGCATACGGTGGGTGAACAAATTACTGTTGGGCAATTGATAGAAAAACAAATAATCATGACGCTATCCAAGGCAATGATCATGTATATAGGCATCACGTCCGAGACAAGTAGACCAAAATGATTCTGGATCTACTACTATTACTCCACACATCGACCGCTATCCAACTTGCATCTAAAGTATTAAGTTCATAAAGAACGGAGTAACGCCTTAAGCAAGATGACATGATGTAGACAAAGTAAACTCATGCATGAATAAACCCCATCTTTTTACCCTTAATAGCAACGATACATACGTGTCATGTCCCTTTCTGTCACTGGGATTGAGCACCGCTAGATCGAACCCATTACAAAGTACCTCTCCCATTGCAAGATAAATCAATCTAGTTGGCCAAACCAAATCAATAGATCGGAGAGAAATACGAAGCTATAACAATCATGCATAAAAGAGTTCAGAAAAAACTCAAATAATATTCATGGATAATCTGATCATAAACTCACAATTCATCGGATCCCAACAAACACACCGCAAAAAGTGATTATATCGGATAGAACTCCAAGAACATTGTATTGAAGATCAAAAAGAGAGAAGAAGCCATCTAGCTACTAACTATGGACCCGAAGGTCTATGGTAAACTACTCACGCATCATCGGAAGGGCAGCAAGGTTGATGTAGAGCCCCTCCGTGATCGAATCCCCCTGCGGCAGAGTGCCATAAAAGGCCTCCAGATGGGATCTCTCGAGAACAGGAACTTGCGGCGGCGGAAAAAGTATTTTGTGGACTCCTTTGTTGGTTTCCCGATTTTAGAGTATTTATAGAGGTGGAATTAGGTCAAACGGAGCAGAGGTGGGCCCACGAGGCACCAGGGCGCGCCACCCCCTGGGGCACGCCCTGGTGGCTCGTGGCCACCTCCTCTGTCTTCTGGCCCTCTCCCAAAGCTTCTAGTGTCTCTTATGTCCAGAAAAAAAATCTCCAAAAAGTTTCGTGGCATTTGGACTTCGTTTGGTACTGATATTCTGAAAAATCAAAAACAGGCAAAAAACAGCAACTGGCACTGGGCACTAAGTTAATAGGTTAGTCCCAAAAAATGATATATAATTGCTTGTAAGTGTATATAAAACATCCAAGATTGATACCATAATAGCATGGAACAATCAAAAATTATAGATACATTGGAGACGTATCATAGCTCACCGTAGAGGACCGTATTGCACTCCGCTGACCGGCCAAATAGTGTACGTGGCACTTTCTTGACTGGTTAAATTGGCATGTGGTTTCTGGGTCCCACTTATCAGTTGGCAGAGCAAAGAAATAAGTTAAACAAAACTTTACGCAGGCGCGACTGGAGTCCAACCCTTGCGCGTGAACCACCCTGGCTGTGTATCTGTGTGCATGCACGTGTAGGTTGAGCAGTTGAGCGTGAGAGTGTGTGTTGCGTCGTGTGCTGTGTGCCGCATGCATGGCTGCGTGAGTGTTGCGTGCATGCATGTGTACGTGTGTGTGTTACATGAATGCGTGAGGGTTCTAGTCCCTCCCATTCACATGTTCATATTTCAAGCTTCATTAAAACGTTGCATGCAAGAATTACTCCAATGCATGTAAAATTCCTGGTCATTTGTTGTTCACACATGCACGCATGCATTGCAATTAATACGTTCATAAACACAATTTTCTTGAGGAAAACGGGCCCATTAATTGAGTACTTTTGCAAAGTACTACAGTAGTACTACTACCTCTGTCCTAGTTTATTGGTTCTCATTGTATTTTGTGCGAAATTTTGACCAAAGATTTAACTAATGAAATGTTAATGCATGTCACAAAAAATTATATCATTGGATTCATATTTGAGCATAGTTTTCGATGATATTGTTTTTGATGACATGCATTAATATTTTGTTAGTTAAATTTATGGTCAAAATTTGACAGAAAATACGAAGAGGACCAATAAACCAGGACGGAGGTAGTACAAAAAATTCTTCTGGCTCTCATCATCTACTATTACATTGGTTGATGAATCTTTTTTATTGAGCTGTATATAAACCGAAATGAGGGAGTAGGTACTACTATGTAATTGGCACCGGGAGCCTTGGCCAATGGTTCTTAATGTTGGATAGGATGAGAGTAGAGGCATAAATAGGAAGTCTTGGCGATCCATTATTCCCCATCGGTCTATTCAACTACTAGTCTTCACAGTGAAGTGACAATACATGCTACAGCAGATGGGACACTTGATTAATAAGCTGAGCCAGCATGCTGGTGTTACTAAATCAGCCTTACCCTGTAGTGTCATCATGTCTGCCAGTGGAGCAGGCTTCCGCAATTACGAGTGCGCACCTCTCTCTTCCGTTGACTGACATATGGGCCCGCTTGACGTAGACCCACATGTCATCCGCTTAACTATTTACACTCGTGTATACTAGTAGTACTAGTTGAATTGAGATTTAATGCACCTTCTTCCATGTCTCCCCCTCTTCTTCCTCCTCTCTTCCCCATGGACGTCCCTTCCCCATCTTTGTCCGCACACCATTTTCCAGTGCTCACTGCTTGCCCGCCCGCACCATCTTCCTCGGTCGCTCGCGCGCACCATCTCCCCCCGCTCACTGCTCACCCACACACGCCATCTTCTTCTCTCGCCCGCCCGCATCCACTTCCCCGCTTGCCCGCACGCACCAAAAACCCCAATCACTCAGCGCCCAAAAAACCCAATGGAAGAACCGACTGACACGCAGAGCCGTGATTGGAATTCCCTCCCTGATGTTCTCTTGGAGAAGATCTGTAATCGTATGGACCTGCTCAGCACCGTGCGTCTGGCCGCATGCTCGGTGTCTATGCACCGTCTACTCATCGGCAGCCGGCCGGCCCTTTTCAAGACACCCTGCTTGCTGATGCCCGATCCTCGCAACTGGCCCAGACACCGACGTGACGATCCTGGGGAGGTTGCCGTCATGCCCCTCAACATGCTACCACTCCCCGCCCACCTGCCCTTCATGCGCCGCCACTACTGGGCGGGCATGAAGGCCAACTGGATCGTCCTCATCCACCAATCGGGTAGTCTGTGGTATCTCGTCGATATCTACACCCAGCGAGAGATCACCCTTCCATCGTTGGATACTGCCGACATCCAGCCTCGCGGCCCACCGGACACTCCTGCCTACTACGCGAGAGGCGTCGGGCACTTGGTTGGAGCTCCATTTCCTGAAGGTTGTAATCTGCGAAGTACCCACACCATCAGAAGACTACATAGATTACAAGCTCATTGCCTTGTTCGACGGGGGATTAGCCTATCTGGAATCCAGTCGCCATACATGGTTTGGCTCATCATCAATCCTGTTTACCCTCCATTTATGTTTGATGCTATAGTGCACGATAGCATCGTTTACGCGGTGGACGGACAGATTGGCTGCATATACTGGTGGAATCTATCATCGTGTAATTGTTCTATCTCATCTCATCTTTACCATATGAATTTGACTGCCTGTTGATTGTTAGAAATTTAGAATAGATAGTATGACTATAACCACATTATTGCTATATGTTCCTCTCATTTCCTAGATTTTTATGACCACACATGTTATTGTTAGAGTTGATATGAGAACAATTGGCATCTAATGATTGTTAGAATAGATATTATGAGTATAACCACATCATTGCTATATGTTCCTCTCATTTCCTAGATTTTTATGACCACACATGCATGTTATTGTTAGAGTTGATATGAGAACAATTGGCATCTAATGATTGTTAGAATAGATATTATGAGTATAACCACATGATTGCTATATGTTACTCTCATTTCCAAGATTTTTATAACCACGCATGTTATTGTTAGAGTTGATACGAGAACAGTTGGCATCTAACTGTTATGGTAGAATATGAGTAGGCCCTGGCATAACTGTTTTCCTCTCATTTTTACATCATCTTTGAACCATGACATATTGCTAGAATATGAAAGCCATTGGCATTTTTAAAAAATTAGGGTATGATTATGACAACGGCATTGTAATTCTCTGGCTATGATCTGTGTCACTGTTATAATAATCTTAATTCCACACATACTCTGAACATGATTGTATATTTTTGTCCTTTTGGTCTCCAATTTGATTTGTTGCAGCAGACGCAAATGCGCTGGCCTTTATAATTCTAGCACCTGGAAATATAAATGTCAATGGGTGGTGGTTTATCGCTCGTTCAGCTGACGGTGGGCATTTGATGCTCATTCGCACGTACCAAAGTGACCAAACCATTTCATCAAACCACATGCAGTACAATGCGTGGGGCGTTCGCGACTGTGATCGCTATGGCTACTTCGTCTTTGAGAAAGATCTGAGCTCCGTTGGGCCAGGCGTATTCAATTGGAGGCGGGTTTACAGCCTCGGCAATCACTCCCTATTCCTCGGGCTCAATTATCTGATCATCCAACCAATCATCGAACATATCACCGGTGATGATTATCGTGCTATGCAAGTTCCATTCGCCAGGGGGAACTGTGTTTACACATCGTACCATGGCTTTCATGAAGCACCATATACAGAGATTTGTCGACACAGCTTGTTGCCAGATGAACTTCAGGGTGTGAAAGGCATCAAGCTTCCAAGTGATGAATGGCTTTTGCAAACCCGACATGCAGCGATGTGGTTTATGCCAACAGCTAATATGCACAACTTGATTCGTAGTGATATCTAGACTGAGCCATGTATCCTGCTAGTTGTCCCATGATCCTGTTCTATTGGTTATTTTGTACTGTTGTTAGTTTGAAGGTTAAATACCTTTCTGGGATCAAGTGCATCTTACATCACCTGCGTAGCATGTATTTTGATAATGATGGTGGAGATGTTGTGCAGAAGCTATATATAGCAATTAAGCTTCAAGTGCGTACTTGTTCGTGAAAGTGTTGTCCAATGGGAATTATATTTTGTATTACTCATGTAGCCTACAAGTCTGTCGCACAGCCTTGTAACTTTGTAGGCACCTGTTTGTAAGCTCCTTCTAAACACTCTTGCATAATGCCCTTTAAACTAAGGTTTTAGCAACGCCCCTATGATATTATTTAAAGCAAAATAGAGGCAACATGGAGATTGGATGAATGTACACCATTTCTAAAATTTGTACTACTAGTAGTCCTCTATACCGTATATTGTGCTACTTGTAGTAGGTAAGTAGTACTTGTACGACTAGTAGTACTAGTACACGTCGGTCAAATTATTCATCATGTCCTCACATTGAATTGACATGACAACACGCTGCGTGTGAGGTGACACAAGAGTCCCGACCGCGTGTTCAGTTCACCAAAGTGAGCCTCACCCCTCTGGTAGTCCAGCAACACTCTCCCGTTCTCTCCCATTATCTCCCATTCTCTCCCGGTCTCCCCGCCTCCCAGCCGCCGCCTTGTTCCGATCCAGTTGGTACGATGGGCGATGAGCTAGTGGAGCTGCTATACTTCATTGCAAGTAGTCAAAAGGAAGACGCTAAGAAATTTGATCGCAACAAGGAAGCTCTTCAAGCTAGCCGCATGAAGGGTGGAACCAGCGAGGCCGCTCCTGTGAGTATTCGTCCCGTCACCCTCTATGATGATTTCAATCTTTATGGGTTTTTTCAAGTCTTTAGAGTATGCATGAATAATGAAGCCGAGACCCCAGTTTGTTCGGGCGTCATGGATTTTAGATTTGGAGTAGCACTTATCTGTCGAAATCTTTCATCATTTACTTAAACAGTTGATTGATCATACATTGAGTACCAGTTCACTGTAATTAACCGCTGCAAGTCCAAGAAGGATTGGCCGGTGCTGCCGGCTGGCGTCAAGTTTGATCCCACGGATCAGGAGCTGATGGAGCACCTTGAGGCTAAAGTGAGTGCTGACAGCGCAAGATCTCACCCTCTCATTGATTTGTTCATACCGACCATCGACAGCGAGCACGGCATATGCTACACCCATCCTGAGAAACTTCCAGGTGAGACACCGATCGACCGTCTACTTGCACAAAATATATTCCTTTCCTTTTACAAATTTTTGATGTATGCTGCCCGGCCTGGGATTGTATTTCGCCAATACTGCAGGTATCACACTGAGTGGCCTAAGCAAGCATTTCTTCCAGCGCAACTCCAGGGCGTTCAAAAGGGGTACGCGGACGCGTTGCAAGATAGAATCGGAGTGCGGCATGCACGCGATATGGCACAAGACCGGCAATACCATGCCGGTGATGGTCAACGGCCGGCAGAGGGATAGCAAAAAGATTCTGGTGCTGCACACCAACAAGAACTTCGACCAGCAGAGGACCAACTGGGTGATGCACCAGTACCACCTTGGGGACCTCGAGCAAGAGAAGGAGCGGGAGCTGGTCGTCTGCAAGATCTTCTACCAAACGAAAATGAGGGCGAGGACTAACTGGATTATAAGTTAGTTTGGTAGTACTAGTTCTACCTGGTCGTCTGCAAGTTGGTGTTGTTGTTAAGGATCTTTCGGTCTGAACTTGGCATTTCCTTTCAACCATCATGTCGAGGGTCAACGTGGATATAACACTGAAGTAATTGTTGCGAAACGAATTTTCAGGCACCTGATATAAGTAGCAAAAGCACCTACCGTTCGAATTCCCAGTTCTCCAAAATTTTACTAACATCTTCCAGTACGCAGGGGATCCATCAGGTTTCACAGGCTGACAGCTGGACGCAGCACGTCGGGACTGCGCTGTGGCACGCCAAGCCCAGCTGCAAATTGTTAAATAGAGGAGCGATGGATTTGGGCCTTTAAGAACAGTTAAATGTCGGGACCTCGATCGCGGGAAGCGCCTCCCATGCCATCCCTCTAACCCACATACCACATACAGTATCACTCAAAAAAAAACCGCATATGACATGTTCTCTCGTTCGAGTTCTCAGTTAACCAAAATTTTTAACAGGCGTGAGAAACGGGAGCCGCCACTTCCAGTGATCATTTTTGGACTAAAAAAAGGCCTAGTCGGCTATCGTTTAGTTGAAATATGTAAAGTGTTCCATAAGAAAAAGAAACATGTAAAATGTAATGAATTTGGTCTGGTTTCAATGAAAATCATCCGATTTGCATGAAATTCGTCCGTGGAACCAGAAGAGGGCTGTCCATACAGAGGCTAATAGTACAGACCCAGCAGGTCCATGGTCGTACGCAAGCAAGTGCACACACTTATTATCAAGATGGAAAAAATATGCTGACATCTGAGACCCATAAAATTTTCAACGTAGTCAATAAACGAGAGAATTCTACAAGGAGAGACTGAAAACTGGGGTCCAACAGGTAGTATTTTTTTTTGAGGTCGAGCAAATATTTACTGGGCTATAGACTGCCCAAGTTATGTTTTGTTTATTAACAGGCGCAGCCCATGACGACATGCGGCCACAAGGATCTAGCAGGTATCAACTGGCCTCTGGGCCGCCCAGCCTTGGTTTTATTTTTTCTTAGAACATCAGCAGCCCAGCTATTTTATACTGAAGAAAACGCACAGCCCAGTTCTATTTTTGTCATCTCTACTTTATATATATATATATAGTTTTATTAGTTTATATATTATATTCGCAAAAAAAAATAGTTTATATATTAAGTTGTGGGCCTACTAAGTTGATGCGTACGCAAGGCTATGTCAACTTAGTCAACAAATCGACTCTACCAGCGTCAGACCGTTAGATGTCAATCCAAATGACGGCGTGCTTCTTCAATCTCTAATCTTCCTGCCCCACCCACCCAAACCAGCGCCGGCGTCGCCTGCTCCCGCCTTCTGTGTCCGGCTATTCTGCCGCGCAGGCCTCACCGCCCCACCCTACTCCCATCGCTTGGCAGGCCATCCCTGTACTGACCCACACCTCCTGTTATTCTCCGGCGATGGCAGCCTCACACCGCAGCCGAGCCAGTAAACCCTTGCATTCCCCTCTACGTGAGCATCCACAACCGAGTCTTCCCCGGCTCCGGGTCGTTCCCTCCCTTGGCCTCGCCGTCGTCCACCGCCTTGGTACTCTCGGCACGGCGTCGTAAACGTGGTCAACGAACGACAGCCATCGGAAGAGGACTGTACGTGGACAGGCCGACGGCTGGGACCCACGAGGTCCATGGTTGCACACAAGGAAGTGCCTCCTTATTACGCGGAAGAAAAATGATTCCACTCCCTGACAGCTGGGACCCACCAGCTACATCTTCGCACGCAAGGAAGCTCCTCCTTATTACATGAAAAAAATGCTTCCTCCCATTGGTTTGCTGACATCTGGGACCTACGACATTGTCAACGTACTATGAGAGAATTGCACATGGAGCGGCTGACACATGGGACCCAGTTGCTCGAGCAGTTTTGTAGTTGTTGTTGAGACAGAGTAGGTTATCAACTGGGCTGTGCGGTGTCTGTGGCCCGTCTAGCCCAGGCTTTTATTTTTTGTTTACAATATGACGAGCCCAGCTGTTTTTGTTTCACGGTGAAAATGACTAGCCCACCTTTTTTCGTAGAATAGACTACACATGCCGATTTCTTTTTCTGCATCCTGCTGGGCTGCAAATCTTTCAAGACGACGAGCGATACATTCGGCCTGCCCAGACAAAAAGGGTTGTAAATCATATAAGTAATATGAAATGGGCTGTATATATATAAAAACAAAGAAAATGGGCTATTAGTTTCAATTTGCGAATTTTCTTTTATTTTTTGATATTTCAAATTTCATTGCATTTTAAGATAATTTAAATATATTTTAAATTTAGTTATTATCGGGCTCGAAATTTTGCGATTAAAAATAGTTCGGCAATTTCAATGAAATATCGTTGAAATTTTTAATCCTGTCCTTGGAGAAAATGGTCAGGTATTCCAAAAATATAATATCGGCTGCAATAGATTACGTATTAATTAGCAATTGGTCTGTAAATTTAGGAAAAATATCAAATGGGCTATATGCTGTCCGCCACAGATGTTATGCTGATTTGTGGACCTACTAAGTTGATGCGTACGCAAGGCTTTGTCAACTTATAGTCAACAAACGATTCTAGCAGCAGTGACCGTTGGATGCTAATCCAACGACCGTGCTGCTTCTTCAATCTCTGATCTTCTTGCTCCAACCGCCCAAACCAGTGCCGGCGGGACCGCCTGCTCCCGCCTTCCGGGGCCGGCTGTGCTGCCGCGGAAGCCTCATCGCCCCACCCTACTCCCATAGCTGGCTTGGCCATCCATCTACTCACCCACACCACCTGTTACTCTCCAGCGACGACAGCCTCACACCGCGGCCTAACCAGTAAACCCTCATACCCCCCTCCGCGTGGGCAACCACTGTTGCGTCTTCCCCGGCTCCGGGTCGTTCCCTTCCTAGGCCTCATCGTCGTCCACCGCCTTGGTGCTCTCGGCACGACGTCGTCAACACGGTCAATGAACGACAACCATCGGAAGAGGACTGTATGTGGAGAGGCTGAGAGCTGGGACCCACGAGGTCCATGGTCGCATGCAAGGAAGTGCCTCCTTATTACGCGCAAGAAAAATGATTCCTCCCCTTGCTTACTAGGACCCACCTTATTTGGAGACTGACTTGTGGGCCTACTAAGTTGACCCGTACGCAGGGCTTTGTCAACTTAGTCGACAAACGATTCTAGCAGCAGTGACCGTTGGATGTTCATCCAACGGCCGTGCTGCTTCTTCAATCTCTGATCTTCTTGCTCCAAGCCGCCCAAACCAGCACCGGCGGGACCGCCTGCTCCTGCCTCCATAGTCGGCTGTGTTGCCGCGTAGGCCTCACCGCCCCACCCTACTCCCACCGCTGGCCAGGCCTTCCCTCTACTCACCCACATCCCCTATTATTCTCCGGCGATGGCAGCCTCACACCGCAACCGAAGCAGTGAACCCTCGTACTCCCCTCCGCGTGGGCATCCACTACCGCGTTTTCCCCGGCTCTGCATTGTTCCCTTCCTAGGACTCGCCATCGTCCACCGCTTTGGTGCTCTCGGCGCGGCGTAGTTAACGTGGTCAATGAACAACAGCCATCGGCAGAGGGCTGTATGCGGTGAGGCTGGCAGCTGGACCCATGATGTCTACTACGCAACTTTATTCTTGTAGACGTTGTTGGGCCTCCAAGTGCAGAGTTTTCTAGGACAGTAGCAAATTTCCCTCAAGTGGATGACCTAAGATTTATCAATCCGTGGGAGGCATAGGATGAAGATGGTCTCTCTCAAACAACCCTGCAATCAAATACAAGAAATCTCTTGTGTCCCCAACACACCCAATACAATGGTAAATTGTATAGGTGCACTAGTTCGGCGAACAGATGGTGATAAAAGTGTAGTATGGATAGTAGATATAGGTTTTTGTAATCTGAAAATATAAAAACAGCAAGGTAGCAAGTAGTAAAAGTGAGCACAAATGGTATTGCAATGCTTAAAAACAAGGCCTAGGGTTCATACTTTCACTAGTGCAATCTCTCAACAGTGCTAACATAATTGAATCATATAACAATCCCTCAACGTGCGACAAAGAATTACTCCAAAGTTCCTATTAGCGGAGAACATAAGATGAAATTGTTGTAGGGTATGAAACCACCTCAAAGTTATCCTTTCCGATCAATCTATAGAGCCATCCCTATAAGTGTCACAAACAGCCCTAGAGTTCGTACTAAAATAACACCATATGATACGCATCAACCAACTCTAATGTCACCTAGATACTCCAATGTCACCACAAGTATCCGTGAGTTGATTATTCGATAAGCATCAAACAACTTCAGATTCATAATATTCAATCCACACAAAGAACTTCAAAGAGTACCCCAAAGTTTCTTATCAGAGAAAAGATAATGAAAACATGCAACCAACCCCTATGCCTAGATCACCCCCAGGTCACGGGAATTCGTGAGTTGATCACCAAAACATACAACAAGTGACTCAATAGAATACCCCATTGTCACCACGGGTATCCACGTGTAAGACATACATCAAGTGTTCTCAAATCTGAAATATTCAATCCGATAATAGCGAAACCTCAAAGGGAAAGACTCAATTCATTACAAGGATATAGAGAGGGAAGAAACACCATATGATCCAACTATATTAACAAAGCTCGTGGTACATGAAGATCGTGCCAAATCAAGAACACGAGAGATAGAGAGAGAGAGATCAAACACATAGCTACTAGGACATACCCTCAGCCCCGAGGGTGAACTACTCCCTCGTCGTCATGGAGACCGCCGAGATGATGAAGATGGCCTTCGGTGATGATTTCCCCCCCCCCCCCTCGGCAGGGTGCCGGAACAGGGCACCGGATGAGATCGCTTCGGTACAGAGGCTTGCGGTGGCGCGTGGGAGTTCTAGGTTTCTTTCTGGGGTTTTTGGTATTTATAGGAATTTTTGGCATTGGTTTCATATCAAGGGGGCCCATGAGGGAGCGACAAGCCTGCTAGGCGCGCCCTGGGGGGGAGGGCGTGCCCCCCAGGCTTGTCGCTTCCTCGTGAGGCTTTTGGTCCTTCCTGGAAGCTTTGGGGGTCTCTTTTGGTCCATAAAAATCACCGTAAGTTTTCAGCTCATTCCGAGAACTTTTATTTCTGCACAAATAACAACACCACGGTAGTTCTGCTGAAAACAACGTCTGTCCGAGTTAGTTCTAATGAAATCATACCAAAACCATATAAAATTGTTATAAACATGGCATGAATACTTCATAAATTATATATACGTTGGAGGCATATCAGCGTCCCCAAGCTTAATTCAAGCTCGTCCTCGTGTAGGTAAATGATAAAAGAAATAATTTATGAAGTGTGAATGCTAGGCTAGTGCATAATTTGATCTGTCAATCACTTTTCCTAGCATCATAATAGCAACTCTTTCTCATAAAACTCATCATGATCAAGTAGCAACCAATTCACATGTTATGGTTTAATCAATGCATTCTCTTGAGACTTAACAATCTATGTTCTTAGTCACCAAACAATTGCAATTCAACTTATCTTCAATAGAGTCTAAGTAAGAGCTCCACATACTCAATTATCATATAGTCTTCTATGATTGCTAGTACTCAAAGCATATTTTTAGAACAAATAGCATACATCGAACACATAGAAAGATAGGGGCTTAATGTTTTGCCTCCCAACTCATTTATCATAGAGATAATTGTCAAGAATAATAAATCATGATCAAACATATTTGAATGGATATATGTGCCTGGATCATTCCCCACCACATGATGCTTGCCAAGAGAGAAAATAAAAATGGAATATAGAAGAACACTATTGACTCTTGCATAAAAGTAAATACATAAAGTAAAAGATAGGCCCTTCGCAGAGGGAAGCAGAGGTTGTCATTCGCTTTTTATTTTTGGATGTGCAAACTCTTAATGCAAAGGAACGTCACTTTATATTGCCCCTTGTGATAGCAACCTTTATTGTGCAGTCCATCGCTTTTATTTCTTCACCATTACAAGTTTGTACAAAGCTTATTTTCCCTTACAATAAAAGATCATACATATTTAGGAGCAATTTGTATTGCTTTTGCACCGATGACAACTTACTTGAAGGATCTTATTCAATCCATAGGTAGATATAGTGGACTCTCGTGGCAAGAAACTGGGTTTAAGGGTTTTTGGATGCACAAGTAGTATTTCTACTTAGTGCGGATTTTTGGCTAGTAAAGGATAGGGGGCAAGCACCACATGTTAGAGGATCCAAGAACATATAACTACTATGTGAATATAAACAAACATAACTCATTATGTTGTCTTCCTTGTCCAACATCAACTACTTGATCAAGGTTGAAAATAATTAATGGGGGCTCACAATCAGAAAAGATGTCCAAGATAGTATATTTATATGTGAAATCTCTCTTTCTTCAATATTCTTTCATGAATTGTTCAAGTGACTAATGCTGTGTTTGCTAACTTTCAATAAATTTTACCACTTATACTTCTTATATGTGAAGTCATTACTCCCCATGGGACAAGCATATGAAGCATATATAATTTCAACTTTATGATATTCAATTCATTCAACAATTCACTCTTAGGATATAAGTGAAGCACGAGAGTGAATGATAAACTACTCCAAAAGTTATAAGTGAAGCACAATGAGTAGTCAAACAATTAAGTAGCTATGTTACGACTCTCTCCAAATAAATATTTCAGATCTTGATAATTTTATTCAAACAGAAAGCAAAACGAAAATAAAAAGGACACTCCAAGAATAGCACATATCATGTGAACAAGTAAAAACTTAGACTAACCGATAGGTGTTGATGAAGAAAGGTGGGATGCCCACCGGGGCATCCCCAAGCTTAGTTGCTTGAGACTTCTTGTAATGTTATCTTGGGGTGCCTTGGGCATCCTCAAGCTTGAGCTTTTGTGCCTCCTTAATTCCTCTTATATCATGACTTCTCCTAAATCTTAAAACTTCATCCACACAGAACTCAACAATAACTCGTGAGATAAGTTAGTATAAATCAACTCAAAACCTTAACATTCTCTACTGTAACAAATCACTAAAATTATAATAAAACATTTCATAATAAATGCCTCTCCATATTTAATACTCCTATCCACAAATAGAAACATTAAACAAGCAAACATATGCAAACAATGCAACCATAACCGAAATCTGCCAAAGCAGAACAGTCTGTAAAGGGGGATTTAAAATTCATACTTCCCTAACTCCAAAAATTCTGAAAAATTACCACGTGACATAAAGCTCATGTGCGCTTACTGTGTAAAAATTTCAGATTTTTATCATGTTCTGACTATTCAGGAATATTCTGGACATAACAGAAAACTTTCTGTTTTCAAACAGCAACACATAAACTTGCAAACTGAGCATGATAAAGGCTATACATGGCATTTTATTGAACTAAAATATACAAAACATGATTATTGATAATAGAAAGCAAATATCAACAAAATAAAATGATGCTCCAAGCAAAACTCATATTTATGTGACGAATAAAAATATAGCTCCAAGTGAGGTTACCGATAGTGTTGAAGACGAAAGAGGGGATGCCTTCTGGGGCATCCCCAAGCTTAGACGCTTGAGTCTTCCTTGAATATTACCTTGGGGTGCCTTGGGCATCCCCAAGCTTAGGGTCTTGCCACTCCTTATTCTCCTCATATCGATATCTCACCAAAAACTTGAAAACTTCAAACACACAAAACTTAACAGAACTTCGTGAGATGCGTTAGTATGATAAAGCATCAATCATTCACTTTGGTACTGTCAAGACAAGATTCATAATTGTTACCACATAATTCCTACTGTACTATATCATTTCTACAATTTATATTGACCAATATAAGTCATAGAAACTATAAAACAAGCAAACTATGCGTTGAAAACAGAATCTGTCAAAAACAGAACAGCATGTAGTGAGCGAATTAGAAAGCATACTTCTGTACATCCAAAAATTCTGAAAAATTAGGACAACGTAAAAAAATTGTAACCCAATACTTTTTAAAAATTTCAGAATTTTCTCACCCTCCAGTACAGAATAGAAATTCCATCTCTGGACGCAAAAGTTTCTGGTTTTGCACAGAATCAAATCAACGAGCATCCACACTGTCCCAAAGGTCTTACTTGGCACTTTATTGAAAGAAAAGCTATAAAACATGATTACTACAGTAGCTTAATCATGTGGACACACAAAGTATTGGGTTGTCTCCCAACAAGCGCTTTTCTTTAATGCCTTTTAGCTAGGCATGATGATTTTAATGATGCTCACATAAAAAGTGAAGAATTGAAACATAATGGGATCATCATGAAGCATATGACAAGCACATTTAAGCCTAATCCACTTCCTATGCATAGGTATTTTGTGAGAAAACAATTTATGGGAGCAATAATCAACTAGCATAGGAAGGCAAAACAAGTATAACTTCAAAACTGTCAACACATAGAGAGGAAACTTGATATTATTGCAACACCTACAAGCAGATGTTCCTCTCTCATAATAATTTTCAGTAGCATCATGAATGAATTCAACAATATAACTTTCACATAAAGAATTCTTTTCATGATCCACAAGCATAGAATTTTTATTACTCTCCACATAAGCAATTTTCTTCACATTCATAATAGTGAGAGCAAACTCAACAAAATAACTATCATGAGATACTTGATTGGTATAATCCAATTGAAAATTAAAATCATGATGACAAGTTTCATAGTTATCATTATTCTTTATAGCATACATGTCATCACAATAATCATCATAGATAGCAACTTTTTTATCATAGTCAATTGAAACCTCTTCCAAAATAGTGGAGTCATCATTAAATAAGTCATGACCTCTCCAAATCAACTTTCATAATTATTGCCATAAGATTCAACACCCTCCAAAATAGTGGGATCATTAGTACCTATAGTTGACACTCTTCCAAACCCACTTTCAACAATATAATCATCATAAATAGGAGGCATGCTATCATCATAATAAATTTGCTCATCAAAACTTGGGGGACTAAAAATATCATCTTCATCAAACATAGCATCCCCAAGCTTATGCTTTGCATATCATTAGCATCATGGGTATTCATAGAAAGCACACTAACAACATTGCAATCATGCTCATCATTCAAAGATTTTATGCCAAACATTTTATTGAATTCTTCTTCTAACACTTTGGCACAATTTTCCGATCCAACATTTTCAAGAAAGACATTATAGAGATAAAGTAATTGAGGCAACCTCAATTTCATTTTTTTATAGTTTTTTTTTATAAACCAAACTAGTGATAAAACAAGAAACTAAAAGATTCAATTGCAAGATCTAAATATATACCTTCAAGCACTCACCTCCCCAGCAACGGCGCCAGAAAAGAGCTTGATGTCTACTACGCAACTTTATTCTTGTAGATGTTGTTGGGCCTCCAAGTTCAGAGTTTTGTAGGACAGTAGAAAATTTCCCTCCAGTGGATAACCTAAGGTTTATCAATCCGTGGGAGGCATAGGATGAAGATGGTCTCTCTCAAACAACCCTGCAATCAAGTACAAGAAATCTCTTGTGTCCCCAACACACCCAATACATTGGTAAATTGTATAGGTGCACTAGTTCAGCGAAGAGATGGTGATACAAGTGTAGTATGGGTAGTAGATATAGGTTTTTTTAATCTGAAAATATAAAAACAGCAAGGTAGCAAGTAGTATAAGTGAGCACAAACGGTATTGCAATGCTTAGAAACAAGGCATAGGGTTCATACTTTCACTAGTGCAATCTCTCAACAGTGCTAACATAATTGAATCATATAACAATCCCTCAACGTGCGACAAAGAATCACTCCAAAGTTCCTATTAGCGGAGAACATAAGATGAAATTTCTGTAGTGTACGAAACCACCTCAAAGTTATCCTTTCCGATCAATCTATTGAGCCATCCCTATAAGTGTCACAAACAGCTCTAGGGTTCGTACTAAAATAACACCATATGATATGCATCAACCAACTCTAATGTCACCTAGATACTCCAATGTCACCACAAGTATCCGTGAGTTGATTATTCGATATGCATCAAACAACTTCAGGTTCATAATATTCAATCCACACAAAGAACTTCAAAGAGTACCCCAAAGTTTCTTATCAGAGAAAAGATAATGAAAACGTGCAACCAACCCCTATGCCTAGATCACCCCAAGGTCACGGGAATCCGCGAGTTGATCACCAAAACATACATTAAGTGACTCAATAGAATACCCCATTGTCACCACGGGTATCCACATGCAAGACATACATCAAGTGTTCTCAAATTTGAAATATTCAATCCGACAATAGCAAAACCTCAAAGGGAAAGACTCAATTCATCACAAGAAGATAGAGAGGGAAGAAACCCCATATGATCCAACTATATTAACAAAGCTCGTGATACATCAAGATCGTGCCAAATCAAGAACACGAGAGAGAGAGAGAGAGAGAGAGAGAGAGAGAGAGAGAGATCAAACACATAGCTACCGGTACATACCCTCAGCCCCGAGGGTGAACTACTCCCTCCTCATCATGGAGATCATCGGGATGATGAAGATGGCCTTCGGTGATGATTTCCCCCTCCGGCAGGGTGCCGGAACAGGGCTCCGGATGAGATCACTTCGGTACAGAGGCTTGCGACGGTGGCATGGGAGTTCTAGGTTTCTTTCTGGGGTTTTTGGTATTTATAGGAGTTTTTGGCATTGGTTTCACATCAAGGGGGCCCACGGGGGAGCGACAAACCTGCTAGGCGCGCCCTGGGGGGAGGGCGCGCCACCCAGGCTTGTCGCTTCCTCGTGAGGCTTCTGGTCCTTCCTCGAAGCTTTGGGGGTCTCTTTTGGTCCATAAAACATCATCGTAAATTTTCAGCTCATTCCGAGAACTTTTATTTTTGCACAAAAAACAACACCATGGTAGTTCTGCTGAAAACAGCGTCAGTCCGGGTTAGTTCTAATCAAATCATACCAAAACCATATAAAATTGTTATAAACATGGCATGAATACTTCATAAATTATAGATACGTTGGAGATGTATCAACCCACCAGCTACATCTTGCATAAAAGAGTTTAGAGAAGACTCAAATATTTCATCGGGAGCCAAGCGACTGGGTCGGAACTTGTCCTGTTCATCGGGAGCCAACCGGCTTGGACGTAACAGCCGAAACTGGGTCCTGTTCATCGACTCGGGGTCTGGCGTACCGCAAAACGGAGGAAACGGCCTTTTCTTCGACCGCCTACGGTCGAAACGGGGTCCTGTTCATCGGCTGGGGGTCTGGCGTACCACAAAACGGAGGAAACGGACTTCTGTTCAACCGCCTACGGTCGAAACGGGGTCCTGTTGATCGGGAGGGGTCTGGCGTACCGCAAAACGGAGGAAACAGACTACTACCCAACTGCCTACAGTCGAAACAGAGTCTTATTCATTAGGAGGGGTGTGGCGTACCGCAAAACAGGACTCCACGGGCTACTGTTCATCCAGCCTCCACAGGGTCCTGTTCACCCAGCCTCCACCGGCTACTGTTCATCCAGCCTCCACGGGGTCCTGTTCATCCAGCCTCCATGGGGTCCTATTCATCCACCACCAACAGGCTGGGGTATGGCGTACCGTGGCATGGCCTCCTCGTGGTCCTGTTCATCAAGCGCCAACCGCCTACATGGCCGGGGTCCTGTTCATCCAACCCCCATCTGCTGGGGTGGGGCGTACGAGTGGGCGGCAGCAACGGGAACTGTTCATCCACAGCCAACCAACTGGCTCGATCAATGCGTCTCGACTCGTGTCTACGTGTATTTCGCACGCGCGGCAGCAATGGGCAATGTTCATCGAGAGGCAACCCAATCGGCTAGCTACATCTTGCACGGGGGCTCGATCGGCTTCAGTAAGCAGCAAGAAGGATCAATCGGGTTCAGTTAGCAGTGAAGGAATCGCTCAGGTTCAGTTAGCAGCGAAGGGATCGATCGGCTTCAGTTAGCAGTGAAGGGATCGATCGGGTTCAGTATGTAGTGCGAGGGATCGATCGCTCATGTTCAGTATGTAGTGTGAGGGCGATCAATCGCTCGGGTTCAGTAAGCGAACGTACGCCTCGCTCGGGTTCAGTTAGCGAGCGCCTCGCACACACGCGTGCGTACGAGAGAGAAACGCGCAAAACCACACTGCATCGCTCGGCCCGACCACCCACAGTAACCGGGAACTCCCCAAAAATTTCCTCGCCCTCACTTCTACCATGATTTTTTACGTCATGGACGGCCCAAAGTATGTCATGCGGGTGCGTCTCCGGCACGCCCAGGACGAAAAACCCATTTTCTATCATAATTTTTTGTCATACAAGTAGGAGCCCACCACATCTACGATGATACGTGTTTTTGTCAAAATTATTGTCATGGAAGTGTCACAACCATGACAGAAAAAGTTTTCGTTCGGGCCATAATGTCACGGATGTGTCTTTTTTTTGTAGTGCAAGCATCTAATTCATCAAAAAGGGATATTTCAAGCGGATCAACAGAATCACAATTATCTATAGATTCATGCATATCATTATTCTCTTCCAAAGCAGTAGACATTCTCCCAATGAATTCACTAACATAGGTATTGGAAGCATAGTTTTCATCGCAATATTTAAGTATGGCAAAATTTTCAGATTTGTAGGGAGTAATATCATACTTTCCAATCAAAGAAGCAACTTCATGGGCACCCTTAAAAGCAACAAATTCTTCAATTTGTTCGATATCATAGTAGCTATAAACACCCTTGGCAGAAGAAGATAAGATTTCATTATCATTAAACTCACATAGGTAGGGAAGGTGTTTTTTAGGGTTCTCAGAGCAACAATTAACATCATATATTTCGCATAGATTCCAAGCATAGCATAGCAAACAATTTATTTGATTCCATAAGAGTCTCCCTTTTTGAGACAAACAATGGCGCACAAAATGAGCATGCTCATCTAATGATTTTCCCTCAACTAAACTAGTTGGGGTTTCAGCACGAGCACAAATGGATCGAAGATGATCCAAGTAGAAAACTTTAAGTGGATCCATAGTGATCTTAAATTTTTGCTTTCATTTTCTGTTTTTGTGTGTTGACATGAAGGCAATAAAAGCAAGCAAGCAAATAAAATATTTTTGTGTTTTTGTAAAATTGTTTTAGAAGTGGGGGAGATGAAAACGAGAGGCAAATGCAAATAAAAGGCAAATGAAAATAAGAGCAAGTGGATGATAGTTTGTGAAAAGGTACTTGATAGGTTTTGGTGATGTCTCCCCGGCAATGGCGCCAGAAATTCTTCCTGCTACTTGTGACTGCGTTGAGATTTCCCCGAAGAGGAGAGGATGATGCAGTACGGTAGAGATAAGTATTTCCCTCAGTTAAGAACCAATGTTATCAATTGAGTAGGAGAACCACACAGAACCTCGTTAGCAGCACCTACACACACAAAAGCAAACACTTGCACCCAATGCAAATAAGTGGGTTGTCAATCCCCTTAGCGGTTATTTGCAAGGATTAATTCTGATAGTGATAGATAGAAAAGTAAATTGCAAAAGAAAATAAAATTAAATAAATTGCAGCAAGGTATTTTTGGATTTTAATATATGATAAAAGCAGACCCGGGGGCCATAGTTTTCACTAGAGGCTTCTCTCTCGAACACATAACATACGGTGGGTAAACAAATTGCTGTTGGGCAATTGATAGAAAAGCGCATAGTTATGACGATATTCAAGGCAATGATCGTGTATATAGGCATCACGTCTGAGACAAGTAGACCGACTCGTGCCTGCATCTACTACTATTACTCCACCCATCGACCGCTATCCAGCATGCATCTAGGGTATTAAGTATAAAACAGAGTAACGCCTTAAGCAAGATGACATGATGTAGACAAAGTAAACTCAAGCAATAAGATTAAACCCCATCTTTTTATCCTTAATGGCAATAATACAAATACGTGTCTTGTCCCTTTCTGTCACTGGGATATAGAACACCGCAAGATTGAATCCATCACAAAGCACCTCTCCCATTGCAAGATTAATCAATCTAGTTGGCCAAACCAAACGGATAGATCGGAGAGAAATACAAAGTTATAACAATCTTGCATAAAATAGTTTAGAGAAGACTCAAATATTTCTCATGAATAATCTGATCATAAACCCACAATTCATCGGATCCCAACAAACACACCGCAAAAGAAGATTACATCGAATAGAACTCCAAGAACATCGAGGAGAACATGGTATTGAAGATCAAAAAGAGAGAAGAAGCCAACTAGCTACAAGCTATGGACCCGTAGGTCTGTGGTAAACTACTCACACATCATCGGAAGGGCAGCAAGGTTGATGTAGAAACCCTCCGTGATCGATTCCCCCTCCGGCAGAGTACTGGAAAAGGCTTCTAGATGGGATCACGGAAGAACAGAGGCTTGCGGCGGCGGAAAGGTTTTCTCTTCTGTCTCTTTGGTATATTGGGAATATTTTGGAATTTATAGCGCTGGAATTAGGTCAAGAGGTGCCATGAGGGGCCCACAAGCCTGGGGGTGCGCCTACCCCCCTGGGCGCGCCCTCCGAGCTTGTCGCCTCCTCGTGACTCGTCTGGTCTTCTCCCGAAGCTTCTAGGGTCCCTTCTGGTCCAGAAAAATTAATCCAAAGTTTTTCCTTCATTTGGACTCTATTTGATAATGATTTTCTGAAAAGGCAAAATCATACAAAAAACAGCAACTGGCATTGGGCACTAGGTTAATAGGTTAGTCCCAAAAATGATATATAATTGCATAATAAACATCCAAGATTGATACTATAATAACATGGAACAATCAAAAATTATAGATATGTTGGAGACGGATCACCTCCTGGCAATCTCAATAAGCTGCAGCCTATCGGTGTGTTGGGTCCAGTCTATACCCAGGGTCCCCCAACACTCATTACTGGATGTGCAATGAAAGAATAGGTGCTCCACCACTTCTTCTACATGGTTGCCACACAGTAGGCAGTCAAAGTTAGTCCCAATGTTATAATGTCTCCGTTTCAGCATATTTCATGTGTTGAGTCTGTCAGAGAGTAGGAACACCCGAAAACTTTTATTTTTGGTATGCTGGCTGATTTCCATAGCCACGTAAATGCTTGGTGGGCTTGAACCTCTCTGAAGTAGTAAGTGTAATATTCCTTGGTTCTAAATTCAGTCTCCCCCCAGACATACGACCAGATGTCATGGTTTTGTCTAGAGATGTCCGTGTCCAAGGTTTCATTTTGCATCTCTTTCACTTCTTCATGGGCGAGGATGGATAGTGGCAATTGAAACACGACACGCAGGTCTGTAATTTGCAGGAAGTCTCTGACCGAGAAATCTTCCCCTGTTGTGTATGAGTATGCTCGTGGGAATTTCTCGGATAAGATATTTTGATTCCAACAATCTTTCCAGAAGAGGGCCGTATCGCCAGAGCGTATCTGGACCGAGGTGATCCCTCTGTAGATCGGGCTGAGCTGCATCATGTCACGCCACCAGAGCGAGCCGCACGGGTCTGAAGCATGTGGAATCGATGTTCTGTAGTACGTGCTCCATATCAGTTGCACCCATGGGATGTCATGTCGGTTATAGAATTTGTGTAGGAACTTGAGTAGCATGGCATCATTTTGGACTCGAATGTCGAGCACACCGAGGCCCCCATGTTTCTTTTGATGGCAAATCATGCCCCACGCAGCCAGGGAGTTACATTTCACCCCATCTTCTGTTTTCTTTCTCCACAAACACTGGCGTCTGATTTTGTCCAGTTGCTCTATGATCTTGGGGTGGAGTCTTATCGTTCCCGTGGAGAAGATTGCCATCGATGTGATGATCGAGTTGACAAGGGCAAGTTTACCCGCATATGACATCATTAACATTGTGGCTGTGATCTTGCGTTCAGCTCTGCAAACCAAGGGAGAAAGGTCTTGGATTGATGGTTTTGTGGTTCCCAAGGGCAGGCCTAGGTATGTGAACGGCATGGAGGCCATGCTGCAACCAAAGATGGAGGCAATGTTCTGGCAAAGCGAAGAAGCTCTTTCACGCTCGCGCGCTCCAACGAGCGAATGCATCAAAGATGGAGAGCTCAGCCGACAGGCTTTTCTTGTCGGGGGCCCACCACGTGGATAAGGTCAAGTAATTATGGGAGGTGCATGCAGGGCTCTGACCCACCCAATTCCTACTAATCTCTCCCCCTGATTTTCAGGCGGGGACCACCCTAATTTACCCAATAACCTTCCATCTAATCATTTAAAGAAGCAGCAGTTACATTCCAAATTGGGAAAACTGAACCTGTCGGAAACCAAGCGTTGCCGCGCGCGAGCGCGAGATAGCATCGCCCCTGGCAAAGATCCGGTGATATGTTAATCGGCACAATCGTAGACTTTTGGAAATTAATCCGAAGACCAATCGACGTTGCGTAGTCAGTGAGTATGTTTTTCATCAAATTGGCCTTAATTGGGCACGCTGGCATAATTATCAGTGTATCGTTAGCATATTGGATCACAGGGAAATCCGAGGTGCTGTCATCAGTGAGCGGGTGTCTTATCCATTGTTTGCGCAGGGCATCATTAATTGCAACTTGGAGTAGTTCTGCTGCAAGGACAAAGATCAGGGGGGACAGAGGGTCTCCCTGATGCACACCACATCTGCATGGGAATTGTCGCCCGGGCACACCATTTAGAAGCACTGAGGATTTTCTAGAGGAGAATATACATTGTATCCATTTGATCCATCTTGTACTGAACCTCATTTGCTGCATGATTTGAATCATGGCATAGTGATCTATAGTGTTGAATGCCTTCACAAAGTCTAGTTTGAGCAGTACTATTTCTATTTTTAAAGCTTGGCATTGGTGGATGAACTCGAACGCCCATGCAAGTTAGTCATGTATCGATCGTCCTTTGAGAAATCCGTACTGGTTATGATGTACGAGGGTGAGTATGACTCGCCGAAGGCGATTGACCAGAATTTTGGTCAGAATTTTCAGGCAACAGTTAAGCAGCGTAATAGGGCGGTAATCATTAACTGTCTCTAGGGAGATGGTTTTAGGGATCAGTGTGATGTGGCCATAGTTCAGGCTATCAATATTTAGGGATCCATCATGAAATTCAGAGCAGAGTTGATAGAAATCATTTTTGATGATTGGCCAGCAGGCTTTTAGGAAAGCCCCACTAAATCCATTCGGGCCAGGTGCCATGTCAGATGGCATTTCTTTCACTACGGAGTCAATCTCTTCTTGTGTGAATCGAGCAATCAGTTGATCCAGATTAGAACTAGGGTTGATGAGGGCTTCAAGATTAAACTTCATATTGTGTGTGTTGTTGTTCCCTAGTCGTTCTTTGAAAGAATTGAAGAGAATGGACTCCTTTCCCTCATGGTCATCTACTACAGTGCCATCTGGAGTTTTTAGACTGGCCATGTAGTTTTTTCTGTATCTTTCCATTGCCACAGCTTGAAAGAACTTAGTGTTCTCATCCCCGAATTTTATCCATCTGATCGTGCATCTCTTTTTCCAGTATTCTTTTTGATATGATAGAAGCCTTAAAAGGTGCTTCTTTAAGATGGCTCTAAAGTTGAACTCAGGAGTGGTAAGAGATCTCTTTTCTTCAATTGTGTCTACTTCCAAAATTGCTTTGTTTGTATTTCAATTGCGATTGATAAGCGAGAGATTTGTTTGCTCCATTTACTGAGTGCTTGCCTGACAGCCTTGAGCTTCTGGCATAGTATGGATGCAGCGTTGCTATTTTTGCCATGTTTTATCGGCCTGGCCCAAGCAGCAGAAACCACATCCATGAAGCCCGGATGTGCTAACCAGTAGTATTCAAAATGGAAAAGCTTAGTCTTGGGGATTTTGGTTTGTATGATGACATTGCATGGCACATGATCAGAGATGGGAGGTCCCAGGGGTTTAATCATGCTGTTAGGAAAAGATAGTGTCCAGTTCAGTGTAGTAAAGAACCAATCGAGTTGCTCCAGCAGTGGATCATGTTGCATGTTGCTCCATGTGAAGGCTCGTCCTTTGATTGGTAGTTCAATTAGTTCTTGTGTTCTAATGAAATCGTTGAAAGTGAACATATCTTGTATATCTCCACCTGGTTTGTTGCAGTTCTCTGGAGCTCTGCTGTAATTAAAATCACCTAACAGTAGCCAGTCTTCTGAAGAAGGAAGTGTTAGGTCAAATAACCATTTTGTGTAGGTGTCCCGATGATCACCTTGACAGGGGCCATAAACGTTAATCAATCCCCACTGATGTGCTGATTGTTTCGAGGTGAATTTGATTCCTAGAGCAATGGATTCAGCGATAACATCTCCAGAGAACATGGAGCTATTCCAAATCGTCACAATCCCCCCCCCCCCCCCCCCGGCCGGATGCCCCTTGCGATGGAATGAAAGCGAATTGATCGAATCGCTTCGGGCAAAGAGATTTAAGCATATTAGCATCAAAGAAAGACATTTTAGTCTCTTGTAAACATATGATAGCGCAGCCACTAGACACGATCGCATTCGAAAGAGCTAGATGCTTATCAGGGGCGTTAAGTCCACGGATGTTCCAGCAAAGTACATTCCAAGTTTGCAAAAGTACCATAATTATTTAAGCGATAATAAGGAAACTAGGCAGAGGAGTGTCCCTCTAGCTCCATAGTGAGGGCATCGACTGTGAGTTCTTCTTCAGGAACAACACAAAGTTGAACTCCTACCGCTTGCATAACTGGAATGGTGGTTGGTGGGGGATCTCTCCTGCTCTTCAGTGTTGCCATTGGTGCTCTGAGAGGCGCTGGACTTCAGTGCTGATGGGATCACCCTGGTCTTTACCTTAGATTTGTAGGGGTGGATGTCAGTTGGCTGGTAAATTTTAAAGCCATCATACTTGTTGGTCCTTGTGCTACGACGCATGTTAGAGCAATCAGGTGGAGCCTGAGCTTTCCCTTTGCGTTGAGTGACTTCAGAAGTAGAGCCTGATGCTGTGTTGTTGTGCACCAGCATGGTATCTGCTGCAGAGAGTTCAGACTGAAGAAGATCAGAGGCACTGTTGACAGTAGTGTTCCCAGATTGTATAGGGAGCTCTACTAGACTATCTAATGGAGCAATATTCAATATGTTCTCCTCATTATGGTCAACATTGAGCTCAAGGTGAATGCTTTCCTTAGCAGGGCCCTCCATCTCAGCTCTAGGGTGCTCAAAGATCATCAGTGAACTAGGTTCAGTCTCCATGACAGAGTAGCTAGGTTCAGATAGCACATTCCCTGCTCCAGTATAGGTTTCTGTCTTAGAAATTTCAGAATCAATAATCTGCTAATGTTGTAGGGTCTCTACTGCCAATTCAGAAATTTCCTCAATCATTACTGAAGAGCTAGCCACAGAAAGTGGGTTCTCAAGCTGTGTGAACTGAAGACTTGCATCTGTTTGTGTGATTTGAATAGTAACTTGGACTTGTTCATGCATCATGCCATAGCCACTGTTCCAAGGCCAATTGAGGCAAGCATTGGGTGTAGGGCATTATACAGAAAACTGTTGAGTTGTTGGCGTGGGATTGGATCAGCAAGAAGAATTGACATGATTTCCTCTCCTTGTGCTAACAGGCCAAATTGTATTCCCTGGTCATGCAGGCCCACAATAAAAGTAAGTTCTTCAGCCAAGAGCTGTGGTGAAAGAGGCCCAGTAGGGGGTGCATCCAAAACCACAATGGGCAGAGCAGATTCAACAGAACTCATGTCATCTGATACTGTTATTGAGTCATTCCATGCCTCAGCTGCACTGTCTGTATCATTGTCTTCCGGTACAATTCCATGTTGAACTGTTAATCCCTGTGCTGCGAGCCAAGCTTGGTAGTTGACCAAATGCGGAGGAAGTCGCGGTGGAGGTGGTGCAAGCCATGCACCCCAACCTGCATCCACCTGAATATCTTCTCCATCATCTGCTCCTGGAACATGTGGAGCTCCATTGGGGGGTGCAGCATTCTGCACAAGCCAGTTGTGGACTTGTTGCTGATAGAGCTGTTCAACAGTAAGCTCGGGCCCAAATTGGTGATGCGGGTTGCCATCAGGTGGACGAGCCTCTTCACCCGCAGGAGGCACTTCCGGCAACAGCGCATTCTAATCGTTGCTCTAGAGGATAGTTACCTGCACTGTCCAACAATCACGGGCTCCTCCAAGCTGCCAGAGAACAAAGCTCTTGGGAATCAACCTCATATGAATGACACGAGCTCTGATTAGGGTGTATCTCCTATCTTGTCTGGGGTTATACCAAGAAACTAACGAGCCAAAGCCTCCAAGTGATTTGTTGATATAGTATTCAGTCTGATAGTCATAAGGGAAACCAAAATACATCAACCAAAGTTCTGGTCCATAAGTGGTGCTTCTCCTATTGAGGGCGGTATTGTGAGGCACAAAGGTAATCAACAAATCTTCATCTTCTAATTCAAGCGGGGTTGCAACAGCAGTATCTCTCATGAACGCATCCACAAATCCAAAGAGTCCAATGCCAAACGGGTGGTCTCTAGTTTCAGTAGTGAAGAGCTGAGACTCATGAAGCAAACCATGGATGGTGTTGCGGATGGCTGCACGATGATGCAGCGGCATGTAATGGCTTGCTTCTGCCACCGCCAAGAAGTCGTGATTAAGGGGAGGTACGGGGTTGACCACCATTCCACTGTGCACCACACGATCAGCCGGTCCTGGCTCTACAGCGAAGCCTGGTGGGAGGAACGAAACTAGATTGAGAGGGTAGTTCGCCATGGGAGGGTAAGTGGAGAGGGAGGAAGGTGGTGACTACAGGATTGGTGTGGCAGGGGAGGCTTGCGTCGTTTGGGAAAACAAGGAGGAAGGTGGAACGTGAGGGGCAGGAATGGAATTATTAGATTTCGGGACCCATTTCCATCTCTTCTCCCATTGTTTCCATGTTTCCAAGCAGGATCGCTCCACGTGTCCATAGTAGCCACAGATGTTGCATCTGATGGTAGGTTTGGGTACCCGCGTGGATACCTAAACATGATCCCTGGGCGCAGAAGATCCGGCCTTATTGATATGTTTCTCAGCACAAGAAGATATGTTTGTACAAATTGGCTGAGGCTTTCCCCGTAATGGGCATTCAAATGCCTTGTGATCTGGGGTCGAGCAGTAAATGCAAATGACACGAGTCGGGCAAGAGATCCTCCTGTGGCCCCATTGAAGGCATTTTGAGCACAAAATCGGCCAATTAGCCGCTAAATGTGAAATTTCTTGTTTATTATATTGGGCTTGGGCTAGATCGGCCTTGTGCTTGTTTTCAAGTTGGGGTGGCTAGGAGGCATGAGGCGGTGCATAGCTGAACGCTGATGTCAGAAAACATTGCGGTGGGGAGGGATATTAGACATTAATTGGGCATTTGAATTTGCCCAACAAAATAAATTGGGCCGGTATTTTCTCCTCCAATTTCTCTTGCAATAAAAAATTCTCCATAAGTGCAAGGGAATTAATTGCTTCCACAGATTTCGGACTGGTTTTCGAAGACAGTTGAACCGTATGAGACTTTCCAGAGTGAGTATGTACCTCATCTGAGCTATGCTGCTTCATGTTCCTCACAGAGGAAGGATTAGTGGAAGTGGATGCCTCGGCAGCATTTTTGTTTATGAAAACCAGTGTCTCCATAGGAACTAGTCCTACTCTGCCCAGAGCAATATGCGAAGACTTGTCAATAAAAGAGCCCTTTTTCATGAAATTTAGAGATGATTTTATAGCACGAGGCTGCCGGCCAGATATATCCATTAATTCTTCATCCGCATGCCAATGAGGATCATATGTATGAGCTTTGGTAAAGCGTCCATTGAAAAGATGAAAATGACAAACGAAATCTGGCCAAATGCGGTCTTTGAGTCCATATATGAAATGCCCCACCTTATTGTTGGCCACAGAGAACCGAAATGATCGAGAATTGATTTTCAACACCTTGAAGCCAGCACTGATACCTCCAATACAACATTGTAAATCAATTCCCACAGATTCCACCGAAAGAGGGAAAGAGGCCAAGGAAAATGAGACCACCAAAAAGAACTCCTTGGCATCTTGCGAGGGGGAGAAGTGAACAGTGGATCCAAACATTCTTCTCACCTGGTCCGCCAGGGCAATTCCTGGTGCAAAGTCCCAATGAAGGAGGCCTTCCATGGAGATCAAGGCTAGAATTCTCCATTGTTGGTGGAGAGGTGGGAGAAGTGGGAGGAGGTGGGAAGAGCGGTGTTGTTCTTACTTGAACAAGCAACCCTCTTATGATTACCCCATCTCGCAAGCATCCGCAACTATGAAGCAAGAATTAAGATAAATCTAACCATAGCATGAAACATATGGATCCAAAACAGCCCCTTATGGAATAACGCATAAACTAGGGTTTAAGCTTCTGTCACTCTCGCAACCCATCATCTACTTATTACTCCCCAATGTCTTCCCTTAGGCCCAAGTATGGTGAAGTGTCATGTAGTTAACGTTCACATGACACCACTAAAGAAAGAACAACATACATATCATCAAAATATCGAACGAATACCAACTTCACATGATTACTTATAACAAGACTTCTCCCATGTCCTCAAGAACGAAAGTAACTACTCACAAATCATATTCATGTTCAAGATCAGAGGTGTATAGAATATGCTTAAGGATCTGACCATATAATCTTCCACCAAATAAACCAACTAGCATCAACTACGAGATGTAATCAACACTACTAGCAACCCACAGGTACCAATCTGAGGCTTTGGGACAAAGATTGAATACAAGAGATGAAATAGAGTTTGTGAGGAGATGGTGCTGGTGAAGATGTTGATGAAGATTGGTCCTCCCATGATGAGAGGATCGTTGGTGATGTCGATGGCTTCGATTTCCCCTCCCGGAGGGAAGTTTCCCCGACGGAATCACTCCGCCGAAGAGCAAAAGTGCTCCTGCCTAGATTCCGCCTTGAGACGGCAGCTCTTCATCTCGAAAGTCTTCTTCTAATTTTTTCTAGGGAAAATGGCATCATATAGGAGAAGATGGGCACCAGAGGCCTGCTGGAGGGCCCACGAGCTCATAGGGCGCGCCTTGGGGGTAGGGCGAGCCCCTGAGCTCGTGGCTCTCTGGTAGGTCCCCTCCTGGTATTTCTTTATCCAATATTTTTTATATATTCCAAAATAATTCTCTGTAAATTTTTAGGTCATTTGGAGTTGTGGAGAATATCTATCTCTATTGTAGCCTTTTCAGGTCCAGAATTCCAGCTTTCGGCAATCTCCCTCTTCATGTGAATCTTGCAAATTAAGAGAGAAAAGACATTAGGAATGCATCATAAAATGAAATAATGATCCAAAACATAATAAATAATGGTAGGAAAGCCTGATGCAAAATGAACGTATCAACTCCCCCAAGCTTAGACCTCGCTTGTCCTCAAGCGAAAGCCAAAATCGATAATCATGACCACATGTTTAGAGAGAGAGGCGTTGATGTCTACTACGCAACTTTTATTCTTGTAGACGTTGCGCCTCCAAGTGTAGAGTTTTGTAGGACAGTAGCAAATTTCCCTCAAGTGAATGACCTAAGGTTTATCAATCCGTGGGAGGCGTAGGATGAAGATGGTCTCTCTCAAACAACCCTGCAATCAAATACAAGAAATCTCTTGTGTCCCCAACACACCCAATACAATGGTAAATTGTATAGGTGCACTAGTTCGGCGAAGAGATGGTGATACAAGTGTAGTATGGATAGTAGATATAGGTTTTTGTAATCTGAAATAATAAAAACAGCAAGGTAGCAAGTAACAAAAGTGAGCACAAACGGTATTGCAATGCTTGAAAACAAGGCCTAGGGTTCATACTTTCACTAGTGCAATCTCTCAACAGTGCTAACATAATTGAATTATATAACAATCCCTCAACGTACGATAAAGAATCACTTCAAAGTTCCTATTAGCGGAGAACATAAGATGAAATTATTGTAGGGTACGAAACCACCTCAAAGTTATCCTTTCCGATCAATCTATTGAGCCATCCCTATAAGTGTCACAAATAGCCCTAGAGTTCATACTAAAATAACACCATATGATATGCATCAACCAACTCTAATGTCACCTACATACTCCAATGTCACCACAAGTATCCGTGAGTTGATTATTCGATATGCATCAAATAACTTCAGATTCATAATATTCAATCAACACAAAGAACTTCAAAGAGTATCCCAAAGTTTCTATCGGAGAAAAGAAGATGAAAACGTGCAATCAACCCCTATGCCTAGATTACCCCAAGGTCACGAGAATCCGCGAGTTGATCACCAAAACATACATCAAGTGACTCAATAGACTACCCCATTGTCACCACGGGTATCCACATGCAAGACATACATCAAGTGTTCTCAAATCTGAAATATTCAATCAGACAATAACGAAAGAGAAAAATTCACTGTAGGTCCTTAAACTTACGCCGGTGGTCACTTTAGTCCCCGTAGTTCGAAATACCCGAAATACCATCCCTAATCTTGTTCTAGGGGTTCACATACGGTCCAGTATACGCTTTGCTCTACGTATTCGCTGATGTGGCACTTGTCCAGTCACCCACTTGGCAGCTTGACTGCCACATCGTCTTACCCACCTGAATACGCTGGGAACCAAGGACTTTTTTGCAAAATCACCACAAATAAAAGAACCCCTCTCCTGTCCACAACCGCTCCCTCTCCTACAGTGAATTTTTCTCCCTGGAAAAAGTCAACGGCGCCCCCTCACTCCTCTATCCCCATCTCTCGACGGCGACCAGACCCGCGGCGAGATGTGCGCCATGGCTGGGACCCATGCCGTCTCTTCCTCCGCCGCCTAGGGTAGGGCTTGCCTCCGAGGGTATGGCGCGATTGTAAGCAGCTGCAAAACAGACCTGGTGGCCGGCGCGGCCAGGGCTGTGCGCACGTTCGCCAGCAATGGATGCGGGCGCCATGGGAGGGCACGAGGGCCGCAGGGGCATGCTGGTGCAGATGCGGGCGCGGATGCCGCGTCATCGCCGGCCACGTCCATCACACCTATGCCGACGTACACCCCGGAGAGCACGGTGACGAGTACGACTCGGTGGACGCGGGCGACGAGTTGGTGGTGCTGGACCGTCGCGCCGTGTTCCCCTGCTTCGTCGTGTGGTCTACAGGGTCAAGCCTCCGGAACTCAGCTCCGCCAGCCGGCGATCCAGCTGATCCGACGCCCATGGCCATGGATTCATTCTCGTGTTAATAACCACCACTCACTAATCCGCTAACTGCTAGCTAGGCTCTGATCGATCGGCCTCCCCCTTATCTCTTCATGATCGACCAATGCAGGTCAGGTGTGCATGTGAGACTGTAAAAAATTCCATTTTTATTTTTATCCCCAAGATTGTTGACCAAAATTGTACCATACATTAAGCAAATGCTGCTACTTCTCGAGTTCAACTCGTTTCTTACTTTAAGTGCCCAGTTGCACATCCATCCATCCAGTGTTTTTACCATTGGTACGATTGTTGACTGAAATTGTAGCTGCTACTGCTGCTTGGCTCGGAATCGGAGGAAAGGCTGCTTCTTGGCCCGGAATTGATGGCAGGCGTGGTCGCATAGGCGGTGGAGGAGAAGATGGTGCCACGGTGGAGGCGTGGAAGACGCGGACAATTAATTCATTGGGTTGTTGGGTTGGGTGGAATTGTGGCGGCGGTGGCGGCGACGAGAACTGGATTGAATGTTTTGGCGCAGGATGTGCTCGTCTGCAATCGTCGCTCTCCGTTAGCTAGTGGCAAAGTGGGCTTGAGATACGGACGATTCCCAGTGTTGTTCTCGGGAGTGAAATTTGGTGAAGACTGCGTACGGCAATGGCAGAGAATGGCGCAGCCCCTCCAGCTCCCGCAACTTGATGTGCATGGCACAGCCCCTCCAGCTCCCGCCACCCTATGTGGTCTGCCCAGGCGATGTGGCGGCTTGAAGCAGCTCACACGCGATGGCTTTGCTTGATGTTGCGCAGCCGAATGCTGCTTCTTCGTCATGGAGGTCATGTGGCGGCGCCGGCGACACTCCAGCTCGAGCGGCATGGTGCAGACTGGAGGAAGCCCTGGCAGCGTGGCAGTGGCGTCCTTGGCGTGGTGGCCACGGCGGTGCTCAGCAGAGCAGCTGCGGCCTCCCCTTGCCCGACAGAGCAGCAGCTACAGTGGCGCGCAGGAGGTCCTCCATGGCGCAACTCACCGGGCGAGCGACAGTTGCAGGCTGCAGGAGGGACGAGGAGTGGGGGTGCACTAGGAAGGGAAGTAGACATCCGCGCATCGAGCGGACTGGGTATGGAGGGCAGAGTCGCGGCGCCGCTGCTGGTCGGATATGGCGGGGCACTTGTAGGGGTGGCGGGGGTCGTGCTGTGGCGGCGCCATGGCTGGCTTGGCGGAGAAGGAGGCGGTGGCGCTGGCAAGGGCGACGAACGCGCGTGCTCGGGTGCTGGCTCGGCTGCAGGAGCCCATGGGCCTCGCCACGCTCTTCAACGTGGTGACGCGAGGGTGGCTGGACGCCGACGCGCTGGAGGAGTTCATGAACCGGGCAAGCATCAAGATGGTGCTGAGCGCGCGGGCCAATGTCGCGTGGGAGGCCTACGTGGTGGTGGTGGTCACCGCGTCGCAGGTGGAGGCGCTGCTGCGGTGGGAGGGGGTGCGCGTGCTGCTGTACGAGGGTGTCCGGGACCTGCGGGACGGGAGGCATGGCTGGAGGAGGTAGACTTGGATGGGATGACGGCGCTCAGGGAAGCGGAGCGGGCCCTGTGGCGCAGCGGCGGCGCGCGGCGGTGGATCCCAGCCGTGACGACACGAATCGAGCCCCCGTGACGCGGAGCAGACGACGCGACGGCAATTATTTTAATTTGTGGTGAATTTGCAGAAACCCCCTCCAGTCTCTACGTATTTGTGCTATTTCGGTGACGTGTCCAGTCAATGCCACTGTGTACCACTTGACCAACGCCACATCCGCGAATACGTAGAGCAAAGCATACAATGGACCATATGTGAACCCCTAGAGCGAGTTTAGGGATGGTATTTCGGGTATTTTGAACTACGGGGACTAAAATGACCACCGGCGCAATTTTAAGGACCTACAGTGAATTTTTCTCATAACGAAATCTCAAAGGGAAAGACTCAATTCATCACAAGAACATAGAGAGGGAAGAAACACCATATGATCCAACTATATTAACAAAGCTCATGGTACATCAAGATCGTGCCAAATCAAGAACACGAGAGAGAGATCAAACACATAGCTATTGGTACATACCCTCAGCCCCGAGGGTCATGGAGACCGCCGAGATGATGAAGATGGCCTCCGGTGATGATTCCCCCCTCCAGCAGGGTGCTGGAACGGAGCTCCAGATGGGTTTTCTTCGGTACAGAGGCTTGCGGCGGCGGCGGCGAAGTTCTAGGTTTATTTCTGGTGGGGGTTTCTCTATTTATAGAATTTTTCAGCGTTGGAATCACGCGAAAAGGAGATACGAGGGCCCCACATGGCAACAGCACACGACCCCCCAGGGCGCGCCGTGTTGCCTTGTGAGCTCCTCGTGAGGCTTCTGGTCCTTCCACGAAGCTTCGGGGGTCTCTTTTGGTCCAAAAAAATCGTCAAAAAGTTTCGTCCAATTCCAAGAACTTTTATTTCTGCACAAAAAACAACACCACGGTAGTTCTGCTAAAAACAGCGTCAGTCCGAGTTAGTTCTAATCAAATCATACCAAAACCATATAAAATTGTTATAAACATGGCATGAATACTTCATAAATTATAGATACATTGGAGACATATCAGCATCCCCAAGCTTAATTCCTGCTCGTCCTCGAGTAGGTAAATGATAAAAATAATAATTTATGAAGTGTGAATGCTAGAATACTGCATAAGTTTGATCAATGATAATTTCAATCACTTTTCCTAGCATCATAACAACAACTCTTTCTCATAAAACTTATCATGATAAAGTAGCAATCGATTCACATGTTATGGTTTAAACAATACATTCTCTTGAAACTTAACAACCTATGTTCTTAGTCACCAAACAATTTCAATGCATCTCATTTTCAACAAAGTCTAAGTAAGAGCTCCACATACTCAATTATCATATAGTCTTCTATGATTGCTAATACTCAAAGCATATTTTTAGAACAAATGGCATCCATTGAACACAGAGAAAGATAGGGGCTTGATGTTTTGCCTCCCAACTCATTTATCATAGAGATAATTGTCAACAATAATAAATCATGATCAAATATATTTGAATGGCTATATGTGCCTGGATCTTTCCCCACCAAATGATGCTTGCCAACAAGAGAATAGGTTGGAATAAGAAGTTGACTCAACAAACATAAATAATATGAAAGTAAATAGCATAAAAGTAAATAGAATGTCCCTTCGCAGAGGGAAGCAGGGATTTGCAGAGGTGCCAGAGCTCATTTCTTAAAACAAAGATGAATACATTTTGAGTGGTGTGCCTTTCCTGTCAACGTCACGACTAAGGTATTCAATATCTTCCATGCTAAACACATTATGGCCGGTTCCCATGCAGAAATGAAAATTTTAATTCCCCCTCAACCATTCAAACACAAGCCATGGCTAGCCGAATTCACGGGTGCCCTCCAAACTTTCAACTTTCTGGGGGGAGCTTTTGTTTTATTATATATATTTTTGTTTTGAGGGACTGGGAATCCCAATTACCAACCTCTCTCATGCAATGACAAGTGAATAAACACCCATCATGAGAATAACCCGCTTAGCATGGAAGATATTGACCGCCCCGTCGCTCCATGAGCGGTACGGGCACACAAAACAGATGTTTATTTGAAGGTTTTAGAGGTGGCACATGCAAATTTACTTGGAACGGCAGGGTAATACCGTATATAGGTAGGTATGGTGGACACTCATGGAAGAAACTTGGCTCAAGTATTTTGGATGCACAAGCAGTATTCCCGCTTAGTACAGAAATTTTGGCTAGCAAAAGATTCTAAACAAGCACCGCATGTTGGAGGATCCATAACAATATAACTTCTATGCAAATATACCCAAACATAACTCTTTACGTTGTCTTCCTTGTCCAACTTCAACTAATTTGCTCAAGTTTGAAAATAATTAATGGGTATTCACAATCGTAAAAGATGTCCAAGATAATATATTTGTATGTGAAATTTCTCTTCCATATACTAATCATTCATGAATTGCTTGCATGACCAATATTATGATTGTCAAATTTTAATAGATTTTACTTTCTAAACCCAGTGTGAAATATTACTAAGCATATGGAACATATATAATTTCAGATTTATGATATTCAATTCATTCAAACATTTACTCAAAGGATATAAGTGAAGCACAAGAATGAATGACATACTACTCCAAAAGATATAAGTGAAGATCAATGAGTAGTCAAACAATTAAGTAGCTATGTGAAGACTCTCTCTCAATAAAGATTTCAGATCTGATAATTTCATTCAAACAGCAAACAAAAATAAAATAAAAGGACACTCCAAGAATAGCACATATCATGTGAACAACTAAAAACTTAGGCTAACCGATAGTTGTTGATGAAGAAAGGTGGGATGCCAACCGGGGCATCCCCAAGCTTAGTTGCTTGAGACTTCTTGGAATGTTATCTTGGGGAGCCTTGGGCATCCCCAAGATTGAGCTCTTGTGTCTCCTTAATTCCTCTCATATCATGGCTTCTCCTAAATATTAAAAACTTCATCCACACAAAACTCAACAAGAACTCATGAGATAAGTTAGTATAAATCCACTCAAAACCTTAACATTCTATACTGTAGAAAATCACTAAAATTATAATGAAACATTTAATATTAAATGCCTATGCATATTTAATACTCCTGTCCACAAATAGAAACACTAAATAGGCAAACATATGCAAACAATGCAACTATAACAACAATTTGCCAAAACAGAACAGTCTGTAAAGGGGGAATACAAATTCATACTTCCCTAACTCCAAAAATTCTGAAAAATTACCACATGATAGATAACTCATGCGTGCTTACTTTGTAAAAATTTCAGATTTTTATCATGTTTTGACAATTCACATAAATTCAGGACATAACAGAAAACTTTCTGTTTTCAAATAGCAACACATAAACTTGCAAACTGAGCATGGTAAAGGCTATAATTTGCATTTTATTGAACTAAAAGATACAAAACATGATTATTGATAACAAAAATAAAGAATCAACAAAATAAAATGACACTCCAAGCAAAACTCATATTATGTGACGAATAAAAATATAGCTCCAAGTGAGGTTACCGATAATGTTGAAGACGAAAGAGGGGATGCCTTCCGGGGCATCCCCAAGCTTAGACGCTTGAGTCTTCCTTGAATATTACCTTGGGGTGCCTTGGGAATCCGAAATCTTAGGGTCTTGCCACTCCTTATTCTCCTCATATCGATATCTCACCCAAAACTTGAAAATTTCAATCACACAAAACATAACGGAACTCCGTGAGATAGGTTAGTATGAAAATAAATCATTCACTTTGGTACTGTGAAGACAAGATTCATAATTGTTCTCACATAATACCTACTGTATTATATCATTTCCACAATTTATATTACTCAATATAAGCTATGGAAACACTAAAAGAAGCAAACTATGCAATAAAAACAGAATTTGTCAAAAACAGAACATTATGTAGTGAGCGAATTAAAAAGCATACATCTGTACCTCCAAAAATTCTGAAAAATTAGGACAATGTAAACAATTTGTATCTCAAAAATGTGAAAAAAATTCATAATTTCATCACATTCTAGCACAGAATAGAATTCCAGAACTTGGCGCAAAAGTTTGTGTTTTTGCATAGAATCAAATCAACAAGTATCCACACTATCCCAAAGGCTTTACTTGGCACATTATTGAAAGAAAACATATAAAACATGATTACTACAGTATCTTAATCATGTGGACACACAAAAATAGTAGGTATAAATATTGGGTTGTCTTCCAACAAGCGCTTTTCTTTAATGCCTTTTTAGCTAGGCATGATGATTTTAATGATGCTCACATAAGAGTAAAGAATTGAAACACAAAGAGAGCATCATGAAGCATATGACTAGCACATTTAAGCCTAACCCACTTCCTATGCATTGGGATTTTGTGAGCAAACAATTTATGGGAGCAAGAATCAACTAGCATAGGAAGGCAAAACAAGCATGACTTCAAAACTTTCAACATAAAGAGAGGAAACTTGATGTTGTTGAAATATATATAAGCATATCTCCCTCTCTCATAATAATTTTCAGTAGCATCAGGAATGAATTCAACAATATAACTATCACATAAATCATTCTTTTCATGCTCCACAAGCATAAAACTTTTGTTACTCTCCGCATAAGCAAATTTATTCTCATCAACAGTAGTGGGAGCAAATTCAACAAAATAACTATCATGAGGTACTTGATTGACATAATCAAATTTAACATTAAAATCATGTTGACAAGTTTCATGGTTATCATTATTATTTATGGCATACAAGTCATCACAATAATCATCATAGATAGCAACTTTGTTGTCATAATCAATCGAAACCTCTTCCAAGATAGTGGAATCATCATTAAATAAAGTTGTGACCTCTCCAAATCCACTTTTATCAATATTTTAATAAGATTCAACACCCTCCAAAATAGTGGGATCACTAGTACCTAGAGTTGACACTCTTCCAAACCTACTTTCATCAATATAATCATCATAAATAGGAGGCATGCTATCATCATAATAAATTTGCTCATAAAAACATGGGGGACTAAAAATATCATCTTCATCAAACATAGCATCCCCATGCTTATGGCCTTGCATATCATTTGCATCATGGATATTCATAGAAAGCATACTAACAACATTGCAATCATGCTTATCATTCAAAGATTTAATGCGACACATTTTATTGAATTCTTCTTCTAACACTTGAGCACAATTTTCCGATCCATCATTCTCAAGAAAGACTTCATAAAGATAAAGCATGTGAGGCAATCTCAATTCCATTTTTTTGTAGTTTTCTTTTTATAAACCAAACTAGTGATAAACAAAAAACTAAAAGATTCAATTTCAAGATCTAAAGATATACCTTCAAGCACTCACCTCCCCGGCAATGGCGCCAGAAAAGAGCTTGATGTCTACTACGCAACTTTTATTCTTGTAGACGTTGTTGGGCCTCCAAGTGCAGACTTTTGTAGGACAGTAGCAAATTTCCCTCAAGTGGATGACCTAAGGTTTATCAATCCATGGGAGGCGTAGGATGAAGATGGTCTCTCTCAAACAACCCTGCAATCAAATACAAGAAATCTCTTGTGTCCCCAACACACACAATACAATGGTAAATTGTATAGGTGCACTAGTTCAGCGAAGAGATGGTGATACAAGTGTAGTATGGATAGTAGATATAGGTTTTTGTATTCTGAAATATAAAAACAGTAAGGTAGCAAGTAACAAAAGTGAGCACAAACGGTATTGCAATGCTTGAAAACAAGGCCTAGGGTTCATACTTTCACTAGTGCAATCTCTCAATAGTGCAAACATAATTGAATCATATAACAATCCCTCAACGTGCGATAAAGAATCACTCCAAAGGACCTAGTAGCAGAGAACATAAGATGAAATTGTTGTAGGGTATGTAACCACCTCAAAGTTATCCTTTCTGATCAATCTATTGAGTCATCCCTATAAGTGTCACAAATAGCCCTAGAGTTCGTACTAAAATAACACCATATGATACGCATCAACCAACTCTATTGTCACCTAGATACTCCAATGTCACCACAAGCATCCGTGAGTTGATTATTCGATATGCATCAAACAACTTCAGATTCATAACTTCAAAGAGTACCCCAAATTTCTATTGAAGAAAAGAAGATGAAAACGTGCAATCAACCCCTATGCCTAGATTACCCCAAGGTCACGGGAATCTGCGAGTTGATCACCAAAACATACATCAAGTGACTCAATAGAATACCCCATTGTCACCACGGGTATCCACATGCAAGACATACATCCGATGTTCTCAAATCTGAAATATTCAATCCGACAATAATGAAACCTCAAAGGGAAAGACTCAATTCATCACAAGAAGATAGAGAGAGAAGAAACACCATATGATCCAACTATATTAACAAAGCTCATGGTACATCAAGATCGTGCCAAATCAAGAACACGAGAGAGAGAGAGAGAGAGAGAGAGAGAGAGATCAAACACATAGCTACTGGTACATACCCTCAGCCCGAGGGTGAACTACTCCCTCCTTGTCATGGAGACCGCCGAAATGATGAAGATGGCCTCCGGTGATGATTCCCCCTCCGGCAGGGTGCCGGAACAGAGCTCCAGATGGGGTTTCTTCGGTACAGAGGCTTGCGGCGGCAGCGTCGAAGTTCTAGGTTTATTTCTAGGGATTTCTCTATTTATAGGATTTTTCAGCGTTGGAATCATGCGAAAAGGAGCTACAAGGGCCCCACAAGGCAATAGCACACGACCCCCCCAGGGTGCGCCGTGTTGCCTTGTGAGCTCCTTGTGAGGCTTCTCGTCCTTCCATGAAGCTTCGGGGGTCTCTTTTGGTACAAAAAAAATTGTCAAAAAGTTTTGTCCAATTCCGAGAACTTTTATTTCTGCACAAAAAACAACACCACGGTAGTTCTGCTGAAAACAGCGTCAGTCCGGGTTAGTTCTAACCAAATCATACCAAAACCATATAAAATTGTTATAAACATGGCATGAATACTTCATAAATTATAGATACGTTGGAGACGTATCAGGCGTCGATAAAACAAAATATGGACATGAAAGCATCATGATCATTATCATAGCAGCAATATATCATCATAAAACTTCTCATGATCGAGTGACAATTCATGCACAAACTAGAGTATGAATCATAAACTTCATTGAAAACTAACAAACTATGATCTCGGTCACTGAAACAATTGTAGTTTATCAGATTTTCAAAAAGAGTCTATATAAGAGCTTTGCTTAGCAAGTTGACATACTCAACTATCATTTAGTCTTTCATGATTGCTAACACTCACGGTATATTTATGGAGCAAAAGTTTCAATTGAACTCATAGGAAGATGGGGGTTTATAGTTTACACCTCCCAACTGATTTACCTCGAGGGTAATTTCAACAATAATAACTCATGATTAACTACATCCAACTGGATATATGTGCCTAGATCTTTCCCTACCACATGATGCTTGCCAAGTGGAGAATAAATAAGAACGGAATAGGGATGAACATTGTTGACTCTTGCATAAAAGTAAATACTGAAAGTTAAAGATAGGCCCTTCATAGAGGGAAGCAGAGGTTGTCATTCGCTTTTTATTTTGGGACATGCAAGCTCTTAATGTAAAGGAACGTCACTTTATATTGCCCCTTGTGATAGCAAACTTTATTATGCAGTCCATCGCTTTTATTTCTTTACCAACACAAGTTCGTAAAAAACTTATTTTCCCTTACAATAAAAGATCATACATATTTAGGAGCAATTTTTATTGCTTGATGCACCGATGAAAACTTACTTGAAGGATCTTACTCAATCCATAGGTAGATATGGTGGACTCTCATGGCACGAGACTGGGTTTAAGGGTTTTTGGATCCACAAGTAGTATCTCTACTTAGTGCGGATTTTGGCTAGCAAAAGGTTATGAGCAAGCACCACATGTTAGAGGATCCATGACAATATAACTTCTATGTGAATATAAGCAAACATGTCCTATTACGTTGTCTTCCTTGTCCAACGTCAACTATTTGATCAAGCATAGAATATTTGATGGGAGCTCACAATCGTAAAAGATGTCCGTGATATTATATTTGTATGTGAGACCTCTCTTTTTTTATTACCTTTTCATGAATTGCATCAATGACCCATGCTATGTTTGTTAACCTTCAACAAATTTTATCAATTATACTTCTTTCATGTGAAAGCATCACTCCCCATGGGATTAGCATATGATCTTTTTGTTCTTTTCATTGCTAAGATTTAAGCAAGAAGGTAAAGCAACCAAACTCAAACTACTCTTTATTATATAACTCTCACACCCGATTACATAGATAGATAGATCACGAAACAAGCACACGAAACTAGATCATACTGAAACTTTATTCTACTAAATCACGAAATATCTAAGGATCGAACTAACATAGATAACGATGGTAAAAGTGTTGATGATACGATACCGGGGCACCTCCCCCAAGCTTCGAACAAGCCAAGGGTGGTGCCCATACCCGTGTACTCAAGCGTCTTTCTTCGGTGATGGTGGTGACGAAGTAGTGGCCTTATTCTCTAGGAGCAAGAGCTTCAGATTATCATTGATCCTTCTAAGAGCACGATTCTGCTCCTCCAATAAAATAACCTCATGGGTGAGCGCCGTGTTCTGAGCACAAATTGCTTCAACAGCTCTTAATGCATTAATTTCAGATAAAGAAAGATCATGATGAAGAGTTTGCAATATGTATCCCTTTTTTGTAGCCTCCTCTGGGGTATAGATGGATTTTCTTCTTCATGGATCCGGCTGCTCGTGGCTTCTTTGGTTTCCTCCCACTTGTCGGTGTCCTCCTCTCCAGATGACCACTCATTATAGATTTCACTAAAAGGACGTTTGCCCGGCGAAGGTTGCACGATCCGGTGCTTGGTGCGAAGCCTTCGGGGAGCCATAGGGAGTTTGATGGCCAAGCCCTGCCAGAAAAACATCCCAAAACAAGAATAGGGGAGAAACTTGCAATGCGGTGGTCAAAACAGCATGGAGTATATATAATGAATTTTTCCCGTGCAGGACAAGTAATCTGGGACAAAACGGAGTCGGGAAAGTCCACGGGGGAGCCACGGGCTCACATGGCGCACCCTGGAGGGTAGGGCGCGCCCCCTGAGCTCGTCGCTCCCCCGTGCACTTTCTGGATTGTTTATTATTTTCCTAATTTTTTATATATTCTGAAACAAACAAAAAGTACTTCTATGGAACTTTTGGAGTCGGTTTCCTTACCGTATCACATACCTACCCCTTTTCAGGGTTCTGGAGCGTTCCGGAAGGTCTCTCTTATGTGTTCCTCCGGTGTCATAGTTTGAATAATATTTGTTTCCATATTAATGGGCGTACCTGAGATATAATGTTTAATTCTTTGCCCATTAACCACTCTCGGATTAGTGCCTTCGGAGTTGTTGATCTTGATAGCTCCGAAGCGATAAACTTCTTCAATGATGTATGGTCCTTCCCGTTTGGAGAGAAGTTTTCCTGCAAACAATCTTAAACGAGAGTTGTACAATAAAACTTGATCACCTACTTTAAATTCCCATTTTGAATTATTTTATCATGCCATCTTTTAACTTTTTCTTTAAACAACTTGGCATTTTCATAAGCCTGTGTTCTCCATTCATCAATATAACTAATATCAATAACCTCTTTTCTCTGGCAAGTTTAAAATCATAATTAAGTTCTTTAATTGCCCAATAAGCTTTAGGTTCCAACTCAAGAGGTAAATGACATGCCTTTCCATAGACCATTTTATATGGAGACATACCCGTAGGGTTTTTATAAGCCCATAATGCATCGTCAAGTTTCTTAGACCAATTTTTCCTGGATCTGTTAACGGTCTTTTGCAAAATTAATTTTATTTCTCGATTGCTCAATTCAACTTGGCCACTAGACCGAGGATGATAAGGTGACACAATTCTATGGTTGACATCATATTAAGCTAGAAGTTTACAAAATGCACCATGAATAAAATGTGAACCACCATTAGTCATTAAATATCTAGGGACTCCAAACCTCGGAAAGATAACTTCTTTAAGCATTTTAACGGATGTGTTGTGATCAGCACTACTAGTTGGAATAGCTTCTACCCACTTAGTAACATAATCAACAGCAACTAAAATATGAGTATACCCGTTAGAGGAAGGAAAAGGTCCCATATAATCAAAGCCCCAAACATCAAATGGTTCAGTAACAAGTGAATAGTTCATAGGCATTTCCTGACGTCTACTAATATTACCAATTCTTTGACATTCATCACAAGAAAGGACAAACCTACGTGCATCTTTGAAGAGAGTAGGCCAATAAAAACCAGACTGTAGAACCTTATGTGCAGTTCTGTTTCCCGCATGGTGTCCTCCGTATGCCTCGGAATGACACTTCCATAGGATTTGTTCCTGTTCTTGCTCAGGTATACAATGTCTAATAACACCATCTACTCCTTCTTTATATAAATGTGGGTCATCCCAAAAGTAATGTCTTAAATCAAAGAAGAACTTTTTCTTTTGTTGGTATGTGAAACTAGGCGGTATATATTTAGCAACAATGTAATTAACATAGTCTGCATACCAAGGATTATTACGAGAAGCATTTATAATAGCTAATTGCTCATCAGGAAAACTATCATCAACAGGCAGTGGGTCATCAAGAACATTTTCCATCCTAGACAAGTTATCTGCTACAGGATTTTTAGCTCCCTTTCTATCAACAATATGCAAATCAAACTCTTGTAGTAAAAGAACCCACCTAATCAGTCTAGGTTTAGCATCTTTCTTTTCCATAAGGTATTTAATAGCAGCATGATCAGTGTGAATTGTTACTTTAGAATCAACGATATAAGGTCTAAACTTATCACATGCAAACACAACTGCTAAAAAATCTTTCTCACTAGTAGCATAATTTCTTTGGGCACTATCCAAGGTCTTACTAGCATAATGAATAACATTCAATTTCTTATCAACTCTTTGACCTAGAACAAAACCAATAGCATAATCACTAGCATCACACATAATTTCAAAGGGTAGATTCCAATCAGTTTGTTGAACAATGGGTGCAGAAATCATGGCTTTCTTAAGTATTTCAAAGGCTTCTATGCAATCATCATCAAAAACAAATGGGACATCCTTTGTAAGAGATTAGTAAGAGGCCTAGAAATTTTAGAGAAGTATTTTATGAACCTTCTATAGAAACTAGCATGACCAAGGAAACTTCTTATACCTTTGATATCTTTAGGACATGGCATTTTCTCAATTGCATCAACTTTAGCTTTATCTACCTCAATACCTCTTTCAGAAATTTTATGCCCAAGGACTATACCTTCATTCACCATAAAGTGGCACTTCTCTCAGTTCAAGACAAGATTAGTTTCTTCACATCTTTGCAAAACTCGATCAAGGTTGCTTAAGCAATCATCAAAAGAAGTTCCGTAAACGGAAAAATCATCCATGAATACCTCAACAATCTTTTCACAAAAATCAGAGAATATAGCAGTCATACATCTTTGAAAGGTATCATTACATAAACCAAAAGGCATATGTCTATAAGCATAAGTTCCAAAAGGACAAGTAAAAGTGATTTTCTCTTGATCTTCTTTCGATACAGGTATTTGAGAAAAACCAGAATATACATCTAGGAAGCAAAAGTGTGTATGCTTAGATAATCATTCTAACATTTGATCAATAAAAGGCAAGGGGTAATGATCTTTCCTAGTAGCTTTATTTAATTTCCTAAAATCAATTACCACCCTATATCCAGTTACAATTCTTTGTGGGATAAGTTCATTTTTATCATTAGGAACAACGGTAATGCCTCCTTTCTTAGGAACACAATGGATAGGACTAACCCATCTACTATCAGCTATAGGATAAATTATACCTGCCTCCAGAAGCTTTAATATTTCAGTTCTTACCACATCCTTCATCCTAGGGTTCAAACGGCGTTGATGATCAACGACTGGTTTAGCATTAGGCTCCACATTGATCTTGTGCTGGCATAAAGTGGGACTTATACCCTTAAGATTATCAAGAGTATATCCAATAGCAGCACGATGCTTCCTCAGAGTTTTAAGTAACCTCTTTTCTTCATGCTCTGAAAGGTTAGCATTGATAATAACAGGATATATCTTCTTTTCATCAAGATAAGCATATTTCAATGTATCAGGTAGTTTTTTTTAATTCAAACACACGGTCACTCTTGGGTGGTAGAGGATCTCCTAAAGTTTCAACAGGAAAATTGTGTCTAATGATAGGTGCTTGTCTAAAGAATATCTCATGTATTTCATTTCTTTCATTCATATGCATATCATTTTCATGGTCTAGCAGATATTGTTCTAAAGGATCAGTAGGAGCCACAGTAATAGAAGAAAGACCAATAATTTCATCTCTATTAGGTAATTCTTTGTCATGAGGTTGTCTACGGAACTTAAAGAAATTAAATTCATGAGATACATGTACCACCCCAAAAATATTTCTATTTGATTTTCAAAATCTTTTCTTTAAAATAAAATTCTTTGGATCACTATGGCTCTATTTTTTTCTTTTCTTTTGTTTTGAAAGTCATTTGGAATTTTCAATGGGGTTTCAAAAAAAATTTAAAATAATTCTGATTTGATGGTCTATTACTTGAGTAATTATTTTTGGAGGATCACAAATATTTTTCATTTAGAAAAGTTTTTGAATAATTAAAATAATTGCATGAAATGGCCCATTTCATTCCTTCCAAACACTTATAAAATTCACACAAAAATTTTCTGTCACTTTTAAATTATCACACAAGTCATTCTCACACCCTAGGACAGTACCCAATCTCTCTCCTCTCCATAAAAATATTTTTACCATATTTAGTAAATTCCAAAGTTGGAATTTCATTTATTCCTAGTTTCTTTGATTTACAAAGGAGCTATAATTTTTCCAACTCTTCTGCACCCACAACAATTATCCCAGCTACTTGGCAGTACCCACACCCCATTTCACCAAAAACATTCTGTTCCACAGTTCAAAATTTTCAAATTTCATTCAGTTGAAATTTGGACCAGATTCAATCTCTCTGATCAAAACCTAATTTTAATTGCTCCAAAAATTCTGAAATTTTGCCAGCCTCTCTGTTATGCATCAACACCTTACCACAAAAATTCTCAAAAATTCCTAAATTGCCTAGAGCCATCTAGCATTTCATCATACACATGGTGTGCACACTGTAGCTACTGTCGAAAAATTCAGTTAACACAGAGAAGTTCAGAAGCGGGGGAGATCGGCGCCGTGCGGTGCACTCCACCCCATCCCCTCCTCATCCACGCCTCCATTGATCTTAAATGAGTCGTCGGGGAGCCCCTGGTCAGTGGCTCGCCGCCGACAGCACAGGAACTGGCCGGTGCAACGGCCACTGTCCTCAGCCGCGGTGGCCGAGCGGATCGACACGGCCACCAGCCGCCATCACTTCTGCCACTGCTCCCTCGCCTACCTTCTCTCCACGCGTCGCTCTCCTCCGCAGCGTTGCCTCACCGTCCAAGCCACTGGAGCCGCCTGTCATTGGCCGGAGGCAAGCGCCATCCGCCATGGCTGTACGGGAGTCACCTCGTGGATAAGGCGATCAAGCTCGAAATTGAGCACGTTGGTGCTTCGAGGGTCTTCCATTGATCTCACTGGCACCCACCGTCCAAGACCATCGACAGCAACCACCTCACCAGCCGGATTTACTCCGGTGAGATCCGGACTCCGTCGAACCGCCTTAGGCCGCCTATATAAAGGATCCCCGAGCTCCGTTCTAAGCATCCACCACCTCTACGCCCTCCCAATCAACCTTCCGCACGCCTCCCCGATGTCGGGGAGGTCTTCTTCTCCACTTCTAACCGACCGATCTGCCTCGGATCCCCGGAACCACCCGACGCCAGTAGGCCACCTCCACCACTCAAACTTCGTCTGTAGTCCTCTGGTCCACCATATCACTCATTCCGCGCATCAATTTGGTGTTTCCATGCCTCTTCGATGAGATCGAACACCACCCGACGCCGCTGTCCGCCGGAGTCGAGCTCGCCGTCGTTATGGTGTTCGCCGGCGACCACCACCACCACCCACCGACGCGGAATCCCTCCCCGAGCACATCTCGACCATCGCCGCCCTCTGAAACACCGGCGATCGTCACCGGTGATCGCCGCACCCCCTCTGTACACGCGCGCGAGCGCATTTGAAATTCAAACCTGACGGGTGGGGCCCACCCGTCAGTGTTTTAATCTTTTTCTGATTTAACTGAAAGCGTATTCTGTCCCTTTACGCTTTCTACGCTGGAAAGCGTATTTTTCCCCGAAGCGTTTTCTGTTTTACCGCACAGGGACCCGCTGGCAAATTTTATTTTTGCAGAAAAGTCCCTGGTTTTAAAACTTTAATAACTTTTTAACCAGAACTCCGTTTTAATTGATTTTTTTTTTGAAAATTTTCTTTTTCACTCTAGTTTTTTTAGTATTTATTGAAAAATATTTTGAGACAACTTTTTGTACTGTTGCAAAATTTTGATTCAAATTTGAATTTGCATTTTTATAGAAATCGAGGAGGGAAACTTTGCCGGGAATTTCGAGGGATCACCTTCTGACTACTTTGAGCAAGGCAAGCATTTTTGAACTTGGGATACGGTGATTGCATGCATATTTGTATAAGTTGGAAATATCACCGAGTGTGAAATGGATAGGAGTACATGCATGGTCATATCATCATTGCACATTGCTTACATTCCACTGATACGTCCATTTTGCATCATGTTTTGCTACTGTTATTTATAGTGTTTTTGATCAATATAACACTTTGTGGAGCAATTCTAATGCCTTTTCTCTCTTAATATGCAAGATTCACACAAAGAGGGAGATTGCCGGCAGCTGGAATTCTGGACTTGAAAAAGCTATGTCAGAGATACCTATTCTGCACATCTCCAAATGAGCTGAAATTTCATGGAGAATTATTTTGGAATGAATAAAAAATACCGGAATCAAGAAGTACCAGAGGGGGCTGGCCAGGGGCCCCACGAGGCACCAGGGCGCGCCACCCCCCCAGGCGCGCCCTGGTACCTCGTGGGGCCCCTGGCCAGCCTCTGGCCCCCATTTTCTGGTATATAAGTCATTTTTCCCTAGAAAAAATATAGAAGACTTTTGGGATGGTGTGCCGCTGTCTCGAGGTGTAACTTGGGCAGGAGCACTTTTGCTCTCCGGCGGAGAGATTCTTCTGGGGATACTTCCCTCTGGGAGGGGGAAAATCGTCGCCATCAACATCACCAGCGATCCTCTCATCGTGGGAGGACTAATCTTCATCAACATCTTCACCAGCACCATCTCATCTCAAACCCTAGTTCATCTCTTGTATTCAATCTTTGTCTCAAAACCTCAGATTGGTACCTGTGGGTTGCTAGTAGTGTTGATTACATCTTGTAGTTGATGCTAGTTGGTTTATTTGGTGGAAGATTATATGTTCAGATCTATTATGCTATTCAATACCTCTCTGATCTTGGATATGAACATGATTTGTGAGTAGTTACTTTTGTTCTTGAGGACATGGGAGAAGTCTTGTCATAAGTAATCATGTGAATTTGGTATTCGTTCGATATTTTGATGATGTGTATGTTGTTGATTCCCTTAGTGGTGTCGTGTGAACGTCGACTACATGACACTTCACCATCTTTGGCCCTAAGGGAATGCATTGTGGAGTAGTAATTAGATGATGGGTTGCTAGAGTGACAGAAGCTTAAACCCTAGTGTTTGCGCTATTCCGTAAGGGGCTGATTTGGATCCATATGTTTAATGCTATGGTTAGAGTTATCTTAATTCTTCTTTCGTAGTTGCGGATGCTTGCGAGAGGGGGTAATCATAAGTGGGAGGTTTGTTCAAGTAAGACCAGCACCCAAGCACCGGTCCACCCACATATCAAATTATCAAAGTAGCAAACACGAATCAAACAAACATGATGAAAGTGACTAGATGAATTTCCCATGTGTCCTCGAGAACGCTTTACTTACTATAAGAGATCGTTCCGGCTTGTCCTTTGCTACAAAAAGGATTGGGCCAACTTGCTGCACTCTTTGTTACAATTTCTACTTGTCACTTGTTACAAATTATCTTGCTATGAAACTACTCGTTACCGATAATTTCAGTGCTTGCAGAAAACACCTTGCTGAAAACCGCTTGTCATTTCCTTCTACTCCTCGTTGGGTTTAACACTCTTACGTATCGAAAGGACTATGATTGATCTCCTATACTTGTGGGTCATCATCCACTCAAGAATCTTTCTAACATGGATAAAAGCTGTGAGAATCCAGGAGTGTGTCTCCTGCCTTGGATGTGCCGGTGGGCACGGGTCGCATTATGACACGATGGTGTCACCGTGGCATGAGAGACATGCCTGTCATAATAACAACACCTCCTAAGTCGACCTAGATCGAGTCTTGTTCTGTCAAGCCTAGCTAAATACCATGCTGCCACTAGTCTTCCCGCGAGGGGAGTGCGGTTTAGTAAGTTGCTAACCCCTGTCCGTGTGCACACCACATAGAGGGGCCATGATGAGGGTTCCATGGCCATGGACTAATGCCAGTCATCGGGTCAGGGGGCATGGGTGTATCCGGCTGGGCCAAGAGGGGGGCACCCCTTGTAATCCACGCGTATAAATAGTGATCCCATGCTATTCAAGATGATGGTCTCCCCGACTTTGCGTTTTTCTTGAACGATGCTTTGGGTGATTCCTGGCATCCGAAAAGTTAATCTGGTGTGTGCTGGTCAGGTGTGTTTTCAACCCAAAGACCGTGATGGGAATTAGTCAGTGTCTCGGTGTTGACTAAAAGAAATCCTTTACTTGTGGGTAAAGAGTACACCCTCTGCAGAGTTATATCTATTCGAATAGCCGTGTCCACGGTCAAGGACGTTAGCTAGGAAGGGTCAAGTGTCAGTCCCAGTGTCGGTCTTCAGAGGAAATAATTAAATTGAGCATGATTTATTTTGCAGGTTAATTATTGTCACCACTGCTGTCATCATGAATATTATTGTCATCATAAATATTATTGTGGTCTAACTCTGTTCTTCTGGGTGGAATCTGAGTATCACTTGGGATGGCTAGTCCACCTAGATACTCACTTTTATTTTTTCGGGTATCACTTGGGATGGTAATCCACCTGGATACTTGCTTTTATTTTTCTGGGTATCACTTGGGATGGCTAGTCCACCTGGATACTCATTTATATCTTTCTGGGTATCACTTGGGATGGCTAGTCCACCTGGGTACTCAGTTTTATTTTCTTTTCTGAGTATCACTTGGGATGGCTAGTCCACCTGGATGCTCATTTCTTTTCAAGACCTCTCGAGGCATCGCTTTCAGACACCCGTTTGGCATTTCTTTTCAAGACCTCTCGAGGTGTCGCTTTCAGACACCCGTTTGGCATTTCTTTTCAAGACCTCTCGAGGCGTCGCTTTCAGACACCCGTTTGGCATTTTTCTTGGAATTCCTCGGGTGGTCCAGCGCCCGATGTTCCTTTTCATTACTAACAAGTTATATTTTTCATCCACACCATATTTATATTTATCATGCCATGATTAAATTTCGGTCACATATGCATATCATTTAATCTAGCATGAGCATATGCATTCGGTATATCTTTCATTCATAATGTTTGCGAGTACATTCCAACGTACTCACAGGCTTGTCCCTGGCTTGTTAATTTGGCCAGACATGGAGGAAGACGAGCTTGTGGAAGAAGAGTGCGCTAGTGAGCCCGACGCTTAGAGGTGTTCCCAGTCAGTCAGCTTGTGGTCTTGGAGTCTACCACTTGTATCATCCGCAGTGCTTCCGCTTCACGAATAAATAGTCAAGCCTCACACTGATGCTTGGCTCTACATTATTGTATCAGTGTTGTACCATTACCACACCACTGTCATATTCCGCCACCACCATATATTGACAAGTTTGTAATAAATGTTGAGCACTCTGGCTCAACCCTGGGCAATATTATGTATGTACTGGATATCTGTATCAAGGGATTCCACCAGTTGTGTTGATTTTGGGGCTGGTGTGACTTAGGGCTATTCTGTGATTTATTCTGGAAACGGGCCCGACAAACCTTGGTATCAGAGCCAGGCTGACTGTAGGAAGCCCTAGGTGCGATTGCTAGGAATAGAGTCAGTCCTAACATTTTTAGCATGCATCTCATGCATTGTAACAAATTTTCCTTGGTCATCATATGCTTATGATATGACTATTTGGATTTTTTGTCTACTATTGTAGATGTCTGGTGGCAGCTGTCTGACCCAGATTTTTGCCAACGAGCCTGCGGGATTTTCCTGTCTTCTCGCCTACATCGCCAGAGTCACGATGGGATCTCCGAGTCGTCCGTAGTACACTGTTTATCCTGACAGGATCTCGGACACCCTGACTATGTACCAGGCCTCGGTATATATTCGGGGTGGAAATGCCATGCGACATCGCAACTATCGCTTGGTGGGGAGAGTCATGCCTACTGAGAGGCATGCTATCCAGATGGCTGCCCGAGAGGCCATCTCTTGTCTTAGGGACATCCTTCCGGTCATGCAGACACGTCCCTATCATTATCTTCCATTCCATGTTCCATACACTAGTCACTATGATTTCACTTGCACCGCGGAAGAGAGGGACGAGGCTATTGAGCCCCTTGTTCAGTACATCATGGCTCTAGAGTCAGTCTTCACCTCACTGGTGGACGACTACCTTGCTGCATGGATGGACTTAGCTCGTGCGAGGACTCCTCGCAGGAGTGAGTTCCGTACTCTGTCACCACGGGCCCCTCGCATTCCGACCCCATCATATGATCCTCCTACTCGTTCCGCGATTCGACGCTCATCTCCGAGTGATGAGTCTAGTCGCTTGGCTGCTCCCATTCCGGTTAGGACTTTACCGCCTACGAGCACAGTGCCACCTCGAGCAGGCATGGCATCGACAGCTGCCCGACTGGAGACCATACCTGAGTAGGAGGAGGAGGTCGAGCCTTCAGCACCCCATCTAGGACTCACCCTCAGCAGGGCCTACAACGTTCCAGACACTCCGTGATGGCAGACCAGGCATCAGCACGGCAGTCGCCTTTTATGAGAGTGTAGCTGTAAAATGTTTATTTTCTGTTTCTTTTCTTCTTTGTAAGATGGCGAGTAGTAGACTTGGACCGCAGCATGCTAAGAGGATGGGTAGTGCACTAGAGTAAATAAGCGGTCATGTAAGCGTCACGGCTACGACGAGCATATTGTATAATTAAATCATGCATGTATAATTAAATCTTGCATGTATAATTAAATCTGCATGTATAATATAATCTGCTACTTTTATGCACTTACGTTTTTGGGGGGAAATTATTTTTAATCTCTAAAAAATTTATTTTCTTCCTTTATAATTCCTTTTCTCATCGGTGTTACACAAATACCCCAGAAAGAAAATGCATCGTCCCTGGACTCATTCCATGCCCAGTCCGCCAGAGGACAACTTTGCACAGATGGGAAATAAATTCACACCAGGACAGACAGGTCAGCAGAGCAATGATTCAACATTCTCACAAGTATGCCGTCTGTATGAACAAAGCCAGTAGCAGCACCAAGAAATGATGCAGCATTTAATAAATATGGGAAATCACCAAGGACAGCATCAACACAGATCAAAATTATCTGAACTTCAGAGGACCAATCCAACTGTCTTTTCTCACACAGATAAACCTCTGGAGGCAGACGACTGGCTGCGTGATATTGAAAGAAAATTGGTCATAGCTCAGTGTACGGACCAGGAAAAAGTGCTATATGCTCCACACTATTTTTCTGGAACAACAGCATCATGGTGGGAAAATTTATGCCACACGCATCCCAATGGAGGGGACATGACATGGGAACAATTCAAGGAGGGCTTCCGGGGAGCACATATTCCCAATAGCATCATGAAATTAAAGAAAAGAGAATTTGAGGATCTCAAGCAGCGGGGCACAGCAGTAACCCTGTACCTCTATCAGTTTACTTAGCTAGCCCGTTATGCCAATGATGAATATATGACAGAAAGCAAAAAGATGGAGAAATTTCTTGATGGACTTGTTCCATCTTTAAAGTGCCAACTGGTGGTCCATACTTTTCTGGATTTCAAGACACTGGTAGACAAGGCTATTATTCTAGAAAATGAGCAACGCAATATAAATGAGATTCGCAAGCACCGTATGAACCAGTCAGTACCAGTTCACAACAACAGGCCCCGAAATGAATTTCAGAGGCCTGTTGCTCCTCGACCAGCAAATCCAACACCACGACCGCAACAAAACCGCAGCATTTTCAACAACAGAGACAAAGAAGCAATATTCCATCCTGGCATCACCTGTTACGCCTATGGAGCAGAGGGGCATTATGCTAGGCAATGCCCAAAGCAGGGGAATAATGCCCACAAACCCAACAACAATGGCCGCAGTACTAATGCAGCTCCGCGACACAACAACTTCAACAACAATCACAAAAAGGGGCAGGTTAACCACGGGACATTTGAGGAAGCACAGAATGCACCGAACATCGCGTTTGGTACGTTCTCTGTCAACACAGTTAATGCTATAGTTTTATTTGATTCTGAAGCTTCCCATTCGTGCATCTCTAAAAGGTTTGCCTTGAAGAATCAGTTTTCTTTTTTGCCTTTGAAAAATTCAATGGTTATTCAGTCTCCGGGATCAAAGCAAAGCACCCAATGGTACTGCAAGGATGTGAACATTGAAATAAAAGGGATGAAGTTTCTAGCAAATCTTATTGTACTGGAAGCAGTTGATTTGGATGTTATTCTGGGAATGGACTGGTTGACCACAAATAAAGGTTTTATAGACTGCTACAATCGTACAGTGACTCTCACCAATTGTCAAGGGAAGATAGTAAAGTTTGGTACGAGGGGAATTTCTAAGTCACAAGGAAAGTTAAATCAGGTAGACATGATAGAATTAAGCAAGGTTCCTGTTGTATGTGAATACCCCGATGTATTTCCCGAGGAGCTACCAGGCATGCCACCAGATCGTGAAATCAAATTTGTTATTGAACTAGCACCTGGAACGGCACCCCTTTACAAGAAGCCCTATCGAATGGCTCCGACAGAATTGATTGAGCTGAAGAAACAAATTAAGGAATTATTGGAAAAGGGTTATGTCCGACCCAGCTCATCACCATGGGGATCGCCGGTTTTATTTGCCAAGAAAAAGGATGGTACCCTAAGGTTATCTATTGATTACAGGGCACTCAATATGGTTACTATCAAAAATAAATATCCACTACCAAGGATCAATGATCTATTCGACCAACTGGCAGAAGCCAAGGTTTTCTCAAAAATAGACTTGAGATCAGGCTACCATCAGTTAAGAATCCGATCATCAGACATACCCAAGACTGCTTTTAGCACCAGATACGGATTATATGAACTCACTGTGATGCCCTTCGGATTGACCAACGCTCCTGCTTATTTTGTACACCTCATGAACAAGGTTTTTATGAAGTATCTGCACAAATTCGTGGTGGTGTTCATTGATGACATACTTATTTATTCCAAGACGCCAGAAGAACATGAACAACATCTTCGAATAGTCCTGGAAGAATTACGGAAAAATCAACTATATGCCAAATTCAGTAAGTGTGAATTTTGGTTACGAGAAGTTGATTTTGGGGGACATGTACTGACACAGGATGGAATAGCAGTGGACCCAAGTAAGGTAAAAGCTGTCTTAGGATGGAAGCAACCCACCAACATGACTGAGGTCAGGAGTTTTCTTGGTTTGGCTGGCTTCTATCGACGATTTATTGAAGGATTCTCCACCATAGCCAAATCCATGACTCAGTTACTCAAGAAGGATAAAAAGTTTGAATGGACCGAAGCATGTGAGAAAAGTTTCCAGGAATTAAAGAAGAGGTTAACAACGGCACCTGTGCTAATCGTGTCGGATGTGCACAAGAATTTTGAAATATACTGTGACGCTTCCAGAAAGGGCCTTGGATGTGTATTAATGCAAGAAGGAAAGGTTGTAGCATATGCTTCAAGACAACTACGACGACACAAAGAAAATTATCCTTCCCATGATTTGGAACTAGCAGCTGTGATACATGCACTCAAGGAATGGCGACATTTCCTCCTTGGAAATCGATGCGAGATATACACGGATCACAAAAGTCTTAACTATATCTTCACCCAACCGGAATTAAACCTGCGACAGCGTCGCTGGCTTGAACTAATCAAGGATTATGATGTGGGAATGCATTACCATCCGGGTAAAGCAAATGTTGTGGCAGACGCCCTCAGCCGAAATCCATGCACCGACAATGACCGTGTGCAATTCTCACAGCATGAGTTCAACCAGGAATTTGCCAAACTTAACATGGTCCTAGTCACGGCAGGAACCATAGCTCGCCTAGAAGTAAAACCAACATTGGAGGATCAGATCAAGGAAACCCAGAAAGGACACCCCAGTATTGAAGGAATTAAAAGGAAAGTAAATTCAGGCAAGGCATCCGAATTTACCATTGATAGTCAGGGAATTCTATGGTACGGAAAATGATTATGCGTGCCCAATAAGGAAGAGCTAAAGCAACAAATTTTGGCAGAAGCCCATACCACTCCATACTCTATTCACCCAGGGGGGACCAAGATGTACAAAGATCTCCAGGAAAAAATTTGGTGGCACGGGATGAAAAGTGATATAGCCGTATATGTGGCATGTTGTGACTCTTGTCAGCGTATAAAAGCAGAACATCAGAGGCCAGCATGATTGTTACTGCCACTCAGAGTGGCTGAATGGAAATGGGATGAGATAGGGATGGACTTTATTGTGGGATTACCAAGGTCACGACACGGGAATGATGCTATCTGGGTTATCACAGACTTATTAACCAAGGTGGCACACTTCATTCCGGTAAAGACAACATACTTAACACAGAAGCTTGCTAAGTTATACCTCTCCCGAATTGTTTGCTTACACGGGGCACCCAAGACCATAGTCTCTGACAGAGGCACTCAGTTTGTCTCTAGGTTTTGGGATCACCTGCAGCAAGCCTTAGGAACTCACCTGGTATTCAGTACGGCGTATCACCCACAGATAGGAGGGCAGACTGAACGGGTAAATCAGATATTGGAGGACATGCTGAGAGCTTATGTTCTTACTTATGGGGTCAGCTGGGAGGATAGTTTGCCATATGCGGAATTTTCATATAACAACAGTTATCCAGCCAGTCTAAAATGTCACCCTTCGAAGCCCTATACGGACGGAGGTGTCGTACCCCACTCAATTGTTCTGAAACCGGAGATAGCCGAATCTTCGGCCCAGAGGTTCTCAAAGAAGCAGAAACAAAAGTAAAACTTATCCGGGACAGACTGAAAGCAGCTCAGAGCCATCAGAAAAGCTATTATGACCAGAAATACCGTCAGATCAGTTTTGAAACCGATGAATATGTGTATCTCAAGGTATCCTCAATGAGAGGACTACAAAGATTTAAAGTCAAGGGGAAACTGGCACCGAGATTTATTGGATCATTCAGAATAATTGCAAGGAGAGGCAAGGTTGCCTACCAACTGGAGCTACCAGCAGAATTATCAGATGTTCATGATGTATTTCACGTGTCACAGCTGAGGAGGTGTGTCAGTAACCCGGAGAAACAAGTCCAACATCAAGACCTGGATATCCAACCAGACCTCACATATAAGGAACATCCTATAATTTTTTTGGAGGAGTCTGAACGGAGGACCCGTCGGAGTGTGATAAAATTCTACAAGGTCCAGTGGAGTAATCACACCGAGAAAGAAGCAACATGGGAAAGAGAGGATCACCTGAGGACTGTGTACCCGTACCTGTTTGAGGGATAGCTGAAATCTCGGGGACGAGATTTTTCTTAAGGGGGTAGGTGTTGTAATACGCCAAAAATATTTCTATTTGATTTTCAAAATCTTTTCTTTAAAATAAAATTCTTTGGATCACTATGGCCCTATTTTTTTCTTTTCTTCTGTTTTGAAAGTCCTTTGGAATTTTCAATGAGGTTTCAAAAAAAAATTAAAATAATTCTGATTTGATGGTCTATTACTTGAGTAATTATTTTTGGAGGATCACAAATACTTTTCATTTAGAAAAGTTTTTGAATAATTAAAATAATTGCCATCAAATGGCCCATTTCATTCTTTCCAAACACTTAAAAAATTCACACAAAATTTTTCTGTCACTTTTAAATTATCACAAAAGTCATTCTCACACCCTAGGACAGTACCCAGTCTCTCTCCTCTCCATAAAAATATTTTTACCATATTTAGTAAATTCCAAAGTTGGAATTTCATTTATTCCTAGTTTCTTTGATTGACAAAGGAGCTATAATTTTTCCAACTCTTCTGCACCCACAAAAATTATCCCAGCTACTTGGCAGTACCCACACCACATTTCACCAAAAACATTCTGTTCCACAGTTCAAAATTTTCAAATTTCATTCAGTTGAAATTTGGACCAGATTCAATCTCTCTGAGCAAAACCTAATTTTAATTGCTCCAAAAATTCTGAAATTTTGCCAGCCTCTCTGTTATGCATCAACACCTTACCACAAAAATTCTCAAAAATTCCTAAAATGCCTAGAGCCATCTAGCATTTCATCATACACATGGCGTGCACACTTTAGCTACTGTTGAAAAATTCAATTAACACAGAGAAGTTCAGAAGCGGGGGCGATCGGCGTCGTGCGGTGCACTCCACCCCATCTCCTCCTCATCCACGCCTCCATTGATCTTAAATGAGTCGCCGGGGACCCCCTGGTCAGTGGCTTGCCGCTGACAACACAGGAACTGGCCGGTGCAACGGCCACTGTCCTCGGCCGCGGCGGCCAAGAGGATCGACACGGCCACCAGCCGCCATCACTTCTGCCACTGCTCCCTCGCCTACCTTCTCTCCACGCGTCGCTCTCCTCCACAGCGTTGCCTCACCGTCCAAGCCACTAGAGCCGCCTGTCAGTCGCCGAAGGCAAGCGCCGTCTGCCATGGCCGTACGGGAGTCACTCGTGGATAAGGCGATAAAGCTCGAAATTGAGCACGTTGGTGCTTCGAGGGTCTTCCATTGACCTCACTGGCACCCACCATCCAAGACCACCGACAACAAGCACCTCACCGTCCGGATTTACTCCGGTGAGATTCGGACTCCGTCGAACCGCCTCGGGCCGCCTATATAAAGGATCCCCGAGCTCCGCTCTAAGCATCCACCACCTCTACGCCCTCCCAATCAACTTTTTGCATGCCTCCCCGACCTCGGGGAGGTCTTCTTCTCAACTTCCGACCGGCCGATCCGCCTCGGATCCCCGGAACCACCCGACGCCAGTAGGCCACCTCCACCACTCAAACTTCGTCCGTAGTCCTCTGGTCCACCGTATCACTCATTCCGTGCATAAATTTGGTGTTTCCATGCCTCTCCGATGAGATCGAACACCACCCAACGCCGCCGGACTCGACCCCGCCATCGTTACGGTGCTCGCCGGCGACCGCCACCACCACCCACAGACGCAGAATCCCTCCCCGAGCACATCCCGACCATCGCCGCCCTCTGAAACGCTGGCGATCGTCGCCGGTGATCGCCGCACCTCCTCTGTACATGCGCGTGAGCGCGTTTGAAATTCAAACCTGACGGGTGGGGCCCACCCGTCAGCGTTTTAATCTTTTTCTGATTTAACTGAAAGCGTATTCTGTCCCTTTACGCTTTCTGCGCTGGAAAGCGTATTTTCCCCCGAAGCGTTTTCTGTTTTACCGCACAGGGACCTGCTAGCAAATTTTATTTTTGCAGAAAGTCCCTAGTTTTAAAACTTTAATAACTTTTTAACCACAACTCCGTTTTAATTGATTTTTTTTTTGAAAATTTTATTTTTCACTCTAGTTTTTTTTAGTATTTACTTAAAAAATATTTTCAGACAAATTTTTGTACTATTGCAAAATTTTGATTGAAATTTGAAATCGAGGAGGGAAACTTTTCCGGGAATTTCGAGGGATCACCTTCTGCCTACTTTGAGCAAGCCAAGCATTTTTGAACTTGGGATATGGTGATTACATGCATATTTGTATAAGTTGGAAATATCACCGAGTGTGAAATGGATAGGAGAACATGCATGGTCATATCATCATTGCACATTGCTTGCATTCCACTCAAGAATCTTTCTAACATGGATAAAAGCTGTGAGAATCCAGGAGTGTGTCTCCTACCTTGGACGTACCGGTGGGCACAGGTCACATTATGACACGATGGTGTCACCGTGGCATGAGAGACATGCCAGTCATAATAACAACACCTCCTGAGTCGACCAAGATCGAGTCTTGTTCTGTCAAGCCTAGCTAAATACCGTGCTGCCACTTGTCTTCCCGCGAGGGGAGTGCGGTTTAGTAAGTTGCTAACCCCTGTCCATGTGCACACCACATAGAGGGGCCATGATGAGCGTTCCATGGCCATGGACTAATGCCAGTCATCGGGTCAGGGGGCATGGGTGTATCCGGCTGGGCCGAGAGGGGGGCACCCCTTGTAATCCGCGCGTATAAATAGTGATCCCATGCTATTCGAGATGATGGTCTCCCCGACATAGAGTTTTTCTTGAATGATGCTTTGGGTGATTCCTGGCATCCGAAAAGTTAATCTGGTGTGTGCTGGTCAGGTGTGTTTTCAACCCAAAGACCGTGATGGGAATTAATCAGCGTCTCAGTGTTGACTAAAAGAAATCCTTTACTTATTGGTAAAGAGTACACCCTCTGCAGAGTTATATCTATTCGAATAGCTGTGTCCACGGTCAAGGACGTTAGCTGGGAAGGGTCAAGTGTCGGTCCCGGTGTCGGTCTTCGGAGGAAATAACTAAATTGAGCATGATTTATTTTGTAGGTTAATTATTGTCACCACTGATGTCATCATGAATATTATTGTCATCATAAATATTGTTGTGGTCTAACTCTGTTCTTCTGGGTGGAATCTGAGTATCACTTGGGATGGCTAGTCCACCTGGATACTCACTTTTATTTTTCCGGGTATCACTTGGGATGGCTAGTCCACCTGGATACTCGCTTTCATTTTTCTGGGTATCACTTGGGATGGCTATTCCACCTGGATACTCATTTATATCGTTCTGGGTATCACTTGGGATGGCTAGTCCACCTGGGTACTCAGTTTTATTTTCTTTTCTGTGTTTCACTTGGGATGGCTAGTCCACCTGGATGCTCATTTCTTTTCAAGACCTCTCGAGGCGTCGCTTTCAGACATCCGTTTGGCATTTCTTTTCAAGACCTCTCGAGGCGTCGCTTTTAGACACCCGTTTGGCATTTTTCCTGGAATTCCTCGGGCGGTCCAGCGCCCGATGTTCCATCTTATTTTCTTGGTTCATTACTAACAAGTTATATTTTTCATCCACACCATATTTATATATATCATGCCATGATTAAATTTCGGTCACATATGCATATCATTTAATCCAGCATGAGCATATGCATTCGGTATATCTTTCGTTCATAATGTTTGCGAGTACATTCCAACGTACTCACAGGCTTGTCCCTGGCTTGTTAATTTGGCCAGACCTGGAGGAAGACGAGCTTGTGGAAGAAGAGTGCGCTAGCGAGCCCGACGCTTAGAGGTGTTCCCAGTCAGTCAGCTTGTGGTCTTGGAGTCTACCACTTGTATCATCCGCAGTGCTTCCGCTTCACGAATAAATACTAAAGACTCACACTGATGCTTGGCTCTACATTATTGTATCAGTGTTGTACCATTACCACACCACTGTCATATTCCGCCACCACCATATATTGACAAGTTTGTAATAAATGTTGAGCACTCTGGCTCAACCCTGTGAAATATTATGTATGTACTGGATATCTTTATCAAGGGAGTCCACCAGTTGTGCTGATCTTGGGGCTGGTGTGACTTAGGGCTATTCTGTGATTTATTCCGGAAACATGCCCGACAATACATCACCAAAATTAACACAGACTGCTTCCCTAGTACAATCAATCTTAGCATTAACTGTATTCAAGAAAGGTCTACCAAATATAATGGGACAAAAATTGTCTTGTGGTGATCCAAGAACTAGAAAATTAGTAGGGTATTTGATCTTACCACACAAGACTTCAACATCTCTAACAATCCCAAGTGGTGAAATAGTATCTCTGTTTGCAAGCTTAATAGTAACATCAATATCTTCTATCTCAGCAGGTGCAATATCTTTCATGACTTCTTGATAAAGAAAAAATGGAATAGCACTTACGCTAGCACCAATATCACATAAACCATGATAACAATGATCTCCAATTTTAACAAAAACAACAGGCATGGCAATAGTAGGTTTGTTTTTATCTAATGTATCTGGCTTAGCAATTCTAGTTGCTTCCTCACAGAAATATATGACATGTCCATCAATTTTATCGACTAAAAGATCTTTGATCATTGCAACATTAGGTTCAACTTTAATTTGTTTAGAGGGTTTAACTGATTTAGCATTACTCTTATTAACCAAAGTTGTAGCTTTAGCATGTTCTTTAATCCTAACAGGGAAAGGAGGTTTCTCAATATAAGCAGTGGGCACAACTGGATTAACATTATAAATAATTGTCTCCTCTTTAGCTATAACAGGTTCCTCGCAATTTTATTCAATAGGTGGATGAAATTTAAACCACTTCTCCTTAGGGAGATGAACATGAGCAGCAAATGATTCACAAAAGGTAGCTACTATCTCAGAGTCAAATCCATATTTAGTACTAACTTATGAAAAGCATCGGTTTCCATAAAAGATTTAACACAATCAAACTCAAGATTTATACCCGACTCTTTACCTTTGTCGATTTCCCAATATTCGTAGTTATGTTTAATTCTTTCCAAAAGACCCCATTTGAATTCAATAGTTCTCTTTATAAAGGAGCCAGTAGAAGAAGTATCGAGCATGGATTGATCCTTATGAGAAAGCCGAGCATAAAAGTTTTGTATAATTGTTTCTCTTAAGAGCTCATGATTGGGGTATGTGTATATCATATATTTAAGCCTCCCCCAAACTTGAGTGATACTTTCTCCTTCACGAGGCTAAAAATTATATATATAATTCCGATCACGATGAACCAAATGCATAGGATAAAATTTCTGGTGAAATTCCAGCTTCAACCGGTTCCAATCCCATGTTCCAGTACCATCCAATAGCCTATACCATGTCAATGCTTTTCCCCCCAAAGATAAAGTGAATACTTTTTCTTAACTCCATCCTTGGATAAACCTGCAAGCTTAAACAATCCACAAATTTCATCTATATATATCAAGTGCATATCAGGATGTACCGTTCCATCTCCTGCATAAGGATTAGCTAGCATTTTCTCTAACATACCCGAAGGGATCTCATAATAAATATTTTCAGTAGGTTCAGTAGGTTGAGGGGCAACTCTTATTGCTTCTGGTCGAGGTGAATATACCCCGAACAACCCCTCAAAGGATTATTTTCCATAGTGACAAGTGACAGTAAATTTCAGCACGTTATAAAAATGTTTCCTTACCAAAGGCACTTTTTCTCCTCGGCAACGACGCCAGAAAAGAGTCTTGATGACCCACAAGTATATGGGATCAATCGTAGTCCTTTCGATAAGTAAGAGTGTCAAACCCAACGAGGAGCAGAAGAAAATGATAAGCGGTTTTCAGCAAGGTATTCTCTGCAAGTACTGAAAGTAGCGGTAACAGATAGTTTTATAGCAAGGTGATTCGTAACAAGTATCAAGTGAGAATAGTAACAAAGGTGCAGCAAGGCGGCCCAATCCTTTTTATAGCAAAGGACAAGCTGGAACGTTCTCTTATAATAAGCAAAGCGCTCTCGAGGACACATGGGAATTCTCGTCTAGTCACGTTCATCATGTTTAGTTGATTCGCGTTCGCTACTTTGATAATTTGATATGTGTGTGGACCGGTGCTAGGGTGCTGTTCTTACTTGAACAAGAAACCCTCTTATGATTACCCCCTCTCACAAGCATCCGCAACTACGAAAGAAGAATTAATATAAATCTAACCATAGCATGAAACATATGGATCCAAATCAGCCCCTTACGAAATTACGCATAAACTAGGGTTTAAGTTTCTGTCACTCTCGCAACCCATCATCTACTTATTACTCCTCAATGCCTTCCCTTAGGCCTAAGTATGGTGAAGTGTCATGTAGTCGACGTTCACATGACACTACTAAAGGAAGAACAACGTACATATCATCAAAATATCAAACGAATACCAACTTCTCATGATTACTTATAACAAGACTTCTCCCATGTCCTCAAGAACGAAAGTAACTACTCACAAATCATATTCATGTTCAAGATCAGAGGTGTATGGAATATGCTTAAGGATCTGAACATATAATCTTCCACCAAATAAACCAACTAGCATCAACTTCGAGATATAATCAACTCTACTAGCAATCCACATGTACCAATCTGAGGCTTTGGGACAAAGATTGAATACAAGAGATGAATTAGGGTTTGAGAGGAGATGGTGCTGGTGAAGATGTTGATGAAGATTGGTCCTTCCACGATGAGAGGATCGTTGGTGATGTCGATGGCTTCGATGTCCCCCTCTCGGGGGGAAGTTTCCCCGGCGGAATCGCTCTGCCAGAGAGCAAAATTGCACCTGCCCAGGTTCCGCCTCGAGACGGCGACGCTTCATCCCGAAAGTCTTCTTCTGATTTTTTCTAGGTCAAATGGCATCATATAGGAGAAGATGGGCACCACAGGCCTGCTGGAAGGCCCACGAGCTCATAGGGCGCGCCCTGGGGGGTAGGGCGCGCCCCGTGAGCTCGTGGCTCTCTGGTGGGTCCTGATACGTCTCCAACGTATCTATAATTTTTTATTGTTCCATCCTATTACAGTATCAATCTTGGATGTTTTATATGCAATTATATGTCATTTTATATCATTTTTGAGATTTAACCTATTAACCTAGTGACCAGTGCCAGTTGTTGTTTTCTGCTTATTTTTGGTTTTTCAGGAAATCAGTACCAAACGGAGTCCAAACGCTATGAAATTTTTTGACGATTTTTTTCTTGACAAAATACACCCTAGAAGCTTCGGGGGAGGGCAAGAAGACCTACGAGGAGGTGACAAGGCAACAGGGCGCGCCTAGGGGGTGGTCGCGCCCTGTTACCTTGTGGGCCCCACGTGGCTCCTTTTGACCTAATTCCACTTCTATAAATTCTCAAATATTGGGAAACCATCAGAGAGCCCCATGAAATAACTTTTCCGTTGCCGCAAGCTTCTGTTCATCTGCGATTCCATCTGGAGGCCTTTTCCGGCACCCTGCCGGAGGGGGAATCGATCACGGAGGGCTTCTACATCAACCTTGCTACCCTACCGATGATGTGTGAGTAGTTTACCACAGACCTATGGGTCCATAGCTAGTAGCAAGATGGCTTATTCTCTCTCTTTGATCTTCAATACCATGTTCTCCTCGGTCTTCTTGGAGTTCTATCCGATGTAATCTTCTTTTGTGGTGTGTTTGTTGGGATCCGATGAATTGTGGGTTTATGATCTGAATATTCATGATAAGTAATTGAGTCTTTTCTGAACTTTATTATGCATGATTTTTATAGCTTTGTATTTCTCTCCGATCTATCGGTTCGGTTTGGGCAACTAGATTGATTTATCTTCAGCGGGGGAGGTGCTTTGTAATGGGTTCAATCTTGCGGTGCTCTATATCCCAGTGACAGAAAGGGACAAGACACGTATTTGTATTGTTGCCATTAAGGGTAAAACGACGGGGTTTATTCATATTGATTGGGTTTACTTTGTCTACATCATGTCATCTTGCTTAAGGCGTTACTCCATTTTCATTAACTTAATACCCTAGATGCATGCTGGATAGCGGTCGATGGGTGGAGTAATAGTAGTAGATGCAGGCAGGAGTCAGTCTGCTTGTCTCGGACGTGATGCCTATATACATGACCATTGCCTTGAATATCGTCATAACTATGCGCTTTTCTATCAATTGCCCAACAGTAATTTGTCTACCCACCGTATGCTATGTGTTCGAGAGAGAAGCCTCTAGTGAAAACTATGGCCCCCGGGTCTACTAAATATACTTGCTATAATTTTCTTTCTTTTATTTTCTTTTGCAATTTATCTATCTACCACTACAAGATTTAATCCTTGCAAGTAACGAGTTCAAGGGGATTGTCGACCCTCTTGCCCGCGTTGGGTGCAAGTATTTGTTTTTGTGTGTGCAGGTGCTGCTCACGAGGCTTTGCGTGATTCTCCTATTGGTTCGATAACCTTGGTTCTCACTGAGGGAAATACTTATCTCTACTATGCTGCATCTCCTCTCCTCTTCGGGGAAAATCCCAACGCAGCTCACAAGTAGCAGGAAGAATTTCTGGCGCTGTTCCCGGGGAGACATCATCAAAACCTATCAAGTACCTTCACACAAACTATCATCTACTTGCTCTACTTTTTATTTGCCTTTTTATTTGCATTTGCCTCTCATTTTCATCTCCCCCACTTCTCATAAAAATACAAAAAACACAAAAATATTTTTATTTGCTTTTTTGCTTGCTTGAAGTTGCTACCATGTCTGAATTTGTTATCGCTAAGGGTGAAAGTGAGGACAGTAAGACTCCTAAGATGGAATCTCTCATAAATTTGGATACTAAAACTTTTGTGACGGGAAGTGGGAATATCATAGGAAAAAGTCTTATTCAAGAATTCTTCACTTGTACTGGAACATTGGTTTGTAATGATATTCCTGTTCTTAAAAGAACCAATAGTTATGACCAAGCTATTGCTGCACTCGTTATTAAACTTGAAAGAAGATTTATGCATACTCACCCTACTTTGCAAAGATTATTCTATGAATTGCCTGTCATAAACAACCCTAAGGCTAAAAAGATAACCACTCTTATTCTCATGAATGAATTTGACTATATAGTACGAGAAGAGAGAAATCTTTGACTTTTATAATGTGAGGTACGAACATCCTATGATAGATGAAATTTTGTGTGATAGAGACTTTTTGAGGGGTTATGTGTCTCGTGATCGTCATGCTTTTGAGGAAATGCTAAAAAGAAAGTTCCCCATTTACATGTAATCCAACAAGTGTTCAATGGTATTAACCATCAATATTCTTGGATCGTAAAAGGGAATCAACAAGGTTTTGAAGAGGGATGTCTTGAAAATGCTAAAATCTTAATAGATGATGAGTTCACCATTACTTATGAAAAGTTTCCTGATGAAACTACTGAAGAGACAATTACTGCAAATAACCCATCTAAATTGGCAAAAACTAAGGATGACAATACTTGAAACAATGCATTATGCCTAGCTAGGGGCATAAAACAATAGCGCTTGTTGGGAGGCAACCCAATATTTATCTTTATTGCACTTTTTATTTTTCTTATGTCACACAATTATAGCTACTGTTATGATTGTGTTTTTATCTTTTAATTAGTGTTTGTGCCAAATAATGCCTTTAGGATGATTTGGATGATAATATAATTAATGCTGTTTGAAAACAGGAATTTTTTCACCCAGTATTTGATTTTACGTTTTTTACTGGAATGTCAGAAAAATATGAAATTTTTACACAGTATTGGTATATGAATTTTTTACGTTGTCCTAAGTTTTCAGAATTTTTGGAGTTACATAAGTATGTTTTTTATTTAGATCTTTACAGACTGTTATGTTTTAGACAGATTCTGTTTTCTATTGCATAGTTCGCTTATTTTAATGATGCTATGGATTAGATCGGGGGGTATAAGTCATGGAGAAGTTAGAGTACAGTAGAATTATGGAAGAATTAAATATGAATCAATTTACAACAGTACCTAAAGTTTAAGATTTATTTGTTATACTAACGGATCTCACGAGGTTTCTGTTGAGTTTTGTGTGCTGAAGTTTTCAAGTTTTGGGTGAGATCACGTGGATGAAGGAATAAGGAGCGGCAAGACCCTAAGCTTGGGGATGTCCAAGGCACCCCAAGGTAATATTCAAGGAAGACCCAAGTGTCGATGGTAAAACCGGCAGACCTCGGGGTAAGGGGTCCCGAGCTGTGGATCTCGGATCAATGGTAACAGGAACAAAGGAGACAGTATTTACACAGGTTCGGGCCCTCTCGAAGAGGTAATACCCTACGTCCTGCTTTGATTATATTGATGATGAAGTATCGAGTACAAGCTTGATCTAGCTCGAGATCGTAAAGAGAGATCTAACCCTAAGGCTAGGTGAATGGTAATTGTGATTCGGTCCCCTCTACGGGCTAAACCCCCTGGCTTATATACACGCCAGGTAGGGTATCTAGGGTTACAACGAGCTGCTATACAAACGGTTTTTACCCATTTTCCATGACAGAGTTTTAAACCGTCGCCTTGCATGTGTGTGCGATAGGGGGGGTCTTCCCACACGACCCAGAAACCGTCGGCGATAGGGAGCACACAAGCATACGTTTCGCAGAACTAAGCGTATGCGATGCCCGATCTATCCCAAACGCGACTCGTCACACAACTGTTTGTGATCTATCTGTCGTGGTTTTCTCAGGGCAGGTGCCAAAGGATGGCTAAACGTATGGGGCGGCAAGGCTACGGTGGAGATCCGGGACTGGATTGGGCAACAGCACACGGTGGTTTACCCAGGTTCGGGGCCCTCGCGTGGAGGTAAAACCCCTACTCCTGCATGTCGGATGTATATGCGGTGTATATGGTAGTACAGAGTTGCTCCTAGAGCTGTATTAGAGGAGGAGGCAGGAGACAGTGAGCGCTCTGCTCTTTTCCTCATGTGAGTGTGTGAGAAAATGGGAGGGAGTGAGAGATGACTGTGTGTGAGTCGTGAGAGTGCTTGAGAGTATGTGCGTGAGTGAATCTAAGTGTGAGTGAGCTCCCTGGGTGTCATGCCCAATATGCGGTCCTATTCTCAAGGGACTCGAAGGTCCCACTAAGGATAGAAGCGCATATCGGAGACGCTTCGCAAGGTGGATATCGTTACATCATACCATGTACTGAACAGATGAGAATACCAGATAAAGGCTTACACTCGCCACAAGCTACAGCATGAATACATGAATACAACAGTACATATCAAACATCATACAGGAGAGCAGGATCTGACTACGGATGAAATCAAACAAAAAAGAAGAACGACGTCCACCCTGCTAGTCCCAGGCTGCCAACCGGGAACCCATCCTACGATCGACAAAGAAGAAGAAGCAGAAGTAGAACTCCAAAAGAACAAGCAGCGCTCTCACGTCAAATCATCGCTTTACCTATACCTGCACCTGTTGTTGTAGTAAACTGTGAGCCACGAGGACTCAGCAATCACATAACCATGGGTAGCAAGACTATCAAAGCTTAATGGGTATGGAATGGTTAAGTGGGGAGGTTGCAGCAAGCACTAAGCATTGTATGGTGGCTAACCTACGATTACAAGAATAAGAAGAGTAACTACGCATAACGGTCACAAACTAATAATGATCAAGAAGTGATCCTGAACACCTACTTACGAGTACAAACATAACCCCACCGTGTTCTCTTCCCGAACTCCCTCGAAAAGAGACGATCACGGTTACGCACGCGGTTGGTGTATTTTAATTAGATTTAGTTTCAAGTTCTCTACAACCGGAGGTTATAAATTTCCAAGTCGCCACATAACCGCGGGCACGGCTCTCCGAAAGATTTAACCCTGCAGGGGTGCTCCAAGTAGTCCATTATAAATTACCACACGCATCCGATGGAAGATCCTCACACCGTGATAACACGATGCTTACGATAAGGAATCCCGGTGGACAAGCCACTCGTCAAAGGTAAAACTAAACCAGCAAGACCTCCCGGTGCGCCGACGATCCCGATAGGAGCCGCACGTATCTCGTTCTCAGGGCACACCGGATGGGCAAGACGTCGGGTTGGCTGAGACCCCGGTTGCCCAGGGGGCGCTGGACATCGCCCGATTTGTACCAGCACCATCAGCACTGGCCCCCCTGTATTATGTGGAATTAAGAATCCTTGAGGTGATCAGCCCCTATGAATTAATTAATTAATTTTAGTATTATTATGTTGGCAAATTTAAAACCAATGTTGGGCCTTGCTGGAGAAGTCTTATCCTAAAACGAATGATCAGGGGGGTTCCCATATGCCCCACATGTGTTAGAAGCGCTCATCAAGGAACATAACACCGATATTACGGAAACTAGGGTGGCATGAGTGGAACAAAACACCAGGCAAAAGGCCGAGCCTTCCACCCACAACCAAGTATATAGATGCATTAATTAAATAAGAGATATTGTGATATCCCATGATATCCATGTCCCAACATGGAACAACCTGCAACTGCACCTGCAACTAGCAATGCTATAAGAGGGGTTGAGCAAGCGGTAACTTAGCCAAAGAACGGTTTGCTGGGATGGTGGAAAGTTAGAGGTTGTATCATGGCAATTTGGGAGGCTGACAAACAAGTGGTAGGTAGCGAGACATAGCGATAGCATCGAGACAACTAGCAAGCAAAGATAGTAGTGATATCCAAGGTAATGGTCATCTTGCCTGAAATCCCGCTACGAAGAAGAACGAATCCATGAAGAAGACGAACACGCGTAGTCGAACGAATCCTCACACTTCGCAACATAACCGGGACTATCAAGAAGAAGCACAACCGGAAAGAAGGAAACAACATGGTAAACACACAAGCATAATCATGGCATGATGCACAACAAAGTATGATGCATGTCAAGTTCAAGGATGCATGGCATGGCAAAACGCAACAACCAAATACTACACAATAAGTGAAGCTCAATATGCAACGAGTTGCATATTGACGAAACTCCACAACAATTATTTAGTTCACTCCTGTTTATGTACACAACAAGATTAAATGTTGTTAAACATGGCAAGAGGTGAAGCACAAGTCAACTACCTATCTAGGCAATTTAAATGAGGCCGGAAACAACACATAACAATTCTGGAAAATCCCCATATGCAATTTTCAAATTTACTACTGTTCTGCCTAAAACACAATTTTATTGTTGTTAGAAAGCAAAACAAAGTGCACCATGTTAATCTACACATTTTCCTACCCAAATTACATATAAAGTTTATTTAATTCGGAGCTACGGTTATTTAGGTATGAAATAAATCATTTTAGCATGTCATTTATGCAAATTAATGCAAACAGCAATTTTAAACATTTTTAACAAGGATGAAAGTTGGATATTGTGAAACTACATGAAATTCTGAGCATTTTACATATATGACATGATTTATTTGGATGCATGGTTATTTAGTTATTGGCAATGCAAATCAGTGGCATTTCTGTAAGTATGCATGTCCTGGAAAAATGCTAAAATCGCGGAGCTGGGAAAAAAATAGGAACTAGGCCGAATTGCAGCACAGTGCAGCAGCCCAGGAGGATCTGGCCCAAGCGCGTGTGACAGCGTTGAAAAAGAAATAGAGGAAAAAATATGAGGCGCCTGGGACTCGATCCCAGGACCTCCTGGACAGGGCAAGGATTTCCAGCCAGTCCGGTTACTACTGTGCTTGAGGAGAAACATAGTGGCAAATCTAAATAACCTCTACAAGCCAGAATGGATCTAGGAAAAGAACGAAGTTTCAGTTATGAAGGAAGTTGATCACAGCGGGGAAACAAAGAGGCCGGCGGCTGTGGCGATGCTGGCCCTTGGCTGGCTGCGGAAGCGGAAGGAGCTGGGCGCCACTGGCCTCGGCCCTTGTGCACACGCGGGCGTGGTCGAGGCAGGGGATCGAGCAGGCTGCTGGAGGCAACGCTCAAACTCGAGCTACAGGGCGACAGCGGCGACGGTCCTCACCGGAGCCGAGGAAGAGGAGAGCTGCAGGGGCGGGGATGGGCGGATCCGGCACAGACGAGGTCGGGGACGGAACGGAGGCGAGCTCCAGCAGGGTTAGGACGCCGGCGGCGTTCCATGGCATCCTTGACGGTGCTGTGAAGACAAGAGATAGAGAGAGCAGCGTGAGAAAGAGCCATGGAGGAAGAGGAGAAAGAGAAGGGAGAAGCAGGGGCACACAACGACCTGCGGGGCTTCGGTCGGCGGCGAAGCTGGCTGGAACGGGAGGAGGCTCGGGCACGAACAGCGCGAGTTGAATTCCCCCGGCGGGGTTGACGAACTTGAGGCGCTCGGGCACCATGGCTGCTCGAACTCCCTGTGAACAAACAGAGAGCGAGAGAGATGAGAGACCGGAGGGAGAGCGAGAAGGAAACAGGGGAAGGGCGTCGTGGGCATGGAGGATAGGGACAGCGAGGTCGGGCGGCGCTCGGGGCTGCTGCTGCTTGGGTGGCCGGCGACGGGGCTGACGAAGTGGCCATCGGGGTCGCGGAGGACAGCGTGGAGGCACGGTTGAAGGAGGCTCGGGCGCTCAGGAGCTCGCCCGTGCGTGGAGGTGGCGGCGCGGCGCGTTGGTTGGATCGAAGCACGGAAGGAGGGGTGGCCAAGTGGTGGCTTGGGCTGCTGGTTGGCTGCTGCGGTGGGCAAGGCAAGGAGGAGACCAGGGGTGGCGACGCACTGGATCGAGGAGGGGCAGTGGAGAGTGCTGGCTGGTGGTTTTGGATCGGGAGGGATTCCGAGGAAGGAGGAGGCTGGTCGGGCTCAGTGGTTGGCTGCGTGAGGATTCCAAAGAGAAGTTGGAGTTGCGGCGGCTCGATGGGACTGATGGGACAACTCCCTAGGATCTAGGGTTAGTCCATTATATATAGCAAGTGGGTTAGATTTGGGGCTATTTGGTCCCTCCGATCGTAATCGGACGGTCCGGAAAAAAAATAGGTTAGGGGAGATCAATGAAGAGACCAAAGATGGTTGGGGTATTGATGCGGAGCATCCTACGGTCACCCCCATGGACCCACCTACGCCTCCCAAGCACCAAGAGGACCAATGACTCGAGCACGTGCAAGACCTCTCGAAAACGAGGTGACATCACTCCTTAACAAACTACCATATTACTCGTGTGAGACATGGCTACTGCCTCATTCCGGAATGCTATGTGTGCTTAGGTACCAAGAGGACCCTCTCGGAGAAGCCCATAACAATGGACAAGTCGCCAAGTACTCGGATGTAGAAGCACGAGAAGAGGAAGTGCTGCTGAGCATCAGCAGCCGGACATCCGGCCTACGGCCCAGACATCCGGCCCCTGGGGACTACAACAGCATCACCAGAACAGCCACCGCCAAGTCTCCTGGCCTCGGACATCCGGCCCGTCCACCCCGGACATCCGGGCCCCTGCCGGAAATCCGGCACCCCTATACAGTAGGTTGACCACTTCAGCCCGGACATCCGCCCCCAAGCCCGGACATCCGGCACCCTGACGAACCACCGGACATCCGGCCTGACGCTGGACATCCGGCCCGACGCCCGCATATCTTCGGCCCACAGGCCCATGTACCTCCCCCAACTCGCCCCAATTTGTACTAGCACTATATAAGGACCTCCTCCTGCTCCATCTAGGGTTAGCAAAGTAGATAGCTCTTTGAGATAGAGCTTTGCTCATTCATACCTCTCCCATGGAGATCAAGACCTTCATGAGACCCATGTGAGAAGATCCTCTACGGATTCAAGACCTCGACTCCTTCGCGGATCGGGACGAACTAGCTACCCTGTATCCTCCTTTGTTGGATTTGGACCTTTGTATCCCTCTATGTGTATGTGGATCTAGTGCATGTGTGATTGGATCTTGTTTATTTGAGTGTTCTTCTTGTGTTCTTCGTGGATTTGCTCCTTTTCCCCCCCTCCTAAGTGTGAAAAGATCGTCATCTAGGGTTCCACCCTACATCATCTTGGATCAGAGCCACGTTGATTCACACTTTGGAGTTCTTCCCCTCCACTTTCTAGCCCCAATTTTGTTGATTTTACCCAACTTCGAAAATTCCCCACAAAAATAGCCATACCAATTTTTTTTTGTGATTTGTGAGTTTGATGATGTTTTGTTGATTTGGATCCATGGATTTGCTTGGTTTCGAGTGGATCTAGCTTTCCCCCATATTTTCCCCACTTTCCATCCACAAAATCGTCCGAATTTTGCCTCCAATTTTTCTTTCTCCACTTGTTCTTTGCGTTCATCCACGGATCTGGCAGCCCGGACATCTGGCCCGATAGCCCGGACATCCGGCACCCCGGACATCTGGCCAAAAGGCCCGAACATCCGGCCCCTGGGCACCAGCACGCCAACACTTTGCCATTTCTTCCCTTTTTCGCCTTTTCCCACCGTTTCTTCCGCAACCCCTTGAGCCACTCCACCACCGAGTTCCATCAACCATCACCTTGTGCCATTTGAGATTTTGAGCCACGGATTTTCCATTTCCTAACGTGTTTCGGCTACTTAGGAACGGTTCGACATCGACATCACCGACGTTCATCATCGCCACGGGACTCTACATCGACAACACCAACTCCACCTTTGTGATACCCTAACCGTAAGCAAGGACGGTAACATCGACGACAACTTGTTCATATACTTGCCATTGCATTGTGAGACCCCGAGACCATCTTTTGCGTAGCTTTCCCACGAGACTAGCCATTTGAGTATTGCCGGGAAATGCTACTTGTGCACTTTAGTGATATCGATCCGCATAGCTATCATAGCGTGCATACATACACATATCATCTCTTGTGCCAAAATTTGGTTCCCGCTTATACATCATTGCTATCTTCGTTTGAGCATTTCGCATAAGTGGCCAAAGGAAACCATCAAAAGAAAGAGAAGCTTTTTAGCAAAAGAGAAAGACCAACAAGCTTGTAAGCAATAGCCATAGCATCGCCACATTACATAGCACATTTGATCATCTTGGATCATTGTGACAAGTTCACCGGGAATCATACATACATAGCACAAGTGAGATAGAAAGCAATACATTTTGTCTCTTATAGGTTGTGCACAAGTTTGTATCCGCCTATTAAGCAAGCGTGCTAGTGTCTCTCTCGTGTTGTGCAACAAGAGCATTTTCCGTGGATTCCACATTTTGAGCTCACTCCTTGGTTGCACGACCTCCTTTATCTATCCGTGCGTGTGTTTCCGTGTGCTACTTATTGCTATTGGTCTACTCGTTACACTTGCGAACTTGTGAATCTTTTTCAACATTATTGATATCTTGCCTGCAATTGCAGAAATTTTGTGCCACCATCCTAACCAAACTCCTCCAAAAGCTTTACTTGTGTAGGTGTGAGATTGACTCGATCCGGTACCAATTGCACTATTTCCATAATACCATATTGGGTGATCATTGATCCATCTTCAACATTGGATAAGGTACATTGGTCTAGTTCATTTCTTTCTTCCACTAACACTTGTTTGAGAATCATGGATAGGCCGAGCACTTCTATCAATCCCCTCTTCGATGAGCAAGAAGACGCACCGAACAACTACGTCACCAAGGCTCACCTCTTCGGCGTCCAACGAGCATTACATCAAGAGAGCGAAGCATTGGGCGAATGACTTGAACAACTCACCTCGGACTTTCGACAAACCCTTGATGACAAGCTATCATCTCAAATGGAAGAGTTCCGAACCATGATGGTCAACCACACTTCTTCCACTTCGTCTTCATCAAGATCAAGACAGCGCCATTCGAGCCGATACTCTTCGGACACTTCTTCGGATGCAAGTCTTCCACGAGCACGCTCTCATCGCTCTCAAGAACATGACGACCGGCAAGATTCAAGAAACCCATTCCATGGCAATGGTTTGCAAGACCGCCTTCGAGAGCACGAACGACAAAAATGACAAGCACAAGCCAACGGGACCAAGATCAAGTTCAAGAACGCCAACGTCAAGTGCACCAAGACGACGACGCCCTACACCAAGAACGACAACGTCGTGAGGAGCAAGCACTTGAAGCTCAACATGCCCTACGCGAAGCAACTCGCAATGTCGCCGAACGCAACCGCCGCGTGCGTGAACAAGAAGAAGCCGCATGACTTGAGGAGCGCCAAGAGATGCGGAACCGTGCGCGTATCCCAAGGCCACCACGTCAAGCCAATCAAGATGACCATGAGGAAGAAGAGCTAGAAGAACAACCTCCACGGCACGAGCGTCATCGCAACCGCCGACAACGCAATGAGGAGCGCTACGGCAAGCTCAAGTTTAACATGCCTAAATTCTCCGGTGGAAATGATCCCGAAGAATACCTTTCATGGGCGTTGAAGGTCGACAAGATATTTCGTCTTCACAACTACGAAGAGGAAAAGAAGATCGCCATGGCATCGCTTGAGTTCCAAGACTATGTTCTCATTTGGTGGGAGCAAGTGATCGAACGACGCCAACAGCAAGGCGAACCACCCATCACCACTTGGAATCAAATGAAGGATGTCATGCGAGCTTGTTTTGTGCCTACACACTATAGCCGTGACCTCTTCAAGAAACTTCAACTCCTCAAGCAAGGCACCAAGTCGGTTGAAGCATACTACCAAGAGATGGAAATTGCAATGATACGAGCCAATGTCAAGGATGATGATGAACAAACAATGGCACGTTTCTTGAATGGCCTCAACTATCCCATCAAGAAAATTGCGGACTTCCAACCGTACTCCAACCTCCTCGAGTTAGTGCACCAAGCAACCAAAGCGGAGCAACAAGTACAAGAAGACTACAAGTACTCCAAGTACTCTTCCAAGACCTACGGTTCCTACACTCAAGCTTCAACAATTTCTACAACTCCTTCCACGACTCGAGCTACACCAAGTACCGGCGACAAGTCAAGCTCCAAGCAACCAACGACATCTTCGAGTCGTCTTCCTACTAGTACAAGCAACTCCAAGCAAAGAGCTTCGTCGTCAACAACTCCTTCAGATGCCACCGACAAATCAAGTGACATCAAGTGCTTTACATGCATAGGCTGAGGCCACAAGTCCTTCGAGTGTCCAACAAGACGCACTATGATCATGAACGCCGACGGCACCTACGATTCCATGAGCGAAGATGAAATGGACGCCATCGAGCAAGTGGCCATGCACCGCCAAGTGAATGAAGATGAAGATGCTCAAATCTTTTGCGATAATGATTCAAGCCCCGATCTTGTTGTCTCCAAGGTCTTGACACTCCAACAACATCAAGACGAAGACCAACGTTGCCACATCTTTCATACCAAGGTAGGTATTCAAGGACGTTCCGTCAAGGTCATCATCGACGGCGGAAGTTGCCACAACTTGGCAAGTGATGAGTTATGTTCCAAGCTCCAATTGGTAAAGAAGAAGCACCCTCGCCCCTATAAGGTCCAATGGTTTAGCGACTCCGGCACCATTCAAGTGGAGCACACCGTCCAAGTATCCTTCAAGATCGGCGCCTACGAAGATACATTGGAATGTGATGTGGTTCCCATGTCCGTATGCCATCTCCTCCTTGGAAGACCTTGGCAATTCGACCGCGGCGTCATCCACAACGGACGGACCAATCACTATAGCTTCAGGATGAAGGGCAAGGAATTCGTTCCTCGACCTATGGCACCAAGTCAAGTCATCGCGGACAAGCAAGCATCTACCCATCATGGAGAGAAAAGTGAGCGAGTGAACCACCAAAAAGAGAGTGAGCGCAACAAGCCAAACATGAGTGACTCCACGATGAGCGACAAGAGAGACCTAGTTTTTTTAGCCACCAAAAGAGAATTGAGCGATGTGAGTGAGAGCCCATCAAGTGTTCTTCACTTTGTGCTTGTGTGCAAAGATGAAGTGGTGCGGACTAATACTTCACAACATCTTCCTTTGGTATTGTCTCATTTATTGCAGGAATACGCGGACGTGTTTCCCGATGAGCTACCACCCGGACTTCCTCCACTCCGCGGAATCGAACACCGTATAGACCTCATTCCCGGCGCACCTCTACCAAACAAGGCACCTTACCGCGTCAACCCCGACGAGACCAAAGAGATCCAACAGCAAGTCCAACATCTCATGGAGAATGGGTATGTACGCGAGAGCTTGAGCCCTTGTGCCGTTCCGGTCATTCTTGTGCCTAAGAAAGATGGTACTTATCGCATGTGTTCCGATTGCCGCCCTATAAATGCTATCACCGTTAGATATCGCCATCCCATTCCACGCCTAGATGACATGCTAGATGAACTTAGTGGAGCCCCAATTTTCTCTAAAATTGAACTTAAAAGTGGCTATTATCAAATTCGCATGCCAGAAGGTGATGAATGGAAAACGGCTTTCAAAACCAAATTTGGCTTGTATGAATGGTTCGTCATGCCAATGGGCTTATCGCAAGCTCCTAGCACTTTTATGTGTGTGATGCATTATGTTCTTCGCAAATACATTGGCATTTGTGTTGTGGTTTACTTTGATGACATCCTTGTGTTTAGTGAAACTCTTGAAGCTCATGTCAAACACCTTCGAGACGTATTGCAAGTTCTTAGAGACGAGCGACTTTATGCTAACATGGAAAAATGCACTTTTGGTGTTGATAAGCTTGTTTTCTTGGGCTTTGTTGTCTCCTCCAAGGGTGTTCAAGTGGATGAAACTAAAATTGATGCTATTAAGAATTGGCCACAACCAACCAATTTGCTTCAAGTGCGTAGTTTCCTTGGCTTAGCCGGATTTTATCGTCGCTTTGTGAAGGATTTTAGTACCATTGCATCACCGTTGCACGCATTGAGTAAGAAGAATGCACCATTTGTTTGGGGTCCATCTCAAGATGCTGCATTTCATGAGCTTAAAAACTTGCTTACACATGCTCCATTACTTGCATTACCAAACTTTGAGAAAACTTTTGAAGTGCATTGTGACGCTAGTGGTAATGGTATTGGTGGTATGTTAATGCAAGAGAAATGACCCATTGCATATTTTAGTGAGAAGCTCTCCGGCGCGCAACTTAACTACCCCATCTATGACAAAGAGTTATATGCTTTAGTGAGAGTCTTGCATGTGTGGGAACATTATCTCCGTCCACATGAGTTTGTCATCCATACGGATCATGAAACGCTTAAGTACCTTAAGGGGCAAACCAAATTGAACAAGCGTCATGCTAAATGGAGTGAGTTCATTGAGTCATTTCCTTATGTTATCAAGTATATCAAAGGTAAGGAAAATGTTGTGGCGGACGCCCTTTCCCGCAAGTGCATGTTGGTTACCCAACTTGAGTTGAATGTTATAGGATTTGAGCACATTAAAGACTTGTATGCGCATGATGCATCATTTTCGATTCCTTATGCCAAATGTTTACCACATAAAACTTGGGAGCAGTATTACTTGAAGGATGGTTACCTTATGAAAGCTAACAAACTTTGTATTCCCGAGTCTTCTCTCCGTTTGCTACTTTTGCAAGAAGCTCATGGTGGAGGACTAATGGGACATTTTGGATGCGACAAGACCTTCGCTACGCTCTCCAAGAACTACTTTTGGCCAAAGATGTTTCGAGACGTTTCTCGCTACACCAACCGGTGCTCTACATGCCGCAAAGCTAAGTCCAAAACTCAATCTCATGGCCTTTATATGCCTCTTCCTATTCCATATCATCCATGGGAAGATATTAGTATGGATTTCGTGCTTGGTTTGCCTCGCACTCAAAATGGCAAAGATTCCGTATTTGTTGTTGTGGACCGTTTCTCTAAGATGGCACATTTCATTCCTTGCAACAAGATAGACGATGCTTCACATGTTGCAAATCTCTTTTGTAGGGAAATCTTGAGATTGCATGGAGTGCCCAAGACGATTGTATCGGACCGCGACGTCAAGTTCCTAAGCTACTTTTGGAAGACCCTATGCGCCAAGCTCGGAATCAAGCTCCTCTTCTCTTCGGCATATCACCCACAAACCGATGGCCAAACGGAGGTCACGAACCGGACGTTATCCACACTCCTTCGCGTGTTGATCAAGACGAACATACGGGAGTGGGAAGAATGCTTGCCCATCGCCGAGTTCGCCTACAACCGAGCAAGACACTCTATTGCCGGCAAGTCCCCCTTCGAGGTCGTCTACGGTTTCAACCCTTTGTCACCATTGGACATCCTACCGCTACCGCTACAAGAGCGAACCGACATGGACGCGAGTGCACGAGCGAGTTACCTCAAGAAGATGCATGAAGATACAAGGCACATGATCGAGCGCCAAATACAACGTCTCGCGACCAAGGTCAACATCAACAAGCACCCCATGGTGTTCAACCCCAGAGATCTTGTGTGGCTACACCTTCGCAAGGAACGCTTCCCCAACGAAGGCAAGTCCAAACTACTTCCTCGAGCCGATGGACCATTCAAGGTGCTAGCATGCTACAACGACAATGCATACAAGATCGACATCCCTCATGACAAGTACAACGTGAGCGACATCTTCAACGTCAAGGATTTATCTCCCATCCATGGTGATGTGGATTCCGATCCGAGGACGGATCTTTCCCAAGGGGGGGGGGAGATGATGCGGAGCATCCTACAGTCATCCCCATGGACCCACCTACGTCTCCCCAAGCACCAAGAGGACCAATGACTCGAGCACGTGCAAGAGCTCTCGAAAACGAGGTGACATCACTCCTTAACGAACTACCATATGACTCGTGCGAGACATGGCTACTGCCTCATTCCGGAATGCTATGTGTGCTTAGGTACCAAGAGGACCCTCTCGGAGAAGCCCGGAACAATGCACAAGTCACCAAGTACTCGGATGAAGAAGCACGAGAAGAGGAAGTGCTGCTGAGCATCAGCAGCCGAACATCCGGCCTACGGCCCGGACATCCGGCCCCTGGGGACTACAACAGCATCACCAGAACAGCCGCCGCCAAGTCTCCAGGCACCGGACATCCGGCCCCGCAACCGGACATCCGGCCCGTCCACCCCGGACATCCGGGCCCCTGCCGGAAATCCGGCGCCCCTATACAGTACGTTGACCACTTCAGCCCGGACATCCGGCCCCCAAGCCCGGACATCCGGCACCCTGACGAACCGCCGGACATCCGGCCTGACGCCGGACATCCGGCCCGATGCCCGCGTATCTTCGGCCCACAGGCCCATATACCTCCCCCAACTCGCCCCAATTTGTACTAGCACTATATAAGGACCTCCTCCTCCTCCATCTAGGGTTAGCAAAGTAGATAGCTCTTTGAGATAGAGCTTTGCTCATCCATACCTCTCCCATGGAGATCAAGACCTCCATGAGACCCATGTGAGAAGATCCTCTACGGATTCAAGACCTCGACTCCTTCGCGGATCGGGACGAACTAGCTACCGTGTATCCTCCTTTCTTGGATTTGGACCTTTGTATCCCTCTATGTGTATGTGGATCTAGTGCATGCGTGATTGGATCTTGTCTATTTGAGTGTTCTTCTTGTGTTCTTCGTGGATTTGCTCCTCCCCCCTCCTAAGTGTTAAAAGATCGTCATCTAGGGTTCCACCCTACATCAGGTATTTTGGGTTTGATCCGGACCCATCGGTCACGACTAGGTGGTTCGGGTCCGAGGGGAGTTTTCCAGACTAGGTTGCAAGTCGGTGTGTGGCTGTGCAGAGATATTAGGCGGTGAGACAAGAGGGAAAGAAACGGCCCGGTTGGACTGAGAAAGGTCAACAGAGGCAAAAGGAGAAGCGGCAACTACGAACGAATGCAAGTTTTGAAAAATGACGGTAACGAAGTGCCGATGCAATGCGAATGATGCGATGATGAATGCAACAAATAAATAATCAACGCGGCTATCATGAAAAACATGGAAGGCATCTGGAGCATCGGTCTCGGGCTGTCACACTGGGTCACCTTATAAAGCGGTGCCCAGGGGACAAGAGGCGGCCCACACGGCCTAACTACACTATTTGAGGTGTCATATGACGAAGGCTATAGTGCGCCACTATTGGTCAACAGTGTTGGACTATTGGGGTGCAGTGAAGTGATGCATGACGCCTGCTATAGTGTCTTCCCGTCATGTCTGATGGGACGCTAAAGTTCACCTCGCGCAGCGCGCCGGCTGGAGCAGCCGGACGGGCAGCCGGCTGGGGCAGCCGGCTGGAGAGCCGGCCGGAGCAGCCGGGCGGACCGAGGGGCGTTGGCCGCCTCGATGTTTTGAAATGTCATCTTGTCTCCTTGAGCCTACTCAGGGGTCATCCCCCCGACAGTAGCCTCCGAGCCTCCGGGCGACTTGAAGAGTCGGGCGGAGGGTGTTCAATGATGTCGTTGCAGAGCTTGTCGATGACAGCCGGCTGCGAGCTTGCAGCCGGCACGGCTTGTTTCCAGTGGGGCCGCGCCAGCGCACCCACTGGGTGTAGCCTCCGAGCCTCCGGGCGACTCGAAGAGTCGGGCGGAGGGTCCTTGGAGTTTGTTGCACCAGATGGGCGCGGAGCGCCGCCGGGCGACGCGGAGTCCGCCGGCTGGTGGGCGAGAGGCGCCGCCGGGTGTGGAGCGGAGTCCGCCGGCATGTGGGCGCGGGGCGCCGCCGGGCACGGACGCGGAGTCCGCCGGCAGATGGGCGCGGGGCGCCGCCGGGCGCGGACGCGGAGTCCGCCGGCAGATGGGCGCGGGGCGCCGCCGGGCGCGGACGCGGAGTCCGCCGGCAGATGGGCGCGGGGCATCGCCGTGCGCGGACGTGGAGTCCGCCGGCATGAGGGCGTGGAGCGCCGCCGGGCGCAGACGCAGAGTCCGCCGGTATGTGGGGTGGAGCGCCGCCGGGCGCGGACGCGGAGTCCGCCGGCATGAGGTCGCGGAGCGCCGCCGGGCGCGGATGCGGAGTCCGCCGGCATGTGGGCGCGGGGCGCCGCCAGGCGCAGACGGGGAGTCCGCCGGCAGATGGGCGCGGGGCGCGGCCGGGCGCGGACGCGAAGTCCGCCGGCAGATGGGCGCGGGGCGCCGCCGGGCGCGGACGCGGAGTCCGCCGGCAGATGGGCGCGGGGCGCCGCCGGGTGCGGACGCGGAGTCCGCTGGCATGAGGGCGTCGAGCGCCGCCGGGTGCGGACGCGGAGTTCGCTGGCATGAGGGCGTGGAGGGCCGCCGGGCGCGGACGCGGAGTCTGCCGGTATGTGGGCGCGGAGCGCCGCCGGGCGCGGACGCGGAGTCCACCGGCATGAGGGCGTGGAGCACCGCCGGGCGCGGACGCGGAGTCCGCCGGCATGTGGGCGCGGAGCGCCGCCGGGCGCGGACGCGGAGTCTGCCGGCATGAGGGCGCGGAGCGCCACCGGGCGCGGACGCGGAGTCCACCGGCAGAAGGGCGCGGAGCGCCTTGCTGTCTCACCAGTGGGGGCGCGCCAGTGCACCCACTGGGTGTAGCCTCCGAGCCTCCGGGCGACTCTATGAGTCGGGCTGAGGGTCTTCATTGTTGTTGGAGCGGACGGTGGCATCGAGGATGCCGGTGGCAGCTGGCGGCGGGCCTGCAACCGGCGAGGCATTTTCCCAGCGGGGTGCGCCGGCGCAACCACTGGGTGTAGCCTCCGAGCCTCCGGGCGAGGAGGAGGGAAGGGTCGCCACGGAAATGATCATGCAAAGACAAAGTTAGCCAGCGCAGATATATCACATGTTTGGTTTTGGCAGTGCAAGTTTTATGCAGAGGGTGCCGACTCAGTTTCGTCCGAGCCCTCTTCAGTCTTTTTCATGTCCCTTCCGCGCTTTGGCTTTTGCTCTTGCCAGCGGGACAGCCGGGAGCCGGTTTGTAGCTGAGGCGAAGAGTGGGCCGCAGGGTGGATTGTACAGTACTTGGACTCTGGGAGCAGATTCGACCGAGCAAATACTCACAAAGGAAATGACCGGGTCGCCCAAGCCGTTCTCACCTCGCACGTTTTTTGCGTGAGGTGACCTCTAGCTTTTGCTCTCGCTAGCCGGACAGCCGGGGTGCGGTCTATAGCTGAGACGAAGAGTGGGCCTTCGGTAGCGTACACGCTACTAAGTTGTCTGCGGGGAAGAATGAACCGGGCCAAACGGCCAGCCTCCGGGCCGAAACTAGCTAGCGCCGGGGCAAATAGTAAAGCAGCTGGAAAAAAATGCGGAGATGGCCCCCGAGGCTCGCTCGGGTTATCCGTTTTGTGTGCACGGTGCAAAGATATGCGGATGGGGAGCTCACATTGCTTTTTGACGCAGACGGGTCGGAGGTGTCCGCCGGCAGATGGCCCGAGCCTCCGGGCGGTCGAGGGACGTCCCAGCCGGTTGGGCCCGACCGGCCAGGCGTCGAGGCGGACGGGTGGCCGGGACGACTCCCCAGCCGGCTTGCTGCAGCCGGCCGGGCGTCGAAGCGGGCGCAGCCGGCGTCGAGGCGGACCCTTTTTTTCATTTTTCTATCTGGCAGCAATATTTTTTTTCAGCCGGCCTCTCTATTTTTTCTTGGGCAGCCGGCCCAACTCTTTTTCCCAGCCGGCCCTTTTTCTTTTTGGGCAGCCAGCCACGACAGCTGGGTAGCGGGAGCTGGCGGGAGCGCACAAGGCGCAGCCGGTCGACGATACGCGCGGGCCAGCCGGCGGCGGCGCGAAGTTGCGCAGTCGGCGGGCGGAACTTGGCCAGGCGCGGCGCAGCCGGCGGGCAGGACTTGGAGCAGGGCGCGGGACGAGCGATGCGGGAAGAGCCGCGGGCGCGCGGGGGCGCGGCGGAGCGGGCCAGACCGGCGCGCGCGAGGCCGGGACGGGACCCGGCCGAGGTGGAGCCCGGGGCCTACGGGGGCGCGGCGGAGCGGGCGCGCGGCCGAGAAGTGGCCGGTGCGCATGGGGACGACGCGGCGCAGGCTGGCGGGGGCGCACGGAGGCGCGAGCCGGCCTGGCGGCGACGAGGGTGCGCGGACGGCCGGTCGCGGGGCTGGATGCGAGTGCGAGGGCGCGCGCGAGGTGGTGGGGCAGGGCCGGCAGGATGCGGGCGTGGGCGCGCGGGGAGCGGCTCGAGCCGGTGGGACGGTGCGGCGACCCGCAGCGACGCGGGCGCGCGGCCGCGGGAGTGGTGGAGCTGAACAGGCACGGAGGCTGGGCGCGGACGCGGTGCGACGGCGCGCGCGGAGGCCGGGCGCCGAGGCCGGGTGCGGGCTGCCGGCTGGAGACGGAGGCGATGAGGGCAGCCCGTCCGAGGCCGAGGCCGAGGCCGCGCGGGATGAGCGACGAGGGCGGAGCGGGCCGGACCGGCACGCGCGAGGCCGGGATGGGACGCGGCCGCGGCAGATCGGGGGCTGCCGGCACGGTGAGCCAGAGCGAGGGCGCGGCCGGCTGCGGCGCGCGGAGCGGGAGTCGGCACGGGGACGCGAGGCGCAGCCGGCGCGGACGGAGCTGGCTGAAACAGGTGGTTGGCGCGGCAGAGCGGGGCGAAGCCGCGGGCCGGAGTGGCAGGGTCGGGGCAGCGGCCTACAGCAGCGCGGTCGGAGCGGAGCGGAGGCGAGGCCGACGCGGCGGGGGAACGACCAGGGAGACGAGGAGCGCGTGGCAAGAGTAGGCGGCGGCGCCCGTCCAAGGGCCACGGCGAGGCCGTGCTCGACGAGGGGGACGGGGCGCGTGCGGCAGGAGCACGGCGAGGCGTGGAGGCAAGGGAGCAAGGAGAGGCGCCGGAGAGACGGGGTCGTGCTCCTTCGCGCGCGATGGCGCGGGGCCGAGCAGAGTGTAGCCGCGGGGAAGATTTTTTTGTGGAGGAGAGCGAGCGCCCGGGGAATGCATCCATCCAAAAACAGAAGGCATCAGCCTACGAGATGCTAGATTTGTTTTCTAGGGAATTCCTACCCTAAGGCATGCGTGCATATAGAAAGGAATCAGCCCACGTAGTCTTAGATTTTTCTTTTGGAGGATGCTAATGCATGCGTGCGTACAGAGGAAACAGCCTACGTCATGATAGCTCTTTTTAAGCAAACTCCTACGCCAGTTTTTGTTTGAGGAAGCCAGATTTGTTCTTTTATTAAAGGCAATGTGAAGGAAACATTTGTTGTCATATAGACAACGTTGGGTATGAAACGTTTTTTGTCATAATGGCAATGGTGGGTAATTTTTTCCACGTAAAACACATCTAATGGCTATAATTTTTTAGTGTACTAAATAAATGGTCGGATGTTTCTGATTTTTCTGCAATTTTCTTGCATATTTCTCTTTTTTCTGATGACCCCGTCAAGCACTTCTGACACAATTTTCACGTTAAGATAATTGAGTTTAGAGTATACCAATTTTTGTTTTGAGAAAAGGGTCCAGTAAATTTAGTGTGCGCAAGCAACATCATAAAGTTTGTCACTTATTTTTTGATGTTTATATAAAATAATAGCACATACATTCTAAAAAATGGTAAGATTTGCTGATTCTTTAATTGATAATTGTTATTACTAACAATAGTGTTTTCTCTTTCTTATACAGAAACAAACTAACTCTAGAAAATATGGTAGATTTCATGTAGGTAAGTTTTAGCAAGTCGAGATTAAAATATCTTGAAAATTGTTTGTTTATATTAACCTACCTATATATCTTTTACTTTGGAAATTTACAATTAAGTTAGGCTGTAGCTGTTGGCATAGAATGTTCTCCAATGTAATTGTATTTGGGTCAAGCTTCTACTCTAACGGTGTCTACTATTTACTGGTTTATCTTTATTTACTTATAGGGTACTGATTGATCTTTAAATATGAGATATATCCGGTTTAAATTTTCAGAATAACTTGATATATTTCCTTTTCAAGATGATATTAGTATTAGCTATATATGTATTTGTGACCAGAACTATTGTATTTGTATCAACATTCTGCTGTTTTCATGTCTTACTTCCGCATTGAAATAATATATATAACTATTCACATCTTTTCTATATTTTCCTCCTATAACATGTACCACGATTCTAAATAATTTTGGTATTCTTAGTATTTCGAATTACAAATTAACCTGCAACTACTTCGAGCTGATGTAGCTTGATGTCCCATTTTGTATGCCGGACCGGTTCGATTACAAAATGTTTGCCTTGCATTGCACTAAAGGGAATCAAAGAAAACGGGATGAGTCAGAGGAAGCTGGACAGGGGGAATACCCACCGACCAATATAATTTTGAGCTTGCCACATCTGGAGGTGCCGCCTTTGTTTGTCTGGTCCTTTCACTCACCGATGGAAGAGCGGTTGGAGCTGTCCATAGAGAACATGACCTGAGGAATCACGTGCAACAGCCAAACGGGACCAAAGGTACTGATCGAGACAATGCGCGCCAGTGTTTTTTCATGCGTCAATGTACTCGCTCCTTTCTTTTTACTCTACGTGGTAGGTTTGTCTGAAGTCAAATATTTCGCGGTTTGACCAAGTTTATATAAAAAATATAAACATTCCAAATTCAAAAACAACATTATTAGATGCATAATGAAATATATTTTTATATTATTATTATTATTATTTTGAGGGATATATTATAATTATTTGGCAATGTAGATGTTGATATTATTATTATAAATTTGGTCAAACTTTTACAAAGTTGGCCAGAGAAAAATGTAATGCGCGGAGTAATGTCAAGTGAAAAATGCATGCATGCATGTAGTAAGGAATCGACTCATGTCTTACGTTGCTTTATTTTATTTTATTTTTATGAAATGTGTAGTCCATGCATATAGGAAGGAATCAAGCCACGTCTGCTTTTTAATTTTGATGGAACGTGTAGTCCATGCATATAGCAAGGAATCAACCCAAGTCACCTAGCTTCTTTTACAACAACATAGCTTTTTTATTATAATGGCAATGGTGGGTAATTTTACACTTAAAGATTTATCTAATGTCTATTGATTTAAATAGGGAAGATGACCCGTGTAACTATAACGATACAGGGCCGGAGGACCCGATCGGAGCAATGCATGTTATGCTTCTTTCCATGCTTCCATATATCAAGAGAAGAATGCATAAATGCATATAGAACGGCATGAGCGGACTTAAAGATTTTTTTTTCCAGCATGGGGGCGTCAGAGCATGTTTTCTGAAATCACTCAAAAATGATTCTTAAAGTATCAAAAAAAGTTGTTTTTTTTACAAAAATATATATGCATGTGCTCTAAGTATCTGTTGATTTTCGTTCAAAATATGTTGTTGTATACGCTGCGCAAAAATATATATGCATGTGCTCTAAGTATCTGTTGATTTTCATTCAAAATATGTTGTGATATACGCTGCACAAAAATATATATGCATGTGCTCTAAGTATTTGTAGATTTTCGTTCAAAATTTTGGCCCAAACTCAGCAGAATATTTGTCTTTTTTTATCTCTTACATGCAAGCGCGTATATTGATGAAATTTTGCACAGCTATACTACTATTATATATATGCACATAAAAAAAAAGATGAGATTTATCCATACTGTAAAAGTAAGTTTGTTTGAACTTTAGAAAGGGGTCATAGTGCCCATGCTCCAAAGTTATTTTTCATGAGCCCACGTCCTATTCTAGTGTTGTTTTTAATATAATAAGGCAGTTTATTTAAAAAAAATTACATGCGTCCCTGTAAGTGAAGAATGCATCCATCCAAAAACAGAAGGCATCAGCCTACGAGATGCTAGATTTGTTTTCTAGGGAAGTCCTACCCTAAGGCATGCGTGCATATAGAAAGGAATCGGCTCACGTAGTCTTAGATTTTTCTGTTGGAGGATGCTAATGCATGCGTGCGTACAGAGGAAACAGCCTACGTCATGATAGCTCTTTTTAAGCAAACTCCTACGCCAGTTTTTTTTTTTTTTGAGGAAGCCAGATTTGTTCTTTTGTTAAAGGCAATGTGAAGGAAACATTTGTTGTCATATAGACAACGTTGGGTATGAAACGTTTTTTGTCATAATGGCAATGGTGGGTAATTTTTTCCACGTAAAACACATCTAATGGCTATAATTTTTTAGTGTACTAAATAAATGGTCGGATGTTTCTGATTTTTCTGCAATTTTCTTGCATATTTCTCTTTTTTCCGATGACCCCGTCAAGCACTTTTTATATATAATAGATTTTGAAGATGTGTGTTCGTTTGTCATCCAGAAAATGAACCCAACAAGCTTGACAATGTATCTGCGCACAATGAAGGTCTTCGCAGTAGAATCTATCGGCCCCAGCCTGGACGAAGTTGTCAGTTTCCTGAGATGCTTTCCATGCCTGGAGAAGCTATATATCGAGGTGATGCTCCTTTCCTGTTCAATGTTAACCATAAGGGAGTTCAATTTTTTGGCACATTTTCCCAAGTTTACAATGACGAATGTACTACTGTCGGGCCCATGGAACCCAGGGTACCCAGGCCCGTCTGCCTTTGGCCCAGGGCGCAACGCCTAGCGTGGGCCCAGCAGGCCATCATCGTCAAGCATCTCACCAAGACCCCTCATGAGGCCCCAGCCTCGTGAGGACCCCTCCTCAGGGAGCGGGCGAACAAGGCTCAGCATCTTCACCAGCAGCCTCGCGAGGCGGCCTCCCGAGGCACCCTCCTGAAGGCACTCAAGACGAGGGCTGTTCGGCTCGGCCGCGCGGTCTCTTGCCCGTCACGTGGGTGACGCGCGTGGCGACGAACGGCGACAGAGGCCGTGCCAGCAGGCGCGGATGAAGAGGGTTTCCCCTTTTGTGTTAAGCGAGCAAGGCCAGCAGTCCACTTCCCAAAGCAACCCCAAAAGTTGCCCGATCGGCGAAAGAAGACCAAGACGGCGGGTGCGTGGGGCCGAGGTCATCACCGAGCCCATCGGCGCGTCATGGATCATGCTTTTGTAGGCGAAGACCGCCTTTAGTCAGTATAGCCTGAGCGCCTATCCCCTTTCAAAACCCGCCAAGTGTGGCAACCCTTCTCGCCTAAGTTTTGAGGGGGAAGAGGACCAAGGCAGGTATAAAGGGACAGTGCTGCCATCGTGGTAGGGGGATCCGATTCAGTCGTCTCCTTCCTCTCTACCTTGTACGCGAGAACACTCTCTTGCCCACTACAATCAAAACCAAGCAGGAGTAGGGTTTTACACCGCAAGGTGGCCCGAACCTGGGTAAACCGCTGAGTCCATGGTCCGCTCCTCGCTAGCGCACTCCTGCCGTAACTTCGCCGTAGCTTAGCCGTGGTAGGGGACGAAGAGGTAGGAACAAGCTCACCCCAGTGTTTGAACCTTTGGGTCCCCGGAGCCTGACTTCCGACATTTGGTGCGCCAGGTAGGGATGCGCTACTGTTCTTCCGCTCCGCCCTTCGTTCCACCAGCTTCATGGCCGACGCACGCCGCGAGCGCGCCGAGCGCAGGGCTGGCCGCGTGGCTCAGACGGAGCCGGTGGCCCGCAGCAACCGCCGCCGCCCTGTCAAGGCTGCTGCCGCCACCGTCCCTGCCGCCCGCGAGCAGCAGGACTCCTCCATGCACCCCTCCGTGCAAGCGAACGGCCACACCGGCACGGCCTCCTCCCTCGCCCACCGTGGGCTGCCGAACCCGCAGGCCGCGCTGCTCATGGCGCGCGAGCTGCTCCGCTACCGTCCAGCTGACGCCGGCTACGACGCCTGGCTTGGTCGCATCACCGAGCTCGTCAACACCGCCGGGGACGCTCCGGCGCCTTCCCACTTGCTCCGCCCTCCACCGTCTCGCGCTGGGGACCTGGGGCACGGCGCTCCTCCGCTGCCTCCTCTGCGCGACGAGCCGTCCCGTGGTGCGTCCCTGCCAGTCGATGATGAGGCCAGCTGCCAGATCATCCAATGCGCGCCCCCCGATGCGCGAGTGCTCCTCGAGCGGCAGTGCCAGCGCCAAGACCAGTCCGTCCAGGAAGTTGCGGCAGCAGGGCGCCAGAACCATGCCGCCCTCGCCGGCGGCGTCCCCTCGAGCGGTGTGGGCTGCCGCGTCTTCACCCGCGAGCTACGTCGGGTGGTGTGGCCCGCGAAGTTCAAGCCTGAGCTGCCTCCGCGCTACGACGGCACCCCCAACCATGTGGAGTTCCTTCAACTATATGCGCTGAGCGTCGAGGCGGCGAACAACGACGACAAGGTCATGGCGAACTGGTTCCCCATGGCCCTCAAGGACGGCCCGCGCTCCTGGCTCATGAACCTCCCCGAGGCATCCATCTCATCGTCGGCCGAGCTCTGCAGCCAGTTCGTCGCCAACTTCAAGGGCACGCAAGACCGCTCCCTCACCATCAACGACCTACGGCACGTGTGGCAGCGCCCAGATGAGACCCTCCGCAAGTACATCCAGTGCTTCAGCCAAGTGCGGAACAAGATACCGCGCGCCTTCGACGTGGCCGTCATCTTAGCGTTCTCCACCGGCGTCATGGACGTCAAGATGCGCGAGAAGCTCGCCATCAACGACGAGCTGGACTCGGTGCTCGAACTGTTCGACCTCGCCGACAAGTGCGCCAAGGCTGAAGAAGGCCGCCTCTTCGTCCACAATGACCCCGACGCGGCGCTCGATGCCGCCAAGACCAAGAACAAGGACGTCAAGCATAAGGGCCCTTCCATGCTTGCGGCAGACCATGAGCAGAAGCGCGGCCGTGACCGCGACGAGCCCAGGAAGGACGACCGCCCACTCTGCGCCTACCATAATGTGCGCTCCCACAACATTGAAGACTGCCAGGAGCTCAAGCTGCTTCGCGATGAGCGCCAGGGCCGCCGAGACGATCGCAATGGCCGCGGCGCCGGTCGCGGAGGTGGCCGCGGCGGCAACCACTGGGACGGCCGCAACGGCAACGGCAACTTCCACCAGGGCTGGCGCGACCAGCCTCGCGAGGCCGCCTGGCGCAACCAGCCTCGTGAGGCCGCCTGGCGCGACCAGCCTCGCGAGGCGAACCCCCAGGCCAATGCCGCTCTTCCGCCGCTGCCGCCGCCACCTCGGAGGAACGACATCAACCAGCCTGATGAGGGCACTGGGGGCTACCAGGAGCCTCGCGCGGTCGCCTACATCCTTGGCGGGGGTCATGCCCCCGTGTCCAACCGCCACTTCAAGCTGCTCTCTGGCGAAGTGAATGCCACCCTCCCGAGGCCTGAGGCCGCGCGGCCCCTCAAGTGGTCGCAGTACGCCATCACCTTCGACTCCACGGACCACCCCAAGTCCTCGGCCTCCGCAGGCGCACTCCCCATGTTGTGCACTCCCACCATCAGCAATGTCGCGGTCACCAAGACCCTCATCGATGGAGGCGTCGGCCACAACGTGATCTCCATTGAGACCTTCGAGATGCTCCAGGTTCCCTACGACCAGCTGATGCTGACCAGGCCCTTCTCCGGAGTGACCGATGGCTCCACCATCCCTCTGGGGCAAGTGCGCCTCCCTGTCACCTTTGGCACCCACAAGAACTACCACACCGAGCTCATCGACTTCGACGTGGCGCACATCGGCCTGCCTTACAACGCCATCTTGGTCTACCCAGCTCTCGCCAAGTTCATGGCGGCGACCCATCACGCCTACAACATCCTCAAGATGCGTGGCTGCAGCGGCATCATAACCGTCACCTGCGACGAGAAGGACGCGGTCTGCTCCCTCGAGCGCGCCTACAAAGCTGCCGTTGTCACGCACCCGGCTGACAAGACGCGGCCAAGCCTCCCGAGGCCGTGCCCGCGAGGAAGAAGCAGCTGTTCTCTTAGGACCGCGCCAAGACGAAGAAGGTGTCGGTGGACGGCAGCAGCTCCGGCCCTGCCTTCACCATCGGCGCTGGCCTTCCTCCCGCATAGGAAAGCGCGCTCGTCACCTTCCTTTGGGCAAACTCGGATGTTTTCGCCTAGAAAGCATCTGACTTGTCCAGTGTTCCAAGGGAGGTGATCGAGCACCACTTAGCGGTGTGCCCCAACGCACGCCCTGTCAAGCAGAAAGCATGGCGCCAGGCGCCAGAGAAGCAAGATTTCATCGTCAAGGAATTTCGGAAGCTCCAAGAAGCGGGGGTCATCCGAGAGGTGCGCCATCCCGAATGGCTCGCCAACCCAGTCGTCGTCCCCAAGAAGGGCGGCAAGGAGCGAATGTGCGTTGACTTCACTAGCCTCAACAAGTTCTGCCCTCAAGATCCATTTCCGCTGCCCCGCATCGACCATATCATGGACTCCACTACCGGATGCGATTTGCTATCCTTCCTAGATGCCTTCTCAGGCTATAACCAGATCAAGATGGCGGCTGAAGACATGGAGAGGACGGCCTTCATCACCCCCTGCGGCATATACTGCTACGTCTGCATGCCCTTCGGCTTGAGGAGCGCAGGCGCCACCTTCCAGCGGCAAATGCGGATCACGCTGGGGCCTCAGATGGGGAGGAACGCGGAGGCCTACATCGACGACATCGTGGTCAAGTCTTGCGAGGCTGGATCCCTCATCGCGGACCTCGAGGAAACATTTGCCAACCTGCGCAAGGTCAACCTCAAGCTCAACCCCGAGAAGTGCGTCTTTGGAGTTCCCTCTAGCAAACTCCTCGGCTTCCTGGTCTCACGCCGTGGCATCGAGGCCAACCCTGAGAAGATCAAGGCCATCGACAAAATGCGTCCTCCCCGGACCCTCAAGGAAATGCAGCGCTTGGCAAGATATATGGCCTCCCTGGGGCGCTTCATCTCCAAGTTTGGCGAATGAGCCCTGCCATTCTTCAAGCTTCTGAAGAGGTCCGGCTCCTTCAAGTGGACCCCTGAGGCAGATGCCGCCTTTGAAGACCTCAAGAGGTACCTCACGAGCCCGCCCATCATGGTCGCGCCACCCTCCCGCGAGCCCTTGCTCCTGTACTTGGCGGCCACCCCTCAGACGGCCAGCGCCGCGCTTGTGGCAGTGTGAGAGGAGCGCGTCTGTGCTAAGGAGAAGCCCTCTGCACCCCCCGAGCCCTCCGAGCCTCCTGAGACTCGTGAGCCCCCCGAGCCTCGCGAGCCTCGTGAGCCCCCTGAGCCTCACGAGCCCCTTGAACCATGTGAGCTCCCTAGGCCCATCGAGCCTCGCGAGCTGCCTCGAGAGCAAGCTGCCACCACAACTACACGCCTCGTCGAGCACCCCGTGTACTTCATCAGCACCGTGCTAAGGGATGCGCGCGAGCGCTACCCCATGCAGCAGAAGCTCCTCCTCGCGCTCCTCGTCGCCTCCAGGAAGCTGTGCCACTACTTTCAGGGTCATCCCATCAAGGTCATTTCTTCCTACCCCTTAGAGCAAGTTCTGCGCAGCCCCAACGCTGCCGACCGTGTCACCGAATGGAACATCGAGCTGCAAACCTTCCAGCTAGAATTCTCCACCACCAGAGTCATCAAAGGCGCGGCTCTGGCCGACTTTGTGGCAGAGTGGACGGACACGTACGAGGAGGAGCCTCGCGAGGCCAAATCCCTTCTGCCAGGGGACGAGGCGCCTGGCGGCTGGACCATGCACTTCGACGGTGCCTTCTCCCGACAGGGCGCGGGGGATGGAGTCATGCTCACCTTGCCGACTAGAGACAGGCTCTACTACGACGTGCAGCTCTGCGTCAGGCACACCGACAAGGTTTCCAACAACATCGTAGAATATGAGGGCCTCATCGCCGGCCTCAAGGCCACGTTCGCTCTGGGCATCAAGCATCTGACCATCAGGGGTGATTCGCAACTTCTCGTCAACTTCTCCAACAAAAGCTACAAGCCCAAGGACGAGCACATGGCCGCCTACCTAGAAGAGGTACGTAAACTTGAGAAGCGTTTTCTTGGCCTGGAGCTGCAGCATGTCCCCTGCAGCGGCAACAAACAAACCGATGACATCGCCAAACGAGCATTTCGCCACGAGCCTCAGAGCCCCGGCGTCTTCGAGGAAAGGCACCTCAGGCCATCAGCTGCACCACCTGCCGCGAGCACCGCGCTCCTTCATGAGGAACTACCGCCTGCACCGCCCACGGGCGCGCCAGACTACGGCCCAGCCTCAGGAGCCCGCCTGCTGCTGGCACTGGAGCCTTAAGTGGATAGTTGGGCCGCAGAGTTCAAGGCTTACTTGCTTCACGGCACCCTCCCGGGGGAGGACTTAGAAGCAGAGCGCGTGGCCCGGCAGGCCACCGCTTACTGCTTACAAGCTGGCGAGCTGTACCACAGGCGCCCCAATGGCATCTCGCTGCGGTGCATCTCTGAAGAACAAGGGCGCGAGTTGCTCGCTGATATCCACGGAGGAGACTGCGGCCACCACTCCTCGTCACGCACCCTCGTCGGCAAGGTGTTCCGCAGCGGCTTCTACTGGCCCACTGCGTTGCGTGACACTACCACGCTGGTCCAAGCCTGCGAGGCCTGCCAGTTCCATGCCAAGCAGATCCACCAGCCGGCGCAGGGCCTCTAGACAATCCCCCTCTCATGGACCTTCACGGTCTGGGGGCTGGATATCCTGGGGCCCTTCCCTCGTGCGGCTGGCTGTTACCGCTACCTCTACGTCGCCATCGACAAGTTCACCAAGTGGGCAGAGGTCGAGCCTGTGCGCACCATCCCGGCAGGCTCTGCCGTCAAGTTCATCGGGGGCCTCGTGAGCCGCTTTGGAGTTCCCAACCGCATCATCACCGACAATGGCTCCCAGTTCACAAGCGGCCTCTTCAGGTCCTACTGCGCCAGCCTTAGCATGCAGATCTGCTACGCCTCGGTGGCGCACCCGCGAAGCAATGGCCAGGCCGAGCGGGCCAACGCCGAGGTCCACAAGGGCCTCAAAACAAGGAGCTTCAAGAAGAAACTCGAGGCCTACGGCAAGGGCTGGCTTGATGAGCCGCAGTCCGTGTTGTGGTCCATCCGCACGACGGCAAGCAAGCCTACCGGCAAGACCCCCTTCTTCCTCATCTACGGAGCTGAGGCGGTCCTTCCATTGGAGCTTAAGCACGGCTCCCCGCGAGTCCTTGCCTTCGACGAGGCGCGTCAGGATGGCTCATGGGAGATCGATCTGCTGCTCCTCGAGAAGGGCCGCCATCAGGCCGCTCTTCGTGCCACGAGGTACCAGCAGGCCTTGCTTCGCTACCACAGCCGCAACATCCACCCTCGTACTCTCGAGGTCGGCGACCTCGTCCTGCGTAGGATCCTCTCCAGAGAGGAACTTCACAAACTCTCACCTATGTGGGAAGGCCCTTTCAGGGTTACTCATGTCTCCAGGCCCGGCTCAGCCCGGCTGGAGATGGAGGACAGAATTCCTGTGCCTAACGCCTGGAACATCCAACACCTCCGCAAGTTCTACCCGTGATCCTCACGCGTACGAACGAAATGGGGCTGTACACGACCCAGAGCCTCTCATTGTGTTCGCCTGATGGGCCCGCGAGAGCTCCCGCCCACGCCCAAGTGGAAGCCCCATGCTCCGTGCTGGCGGAACGATCGACCCGCGATCATACCCACACCCCTGTGGAAGCCCCATGCTCTGCGCTGGTGGAACAATCAACTGAGGGCGCCCCACGGGCTGCACCAACCTCAAGCTGACCCGTGCCGGACACGGCAGCATGCTTTTTCTCGTTTTGATGTGTAACTGAGGGCGCCCCACGGGTTGCACCAACCTCAAGCTGACCCGTGCCGGACACAGTAGCTGCATCTTGTTTTGGTTATGTAATGGGTTGCTATCTTACTTCAGTAAAGCTTCGGTTTCTTTACATGGTGTTTCGTTTTGTCTTTGCCTCACGAGCTTCGCGCACTCACGATGTCCCTCATGAGCCTCACGCGAGTGGGGGCTAGACACGGTGTCTGTGCTCGGGTCAGTCCCAGTAGCGCTGAAAAACCCAAGCAACTGGGCTCTGGCTCGCGGGCCTGCTCCCGTGCACGCCACCCCACCAAGGTTCTTGGTGTCTCATCTCCTCGCATAATGCCCATGAGCGAATCGGCGAGCGTGCGCTGCTCCCCTGTTGTTAAGTATTCTGCATGCAGTTATCTTAGGAGCCCCCTCAGGGCCTCAGGAAGCCCCGCTGGCCCTGCCTTGGGAGCTAACACACGACGGCCGTCTCAGCAGGAGATCTCGCGAGCGAAACCCTCACGAGGCATACCCTACAAGTGACGGCCCACCAGACACTATCCTGCACAGAGCTAAGTCTCCTGCCTCACGAGCCGCCCTCGCCATCTCTTTAGCTTTCCTCTCCAGCAACCTCACGAGTGCCAGCGTTTCTCTTGGCACAAGCCGCTTGCACGTCAAAGGGGGGCTCCCTGAGCATCGCGCCTCAGGAGCTCTCACTAGCTCCCGGTGCCCCTCACCTCCTGGCCTTGTCCAGGCATCGCGACCTGACATACCAGCAACGGCTGTGGCCTGCTCGGGGGCTGGGCACTGATGACGTAGAGCATCAAGGCAAGCAAAAAGAGCAAAACAGGCCTCAAGAGAAAGTTTCACGAGGCCACAGGCGTTCGGTACAACCAGACACAAAGTACTTGAAATATAAAGGCATTGTCCTCACACCCCCACGGGGCCATGATTAACTATGTGCAGGACATGGGGAAGGGCCTAAGAGGATGTGTCGCCATCACCGCTGCTGCCATCGTCATCTTCACCTTCCTCGGCTCCGCCTGAGCTCTCGCTGCTGCCGTGGACGAATTGCGCGTGCAACGCGTCCACGTGATCCTCCACCGCCTTCCCAAGGTTGCCGCGGACCTACTCCGGGACAGGAACTATCTCCTTGCCGAAGTCGAAGTTGGGATCGGCGTGGAGAAGATGGCTGAAGATGCGCATAGCGGATTGGGTGAGGAGATCGCGGCACTCCTCCTCGACGATTCCGCCCACCTTCTTGGCACCAACCTCAAGCCGCTCCACGAGCTTGGTGAAGAAGTCGAGGTAGCTGTCGTCGTGGGTCTCGAGGGGGCTACTGGCATCCTCCTTGCAAATGGAGCCCAAGGCGCGGTAGGCTCATAGCTCGAGGGCACGGAACATCTTGGAGCGCTGGAGCTGTCACCCCCGCACTCGGGCCGCCTCGTCCCTCGCCTGCTCCACGATGGTGGCGATGCCCCCCACCTGCTGCTGGAGAGAGGCCAGCTCGGTCTCGGCGTCAGCCCGGGCCTTCAGCGCGGTCTCTCGCCGGTTTTCCACTTCGATCAGCATCTCCTTGAGGCCCGCGATCTCGTGCTGGAGCTCCTCGCGCCTTGCCTTGAAGCAGTCCTCCTGCCGCTTCAGCTTCTTGCTGTTCTCATCGGCAAGCGCTTCGCAGTTCTGCGCAACCCTCCTGTCGGCGTCCTCCTGAATCCTCTTCTCCTTAGCTGCCAGATTGGCGTTGGCCTGGTCTAGGCGCTGGGCATAGGAGCCTTGAGCAGCGGACACCTCTCGCTCCAGTGTCTCCAGCCGTTCGCGTTCCAGGTCCTGCACAGACGCTGACCACGCGAGCTCCCACTCGCGGATACTTAGGTCCACCTCACAGACCGCCAGCCCCTCTTCGAGGGCGGAGATGGCATCTTTCTGCGCCTGGAGCTGCCATTCCAGCGCAATGTTTTGGTCCTGGAGCTCCTTCCCGCGGGCCTCTGCCGCCTCGCGCCGCCTGTCGGCCTCGTCGGCCTCCCTGACGGCGTTCTCGAAGATTTCCTTCGCATCCTGGGTGGCCTTCTCGCGCTTCTCCCGCGCGGCATCATCTTGACGGCGGCCCAGCTTGATGGCCACGTCAAGCTGGCGCCACCCCTCCGCGAGGCGCTGGCGCTCCTCGATGATGTGCGGCTCCTCCGCCTGGAGGTCTGCCTCTAGCTGATCAAGGGTGGCCCTAGCGCCTTGCAGGGGCCCGCGCTTGAGCGCGGCGCTGCTGCTAACGAGCTGTAGGGCCCAGCCGGCATGTGCCTCAATGCCGCCCCCCCGCGAGGGCCCAGCAACACCCGCCAGGAGCGGAGGGCTCGCAGGGACCCCCTCTTCGTCTTGCCGTGGCTGTGCGCCCCGCGGGCTCGGCGCCCCCCGACGGGGGCCCCGCGCACTGGCGAGTCCTGCGGGCCTCCCGCAGTGCTGCCGCAACCTGCGGTGCAGGGTGGGAGAACCGGCGTCTTCGCCTTTGCCGCCACGATGTCCGCTTCGACAGTGGGCGCCCCAGGAACCGTGGAGCCGTCTCCCGACGACGCCTCCTAAGGCTCGCCCGCTTGGGACTCGTGAGCCACATCCTTCTGCGGCTCAGGAGGGGCCACCTGCCCCTCTGCCTTCGTGAGGCCAGCCCCGGTGTCGAGACCGCTGGCATTCTCCTCGCGCCCCTCGGCAATCGGTGGTGTGGCCCCCGCTAGGCCGGGGGACCTCTCCTCCTTCTTCTTCCTCTTGCCCGAGGAGGTCCTGTAAAAAGTAAAGACTTAGGCACACGCGACGTGCTGGGTGCAAGAGAAGGGAAGGCAGATGCTTACTCATCCTTGGCAATCCATTTCCTCTTCTTCAGCGGCCATGGCGGGACGCTCCCGCCGCCACCCTCGCGGGGCCCCTTCTCGCGATTGGCCCTCCTTGCGGGAGAACCATGGGATCCGCCCTCGCCACCGCGTCCGGAGTTCCGCGGCTTCACAACTGTTGCGCGGGGGCTCCCTGTGGCCTCCGCCCCGTCGGGCATGGCAGGCACGGCCCCAAATGAGGCGATGTCATCATCGTCTCTGAGCCCGTGGACGAGTCGGTGGCGGGTCCGCCGGCCCGGGCTGCCACCGTCCTCCGCAATGCCCGCCGTGGCCCCGGCGTCGCGATGATCACCTGAGCCAGGAACCGCCAAGAAGGGGTTGTCCCGGGGCCCTTCGAGGCCTTCTGGAAGCAGCCCCCACTGGTCGAAGCTCGGCATCGAGCCGGCCAGCGCCTCCTTGTTCCTGTAGCAGTACAAGGGAAGCCCGTCCTTGGGTGGCTCATCCGCCTCTTCGCCGGTCAGGGTGTGGAGCACCCCGTCCAGCACCTCCGACAGCAAGCTGTTCGCGCTCAACCGCATCGGGTCCTCTGGGCCGGTGAAGGCCCACATCGGGCAGGAGTGTCGCTGGAGGGGAGCGATGCGGCGACGAAGGAACTCCCTCACGACCATGACCACCGTTACTTTCGCGGCCCTCAGCTTGGCCAACCTCTTCCACACCCATGCCAGCCTTGGGTCGGCGAGCCTCTCGTGCCCCCATCCGGAGCTTCTCGCCGCCGGAGATGTCGGCAACTGCAGCAGGGGGCTGAACTGGGCCGCGTCCACGTACACCCATTGCCGTCTGAAGCCCTCAACCTCTTTGGTGAGCCTCATGTCGATGCCGCCGCCCGCCATCTCGTCTACGATGCAGAACAAGGCACACCCGGGGCATTGGTTCGCCGTGGTCAGCCGCAGGCTGAAGAAGTGGCGGAAGAGCGCCACTGAAGGCGTCACGCCCAGGAAGGCCTCGCATAAAAAGGCAAAGGCAGAAAGAAGAAGAACGGAGTTCGGCTCGAGATGCAGTGCATGGACCTGGTAGTGGGAAAGGGCGGCATTGAAGAAATCAAAGAATGGCGGCAGCAGGCCGGCGAAGAGTGCAGGGAGGAAGAAGACGGCAGAAGTGTCATCGAGGTCGGCGGCCGGGTGCGAAGCCGGCCAGATCCGAGTGCCCCCCCACTCATTGGAAACAACTGCAGTCATCGGAAGCACCTTGCTAAGCCCCTCAGTGTTGACGATCGTCGGCCTACCCAGAGCAGGCTCCGGCACCACCTCCATGACCACCGTCTCTTTCGCCTCTTCCTTCCTACCGGGGGGCGACATGGCGGCGCAGCAAGGATCTAGGGTGGCGGCGTTTCGAGAGAGGAAGAAGGAGCTGCGCGTGAGAAGGTGCAGGGAGGCAGAATGCGCGAAGGAAGGCAATGATGGTCTCGCGTCAAGCGCGACAGGCTTTATGTCAGCGCGGGCGGTTTCCGAGGCATCATGGGAGAAGTGGGGGCATCCCACGTCACATCGTGCGCCACGCGTCGCGCGTGGCCCGCAGACGGTTAGGGCCCATGCCGTTTCGCCCCTAGTAGGCGGGAACGTGCGTGCCGCGGGCCCGGGGGCTACTGTCGGGCCCATGGAACCCGGGGTACCCAGGCCCGTCTGCCTTTGGCCCAGGGCGCAATGCCTGGCGTGGGCCCAGCAGGCTGTCATCGTCAAGCATCTCAACAAGACCCCTCATGAGGCCCCTGCCTCATGAGGACCCCTCCTCAGGGAGCGGGCGAGCAAGGCTCGGCATCTTCACCAGCAGCCTCGCAAGGCCCTCTCACGAGGAGGCCTCCCGAGATGGCCTACCGAGGCACCCTCCCGAAGGCGCTCAAGACGAGGGCTGTTCGGCTCGGCCGCGCAGTCTCGTGCCCGACATGTGGGTGACGTGCGCGGCGACGAACGGCGACAGAGGCCGTGCCAGCAGGCGCGGATGAAGAGGGTTTCCCCTTTTGTGTTAAGGGAGCAAGGCTAGCAGTCATGCTTTTGTAGGCGAAGACCGCCTTTAGTCAGGAAAGCCTGAGCGCCTGTCCCCTTTCAAAACCCGCCAAGTGTGGCAACCCTTCCCGCCTAAGTTTTGAGGGGGAAGAGGACCCAGGCAGGTATAAAGGAATAGTGCTGCCATCGTGGTAGGGGGATCCGATTCAGTTGTCTCCTTCCTCTCTACCTTGTACGCAAGAACACTCTCTTGCCCACTAGAATCAAAACCAAGCAGAAGTAGGGTTTTACACCGCAAGGTGGCCCGAACCTAGGTAAACCGCCGAGTCCATGGTCCGCTCCTCGCTAGCGCGCTCCTGCCGTAACTTTGTCGTAGCTTAGCCGTGGTAGGGGACGAAGAGGTAGGAACAAGCTCACCCCAGTGTTCGAACCTTTGGGACCCCGGAGCCCGACTTCCGACAACTACGATTTCTGAAGGAATTTTGGAGGATTTCAGTACATTGATGTTTTTTCCCCTACAGTGGTTGTTTGATTCATAATGTTACAATCCATATGCATTTCTCCTTTCGATTCATTTGTACTAGTTTTCGTAGGTAAATTTCCATCCACTCCAACCTCTTGGGAAGAAGCCTACATTTTTCTAGATTGTGATCAAATGCCCATGTTAATCATGTAGGATTGAAGATGGCATGTCACTCTATTCGTGTATTTTAGAAATCCTGCAAATCAAAGAGGCCTGTAGTAGTGTTCAAAACTACATGTAGGAACTAATACATTCTCTTCTTTTGCAGATAAGATTAGGCCCGGTAGTGGATAATGTGATACAATATAGCAACCACATCGAATGCCTTGATCTGCATCTCTCAGAAATTACTTTGAACTCCTATCGAGGGACCTTACCGGAGATTATATTCGCTAGGTTCTTTGTTGTGAGAGCAAGGGTGCTAAAGGTAATGAGGCTTGCCCTACATTTGTTTCGCAAAACTGAATGGTTTGCTGATCAGCGCTGGCGGCTACGGCAGAATGGAAAAGGCTCTGCAGAAGCTGAATTTCATTTTGGAAGATCAGCTGATAGAGTAATCGGAAGTCATTATGTCAAGCCCATACATGACTTGTCAGTGGCTGATCCCTTTGGAGAAATGTTGAGGTTTCGAAACGGGTGTTACAAGTTGTAATGTCAGTTTGAACCTCTCATATGTCCAAGTTCAGCTGATCAGCATAGGCGTCTGTAGTTGCATGAGCTGAATTTCATTTCTAATATTAGTTTGAACCTTGTAATTATTCTTTGAATTTGAGCCTTCTAACTCTGGAATTTGAACCTTGTAATATTTCGGGCTTTTGTGGTACAATTGTTGAAATGGCATCGTATGAGACTCGTATATTGGTAGTACTATTTTGACATTCATATGCAATGGACGATTAATATCTGGACCTTAATGGACTTGATTTTATTTACCATTCTCGAATGTGTTTACCCTGTCGATCTCAATCGTAAATGATCTATATTGCAGACAAGACAGCGATCTTCGACATTATTGTACACAGTTGGTTTCCTCAACTGTGTGCCCAGAATTATCGCACTCGAGTGTCCATCATTACCCGTCTGTGTAACTTTGACCTCATCACCCATGGGTAAACTTAGCACCTCTTCGAGCCCATGCGTTGTCAAACAAAACGCGTGTGGGGTGCTCAACAGCTCAAGTGTGCACTGGAATCCTCCGCTAGGAACGCGGTGACAAGACGTGACGATTACAAGCCGTCCGGGCCCCATTTATTACAGCGGCCATTTAACCCTTGTGTCTCTTCAACCTTTCGATCGTGCCCCAGTATTGCAAGAAGCACACCCACGACGACAAATACAGAGAGGGTATCCTGCGCGGCTCTAATGGCGGTCCCAGTGGCTGCCAACGATGAGTGGCAGTTCACCATGCATGCCATAGTGGACACCCATATAAGGTTCACGGAGCTCTCGGTGGTGTACTCCAACAACCCGATCTGGGTGGAGAACTCCATCCACACTATGGAGTTGTTGCTTGCAGCGGAGAAGTACAAGGTGGTCGGGTTCGACCTCGAGTACACCCACGCTCGTGCCGGGTCTCGTCACAAGGTCGCCGTCACCCAGATGTGCATGCGCAATCACGTCCTCGTCTACCACTACTGCCTGGCCACAAGGCCTTGCGAGCATTTCGCCAGGTTTGTTAACAGCCCCCACTACGTGTTTGCTATGGTGGACATCACCAATGATGTAAAGGTGCTCAAGATTTCGGGCATCGCCTGCCAGAATCTTGTCAACATCCAGGGCCAATACAAGATCTGGGGCAGCAAGAAGCATGAGAAGGACTCACTGGTTCACCTCGCCGAGGCCATCATCGACCCCTACTACAGAGACATGAAGGATTCCTGCAACAAGGACAAGCGTGCCTGGCACTCGGCCTGGATGGAGAAACTCGACGAAGCTCACGTCGTGTACGCGGCCAAGGAGGCGTACACAAGCTACGAGATGTACAGGCGGATCGTTGACATGAGGAAGTGCCTCCTTCTTCCCCAAAACGGTCAGGGATCCAGCTGGAAGCAGAGCAATGGCAAGCGTCGTCACAACAAGAAGTAGATGATTAGATGATTGTTTCTCCTAGTTTAGTGTGCATGTAATTGTTTACTTTGGTGTGTGTAGTCACTTATGTAATTGGATGTTTTATTTGGTTATGCAACAATGTTCTTATAAGTATATATGTTGCTGTTGTGTGGACAGAGCATAGATGTTGTCTGGACAGAGCAAATCACATCGGCCACGGGCAAAACTAGGGAACCCGTCAGTGATGATTTCATCAATCGTTGACAATTGTATACCAGCAAGCGTTTGCCCACAACAGACATGGGTTATTAGCAGGAATCGTCCGTGTTGTTATCAGTCTTCCCACACATTTCGGATTACTGACCTGTTTGCCGCGCATCACACACATCTTGTTAAGTTGAACCATTTCTGTTGTGTTGGGTAATCGCAAATAGTTCATCTGAGTGAACCGCATGCCGTATATCGCACACACCTTGATTAGCCTCTCCGTTTCTGTTGTGTTGGGTAATCACAAACGGTTCATCCTAGTGAACTGTATGCCATGTATCGCGCACACCTTGAACTGGCTACCTGTTTCTGTTGTGTTGGGTAATCACAAACAGTTCATCCGAGTGAACTGTATGCCGTGTATCGCACACACCTCGAACTGGCTGCCCGTTTATGTTGTTCTGGCTCATCGCAAACAATTCGTATGGATCAACTGTATGCCACATATCGCACACGCGTCGCTAATCTAAATCATTTTTTATGTCTCCGGCATCACAAACAGTTCGTCTTATTGACGATGGTTTGATTACGACATCGTTTGCGATGCATGCATCGCACCGGTTCGGTCGATGGGTCTCTGATTCATGTGTTGCGTTAGCGGTCGCCTGCAGTAGTGATGGTTGGTATCCAGGGATGCAGATGGAGGCGCCAGGAGATGTCTTGGAGTATACGCCAAGTCTTCGGTAGGCGCAGTCTTGATCATGTCTGGGTGTGCAGCTTCCGGAGTCCATTCGAAGGAGAATGTGGGCCCCCCCAGGCCCAGCCGAGGATTATGGGCCGACTAGGTTTGTACCCCCTAATACGGGACACCGTCAGTAGCCCCTGAACTGGTCTTCAACTCCGAGGACGACTTCTTCGAACTTCGGCTCCGGAGTCTTTGGCTCGACAGGCGAGTTCCATCTGTCTATCATGTAGTTCGGCCTTGAAGTCTTCGGTCTGACTGACAGTTTTACTCGGGGTCCGGTCCCACTACACATGGCTTCTGGTCTCTGACCTCGATCTTCGCACCCTCTGGGGAACCGAACTGCTTTATGGAGAGACGTCGAAGCGTCGGCCCCTTTTATATATAAACACATAGCACCAGGTCACGACAAAGCGTATCTTGAGCCCCTTCCGATTATCCCCGCCGGCCTTTCCTTCTCTTCCCAGGTTCAACCCCGAGAGCTCTAAACGGTGGCAAGCGAGGCGGGATCCTCAAGGCGCCCCCATGGCCCCATTAGGGGTGACTAGGGAAGCTGCTCCATCACGCGTCTCCAACTGGAGCGCCTAGCCACCCAGGGCTATCTGCCAGATTCAGATCTGACTTCCACTCGCCCGGGATTAACATCCTCGAATGGGCAAGCACATGCCGAGAGTCACCCTGCCCCACGTGGGGATGAGCAATTATGTTTCGTTCCCTTCCTTCTTCGCGGCCTGGGATTCCCCATTTACCCCTTTCTTCGGGGCCTACTTGAGTTCTATGGGCTGCAACTCCACCACCTCATCCCCAATTCAATTTTTACACATCGCAGGATTTGTCGCCCTTTGTGAAATGCACCTCGGATGTGAAGCACACTTCGGGCTGTGGCGGAAGTATTTTTGCTTAATGCCTTGTTTCCCAACCAGAGAGCTATACGAGGTGGGGGCAACCGAAGTCTGCCGAATTGATGGGACGGACAACCCTATAGGCACCCCTCGAGAGGATTCCAATGTCTAGCCGTCCTAGTGGTTTTATATAGACGACGTTCCTTTATACGACCCAATTCGGCCAGGGCTCCTAGCATACTCCTTGGACCCCCCGAAGAAACACTACAGCTGGAGACCGCAGCGCGTCACTCAGCAGGACAACGCCGATGTAGCCAGCCAAGCGGCTCAAGTGAAGCGGCTATCCAGCACCGGCCTCACCATTATAGATGTAATGGCAACGCTGATCGGCTGAAGAGTCCAACCACTCCAGCAATGCCAACACTTGTCGTGTATGTACAACGGCTCTGAAGACACCTCTCGATCGATTCGGAAGGATTTTAATGACCAGATGGCTTTCGGGACCATACTAGCCGGCATTTACCAGGGTTCAGCGGAGGATTTTGCAAGGCGGCAGTTCCGAGACGGGCTGTCGTACCACAATCCCGCCGATATAGTAAGTTTTCTTGGATTTCTTCATCTATCCGAGTTATTTCATGGATAATTCTTCTGACCGACTCTTTACGGAATCTGGATAGAGATGGAGACGTTGGGTCGAGACTTTGAGCAGCCCCGCGCCTGAACCAAAGGGCCACCGTCGAGCGGAGGACCCCGTCTTCCATGAGGATGAGGAACTGTCCCTCATATATCAAGGAGGGAAGTTTTATCTGGAGAGCCTCGACAGCTCAAGGGTGGCCATTGCTCCCGATGTACTGGGAATGCGGCCGGCCTCATCGGTAAAGCCCCCTTCCTCAAATCGAAAGAGAGCTCCTCATCTCAAAGCCCTTAGTTCTCTGACTTCTCCTCCGAAGGGTCGTTGCACGAAACTTCCACGTGGAGAACCAGCCCCTCAAAGGAGCCCTCCGCGGGAGACGTGCGGAGCTCAGGCGCATACAGCGGCCGTGGAGGCAGACCAAGATGCCTCCTCCGCTCACAGGTAATATTCTTATTGTTGTACCCTTGAGAATAACGCCATGGACTTCAATTCTTTTATTCCATTTGCAGACAGCCTGCTCCCCCTCCGACGGCGGAGGACACAAGAGCTGAGGGGACGTCGGCTCCCAACAGTGGTTTAGGACCCCTCCCCACCTCGGGAGTTACTCCCGAGGTTCCTCAACCGGAGGATCGGGGACCTGTTCAGCCACCCCGTCCGAGGTCGAAACTGCCATGAGCCACCGACGTCGGAAGGCCTCCCTAAGGAGTACTGCCTTTATGAGCCAAGAGTTTAATGCCCTTAGCTCAGTGGACGCATACCTCGGCGCGACACGTTCTGTCTTTGAAAAGGCTGTGGGTGTTCTATCACAAGGCTTATAGGTAAGGTCCTGCCCTAGTCTACGCCATTTTCAGAGATTTCTTGTGCCTGTCATAATTTGCTTGCTTAAAGGCAAACTAACTGCCGAACATGACAGTAGCCCCTAAGTCTCGATATGGGCGCTGACGACCGTATCGAGGCTTGTGATGGTAACAAAAATGACTCCTTTGACAGGGTGCTCGGGAGAAGAGTGATCATCTTGCCGAGGTACTTTCTCGGACAAAAGGGAGGTTGAACAATGCTCTAGCCGAGGTAGAGCAGGTGAAAACTTTCACCAGAGAAGCACACGGTAAGTGTTTCCGTTTCACACGGTATTCTTGTTGTGAAGATCCTTGAGTTATGTAACAACATGTTTTTTGTAGCAGCGAAAGCCCTTGGTCACCTGGAAAGGGATCTTAAACAGGCCCGCTAAGATTTGCTCTACACGGAGGCGCAGCGGTAGGCTGGCCAGCATGTGTTGACCCAGAGGAAGGAGGATGTGAACGCACTCAAGGCAGTAAATGCCCAACAGGCTCAGGAGATCAAGAACTTGATGGCCCGACTAGCCGCCGCCGAAGCGAAGAACCGACAAATGAATGAAGCAATATTTGGTAACCTTGTGTTTCCATTTTAAGATGGTTTCCTGGTCATAGGATTGCGAGGGTTGATCGACCGGCTAATATTTTGGTTCCTCGCAGCTTCCTTAACTAGTCAGCCCCTGGATGCCCCCGGCCTGTTGCTCGAAGATGCTGCAACTCATCTATCCGAGGTGCATGAAAGTGCGCAGAAGTTAATGAAGGTGGTGTTTAAGGCTCTATGGCCCGAGGAGGAACACGTGCCCGAAGACATGGCAGTCCTTACCGAGCGTCTTAAGAGAGTTCGGTGCCGGATTCAGGACTGGAAGGTGTCGGCATGTCGTGAAGGAGCGAGGGAGGCCTGGGCCATGGTCAAGACATGGTACACCGGGGTGGATACGGCACATCTGGCCGAGGTCGGGCCCATAGGGCCTAATGGGGAAGAAATACCCACCAGCCTTGTGTATGAAAATGTCATGCCTGCAGCTCACTCTTCTCAGAAAGACTGTGCTCTAGATACCTTGATAGATGGACTGGACCAAGCGTAGGTGAATATATTTTTGTATGACTATATGTATTATAGTACTTTACGTCATTAGTGAATCAGTTTTGTGCATCCAAACTCTGTCAACCAGGCGTTGGCTTTTACCTCCTTGTCCAGTGGCCGAGGAGTGTCCCCTACTACTACCCGAGCTAGTCGGGCCAGATACTTCGGGTGACAAGGCAAGCCGGCTATATGGTGCAAAAGACAAGAGTGCGACAGAGATTTATGTTATATTACTGTTTAACGTAAGAAACATCTTCATAGAAAAATAGTTCTTCCAACAGTTCCTTTTATCGGGTGATTGTGTCGAACACCTGTGTCCGAAGATGAGTGACCTCAAGGGGAAGCCCCTGGTCAGGGTTTGAAAGACCCCCTCCATCTACTCCTATGTCGTGGCCGACCACTTTGGACGTTTAAGATTGCTAGCTTTCAGCTTTATCCGTCTGAGGTACTTCTCCGGATCACCCGGGAGTAACAATCACAGCGGTGCTCCCTTTGCCCCTTAGCCGAATAATCAGGAACGTAAGGGGCAAGCATAGGAGCCAGGCAACCCAGCTTGGCCAAATCTTAAGTCAAAATGGTGCATATCTTGGCTTTAAGGACGATAGGATAAAAAGGGATGGAGAAGACACACGTTATTAAAAGGACATGCTATATTTTTGTACAGTCCTTAAGGGGAGGACATATAAAGATGTCCCCGAGGTAGATGGAAAGCGTAGTAATGCTAGATGCAAGAGGAAAGGTATGTACATGGGAAGAAGATACTTTGGGGTTTTAACCGTAGAAACGCCAGAGCTGTGCGGCGTTCCAGGGGTTGGGCTCTAGACGCCCGTCCGTCGGATCTCGGATTTGATAGGTGCCTCCAATGAGGACCTGGTCGATGATAAATGGCCCATCCCATTTAGGTGAGAGCTTATGCTTCTGTTTTTCTTGGTGGAGCCTCATGACCAGATCTCTTGTATTGAATTCCTTTGCGCGGACTTCCCTGCTGTGATATCGCCTTGCTTTTTGCTGGTAAATCACAGAACGTGCCCGGGCTACGTTGCATTTGTGGTGCCCCGCCTGAATACCACTGTAGTCAGACGGTCGCCACACACACCAGCCTAGGAAATCACTCTGGCATGCACTTTTACAACAAGTATCATGAACATAGGCATTTCTATTAATGGATATATAAATCTTACATGCTATTTACAAGGGTGATGGCAGCGGAAAAGCTCTATCTAAGGCAGTATGGTCTTGGTGTGGCTCCAATCCACAGGGATCTGACTGGGTTACTCTTCTAGCCCGTGAATGCTTCGGCTCCCCGCTAGTGGACGACGGATCCTTAGGTGAACCTGGCCACATTGAAGGCCGCTGAGTACTTTTGAATGTACTCGCAAGTAAACCAAATAACATATACACCAAGCAAAGCAATCCATGGCATTCAAGCATGCATTTGTTATCTTGACATTATTAGCTATTATGTTATGGCAGGATGATCTAGCAAGATAACTACTGAAGTAAATATAGTAAGGTAAAGCATATCAAGTAAATAGTTCATACTCCAAATATTTTCATGATCCAATCCAAATTCGATCCAAATCCAATCCAAGTCTTGTGGTCATCCGACCATTTAGCTCATAGCCATCGCATGGCTAACAACTCATATTCTTGGCATCACCCGATGTCCATGCATCTGTGCTGTAAACCTGACAATTCTTACCTTATCTGGTTCGTTCTTAGCAATCATTCGATTAACTCCTCCAGACTCGACACAGACCAAATAGTGTGACCTAGTACGAACTGTGTCCCATGACCGAGGACGCGGCTATTTGAATAGATTTACACAATGCAGAGGTTGTGCACTTTACCCACACCATGGAGCTCCCGACCTCGTACTTAGAACATGTTCCCATTCGGGTGGACCGGTGCTGCTCCAACAAAACTTGTCTATTGCCCGGCACTCTTACGGCCCCACCGACAATCATGCCCCATCCGGGTCAAGTCCTGGGTGGCCCCTGTGTCACTCCTGACACCTGCCACCGTCGTGGCCGAACAAACTATCCCAAACGGGGACCCTGGGCTAAACAAACAACTGGGCTCACAAGGTTATCGCCGCCTACCGGGCCAGGGTAGCACGCACGCATAACCTTCCCTCTTTGGTGGTACCGATAAGAGACAAGACAACATACCAAGTTAGGGCCTTCCCATAAACGCAAATGTGGCTGCACTGCTGAGACCGGTTCAGTGGCACTATGACTCGATCCAGCCAACGGAGGAGGTTGCCATTATTTAGTCACATTCTTTATCATTGCGATAACAACAGTAACGCACAATGAAAACATAACAACCTATCTCCATATTGTCACCTACGAGTCACTAGTGCGATAATATGATGAGCATTAGCAGGTAATGTAAATAGCACATGCATATTCATTAATTAAACATGCAAGAATAACACAGAGCAATGCTTTAGGGCATATATTAGATGGTCGGCTTGCCTGGGGGTCGATGGATTCACCGGAGAGAAGTGTGATCACCTCGCGGAAAAATTCACCGGAGAGGATTCCCTCTCGGAGGGACTGAATAAAGGGCAGGGGCAAAATGGTCATTTTCAGAAAGTGTCAACATTGTGAAAGTGACATCATCGGAACAGGATCGACGAACAGAGAAGGTGGGCTTTGGAATCACCTGAATCGGAGTTACGGTTAAAAAGTTGTGGCCGTTCACTCGTTAAGCAGATAAACAAATAAAACTTGTCCATTTCTGCTCTTAACCAGTGAACACCCGCAAACTAGAGGGTTCGGCTGGCGGCTGAGAATTGAAAGCGCATTTCCAGGGAATACGCTTTCTGGAAGAGAAAGCGTACTTAGCCTAAAGCACTGGCGGAGTAAGCCTTCTGGACAGGAAAGCGCCTTTATGAAAATACGCTTCCACTTATCTGACATGGCGGGGGCGAGGGCGGGGCCGAGCTGCTGTCGCTGACTGGTGGGTCCCACCTTCTTTCTCTCTCCTCCCTCCATCTCCTTCTTCCTCCTCCCGACAGAGAGCAGCAGAGGGCTTCGGCCTTGCCGGCACCGGCCACTGGAGGCCACGGCGGGCTTGGGCACCACCGGGGATGGATGCGCCGCTCCACCCCGCGCTCGTGGGTGGTGGAGAGGGCACCGGGGGTGGCCAGAGTTGGCCGCGGCAACGGTGGCCGAGGGCGGCGGCTCCGCGGCGAGGGAGGGGCTCTGACAATGGAATTGGCCAGGAGAGGGCGTGGGGGTGACCGCCGTGGAGTGGAGAGTCCAGTGGGGAGCTTGGGGGGAGAGGAGAAGGCCGGAGTGGCACGAATTTGAGAAGAGGGCGGCGGCGGCCATGGGCAGAACTCGCCAGAATTCGAGCATTGGGAGACTCCGGGAATGAATGGGGAGAGCTAGGAGGACCACGAGTGGGCGAGGGAGAGAGTGGTGAGCTCGAGGGGCTCGGGGAGGGCCTATAAATAGGCGGCCGGCCAGAGAGGATAGGATCGGCCGCCGTGGCATTCTTAGCGACGTACTGGAGCTCGAGGACACGCGGAGGGAGGGGGCGATGTCGGCAGGGTCTCCGGGAGAGTGAAGAAGCCGGCAGTGGCTTCGGGAGAGCTCCGGTTGGAGTTATACGGTGGCGACCACGTGCGAACAGTGGCGGTACGGCGGCCATTGTCGCCCCACGGCGAGGAAGGGAACGGAGGGGGAACCTGCTGGAGAGGGGGCACGCGGCCGTTGCGGAGCCATTGGACATGATTGGACAAGCCGGAGCTGGCCGGAGCGAGCTACCCGACGAGGTCAGTGTGCAGAGCACCGCTTCTGCCCACTGTCCGTGTGGTCACCACATGCATAGAACGCTCTGGTGCCAGTCTGGCCGTCACACCTTGTCCAACAGATGGATCACTTCTCAAATGGGTAAGATATGGCACTGGATAGACCAGGAAAGGTCTAGGTTGATCGAGGGGATCCAAAACAGTTTCTGGATAGAAATTTAGATGGAGGTTTCTGGAGAAATGGTTAAAGGGATGGAGTTGGATTCTTGTCATGGTGGAATGTGGTGGAAAAGAGTAGGTTCTGGCAAATTTTGAAGTCATTTGGACCTTATTTGCATATACTTCCTTCACAATGCAGAATTTGGTCCAGAGACTAGATTTTGAAGTTGTGCTCAAATGGCTGAATGGATTGCGCTAAAATTTCGGGTGGAGGGGTTATTTAGTGGTATGGAGGCACTGGTAAAATTTCATACCATTTGGATGCTCCTACATGGTACTTCCTTCACAGTGCTTGAATCTGGATAGAAACTAGATGGAATATTTGGGAGAAAATGGCTAGATAAAATGATATGAATTTTTGCAGGCTCATATTATATAGGGAATGTGAGGTCCTGGATTAATTTCAAAAATTGTGGAGCAATATAAAATATAGTTGCTTCACAACCTCAAAATGGGTCCAGAAACAAGAACTGGATGATGCTCTCAAACTTTGAACTGTGGAATTTCGGTTCTTGGTGGAAATGGTGAAGATATGGATAGGAGAAGCTATACAAATTATTTGGGATTTTTCCATGCTACCAAAATGGTAGTTCCTTTGGAAAGTGCCCAAAATGCAATATTGGCTTTAAATAGGAAAATGAATTTTCCCCTTTTTAATTTTGGCCAATATTTTTATGAGAGCTCAATATGATCACAAAGAATATCTCCACAAGTTTTCATGAACTTTGGAGATGGATAGATATTTTCCTGGATTTTATTCCTTTAACTGGCAGAAAAAGGAATTAATTTTAAATGAAAAATATTGCAAATGACTTGGCAATATTTTTGCATATCCAGGGTTCAAAGATATAGGAGAGTCTCTGGAAAAAGTTAGGGAGGCAACAGATCCAAGGAAATTGGGATTCCTTTGTAACGGAAGGAATTAGGGTTTCCCTTCCGATAACTCGGAAGGTAGCGTTTCGGCGGCAAAACCTTGAGAATTTAATTTGGGTGGGAAGGTTGCATCGGAGAGAATCTCTGGTCTGATGGGGAAATGCAAGGCTATATGATCATCTTCATATACCCCAGAGCGGGAGAAAATCCAATAACACCGAAAAAAAGACGGGAGTCCAATCCCGCGTAGGAAAAATCGAGGAGCGAAAACCAGGGTGTCACAACGTTCCTCTTCCAAGGCGTCCAAGGCGTCTTGCCGGTCTAGCTCGGCCTCCCATTCCTCGTACATGCGTACCCGAGGTGCGTCATGGATTATGTCGCAAGGGAGTACTACCTCGGTGTCGTATACCATGAAGAATGGGGTGTACCCCGTAGATCGATTTGGCGTGGTGCGCAGACCCCATAGGACGGAATCGAGTTCCTCTACCCATTTGCAGTCTGTTCTTTAAGGGAGCGTACTAGCCTTGGCTTAATGCCACTGAGGATTAGTCCGTTGGCGCATTCCACCTGCCCGTTTGGCTGCGGGTGATAGACTGACGTGTAGTCGAGCTTAATGCCCATTTTTGCGCACCATGCTTTGACCTCCTTGGCCGTGAAGTTTGTCCCGTTGTCTGTTATAAGTCTGTGGGGGATACCTAACGGTGTACCACCCCCGAGATGAACTCCATTACAAGGACTGCTCCAGTCGAGGTGACTGGTTTTGCTTCGATCCAGTTGGTAAACTTGTCTACCATGACTAGTAGATACTTATTTTTTTCGTGACCCTCCCTTAAGTGGGCCAACCATGTCGAGCCCCCAGACCGCAAAAGGCCAAGTGACTGGAATAGTCCAGAGGGTTGTAGGGGGCATGTGGCTTTGTTTGGTGAACACCTGACAACCGGGGCAATGTTGTACTAGCGTTGTAGCATCGGCCCCTGCTGTTGGCCAATAAAAACCAGCTCGGAATGCCTTGCTGACCAAGGTCTGAGCAACGGCGTGATGTCCGCTCATGCCGGCGTGTATTTCGCTAAGCAGCGATCTCCCTTCCTCTTCGGATATACATCGCTGGAGGATGCCCGTGGTGCTTTGCTTATAGAGCTCATCCTCGTGGACCTTGTAGGCTTTAGACTACCTTATGATCTGATGTGCATCGGTTTGGTCTTTGGGGAGCTCCTTGCAGAGTAGGTATGCAAGGAGGGGCTCGGTCCAGGGTGCAATGACTACCATAACCTCGTGTGTTGAAGCCGTTTCCTGGATGGCTGATCCCCCAATTATATCCTGTTCCATTTCGTCCTCGGGTGGGGCGAATTGCCCTGCGTAGTTTGACTCTAACGCTCCTCTGTCATCCTGCTAGACTACGGATGGCTTGAAGAGCCATTCGAGGAAGGTGTTTTCAGGGACTTTATCCCATTTAGCGCCCATTCGGGCGAGAATATTGGCGGCCTGGTTACTTTCACGGGGGATATGATGAAATTCAAGCCCCTCGAACCCGGCCGAGATCTTGAGGACTGCAATCCGGTAAGCTATCATTTTCGGGTCCTTTGCATCGAACTCACCATTTACTTGGGAGATGGCAAGGTTGGAATCTCCTCGAACCTCGAGGCGTTTAACGCCCAACGAGACTGCTATCCAGAGCCCGTGCAGAAGGGCTTCATATTCGGCAGCATTATTGGAGTCGATGTACATGATCTGTAATACGTAGCGGATGTTGTCGCCTGTTGGCGATGTGAGCACTACTCCAGCCCCTAGCCCGGCGAGCATTTTTGAACCGTCGAAATACATGGTCCAATGTGAATATGTGCTATACTCTCTAGGGAGCTCGGCCTCTGTCCGTTCGGCTACGAAATCTGCCAGCACCTGAGATTTAATAGCTCGGCGCGGCCGATATGTTATTTCGAAGGGTAAGAGCTCTATGGCCCATTTAGCTATGCGCCCCATAGCATCCCTATTGTTAATTATGTCACTTAAAGGGACTTTGGATGCCACGGTTACCGAGCACTCTTGAAAGTAGTGTCAAAGTTTTTGTGACGCCATAAAGACAGTGTTGGCTATCTTCTGATAGTGCGGGTAGCGTGTCTTACACGGGGTTAAGACCTCGGAGACATAATAGACTGGTTTTTGAACTTGGAACTTGTGGCCCTCCATGTCTCATTTGGCCACAAGTACTACACTGACCACCTGGTTGGTGGCCAAGATGTATAATATCATCGGCTCACATATGCCGGGCACCGCTAAGATGGGGTTTGTGGCGAGGAGGGCTTTAATGTCTTCTAGGGAAGCTGCTACATCGTCAGTCCATTTAAAATTCTTTCTTTGCTTCAGTAGCCTGTAAAGGGGTAGAGGTTTTTCCCTGAGTCTTGAGATAAAACGACTTAGGGCGGCCACGCAACCTGCTAGCTTTTGAATGTGTGTGAGCTCAGTTGGCACCTCTAATCGGGCCAAGGCTCGTCTTTTTGCCGGGTTGGCTTCGATTCCTCGGCTGGATACGATAAAGCCGAGGAGTTTGCCCATGGGGTACTCCGAAGACACATTTCTCTGGGTTGAGCTTACTCTGGTACTCCCGCAGGCTAGCGAATGTGTCATGGAGGTTGTCGACCAGCTGCCTGACATGTTTGGTTTTGATCACCACGTCGTCTACGTAAGCCTCAACAGTTTTTCCGATGTGTTTTTCCAGGCATGTTTGAATCATGCGATGGTACGTCGCACCAGCATTTTTCAAGACGAAAGGCATTGTGTTGTAGCAGAACGGCCCATAGGGCGTAATGAAGGCAGTCGCAGTCTTGTCGGATTCTTTCATCTTTATATGATAATATCCCGAGTAGGCATCTAAAAAGCACAGCGAGTCGTGCCTGGCTGTGGCGTCCATGATCTAATCAATGCACGGTAGTGGAAAGGGGTCCTTGGGGCAAGCCTTGTTGAGGTCTTTAAAATCAACACACAGGCGCCAGGACTTATCCTTCTTGGGTACCATCACTAGATTGGCGAGCCAATCGGGGTGTTTTATGTCTCTTATGAATCCGGCCTCAAGGAGTTTGGCCAGTTCTTTGCCCATTGCCTGACGTTTGGCTCAGAGAAACGCCGCAACGCTTGTTTGACAGGCTTATAGCCCTTTAGAATATTCAAGCTGTGTTCAGCAAGTTTGTGGGGTATCCCTGGCATATCTGAGGGATGCCCGGCAAATATATCCCAGTTTTCTCTCAGGAAGTTGCGTAGGGCCTCGTTGAGTTTTGGCTCCAGATTTGCCCCAATTGACGCCGTTTTAGCTGGGTCCATAGGGTGCACTTGGAATTTGACAATGTCCTCGGCCGGCTTGAATGAGGTCGACTTCAGCCGCTTGTCAAGGATGATATCATCCCGGTCGACTTTGGCTCATAGTGATGTTAATTCCTCGGCCGCGAGGGCTTCGGATAGGGACTCTAGGGCGAGTGCCGCCGTCTTGTTCTCCGCCTTGAGTGCTCTGTCGGGGTTACTTGTGATCCTAATGATCCCATTTGGTCCTGGCATTTTGAGCTTCATATAGCCATAGTGTGGAATCGCTTGAAACCTTGAGAAGGCATCCCATCCTAGGAGGGCATGATAACCGCTTTTGAAAGGGATGATATGGAATGTTACCTCTTTGGATCGGTAATTATCAGGCGTTCCAAAGACCACATCCAAGGTGATTTTTCCACTGCAACGTGCTTCTCATCCCGGTACTATATATACCTTTAAAGGTGGTACGGTTCTGTCCGATGCGCAATTTATCGACTTGCATTTTGTCCAGAGTATCTTTATATATTCAATTTAAGCTACTACCTCCGTCCATGAGTACCTTCCGAAGATGGCAGCTGCCCACGATTGGGTCAAGAACCAGAGCGGCAGGGCATCTACTCGGGGTGGACTTTGGTTGATCTTTATGATCATGTTGGGGAACGGAGCATGAATTTCAAAAAAATTCCTACGCTCACGCAAGATCTATCCATGGAGATGTATCGCTACGAGAGGGGAGAGTGTGTCTACGTACCCTCGTAGACCGTTAGCGGAAGCGTTTCACAACGCGGTTGATGTAGTCGAACAATCCTTCGAACTCCACCGATCAAGTACCGAACGTACGGCACCTCCGAGTTCTACACACGTGTAGCTCGGTGACGTTCCTCGCCTTCTTGATCCAGCAAGACGTCGAGGTAGTAGATGAGTTCCGTCAGCACGACGGCGTGGCGACGGTGACGGTGAAGTGATTCCGGCAGGGCTTCGCCTAAGCTCTCCGAAAATATGACCGAGGTGGAAAACGGAGATCGGGGCACCGCACACGGCTATGGGACAATTGTGTACTTTGGGGTGCCCCCTTGCCCCCGTATATAAAGGATGAGAGGGAGAAGGCCGGCCCCCTAGGGGTGCCCCAAGTGTGGGAGTCCTACTAGGACTCCTTAGTCCTAGTAGGATTCCACCTCCCATACGGAGTAGGAAAGAGGGAAGGGAGAGGGAAAGGAAAGAGGGGGCTGCGCCCCCTCCCCTAGTCCAATTCGGTTTGGGCAAGGGGGGGCGCGAGCCTCCTCACGTGGCCTGCCTCTCCTTTTCCCGTATGGCCCAATAAGGCCCATTACTTCTCCCGGTGAATTCCCGTAACTCCCCGATACTCCGAAAAATACCCGAATCACTCGGAACCTTTCCGACGTCCGAATATAGCCTTCCAATATATGAATCTTTACCTCTCGACCATTTCGAGACTCCTCGTCATGTCCGTGATCTCATCTGGGACTCCGAACAAACTTCGGCCACCAATCACATAACTCATATAATAGTAAATCGTCATCGAACCTTAAGTGTGCGGACCCTACGGGTTCGGGAATGATGTAGACATGACCGAGACGACTCTCCGGTCAATAACCAACAGCGGAACCTGGATGCTCATATTGGTTCCTACATATTCCACGAAGATCTTTATCGGTGAACCTCATATGTCAACATACGTTGTTCCCTTTGTCTGGCGGTATGTTACTTGCCCGAGATTCGATCGTCGGTATCCAATACCTAGTTCAATCTCGTTACCGGCAAGTCTCTTTACTCATTCCGTAATACGTCATCTTGTAACTAACTCTTTAGTCACGGTGCTTGCAAGGCTTCTGTGATGCTGTATTACCGAGAGGGCCCAGAGATACCTCTCCGATAGTCGGAGTGACAAATTCCAATCTCGATCCATGCCAACTCAACAAACACTTTCGGAGATACCTGTAGTGCACCTTTATAATCACCCAGTTACGTTGTGACGTTTGATACACCCAAAGTATTCCTACGGTATCCGGGAGTTGCATGATCTCATGGTCAGAGGAACGTGTATTTGACATAGTGAAAGCAATAGCAATAAACTGAACGATCATTTGCTATGCTAACGGTTGGGTCAAGTCCATCACATCATTCTCCTAATGATGTGATCCCATTATCAAATGACAACTCATGTCCATGGTCAGGAAATCTTGACCATCTTTTGATCAACGAGCTAGTCTAGTAGAGGCTTACTAGGGACACAGTATTTGTTTATCTATTCACACATGTATTTAGTTTCCGGTCAATACAATTCTAGCATGAATAATAAACTATTATCATGAACGGGGAAATATGATAATAACTAATTTATTATTGCCTCTAGGGCATATTTCCAACAGTCTCCCACTTGCACTAGAGTCAATAATCTAGATTACATCTCCATGTAATTAACACTTAATCAGTTCTAAAGCTGATCATGTTTTGCTTGTGAGAGAGGTTTTAGTCAGTGGGTCTGCAATATTCAGATCCGTGTGTTCTTGGCAAATCTCTATGTAGATGCTGCTACCACACTCTGTTTGGAGCTACTCCAAAAAATTTCCCCACTATACTTATCCGGTCTGAGACTCATAGTCTTTCGGATCAGTGTTTAAAGCTTGCATCGACGTAACCCCTTACGACGAACTCTTTATCATCTCTATTCCCGAGAAATTCTTCCTTAGTCATCTTAAGGATAATTTGACCGCTGTCCAGTGATCTACTCCTGGATCACTTTGGTACCTCTTTTGCCAGACACATGGCAAGGCGCACAGCTTGACATACTTTATAGAACCTATGGCCGAGGCATAGGGGATAACCTTCATCCATTCTATTTATTTTGCCATGGTCGAGATTTGAGTCTTACTCAACTTCACACCTTTCACCACAGTCAAGAACTCCTTATTTGACTGATCCATTTTGAACTTCTTCAAAATCTTGTCAAGGTATATGTTTTGTGAAAGTCATATGAGGCGTCTCAATCTATCTCTATAGATTTTGATGCCTAACATGTAAACAACCTTTACCTAGATCTTCAAGTCTTACTCCACTTCACACCAGCCAAGAACTTATTTCTTTTGACTTGATCCATTTTGAACTTCTTCAAAATCTAATCAAGGTGTGTGAAAATCTTTTATCATGTGTCTTGATCTATCTCTATAGATCTCGATGCCCAAACCGTGGATAACTCAAAAAACAGGTTTTTATTGAAAAACTCCTTTCAATTAATTCTTTATGCTTTCCAGAAATTCTACATCATTTCCAATCACATATACTTATTAGAAATGTTATAGAGCTCCCACTCATTTTGTTGTAAATACAAGTTTCTTCATAAACTTGCATAAACCCAAACGCTTTGATCACTTCATCAAAGCGAGTATTCCAGCTCCGAGATGCTTGCACCAGTCCATAGATGGATCGCTGGAGCTTGCATACTTTGTTAGCACCTTTAGGATCGACAAAACCTTCCGGTTGTATCATATACAATTCTTCCTTAAGGAATCCATTAAGGAACCATTTGCCAGATTTCATAATCATAAAACGCGGCAATTGCTAACATAATTCTGACAGACTTTAGCGTCGCTACGGGTGAGAAAGTCTCATCGTAGTCAAGTCCTTGAACTTGTCGATAACCTTTAGCAACAAATCGAGCTTTATAGACGGTGACATTACCATCAGCGTCCGTCTTCTTCTTAAAGATATATTTATTTTTAATAGCTCACTGTTTCATTGGGCAAGTCTACCAAAGTCCACACTTTGTTCTCATCTATGGATCTAATCTCGGATTTCATGGCCTCAAGCCATTTGTCGGAATCCGGGCTCGCCATCGCTTCTTCATAGTTCGTAGGTTCACCGTTGTCTAACAACATGACCTCCAAGATAGGATTGCCGTACCAATCTGGTGTTGAGCATGTCCTGGTTGACCTACGAGGTTCTGTAGCAACTTGATCCGAAGCCTCATGATCATCATCATCAACTTCTTCTCTGGTCTGTGTTGGTGTCACAGAAATTTCTTTCTGTGGCGTACTACTATCCAGAGGAGGTACAATTATCTCATCAAGTTCTACTTTCCTCCCACTCACTTCTTTCGAGAGAAACTCCTTCTCTAGAAAGGATCCATTCTTAGCAACGAATACTTTGCCTTCGGATCTGTGGTAGAAGGTGTACCCAATGGTCTCCTTTGGGTATCCTATGAAGACGCACTTATCCGCTTTGGGTTCGAGCTTATCTGGCTGAAGCCTTTTGACATAAGCATTGCATCCCCAAACTTTTAGAAACGACATCTTAGGTTTCTTGCAAACCACAGTTCATACGGTGTCATCTCAACGGATTTAGACGGTGCCCTTGTTTAAAGTGAATGCAGCTGTCTCTAATGCATAACCCCAAAATGATAGTGGCAAATCGGTAAGAGACATCATAGAACGCACCATATCCAATAGAGTACGATTACGACGTTCGGACACACCATTACGCTGTGGTGTTCCATGTGGCGTGAGCTGTGAAACAATTCCACATTGTCTTAAGTGATTGCCAAACTCGTAACTCAAATATTCTCCTCCACGATCAGATCGTAAGAACTTTATTTTCTTGTTACGATGGTTCTCTACTTCACTCTGAAATTCTTTGAACTTTTCAAATGTTTCAGATTTATGCTTCATCAAGTAGTCATAACCATATCTACTCAAATCATCAGTGAACGTGAGAATATAACGATATCCACCGCGCGCCTCAACACTCATCGGACCGCATACATCGGTATGTATTATTTCCAATAAGTTGGTTGCTCGCTCCATTGTTCCGGAGAACGGAGTTTTAGTCATCTTGCCAATAAGGCACGGTTCACATGTCTCAAATGATTCATAATCAAGAGATTCCAAAAACCCATCTGCATGGAGTTTCTTCATGTGTTTAACACTGATATGACCTAAGCGGCAGTGCCACAAATATGTGGTACTATCATTATCTTTTGGCATTCGTGTTATGAACATATGTATTACTACAATCAAGATTCTATAAACCTTTCATTTTAAGTGCATGATCATCAATGATATTATCCAAATAGAATAACAATTATTCTCTGAAATTGAATAACCGTCTGGCAATAAACACTATCAGATATAATGTTCATGCTTAACGCAAGCACCAAATAACAATTATTTAGGTTCATCACTAATCCTGAAGGTAGAGAGAGCGTGGCGATGGTGATCACATCAACCTTGGAGACACTTCCAATGCACATCGTCACCTCGTTCTTAGCTAGCCCTTGTTTATTCCGAAGCTCCATGTTTCAAGTTGTAAGCAACTGAAGAAGTATCAAATACCCAGGTGCTCCTACGAATACTAGTAAGGTACATATCAATAACATGTATATCAAATATCTTTGTTGACATTGCCAGTCTTATTATCTGCCAGTTACTTTGGGGAAGTTCCGCTCCCTGTGACATTTCCCTTTGCAATGGGAGCACTAAGTCTCGGGTTTGGTTCAGCCTTGGGTTTCTTCGCGTGAGCGGCAACTGTTTTACCGTTCTTCTTGAAGTTCCCTTTTCTTTCCCTTGCCCTTCTTGAAACTAGTGGTCTTATTAACCATCAACACTTGATGCTCCTTTTTTTGATTTCTACATCCGCAGATTGTAGCATCGCGAATAGCTTAAGGATCTTCTATCCCTTGCATGTTTATAGTTCATCACGAAGATCCAGTAGCTTAGTGATAGTGACTAGAGAACTCTATCAATCACCACTTTATTCGGAAGTCTAACTCCCACTTGATTCAAGTGTTTGAAGTACTCAGACATTCTGAGTACATGCTCACTAACAGAGCTATTCTCCTCCATCTTGTAGCTATAGAACTTGTCGAAGGTGTCATCCCTCTCGACCCGGGTGTGAGTCTTGAAAAACAAATTTTCAGCTCTTGGAACATCTCATATGCTCCGTGTTGCTCAAAACATATTTGGAGCTCCGGTTCTAAGCCGTAAAGTATGGCGCACTGAACTATCGAGTAGTCATCTTTTCTTGTCTGCCAGACGTTCATAACATCCTCAGACGAAGCCGTAGGGGTATTTCACTGAGCGGTGAGGACAATCCTCAGATCACGGACCTAGTCCGCATAGTTGCTTCCGTCAACTTTCAACTTCGTTTTCTCTAGGAACATAATAAAAACAGGGGAACTACAGCCCGGTCTATGGATCTACAACATAAATTTGCTAAGACAAGTAAGACTATGTTCATGACAATTGAAGTTCAATTAATCAAATTACTTAAGAACTCCCACTTAGATTAACATCCCTCAAGTTTTCTAAGTGTAACATGATCCACATCAACTAAACCACGTCCGATCATCATGTGAGGTGGATTAGTTATCAATGGTGAACATCTTTCATGTTGATCATATCTACTATATGACTCATGTTCGACCTTTCGGTCTCTTGTGTTCCGAGGCCATGTCTGTACATGCTAGGCTCGTCAAGTTTAACCCAAGTATTCTGCGTGTGTAAAACTGGCTTACACCCGTTGTATGCGAACGAAAGAATCCATCACACCCGATCATCACGTGGTGCTTAGAAGCGTCGAACCTTCGCAACGGTGCATACTAGGGGAGAACACTTATCTTGAAATTTAGTGAAGGGATCATCTTATAATGCTACCATCGTCCTAAGCAAAATAAGATGCATAAAAGGATTAACATCACATGCAATTCAATATATGTGACATGATATGGCCATCATCGTCTTGTGCTTTTGATCTCCATCAGCAAAGCACCGTCATGATCTCCATCGTCACCGGGTTGACACCTTGATCTCCATCGTAGCGTCGTGACACCTTGATCTCCATCGTAGCGTCGTGGTCATCTCGCCGGCTATTGCTACTACTACTACTGCTAACTAATAGCGGTAAAGTAAAGCAATTACATAGCGTTGGCATTGCATACAATAAAGAGACAACCATAAGGCTCCTGCCGGTTGCCAGATAACTTACAAAGCATGATCATCTCATACAACAACTTATATCACATCATGTCTTGGCCATATCACATCACCAGCATACCCTGCAAAAACAAGTTAGATGTCCTCTACTTTGTTGTTGCAAGTTTTACGTGGCTGCTACGAGTTTGCAAGAACCGTTCTTACCTACGCAAAACCACAACGTGGTGTAGTGATTGCTTTTTGATCTTCTAAAAGAACCCTCTTCATTGAAACCGATTCAACTAAAGTGAGAGAGACAGACACCCGCCAGTCACCTTTATGCAACGAGTGCACATAGCGGTGAAACCTGTCTCGCGTAAGCGTACGCGTAAGGTCGGTCCGGGCCGCTTCATCTCACAATACCGCCAAATCAAGTAACAACTAGTAACGGCAAGCAATATGTATACAACCACGCCCACAACTCACTTGTGTTCTACTCGTGCAAATCACATCTACGCATAGACCTGGCTCGGATGCCACTGTTGGGGAACGGAGCATGAATTTCAAAAAATTTCCTACGCTCACGCAAGATCTATCCATGGAGATGTATCGCTACGAGAGGGGAGAGTGTGTCTACGTACCCTCGTAGACCGTTAGCGGAAGCGTTTCACAACGCGGTTGATGTAGTCGAACAATCCTTCGAGCTCCACCGATCAAGTACCGAACGTACGGCACCTCCGAGTTCTACACACGTGCAGCTCGGTGACGTTCCTCGCCTTCTTGATCCAGCAAGACGTCGAGGTAGTAGATGAGTTCCGTCAGCACGACGGCATGGCGACGGTGACGGTGAAGTGATTCCGGCAGGGCTTCGCCTAAGCTCTCCGAAAATATGACCGAGGTGGAAAACGGAGATCGGGGCACCGCACACGGCTATGGGACAATTGTGTACTTTGGGGTGCCCCCTTGCCCCCGTATATAAAGGATGAGAGGGAGGAGGCCGGCCCCCTAGGGGTGCGCCAAGTGTGGGGAGTCCTACTAGGACTCCTTAGTCCTAGTAGGATTCCACCTCCCATACGGACTAGGAAAGAGGGAAGGGAGAGGGAAAGGAAAGAGGGGGCTGCGCCCCCTCCCCTAGTCCAATTCGGTTTGGGCAAGGGGGGGCGCGAGCCTCCTCACGTGGCCTGCCTCTCCTTTTCCCGTATGGCCCAATAAGGCCCATTACTTCTCCCGGTGAATTCCCGTAACTCCCCGGTACTCCAAAAAATACCCGAATCACTCGGAACCTTTCCGACGTCCGAATATAGCCTTCCAATATATTAATATTTACCTCTCGACCATTTCGAGACTCCTCGTCATATCCGTGATCTCATCCGGGACTCTGAACAAACTTCGGCCACCAATCACATAACTCATATAATACTAAATCGTCATCGAACCTTAAGTGTGCGGACCCTACGGGTTCGGGAATGATGTAGACATGACCGAGACGACTGTCCGGTCAATAACCAACAGCGGAACCTGGATTCTCATATTAGTTCCTACATATTCCACGAAGATCTTTATCGGTGAACCTCATATGTCAACATACGTTGTTCCCTTTGTCTGGCGGTATGTTACTTGCCCGAGATTCGATCGTCGGTATCCAATACCTAGTTCAATCTCGTTACCGGCAAGTCTCTTTACTCGTTCCGTAATACGTCATCTTGTAACTAACTCTTTAGTCATGGTGCTTGCAAGGCTTCTGTGATGCTGTATTACCCAGAGGGCCCAGAGATACCTCTCCGATAGTCGGAGTGACAAATTCCAATCTCGATCCATGCCAACTCAACAAACACTTTCGGAGATACCTGTAGTGCACCTTTATAATCACCCAGTTACGTTGTGACGTTTGATACACCCAAAGTATTCCTACGGTATCCGGGAGTTGCATGATCTCATGGTCAGAGGAACGTGTATTTGACATAGTGAAAGCAATAGCAATAAACTGAACGATCATTTGCTATGCTAACGGTTGGGTCAAGTCCATCACATCATTCTCCTAATGATGTGATCCCATTATCAAATGACAACTCATGTCCATGGTCAGGAAATCTTGACCATCTTTTGATCAACGAGCTAGTCTTGTAGAGGCTTACTAGGGACACAGTATTTGTTTATCTATTCACACATGTATTTAGTTTCCGGTCAATACAATTCTAGCATGAATAATAAACTATTATCATGAACGGGGAAATATGATAATAACTAATTTATTATTGCCTCTAGGGCATATTTCCAACAGATCAAAGGTAATTGGCATGTCTATCCACGTGCCCCGAGCTGTTACTTGCCGGATTGAATTGACTTCCCGGAGAGCCCGCTTCCTCTGATTATTGGACGTAAAGGTTTCGTAGATCATTAGGACCTCATCATCGCCCGAGGACTCCTCTGAGTGTATAGGTGTGCCAATGTCGAAGGTTAGGACTCTCATAGCCACCTGCCTCATCACCCAGCAATTGCGAAGGTTGTGGGTTGGGCGGGTGTTTAGTAGAGCGGAGTGGATCGGGCATGGCTTGTCCAGGAGGCCATTGAGGGTGGTCCTACATTGGCCAGCGGTTTTCTTCTTCTTCCGAGGTCGATCACCTGACGTGCGTTGCATGCGGGGTTCGCGATAGGGTGCAAGCCTGTCGCGCTTCAATTTGTTGTCACGGATCGAATCCGTTTGCTCTTCCTAGGCCAGCCACGTGTCTTCGATGGTATAGAATTTCGAGACCAGATCGAACAGTTCTGGGAGTGTTTGAACACATCGGCGGGCTAGAGCGTTCGAAACGCCTTTATCTTTGCAGCCGCGCTGAAAGGCTGCTATTATTTCCGAGTCCCGGTAATCAGGTATGTTGTTTTTAACGGACAAGAACCTGGTCCAGAAGTGCCTAATCGATTCGTCAGGTAACTGTTGCACGTAGGCAAGATCCCAGACATTGGCAGGGCCTGAGTTATCGGGGCAATAGTCGATGTGGGGGTTGGGCGGAGGAATTTCGATCTCCATCGACCGCGGGTCTAAAGCCACGACATTTTTATCCTGCGAGGGATACGTAGCCGCCAGATCGGCCGAGTTGATTCGAGGATCAGACTTGTTGGCTGCTACTTGTAGACTACGTTGTTATTTCCCCAAGAGGAGAGGATGATGCAGTATAGTAGAGATAAGTATTTGCCTCAGTTAAGAACCAAGGTTATTAATCCAGTAGGAGAACCAGTCAAAATCCTTTAGCAGCACCTGCACACACAAAAGCAAACACTTGCACCCAACGCAAATAAGAGGGTTCTCAATCCCCTTAGCGGTTATTTGCAAGGATTAATTCTGATAGTGATAGATAGAAATATAAATTGCAAAATAAAATAAAAGTAAATAAATTGCAGCAAGGTATTGTTGGATTTTAATATATGATACAGGTAGACCCGGGGGCCATAGTTTTCTCTAGAGGCTTCTCTCTCTAGCGCAGAACATACGGTGGGTAAACAAATTACTGTTGGGCAATTGATAGAAAAGCAAATAATTATGAAAGATTCATGGCAATGATCATGTATATAGGCATCACGTCCGAGACAAGTAGACCGACTCCTGCCTGCATCTACTACTATTACTCCACCCATCGACCGCTATCCAGCATGCATCTAGGGTATTAAGTAGGAAACAGAGTAACGCCTTAAGCAAGATGACATGATGTAGACAAAATAAACTCAAGCAATATGATTAAACCCCACCTTTTTATCCTTAATGGCAACAATACAAATATGTGTCATGTCCCTTTCTGTCACTGGGATTGAGCACCGCAAGATTGAACCCATCACAAAGCACCTCTCCCATTGCAAGATAGACCAATCTAGTTGGCCAAACCAAATTGATAGAACGGATAGAAATATAAAGCTATAACAATCATGCATAAAAGAGTTCAGAGAAGACTCAAATATTTCTCATGAATAATCTGATCATAAACTCACAATTCACCGGATCCCAACAAACACACCGCAAAAGAAGATTACATCGGATAGAACTCCAAGAACATCGAGGAGAACATGGTATTGAAGATCAAAGAGAGAGAAGAAGCCATCTAGCTACTAGCTATGGACTCGTAGGTCTGTGGTAAACTACTCACACATCATCGAAAGGGTAGCAAGGTTGATGAAGAAGCCCTCCATGATCGATTCCCCCTCTGGCAGAGTACCGGAAAAGGCCTCCAGATGGGATCGCGGAAGAACAGAGGCTTGCGGTGGTGGAAAGGTTTTCTCTTTTGTCTCTCTGGTATATTGGGAATATTTGGGAATTTATAGGGCTGGAATTAGGTCACAAGGGGCTACAAGGTGCCCACAAGCCTGGGAGCACGCCCTACCCCCAGGGCGCGCCTCCCGATCTTGTCGCTCCCTTGTGGCTCCTCTGGTCTTCTCCCGAAGCTTCGTGGGTCTCTTCTAGTCCAGAAAAAATTAATCCAAAGTTTTTTTCTCGTTTGGACACTTTTTGATAATGATTTTCTGAAACGGCAAAAACAAGCAAAAAACAGCAACTGGCACTGGGCACTGGGTTAATAGGTTAGTCCCAAAAAATGATATAAAATGGCATATAATTGCATAATAAACATCCAAGATTGATACTATAATAGCATGGAAGAATCAAAAAATATAGATACGTTGGAGACGTATCAAGCATCCCCAAGCTTAATTCCTGCTCGTACTCAAGTAGGTAAATGATAAAAATAGAATTTTTGATGTGGAATGCTACCTAACATGTTTCATCATGTAATCTCTCTTACGGTATGAATAATAAGATCCGAATGATTGAAAACAATAGTCTATAGTTTGACATAAAGACATCAATACTCAGGCATACTAATAAACAATCATGTCTTTCAAAATAAAAATGCTAAAGAAAGTTATCCCTACAAAATCATATAATCCTGTCATGCTCCATCTTCTTAACACAAAGTATTTATCATGCACAACCCCGGTTTTAGCCAAGCAATTGGTTCATACTTTTTAACGCACTTCAGCTTTTTCAACCCCCACGCAATACATGAGCGCAAGCCATGGATATAGCACTATGGGTGGAATAGAATGTGGTGGTAGAGATTAGTAAGGGGAAGTCAAAAATAAGAAGATAGTCTCACATCGACGTGGCTAATCAACGGGCAATGGAGATGCCCATCAATTGATGTCAATGCGAGGAGTAGGGATTGCCATGCAACGGATGCACTAAGAGCGATAAGTGTATGAAAGCTCAACATGAAAACTAAGTGGGTGTGCATCCAACTTCCTTGCTCATGAAGACCTCAGGCATTTGAGGAAGCCCATCATCGAAATATACAAGCCAAGTTCTATAATGAAAAATTCCCACTAGTATATGAAAGTGACAAAATAGGAGACTCTCTATATGAAAAACATGGTGCGACTTTGAAGCACAAGTATGGAAAAGGATAGTAACACTGCCCCTTCTCTCTTTTTCTCTCATTTTTTTTTCTTTTTTCTTTTTTTCAAGGGCTCTTTTTGGCCTCTTTTTTTCTTTTTTTTATTTCCTCACCGGGACAATGCAGCAAACAACAGCATGGCAATTAACAGGTTAAGTACTTAAGTTGCTTACTGTTTCCAACTTACTCTCTTCTGGGTTGTCCCGCAACCCTCGTAATACTCATAATCCATCGAGTACTTCCAAACATAAGACAAGTTCTTCCATCATTATTATCATTATTGCGGTTGACCATACAGTGGCCTAGTACGGACTGTCCAATACTGTGGACGCGGCTATTCGAAAAGATTCATACACTCTGCAGAGGTTGCGTACTTTGCCCACACTATGGAGCTCCTGGCCTCGTGATCCCATTCGGGTGGACCGGTGCTGCTCCAACGAAACTTGCCTGAGCCGTGACTCTTCCACCATACCACCGAAAATCATACCCTCCTAGGGTCATGTCCTGGGTGGCCCCTGTGTCACCCCGTGGCACCTGCCACCATCATGGCCAAAGTAAACTGTCCCAAACGGGGACGCCGGCAAAATAACTCAACTGGGCTCACAGGATTATCGTCGTCTACCTGATCAGGGCAGCACGCACGCATAACCCTCCCTAGTGTGGTGGTACCGATAAAAGAGCACCAAGCCAGACCAAGTCAAGGCCGTCCCATACCGCCAAATGTGGCTGCACGGATATGTCCGGATAGGTGACACTTGATCAACCATTTTGGTTTAATGTTGTCAAGTATTCATCAGGCATGAATGTTTATTAACACTAACATGGCAGTAGCTATGCATCAAAATAAATTACTAGGAATTATCACATAACAAAATAATGCATGTAATTCAATTAAATAACCAACACTATTGAAATGCTTCATGAAATGGATGACATGGCTTGCCTTGCTCTGTTGGGCACTGTTCTGTTCACCAGAAATTCTGTGAACATGAGAAAAATACCAAATTTTGCCAGAAAATAAAGGGGCTCTAGACAAACCCAGAGCAAAAAGAATCAATTGATTTGGACTTATGGATAAAAAGTTATGGATGGTCAAAGTTCCTGGTCAAAATTTGAATTAAAACAGAAAATAGAAAAATCAACAGGGGGCCACGTCGAAGGCGCACTTTGCCCGGGCGTCTCCACTTACCGCTTCGGCAAGCCACTGACGAGCGGGCCCCGCTGTCAGATTTAAAAGGGGGAGGAGGGGAACAAAGAACGGCGGAGCTCCGGCAACGGTCGCCGGCGATACAGACAGCGGCGAGGTCTGGCGACTACGGGAATGGATCGAGCGCTCGAAGGTGAACACGTACGTACCCGTAGCGTGACGTGGGGTGGCCGGACGACGTCATCCCCTTCCTCTCCGGCGGCGGTGGTTCTCGACTGTCGAATGAGACGGCGTTTCCGGCAGGGTCTCGGCCAGGGAAGAGCTCGGGCGGGGTCAGGAGAATGTGGGTAGCTCGCGGGTGGAGTCAGTGAAGGCTGGGGTGGAGTGGAACGGCGGGGAGGCAGAGCTCGGGTGGCGGTGGATCTCCGGCGAGAAGCGAGGCCAGAGGGCCTCTCGGCCTTGGCTCGGTGCTCGGGTGGGCGATTGGGAGTAGGAGGAGTGGGGTGAGGAGCTCGGGAGGCTGGCCGCGACCTTTTATAGGCTGGGGCGACCTCTCTGGAAGCTGGCGGAGCTCAGCCACGTCGCCGGCGCGAGGACGCCTTGCTGGCTAGCCGGGAGCGGGCGACGGGACGGAGGAGAGCACGGGAGAGTTAATGCGGCGGTGGATGCTAGCGGAGGAAGGCGACGAGCAGCAGAGCCACTGTGGCCGCACGGGTGCCACAGTGCCCGCGCGCGTGGCGGCCGCCAGGGACGATTCCGGCGAGGGGCAAGTTCCAGAATGGCCAGGTGGGGGAAAGAGAAGATGTCGGCGAGCTGAGACAAGCTATGGTCACGCGGGCGCGGTGCAGAGCGCGTGCATTGGCATGCCAATGCCGTGCTCACCATGGGTACTGATGTCTGGAGGCCACGCACGGCTGGCGCTTCTTGTCCAACACGTCGACCCTCGACCACTTAGCCTCTCCGTGCCACTGGCTCGACTAGATGCACCTTGGTTCGAAGTGTAGCTTCAGCTACAGTTTCTGACAGCGACTTTGAGAGGGATTTGGAGGAGAGATGAGCTGGAGATGGAGCCAGTGGAGATGTCTAGGGTGATCTATCTTGGAAGGACTCCAAACTGACCAAGTTTGAGAAGATTTCATCAATATGTGAATGCAGTTCATGTACAACTGATGTTACTGGGACAGAGACAAGATGAGCTTGTAGCACTCATCTGGTTGATTTGGTCGAGCTGGATTTTGGTATGAGGGAGTTATTTGGTGGATAGAAGATGCCATAAAAATTTCAGCTCAATTTGGTAGCTCTAGCTGGTACTTCCTTCACAGAGGTTCCATTTGAGCAGAAACTTGGCAGAATATTGCTGATGAAAATTTGTACTGGGCAACATGATATTTTTGGATATTGTGGCAAGATAGGTTCCCTAGTATCTCAGGGAATTATCTGAGAGTTTTCTGAGTTGGGAAAATATGAGTTGCTTCACAAATGGCCAGTACTGTCTAGAAGATAAATGGAGTTTTCTGGACCAAATTTTATACTGGACCATGAAATGTTTTTGAAGATTGCAGGAGTAGATGATGACAAGAAGGTGTGGTATTAATTTGGGATTTTTCTGATCATCAGAACTATAGGTTGCTTCATAACCCATAGTGATGACATATTTTCCCAAATGAAAAAAATGATTAATTGGGAAAGATGAAGAATTGGAAATTGATCCAGTAGGTGAATGACAAGGTTTTGGCAAGATGCTGAGGGCTTTGGATTACTCAGAGAAATTCATAAGTCCAAAGTCAACTGAAAAGTTTTCAAAATCCATCCAAATTGCAAATAAAGCCAGAAAGATTTTGAAAAGAAAAAGTTGCCAAAAACTAGGGTGTCACAGGTAGGAGTTAACCATCGCGTGCCCCCGACTGCCACACAAAGGAAGACAATCAATAATAAATCATGCTCCAACTTCTTAGCATAACGACAGATCGTACATGCATGCTTCGGGAATCACAAACCTTAACACCAATATTCTTACTAAACCACAATTATCTACTAGCACCTCCCACATATTACCATCTTAATATCGCAAAACTATTGCAAGGAATCAAACTTATCATATTCAGTGATCTACATGAAAGTTTTTATTATATCCCTCTTGAATACCTATCATATTAGGACCAAATTCATAACCTTCGTAAGTATGTCTACGATGACCCAGATAGCATCATGGCCTCTTGTTGGCTTGGGTAGTCCAACAATGAAGTCCATGCATATGTCATCCCATTTCCACTGGGGAACTGGTAAAGGTTGCAGTAGCCCAGCGGGTTTCTGGTGTTCAGCCTTGACTCTGTTGCAGATGTCACAACAGGCAACATAATATGCAATATCCCTTCGCATTCCTGGCCACCAAAAGGTTTCTCGCAAGTCCTGGTACATTTTTGTTCCTCCCGGATGGATAGAATATGCAGATTCATGTGCCTCTCTGAGTATTTGCTGTCTCAGGCTGTCTTGATCAGGCACACATATTCGGTTCTCAAACCATACAGTGCCCTGGTCATCAATTCGGAAGGACTTGGCCTTCCCTTGCTGAATATGCTCCTTGATTTCTTGTATACCTTCATCTGATTTTTGAGCTGTCTTAATTTCTTCCACAAGTGTTGGAATAATTTCCATTGTGTCCGGGCTAGTTGGTCCGCATAACACCATATTCAGCTTGGCAAACTCTTCTTGCAGTCTCGGATGCATTCTCTCCATTAGTGCATTTATGGTACCTTGTTTTCTGCTGAGGGCATCGGCGACCACATTGGCTTTTCCCGGATGATAATTAATTCCAATGTCATAGTCCTTGACCAATTCAAGCCATCTTCTCTGCCTGAGATTCAGATCAGGTTGGGTGAAAATATACTTGAGACTCTTATGGTCTGTGTATATTTCACATCGCTGCCCAATGAGATAATGTCTCCAAATCTTCAGTGCATGAATTACGGCTGCCAATTCCAAATCATGGGTGGGTAGTTCTCTTCATGAGGTCGTAGCTGTCTGGATGCATATGCTACAACCTTTCCCTCTTGCATTAGAACGCAGCCGGTTCCATGCCTCGAAGCATCACAATATATGTCAAAGCTCTTGTGGATGTCTGGAAGAACTAAGACAGGGGCTGTAGTTAGCCTCGTCTTTAATTCCATGAAACTGCTATCACATTCTTCCGTCCAGGCAAATTTGTGGTTCTTTTTCAGCAATTCTGTCAGTGGCTTGGCTATTTTGGAGAAGCCTTCAATGAAGCGACGGTAGTAGCCTACCAATCCCAGAAAACTACGGACTTCCGTTACTGTGGCTGGTGTCTTCCAATTTAATACAGCAGTCACTTTGCTGGGGTCGACAGCCACACCCTGTTCTGACAGAACATGTCCCAGAAAGCCCACCTCTTTTAGCCAAAATTCACATTTACTGAATTTGGCGTACAAGTGATGGGTCCTTAGTCTTTCCAGGACAGCACGGAGGTGTTGCGTGTGCTCCTCTTCATCTTTGGAGTAGATCAGAATATCATCGATGAATACTACCACAAATTTGTCCAAGAAGTCCATGAAGACCTTATTCATCATGCTAATGAAATAGGCTGGAACATTTGTCAGCCCAACTGACATGATTGTAAATTCATACAGACCATATCTGGTAGTAAAGGCTGTCTTAGGGATATCCTCTTTCCTGATTTTTAACTGATGATACCCCGTTCGGAGGTCAATCTTGGAAAATACCCGGGTTCCGTTCAACTGGTCGAACAAATCATCAATGCGGGGGAGCGGATATTTGTTTTTGATGGTGACCTCATTCAACTGGCGGTAGTCCACGCACATTCGTAGGCTGCCATCCTTCTTCTTAACAAACAGCACAGGTGATCCCCTTGGTGAAGTGCTTGGAGGAATATACCCTTTTTGCAATAATTCATCCAACTGTTTCTTTAGTTCCACCAGCTCTGGGGAAGGCATGCGGTAGTACTTCTTGTAAATTGGGGCAGTCCCGGGGACAACATCAATAGCGAATTCTAGTTCCCGATCAGGTGGCATTCCTGGTATATCTTCCGGGAATACGTCCGGAAACTCACTGATTACTGGAATCAGATTTATATCTGTAGCAGTGGCTTTAAATGCCATTCCTTTCTTTGACATCATTCTGCAAGCAGTGAACTGCACTGTTTGGCCTGCTGGGTTGACCAATGTCACCATCCTCGTGGCACAGTTGATACACACCTGATGTGGTACCAACCAATCCATCCCCAGTATTATATCCAGTCCAGGGGACTCAATGGCCACAAGAGTGGCTGGAAACTTTACATCATGTATCAAAATTTCCAGATCCTTGTATATCACATTTGTTCTGAGCATGGAGCCAGGGGATTGCACCACCATGATTTTATCCAAAAGGGAAGGAGAAAATTTGTGCAAGGTGGCAAAACTCCGCGAAATAAACGAATGAGAAGCCCCAGAATCAAATAAAATTATTGCAGGTATGTTGTTAACAGAAAACATACCAAGGACCACGTCTGGTGCTTCGCGGGCTTCCTCAGCGGAGATATGATGGACTTGGCCACGATAGAAGTTCGTATTGGGACGGCGTCCAACACTGTTGACTTGTGGCTTGAAGTCGGATGGTGGCTTCCCATTTCTTGTGGGGCACTGCTTGGAGTAATGCCCGCTCTGGCCACAAGTGAAACATGTGTTGTTGCGGTGGCAGTCCTCTAGCACTGGCTGTTTGCCAAAGGTCTTGTCCTGGCTGACAGGCTTATTGTTGTTGTTACCATTGTTCCAGGCAGGCTTGTATTCAGATGGACCTGATTGCCAAATACGTGGCTTCTGCACAAACTGCTCACGGTTGTCCTTCTTGGGTTCAAACTTCCGCTTGCGGTCATCATATCCTGACTTATGCCCTCGTTCGGCTATAAAAGCCTTGTTCACCAAAGTCTGGAAGTTAGGAAAGTCAAGCATACAAAGCTGACAGCGGAGGGTATGATTGAGTCCTCCCAGAAATCGATCAATCTTCCTTTCCTCCCTGGATACGTCGTGAGTAGAGTACCATGCCAGATTATTAAACTTATTCAGATACTCACCCACTGACATGTTCCCTTGAGTGAGAGCAAGAAATTCCCTCTGCTTCACCTTCATGATGCCGGTCGGAATATGATACTTGCGGAATACCTCTTTGAAGTTCTCCCAAGAAATATCTTCCCCAGAAGACCACATTATTTTCGTATTGTCCCACCATATAGCTGCTGGTCCCTCCAGGTAGTGTGTAACAAAAGGAACCTTGTCTGACTCATCACAGTGGGCTATATCCAGCTTCTTTTCCATAGTCCTCAGCCAGTCATCAGCTTCCACAGGATCCACAGCTTGACCAAAACTGGGTGGCTTGGTCCACTGAAAATCAGACAATTTAGAGTGTGTCCCATTGTTGTTATTCTGACCCACCATAGTCTGCATGCTTTTCAGAAATTCCATGAGATCTTGGTTTCTTTTCTCTTCAAACATTCTCATAATCTGATCAGTAGTTGGTGCCTGTGGTGGTGGTGGTGGCAAATCTTCTGGTGACTGTCCTGCCTGTCTGGCGGATCGACGAACGGGAGTTCCATCACCACCCTGATTACTACACCTCTTCATCCTAAATTTGTTCCCATTGCAAAATACTGAATCGATGAGCAACATCCATAAGGGAAAGCATGGTAGTATGACACCAGAAAAGAAGCCAAATAAAAGAGGAAAAGCGAACAACATAATTATACAAGGCAACCCAACATCATACAGGACAAGCTAGTAGGGGAATTATCATGACTGGACTGCTCATACGGCAGTTGACATATGCATAGATGCTATGATGCATGCACTGAGACTCAAGCATCTACTCTAGTGGCGCCGGTTGCATGAACACTGGTAAAATGAAGACTCCTCATCGTCTGACCCTGTCTCGGAATCTGAGCTGATGATGTGAATCTCGACCTCCGGATCAAAGGTAACACGACGACGTTGACGAGAAGGTTCTCCCTCTAAAGGAGAAGAAGCACGACGCCGTAGCATCGGAGCAGCTGGAGTGGCTAGAAGTGAGGCCCACTCTGCCGGGGTCTCAGGTCAGCTACCAGACGAAAAGCCTGGCGGTCCGAACGAACTGGAAGGAGTCTCGGAAGGTGGAGCATGTGGAGTATACACAGGTGAAAACGGAGGTGGAGGAGGAGACTGTGCTGCCGCGACGGCTGCAAGTGCCTCACGGGCATGAGTCAGCTCCTCAGCTAGAGAAGTGATCATACGGTAACTGGCGTTCAGATAACGGGATAAAACACCAGTTGCACGATCACTCGCCGGATCAACAGGTGCAAAAAGGACTCGGCCTGTCGCATGCGACAGGGTGGGGTAGTGAAAGAAACCTGGATGAGTCTGCATCTCGACCTCGTGGAAGCGCAAGTCAGTGAGAGCCTCGATCGCAGCAAACTGGATCGCCAGCTCCGGAGTAGAAGCAGTTCCGCCCTTGGAAGAACGGGAGTAGCTGCCAATATCCGAACTCGCAGTAAGAAAGGCTTCTGCGTGATACTCGTACACTGAACCAGCAAGCTTCTCTTGGAACACCTGATACACTGGGTCTTCGCCATTGGGATACAGCCGAAGCCAAACGCTACGAAGCGGTACTGGAAAGGTGTACGGTGCCAGCTCATGGTTGTAGTGGTACGGAACTGGTGCCATCTACACTCATTAAACCAGCGGTTAGCACAATAAAAACTATATGCATGCCATGCAGCAAACAAATGCAACAAGCAAGACACATCCCAAGATTCTAAACTAATCGCGGCTCTAGTGCAGGGTTAACTAGGGTGTCCTACAGTCAGTGCGGCTCTGATACCAAGCGTTGTGGCATCCCGGCTCAGAGGACCGGTTTACCCAGTGTTTCCAACCCAGAGATCATGTCTTCTGGAAACACACAACAACTTGGAACAGAACTGAACTGGACTTTATTGAAATATCTCGAGTACAAGCTCGTAAATTACATTGATAGTGAGGCCAGAAGCACTGCACGTGCTATGACAATATCTACATTATTTATGGAACATAACAGGGCCTCGATACTACTGGGGAATTCTACGGCGTAGCGGAACACAGCGCGGAAAACTCCATCCACAGGGACACTGCTGGGACACGGCCTAGTTAGCGTAGCACGAGCCTTCGGGACCTCCGTCCTCGGCTTCTGCTGCATCTGGCATGATATGCCAGGTGAGTACTTGGAATGTACTCGCAAGCTCACGGCAACCATAACAATGCAGCAAACAACAGCATGGCAATTAATAGGTTAAGTACTTAAGTTGCTTACTGTTACCAACTTACTCTCTTCTGGGTTGTCCCACAACCCTCGGAATACTCATAATCCATCGAGTACTTCCAAACATAAGACAAGTTCTTCCATCATTATTATCATTATTGCGGTTGACCATACAATGGCCTAGTACGGACTGTCCAATACTGTGGACGCGGCTATTCGACTAGATTCATATACTCTGCAGAGGTTGCACACTTTACCCACACTATGGAGCTCCTGGCCTCGTGATCCCATTCGGGTGGACCGGTGTTGCTCCAATGAAACTTGCCTGACCCGTGACTCTTCCACCGTACCACCGACAATCATACCCTCCCAGGGTCATGTCCTGGGTGGCCCCTGTGTCACCCCGTGACACCTGGCACCATCGTGGCCAAAGTAAACTGTCCCAAACGGGGACGCCGGCAAAATAACTCAACTGGGCTCACAGGATTATCGTCGTCTACCTGATCAGGGCAGCACGCACGCATAACCCTCCCTAGTGTGGTGGTACCGATAAAAGAGCAACAAGCCAGACCAAGTCAAGGCCGTCCCATACCGGCAAATGTGGCTGCACGGATAAGTCCGGATAGGTGACACTTGCTCAACCATTTGGGTTTAATGTTGTCAAGTATTTATCAGGCATGAATGTTTATTAACACTAACATGGCAGTAGCTATGCATCAAAATAAATTACTAGGAATTATCACATAACAAAATAATGCATGTAATTCAATTAAATAACCAACACTATTGAAATGCTTCATGAAATGGATGACATGGCTTGCCTTGCTCTGTTGGGTTGTCCACAAACTCCTGGGCTTCAAAACCAAAAGAATCTCCTTCTGAAAATATTTTAAAAAGAAAATTGAAAATGTCACATAACACTGTTCTGTTCACCAGAAATTCTGTGAACATGAGAAAAATACCAAATTTTGCCAGAAAATAAAGGGTCTCAAGACAAACCCATAGCAAAAATAATCAATTGATTTGGACTTATGGATAAAAAGTTATGGATGGTCAAACTTCCTGGTCAAAATTTGAATTAAAACAGAAAATAGAAAAATCAACAGGGGGCCACGTCGAAGGCGCACTTTGCCCGGGCGTCTCCACTTACCGCTTCGGCAAGCCACTGACGAGCGGGCCTCGCTGTCAGATTTAAAAGGGGGAGGAGGGGAACAGAGAACGGCGGAGCTCTGGCGACGGTCGCCGGCGATACAGACGGCGGCGAGGTCCGGCGACTACGGGAATGGATCGAGCGCTCGAAGGTGAACACGTACGTACCCGTAGCCTAACGTGGGGCGGCCAGACGACGTCGTCTCCTTCCTCTCCGGCGGCGGTGGTTCTCGAGTGTCGCTGGAGACGGCGTTTCCGGCAGGGTCTCGGCCAGGGAAGAGCTCAAGAGGGCTCGGGAGAATGCGGGGAGCTCGCGGGTGGAGTCAGTGAAGGCTGGGGTGGAGTGGAACGGCGGGGAGGCAGAGCTCGGGTGGCGGCGGATCTCCGGCGAGAAGCGAGGCCAGAGGGCTTCTCGGCCTTGGCTCGATGCTCGGGGGGCGATTGGGAGTAGGAGGAGTGAGATGAGGAGCTCGAGAGGCTGGCCGCGGCCTTTTATAGGCGGGGGCGACCTCTCTGGAAGCTGGCGGAGCTCGGCCACGTCGCCGGCGCGAGGACGCCTTGCTGGCTGGCCGGGAGCGTGCGACGGGACGGAGGAGAGCAGGGGAGAGTTAATGTGGCGGTGGATGCTAGCGGAGGAAGGCGACGAGCAGCAGAGCCACTGTGGCCGCACGGGTGCCACAGTACCGGCGCGCGTGGCAGCCGCCAGGGATGATTCCGGCGAGGGGCAAGTTCCAGAACGGCCAGGTGGGGGAAGGAGAAGATGTCGGCGAGCTGAGACAAGCTATGGTCACGCGGGGTAGCCGGATGCGACTCATCAGACACGGGCGCGGTGCAGAGCGCGTGCATTGGCATGCCAATGCCGTGCTCACCACGGGTACTGATGTCTGGAGGCCACGCACGGCTGGCGCTTCTTGTCCAACACGTCGACCCTCGACCACTTAGCCTCTCCGTGCCACTGGCTCGACTAGATGCACTCTGGTTCGAAGTGTAGCTTCAGCTATAGTTTCTGACAGCGACTTTGAGAGGGATCTGGAGGAGAGATGAGCTGGAGATGGAGCCAGTGGAGATGTCTAGGGTGATCTATCTTGGAAGGACTCCAAACTGACCAAGTTTGAGAAGATTTCATCAATATTTGAATGCAGTTCATGTACAACTGATGTTACTGAGACAGAGACAAGATGAGCTTGTAGCACTCATCTGGTTGGTCTGGTGGAGCTGGATTTTGGTATGAGGGAGTTATTTGGTGGATAGAAGATGCCATAAAAATTTCAGCTCAATTGGATACCTCTAGCTGGTACTTCCTTCACACAGGTTCCATTTGAGTAGAAACTTGGCAGAATATTGCTGATGAAAATTTGTACTGGGCAAGATGATATTTTTGGATATTGTGGCAAGATAGGTTCCCTAGTATCTCAGGGAATTATCTGAGAGTTTTCTGAGTTGGGAAAATATGAGTTGCTTCACAAATGGCCAGTACTGTCCAGAAGATAAATGGAGTTTTCTGGACCAAATTTTATACTGGACCATGAAATGTTTTTGAAGATTGCAGGAGTAGATGATGACAAGAAGGTGTGGTATTAATTTGGGACTTTTCTGATCATCAGAACTATAGGTTGCTTCATAACCCATGGTGATGACCGATTTTCCCAAATGAAGAAAATGATTAATTGGGAAAGAGGAAGAATTGGAAATTGATCCAGTAGGTGAATGACAAGGTTTTGGCAAGATGCTGAGGGCTTTGGATTACTCAGAGAAATTCATAAGTCCAAAGTCAACTGAAAAGTTTTCAAAATCCATCCAAATTGCAAATAAAGCCAGAAAGATTTTGAAAAGAAAAAGTTGCCAAAAACCAGGGTGTCACAGGTAGGAGTTAACCATCGCGCACCCCCGACCGCCACACAAAGGAAGACAATCAATAATAAATCATGCTCCAACTTCTTCGCATAACGATAGATCACAAACCTTAACACCAATATTCTTACTAAACCACAATTATCTACTAGCACCTCCCTCATATTACCATCTTAATATCGCAAAACTATTGCAAGGAATCAAACTTATCATATTCAGTGATCTACATGAAAGTTTTTATTATATCCCTCTTGAATACCTATCATATTAGGACCAAATTCATAACCTGCGCATATTAGCATTGCTATTCATTAGACTCTCAAAAAGATATAAGTGAAGCATGAGAGTGCAAGTATTTCTTTAAAATATAGCCACCACCGTGCTCTAAAAGATATAAGTGAAGCACTAGAGCCACTGTCTAGCTCAAAAGATATAAGTGAAGCACATAGAGTATTCTAACAAATCACGAATAATGTGTGTCCCTCTCAAAAAGGTGTGTTCAGCAAATATGATTGTGACAAACTAAAAAGCAAACAAGAGCAAACAAACTATATCACAAGACGCTCCAAGTAAAACACATATCATGTGATGAATAAAAAATATAGCTCCAAGTGAGTTACCGATAGATTGTAGACGAAAGAGGGGATGCCTTCCAGGGTATCCCCAAGCTTAGATGCTTGAGTCTTCCTTGAATATTACCTTGGGGTGCCTTGGGCATCCCCAAGCTTAGGCTCTTGCCGCTCATTATTCCATTATCCATCGTAGTCTCACCCAAAACTTGAAAACTTCAGCAGACAAAACTAAACAGAAACCTAGTGAGATCCGTTAGTATAACAAATAAATCTTAAACTTTAGGTGCTGTTGTAAATTGATTCATATTTAATATTGACATAATGCTACTGTACTCCAACTTCTCCATGACTCATACCCCCCGATACGATCCATAGATTCATCAAAATAAGCAAACTATGCAACAAAAACAGAATCTGTCTAAAACAGAACAGTCTGTAAAGGTCTGAATTAAAGTCATACTTATGTAACTCAACAAATTCTGAAAAATTAGCACAACGTGGCCAATTCATATATAAATACTGTGTAAAAAATGCAGAAGGTGCAGACGCTCTAGCAAAAATGCAGAAGGTGCAGACGCAAAAGTTTCTGTTTTCAAACAACATCAATCATACTATCTTCCAAATCATCCCAAAGGCATTACTTGGCACAAACACTAATTAAAAGATAGAAACACAATCATAACAGAGGCTATAATTGTGTAAACACACAAAAACAGAAGGTAAAACAAAAAATTATTTTATTCATTGGGTTGCCTCCCAACAAGCACTATTATTTTATGCCCCTAGCTAGGCATAATGCATAGTTTCAAGTGTTGTCATCCTTGGTTTCCAAATCCTCAATTACGCAGCCACTCTTTCTAAGAGATTTATTATAGGGTTTCTTATCATCATGCTCCTAGGCACAAAATTAATAATTTTGCTTTTATAGATAGGTTCCTTTATTATATCAATGAAATTGTGGTGCACACTAATCATTTTAAGATCCTCATTCCCCTTACTAGAAGTGGCACCCTTAGTCTTAGGAACATACATAAACTTGCAATTTTTATTGGGAGGAGTCCTATCCATAGTTTTAATGGAGGAAAAAGTGGAACCCAAATTGTTGATAATCTCCTCTAACTTATTGATTCTAGCGGGACTTTGTTCTATCCTCTCGTTAATTATTGGTTCATTTTCCTTTAAGGTTTTCAATGTAATACCCACCTTAGAACCAAATTGAGTAATGTGATTATGGACCTTTTTATCTAAATTCTCAAGATGTTCAATAGTAGGAATTTTCCTTTCAATTGCTTATAACCTTTGCATAACATGTTCCAAAGTTAATGTTGTTTCATTAATAATGATAGGTGGTGATCCCACTAAATTCGCCATAGCATTGAAAGCATCCATAGAGGGACACATCAAGAAATTCCCTCCTGTAATAGTGTCAAGCACAAATCTATACCAAGTAGTGATTTCTAGATAAAAATTGTGAAGAAGAATGTGTGGCGCCCCGCCTGAATACCACTGCAACCAGACGGTCTACGCACACACCAGCCCAGGAAATCACACTGGCGCGTGCCTTTACAACAAGTATCATGAACACAGGCATTTCTATTAATGAATATATAAGTCTTACATAATATTTTACAAGGGTGATGGCAGTGGAAAAGCTCTATCTAAGGCAGCATGGTCTTGGTGCCGCTCCAATCCACAGGGATCTGACTGGGTTAGTCTTCTAGCCCATGAACACTCCGGCTCCTCGCTAGTGGCATCGAATCCCTAGGTGAACCTGGCCACATTGAAGGCCACTGAGTACTTTTGAATGTACTCGCAAGCAAACCAAACCAACATATACACCAAGCAAAGCAATCCATGACATTCAAGCATGTATCAATTCTTATAGCAATATTAATTATTATGGTTTAACCATCTAGCACTATTAATTATCATGTCATAGCAGGATTATTTAGCATGATAACTATTGGAGTAAATACAGTAAGGTAAAGCATATCAAGTAAATAATCCATACTCCGAATATTCTCACGATCCAAATCCGATCCAAACTTTGCGGTCATTCAACCGCTCATCTCATAGCCATCGAATGGCTAACTTTCATACCTCTGACATCATCCGATGCCCATGCACCTTTGCTGCAAGTCTGTCCCAGCTTACATTTCTCTGGTTTATTCTTAGCAATTATCCGGTTGAGTCCTCCAGACTCGACACAGACCAAATAGTGTGACCTAGTACGAACTGTGTCCCATGACCGAGGACGCGGCTATTCGAATAGATTTACACTCTATAGAGTTTGCACACTTTACCCACACTATGAAGCTCCCGGCCTCATGCTCCCATTCGGGTGGACCGGTGTTGCTCCAACAGAACTTGTCAATTGCCTGGCACTCTTACGGTCCCACCGACAATCATACCCTTCCCGGGTGGGTTCCTGGGTGGCCCCTGTGTCACTCCTGACACCTACCACCGTCGTGGCCAAACAAAACTGTCCCAAACGGAGACTTGAGCTCAATAACCAAACCGGGCTCACAAGATTATCGCCGCCTACCGGGCCAGGGTAGTACGCGCGCATAACCTTCCCTCTTTGGAGGTACCGACAAGAGGCAAGACAATAGACCAAGTTAGGGCCTTTCCATAAAGACAAGTGTGGCTGTACTGATGAGCTCGGTTTAGTGGCACTATGACTCGATCCAGCCGACGGAGGAGGTTGTTATAATTAAGTCACATTCTTTATCATTGCAATAACAGTAACAATGCATGATGTAACCACTATGGAAACATGACAACCTATCTCGATACACTATCACAATGAGTCATCAGTGAAACAATATTTAAATGGCAAGTGTATCATTTTACAAGTTTTAGCTATAAGTTACGACCATCCGAACCCTTGTATAAAACCGGCAAATAAACCAGTAGCCACCAGAACGGTCTTTACAACTCAGATCTGGGACGTTACTGGAATAACTCAACCCCGGCTCAAGACAGCTGAAAAGCAGCTCAGAGCATGAGACGGTGTTGATAAAAAGAAAGTAGCAATTCCCTAAGACGGCCGAAGAACAGCTCAGAGCATAGGGTCACTATCGGTGTACTAAAGTTTGGGTCTTTTAGTACCCCATACTTGTGCACGGACGGTTGTAGCCATACCAGCGGCAAGGCCTGCCGGAGAACAGCTGGAAACATATACCGAGGATATCAAGAAGGCATTCAAGCCGATGACCAAAAGACAGAAGACCAAAGGCTGGGTTCCCGGCAAGATACTTGCCGGGAGGACTCGCGAAGGCCCGGCAAGGCTTCACACCCGGCAAGATCCCACCGTACTGCCACCGCTCCAGCGCAGCGACCAGCTTGTCGTTTAGGGCTTGTCCTCCTGGTTGCGTGTCATGGCACCGACCGCGGATGGGGTTAAGCAGTGCTGATGGGACGGGTCCTTTTTCCGTCCCCAAGAAAGTTAGGGACACCTAAATGAGGCATTTAATGCGGTTGTCCTAATCCGTCAGTGATAATCATGTAACACTGTAGCAACTTTACACCTCTTGTACTCCTGTCTGCCACTGTTGGTGACCCCTTGGACTTATAAAAGGAGGCCCAAGGCAGAGTTACAGGGGAGGAGGACCTTCTTGTTGGAAATATGCCCTAGAGGCAATAATAAATTGGTTATTATTATATTTCCTTGTTCATGATAATCGTTTATTATCCATGCTATAATTGTATTGCTTGGAAACTCAAATACATGTGTGGGTACATAGACAAACACTGTGTCCCTAGTAAGCCTCTAGATGACTAGCTCGTTGATCAAAGATGGTTAAGGTTTCCTAGCCATTGACATGAGATGTCATTTGATAACGGGATCACATCATTAGGAGAATGATGTGATGGACAAGACCCAAACTACGAACGTAGCATATGATCGTGTCAGTTTATTGCTATTGTTTTCTGCATGTCAAGTATCTGTTCCTATGACCATGAGATCATGCAACTCCCTGACATCGGAAGAGTACCTTGTGTGTATCAAACGTCGCAACGTAATTGGGTGACTATAAAGGTGCTCTACAGGTATCTCCGAGGGTGTCTGTTGGGTTGGCATGGATCAAGACTGGGATTTGTTACTCCGTATGACGGAGAGGTATCTCAGGGCCCACTCGGTAATACAACATCACAATGAGCCTTGCAAGCAATGTGACTAAAGTGTTAGCCACGAGATCTTGTATTACGGAACGAGTAAAGAGACTTGCCGGTAAAGAGATTGAACTAGGTATAGAGATACCGACGATCGAATCTCGGGCAAGTAACATACCAAAGAACAAAGGGAACAGCATACGGGATTAACTGAATCCTTGACATAGAGGTTCGACCGATAAAAGATCTTCGTAGAATATGTAGGAGCCAATATGGGCATCCAGGTCCCGCTATTGGTTATTGGCCGTAGAGGTGTCTCGGTCATGTCTACATAGTTCTCGAACCCGCAGGGTCTACACACTTAACGTTTGGTGACGATTAGTATAATTGAGTTATTATGTTGGTGACCGAAAGTTGTTCGGAGTCCCGGATAAGATCCCGGACATGACGAGGATCTCCGGAATAGTCCAGAGGTAAAGATTGATATATGTGATAATAGTGTTTTGATCTCCGGAAAGGTTCCGGAGTTCACCGGAAGGGGTTCCGGATGTTTACCGAAGTGTTCGGGTGCAGCAACACTTTATATGGGCCAAAGGGATAAAGCCCACGAGGTATTGGAAAGTGCAAAAGTAGTTTTGCTGCCGCGTAAGCGGTACTACCGCTTGTGTGAAGCGGTACTACCGCCCGAGCGGTACTACCGCTTGTGTGAAGCGGTACTACCGCTTGTGCGCGGCTGTGCACGGTTCGGCAGGGATCCGAGTTGGACTCTTTCCCTGCGGGCCAAACCGACCTTGTGCGGGCAAAACCGACCTGGAGGAGGCTTTTACTCCAAGTTTAGACCCCAAGGCTCAACATATAAATAGAGGGGCAGGGCTAGCACACGAGATACATCAAGATTTCCCCAAGCCGTGTGCGGCAACCCTAACCCTCTAGTTCCTCCGTCATAATCTCCGTAGTGCTTGGCGAAGCCCTGCAGAGATTGTTCCTCACCATCATCACCACGCCGTCGTGCTGCTGGAACTCAACCACTACTTCATCATCGCTCGCTGGATCGAGGAGGTGAAGGCGTCATCAAGCCGTACGTGTGTTGAACGCGGAGGTGCCGTCCGTTCGGCGCTAGTTCGTGATCGGATCGAGGGACGACTTGCGATTTGGATCGCGGAGACGTTCGACTACATCAACCGCGTTTCTTAAACGCTTCCGCTTAGCGATCTACAAGGGTATGTAGATTCACTCTCCCTCTCGTAGATGCTCATCACCATGGATAGATCTTGTGTGTGCGTAGGAAAATTTTTGTTTCCCATGCAACGTTCCCCAACACTTCTGGCCCATTCTGCATGCGTAGCCACTTCTTGAACGTACTGTTCATCGCAAGCGCTCCGTGTACTTGAGCTTAAGAACATCCACAACAAACAACAGCAGGAGTAGGGTTTTACGCTTCTCAGCGGCCCGAACCTGGGTAAAAATCCCCGCGTTGATCGTTGGATCTGCTCTTTGTGTACATCTTTTCCCCCGCCGAACTGTAAAGGGATCCTCTCGATCCCATAGGTGTCGTACGCCAACAGTTACCACTATAGAAAGAAATTCAACAGCTGCCCGCGACAGCCGAAAAGCAGCTCAGAACACAGGCGTGGTGCCGTCACCAAAGAAAGGCAGGCAAGGGTTAATTAGTGTCACATACAGCTCATCACTATGCATATGAGCATAAGCATATTAATTTAAACATGCAAGAACAACAGAGAGCAATGCTTTAGGGCATATATCAGATGGTCGGCTTGCCTTGGGGGTTGATGAATTCACCGGAGAGAAGTGTGATCACCTCGCGGAAAATTCGTCGGAAAGGATTCCCTCTCGGTGGGGCTCAATATAGGGCAGGGGCAAAATGGGCATTTTCAGAATGTGGCAACATGGTGAAAGTGATATCATCGGAATGGGCTCGACGAACAGAGGACGTGGGCTTTGGAATCACGTGAATCGGAGTTGTGAGCAAAAAAGTTGTAGGGGTTTTTCTGCCAGGGACCTATCTGTAAAGAAAATATTTACAACCACGTCCTCGACAACATGGCTGCTGGCGCCTTCTCTGGAAATACGCTTTCCAGAAGGGAAAGCACATTTCTGCTCTTTACGTTTTTTGTAAACGAAAACGAATAGCATCTTGGTGCGTTTTCTCTGAACTGAAAACGTAGTGCCGTGGAATCCTTTTGCACTTACCCAGCTGGCCGCCTGTTCTCGCCGATAGGTGGGGTCGGGGCCCACCAGTCGGGTCCCTCTCTCTCCTCTTCCTCCTCCTCTGCTTCCCGAAGCGGCGATGGGAGCGCGGCCCCGGCAGGGTTCCCGGCGCTCCGGTGAGCCTCTTGGCCTGGCGAGGCACGGTTGCGGTCGCCGGCATGCCGCGCATCTAGGCATGGAGGGCACGGGGCTCGGGGATGACGGGAGATGCGCCGGCGAGCAGTGGCAGACGACGACGACCTTGAGCATCTGGAGTGCTCCAGTGGCTGGGGTGGCTGGGAGAGGATGCGGGGGTGGTTTCCGGCGACTGGGGAGCCCAGTGGTGGGCTCAGTGGAGGCGGGTAAGGCTGGTGGCGGGGGAATTTGAGAAGAGGATGGCGGCGGCCATGGGCGAAGCTCTTCGGATTTCGAGCACTGGGAGGTGAGAGCTCCGGCGAGGAGTGATCCAGGGAGGGAGAGGGAGTGGGGTGGGATCGAGGGAGGCCCGGGCTGGCTATTTATAGCCGAGCCACGCGAGAGGATAGGCATGGCCGTGGATGAGCTGGCCAGCGTCCTGGAGCTCGCGGTGAGCTGGCGCGGCTGCTTGTGGGCATCGTGGCGCGTCACGGGGGAGCAGAGGGGCTGCGCTGGCGTGCTCGGGAAGCTCCGGCTTGGATGGATACGGCGGCGCATGAGCAGCACAGTGGCGGAGCAGAGGTGCTCGTCGCAGCGCGGCGAGGAAGCGGCCGGAGGGGAAAATGACCGGGGCGGGGTACATGGACGGTGGGGAAGCTCGTCGGCATGAATGGACAAGCGGAGGCCGACCGGAACTGACCTCCCGAGGGGTCCCGTGCATAGAGCACCATTTCTGCGTGCTCCGCGTGCTCTGACCCGCGTCTGCCCATCACACCTTGTCAAACAAGCTCCTCACTAGTCAAATAGATTGGGTTTGCCACTGGAGAGGTTGGGAGGGATCTAGATTGATCAGAATGATCCAGAACCTCTTCTGGATAGAATCTTGGAGATCTTGCTGAGGTGAAACCATTTGGTAAATGGGACTAGACTGTGGTCACATTGAAATGTGGTAGGGAGGACTAGGTGCTTGCAAAATTTGAAGCCATTAGGATCTTATTTGCATATACTTCCTTCACAACGCAGAATTTGGTCCAGAAACCAAACTTTGAAGCTGTGCTCAAATGGATCCATCGAATAAGCTGAATTTTGGTGGCTGGCAATGATTTAGGCATGAAGAGGACGTGGTAATATTTCAGCTCATTTGGAAATGCCAAAGTGGTACTTCCTTCACAAAGCTTCCTGCTGGACAGAAACTAGTTGGAATTTTTGGGAGAAATTGACTAGATAAAATGATATGAATTTTTGCATGCTCACATAATATAGGGAATGTGAGGTCCTGGATTAATTTGAGGAATTTTGAAGCAATATAAAATATAGTTGCTTCACAATCTCAAAATAGGTCCAGAAACTAGAATTGGATGATGCTCTCAAACTTTGAACTGTGAAACTTAGGTTCTTGATGAAAATGGTGGAGATATGGATAGGATAAGCTCCAAAAATTATTTGGGATTTTTCCTGGCTACCAAAATGGTAGTTCCTTTGGAATGTGCCCAAAATGCAATATTGGCCTTAAATAGGAAAATGCAATTTCCCTTATTTATTTATGGGCAATATTTTTATGAGAGCTCAATATGATCACAAAGAGTGTCTCCACAAGTTTTCATGAACTTTGGAGATGGATAGATATTTTTCTGGATTTAATTCCTTTAACTGGCAGAAAAAGGAATTAATTTTAAATCAAAAATATTGCAAATGACTTGGCAATATTTTTGCATATCCAGGGTTTATAGATATGGGATGATCACTGGAAAAAGTTTGGGAGGCAACAGATCAAAGAAGATTAGGGTTCCTTTGTAACGGAAGGAATTATGGTTTCCCTTCCAGTAGATCGGAGAGTAGGGTTTCGATGGCAAAACCCTGAGAATGAAGTTTGAGTGGCAAAGTTGGACTGGAGAGAATCTCTGGTTGGATAGGGAAGGCAAGGCTAAATGACCATCTTCATATACCCAAGAGTGAGAGAAAATCCGATAACATCGAAAAAATGACGGGAGTCCAATCCCACGAAGGAAAAAAAAAGGAGCGAAAACCAGGGTGTCACAAACCTACCCCCTTAAGAAAATCTCGTCCTCGAGATTTCCGGGCTTACCTCCCGGCTAAGGGGAACATACCTGTATGCGACTTGGATCCATCAGCTGTCTTGTCTTCGTTGGTTCACTGGCCTTTTAACTACCTCTTCTAATGGCTCCGGTGCTGTGTTTTCCAGTGACTGCATTGAATCCTTCTCTTTCCTGTCAGGCAAGCCTTCTATCCTGGTAGTTTGTAGCCTGAGGTTGGTTGGTAGCGAGTAGTATTAACAGAATAGCTCATTTTCAAAGCTTGGAGCTAGTTGCTTCGGATTTTGCAGTGATACTCCGTACACTGATTCTCATGGGCAAGACATCCTTCCTTGGTGCATGGTATTGCATGCATACATCCTCGGTAGTCCCTGTTAAGACCTCTGAGCTAAACATGGTGTGGCTATCATTCGACGCATTTTTCGGAGCATAACCTCTTATCTCGGTTGATGGCCCGTATTCATGATGAGTGTGGCAGGATCATTTGTAACCACAAGTAGCGCATTGCTGTGGCCGCATATGCAAGAGCCTGACAAGGGTTGGTAATATCACCTTGTCTGTGAAGCTTTATTTTATTGACCATCACAGAGATTGTTTGTCCACAACTTGTTTATTCTTGAGGGTTCCTTTTTGGGTCCTGCCAACATGGCCCCTTGGTCATATCCCAGCTTGTCGGGCTTGTATTCATAGCTTACTCTTGCATATCCCTTAGGGGTTGCAGTGCTCATATCCTTCTTTGAACTATGGGGCCGATGTTTCTCTGAACACAGTCATTCCCGTGTACGAGTGGCTCGCATGAACTGATCCACTGGACTGCATGCTCACAACATATGCAGGGATAGGATGAATCCATTGGGTTCTGAGGCAGATGTGTGTCTGGACTAGTTCGTGCTTCTGACAAGGGTGTTGTGCGCACGATAGCATGTTGAAGAAGGTTGAATACCTTATGCTCGAAGCTTCTGCCAAGGTAGCGTGTCGAAGAAGGCTGGCTATCGTACCTCGGAAGCTTTCCCTCATGTGGCTTGCCGTGGAAGGTCAGATGCCTTATGCTGGAAGCTTTCCATGGTAGCACGCTGTGGAAGATGGGAGTACCGTACCCTAGAAGATTTTCTCACAAAGTGATGTAGCGAGGAAGGTTGGGAGTCTTGCGTCGTAAGCTCTTCTTGATAGCTTGCGAATGAAGGCTGGGTCTCTTACACCCGAATCCTTTCACTGTGTATGCAGTCAGATCTATGGCCGATTCTGGCTTCCTTCCGAAGTATCCGGAATTTACCCATAGCGGAGCCAAACCTTGGTATAAGCCATACCTTGTCGGAAGACATCCTGTTGGTCATGCACACCGCTAGTCCTTCTGCTGGTCTAATCATTGTTGTTATAAAGGTTGCACAACTGATGCAGACTTCGTGTTGATAGTTAATCCGGGATACCCGATGTTGCTGGTAGTAAACGGTTGGCAGATAATTCCATTTGGTTTAGCTGAACTTCCAGGTGTTTGAAATTCTCATTTATTCCGAACAGTTGCGAACTTATCCATATTTCTTACAAACCTTGTTCACAATGCCTAGAAAATTTTGTATATGCACTGGTGACTTCCAAAATATGTGTTGAAGCTTGTATCAACATACCAGAATTTTGTTATTGCTATCGGCACGTCCACATTCTTGAAATATGTCTTCTGTGGGTAATAAATGATTTTTGAGTCCGGTGAGAAAAGACTCAAGATTCGCCCTACTGACTAAAATAATCGTTGTGTTGAGGACGGAATAATTTGTCCTTACTGGTGTCCATTCCTGATAGCTCATCTGATTGTTCCTCAGGTGTGACTTGTTCTGAGGCAAACTGTCTTAGGTATATTCTAGCCTTATCCATTGCACTCAGATTCTGCTTCTGACCCGTTCTTCATTTGGCAGATCCTGTGTTGGTGTTCTGAATATCAGGCAGTTGACTTGGCTCTTTCTGAATTTGGATTATTGGGTATTATCCAAGTTGTGTGTTGGTCTTCTTGACGACACTTGCAGATGGATCCAGTCAGAGCAAGAGAACGGAATCGAGAAAAGAAGCAAGGACCGCGAAAACCAAAAATACCAAAAAGCAAATAAAGCTCAAATTTTGCAGACTTTACACACGTGGCCAAAGATTCTCTAGTATAACTAACCTAGCGCACTTGATGCACCTCTAAGGATTTGGAAGCAACACCACACAATGCTCCTGGTAGCAAGTGGTGTCGAGCTTCTACTACTTCCTTAGGGAACATCAAACTCGACGCATGACCATAGCCAAAGTGGCTTAGTCAACGATCCTAGGGTTATCGAGAAAGATGGAATTTATAGGCGTTTCCCAAAGGAAACTGGATTTAAGGAGAGAAATGCCATGGTTAGCAAGCAAGGTGGGGATATCTGGCTCACCTAGGGTTCATGGCTCATGGGTCGTTGCCTGGTGCGGACATTTCACAAGAGGCAAAGGCCATGCGAGTTGGGGTCTGATGCGGGGAAAAGCCTATGGGATTGCCTTATGATCAATAGTAGCCGTGTCGGGTTGGCAAGGATGGCTGAAATCCATCTGGGCTTTCTACTAATCAAGAGGCAATGAAGTCTGGCTAGGGTAACCTACAGTCAGCCTGGCTCTGATACCATCCGTTGTGGCGCCCCGCCTGAATACCACTGTAACCAGATGGTTGCCGCACATACCAGCCCAGGAAATCACACTGGCGCGTGCCTTTACAACAAGTATCATGAACACAGGCATTTCTATTAATGAATATATAAGTCTTACATAATATTTTACAAGGGTGATGGTAGCGGAAAAGCTCTATCTAAGGCAGCATGGTCTTGGTGCGGCTCCAATCCACAGGGATCTGACTGGGTTACTCTTCTAGCCCGCGAACACTCCGGCTCCTCGCTAGTGCACGTCGAATCCTTAGGTGAACCTGGCCACATTGAAGGCCGCTGAGTACTTTTGAATGTACTCGCAAGCAAACCAAACCAACATATGCACCAAGCGAAGCAATCCATGGCATTCAAGAATGTATCAATTCTTATAGCAATATTAATTATTATGGTTTAACCATCTAGCATTATTAATTATCATGTCATAGCAGGATTATCTAGCATGATAACTATTGGAGTAAATACAGTAAGGTAAAGCATATCAAGTAAATAATCCATACTCCGAATATTCTCACGATCCAAATCCGATCCAAACTTTGCGGTCATTCAACCGCTCATCTCATAGCCATCGCATGGCTAACTTTCATACCTCTGACATCATCCGATGCCCATGCACCTTTGCTGCAAGTCTGTCCCAGCTTACCTTTCTCTGGTTTATTCTTAGCAATTATCCGGTTGACTCCTCCAGACTCGACACAGACCAAATAGTGTGACCTAGTACGAACTGTGTCCCATGAACGAGGACGCGGCTATTCGAATAGATTTACACTCTACAGAGGTTGCGCACTTTACACACACTATGGAGCTCCTGGCCTCATGCTCCCATTCGGGTGGACCGGTGCTGCTCCAACAGAACTTGTCTATTGCCTGGCACTCTTACGGTCCCACGGACAATCATACCCTTCCCGAGTCGTGTCCTGGGTGGCCCCTGTGTCACTCCTGACACCTACCACCGTCGTGGCCAAACAAAATTGTCCCAAACGGGGACCTGGGCTCAATAACCAAACCGGGCTCACAAGATTATCGCTGCCTACCGGGCCAGGGTAGCACACGCGCATAACCTTCCCTCTTTGGAGGTACCGACAAGAGGCAAGACAATAGACCAAGTTAGGGCCTTCCCATAAAGACAAGTGTGGCTGCACTGATGAGCTCGGTTTAGTGGCACTATGACTTGATCCAGCCGACGGAGGAGGTTGTTATAATTAAGTCACATGCTTTATCATTGCAATAACAGTAACAATGCATGATGTAACCACTATGGAAACATAACAACCTATCTCCATACACTATCACAACGAGTCATCAGTGAAACAATATTTAAATGGCAAGTGTATCATTTTACAAGTTTTAGCTATAAGTTATGACCATCTGAACCCTTGTATAAAACCAGCAAATAAACCACTGGCCACCAGAACGGTCTTTACAAGTCAGATCTGGGACGTTACTGGAATAACTCAACCCCGGCTCAAGTCGGCTGAAAAGCAGCTCAGAGCATGAGACGGTGTCGATAAAAAGAAAGTAGCAATTCCCTAAGACGGTCGAAGAGCAGCTCAGAGCATAGGGTCACCACTACAGAAACAAATTCAACAGCTGCCCGCGATGGCCAAAAAGCAGCTCAGAACACGGGCCTGTTATTGAAAATCGAAACATAAAGTCGGCATCCACCCCGGACGGCCGGAAGCAGCTCAGAACACAGGCGTGGTGCCGTCACCAAAGAAAGGTAGGCAAGGGTTCATTAGCGTCACATACAGCTCACCACTACGCATACGAGCATAAGCATATTAATTTAAACACACAAGAATAACACAGAGCAATGCATTAGGGCATATATCAGATGGTCGGCTTGCCTGGGGGTCGATGAATTCACCGGAGAGAAGTGTGATCACCTCGCGGAAAAATTCGCCGGAAAGGATTCCCTCTCGGTGGGGCTGAATATAGGGCAGGGGCAAAATGGGCATTTTTAGAACGTGTCAACATGGTGAAAGTGATATCATCGGAACGGGCTCGACGAACAGATGACGTGGGCTTTGGAATCACCTGAATCGGAGTTGTGAGCAAAAAGTTGTAGGGGTTTTTCTGCCAAGGACCTATCTGTAAAGAAGATATTTACAATCGGGTCCTTGACAGCACGGCTGCTGGCGCCTTCTCTGGAAATACACTTTCCAGAAGGGAAAGCACATTTCTGTTCTTTACGTTTTCTGTAAACGAAAACGAATAGCATCTTGGTGCGTTTTCTCTGAAAACGTAGTGCCGTGGAATCCGTTTCCACTTATCCAGCTGGCCGCCTCCTCTCGCCGACAGGTGGGGTCGGGGCCCACCTGTCGGGTCCCTCTCTCTCCTCCTCCTCCTCCTTCTTCTTCCTCCTCCTCTGCTTCCCGACGCGGCGATGGGAGAGCGGCCCCGACAGGGTTCCCGGTGCTCCGGTGAGCCTCTTGGCCTGGCGAGGGCACGGTTGTGGTCGCTGGCATGCCGCGCATCCAGGCATGGAGAGCACGGGGCACGGGGCTCAGGGACGACGGGAGACGCACCGGCGAGCAGTGGCAGACGACGGCGACCTTGAGCATCTGGAGTGCTCCAGTGGCTGGGGTGGCTGGGAGAGGATGCGGGGGTGGTTTCCGACGACTTGGGAGCTCAGTGGAGGCGGGTAAGGCTGGTGGCGGGGGAATTTGAGAAGAGGACAGCGGCGGCCATAGGTGAAGCTCGCCAGATTTCGAGCACTGGGAGGCGAGAGCTCCAACGAGGAGTGATCTAGGGAGGGAGAGGGGAGTAGGTGGGCTCGACAGAGGCCCGGGCTGGCTATTTATAGCCGAGCCACGCGAGAGGATAGGCACGGCCACAGATGAGATGGCCGGCGTCCTGGAGCTCGCGGTGAGCTGGCGCGGCTGCTTGCGGGCATCGTGGCGCGTCACGGGGGAGCAGAGGGGCTGCGCTGGCGCGCTTGGGAAGCTCCGGCTTGGATGGATACGGCGGCGCACGAGCAGCACAGTGGCGGAGTAGAGGTGCTCGTCACGGCGCGGCGAGGAAGCGGCCGTAGGGGAAAATGACCGGGGCGGGGTACGTGGACGATGGGGAAGCTCGTTGGCATGAATGGACAAGTGGAGGCTGGCCAGAAGTGACCTCCCGAGGGGTCCCGTGCACAGAGCACCATTTCTGCGTGGCCGCTGCGTGGTCACCACGCGCTCCCCGTGCTCTGGCCCGCGTCTGCCCGTCACACCTTGTCAAACAAGCTCCTCATAGCTCAAATAGATAGGGTTTGCCACTTTAGAGGTTGGGAGGGATCTAGATTGATCAGAATGATCCAGAACCTCTTCTGGGTAGAATCTTGGAGATCTTGCTGAGGTGAAACCATTTGGTAAATGGGACTAGGTTGTTGCCACATTGAAATGTGGTAGGGAGGAGTAGGTGCTTGCAAAATTTGAAGCCATTAGGATCTTATTTGCATATACTTCCTTCACAACGCAGAATTTGGTCTAGAAACCAAACTTTGAAGCTGTGCTCAAATGGATCCATGGAATAAGCTGAATTTCGGTGGTTGGCAATGATTTAGGCATGAAGAGGACCTGGTAAAATTTCAGCTCATTTGGAAATGCCAAAGTGGTACTTCCTTCACAAAGCTTCCTGCTGGACAGAAACTAGATGGAATTTTTGGGGGAAATTGACTAGATAAAATGATATGAATTTTTGCATGCTCACATAATGTAGGGAATATGAGGTCCTGGATTAATTTCAAGAATTTTGAAGCAATATAGTATATAATTGCTTCACAATCTCAAAATAGGTCCAGAAACTAGAATTGGATGATGCTCTCAAACTTTGAACTCTACAACTTAGGTTCTTGATGAAAATGGTGAAGATATGGATAGGAGAAGCTCCACAAATTATTTGGGATTTTTCCTGGCTACCAAAATGGTAGTTCCTTTGGAAAGTGCCCAAAATGCAATATTGGCCTTAAATAGGAAAATGCAATTTCCCTTATTTATTTATGGCCAGTATTTTTATGAGAGCTCAATATGATCACAAAGAGTGTCTCCACAAGTTTTCATGAACTTTGGAGATGGATATATATTTTTCTGGATTTAATTCCTTTAACTGGTAGAAAAAGGAATTAATTTTAAATCAAATATATTGCAAACGACTTGGCAATATTTTTGCATATCCAGGGTTTATAGATATGGGATGATCACAGGAAAAATTTGGGAGGCAACAGATCAAATAAGATTAGGGTTCCTTTGTAACGGAAGGAATTAGGGTTTCCCTTCCAGTAGATCGGAGAGTAAGGTTTCGATGGCAAAACCCTGAGAATGAAGTTTGAGTGGCAAGGTTGGACTGGAGAGAATCTCTGGTTGGATAGGGAAGGCAAGGCTAAATGACCATCTTCATATACCCAAGAGTGAGAGAACATCCGATAACATCGAAAAAAAGACGGGAGTCCAATCCCGCGAAGGAAAAAAAAAGGAGCGAAAACCAGGGTGTCACAGAACGGTGGTGGATTGCTTACGAGTTGACCTATTTTGAGCATCACAAATCCTATACCGAGCATCTTTTAAATTTTTTCCTCCCCTTTGTTTAAAATTAAGCACTTCATTTTCAGGGGTAATAGTAACAAGTGAAGAACTAGCCATAGCGGTAGAGCAAGCTAACTAGCAAACAAGCAAACAAAAATATTTTTGTGTTTTTGTAAAAAAAATTAGAAGTGGGGGAGATGAAAATGAGAGGCAAATGCAAATAAAAAGGAAAATAAAATAAATGCAAGTGGATGATAGTTTGTGCGAAGGTACTTGATAATTTTGGTGATGTCTCCCCGGCAACGGCGCCAGAAATTCTTCTTGCTACTTGTAGACTGTGTTGGTATTTCTCCGAAGAGGAGAGGATGATGTAGTATAGTAGAGATAAGTATTTCCCTCAGTTAAGAACCAAGGTTATCAATCCAGTAGGAGAACCAGTCAAAATCCTTTAGCAGCACCTGCACACACAAAAGCAAACACTTGCACCCAATGCAAATAAGAGGGTTGTCAATCCTCTTAGCGGTTAATTGCAAGGATTAATTCTGATAGTGATAGATAGAAATATAAATTGCAAAATAAAATAAAAGTAAATAAATTACAGCAAGGTATTTTTGGATTTTAATATATGATAAAAGTAGACCCGGGGGCCATAGTTTTCACTAGAGGCTTCTCTCTCGAGCGCAGAACATACGGTGGGTAAACAAATTATTGTTGTGCAATTGATAGAAAAGCAAATAATTATGATAGATTCATGGCAATGATCATGTATATAGGCATCATGTCCGAGACAAGTAGACCGACTCCTGCCTGCATCTACTACTATTACTCCACCCATCGACTGCAATCCAGCATGCATCTAGGGTATTAAGTATGAAACAGAGTAACGCCTTAAGCAAGATGACATGATGTAGACAAAGTAAACTCAAGCAATATAATTAAACCCCATCTTTTTATCCTTAATGGCAACAATACAAATACGTGTCATGTCCCTTTCTGTCACTGGGATTGAGCACCGCAAGATTGAACCCATCACAAAGCACCTCTCCCATTGCAAGATAAACCAATCTAGTTGGCCAAACCAAATCGATAGATCGGAGAGAAATACAAAGCTATAACAATCATGCATAAAAGAGTTCTGAGAAGACTCAAATATTTCTCATGAATAATCTGATCATAAACTCACAATTCATCGGATCCCAACAACACACCGCAAAAGAAGATTACATCAGATAGAACTCCAAGAACATCGAGGAGAACATGGTATTGAAGATCAAAGAGAGAGAAGAAGCCATCTAGCTACTAGCTATGGACCCGTAGGTCTGTGGTAAATGACTCACACATCATCGGAAGGGCAGCAAGGTTGATGAAGAGGCCCTCCGTGATCGATTCCCCCTCCGGCAGAGTACCGGAAAAGGCCTCCAGATGGGATCGTGGAAGAACAGAGGCTTGCGGCGGCGGAAAGGTTTTCTCTTCTGTCTCTCTGGTATATTGGGAATATTTGGGAATTTATAGCGCTGGAATTAGGTCAGGAGGGGCTACGAGAGGCCCACAAGCCTATGGGGCGCGTCCTACCCCCCAGGGCGCGCCTCCCGAGCTCGTCGCTCCCTCATGGCTCCTCTGGTCTTCTCCCGAAGCTTCATGGGTCTCTTCTGGTCCAGAAAAAATTAATCCAAAGTTTTTTTCTCGTTTGGACTCTTTTTGATAATGATTTTCTGAAAAGGCAAAAACAGCAACTGGCACTGGGCACTGGGTTAATAGGCTAGTCCCAAAAAATGATATAAAATGGCATATAATTGCATAATAAACATCCAAGATTGATACTATAATAGCATGGAACAATAACAAATTATAGATACGTTGGAGACGTATCATCGGCTGTTTCCGGCTAGTCTCTGTCAGGATCGCTCTCCAGAAAGTACCTCAGCCCTTCGCCCTTTACGGGAGGATCGTCCGGGGTGGAAAAAGTGTCATGGATCGCTCTTTGCTCTTGAAAGAGAGGATGCGATCCGGCGACAAGGGTTCCGAGCACAGAAGTGGTGCCCTGAGAGTTGGAGTCGTTGACCGACGATCCCATCGATCCTTTGTTGATCTCACAGCAGAACTCTCAATGAAAGCACCAGTGTCGGTGGTAAAACCGGCAAACCTCAGGCTAGGGGGTCCCGAGCTGTGGATCTTGGATCGGTGGTAACAGGAACGAAGGAGACAGTATTTACCCAGGTTCGGGACCTCTCGAAGAGGTAAAAACCCTACGTCCTGCTTTGATTATATTGATGATGAAGTATCGAGTACAAGCTTGATCTACCTCGAGATTGTAAAGAGAGATCTAGCCCTAAGCCTAGGTGAATGGTAATTGTGATTCGGTCCCCTCTACGGGCTAAACCCCTTGGCTTATATACACGCCAGGTAGGGCATCTAGGGTTACATGGTCGGTATCCAGGGATGCAGATGGAGGCGCCAGGAGATGTCTTGGAGTATACGCCAAGTCTTCGGTAGGCGCAGTCTTGATCACGTCTGTGTGTGCAGCTTCCGGAGTCCATCTGAAGGAGAATGAGTGCCCCCCAGGCCCAGCCGAGGATTATGGGCCGACTAGGTTTGTACCCCCTAATACGGGACACCGTCACCAAGCATCTAAGCTTGGGGATGCACCGGATGGCATCCCCTCTTTCGTCTACAATCTAGCGGTATATCACTTGGAGCTATATTTTTATTCATCACATGATATGAGTTTTACTTGGAGCGTCTTGTGCCATAGTTTTATTTTCTTTGTTTGCTTTTTAGTTTTCCACAATCATCTTTTGTTGAACACACCATTTGAGAGGGACACGCATTTATCATGATTTGTTAGAATACTCTATGTGCTTCACTTATATCTTTTGAGCTAGGCAGTTGCTCTAGTGCTTCACTTATATCTTTTAGAGCATGGTGGTGGTTATATTTTAAAGAAATAGTTGCACTCTCATGCTTCACTTATATCTTTTTGAGAGTCTAATAAATAGTAATGGCAATTTGCATGGGTTATAAGAATAGTCCATAAAGGATAGGTATCCAAGGGGGATATAATAAAAACTTTTATGTAGATCACAAAGTGTGAATGCATGGTTTGATTATATTGATGTCGTAATATGAAAGGATATAGGTTCATGATCATTGGTTAGTAGAAATATCGGTATTAAAGTTTGTTATTTACTTCTCATCTAAGTATTGGTCATGGCATGGTGGATAGGTTCGAGCATATTTATGTCTAAAATGAAATCCTTGAGTGCTGTTACAATCGGGGGTGCGTGATGGTTAACTCATACCAACCTCATCCCTAGGGGCATGCGAGTAGTACTTTGCTTCGAGGGCTAATAGGCATTCACAATAAGTATGTGAGTTCTTTATGACTAATGTGAGTCCATGGATTATACGCACTCCTATCTTTCCGCAATTTGCTAGGCTCTTCGGTAATGTGCATTGCCCTTTCTCACCTTGAGAGTCGGTGCAAACTTCGCTGGTGCATCCAAACCCTCTGATATGATACGCTCTTTCACACATAAGCCTCCTTTTACCTTCCTCAAAACAGCCACCATACCTACCTATTATGGCCTTTCCATAGCCATTCCGAGATATATTGCCATGCAACTTCCACCATTCCGTTTATATGACACACATCTTCCTTGTCATATTTTTTGGGCCACTAGGAACCAGGGTACCACGGCCCGTCTGCCTACAGCCCAGGAAGCAATGCCTGGCAAAGGCCCAAGAGGCGACCCAGCTACGGGTGCCGCAAAGCAAGGCACCTCACGAGGCTCCAGCCTCACGAGGACACCCCTCCACCAGGGGCGGACCCATCGAAGACTTAGCACGAAGCATCGCGAGGCTCCCTCGTGAGGCGGCCTCCCCAGGCAGCCTCCCGAAGCCACTCAAGCAGGGCGCCACTTGGCGCCAGCCTGGCGGTCACGCGCCCGCCACGTGGGTGACGTACCCCCGCAAGACAACAACAGCGGAAGGGCCGTACCAACAGGCGCGGCCAGGGAGGATTTCCTCTTTGGTGATAACGGAGCAGCACCAGCTGCCCACCTGCAAAGCAAGTCCCAAAGCTTGCCCGTTTGGTGTATCAAGACCGGGACGATAAGGCGCGCAGGGCGGATCTCATCACCGAGCCCACCGGCACGTCATGGATAGCGTCCTTGCATGCGAAGACCACCTTTGGTCAGGATAAGACTGCGCCCCTATCCCCCTCCAAATTGCCGTTGTGTGGCAACCCTTCCTGCCAATATTTTCGAGGGAAGAGGACCAAGGCAGCTATAAAAGAGGGTAGGGTGCACCCTTAGAGGAGGTCGGCCATTTTCCCACCTTCTCCTACCTTGTACGCTTGTACGCACAATCTCACCAGAGCAATCCCAACCAAGCAGGAGTAGGGTTTTACACCACACGGTGGCCCGAACCTGGGTAGCTGCTGTGTCCCCTGTTGTGCCTTGTGTGTGAGCGTGCTCTTGCCGTAGCCTCGCCGTGGTCACCGTCTAGCTGGTAGGAACAAGCTTGCCCCCAGTGTTCGAACCAGGGTTCCCGGAGCCCAGCTTTTGACATTTGGCGCGCCAGGTAGGGGGCAAGGCTTCCGTTCCTTCCACCTCGACTTCGACATGGCCGACGCTCAACGCGAGCGTGCCGCGCGCCGGGCCGCCAGTGTGGCCCAGATGGAGCCGGCCGCCAATGACGCCCGCCGTCGCCGCGCCGGTGCCGCCACCGACCCCGCTGCGAGGGAGCAGCAGGCCTCCTCCCTCCACCCGTTTGTGCAGCCGCCTGGCTGCACCGCCATGGCCTCCTCGCTCGCCCACCACGACCCGCCGGCCCCGCAGGCTACACTGCTCATGGCACGTGAGCTGCTGCGCTACCGCCCCACCGAGGCCGGCTACGACGCCTGGCTCGCCCGCATCACCGAGCACGTCAACGCCGCCGAAGATGCCCCTGTGCCCTCTAACTCGCTCCACCCTCTGTCACCGGGTACCGGGGAAGTGGCGCATGGCGCGCCTCCACCGCCTCCTCTGTTCAACGAGGACGCTGGGCACCACAGCGGCCTGTGGGTGTGAGAGCCGTCCTGCAGTGCGTCCTCGCCGAACCACGACGATGCCAACTGCCAGATCGTCCGGCGCGTGCCGCCCGACACGCGCGTCATCCTCGAATGGCAGCGCCAGCGCAAAGACCGCACCATCTAGGAGGTCGCCACAGTGGGGCGCCAGAACCGCACCGCGCTCGCCGGAGGTGTCGCCTCCACCAGCGGGGGCTGCCACGCCTTCACACGTGAGCTGCGTCGTGTGGTGTGGCCTGCAAAGTTCAAGCCGGAGCTACCTCAGCGCTATGACAGCACCGCCGACCCCATGGAGTTTCTGCAGCTCTACACTTTGGGCATCGAGGCTGCGGGCGGTGATGACAAGGTCATGGCGAACTGGCTCCCCATGGCGCCCAAGGACGCCGCGCGCTCGTGGCTCATGAACCTCCCCGAGGCCTCTGTCTCCACGTGGTCCGAACTGTGCCGGCAGTTCGTCACTAACTTCAAGGGCACGTACGAGCGCCCTCTGACGCTCAACGACCTGCGTGCCATATGCCAGCGGCCTGACGAGACCCTCCGCAAGTACATCCAGCGCTTCAGCCAGGTGTGCAACAAGGTCCCACGCACCTCCGACGCCGCCATCATCTCCGCGTTCTCCTCTGGCGTCACAGAAGTTAGGATGCGCGAGAAGCTCGCCATCAATGACGAGCTCGACACCATTGTCGCCCTGTTCGACCTCGCCGACAGGTGCACCAAGGCTGAGGAGGGTCGTCTCTTTGCCCACAACGAACCCGACGTGGCACCAGACGCCGCCAAGGCCAGGAACAAAGATGTCAAGCACAAGGGCCCCACCGTGCTTGCAACGGAGCCTGAGCAGAAGCGCGGCTATGAGCGTGACGAGCCCAAAAAGGACAGCCACCCTCTCTGTGCCTACCACAACGTGCACTCCCACAGCACCAAGGACTGGCACGAGCTCAAGCTGCTTCGCGACGAGCGGCTGGGCCGCCGCGGCGACCGCAACGATCGCGGCGCTAGCCGCGGAGGTGGCCGCAACGGCAACCGCTGGGGAGACCGCAACAACAACAACTTCCGGCAGGGCTGGCGCGACCAGCCGTGGCAGGCCAACCCCCAGGCCAACGCCGTTCTACCGCCGCTGCCGCTGCCACCTCGAAGGAACAACGGCAACCAACCTGACGAGGGCGCTGGGGGCTACCAGGAGCCTCGCGAGGTGGCTTGCATCCTCGGCGGGGCCCAGGCACCCGCATCCAACCACCACTTCAAGCAGTTCTCTCGCGAGGTGAACGCAGCCCTCCCGAGGCCTGAGGCTTCTCAGCCCCTCAAGTGGTCACAGTTCGCGATCTCCTTCGACTCCAAGGACCACCCCAAGTCCACAAGTGATGTGGGCACGATCCCCATGCTGTGCACTCCCACCATCAACAACATCGCTGTCACCAAGACGCTCATCGACGGAGGCGCGGACCTCAACGTAATCTCCATCGAGACCTTCGAAAAGCTCCAAGTGCCCTACGAGAAACTGATGCCGACAAGGCCCTTCTCTGGCATCACCGATGGCTCCACCTTGCCCCGGGGACAGGTGCGCCTTCCCGTCACCTTCGGCACCCACAAGAACTACCACACCGAGCTCATCGACTTCAACATGGCACACATTGGCCTGCCCTACAATGCCATCCTGGGCTACCCCGCGCTCACCAAGTTCATGGCAGTGACCCATCATGCCTACAACGTCCTCAAGATGCCGGGCTGCAGCAACATCATCACCGTTCACTGCGACGAGAAGGATGCAGTCCGTTCCCTCGAGCGCTCCTATAAGGCTGCCGCCACCGCCTACCCCGCTGATGAGGACGATGTCGAGCCTGCCGAGGCTGTACCCGCTAAGAAGAAACAACTATTCTCTCAGGCACGCGCCAAGACAAAGAAAGTGTTGGTAGACGGCAGCGGCTCAGGGCCTGCCTTCACCATCGACACCGGCCTCTCTCTTGCATAGGAAGGTGCGCTCGTCGCCTTCCTTTGGGCAAATGCAAATGTGTTCGCTTGGACAGCATCTGATTTGTCCGGTGTGCCGAGGGAGGTGATCGAGCACCACTTAGCGGTGTGCCCCAACGCACGCCCCGTGAAGCAAAAGGCACGGCGCCAAGCACCAGAGAAGCAAGAGTTCATCGTCCAAGAAGTTCAGAAGCTGCAAGAGGCATGAGTCATCCGTGATGTTCGCCATCCTGAATGGCTCACCAACCTAGTCGTAGTACCCAAGAAAGGCGGCAAGGAGCGAATGTGCGTCGACTTCACGAGCCTCAACAAAGCCTGCCCTCAAGATCCCTTCCCAGTGCCTCGCATCGACCAGATCGTGGACTCCCCCACCGGGTGTGAGTTGCTATGCTTCCTAGACGCCTTCTCAGGCTACCACCAGATCAAGATGGCAACGGAAGATGTGGAGAGAATGGCCTTCATCACCCCCAGGGGAATATACTGCTACATCTGCATGCCCTTCGGCCTAAGGAGTGCCGGAGGCATCTTCCAGAGGCTGATGCGCATTGCCCTGGGGCCCCAGATGGGAAGAAACGTGGAGGCTTATGTCAACGACATCGTTGTCAAGACGCGCGAGGCCTGGTCCCTCATCGCGGACCTCGAGGAAACATTTACCAACCTGCGCAAGGTCAACCTCAAGCTCAACCCCGACAAGTGCGTCTTCGGGGTCCCTTCCAGCAAGCTGCTTGGCTTCCTGGTCTCCCACCGCGGCATCGAGGCCAACCCTAAGAAGATCAAGGCCATCGAGAGGATGCACCTTCCCTAGAACCTCAAGGAAATGCAGCGCCTGGCGGGATGCATGGCCTCACTTGGGCGCTTCATCTCCAAATTCCGCGAGCGAGCCCTGCCGTTCTTCAAGCTCATGAAGAGACCCGGCCCCTTCAAGTGGACTCCTGAGGCTGACGCGGCCTTCGAGGACCTCAAGAAGTACCTGACGAGCCGGCCCATCATGGTCGCGCCACGTGTAACACCCTGGTTTTCGCTCCTTGTTTTTTTTCCTTCGCGGGACTTGACTCCCGTCTTTTTTACAGTGTTATTGGATTTTCTCTCGCTCCTGGGTATATGAAGATGGTCATTTAGCCTTGCCTTTCCTATCCGACCAGAGATTCTCTCTGATTCAACCTTGCCACCCAAGGTGTATTTTCAAGATTTTGCCACCGAAACCCTACTCTCCGGTTTACCGGAAGGGAAACCGTAATTCCTTCCATTACAAAGGAACCCCAATTTCCTTTGATCGGTTGCCTCCCAAACTTTTCCCAGAGACTCTCCCTTATCCATAAACCCTGGATACGCAAAAATATTGCCAAGTCATTTGCAATATTTTTCATTTAAAATTAATTCCTTTTTCTGCTGTTTAAAGGAATTAAATCCAGGAAAATATCTATCCATCTCCAAAGTTCATGAAAACTTGTGGAGAAATTCTTTGTGATCATTTTGAGCTCCCATAAAAATATTGGCAATAATTAAATAAGGGAAATTGCCTTTCCCTATTTTAAGCCAATATTGCAATTTGGGCACTTTCCAAAGGAACTACCATTTTGGTAGCTAGGAAAAATCCCAAATAAGTTGTGGAGCTTCTCCTATCCATATATTCACCATTTCCATCAAGAAACCAAGTCCCATAGTTCAAATTTTGAGCACAACATCCAATTCTTGTTTCTGGACTAATTTTGAGGTTGTGAAGCAACTATATTTTATATTGCTTCAAAAATCTTAAAATTAATCCAGGACTTCAAATTCCCTATATGATGTGAGCATGAAAAAATTCACATCATTTCATCTAGCCAATTTCTCCCAAAAATTCCATCTAGCTTCTGTCCAGATTTCCAGTTTGCAAAGGAAGTACCACTTTGGTATTTCCAAATGAGCTTAAATTTTACCAGTGCCTCCATATATCCAAATAATCTTTCTACAACAAATTTGAGCCAAATCCATGTAGCCAATTTATCCCAGCAAATTCAAATCCACTTTTGTCCAGCTGGGCAATTTGCAACGGCAGTGCTAGCTTGGGTGATGCATTTGGCCTAAAAATTGGCCAGGGGACTCACCTTAGTAGAGTATTGCTAGCCACCAAAAACCAGCTCATCATCCCAAGACAATCTTCTCCAGTAACTTACAAACATTTGCTGGTCAGAACCTAGGTCATCTCCAATCAGTCAAATCTTGCCCCCACTTCCATCCAAACTCTCACAGGTCAACTCACCGACCTCTGATGCGCCGCGTTGACAAGGCCTGGTAGTGGCTGGGCGCCGCGGACACGCATTACTGGTGGTGACAACAACTTTAGTCGGTAGCCGGCGCGAACTGTGGCAACAGTCGCCGTCCGGTACCCTCTGGCTGTCCCAGCTTGCCGCCCAGCTCCCCTTGCTCACCCACGTCGCCTGCTCCTCTGCTCCGCCTCGTCCCCTAGCTCCCTGGCCGGGTGTGCCGACAGGAGGTGCTCTGCCCGAGCGCCGCCACGGCATCGAGCTCCCGGAGCTTCGGCCGTCGTCGAGAAGCCCTCCCCGCGCCTATATAAGCAGCCGCCCGAGCCCTCCTCGAGCACACCAGCAACCCCTCTCCCTCCGAGCCTCCAAATCGAGCTCGAGGAGCTCCCTCCCCATCCATGGCCGAAGTTCTGCTGCCACCAATCCCGGCCTCATGGCCGTTCCCCCTCCCTCCCGTCCGCAGCCTCAGCCTTTCCAGGAGCTCGCGAGCCGCCGCCGTCCTCAGCTCCGGCAGAGGAGCTGCACCGGCGCGGTCCCATCGGCACCCGACGCTGCCGTCCGCCCCTGCCGACCCATCGCTCGATGCCAGCAGCCCCGGTGAACCTGGCGACCACCTACGGGCGCGGCGTGGCACGGGGCATCCGCCTCGGCCATCGGCTCAACCTCTCGCGCGGCGGAGCGACGGCAGCCGCGGCGGCCGGCGCCTCCCCTGCCTCTCTGTCGCGAACTGGAGGAAGAGAAGGGAGGAGAGAGAGGATCAGGCGGGGCCCACCTGTAAGCCACTACTGCCCGGGCCCGCGTATGCGCTTTCTATTGGTGAAAACGTACTCTTGTGCTGCTTCAGGCCAAAATACGTTTTCCCTATACTGAAAGCGTATTTCCAGAAGTACGCCTTCTTTATTCAGCCGCCGGCCGAAACCCTTAGTTTGCAGCCGTTCGTCAGTTAAGGGCAGAGATGAACACAATTTTATTTGTTTTCTGCCTAAACAACGAACGGCCACAACTTTTCGATCGTAACTCCGATTGAGGTAAATCCAACGCTCACGTCTTCAGCTCGTCAAGCCGGTTCCGATGGCATCATTTTCATAATGCTTTCACACTATGAAAATGACCATTTTGCCCCTACCCTTATTCAGCCCCCTTCGAGAGAGAAGCATTTCCAGCGAAGTTTTTCCGCGAGCTTCCCACACTTCTCCCGGAGTACTCCTTCACCCCCAGGCAAGCCGACCATCTGATATGTGCCCTAAAGCATTACTCTGTGTTATTCTTGCGTGTTTAAATTAATATGCTTATGCTCGTGTGCATAGTGGTGAGCTGCATGTGACGCTGATGAACCCTTGCTTGCCTTTCTTTGATGACGGCACCACGCCTGTGTTCTGAGCTGCTTTCGGCCGTCCGGGGTGGATGCCGACTTTATGTTTCTCTTTTCAACAACTGGCCCGTGTTCTGAGCTGCTTTTCGGCCATCTCGGACAGCTGTTGAATTTCTTTCTGTAGTAGTGACCCTATGCTCTGAGCTGTTCTTCGGCCGTCTTAGGGAACCACTACACTCTTTTTATCAACACCGTCTCATGCTCTGAGCTGCTTTTCAGCCGTCTTGAGCCAGGGTTGAGTTATTCCGGTAACATCCCAGATCTGAGTTGTAAAGACCATTCTGGTGGCTACTGGTTTAATTGCCGGTTTCATGCAAGGGTTCAGATGGTCGTAACTTACAGCTAGAACTTGTAAAGTGATAACTTGCCATTTAAATATTGTTTCACTAATGACTCGTTGTGATATTATATAGAGATAGGTTGTTATGTTTTCATCATGCATTATTGTGGTTATTGCAATATTAAAGAATGTGACTTAATGATAACAACCTCCTTCGTCGACTGGATCGAGTCATAGTGCCACCAAACCGAGCTCGTCAGTTCAGCCACATTTGCCGGTATGGGACGGCCCTGACTTGGTCTATTGTCCTGCCTCTTGTCAGTACCACCAAATAGGGGGGATTATGCGTGCGTGCTACCCTGGCCCGGTAGGCGGCGATAATCATGTGAGCCCAGTTTGGTTTATGTGCACAGGTCCCCGTTTGGGACAGTTTTGTTTGGCCACGACGGTGGCAGGTGTCACGGGGTGACACAGGGGCCACCCAGGACTTAACCCTGGGAGGGTATGATTGTCGGTGGGACCGTAAGAGTGCCAGGCAATAGACATGTTTTGTTGGAGCAGCACCGGTCCACCCGAATGGGAACATGTACTAAAGTACGAGGCCAGGAGCTCCATGGTGTGGGTAAAGTGCGCAACCTCTGCAGAGTGTAAATCTTTTCGAATAGCCGCGTCCTCGGTCATGGGACATAGTTCGTACTAGGTTACATTATTTGGTCCGTGTCGAGTCCGGAGGAACAAACCGTATATTGTCACTGCTAAGAGTGAACCAGAGAATGGTAAGGTTTATCAGACTTGCATTACGGATGCATGAACATCAGATGATGTCAGGGATATGAGATTTTAGCCATGCGATGGCTATGAGATGAGTGGTCGGATGACCGCAAAGTTTGGATCAGACTTGGATAGTGATCATATTTGGAGTATGGATTATTTACTTAATATGCTTTACATTTACCCCAGTTGTTATCATGCTAGATAATCTTGCTATGACATGATGATTTATGCTTCTAGATGATTAATCTTGCTAGATAATCCTGCCATAACATGATAGTTAACATTGTTAAGATAACAAGTGCATGCTTGAATGCCATGGATCGCATTGCTTGGTGTATATGTTGGTTTGGTTTGCTTGCGAGTACATTCAAAAGTACTCAGCGGCCTTCAATGTGGCCAGGTTCACCTAAGGATCCGACGTCCACTAGCGAGGAGCCGGAGCGTTCGCGGGCTAGAAGAGTAACCCAGTCAGATTCCTGTGGATTGGAGCCGCACCAAGACCATGCTGCCTTAGATAGAACTTTTCCGCTGCCATTTCCCTTGTAAAACATCATGTAAGACTTATATATCCATTAATAGAAATGCCTGTGTTCATGATGCTTGTTGTAAAAGCGCATGCCAGAGTGATTTCCTGGGCTGGTATGTGCGGTGACCGTCTGGCTACAGTAATATTTAGGCGGGGCGCCACAACGGATGGTATCAGAGCCTGGCTGACCGTAGGTTACCCTAGCCAGATTTCATTGCCTCTTGATCAGTAGAAAGCCCAGATGGATTTCAGCCAACTTTGCCAGACAGGCACGGCTACTATTGATCATAAGGCAACCCCATAGGTTTTTGCCTCCATCAGACCTCAACTCTCCTGGCCTTGCCTCTGGTGTGGAATGTCTGCACCAGGCAACGACATGTGAGCCCTGAACCCCTAGGTGAACCAGATATTCCTACCTTGCTTGCTAACCATGGCACTTCTCTTCTTAAATCCAGTTTCCTTTGGGAAACGCCTATAAATTCCATCTGTTCCCGATAACCCTAGGATCGTTGACTAAGCCACTTTGGCTATGGTCGTGCGTCGAGTTTGATGTTCCCTAAGGAAGTAGTAGGAGCATGACCCCAATTCCTACCAGGGGCATTGTGTGGTTTTGCTTCTAAATCCTTAGAGATGCATCGAGTGCGCTATACTAGTTATACTAGTGAATCTTTGGCCACATGTATAAGGTTCGCAAAATTTGAGCTGTTTTTGGTTTTTGGTTTTTCGCGGTTCTTGCTTCTCTTGTCGACTTCGTTCTGTCGCTCCGACTGGATCCATCTAGCTACCAAGAAGACCAACACACAACTTGGATAATACCCAATAATCAAAATTCAGTAAGAGTCAAGCCAAGCCAACTGTCCAAGACTCAGAGCATCATCACCAGTTCTGTCAAGAATAAAGGATGGATCAGAGGCAGAATCTGCGTGCAACAGACAAGGCCAGAATATATCCGAGGGAGTTTGCCCTAGAACAAATCACACTTAAGGAACAGCCAGATGAGCTATCGGGAATGGACACCAGTAAGAGCAAATTATGCTGTCCTTGACACAAGGATTATTTCTCTCAGTGGGGTGAACCTTGAGTTTATTTCTCTCAGTGGGGTGAACCTAGAACTTAAGGATTATTTCTCTCATGGCTGCCCAGAATCAATGAGGATTCCAAATACCCGGGAGCTCAGCTAAATCGAATGGAATTATCCGCCAACTACTTACTATCAGCACACATCTGGAATAATCATCAACACGAAGTCGGCAACCGTTGCAATGATCAGACCAGCAGAAGAACAAGCGGTGTGCATGACCCACGGGATATCTTCAGACAGGGTATGGCCTACACCAAGTTTTGGCTCCGCTATGGGTACATTCCGGATATCTCAGAAGAAAGCCAGAACCGGCCACAGGACCGACTGCATTTCACAGTAAAAGGGCTTCTGGTATAAGCAACCCAGCCTTCCTCCGCAAGTTATCAGAAGGAGCTTACAACGCAAGACTCCCAATCTTCCTCGCTACGCCACTAGGGGAAAAATCTTCTAGGATACGGCACTCCCATTTTCCTCAGCGTGCTACCGTGGGAAGCTTCCAGTATAAGGCACTCAACCTTCCTCAGTAAGCCACATGAAGGGAAGCTTCTGAGGTACGTTACCCAGCCTTCTTCAGCACACTACCCTGGTAGAAGCTTCGAGCGTAAGGAATTCAGCCTTCTTTAGCACGCCATCGTGCCCGTAACAATCTTGTTAGAAGCACAAACTAGCCCAGACATACATCTGCTTCATAACTTAGTAAATATAATGGGATTTATTCTACCTCTGCATATGTTGTGAGCATGCAGTCTAGTGGGTCCGTTCATGCGAGCCACTCGTACCTGGGAATGACTGTGTTTAGAGAAACATTGGCCCCACACTTCAAAGAAGGATATGAACGCGGCAATCCCTACGAGATATGCAAGAGTAAGTTATGCTACGACCAAGGAGCTGTGTTGGCCTGTCATGACAGCTCCACAAACAGGAACCCTCAGGAATAAAGAAGTCTTGGATAAACCACCTCTGTGATGGTCAATAACAATAAAGCTTCATGGATAAGGTGATATTATCAATCCTTGTCAGACTCTTGCATATACGGCCACAACAATGCAGCCAGCATGCCATACTCATCATGAATATGGGCCAAGATAGGAGATTACCGTCTATGATTACTTTGTGATCATGCCCGACATTTCAGTTGGGAACCTCCTGAGAACGAAGTCAGAATGCAAGAGACAGGAAGAAAGCATCCGTATAGAACCCACAGCCAGATTGAGCATTCTGACAAGGCAAAAAGAGAGCCACTCCTAGTGTCACGCCCAATATGCGATCCTATTCTCGAGGAACTCGGAGGCCCCACCAAGAGTACAAACTCATATTGGAGACGCTTGCAAGGTGGATATCATTACATCGTACCACATACATAATAGATGGGGATACATATAAATACATATAATCATCACATGAATACATCAATAAATAACAAACATCATACAGAATGGCAGCATCCGACTACGGATGAAATCAAACGAAAAGAAGAACTCCAAAGATCGACGAAGAAGAAGAAGAAGAAGAAGAAGAAGAAGAAGAACTCCAAAGCAAATAAGCATCGCTCTCACGTCAAGACATCGCATTACCTGTACCTGCAACTGTTGTGGTAGTAAACTGTGAGCCACGAGGACTCAGCAATCCCATAACCATGGGTAGCAAGACTATCAATGCTTAAATAGGTATGGAAGGGGTAAAGTGGTGAGGTTGCAGCAAGCACTAAGCATGGTATGGTGGCTAACTTACGAGTACAAAAATAAGAAGAGTAATCTACGCATAACGGTCGTAAACTAATAATGATCAAGAAGTGATCCTGAACACCTACTTACGAGTCAAACATAACCCCACCGTGTTCACTTCTTGGTTCAAACCTCACAAGAAGAGACGATCACGGTTACGCACACAGTTTGTGTATTTTAATTGAATTTAGTTTCAAGTTCTCTACAACCGGAGGTTAAAATATCCAAGTCGCCACATAACCGCGGGCACAGCTTCGCGTAAGATTTAACCCTGCAGGGGTGTTCCAACCTGGTCCATCACAAACCAACACAAGCTGCGGTGGAAATACCTCAACCTCGAGATAGCCCGAAGTATCCTCGGAATTCCGGTGCACAAGACATTTCGACAATGGTAACACAAGTCCAGCAAGACCTCCCGACGTGCCGACACCCCGATTGGAGCCGCGCGTATCTCGAAATCAGGCCACGATCAGATGGGACATCCTACAGGTACCAAAACCTCGAGTTTCCCCGTGGTGGCCCCGCAGTCTACCCGGTTCGGACCAACACTCATGAGGAGCACTGGCCCGGGGGTTGTTGATTAAATAATATCCTCGGGTTAGCTAGACCCTATGCAAGTTTTAGTTGTTATTAGGCAAATGTAAAACCAATGTTGGGCCTTGCTGGAAGCGGTTATTCAAAGCGAACTATCAAGAGGGTCCCATTCCCCTGAGCATGTTAGGAACGCTAATCAAGGATCATAACACCGGTATTACGGAAACTAAGGCGGCATGAGTGGAACAAAACACTAGGCAAAAGGCCGAGCCTTCCACACACAACCAAATATATAGATGCATTAATTAAATAAGAGATATTGTGATATCCCAACATATCCATGTCCCAACATGGAACAACCTGCACTGCACCTGCAACTAGCAACGCTATAAGAGGGGCTGAGCAAGCGGTAACATAGCCAAACAATGGTTTGCTGGGTAGGGTGGTTAGAGGTTGTATCATGGCACATGAGAGGCTGACATGTATGTGGTAGGAAGCGTGACATAGCGATAGCAACGAGACAACTAGCAAGCAAAGATAGTGGTGTTATCAAGGGTAATGATCATCTTGCCTGAAGTCTCTTCGGCAGGATAGTAAGACTGCTCCTCGAACACGTTCTCAACCGGTTCCTCGAACTCGGACTCGTCTCCCGGAACTACCCAAAAGAAAGAACAAGCAATGAAATAAACAAACAATCATGGCATAAATGCACAAGCAAAATGATGCATGAAATGGCATGAAGGAATAATGAGCATGACAGAAATGAAGGAACGGTGCTACCGGGACGATAGAAATGATAACGAGATGTGATCGGTGAAGCAAAAGATGGATATTGGCAAAATCTTGGCAATCCAAGTATGCCACTGGAAAGAATGAAAGATTTCAATTGAAATCGATATAAAGATCACGAGGAACGGACGCACGAAACTCAAATGGTGAGCAACACAATATGCAATGCAAAATTGAAATTAACAGCAACATGGCATCTTGTGCACATCCAAACAACAAGCTACAGTACCCTAAAATGCAAGAAATTGACATGCAGCTACTGTACACATGGCATAGAACATTTCATACATTGGCACAAAATCATATGAAGCATGGATTCACCAGATATGAGATCACAACATGGCAACATGATGTTGACAGAAAACTGCAACATTGACTAGGCATCTTTAGAGCAACATTTATATATGCTACAGGAGATTAACTTGGCAACAATTGGCATGGCATGAAAGTACTGGCAACATAGAACAAAACATGTTTACTGATCATGCACAGAAAAGCTATGGATTAGATGGTAGCATCAAGGCAACATGGCAAGTTTAGCAGAAATTTAACAAGTGCGAAACAGTAACAACGACTAAGCGGTTCCTCTGAGTGGGGGTGTATGTGATGGCCTGGCTTAATAGGGATGCTAGACTACTCATATCAATAAGGAATTCCTTCTTTTCCGGGAGCCCATTCGGATAGAACTCAAAAGTTAAGCGTGCTTAGCTTGGAGTAATTTTAGGATGGGTGACCGACCGGGAAGTTGGTCCTGGGTGCGCACGAGTGAGGACAAAGTGTGCAGGTGTAGGATCGAAAGTATGTCTAGAGGGGGGGTGATTAGACTACTTGACCAAATAAAACTTAACCTTTTCCTAGATTTTAATTGTAGGCAGATTTTAGCAATAGTACATGTCAAGCATCACCCTACACATGCAATTCTAAGAGTATAGCAGCGGAATGTAAGCAATTGCATATGTATGTAGAGAGAGGGTAGGAGATTTCAAACGCAATGAAGACACGGCGGTTTTTGGCGTGGTTCCGATAGGTGGTGCTATCGTACGTCCATGTTGATGGAGACTTCAACCCACGAAGGGTAACGGCTGCGCGAGTCCACGGAGGGCTCCACCCACGAAGGGTCCACGAAGAAGCAAGCTTGTCTATTCCACCATGGCTTACGTCCACGAAGGACTAGCCTCACTCGGGGTAGATCTTCACGAAGTAGGCGATCTCCTTGCGCTTACAAACTTCTTGGTTCAACTCCACATCTGGTTGGAGGCTCCCAAGCGTCACCTAACCAATCTAGGAGACACCACTCTCCAAAAGGTAATAGACGGTGTGTTGTTGATGAACTCCTTGCTCTTGTGCTTCAAATGATAGTCTTCCCAGCACTCAATCGCTCCTCACAGATTTGGCTTTGGTGGAAAAGAGATTTGAGTCGAAAGCAACTTGGGAAAGGCTAGAGATCAAGGTTCAAATGGTAGGAATGGAATGTCTTGATCTCAACACATGAGTAGGTGGTTCTCTCTCAGAAAATGTATGGTGGAAGTGTAGGCACGTTCTGATGGCTCTCCTTACTGAGAAGGATGGGGTGGAGGGGTATATATAGCCTCCACACAAAATCCAACCGTTACACACTTTTGACCCAACTCGGTGGCACAGAAACCATCATCTCGGTAGCACCGAACTGTGTAAAAGATATGAACTTTAGGAATCTCGGTGGGACCGATACGAACAACTCGGATGGACCGAAGTGCAATGGCTAGGGCAATCCTCATCTCGGTGGCACCGATTGCATCAACTCGGTAGGACCGAAGTGAAGCAATAAGGCAACAGAGAGTTGGCAAGCCATCTCGGTGAGACCGATGTGCAAACTCGGTGAGACCGAAGTAATTGCAAACGATTATAGAGAGTTGGCAAGGCCATCTCGGTGAGACCGAGATCCATTTCGATGAATCCGATTTGTTAGGATTTGGCAGTGGCTAAGTCTTGGATGAACTCGGTGGGGCCGGATTGGAAATTTCGGTGGGGCCGAGTTGGACTTTGGATTTAGGACATATTTGGGTAGAGTGAGTGGTTGAGGGTTTAGGAATACTGTCACTAAGCACTTGAGCAAAAAGACCATTAAGCAACACCTCATCCCGTTTTAATAGTATTGGCTTTCCTATGGACTCAATGTGATCTTGGATCACTAAACCAAAAATGTTGAGTCTTGATCTTTTGCCAATTCTTGTCCTTAGCATTTTGAGGGGTGCACTTCTCTAGTCCATGCCATGCCAATCATTGAACATCCTGAAATCTTAACCTTGAATGGATATTAGTTCAATGAGATATATGTTGTTATGAATTACCAAAACCACCAAGGGAGCAAATGTGCTTTCAATCTCCCCCTTTTTGGTAATTGATGACAACATATAGATCAAAGCTTCGACAGATGATTAAGTAAATGAAATACATCGTCGCTTTGAGAAGTATGTGATAAGCAAGAGCTCCCCTTAAATTTGTGCATTATTAAAGATTTGCGTTTGAATGCAAATGCACAATCGATTAGGCTCATGGGTTACTCTTCCACATCACATACATCTTGGTGGAGCGCGCAAAATGATAAGATTGAAATAATAGGCACGCATCACCAACATAAGTAATTGATCATACAAGATAATGGTAGAGATAAACATGGAATATCACAATAAGCATAATATGATCAATTGACATCGTATCTCACAAGTATAAACGACAGAATACTGTAGCCAACACACACATAACAAAGTATCAACGAACAAGCAAGCAAGTAGCAAAAGAAACTCTCGAAGCAAATCAAAAAACAAGAACTCTCTCTCTCTCGAAGCCTATGATCTATACAAATTCTCCCCCTTTGGCAACAAGTACCAAAAAGTTCGAATCGTATAGCACTAGTCGGCTCTCTAGGCACGATCCTCCGAAGGCGATCTCCTGCTGGCGGCTCCGGTGTGCGTAGATGGCGTTGAGATGAGAGCGTCCGCGAATGCTTCTGCTGATGACTGCTGGACTGGTGGAGTGGAGACCTGCTGTGGCACTGTGGCTGTGGCGGCTGGTGCAGATACTGTGGTCCGTGGATCCACAACTGGTATCGCAGCTAACCTGGCAGCCCTGGGCACTGACTGAAACTGCTCTGTAGTCAGTCTATCATCCCCACTGTCGTCTGATCTGGCAAGTTTGACAGCATCGACATCTCCTTGTAGTTGTTCCACTGAAGTCTGAATCTCTATCACTTTGACATCCAAATCATGAAATTTGGTTTCAATGATCCGCTCAAAACTAGCCTGGGTCTGGGTGAGGTTGGCCAGACTTCGCTCAATCCTCAGAGTGGCTTCAAGTAGATATTGCATTTGTTCTTTTGGTGTCTTGAGATTCGCAATTGGAGCATTGGGAGCGGCTGCTTCCTGAGCTGCTTTGGCTTCTTGAGCTTTTCGGATATCCTCTTGTGCTTGGGCAGATGTGGGATGCGACGGATCCATCACTATGACATTGTCCTCAAAGTCTGGACGGAGTGGCAAATGCTCTCGATCAAGAAGATACGTGCTGGTTCCAACCTTCGAATTGATCAACAACTGAATATGTGGAGCATAACCACACGATCTCTTCTGATCTGCTGCTGTCCTCTTGATAGTCTCTACTATCAGGCTCATCACCTTGAATTTTTGAGGTGTATCAAATAGATGTATCAAGTTTATGGAGTGGCCACGAATCATCTTATCATCTCCTGACTTGGGTAGCAGAGTGTACCGCAGTATAGTGTTTGAGGTGGCCAGACCTGGTAGCAAATGCTTCACTGATCCAAGCTTGTGTGTTTCAAGATCCTCCTGGGGAATAGCAGTGTACATGTTCGTCATGGAATTGTGATCAAACTTGAGATTGGCATATACATCATAATCATCATCTTCTTCCTTGGGTGCACCAAGAAGATTTGCCCATTCTGAAATAGTAGATTGGTATCTTATGCCCTCAGTCATCCACACTATCCTGCCATCCGGATAGAAATGAGCAGTGGAGTAGAATTGCATAATCATCTCATCATTCCACTTAGTCAATTTCTTTCCAACAAATTCATCAACACCTGCAATTATGAAGCTTTCATGCACATGGGGAAAATAATCCTCGTTGGCATCAATATATTTCCAATCCACCCATCTCATGTCACTGACTATGGGCTTCTTATCAAGCAACACTGTCTCATAGAAATCCTGTTGCTCACGGGTGTGAAAGCGGTAATCACAAGCAGTCCTTCTCCTCACAGCATAGGGATCTGTCAATCTCCATTGATGCAGTCCTTTGTCCTTTCTCAACATCATGTTCTCAGCTACTGGGTGTGCGTTGTCATGTTCTGGAATCTTGGGCTTCAATTTTCTAAGCACTAGAGGCTCTTCATCAACAGTTGATTCAGGCACTGGGGTCTTGTTCTTCTCTACAGCAGATATGTTTCTGGTTGATCTCTTGGGTGCTGGTGCCTTAGGCTTAGACTTGGGAGGTGCAGTAGTCTTGATAGCATCAGACATGAGCTTCTGTGCTTTTGCAGGGGGTGTAGCAACTAGCTCATCCTCCTGCTCTTCTTCCTCATCAATCATCATAGTAGGTCTGCCAATCACTCGGGTAGTAGTTTTCCTTATCCTCTTCTTCTTGGCACTTGCAGCTGCCTCACTAGGCTCTTCAAGAGTGTATTGTATGGTCTGTTTTGGCACTTTCTTCACAGTAATTTTCTCTTTAGCAGAAGTAGGCTTGGTGCTGTATTCTTTAGCTAGCACTACTCTCTTCTTCTTTTGTGCAGTTTCACTTGCAACAAAGTCCTCGTCCTCACTGTCTGAGGTTTTCTTCTTCCGTGTTCTGGTTGCAGCTTTAGGAAGATCTGGAGAGCTTCTCTCTCCCTCATAGTAACTTTCATTGTGGCTTGATCCTTCACTTTGCTCTTCATGCTGCTCTGACCTGTTTTGACTGTCACTGACATCAGACATTTTGCTGAGCTGACCCTGTGAATAGTTGGGTATGGGTAGAGTAGATGAGTCATCATAAAAAGCAGATTGTTTTTCATAAAAATGAGTTCAAACTTTAGTTCTAGATTTTCACAGAATGCAGTTCGGATGGACCGAGTTGGTGATCTCGGTGACACCAAAGCACACTACAGAGACATGGCCCGCCATTTCGGTCTGACCGAGATGGGTTTCGGTGGCTCCGAGATGCTAGGGTTTCACTGAGACGTTACTTTCGGTCTTACCGATTCGCATAACTCGGTGGCACCGAGATGTACTTGTGCTATGGCCAGGGCCAAATCGGTGGGACCGAAAATTCCTATTTGGTCGGTCCGAGATGCATTCGGCGGAAACCTAACCCTAAATTTTTTGCTCGAATCTCGTTCAAACGAACTAATCTGGTGGAAAGTGAATTGCATGCGTGGCAAGATTACAGGCAGTCCAATTGTGCATTGAATCGGAAAGGGAAGCACGAAAGGGATCGAAATTGACCCTAACTCGGTGGAGTTCCTCTACGGCGGCAACGGCGGTGCAGATTGCCGTTTACGGCGACGGAGACCTGCGGCAAGGGCGCACAGGCGACGACGGCGACGATCCGGAGACCAAAGGGGCGGCAGCAATGGGGCGCGGGCGCGTGACGTTTGAAGAAATTTTCAACCGCACGGTTCGCTGGAAATATATACCCATTCGCTGTCGGTGGCACCGAGTGGAACAAATCGGTAGCACCGAGACGTGCAACTGCTTGCAGTTACAGCAACTCAGTCCGACCGAGTTGGTCTAATCGGTAGCACCGAGATGAAAACCTAGATCAATCTAAGTGCTTTCGGTTCGACCGAGTTTGAGTGGGTTGGTCTGACCGAAATCAATTAGAAGGTTTTGGAGGTTCAGCCCTTTCAGATCGGTGGCTCCGAGTGCTCCTCACCCGGAGGGTCCGAAAAAGACTTGTTCAATTTTGTGATGCAGCACGAATAGAATTTGAGACAAGAAAGCATAGATAGCTAGAGAAGGTTCTTAGGCATTCTTGTACATCCACTTGGCCAGAAAAACCAAGACAATCAATACAACAAATGGATGTCATCGAATGATGAAAACATGCAAATCAACATGCTCACACAATAAGATAGCAAATGAAATATGTGTCAAACATGCACAACCAATTCTAGCATCTATCAAGCAATGGCGATGACTAGGTCATCTATATATGAGTATATTGACTTAGGAGCTAAATGAGAACATTTGATCATAGGTCATACTCATCGTTTAAGCACAAGTGGGGTTACCACTTTTACATAAAGCATTAATGTGTTCACACCATTAGAGTTGCTTTAGCTCAATTTCTTAGAGCAAAGCTCCCCCTAGATGTGATATCCCCCTTAAGAGGGTTGAACTAACCTTGGGTTTTGTCGATGATGACTTCATGTAGATGTTGAAGATGTGGATGCTCAATGTTGATGTAGACCATCAAGAGTTGGGAACAATCCTTTGGAGTTTTGTTCTTTCAATACCTACATGGGTTAGTCCCACACAAGGAACATACAAGGATATCCATAGACATAGAGTGAAATACACATATGATGATGTCCATGAATGCGTTGATTACCTTGTCCCTTGCCTTACCAACAAGAGGGTTTGTGACTCCATGAACTAGTGCAAGATGTGAAAGTTGGTTGCACAAGTCCTTGCCATGAATGATATGAGTGAAGTTTGTTGGCAGAGTCACCCTCAAGAACTCTCTAGTTCTTCTTCTTTTGGACCCACATCAACTTGATGGGAATCCTTGGAGTTGTAGTAGCACTTGATGAAGTAGAACTTGATGAAGTCTTGGGAACCCACTTGACCATGGCTTGAGGAGCTTCTTCAAATGAGTCAATCTCTTCTTGAAGCTTGTCCTTGCCTTTCAGCTTGTGGTCCTGTGGTGGAAGGTCTTCTTGAGCTTGTGTTCCCTTGAAGGAAGTAGGATCATACTTTTCTTGTTGAGGAACAAACTTCGTCTTGGGGTATTGACCTTCTTCCCACTCAACTCCATCGGCATTGAACTTTCGTTCAAAACCAACACCTTGGTTCTTCCGATGCCTTCCTTGCTTGCGTACAATGTCTTCAAATTGTTTACTCCCGGCAAGGCTCTTGTAGACACCTTTTTCTATAATTCCTTTCAATAGCACATTTTCTTGCTCAAGTGTAACTTGGCTAAGAGAATCATTAGTGGAATCAATAGAACTACTAGAAGCAACAATATCGGATTTAGCATTGTTATTGTTACTACTAGAGGTAGAACCATTTTTACCCTTGTTGCTAGTTTGCTTAGGTTTAACTTGTGGCATAAAAGTAGACAAGAGTAAACGCTTGGCAAGATATGAAGAACTCTTCTTTCGAAGATCGTCATTGATAGCTTTAAGAAACTCATGCTCTTGCTCTAAATTTAGCTTCTCGAAGCATAGCTTCTCATGAGTTCTTAGAAGTTCTCTATGATACTCTTGAGTTGTTTCAGGAGCTAACTTAAGAGCATTTAGTTCTTTAGTTAGACGCTCAATCTCCTTCATAGCATTGTCACTCGTTTCCTCTTGACTATCATGATTACTAGCATTTTCATTATAGCTCACATCACTAGCTCTATCAACAAGTAAGTCATCATCACCAAGCAAATCATCTTCATCACTATTAAAATCAAGATACTCGGGGTGTGATACCTTGGGGCCTTTTGTCATGAAGCATCTTCCAATTCCTTCATTTGGTGAGTCAAATAGATCGTAGGAGTTGGATGACACAAGTGCAAGTCCTGCAACACCTTCATCTTGACTGTAGTCGGAGTTGGAGTGATAACTTCTCTCGGAGTGGTTGTCGGAGTCGGAGCCGGAAACCCATTCACCAACATGAGCTTGATGTCTTCTTCTTGTGTAGCTCCTTGATGACTTGTCCTTCCTCTCCGAATCCTTGCTTCTTCGAGAGTGTCTTCGTTCATAATGATCATCTCTACTCCTTCTCTCTTTACGAGGTGATTCATCTCTTCTATGTCTTCCTCTTGGTGATTCATCTCTTTTCTTGTAGGGAGCCGTACACTCATTGGAGTAGTGTCCGGGCTTTCCACAATTGTAACAATTACGGTCACGACTTCATGATCTTCTCTCATAGTGTCTTGAGCTAGAGCTTCTTTCTCTTCCTTTGTTCTTGTAGAACTTGTTGAACCTTTTCACCATTAGGCTTATCTCTTCATTGGATACTAGCTGGTCACTTGAAGTTGTTGGAGCATCGGTTGAGGCTTTGTAAGCACCACTTGACTTGTTGTGCAGCTCCTCTTTGTCCTTGAGCGACATTTCATGAGCGACAATCCTTCCAATGACTTCCGTGGGCTTGAGATCTTTGTAATTTGGCATCATTTGGATCAATGTGCAGACGGTATCATATTTTCCATCCAAAGCTCTAAGTATCTTCTTGATGATGAATTTGTCGGTCATCTCTTCACTTCCTAAGCCGGCAATCTCATTTGTGATGAGAGCAAGCCTAGAGTACATCTCTGCGACTCCTTCACCATCCTTCATCTTGAACTTGTCAAGTTGACTTTGAATCACATCCAACTTAGATTCCTTGACGGACTCGGTACCCTCATGCATATCAACCAAAGTATCCAAAATTTCCTTTGCATTCTCGAGACGGCTGATTTTGTTGAACTCTTCGAGACATAAACCGTTGAATAGAATGTCACAAGCTTGAGCATTGTATTGCAACATCTTCAATTCTTCCGCGGCTGCCTCACGATCCGTTTCCTTGCCATCCTCAAAGAAGTCACCTTGCAAGCCAACACGAACAACAGCCCAAACGGCAGGGTTATGACCAAGAATATGCATTTTCATCTTATGTTTCCAACTAGCAAAGTTTGTACCATCAAAATATGGACCTCTACGGTGATAATTACCCTCACTAGACGCCATACTCTCCTAGGTTGTGAAACCAAGGCTATGATCACCAAAGCTATGGAAATCAAGGCTTACGGAGACCAAAGCTCTGATACCACTTGTAGGATCGAAAGTATGTCTAGAGGGGGGGTGATTAGACTACTTGACCAAATAAAACTTAACCTTTTCCTAGATTTTAATTGTAGGCAGATTTTAGCAATAGTACATGTCAAGCATCACCCTACACATGCAATTCTAAGAGTATAGCAGAGGAATGTAAGCAATTGCATATGTATGTAGAGAGAGGGTAGGAGATTTCAAACGCAATGAAGACACGGCGGTTTTTGGCATGGTTCCGATAGGTGGTGCTATCGTACGTCCACGTTGATGGAGACTTCAACCCACGAAGGGTAATGGCTGCGCGAGTCCACGGAGGGCTCCACCCACGAAGGGTCCACGAAGAAGCAACCTTGTCTATTCCACCATGGCTTACGTCCACGAAGGACTAGCCTCACTCGGGGTAGATCTTCACGAAGTAGGCGATCTCCTTGCCCTTACAAACTTCTTGGTTCAACTCCACATCTGGTTGGAGGCTCCCAAGCGACACCTAACCAATCTAGGAGACACCACTCTCCAAAAGGTAATAGACGGTGTGTTGTTGATGAACTCCTTGCTCTTGTGCTTCAAATGATAGTCTTCCCAGCACTCAATCACTCCTCACAGATTTGGCTATGGTGGAATAGAGATTTGAGTCGAAAGCAACTTGGGAAAGGCTAGAGGTCAAGGTTCAAATGGTAGGAATGGAATGTCTTGATCTCAACACATGAGTAGGTGGTTCTCTCTCAGAAAATGTATGGTGGAAGTGTAGGCACGTTCTGATGGCTCTCCTTACTGAGAAGGATGGGGTGGAGGGGTATATATAGCCTCCACACAAAATCCAACCGTTACACACTTTTGACCCAACTCGGTGGCACCGAAACGATCATCTCGGTAGCACCGAACTGTGAAAAGATATGAACTTTAGGAATCTCGGTGGGACCGATACGAACAACTTGGATGGACCGAACTGCAATGGCTAGGGCAATCCTCATCTCGGTGGCACCGATTGCATCAACTCGGTAGGACCGAAGTGAAGCAATATGGCAACAAAGAGTTGGCAAGCCATCTCGGTGAGACCGATTTGCAAACTCGGTGAGACCGAAGTAATTGTAAACGATTACAGAGAGTTGGCAAGGCCATCTCGGTGAGACCGAGATCCATTTCGGTGGATCCGATTTGTTAGGGTTTGGCAGTGGCTAAGTCTTGGATGAACTCGGTGGGGCCGGATTGGAAATTTCGGTGGGGCCGAGTTGGACTTTGGGTTTAGGACATATTTGGGTAGAGTGAGTGGTTGAGGGTTTAGGAATACTATCACTAAGCATTTGAGCAAAAAGACCATTAAGCAACACCTCATCCCCTTTTAATAGTATTGGCTTTCCTATGGACTCAATGTGATCTTGGATCACTAAACCAAAAATGTTGAGTCTTGATCTTTTGCCAATTCTTATCCTTAGCATTTTGAAGGGTCCACTTCTCTAGTCCATGCCATGCCAATCATTGAACATCCTGAAATCTTAACCTTGAATGGATATTAGTTCAATGAGATATATGTTGTTATGAATTACCAAAACCACCAAGGGAGCAAATGTGCTTTCAGTAGGAAAGACTAGTATTGATTTGTGGGGCCAGTCTAGATCCCGCCAGGAGTAACGACCACCGGCAGGTGTGTCCGGGGCGTTACACCTAGCCACTCGAGGCCATACGAGCACGTGAGTCCGGTACCCAGAAAAAAATGTCTCGCCCTTGGCAGTCTGTGTACGAAGTATCGCAATAAAACCCGAAGCAGCTAGTCCCAGGCCATGGAAACCAGACTATTTGTCGATACTCGGAGCTACCCACCAAACCCAGCCAACAAACTACCAACGCAAAGGGTTTGCCTGACAGGAAAGTGAAGGATTCAATGCAGCCGTCTAAAAAGACAGCACCTGAGCCATCAAAAGAGGCAGTTAAAAGGTCAGTAAACAAATGAAGACACGATAGCTGATGGATCCAAGTCGCACACACGTATGTTCCCCCTTCACCGAGAGGTAAGCCCGGAAATCTTGAGGACGAGATTTTCTTAAGGGGGGTAGGTTTGTAACACCCTGGTTTTCGCTCCTTGTTTTTTTTCCTTCGCGGGACTTGACTCCCGTCTTTTTTTCGGTGTTATTGGGTTTTCCCTCGCTCCTGGGTATATGAAGATGGTCATTTAGCCTTGCCTTTCCTATCCGACCAGAGATTCTCTCTGATTCAACCTTGCCACCCAAGGTGTATTTTCAAGATTTTGCCACCGAAACCCTACTCTCCGGTTTACCGGAAGGGAAACCCTAATTCCTTCCTTACAAAGGAACCCCAATTTCCTTTGATCGGTTGCCTCCCAAACTTTTCCCAGAGACTCTCCCTTATCCATAAACCCTGGATATGCAAAAGTATCGCCAATTCATTTGTAATATTTTTCATTTAAAATTAATTCCTTTTTCTGCTGTTTAAAGGAATTAAATCCAGGAAAATATCTATCCATCTCCAAAATTCATGAAAACTTATGGAGATATTCTTTGTGATCATTTTGAGCTCCCATAAAAATATTGGCAATAATTAAATAAGGGAAATTGCCTTTTCCTATTTTAAGCCAATATTGCATTTTGGGCATTTTCCAAAGGAACTACCATTTTGGTAGCTAGGAAAAATCCCAAATAATTTGTGGAGCTTCTCCTATCCATATATTCACCATTTCCATCAAGAACCCAAGTCCCATAGTTCAAATTTTGAGCACATCATCCAATTCTTGTTTCTGGACTTATTTTGAGGTTGTGAAGCAACTATATTTTATATTGCTTCAAAAATCTTAAAATTAATCCAGGACCTCAAATTCCCTATATGATGTGAGCATGCAAAAATTCACATCATTTCATCTAGCCAATTTCTCCCAAAAATTCCATCTAGCTTCTGTCCTGATTTCCAGTTTGCAAAGGAAGTACCACTTTGGTATTTCCAAATGAGCTTAAATTTTACCAGTGCCTCCATATATCCAAATAATCTTTCTACAACAAATTTGAGCCAAATCCATGTAGCCAATTTGTCCCAGCAAATTCAAATCCACTTCTGTCCAGCTGGGCACTTTGCAAAGGCAGTGCTAGCTAGGGTGATGCATTTGGCCTGAAAATTGGCCAGGGGACTCACCTTAGTAGAGTATTGCTACCCACAAAAAACCAGCTCATCATCCCAAGACAATCTTCTCTAGTAACTTACAAACACTTGCTGGTCAGAACCTAGGTCATCTCCAATCAGTCAAATCTTGCCCCCATTTCCATCCAAACTCTCACAGGTCAACTCACCGACCTCTGATGCACCGCGTTGACAAGGCCTGGTAGTGGTTGGGCGCCGCGGACACGCGTTGCCGGTGGTGACCATGACTTTAGTCGGCAGCCGGCGCGAACTGTGGCAGCAGTCACAGTCCGGTCCCCTCTGGCTGTCCCAGCTTGCCGCCCAGCTCCCCTTGCTCGCCCACGTCGCCTGCTCCTCTGCTCCGCCTCGTCCCCTAGCTCCCTGGCCGGGCGTGCCGACAGGAGGTGCTCCGCCCGAGCGCCGCCACGGCATCGAGCTCCCGGAGCTTCGACCGTCGTCGAGAAACCCTCCCCGCGCCTATATAAGCAGCCGCCCGAGCCCTCCTCAAGCACACCAGCAACCCCTCTCCCTCCCAGCCTCCAAATCGAGCTCGAGGAGCTCCCTCCCCCTCCATGGCCGAAGTTCTGCTGCCACCAATCCCGGCCTCATGGTTGTTCCCCCTCCGTCCCGTCCGCAGCCTCAGCCTTTCCAGGAGCTCGCGAGCCACCGCCGTCCTCAGCTCCGGCGGAGGAGCTCCACCGGCGCGGTCCCATCGGCACCCGGCGCCGCCGTCCGCCCCTGCCGACCCATCGCTCGATGCCAGCAGCCCCGGTGAACCTGGCGACCACCTACGGGCGTGGCGTGGCACGGGGCATCCGCCTCGGCCATCGGCTCAACCTCTCGCGTGGCGGAGCGATGGCAACCACGGCGGATGGCGCCTCCCCTGCCTCTCTGTCGCGAGCTAGAGGAAGAGAAGGGAGGGAGAGAGGATCGGGCGGGGCCCACCTGTAACCCACTACTGCCCGGGCCCGCGTGGCTTAAGTGGAGACGTAGTTCGTCGTATGCGCTTTCTATTGGTGAAAACGTACTCTTGTGCTGCTTCAGGCCAAAATACGTTTTCCCTATACTGAAAGCGTATTTCCAGAAGTACGCCTTCTTTATTCAGCCACCGGCCGATACCCTTAGTTTGCGACCGTTCGTCAGTTAAGGGCAGAGATGAACACAGTTTTGTTTGTTTTCTGCCTAAACAACGAACGGCCACAACTTTTCGCTCGTAACTCCGATTGAGGTAAATCCAATGCCCACGTCTTCAGCTCGTCGAGCCCGTTCCGATGGCATAATTTTCATAATGTTTTCACACTATGAAAATGACAATTTTGCCCCTACCCTTATTCAGCCCCCTTCGAGAGAGAACCATTTCCGGCGAAGTTTTTCCGTGAGCTTCCCACACTTCTCCCGGAGTATTCCTTCACCCCCAGGCAAGCCGACCATCTGATATGTGCCCTAAAGCATTGCTCTGTGTTATTATCGCATGTTTAAATTAATATGCTTATGCTTGTGTGCATAGTGGTGAGCTGCATGTGACGCTGATGAACCCTTGCTTGCCTTTCTTTGATGACGGCACCACGCCTGTGTTCGGAGCTGCTTTCAGCCGTCCGGGGTGGATGCCGACTTTATGTTTCTCCTTTCCACAACTGGCCCGTGTTCTGAGCTGCTTTTCGGCCGTCTCCGACAGCTGTTGAATTTCTTTCTGTAGCAGTGACCCTATGCTCTGAGCTGTTCTTCGGCCGTCTTAGGGAACCACTACACTCTTTTTATCAACACCGTCTCATGCTCTGAGCTGCTTTTCAGCCATCTTGAGCCGGGGTTGAGTTATTCCGGTAACGTCCTAGATCTGAGTTGTAAAGACCGTTCTGGTGGCTACTGGTTTAATTGTCGGTTTCATGCAAGGGTTCACTAACTTACAGCTAGAACTTGTAAAGTGATAACTTGCCATTTAAATATTGTTTCACTAATAACTCGTTGTGATATTATATGGAGATAGGTTGTTATGTTTTCATCATGCATTATTGTGGTTATTGCAATATTAAAGAATGTGACTTAATGATAACAACCTCCTCCGTCGACTGGATCGAGTCATAGTGCCACCGAACCGAGCTCGTCGGTGCAGCCACATTTGCCGGTATGGGATGGCCCTGACTTGGTCTATTGTCCTGCCTCTTGTCGGTACCACCAAATAGGGGGGATGATGCGTGCGTGCTACCCTGGCCCGGTAGGCGGTGATAATCCTGTGAGCCCAGTTTGGTTTATGTGCACAGGTCCCCGTTTGGGACAGTTTTGTTTGGCCACGATGGTGGCAGGTGTCACGGGGTGACATAGGGGCCACCCAGGACTTGACCCTGGGAGGGTATGATTGTCGGTGGGACCGTAAGAGTGCCTGGCAATAGACAAGTTTTGTTGGAGCACCACCGGTCCACCCGAATGGGAACATGTACTAAAGTACGAGGCCAGGAGCTCCATGGTGTGGGTAAAGTGCGCAACCTTTGCATAGTGTAAATCTATTCAAATAGCCACGTCCTCGGTCATGGGACACAGTTCGTACTAGGTCACACTATTTGGTCCGTGTCGAGTCCGGAGGAACAAACTGTATATTGTCACTGCTAAGAGTGAACCAGAGAATGGTAAGGTTTATCAGACTTGCATTACGGATGCATGGACATCAGATGATGTCAGGGATATGAGATGTTAGCCATGCGATGGCTATGAGATGAGTGGTCGGATGACCGCAAAGTTTGGATCAGACTTGGATAGTGAGCATATTTGGAGTATGGATTATTTACTTAATATGCTTTACATTTACCCCAGTAGTTATCATGCTAGATAATCTTGCTATGACATGATGATTTATGCTGCTAGATGATTAATCTTGCTAGATAATCCTGCCATAACATGATAGTTAACATTGTTAAGATAACAAGTGCATGCTTGAATGCCATGGATCGCATTGTTTGGTGTATATGTTGGTTTGGTTTGCTTGCGAGTACATTCAAAAGTACTCAGCGTCCTTCAATGTGGCCAGGTTCACCTAAGGATCCGACGTCCACTAGCGAGGAGCCAGAGCGTTCGCGGGCTAGAAGAGTAACCCAGTCAGATCCCTGTGGATTGGAGCCGCACCAAGACCATGCTGCCTTAGATAGAACTTTTCCGCTGCCATTTCCCTTGTAAAACATCATGTAAGACTTATATATCCATTAATAGAAATGCCTATGTTCATGATGCTTGTTGTAAAAGCGCATGCCAAAATGATTTCCTGGGCTGGTATGTGTGGTAACCGTCTGGCTACAGTAGTATTCAGGCGGGGCATCACAGCACGCTACCGTGAGCCCCTGCTCCTGTACTTGGCAGCCACCGCCCAGAGGCCAGCGCGGCCCTGGTAGCTATACGGGAGGAGCGCACCTGCATCCAGAAGAAGCCTGCTGAGGCCGCATCGGTGCCTGCAGAGGCCACGCCATCGCCTGCCGAGGGCCCCCCTCCTGAGCCTCCTAAGCCACCTCCTGAGCCCCTCGAGCCTCATGAGCCTCTTGAGCCCTCCGGAGAGCAAGCTTCCGCTACAGCTACGTGCCTCGTCGAGCATCCCGTGTACTTTGTCAGCACGGTGCAGCGGGATGTGCGCGAGCGCTACCCCATGTAGCAGAAGCTCCTCTTTGCACTCCTCATCGCCTCCAGGAAGCTGCGTCACTACTTCCAGGGCCACCCCATCAAGGTGATCACGTCCTACCCACCGGAGCAAGTCCTGCGCAGCCCCAACGCCGCTGGCCACGTTGCCGAATGGAACATCGAGCTGCAGGCCTTCGAGCTGGAATTTTGCACCACAGGGACGATCAAGGGCGCAGCCTTAGCAGACTTTGTGGCGGAATGGGCGGATCCACATCAAGAGGAGCCTCGCGAGGACGAATCCGTCCTGCCTAGGGACGAAGCCCCTGGCGGCTGGACCATGCACTTCGATGGCGCGTTCTCCCGATAGGGCGTGGGGGCTGGCGTCATGCTCACCTCACCGACAGGTGACAAGCTCTACTACGCCGTCCAACTCTGCTTCAAGCATGACGACAAGGTCTCCAACAACATCGCAGAGTATGAAGGCCTCATTGTTGGCCTCAAGGCCGCCTTCGCTCTCGGCATCAAGCGCCTCGTCATCAAGGGAGACTCACAGCTCCTCGTCAACTTCTCCAACAAAAGCTACAAGCCCAAGGACGAACACATGGCCGCCTACTTGGAGGAAGTGCGCAAGCTCGAGAAGCGCTTCCTTGGCCTGGAGCTCTAGCACATACCTCGCAGTAGCAACAAAGAAGCAGACGACATCACCAAGCGAGCATCTCGGCGTGAGCCTCAATGCCCTGGCATCTTCGAGGAGAGGCTCCTGAAGCCATCAGCTATTCCACCTGCCGCAAGCGCCACGGCGCCTCATGAGGAGCTTCCGCCCGCCCCGCCCACAGGTGCACCCGACTGTAGCCCGGCTTCAGGCACTCGTCTGTTGCTGGCACTGGAGCCTCAAGCGGATAGCTGGGCCGTGGATTTCAAGACCTACTTGCAGAGCACCATCCTCCCGGAGAAGGACTCAGAGGCAGAGCGTGTGGCTCGCCAAGCCTCAGCATACTGCTTGAGAGATGGCGATCTCTACCGCAGGCGCCCCAATGGCGTCTCGTTGCGGTGCATCTCCGAAGAGCAAGGACGTGAGCTGCTTGTTGACGTCCATGGTGGAGACTGCGGCGACCACTCTTCATCACGAACCCTTGTCGGCAAGGTGTTCCGCAGCGGCTTCTACTGGCCCATAGCACTTCAAGACGCCACCGAGTTGGTCCAATCCTGTGAAGCCTGCCAATTCCATGCCAAGCAAATCCACCAGCCGGCGCAAGGCCTCCAGACCATCCCCCTCTCATGGCCTCCCGTGGTCTAGGGGCTGGACATCTTGGGTCCCTTCCCTCGCGCGGCTGGCGGCTACCACTATCTCTATGTCGCCATCGACAAGTTCACCAAATGGGTGGAGGTGGATCCCGTCTGCACCATCCCGGCAGCCTCAGCCATCAAGTTCATCAAGAACCTCGTGAGCCGCTTCGGCACCCCCAACCGGATCATCACTGACAATTGCTCGCAGTTCACGAGCAGCCTCTTCAAGTCATACTACGCCAGCCTTGGCATGCAGATCTGCTATGCCTCCGTGGCGCACCCGCGGAGCAATGGCCAGGCCGAGCGTGCTAACGCTGATGTCCTCAAAGGCCTCAAGACTCGAAGCTTTAGCAAGAAGCTCACAGCCTGCAGCAAAGGCTGGCTCAACGAGCTCCAGTCCGTGCTATGGTCGATCCGCACAACAATGACCAAGCCTACTGGTGAAACACCCTTCTTCCTCGTTTATGGGACAGAAGCGATCCTCCCTTCTGAGCTCAAGCACGGGTCCCCACGACTCCTCCCCTTCAATGAAGCTCATCAGGACGGCTCACGGGAAGCTGATTCACACCTCCTCGAGGAAGCACGCCGCTGGGCCACCATCCGTGCAACCCGATATGAGCAGGCGCTGCGTCGCTACCACAGCCGCCACATACGCCCCGCACACTTGAAGCTGGCGATCTTGTCCTGCGAAGGATCCTCTCTAGAGAAGGACTCCACAAGCTCTCGCCCATGTGGGAAGGCCCCTTCCTGGTCGTGCATGTTTCCTGGCCTGGCGCAGCATGACTGGAGACGGAGGAGGGTGTTCCGATACAAAACACATGGAACATCCAACACCTCCGCAAGTTCTACCCGTGACCTCATGCGTACGAATGAAGTGGAGCTGTACACGCTCTGGAGCCTCTCTTTGCGCTGCCTGATGGGCCCGCGAGAGCTCCCTCCCACGACCCAGTGGAAGCCCAGTGCTCAGCGTTGGCGGAATGATCGAACTGAGGGCGCCGCCTAGCTGCACCATCCTCAAGCTGTCTCATGTCCGTCACGGCAGCCTCTTCTTTTTGGATGTGAAACTGAGGGCGCCGCCTGGCTGCACCATCCTCAAGCTGACCCGTGTCGAACATGGCAGCCTCATCTTTTTGGTTGTGTAATGAACCTATTTTTATGCAGCAGTAAAGTTTTATTTCCTAGCATCATGTGTGTTTGGTAGGTTATTTACTTCAGGAGTCATGCGCGCTCGCGACGTCCCTCCTGGGCCTGACGCGAGCGGGGGCTGGACACGGTGCCTGCACTCAAGGCAGGCCCAAGTGATTGAGCGCTGGCTCACGGGCTTGCTCCCGTGCACGTCACCTCACCAAGGTCCTTGGTACTTTCTCTCCTCGCGTGATGCCCACGAGCAAGCCAGCAAGCGCGCGCTGCTCCTCCATTTGTGAAACTTGTCAAAACACGTCTGTTGCAGAGACAAGGCGCACAGAAGGCCTCGTGAATGCTGCTTCATGAGGTAATTGCGGTTCATCACCTCTACAGGCCAATAGGAAGCCTCGCGAGCGCTGCCTCGCGAGGCGGCCTACGGCACCTACCGCCACCAAGTACCAGCGGGAGGCCTCACGAGAGAGAGCCTCACGAGGCGCACTCCGCAAGCCACGGCACGGCAAGCGCCACACTCCACAAAATCTAAGTCTAAAGCACCTCGCGAAGCTACTCTCAGTGCCTCTCAAACTCTTCCCTCCTCGTAGACTCTTTGGGTGTTGACGTTTTCTCCTTCGCGTAAGCCGCTTGCACGCCATAAGGGGGGCTTCCTGAGCATCGCGCCTCGGGAGCCCTTACCGCCTCGCAGAGCCCTACACCCTCTGGCCTTGTCTAGGCATGCATCCTAACATACCAGCGATGGTCGTAGCTCGCTCGGGGGCTGGGTCCTGACGACATAGAGCAACAAGGCAAGCAAGAAGAGAAAAATAGGCCTCATGAGGATGCCTCATGAGAAACATGAATTAATGCAAAACGACAAGTGATTAGCTAAGCATACAGACCATGTCTTTACGCCCCCATGGGGCTACATCTATCTTCATACAGAACAAGGAGGAAAGAAAGATCTAAGAAGACGGGACATCGTCGCCGCCATCGCCGTCGTCGTCTTCGCCGTCGCTGACCTCGCTGGAGCTCTCGCTGCCATGGGAGAACTTCTCGAGCAGGGCATCCACGTGGTCCTCCACCGCCTTCCCGAGGTCGTCGCGGAGTTCCGGAGTGACGGTGTTCTGGACTAGGGGGTACCAACCTAGACGGCCCATAGTCCTCGGTTTGGGCCCGAAGGCCCTGTTCCCATGCAGATGGACTCCGGGAGCTGTGACGTGATCAAGACGGTCTTTGCCGAAGACTTGGAGTGTACCCCAAGACATCTCCTGCCGCCTCCATACGCATCCCTAGATACTGCCTATGTAACCCTAGATACCCCTGCGTGGCGTGTATATAAGCCGGAGGGTTTAGCCTGTAGAGGATACGGAATCATAATTGTCATCCACCTAGCTCTAGGGTTAGGCTTCTCCTGACGATCTCGAGGTAGATCAAGCTTGTACTCGATACTTCATCATCAATATAAACAAGAGCAGGACATAGGGTTTTACCTCCAAGGAGAGGGCCTGGACCTGGGTAAACATCGTCTCCTTTGTTCCTGTTACCATCGATCCGAGATCCATAGCTCGGGACCCCTACCCCGAGGTCCGCCGGTTTTTACACTGACACTGGTGTTCCATTGATAGTTCCACTGTGAGATCCGGCTATGAGGACATCTTCGTCCCCGGTCAGTTATTCGTCTTCGGCAGCATGGTCTTTTGCGCCGACTCCTCAGGCCATCTAGCTTCCGTTGAGAATTACGCTCCAGATCATGTCATAACTTTCAGAGGCCTGGAGTACACTGCGGATTCACGCGGAGAGCTCGTCCTTATCGGTTGGACGCCAGGCCGGATTGAGGGCTTAGCGGACATCGGGGGCTCGGCCTCGGATGTCGGATCAAAAACCTTGCCCCTCCAGGCCCCTGCGGAGGAATCGACTACCTCCACCACAGACAGCCTCATCCTGGCATCAAGCCACTACGCTACTCCGAACACCACTTTGGATGCTACGTCGGATCTAGAGCCGGCTCGGGTGACGGATCCAAGGCCAACCCCGGCCCTGCATGAGGCTAATGATGCGTCAGGCGATCTACCAGTCATGCTTCAAGTTAGCCCGGCTTATAGCCAGGCCATGGATCCCGAAGAGCTATCTCACTTAAATGAGATGCTGGATCGCATTCAAAGCTTATCAATCTCCAATAGCCAGACTTCGGTCTATGGCAAGATCGAACTTAAAGCCGATGATCGGGAAATTTATATACCACCCACCACCCATCTAGTCTCCATGGTCAATGATTTAACCGACGTGTTGGATTATGATGAAGCCACCGACATGGATGAAGATGTCGACGGCCCCACAAAAACCACCACGCCACTGGTCAACACTGGCAAGTGGACTGCTACCTCCACCTATGACGTATACATGGTGGATACTCCAAAACCTCCATCAAGACGCCGACGAAGGCGCGGACGAGGTACCAATGGGGACCCTAGCGGGCACGACGCCGCTGCTACCAACACCGGGGCAGCGACAGACAACACCGATGACCTGGGAGAGGATTTACAAGCCTCTCCAGAGCGGCCGCATAGCCCCACGGGAATCCCCTAGGATGAGGACCCCGATGACCTCTTCGAAGGGCCCGATGACAATTACTTCCCTCAGTCTGAAGAGGACGAAAGCCTGGGCACCGAGGATTTTATAGTCCCCAAAGACCCCTTCGAGCAGGAGCGGTTCCGGCGATGCCTCGTAGCCACTGCCCAAAGCATGAAACGAAAGCAGCAGTAGCTGCAAGCGAACCAAGATGCGTTGAATGATAAGTGGGTCGAGATACTCTCGGCCAAGCAAGACCTCGAGGACCGACTCCGGAGTGCGCCTAAATCTTACCCTCGCAGGCGTTTTCTGCATGAAATCGACGAAGAACTAGCCGACGACATGCTCTTAACACGCGGACGGGCTGACGAACCTGACCGTCCCCCTAGAGGATGCCACAGGCCAGTGCGGGAAAATTTACGCACCCAAACAACTACTCGCCGTTATGGCAAGGATCCGGTCAATTACACCGATCCATACGACGCGAGACGGCAGATAGAGGCAAATCGGGCACCACCTCGGTCCATATACGGGTCAAGAGGACGTGCACCAGCCGGGCTCGATGGCTACGACGCCTGGATAGACAGGAAGGGCTGAGCTCAGGAGCAAGCCTATACACGGAATACCCCCGAAGACTGACGTGAGACTGCTCGGTTCCGAGGTCCCGCCCACCCGATCTGCTTTACAGACAGGTTAATGGAACATCAGTTCCCTGACGGATTTACGCCCATCAACATCGAACCGTATGATGGGACTACTGACCTAGCGGTGTGGATCGAAGATTTTCTTCTCCACATCCACATGGCACATGAAGATGACCTCCACGCCATCAAATATCTGCCGCTCAAATTAAAGGGGCCGGCGAGGCATTGGCGTGTATAACAGCACTGGAGGACGCCTTTAGAGCTAACTTCCAGGGCACTCGCGTCCGGCCTCCAGATGCCGATGACCTCAGCCATGTCATCCAACAGCCCGATGAGTCGGCAAGGAAATTCTAGAACATGTTCTTAACTAAAAAGAACCAAATTATGGACTGCCCTGATGCCGAGGCTATCACCGCTTTCCGGCATAGCATCCGAGGCGAGTGGCTCACATGCCAGCTCGGGCAGGATAAGCCGAGGACCATGGCGGCCCTTACCTCACTCATGACCCACTTTTGCGTGGGAGAGGACAGTTGGCTGGCCCGCGGTACTCACAACAGTGAGGCCGGCGCTTCGGAAACTCGAGACGCCAATGGCAAGCCGAGGCGCAATAAAAATAAGCGCAGGCATAAAAATGGTGGGAGCGACACCAAGGACGTCGCAGTAAATGCAGGGTTCAACGGACCTAGATCCGGTCAGAAAAAGAGGCCCTTTAAAGGGAACAAGGATGGACCTAGCCAGCTCGACAGGATCCTCGACAGGCCATGCCAAATACATGGTACCTCGGACAAGCTAGCAAACCACACAAACCGGAACTGCTGGGTCTTCAAGCAGGCCAGAAAAATAGCGACGGAGAGGCAAACTAAAGCTCAACCTCGCAGTGAGGACGAGGACGAACCTCGGTGACCCAACAATGGAAAACAGAAGCAGTTCCCTCCCAAGGTGAAGGACGTAAACATGATTTACGTGACCCACATCCCTAAAAAGGAGCGGAAACGTGCACTTCAGGACATTTATGCTTTAGAGCCTGTCGCCCCGAAGTTCAATCCGTGGTCGGCTTACCCGATCACGTTCGACAAACACGATCACCCAACCATTATCCGACATGGCAGATCGGCTGCCTTGGTCCTAGACCTGATCGTTGATGGATTCCATCTGACGCGTGTCCTTATGGACAGAGGCAGCAGCCTCAATTTAATCTACGCGAATACGATCAGGAAGATGGGCATTGACTCATCCAGGATCAAACCCAGCACAACCACCTTCAAAGGTGTCATACCAGCGTGGAAGCCCGCTGCACGGGAACAGTAACGCTGGAAGTAGTCTTCGGTTCACCCATGAACTTCCGAAGTGAAGAGTTAATCTTCGACTTAGTCCCTTTTCGGAGCGGATACCACACGCTGCACGGACGCACCGCATTCGCCCGCATTAACACAGTCCCGCATTATGCATACTTAAAGATGAAAATGCCGGGACCAAATGGTGTTATTACAGTCAATGGTAACACCGAACGCTCCCTCCGAACAGAGGAACAGACAGCGGCATTCACAGCCGAGGTGCAGGCAACCGAGGAGGCAGCTCGCCACAAGCCCAGCTCTTCAAAACGCGTACGGGCCGCGCGAACCGACCTCGGCCAGGCCACCATTCCCCCTAAATAAGGGCACGGGCTCCTCGATTGCCTCCCCTTAGAAGGGCATTACATCCCCAGGGTGCACAACTTTGCACTAAAAATTCCATGGGCGGCCGAGGAGCCGAAGCATATGATGCATTGCTATCAGCTCGACTAAGCAGCAACACACTTTGGACTTGCATACCGCAGGGCACTGTAAAAGGCCTGGATAGAAGCAGCATGTCCACACGGCTTAAACCATCCATACGGCAGTCGCGCACCTTTTCAAAGGACTCGACCGACGAAAGCGTCAAGCAAGCAAACGGCCAAGGTCGCAGACAGCCCATACTTCCTTCGCTCTCAACGAAGGCAAGCTGGTCAACAGCATGGAGACGCAGACGTGCGGCAGCAACGGGCTTGGGCGAATAAACCCATTAGCATATCCGCCCTGTTCTTACACCTTCAATCTTTCTTTTTCTAAGTTGTCTACAAGTTCCTTTTGTTAAAGCTCGGCATGTACGGCTCGACTACATGAAATAAAAAGTGCACCCATGGAGGTCCTTACGCGTTTCCTCATGTTCACTGCCCTTGAGCCAAAAGCATACATTCATGATACAACTGTTATGTACAATCACCATGGGCCTCGCTTTTAATCTCACGCCCTTACAAGTCCGAAGTGCCTATTCGGCATCTTGGATGTTGCATTATATGAATCAGTTTCGAACCTCGATTTTGGTCAATAGTTGGGTTGCTCGGCTCCTGTGTTTACCCCTTACGTTTCCGATCTGTTCGGCTAAGGGTGTAAAGGGAGAACCACTACAATTGCGCTGCCAGCTTGCATGGCAAAGCGCCTCAGTGGATAAAGCCGAAAACTGACTGTCCTGGTAAGCGCAAACTGGTCGGCCATCTGAAGACAGCGTCTAGCAATGTACCCCTTGAGGTTACCCGTGTTAAACGAAGGGCTCCTTATTAAATCAGCTGAAGTGGTTAGTGGCCTAGACCTCGGCCATATGGCCGAACAGCTCCACGGACCAGGGGCTCGTCATCAGCCCCCACAGTCAAGCTCCTACGACCAAGTGAAAGTTATAAAACTGCTATAGTCTGATTGCCTGGTTCTCGCAAGCACGGACCGCCTTCGGAAACCGAGACGTCGGCTCAGGGTCATGGCTGCCGCAGAAACACCCGATGTGTACTACACAAAGGGGACGAAGCCGATGACTGGTCACTTTCAGTTACAAACGGTCACACAGGAGTCAAAAAACAAAAGCACCCAAGCACATGTCGGAAGTTAAAGCCGAATTCATGGCAAAAGAAAGGATTGTTTTTTACATCCGAACTACACTTCGGCATACCGAAATACAAATCTAAAAATACAGATTTTCCTTAGCGCATTCTGGCTCGGTGATCCGGGCCCCTCCATCGCCTTGCTCAAGTACTGCTCCACGGTCCGGTTCTTCCCTTCGGGGAGCCGGGCGGCCACCATCGCTGATTCAACACGCGGGTAGTGCGTGTTGACGCGGGCATACACCCGCTGAGTCCCCTCCAAGCACGCCGCACGCTTCCAGCGGACCAACTGGGGGGCGGCCTCCCACAGACGGGCGAAAAATCCGAAGAAGTTGGTCGGAAGAGCCTCCGTGGGCCAAAGATTGGCGCAGAGGTCTTGAAGCACCGGCCTTGCCATGCGCAGGAGCTCCATCAGCTGCTTCATCTAATTGTTAAGCAGCTCTGGATGCGATGGCGCCTGTAATTGAAGCTAGAACACCCTCTCCGCAGCATGGCCGTCCTGGGCACCGTAGAAGTGGCCGGCATCCGCCGCGCTCCTCGGAAGATCCATGAAGGCCTCTGCGGGTGACCATAGCTGGGTGAGCTCGACGAACTCCTTGCGGCCGAAAACACACTGAAGCAAAAACGGCTTACCGGCAGCAATCTGCTTCACTTGCTGAAGCACCTCGCGGTCTGCACGGGCCTGGGATTGGACCTCGGTGTGGGCCTGACGCAGCTTTTCGAGCTCGGTGCTCGCCACCTTCTCCTTCTCCTGGAAGGCGTCGCGCTCCTTGTAGACGCCCTCCAAGGTCTCCTCTACTTCCAGGACCCATGCTTGGTCCTTCTCCCTGGTTGCCTTCTCGGCAACCAGCTCCTCCCCGGCCTATAAGGCCGCAGCCTTCTGCTGCTCCGCCTCTTGCCGAGCTTTGGCCAGCTTGGCCTTCAGTGTCTCAAGCTCCGTCGTAGCAGCAGTCATGCAAAAACAACCCGGCCTCAGAATTAGATCTTTTAAGAACATTTCCCAAAGTGAAATCGATACTCTCAAAACTTCTTGACATTTACCTTGAGACACCTTGATCTGCTTTCTCATCAGCTCGAGGTCCTCCTCGGACATCTGCAGCTTCCTGTTCATCTCCACCACCTCCTCGGAGGCGGAGTTCGGAGGCGAGGTTGATACCTGCAAACATGCACTCAGGCCTTAGTCCCCACTTCTTCGAATTTAAAACCTCTGGTCAATCCTTTTTGAAGAGAAACCAGAGTCTTGGGGGCTACTAGATCAACACCTAAAACTTATTCCTACATCGACCCCATGGCTAGTTTCTTCAAAACTAGCCTTGGGCTCGGGGGCTACTGGCTATAGATGACGGGCTAGGCGACAAGTCTTTGGACAAAAGCCGCTACTATAAATGAATCAATGGAGAGATAAAAGACATACCTTGAAGCTCCTCACGAGGCCCTTGAAGACCTCACGCATTCCGACTTTTGCTCACCGGAAGCCTTGCAGTGCCGTGCCGATTAAGGCACGGTGCTCGTCCGTGATGGAGGAGCCCGTTGAAGCCGCCTCCATCTCCTCGGGCCACCCCACACTAACCCGCCCTGGGACAGGAGCGGGGGTGGAGCAGCCTCTGAACCCACCACCGAAGTGATGGGAACAAGGCTCTCCGGGCACGGTGCCTGCGGCGGAGACTGTCCAGGTTGGGCCAAGGCCTAGCCCAACCCCTCCTTCGGGACCTCAGGGACTGATTCCCCTTGGCCCGGTTCGGCCGAGGTGTTAACCTCGGCCACAACAACCAGTTCTTTTGGCCCCCGATGTGTTGGCTTGGGGGGCTAGACTGGACGACACTTCCCCCAGCCCCTCGAGAGCTGGGGGAGTCATGGTGAGCTCTGGCGTCCCGCTGTCCGATGGGGGCAGATCGCCCAAAGTGTCGCCGCTGAGGCGAGCCCCGGGCGGGCTGTTGAAAAATCTCTCATAAGTCTTATGTGGGAAGGCAAGCTCTTGAAGTCTAAATTAAAGTACTGGTTACATACATCCGGGGCGCCGGTTTCTTCTTCCCAGGGCGAGGAGCTCCTCGTCCGAGTCCTCGAGGAAGCTGGGCTTTTCCGGAAGGACAGGATCGGCGGAGGCCTTGCGCGGCCTCTTCGGGCCCTTTGGCCTCGCCTCCTCTTTGGCGCCCTCGGACGCCGCCCTCTTTCCTTTAGGGGAAGATTTCTCTTCCCCCTTGCCTCCCTCCTTGTCTTCGTGGTTGGAGGAGGCGTGGGTTTCCTCGGACCGAGTGACCGAGGTCTCCCGACCTCGGTGGCCCGCTCTGCCCCTCGGAGGTCTGGACTCCTTGGGGATCACCACATGTGGCTCCTCGGTTCGGAGGTCCACAAGCTGGGGAGTCCTCTCCCCCTCAGGCTGCGGTGCCGGGCACATCATCTTCTATGCCTTGGGGATCCACTTCTGCAAAATGCCCGATTGGTTATAGCCAAGTGTTCGTGAGGAACCAGGAAACGCAAAGTACGGAATCAAGCACTAAAATTTACCTTGGGGCCGTCGTGGGCTGTTTCGAAGCTGAAGTCCTTCCCGGCCTTGGGAAAGACTTCCTTGTTTGGCTTGAATAGCAGCTTCCACATCCCGGCCAGGGTGGTGCGGAAGAGGTGGTTGAGGGGCCCCACGTCCGCGGGCTTGTATGCCCACATCGGGGTAGCCCGGGACTGGAGCGGCAGGATGCGGCCGTGGAGCATGACGTTCACCACGTCCGTCAGCTTGATGTCCCTCTGGTTGATCCAGAAGTCGATCTTCTTCATCAGCACCTCCACCTCCGCTGGGTTCCCCCAGTCCATGCCCTTCCTCTTCCAGGACACGAGCTTCTTCGGAGGGGCGGCCGAGAACTAGACCTCGGCCTGGCCAGCGGCGAGTGGCTCAGTGATGTAAAACCACTCGCACAGCCACTCTTTGACGGTCTTGATGAAGGTGCCTTTGAACTAGGCCGCTTTCTGGTTCTTGCTAATCATTGCTCCCCCGCACTCAGCGAGCTCGGAGTCGCTGGACTTTGGCTTGACGCCGAAGATCTTCAGCCAGAGCCTGAAGTGCGCCTCAATGCGAAGGAAGGCCTCATAGACCGTGATGAAGGAAGCGAGGTGGAGGATGGAATTTGGGGCTAGATGGTGGAAATCTAGCCCGTAGTAGAACAGGACCCCGTGCACGAAGGGGTGCACCGGAACCCCAGGCCTCTGATAAGGTGGGGGATGAAGACAACCCGCTCCCCGGCTTCGGGAGTGGGTACATGCTGCTTCAGATTCGGCGCACGAGTGCTGACCTCCGCGGGGATATATCCCACGCTGCGCAGCTCAAGGATGGTGCCCTCCGTCACGGAGGAGCTGCCCCAGTGCCCCTTGAGGTTGGGCTCCGCCATTGTTGAGGCGAGGGGTGCTAAAGGGGTCGGAGGAGCTTGGGATTGGATCTGAGCAATAGAGCTTGGGAGGCGATAGTCAGGGAGGCAAGGGAGCATGAACTCTCTGTTGCTGACCCCTCGCTCTTATATGGGCTGGTAAAAAGACCAAGAGTCCCCCCTTCCGCGCCGTTGAAATCGCCATTACCCGTAAAAGATGCGGTTATGCATATAGGGAGAAACAAAATCATAATGATATCCCTTAAAAAGTGGGCATGATCTCCATTTCGATGGGACGCGCCTGTAAAAAGATTGCCTCGGGCCACGATTTGAGTGAGCAGTAACTGCTCGCCGGGTCGTGGGTGGTGCCGCTTCGATAAAGTTGTCAGGCTAGAAAGTACTGTTCACACCTACGCGGCAGGCCTTCGAGGCTAAGTAACCCCACGACCTTGGATATGAGTCGTGTCTTCAGGTTCCAAACAAGGGATGCCACTCCTTCGAGGAATGGTCTGCGGCAGCTTTAAGTAAGAAAATAAGTGTCAACAAAAGGAGGGAACTCGTCTGTCGGGCCAAGGACTCCGGATTCGAAGTTGTGAAGAGCGAAGGTGTCGTCCTCGCCACAGAAGACCAGTTTGGGGGCTACTGACGGTGTCCTGGACTAGGGGGTACCAACCTAGACAGCCCATAGTCCTCGGTCTGGGCCCGAAGGCCCTGTTCCCATCCAGATGGACTCCGGGAGCTGTGATGTGATCAAGATGGTCTCTGCCAAAGACTTGGAGTGTACCCCAAGACATCTCCTGCCACCTCCATACGTGTCCCTAGATACTACCTATGTAACCCTAGATACCCCTGCCTGGCATGTATATAAGTCGGAGGGTTTGGCCTGTAGAGGATACGGAATCATAATTGTCATCCACCTAGCTCTAGGGTTAGGCTTCTCCTGATGATCTCGAGGTAGATCAAGCTTGTACGCGACACTTCATCATCAATATAAACAAGAGCAGGATGTAGGGTTTTACCTCCATAGAGAGGGCCCGAACCTGGGTAAACATCGTCTCCTTTGTTCCTGTTACCATCGATCCGAGATCCACAGCTCGGGACCCCCTACCCCAAGTTCGGCCGATTTTTACACCGACACGGAGGGACAGGGGCCATGACCCTGTCGAAGTTGAAGTTGGCATCAGCGCGAAGGAGGTTGCTGAAGATGTGCGTCGCCGCCTGGCCGAGGAGGTCGCGGCACTCATCTTCGATGATGCCATTCACCCGCTTGGCCCCATCCTCAAGCTTCTCCACAAGTTTGGTGAAGAAGTCCAGGTAGATGGCGTCATTGTCTTCGAGCGGGCCGCCGAGCCTCTCCTGGCAGATGGTGGTCAGGGCGCCGCGGGCTCGGATCGAGAGGGTGTGGAACATCTTGGAGCGCTCGTGCTGACGCCCCTGCGCCCGAGCCGCCTCGTCCCTGGCTTGCTCGACGACATTGGAGACATTGCCCACCTGCTACTGGAGGAAGGCCAGCTCCCCCTCCGCGTCAGCCTTGGCCTTTAGCGCACGCTTTCGGCTGCCCTCCGCATCTGCGAGTAGCTCCTTGAGGCCAACGATCTCCGCCTTGAGCTCCTCACGCTTCGCGGTGAAGCAGTCCTCCTGAAGCTTCAGCTTCTTGGCGTAGTCCGCGGCCTGCGCCTGGCGATTCCTCTTAGTTTTCACGTCAGCGTCTGCCTGGATCTTCTTCTCCTTGGCCTCCAGCTGGGCATTGGCCCTTGCCATGCACTAGTCATAGGAGGCCTGGGTGGTGGCCACCTAACGATCCAGCGTCTCCAGGCGCTCGCGCTCCGTGGCCTGCTCGGTTGCCATCCTCGCAAGCTTTCGCTCGCGGATCGCAGCATCCGCCTCACGACCCGCAAGAGCCTCGGCATGGTTGTCAAGCTCGCCCTCGCGGGAGTCTAGATCCTCCTCGCGAGTTGCGATGGCGTTCTCCCGTGCCTGCAGCAGAACCAACTAGGCAGCAAACTGCTCCCGCAGCAGCTTCGTCTGGGCCTCCGCTGCGTCGCGGCACCTATCGGCCACTTCGGCCTCCCAGACGGCGCTCTCAAAGATCTCTTTGGCATCGAAGGTGGTGTTCTCGCGCTTCTCCCGTGCGTCCTCGCCCCGACGTCGGCCCAACTTGATGGCGACATCTAGTTGCCGCCACCCTTCCGCGAGGCGCAGGCGCTCGTTGGTGAGGCGCGCCACCTCCGCCTGAAGATCCGCCTCCAGGGCGTCAAGCGCTGCCCTGGCGCCCTGCAGGGCCCTGCGCTGGAGCACGGCGCTGCTACTCATGAGCTGCAGGGCCCAGCTCGAGCTTGGCTCCGCGTCGCCCACAGCCATCACGGCCTAGGAGGGCCCGGCGACGGACCCCCTCCAGGCCTCTACGTCCGCGCTCCCCTCGGGAGCCGTGTCGCTTGTTTGCAGCGGGGGGCTCGCCGGAGTCTCCTCCTCCTCTTGCCATGGCGGCGCACTATGCTGGCTCGTCGCGCACGCGTCAATAGCCGCGCGCGCCGGCGAACGCTGGGGGCTTGCCGAGGCGCCTTCGGCGGCTGCAGTCTCACTGGCGGAGGTGGAGCTTGGCGGGGGAGTTGGTGCCTCAACCTCCTCCATCGTTGCGTCGCCTCCCACAGCGGGCGCCTCGGGAGGTGCGGCCCCTCCTCCGGAGGCCGCCTCCCGAGGCTCGTCCTCCGCAACCTCAGGAGCCGCCTCTACCAGCGTCGCGGGAGGAGCCACTTGCTCCTCCTCTTCCTCCACGCGCCCCATTTCAACTTCGGGGCAGCGAGTGGCTTCTCCACGTTCCTCGGCGCCTGCGGAGGGCGTCGGGGCCTCCTTTGAGCTGGGGGCCTTCTTCTTCTTCGTCGTCGTGGGCTCCCTGCGTGAACCAAGGGCTCAGGCCCGGACTTTGGAGGAAGGAGACAAGCCATGAGAGAAAAAGAGAGCAAGGTGCGATGACTTACACGTCATTAGGAACCCACTTCATCTTCTTTAGTTTTGGCAGCGGGTGGCTGCCGCTGCCGCCCTCGCGTGGCTCGCTCGAACGCACTCTGGAGGGCTCGGAGTGGGACTTGTCGAGGTCCTCCTCCGCCAGGTTAGTGCCGGTCCCCTTTGCAGGGGGCGTGGCTTCCGCGTCGCTCGCGCCGGTCCTCTCCGCGAGGGGCGCGTCAGCTTCCACACTGGCGCTTCCTTCACCTCCCGCGCGCATGGGCCTGGAGGGCGCGATCACAAACCGCGTGTCATCATCGTCGTCATCGCCGAGCTCGTCCAGCTACTGGCGGTGGGTCCGCGGGCCCGCCCCGGCGTTGCTCTCCTCCGCGGTGCTTGCCGAGGCCTCGACCTCGTCCTGGCCTCCCGAGTCGGGCAGCACCACGAGAGGGTTGTCGCGAGGCCCCTCGTGGCCCTCCGAGATCAAGCCCCACTAGTCGGAGCGCGGCATCTCCTTGACCAGCTCATCCCTGTTCGTGTAGCTATACAGGGGGAGCCCATCTTGGGGCGGGTGACCTGCCTCCTCACCCATCAGGAGATGCATCACCTCATCCAGCACCTCCGGCGCCAAGTTGTCGACGCTCAGCCGCATTGCGTCCTTGGAGCTGGTGATGGCCCACACCGGGCGGGAGTGCTTCTGGAGAGGGGCGACGCGCCGGCGCAGGAACTCCCTGACGACAATCGCTCCCGTCACCTTCGCGGCTTTCAGCTCGTCCATCCTCCCCCATAGCGGCGCCAGCTTGGGGTCGGTGAGCTTGGCATGCTCCCATCCGGAGCTCTTCACGGCGGGGTCCGTAGGGATAATCAGCAGAGGGCTATGCTAGCGCACGTCCATGTAGACCCAACGCTGCCTGTAGCCCTCCACCTTCTTCGAGATCTTCAAGTTGATGGTGTCGTCCTCTGCCCCCTTGATGCTGAGGAACCAAGTGCACGCTGAGCGCTCGCCCGCCGCGGTCAGCTGCAAGCTGAAGAAGTTGCGGAAGAGTGCCATGGAGGGCATCACGCCCATGAATGCCTCATAGATATAGGTGAAGATGGAGAGGAGGAGGATGGAGTTCGGTTGGAGATGGAGCGCGTGGATCTGGTAATGTGAAAGGATGGCGTTGAAGAAGTCGGAGAAGGGCGGCAGCAGGCCGGCGAAGATGGTGTGTCGGTGTGAAAACCGGCTGACCTCGGGGTAGGAGGTCCCGAGCTGTGGATCTCGGATCGATGGTAACAGGAACAAAGGAGACAATGTTTACCCAGGTTCGGGCCCTCTCTATGGAGGTAAAACCCTACGTCCTGCTCTTGTTTATAATGATGAGGAAGTATCGAGTACAAGCTTGATCTACCTCGAGATCGTCAGAGAAGCCTAACCCTAGAGCTAGGTGGATGGTAATTGTGATTCCATGTCCTCTACAGGCTAAACCCTCTGGCTTATATATACGTCAGGTAGGGGCATCTAGGGTTACATAGGCGGTATCTAGGGATGCATATGGAGGCGGCAAGAGATGTCTTGGGGTACACTCCAAGTCTTCGGCAGAGAACGTGTTGATCACGTCACAGCTTCCGGAGTCCATCTAGATGAGCAGGTCTTCGGACCCAGCCCGAGGACTATGGGCCGTCTAGGTTGGTACCCCCTAGTCCAGGACACCGTCAGTAGCCCCTAAACTGGTCTTCGACGCCGAGGACGACACCTTCGCCCTTCGCGACTTCGGATCCGGAGTCTTTGGCTCGATAGACGAGTTCCCGTTTTTTATCTTTAGGTCGGCTTTGAAGTCTTCGGTATGCTTGACGATTGTTAATCCGGTCCCTCTACACGTGGCCTCCAATCCCTGACCTCGATCACCGTGCCTTCTGGGAAATCGAGTCGCTTTATAGCGAGACGTCGAAGCGTCAGCCTTTTTTGCTTATATATATAGGGTGGGTCTATTCTACCAACCCCCCTAAGACCTTATTCTACCAACATTTGGGCTTATTCTGCCAACACCTCCCACCCACCCGGTAGCTACAAACTAACCCACTCCCACCTTATCCTCCCGTCCCCCACCCACTCCTCTCTCTCTCTCTCTCTCTCGCCCCGTGCTCCACCACCGCACAACCTCAACCTCCCAGCCCGCCACCTCCTGCACCGCCGCACCACCTCCCCGCGCGCTGCCGCAACACCTCCCTCCCACGCGCTGCCGCACCACCTCCCACCCACGCGCTGCCGCACTGCTCCAGGCGCCTCGCGCGGCTGCCGACGCAGATCCAGGCACGCCTACCCACCGCCCCAGGCTCCCTGCCCCGATTGCTGGCGTGAATCCGGGCGCGCCGTTCCCAGGCGCCTCACGCGGCTGCCGGTGTGGATCTGGGCGCGTCGCCCCCGGATACCCCCGTCGTGCGCCGCCCCGCCTACAAGCCTCGCTACCCCCTTCTCCTCCGACGCCGCCCCCTTCTCCCGCTAGCCCGGCTACCTCCAGCATCATCCCGGCGACGGCCCGGCTCCCCCACACCCCCCCACCGCCCTTGTCTGACGCGTTCGGCGCCTCTGGCGGATCGGCAGCTCATCGAGGAAGACGCCGGCGGCGCGAATCCTTGGTGGCTTGGGGAGGCTTGCAACGCGGGGATCCGGCGCGACGGGGTCGTCTTGTACAATATCCAGCCAGCAGGAGGCAGTAGTCCCATGACTTTTTTTGTTTCAAAATTTTTGTTTTGCTTGCAGTGCGGTTCGTCATACAGTGCAGTTTGGTTTCTGAAAAATGACGAACCTGATGCTGCCCGGCCACTCCGCGTCGTCCCCCTCCACGGATCTGGTGGGATACACCGTCACCTCTTCTCCGGCGAATGCAGCTCCGGCAACAGGCTGCCACACAACGTCGAAACTGGTCCGCCGAATCCGTTGACCATGCAGTGTTTGGTGCACACCTTGCAGGTCGCCCGACGCATCTGTGCAGTTCGGAAAAGTGCATTTTGTTTGGGATCCCATGGTGATGAAGGTCAATGGCAGGGACAACCCCCCTTGCAGTTCAGAAAAGGGCTTTTTTCCTTCTTCTTTTTTGGATTTTGGATGGGTTGCTCGGGCATGCAGAACGTGCAGCTCACCAGCCTGTGATGGCACACGTGTAGTTCGCCAACGAGGGCCCATGCGGTTCGCATGTGGATACCTCATACGTGCAGTTTCGGATTTTTTGTGTTCAGATTTTCGCTTGCTTTGTGTAGGGTGGTTCGCTTGGGTCTTCGTTGCAGTACAACTGGGTGGCATTGATATGTAATTATATATCTAGTTGTGGTTCATTTATTCTGTTCATGTAGTCCACTATATTTCAGTTTGGTTCAGAAAAGTGAACTATGCAGTTCTTTTGGTATTTGGAGAGGTTCGCTCCACTGTACTATACTATGTAGTTCTTTTTCATGCTATATACTTCAAGAAAAAAATATGGTGTGATTCATTTTGTGGGGGGTTGGTGGTTCACTTTGTAAAGAAAGAGAAAAAAAATTCCCATCAGAGGTTCACTTATTTTTCTAATGTACTTTGTTTTGTTTGTGGGACGACTGACAAAAAAGATACGAAGTTCACTAGCCAAAAATAATGCGGTTCACTTTCGAGAGAGTTGCGGTTCACTTTCGGTAGTGTCGCGGTTCACTTTAGGTAGTGTTGCGGTTCACTTACTCCAAAAACTGTGAAGTGCAGAAAATTGTTACGGAAACGAGAAAACAAGTAATGTGGTTCACTTCTCGATAGTGTTGCGGTTCACTTACGCCCGAATTGAACCGTAGTCCACTTCCTCGCTTGGGAAAATTTACGTTTGACAAAAAGAAATCTTGAAGTTCACTTGCCTATCTGATGCAGTGCGGTTTTCAGTCTGAAGCAGTGCGCTTTTCTGTCCGATGCGGTTCACTCGTCGATTTTGGTGTCGCGAAAAACAGAGTATCCGCATTTCGACAAAATCAAAACTGCTCTTAAACCGTAAGGAATTGGAGAGAGTGTTCTACATGAAAAAGTTGCGCCTCATCGGTATCTTTCCAACGGCGTATCATTTGAACCATTCTAACCAGCGGTTTGTAAAAATTCGTGAAAAAACGGCCGCTGCCACTCGTCGTCCGCCGCACCATTTTGAAAATTACTTTAAAACCGCAAGGAATCTCAAAATAATTTTACATATGAAAGTTGCGCCTCGTCCGTAGCTTTCCAACGGCGTATCACACGCCTCGTTTCGACAAACGGTTAAAAAACTGGAGCGAAAACAGTACCGAAAAATTGAAATTTTTTGAAAAACAGAATTTCGCGATTTAGTAAATTTGAAACTGCTCTTAAACCGTAAGGAATTAGAGAAAGTAATATATATGAAAAAGTTGCGCCTTGACGATATCTTTCCAACGGCGTATCATTTGCTTCATTCCGACGAGCAGTTTAGAAAAAAAAACACGAAAATACGCTCGCTGCCACTCGTTGTGCGCCCACCGTTTTCGAAACTGCTCTTAAACCGTGAGGAATCTCGAAAAAAATTCAACGTTGCAAAGTTGCGCCTAATCCATAGCTTTCCAACGGTATATTACATGCCTCGTTCCGATAAACGGTTTAAAAACTGGAGCGAAAACAGTACCGAAAAAGTTGCGTACAGTTTTTTCGACGAGAAGTTCACTCGTCTCAGTACTCCAGTGTGCTTGCTTCAGAAAATGCAGTGCCCTCGCGTTGAGCGTGCAGTTCGGAAATGTGGGCAGAATAACTTATATATATATACACCGCACCCTTATCTCTAACCTATGCCCCACGAACCACCCATGCTCCTCTCCTCTCTTCCCCATCACCACGACCACAACTCCCTGTGTGCCTCGCCGCCGTAGCCTACCTCCCACCACTCCGGCGCGCTCCCCCACCATCTCCGCCGGACACCACCCGCGCCGGCCCACCACCCGTCTCACCACCACCGGCACCTTCTTCCCTTGTGCTGCCAGCGACAGAGTGACGCACCGTCGCAAATCCCTCCCGTGCCTGCCCCGGCCTCCCTCCACCGCGCCGGCGACTGTGCCATCTCGCTGCCCCACCATCCCCTCCCCATCACCTCCCCTTCCTGAGCTCCCACACCACTAGATCGACGCCGGCCCGCCGCCCCTACAAACTCCACCTCGGTTCCCGAGCGGCCATGGCGCTCCCCGCTAGCGCATCCAGTGGCCGTGGACGCCGGCGACCGTCGGATCTGGCCACCACCATGCCTGTAGCCACCGGATCCGTGGTGCCCCCCCTCCGACCCGCGTGTGTGTTCATCCGCCCGCCCCACCGCGCTGGCGGTGCCCCACTCTGCCAATCCGATGCGCCCAGGCTCCCTTCCCTCTCACTACTCGGCCCGTGCAGTTCGGCCGGCGAGTCCGTGCAGTTCGCAGGCGACGGGATTGCAGCTCGGCCGAGCGACACGAAGCTCGGTTGCGTGGCGTGTAGCTCATCGTGCAGTTCGCGGCCGTCACAGCCGGGGCCGCTGCTGCTGTCCTCGGCATCCAGTGCCGCCACCGCTACTGCAGGTCGCGTAGACGGAGGATGGTAACCATGGCAGTGTTGCGGTTCACCTCGCGACAGAATGCGGCCCAGGTAGCCGCTCGGTGCAGTCCACCTTGCCACGCGGTGAGGTCCACCGGCAACAAGAGCTCAAAGCAGTTCTGTGCACTTGCGCGTGCAGCCAAGAAAATCCAGGGGGCTGGTTGTGCTTTTTTTTTTAGAAAACGTCAAGTGTATTGCAGTTCGCTATTGACTGTCCTAGATTTAAAAATACGGTTCACTGCACAAAAAGGAACACAAATTAAATGTGGTTCCTTGCCGCCGGGAGAACAGCGGCCTACTCTGGCGGCATGGATTGCAGTACTTGGGCGCGGGATGTGCGGTCCGCTGTGTGAGTAAGTTCAGTCCGACGGGTTCTGCGCCTGCAGTGCTCTTGCTGGGCGCGTCGAAAATTTGTTTGAAGAAGAAAAAAAATGTAGTTCACTTTATTTGTGTAGCAGCTCATTACCCCCCTACAAAGTGCAATTTGTTTTGCGCGTTTCAAAATTCAGTCGACTACATCAACATCTGCAGTGCGTTTTGGTCCTCGAATGTGGTTCACTTTTAAGAGTGATGCTGTTCACTTGCGCCCAACATGAAAGTGCGAAAAATTTAGCGAAACAACAAGATAGTAATGCGGTTCACTTCGATATATGTTGTGGTTCACTTGCTCCCGTCTCTGCGGTCCACTCTCGTTCATAAAAAATGTTGAAAAAAAGAAAACAAAAACTCACAAAAACTCGTCTGAGAAAATTTACGTCCGACAAAAGAAATCATGAAGTTCACTTGACTGTCTGATGCAGTGCGGTTTTCCATTTGAAGTAGTGCGTTTTTCTGTCTGATGCAGTACACACGTCGATTTTGGTGTCGTGAAAAAACAGTGTCCGCATTTCGGTAATTTTAAAACTGCTTTTAAACCGTAAGGAATTAGAGAGAGTGTTCTACATGAAAAAGCTGCATCTCGTCGATATCTTTCCAATGGCATATCATTTGAATCATTCCAAAGAGCGGTTTGTAAAAATTCACGAAAAAACTACCGCTGCCACTCGTCGTACGCCGCACCATTTTAAAAATTAATTTAAAACCGTGAGGAATCTCAAAACAAAATCTGCATATGAAAGTTGCGCCTCATCTATAGCTTTCCAACGACGTATCACACGCCTAGTTTCGACAAACAGTTAAAAAACTGGAGCGAAAACAGTACCAAAAACTGCTCTTAAACCGTAACGAATTAGAGAAAGTAATATATATGAAAAAGTTGCGCCTCGATGATATCTTTCCAACGGCATATCATTTGCTTCATTCCGACAAGCGGTTTAGAAAAAAAGCGAAAATATGCTCGCTGCCACTTGTCGGGCGTGGCACCATTTTCGAAACTGCTCTTAAACCGTGACGAATCTCGAAAAAAATTCTACATGACGAAGTTGCGCCTAATCCATAGCTTTCCAACGGTATATTACATGCCTCGTGCCGACAAACGGTTTAAAAACTGGAGCGAAAACAGTACCAAAAAAATTGCATGCAGTTTTTTGCGACGGGAAGTGCACTCGCCTCAGTACTGCAGTACTCTTGCTTCAACAATGACGTGCACTTGCGTTGAGCGTGCAGTGCGGAAGTGTTAGGAGAATAACTATTCTCCTAATATTAGGAGAATAGACCATATATATATATATATATATATATATATATATATATATATATATATATATATATATATATATATATATCAGGTCTATGCCAAAGCGCATCTTAACCCCTCCCCGCAACCCATACGAGCCCCTCTCTCTACTCCCAGGTCCAACCAGAAGAGCTTCGAGCGATGGCCAGCGACGCGGGATCTTCACGGCAACCTCATGGCCCCATCAGGGGTGATTGGGGGAGCTGCTCCATCACGCGACTCCACCTGGGGCGTCTAGCCACCCAAGGATATCTGCCCGATTCAAATCTGACCTCCACACGCTCGGGGCTAACCGTCGCGGACGGACGGGCGCACGCCGAGAGCCACCCAATCCCTCGTGGAGATGAGCGGGTATGCTTCATTTCCTTTCTCCTTCGCGGCCATGGATTTCCCATTCACCCCTTCCTCTGGGGCTTGCTTGAATTTTATGGGCTTCAACTCCACCACCTCACCCACAACTCAAACTTACATATTGCGAGGTTCGTTACCCTCTGCAAAATGTACCTCGGATGCGAGGCACACTTTGGGCTCTGGCGGAGGTATTTTTGCATAGTGCCCTGTGATACGTCTCCAACGTATCTATAATTTTTTTATATTCCATGTTGTTATATTATCAATCTTGGATGTTTTTTATATGCATTTATAGCAATTATATATCATTTTTTGGGACTAACCTATTAACTTAGTGCCCAGTGCTAGTTGTTGTTTTCTGCCTGTTTTTTTGTTTTACAGAATATCAATACCAAACGAATTTCAAATGCCACGACACTTTTTGGAGATTTTTTTTTGGATAATACCAACACTAGAAGCTTCGGGAGAAGACCAGACGCCAGAGGAGGTGGCCACGAGCCACCAGGGCATGCCTGGCCCCCCAGGTGCGCCCTGGTGCCTCGTGGGCCACCCCAGCTCCGTTTGACCTAATTCCAGCACTATAAATTCCCAAAAAATCAGAAAACCTCAGGGGAGTCCACGAAATACTTTTTCCGCCGCCGCAAGTTTCTGTTCTCGAGAGATCCCATCTGGAGGCCTTTTCCGGTACTCCGCCGGAGGGGGAATCGATCACGGAGGGGCTCTACATCAACCTTGCTGCCTTTTCCGATGATGCGTGAGTAGTTTACCACATACCTTCGGGTCCATAGTTAGTATCTAGATGGCTTCTTCTCTCTTGTTGATCTTCAATACAATGTTCTCGTCGATGTTCTTGGAGTTCTATCCGATGTAATCACTTTTTGCGGTGTGTTTGTTGGGATCCGATGAATTGTCAGTTTATGATCAGATTATCCATGAATATTATTTGAGTCTTCTCTGTTCTATTTTATGCATGATTATTATAGCTTCGTATTTCTTCTCCGATCTATTGATTTGGTTTGGCCAACTAGATTGATTTATCTTGCCATGGGAAGAGGTGCTTTGTAATGGGTTCGATCTTGCGGTGCTCAATCCCAGTGACAGAAAGGGACATGACACGTATGTATCATTGCTATTAAGGGTAAAAAGATGGGGTTTATTCATACGTGAGTTTATCTTGTCTACATCATGCCAATTAGACTCCCGAGTTATCGATTTTCTATCCTCTGACCGGCTTTTTTCAATCCAGCCAAAGTCTCGGGGGCTACTGCACATTTTGCTATCATCTATACATCAAATCTATTTGACCCCCACCTAAGTTTTTCAAACTTATCCAGGGCTCGGGGGCTACTGTGTATGAGGTTACATATTCATATAAAAGAAATTTTCTAAGGAAAAGGCATTACATGGCCTACCTTGAAGCCTGTGAAAAGGCCGCTGAAGGCCTCCTTCAGTCCATTGTACACGGACCGAAGACTTTGCAACACCGTGCACATCAGGGCACGGTGCTCTTCGGCGATAGAGGAGCTGGTTAAAGCATCCTCCATCTCATTCGGCCACCCAGTCGAAACCCGCCCTGGAACGGGCGGGGGTGGCGGGGGCACCTCGGCTCCTCCTTCTATGGAAGCTAGGATGGTTGGCTCCTGCTACCTTAACGGCTCCGAAACCACTTTCAGGGAGAGCTCGGACTGTCCGAGCTCCCCGTCCTCGTTTCCCAGAAGGGTTCTCCCCTCCTGGTCTTCGGCAGCCGAGGTATGCACCTCAACCATAATAGCATCACCTCCTCCCCCTGCGTCCGGCATGGGAGGGGTCCTCCTTGACAGGACCTCTTCAACCTCCTCAACGACCGGGGGAGGCGAGGCGCGTGATTCGGTCCCACTCTCTGCCAGCGCTACCGGTGGAGAATCCCCCTCCGAGACTCGATCGGTAGGGAGGTCGCGCGGCGGGCTGCAAGGTTAGAAGCAGGAGCACGATAAATAGCAAACTTAGTTCGACTAAAAATGCATGGGTGTATCTTAGGATACGTACCTTTGGGCCCACGGTTTGATCTTGGGGGTCCACCGAGGAACCTCTTCGGAGGCCTCGGAGTCCTCGTCAGATGCCGAGCTATTGTTGGATAGGGCCACCTTGGCCCTGCATGGTCTTTTGGGGACGGGAGGAAGCTGATCCTCCTCGGCGTCCTCGGACACCGCCCTCTTCTTTGTTCGGGAGGAATCACTTTCCTCCCCGTCTTCGCCCTGCTCCTTCTCGTCCTCTAGGGCGGAGGGGGCATGGGTGTCCACGGATCTAGTGTCCAGGGGTCCTCGGGAATGGAGGCCCTCTCTGGCCTCCTTCTTTTTCTCCTTCTTCTTCTCCTTCTTCTCCGGCGCCTCGTACGGCTCCTCGGCCAACATGGCCGTCAACAGGGCCGTCCTGGGGCCCTCGGGCAGCGGGGTTGGGCTGTCGATTCGCTCAGCCTTCTTCAGCCAGCTCTGCGCATGGGAGAACAGGGAGTTGAGTACTTTGTCAAAAAGGAACAATCCGAACACAAGAGTAAAACTTATCATACCTCGCGAGGGGGGTTTGCGGCGTCATGGCCGATGTCTTCCTCCTCGGCCGGCCAGTCCTTCTGCGGCTTGAACAGCACCTTCCACAGCTGAGCGTGGGAAGTGCGATAGAAGCTGAGCACGCTGGCGGGGTCTTCGGGCTTGTAGACCCACATGGGGGAGGCCCGGTCTTGAATGGGGAGGATATGGCGGCAAAGCATGATCTGAATCACGTTGGGCAGTTCCACCCCCTGGTCTATCATCTTGGATATCCGGCTCTGCAGCAATGCCACCTCCTTGTTTGACCCCCAGTCGAGGCCCTTCTTGGTCCACGATACCAACCTCGTGGGGGGTCCGGATCTGAAGGCGGGAATCGCTGCCCAGTCCGCGTTCCACGGCTCTGTGATGTAGAACCACTCTTTCTGCCAGATCTTGACGGTTTCGATGAAGGTGCCCTCTGGCCACTCAACCTGGGGGAGCTTGCTGACCATCGCCCCCCACAGTCTGCGTGTTGGTCGTCGACGATCTTCGGCTTGACATTGAACACCTTCAACCACAAGCCGAAGTGTGGACGGACCCGGAGAAAGGCCTCGCAGATGATGATGAAGGCCGAGATGTGCAGGAAGGAATTCGGGGCAAGATCATGGAAATCAAGCCCGTAGAAAAACATCAAGCCCCTGACAAAGGGGTGGAGGGGGAAACCTAGTCCCTGGATGAAGTGAGGGAGGAACACCACCCTCTCGCCAGGCCTCGGGGTAGGGATGACCTGACCCGCCTCCGGAGCGCGGTGAGCGACATCGGCGGGAAGGTAAACCGCATTCTTCAGCTCTAGGATGGCGCTCTCGGTGACGATGGAGGCCTCCCATTTGCCCTTAGATCCAGAGCCGGCCATGGCCGGATTGAGGAGATGGCCGGGGAGGTTTTTGGGGGAGAAAACGGATCTGGGTGCTGGAGCTCAGAGGATTGGGGAAGCAAATGGCGCAGAAGGAAGTGAGAGCGTGCAAGGGAGATGATGGCTGCCCCCCTTTTATGGGCTACCATAAAACCAAGGGTCCTTTTACTGCGCCGCAGGCCTCGCCGCTTCCCCGTATAATCGTGCCATTATGCATGCATGGGATAGCCTGAATCATTGATCATATCCCTTAAAAACAGGGCACGATCTCCATATCGATGGGACGCGCCAATGGAGGAACCGCCTCGAACCGCGAATCGAGTTTTCATAACCAACTCGTGGTCGTGGCAGGTCATGACCCTTTGGCAAAAGTTGTCAGATGGGGTCACTGTTCACACCTATGCGACTGGCCTTTGGGGCTAAGTTATTGATACACTTTGGAGACCGAAGCATAATTCGGGGAACATATGGCTAGGCAACCCTTGAGGACTTGATTCAGAGGGGTTGCAGGCTTGACACAAGTACCATAGAAGGGAAGGGACTGGTCCACAAAGCCGATAGTGTTCGGTATATACCTCGGCTTCGAAGACTAGTTCGGGGGCTACTAAGGGTGTCCCGGACTAGGGGGTACTCGGGCTGCCGGCCTATCTCTCATAGGCCGGACTAATGGGCCGCTCTTAACTCATCGAAGGAAGGCCGGATTGCAGGCGACCCCGTGCACCAGAAGGAAACCTTCGAAGACTTGGCGTCTCCTCCAAGAGATGTTTAGCGTAGCCGGCATGTTTATCCCCTGATGGCAACCGACCATATGTAACCCTAGGTCCCCCTGGTGTCTATAAACTAGGGGGTTTAGTCCGTAGAGAGGAGAACCATTATCATCATACCCACCTAGGGTTTAGTCCATCCGATCTCGAGGTAGATCAACTCTATAATCGTCATACAAACACATCAATACAATCAAGCAAGACATAGGGTTTTACCTCTTCGAGAGGGCCCGAACCTGGGTAATCGCTGTCTCTACGTTCCCTGTTATCCATTGACTCCAAGACCCACAGTTCGGACCCCCTACCCGAGATCTGCCAGTTTTGGTACAGACACCGTCCACGGAGGATGCAAGAGACGAGGGGACCTTGGCGCCAAGCGATGGTGCAGGGCGTCTCCCTACTTCGGGAGCTACCCCCGAGGTATCCCAGCTAGAAGATTCGGGGACCTGCTCGGCCACCCCGTCCGAGGTCGAGAGCGCCATGAACCTCCAAAGACGAAAGGCGTCCCTGTGGAATTCTGCTTTTACGAGTAAGGAGTTCAATGCCCTGAGTTCGGTGGATGCTTACCTTGGAGCGACCCGCGCTGTCTTTGAGAAGGCAGTGGGCATTTTATCTCGGGGTTTGCAGGTACGACCCCGCTTCGGCTTCTTTTGCAAATTTATTGTGCCCGTCGTACTTTTTTTGCTTAAAGACAAACTGAACTGCTGGTCCTGGTAGTAGTCCCTAAGACTTGACATGGGTGCTAGCAACCGTGGCGAGGCTTGTTAACGCAAAATGCTTTTTTCCTTTTGCAGGGTGCTCAGGAGAAGAATGAGCATCTCGCCAAAGTGCTTTCCTGGACTGAAGGGAAGTTGAGCGCTGCTCTAGCCGAGGTAGAGCAGGTGAAAACTTTCACCAGAGAGGTGCACGGTAAGTGCGCCCATTGTATATGTTATTTTCCTAGTGAGAATCCTTGGGCTGTATAACACGTTGGTGTATTGCAGCAGCGGAAGCCCGTGGTCATCTAGAAAGGGATCTAAAACGAGCCCGCGAGGAGCTACTCTACACAGAATCACAGCGGCAGGACAGCCAGCAAGTGTTATCCCAAAGGAGGGAGAACTCGAACGCGCTGAAGACGGAGAATGCTCGGCAGGCCCAGGAGATTGAGGCCCTAAAAGCTCGTCTGGCCACCGCCGAGGCGAAGAACCAGCAGACAAGTGAGGCGATATTTGGTAACTTTTGCATTTCCATTTGAATATGCTTGCTTGGTCGTAGCATTGATAGGCTAACATTTGATTCCTGGCAGCTTCCTTAATTGGTCAGCCCTTGGAAGCCCCTAGCCTGTTGCCTGAGGATGCCGCGACTCGTCTAGCCGAGGTGCATGAAAGTGCACGGGTGTCGAAAAGGTGGTGTTTAAGGCTTTATGGCCCGAAGAGGAACATGTACCAGAACACATGGCGTACCTGGCCGAGCGTCTTAAGAAGGCTCGGCGCCGGATTCAAGCTTGGAAGGTGTCGGCATGCCGCGATAGAGCCAGGGAGGCCTGGGCCATGGTGAAGACATGGTACACCAAAGTGGATAGAACTCACCTGGCCGAGGTAGGGCCCATAGGGCCTGACAGGGAAGAAATTCCCACCAACCTGGCGTATGAAGACGTCATGCAAGTGGCTCGCTATTCTCACAATGATTGTACCCTAGATACCTTAATAGATGGGCTAGACTGAGCGTAGTTAATTTTGTATGACTCTATGTATCAAAGTACTTTACGTCATGAATCAATCTGCACATCCAAACCCTGTTAACTAGCCATCGGCTTCGACCTCCTCATCCATTGGCCGAGGAGTGTCCCTTACTACTGGCCGAACTAGTTGGACCAGATACTTCGGGCGACCAGGCAATCCGGCTATATGGTTCGAAGGACAAGGGTGGGGCAGAAAGTTATGTTATATTACATTTTAACATAAGAAACATCTTCCAAGAAAAATAGTTCTTCCAACAATTCCTTTCCTTGGGTGATTGTGCTGAGCACTGGTGTCCGAAGACAAGCGACTTCGGGGATAAAGCCCCTGGTCGGGGTGTAAAGACCCATTCCACTATTTTCGGAAACTGTGGCCGACCAATTTGTACGTTTAAGACTGCTAGCTTTCGGCTTTGTCCGTCTGAGGTACTGCTCCGGGTGACCCGGGAGTAACAATCACAGCGGTGCTCCCTTTGCCCTTTAGCCGAATAATCGGGAACGTAACGGGCAAACACAGGAGCCGAGCAACCCAGCTTGGCCAAATCTTAAGTCACATTTGGTGCATACGTTGGCTTTATTGGTGATAGGATAAATAAAGTGGAAAAGACGCATGTTGTAAAGAACGTGCGGCGTGTTAACATGTTCCATAGGGAACGATATGTAAAAGATGTCACTGAGGTGAGCAGAGGGTAAAATAATGTTTGAATGTGGGAAGAGAAAAGGTATGTACATGGGAAGAAGATGCTTGGGATTTTATCCATAGAAACGCCGAAGTAGCGCGGCGTTCCAGGGGTTGGGCTCTAGACGTCCGTCCGTTGGATCTCGGATCCGATATGCGCCTCCACTTAGGATCTGGTCGATGATGAATGGTCCATCCCATTTGGGCAAAAGTTTATGCTTCTGCTTCTCCGTGTGGTTCCTCATGACCAGATCCCCGACATTGAAATCCTTTCCGCGAACCTCCCTATTATGACAGCGCCTCGCTTGCTGCTGATATATTGCAGAGCGCGCCCTGGCTACGTTGCGTTCTTCTTCCAAGGCGTCTATGGTGTCCTGCCGATCTAGCTCGGCCTCTCGTTCCGCATACATGCGTACCTGAGGTGCATTATGTATTATGTCGCAGGGGAGTACCGCCTCGGCACCATAAACCATAAAAAACGGGGTATACCCTATGGATCGGTTTGGTGTGGTGCGTAAACCCCATAGGACGGAATCGAGTTCCTCCACCCATTTGCAGTCCGCCTCCTTAAGTGAGCGGACTAGCCTTGGTTTAATGCCGCTGAGAATTAATCCGTTGGCGCGTTCTACCGACCCGTTTGACTACGGGTCGTAGACTGACGTCTAGTCGAGCTTTATGCCCATCTTTACGCATCATTCCTTCACCTCCTTGGCAGTGAAATTTGTCCCGTTGTCCGTTATAATGCTGTGGGGGATACCGTTACGGTGCACTACTCCAGAAACGAAATTGATTACTAGGACTGCCCCCGCCGAGGTGACTGGTTTTGCTTCGATCCACTTCTTGAACTTATCTACCATCACGAGTAGATATTTGCTTTTGCGTGACCCGCCCTTAAGTAGGCCGACCATGTCTAGCCCCCAGACCGCAAAAGGCCATGTGATCGGAATAGTCCTGAGGGCTGTGGAGGGCATGTGGCTTTGTTGGACGAACACTTGACAGCCGGGGCAGCATTGTACCAAAATTTTGGCATCGGCCCCTGCTGTTGGCCAGGAGAAGCCAGCTCGGAATGCCTTGCTTACCAAGGTTCGAGCAGCGGTGTGATGTCCGCTCATGCCGGAGTGTATTTTGCTGAGTAGCGATCTTCCTTCCTCTTCGGATATACGCCGTTGGAGGACGCCCGTGGTACTCTGCTTGTAGAGCTCACCCTCATGGACTTTGTAGGCTTTAGACTGCCTTACGATCCGATGTGCGTCAGTTTGGTCCTCAGGGAGCTCTTTCCGAAGTAGGTATGCGAGGATGGGCTCGGTCCAGGGTGCAATGACTGCCATGACATCGTGGGCGGAGGCCGTTTCCTGAACAGCAGATCCTCCGATTACTTCTTCCTCTGTTTCGTCCTCGGGTGGTGTAACACCCCAAAAATTTAATAATATTTTTATTAAGTAGAATTTGGCCAGAAATAAAATTTTGAATTATAATAGGTCTTTTACTAATTTCTATTTTCTGTTTTCAAAATTCTTCCCTCCATTTAGAAATTTTTGTAAAATATTATGGGATTTGGTAGTTGTCTTAAATCACTTCAATTATATTTTAAATAACAAGAGGAAAATATTTTCATCATAAATTTTTGCCAAGATAATCATTTTAATAGCATTTTCAGTCCTTGAAATGCTTCTGTTGCACTACAACCATTTTAAATAATTCTTTAAAAATTCCACAAAAATTACGAGGAGTCATGTGATGCCTATAGATCACTTTTGTGCAAAAACCCAACTTAGTCTTTTGTAAAATTTGAGCTAAACATCCTCTTTTCAAATCTGTTCCATTCTGGAGTTTTAACTACAACCTCAATTTTTCTTGCTCCAACAATTCTGAAATTTTTCCCACTTATAGTACTTCCAATTAAACCCTTAAGTCTAGATGATCATCTTCATTTGCATCCCTTAAGTCCATCAAATAATTCCCTCCAAATTTGGTCCAGATCTGAATTCCTTCAAAATTTGCATTGGCAAGTTTCTCCGCTAGTCCATCCAACTCCACCATCCCATTAATCATGCAAAGAAGCACAATTCTGCCAAGTTTCAAATTCATCAAACACCCATTTGGCCACTGTGGCAATTCATCGAACACCTTCAATGCATGAACCAAATATGGTTCAAACCTGAAGAATTCGAGCTACCTTAGCCACCAATTCTCCTGGCATTAATGGCCAGCCTGCCTAGCTACTCCCTGGCCCTCTTGCCCACTCCTCATCCATCTAGTTTGGGCGGCAGGAGGTGCACCGGCCACTGGCCAACGCCACAGCCAAATCTTGGATAAGCACGGCCGTCGGTAGGCCAACAACCTCCTATGCCGTTCTTCAAACTTCTAGAGCCTCCCGAGCTTATCCCCGAGCCGCCACCTCATTACTGATCTCCACCGCCTACCACCGGCCTCGTCACCGCCCACAACCACCTAGGCGGCGCCATGAATGGCCGCCCGCCATCACGCCTTCCTCTAGAAGCCACGGGCACGGCCACCCCGTGCTATATAAGCTGCCTCAATCTCCCTCTCGTCGTCGGCACCTCCCCTAACCCCTCTAGGAACCACCCCAAGCAGCCAATCGAGCTGAAATGGCCATCCGCATCGTCTCCGACAACCTCGGCCGCCGCCACTGCCCAGATGATTCCGACGCCATCCGACCCTCCCTCTCCTCAATTTCTTCACCACTAGCCATCTGGAGCACCCACGAATCCATCCCGCCTCCCAATTTTGCTCGAGCTCGACCACGGGCGAAAGCCCTCTTTTGAGCTCCGCCGGAATCCTTCAGGCGAGCTCACCGCCGGCGACTAGGTGGACCCCGGCAACCGTACCGTACCTCCTCGGTATCGCCAGGCTCTCCTTGACACGCTGGTGGCCACAGCTTCCTGAGAGGAGCCGCCGTTCGCCGGGGATCGCCACCGGAGCCTCGCCCCTGCCTCCGTCCACGCGCGCGAAGGGTTGATGACAAACCCGACAGGTGGGCCCCACCTATCGGTGAGCCATCGCCTCTCTCCCCCGCATGGCAACACCTCTGGGCTCGGCCCAGTAGCACCATTTAGCTGGGCCTCGCCCAGTGCGCGTCGCTGCCTGTTCACCAGGAAGATTTCTCTGCCTTTTTCTTTTATCCAGTGACCTAAAAATTTTCACAGAATTCATTTGAAATTCAAATGCAATAATTCAAATTTATATGGACTTATAAAATTGTTCTTTATTTAACTAGCCTCAGTGAACATTTTGCCTATGGCTAAATTCTGCCTGACCTAATTAATAGGTCATTTTCTTACATAAGTCAACTTATAGAATCCCTAGACTATTCTTCTCAACTCCAAATCCAGTGAAAACAATTTATAAATGTTTATAAAATCATGCTCTATTATTCTAGCTAGGGTGAACTTTTTTTTCATAAGTTTATTTCTGCAGGATTTATTAAATAAGTCCAATTCTTAATTTCTTTCATCTTAGTAATTCTCTAAGTAAATCATATGAACTCCAAATAATTTGATTGTTTTTTTGAAATTCCTAATTTTTCATCTAGTTTATTTTAGTAATTATTTGAAAAATTTCCAAACAAATTTTTAATACTGTTTTAGCTCTATGTGGTAATTACAATATTTTTGAAAATACGAATATTGGAGGCAAGAGAATTTTCTAAACTTTTGGAGTGCATCCAATATTTGTGCATGATCAAGGCAAGCATCTTGAACACTTGATATGGTGATTGCATGATTAGATAATTGCAAGAATAATTGAATCATGCATATGTTGAATTCAAATAAAATTTGCATGCATGTTTCCTCGTACCGTGCAACGTATGCTTGTTATGACTAACTTGCAGGAGCAGTTATAAAAGAAATAGTATTACCGGCAGAAGGGTGATCACGTCGGAGCATGATCATGCCTTGTTGGTTATGCATGTTGGAACATGCAAGGGCTGTGGCCCTATTTTGGTGATAATGATGAAAGAACACTTTATTGTGCTAACCACTGCAGGAAAACATAAGCCTCCTAAGTCGACCGTAGATCGAGTCTTGTTCCGGTAACCCCCAAACTTGAACCGTGCTACCACATGTCCCTGCCACAGGTAGGGTACGGTTTAGTAAGTTGATAACCCCTTTCCGTGCACACACCGTACAGAGAGGCCTCTGGTAGGCATGTCACCTGGTCAGGGGGCATGGGCGTAACCGGTCTGGGACCAAGAGTGTAGCACCCCTGTTTGCGCGCCGATATAAATATTGTGATCCCATGCTATTCGAGATTGTAGTCTCCCCGACTTAGCATTTTTCTTGAACGATGCTTTGGGTGATTCCTGGCATCCGGAAAGTTAATCTGGTGTGTGCTGGTTAGGTGTGTTTTCAACCCGAAGACCGTAATGGGAATTAGTCAGCGTCTCGGTGCTGGCTAAGGAAATCCTTTACTTGTGGGTAAAGAGTACACCCTCGGCAGAGTTAGACCTATTCGAATAGCCGTGTCCGCGGTTAAGGACTACAGTCTGGATTGGTCAAGTGTCAGTCTTAGAGTTGGTCTCCGGAGGAAAATAATTAAAATTGAGCAAGATTTATTTTGCAGGATAATTATTGTCGCCACTGACGCTATCATGAATATTATTGTTGTCATGAATATTATTGTTATTATGGACTAACCCTTTCTCTTATTTTTATTTTCTGAGTATCTCATGGGCTGGCTAGACTACCCGGGATACTCATTTATTTTCAAGACCTCTCGTGGCATCGCTTGAGTTCTCGGGCGGTCCTGTCTCATCCGATTCTCTTTTAGACACCCATTTGGCATTTCTTTTCAAGACCTCTCGTGGTGTCGCTTGAGTTCTCGGGCGGTCCTGTCTCGCCCGATTCTCTTTTAGACACCCGTTTGGCATTTCTTTTCAAGACCTCTCGCGGCGTCGCTTGAGTTCTCGGGCGGTCTTGTCTCGCTCGATTCTCTTTTAGACACCCGTTTGACATTTCTTTTCAAGACCTCTCGTGGCGTCGCTTGAGTTCTCGGGTGGTCCTGTCTCACCCGATTCTCTTTTAGACATCCGTTTGGCATTTCTCTTGGATTCTCGGGCGGTCCTGTCTAGCCCGATTCTTCACTTTTTTTTCTTTTGGATTCTCGGGTGGTCCTGTCTCGCCCGATTCTCCATTAAATTTCTTCGTTTGTCACTAACATTTCATATTTATTCTTCAGCACCATAGTAATATTCATCATGCCATGCTTTAAATTCCGTTCAACATTTGCATATAATTTAACCCATCATGATCATTTGCATTTGGTATATCTTTTGTTCATTATGTTTGCGAGTACATTCAAATGTACTCACAGGCTTGTCCCTGGCTATTTAATTGGCCAGGTCAGGAGTTCAACGGGGAGTACCACAACGACGTCCATGTGGAGCCTAGGATAGCAGCCACGCGGGATAGGAATTATCCGGGTCAGCTGTTCCTATGGGAATGGAGCTCCATCGACATTGGAGAACCACGAGTCGCTTTCGTCATCCTCACTAGAAATTCATTGTTGTATCATTAGACCTTTATGGTCTTGTATCCAATTCTTGTAATTGCTTGGTAATCTGTAACAAGGACGTGTCCACCAGTAACAGTAATCCTGGGCTGGTGACGACACGAGGGGTTAATTTCTGGGATATCATGTCTCGGAAATCCGGCCCTGACTACCTTGGTATCAGAGCCAGGCTGACCATTGGCTAATCCTATCTTAGCCTGGTCATTATCCTTAGGTTTCCACACCGTCCAAATCTTTCATGTCCGTAGCTAAGCCCATCTCACCCGATAAGGATACACAGTAGCCAGCCGACATCTTTTGATTGTCGGTGCCCAACCTAGCAGCCGGTCCATAGGCCGTGTGCCTGTGGCCGACACCTGAGTTGTCCCATCCACAAGCGTGCGATGGAAGACTCCACTGACCCATAAAGGAAGCCTTGCCCCAACTCATCACATCACAGCCTCACTCTCAGTTCGATATCCAACCACTAAGATGCGTGGCCCCATCGTTCACAACGAGACCACCGCAGCCGAGCTTGAAGGCTTTGTAGCCATCCTCACCAATCTCACCCGTCGTGCTTTCGGCATCGAAGAGCTGCCTGAGTATGTTGTGTACCAGGAGCACACGAGTGATGCCATCCACCACTTCTGGGCCACGGTGCACATCTACGGGAGGGGCACCGCATCGGAACGCCCCTACCGGTTCACCGGGAGGACGACCTCCGACGAGCCCCAAGCCATCCAACTTGCAGCCCTAGAGGCTGTCGTTCAACTCTGGCATCTGTCGCCGAGAGTTAACATCCGCCCCTTCTACTACTACCCTAGCCGTGAAGGCCATGGTAGCCCAACCCAGGTTGCCAACGGAGACCATGAGTCGGATCCTGCCCTGGTGCATCTGGTGCGCTACCTGAGAGCGCAAGAGGCACTATTCGATCAGGTCACCCTTGATCTGATTGCGACCCGCAGGACGCTCGCTCTCCTGACCCCGGTGAGAAGTGAAGCTGCACCCGCCACCGACACCCCGATAGTGCCGCTTGGGAGGCCTGTTGAACCCCAAGTTCCGCCCCTGTTATCTACCCTGGCAGTGCCTTCGCCTCCCCCGAGGAACTCCGTCGTCTCTTGGAGACCCACTCCAACGGGACGGTGACCTCGACACCTCGCGAAGGGCACCACCGCTACCCCAGCCTAGTAACTCCCCATCCGACCCCGGTCAACTCCGACACTGAAGTTCACTGAGAGGCCTCGACATCTACAAGACGCGCCCGGCTAGATGTCGATGAGGTGGACTGAGTCCACCAGTATTGTTGTAGAGCCTTAGTGGCCCTGTTACCTTGTATTTTCGTAGTAGCGGTTGTATGGTGTAAACCACTTGTGTGCCAATGATAGTATGCGTGCCCTGTCATAAATTGTTGACGTGTGGTGACTGAGTAAATTCTGGACGTGACTGCCGAACCCCCTAACCGACACGCATAGTAATATGTCACATTCCTTGTTGGGATCGAGGTCTGAGTTTTTGACCAGACAGCCCTGCGCCGGAACCGGTGCACAAGTCGTACTGGTGCCGCTTCATGTTTCCTCACCCAGGCACTCTATAAGAGGCCATATCCGCAAATCACACCAGCCATCATCACCTCGAGCACTGCTTTTCCCCATCCACCCATCCATGTCTCACCCCGGAGCTTACCTGAGAACCCCCGATGCAAGCCCTGGTAGCTTTGTTAAGATTTTGTGGGATTTTACCCGCAATACCCTTGGTTCCATCCACCCACCCCAGTATGAGTTGTACAAGATGAGGATCACCTCTGATTGCTCAAAATACTGGGCAGTTGTGCACATCCCACCAGCGGATTTGAACCAAGGCCCTCCGTATGTTGTCTTCATCAGGAGATCCACGCCAACCTCAGGCATGGCCATCGAGGCTGCTGCTTACGAGGCAGTTACCTGTCTTTGATCCGTGGTACCCTGTGCCAGTGCAAGGGAATACTGCTATTTCCCGAGCCGCGCAGCTTTTGGAGCAGAAGCTACGTTCCGCTGTGAACGTATAGAGAGCGATCCAGCCCTGGTCTATCTCATTCAGTATGTGATGGCCCAGGAGCGTTTCACCCAGCAATTACTGGAATATCTCCACTATCTTGCTGTTCTGAATCCTCGGATCGCCATTGGCGGACCACCTCTGCCAACCCAAGAGGGACGCGTTCTTCGTCTACTTCCTCCACTTCCTCCACTCCCTCCGGGAGAAGAAGAATGTGCTCCAGCACCCGGAACCCTTCCGCAAGACCCCGTAGATCTTACCTTCGAAGCGTAGACGGTTAGCATGGATGCTACTACATCCAGCACTTATTTTCGTGATGCAATTTTTGCGATGTATTTTAGGGCGTATGTCATAAGTGCATTGCTATGTTTGCATAATATTGTTTGTTGTGAATTGCATTTAATTCTTCCGCCCTTAACAAATCTCGAGGACGAGATTTTCTTAAGGGGGGTAGAGTTTGTAACACCCCAAAAATTGAATCATATTTTTATTAAGTAGAATTTGGCCAGAAATAAAATTTTGAATTATAATAGGCCTTTTACTAATTTCTATTTTCTGTTTTCAAAATTCTTCCCTCCATTTAGAAATTTTTGTAAAATATTATGGGATTTGGTAGTTGTCTTAACTCAATTCAATTATATTTTAAATAACAATAGGAAATATTTGCATAATAAAATTTTGCCAAGATAATCATTTTTAATAGCATTTTCAGTCCTTGAAATGCTTCTGTTGCACTACAACCATTTTAAATAATTCTTTAAAAATTCCACAAAAATTATGAGGAGTCATGTGATGCCTATAGATCACTTTTGTGCAAAAACACAACTTAGTCTTTTGTAAAATTTGAGCTAAACATCCTCTTTTCAAATCTGTTCCATTCTGGAGTTTTAACTACAACCTCAGTTTTTCTTGCTCCAACAATTCTGAAAATTTTCCCACTTATAGTACTTCCAATTAAACCCTTAAGTCCAGAAGATCATCTTCATTTGCATCTCTTAAGTCCATCAAATAATTCCCTCCAAATTTGGTCAAGACCTGAATTCCTTCAAAATTTGCATTGGCAAGTTTCTCCGCTAGTCCATCCAACTCCACCATCCCATTAATCATGCAAAGAAGCATAGTTCTGCCAAGTTTCAAATTCATCAAACACCCATTTGGCCACTGTGGCAATTCATCGAACACCTTCAGTGCATGAACCAAATATAGTTCAAACCTGAAGAATTCGAGCTACCTTAGCCACCAATCCTCCTGGCATTAATGGCCAGCCTACCTAGCTACTCCCTCGCCCTCTTGCCCGCTCCTCATCCATCTAGTTTGGGTGACAGGAGGTGCACCGGCCACTGGCCAACGCCACGGCCAAATCTTGGATAAGCACGGCCGCCGGCAGGCCAACAACCTCCTATGCCGTTCTTTGAACTTCCAGAGCCTCCCGAGCTTATCCCCGAGCCGCCACCTCATCACTGATCTCCACCGCCCACCACCGGCCTCGCCACCGCCCACAACCACCTAAGCGGCGCCATGAATGGCCGCCCGCCGTCACGCCTTCCTTTGGAAGCCACGAGCACGGCCACCCTGTGCTATATAAGCTGCCTCAATCTCCCTCTCGTCGTCAACACCTCCCCTAACCCCTCTAGGAACCACCCCGAGCAGCCAATCGAGCCGAAATGGCCATCCTCATCGTCTCCGACAACCTCGGCTGCCGCCACTGCCCGGATGATTCCGACGCCATCCGGCCCTCCCTCTCCTCTATTTATTCACCACTAGCCATTTGGAGCACCCACGAATCCATCCCGCCTCCCAATTTTGCTCGAGCTCGACCACGGGCGAAAGCCCTCTTTTGAGCTCCGCCAGAATCCTTCGGGCGAGCTCACCGCCGGCGACTAGATGGACCCCGGCGACCGTACCGTACCGCCTCGGTATCGCTAGGCTCTCCTGGACACGCTGGTACCTTCAGCTTCCCGAGAGGAGCCGCCGTTCGCCGGGGATCGCCGCCAGAGCCTCGCCCCTGCCTCTGTCCACGCGCGCGAAGGGTTGAGGACAAACCCGACAGGTGGGCCCCACCTGTCGGTGACCATCGCCTCTCTCCCCCGCATGGCAACACCTCTGGGCTCGGCCCAGTAGCACCATTTAGCTGGGCCTCGCCCAGTGCGCGCCTCTGCCTGTTCACCAGGAAGATTTCTCTGCCTTTTTCTTTTATCCAGTGACCTAAAAATTTCCACATAATTCATTTGAAATTCAATTGCAATAATTCAAATTTATATGGACTTATTAAATTGTTCTTTATTTAACTAGCCTCAGTGAACATTTTGCCTATGGCTAAATTTTGCCTGACCTAATTAATAGGTCATTTTCTTACATAAGTCAACTTATAAAATCCCTAGACTATTCTTCTCAACTCCAAATCCAGTGAAAACAATTTATAAATGTTTATAAAATCATGCTCTATTATTCTAGCTATGGTGAACTTTTTTTGATAAGTTTATTTCTGCAGGATTTATTAAATAAGTCCAATTCTTAATTTCTTTCATCTTAGTAATTCTCTAAGTAAATCATATGAACTCCAAATAATTTGATTCTTTTTTTGAAATTCCTAAATTTTCATCTAGTTTATTTTAGTAATTATCTGAAAAATTTCCAAACAAAATTTTATTACTATTTTAGCTCTATGTGGTAATTACAATATTTTTGAAAATAGGAATAATGGAGGGAAGAGAATTTTCAAAACTTTTGGAGTGCACCCAATATTTCTGCATGATCAAGGCAAGCATCTTGAACACTTGATATGGTGATTGCATGATTAGATAATTGCAAGAATAATTGAATCATGCATATGTTGAATTAAAATAAAAGTTGCATGCATGTAGTGTCGGCATGTTTCCTCGTACTGTGCAACGTATGCTTGTTATGACTAACTTGCAGGAGCAGGTATAAAAGAAATACTGTTACCGGTAGAAGGGTGACCATGTCGGAGCGTGATCATGCCTTGTTGGTTATGCATGTTGGGACATGCAAGGGCTGTGGCCCTGTTTTGGTGATAATGATGAAAGAACACTTTATTGTGCTAACCACTGCAGGAAAACATAAGCCTCCTGAGTCGACTGTAGATCGAGTCTTGTTCCGGAAACCCCCAAACTTGTACCGCGCTACCATATGTCCCTGCCGCAGGTAGGGTACGGTTTAGTAAGTTGATAACCCCTTTCCGTGCACACACCGTACAGAGAAGCCATGGTGAAAGATACCAGAGGCCTCTGGTAGGCATGTCACCTGGTCAGGGGGCATGGGTGTAACTGGTCTGGGACCGAGGGGGTAGCACCCCTGTTTGCATGCCGATATAAATATTGTGATCCCATGCTATTCGAGAATGTAGTCTCCCCGACTTAGAGTTTTTCTTGAACGATGATTTGGGTGATTCCTGGCATCCGGAAAGTTAATCTGGTGTGTGCTGGTTAGGTGTGTTTTCAACCCAAAGACTGTAATGGGAATTAGTCAGCGTCTCGGTGCTGGATAAGGCAATTCTTTACTTGTGGGTAAAGAGTACACCCTCTGCAGAGTTAGACCTATTCGAATAGCCTTGTCCGCGGTTAAGGACTACAGTCTGGGTTGGTCAAGTGTCGGTCTTAGAGTCGGTCTCCGGAGGAAAATAATTAAAATTGAGCATGATTTATTTTGCATGATAATTATTGTCGCCACTGACGCTATCATTAATATTATTGTTATTATGGACTAACCATTTCTCTTATTTTTATTTTCTGAGTATCTCATGGGCTGGCTAGACTACCCGGGATACTCATTTATTTTCAAGACCTCTCGTGGCGTCGCTTGAGTTCTCGGGCGGTCCTGTTTCACTCGATTCTCTTTTAGACACCCGTTTGGCATTTCTTTTCAAGACCTCTCGTGGCGTCGCTTGAGTTTTCGGGCGGTCCTGTCTCGCCCGATTCTCTTTTAGACACCCGTTTGGCATTTCTTTTCAAGACCTCTCGTGGCGTCGCTTGAGTTCTCGGCGGTCCTATCTCGCCCGATTCTCTTTTAGACACCCGTTTGGCATTTCTCTTGGATTCTCGGGCTATCCTGTCTCGCCCGATTCTCCACTTTTTTTTCTTCTGGATTCTCGGGTGGTCCTGTCTCGCCCAATTCTCCATTAACTTTCTTTTTTGTAACTAACATTTCATATTTATTCTTTAGCACCGTAGTAATATTCATCATGCCATGCTTTAAATTTCGTTCAGCATTTGCATATAATTTAACCCATCATGATCATATGCATTCGGTATATCTTTTGTTCATTATGTTTGCGAGTACATTCAAACGTACTCATAGGCTTGTCCCTGGCTATTTAATTGGCCAGGTCAGGAGTTCAACGGGGAGTACCACAACGACGTCCATGTGGAGCCTAGGATAGCAGCCACGCGGGATAGGAATTATCCGGGTCAGCTGTTCCTGTGGGAATGGAGCCCCATCGACATTGGAGAGCCACGAGTCGCTTCCATCATCCTCACTAGAAATTCATTGTTGTATCATTAGACCTTTATGGTCTTGTATCCAATTCTTGTAATTGCTTGCTAATCTGTAACAAGGACGTGTCCACCAGTAACAGTAATCCTGGGCTGGTGACGACACGAGGGGTTAATTTTTGGGATATCATGTCCCGGAAATCCTCCCCCGACAGGTGGGGCAAATTGCCTTGCGTCGTTTGACACCGACATCTCTGTGTCGTCCTTCCATGTTACGGATGGCTTGAAGAGCCGTTCGAGGAAGGTGTTTTCTTGTACCTTGGCCCGTTTGGCGCCCATCCGGGCTAGGATATCAGCGGCCTGGTTCCTGTCATGGGGGATGTGATGAAATTCAAGCCCCTCAAACCTGGCTGAGATTTTTAGAACTGCGTTCTTGTAGGCTGTCATTTTTGGGTCCTTTGCATCAAACTCACCATTTACTTGGGAGATGGCGAGGTTGGAATCTCCTCGGACCTCCAAGCGTTTAACGCCCATTGAGACTACTATCCGGAGCCCGTGTAGCAGAGCTTCGTATTCAGCCGCGTTATTGGAGTCTGTGTACATGATTTGTAGTACGTAACAAATATTGTCGCCTGTTGGCGATGTGAGTACTACTCCAGTCCCTCGCCCAGGGAGCATTTTTGAACCATCGAAATACATGGTCCAGTGTGAGTATGTGTTGTACTCTTTAGGGAGCTCGGCCTCTGTCCATTCGGCCACGAAGTCTGCCAGCACCTGAGATTTAATGGCTCGGCACGGCTGGTATGTTATTTCGAAGGGTAAGAGCTCTATGGCCCACTTGGATATACGCCCTGTAGCATCTCTATTATTGATTATGTCGCTTAGAGGGACTTCAGATGCCACAGTGATCGAGCACTCTTGAAAGTAGTGCCGAAGTTTTCATGATGCCATAAATACGGCATAAGCTATCTTCTGATAGTGTGGGTAACGTGTTTTACACGGGGTTAAGACCTCGGAAACATAATAGACTGGCTTTTGCACCTGGAACTTATGGCCCTCCATGTCTTGTTCGACCACGAGTACTGCACTGACCACCTGGTTGGTGGCCGAGATGTACAATATCATTGGCTCACCTATGCCTGGCGCAGCTAAGATGGGGTTTGTGGTGAGGAGGGATTTGATGTCTTCCAGTGTGGTTGCTGCTTCATCTGTCCATTTAAAATTCTTGGTCTGTTTTAGTAGCTTATACAGGGGTAAAGCTTTTTCTTCGAGTCTTGAGATAAAGTGGCTTAAGGCGGCCACGTAGTCTGCTAGCTTCTGAACATGTTTGAGCTCGGTAGGCACCTCGAGTCGGGCCAGGGCTTTTATTTTTGCCGGATTGGCCTCGATACCTCGGCTAGACACAATAAAGCACTTTTCCGGGTTGAGTTTGATCTGGTATTCCCGCAGGCTGTGAAATATGTCTCGAAGGTTGTCTACCAATTGTCCGACGTGCTTAGTTTTGACCACCATGTCGTCGACGTAGGCCTCGATGGTTTTCCTGATGTGTTTTTCAAGGCATGTTTGGATCATGCGCTGATATGTTGCCCCGGCATTTTTCAGCCCGAAAGGCATTGTATTGAAGCAAAACGGCCTGTAGGGCGTAATAAAGGCGGTCGCGGCCTGATCGGAGTCTTTCATCTTTATCTAATGATACCCTGAGTAGCTGTCCAAGAAGCACAATGAATCGTGCCCGGCGGTGGCGTCTACAATCTGGTCAATGCAGGGAAGGCGGAAGGGGTCTTTAGGGCAAGCCTTGTTAAGGTCTTTAAAATTGACAGACAGGCGCCAGGACTTGTCCTTCTTGGGCACCATGAGGAGATTGGCGAGCCACTCGGGGTGCTATATGTCCCTTATGAATCCGGCCTCGAGGAGTTTAGCTAGTTCTTTGCCCATCGCTTAACACTTGGGTTCAAAGAAGCGCCGAAGTGCTTGTTTGACAAGCCTGTAGCCCTTTAAGATATTCAAGCTATGTTCGGCGAGTCTGCGGGGTATCCCCGGCATATCTGAGGGATGCCAGGCAAATATATCCCAGTTTTGTTTAAGGAAGTTGCGTAAGGCCTCATCAATCTCTGGCTCAAGATTCACACCGATCGATGCTGTTTTGGCCGGGTTAGTGGGGTGCACTTGAAACTTGATTATGTCGTCGGCCGATTTGAATGAGTTCGACTTCGGCAGTTTGCCGAGGATGACATCATCTCGGTCGATTTTGGCTCGCAGTTCTGTCAGTTCCTCGGCTGTGAGAGCCTTGGATAGGGACTCTAGGGCAAGCGACGTTGTCTGGTTTCCATCCCTTAGCGCCCTATCGGGGTTGCTCGAGATCGTAATGATCCCGTTGGGTCCTGGAATTTTGAGATTCATGTAGCCGTAGTGCGGAATCGCTTGAAACTTCGAGAAGGCGTCCCGCCCCAAGAAGGCGTCATACGTCTCCAACGTATCTATAATTTTTGATTGTTCCATGCTATTATAGTATCAATCTTGGATGTTTTATATGCAATTATATATCATTTTTTGGGACTAACCTATTAACCTAGTGCCCAGTGCCAGTTGCTATTTTCTGCTTGTTTTTGGTTTTTCAGGAAATCAATACCAAACGAAGTCCAAATGCCACAAAACTTTTTGACAATTTTTTTTGGACAAAAGAGACCCTGGAAGCTTCAGGAGGATGCCAGAAGCCTCACGAGGGTTTCAGACATGCCCCAGGGGGCGCACCCTGATGCCTTGTGGGCCCCTCGTGGCTCCTTTTGACCAAATTCCACTTCTATAAATTCTCAAATATTCGGAAACCAACAGAGAGCCAGACCAGAAAACCCTACCGCCGCCGCAAGTCTCTGTTCTTCTGTGATCCCATCTGGAGGCCTTTTCCAGTACTCTGCTGGAGGGGAATCGATCACGGAGGGCTTCTTCATCAACCTTGATGCCCTTCCGATGATGTGTGAGTAGTTTACCACAGACCTACGGGTCCATAGCTAGTAGCTAGATGGCTTCTTCTCTCTCTTTGATCTTCAACACCATGTTCTCCTCGATGTTCTTGGAGTTCTATCCGATGTAATCTTCTTTTGCGGTGTGTTTTTTGGGATCCAATGAATTGTGAGTTTATGATCAGATTATTCATGAGAAATATTTGAGTCTTCTCTGAGCTCTTTTATGCATGATTGTGCTTTGTATTTCTCTCTGGTCTATCCATTTGGTTTGGCCAACTAGATTGATTTATCTTGCAATGGGAGAGGTTCTTTGTGATGGGTTCAATCTTGCGGTGCTCAATCCCAGTGACAGAAAGGGACATGACATGTATTTGTATTGTTGCCATTAAGGATAAAAAGATGGGGTTTAATCATATTGCTTGAGTTTACTTTGTCTACATCATGTAATCTTGCTTAAGGCGTTACTCTGTTTTATACTTAATACCCTAGATGCATGCTGGATAGCGGTTGATGGGTGGAGTAATAGTAGTAGATGCAGGCAGGAGTCGGTCTAATTGTCTCAGACGTGATGCCTATATCATTGCCATGAATCCATCATAATTATTTGCTTTTCTATCAACTGCCTAACAGTAATTTGTTTACCCACCGTATGTTCTGTGCTCGAGAGAGAAGCATCTATTGAAAACTATAGCCCCCGGTTCTATCTTTATCATATATTAAAATCCAAAAATACCTTGCTGTAATTTATTTACTTTTATTTTATTTTGCAATTTACTTTTTATCTATCACTATCGGAATTAATCCTTGCAAGTAACCGCTAAGGTGATTGACAACCCTCTTATTTGCGTTGGGTGCAAGTGTTCGCTTTTGTGTGTGTAGGTGCTGCTAACGAGGTTTTCTGTGGTTCTCCTACTGGATTGATAACCTTGGTTCTTAACTGTGGGAAATACTTATCTCTACTATACTGCATCATCCTCTCCTCTTCGGGGTAATACCAACGCAGTCTACAAGTAGCAGGAAGAATTTCTGGCGCCGTTGCTGGGGAAACATCACCAAAACTTATCAAGTACCTTCACAGAAACTATCATCCACTTCCATTTATTTTATTTGCCTTTTATTTGCATTTACCTCTCATTTTCATCTCCCCCACTTCTAAAACAATTTTACAAAAACACAAAAATATTTTTGTTTGCTTGTTTGCTAGTTTCCTTGAACTTGTCATCATGTCTGAGTTTGTTATTGAAAGGAGTGAGGATGGTAAAATTCCTAAGATAGAAATTCCCGCAAATTTGGATGCTAAAATTTTTGTGACAGGAAGTGGGAATATTATTCAAGAATTCTTCACTTGCACTGGAACTTCGGTTTGTAATGACATTCCCATTCTTAAGAGAACCAATAGTTATGCTGAGGCTATTTCTGCCCTTGTTCTTAAACTTGAAAGAAGATTTATTCGTACTCATCCCACTTTGCAAAGATTATTCTATGAGTTACCTGTTATAAACAACCCTAAAGCTAAAAAGATAGCCACGCTTATCCTTATGAATGAGTTTGATTACATAGTTCGAGAGGCTAGAGAGATCTTTGACCTTTATAATATGAGTCAAGAACATCCTGTGATAGATGAAATTTTATATAATGAAGATTATATGTTAAGATTTATGTTTCATGATGATCATACTTTCGATGAGAATACTAAGAAAGAAGTTCCTCCATTACATATTATCCAACAAGTTTTCAATGGTATTAATCAGAAATATTCTTGGATCGTAAAAGGGAACCAACAAGGATATGAGGAGAATTGCCTTAATAACAATAAAATCTTGATTGATGATGTGTTTCACATTGTTTTTGAAAAGCCTCCTGATAAACATCCCTCTCAAGATGAAGGGACCAAGGATGACAACACTTGAAACTATGCATCATGCCTAGCTAGGGGCATAAAACAATAGCGCTTGTTAGGAGGCAACCCAATGAATAAAATATTTTTTTTGTTTTACCTTCTGTTTTTGTGTGTTTACACAATTGTAGCCTCTGTTATGATTGTGTTTTTATCTTTTAATAAGTTTTTGTGCCAAGTAATGCCTTTGGGATGATTTGGATGATAGTATAATTGATGCTGTTTGAAATTAGAAACTTTTGCATCCTATGATGGAATTTTGATTTTTTGCTGGAGCGTCAGAACCTTCAGAATTTATTACACAATATTTATATATGAATTTCCCACGTTGTCCAAATGTTTCAGAATTTTGGGAGTTACAGAAGTATAACTTTAATTCAGATCTTTACAGACTGTTCTGTTTTAGACAGATTTTGTTTTTGTTGCATAGTTTGCTTATTTTGATGAATCTATGGATCGTATCGGGGGGTATGAGTCATGGAGAAGTTGGAGTACAGTTGCATTATGCCAATATTAAATATGAATCAATTTAAAACAGTACCTAAAGTTTAAGATTTGTTTGTTATACTAACGGATCTCACGAGGTTTCTGTTGAGTTTTGTGTGCTGAAGTTTCCATGTTTTGGGTGAGACTATGATGGATAAAGGAATAAGGAGCGGCAAGAGCCTAAGCTTGGGGATGCCCAAGGCACCCCAAGGTAATATTCAAGTAATACTCAAGCGTCTAAGCTTGGGGATGCCCCGGATGACATCCCCTATTTCGTCTACAATCTATCGGTAACTCACTTGGAGCTATATTTTTATTCATCACATGCTATGTGTTTTACTTGGAGCGTCTTGTGCTATAGTTTTTTTGCTTTTGTTTGCTTTTTAGTTTGTCACAATCATCTTTGCTAAACACACCTTTTTGAGAGGGACACACATTATTCGTGATTTGTTAGAATACTCTATGTGCTTCACTTATATCTTTTGAGCTGGGCAGTTGCTGTAGTGCTTCAATTATATCTTTTAGAGCACGGTGGTGGTTATATTTTAAAGAAATATTTGCACTCTCATGCTTCACTTATATCTTTTTGAGAGTCTAATGAATAGCAATGGTAATATGCATGGGTAATGAATTTGGTCCTAATATGATAGGTATTCAAGAGGGATATAGTAAAAACTTTCATGTAGATCACTGAATATAATAAGTTTGATTCCCTGCAATAGTTTTGCGATATTAAGATGGTAATATGTGGGAGGTGCTAGTAGATAATTGTGGTTTAGTAAGAATATTGGTGTTAAGGTTTGTGATTCCCGAAGCATGCACGTATGATCTGTCGTTATGCTAAGAAGTTGGAGCATGATTTATTATTGATTGTCTTCCTTTGCATGGCGGTCAGGGGCGCGCGATGGTTAACTCCTACCAACCTCCCACCTAGGGGCATGCATAGTAGTATTTTGCTTCGAGGGCTAATAAACTTTCGCAATAAGTATGTGAGTTCTTTATGACTAATGTGAGTCCATGGATTATACACACTCTCACCTTTCCACAATTTGCTAGCCTCTTCGGTACCATGCATTGCCCTTTCTCACATCGAGAGTCGGTGCAAACTTCGCCAGTGCATCCAAACCCTGTGATATGATATGCTCTATCACACATAAGCCTCCTTATATCTTCCTCAAAACAGCCGCTATACCTACCTATCATGGCATTTCCATAGCCATTCCGAGATATATTACCATGCAACTTCCACCGTTCCATTTTTATGACATACATCATCATTGTCATATTGCTTTGCATGATCATATAGCTGACATACTATTTGTGGCTCAGCCACCGTTCATCATTTTTTATACATGTTATGCTAGTATCATTGCACATCCTGGTACACTGCCAGAGGCATTCATATAGAGTCATATTTGTTCTAGTTTCAAGTTGTAATTTTGAGTTGTAAGTAAATAGAAGTATGATGGTCATCATTATTAGAGCATTGTCCCATTGAGGAATTAAATAAATAAAAAAGAAAAAAATAGGCCAAAAAGAGCCCACAAAAAAAAGAAATAAAAAAATAAAATGAGAGAAAAAGAGAGAATGGGCAGTGTTACTATCCTTTTCCATACTTGTGCTTCAAAGTAGCACCATGTTTTTCATATAGAGAGTCTCCTATTTTGTCACTTTCATATACTAGTGGGAATTTTTCATTATAGAACTTGGCTTGTATATTCCGATGATGGGCTTCCTCAAATGCCCAAAGTCTTCATGAGCAAGCAAGTTGGATGCACACCCACTTAGTTTTCATGTTGAGCTTTCATACACTTATAACTCGTAGTGCATCCGTTGCATGGCAATCCCTACTCCTCGCATTGACATCAATTGATGGGCATCTACATAGCCCGTTGATTAGCCTCGTTGATGTGAGACTATCTTCTTCTTTTTGACTTCCCCTTATTAATCTCTACCACCACATTCTATTCCACCCATAGTGCTATATCCATGGCTTGCGCTCATGTATTGCGTGGGGGTTGAAAAAGCTGAAGCGCGTTAAAAAGTATGAACCAATTGCTTGGCTAAAGCCGGGGTTGCGCATGATAAATACTTTGTGTTAAGAAGATGGAGCATGACATGATTATATGATTTTGTAGGGACAACTTTCTTTAGCATTTTTATTTTGAAAGGCATAATTGTTTATTAGTATGCTTGAGTATTGATGTCTTTATATCAAATTATAGACTATTGCTTTGAATCATTCGGATCTTAGTATTCATACCGTAAAAAATAATTACATGATGAAACATGTCAGGTAGCATTCCACATCAAAATTCTGTTTTTATCATTTACCTACTCGAGGACGAGCAAGAATTAAGCTTGGGGATGCTTGATACGTCTCCAACGTATCTATAACTTTTAATTGTTCCATGCTATTATAGTATCAATCTTGGATGTTTTATATGTAATTATATGCAATTATATATCATTTTTTGGGACTAACCTATTAACCTAGTGCCCAGTGCCAGTTGCTGTTTTCTGCTTGTTTTTGGTTTTTCAGGAAATCAGTACCAAATGAAGTCCAAATGCCATGAAACTTTTTGATGATTTTTTTCTTGACAAACGAGACCCTAGAAGCTTCGGGAGGATGCCAGAAGCCACATGAGGGCTTCACAAGGTAACAGGGCACGACCCCAGGGGGCGCGCCCTGATGCCTTGTGGGCCCCTCGTGGCTCCTTTTGACCAAGTTCAACTTCTATAAATTCTCAAATATTCAGAAACCAACAGAGAGCCAGACGAGAAAACCCTACCGCCACCGCAAGCCTCTGTTCTTCTGTGATCCCATCTGGAGGCCTTTTCCAGTACTCTGCCGGAGGGGGAATCGATCACGGAGGGCTTCTTCATCAACCTTGATGCCCTTCCGATGATGTGTGAGTAGTTTACCATAGACCTACGGGTCCATAGCTAGTAGCTAGATGGATTCTTCTCTCTCTTTGATCTTCAATACCATGTTCTCCTCGATGTTCTTGGAGTTCTATCCGATGTAATCTTCTTTTGCGGTGTGTTTGTTGGGATCCGATGAATTGTGAGTTTATGATCAGATTATTCATGAGAAATATTTGAGTCTTCTCTGAACTCTTTTATGCATGATTGTTATAGCTTTGTATTTCTCTCCGATCTATCTGTTTGGTTTGGCCAACTAGATTGATTTATCTTGCAATGGGAGAGGTGCTTTGTGATGGGTTCAATCTTGCGGTGCTCAATCCCAGTAACAGAAAGGGACATGACACGTATTTGTATTGTTGCCATTAAGGATAAAAAGATGGGGTTTAATCATATTGCTTGAGTTTACTTTGTCTACATCATGTCATCTTGCTTAAGGCGTTACTCTGTTTTATACTTAATACCCTAGATGCATGCACTACAAAAAAAGACACATTTGTGACATTATGGCCCAAATGAAAACTTTTTCTGTCATGGCTGTGACACTTCTATGACAATAATTATGACAAAAACACGTATCATCATTGATGTGGTGGGCTCCTACTTCTATGACAAAAAATTATGACAGAAAATGGGCTTTTCGTCCTGGGCGGGCCGGAGACGCACCCGCATGACATTCTTTGGGCCGTCCATGACATAAAAAATCATGGTAGAAGTGAGGGCGAGGAAATTTTTGGGGAGTTCCCGGTTACGGTGGGTGGTCGGGGCCGAGCGATGCAGTGTGGTTTGCACGTTTCTCTCATACGCGCGCGTGTGTGCAAGGCGTTCGCTAACTAAACCTGAGCGAAGCGTTCGCTTTCTGAACCCAAGTGATCGATTGATCCCTCGCACTATACTACACATACTGAACCCAAGCGATCGATCCCACTGCGTACTGAAGCCGAGCGATCCCTTCGCTACTAACTGAACCAGAGCGATCCCTTCGCTGCTAACTGAACCCGAGCGATTCCTTCGCTGCTAACTGAATTCGATCAATCCTTCTCGCTGCTTACTGAAGCCGATCGAGCCCCCGTGCGAGACGTAGCCAGCCGGTGTTGTGATGCCTCTCGATGAACAGTGCCCGTTGCTTCCGCGCGCGCGATACACGTAGACACGAGTCGAGAGGCATCGATCGAGCTGGTTGGTTGGCTGTGGATGAACAGTTCCCGTTGCTGCCGCCCGCTCATACGCCCCACCCCAACCGGTGGGGGTTGGATGAACAGGACCCTGGCCGTGGAGGCGGTTGGCGCTGGATGAACAGGACCTCGAGGAGGCCGTGCCGCGGTACGCCATACCCCAGCCGGTTGGGGGTGGATGAACAGGACCCCGTGGGGGCTGGATGAACAGTAGCCGGTGGAGGCTAGAGGAAGTCGACTGTGGATGAATAGTATCTAGTGGAGGCTGGAGGAGGTCGACCGTGGATGAATAGTAGCCCGTGGAGTCCCGTTTTGCGGTATGCCACACCCCTCCCGATCAACAGGACCCCGTTTTGACCGTAGGCAGTTGGGGAGAAGTCTGTTTCCTCCGTTCTGCGGTACGCCAGAGCACTCCCGATCAACAGGACCCCGTTTCGATCGTAGGCGCTTGAACAGAAGTCCGTTTCCTCCGTTTTGCGGTACGCCAGACCCCCAGCCGATGAACAGGACCCTGTTTCAACCATAGGCACTCGAACTGAAGTCCGTTTCCTCCATTTTGTGGTACGCCAGACCCCCAGCCGATGAACATGACCCTGTTTCAGCTGTTCCGTCCAAGCCGGTTGGCTCCCGATGAACAGGACGCGTTCTGACCCAGTCGCTTGGCTCCCGATGAACACGACGCTGTTTCCTCCATTCTGACCCAGCCGGTTGGTTGCCGATGAACAGGAGGCCATTGCTGCATACCCCCACCGTCGCCTCTCCATGTACACGAACCCTGGCCGTACGTATGCGCGAGTACGCGTTCGAGACCCCACCCGTATGTACGTACGTGCCCGTATTTTTTGCAACGTGGTTGTACGTACGTGTACATGATTTAGACGGGGCTGCCTGAACTGCTACATCAGGGGCTCTACTACGACACGTGCCACTCCTTACACGCCCACAGTTCATCGTTGCAGAGAGACCGATCGACCAGTATCTACATACACGTTCGCGACCTGACAGACAATGCTACGTATGCCTCGACCGGGTGGGTCCGAGCTGTCAGGGAGGATACGGAGGCACTTCCTTGCATGCGAAGATATAGCAAGTGGGTCCCAGCTGTCAAGGGGATGGATAATTTTTTTCCCGCGTAATAAGGAGGCACTTCTGGCGTGCGAAGATGTAGCTGGTGGGTCCAGCTATCAGCCTTACCGTGTACAGTTCTCTTCCGATGGCTGTTGTTCATTGACCATGTTAACTACGCCGCGCCGTGAGTACCAAGGCGATGGACGACGCGGAGCCGGGGAAGACGCGGTAGTGGATGCCCACGCAGAGGGGAGTACGAGGGTTGACTGGTTCGGCTGCGGTGTGAGGCCGCCGTCGCCGGAGAATAACAAGGGATGTGGGTGCGTAGAGGGAAGGCCTGGACAGCGGTGGGAGTAGGGTGGGGCGGTGAGGCCTGCGCGGCAGCACAGCCGGCCATGGGAGGCAGGAGCAGGCGGTCCCGCCGGCACTGGTTTGGGCGGCTGGAGCAAGAAGATCAGAGATTGAAGAAGCTGCACGGCCGTGGGATGAACATCCAACGGTCACTGCTGCTAGAATCGTTTGTTGACGTCCTAAAAAAAATCATTTGTTGACTAAGTTGACAAAGCCCTGCGTACGCGTCAACTGAGTAGGCCCACAAGTCAGCCTCCAAACCTGGTGGGTCCCAGTTGTCATTGGGACGAATCATTTTTTTTGCGTAAAAAGGAGGAACTTCCTTCCATGCGGGATATAGCTGGTGGGTCCCAGCTGTCAGGGGAAGGAATCATTTATTTTTCGCATAATAACGAGGCACTTCCTTGCGTGAAAAGATGTAGCTGGTGAGTCCCAGCTGTCAGGGGGAGAAAACTTTTTTTTTCATGTAATAAGGAGGGACTTTCCTTGCATGCGACCATGGACCTCATGGGTCGCAGCTGTCAGCCTCTCCACGTACTGTCGTTTTCCGATGACTCTCGTTTGTTGACCATGTTGAACATGCCACGCCAAGCGCACCAAGGCGGTCGACGATGGCGAGGCCCAACCTCCCTAGACGGGAACGACCCGGAGATGGGGAAGACGCGGCAGTTGAGTCGCAAACGGAGATGAGTGCGAGACTTGACTGGTTCGGGTGCGGGGTGGGGCTACACTCGGCGGGGAATAACAGGAGGTGCGGAGGAGTGGTGGGATGGCCTGGCCATCAGTGGGGTGGCGTTTCGTAGCGAGGCGCGCGAAGCAGCATTGCTGGACGCCGGAGGCTAGAGCAGGCGGTCCCGCCAGCGCTGGAGGAAGAAGACGAGAGATTGAAGGAGAATGCCGGCCGTTGGATGTACATCCAACAGATAAAGCTGTCAGAAACTTTTTTTTGACTAAGTTGACAACGCCTTGCATAGGCTTCGACCTATTGGTCCACATGTCAGCCAGTCCATTTGGTGGGCTGGGTGAAACAATAATGTAGCGTCTATGGAGCCCATTTATATATTTTGTTAGCATTTACAGCCTATTTGTATTATTTTTCAAAATACACGGTTTTGCTGGGCAGGGTGAAAATATCATTTTGGGCAAGTCGGAGAAATGTTATAAAAACATAAACTGGTGCTGGGCATTTTATTATAAAACTACATAATTTGCGGAGCATAAACACGTGATTGCATGTCTATTACTGCATTGGTCCGTAAAATCTTAGCAAGCTTATGTACGCAATCACCAGGAATTAACTTGCCAAACTTATTGTTAAATAATAATTATTATTTGGTAAGAACTTATCGATTTACCAAATAAAATATTATTTATTTTGAAGAGTTAATAAGATGTGGGGTATTATTATTTTTTAGGCTAGACGTGGGACAATTGACTTGGTTTTAGGTAAAACCTGTGGGAGAAAAATCTGAGATGGGATTAATAAAAAACAAAAATAAAGGAAGTGGGAAGGTCTATACAAAGGTTAGAAGAAGGACAGGTCGAACGGGAACCTTATGTTCTTCTAATATATATGTACGGAGTATATGTAATAAAATAAAATATAAATATGTATACTATTATAGTAGGGAAAACATAATTTGAGTTTGGCATTCTTATAGAAAAATAGAACTTCTTTTTTGAGCAGTATAGAAAAATAGAACTGAGCTGTGAGTTGTCTTCAAGAAACAAACATAAGTTGGGCTACTGATGTTATAAAACAAGCTAGGCTGGGAGGCCCAGAGGCCGACTGATACCTGCAGGACCTCAAAAAAAAAGTTGAAACCTGCTGGATCAACTGTGTCAGCATGTCCTGGGCTGCGCATGTTAAACAACAAAACCTAGGCTGGGCAGGCCACAGCCCAGTTGTTACTTGTTCGACCTCTGAAAAAAATGATTACTTGCTAGGTCCCGGATGACAGCCACCTTGACTACGTTGACAATCTCATGGGTCCCAAATGTCAACATACCATAAGGAGGAAGCATTTTTTTGCAATATATAAGGAGGCACTTGTTTGAGTACGGCCATGGACCTGGTGGGCCCGGATTGTGAGCCTCTCCACGTACAGTCATCCCCCGATTCCTCTCGTTTGTTGACCATGTTGAGAACGATAGACGGCGGCGACGTGGCGAGAGCACCAAGGTGGAGGACGACATCGAGACCTCGAACCGGAACGAACCAGAGCCGGGGAAGATGCAAGTGGAAGGGAGTACGAGGGTTGACTGGTTCGGTTGCAGGGTGGGCCGGTGGAGCTGCCGCCGCCGGAGAATAAAAGGAGATGTGGGGGGGTAGAGGGATGGCCTGGCCAGTGCCATGCATAAGCTAGGATGGGTCGTCGAGGCGTGCTCGGCAGCGCCGCCAGCCGCTATAGGGAGAGGACGAAAGATTGAACAAAATAAAGAAATACAAATGGATAGGTGGTTGGTCCCAAATGTCTGTGTACGAGACCTGCTGGGTCCACCTGAGAAGGGGAAATGTTGGGAGGAAGGAGATTCAAAGCACGCCAGCCATTGGATTTCAATCTAATGGCTGCCAGAAGGACTGATGGAAGAGGTATCAAACTTAACTTGTTCTCGTCGTTCGTGATCAAAGATGACCACCCTGAGTGAAGTTATCTGATAATCTAGGCAAAACGAACGACTGTGCAACCTACAGAAAACCGCACTCAGACTTCAAAAAAAACGCACAAAAAAATGATACAACTGCTGGATCCCCATAAGCATGTCGTGGGCCGCGGATGTCCTAAGAAAAGAAACCTGGGCTGGGTAGCCACAGCCCAGCTGATACCTACTCAACCTAAAAAAAAGGAAACACGGTAGCCTTGTGAACTAGTACTCTTATTACATACATAAGCAAACAGATTCATAGCCACTCGAGAAAAAAAAGCATTCAGGTTCATGGGTTCTTAGACAAAATATTACGGATAAAACAGATAATTACGACACATAGGCTAATGCATGAAACACTCAGATGATAAAGGTGCTTAAACAGACAAACTACACTATCTAGATCTTCCTGGCACACTTGATCATGACGCTGCGGCTGTCCGTGTACTCCTCGGTCATGGGAAGCAGACATGCCCTCATGTCCGAGATCCACCTGTACATGTCGTAGCATGCGTATGCGTCCTTGGCCGCGTAGGTGATGTTGGCTAGATTCAGAGGTACCTCCCATGTGTTCAGGTCCATTGTATCCACGTCTTCTTTCATGTTGGCGTAGCAGGGGTCGATGATGGCCGCGGCGAGGTCAACCATTGAGTCCTCCTCTTGCCCGTTGCCGATGATCTTGTATTGCTTCTGGATGTCGATGAGCTTCTTGCACCAGATGGCCGAATTGTAAAGCACAGTGGCGTTCTTCCTCCTCTCCACCATAGCAAAGGTGCAGTCGGCGATGCCGATGAAATAGGCGAATGCTCCAGAACCCCTGATGGCCCTACAGTAGTGGTAGACTAGAACCTTGTCCCGCACACATACCTAGGCGACGGTGATCCGCTGGTCCCTATCAGGAGACGGATGGATGGGCAAAAGGTCTAGTCCCGTGACCTTGTGCTTCTCATCCTGTAGGTACTGCTTGAACTTGGTGACGCAGAGCTTCACCGAGTCCGGATCGTTGGTGTACATCACATTCAACTTGGTGCTACCATGGGTCTGAACAGTGAACTCAAAGGTGAACTCCTTGCTGGAGTCCATATCCAGCAGGCTCACCCCTCGGATCGCCATTGGAGTCTCTTCTCACACAGAGTTGTTTTGGCGGTTCTCGTTTTGTGGGGATTGGGGGTAGGGGGAAGATGAAGACGATGGGGAGATATGGATAGCAGAGGGCTCCTTATTTACACTGGGGATCGGTGTGTAGTGGGGTACTGGGGGGCGGCGGCAGCAATTCATTTTTCCAATCTTGGGGAACTGTCGCCAGTGAACGTAGGGGGTAGGCGGCGGTAGCAGTTTAGTTTTCCACTCATGGGGAACTGCAATCGCCGGTGAACGGAATGGGTATAGGCGGCAGCAGTTACTACCCCCTCCTCCCTCGCCTGCTGCACGCCCCCTAGACCCATTCAAATGCCATTGGCTCGTTCTATAAGTGCCATAAAATCAACATGCAAAACAATTAGAATTATTATTCTCAGGACGCACGCAAACAGCTCATTTGCCGAGCTTTCAGACAGATAATACTACCAAGTTTGAACAGATTGTTAGGGTTGCTGTCCTCTGCATCATCTTGCCGTGTTTCACATCCTACAAGATTCACAACCAACTCATAAGATTCAAATAATAAGTACAACAAAGATGCCTACGCATCTCAATGATTCACAGATCAGAGCCAATAGTTACTGTTTAACTAAAACGTTGTGAGAATGTTGACAAATAAATAAAATCAATCGATGCTTCATGTAAGCAATTTGATTCAAGGATTTGCTGAAACATTGAAACCAACCCCGTTTACGGCCACGCATGTCAAACATTGGCAGATGAACATTTTCTAGATAACTGGTGGCACTAGTACTTCCAATATCTGCGTAAGCGGGTCATCCTGTGTTGGACCAGGCTCATGAGATACAGTGCATTGCTAAGGAGCTGGAGCTACTGAAGTGTGAGTTGTCGGACAAGTTTGTCGCGGGTTGCATTATTGCAAAACTCCCTCCTTCATGGAGGAACTTTGCTACTTCTCTCAAGCACTTGAGGCGTGAATTCTGTGTTGAGGATGTCATCCGTCATCTAAGTGTTGAGCAGAAATCAAGAGCAAAGGACTCACACATGAAAGGGGCAGAGGGTTCTTCTAGCACCAATGTGGTGCAGAAGAATTTCCACAAGTTCAATGGAAAGAACACTGTACAGCACCAAGAACTTGGCGAATGCTTTGACCATCCCAACATCTATAGTTGAGTATTCCTGTTTCCACAGATAATGAAAAAGCATGATTACTATAATAGTGGCACTAGTTGTAGCAACTTTATTTTCTTAATGGGAAAAAATTGCGATACAATAGCTTTATATAAAAAAATACAACTCTAGCACAGTATGACAAAGCACGATCATGTGGATGAAGGACAGTACTGACCAGTGTGAGATGACTTTGTGAGATCAAGTTGTTCTTCAGGTCCCCGTATCTTGCCATGATGGCGATTCATTGACATCTATCAACAACTTCAGTGTGGCAGTAGAAGGAGGGGCCTTGAGTCATTCCAATCTCTTTTTTTGTGCAGTTCAACTAAAATTATGGCGCTCGCCATGCTGCGAGGGAGAGAGGGGGCCCGCGCCACCTTGACAGTATGCCTCATGGACTCAACTAGTTCAGTGCCCATGCTATGTGGTTGATGCAGTGCAAATGGACTCAATTCTCCCGGATATGCCTTCAGCTAGTTATCTACATTGGAAATAAGATGATAGTTAAGACAATAGCTCTATTATATCTGTATTATTACATCATTTTATCAGTGGCACTAGCGGTGCCAAAACATTGCCTCAAATTATTAGTGGCATTACATTAAGATGCAAAAACAATATCATTATTGCATTCTCATAGCAGTGCAAAAACAGTAGCACAAGATCACTAGCTGAATGCAGAGTCAAAATCAACCAAAAAGGAACATACCCAGTCATGGGAACCATAACTGCAGTCAAGACCATTGTAGACGGGTTGACACCAGTCCAAGCACCAGTCACCAGCATGGATGATTCAATTCATGCGACCTTTTTGTGCAGTTCACCTAAAATATAGCAATGTTTGCATCATGCAGCTAGCAAGATGTACTTGGTCCCATGAGCTGGCAGCTTCTCCTTCATTAGTTGCACTAAAATTTGAGCAATGTCAAGGTTGGCTATCATGCTCATGGAAGGTGCAACTATAATTTTCTTATCCTTTTGTGCAGTTCCACTAAAATCAAGTGCCATTGTGGTGACGGTGATGGCTAATCTTGCAAAGGTTAATAAACTGTTGCACTAGATTACCGGCAGAGTTAGACGAAGATGTTAGGAACTCCAATCACCCTTTGTGTAGTTCCACTAAAATCGAGAGACATTGCCCATGTGACATTTTAGTAGAACTGCACAAGACACTCTTTCAAAAAAAAAAATTCGTGCAGTTCACCAAAAGGTCACAATAGGAACGAGGTGAAATGGATATCCCTATCTGCACAAAAAGATAGAAAGAAAGCAGTTACTGGTCAATAACAAAATATGAAACATACACGAAATGAAAAGAAGCATCTATCTTCATGGCAATCATGCAAGGACAGTAGAAATTTTAAAACGGCAGCATTGCTTCATATTACTCGAAGCATCTATTATATATAAAAAGTATTTGACGGGTTAACTAGAAAAAGAGAAATATTCTAGAAAATCTCACAAAAATTAGAAATATCTAACCATTGGTTTCTATTGATAAGTTTTCATTAACAGATCTCAACCGACCAATTTCATTCATCCCTAAACCTTATGTATACATCTCTTCCACCTAAACATCGCGTCCCCATCTCTTCCACGCTCCCAACTGAATAGTTATTCTATCTCAAAAAAAACTGAATAGGTATTCATTGTTTCCCTAAAAAACAAATCTATCAATCGTCTCCAACCTCTCACGGATGCCAAGTCGGGCCTTGAGGTAATCGCCAAGATCAATCGAGCCTCTCCTTGGGGTGACGATGTGTTAGAAATCGTTCCCCTCCCCGTGGCCTACTCCCTCTGCCATCCTGTATGCATACGAGAGTCCATCCATGGTGACAATCTCACAATACTGGAGCACCTTCACGGAATAAATCTAGGTATGATTGTTCTTCCCTGTCCTGTTACATCTATTTTAAACCTGAAAAGGAACGGCCACTAAGCAGCAGAGGTTGGAAGCCGTGACGCTCAGCAAAAATTGATGAATGAATACGCAAGAGATTGTCGTGGATGGCCGCCGGAGCAAAGGAGATCAGCCACGAGCTATAGAAAGAAAAGGGCCAAAGAAAAGCCATGAGAATGTGAAGGTTTAAACAGTTCTGATCTGTTCCTGCCATGTGTAAAGAGAGTTGCACCAGAAATTTTTCAATCTGTTGTGTGTACCCCACCAGCTAGAAGGCATTTTCCTTGTGTATGACGTGCAAGCTGCTGATTTTTAGCAGCCTAAAAACTACAATGCTAACACAAGCTAGACAAATATTCTTTTATCACTTCTGCCCATTGAAAATTAGAACGCCACTCGACCTCTTTCATCTTCAAAAAGATGAGTAGAATAATGTAAACCATTTATGTTGGCCAAAGTCTCTAAAGTACAACCAAAACTATGTCTTGAAGGTAAAAAGAATTTGTAGACACAAGGGTGTACGTCGGTCGGCTAAGGTTACCTGATTAGACTGCCTAACAATATGTTACTACAAATAGAGTAAGCTTTTTTCCTTCCATATAAATAGTAGGTATTTCTTCAGGCATGTACATCCGTGATTATTTCATAAAATTATCAGATTTTTTTGGCGATGAATAAAATTATCAGATTTGTACGTATGTGTTTTCCTATCAATTCTATGAAATTTATAAGTTTGTGTTTCCAGATTTTATTTATCATCTGAACTTACATGCAGGCTGAAATCCGAAGGTGCACTCATGAATTGTAAAAATGCGATTCTTCAGAATACTGTTCATCAAACAGTATGTGCATGCGGACGGAAGTTCTAAGGTGCACCCGTGAGTTGTAAGTATATATTTTATTAGATTTTACTGCTCATCCAGATGTATCTGCATGTGGACGGAAATTTGAAGTTGTATCCATGCGCACACTCCTAGGTGAAAAAGAACTGAATATTTTTCGTCCAGGTCACAAAAATTGCTTCTTTCTTTTGGACTAGCTGCATGTGTTATAGGCATGTTAAAACTCAGAAGACGTACGTTGTAAGTATTTCTTTTCTTCAAAATATAATATTCCCTCCAGGACAAGGTGCACCTAGGAGTCAAAACACATTTCTCATATTTATAAGCAAACTGTATTTTACTCTTTATACAAGAGTGAATACATGTTTTGTAAGTTTAAATATAGGCCGTATACTTTGGATTTCTAATTTTAGGTTTTATTGTGGTTATAATTATAAAGCATCCGCGATATTATTCAATTGTATATTTTCTAACCAGTTGCAGCTTGCACGGTCTTATGTAGTAGGATTCTGAAGGAGGAGCAAATTTTCCCGGGGCCGAATTGAGTATCCCCTTTTTTGCCTTCATACTCATTTTTAGTATAAGTTTGAAAGTTGGCATTTTGGTCCCAGTAGATGATTGTTAATGTTCTTCGTTAGATGTTTTAGCCGCGTACAAGCTTTTCCCTTGGCCATTTACTTCCCAGTATACGTACAAGCTTTTCCCTTGGTAGCTATTTATAAAGTTCTTAGCCGTGTAGATGTTTTAGTCAATGTTCACCAGCCAAATTGTTCCAATTTCATTTGTATCTGTTTGGTATAATTCGTAAATATATTTCTGCAAAATCAAGTAATATTTTCATACTATATGAATGCTTCTATTAAGTTCATATCGTAACAGTGTGCTAAGTCGAATGTGTTTATGGTCCTCTAACATTGATTTTAGTTTTTTTTTCTATTTCGTTATCACAAGGACATATACGCATCAAATTTCCTTTGCTATTTTACTATTGCCCTAAACACATGTCCTCAACTAATAAAGAGCACCTTCTTGAAATCATATGTTCTCATGCATTTGCAGAAGGAAACAATGAAAATTTGATTCAATCATGTTCAATTCTACTTTATGCCCATATTCATTCCAACTACTTGGTGTTCAATCTTTTTCCTGATTTGACTTTAGTGGATTTATATTTAATCCTGGTATTTTAGTATCCAGCAAATATAAAAAAATTATTCACTGTAAACTTCCAGTTATACTAAGGATAGGATTTTACTTTGCATATCTTCAATTGTGCAACTTCTACAATTTACCTCCATATGAATATATGACCAAAAATATTTCGTTGTCAAAAACTTTTCATGGTAAAAATAATTATTAAATTTCTATATGAGTAATCTAAACATTTTTTTTGATTTGTAGTCAATGATAAAATTATTTCACTCCATCTTTTCTAGGAAGTCATCTATTTAGAATAAAGGTCCCTACTTACATATATTCGGCTAATAGTAAAAAATTCTTTTATGTATTATGTTTCAGGTTACAATCAAATATGCACAAGTATCCTTATGGTTTTATGTGCCATTAAGAGTCACCTAGGAATCAAAGATAATTTTGACTCCATGTAGAATAATTTTGAATATTTACAGGAGGACATAATATCGTTTCCAAAAATATACAGTGATATTGCCCACACATAGCGCACAACTACTACTCATGCGCTGCCACCCCTCAGCATCGTTGACTAGGCGCAGGAGCAGCCAACATATCGCCATAGAAGGCCAACACGTGGTCGTTTGCCCATACACCCAACCCGAACCATGGAGTGTGTGCAACTGCTTCGTTGTGATCCTATCACACTACAGATCTAAGCTGGAACGGGTACTTCCATCGGTGGGATCTACTGAGAAGAAGAGAAAGACTACAAAAGGGGGAAAGTGAAAGATCAGCCTGGTGGGACCCATGAAACTATTTCCATTATGTAGATATAGTAGTGTGGACAATGTTTTGTTTTTAGGAAAGTAGTATGAATCATGTATCTTTCTAGAAAGTGTGGACAATGTCAGATCAAACTTTGCTTATGTGAAAATGTGAGAAACATTAGTCATACTTAGTGCACGTGTTTTAACTTAATTAAATCAACTGACCATGGAAACAAATTCCTTCCACGATAGTTCTGGCGATTATATGTATAGTATATAAATACACTTACAGTAAATATCACTAAAAAGAATTAAGATGACAATCTTGCATAGGGTTAGCAAATTTACCTATGCCTACACGAAAACAATGAGGACTGTTAAAATTGTATTTGAAGAAAAATTATAATAGAGCAACATGATAAAAATGCCAAAAAAATGAAGCAAATATAATTTGCATGACGCGACCGACCAAAAAAAAGTTAATACATCATGCATAATTCGCGGGTAAATGATAAATGGACAACCCATATATTACTATATCAATACACAAAAAAATATACCTAAGATAAAATCATTATATTTGGTTCCATTTTTCTATAGACAAATCAAATAATATGCTCCCGTCATTGAAGTTTATAAAATTCTAGCCCGCGCATCGAGCGGGCCACTTTGCTAGTTATGATCAACAATGACATCGGTCAAATATGCCATTACATTAATGGTGGCATTGACTCGTTTTACCAGCTACATTTGATTAACAGCAGCTAAATAGTTGGTATAAGTGCATGGGACAGTGGGGACACCAGGACATTCACCAGCGTAAAGAAGCAACTTACTTATCATAAGGGGAAATCTAGCAGGAGAGTAGCATTTGTAAAACAGTTTAATTGCATCATATTACTGGAGGCATTAGATTAACAACAACATTGGTTAGACATGTCCTTGCTTTAACAGTGTGATTGCTTCGTTTTACAAGCTCCATTACATTAACAACAGCAAAAAGTTGGTACAAGGGCATGCAGACAGTGAACGCATCAGCACCATGTACCTACAAGGACGCATAATGTGGTGAGGCCGAGTTTGTTGCCCCGAGCAACAAACATCCAACCAAGATCTGGGATGGTCCCAAATTTAGTTCTCTTTAGGCACCTTTTACTACGTGAGGACATCACATCTAATCCTGGACATACTCTGTTGACTTGTCCCCCAGCTGCCACTTTCTTTCCTTCATCCACCAATAATAGATCTGTTCCTTGTCCAGTTTGTACTGTGCTTTCCCTTTATTTCCCTTTTGAACCAAGAGACCGGTTGGCCAGTCTCTACAACTTTCCCCCTTCTATTTCCTCTTTGAATCAAGTCCTAGATTCATGCTACACCTTTCCCCCCTTTATTCCCTATTTTAACAAAGTCCTAGATTCAACTGCATGAAGTAGCTTTACCTCTAATAATAGTAAAAATTAAGGTGGCCTTGGAACAGCTGATGGAAGTAGAAAAAGATCCACATGCAGCCATGTGGGGAGCTGGGGCAGTAGAGCAAGGCCGTTTTCGAAGGAAGCTATACCTGATGGTCGTCGGGATGTGGCTAGGAGAGCGGCAGGAGGCCAGATCTGGCCACAATACGGGATGGAGGAAGAAGGGGTTGGAGGCCCTCCCGAGCTAGCATTGTGTCAGAGAGAACGGCACGGGCAGCCGATCGGGACGCGCCGGCAGCTATGGGTCTCCTCCCGAGCCGCCGATGGCCGCGTGAACGATGCACCTACTCCCCTACACCGGCCGAGGGGATCCGGCCGGATCTGTGACCAGCGGTGAGCAGAGAGAGTGTGTCGCCACCGCTGTCTTGTTTAGATCTGGAGAGGGTAAGAGAGTGAAGAGAGCAACCCTAGTAGAGCAAGCGCTAAGGCTCCTGCCCATATATATAGTGGAGTGATTTTCTTTTTCTCTCCACAACAATCATTTCAATTTGTGTATGTGACATTAAAGAAAAGAAACTCTCTATTTAACGTGCTACAGTGAGCAAAACACCACGGTGTCCAGGAGTACTAGTAGTATTGTTCACTTGTGGACCCTGGCCCTCCATTCATTGAACAACCACACAGGTGAATATATATAGAGAGAGAACAAACAAGCTGGAACTCTTGGCTTTGAGATGTTGATGGTACCGTTTGCCCACACTGCATCAATGGACTCACTACTTTGAAGTTGCCTTAACGTGGCTTTTGCTGTTCCCATCTAAATGGGGGAATACCATACATTTTCTTTGATAACTACCCTATACGTATAAACACATGCACGGTTTACATTCCGAATCGCTAGCGAGAACTTGAACTGTATTTGTTCTCAACACAATCAAATTTTTTAATTCATGATCTTAGCATTTGCAGAGAAAATGTAAAGGGCCATAGATCTTTGTTCTTCTTTTGAACATACTACAACATATGCAACCCTTTTGTGAAAATGACCAGATCTATTATAAAAAGTTCACCATGAGTACTACAAAAGCATCTCAAACATAATAAAAATTACATCGAGATTCCGAGACCACCGAACGACCTACTACCGTCAGAACGAGCCACCGACGCACCATTGTTGCTGCCATCCTACCTGAGCTGGCTTGACCTCATCGATGACAGCCGGGAAGTGTTTGTGCAATTGCCCCTAAGGAGCAGCGACCCAAAGCCATAGTAGTCGTAATTGATCTGAAGCACCTAATTCATATAATTTAATATTTTGCCACATGACAAGACACCCTAGCCTCACCGCCGCTAGGAGACGACATGAATCTATGTTGGAGCTCCATCGACTATGCCCCGACGAGGATCAGAGCGCAAAAGACTAACTCATAGAAGATGTGTCGATTGATATCGCCGCTGTCCTATCGGAGTTGGCTTGACCTTTTTGACGATAAACAAGAAGTCTTCGTGCAGATGCCCATAAGGACCAGAGCCATAGAGCCGTATTGTGTGTTTGGTTGCATTCTCATCTCAGCATAGTTGTTCCCTCTTTGTGCATGCTGTCATGGTGAAATCACGGCAGATGCCATGAGATGGCTAAAAGTGGGGGGTTGCATGAGGACGCCGGTGGGTTCTGGAAGCGAGGTTGGCACACGCGTGCGGGAGACACAAGGCGTACCCAAGTTCAGGGCCCTCCGGGGAAGTAACACCCCTAGTCCTGCCGAGTGGGTTGATAGGCTTAGAGGCCACAATGGTTACAATGGTGCTCCTAGAGCTATTGGGGTGGAGGAGGAGGAAGGAGCTGGTTCTCCGTTCAGCCTCTCCTACGAGTGTATGTGTTGCTACTGGATCCGAATGGAGAAGAAGCCGACCCTCTGCACAGTGGCCTCCTGGGGGGTCTTATAGCCCGATCCCCCAGGGTTACATGGGTAAAATTACACACGCCGGGACCCGGACGTCGGCGTCTGGAGCCGGCTATGGGCCCGCCGGCTGCTGGGCCCCGCCGGTTGCGGGGCCCGCCGGCTGCTCGGCACTGTGGCCCGTCGCCTCGAGCGTCACGGAGGGGACAGCGTCGTGGGGGGCTGCAGTGGCGCGCTGGTGCTGACGCCGGCCGTCCCGGCAGCAGGGTTGGCAGCTTTGCCGGCGCGCCTTCCCGAGACGGTTTGCACTATAGCCATGTTCTCCCGTCGTGGGGGGGGGGGGGGCGTCTTGTCACGGGGAGCGATGGGATGCCCGATGACCCATCGTCAGCCGATTATCGGATAGTCGGACCCGGCCCGGGGCCGAGCCTAGCCGGCTTGCGCTAGGAAGCCGGTCGGGTGGCCCCGATATTTTTTTTAAAAACGGGCTCCGGGTTCACTTGCCTACCCGGGGGTCATCCCCCCGACAGTAGTCCCCGAAGCTGTAAAGGCTCGCCGGCTCCAAGCGGGGGAGGCTTTGCAGCTTATCCCCCCCCCCCCCGAAGGAGCGCGGTTGCGTGGCGAGGTAGTGCCGGCTTGAGGCCGTCGTTTGCCGTCTTCCAGGAGCCGGGTCGAGGTACTTGGTTTCGCCGGAGTCTGAACGGCTTGGCCGGCTGGCTCTGACGATACGGGGGAGCACGCCGGTCACCAGATGAAATCTCGCCACGTGCAGCCCAGCGGCTGAAGAGGCCTGCCAGGCCCCGCGCGCGACGTGACATCGCGGTGGGCTGGGTCCCACTAGGCCGCGGCCTCGGCCCGGGCGTGGGATTTACTGCGGCCGCACGTGCCTGTTGGAGTTCTCGAGGCAGTTAAGGCGTGACTTAACGCGCCCGTGTATTGCGGGGGAGTGGGGATCGTGGGCGCAAACGATCCCACTCCCCCACGTTCGACCGGGGTCTTTAAGTAGGACGGGAGGGGGAGAGGCCGAGGCATTCGCTCCTCTGCCCCCGCCCGTTGCTTCGCCTCTGCCTCCCCATCTTCCTTCTCGCGCACCCCGCCGCCTTACGCCGTCGCCCGCTAGGCACGCCACCGCACCACACTGCGACCCTCGCGCGGCCGTTCTCTCCTCGCTCCACCACCGCTGCCTTCTTCCTTCCTCGACCGCGCTTCTCCTGCTTTCGCCAATGGCGCCGCCAAAAGGCTCATGGGAGGGGTCGGTGGTCATCGATGATGACATCGCCTATCTTTGCCGCACGCTGCGGCTGCCGCCGGCGGCGGGGGTGGAGGCGCGCGCGCCCGGCGAGGAGATGGCGCCGGAGCCGCGGAGTGGCGAAGTGGTGATGTTCTACACCCACTTCCTCCGCAGGCTCGGGATTCCGGCGAGCGTCTTCTTCAGGCGCTTCCTCACCTACTTCGGTCTCCAGCCACACCATCTGGGGCCGAACGCCATCCTGCAGCTCACCGGCTTCGCAACGCTATGCGAGGGCTACGTCGGCATCCTCCCGTACGTGGAGCTGTGGTGCCAGATGTTCTACCTGAAGCAGCAAGGAGCAGCAGCCGACATCATGTTCGAGTGCGGGGCGGCCGTGCCGGTTACCCGGACGGCGGGCCCCTTCCCGAAGCTACCGCTCAAGGACTCCGCCAAAAAGTGGCAGAAGTCCTTCTTCTATGTGAAGAACGCGGACCCGGCCCACGAACGCATCAACCTCCCTCCCTTTATCGATGTGCACCCGGCCGAGAAGTTGATCTGGGGGCAGAACCCAAAGAGCCCGTCCGTGGAGATCCTGGGGATCTGCCACCGGGTCAAGGAGATGACGGACCGCGAAGGGCTCACCGCCGTGGACCTCATTGCCGCCTTCATCGGTCGTCGGGTGCTGCCGCTGCAGAGGCGGCCGCACCGGATCTGCGATATGAGCGGCCGGCGCGACCCCTGTCGGCTGTCGATGAAGGAGCTGACGGCGGAGGAGATCGCAGTGCGTGTCAATGACGTTTCCGCTGCCGGGCTCAAGGTGAAGGAGTGGCGGTTCGGCAAGGAGCCGTACAGCCGGGATGCCCCGGCGCCAGCGGTAAGTCTCTGGTCTTTGTTCTTCGCCGCGTCCGCCCTTCTCATGCGCCCTGACGCCCTGGGCCGGCAGCAGTGCTTCCCGAGCTAGCTGGTGGATGATGGCCCGAGTCCCATGGTTCAGTAGCCGAACCGGGACGAATCGGACCCGGAGGACGAGGAGGCCGGCAACGCGGGAGCCGAAGGCGGCGAGGAGCGCCCCGCGGGCGCGGAAGCCGGTGGCTCCGCTCAAGCCGGTAAGTCTCTGATCCCGGATGTTTTGCGCGAGTGGCCGGATCACGATGAAGATGACGAGGACGGGACGGGCGATGCAGCTCCTCAGGGCGCAGAGGCGGGCGATGGGGCCGGCCCCATGGGGCGGCAGAGGAAGGCGACCGGGGAGCCGGCGGGGCCAAGCCGGCCGCACGGGAAGTAGCCGATTGAGGCATGGCCTGCTGCGAAGCGCCCCGCTGCGGCGTAGACGGGCACCCTGAAGAGGTCCACCAAGAAGGCGCGCCGGATGGCGACGCCGGTGGGTCCGACGCGAGCGGTTCCCGTGGTCATAGCGTAAGTTTCTCTTGCGGTTGAATTGTTGCCTTATTTGCCGCTGTTGCTGTTGTTCTCTGTTTTCTTTTCTTCTTCTTCATCTCTCTCGCGCGCCATCCAGGAGCGCGCTCTAGCTGGCGGAGGCGGCCGCGGCAGCGGCAGCTGCGTAGGAGGCCGACCGGCGGTGGGGCCAGAGCGGCGCGGTGGAGCGCGAGGCGGCGGAGAACACCGAAGAGGTGCTCGCGGCCCGCCAAGCCGGCTTCGCCTTGGAGGACGCCCAGCGGGACGCCTGGAGGGCATGGGCCAAGGCCGAGAGGGAGATGGCCGAGGCGTCGGCCAAGGCGTGGAGCGTTGCCGTGGCCGATGTCGTGGCGAGGCGGCGACAGGTCGTGGAGGAACCTGCATGGCCGGAGTGGACGGCGTCGTCGCCACCGTCGTCGCCGGTTGCGGAGCACCGCTCCAAAGCGGTGCATGACCCGGCCCGCCGGGCGAAGGCGGATGCCCGCGCGGCCGCCGAGGAAGCAGCCGGTCGCGGCGAATCCGGCGACCATGAGCCGGAGGTCGACACGACGGCAAACCCGGAGGTGCCGCCGACTGTCGACCCGGCGGACGGAGCCGGAGGTGGAGGCGGAGGGGACCGCGAGCCGGAGGCCGCGCCGGGCGGAGGAGGAGCGCCGCCGCCAAGGACGGAGACCGCGCCGGGGAGCTCACGCGCCCTGGTGACAGCGGAGCCGGGGGTCGCGGGGCTTAGCCTCAAACTGAGGCCGGCCGGCAGCGGGACCAGCGCCGGGTCCATGGCTCAGCCGCAGCGTGCCTGGGCGGCGAGCTCCGGCGAGGCGACAAGCGGTGCCCCCCGGAGCGAGCTGGACGCGGCGGTGGACTCTCTGCGGCTGCAGATCGCCAACCACCACAGCCAGTGGCAGAGCTTCGCCCAGGCGGAGAGTGGCCGGCTGCAACAGCTGGAGCAGACCTTCGCGGTGAGCTCTCCTGCCCTTCATGCTTTATTGCTTTCCGTTTCCTCTTTGCTCTTCTTGACCGGCTCGGTCACTTTCCAGTGGGGCGCGTCAGCGCACCCACTGGGTGTAGCCCCCAATGCCTGGGCTGGCTGCGAAGCAGGCGGGTCGGGCCTTCTGGCGTCCGTGTGCTGACTTTCTCTTCTTTGCAGTCTATCTACGACCAGCGGGTGGCGGCGTACAACCGCCTCCTGAGCCGATACCGTGCGGCCAGGGACCAGCTGGCGGCCAAGGAGGGGGAGCTTCGCCAGGCCAGAGGTATTATCGAGCTTCTTTCTTGCGTTCTTCCAGTGGGGGCGCGCCAGCGCTCCCACTGGGTGTAGCCCCCGAGATCCGGGCCGGTTGCGCAGCAGCCGGGTCGGATCTTCTTTGCTTCTTGTTTTGCTTTCTCGTCCGGCTTCTGACCGGAATCCGGATCCGGATGCGCAGCCGCCGCCGTTGACCCGGCAGAGATGGAGGGGCTCCAGCGCCGGCTGGCGGAAGCCAGTCAGCTCCGTGACCAGGCGGCCGCGGAGCGTGACCGGCTGCGGTTGGAGGCGGACCGGGCAGTCCGGGATAGGGACGAGGCCGCCGCCGCCCATAAGGCTGAGCTGGACCGGCTCGCCGAGGAGCGCCGTCAAGCGGCGGCGTGGCAGGAGGAGGCGGCGAAGAAGGCCGCCGAGGAGGTCGCCCACCTCAAGGAGGACCGCGACCGCAGCGCCAATGCGCTGGTGGCGAGGGAGCGGGAGGCGCTGCAGCACGCGCTCTACATCGACGAGCTCCTCACGTGTAAGCGTTTTCGCTTGTGTCTTTTGCTTCTTTCTACTTTCTGCCTTTTGGCGTCTTGGTCAATCTTCTTTCCCTTTTCTTACAAGGTTCTTCCCCAAGACCCAAGGGTCGGCCGAGGCGGCGGTGAACGCCCACCAGCAGGAGCAGATGGCGGCAGGGGCCGCCGTCGAGGAGTACGCCGCCTGGTCGGTGGCGGAGATCACCATGGCCGCCAGGGCTCGCTTGGAGGCGGTGGAGCGCCAGATGAATCGGCTTTTCGAAGCCGGTTTGTCGATGGTGGCCGCCCTCTGGCCGGGTGCGGTGGCGCCGAGCAGCGTGAGCCAGCTGGCGCGTTGGCTGGAGGCCGGCGCGGCGCGACTCAACGCATGGAGGGTCTGCGCGGCTCGAGCCAGCGCGGACATGGTGCTTGGGGTCGTGCTGTCTTGGTACCCGACCATCCGCTTGGACCAGCTGCGCACCCGGAGGGCTGGGGCGGAGGCGGAATTGGCGGAGCGGGCGACGTCGATCGCCGTGCGGGCTAGCGACATTGCGTCGTTCGCCCCGTACGGGGAGTTCGTGCCAGAGCGGGCACCGGACGGCGCGGAGCTTCCCGCCGATGACTTCAGCCTGGAGCTCGAGGACCCGGAGGGCAGCTCGGCCGAAACGGGCACCGACGTGGATGACGACGCCGGCGAGCTGGACGACACCGCCACTACGGAGAACCCGGCGCCGAGCGATGCCGACGAAGCCACAGCTTAGGGCATTTATTTTTCCTGTATTTTGTTTTAAACTTGGAACTTTTGTTAGCCGGCAAGTCCACCCACTGGGGGTGTGAATTTAATGTAATGAACTACTGGCCACGGGCCTTGCTGTATGTATAAATGCATGTTTGTCTCTTGTATGCTTGCGCCTGCCGTCTGGTGGTTTCGCTTTTGTTCTTTTCACTTAGCTGTTTTCCTGTTCGCCTCCCCTTTCGTCCTCCTCCCCGCCAGCTGGACAGTCGGGATCCGGTCTGTAGCTGGGATGGGGAGCCAGACTCGGAAGAGAGCGATTAGTACTTAGGCCTTAGGATTTGAGCGCGAGCGAAACACCCACTGGGCAGGCTGCAGCGCAGCCGGTCTGTGTGGCGGAGCGTAAAGTGAGAAGCGCCGTGTTGGCCGAGCCGGTCATTCGTACTTAGCCGTTTTTCGCCTGAGGATGCTTGCAGCCTTTGGCTCTTGCCAGCCTTGAACAGCCGGGAGCCGGTCTGTGCCTTATGGCAGAGAGAGGGCTTCGGCGGTGCGCACGTTACTGATTGGGTTGAGGAGAACGCGGCGCGGGCTAGCCGGCGAGCCCCCGAGCCCCAGAGCCGGCCGTGCCGACCCGGCGGGAGGGAGGCGAATGCGGTAAAGTGCGCAAGAACTCGATAGAGATGAAAAGGTAGCCCCCGAGTGTCGTTCGGGGCACCTGCTGCTTTCATTAACGTCCAAAAGGGGTAGTGATACATACATACATGGTTCAACTGTAAAACGGACGGAGGAGCTCTGCGTTCCAGGGGCATTCCGTCTCTTTGTCAGAGGCGTCTCTCTTGCGCTTGCTTTGCTTTTGCGTGTCGATGAGGTAGTACGCGTTGTTGCGCAAGGCCTTGCTGATGATGAAGGGGCCCTCCCATGGGGAGGATAGCTTGTGCTGGCCGGTTGTTCGCTGGATCAGCCGGAGCACGAGGTCGCCCTCACGGAAAGCGAGGGGCTTGATATTCTTGCTGTGGCAGTGGCGTAGGTTCTGCTGGTAGATGGCTGACTAGCTGAGGGCCAACAGGCGCGCCTCCTCTAGCAGGTCGACGCCGTCTTCGCGCGCTGCTGTGGCCTCCACCTCCGTGTATAGGGTGACCCGAGGCGAGTCGAACTCGAGATCCGTGGGGATGATCGCCTCGTCCCCGTAGACAAGGAAGAATGGGGTGAAGTCGGTTGAGCAGTTGGGGGTGGTCCGGAGACTCCATAGGATGGCCGGCAGCTCGTCGATCCAGCTGCTGGGTGAACGTACGAGTGGCTTGATGAGTCGCGGCTTGATGCCGGCCAAGATGAGGCCGTTTTCCCGCTCCGCCTGGCTGTTGGACTGAGGGTGTGCGACGGAGGCCAGGTCAAGCCGGATGCCGGAGACGGAGCAGTAGCACGCTAGCGTGCCTTTGGCGAAGTTGGTGCCGTTATCGGTGATGATGCTGTTGGGGACGCCGTAGCGGACAGCGATGTCTTTGATGAACTTGATGGCTGTGGGACCGTCGAGTTTCTTGATCGGCCTAGCCTCGATCCACTTGGTGAACTTGTCGATGGCCACCAGAAGGTGTGTCATGCCGCCCCGAGCGGTTTTGAAGGGTCCCACCATGTCGAGGCCCCTGACAGCAAAGGGCCACGCAATGGGGATGGTTTGGAGTGCCGCAGCCGGCAGGTGGCTCTGGGCCTTGAAGTGCTGGCAGCCCTTGCACTTGAGGACCAGCTCCTCAGCGTCCTTCAGCGCAGTTGGCCAGTAGAAGCCGTGGTGGAATGCTTTGGCCACTAGAGACCGAGAGGCGGCGTGGTGCCCGCACTCGCCCTGGTGGATATCGAGGAAGGTCTCGAGGCCCCTGGCCGTCTCGACGCATCGCTGGAAAACGCCGATTCTACTGCGCTTGACGAGCTCGCGGTTGATGATGCTGTAGGCGGAGGCCCGGCGCTGCACCTGCCGAGCCTCGACCTCGTTTGCCGGGATCTTGCCGTTTGCCAGGAAAGCGAGGATCGGTTGGGCCCAAGACGGCGCCTCCAGCACCGTGAGGACGGCCACTTGCGCGGGTTCGACCGGGTCGGGAGGCGGCGAGCTGGAGCCGGCAGCCCCCGAGCCAGAGCCGGCAGCCCCCGAGCCGGAGCCGGTAGCCCCCGGGGCTGGGTGAGAGGCGGCGGCGCCCGAGATCGGGATGGCAGCCCCCGGGGTGGCGCTGGCAGTCCCCGAGCCGGAGCCGGTAGTCCCTGAGAAGGAGGGAAGGACTGTTGGGTCAGCCGGGACGAAGATGGATTCTGAATCCGGAGACGTCTTGATGGACGGCTTGCGTAGGTGCTTGAGGGAGACGCCGGTTGGGATTGCTTGCCGGTTGGAGCCAAGCTTGGCTAGAGTATCCGCCGCCTCGTTCTCGTTTCGGGGGACGTGGAGGAACTCGCAGCCGTCGAAGCTGCCGGTCATCTGCTGGACCAGGTTGCGGTAGCTGGCCATGTTGGAGTCCCTGGCGTCCCACTCGCCAGAGGCCTGCTGGACCACCAGGTCGGAGTCGCCGAAGCAGAGGATGCGCCGGATGCCGATTTCTTTGGCCAGCCGGAGGCCGTGGACGATGGCTTCATACTCGGCGACGTTGTTGGAGGCGGCGAAGTGGATTTGAAGCGCATAGCGCAGCCGTTCGCCCTTGGGGGAGGAGAGCACGATGCCGGCTCCCAAGCCGGAGGCCATCTTCGAGCCGTCAAAGTGCATGCGCCCGTGCGTCGCGTCGGGAGCCGGCGGCCAGTACTGGGTCTCCGCCCAATCGATGAGGAAGTCGGCTAACGCCTGTGATTTGATGGCGGTATGAGGCTCGTAGAGGATGGTGTGGCCGGCTAGCTCAATGGCCCACTTGGCGATCCGTCCAGAGGCATCCTGGCATCCCATGATCTCGCCGATGGGGTCCATGCTCACCACGGTGATGGCGTGCTCCTGGAAGTACTGCCTGAGCTTCTTGGCGGCCAAGTACACGCCGTAGCACATCTTCTGGTAGTGGGGGTAGTTTTGCTTGGAGGTGGAGAGGACCTTGCTGAGGTAGTACACAGGGCACTGGACCGTCTATGCCTTGCCTTCCTCGCGGCGCTCCACCACCAGCACCACGCTGACCACGCGGGTGGTTTCCACGATGTACATCAGGAGCGGCTCCTTCTCTGCCGGCGCGGCCAAGACGGGTGTGGTGGAGAGCATGCGCTTGAGGTCGCGGAAAGCTTCATCCGCCTGGTCGGACCAATCAAACGGCGTCGTCTTCTTCATCAGCTAATATAGGGGCAGGGCCCTCTCCCCCAGCCGGCTGACGAACCGGCTGAGAGAGGCCAAGCAGCCGGTGAACTTCTGGACATCGCGCAGCCGAGCCGGCATGCGCATACGGTCGATCGCCTTGATCTTCTCCGGATTGGCCTCAATGCCGCGTTCCAAGATGAGGAAACTAAGGAGTTGGCCAGCTGGCACGCCGAAGACGCATTTCTCCGGGTGGAGCTTGATCTGGAACTGGTGCAGGTTGGCAAACGTCTCCCTGAGATCCTCAAGGAGGGTGAGGTGCTGCTTGGTCTTCACCACGATGTCGTTGACGTAGACGTGCACGTTCCGGCCGATCTGAGGCAGGAGGCATTTTTGCATGCAGCGCTGGAAGGTGGCGCCGGCATTCTTCAAGCCGAACGACATGGTGATATAGCAATATGCCCCGAAGGGGGTGATGAAGGACGTCTTGAGGGCATCCGCCTGGTCCAGCTTCATCTGGTGGTAGCCAGAGTAAGCGTCCAGGCAGGACAGGAGCTCGCAGCCGGCTGTGGAGTCGATGACTTGGTCAATCCGGGGTAGGGCAAATGGGTCCTTGGGGCAAGCCTTGTTCAGGCTGGTGTAGTTGATACACATGCGCCAAGTGCCGTTCTTCTTCAGGACGAGGACCGGGTTGGCCAGCCACTCGGGGTGGAACACTTCCATGATGAACCCGGCTTTGAGCAGCCGGGCTATCTCTTCGCCAATGGTTCTTCGCTTCTCCTCGAAGAAGCGGCGTAGCGGTTGCCGGACCGGCTTGGCATCCGGCCGGACGTGGAGTTTGTGCTTGGCGTACTTCCTCGGAACACCCGGCATGTCTTTAGGGGACCATGCGAAGATATCCCGATTCTCACGGAGGAAGTCGACGAGCTCGCCTTCCTATTTGCTGTCGAGGCCGGAGCCCACGACGACGTACTCGCTGGAGTTGGCGTTGGACGGGTCGAGCGAAACCTTCCTTGTGCCCTTGGCCGGCTTGAAGGACCCCTCATCGGTCAGCTGCTTGAGCTGAGCCGGCATGACCGGCTGCTCGCCAGCTAGTGCGACAAGACGGTCGAGCTGGCGCCTCTCCTCAGCGATGATCAGCGACTCGGCCAGCTTAGAGCCGGCTTTGGTGCACTCCAGGGACTTTTTGTAGTCGCCGGTGATGGTGATGATGCCCTTGAGACCTGGCAGTTCATCTTGAGGTATGCGTAGTGGGGAACCGCCATGAACTTGGCCATGGCGGGCCGGCCCAAAAGCGCGTGGTAGGGGCTGGCGAGGTTGACCACCTCGAATCAGATCGGCTCGCGGTGGAAGTGGGCGCTGGTGCTGAACAGTACGTCCAACCGCACCCGGCCGATGGAAGAGCACGAGGTGCCTGGCACGATGCCGTGGAACACCGTCTGGGTGGGCTGCAGCTGGCTCTCTTCGATGCCGAGCTTGACCATGGTGTCGCGGTAGAGGATGTTGATGCTGCTGCCGCCATCGATCAGCACCCACGAAAAGTGGCAGGTGCGTTTCTCAGCGACGAAGGTGGGGTCGAGGACGAGCGCGTAGCCACCCGGCGTGGGCATCACGGCCGGGTGGTCCTCCCGGGTCCAATTGACGGGACGGTCGTACCAGTGCATGTAGTGGGGGACTGGGGGGACGACGGCGTTCGCCTCGTGCCGGTACTTGCGCTTGCTGTGCTTGTCATCACCTTCACTGGTGAAGACGATGCGTCCTGCTGAGGGTAGGGGTCGTTGGCGAGGGCGCCGGCTGCCGGAGGCGGCGGGGGAGGCGCGGGAGCTGCGGGTCTAGACTGGGCGGTGGTGGTGGGAAATCGCCATGCATCAGGCGCTGGGTGATGCTGCAATTCCAGAGCGTGTGCGTGGAAGGCTTTGCTCCGCTGTGGTGCTTGCATGGGGCGTCCAACATCTACTCAAAGGAGAACTTGGGCTACCAAGCCGCCTTGTCGGTGCGCAGGCGCTTGACGCTGCCTTGCTCGGCCGGCTGCTCCTCTGCCACGGCGACCACTTGCTGGTTGTTGTAACGAGGAGCCGGCTGCTCAGCCTTCCGCTTGTTGTTGTTGTTGTTGTCTTGCCGGCACTGGTTGGTTTCGCCAGCCGGCTTTGGGGCGGCCGGCTGGACCGAGACCGGCTTGCCGTCCACATCGACCGTGATCTTTACGCGCATCGCGGAGTCGGCCGTAGCGTACATGTCCGCCACCACCATGAGCTCCGCCAGGGTGTCCGGCTCATCGCACATCAGGCGGTGCTTGAGCAGGGAGCTGTCTCGGCACCCGTCGACGAAGTACTGGACGGCTTGCACTTCGTGGACCCCTTCGCAGGAGTTGCGCAGCTCGGTCCACCGCGTGAGGAAGTCGCGGAGAGGCTCACTCGGGCCCTGGACGCACATGGAGAGCTGGCGAGGCCGACCCGAATGCTTGTATGTGCTGGTGAAGTTGCGCACAAATGCATCCTCGAAGTCCAGCCAGGAATTGACACTGCCGGCCCTCAGGCTGTTAAGCCATGTCTGGGCCGAGCCGAGCAACAAGAGGGGGACGTAGTGGACCGCCACGCGCCGGTTGCCGCCGGCGATGCCGACAACCATGGTGTAGTCGGTTAGCCAGTCCTCCGGCTTGGAGACGCCGCTGTACTTGGGGGTGTCGTGGGCCAGCGTGAACCCTTTGGGGAAGGGCTCTTCGCGGATGCGGGGTCTGAAACACGGGGGGCCAACAGAGCTCTCCTCCTCGAGAAGTGTGGACCGCGCCAGCCGGTCGATGCGGTGGCGGGCGTCGGTTTCGTCGTAGGGCTCGCGGGGGCCCAGCCGGCTTGCGACGGGGCCGTGTGGCACCGCGCCGGCGGAAGCCGGCCGGGGTCGTCGAGGCGGCGGGGGAGGAAGTTCCGGCTGTCGGACCCGGTTGTCACCGGCAGTCTCGTTGGCAATGCCGTCGCCAGTCGCCGCGACGCGGTTGTGCCATCTCCGGCTTGCCCGGCGCCGGCCAGAGCCGTGACTCATAGAGCTGGCGGGGGAAGACGCCTACTGCGTGTCCCGAAGGGCCCTCTCCAGGTTCGCGGTGTTTCCCGAAGCGGAGGCGGATGGCTGGGCCGGGTCGAAACGCCTCTGCTGCTCGTTTGCCGCGGTGATGAGGTTGCGGATGCGCTGCTGCTGCTGCAGCAGCTCCTCGCCCTCCAGGAACTAGAGATCTACCATGGCAGCCTGCGCCGCACGCATGTTTTTGACGGGGGTGTCATAGACAGGCCAGCCTGCGCCTAGCGCACGGCCGATTGCGCCACCACGCATCCGCACTTCCGCGACCCGGCTGGGCTCAGCAGTGGCCGGCGTGAAGCCGTGGACGTTGTCATACTCTCGCTGGGCAGACTCCAGCCGATGCCGCATTGCCGCGAGCGTCGTGGCCTCGACCAGCAGATGCTCACGGTCCTCGTTGAGCTGAGCCACTGCTACCGCCGTGTCGGCATCGGGTGTGATGTGGACTTGCAGGCTCCGGATCGTCTCGCGGAGCGGGTCGACCCGGCGAGGCGGGGCCGCAGCCACGGCGGCGGCAGCCGCGGCGTCCTTCTCCTTGCTGCGTGAGGAGCCGGCGCTTGTGCCGATGGTCAGCACCTTCGCGCGGGCGCAGAGGTTCGCGACGTCGTCGGAGACGGCGCAGCCAATGGGCACGGGCGAGTCGGCGAAGCTGTGTACCTCGTTGGGGTACTCGTCAGGGATGAGCGCAACGAAGACGCGCAGCGTGCCGAAGGGGACGATGAGGCAGCCTGCGGGGCAGGCGGCATCCGCGCCAGGCGCTGCGTCGCAGCCGGCCGGGTTAACCGCACGAGGCGCGCGGACCAAGCCATGCGTGATGCGCTCGCCGGAGCTGGTGAAGGGCCTCCTCCAGAACATGACTCCGGCCGACGCCGCGAGCAGCCCCACGGTGCGCGCCAACAGTCGTGGTGAAATCATGGCAGTTGCCATGAGATGGCTAAAAGTGATGGGCTGGGTGAGGACGCCGGTGGGTTCCGGAAGCGAGGTTGGCACACGCGTGCAGGAGACACAAGGCGTACCCAGGTTTAGGGCCCTTCGGGGAGGTAACACCCCTAGTCCTGCCGAGTGGGTTGATAGGCTCAGAGGCCACAATGGTTACAATGGTGCTCCTGGAGCTGTTTGGGCGGAGGAGGAAGAAAGAGTTGGTTCTCCGTTCAGCCTCTCCTACGACTGTATGTGTTGCTACTGGATCCGAATGGAGAAGAAGCCAACCCTCTGCATGGTGGCCTCCTGGGGGGTCTTATAGCCCGATCACCCAGGGTTACATGGGTAAAATTACACATGCCGGGACCCGGACATCGGTGTCTGGAGCCGGCTGTGGGCCCGCCGGCTGCTCGGCACCGTGGCCCATCGCCTCGAGCGTCACGGAGGGGACGGCGTCGTGGGGGGATGCAGTGGCGCACTGGTGCTGACGCCGGCCGTCCCGGTCAGCATGGTTGGCACCTTTGCCGGGGCGCCTTCCCGAGACGGTTTGCACTGTAGCCATGTTCTCCCTTCGTGGGGGGCCGTCTTGTCACGAGGAATGATGGGACGCCCGCTGACCCATCGTCAGCCGGTTATCCGATAGCCGGACCCGGCCCGGGGCCGGGCCTAGACGGCTTGCGCTGGGAAGCCGGCCGGGTGGCCCCGATATTTTTTTTAAAAAGGGGCTCCGGGTTCGCTTGCCTTCCCAGGGGTCATCCCCCCGACACATGCTCATCTCAGCATCCCTCTTCATGCATGCTCCTAGTGTATTTTTGTTAAGCTAGTGTGGACTCATGCACCCTTCATACATGCTACGAAACACCCAAAAGTGGGTCAAGAAGGGAAATTTTGCTCTCATGCGCCCTTCATACACCCTACCAAACACCCAAAAGTGGGTTGAGAATGGAACTTTTGCTCGCATGCACCCTTCATACACCCTACCAAACACACCCTTGTCGTCGTTGAACCCTTGTAATTATCCAAAGCACTTGACACCTAATCTCGCCACATGACAATACGCTCATGTTCCATCCACTATGTCTAGATGGACGAACTCGAGGAGGATCAGAGCCCGAAAGACAAACTCAAAAGAGAAGTGCCCCCCATCCGAGTGAGGGCTGCGTGTGCGTGGACAAATAACCCTAATGTAAACTACTAACTGGAGCGGAGGCACCGGGATTCCCCTCCCCGCCACCAGTGGCCCGAGAAGCAGGAAGAGGGGAGGGGCGAATCCACGGGATCACCGGTGAAGCGTGGAGTGGGGAGGTTGCCCTAGCTGCCTAGGGTGGGGGGTAGATTTGTATTCATGGCGAAATAGATTACGATAATCATCTTCTGAGCCCGGGCTCATCATGAGGTCCGCTCCAATTTTCAAATCATTTGGTCATCTGAGCAGCTCTCGGCAAAAAAAGACAAATTCAGGGCCTGTAGAAAAGTATACTGTTCATGCACTATTCTGACCCGATTTGTCTTTTTTGCCGAGAGCTGCTCAGATGTCCAAACGATTTGAAAATTGGAGAGAACCTCACGCATCAAATTTTCTACCATGCAAAAAAAATTGAATTTGTTTGAATTTTTTTGAATTTTTTGTGAATTGTTTTCTGACCAGGTGCAGATGAGCCTGGGCACCGAATTGCTACACTCGATTATTTTATTGGTACTGTACAGTACTATATGGCCGGTGTCTCAACATTTTTTTTTCGATTTCTCAACATATCTACAGCCCGTATGTTACCATCGCTCGTCTCTCTTTTCTACTGTAGTAGTAGTAACTCAACCTGCCTAAAAAAAGTAACTCAGCCGTATGTTACCATCGCTCGTCTCTCTTTTCTAGTACTGCAGTAGTACTAACGCGACGCGCATTGCATTCGGTGAGCGGCGTGCCAGACCGACCGTGGCGGTGCGATGCGAACGCGACGGGCGTGCTATATACATGTACCACCTTTTTTTCTTTTGGTTTTGCTCCATGCCGCAATCCATCGATACAAAATTATATTTAAAAGTCGAGGGCGGGGCTTTTCCCATGCGGTACGCATGGCAGTTTTGCCTAGTCGGTTTGGAGAGTCGAGGAGGATGAGGGAGTAGCGGATTCAACTTACTCCTGGAAGGGTGAGACTGTGTGATTTGATGGCTCGTTACTGCAGGAAAGGTGGGGCCTTGTGATATGACTGCTCATTTATAGTCATTATTACTGCGGCGCTACGACCGGGTGAGGCTCCCCTTCCGTTCCCCACTCTAATTTGGTGCATGACACGTCAATCCGGATGCTGGCTATCCCACATGTCGGGGAAAGGAAGAATAATTGTTGCCGATGACGTAATAAGGAGCAAAGAACCATGCGGTATACTCTAGTTTAGCACTGGAGTACTAGTATACGTCGGAGGAGTGTGAAACACGGCAGCCCTGTGAACCAGCAGGCGATATGGTGATAAAAAACAATGTACTACAGTCCAGTCTTAGCATGTAAAAACATGCCACCGCTTCCTCCTCCTCTCTGTTTACCGCCTTCAGCGGAGCAAGAGCATTGTCGCAGCTTAGCTAGTACTCCTCTCCAACCTTTTTTTACAATTCCTTTGTTTTTTCCTGTGGCGTTGAACACTCTTTGTTAATCCTATTGGATTTAGCACTCGAGTCCCATACTTTCCCCATTCCTGTATTTTCAATATCATGGGAATCAAAGAGGCTCTTAGACTGGTTTACGGCTGGTCGTTTTTTTTCAATGAAATATCTCCAAAATGTAATGAATGTGCTCTGGTTTCTATGAAAATCATCCGGTTTGCATGTATTAATTCATTTATTTATTCTTTTGCGGGGGGTGTACATGTAATTCATCCGGTTTGCAATGTACTCGAACGCCGGCATGGTTGGATGGCCCGCTGCCACATTCTGCCCTACCGGTCAGCGCTCAGCATTGGAGATGCCCCGAGTGCTTGCTGGTGGACCAAGATGCTCTATGTCCCACATGTCGGCGAAAGGAAGCACGTACAAATATTTCCAATGAGCGCGGAGCCCAGCAGTACATCTCAGCAAGTAGGAGTAGGAAAAATGCATGGAAAAAATACTATGTACTAAAGCATAGCTGCAAAGTGATGACAGGTATAGGTTGCACGCACCCAATGAGTGGTCGTAGTACGTACGAGTACAAACGAGTACGGAGTACTCCTACTCTATCATAACGAGTCCCATCGGACAACGGCATCCGTGCTACAGCTAGCTCTTCTCCCTCCTCGTTTCTTTCTTCTAATTCTAACTCAGCCGACGCGCAGCGGGCGGGGTGGGGATTTGCCCGTAGTTGGTTTGCTCAACTGCGGTCCCACATGACAGTGAAAATGCTAGACAACACGCGTTCCCTAGCTTGAGCGGCGTGCTGGACCGACCCTAGTACTCCCGACCGTGTGGGGTGCCTCGCGACGCGGTAGGCTTTTCCTTTTGAACTTGTAGAAAATGTAACATTTGGTTATGCTTCTGCTCCTTGGCACGGTAGACAGATAGAAACAACGATTAAAAATGCTAGGGCGGGGATTTTCCCGTGCAATAAGCCAGGGAGTTTGCCAGTTTGGCGCTTCGTCGGTTTTCTCACATTGGGCCCACATGTCAGTGATAATATGCCAAGCCAATGCGCGCTGAGCGGCGGGCCGGAATGACAGTGTGGGTTGCGACGCGAATGGGATAGGCGTGCTGTACTTGTTCCACTTTCTCGTTTTGAACTTGTGACGTGTAACACTTAGTTTTGAATTTATAAGTTTGGTTGTCGCGCCCATATATATATATACTACTATAGTTTGGTAGGTTGGGTCATGCATCGTACGTAAATTACGAAGTTGATGCAATAGGCAAGTACTACCTCCGTCCTAGTTTGGTGGTCCCCTTTGTGTCAAATTTTGACCATAGATTTAACTAACAAAATATTAATGCATGTCACCAAAAAATATATCGTTGGATTCATGTTTGAACATACAACCTCTGTCCTGGTTTATTGGTGCTCTTTGAATTTTGTGCCAAACTTTGACCTTATATTTAACTAACAAAATGTTAATGCATGTCACAAAAAATAATATCATTGAAAACTATGTTCAAATACGAATCCAACGATATAATTTTTGGTGACATGCACTAACATTTTGTTAATTAAATCTATGGTCAAAATTAAGCACAAAATACGAAGGAGAGCAATAAACCAGGATGAAGGTAGTAGTTTCCAATGATATTGTTTTTTGTGACATGCATTAACTTATTGTTAGTTAAATCTGAAGTTAATATTTGGCACAAAACACGAAAGGTGACCAATAAACCAGGGCGAAGATAGTGATACATATAATTAACGCCAAATGAGAGCAAGGGATTACACATGTCATTTACGACTGGAATGATAATGCGATACAGTAATACATTAAGGCCACGACGCGATGCAGTGTTGGTTACATGAGGCAAGACGAAATATGCATTCATCGATGACCTCCTTCTCCTGGACTCAGGGTGCCGGCCCACCAAAGGCGGCTTTCATGGCGAGGTCAACGTGCTTCTGAACAATGGCGTCCAAGGCTTACAGCCGGTTGAAGAAGGCCAACGTCTTAGCATCGTCCCTAGCCCTGTGGTGGCCTATGTAGACGATTTCCTCATAGACATGGATGTGTAGGTTGATGGTTTCTTGCTCGGCGAGGCATTGCGCGGCGAACGCGGCCTCGAGGTGGACATTCTTCATCGTGACATCGAGCAGCTGCAGGGCCACCAGTGCATGAAAGAGGTCCTCACCATGGAGGCCGATGAGGGTGGCAGGCAACGAGGAGCCTGGGTGCGCGGGCTGGAGGAGTACGGCAAGGTCATCCGCGCGCTTCTTGACAGCGGTTAACTTGCAGATGGAGCGGACCATCATCTCGCCTATGTGAGAGGCGAAGCCATCGTTACCGAGGGCTATGATGCCGGTGGTCGCCAGCACCGTCTGGAGACGCTGCTCGGTGCCGGGCTACAGGTCGGCGTCGTGGATCATCTGGCACAGCCGCCTGCCGCTCGCGTCCATCGCCTCCATGGGTGGTTGTGGCTTGTGGTCACTTGGTCTTGGATTGGAGTGAGTAGTGTTGCGCAGACTAGGTGCGTAGTACTAGTAGGTGCGTATGGTTCGGTAGATGGATTGGAGTGGAGGGGCGCCTTCATATGAGAGTGTAAACTACGTTACATTCATATCGTGTTGGCTCCATTCTGCTTCTCCAATTAATTCCCTCTGCATGCTAATTGAATGAGGATGCATCATTGACCATTCAACGTTTCGGGAACCGCTACCCTCTCCCTTGTTGGCATTCAAGCCATATCACTGTTGTAAATTCGTGTCAAAAAGAGACTAGTCAACAGTTCGCCACGAGCCTATAACTAGCGATCGCCACAATAACCGTAAGATCTGCATCCGACGGTGGCACCTGTTGGACGCAAATAGCAATAAAAAACAAATGCCCGGCATTTTACATAACTGCCACACCACGCCCCTCCCTTTCACATGAGACTGCCACGTGAGCGTTCACAACTGCCACATTCAGGTTGCGCTTGGCTCTTCGCCTCTTTGGGAAGTCGTACTACTACAATATATGCTTCTGGCAATCTCACACGAATGAACTACTGCATGTCCACCGCGTGGGGGAGGGAGAGCGTGTTGTAAGCAAAAGCTTCTCCTCGTCCTGCGAGCCACCGCGCGCATGGGGGAGGGAGAGGGCGTAGTAGTAATCAAGCTTCTCCTTGTTGTACGAGTTTGACGCGACATATCAAAGGAGTACACTCAATTTTCTCAAAAAGTTGTTTTTACCGATACATAAATTACAATGCATGCATGCATGCCATGAGTTTCCTTTTGATCCTTTCATCTATTGATTTAATGCACCTTGAAGTATGAACATGTGATGGTAAAACTTTCTAATGCCCCAGACCTAAGAGCATGGTTAATAATACAGCCAACTGTTGGCTATAAGATGTTGCCATATCATCTATAGCCAACACATATAGTCACTCATACAACAAGGCTAGCTATAAGGTTGGCTATAAGATTAGTACTTTTTCTCATCTTCTCTCTATCTCTTTCCTCACATTTATTGCATCCGCCTTGGAGCACGCATATAGCCATGCTCTTGCATTAGAGCCCACTCCCCTTACTTTTTCATGTCTCTCTCCTCCACATAGCCAAAATTGCCATGTAAGCAAGCTATAAGCCCACTATTATACTTGCTCTAAAGAGAGAGATGGTGGTGCACGAGGAGGGCGAGATCATGCCGATGGAATAGCACCCGACGATGGATGTCTTTATGGACCTCACCATGCTCCACTGCCCCTTCTGCCTCCGCCCCTTGAAGCCTCCGGTGTACGAGGTTCGAATACATCTCGTCCGTTCGGCTGATCGAGCAAGGCACAGTTTTCTTGATTGAGTTGGTGTTCGATTGATTTGTGCAGTGCAAGGGTGGGCACCTGGCCTGCGCAGACTGCCGCGGTGAGCTCCCCGGGAACCAGGGGCAGTGCCAGAAGTGCGAGCGCGGCGGTGGCTTCGACGTGCACAACACGGCGATGGACGCCATCCTCTCCTCGGCGAGGGTGGAGTGCCCGCACGAAGGCTGTGGGCTATATGTCACTTACCACAAGCTCGACGATCACCAAAGCATGTGTTCGCTCGCGCCGTGCAAGTGCCCCGTGCCCGGCTGCAGCTATGAAGGCCTGCCGCCGGTGCTCCCCAACCACCTCAGCACCGTGCACCCCATGCCCGTGCATAGGATTTAGTACGGCAAGGTGCTCTAGCTGCAGGTGCTGGTGTTGGAGCCGCGGTGTGACACCGTGGTTTTTACCAACTTTTCTTTTCAAAAACCCATTTGAAATTTTAAGTTGGAATTTGGTTTGGATTGTATTTTGAATGGCTCTATGGACTTGAAACTTGGGAATACTTTTGATTTTCTTTCCCAAGTGAACCAAAGCTTCCAAAAACTTCTTCCAAGTCATGTCATCTCCATTCTTGCCCAATCTCAATTTTATTCCAATCAGAATATTCCTTCTCCATTAAAGGAATAACCCTTTGAGCTCTAGGTTGTGAAGCAACCTATATTTCTGTTCTTCTAAAAATTCCAAGAAAATTCTCATAAATCCTTTGGACCATGTGAAACTTGGGTATGTGAAAACTTTCAAGATTCCATACTCATGGTGAGCACAGCATCCAATCTTTGTTTCTGGTCATAATTTCAGTCTGTGAAGCAACTATATTTTGTATTGCTCCAAAAATTCTGAAATTAATCCAGGACCTTCTCATATGATCAAAATCCACCAAATTTTGGCCCATTTCAGTGAGCCATTTTCTCCACAAAATTCCTCCAAGTTTCTGTTCAGTGGAAAGCTTTGTGAAGGAGGTACCACTTATACTTGCCCAAATGCTATGAAATTTTTATGGCACATTGGCACCACCATATGACCCACAAATAACAAGTTTCAACTACTGAAGCCCATCCAAGTGAGTGCACCATCATCAGCAAGTTTCTGGACCAAAAATGCAGTTGTAAAGCAACTACATCCAAAGCTTATCCATTTGGCCTGAAATTTGTCCAGAATGGGCACCTTTCTACTACAATTCATTGTGACAAACTCCCTCTCTCAGTTACGCAACATTTTCACCTCAGCTTGCTGCCCAAGTTTCTATCCAGAAACTTGTCTGGAAGCTAGCCAGCGGGTCAGGTCACTTCTTGTCAAACCAAGGGCACAGGGACGCTTCAGACTGAAAGGACTACCGCGTGCGCCAATGCACGCGGTGACCACGTGTCTGCCCAAGCCAAAGTCGTGCTCTGCACGCCGAGCGCCTCGGACACGACCACCCCGGCCGCCCCACGCCATCCGTCCTTGTCCAAGAGTGCCGACATCCTCCCCGCCGTCCACCTGGCTCGTCTGGAAGCCTCCCGTCGCCGGCAGCGCCCTCGCCGGACACGGCCAACCGCCCCCACGTGCAGCACAGTATAGGCACTGTGGCCGCACTAGCTGGCCTCTTCCTCGCCGCTCCACGCCAGCGCCATAACTCCTCTGCCTCTCCCGTCACCTCCCTACACGGCTCGAGTGCCAACACAACGGCCAGCTCAATGCGGGCGCCAACCGTTTCCTCTCGGCGGCATCTGGCTCGGGCACCTCTCGCCCGGCTATATAAGGCAGCCCCGAGCCTTCCTCACCTCACCACTCGGCCTCCCCACCTCTCAATCACCGCCCCGCACCCAGCAGCAGAGCCGGGGAGCTCTCCATCCCCTTCTCCGGCGAGGAGCTCCGCCACTCTGCCCCAGCTCCACCCTCTCCCCTCCGTCCACCCCAGCCCCAACTGAGACCACCGTTGGACTCGTGAAGCTCCACTGATCATCCCCAGCGCTTCCTCTGCTCGAGAGCTCGCCGGAATCGCCGGGTTCGTTGCCACCCGTAGCTCACCGCCGCCTGAGAAGAAGGGGCCGGCGCCATCCGGCCACCTCCTGATGAGCTACGGGTATGGGCATGCTCGCCGTCGTGCACTCGGTCCATCCCGACCCTCTCCCGGCGCCGCCGCAGCCTCCACGCCGGCCAACCATCGCCGGTGAGCCGCCGTCTCCTGTTCCCTCCCCCTCTCTGTTTAAATCTGGCAAGGGGGCCCCACCCATCAGCGACCCAGCCACGGTCGAAGGGGTACGTAAGTGGAGGCGTATCCCCACTTTACGCCTTCGACGTGGCCGCTCTTGGGATTTTCTGGTTTTCTGTTTAAATTCAAATAATTCAGAAGTTTGACCCCAACTTTGACGATCAATATCTCTTATACCATAAGTCCAAATGAGTTCATTCTTTTTGCATTATTTTTCTTATGAGCTCCTCTTTTTGCTGGTAAATTATGGTATTTTTCTCTGCTATCTAGAATTTCTGGACAGAGAAAAATGCTATATGTGGCATTTACAAATGTGTTCAAATTTTTTTTTCTTTCAGAGTGAATTTGTCGAGTGGGTGAAGACCAGGAGTATTTCCACACTTCCTTGGTACAAGGCAAGCCACAACTCTCATTTGCATGATTACATTGCAATATCATGGTTTAAATAATTATTTTCGTACTAGAATTTGAATTATTCATAAATGGTTTATTTATAGAATACTTGGGGAAATTCCTTGGATATGCTACTGTCATGTTGATAATTAGGATTGTGTTTGGCCAGAAGTCTACAAACTACGTGATGCCATGACATTGTTGGGATGTGAGATTACCGTCTATGATTACTTTGTGACTCCGTCTGGCACAGTAATAGAGTAGTCAGTAGCAGCAGCTTAGTCATGTTGCTTCTTGGGCTATTGTGATTTTCGTATACCAGTTTTGACAGAAAGGTCACTCGGGGATAAATTCCTTCATTGTTGATCAAGTGCCACTGAACTGAGCTTTCCAGTGTAGCCACATCTGCCGGAATGGGACGGCCTTAACTTGGGCTAACCTTGTGCTCTTGCATCGGTACCACCAAAGAGGGGAGGTTATGCGTGCGTGATGCCCTGATCAGGTAGACGACGATAGCCTTGTGAGCCCGGTTTGGTTATTGAGCTCAGGTCCCCGTTTGGGACAGGTTGTATGGCCACGATGGTGGCAGGTGTCAAAAGTGACGCAGGGGCCACGCAGGGCATGACCTCAGAAAGGACGTGTCGGTGGTACGAGGGAAGATACACAGGTTAGGCAAGTTTCGTTGGATGAATGTCCATGGTGTGGGTAACGTGCGCAACCTCTGCAGAGTGTAAAACCTATTCGAATAGCCGCGTCCACGGTATTGAACACAATTCGTATTAAGTCACACTGTCTGATCAACACCGATGATGGAATGACTTGATAATAATGGAAGAACTCGTCTCAGTATGGGAGGTATTCACTGAGTGGAAGGCCGCTGTAATGTTTGTAAGTTATCTCGGGATGGCTGTCCGAGGATCTTGAGGTGACCAAGAGTTGGTCACAAGAGTAAGTGGTTCCACCGAGTAGCCAAGAGCATAGTGGTTCCTGTAACTTTAGCAAGGGTGACTTTTGGTGGATAGTTTAGGAATAGCATGTTAGTATTTTCTTCCACCCTTTTTGATAACATTTGAATCTGATATAATTATACTTGCTATGATGTTGTTGTGTTTTGATGCTTGTGTTTGTTGTGAGCTTGCGAGTACATTCAAAGTACTCACCTGGCGTGTCATGCCAGTTTGCAGGTGCTGACATGTTTGCATAGCCGAGGATTCCGAGTTGCGAGCTAGGACGTGTCCCAGCCAGAGTCCCTGTGGAGTGGAGCCCATCTTCGTCGTTGTGGTTCCGCTGTTAGAAGTCGTGCCACTGCTAGCATAGAGTCAGCATAGCCGGGGTTGCATCAGTGTAACCTTTTGTGAACTTTTTGTAACCCCTGTATTCCAACTATTAGTAATAAAGAGCTGATTTGGTCTATGCCAAGCAGTGCCGTATTCCAGAAGACTTGATCTCTGGGTTGGAATACGGGGTGCTTCGGTGACTCTGAGCCGGGGTGCCACACGCGGCGCTTGCTATTCACGGAGGAGGACGGTTGCGCGTTTTTCGTGGTCGGCGGTGCACTCGGCATGGGCACGCCTATCACCGTGTCAGTCGTCTACATCAGAGCGGGGGCATCCCCACCGCCACACTACATGGCCGAGGTGTGGGCGAATGGGCCGCCGGGGGCGCCCAACGGCAGTACCGACGCCGTCAAGGTGGAAATCGAGGTGACAAGCAGCAAGGAACCTGGCGCCGTAGCCGTGGAGTAGATGACCTTCTTGCTAGTGCCGCCCAAGCTGCTGGCCGGGGCTGGGTCGTCGAGGACGGTGTCCCTCCACATTCGGATTGACAAGCTCACCTCCTAAATGACTCTACAATGTCTTCTAGTTATCTTAGTAATATGCTAGTGTAGGGTTTAGTTTGGTCTACTTTACCTTAAGAGATGGTGGATTTTGGTGGCGACGCAACAATTACTTCAACATCACATCAGCAGTTAAAGTAATTCCCAACAGTCCAAGGGATATTTTGTGTCTGTTGGATATAAGATCCTTTGGGTAAGAAGTAAACCTAAATATAAGCTGCTTATATGTTTGTTTGTTAAGGAAGTGTTGCATACTTCTGCGAGTTGACGTGGCACATCAAAGTAGTACACTACTAGTACTCACCCGACTGTGCACCAGGCAGACCAATCTCGTGTCGTGTTGGTGCCGTGTGCGGTACCCACATTAGCAAAACCTTGCGCCTCCAGCTGAGGCTCCGCGTTTTGAACCTTTGAATCTGAAGGCCAAGGAGCAACGTGAACCTTTGATAGAGCGAATCGGATGGTCGAGAACACTAGATTCGTAGCTACAGATGCGTGTGTGAGAGAGGACGAGTGTGTGCATGCACCTCTTCTCTTCGTGTATGACGTACTAAACCTACAGTACAAGTGTATGTGTGTGGCATCGACCTAGTGAGCTAGAGATGGTGTGTGCGAGAAGTCCCGACAGACTCGTGAGCATAGATGTGTGCGTGGGAAAGAGGGAGAGAGATGATATGTGTCGATGTAATGCATGTGAAAGAAAATAGTCAATAGTTTGCCACTAGGATATTCCTGGCGAACGCCTCAGTAACCGTAAGATCTACATCCGATGGTGCCAGTTATTGGTCGAAAACAGCAGTAAAAAAAGAAATGCCATGGCATTTTACAAAACTGCCACACCACGCCCCTCCCCACACATGAAAGTGCCACGCGAGCATTCGCAACTAAGGGAGCCATGGTCTGCTCCATGGTGCGATCTATACTATTATTAAAAAGGCCGGGCTTTTGGCGCGTGGTAGGCGGGGGTCGTGGCCTATCGGTTTGCTACTCCTAACATGTGGTCGTACATCTCAGTGATGTTTCATGCCGATGCATGTCTCTTCGGTGAGCGGCGGGTCGGACCGACCGTCTGTTCGTGCTACTGCTCACTTGCCGTTGCACATGTCAGTGACGCACCAAGACGATGCGCGTCCCTTCGGTGAGCGGCGAGCCGGACCGACCGTGTGTTGGTGCGATGCGAACGCAACGGGCTGTAAGTTTACCGCCTAGTTTAATATGTAAAGTGTAACACTTGCTTTCACTCCTTAACGAGATCGGTCGATAGAAATAACCATTAGAAAGGCGAGGGGGGTGATACGTCCATTTTTCATCATGTTTTACTACTGTTATTTATAGTGTTTTTAATCAATATAACACTTTGTGGAGCAATTCTAATGCCTTTTCTCTCTTAATACGCCAGATTTACACAAGGAGGGAGATTACCGGCAGCTGGAATTCTAGACCTGAAAAACCTATGTCAGAGATACCTATTCTGCGCATCTCCAAATGAGCTGAAATTTCACGGAAATTTATTTTGGAATAAATAAAAAATACTGGAAGAAAGAAATACCAGAGGGGGCCACCCAAGAGCCCACGAGGCACCAGGGCACGCCACCCCCCCAAGCGCGCCCTGGTGGCTTGTGGGGACCCTGGCCAGCCTCCGGTGCCCATTTTCTGGTATATAAGCCCATTTGCCCTAGAAAAAATAAGGAGAAGACTTTTGGGATGGTGCGCCGCCGTCTCGAGGCGGAACTTGGGCAGGAGCACTTTTGCTCTCCGGCGGAGCGATTCTGCGGGGATACTTCCCTCCGGGAGGGGGAAATCGGAGCCATCGACATCACCAACGATCCTCTCATCATGGGAGGGCCAATCTTCATCAACATCTTCAACAGCACCATCTCATCTCAAACCCTAGTTCATCTCTTGTATTCAATCTTTGTCTCAAAACCTCAGATTGGTACTTGTGGGTTGCTAGTAGTGTTGATTACATCTTGTAGTTGATGCTAGTTGGTTTATTTGGTGGAAGATTATATGTTCAGATCCAATATGCTATTCAATACCCCTCTGATCTTGAACATGAATATGGTTTGTGAGTAGTTACTTTTGTTCTTGAGGACATGGGAGAAGTCTTGTCATAAGTAATCATGTGAATTTGGTATTCGTCCGATATTTTGATGATATGTATGTTGTTGATTCTCTTAGTGGTGTCATGTGAACGTCGACTACATGACACTTCACCATCTTTGGGCCTAAGGGAATGCATTGTGGAGTAGTAATTAGATGATGGGTTGCTAGAGTGACAGAAGCTTAAACCCTAGTTTATGCGCTATTCCGTAAGGGCTGATTTGGATCCATATGTTTAATGCTATGGTTAGAGTTATCTTAATTCTTCTTTCGTAGTTGCGGATGCTTGCGAGAGGGGGTAATCATAAGTGGGAGGCTTGTTCAAGTAAGAATAGCACCCAAGCACCGGTCCACCCACATATCAAATTATCAAAGTAGCGAACGTGAATCAAACAAACATGATGAAAGTGACTAGATGAAATTCCATGTGTCCTCGAGAACGCTTTGCTTATTATAAGAGATCGTTCCGGCTTGTCCTTTGCTACAAAAAGGATTGGGCCAACTTGCTGCACTCTTTGTTACTATTGCTACTTGTCACTTGTTACAAATTATCTTGCTATCAAACTACTCGTTACCGATAATTTCAGTGCTTGCAGAAAATACCTTGCTGAAAACCGCTTGCCATTTCCTTCTGCTCCTCGTTGGGTTCGATGCTCTTACTTATCGAAAGGACTACGATTGATCCCCTATACTTGTGGGTCATCAAGACTCTTTTCTGGCGCCGTTTCCGGGGAGTGAAGCGCCTTTGGTGAGTGGAATTTGGTAAGGAAACATTTATATTACGTGCTGAAATTTACTGTCACTTGTCACTATGGAAAGTAATCCTTTGAGGGTTTTGTTCGGGGTACCTTCACATCGATCAGAACAAATAGTTGCTCCTCAACCTACTGCAACTACTGAAAATATTTATTATGAGATTCCTTCGGGTATGATAGAGAAACTGCTAGCTAATTCTTATGCAGGAGATGGAACGGTACATCCTGATATGCACTTGATCTATGTGGATGAAATTTGTGGATTGTTTGAGCTTGCAGGTTTATCCGGAGATGGAGTTAAGAAGAAAGTATTCCCTTTATCTTTGGAGGGAAAGGCATTGACATGGTATAGGCTATGTGATGATACTGATACAAGGGACTGGAACCGATTGAAACTAGAATTCCACCAGAAATTTTATCCTATGCATTTGGTTCATCGTGATCGGAATTATATATATATAATTTTTGGCCTCGTGAAGGAGAAAGCATCGCTTAAGCTTGGGGGAGGCTTAAGTACATGATGTACACATGCCCCAATCATGAGCTCTCAAGAGAAATTATCTTACAGAATTTTTATGCTCGGCTTTCTCATGATAATCAAACCATGTTCGATTCTTCTTCGACTTGCTCCTTTATGAAGAAAACTATTGAATTCAGATGGGATCTTCTGGAAAGAATTAAACGCAACTCTGAAGATTGGGAACTTGACAAAGGTAATGAGTCAGGTATAATACTTGAGTTCAATTGTGTTAAATCTTTTATGGCTACCGATGCTTTTCATAAGTTTAGCACTAAATATGGACTTGACTCTTAGATAGTAGCTTCCTTTTGTGAATCATTTGCTACTCATGTTGATCTCCCTAAGGAGAAGTGGTTTAAATATCATCCCCCTGTTAAAGAAAAGATTGAGGAACCCGTTAGTGTTAAAGAAGAAACAATTGTTTACCATGTTGATCCAGTTGTGCCTACTGCTTATATTAAGAAACCACCTTTTCCTGTTAGGATTAAGGAACAAGCTAAAGTCTCAACTGTGGTTAACAAAAGTAATATTAGAGCACCTAGACCCTATGAACAAATTAAAGTTGAACCTAATGTTGCTATGGTTAAAGATCTCTTGGTCGATAATATAGATGGGCATGTTATTTACCTCTGTGATGAAGCAGCTAGAATTGCTAAACCAGATCCTAAAGATAAAAACAGACCTGTAGTAGGCATGCCTGTTGTCTCTGTTAAAATAGGAGATCATTGTTATCATGGCTTATGTGATTTGGGTGCTAGTGTGAATGCTATTCTGTTTACCTTATATCAAAAAATTATGAATGATATTGCACCTGTTGAAATAGAGGACATTGATGTTACTATTAAGCTTGCAAACACAGATACCATTACACCGCTTGGGATCGTTAGAGATGTTGAAGTCTTGTGTGGAAAAATAGAATACCCTACTGATTTTCTAGTCCTCGGTTCTCCACAAGATGATTTTTGTCCCATTATATTTGGTAGACCTTTCTTGAACACTGTTAATGCCAAGATTGATTGCGCTAAAGAAACTGTTAGTGTTAATTTTGTTGGTATGTCTCATGAGTTTAATTTCTCCAAGTATCGTAGACAACCTCATGATAAAGAATTGCCTAGTAAAGATGAAATTATTGGTCTTGCTTCTATTGCCGTACCTCCTACTGATCCGTTAGAACAATATTTGCTAGACCATGAAAACGATATGCATATGAATGAAAGAAATGAAATAGATAAGATGTTCTTTGATCAACCACCTATCCTTAAACACAATTTGCCTGTTGAAACTCTTGGAGGCCCTCCTCCACCTAAGGGTGAACCTGTATTTGAATTGAAGCAATTGCCTGATACATTGAAATATGCTTATCTTGATGAAAAGAAGATATATCCTGTTATTATTAGTGCTAACCTTTCAGAGCATGAAGAAAAGATATTACTAAAAACTCTGAGGAAGCACCGAGCCGCTATTGGATATACTCTTGATGATCTTAAGGGCATTAGTCCCACTCTATGTCAGCACAAAATTAATATGGAGCCTGATGCTAAACCAGTTGTCGACCACCAACGATGATTAAATCCTAAGATGAAAGAGGTGGTAAGAACTGAAATATTAAAGCTTCTGGAAGCAGGTATAATCTATACCATAGCTGATAGTAGATGGGTAAGTCCCATTCATTGTGTCATTAAGAAAGGAGGTATTACCGTTGTTCCTAATGATAAAAATGAACTCATTCCACAAATAATTGTAACTGGTTATAGGATGGTAATTGATTTTAGAAAATTAAACAAAGCCACTAAAAAAGGTCATTACCCCTTACCTTTTATTGATCTAATGTTAGAAAGATTGTCTAAGCATACACACTTTTGTTTCCTAGATGGTTATTCTGGTTTTTCTCAAATACCTGTATCACCAGCCGATCAAGAGAAAACCACCTTTACTTGTCCTTTTGGAACTTATGCTTATGTACGTATGCCTTTTGGTTTATGCAATGCACCTGCTACCTTTCAAAGATGTATGACTGCTATATTCTCTGACTTTTGTGAAAAGATTGTTGAGGTTTTCATGGATGATTTTCCCGTTTACGGAACTTCTTTTGATGATTGCTTAAGCAACCTTGATCGAGTTTTGCAGAGATGTGAAGAAACTAACCTTGTCTTGAATTGGGAGAAGTGCCACTTTATGGTGAATGAAGGTATTGTCTTGGGGCATAAAATTTCTGAAAGGGGTATTGAAGTTGATAAAGCTAAGGTTGATGCTATTGAGAAAATGCCATGTCCTAAAGATATTAAAGGTATAAGAAGTTTCCTTGGTCATGCTGGTTTCTATAAGAGGTTTATTAAAGACTTCTCTAAAATTTCTAGACCTCTTACCAATCTCTTGGAAAAAGATGTTCCATTTGTTTTTGATGATGATGGTGTGGAAGCCTTTGAAACACTTAAGAACGCCTTAACCACTGCACCTATTGTTCAACCACCTGATTGGAACTTGCCTTTTGAAATTATGTGTGATGCTAGTGATTATGCTGTTGGTGATGTTCTAGGACAGAGAGTTGATAAGAAATTAAATGTTATCCATTATGCTAGTAAAACTCTAGACAGTGCTCAAAAAAATTATGCTACTACAGAGAAAGAATTTCTAGCAATTGTGTTTGCATGTGATAAATTTAGATCTTACATAGTTGATTCTAAAGTAACTGTTCACACCGATCATGCTGCTATTAAATATCTTATGGAAAAGAAAGATGCTAAACCTAAACTCATTAGGTGGGTTCTATTGCTACAAGAATTTGACTTGCATATTATTGATAGAAAGGGAGCTGAGAATCCCGTAGCAGATAAGTTGTCTAGAATGGAAAATGTTCTTGATGACCCACTACAAATTAATGATGATTTTCCTGATGAACAATTAGCTGTCATAAATGCTTCTCATAATACTCCTTGGTATACGGACTATGCTAATTATATTGTTGCTAAATTTATACCACCTTGTTTCACATACCAACAAAAGAAAAAGTTCTTCTTCGATTTAACACATTACTTCTGGGATGACCCACATCTTTATAAAGAAGGAGTAGATGGTATTATTAGACGTTGTATACCTGAGCATGAATAGGAACAAATCCTACGGAAGAGTCATTCCGAGGCTTACGGAGGACACCATGCGGGAGACAGAACTGCACATAAGGTATTACAATCTGGTTTTATTGGCCTACTCTTTTCAAGGATGCTCGTAAGTTTGTCTTATCTTGTGATGAATGTCAAAGAATTGGTAATGTTGGTAGACATCAAGAAATGCCTATGAATTATTCACTTGCTATTGAACCATTTGATGTTTGGGGATTTGATTATATGGGACCTTTTCCTAAATCCAATGGGTATACTCATATTTTAGTTGCTGTTGATTACGTTACTAAGTGGGTAGAAGCTATTCCAACTAGTAGTGTTGATCATAACACTTCTATTAAAATGCTTAAAGAAGTTATTTTCCCGAGGTTCGGAGTTCCTAGATATTTAATGACTGATGGTGGTTCACATTTTATTCATGGTGCATTCCGTAAACTGCTTGCTAAATATGATATCAACCATAGAATTGCATCTCCCTATCACACTCAATCTAGTGGTAAAGTAGAATAGAGCAATAGAGAAATAAAATTAATTTTTGCAAAAAACCGTCAATAGATCTAGAAAGAATTGGTCTAAGAAACTTGACGATGCATTATGGGCTTATAGAACTGCTTATAAAAATCCTATGGGTATGTCTCCTTATAAAATGGTTTATGGAAAAGCATGTCATTTACCTCTTGAGTTAGAACATAAAGCATATTGGGCAATTAAAGAACTCAATTATGATTTTAAACTTGCCAGTGAAAAGAGGTTATTTGATATTAGCTCATTAGATGAATGGAGAACCCAAGCTTATGAAAATGCCAAATTGTTTAAAGAAAAGGTTAAAAGATGGCATGATAGAATAATTCAAAAATGGGAATTCAAAGTGGGTGAGCAAGTTCTATTGTACAATTCTCGTTTGAGATTCTTTGCAGGAAAACTTCTCTCTAAATGGGAAGGACCGTATATCATCGAAGAAGTTTATCGCTCCGGAGCCATCAAAATAAACAACTCCGAAGGCACTAATCCGAGAGTGGTGAATGGGCAAAGAATTAAGCACTATATTTCAGGTACTCCCATTAATGTTGAAACTAATATTATTGAAACAATTACATCGGAGGAATACATAAGAGAGACCTTCCAGAACACTCCAGAACCCTGAAAAGGAAGAGGTACATGATACGGTAAGTAAACCGACTCCAAAAATTCCATAAAAATACTTTCTGTCAGTTTTGGAATATTAGAAAAAATACAAAAATAAGAAACAACCGAGGGGACCCACGAGGTGCACACGAGGCACCAGGGCGCGCCACCCCTCCTAGGCACGCCCTGGTGGCTCGTGGGCCCCTCGTGAGCCTTCCCAACTTCGTTTTCTTCTGGATTACTTGTTTTGCAAGATAAAAATTCTTTATATATACTCCCAAACGTTTTGACCACCGTATCATTGAAATCTCCTCTGTTCTTGTTTCGTGCTATTTTTCTGACTGATCTAGATCGCCATGGCTCCCCGAAGGCTCTGTACCAAGCACCGTATTGTGCAACCATCGCCGGGCAAATGCCCCTTCAGCGAGGTCTACTATGAGTGGTCGTCGGGGGAGGAAGACAATGGCAAGGAGGACAAGGCCGAGGAAGTAGCGGGAACCCAGGCTCCGGAAGGAGGGCAAGCCATCCCCATGGAGGAGGCCGCAGAGAAGGGAGATATCCTTCAACCCCTCTATGATCATCTTTCCCTATCCGTAATTGAAGCCCTAAGAATCTTTGAAATAGTTAGTGCTTAGAATACATCTCTCACTCGTGAAGTTATTTTGTTGGAAGAGCAAAACATCGCCCTTCGGAGCATCAACCATAAACTGGAGTATTTGCTTAAGTTGAAGGACAAGCTCTCCACTTCACCATCACCACCATCACCGAAGAAGCAAACTTGAGTACATGGGTATGGGCACTCCCCTTGGCTTGTGCCAAGCTTGGGGGAGGTGCCCCGGTATCGTATCACCATCACTTTTATTATCTTTACCTATTTTTAGTTCGATCCTTAGTTATTTGGTGATTTAATTGAATAAAAGTTTAGTATGATCTATTTTTGAGTGCTAGTTTCGTGATCTATCTATCTATGTAATTGAGTTGAGAGTTATATAATAAAGAGTAGTTTGAGTTTTTGCTTCTTTACTTTTATGTTTCAATCCTAGCAATGAAAATAATGAAAAAGATCATATGCTAATCTTATGGAAAGTAATGACATTACATAAAGAAAAGTATAAGTGGTAAAATTTATTGGAAGTTAACAAGCATAGCATTAGTCAATGATGCAATTCATGAAAAAATTAATAGGGAAGAGAAGATTCACATGCAAATACACTATCTTGGACATCTTTTATGATTGTGAGCCCCCATTAAGTATTTTATGCCAAATTGTTGACGTTGGACAAGGAAGACAATGTAATGAATTATGTTTGCTTATATTCACATAGAAGCTATATTGTCATAGATCCTTCAACATGTGGTGCTTGCTCAATATCTTTGCTAGCCAAAAATCCGCACCAAGTAGAGATACTACTTGTGCATCAAAAACCCTTAAACCCAGTTTCATGTCATGAGAGTCCACTATATCTACCTATGGATTGAATAAGATCCTTCAAGTAAGTTCTAATCGGTGCAAAAAGCAATAAAAATTGCCTCTAAATGTGTATGAACTTTTATTGTAAGGGAAAATAAGCTTTGTACAAACTTGTGATGGTAAAGAAATAAAAGCGACGGACTGCATAATAAAGGTTGCTATCACAAGGGGCAATATAAAGTGACATTCCTTTGCATTAAGAGCTTGTGCATCCAACAACAAAAAGCACATGAGAACCTCTACTTCCCTCTGCGAAGGGCCTATCTTTTACTTTTTTGTAGTTACCTTTTATGCAAGAGTCAATAGTGTTCTCCTCTATTCGTTTTTATTTTTCTCTTTTGCAAGCATCATGTGGTGGGGAAAGATCTAGGCATATATATCCAGTTGGATATGAGTGATCATGAGTTATTATTGTTGACATCACCCTTGAGGTGAATAAGTTGGGAGGCGAAATTATAAGCCCCTATTTTTCTATGTGTCTGGCTAAAACTTTTTGCTCCATATATATGTTGTGAGTGTTAGCAATCATAGAAGACTAAATGATGGTTGAGTATGTGGACTTGCTAAAAAGCTCCTACATGAGACCCTTCCTGAAAATATGATGGATTGCAATTGCATTGTTGACTGAGAACATAGTTTGTTAGTTTTCAAGAAAGTTTATGCCTTATACTTCATTGTTGTGATGAATTGTTACTTGCTCATGAGAAGTTTTATGATAATGAATATTGCTGTTATAATAATGATCATGATGCTACAATGTCCGTATTTTGTTTTTATCGACACCTCTCTCTCTAAACATGTGGACATGATTATCGATATCGGCTTTCGCTTGAGGACAAGCGAGGTCCAAGCTTGGGGGAGTTGATACGTCCATTTTGCATCATGTTTTACTACTGTTATTTAACGTGTTTTTTAATCAATATAACACTTTGTGGAGCAATTCTAATGCCTTTTCTCTCTTAATATGCAAGATTTACACAAGGAGGGAGATTGCCGGCAGCTGGAATTCTGGACCTGAAAAAACTATGTCAGAGATACCTATTCTGCGCATCTTCAAATGAGCTGAAATTTCACAAAGATTTATTGTGGAATAAATAAAAAATACTGGAAGAAAGAAATACCAGAGGGGGCCACCCAGGAGCCCACGAGGCACCAGGGCGCGCCACCCCCCTAGGCGAGCCCTGGTGGCTTGTGGGGCCCCTCGCCAGCCTCCGGTGCCCATTTTCTGGTATATAAGCCCATTTTCCCTAGAAAAAATAAGGAGAAGACTTTTGGGATGGTGCGCCGCCGTCTCGAGGTGGAACTTGGGCAGGAGCACTTTTGCTCTCCGGCGGAGCGATTCTGCTGGGGATACTTCCCTCCGGGAGGGGGAAATCGGAGCCATCGACATCACCAATGATCCTCTCATCGTGGGAGGGCCAATCTTCATCAACATCTTCAACAGCACCATCTCATCTCAAACCCTAGTTCATCTCTTGTATTCAATCTTTGTCTCAAAACCTCAGATTGGTACCGGTGGGTTGCTAGTAGTGTTTATTACATCTTGTAGTTGATGCTAGTTGGTTTATTTTGTGGAAGATTATATGTTCAGATCCAATATGCTATTCGATAACCCTCTGATATTGAACATGAATATGGTTTGTGAGTAGTTACTTTTGTTCTTGAGGACATGGGAGAAGTCTTGTCATAAGTAATCATGTGAATTTGGTATTCGTCCGATATTTTGATGATATGTATGTTGTTGATTCTCTTAGTGGTGTCATGTGAACGTCGACTACATGACACTTCACCATCTTTGGGCCTAAGGGAATGCATTGTGGAGTAGTAATTAGATGATGGGTTGCTAGAGTGACAGAAGCTTAAACCCTAGTTTATGCGCTATTCCGTAAGGGGCTGATTTGGATCCGTATGTTTAATGCTATGGTTAGAGTTATCTTAATTCTTCTTTCATAGTTGCGGATGCTTGCAAGAGGGGGTAATCATAAGTGGGAGGCTTGTTCAAGTAAGAACAGCACCCAAGCACCGGTCCACCCACATATCAAATTATCAAAGTAGCGAACGCGAATCAAACAAACATGATGAAAGTTAGTAGATGAAATTCCCATGTGTCCTCGAGAACGCTTTGCTTATTATAAGAGATCGTTCCGGCTTGTCCTTTGCTACAAAAAGGATTGGGCCATCTTGCTACACTCTTTGTTACTATTGCTACTTGTCACTTGTTACAAATTATCTTGCTATCAAACTACTCGTTACCGATAATTTCAGTGCTTGCAGAAAATACCTTGCTGAAAACCGCTTGTCATTTCCTTCTGCTTCTCGTTGGGTTCGACACTCTTACTTATCGAAAGGACTACGATTGATCCCCTATACTTGTGGGTCATCAGGGGGTGTTTTTCCTGCGCGGGAAGCGAGGGAGTTTTTTTTACTGGAGCGGAGGCGTGGGAGTTTGGCCGACGGTTTGCATACGTTTCTCGAACGCGTACGTGGGCCCGCGCTCTCGGAGGCCATCGTGGCGGAGCCAGACGCCCGTAACCTCTCAGACCAAAAAAAGAGGAGGCCGCTGCTGGCTATTTCTATAATTAGTTTTGAAATTCTCAATCGTTCATGTGTGATGTGATATCAGCCATTTATTGATGTTGATCCAGTGGTCTAGGTGTTTCGGATTAACGTCTATAGTAACCTAAGTGTACCCACCCTCAAAAAAAAGTGTCTACGTTCTTCGAGAACCATCGACACGTCAGTGTGATCAAATCCACACAGGAAGCTGGGAAACAACACCTCCACATGTGCCACGTGGCTTCATTGATGCCCCCCTCCCCACATCATTTTATACATAAATATATTGACTAAAAAAGAGAGACATCACCCTAAACAAGATCTTCCTCGTATTTTGTTTCCTACGAAGTAGAGCCATGCTATTGGAAATCCAACTTGGTTGCTTTGCACGTACCGGAAGTACTAGTGCCACATCATCTAAAATGCCTTTCTACACGCATCAAATTATCAATCACGTGGGCTGCCTATTCTTATAGAAGTGTGCTCCATCGTGTACCCGTGTGTGTGTATGAGGGAAGGAGTGCGTGCGTGCGTGCACCTCTTCTATACATATGTTTGTCTCAAAGAGAGGCCTACATACATAGTATATGTATGTGCAGGGGCCGATGTATGAGAAGAGAGGGGAAGGATCGTTTATGCCAGATATCGATAGAGACGGATAGAGGGAAGAACTTTACGAGCGTACAAGCTCTAGGACAGAGGGGGTGCTTGAATATGGTGCGAGAGGCCAGGTAGACAAAGATAAGGAAGGAGTACAAGTGCGATATTGATAATTATAGAGAGGGAACGAGAACATGCATGGGTGCGCGCGTCTGATTGATAGATAAAGCGGAAGGCATGGATGATGAGATGGGGAGGGACAATTAATGTGTGTGTGGTAGGCTGTTCTATCGAGAGAGATCGTAGTTCCATTGATGTGTGTACATGGGAAAAGAAGGGGAGACCTAACTAGAGATATAGATCGGTCGGTTTGTGTGGGAAAGTAGCGAGAGAGACCTGGCTACACATAGAGGGAAATCGATTGGTGCACACGCATGCATGTGTCAGAGATAAAGAACTCCAAGAGTGACGAAGAGAGGGAGAGGTGTGTTGGGGGGGGAGGGGTGCAGCTAGCTAGCTACCTACCTATAAGATGGTGCGAGAGGCCTGTTAGTTAGTTAGCTTGAGACAATGTACGAGTGCGAGATGGATAACAACAGAGGGGGCGACAGTGCGCATTCCTCTGAGTTAGGGCGGGAGGCATGGATGGTGAGAGTAGGGTACGTATGACCATATGTGTACATGTTTGTGTGTGGTAGCTAGAGGGGTATATCGATCGGTGTGTGTGGGAAAGATGCAGATGGATAGACCTAGAGAGATCATGGGAGACCGACCTAGAGAACGAGAATGTGTGTGCGCGATGTAGAGGATGCCGAGTGGGGAGTGTATGTGCATATATATATATATATATATATATATATATATATATATATATATATATATATATATATATATATATATATATATATATATATATATGCATGCACGATAGGAAAGTTAGTGGTATATATTCACAAAGAGAGGAGTGTGCGTGTGGGTGTAAAAGACTCACATATAGATGATAATCAATATATAAGTGCATTCAAATATTTTAATAAGAGATCATGATGTATGTAACCCATGCATGCATGAATATAATCGAGATATGCGTGTGGTTTTGAATCGAACATGCAATACTATATACACACGTCGAACAAGCCCAAATTGATTAGAATTTGAGACACTGATGGTAGGCATCGTTTGACCACATTGCATCCATGCATGGACATAACTATTCAAATTTGAGATAATGTGTGGCTTTCGCAGCTAACATCTAAATGTTGTGTGGGGGGGGGCATGCATTGTGTGTGTTAAACATATTATACATATGAAAACAGGGTTTAGATCATTCTGAACGTCTAGCTAGAGCATGAAATGTACTGTGATTTGAATTCAACATAAAATGGATACAATTATTTGTATTGGAGATCATATGGTACATGTAGTTCATATTTAAATAGGATTACTACTATATGCATGTATTGTGTTATCAAGATAATATTAAAATGATGGCATAACTTGACAACAATCGTATTCAAATAGGGAAAATTAATTCAAATTGAGTCAATATGGTAGACGACAGTGTTTTGATTTGTTTTTTTCCGGGAGTGTTTTGATTTGTTTTTTTGTTGTTGCCGAGGGAAGTGCGAATTGATTTGGTACTGTACACGCTAAGCTTGTTCTACCGAATTTTTTAGTTATTTGTTGTTGGTTTTGAATGGCATTTGTAGTAATATAGTGGACATGACTCTCTCTTGTCTTGTAAGAATTGTCTTTTTTTTGTTTTTTTTGTACACGGTAAGCTTGTTCTCCTGAAATTCGAAGCCGCACCTTGTTATCGCGAAATTTTCAAACTAGAGTATCTCTTTGTCTCCTGTGGTGCGAAACTCCGGCCTCTTCAACCTGCGCCTTGTTATCCTGAAATTTTAACGCGCGTGAAAACTCCCTCCTCATCCGAAATCGGTTGCGCCGCCCAACACGCAAAATCCCCCTTCTACCCCTCAGCCGAAAATACCGCCTCGACGTCCCATGGTTAAAATAGGTGGGGGTACTTTCGTTACTTACCCCAAATTTCGGACAAGCGCGTCCCTAAGCTATGGCTCCCCCTCTCTTCCCCTGTGTTACCCCCATTCGTACACCAAGGCCGCCAAAACCCGCGAAACCCCACCCTCCTCCGTCCGCCACCCGACCGCCGCCCAGCCGAAGCCTCTTCCCCGACGACGTCATCCACAGCAACAGCTCGACGTCCCTCATCCACCGCTCTAGATGAGTATCCGTCATCGATCTCGTCGTCCCGCCGGTTCAGCCGCCCTGTCCTCCACCTCCAAGGAGCTGCCCTAACGTTTGCCTCATCTAACGCGCCACCTCCATTCCCACAGCATCGTCTTCACTTGCCCCACCAGAACCGCAGCACCCTCTGCAATTCCTCCGATGAAGCTGAAGCCTACTCGGTGCCACCAAGGAGGTTCTACACTCATCACTGCATTTTCTCTTTTATTCGATCTCACGGGGCTGCCGGTGATCGATCCCGAGCCACCATGGCGCGTCTCCATCGACAGCGGCGTCGCCGGACACTTCCACCACGGCGTTTCTCCCCCATGGTGTTGCTCCCTTGGCGGTGACGTCCACACCAGCAGGAGCTGCTGCTGCTCCGGCTCTAACTCACGCTGCTACTGCTGCTTCGGTTCTCATTCGCGCTGCTTCTCTACTCTTGCTGTTGGTCGCGCTGCTGCTCTGCTCTTGCTCTCATTCCTGCTACTGCTGTGCTCTGCTCTTGCTCTCACTTGCATTGCTGCTGCTACATGACCTGCTACAGCTACACGAGTTGCTGCTTTAGCTCTCGCTCGCGCTGCTGCTCTGGGCGCAGCTGCTGCAGCTGCACGAGCTGCTCTCTGCTAGTGCGTTCACTGCTCGAGCGGCTGCTGATTTAGATCACTGCTTCGGGAGCTACTAGTGCTCGACCGGCCTAAACTTCTATTGCAGAGCTCTGCAACTAGTGCAAACAGTTTCGACAGTAAATTTAGTTTCGTCAGTAAAATTCAGTTTTGACTGTACAATTCAGTTTCTTCAGTTAAGTTCAGAGTCAACAGTTTTTACATCATCTGTTGGAGCAACCGCGGCACGGCTGATGCATTTTACATCTAGCACTGTTTGCTGATGTATTTTACATCATCTATTGCAGATGCTATTAGAATCCCACTTCAAATTAACGTTGTCTGTCTTGTCCTTCTTCAGCCTCGCCGTCGTACACCTCACCGGAGTTGCTCCAACGACGGAACCGTCCATCACAGCGGAGCAGTACCCTCGGTGATGTCTCCAGATGCCTCAGATCTTCTTCCCCGCCTCCGACAGTCACACCAGCCGCACCATCCTGCACGACCAACCCAATGATGCCGAGGTCGACAAGGCTACGCCAAAGAGGTTGTACACTCATCACATCACTTTTTTACTCTACATTCACAGCGATCCCTTAGGGATCCTTTGGTTCAAAGCAGTTGCAAATCTAGAAAGAAATGGAGGGTGGTCTCAAAGTTAACAGGGAGAAAACTAAATGCTCTTTTGAACCACAATTTGAATCGGTTTAGCAAGATAGCCATCATCTCATAATCATGTGGACCAAATAAACTCGCAAAATTTAAGATTACAATGGGAACATGTACTATTACGGAATTGTTTTTTTAAGATATTAACTTTTTAACCAGAATAATGGACCTACTTATGTTGTCCATATAAGCTCAAATTTATTCAGAGTACAACAGAGCACATGTAGTATATATTGAAAAACTTTAGGTTTCTTTTCGAAAAATATCTAGTTCATGCAGGCAAGAACACCCAGTGAGAAAACGGCCCAACGGGTTAATGGGCCACAAACGGACCGAATGTTACCACTGGTTGAATTTGGCCCATTAGCATAACAGGCCAGTAATTGACCGTAAGTAATCGAGGGCCGAAAATGAGCCCAAGAATGTATGGGCCCTTAGAAGGCCGAAAGGGAGCACAGGCTTGAAACGGCCCAACTGAATCATGGGCCGTTAATGGGCTAAAAGCAGTTTACTGTTCATGATGGGCCTGATTCACCACAGGCCATCAATGGGCCCACAGATGAAAAAGGCCTCATATGGGCCGAAAGACTTCACTGGCCATAGATGGGCCGAAATTGACAATGGGCTGGAATCATATGGGACGGCCCATATTACGCTACTGGGCCGAATATTGAAAGGCCATAACGGGCCGTGAGTACCCGGGCAGTAGATGGGCTGTATGCGAACAGGCCGCTAACAGGCTTTCCATGGGCCGATCTGCTAACTTTTGACCAAGTCAAACGGGCCGGCCTTTTTAACCTAAATGGGCCACTGTTGGGCCGTGCCACGTGTCGACGTATCATAGGCGTCTCTCATCCAATGAATGGACGACATCTGTCGCAACGTCGAGCTGACACGTGGATCGGCCGGCGAATGAGAAATTTACACGTGGAAAATCGCCATTGGTCAGGGCTGTTAATGGGTTATCGGATCCAAAACCGGACCCGATAGCTTAACGGCGACCCGTTACGGTGGAAACCACGTGTCGGTCACCCTTGACGAAAACACTTCCATGATGTGACATTTATCGTCATGGAAGTGGACACTTCCGTGATGATAATTTCAGTATTGTCATGGAACACTTCTACGACAGCACAGGTATGACTATCTTGATTCTGTCATAAAATTGTCACGGATGTACATGCATGACAGAAAACTTGACCTACTGTGACAAAGACGTATCATCATGGAAGTGTTTTTTTTGTAGTGATGCTGGATAGCGGTCGATGGGTGGAGTAATAGTAGTAGATGCATGCAGGAGTCGGTCTACTTGTCTCGGATGTGATGCCTATATACATGATCATTGCCATGAATCCTTCATAACTATTTGCATTTCTATCAATTGCCCAACAGTAATTTGTTTACCCACCGTATGTTCTGTGCTCGAGAGAGAAGCCTCTAGTGAAAACTATGGCCCCGGGTCAATATTTATCATATATTAAAATCCAAAAATACTTTGCTGCAATTTATTTACTTTTATTTTACTTTGCAATTTACTTTTTATCTATCACTATCAGAATTAATCCTTGCAAGTAACCATTGAGGGGATTGACAACCCTCTTATTTGGGTTGGGTGCAAGTGTTTGCTTTTGTGTGTATAGGTGCTGCTAACGAGGTTTTGTGTGGTTCTCCTACTGGATTGATAACCTTGGTTCTTAACTGAGGTAAATACTTATCTCTACTATACTGCATCATCCTCTACTCTTCGGGGAAATACCAACGCAGTCTACAAGTAGCAGGAAGAATTTCTGCGCCATTGCCGAGGAGACATTGCCAAAACTTATCAAGTACCTTCGCATAAACTATCATCCACTTGCACTTATTTTATTTGCCTTTTATTTGCATTTGCCTCTCGTTTTCATCTCCCCCACTTCTAAAACAATTTTACAAAAACACAAAAATATTTTCTTTGCTAGTTTGCTCGCTCGTTAGTTTGCTTCACTACTATGGCTTGTTCTTCGCTCATTACTTTTACCCCTGAAAATGAAGTGCTTAATTTGAAACAAAGGGGTGGAGAGAATTTAAAAGATGCTTGGTATAGGATTTGCGATGCTCAAAATAGATCAACTCGTAAGCAATCCACTACCGTTCTTCTTCGCAATTTTTATGTGGGAATTACTACTTGGTATAGATTTGTGATTGATACTATTACCGGAGGATATTTCTTGATGTGTCCCTCAATGGATGCTTTCAATGCTATGGGAAATCTAGTGGGATCACCACCTATCACTATTAATGAAATGGCATTAACTGTGGAACATGTTATGCAAAGGTTAGAAGCTATTGAAAATAAAATGTCTACTATCGAACATCTTGAGAATTTAGATAAAAAGGTCCATAATCACATTACTCAATTTGGTTCCAAGGTGGGAATTACATTGAAAACCCTAAAGGAAAAGGAGCGGATAATTAACGAAAAGATAGAACAAAGTCCCGCTAGAATCGATAAGCTAGAGGAAATTATTAATAATTTGGGTTCCTAGAACAAAGTCCCGCTTTTTCCTCCGTTAAAAATATTGATAGGACTCCTTCCAATAAAAATTGCAAGTTTATGTATGTTCCTAAGACTAAGGGTGCCACTTCTAGCAAGGGAAATGAGGATCTAAAAATGATTAGCGTGCACCCCAATTTCATTGATATAATAAAGGAACCTATCTATAAAAGCGAAATTCTTAATTTTGTGCCTAAGAGCGTGATGATAAGAAACCCCCATGTTAAAACTTCTAAAAAGAGTGGGTGTGTAATTGAGGATTTGGAAACCAAGGATGACAACACTTGAAGCTATGCATTATGCCTAGCTAGGGGCATAAAACAATAGCGCTTGTTGGGAGGCAACCCAATGAATAAAATAATTTTTTTGTTTTACCTTCTATTTTTGTGTGTTTACGCAATTGTAGCCTCTGTTATGATTGTGTTTTGATCTTTTAGTTAGTGTTTGTGCCAAGTAATGCCTTTGGGATGATTTGGATGATAGTATAATTGATGCTGTTTGAAAACAGAAACTTTTGCGTCCAGTGCTGGAATTTTGATTTTCTGCTGGAGCGTCAGAACCTTCTGAATTTTTTACACAATATTTATATATGAATTTACCACATTGTAAAAAAAATTAGAATTTTGGGAGTTACAAAAGTATGACTTTAATTCAGATCTTTACTAACTGTTCTGTTTTAGATAGATTCTGTTTTTGTTGCATGGTTTGCTTATTTTGATGAATCTATGGATCGTATCCGGGGGTATGAGTCATGGAGAAGTTGGAGTACAGTAGCATTATGCCAATATTAAATATGAATCAATTTACAACAGTACCTAAAGTTTAAGATTTGTTTGTTATACTAACGGATCTCACGAGGTTTCTGTTGAGTTTTGTGTGCTGAAGTTTTCAAGTTTTGGGTGAGACTACGATGGATAAAGGAATAAGGAGTGGCAAGAGCCTAAGCTTGGGGATGCCCAAGGCACCCCAACGTAATATTCAAGGAATACTCAAGCATCTAAGATTGGGGATGCCCTGGATGGCATCCCCTCTTTCGTCTACAATCTATCGGTAACTCACTTGGAGCTATATTTTTATTCATGACATAATATGTGTTTTACTTGGAGCGTCTTGTGCTATAGTTTGTTTGCTTTTGTTTGCTTTTTAGTTTGTCACAATCATCTTTGCTGAACACACCTTTTTGAGAGGGACACACATTATTCGTGATTTTTTAGAATACTCTATGTGCTTCACTTATATCTTTTGAGCTAGGCAGTTGCTCTAGTGCTTCACTTATGTCAGAGCCGGGACTCCGTGGATCTAAAGGTTCGAACACTGGGGGCGCACTAGTTCTTTCTCACCAAAGGTGACCACGGTGAGGCTACGACGAGAGCGCTACGTGGGAGCACGACAGGGGACACGACGATTACCCAGGTTCGGGCCACCTTGCGGTGTAAAACCCTACTCCTGCTTGTGGTTGGGATTGCTGTGGGCAAGAAGATGTTCTCGCATACAAGGTGGGAAGCAGAGGAATCGATCCTCTCTACAATGGCAGCTCTTCCCCTTTTATAGCCACCTTGGTCCTCTTCCCCCAAAAACTTTGGCGGGAAGGGTTGCCACACTTGGCGGGTTTTGAAAGGGGACAGGCGCTCAGTCTATCCTGACTAAAGGTGGTCTTCGCCTACAAAAGCTTGATCCATGATGTGCCGGTGGGCTCGGTGATGACCTCCACCCTGGGCGCCTTGCTATCTCGGTCTTCAATCACCAAACGGGTAGTCCTTAGGACTCGCTTTGGGGGTGGGCAGCTGGGGCTGCCCCCTTAGCACCAAAGAGGAAAGTTTCTCTATCCGCGCTCGCTGGCACGGCCTCTAGCGCCCTTCGTCGCTACGCATGTCACCCACGTGATGGGAACAGGACCACGCAGCCGACATCAGGCTTGGGTGGCCTTGGGCGGCCGCCCCGTGGGGCCGCCTCAGGAGGCAGCCTCACAAGACGGCCTCGCGAGGCCCCTGCTGCTGCCGCGGCTAAGTGCTGGCAGGTCGTGTCTTGAGGAGGGGTCCTCAGGAGGCCGGCACCTCGGGAGATGTCTTCGCTTTGTGGCGCCCTCAGATGGGCCGCGTCTTGGGCCTTTGCCAGGCGTCGTTTCCTGGGCCGCAGGCAGACGGGCCGGGGTACCCTGGTTCCCAATGGCCTAACAGTAGGCCCCGGGCCCGTGGCGCGCACGTTCCCGCCCGTTGGGAGTGAAACGGCGCGGGCCCTGACAGACTGCGAGGCCCAGGCTCGACGCGTGGCGCACGACAGGACGTGGGACGCCCCCACTTCCCCACTATGCCTCGGTAACCGCCCGCGCCTGCCATAAAGCCTGCCCGCGCAGGGCGCAGGCCATCATTGCTTCCTCGATTCCCGACGTCAAAGAAGGCGGGGCAACAGGGAGAGTGCCCCCAACGGGGATAAAGGGGGGGGGGGGGTGGGAGGTATAGGTCCTTCACCCATCTTCTTCCTCCACCCCTTCCCTTCTTCCGCTTCTTGTCCTTCCGGAGGCACCGTTGTGATGGCGAGGGGCAGAGGGCGAGCTCGCGCGTCCGCCGCTGCCATGAGGGTTCCACCCCGGGGCCGTGGGCGTCCCTCGGCAGTCACCGAAGCCGGCCCAAGTGCTCGTGGGAGGGCTAGCACCCGTGGCCGAGGCGGGTGTGGCGGGGCGGCCGCCCGTCCTCCCCAGGCGGGATTTTACATGGTGGAGGTGGCGCATGAGTTCATCGTGGGGATGCATCGCCGGCCTTGCAGCTGGCTCTGGCTCCCTGATTTCTTCACGAGAGCGATGGAGGGCCAGGAGCCCTTGGGGCTGTGGGTGCAAGTGGATGGCTGCTGCAACGGGCCTTCCTCGGTGGCGACGGAGTTCACCCCCGCTGGCTTCATGTTCCTGAAGTGGGGGTGGAAGTCCATTGCCCTCGCCTGCATCTTGAAGCGGGGGCATCTCCTTCAATTCAAGTACGATGGGGCCGCCACCCTTTTCGTGAAGTTCTTCGGGGCCTCCGGTGCCCGCCTGGAGTGATGCGTGGAGAGCGAGGACGACAGCGGCTCCGACTCCTCCGGCGGGAGCGACAGCGGCAGCAGCGGAGACTCCAGCAGCGGGGGTGAGGGCGGTGAAGGCTCCCTGCGCATTTAGAGCGAGGACGATGACTCCGATTAGGCGCAGGCGGCGCCCGTGTCGGATCTTGAAGGCGCGCCTTACTCCCCGTTGGCCCCTCTCTCTTTTGTTTCTATAATAGGCCGATGCAGCCCCTGATGGCGTGAAAAACAATGTCTTTTGTCTAAGTACTCTATGAATCGTTGTAATGCATGTTTCCTCATGAGTCTCTCTTGTGAAGCCTGTTTCCCTTTCCTTGTTTGCTTTGGTGCTCTATGTCGTCAGGACCCAGCCCCCGAGCGGGCTACAGCCGTCGCTGGTATGTCAGGTCGCGTTGCCTGGACAAGGCCAGGAGGTGTAGGGCACTGAGAGGCGGTAAGGACTCCTGAGGTGCGATGCTCAGGAAGTCCCCCTTTGATGTGCAAGTGGCTTGTACGGAGGAGAGAACATTAACACTCAGCGGGGTCGCAGGGAGAGGAAACTTGAGAGGCGCCAAGAGCGGCTCGTGAAGTGTTTTTGTACTTAGCTCTTTTGCGAGTGTCGCTTGCCGTGTCGCGGCTGCGGGGCGCGCCTCGCGAGGCTCTTGCTCGTGAGGTCCCTTGCTAGCATTTGGCAGAGACGGTCTCCGTAGGTTGGCTCGCGAGGCAGCGCTCGCGAGGCTCCCTGGGGGTTTATGAAGGCATCTTGTCGTGAGTCACCTCGCGAGGCCTCTGAGTGTATTATTCTTGCAACAACTTCATAATGATTTCATAAAGAATGGGGAGTGATGCGTGCTTGCTAGCTTGCTCGTGGCCGTCACACGAGGAGACGAGATACCAAAGACCTTGGTGAGGTGGCGTGCACGGGAGCAGGCCCGTGAGCCAGAGCTTGGTCACTTTGGGTTTTGCAGCGCTGCTGGGACTGACCCGAGCATAGGCACCGTGTCCAGCCCCTGCTCACGAGATGCGTAGGAGAAAGGTCACGAGTGTACACAGCTCCTGAGGCAAGCAACTTATCAACACGTAAGATATCTTAGGAAATAGAGCTTTACTGAAACATTGTAATAAGTTCATTACACAACCAAAAAGTGATGTGGCTGCCGTGTCCGGTACGGATCAGCGTGAGGTTGGTGCAGCCCGTGGGGCGCCCTCAGGTGATTGTTCCGCCAGCGCGGAGCATGGGGTTTTCACTAGGCGTGGGCATGATCGCGGTTCGATCGTTCCGCCAGCGCGGAGCATGGGCTTCCACTAAGACATGGGCGGGAGCTCTCGCGGGCCCATCAGGTTAATGCAATGAGAGGCTCCGGGGCGTGTACAGCCCCACTTCGTTCGTACGCATGAGGGTCACGGGTAGAACTTGTGGATGTGTTGGATGTTCCAGGCGTTAGGCACATGAACTCCGTCCTCCGTCTCCAGAGACATGAGCAACCCAGAAAGGGCCTTCCCACATGGGTGAGAGCTTGTGGAGTCCCTCTCTGGAGAGGATCCTTCTTAGGATGAGATCGCCGACTTCGAGGGTCCGTGGGCATATGTTGCGGCTATGATAGCGACGCAGAGCCTGCTGGTATCTGGCGGCGCGCGAGGCGGCCTGGCGACGTGCTTCTTGTCGGGGCCGGATTTTCGGGACATAATATCCCAGAAATTAACCCCTCGTGTCGTCACCAGCCCCAAGATCATTTTTACTGGTGGACACGTCCTTGATACAGATTACAAAGCAATTACAAGAATTGAATACAAGACCATAAAGGTCTAATGATACAACAATGATTTCTAACAGCGGATGATGGAAGCGGGTAGCGGATCTCCAATTCTGGTGGAAGCTCCAATCCCACGGGAAGGGCTGGCCGGGATAACTCCTATCTCGCGTGGCTACTATCTTAGGCTCCTAGTCCGCATGGACATCGTTGTAGTACTCCTTGTCGAAACCCTGACCTGGCCAATTAAATAGCCAGGGACAAGCCAGTGAGTACGTTTGAATGTACTCGCAAACATTATGAACAAAAGATATACCGAATGCATATGCTCATGATGGATTAATTTATATGCATATGCTGACTGAAAATTAAAGAATGGCATGATAAATATCAATATGGTGCGGATGAATAAGTATATTACTTTAGTAATAAACCAAGAAAATAAAATGGAGCATCGGGTGCTGGACCGCCCGAGAAATTCCAAGAAAAATGCCAAACGGGTGTCTAAAAGCGACGCCTCGAATGGTCTTGAAAAGAAATGGGTATCCAGGTGGACTAGCCATCCCAAGTGATACCCAGAAAAATATAAATGAGTATCTAGGTGGACTAGCCATCCCAAGTGATACGTAGAAAAATATAAATGAGTATCTAGGTGGACTAGCCATCCCAAGTGATACTCAGAAAGAAAATAAAACTGAGTATCCAGGTGGACTAGCCATCCCAAGTGATACTCAGAAAAGAAAATAAAACCGAGTATCCAGGTGGACTAGCCATCCCAAGTGATACTAAGAAAATAAGATAAAATTGAGTATCCAGGTGGACTAGCCATCCCAAGTGATACTCAGAAAAGAAAATAAAACAGAGTATCCAGGTGGACTAGCCATCCCATGTGATACTCAGAAAAGAAAATAAAACTGACTATCCAGGTGGACTAGCCATCCCAAGTGATACTCAGAAAAGAAAATAAAACCGAGTATCCAGGTGGACTAGCCATCCCAAGTGATACTCAGAAAAGAAAATAAAACCGAGTATCCAGGTGGACTAGCCATCCCAAGTGATACTCAGAAAAGAAAATAAAATCGAGTACCCAGGTGGACTAGCCATCCCAAGTGATACTCAGAAAAGAAAATAAAACCGAGTATCTAGGTGGACTAGCCATCCCAAGTGATACTCAGAAAAGAAAATAAAACCAAGTATCCAGGTGGTCTAGCCATCCCAAGTGATACTCAGAAAAGAAAATAAAACCGAGTATCCAGGTGGACTAACCATCCCAAGTGATACTCAGAAAAGAAAATAAAACCGAGTATCTAGGTGGACTAGCCATCCCAAGTGATACTCAGAATTTCACATAGAAGAACAGAGTCAGTCCACAATAATATTCATGATAATAATAATATTCATGCTGGCATCAGTGGTGATAATAATTATCCTGCAAAATAAATCATGCTCAATTTTAACTATTTCCTCCGAAGACCGACACTAAGACCGACACTTGACCAACCCAGAATGTAGTCCTTAACCGCGAACATGACTATTCAAATAGGTATAACTCTGCAGAGGGTGTACTCTTTACCCACAAGTAAAGGATTTCTTTAGCCAACACCGAGATGCTGACTAATTCCCATTACGGTCTTTGGGTTGAAAACACACCTGACCAGCACACACCAGATTAACTTCCCAGATGCCAGGAATCACCCAAAACATCGTTCAAGAAAAACTCTAAGACAGGGAGACCATCGTCTCGAATAGCATGGGATCACTATTTATAACGCGAGGATTACAAGGGGTGCCCCCCTCTCGGCCCAGCCGTATACACCCATGCCCCCTGACCCGATGACTGGCATTATAACCGGTACCTGGAAACCTTCATCGCGGCCTCTCTGTACGGTGTGTGCAGGGAAAGGGGTTAACAACTTACTGAACCGTACCCTACCTGTGGCAGGGACGAGTGGCAGCACGAAACAAGTATGGGGGTTACCGGTGACAAGACTCGATCTATGATCGACTTAGGAGGCTTATGTTTTCCTGCAGAAAATTGGCACAATATATTTCTCTCGGTAATACCCAACAGTGTCACCATCTGGCATGTCCCACATGCCATCACTGATCACCCTCGTCACAACGAGATTTCAGTCTCACGGTCACTTTTCTCTCGTGACTGATTCTTTCCTGCATGTTAGTTCCGGACTGACATAAACATTCGTAGCATGTGAGAACAATCAGCCTTACTCATATTTCATGTTTAAGTGAAGACAACAAAATATCAATGGATCATGCATGCAAAAATGGCAATATGCAACTTTATTCAAAATTATCATAATCATGATTCAAATATTCTAGCTAGCAAACTACCAAACATTCATCATATCAAGTGTCCAAGATGCTTGCCTTGAGTATGTGGAAGGGTTGTGTTCACTTCACGAATTTTGAAAAGAATCATTTCCCTCCTTTTCCTATTTTCAAAAATATGCAAAGCTCACATAAAAATCAAAACAGTACCAAAAACTGTTTCAAATATTTTTGATATAAATACTAAAATAAACTAGATGAAAAATAAGGAAGTTAGGAAAAAGAATCAATTCATTTGGAGTTATATTTTAAAAGTTAGAGGCAGTCAAAGTTCAGTCAAAATTCTGATTTTCATATAAACTATAAAAAGAAAACGTTTCGGTGAAGTTTACGCTTTCGGACAGGGAAAACGTACTGTTGGAAATGCGCTTCCACTAAAACACCGCGCTGTGACTTATGGGTCACTGACGGTGGGTCCCGTCGGGCCCACCAGTCAGGTTTGACCCGGTCAATCTGGTCGCCTCCCTCCTTTGTCCGAACGGAGCGCGGCCTCTGGCGGTCCGCGCTGGTGGACGGTGGTGCTGCTCGATGAACTGAGCATGCGATCGTGCTCCACTCATCGAGACGATCCTGGAGAGCCACGCCTTGGCCACCGGAGGTCCCGGCATCGCCGGCGACGAGCATCCCAACGGACGACGGCGTCAGGTAAGAAGGGGATTTCGCCTATGATCGATCCCGAGCCAAATTGAGCATCGCAACGGCTTCGCGATGAGCAGAAGAGGCTCCTGATGAGAGAGTTTTGGTGGGGAGGCTGTGGTTGCGACGGATTCAACCAGGGAGCCACGGCGGTGGTGGTTGCCGGAGACGATGAGGACGACCAACTCCGGTCATGATGCTGCTCTGGGTTGCTACACAGGGGGAGGAGGGATGCGGTGCTGTCGGGGATGAGCTCGTGGTGGCCTTTTATAGGCAGGGAAGGTCGGTTCCATGGGTACCCGAGGATAGACGCGGCGGCGGCGGCCATTACTGCGCCGGCAAGGTGGTTGTGGGCGGTGGCCGTGGTCGGTGGGGAGGCCGGTGCAACGGATGGGCTTGGGTAGGTGGTGGTTAAGGCTGGGGACGAGCTGGCGCCTTCGGATAGGTCCAGGTGCAGCGGGCGGTGACGTGCCCATGTGGACGACGGTGGTGGCGACTCTGGACGGTGATGGTCGGCGCCAACGGCCAGGAAAGGATGTCGGCAAGCCTCGAGGTTGATCCGGTGATCCAGGGAAGGACCAGGACGAGAGGGGAAAGCAGCAGAGGGGCGGCAGGGCTCGGGCGTCGGCACAGCCATTGGCGCGCTCTGGCCATGCCCAGAGCATGCACGCCAGGTGCTTGACAAAATGCTAGAGGACCCAAGGGGGATTTGTTGCACCTGAAACTTTGTGTGGTGTTGATCCAATGTATGAAAGGAATGGTGGACATGTTAGTTTGGCCAGAGAAGCTAGTGCCACATGATGTTTCAGAGAGTTGAAATATTCTGTCATGGACTCAAGGTGTTCTACAAAATGCTAGGGGTATTTAGGTGATTTTGTTGGCTGTGAAGTTTACCAGAATTATGCTTCATTGTTTGATAGAGGAGGTGGTTGGGTTGGATGGACAAAATGATCAACTTGAAAGTGCAAGTTTTACCAGAATTCATTTCTAGACAGAAACTACAGGAGGTTATTTGGTGAACCAAAAAGAGGCAAATGGAGCTTATTTTCTGGACTTAAGAGTCTCTTAGGAAGGACTAGGTCTAGGAAAATTTTGGGAATTGTTTGAGCAACAGAAAATTAGGTTGTAGTTCAAAGCTAAGAATGGAACAAAATTGAAAAGAGGAGGATTTGCTCAAATTTCCCAAATGATCATGATGGATTTTTGCATAAAAGTGATCTATAGGCATCATATGACCTCTCCTAATTTTTGTGGAATTTTAGGGGAATTATTTAAAATAGTTGTAGTGCAACAGAAGCATTTCAATTATTGAAAATGCTATTAAAAGAATTATTTTGGGGCAAATTTTATTATGAAAATATTTCCTATTGTTATTTAAAATATAAATGAAATGATTTAAGAAAACTACCAAAGCCCACAATATTTTCCAAAAAAAATTATATGGAGGGAAGAATTTTAGAAAACAGAAAACAAAAAATATTCTGAAATTAATAAAAGACCTAGTATAATTCAAAATTTTATTTCTGGCCAAATTTTACTTAATAAAAATATGGTTAAATTTTTGGGGTGTTACACTTCTTCAAGGAGCAGCAGGTCGGCCTCTCGCGAGGCGTCCTGACGAGCCTCGTCGAAGGCAAGGACCCGCAGAGCGCCGTGCCTGAGCTCAGACAGGGGTACTACTTCGGCTCCGTAGACGAGGAAGAAGGGAGTCTCGCCTGTAGGCTTGGTTGCCGTTGTGCGGATGGACCACAGCACAGACTGCAGCTTGTCAAGCCAGCCCTTGCCACAGGCTTTGAGCCTTTTCTTGAAGCTTCTTGTCTTGAGGCCCTTGACGACCTCAGCGTTCGCACGCTCGGCCTGGCCGTTGCTTCATGGGTGCGCCACAGAGGCATAGCAGATCTGCGTGCCGAGACTGGCGCAGTATGACTTGAAGAGGCCGCTTGTGAACTAGGAGTCATTGTCGGTGATGATGCGGTTGGGAATGCCAAAGCGGCTCACGAGGCCTTTGATGAACTTGACAGCAGAGCCTGCTGGAATGGTGCGCACGGGCTCGACCTCTGCCCACTTGGTGAACTTGTCAATGGTGACGTAGAGGTATCGGTAGCCGCCAGCTGCGCGAGGGAAGGGTCCCAAGATATCCAGCCCCCAGACCGCGAAGGGCCACGAGAGGGGAATCATCTGGAGGCCTTGCGCTGGCTAGTGGATTTGCTTGGCGTGGAATTGACAAGCTTCGCAGGATTGGACTAGCTCGGTGGCATCGTGGAGCGCGGTGGGCCAGTAGAAGCCGCTGCGGAACACCTTGCTGGCAAGGGTGCGTGACAAGGACTGGTGGCTCCAGTCTCCTCCATGGATGTCGGCGAGCAGCTCGCGCCCTTGTTCTTTAGAGATGCACTGCAGCGAGACGCCATTGGGGCACCTGCGGTACAGCTCGCCGTCTTGCAAGCAGTAAGCGGTGGCCTGGCGAGCCACGCGCTCTACTTTCGAGTCCTTCTCTGGAAGGGTGCAGTCCTTGAACTCCACGGCCCAGCTGTCCGCTTGGGGTTCGAGCGCCAGTAGCAGGCGGGCTCCTGAGGTTGGGCCACAATCTGGTGCGCCCATGGGTGGTGTGGGCGAGAGTGCCTCATGAAGCAGCGTGGTGCTCGCAGCTGGCGGAGTAGCTGATGGCCCGAGGAGCCTTTCCTCAAAGATGCAAGGGCCCTGGGGCTCGCAGTGAGATGCTCGCTTGGCGATGTTGTCGGCCTCTTGTTGCCGCCGCGAGGAATGTGCTGTAGCTCCAGGCCAAGGAAACGCTTCTCGAGTTTACGTACCTCTTCCAGGTAGGCGGCCATATGCTCGTCCTTGGGCTTGTAGCTTTTGTTGGAGAAGTTTACGAGGAGCTGTGAATCACCCTTGATGGTGAGGCGCTTGATGCCCAGGGCAGAGGCGGCCTTGAGGCCGGCGATGAGGCCCTCGTACTCTGCGATGATGTTGGAGACCTTGTCGTTGCGCTTGAAGCAGAGCTGGACAGCGTAGTAGAGCTTGTCTCCCGTTGGCGAGGTGAGCATGACGCCAGCCCCCGCGCCCTATCGGGAGAAGGCGCCATTGAAGTGCATGGACCATCCGCCAGGCGCTTCGTCCCCAGGCAAGAGCAATTCAGCCTCGCGAGGCTCCTCCTGGGGTGGGTCCATCCATTCTTCTACGAAGTCGGCCAGGGCTGCGCCCTTCATCACCCTTGTGGTGCAGAACTCCAGCTCGAAGGCCTGCAGCTTGATGTTCCACTCGGCGACGCGGCTAGCGGCGTTGCGGCTGCGTAGGACTTGCTCCAGGGGGTAAGATGAGATCACCTTGATGGGATGGCCCTGGAAGTAGTGGCGCAGCTTCCTGGAGGTGACGAGGATCGCAAGGAGGAGCTTCTGCTGGATGGGGTAGCGCTCGCGCGCATCTCGCAGCACCATGCAGGCGAAGTACATGGGGTGCTCGACGAGGCGGGTAGTTGTTGCAGCAGCTTGGTCTTCAGGGGGCCCGAGGGGCTCATGAGGCTCGGGAGGCTCGAGGGCGGCTCGTGAGGCGGCTCACTGGAGGCCTCCTGAGTCAAGGACGGCGCGGCCTCGGGAGGCGGTACGCCCAGGACCTCCTGAGGCGGGGCCTCAGCGGTTGACGGCGGCGCAACAGGCTTCTTCTGCATGATGATGCGCTCTTCTCAAACTGCCACCAGGGTTGCGCTGGCCGTCTGCGGAGTAGACGCCAAGTATAGGAGGAAGGGCTCGCGAGAGCGTGGTGCGACCATGATGGACGGGCTCGTAAGGTACCTCTTGAGGTCTTCAAAGGCAACGTCGGCCTCAGGAGTCCACTTGAAGGGGCCGGATCTCTTCATGAGCTTGAAGAACGGCAGGGCTCGCTCGCCGAATTTGGAGATGAATCGCCCAAGGGAGGCCATGCATCCCGCCAGGCGCTACATCTCCTTGAGGCTCTGGGGAGGTCGCATCCTCTCGATGGCCTTGATCTTCTCTGGATTGGCCTCGATGCCGCGGTGGGAGACTAGGAAGCCGAGCAGCTTGCCGGAGGGGACTCCGAAGACGCACTTGTCTGGGTTGAGCTTGAAGTTGACCTTGCGCAGATTGTCGAACGTCTCCTGGAGGTCTGCGAGGAGGGACCAGGCCTCGCGAGTCTTGACAACGATGTCATCGACATAGGCCTTGGCGTTTCTTCCCATCTGAGGTCCCAAGGCGATGTGCATCAGCCTCTGGAAGGTGGCTCCGGCACTCCGGAGGCCGAACGACATGTAGATGTAGCAGAATATGCCATAGGGGGTGATGAAGGCCGTCTTCTCCACGTCTTCGGTCACCATCTTGATCTGGTGGTAGCCTGAGAAGGCATCTAGGAAGCATAGCAACTTGCACCCGGCGGTGGAGTCCACAATCTGGTCGATGAGGGGCAGCGGAAAGGGTTCTTGAGGGCAGAACTTGTTGAGGCTCCTTGCCGCACTTCTTGGGCACCACGACGGGGTTGGCGAGCCATTCAGGGTGGCGCACCTCACGGATGACTCCAGCTTCTTGGAGCTTCTGAACTTCCTTGACGATGAAATCTTGCTTCTCTGGCGCCTGGCGCCGTGCCTTCTATTTCACGGGGCGTGCGTTGGGGCACACCGCTAAGTGGTGCTCGATCACCTCCCTCGGCACACTGGACAAATCAGATGCCATCCAGGCGAACACATCTGAATTTGCCCGAAGGAAGGTGACGAGCGCGTCTTCCTATGCTGGGGAGAGGCCTGTGCCGATGGTGAAGGCAAGGCCTGAGCCGCTGCCGTCCACCAACACCTTCTTCATCTCGGCGCAGTCCTGAGAGAACAACTGCTTCTTCTTCGCGGGTGCGGCCTCGTGAGGCTCGGGGGCACCCTCGTCGGCAGGGTAGGCAGTGGCGGCGGCCTTGTAGGCGCTCTCGAGGGAGTGGACTGCGTCCTTCTCGTCACAGCAGATGGTGATGATGCCACTGTAGCCTGGCATCTTGAGGACATTGTAGGCGTGGTGGGTCACCGCCATGAACTTGGAGAGAGCTTGGTAGCCCAGGATGGCGTTGTACGGCAGGCCGATGTGCGGCACGTCAAAGTCGATGAGCTCAATATGGTAGTTCTTGCGGGTGCCGAAGGTGACGGGGAGGCGCACTTGGCCCAGAGGAATGGTGGATGTTGGGGATATTTATCGGCATATAGACCTGGCAGGGTGATAACCCGGCCATAGAGCAGGCTCAGCAGGTCAACTCACTGCAGGGTCGAAGCACTCTTGGTGGGCCGGCTTGAGGAGGCCTAGCGGGAAAGGCTGGCTTAGGCAATGGGCCGGCTCACGAGGAAGATGAGTGGCGTGAAGGCCGTCTTGGAGAACAAGTTGGGAAGAATAGGAGACGGGTCAAAGGACGACCTGGACTCTCATGTAATCTAGGGTTCCACCTGTATATATAAAGGGGGAGCACCTATGCGGAAAAGACTAAGTTGCAATCTCTTGAAAGCTAGGTTAGCGAATCCACATCCTTGTAATCGAGAACTACAGCAATATAATCAAGCAGGACGTAGGCTTTTACCTCCACCATTAGGGGCCGAACCAGGGTAACCCGGCGTACTCTCGATCCCGATCAACCCCGTTAAGCTTCCACACTTGTGCGATGGCCTCATCTCCAAGTCCTTCCACAAGGACATCTGCCGTGTCAAAACCACGACAGTTGGCGCCCACCGTGGGGCCGACGCACGGTGGAGTTGAGTTCTTAGCGGGATCTCTCCGAGGGTTCGGGAAGTACGCGGTTGGCATGATGACAAAGAGCCATCGCGGGAAACTCTACATCGATGATTCATACTGGGGCCCCGACGCCGACTCGATCGAGTATGGGTACCGGGTCCCCTTCGGCAAGATCGACACCTTCATCGGCGTGGTCGGCGAGCCGGCCGCCGGGTTGGAGAATATCACCGGCGTCAAGTCGGCGCACCGCGCTGGTCAGAACCAGGTGAGACCCGGCCCGCGTCAAGCCGGCCGAAACCATGTCTTCGTAGGTTTCACCCAAAGGGTGGCTTTGTCAGAGAACTCCCTGTCTGAAGATGATACGCTCATCCAATCTAACGTCGAGTCCTCGACGGGAGAAACCGATTCAATCCTTCCTCCGCATGATGGAGGGCTTGGGCACACGGATGACGTCTTTCCAGAGAGCCCTGGTCTGCCTCGCTTCGCGGCGGTATACATGGCGGGTAGGCAAGATCCGGTGCGTGACCCGGCCAATCCAACGGCGCGGCAGAACAACACCCTTGCCGGCTCAGGAGGAGCCGGCGCCTCGGCCATCGACTCTCAGAAAACCAGGTTTCAAGCACTCCCGGACTTGATGACCACGCTGGCAGCCCTGTTGACCGATTCGGTCACTGCGGAGAACGCAGCGGCGCGCAACACGGAGATCACGAAGTGTCGCGAGCAGATGGCCAAGATCCAAGAGGACATCAATGCGAAGAATGCCCGCATGGTGCAGGAGCAGGCCCGGATTGCCGCGGAGAGGCAGCGCCTGGATGAGGAGGCACATTACCTGAACTGCCAACAGGACGAGTCAGAGCTCGCCCACAGGAGGCGTCATCAGAGCCGGCTTCCGGCTAATCTCGAGCCGACTCAGCTGTTCACCACACCGCCAGCTCCGACGAACCCGGGGGCTGGAGTAATCCCCACGGGAGAGCCACCTTTGCAGCAGCCTGTTCAGCAGCGAGAGCCGGCCCGAGGTCGCATGCCAGATCAGCAACAGCAGCCGCCGTCTCACCGGTTCCTGACCCCAATTGGACACTACTCCAACCCGGTCGATAACGTGTTGGCTGCAACCCACAACTTGGCGGCTATTCCGATCGAGGGGGACGGCCCAATTCAGACCGAGGCCAGGAATGCCATTGCGATGCTCAAGACAGCAGTAGTGCAGCAAGCCAACTACTCGCATAGCCAGCATCGGCTTCACTCGACCCCTCATCAGAGCCGCACCAGGAGTTAGCACCCTGAGTCGCATGCGGTCTCCAGCAGCGCACACCACTGGAGAGCCGCCCAGCCACTGGCGGAGTAGCACCAGCCCAGGATCCCACAAGACATTGTGGACGCTGCTCGGATTCTACGAGCGTGGGAGGAAGAAAACGCGCGTGCAGGGCACAACCCGCCGGCGCACATCAACACGCCGGCGCAAGTCAACCCGCCACCGAATGTCAACCCGCCGGAAGTGCATCACCCACCCAACGCAACCCAGACAGATGGCTGACTTGGGGGCTCTTCGAGCTGCATGATCGGAACTCCCTGTTTGGTACCCGCGCTGCGAGAAGCGCGCATACCCCCTGATTTCAAAGGACCTCGCAAGGTTCCTAACTATACGGCGAATCTGGAGCCCACCGAGTGGATCGAGAGTTATGAGCTGGCGATGGACTTGTTGAGCGCAAGTGAGTCTGTGTGTGCGCGTTACCTACCTCTGATGTTGGAGGACCCTGCATGCACCTGGATGAAAAACCTACCGGCGAATTTTGTCAACAAATGGCAGGAACTGAAGGACCGCTTCATCAAGAATTTCCAGGGAACCTGTAAAAGGCCAACCACAATTGTTGATCTTGAGCGTTGTGTCCAGCGCAAGGATGAGTCGGCGCATCACTGGGCTCGCCGGGTTGCGGAGGTCATACATAGCTCAGACAGCATCTCGGCCGCACAAGCAGTGCTTGTTCTGGAACGAACATGCAAGTTTCAGCCCTTGGTCCAGAAGCTAGGGCGACTCAAGCGAAAGGTCCAAGACATGGGTGACCTCATGGATGTCTTCACCCAGTATGCGGAGTCAGATAACACCAAGGATCCGCTATCGAACAAGGAGAAATCCGATAAGGGGAAGAAAGCTGGCGGTAAGGGTCAGCAGCAGAACAATGGTAACGGGCAGAACAACAATGGTGGTAAACACAAGGGTTATGACGGCAGTTCCGATCTGGTGGCGAACACAAACACAGAGAACAAAGGTCAGTGCCAGAATGATGGTTCTAGGAGGCAGTCTGGTAATCGCCCTCTCACTTACGAGGAAGCTCTCAAGGCTCTTTGTCCGAAACACAGTTACAATGGTAAACCATCTAGTCACTCCTGGGAAAATTGCTATGTGATGCAAGAGTTTGCCAAGCGGGTCTTCCAGAATCATCATAACGGGGGCGGCAACGGCGGACAACCCGCCAACCAGGGACCCGGCTTCTCAGGGGCCGGCTTGCAAGGGCCCTTCGCCGGACCCGGTTTCCAAGGGAACAGTGGCCAAGGCGGCGGGTTTCAGGGGGCTAGTAATATTGAAGGCGGCAATCAGCGAAACAACCAGGGAGGTTAGCACCAAGCTGGTGCGGCAGGGTTTCAAAGTAATCCAAAATAGTTATATAGTTGACAGTATCATGTTTTCACCACCAGTACATGCAAACGGGATCGGAAGGTGCAACGACGAGCCGCCCATGTAGTTGAGCCGACAACCCCTTATTATCTCAACTGGTCGGAACAGCCGGTCACCTGGAGCAGGGCGGATCATCCTGTCCTCCTCGATCACCCTGGCCACCTGGCCTTGGTGGTTGCGACACAAGTCAGCGGTTATACACTGACTAAGGTGCTCATGGACGGAGGCAGCAGCATCAATATTCTGTATTATGACACGTTCAGGCGGATGAATCTGTCCGATAAGCAGTTGACTCCGTCCTCTACAGTCTTTCACGACATTGTTCCTGGCAAGTCAGCCTATCCCATGGGAAGAATCTCCCTAGAGGTGGCCTTTGGCTCAGAGGATAACTGGCGTTCTGAGTTTCTGTCCTTCGAGGTGGTTAAGCTTAAGAGCCCATACCATGCCTTATTTGGCCGTCCGGCTTATGCGCGGTTCATGGCACGGCCGTGCTACATTTACTTGAAAATGAAAATGCCAAGACCAAGGGGAACCATCACAGTGGAAGGCAACAGGAAGATTGCACTCGAGTGCGAGGAAGGAGACGCAGCATATGCCGAGACGGCTTGCGCCGCGGAGGAGTTGCGGTACTATAAGGACAATGTTGACCCGTCTGATAGGACATCCCTGAAGAAGCCCACCAAGGAGTCAGACCCTCTGCTCATGTTTAAGTCGGCCAGAGACACAAAGCAAGTTGATTTCACCCCAGGCAATTCTTCTGAGCAGTTCACCATAGGGGCAAACATGGATCCTAAATAGGAAAGCACGCTCATCGAGTTCATCCATGAGAACCGGGACATCTTTGCATGGAAACCTTCTGACATGCCAGGTGTACCGAGAGAACTCGCTGAGCACTCCCTTAATGTGGATCCCAAGTTCAAGCCAGTATCTCTGTCGCTTTAATGAGGAAAGGCGGAAAGCTATTGGTGAAGAAGTGGCCCGGCTTCTAGCTGCCGGGTTCATCGTAGAAGTCTTCCATCCTGAATGGTTAGCTAACCCAGTGCTTGTTCTGAAGAAAAACGGGACTTGGTGGATGTGTGTTGATTACACAGACCTGAATAAAGCTTGTCCTAGTGACCCCTTTGCCTTGCCCCGTATTGACCAGATCATTGATGCCACGGCTGGTTGTGAGAGTTTATGCTTCCTGGATACTTACTCTGGCTATCATCAGATCAAAATGATGCTGGAAGACCAGGAAAGGACGGCTTTCATCAAGCCTTTTGGGGCTTTCTGTTATACAACCATGCCATTTGGTCTGAAGTGTGCACAGGCAACTTACCAGCGTTGTGTCCAAAGCTGCTTTCATAAAAAGATAGGGCGGAACGTTCATGCTTATGTTGATGATATTGTGGTTAAGTCCTGGAAGAAAGAAACCTTGTTGGAGGATCTCAAGGAAACGTCTGACAATCTCCGTGTCTACCAGATGAAGCTTAACCCGGAGAAGTGCGTTTTTCGTGTCCCTGCAGGAAAACTTCTGGGATTTCTTGTTTCCGAGCGTGGCATTGAGGCTAACCCAGAAAAGATCAAAGCAATCACGACCCTGGCTAAGCTGGCCAATCTAAATGCCGTGCAGAAGCTGGCTGGGCGGGTTGCGGCACTGAGCCGATTCATAAGCTGGCTTGGCGAGAAGGCAATTCTGTTGTACCAATTGCTTAAGAAATCGGACAACTTCGTCTGGAGTGATGCTGCAGATCAGGCTTTTGAGGCCCTCAAGAAGCAGTTGTCGGAGCCGCCAGTCCTTGCTGCTCCTCGCGAGAAGGAGCCGATGTTGCTATATATTGCTGCCAATAACAAGGCTGTAAGCGTGGCAGTCGTGGTAGAGCGCAAGGAGGACGGCAAGGAATATCTAGTCCAGCACCCTGTGTATTATATCAGTGAGGTGTTAACCGAGTCCAAGCAGCGATATCCACATTGGTAGAAACTGGTCTATGGAGTATTTATGGCTAGCCGCAAGCTGAAGCATTACTTCCATGAACATCCGATCACTGTGGTCAGCTTAGCACCTCTGGGGGACATAATCCAGAACCGGGAGGCGACAGGCCGGGTTGCTAAGTGGGCCATCGAGCTTGATCTGCATCATCGCAAATACGTGCCCCGCACAGCAATCAAATCTCAGGCATTGGTGGATTTCATTAATGATTGGACAGAGTTGCAGGCTCCCAAAGAGAAGACCGACACAACATACTGGTCCATACACTTTGACGGCTCAAGGCAGCTCGAAGGCTCGGGGGCTGGAGTTGTGATTACTTCCCCCCGAGGAGACAAGTTTTGTTATGTTTTGAGACTCATGTTTCCCTGTACTAACAATGCAGCAGAATATGAGGCCTTGCTTCATGGGCTTCGGATGGCCAAGGAGATGAACCTGAGCCGGGTCAGGTGTTTGGGCAACTCAGACTTGGTGGCCCAGTGATGTCTACTACACAACTTATTCTTGTAGACTCGTGTTGGGCCTCCAAGCGCAGAGTTTTGTAGGACAGTAGCAATTTTCCCTCAAGTGGATGACCTAAGGTTTATCAATCCGTGGGAGGCGTAGGTTGAAGATGGTATCTCTCAAACAACCCTGCAACCAAATACAAGAAATCTCTTGTGTCCCCAACACACCCAATACAATAGTAAATTCTATAGGTGCACTAGTTCGGCAAAGAGATGGTGATAAAAGTGTAGTATGGATAGTAGATATAGGTTTTTGTAATCTGAAAATATAAAAACAGCAAGGTAGAAAGTAACGAAAGTGAGCATTAACGGTATTGCAATGCTTAGAAACAAGGCCTAGGGTTCATACTTTCACTAGTGCAATCTCTCAACAATGCTAACATAATTGGATCATATAACCATCCCTCAACGTGCGATAAAGAATCACTCCCAAGTTCCTATTAGCGGAGAACATAAGATAGAAATTGTTTGCAGGGTACGAAACCACCTCAAAGTTATCCTTTTCGATCGATCTATTGAGCTATTCCTATAAGTGTCACAAATAGCCTTAGAGTTCATACTAAAATAACAGGATATGACACACATCAACCAACTCTAATGTCACCTAGATACTCCAATGTCACCACAAGTAACCGCGAGTTGATTATACGATATGTATCAAACAAAGAACTCCAAGGAGCACCCCAAAGTTTCTATCAGAAAAAAGATAATGAAAACGTGCATCAACCCCTATGCATAGATTACCCCAATGTCACCTCGGGAATCCACGAGTTGAGTGCCAAAACATACATCAAGTGAATCAATATAATACCCCATTGTCACCACGGGTATTCATATGCAAGGCATACATCAAGTGTTCTCAAATCTGAATATTCAATCCGACAATAACGAAACCTCAAAGGGAAAAGATTCGATTCATCACAACAAGGATAGAGAGGGAAGAAACACCATATGATCCAACTATATTAACAAAGCTCGTAATACATCAAGATCGTGCCAAATCAAGAACATGAGAGAGAGAGATCAAACACATAGCTACTGGTACAAACCCTCAGCCCCGAGGGTGAACTACTCCCACCTCGTCATGGAGACCGCCGGGATGATGAAGATGATCTCCGGTGATGATTCCCCCCTCTGGCAGGGTGCCGGAAAAGGGCTGTAGATTAGATCATGGAGGTACAGAGGCTTGCGGTGGCGTAAAAACTCATCTAGGTTAACTTTCAGGGGTTTCTGAATATATATATATATGATTTTTTGGCGTTGGAACCATGCGAAGAAGGGCCACAGGGGGCCCACGAGGCACCAGGGCATGCCTGGGGGGGTGGCGCGCCCTGGTGGCTCGTGGGGCCCCTGTGGGTCTTCTGGCCACCTCCCGAAGCTTCTAGTGTCTCTTATGTGCCAGAAAAAATCGTCAAAAATTTCGCTGCATTTGGACTTCATTTGATATGGATTTTCTGGAAAACCAAAAACAAGCAGAAAACAACAACTGGCACTGGGCACTAGGTCAATATGTTAGTCCATGAAAATCATATAAAATCCATATAAAAGTGCACCAAAATCATACAAAACTATAATAAACATGGCATGAATACTTCATAAATTATAGATACGTTGGAGACGTATCAGCATCCCCAAGCTTAATTTCTGCTCGTCCTCGAGTAGGTAAATGATAAAAGAAATAATTTATGAAGTGTGAATGCTAGCATAGTGCAAAAGTTTGATCAATGATAATTTCAATCACTTTTTCTAGCATCAATATATATCATAATCAGTAGCTCATCTCATAAAACTTCTCATGATCAAGTAGTAAGCTATTCACATGTTTAAAGTATAGGCAATAAACTTTCTTGAAAACTAACAAACTATGTTCTCAGTCATCAAACAATTGCAATTCATCTTATTTTCAGGAAGGGTCTATGTAAGAGCTTTGATCTAGCAAATTCCACATACTCAACCATCTTTTAGTCTTCCATGATTGCTGACACTCAAAGCATATTTTTAGAACAAACCGTTTCAGTCAAACACATAGGAAGATAGGGGCTTAATGTTTCGCCTCCCAACTTATTTATCTCAGGGATAATGTCAACAATAATAACTCATGATCACCTATATTCAACTGGATATATGTGCCTGGATCTTTTCCTACCACATGGTGCTTGCCAACTAAAGAATAAGTAGAGCGGAATAGGGATGAACATTAATGACTCTTGAATAAAAGTAAATACAGAAAAGTAAATACAGAAAAGTAAAAGATAGGCCCTTCGCAGAGGAAAGCAGAGGTTGTCATGCGCTTTTTGTTGTTGGATGCACAAGCTCTTAATGCAAAGGAACGTCACGTTATATTGCCCCTTGTGATAGCAACCTTTATTGTGCAGTCCGTCGCTTTTATTTCTTTACCATCACCAGTTCGTACAATGCTTATTTTCCCTTGCAATAAAAGATCATACATATTTTAGGAGGAATTTTTAGTGCCTTTTGCACCGATGACAACTTACTTGAAGGATCTTATTCAACCCATAGGTAGATATAGTGGACTCCCATGGCAAGAAACTGGGTTTAAGGGTTTTTGGATGCACAAGTAGTATCTCTACTTAGTAAGAATTTTTGGCTAGCAAAAGATCCTAAGCAAGCACCACATGTTAGAGGATCCATGACAATATAACTTCTATGTGAATATAAACAAACATAACTCATTACATTTTCTTCCTTGTCCAACGTCAACTACTTGATCAAGCTTGAAAATAATTAATGGGGGCTCACAATCATAGAAGATGTCCAAGATAGTATATTTATATGTGAATTTTCCCTTCCTTCAAAATTCTTTCATGAATTGTTCAAGTGACCAATGCTATGTTTGTTAATTTTCAATAAATTTTACAACTTATACTTCTTGTATGTGAAGTCACTACTCCCCATGGGGCAAGCATATGAATCATATAAATTTCAACTTTATGATATTCAATTCATTCAACAATTTACTCATAGGATATATGTGAAGAACGAGAGTAAATGACAAACTACTCCAAAAAGATATAAGTGAAGACCAAATGAGTAGTTAAGTAAATAGGTAGCTATGTGAGGACTCTCTCTTATTTAAAAATTTCAGATCTTAAGTATTTTATTCAAACAGCAAAGAAAACAAAATAAAATGACATTCCAAGGATAGCACATATCATGTGAAGAAGCAAAAACTTAGGCTCAACCAAAACTGACCGATAGTTGTTGAAGAAGAAAGGTGGGATGCCTACCGGGGCATCCCCAAGCTTAGATGCTTGAGACTTCTTGAGATATTAATTTGGGATGCCTTGGGAATCCCCAAGCTTGAGCTCTTGTGTCTCCTTAATTCCCCTCATATCACGGTTTCTATAAATCTTAAAAACTTCATCCACACAAAACTCAACAAGAACTCGTGAGATAAGTTAGTATAAATCAACTCAAAACCTTAACATTCTCTACTGTAGAAAATTACAAAAATTATAATTAAACATTGCATACTAAATGCATCTTCATATTTAATACTCCTATTCACAAATAGAAACATTAAACACGCAAACATATGCAAACAATGCAACTATAACATCAATCTGCCAAAACAGAACAGTCTGTAAAAGGGGAATAAGAATCCATACTTCCCTAACTCCAAAATTCTGAAAAATTACCATGTGACAGAGAACTCATGCATGCTTACTGTGTAAAAATTTCAGATTTTTATCATGTTCTGACTATTCAGGAATATTCTGGACATAACAGAAAACTTTCTGTTTTCAAACAGCAACACATAAACTTGCAAACTGAGCATGGTAAAGGCTCTAATTGGCATTTTATTGAACTAAAAGATACAAAACATGATTATTGATAACACCAAGAAAATATGAACAGAATAAAATGATGCTCCAAGCAAAACTCATATTATGTGACGAATAAAAATATAGCTCCAAGTGAGGTTACCGATAGTGTTGAAGACGAAAGAGGGGATGCCTTCCGGGGCATCCCCAAGCTTAGACGCTTGAGTCTTCCTTGAGTATTACCTTGTGGTGCCTTGGGAATCCCCAAGCTTAGGGTCTTGCCACTCCTTATTCTCCTCATATCGATATCTCACCCAAAACTTGAAAACTTCAATCACACAAAACTTAACGGAACTTCGTGAGATAGGTTAGTCTGATAAAAATAAATCATCCACATAGGTACTGTCAAGACAAGATTCATAATTGTTCCCAAATAATTCCTACTGTATTCTATCATTTCCACAATTTATATTACTCAATATAAGCTATGGAAACACTAAAACAAGCAAACTATGCATCAAAAATAGAATCTGTCAAAAACAGAACAGTGTGTAGTAAGTGATTTAAAAACCATACTTCTGTACTTCCAAAAATTCTGAAAAATTAGGACAACATAAACAATTTGTAACCCAATACTGTGTAAAAATTTCAGAATTTTCTCACGCACAGTACAGAATAGAAATTCCAGCACTGGACGTAAAAGTTTCTGTTTTTGCACTGAATGAAATCAACAAGCATCCACACTATCCCAAAGGCATTGCTTGGCACATTATTGAAAGAAAACATATAAAACATGATTACTACAGTAGATTAATCATGTGAACATACAAAAACAGTAGGTATAAATATTGGGTTGTCTCCCAACAAGCGCTTTTCTTTAATGCCTTTTTAGCTAGGCATGATGATTTCAATGATGCTCACATAAAAGTAAAGAATTGAAACACAAAGAGAGCATCATGAAGCATATGACTAGCACATTTAAGCCTAACCCACTTCCTATGCATAGGGATTTTGTGAGCAAATATTTTATGGGAGCAAGAATCAACTAGCATAGGAAGGCAAAACAAGCATAACTTCAAAACTTTCAACACATAGAGAGGAAACTTGATATTATTGCAACACCTACAACCATATGATCCTCTCTCATAATAATTTTCAGTAGCATCATGAATGAATTCAACAATATAGCTATCATATAAAGCATTCTTTTCATGATCCACAAGCGTAGAAATTTTATTACTCTCCACATAAGCAATTTTCTTCTCATTCATAATAGTGGGAGCAAACTCAACAAAATAACTATCATGAGATACTTGATTGGCATAATCCATTTGAGCATTAAAATCATGATGACAAGTTTCATGGTTATTATTATTCTTTATAGCATACATGTCATCACAATAATCATCATAGATATCACCTTTGTTGTCATAATCAATTGAAACTTCTTTCAAAATAAATTCATGACCTCTACAAGTCCACTTTTATCAATATAATCATCATAAATAGGAGGCATGCTATCATCATAATAAATTTTCTCATCAAAACTTGGGGGACTAAAAATATCATCTTCATCAAACATAGCATCCCCAAGCTTATGGCTATGCATATCATTAGCATCATGGATATTCAAAGAATTCATACTAATTTCATTGCAATCATGCTCATCATTCAAAGATTTTATGCCAAACATTTTATTGAATTCTTCTTCTATCAATTGAGCATAATTGTCCGATCCATCACTTTCACGAAAGACATGATAAAGATGAAGAATATGAGGCAACCACAATTCCATTTTTTAGTTTTCTTTTATAAGCCAAACTAGTGATAAAACAAGAAACTAAAAGATTCGATTGCAAGATCTAAAGATATACCTTCAAGCACTCACCTCCCCGGCAACGGCGCCAGAAAAGATCTTGATGTCTACTACACAACTTATTCTTGTAGACTCGTGTTGGGCCTCCAAGCGCAGAGTTTTGTAGGACAGTAGAAATTTTCCCTCAAGTGGATGACCTAAGGTTTATCAATCCGTGGGAGGTATAGGTTGAAGATGGTATCTCTCAAACAACCCTGCAACCAAATACAAGAAATCTCTTGTATCCCCAACACACCCAATATAATAGTAAATTGTATAGGTGAACTAGTTCGGCGAAGAGATGGTGATAAAAGTGTAGTATGGATAGTAGATATAGGTTTTTGTAATCTGAAAATATAAAAACAGCAAGGTAGCAAGTAACAAAAGTGAGCATAAACGGTATTGCAATGCTTAGAAACAAGGCCTAGGGTTCATACTTTCACTAGTGCAATCTCTCAACAATGCTAACATAATTGGATCATATAACCATCCCTCAACGTGCGATAAAGAATCACTCCCAAGTTCCTATTAGCGGAGAACATAAGATAGAAATTGTTTGTAGGGTACGAAACCACCTCAAAGTTATCCTTTCTGATCGATCTATTGAGCTATTCCTTGTAGGGTACGAAACACCATATGACACACATCAACCAACTCTAATGTCACCTAGATACTCCAATGTCACCACAGGTATCCGCGAGTTGATTATACGATATGCATCAAACAACTTCATAATCATAATATTCAACCCACACAAAGAACTCCAAGGAGCACCGCAAAGTTTCTATCGGAAAAAAGATAATGAAAACGTGCATCAACCCCTATGCATAGATTACCCCAATGTCACCTCGGGAATCCGCGAGTTGTGTGCCAAAACATACATCAAGTGAATCAATATAATACCCCATTGTCACCACGGGTATTCATATGCAAGACATACATCAAGTGTTCTCAAATCTGAATATTCAATGCGACAATAACGAAACCTCAAAGGGAAAAGATTTGATTTATCACAACAAGGATAGAGAGGGAAGAAACACCATATGATCCAACTATATTAACAAAGCTGGCAATACATCAAGATCGTGCCAAATCAATAACATGAGAGAGAGATCAAACACATAGCTACTGGTACAAACCCTCAGCCCCGAGGGTGAACTACTCCCTCCTCGTCATGGAGACCGCCGGGATGATGAAGTGGCCACCGGAGATGGTTCCCCCCTCTGACAGGGTGCCGAAAAAGGGCTGTAGATTAGATCGTGGAGGTACAGAGGCTTGCGGCGGCTTAAAAACTCATCTAGGTTAACTTTGGGGGTTTCTGAATATATATGATTTTTTGGCGTTGGAATCACGCGAAGAAGGGCCACAGGGGGCCCACGAGGCACCAGGGCGCGCCTGGGGGGGGGGGGGGGTGGCGCGCCCTGGTGGCTCGTGGGGCCTCTATGGGTATTCTGGCCACCTCCCGAAGCTTCTAGTGTCTCTTATGTTCCAGAAAAAATCGTCAAAAAGTTTCGCTTCATTTGATATGGATTTTCTGAAAAACCAAAAACAAGCAGAAAACAGCAACTGGCACTGGGCACTAGGTCAATATGTTAGTCCATGAAAATCATATAAAATCCATATAAAAGTGCACCAAAATCATACAAAACTATAATAAACATGGCATGAATACTTCATAAATTATAGATACGTTGGAGACGTATCACCCAACAGGTTTCTGGTACATGGAATTCCAAGGATCCCCTTATGGCGGTTTATCGGCATACGGTCACAAATATTGGTGGACACTTGAAAGGTTATCAAGTTGACCATATTGATCGCCGGCAGAATGAGGTGGCAGACGCACTCTCTCGCTTGGGTTCTCAGCGCAAGCCGGTGCCACCCAATGTGTTCCTGGACATTTTGCACAACCCATCTGTCAAGTTATCAACAGAGGAGGACTTGGCTATTCCTGACTCGGAGGCAGCTCTAGTGGCTGCTATTCACGCTATCCCTGATTGGACAGTCCCCTACTTGGCTTATCTAAGCCGGGGAGAACTGCCAACAGAGGAAATCCTTGCTCGGCAGATCATCAGACGATCCAAGTCTATGACTATTGTCAATGGCGAGTTGCACCGACGAAGCATCACTGGTGTTTTTCAGCGTTGTGTTTCACCTGAAGAAGGCCGTGCAATTCTCAATGAGATTCATTCCGATGACTGTGGACACCATGCCGGCTCAAGATCACTAGTCGCGAAGGCTTTTCGGCACGGTTTTTACTGGCTCACAGCTCATGCTGATGCAGAGGATATTGTACGCAAGTGTGATGGTTGCCAGAAATATGCTCGCCAGACTCACGTGCCGGCTCAAGAGTTGAGGATGATTGTAGGATCGAAAGTATGTCTAGAGGGGGGTGATTAGACTACTTGACCAAATAAAACCTAACCTTTTCCCAATTTCAGTTGTGGGCAGATTTTAGCAATAGTACATGTCAAGCATCACCCTACACATGCAATTCTAAGAGTATAGCAGCGGAATGTAAGCAATTGCATATGTATGTAAAGGAGGGATTGGAGATTTCAAATGCAATGAAGACACGGTGGTTTTTGGCATGGTTCCGATAGGTGGTGCTATCGTACGTCCACGTTGATGGAGACTTCAACCCACGAAGGGTAACGGCTACGCGAGTCCACGGAGGGCTCCACCAACGAAGGGTCCACGAAGAAGCAACCTTGTCTATTCCACCATGGCTTACGTCCACGAAGGACTAGCCTCACTCGGGGTAGATCTTCACGAAGTAGGCGATCTCCTTGCCCTTACAAACTCTTGGTTCAACTCCACATCTGGTTGGAGGCTCCCAAGTGACACCTAACCAATCTAGGAGACACCACTCTCCAAAAGGTAATAGACGGTGTGTTGTTGATGAACTCCTTGCTCTTGTGCTTCAAATGATAGTCTTCGCAGCACTCAAACAACTCCTCACAGATTTGGCTATGGTGGAAGAAGGATTTGAGTGGAAAGCAACTTGGGAAAGGCTAGAGATCAAGGTTCAAATGGTAGGAATGAAATATCTTGATCTCAACACATGAGTAGGTGGTTCTCTCTCAAAAAATGAATGGTGGAAGTGTAGGCACGTTCTGATGGCTCTCCTCACTAAGAAGGTGTGGTGGAGGGGTATATATAGCCTCCACACAAAATCCAACCGTTACACACTTTTGACCCAACTCGGTGGCACCGAAACGATCATCTCGGTAGCACCGAACTGTGTAAAAGATATGAATGTTAGGAATCTCAGTGGGACCGATACGAACAACTCGGATGGACCGAAGTGCAATGGCTTAGGGCAAACCTCATCTCGGTGGCACCGATTGCATCAACTCGGTTGGACCAAAGTGAAGCAATAAGGCAACAGAGACTTGGCAAGCCATCTCGGTGAGACCGATTTGCAAACTCGGTGAGACCGAAGTAAATGCAAACGATTATAGAGAGTTGGCAAGGCCATCTCGGTGGGACCGAGATCCATTTCGGTGGATCCGATTTGTTAGGGTTTGGCAGTGGCTAAGTCTTGGATCAACTCGGTGGGGCCGGATAGGAAAAATGGGTGGGGCCGAGTTGGACCTTAGGTTTAGGACATATTTGGGTAGAGAGAGCGGTTGAGGGTTTAGGAATACTGTCACTAAGCACTTGAGCAAAAAGACCATTAAGCAACACCTCATCCCCTTTTAATAGTATTGGCTTTCCTATGGACTCAATGTGATCTTGGATCACTAAACCAAAAATGTAGAGTCTTGATCTTTTGCCAATCCTTGTCCTTAGCATTTTGAGGGGTCCACTTCTCTAGTCCATGCCATGCCAATCATTGAACATCCTGAAATCTTAATCTTGAATGGTCATTAGTTCAATGAGATATATGTTGTTATGAATTACCAAAACCACCAAGGGAGCAAATGTGCTTTCAATGATCCTGATAACTTGGCCTTTTGCGGTCTGGGGGCTTGACATGGTTGGACCCTTCAAACGTTCTAAGAACAAGCATACGCACCTACTGGTGGCTGTGGACAAGTTTACAAAGTGGGTCGAGGCAGAGCCGGTCAGCCATTGTGATGCTGCTACAACAGTCAAATTTTTGAAAAAGCTAATCTTTCATTTTGGCTATCCGCACAGTATAATTACAGACAATGGCACCAATCTTTCCAAGGGAGTCATGAAGCAGTTCTGTCAGTAGGAGCATATCCGACTTGATCTAGCATTAGTTGCACATCCTCAGTCTAATGGGCAGGCAGAAAGAGCCAATCAGGAATTGCTGTGTGGTATCAAACCCTAGCTCATGGTGCCTTTACAGCGCACGCCGGGTTGCTAGGAAGAAGAATTGCCTTCGGTGCTTTGGAGCATACGGACTACTCCCAACAGATCAACATGCTATATGCCGTTTTTCCTAGTCTATGGTGCAGAAGCTGTGCTTCCAAGCAATATTCGTCATGACTCCCCTCTTGTGGCGGCTTATGTGGAATCAGACAATGAGCAGGCTCGCCAAGACGCTCTTGATGCTCTGGAAGAAGAATGCGAACTTGCCGCATCCAGATCTGCAATTTATCAACAAGACCTACGTCGCTATCATAGCCGTAGAATTCGAAGCCGCACTTTTCAGGAAGGTGACTTAGTGCTCCGTCTGATACAAGACCAGATAGGCATGCATAAGCTTTCACCACCTTGGGAAGGGCCCTTTGTGGTCAGCAAGAATCTCAACAACGGGTCATATTACCTGATTGATATACGTGAGGCAAATAAATCACGTACCTCTGAGGAGGAAACAAGCCGGCTCTGGAACATTACCCAGCTCGGGTCATACTACACCTAAGTCATCGACTAGGTCATATCTTTGTACATACCTTTATCATGTATATACCTGTTTTCGATCAAATAAAATAACGACCAGCAGCACTGTGTAAAGGTGTTATTTCGCCTCAAAATTGTGTGTTGGATCTTTATTTGTTGATCTTGGTTACTTGGGGGCTTCCAACTCAATTGAGTTTAGCTTACAAAACCCTTTAACCCGGCAAGATGCCACAAAGTTGGTTAAACCTGCCTATTAGCAAGATGCTACTCCCTAAAAACGACCCGGCGTACCCCTGATGAGTCAATCACATAGGTGACCTTGAATTCATCAGAGTTAAAATGTTCGATTGGTTGTGTGAGAGACGGCTTTCAGAAAGCCAGGACAAAAAAACAGGCCAGCGTGCCAGCTTCAGGAAAGCATATTCCGGCTTGAGCTTTGTAACCCGGCGAGATGCCACAAAGTTGGTTAAACCTGCCTGTTAGCAAGATGCTACTCCCTAAAAACGACCTGGCGTACCCCTGATGAGTCAATCACATAGGTGACCCTGAATTCATCAGAGTTAAAATGTTCGATTGGTTGTGTGAGAGCCGGCTTTCAGAAAGCCAGGACAAACAAACAGGCCAGCGTGCCAGCTTCAGGAAAGCATATTCCGGCTTGAGCTTTGTAAGTCGGCCGTCTCAAGTTGTGTTTAGCAGCCAGCTTGTTACGATATGTTCTTTTTGTTGCACTCATCTCATCTCTGCATACATGCATACATTCATACATAGCATTTACTTTAGTTCACTTTGATATTCTTGATTCATTGCAAACAGTAACAAAGATTACTTGTTGTTTATGTGATTTCATCAGTCGCCCTTATATGCAATTGTTATTGTTTCAGCAGATTCACTCTTATTGTAAAAACTGGCTCTCGAAGCCCAAAAGTGGATTCACAGAAGCAAGGCATCCATAATATTTGTACAGGCAATACACAAGCTCAGTACACGATGGCACTGGCATCAGCAACAAGTGTTTCCCGCTACACTATTACAAGCCACCCATCAGCTGCGGCCATGCCAAGGATTTTTACAAGATCGGCCTCCAAAAGGATAAGCCGGCGTTTTATGTCGCCGGGTCAGAGCTGGCGCCAGCACCCGAGGAAGCACCATGTGCCGGCTCTTCGCGGCCGTTGTCATCCTCTGCCTCTTGACTTGATTTGTCGGTCGACCACTGGATTGAGCGTAACGCTTCAAATAGGGCATCGGTTGTTATCAGCGAGGAGGGGTCGACTTCAGGAGCGAAAGATGGCTTACGCATTCGGGTTAGGGCAACCGGCTCATGATTTGGCGTCTCCATCCGCTCATTCTCCATGGTGTAGCCGGCTTGGTACTTGGTCAGATCTGCTTCTTCGGCAATCTCGGTAGCTGCAACCCGGGTTTCTTTGATGCAGCGTTGAAAGTCCTTCTTGGTAAACGGCGAGTCGTCCATGTTGAACTCTGGGTATCCGCCCACAATCTGAGCCGGGTCGAGCTCTGGCACGTATGCCTTGGCACGAGCGAGCGCTGTTAGAGCCCCAGAGCGGCAGCATGCCTTCTTCCAGTCATCAAACCACCTGGGCACAACAGACAGCTCCTTCAACATGTCCGCAATCAGTTGTGGTGGTGATGTGGTGTTCTTTGCGGCCATGATGCATCGGGAGCCGCCTATGTACAGTTGTTCCACAAAGGTATATAATGCCTTCAATTTCACCAGTGGTTGCTGCACAAAAGTTTGATTCTTCCGAACTGCAAAAATAAGTATACATGATCAGTCAAGCTGGCTTAGCATATTTAAGTCGGAACTATTGTTGCATGGTGGTCTGTTTTGCTTACCGAAGATGGCCCGGCACATGGCGGTGATCTGGCCTTTTAGAGTCGCCAGTTCTTGAGTTACCGGCTCAAGTTTGGCTTCGGCCTCTTCAACTCGCACGGCTTGGGCGGCTCTTGCAGCTTCAGTTTCTTGCAAGGTGTTCCTCACAATGACCAAAGACTTATTGGCTTCAGCAACGGATTCTTCAGCTTCTTTGTGTAGTTTTTTCTTCTTCCTTGCTTCCTTTCGAAAGAAGAAAGCCTGGGCCTCTACTTGATCCAGCATATCCTGCAGAGCAGTCTGTTATACATCATATACGCATGACCCGAGCCGCCCTAAAGGACAACCCAGCACATGGGGGCTACATGTTTTCGAGCTTCTTAAACAAACAGCAAGGCAAAGTTCCATGCAGCTGCAGGCACTCTACATGGCACTTGGGGGCTAATGCATAAATTGATCTATCCTGTCAAGTTATGAAGACCCGCCCGTCATAAATGGCGAGCCGGCCTTTGGGGTCGCCGATTGTTGTTATGCTTACAAGTTTAATTTTGAAGTCACGGGTCATCATTCTATAATGACCCGGCCCTTGGGGGCTACATATATATATGGTTCATAAGAGGGTACAAATTACCTCATATTTCCTCTTCAGTGAGGTTATCATAGCAATTTTTGTGTCCTGGCTTTCAGACAGCCGGGTCAGCACTGCTTGGTGCAGGGAGCTGGCGTCTTGGTCTTCAAAGAAAGGAAAGTCAAGAGCCGTCTTCCCTTTATCCTTCGGGGCCGGTTCAGGCTTTGCAGGAACTTTGGTGAGAGCGGTAGAAGCTTCTGGTGTAGTTTGCTGTTCTTTGGTCACCATTACTTCATCCTGAGCCGGTGCCGCAGGCTGCTCTTCAGGCTGTTCCTCAGTTGGATGCTCTCTCTCCTGAACAGCAGGAGAGGGAGCACGAGCCGGGCTTGCGATGTCTTGAGGTGGCGGGCTGTTCTGGAACGCCGGCTCGTCTTGGGGGACTAAGGTGGCCTCCGTCTCTCCCTGAGGGCCTGTCTGAATGACCGGGTCAGATGACCCGGCTGGTGCTTTCTTCTTAATGGCCTTGGCACCGTACAAGGAACAAGGAGTTATTCGGTTAAAGGAAGAGGAATAAGAAACTGCTATGTCACAGGAATGATTACTTACCCAGCGTTGATGTTGAAAGCCGGCGCCTGAGTAGCGCTTGACTCGCCCGAGGAGGGGGACGTCTGGTATGGCGAGTCATTTAAATATAAGGGTTCTTTGAAGCAACCAGCTAGAGGAAAAGAGGGGGTTGGACTGAGAAGCACCTCTGCCCGTGCTCTATGGGATGGCGGCTCATTTGGAAGCCCGCCACTTAACTCGCCTTCACTGCTCCGGGTCTTCCTTTTGGAGGTCCCGGCTTGTTGTGTTTTCTTCAAAACAAATTGGGGATCCAAATGAGCGTCCTGGTGTGAAAAAGGGACCTTACGGACGGCAACCCGGGGTTTCCTTCGAACCTTGCGGATTACAGCCCGGGTTTTCTTCCGAATAGGTATTGGAGAGTCAGAGTCTGAAGAGATCAAAGTTACCTCTGGCTCGATGGTGTGGCTAATTTTAGCTTCATCCTGAAGAGAAGGGGTGTCAGCAAGTTGAGTAAAAAGACGGCCAAGCAAGTCGAGTTCTACCTCAGCTTCATTTTCTGCAGCCGCCTCATCAGCATCGGCCGGCTCATCTTCTTGTTCCACCGGAGTGGGGGCGGGTTGTCAAGGTTTCTTCTTTTTCCAAAAGCTATCATCTGCCTGCATTATGATGAGTCGGTAGCTACGAATGAGATGAAGAAGGCGAGTCAAGAACAACATAAGAAGGTGCAAGTACTTACTGAAGGCACAGGGTTGGTCAAGCAGAAGGGTGCTAGCCCGGTTTTGTTGCATTTCTCTTGAGGCTCTCCCAATAATCTTTTGGTGGCCTTATTGATTTCACCCACAGACAAATTAACTTGACTAAAGTGTTGCGCGTCAGCTGTCTCACCAGTATAATTACACATTAAGTCGCCCCTCTGGCTAAGGGGTTGGATTCGCCAGCTTATCCAGCACCGGGTCAGGTCGATCCCGGTGAGTCCGTTAGCAGTCAAGGCCCTTAACTTGGAATAAATAGGGGCAAATTGCTTACGTTCCTCTGCTGACGGCCAACCCGGAAAGGCAACTGTGGCGTTGAGCCGGTCCAGTCTGTAACCCGATAGGGGGTTTTCACCTTGAGGAGCAGTGTTTCTGCAATAAAACCAAGTCTTGTTCCAGCCCTTGGGATGACTCGCCAGCTTGGCCTCAGGAAAGGGACTATTTCTTCGCCTTTGAACAGAAATGCCACCAAGTTCTATACTAGGACCGTCGGTGAACTCGGTCTGATGGTTGATGTAGAAGAATTCTCGAAAGAGAAGGACAGTTGGCTCTGTCTGGAGGTATACTTCGTAGAAAACTTGAAACTGGCAGAGATTGGTGATTGAGTTTGGACCAAGATCCTGTAACCGGAGGTCGAAAAAGTTGAGAACATCACGGAAGAATTTTGACCCGGGCGGACGAAACCCCCTTTGAAGATGATCTGTAAAGACCACCACTTCGTCTTGCTTAGGCTGGGGGGGACTCTCTTCATCAGGCGCCCGCCAGCTAATTGTCTCTTGAGCCGGCAAGAGGCCTTGCCCCACGAGATCGTTCAACATGAGAGTTGAGACGTGGGATCTAACCCAGTTGCAGGCCTTGTCGGTCTTGGGAGCCATGAAGACAAGATTTCAACTACAAGGCAATAACGATAAGCCGGCATGTTAGGTTCATGAGAGGCAAGCCGTCAGGGAATTTGATGGTATAACCCGGCAAAATGATAAGACGCCCATGATTGCTAAAGGCCATGACCCGGATTTATGCAAGCCACCGAAAGCAGTGATAAGACGGCATGACGATGAGTCGGTGCTGGTGAGTCAGTGGTGCCCTGGGTTTTTCCTAAGTGTTGAGCTAGTTACAAACAAGAATCCAACGGAGCGGTTAGCATTACAGATCTGAAAATACTTCAAAAAATAAAGTTTAAAGACCTAAATATGGATGAATACGATAGCCCGTTTGTAATGGGGGTCTGAGGAAAGCAGTACAGAGATTTGGATGGCAAAAATGGCATCGCCGCAATACTAAAAGGGCCTGTTCAGGTGATTCCAGTGAATCTAGATCTACTGATGAGAGGAGATATGAAGATGGTCAAACCACGATGAACTACGCAGAGAATGGGGCGTTACAGATCTAAGGAGAGAAGGATTTGGGCGTACCTGTGCGTGGCGGAGATGGCCGGAGTGTTATGGATGAGCTCCGGCGGCGACTGGGGCGGCGGAGAGGACGCGTTCGAGGTGGTCGGAGAACCCGAAGGTGGCGGCGCTTCGAGCGTGAGAAGTGGCGGACGTGAGGAAGAAGACGAGCAAGAGGTGAAAACCGATAGTGGGGTGAGCTGCCCTCTTTATAGGCACGGTAAAATTGGAACGACAGGTACGGAGCCCCAGGCGGCGCAGTAATTTTCGGCTATGGGCTCCTCGATTTTCGCGCCTGACAAGACCATACAAACCCACTCAAAGATACGGCATGATGTCATCCCGGATTTTGCGGAAATAGATTGTGACGTCATGAGGAAAAGGAAATACAAAATGCTAAGTCTGAAGTCGAAGGAATGACCCGGCCATCTACTTAACCTGGGAAATCGAGCCGGTCAAAGACAGCATTCTAAAGGACTGGCTTGGGAAGCATTTGGGGAATATCTGCTAATGTTTGTTTTCCAGGGTGAAGTTTAACGTGAATGAATTCAAGTCAAACTGAGGGCTAATGTTGGGGATATTTATCGGCATATAGACCCGGCAGGGTGATAACCCGGCCATAGAGCAGGCTCAGCAGGTCAACTCACTGCAGGGTCGAAGGACTCTTGGTGGGCCGGCTTGAGGAGGCCTAGCGGGAAAGGCCGGCTTAGGCAATGGGCCGGCTCACGAGGAAGATGAGTGGCGTGAAAGCCATCTTGGAGAACAAGTAGGGAAGAATAGGAGACGGGTCAAAGGACGACCCGGACTCTCATGTAATCTAGGGTTCCACCTGTATATATAAAGGGGGAGCACCTATGCGGAAAAGACTAAGTTGCAATCTCTCAAAAGCTAGGTTAGCGAATCCACATCTTTGTAAGCGAGAACTACAGCAATATAATCAAGCAGGACGTAGGCTTTTACCTCCACCGTGAGGGGCCGAACCTGGGTAACCCGGCGTACTCTCGATCCCGATCAACCCCGTTAAGCTTCCACACTTTTGCGATGGCCTCATCTCCAAGTCCTTCCACAAGGACATCTGCTGTGTCAAAACTATGACAGTGGAGCCATCAGTCACTCTGGAGAAGGGCCTGGTCGGCATCAGCTGGTCGTAAGGCACTTGGAGCTGCTCGAAGGTCTCAATGGAGATCACATTGAGACCGGCACCTCTGTTGATGAGTGTCTTGGTGACGGCGACGTTGCAGATGGTGGGGGTGCACAGCATGGGGACCGTGCCCTTAGCGCTTGAAGACTTGGGTGATCGTTGGAGTCGAAGGTGATGGCGTATTGGGACCACTTGAGGGGGCGAGAAGCCTCAGGCCTCGGGAGGGCAGCGTTCACCTCGCGAGAGAACAACTTGAAGTGTCGGTTGGATGCAGGAGCCTGAGCTCCGCCTAGGATGCTGGCCACTCCGTGAGGTTCTTGGTAGCCCCCGGCGTCTTGGTCGAGATGGTTGCCATCATTCCGTCGTGGTGGCGGCGGCAGTGGTGGAAGGGCAGCATTGGCCTGAGGGTTGGCCTCACGAGGCTGGTCGCGCCAGGCGGCCTCGTGAGGCTGGTCGTGCCAGCCCTGGAGGAAGTTGCCGTTGTTGTTGCGGTCTCCCCAGCGGCCGCCGTTACGGCCACCTCCACGGCCGGTGCTACGGTCGTTGCGGTTGCTGTGGCGGCCAAGACGCTCGTCGTGAAGCAGCAGTCCTCAGTGCTGTGGGAGTGCGAGTTGTGGTAGGCGCAGAGAGGGGGCTGTCCCTCTTGGGCTCGTCGTGCTCGCGGCCGCGCTTCTGCTCGGGCTCCGCCGCGAGCACGGTAGGGCCTTTGTGCTTGGTGTCCTTGCTCTTGGCATTGGCGGTGTCGGGCGCCGCGTCGGGGTCGTTGTGGACGAAGAGGCAGCCTTCCTCGGCCTTGGTGCACTTGTCAGTGAGGTCGAATAGCTCGAGCACGAAATCAAGCTCATCATTGATGGCGATCTTCTCGCGCATCCGGATGTCTGTGACGCCGTTGGAGAACGCGAAGACGATGGCGGCCTTAGAGGCGCGCGGGATCTTGTTGCGCACTTGGCTGAAGCGCTGGATGTACTTGCGGAGGGTCTCGTCGGGGCGCTGGCACACATCGCGCAGGTCGTTGAGCATGAGGGAGCGCTCGTGCGTGCCCTTGAAGTTGGCGACGAATTGTTGGCAGAGCTCGTCCCACGAAGAGATGGACGCCTTGGGGAGGTTCATGAGCCAGGAGCGCGGGCCGTCCTTGAGGGCCATGGGGAACCAGTTCACCATGACCTTGTCATCGCCGTTCGCTGCCTCGATGCTCAGGGCATAGAGCTGTAGGAACTTTGCGGGGGTTGGGGGTGTCGTCGTAGCGTGGAGGCATGTCCGGCTTGAACTTGGTGGGCCATACCACACGGCGCAGATCACGGGTGAAGGCGCGGTGCGGTTCTGGCGATCGGCCACTGCAACTTCCTGGATGGTCCTGTCTTGGCGCTGGCATTGCTGCTCGAGGAGCACGTGTGCGTCAGGAGGCGCACGTCGGACGATCTGGCAGCTGGGCTCGCCGTGGTCTGGAGAGGACACACAACGGGATGGCTCACGCGCCCGTGCTCTGCGGTGGTGCCGGGCGTCCTCGCCGTGCAGAGGAGGCGGAGGGGGCGCATCGTGCGCCACGTCCCCGACGCGAGATGGCGGAGGACGGAGCGAGTGAGAAGGCACCGGGGTGTCGCCTGCGGCGTTGACGAGCTCGGTGATGCGGCCGAGCCAGGCGTCGTAGCCGGCGTCGGTGGGGCGGTAGCGCAGGAGCTTGCGCGCCATGAGCAGCGCGGCCTGTGGGGCCGGTGCATCACGGCGAGTGAGCGACAAGGCCATAGCAGTGTGGCTATCCGCCTGCACAGACGGGTGGAGGGAACAGGCCTGCTGTTCCCTCACAGCAGGGTCAGTAGCAGCGCCGGCGGCGCGACGTCGACGGTCGTCACGGGGGACGGGCTCCGTTTCGGCCACCCTGGCAGCTCAGCGCGCGTAGCACTCACGGCGAGCATCGGCCATGGTGGCGAGGAAGTGGAAAGAACTGAAGCGGCCCCCTACCTGGCGCGCCAAATGTTGGAGCCGGGACTCTGGGGATCTAAAGGTTCGAACACTGGGGGCGCACTAGTTCTTTCTCACCAAAGGTGACCACGGCGAGGCTACGGTGAGAGCGCTACGCGGGAGCACGACAGGGGACACGACAATTACCCAGGTTCGGTCCACCTTGCGGTGTAAACCCTACTCCTGCTTGTGGATGGGATTGCTGTGGGCAAGAAGATGTTCTCGCATACAAGGTGGGAAGCAGAAGAATCGATCCTCTCTACAATGGCAGCTCTGCCCCTTTTATAGCCGCCTTGGTCCTCTTCCCCCAAAAACTTAGGCGGGAAGGATTTCCACACTTCGCGGGTTTTGAAAGGGGACAGGCGCTCAGTCTATCCTGACTAAAGATGGTCTTCGCCTGCAAAAGCTTGATCCATGATGTGCCGGTGGGCTCGGTGATGACCTCCGCCCTGGGCGCCTTGCTGTCTCGGTCTTCTATCACCAAACGGGTAGTCCTTGGGACTCGCTTTGGGGGTGGGCAGCTGGGGCTGCCCCCTTAGCACCAAAGAGGAAAGCTTCTCTATCCGCGCCCGCTGGCACGGCCTCTGCCGCCCTTTGTCACTACGCACATCACCCACGTGATGGCCACAGGACCGCGCAGCCGACGTCAGGCTCGGGTGGCCTCGGGCGGCCGCCTCAGGGGGCCGCCTCGGGAGGCAGCCTCGCGAGAGGGCCTCGCGAGGCCCCTGCTGCTGCCGCGGCTAAGTGCTGGCAAGTTGTGTCTTGAGGAGGGGTCCTCAGGAGGCCAGCGCCTCTGGAGATGTCTTCGCTTCGTGGCGCCCTCAGATGGGCCGCGTCTTGGGCCTTCGCCAGGTGTCGTTTCCTGGGCCGTAGGCAGACGGGCCGGGGTACCCTGGTTCCCAATGGCCCAACAACTTATATCTTTTAGAGCAGAGCAGTGGTTATATTTTAAATAAATAGTTGCACTCTCATGCTTCACTTATATCTTTTTGAGAGTCTAATAAATAGCAATGGTAATATGCACGGGTTATGAATTTGGTCCTAATATGATAGGTATTCAAGAGGGATAGAATAAAAACTTTCATGTAGATCACTGAATATGATAAGTTTGATTCCTTGCAATAGTTTTGCGATATTAAGATGGTAATATGTGGGAGGTGCTAGTAGATAATTGTGGTTTAGTAAGAATATTGGTGTTAAGGTTTGTGATTCCCGAAGCATGCACGTATGATCTGTCGTTATGCTAAGAAGTTGGAGCATGATTTATTATTGATTGTCTTCCTTTGCGTGGCGGTCGGGGGAGCGCGATGGTTAACTCCTACCAACCTCCCCCCTAGGGGCATGCGTAGTAGTACTTTGCTTTGAGAGCTAATAAACTTTCGCAATAAGTATGTGAGTTCTTTATGACTAATGTGAGTCCATGGATTATAAGCACTCTCACCTTTCCGCAATTTGCTAGCCTCTTCGGTACCGTGCATTACCCTTTCTCACATCGAGAGTCGGTGCAAACTTCGCCGGTGCATCCAAACCCCGTGATATGATACACTCTATCACACATAAGCCTCCTTATATCTTCCTCAAAACAGCCACCATACCTACCTATCATGGCATTTCCATAGCCATTCCGAGATATATTGCCATGCAACTTCCACCGTTCCATTTTTATGACACACATCATCATTGTCATATTGCTTTGCATGATCATATAGCTGACATAGTATTTGTGGCTCAGCCACCGTTCATCATTTTTATACATCTTACGCTAGTATCATTGCACATCCTGGTACACTGCCAGAGGCATTCATATAGAGTCATATTTGTTCTAGTTTCGAGTTGTAATTTTGAGTTGTAAGTAAATAGAAGTATGATGATCATCATTATTAGAGCATTGTCCCAGTGAGGAAATAGATAAAAGAAAAAAAGGCCAAAAAGAGCCCACAAAAAAAATGAGAGAAAAAGAGAGAAGGGGTAGTGTTACTATCCTTTTCGATACTTGTGCTTCAAAGTAGCACCATGTTTTTCATATAGAGAGTCTCCTATTTTGTCACTTTGATATACTAGTGGGAATTAATCCTTGCAAGTAACTGCTAAGGGGATTGACAACCCTCTTATTTGCGTTGGGTGCAAGTGTTTGCTTTTGTGTGTGTAGGTGCTGCTAACGAGGTTTTGTGTGGTTCACCTACTGGATTGATAACCTTGGTTCTTAACTGAGGGAAATACTTATCTCTACTATACTGCATCATCCTCTCCTCTTCGGGGAAATACCAACGCAGTCTACAAGTAGCAGTCGAGAAGACCTATGACGAGGTGACAAGGCAACAGGGCGCGCCCAGGGGGTGGTCGCACCCTGTTACCTTGTGGGCCCCACGTGGCTCCTTTTGACCTAATTCCACTTCTATAAATTGTCAAATATTGGGAAACCATCAGAGAGCCCCACTAAATAACTTTTCTGCCGCCGCAAGCTTCTGTTCTTTCGCGATCCCATCTGGAGGCCTTTTCCGGCACTCTGTCGGAGGGGGAATCAATCACGAAGGGCTTCTACATCAACCTTGTTGCCCTACCGATGATGTGCGAGTAGTTTACCACAGACCTACGGGTCCATAGCTAGTAGCTAGATGGCTTCTTCTCTATCTTTGATCTTCAATACCATGTTCTCCTCGATCTTCTTGGAGTTCTATCCGATGTAATCTTCTTTTGCGGTGTGTTTGTTGGGATCCGATGAATTGTGGGTTTATGATCTGAATATTCATGAGAAGCAATTGAGTCTTTTCTGAACTTTATTATGCATGATTTTTATAGCTTTTTATTTCTCTCCGATCTATCTATTTGGTTTCGCCAACTAGATTGATTTATCTTCAGCGGGAGAGGTGCTTTGTAATGAGTTCAATCTTGCGGTGCTCTATATCCCAGTGACAGAAAGGGACAAGACACATATTTTTATTGTTGCCATTAAGGGTAAAACGATGGGGTTTATTCATATTGATTGGGTTTACTTTGTCTACATCATGTCATCTTGCTTAAGGCGTTACTCCGATTTCATTAACTTAATACCCTAGATGCATGCTGGATAGCGGTCGATGGGTGGAGTAATAGTAGTAGATGCAGGCAGGAGTCGGTCTACTTGTCTCGGACGTGATGCCTATATACATGATCATTGCCTTGAATATCGTCATAACTATGCACTTTTCTATCAATTGCCCAATAGTAATTTGTCTACCCACCGTATGCTATGTGTTCGAGAGAGAAGCCTCTAGTGTAAACTATGACCCCCGGGTCTACTTTAAACATAAAAAAGAAAACCAAAATATACTTGCTGCAATTTTCTTTCTTTTATTTTCTTTTGCAATTTATCTATCTACCACTACAAGATTTAATCCTTGCAAGTAACAAGTTCAAGGGGATTGATGAACCTCTTGTCCGCGTTGGGTGCAAGTATTTGCTTTTGTGTGTGCAGGTGCTGCTCACGAGGCTTTGCGTGATTCTCCTATTGGTTCGATAACCTTGGTTCTCAATGAGGGAAATACTTATCTCTACGGTGCTGCATCTCCTCTCCTCTTCGAGGAAAATCCCAACGCAGCTCACAAGTAGCAGGTCCCCTCCTGGTATTTCTTCCACCAATATTTTATAATATGTTCCAAAATAATTCTCCGTAAATTTTCAGGTCATTTGGAGTTGTGGAGAATATCCATCTCTGTTGTAGCCTTTTCAGGTCCAGAATTCCAGCTGTTGGTGCTACTTGTGAGCTGTGTTGGGATTTTCCTCGAAGAGGAAGGGTGAAGCAGTATAGTAGAGATAAGTTTTCCCCTCAGTGAGAACCAAGGTTTATCAAACCAATAGGAGACTCAAGCAAACACCAGTGAATAGTACCTACACACACAAAAGCAAATACTTACACCCAACGCGGGCAAGAGGGTTGTCAATCCCCTTGAACTCGTTAATTGCAAGGATTAAATCTTGTATAGGTAGATAGATAAATTGAAAAAGAAAATAAAAATGAAATAATTGCAGCAAGGAACTTTTGGTTTTAACAATATATGTAAAGTAGACCCGGGGGCCATAGTTTTCACTAGAGGCTTCTCTCTTGAACACAAAGCATACGGTGGGTAAACAAATTACTGTTAGGCAATTGATAGAAAAGCGCATAGTTATGATGTTATTCATGGCAATGATCACATATATAGGCATCACGTCCGTGACAAGTCGACCGACTCCTGCCTGCATCTACTACTATTACTCCACCAATCAACCGCTATCCAGCATGCATCTATGGTATTAAGTTCATAACAAACAGAGTAACGCTTTAAGCAATATGACATGATGTAGACCAAGTAAACCCAATCAATATGAATAAACCCTGTCGTTTTATCCTTAGTAGCAACAATACAATATGTACCCCGTCCCCTTCTATCACTGGGTGGAGTCACCGCAAGATTGAACCCCACTACAAAGCACCTCTCCCGCTGAAGACAAATCAATCTAGTTGGTCAAACCAAACGGATAGATCGGAGAGAAATACAAAGCTATAATAATCATGCATAATAAATTTCATAAAAGACTCAATTAATTTCAATGAATAATCTGATCATAAACCCACAATTCATCGGATCCCAACAAACACACCGCAAAAGAAGATTACATCGAATAGAACTCCAAGAAGATCGAGGAGAACATTTTATTGAAGATCAAAGAGAGAGAAGAAGCACTACAAAAAAAACACTTCCATGCTGATACGTCTTTGTCACACTAGGTCACGTTTTCTGTCATGCATGTACATCCGTGACAATTTTATGACAGAATCAAGATAGTCATACATGTGCTGTCGTAGAAGTGTTCCATGACAATACTGAAATTATCATCACGGAAGTGTCCACTTCCGTGACGATAAATGTCGTGTCATGGAAGTGTTTTCGTCAAGGGTGACCGACACATGGCATCCACCGTAATGGGTCGCCGTTAAGCTATCGGGTGCGGGTTTGGATCCCATAACCCGTTAGCAGCCCTGACCAATGGCGATTTTCCACATGTAAAATTCACGTTCGCCGGCGGATCCACGTGTCAGCTCGGCGTTGCGACAGATGTCATCCATTCATTGGATGAGAGACGCATATGATACGTCGACACGTGGCATGGCCCAACAGTGGCCCATTTAGGTTAAAAGGGCCGGCCCAGTCAAAGTTAGCGGGCTGGCCCAATAACGGCCTGGTTGCACACGTCCCATTTGCAGGTAAGGCCTGTTTGAATAGTGTCAAATCAGCCCATCACCAGCCCGTTGTGGATTTCTCATCATTGCAGCCCATGGTCACTTCTGGCCCGTTAATAGTCCACTTTGTATTTGGGCCCAATTACGACCCGGTGTGTTTCTGGCCTGTTTAAGGTCCTGCTACATTTGGGCCCATATGTGGACCTACGAAACTTTCGTTCCATAAACAGACCGTGATGGAACTGGGCCATTTTCGGCCTAGTCTGACTTTCGGCCTGTTAACGGCCGACGCAACCCATGGGCCATATGTAGCCTGACGTCACTTCGGGCCTCTTAACGGCCCATATCCTCGATGACACAAATCCAGCCCACCAGCACTTTCGGCCTGTTAAAGGCCCGTGTAGTAGGTCGGTCCATTTTTGGCCCGGTCTGACTTTCGGCCTGTTAACAGCCGACGCAACCCATGGGCCATATGTATCCCGATGTCACTTCGGGCCTATTAACGGCCCATATTCTCGATGACACAAATCCAGCCCGCCAGCACTTTCGTCTTGCTAAAGGCCCGTGTAGTAGGTCGGTGCAATTACGGCCCGTGCTGACTTTCGACATGTTAACGATCCACCATGTAAATGGGCCACCTTGGCCTGAGCTAAATTTTGGCCTGCTAATGACCAGTGGGCTATTTGGCACATTTTAGGCCCAATCATCTTTCGGCCTGCTACAAGCCCTAGGTATATATTGGCCCAATGAAGGCCCAATCTGTGATTCGGCCTATTAACGGCCCGTGTCATTTATGGGCCAAATAAGGCCTGCGGTGATATTTAGACATGGTAACTGCCCATTAATATAATGGGCCAATATTATGTTTAGGCCTGTTAATGGCCCACTATGGTCACGGGCCTACCAATGGAATGATTAGAAATAAGAAGAGCTTACACTGATTTTGGCCCAGTTATTTTCTGTGGGCTAAATACGGAATACGGCCCGTAATCATTTTTACCTCCATTCTAGTTGTGGGCCAGACGAATATTGGCCCTTTGGGCTCCTACGATGCTTTCAGCCTAAAGGAGACCGATGATGCCGAATACATTACTAAGAATAAACCTACACTATACAAAAATAGCTTGCTAATCTCTATGGCCTTTGGCAGCAGGATAAATGTTGTATCGCAACAAAATAAATTACAGCCATACAACAAAAGGCCTGTTGGCATAAAAGTTTACAATCCATGCAGATAAATGCACCATGCGATGTATAGAAGCAGAGATCATTTCAGCAAAGTGGTAATGTTTTGGGCTGTAGAATCTGATGGAGCAGCATGACCTTCCCCTTTTTTGCGCCATTCCTCTTGAACAACGAAGCAAATATCCGATAGTATGGTTTCAAAACCATTCATATCTTGACGACATTTGTCAACCACTATTCTTGTTTCAGAAATTACCTCCATTAGGGATTGGACTTGTGTCTGGAGCACAAATATATCACTCTGTCTAGCCGGAGGATTTTGTTCAGTAGGCGGTTTAGATGAGGTTACCTTAACAACCAACCCAGAATTACTCAGGAAGGTGCTTTTTGCACTGTTAGTGGAGAGATACTGACGCACTGCAGCAAGAGGTGACATTGTGCATGTGGTAGCCTCGTCACCTTCAGGAGGTTGTGCCTGTTCAATCATTTGTTCCATAGCTTGCTGAAAGTTTGAATTTTGTAGATTAGTGTATCAGATAAGAAGTTACCAATGAGACATGCATAACTTATTTTGGTGAACCACTGTAATACTTTAGCATGTATTTTAGTGGTAAGTACATAATAAAATCACGTTCGGAACATATGTCCATGTAGCATGCCTAATGTATTGTCTATTTCCTCACATTTATTGACATCTGTCTAAGGATAAAGAGACACGGTTTAAAATACGATGAACATAGTATGACATCATTCATATCACGGGCAAACAGATATCAAACAAATAGGCTATTGTGTCATTGTGTGGACACGTGAACATCACAACTAGATTACAGATCAAGACCAAAAGAATATCCTTCCTTTCTTTTAAACCGTGTAAGGTGAAATGATACGTTAAGACAACTGTGTATAAAAGTGAACAGAGTAACTGACATTGGCTGCAAACCAAGCAGTTAAATGAACACATCACAGTAACAAGCAGTTCAAAGGCATGAGGAGTAAGGACTTACAACTGCGGCTTGGACTGGTGGAGTCATGCCCTTCATCTTGTTGGTCTGACAATCCTTGAAGATTTGCACTGCATTCGGTTCAGGTTCTTTTTGGTCTGCACGGGCTTTCCTCTGTATTTGGAACAAGTCAATATAGATACAATAATATGGCATAACAAAAAGGAGGAAATAGCAGCTATTTACAAGAGCCTCGAAGTGTGCAATATAGCTATGAGATCCTGTTGTCTATTGGAATTTCACTTTAGAACGATTGGTCTTGTTCTTCAAACAGTTAGCCTAGAAGAAGATAGACTTGTAAGGCACATACGTAAATACGAGTTCAATATGTGATCTGATCACATACATATACCCTACCTGATACTTCGGATCAGACCAGTGTTTAACAAGCGCTGTCCAGTCTTCGTCCGTAATATATTCTACTGGAGATGTTTGGGAAATTTCATTGTTAGCCTTGCCTTCAAAGTGAGTTTTCTAAGGAGATACCAATACTGTCGCAGAGCAGACTGAAAAACATGAGTGCATGCTTGTTTGGTTGCTTCATCTTTCGGATCCAACTTGAACCTCATCTGTTGAAAAAACAATGGGAGTCTCATTAGGAGCAACCTAGAAAGTATGGGACAGAGCAAGACAATATTACAAATTGCTTACGGATAAATGGTCAAGGAAGGTGTTAAACTGGGTTCATCTTTGCCATTCCTGTACTGGATCCACGTTGGCATGATACGTGCATGACACCTAACGGCAATGGCTGCCTCTGATACTAACTTGGCTGACTCTGTAGAATCACGTGGCCTTTTTAAACCTGCCTCAAAATGGATCTCCATTCTTCCTCCTTTAGATTTTGTTAACCTGTCAAGCATTATCCCTGATGTCTGTTTCCTCTTGCGCCAAGGTGCTAGTTCAACAACGAATATGGAAATTGTTAGTGCACATCAAACTGTGAGAGTACATATAAAGGAGCAAGCAACTTCAACTTGACTCGGTCACGTACCGTCTTGGTGTTCATGCTCATGAGGTTCATCTGATCTTGCCAAGTCCTGTAGTGTCAACAGTGCTTCAGAAGTAGTGTTAGGTGGGAAGGCAGCTTGGGAACATGCCACTTGTGGAGCATTCGAACGAGTAACTCGTTGAGATGTCGGTACTATGGAAGGAGGTGCTGCAGCTTGTGGGGCAGGGGATACTGTGTTTGTAGATTTAGCCAGTGGACTTTGACCTTCTTCTGCACTATAAGTACCAGCAGAATCTGGAGGGAAGCTCCATTTCTGTTGCACCCGACGACTAACAGCATCCCCTACCATCCTCTTTTCCTTGCTCTTTTTTGACTTTGCCAAGTCAAGCCGTACCCACAGCACAAAAGAATAAAATTCGCTCTTCAGAACTCATTGATGCATGATACAGACGAGAAATACTTTGATGTAAGACAACCGTATGAGGAGGATGGAATATGTATGAAAAACAGGACGGCATGACATATTCACACCTATGATGTGTCAACTAAGCAGAAGGATTTTCAAGAAATTAGAAGCAATGCAAGCTAGACACCATATGAAAGATGCAACCAATATCACTCTGCCAAGTTAAAAGTGTCTCGTCATAAGTGGAATTTCAAAAAATTAGAAGCAGTACAAGCTAGAAATCAATGCAAGATGCAACCAATATCACACTTCCAAGTTAAAAGTGTCTCATCATAAGTGATTCATGCAGGATACACAACAGCAGTACTTTGATGTAAGAACATGCAGGACCACCAACATCCCCTAACTTTGATGCATGATATAGATGAAGACTACTTTGATGTAAGGCAAGCACATGATAGGAGGACGGAGTATCTACAAAAAAAAGGATAGCATTGCATATTCACATCTATGATAGGAGGATGGAATATGTATGAAAAACACTAAGCAGAAGACATTTCAACAAATTAGAAGAAATGAAAGCTAGGCACCATATGAACATGCAACCAATATCACTCTTAAAATGATCTCGTCATAAGTGCCATTTCAACAAATTAGAAGCAGTACAAGCTAGAACACAATGCAAGATGCAACGTATATCACACTCCCAGGTTAACTGTGTCTTATGGTAAGTGATTGTTGCAGGATACACAACAGTACTTTGATGTAAGAACATGGTGTGATAGAAAGATTTAGTATGTTCTAGAAACAGGAACACGTGTCATATTCACAAGTATAATGTGTAAACTAAGCAGATGCAAATCAACAAAATTAGAAGCAATACAAACTAGACATCATACGCAACATGCAACCACATATAACAGTGCCAAGTTAGAGCAACCACCTGTGATGGTGGAGTAGGGGAGATGTGTTCATCATCTACACAACTACATTGACTGTCTAGCCCTGCGTTGTCTTGAGAATCTTGTTGGGAGGATGGCTGAGTAGAATCTATAGAGACCCTCTATTTCAGTTGCTCGGAAGGACCACCATCATCCACTGCCTTACTAATTTCCTTCCGCTGTACTGATTTTGCATTGTGAAGTCAAACCGACAAGAAAAGGGAATACAATTTGCTCTTCAGAACTCATTCATGCATGAATGTGTGGCGCCCCGCCTGAATACCACTGTAGTCAGACGGTCACCGCACATACCAGCCCAGGAAATCACTCTGGCATGCGCTTTTACAACAAGTATCATGAACACAAACATTTCTATTAATGGATATATAAGTCTTACATGATATTAGAAGGGTGATGGCAGCGGAAAAGCTCTATCTCAGGCAGCATGGTCTTGGTGCGGCTCCAATCCACAGGGATCTGACTGGGTTACTCTTCTAGCCCGCGAACACTCCGGCTCCTCGCTAGCGAACGTCAGATCCTTAGGTGAACCTGGCCACATTGAAGGCCGCTGAGTACTTTTGAATGTACTCGCAAGCAAACCAATCCAACATATACACCAAGCAAAGCAATCCATGGCATTCAAGCATGCATTTGTTATTAGAGTAATATTACTTATCATGGCATGGCATAACTAGCTAGCAATATAAATTATCAGGTCATAGCAGGATTATCAACAAGATAACTACTGAAGTAAATACAGTATGAAAGCATATTCAGTAAATAATCCATACTCCGAATATTCTCATGATCCAATCCAAATCCGATCCAAAACAACTCCAAGTCATGCGGTCATCCGACCACTCATCTCATAGCCATCGCATGGCTAACATCCCATAAACCTGACATCACCCGATGTCCCTGCATCTGTACCATCAATCTGACAAGTCCTACCTTTCTCTGGTTCATTATTAACATCATATAGTTTGTTCCTCCGGACTCGACACAGACCAAATAGTGTGACCTAGTACGAACTGTGTCCCATGACCGAGGACGCGGCTATTCGAATAGATTTACACTCTGCAGAGGTTGCGCACTTTCTCCACACCATGGAGCATCTGGCCTCGTACTTTAGTACATGTTCCCATTCGGGTGGACCGGTGCTGCTCCAACAAAACCTTGTCTATTGCCCGGCACTCTTACGGTCCCACCGACAATCATACCCACCCAGGGTCATGTCCTGGGTGGCCCCTGTGTCACCCCATGACACATGCCATCGTCGTGGCCAAACAAAACTGTCCCAAACGGGGACGTGCGCACATAACCATAAACTGGGCTCACAGGATTATCGTCGCCTACCGGGCCAGGGTAGCACGCACGCATAATCCTCCCTGTTTTGGTGGTACCGACAAGAGGCAAGCCAATAGACTAAGTCAGGGCCGTCCCATACCGGCAAATGTGGTTGCACTTGATGAGCTCGGTTCGGTGGCACTATGACTCGATCCAGCCGACGGAGGAGGCTGTTATCATTAAGTCACATTCTGTATAATATTGCAACAACAGTAACAAAGCATGATGTAACAATTATGAAAACATAACAACCTATTTCCATACAATATCACAACGAGTCATTAGTGAAACAATATTTAAATGGCAAGTTATCACTTTACAAGTTCTAGCTGTAAGTGACGACCATCTGAACCCTTGTATGAAACCGACAAATAAACCAGTAGCCACCAGAACGGTCTTTGCAACTCAGATCTGGGACGTGACTGGAATAACTCAACCCCGGCTCAGGACGGCTGAAAAGCAGCTTAGAGCATGAGACGGTGTAGATAAAAAGAGTGTAGTGGTTCCCTAAGACGGCCGAGGAACAGCTCAGAGCATAGGGTCACCGCTACCAAAAGAAATTCAACAGCTGCCCGCGACGGCCGAAAAGCAGCTCAGAACGCGACCAGTTGTTGAAAAGAGAACATAAAGTCGGCATCCACTCCGGACGGCCGGAAGCAGCTCAGAACACAGGCGTGGTGCCGTCACCAAAGAAAGGCAGGCAAGGGTTCATTAGTGTCACATACAGCTCACCACTACGCATACAGGCATAAGCATATTAATTTAAACACACAAGAATAACACAGAGCAATGCTTTGGGGCACATATCAGATGGTCGGCTTGCCTGGGGGTCGACGGATTCACCGGAGAGAAGTGCGATCACCTCGTGGAAGAATTCGCCGAAAAATATTCCCTCTCGGAGGGGCTGGATATAGGGCAGGGGCAAAATGGGTATTTTTAGAAAGTTTAAACATGGTGGAAGTGATGTCATCGGAACGGGCTCGACGAACTGAGAATGTGGGCACTGGATTCACCTGAATCGGAGTTGTGCTTGAAAAGATATGACCGTTCGTTGTTTAGGCAGAGAAATAAACAGAAACTGTCCATTTCTGGCCTTAACGGACGAACGTCCGCTATATAACTATTTCGGCAGCCGGCTAGAGAGAGAAAGCGCGTTTCTGTGAATATGCTTTCGATTAAAGAAAATGTACTCCTCCCCGTAGCTGTAGCAGAGTGCGCTTGCTGAAGTAGAAAACGTATTTTTGAAATACGCCTTCACTTAAACCACGCGGGCCCGGGGCTAGGCCACTTAGAGGCGGGCCTGGCCGGCGCTCTCTCTCTCCTCCCTCCTTTTCTTCTTCCTCCTCCTGCCTTCCCCGACAGAGAGCAGCAGGGGTTCGGCCTCGCCGGTGTCGGCGACTGGAGGCCACGGCGGGCTGGGGCACCGCCGGGGATGGATGCACCACTCCACCCCACGCCCGTGGGTGGTGGAAAGGGCGCCGGGGGTGGCCGGAGCTGGCCGTGGCAACGGTGGCCAAGGGCGGCGGCTCCGCGGCCAGAGAGGTGCTCCGGCGGCCGGGGAGGCTGGGCAAGGGGGCGGAGGCGGACTACGGCAGCCGGGGAGTCCAGTGGTGGGGGTCGGTGGAGTCGGGGAAGGCCCAAGGCGGGTGAATTTGAGAGGAGCTCGGCGGCAGCCATGATGGCCGTGGGCAATGAGGAGAGCTCCTCGAGCTCACTGGACTGGTCGGGGAGGAGCTGGGAGGGTGGAAGGAGTAGCTGCGGGAGTTGTGGTGCTCAGGGAGGGCTCCGGCCGTGGCTATTTATAGCCGGCCGTGGCGTGCAGATGAGGACGGCCGCGGTGGCATCCTCATCCCCGCACTAGAGGTCCAGCGAGGTGGCACACACCCGGTGGTGCCGATCTGACGAGCGCCAGAGGGAGGGGACAGCTCGGAGGGGAAGAAGCCAACGGGAGTGGAAGACGACAGTGGTCACGGGCGGACAGAACCTTGGCGGCGATCGCCGTGGCGTGGGGAGAAAGGAAAAGGAGGGGAGAAGAGTCTGGAGAGGATCTCTGGTTGGGAAGGAAAGGCAAGGCTAAATGACCATCTTCATATACCCAAGAGCGAGAGAAAATCCGATAACACCCGAAAAAAAAGACGGGAGCCAAATCCCGCGAAAAAAAACAAGGAGCGAAAACCAGGGTGTCACAGAATGACTGACGAACAATACTTTGATGTAAGGCAAACACATGATATGAGGATGGAATATGTATGAAAACAGGACCACATGACATATTCACACCTATGATGTGTCAACTAAGTAGAAGGATTTTCAAGAAATTAGAAGCAATGCAAGCTAGACACCATATGAAAGATGCAACCAATATCACTCTGCCAAGTTAAAAGTGTCTCGTCATAAGTGGAATTTTGAAATATTAGAAGCATGACAAGCTAGAAATCAATGCAAGATGCAACCAATATCACACTGCCAAGTTAAAGGTGTCTCATCGTAAGTGATTAATGCAGGATACACAACAGTAGTACTTTGATGTAAGAACATGGTGTGATGGACAGATGCAGTGTATTCTAGATACAGAAAGGCATGTCATATTCACATGTATAACGTATAAACTCACCAGCTGCAAATTAATCTAATTAGAAGAAATACAAGCTGTCGGTGTACTAAAGTTTGGGTCTTTTAGTACCCCATACTTGTGCACGGACGGTTGTAGCCATACCAGCGGCAAGGCCTGCCGGAGAACAGCTGGAAACATATACCGAGGATATCAAGAAGGCATTCAAGCCGATGACCAAAAGACAGAAGACCAAAGGCTGGGTTCCTGGCAAGATACTTGCCGGGAGGACTCGCGAAGGCCTGGAAAGGCTTCACACCCGGCAAGATCTCACACCCGGCAAGATCCCACCGTACTGCCACCGCTCCAGTGCAGCGACCAGCTTGTCTTTTAGGGCTTGTCCTCCTGGTTGCGTGTCATGGCACTGACCGCGGATGGGGTTAAGCGGTGCTGATGGGACGGGTCCTTTTTCCGTCACCAAGAAATTTAGGGACACCTAAGTGAGGCATTTAATGCGTTTGTCCTAATCCGTCAGTGATAATCATGTAACACTGTAGCAACTCTTGTACTCCTGTCTGCCACTGTTGGTGACCCCTTGGATGTATAAAAGGAGGCCCAAGGCAGAGTTACAGGGGGAGAGGACCTTCTGGCCCATTCTGCATGCGTAGCTGCTTCTTGAACGTACTGTTCATCGCAAGTGCTCCGTGTACTTGAGCATAAGAACATCCACAATAAACAACAGCAGGAGTAGGGTTTTACGCTTCTCAGCGGCCCGAACCTGGGTAAAGATCCTTGGATCCGCTCTTTGTGCAAATCTTTTCCCCCGCCGAACCGTAAAGGGATCCTCTCAATCCCATAGGTGTCATACGCCGACATCTTTGGCGCGCCAGGTAGGGGGAAAGATTGCGCGAACCCGATCTAGTGGTGGATCCCAAGAAGAAGGGTGCGACGGCGGTGGATCCATCCGCGTCCGGCCTACCTGTACCTACACAGACGGGCGACGGCGTGGGCGCTGGTGGAGGAGGTGGAGGTATTGAGCCTCCACGATGTTCTGGCGACCAGAGCCAGGCGAGCGGCATCGTTCGCAACGGCGCTGTCGGGTCTAAGGACGGAGCCGTGCTACCTACGGGTGGCGCAGCGAACTCCAAGGACGAGACGGCGCCTTCCAAGACACCCACGCCGGCGAACGCGCCGCGGCCTTCTCAGGTTGCGCGCGACGGACAGCGCCGTGACGTTGGTGGTTCCAGGCGCTCCCATGGAAAAAACCCTGCGCATCACTCCCAAGATGCGCGGGGCCAAGATCCACGCCAACATGCCAGCGGAACCAGGGCGCGATCGAAGGCCGTGATGGAGCTCCTTCTAACTCAGTTAGGAGTCAGAGCACCTCACGTTCTTCGCATCTTTCGCCACCGCCTACACTGGCAGAAGGGTTGGCGCGAGCTCAGCTGCTCCTAGACTTCCCTCCCGCTGCGGAGAAGCTAGATGAATGGAGATCCGCTATCCAAAGCCTCATCGGCTTGGCTAACGACGACAGGCCGCAGCAGGCGGAGCCTTCACGGTGGCAGTCCACTGAGCCGGTGCGTGCTGGTGGTGAGAAGACCGGAGGCGGTACGACTACGATGCATTCCCCTCCGCTACAACAACAGTGATCGCTAACTCGGCGGATCGACGCCCGTGATGACGACTCCATGGCGTCGTCTGATCCGCAGGTTCGCCGCGATCAACGTCTAGTTCTTCGGGAATGAAACAAGGAGGACGCTCGAACTACCATCGAGCGGCGGCGGGAAGCACGCCATCAATCCGACAGGCGCGCGGGACCCACTGTCGACGAGCCTGCGCCGGGGTATTCCGGTAACTTGCCCTACGAGGTGGGTTGTCCAGCTTTTACTCGTGAGCTGCGGCGAGTCCAGTGGCCCAACTCCCGAACTTTCAAGCCGGAGGTGCCGGAGAAATACGATGGCAAGACTCACCCGTCAGAGTTCTTGAGCGTCTACACCATTGCGGTGCAGGCTGCCGGAGCTCGAGACGACAAGATATTCGCCAACTACTTCCTGTTGGTGCTTAAGCCCAACGTCAGGTCGTGGTTGATGCATCTGCCGGAGAATTCCGTTTCCTCCTGGGCAGATTTGTGTCATGAGTTTGTTGGCGCCTTTACTAGAGGCCACCAGGCTCCTGGCCAGGAGAGCGATCTACACCTCATCCCCCAGAAAGAAGGTGAAACCTTGCGCAAGTACATACAGAGATTCAGCCGTATTCAGCACAACATCCCAGACGTCCATCCTGCCACTGTTATCAGCGCGTTCCATCAGAATGTGCGCAACTGCAAGATGCGGGAAGAGCTGGCGATGAACAAGGTCAGGGATGTCGCCGAGCTCTATGCTCTGGCTGACAGATGTGCTCGGGCCGAGGAGGGATTTAGACTCCCCGGCAAGGATGCTGGCGCGGAGCTCGACTCTGATGCCGAAGACGCCACCACCTCGGCGAAGGAAGGCCGACGGCCGAACAGGAAGCGCAAGGGCAAGGCCGTGCTTGCCGTCGAGGGATCCGGCAACACTGGCACCGCCAAGATGGTCAAGACTGATGTCCCTGGCAAGGAGGTTGCCGCGTGTGCCGCATGTCAGGCCTTGGCGGCTGCCGACAAGCCGGAGGGCTCCGACAAGCAGTATTGCAAGATCCATCGCACCAAGGGTCACGACCTCCAAAACTGCCGGCAAGTTGAGCAGCTTGTCGAGAAGCAGAAAGCCGAGTATGAGAGGCGAGACAAGGAGAAGGCCCAGGATGGCGCTGAGGGATCTGGCAAGAAGCGCGGTGGTCGAGGAGGTCGCCGCGGCAAGGCCAAGCAACAGAAGGAGAGGCCCGCTCGAGGCCGCGATAAGGACCAGGGGGGTGACGATGATGATGAAGACGGCGACGAGTCCAGCGAGCACGAGTTCCAGAAAGCTACAGAAGCCATGTGCGTTGACGGGGGCGCCTCGTTGCATTCCTCTCACCGCCGACTCAAACAGTGGGCATGCGAGATCAATGCGGCAGAGCCATCGGTTGATGCCCGGAAACCATTGAAGTGGTCCCACACGCCTATCATCTTTGACGACGAGGATCACCCTGATCGCACAACTGCGGTCGGGTGTTTGCCATTGCTGGTTTCACCAACGATCCGCAACCTCAAGCTGACAAGGATGTTAGTTGATGGTGGGGCCGGTTTGAACTTGATCTCGCCTGATGTGATCAAGAAGTTGCAAATTCCTGATGAAGATCTCGAAGAAATGGGCACGTTTCAAGGGATCAATCCAGGAAGGAGCCAGCCGAAGGGCAAGATCACGCTGCCGGTAACATTTGGTAGCGAGCTGAACTACAGGACGGAGAAGATCGTCTTCAACGTCGCCAAGATTCCATTACCATATAATGGGATTCTTGGTCGCCCGGCGCTGGCCAAGTTCATGGCGGCATCACACGACGCCTATAATACATTAAAGATGCCCGGGCCGATGAGCGTCATCACTATCAACTCCGACAAGAAGGATGCGCTTATTTGCACTGACTAACTCTACCGGGAGGCAGTCGCAGCACCTGCCGCCAAGGCACTTGCTCCTGCCGCCGAAGCTCCTGGGGGGGAAAAGACCGGCAAGACCTCTAGCACACACTCCGGCAAGCGCACCTCCTCGGAGTGCTGCGCTCCCGTTGAGGATGTGCCGGAGAGCTCCACCGGCAAGAGCAAGAAATCCAAGGCAGCTCCACCAGCGACCAAGAAGGTGCCCGCCAAGGAGGATGGTACGGGAGGAACTTTCACCATAAGTTCCACCCTCGATGACAAATAGGAAAGCGCGCTCAGTGCCTTCCTGCGGGCGAATATTGATCTGTTTGCATGGCAGCCATCTGATATCCCCGGCGTTCCCAGGGAGGTAATTGAGCACCACCTTGCTCTCTGTCCTCATGCGCGGCCCGTCAAGCAGAAGGTTAGGAAGCAAGCTTTGGAGCGGCAAGAATTTATTGCCGAAGAAATCAGGAAGCTAGAAGCGGCAGGTTTAGTCAGAGGAGTGCTCCATCCAACATGGTTGGCCAATCCAGTTGTAGTGCGCAAGGCGGATGGAAAATGGAGGCTATGTATTGACTATACAGATATCAATAAAGCCTGTCCAAAAGATCCTTTTCCCTTGCCGCGCATCGACCAGATTGTGGACTCCACTGCTGGCAGCGATTTGATGTCGTTTCTTGACGCTTATTCAGGGTACCATCAGATTTTCATGTCAAAGGAAGATGAAGAGAAAAACGCATTCATCACCCCATGTGGCATGTATTGCTTCATACGCATGCCTTTCGGGTTGAAAAGTGCTGGTTCAACGTTTGCAAGAGCGGTCCAAATTGGTTTTGAGCCCCAGCTACATAGAAATATGGAAGCTTATATGGATGACATAGTGGTCAAAACTAATGACAAGGCAACGCTCATACAAGATCTAGAAGAGACGTTTGCAAATCTGCGCAGGATCAATCTGAAGCTCAATCCTAAGAAGTGTGTGTTTGGCGTTCCATCCGGCAAGCTTCTCGGGTTCTTTGTGTCTCAACGTGGAATTGAAGCCAATCCCGACAAGATCAAGGCAATTGAGCAGATTGAAGCACCAAGACGTGTCAAAGATGTGCGTCGACTTGCCGGCTGCGTGGCTGCTCTGAGCAGGTTCATCTTCAAATCTGCTGAGCGCACCCTGCCTTTCTTGAAAATCTTGAAGAAGGCCGGTCCAATGAAATGGACTCCGGAAGCGGAGGCAGCGCTGCAGGATTTGAAGAGGTACCTCTCCTCTCTGCCAACACTAGTTGCGCCTAAACCACAAGAGCCGTTGCTACTATATCTAGAGGCAACGAATCAAGTGGTTAGTGCCGCATTAGTGGCGCAGAGAGAAGTTGACGAAGAAGCAGCGGTAGCCGAATGATGCAACGCAGAAGAAGAAGATGGTGCAGTGCCCAGTCTATTTTGTCAGCTCCCTTTTGCAGGGGGCTAGGTCAAGATATTCTGGTGTGCAGAAGTTGCTCTTCGGCCTCCTTATGGCCTCGAGGAAGCTGCGCCATTATTTCCAGGGACATGATATCACCGTCGTCACTCGCTTCCCGTTGCAGCGGATTTTACGAAATCCAGATGCGACCGGCAGAATTGTGGAGTGGGCGTTGGAGCTGTCAAGCTTTGATCTCAAATTTGAGAGCACTTCAACTATTCAGAGCGGAGCCCTGGCAGAGTTCATTGCAGAATGGACACCGACGCCAGACGAAGAAATTCAAGAGACAACCATCCCCGGCAAGGAAACAGATCGAGTATGGATTATGTACTTTGATGGGGCATTTTCACTGCAAGGCGCCGGTGCTGGCGTGCTGCTTGTCGCACCCACCGGAGAGTACCTCAAGTATGTAATTCAGATGCACTTTCCCCGGGAGAGATCAACAAACAACACTATAGAATATGAAGGGCTGCTTGCCGGTGTCAGGATCGCGGCAGACCTTGGGATCAAGAAGCTCATCGTCAGAGGTGACTCACAGCTTGTCGTCAGGCAAGTCAACAAAGATTATCAGAGCCCGTTGATGGAAGCATATGTAGATGAAGTGAGAAAGTTGGAGGAGCATTTTGACAGATTGCAAACAGAGCATGTTCCTCGAGCAGAGAACAGCATTGCTGATGACCCGTCAAAACGTGCTGCCCTCAAGTTACCTGTGGAACCAGGAACTTTTGTGCTCCGCTTAACTCAGCCATCCGTAACACCATCGACGAGGCAAGACAAGAGAAGGAAGTTGAGTTCCGGCCAGTACTTTCCGGCAGAGCTTCCAGAAGCCGCCGGCAAGGAAGTTGCCGGGAACGACACGGTTGCCGGTGAGCAGCAGCTTCGTGCAGAACCTCAGGTTCTTGCCGCAGAAACAAGCGCTCCCGCGGGCGAAGATATGCCTTTGGTCCTTGTTGTCGAGCCGCAGGCTCCAACATGGGCATAGCACATCATCCAGTTCCTTCAAACAGGAGAACTCCCTGAAGAGTAGGAAGAAGCGGAGAAAGTAGCCCGTCAGTCTAGTATGTACCAGTTTGTCGACGACGTCCTGTACAGAAAGAGACCGAACGGTGTGAAATTGAAGTGTATTCCTTGGGAGGATGGACTGGAGCTGTTGGCAGAGATACATGGAGGCATATGTGGCTCCCACATAGGCTCAAGAGCTCTTGTCGGCAAGGCATTCCGGCAAGGATTCTTCTGGCCCACTGCTCTCCAGGATGCAACTACACTAGTAACCAAGTGTGAAGCGTGCTAGTTCCATTCAAACCAATTACATCAACCAGCTCAAGCTCTTCAGACAATCCCTCTTTCCTGGCCATTTTCGGTCTGGGGGCTCGACATATTGGGCCCCTTTCCCCGCGCTGCCGGGGGCTTCGAGTACTTGTATGTTGCCATCGACAAGTTCATGAAGTGGCCGGAAGTGGAAGCAGTGAGAAAGGTGACAGCACAGTCAGCGGTCAAATTCTTCAAGGGAATAGTGTGCCGTTTTGCTGTGCCAAACAAGATCGTCACCGACAATGGCACGCAGTTCACGAGCCGCACCTTCATGCAGTATGTCCAAGACCTTGGCGGCAGAATCTGTTTTGCCTCTGTTGCTCACCTGAGGAGCAACAGCCAAGCGGAGAGGGCAAATGCTGAAGTGCTGCGAGGTCTCAAAACAAGAACTTTCGACAAGCTGCGCAAGTGCGGAAGACGCTAGATTGATGAGCTGCCAGCGGTTCTTTGGTCAATCAGAACGACACCAAATCGAGCTACTGGCCAGACCCCCTTCTCCCTGGTCTATGGGGCAGAAGCAGTTCTCCCCACGGAACTCATATACGGGTCACCTCGAGTGCTCGCTTATGATGAGCTCGAACAAGAGCAGCTGCGCCAAGATGACGCCACGCTCCTTGAGGAAGATCGTCTTCGGGCTGCTGTGCGAGCTGCACGCTACCAGCAAGCCTTGCGCCGCTATCATAGCCGCAAGGTTCATGCCCGAAGCCTTGAGGAAGGCGACCTTGTTCTTCGGCACGTTCAGTCGGCCAAGAATTCCAACAAGTTGACGCCGAAGTGGGAAGGCCCTTATCGGGTAGTACGATTCACCAGGCCCGGCACAGTCCACCTGGAGACCGAAGATGGCATTCTAGTGAGCAATTCCTGGAATATCGAACACCTTCGTAAGTTCTACCCATAAGGCACGGTTGCCGGGTCCCCCGGCAACCACCTTTTGTACAAGTCTTGCCGGCAAGGCATATGATCGTTTGTACAAAGCCAGGCGCAGACCCTGTGCATAGTTGAATAAAATTAAGCGTTTTACAATTCTTGTCGATTTTTATGTCATTCTATATGCATGCTTGTCTGAGATATTGTAGTACACCTGCTTCCGGTAAGCACTAATGAACTGCCAAGGTTCCATATCTCTATTTTCTCTTCTTTCTTTTTCTCAAAGGACAGAAGGTTCCCTCGCGTGCAAGTTTGCCGGGGGGGATGATGGTATGGATACCGACAGGCGACGTTCAAGTTGACATCTTGCAATAAGGAGTACAACAACGAAAAGCTAAGTTGTGAAACTTTTAAGCAAATTTTGGTTGTTGTAGGCTTATTTTCCTTGAACGACTCCGGCTTTTGTATGGAAAACCTGCACGCGAAGGAACCTTGTCGTGATTGGTTGCGCCCTTATTTTGTTTCGAGTCTGCTCAACAACTTAAGTGGCTGCACTGAACACGTCAAGGTATCTTGTCGGTAGCGACACCCCCAGCAGGCTGCTAAGGATCCGTTCCTCAAAGCGCTCGCGGAAAGGGTGCGCGCACCGGCAAGATCCCCATAAGCGTAGGGCAAGGACCATACAGAAAAGAATCAGACAAGGGAAATGGCACACATTCATCCAAAATATAGCAAGTTATATTATATTGACGATCGCCGCGATTCTAACTTAAGATAAAATTGTCTCTGGCATGGAATGGTGGCAACAAAATGGAGCGAAGCGGCTAGTCCCTGCGCTAGCCTTCGACTCTCTTTACTTGGCTCACTCGGTCGACGATGGGCGCGACAAGCTCTTCGAGTGCCTTGAGGTCTACATCCTTCAGCAAGCTAGCAAGAACGTTGGTGAGGTTGATGCCAGGGTTCTTGTGCACCACTTTGACGAGTACCTTGCAGAGGATGGCCCGGCAGAGCTTGCGAGATTTGTTGGCCAGCTGGCTCTCTCGGTTAGACTGGAGCAGCTTGAGGGCATCAACGACGCCCTCGAAGAACATGGTCAGCTTGGCGCTCGAAGACACCCTCTCGTCAGAAGAGTAGCTGAAGTTATCCAACCCCATGGTGGACAGTTCCGTGGCAAGCCTTTCCGCGACATCGACAAGGCGCTCAGTCCAGATCTTCACGCCTCTCTCAAAGTCATTATAAGTGGCGGCAGCGCTGTTAAGCAGGCTCTTCTCGCTCTGGAGGTCTTTCATCAAAGCCCTCTCACGAGCCTTGCCATTCTCAAGGGACTCCTCCAGCGTCGCCAGCTTCAGTTTCAGATCAGCAATGGATTCATTGGCTGAGGAGAGCTCCTTGGTCTTGTCGGACATGGCGGCTTGCATCTCCGTTAGGCTGAAGAGAGTCTTCTCTCTGTCGGCTTTGAGCGTTGAGATCTCCTTGCCGTGGCCTTCAAGATCTGCTTCCAGCCTCTTCACTTGATCGCCCAGCTCGTTCTTGGCGGCCTCTGCAGCTTCGGCAGCATTGATGGCTTCCTTTAGTTTGCCGGCGTGATCCACGGCCAGAGCTTCGAGCGTTTCCTTGTGTCTCTGCTCCAGCTCCTAGGTTCGCTGCGCGACAAGCTTCTCGATCTCTTCGTCCTTACTGCGGAGCTTGGCGGCAAGTGCCTCCTCGCGGCAAGGTCTTCTTCATAAGCATCAAGCTCGACGCGGTGTCCCGTCAGGCGAGCTTCCTCTGCAGCAGCCTGCTGCGAGGCCTCCTCCTGTGCCCTCTCGACGTCGGATTGCTTTAAGAGGAGCTCGTTCCAACTTTGGTTCAGCAGCTCCTGGCCGGCCGTCAGCTCCTGGAAGGCCTCGGCATACCAGACTTGCATCTCCTCGACGCGCTTCTGGAAGTCTGCTTCCGCTGCTTTGACAACTGCCGCCCTGGAGTCCAACTTCTCCTTTCGGGCACGGTGAAGTGCCTGGAGCTTTTGAAAGTTGTCGCTCATGGCTTGGAGGAGCTGTTCTTCCCTGGACCTGTTGCTGCTAGCGCGTGGCTCATCACTGATCTTGAGCCTAGCGGTGGCGATGACATCTTCGTCAAAGATTTCTCCTTCAGTTGGCACCCCAATGCTTGCCGTCCCTGGTATGTTGACGAACAGGTTGTCGCCAACCTTAAGATATCTGCTTGACAGGGGGGCGTTGGATGTTGACGGCTGGTCCTCGACAACCGCCTCACCGGCGACTGGGGGCTCCACGACCGGTGTAGCGCCAGGCGCTCCTGCGGCAGGAATGCCGTCAGTATGGTCGCCGGACTCCTTGCCGCCCCCCTCAGCAGATCCCTTGGCGGTTTCTTCCTGTGCGGCCTTGGCGGCCTCGGCAGCTGCGATCCTGTCGGCTTCGGCGGCAGCGTCCTTGGCGGTCTCTTCGATGGCAACGTCAACATCCATTTGTTCCACCAAAGGGAGATCTGAAGACCAGGAAAGGAAACAAGATGAGATCAAGGTTGAAGTTCAAGAAGACAAAAATAAAGAAAGAATGACAAATGCACCAAGGCAAACGGTTTACTTGTGTCAAGATATTGAGAGGTGGCTTCTCCTTTCCCGGCAACATTGGTTGCCGATGTAGGATTGCCAGTGCCCGTGCTTGCCGGCTCCTCTTCAACTCGAATGGGCTCGCCAGTGGAGGCCCTTGCCGAAGCTTCATCTCTGGGCGGCGTGGTTGACGGAGGAGGCACATCAGGGGCGGCCTCCAGTGGCTCTCCTTGTTGCCGTTCTTCTCCTACAAGCCCGGTGATGTCAGTAGTGAAGATATTCTCCCCAACGCTCACCAGCGGAAAATGAGTAGTGGGCTCACGCTGGGGGCTGGGTTGGAGGCTGTGTTGAGGGCTTGGCGCCGGGCTGATGATGATGGGCTCTGGCGCACCTACGGTGCTTGCCGAAGGCTCGTCACCCATTGAAGTCTTCGCCTTCTTCGCCATCCTTTGCGCCAACGTTTCGGTATCTCTGTGGAGACAGGCCAAAGCGAAACGAATGAGTTAAGTGAAACCAGGAATTCAGAAGCTAAAAGATGCGGCAAGGACCCTTACTCTTCTCTTTCCGGACTAAAAGAGGAGATGTCAAAATCAACCTCCTCTACAATGTCCGTGCGAGGGGGAGGAGAAGGGGTCCTGGGACGCTTGGCTGCAGCAGAAGCAGTAGGTTGATGTGATCCTGCTACTCCAGCCGTCAGTGCCGTCGTATGGGATGCTCCCGCCGCACCCGTTGTTGCCGCGGTCGAGCGTGTCGTATGTCGCACGGGTTGCTGTTGGGCTTCTTGCCGCTGCGCAGCCTTGCCGGCCGCCCCCTTGCCAGAACCCTCACTACTCGAGGGAGGCTGACATGTTGGGACGCCAGAGACGGCTTTTCGAAGAACCAGTTTCTTCTTCTCCGGAGCCGGGGGCTCCTCGTGCGGCTGCTCCTCAGGCGTGTCTTCGACAGGAGAGCTCCCGGCAACCATGCCAATCTGTTCCCCGGCAACTTCACCTTCCTCGGCAAGGGTCTCCTCTAATGTTATTTCTTCTTCACCGGCTTTCTCTTCCGCAAAGCCAAAGTTGCCGACCTCCGAGGCTAGATTCGCCTCTTCCGCCCTGCTAGCGATGTAAGCCACTTCTTCATCAGTAGTGGGGCGGATGAAAGTTGACTCTTCCCGGATGGTTTTCTCCGACAAGTTGTCAAAGAACTCCTGTGCGCGCTCTGAGGATGGCTCTTCCCAAGTTTCGTTAGGGCCGTGGACATTACACACCAGCATCATGGCGATGATTGAGCCCAAAGCAGAGTTGTTGCACAAGGGAACTACACCAGCCGGCAACTTAAATTTCCCGTCAGGCCTGAACAGTTTGTGGCAGAGGGCTGTGTGCTGCAAGACCGTCAAGTTGTTGTTCAGACCAGGGCATAGCCTCATGATATCTGCTGCATTCTTCAAATCCCAGGCTGGTCTCCCTTTATTCTGCAAGGGGGCGATGCGGCGGCGGAGGAAATCAGTGCCGACCATTTCTATTGTGAGCCCGGCAACCTTGAGACGGTGGATCCTGGTAACTGCGATTGCGAGCTTCTCATCCTGAGGATCGAGGCCGCTCCAGTCCTTGCCGCGAACTACTTTCGTTTGCCAGGGCGTACAGAACGGCTGAGGATCTTTCTCCTTAATCCAGCACCACTGGTCCCGCCATTCATCCCACTTCTTGCGGTAGAGACCAGCTGGGTATATATCCTTATTCCACGCCCTTGGAATCCAAGTGATAGAACCAGAAAGGGCGTCTCCCGTCTTGATACGGGGAATGAAGTAATGGCGGAAGAGGGCTGTGCTGGGTGCTACTCCGGCGAAATTTTCACAAAGATGAGCAAAGACTGACATGCATGTCACGGCATTCGGCGTGAAATCCAAGAGGCGGAAGCTGTATGTGTACATGATGTCGATAAAGAAATCGGAAAACGGAGGGCAGAGCCCGCAATAAAAGTAAGCGGCGAAGAAAGGGAATTTATCTGGGCCGCCCTTGACGGAAGCTGGAAGCACGCGAGTTCTAGGGTGAGCCTTCGTCTCCTTCCCCCACATACACATGTACCGCTCAACCAGGGTGCGCATGTCGAGCGTCGTGGCGAAGACGGCGTGCTCCTTCCGCATCTCCAACAGATCGATCTTCTCCGCCTCTGCGTCTGAATCGACGGCTTTCACCGCTTTGCCCTTGCTCGCTTTGGGCAGCATGGCGACTGTGGAAGCGAAGGCCGAGGATGATGAGGGCATGGGGGTGGCGGATGGATGGGAGAGGCTCTGTTCCAGGCTCGAGGAAGAAGGCGACGGCGGTTTCCAGATTGGAAGAGACAAGAGGTAAATGAGCAGCGCTTCTGCGGATTCCTTTTTATGGGGAAGGCGCGAGGCTGGCTCTTTACTGACCGATGAGAAAGCATTTTTACAAGCGCACTACTGCGGCCGTTCCGCGCACATATCCCACGTCCCACATTTAATGCGCGTCGTGGGGGAGCGCAGTAAATAAGATGATTATTACAGTTAACTCCTGCCACGCGTGCTCGTGCACTGTTTGGGCCTAGCCCAACAACGCCTCGCACCCGTGTATGGCCTAGGCCTGAGGGCTCCTGTCGGTGTACTAAAGTTTGGGTCTTTTAGTACCCCATACTTGTGCACGGACGGTTGTAGCCATACCAGCGGCAAGGCCTGCCGGAGAACAGCTGGAAACATATACCGAGGATATCATGAAGGCATTCAAGCCAATGACCAAAAGACAGAAGACGAAAGGCTGGGTTCCCGGCAAGATACTTGCTGGGAGGACTCGCGAAGGCCCGGCAAGGCTTCACACCCGGCAAGATCTCACACCCGACAAGATCCCACCGTACTGCCACCGCTCCAGCGCAGCGACCAGCTTGTCTTTTAGGGCTTGTCCTCCTGGTTGCGTGTCATGGCACTGACCGCGGATGGGGTTAAGCGGTGCTGATGGGACGGGTCCTTTTTCCGTCCCCAAGAAAGTTAGGGACACCTAAGTGAGGCATTTAATGCGTTTGTCCTAATCCGTCAGTGATAATCATGTAACACTGTAGCAACTTTACACCTCTTGTACTCCTGTCTGCCACTATTGGTGACCCCTTGGACGTATAAAAGGAGGCCCAAGGCGGAGTTACAGGGGGAGAGGACCTTCTGGCCCATTCTGCATGCGTAGCTGCTTCTTGAACGTACTGTTCATCGCAAGCGCTCCGTGTACTTGAGCTTAAGAACATCCACAATAAACAATAGCAGGAGCAGGGTTTTACGCTTCTCAACGGCCCGAACCTGGGTAAAGATCCTTGCGTTGATCGTTGGATCCGCTCTTTGTCAAATCTTTTCCCCCGCCGAACCGTAAAGGGATCCTCTCGATCCCATAGGTGTCATACGCCGACACAAGCTATACACCATATGCAACATACAACCAATTATCACACTGTCAAGTTAGAGCAAGCACCTGCGATGGTGGAGTAGGGGAGATGGAGTCATCATATAGACTTGGAACTTCAACTACAGTAGTAGTAGCAGCGGCAAATCTAGAGAGCCTCCGTTTGCGTTGGTCCGGAAGACCACCAACATCCCCTAACTTACTCTTTTCCTTCCTCTTTTTTGATATTGCCTTCTGAAGTCAAAACCACAAGAAAAGAAATAAAATTGGCTCTGCATAACTCATTGATGCATGATACAGACGAAGACTACTTTGATGTAAGGCAAGCGCATGATAGGAGGACGGAGTATGTAGGAAAAAAAGGACAACATTGCATATTCACACCTATGATAGGAGGATGGAATATGTATGAAAAACACTAAGTAGAAGACATTTCAACAAATTAGAAGAAATGAAAGCTAGGCACCTATGAACATGCAACCAATATCACTCTTAAAAGTGTCTCGTCATAAGTGCCATTTCAACAAATTAGAAGCATTACAAGGTAGAAGACAATGCAAGATGCAACGTATATCACACTCCCAAGTTAAATGAATCTTATGGTAAGTGATTGTTGCAGGATACACAACAGTACTTTGATGTAAGAACATGGTGTGATAGACAGATTTAGTATGTTCTGGAAACAGGAACACGTGTCATATTCACAAGTATAATGTGTAAACTAAGCAGATGCAAATCAACAAAATTAGAAGCAATACAAACTAGACATGATATGCAATATGCAACCACATATAACAGTGCCAAGTTAGAGCAAGCACCTGTGATGGTGGAGTAGGGGAGATGTGTTCATCATCTACACAACTACGTTGACTGTCTAGCCCTACGTTGTCTTGCGAATCTTGTTGGGAGGATGGCTGAGTAGAATCTGTAGAGACCCTCTGTTTTAGTTGCTCGAAAAGACCACCATCATCAACTGCCTTACTAATTTCCTTCCGCTGTATTGATTTTGCATTGTGAAGTCAAACCGACAAGAAAAAGGAATAAAATTTGCTCTTCAGAACTCATTCATGAATGAATGAATGACGAACAATACTTTGATGTAAGGCAAACACATGATACGAGGATGGAATATGTACGAAAACATGACCGCATGACATATTCACACCTATGATGTGTCAACTAAGCAGATGGATTTTCAAGAAATTAGAAGCAATACAAGCTAGCCAGACACCATATGAAAGATGCAACCAATATCACTCTGCCAAGTTAAAAGTGTCTCGTCATAACTGGAATTTCGAACAATTAGAAGCAGTACAAGCTAGAAATCAATGCAAGATGGAACCAATATCACACTGCCAAGTTAAAGGTGTCTCATCGTAAGTGATTGATGCAGCATACACAATAGCAGTACTTTGATGTAAGAACATGGTGTGATAGACAGATATAGTATGTACCAGAAACAGGAAGGCGTGTCATATTCACATGTATAATGTGTAAGCTAAGCAGATGCATTTTACCCTAATTAGAAGCAATACAAGCTAGACGCCATATGCAACATGCAACCAGATATCACACTACCAAGTTAGAGCAAGCACCTGGGATGGTGGAGTAGGGGAGATAAGACTTGGAACTTGTAATGCACTAGAAGTACATGGAGAATGTGTAGAGATGGTCCGTTTACGTTGCTGCAGAGGACCACCATCATCCCCTTCTTTCCTCTTTTTTGATTTTTCCCTATAAAGTCAAACCCACAAGAAAAAGGAATAAAAATTGCTTTTCAGAACTAATTGATGCATGATCCTGATGAACACTACTTTGATGTAAGGCAACCGCATGATAGGAGGATGGAATATGTACAAAAAAGGACAGCATTGCATATTCACACCTATGATTTGTGAACTAAGCAGAAGGCATTTCAACTAATTAGAAGCAATGCAAGCTAGACACCATATGAAAGATGCAACCAATATCACTATGCCAAATTAAAAGGGCGGGCTAATAAGGGTATTTCAACAAATTAGAAGCAATACATAGCTACATGCTAGAAATCATATGCAATATGCAACGAATAAAGGTGTCTCATCGTAAGTGATTGATGCGGGATACACAAGAACAGTAGTTTCATGTAAGAACATGGTTAATAGATAGATGTAGTATGTACCAAAAATAGGAAGGCATGTCATATTCACAGGTATAATGTGTAAACTAAGCAGATGCAATTTACCCTAATTAGAAGCAATACAAGCTAGACACCATACTTAACATGCAACCACATATCACACTGCCAAGTTAGAGCAAGCACCTGCGATGCTGGTGTAGGGGAAATGTGGTCATCAACTACAGAGCTACGTTGACTATCTTCATCTTGCCTTCCTGTTTCTTGAGAATCATGTGGGGAGCATGAAACTGCACTCCTTAAAAGAGTAGCATGTCTCACACTAACCCACGGGTGTGACTATCCCATCATAAGTGATTGATGAGGGATACACAAGAACATTAGTTTGATGTAAGAACATGGTTAATAGACAGATACACTATGTACCAAAAACCGGAAGGCATGTCATATTCATAGCTATAATGTGTAAACTAAGCAGATGCAATTTAACCAAATTAGAAGAAGCTAGACACCATATGCAACATGCAACCACATATCACACTGCCAAGTTAGAGCAAGCACATGCGATGGTGGTGTAGGGGAAATGCGGTCACCAACTACAGAGCTACGTTGACTATCTTCATCTAGCCTTGCTGTTTGTTGATAATCATGTGGGGAGGATGACACTGCACTCTTTAAAAGAGTAGCGCGTCTCACACTAACCCACGGGTGTGCCTGTCTCATCATAAGTGATTGATGAGGGCACTACTAGAAAAAAGGCTGTTAGTGGCGCACCTATTTTGGCTATTAATGGCGCACTATAGGTGCGCCACTATTATCACGCCACTAGTAACAAATACTAATGGCGCACCACTGGTGCGCCATTAGTATCACAGATAATAGTGGCCTACCACATGGTGCGCCATTGATATGCCTTCTGGTGCGCCATTGATATGCCTCCTAGGGGCCCTGGTATTTAACTGGGTGCGCCATTGCTATGCCTCCTGGTGCGCCATTGATATGCCTCCTAGGGGCCCTGGTATTTAACCGGGTGCGCCATTGCTATGCCTCCTGGTGCGCCATTGATATGCCTCCTAGGGGCCCTGGTATTTAACTGGGTGCGCCACTAATATGAATTATGGTGCGCCACTAATATTAATTCTAGGAATTTTTTTTTCTGGTATTTGCACAGGTTACAGAATACAATACACAGCACAGAATAAAAACAACACATAATATAAACAGCACATATATAATACAATTCGTCATATTAGTCTCCGAATTCGAAATAGCAAACAAAGTTCAAATATTAGACAAGTTTAGGTCTCGAGACCGAGTAGCGAGTTTGTCGTCACATTACAAAGTCGATATCATCTAAACTACCATCACATAGAAGAGAGCTGCGGTCACGATGAGCATCATCGCGATGAAACTGGTCATCATCCAGTTCCTCCTCCGCTCCCTCCTCTCTCCCGCTAGATAGCGCGCGTATCTAGCTTCCGCCTCCGCCCTAGTGGTGTACCCTTTGTAACTGTTACCGCTGAAACGGTGAACCTGTTTCCGACACTCCTCCCAGTCGTCGTAGACTCCGGGAACCTCACCCTTGTACACGACATACGACGGCATCTCTATGGACTAGACAAACAAAATGTTAGTATATAAGCAATATATAAGTATGCAACAAAAGGATCGGAAGAGAAAAGCAACACATTAATAGCACGGTTCATGGTCCTACTAATAAATAGCATCGATTACATATAAGTTGAACGACTGTCCAAACTAAAGAGACATACAAGTTCATTAAAGTTTAATTACAACATGAGCTAATCGATATTTCAGAACTACATAGCATCAATACTTTCGACTCGACTCAGGGACCGGAGCATGGATGAAGCCGCCGTCTTTCGTGATGGTCATGAATGTGCGTTCGTTGTCAGCCTGCATTTGTAGCGTTGCTTCTATTTCACTGTTGGACGGTTGATAGTTGAGGTAGAACTGCCCCGAGGTACGAAGGACATCTTGATAGATGATGTCCGCTAACTCCGACTGGATGCGAAAGAATTCTTGTCTGATGTCCTCGTCCTGGATTGTCGACAAGAGTGCGGCCCATTCTTTGAGATTATTTGGTAGCATACGCTGATGATGGTTCCGTACGATCGCCCGCATGTGATGGAGGGCGTAGTAGGCATCCTTCTGACTGCCAGGCGGCTGCTTGACGCAGGGGAACGTCGTTACGTGGGTGAACACGTGCTTGCCGTACCTACAAATTGGCCTCCTGAAGGTGCCTCCAGATTTGGCGTAGCCGGGGAGAGCATCATCAAGAACTTTCTTGATATTTGTGTAGTCTTTCTTCGACTGACGGTCCAAGTCGAAATACGTGGCCATGGAATATTTCGGGCTTAAGAGGATGAGTGTGCACCGTGTGTCACTGCACAAAACACGGAATGTTAGAAAAAAAAAGAACGATCGAAATCTAAGAAATCATATGTTACGGGGCGGTGAGGGGATGACTTACTCAGAAAAGTAAGGCACGAGGAAGTTATCCTTATCTGGGTTCGCCAGAATGACGCCTTCGAGGTATGAACTCGCGACTTGCCGGTCCCCAGCACTGCCCAAGATCTTGGCACGCATGTAGAAGGGGTCGACTATCACGATGTCCGGGGTCTTGTCTCTAATGATCCGCATCTCCATACTGAGCGAAAATAGCCGAATGAAGGTGTAGTGCAGCGGATAAAGGTTAAACATAGCGAAGATGTCATCAAACCGCGGGACGATCATACGCCCGATGGGGCTATCGACAAAGCCCTTGCCCTCTGGCACCTTGGCCACGAAAACCGGGTATGCCACATCATTCTCGGAGAGACGCCGCTTCTTCATAGAAAGAACACCGTCATGCAGACTCCGCATAGCACCGGTTGCAGCATTGAGCAGATTAGTCGGTAGCATCGGCCTACCCGCCACATGCACCCTCCTCGAGATATCCTTAGGTATTGGTGGCCCGTCCTGAGCACGGATCGTACTTGGTGCCGGCTGGCTCGCACCCTTGTTATTTTTTCTTTTCCGTTCCTTCTGCTTCTTCTGCTGAAATGGGATCGAGTTCTGCTCAAAGACCACCTTCTTGAGTGTGTTGGGGCTGATAATATTTCGCACCTCGGCTGTTTGAGTCTCGGTGAAGGCGGCAGCTGGAGGCGTCTCCTGAGAACTGAACAGACCACGCCTGTTGCAATTGGGTTTCTCCACGGTACCAGCTAGATCGCGATCGTCTTTTGCAGGGTTGGGTTCTTGAGAAGGAGGCCCCAAGAATTTGTCACCGTACCCATGCTCGTTGAAGTACTTATCGACGTTGGAAAATGTATCGTCGTCGTTGTCCGGATCCTGTGCCATATGCATGTCCGGATCAGCTGACGGCAGTAGCGTTGCGGCGGTCTTGCCATGGCTTGGCGCCGGCACGACTGGCGGTGTTGTCTGTGGGGTGGTGTCCCCCACCCCCAAACGAATCTGGCTCTTCGGCCAAAGCATGGACCAGTTTAAGCAGGCGCTGAGGGTCATCACATCATCTTCGTCGGCCCCAGGGGGTCGATACGGAGGTAACAAGTCGTCGCAGCCCCGCAGCACCCGAACCAGTTGAACCCTATACACGGTGGGTGGCATCGGATCACCGTGGAACACGCGGTTGCCCGGTTCAACGATTTTGGCCTTGGCGACATCGATCAACTCGCCGTTCACGAAGTGCAGGATAGTGCATGGAACGTTGGCGGCGCCCTGCGAAAACATGTAGGGCGTCAGGGATGCCCAGTCAAAGGCAATTAGATGAAGTCATCGGCCGAGGCTTAGTTACCGTGATGGCGTCGAGCTCGGCTAATGTCGAGGCACCGCCAACGGCGGGCGTGCAAGTGACGGAGGGGCCGCTTGCTGCCGAGGTGCCGGCCGGCGTATTCTTCCCACACCCGGGTGCATTAAGCTCCAATACTGGCGCCGACGCCGGAGACACCAATGTCGCCTCCGCCGGAGACACCAATGCCGGCGCGTTGTGCGAGTTGCTGCCCGTGAAGCTGGGAATCGGGGGCGGCCCCTGTTGGCTGCCCGCAATCCACCCCCGCAGCCCCTCAAGCAAGGTAGGCATAATGGCGGTGATCGTCGCTCCCAGTTGGTCTCGCACTTGCTCTTGGAGTATCTCCGGAATCCGCGCCACTTTTGCCTTGAGTTCTTTAACCTCGCACTCCTGGCTTTCCGAGCTGGACTTTCTCTCCTTTCGCCCAGCCTTATAGTATTCCGACCATTGCGTGGACAAGCCTTCGCCGGCCACACGACCAGCTGACGACGGCTTACTGAACTTATCCTTGTGTTTCATTACGTTCAACGCCCTATTTAAAGTGGTGTCCCAAGGGGCAGACGGGGAGCTCTGAGACCCCGCGCTACTGCTTTCAGTTTCCTGCGGAAGGAACGTGAACCATTTAGAAATTTGGCCCGCGTACCCACCGACTAATTCTTTGGGCGCCGTTGGATGCCCACTGGAGGACACTTTAGTAAATTCGTCCTTGACGGTGCCGAGCACGTTCGGGCGCCGGTCCTTCCGTTGCCTCTTCGGTTGGCTGCCATCTGTGCGTTCGCTGCCATCATCAGTGGTGGCATCCCCGGCGGCACCATCAGTGGTGTCATCCCCGACGCCACTAGGGGTTGTGTAGTCGGGGTCGGTGTCTTCCGCGGCGTCCTCGTAGCGGTGAGTTTCTTCCTCCATCTCCTGGGACAGCTCCCAGAATGGCTTGCCCGAACCGCCGGCCTCATCGTTGTCGGCCATGTTCGCTCTAAATAGGAAAAAATGGCTAATAATTAGTGCCATGGTGATCTACAATTAATACTAGTAGCTGAAAGCCTGAGATGATACTTTCAGGGGATGAATACTAGTAGTCAAGGTTGTCAGGCTTTCACCCATAGCTACTAGTCTTGATAAAGAGAAGCACACTATTTTTCAAGCATATGCGTGTCCACTGACTCGATTCCGCAGATGCGTCGCTCTCGCACTTGCTGCTAGTTTAGTGGCAAAACAAATTGCTGCTACTGACTACACATGTTTTTTTGAAGCTACACCAGCACCCACCAGGGCAGAACATCACCCAGGCCAGCAACTATACCAGGGCAGAACATCACCCAGCACCCACCCAGCTTTAACCCTTTTGCTAATTTTAATTCAAGGAAAAATTCGGCATGACCTTTGCTAATTTCTTGACCTAGGAGTGCCCGTTTTTCGCCGAAACGGAAATGAATCAACATTTTGGCGATAACGGGCACAAATCCCTGAACAAAATGTATTCATATATAGGAGTACAAGACAAGCATGCATGTTTTGTGCCATGAACAGGAGGCCTCAGACCAACATCACAAGTAATGGCGCATTGGAATATTGTTTATACATCCAGATAACACCATAATGCATTAGTAGTGCAAGATAGACGTGCTGCTCCAAAATTACCACAAAGATTTACAGAGGACATGACTACAAGATAGATGTGCTGCTCCAAAATTACCACAAAGAATGCTACTGTAGACCAAGATCAGCGGATGTTCAGTGGCACCCTTGGGGTCTTGAAGCCAAGGCCAACACTCTTCCTGAAGAATGATCACAGCAGCTCTCTGCACAGAAAATTCAAAAAACAGGAAAAACAACACACTTCTGGACAAGGACTGAAGTGTTGATTCCTGATTAGAGCTCAATGCGTGCAAGTAGCAGATTTGAATTTTGAGCAAATTGGCATCATGTGGGTCATCAACCATAAAACTCGGGATTACGAGAGGGGGAAAAACTCCAATCGAAGGATTAAATTAGCATCAGCTGGCCCCTGTGAGTTGTTGGAGCCATCCTCATTTTTCAAGTCAATGACATTTTTTCACACGCAACCAGTTCTTCCTGGTGGCGTTCACATGCGGCTTCGTGTACTACGCCTTCCCAGGTTACCTGTTCCAGATGCGCCATTACAGGGAGCACAACGGACTACAGGGAGCATGGGGGTGAGTGGGTATGGGTTGGTGGACGGGGCGGGGGTTTCTTCAACGGCGGCGGCGGTCGGGGTCACGGGTGGGGATGGGGCGGACTACTGGTAGCACGGCGGCGAACAGGAACACGGGACAGGGGAGGATGGGGAGGCGGCTGCTCCCCGTGGGGAGGGGACGTCGACGAACCGGTGGCGGGGGCAGTAGGCGGCGGCTCTCAAGTGGACGGCGGGGAGACGAGCCTGGCAGCGGGCGCGGGGGCAGACGTGGGGCGGCGGGCGGCGAAGGGGAGAGTGGCGGTCGGGGGAGGGTCAGGGCCGGGGAGGAGAGAGTGAGTTAGGGTAACGGCGGTCGGGAGAGTGAGCTAGGCCTATCGATACACACCCGTATAGCAATGGCGCACCGTGGTGGGGTGCGCCACACATATCACAAGTAATGGCGCACCTGGGAGGGGTGCGCCATACATACCCATATAGCAATGGCGCACCTCTTCCTGGTGCGCCATAAATACCCATATAGCAATGGCGCACCTTTTAGGGGTGCGCCATAAAAATTGGTATAGCAATGGCGCACCTTCTCCTGGTGCGCCATTACTAACTTTTTTTTATTTTTTGAATTTTTAGTTGCATGTAATAATTTAAGATTTGAGATAAAAGAAAAGGAAAATGCAAATGGAGTGATAAAATCTTATAAAAATTCAAATTCAAATGGAGTGATAATTCATTGAATGCCTTCTTTAACTACAAAGGAGAAATTCAAATTGCATTCAAATGGAGTCCAAAAATGGATTTGACATTTTATCACCACATGGAATTGAACATTACATCACCATGCCAAGTGACATGAAATAACAGTCATCAAAGATTGAGCTTGCCACTGACACACACACGCGGCCGACATGTCGTGATTCGATCTTAGCTATCTTTTCACAATCTTCTTGCCCTTCTTTCTCGCGGTTGAATAATTTAGCCCCGGAACCCCTTGAATTCTTCTCTTGAACGCACGTCCTTTAGGTAGGGTGGTCCTGCTTCTTCTTGTGGTGTATGGTACTTCATCGTCGTCGTCATCTTCCATCTTCGGGTCGCCGTACTTGTAGAAGTCTTGCTCATTGGTGACTCCATCCATTCCGATGATGTTCCTTTTGCCTCTCCTCACGACAACACGACTGGGCTTTGACGGGTCGGTAATGAAGAAGCATTGGTCCACTTGGCAAGCCAGTACCCATGGCTCATTTTTCGCGGTGACGTTTGCGCCCGCGGTCTTGGATTTGGCTTCGGGTATAACGATGGTGGTGAAATACCGGTCTTCTTTTAGGACGCTCTTGGCCCATCTGACACGGAACATCGGGACCTTCTCTCCAGCGTAGCTTAGCTCCCAGATCTCCTCGATACTTCCGTAGTATCTGTCCTTGTCGTTACCGGTGTAGGATTCCATCGTTACCCCGGAGTTCTGATAATCGCTCTTCATGTCGTTTTCCTCGGTGTAGAATGTGTAGCCGTTGATATCGTACGCCTGATAAGTCATCAGGTTGTGCTCGGCGCCCTGTGACAAGGCGAATATGAGTTTTTCTTCCGCGGAAGAATCCTCATGTAAAGGGTACGACAGAAGCTTGTCCTTGAACCAACGCGTGAAACATGAGTTGTGCTCTTTGATTATATCTCCATCCGTCCTCTGTTGGCCTCGGTCATTGTACGTCTTCTCAATAAAGGTTTTGTGCTCTACCACCCAAGGATCGACCACGTCTATGTGTTGTAGCGCGTCTAGGTTTGCTCTTTCAAAGTCGGCGAGTCGACCCTTGAAGTCGACATGCATTTCGCGGCGACCCTCGCGGTGACCCCATCCAGCGAGCCTGCCGAGGTGCCTGTTGACGGGCAGAGCAACGGGGTTCTCGATGCCTAGATAATTCGTGCAGAAGGAGATGCACTCTTCGGTCAGAAAGCCCTTGGCTATGCTTCCATCTGGACGTGCCCGGTTGCGAACATATCCTTTGATGACACCATTCATCCTTTCGAACGGCATCATGCTGTGCAGGAACGTCGGCCCGAGTTGGATGATATCCTCCATGATATGGACCAGCAGATGCACCATAACGTCGAAGAATGCGGGCGGGAAGTACATCTCAAGCTCGCATAGTATCACCACGATCTCTTCCTGTAGCCTTCTAAGTTGCCTCACGCCAACCGACTTCCAAGAGATGATGTCGAAAAAGTTGCATAGGCCAAATAGCGTTTCACGGACGTGCGCGTCCATGATCCCACGGATTGCAACTGGAAGTATCTGCGTCATCAGCACGTGACAGTCATGAGACTTCATCCCGCTGAACTTCTGCTTCGCTGAGTCTAGGTATCTGCTTATCTTCCCCGCGTAACCGTAAGGAAGTTTTACTCCTATGAGGCAGGTGAAAAACTGCTCGATCTCCTTCTGACTTAGAGTGAAGCACGCGGGAGGGCAGTCATATTCGATCTTCTTGGCCTTTTTGCCTTTGCGATGACTTTCCGTGTCCTTCGCCTCATCATCATCATCATCATCATCATCATCATCATTAGGGCGTTTTGCGTGAAGCTCCTCCCTGATGCCCATTGATTGCAAGTCTGCCCTTGCTTTCGGCCCATCTTTGGTCCTCTCTGGCATGTTGAGCAGGGTACCAAGCAGACTCTCACACACGTTCTTCGTGATATGCATGACATCAAGGCTGTGAGGCACACGGAGGATCTTCCAGTATGGCAAGTCCCAGAAAACAGACCTCGTTTTCCATACCTTCAGCAGCGGCTCTGGCGCCTTTCGCTTCTTTCCCGGCGGTGGGCACTCTTTCCAATTTTTCAACAGCTCGTCTATTTCCTCGCCGCTCCTCGTACGTGGGGGTCTTCAGGGTTCGGTTTCACCATCGAACAGATCCTTGCGTTTTCTCCATGCGTCATCGTCGCGAAGCCACCTTCGATGTCCCATGAACACGGTTTTCGAAGACCCGGGATCTCTATCTAGCTGGCGATACGTTGTGTCATCCATGCACCTGACGCATGCACAAAATCCGTGGACCACCTGCCCCGCGACATATTCGTAACCGAGATAGTCGTGCACCGTCGTGAGCAGTGCGGCTCTCATAGGGAAATATTCTTTCGCTACGGCGTCCCACGTATTGGCTGGCGTTTTCCACAGTGTGTCTAGCTCCTCTTTCAGCAGCCCCAGATACAGATTGATGTCGTTCCCTGGTTGTTTCGGCCCTTCAATTAGCATACTCATGTGAATGTACTTCCTCTTCATGCACATCCAGGGGGGAAGGTTGTACATCCACACAAACACAGGCCAGGTGCTATGTGTGCTTCTCTGGCTGCCAAACGGATTGACTCCATCGGTGCTCGCGCCCAGCATGATGTTCCTTGGATCGTCCCCAAATTCTGGGTGTTCGAAGTTCAATGCTTGCCACTGGCTCGCATCCTTAGGGTGACTCAGCATCTTGTCTTTTTTATTTATCTCCGGATCATTTCCGTCATCTTCTCGCTTCTTCTCCTTCCTATCCGCGTGCCAATGCAGGAGCTCTGCTAGCTTAGGGTCCGCGAAATACCGCTGCAGATGAGGAGTGATCGGAAAGTACCACACCACTTTTTGAGGAGCTTTCTTCCTCTTCTTGTATCGAGTGACGCCGCACACCGGACATATGGTAGACTCCGCGTGCTCGTCCCGATAAATGATGCAATCGTTCATGCACACATGGTATTTCACGTGCGGTAAATCCAGAGGACACACGATTTTCTTCACCTCCTCGAAACTGGTCGGGCACTTGTTCCCCTTGGGAAGACGTTCGTGCCAGAATGACATGTTCTCGTCGAAGCATGCGTCGGTCATTTTGTGTTTTACCTTCATCTCCAGAGCCATGAGCGTTACTTTTAGGCGGGTATCCTCGGGCCTGCATCCTTCATACAATGGAGTAACCGCGTCTATCTCCAGTTGATCCAGCTTGGCTTTCTCTCGGTCGGCAGCTCTTGCGTTACCTGTCTGCTTGAGAAGCAGCTCTTGAATATGAGGGTCCTGCACCCAGCCCATCGATGGTCCATCGTCGTCTGCTCCGGCATCTTCATCTTCATGATCATGCCCTTCGTCTTGATCTTCCTCATCATCATGTCCGGCATCTTCTACATGATGACTGTGTCCTGCATCTACTTCGTGATCATGTCCTGGAGATTCTTCGTCTTCTCGCCCGCCCTCGCCGCTATTGTCTTGCTGCCCTTCCTTATTTCTTGCCCGGCCCCCATGGACGACTTCATAATCATCTTCATCACCTTGCCACCGATAGCCATCCATGAAACCACGCATGAGCAGGTGGTCCCGCACCTGTCTGGAATCCGGGTCCATAAGGCTCTTCAGCTTGCATCTTCGACACGGACATCTTATCTCCGTCTCGTTCTTTTGAAGCATCTCGGCCTTCGCGGAGCTCAAAAACCTATTCACGATGCCTTCGGTCATCGTGCGGACCATGGTCGCCTGCGGGGTAGAGCAAAATGATATTTTAGAAAAAAAAAATTTGGCATGACTTTGCCTAAAAATAGGACCAAAAAGAATGCATAGTGCCAAATTCTCGCCGAAACGGAAATGAATCAACATTCCGGCAAAATATTGGCAACTATCGCATTTCAAATACCGGTACCTGCAAACACAAACATATGCAACACCACAAACATACGTAGATCTAGCTCAATGAGAAAAGTGTAGATCTAGGCCATAAAAAGTGTGTACGTTGGAGGGAGAAAAAAGTAGATCTAGAACATAAAGAAAGCTTTCCCCTTACTTACCTATCAAAAAAAGGAAATTTAACCACTTAATTTGTGTGAATCTATGGTGCAAATGAGGTGAGGAGGAGGAGGCAGCCGAGACCAAGCTTGGTAGAGGTGGAGAGAATGAAGTGGGGAAAGTGAGTGTGGTAGGTGGCTGTCAAAAATATCTAGCTGCTGTCAGGTTACCAATGGCGCACCTCCTAAGAATGCGCCATTGGTAACCAGGGTTACTAATGGCGCACCTGGTGTGTGGTGCGCCATTACTAGTTTTGAAAAAAAAAATTGAAAAAAAAATTGTTAGTAGTGGCGCACCGGGGTGTGGTGCGCCATTACTAGTTAAAACTAGTAATGGCGCACCACACCCCGGTGCGCCATTACTAGTTTTGAAAAAAAAATTGAAAAAAAAATTGTTAGTAGTGGCGCACCGGGGTGTGGTGCGCCATTACTAGTTAAAACTAGTAATGGCGCACCACACCCCGGTGCGCCACTGGTAAGTCTGGGGACGGGGTGTGCCCAGGAGAAACTTAGCAGTGGCGCACCACACACCAGGTGCGCCATTAGTAATATGGACATTAATGGCGCACTCATATCTGGTGCGCCACTGCTATATAGCAGTGGCGCACCACATACATGGTGCGCCATTAATGTCCATATTAGCTATAGCCGTTTTTCTAGTAGTGGGGATACACAAGAACATTAGTTTGATGTAAGAACATGGTTAATAGACAGATGCAGTATGTACCAAAAATAGGAAGGCATGTCATATTCACAGTATATGGCTAAGCAGATGCAATTTAACAAATTTAGAAGCAATACAAGGTAGACACCATATGCAACAGGCAACCACATATGACACCGAAGTTAAAGCAAGCACCTGCGATGCTGGTGTATGGCGAATGGAGTCATCAACTACAGAGCTACGTTGACAGTCTTCATCGAATGACACTACACTCTTCATTAGAGCATCAAACCACGTCTTTCCAATCCTCGATGCGGACTGGAGAGACTGCTCTGTTTTCTTTTTAGAATACTATGCTTGAGATTCTTAAATACCCATGCGTAATAAAACAATAGTGAGAGAGTATGGGTGTAGTTTGTGCACAAGTAGTACAGTGTAAAAGTATCAGATAGCAGGTGGGTCAAAAATAAATGACGACAGGCATATGATAGCTCTACAACATGCATGGTACACGAAATTAGATTCTAGGCTTTTGAAATATGAGCACAGGGATGGCTGGGAAGTGCAGGCAATCATCCAGCAAACCACCACATGTGGTCCTATGAAAATATCAATCGACTCAAAACAAATAGGTCAGCCGATTTTTTCTGCACCGTCCGATCTACAAGGAATGGGCAGATGGCCTTCATCTACCTCCCACCAGTCACCGTTGACAATCTTCCTTGAACCGCCAGCGACCACCGGCCCAGACCCCTGCCTCCGCCACCATGGCCTCCCCTCGACCTCACCCCACCGCCGTGCTTGGCAGTGCCCCCGGCCATCCCTTTAAGCCCAGCGAACCTCCAGATCGGGCGCCAACAGCTCATGCGCCACACACACCTCTAAGATAGACACCGAGGCGCTGCTTCCCCGGTGAACAGGCGGACTAGATGCTCCGCGCGCCTCCGCGGGTGGTGCTTCCTTTAATTGGGAATCAACTAACACTGAATTGAAATCCAGGCAGGTGACGGACGTCTAGCTAAAGTTAAATAGTAAATGGGGGGAAACCTTGTGCATCGTGAGTTACTTGGAACATCTAGTATCAGGAAGAATGTGCAGTAAGAAGCGGTCAACTAGTTTCCTCCGTGGGATGAATACCGTGCGAGAAATTTGCAAGAATAAGGGAAGAGGAGTACCAATATCGGTTGGCAATGTTGTGTCCTCCTTCTATTTTTTCGAAGATCTTCTTGTGGTTCGCTGGAAACAAGATGTTGTGGAGGACAGTGGAGCCTTGGACGAACCCATGGCCAAGTAGTTGAGTGTGGTGCGGTGGCCCTCTGTCGGTGGCGGGGAAGCAGATCCGAGGCGGCGAACGACGGCGTAGCAGGAATAGCTCCGGTGAGGTGGACGGTTGCGACGTTGGAGCGGCAGCAGTGAGGCGCAGGACGGAGGGGTTGAAGTGACTCGGGTACGGCACACGTCAGCTCTGCCTCGGCTTCAACTGCTAAGTCATGGAGGGCGCTGCGGCTATGGTTGCGGTGGACGACGACGTCGGGGTATGGGCTCCGGCGTGATGGAGGAGGGCGGCGGTGGATCGGTGTGATGGGGTGGCGGACGGAGGAGGCTGGGGTTTCGTGGCTGGTGGAGAGGGAGTTTTGGTGCCCATGGAGTATGAATGGGGAATCAGACGGGGGAGGGGGGGCTAAGGAGGAACCATGTTTTCGGGACGCGCTTGTTTGAAATTTGGGGAAAGTTACAAACTTTGCCCCCATCTAAAATTTCGGACATGCTGCGGGTCGGGGGTAGGACGGTAATCTCACGTGTCCAAAATAGTGGGCGGGAGTGATTTCGGCCGAGCGCATCGGCGTTTAGGCGCCCGCGGTATATGAATGTTTTTCGGAGGCAGTTGGGTGGCATCTTAGTGAAGTTACAAACCTACCCCGGTTTAGACTTGTGGACGTCGGGCCGGTAGGCTTCATGGGTCACAGTTAGGATAGTAATTTCCTTCTACCAAACATTGGTCTCACGCGGTTTCGGGCGAGGAGAGGATCTTTTGGCGCTTCGTTCAAAATTTTGAACCAGAAGCATTCACGTTTATACTACTCTTCAGTTGAACTTTCCTAATTAGACCTCATTATATTTGACCTTGTATGATTAAAAACCTCATTAAATTATGCGATTCTTTTGAAATTTTTGACACTTGAAAATCCTATAACTACGATTATTTTGGAATGGAGGAGGTAAACTTGAATCTATTTTGTACACGACTATGTATTATCAACAAAGATTGATGCCCCTTTTAGATGTGATTTACAAAAGTCATTATCTCGAATTCAAATAGTTGAATGCACTTCCTATGAATTCGAATATTTGAAACCACTTTTATGTTGAATTCAAAATGTATTCTAGTTCGTCGCTAGCAATTTGGAATGTATACCATGTATGTTTCTTATGTATAATGTGCTTGACACTGACCGCAGAGTGTACTCACGTTTGTATATGAATTGCAAGAGCCATGCATTGTCTGGATTTCAATGTACTGACTATGGATCAATAATGTGAAATAATACCATACACATGCTCGAATTTGATAGAGTATGGATGTTTGCTAGACCAATGTTCGTTCATACATGAATTGCAAATTTCATGATCTCATCCAATTTTTTAAATACAATTTATATTTTAATTTAATGGGTAGAACAGTCCTTTACGCGTAGATGCACTCTCCCTTGACCGCTCCTCACACGCGCGCTATCTTTCTCTCTCACGCATACGCGCACACACTATATATCCATCGGCCTTTCTCTCTCACAAATGCTCACCCTCTCTCCCGAAGTGTCTCACGCACACACACTCTATATATCTCCCTCTCTCTCTTACTACTATCTACGACTCTTTTCACTAATCTCAGTCACAAACACTATTTCTCTGACATGCATGCGCACGCATGGTCTCCGCCGTCCCCCCCCCCCCTCTGTACATATCTCTGCCTCGTGTCTCCCGCACGCACACTCTCTTTACTCCTCTCTCACACGCATTGTCTCCACCTCTCTTACTAGTTGACAAATATGATTCCATCAGATCATTCAGTAGGATATCCCTGACGGTTAAAGTGGATGGTGATTAGAGGCAAAGATTTTCCCAAGTCGGGGCCCTTACGATCGAGGAAATACCCTACTCCTGGTCGTGTATACTTGGATTGGGGTGTGTACAAAGTACATGTCAATATCAAGGGATTGTGTGTGTGTATATACTATCAACAAACTAGGCCCCCGGCCTATATAACATACCCGGGGCCTAGGGTTACAAATCGTAGTCCGCTTTGTCAGTGGAGATAGAGTCTTCCACGGCTCTGGTATCTTCGTCTTGTATGTCAAGTCAGTCTTCGTATAACGCGTCTCGGGCCGACCTATGTGGCGCAGGACGGAACCGACCCAGGGGTCCTCACCTCGACCCACCAGACCAAAAAACTATGTGCCACCACCACACCTCGCACACTCTCTACCCCCAGGTCTCACTATATTCTAACACCCACACTGTAACACCCCTCTGTAATGAGCAACAGTGATCCCTAATGATAATGCTAAGTCAAGTTGATTTGCAATGCATGATCACAGTGGAATCATATCTCATTTCAAATTCCATCTTTGAATTCAATTCAAATCATAAGTGAAATTTGAAGTTGCTCAAAAATTGCTGGAAAATAATTCATGTTTTAGCAAATATTCCAAAACAAATTCTTGTTCAGGAAAACAACATCACCTATTTGCTAAAATGGGCTAGAGCATTTAAAACAGTGCAAAAACAGCAAATTAAATGCCATTTCATTTATGAAAAATTCAAATGAATTCAAATGGCCTTCAAACTTTTTGTGGCAGTGCAGTATATTGCTATGTATTTTTGTGGTCAATTTCCGCATTTTACGAAAAGCTTTTGGCAGCTCACAATATTTGCAAATCCTTTCTGTAAAAAGAAAAACAGAAAAGAAATTAGGGAAAAGGAAAAGGGCTACTGTGCACTGGGCCTTAGTGCACAGTGTGCAGGCCCAGCCCAGCAGCCCCCTCATCGTCTCCCTCCTCCCAGTGTCAGCGCGCGCGCGCGCGCCCGACGCCGACGCCGTCACCACCGCACCATCTCGCCGCGCCCGCACCGCTACAGTCGCTGCGGGAGGGATAAGAACGCCGTGCTGGCTCCCTGGGACACGCGCTCGTCCTCATCCACCTCCTCCATCGCCTCTCTCTCTCGGTCCCAGCCACACCCGAGCGCCTCCGTCGCCGTCGCCGTCGATCCCGCAGCCTCCGACCACATCTCGCCTCGCCACCATGCCGTAGAGCTCCGCCCGCGTCCGCTACGTCGTCTGCGGGAACGAGCCGAAACCGGGAGCCACCGCAGCGTCGTCCACGCCGTCATCTTCTTCCTCGGGCACCCGGGATCGCCGCCGCCGTACGTCACCGTCAAGCCTCCCCTGAACCGACTTTGCGCATCTACAGGACCGCGGTGAGCATCCGTGTCGATCCCCTCTCTCCCCTGCCTCTCTTCGCGCCGTAGCTCGCCGCATTCACCGTGGCCGAACGCATCATTGCCGATGAGCTCGCCGTCGTGGCCACGCTCGCCGTCGAGCTCAACCGAGCACGGCAACATGCTCAGCGCGCTCGTAGGAGTCGAACGCCACCGCCCGCGTCGCTTTCCGTGCCCTGCTTCGCCGTAGCCGACCGCGGCCGAACTCCGGCGCCGCCCACGAGCTCGCTGCCATCGAGATAGGCCACCCCAGCCCTCGCCGCCACCGAAGATCGACGCGGCTCCGTCCCCACATTTGAACGCGCCTTACCGCACTTGATTTGGCCCTCTGTGGCCGAATTCCGCCGCTGTCCCGCACGCGCTGCCGTGTTTTGGCGTCACCGGCGACGAGCCGCCGGCCACCGCCGACGTGGCCGCCACGTGGGCCTCCCTGGGTCGCTGACCAGTGGGCCCAGGGGCCCCAGTTGACTGGGTTGACCAGTCAACGTGCTGACTGGGCAACCCCAGTCACTGACATGCTGGCCCCACCGCTAGTTAAACTAATTTTGCTAATTAAAATTAAACTAATAACTAAATAATCACTGACAGTGGGGCCCCACGTGCTAATTAACCTAATTAGTTAAATTTAACCTCTGTTTAGTCTCTGTGTCACTGACATGTGGGACCTAGCTGTCAGGTTTGACCTGGACCAACTGGAGTTGACTGCTAACGTCATCCAGACATCATGCTGACGCAATAAAACCTTTTTCTGTTATTCTCAAATTTAAATTAAATCCAGGAATTTCAGAAAATAGTTTAAAACTTCGAAAATTCGTAGAAAATAAACCGTAGCATCGATCGAAAAGTTTTCTACATGAAAGTTGATCAGAAAAACGAGACGAACCCGAATATGCCCTCTGTTTACCTGTCACATGCCCACAACCATGCAAACATGGAACCTTCCCCTCCGGTTCATCTGTCTGACAGATGCTTAAACCCGGGAAAATATCCCCAGATAGTTTCCCGCTCCGCCTGCAACATGTAGCATTGCATTAGGTCACCCCTAGCACTGCATATTGCCATGCCATGCATCTGTGTTGCATTGTTTGCTTTTATTTATTGTTTCTTCCCCTCTCTTCTTCTCCGATAGACCCTGAGGCTGACGCTGCCCCTGAGGACTGCTACTCCATCGACGACCCCTCTTTGCCGCAGAGCTTCCAGGCAAGCAAACCCCCTTGAACATGCCTATATCACCTATTCTTTGTCCCTCATGCTTGCATTAGAATTGCTACAATTGTTGTCCCGTTATTACCTATTCTGATACATAGCCTGTTTTTGTAACTACTATTGATACCAATCCTGCTATCCTAAATGCTTAGTATAGGTTGGTTAGTAAACCATCTATAGCGCCACATCCTTGTCCTAGTTGCCCCGCTTTATTATCGGAGCCCCGATCTATGTGATCGATGGGCTGAGACCAGCACATCACCGCACATCCCCTAACTTGTACGACTCTACAGAGCTAATATCGAGTGACGAGGGTGATGCCTCTTAATTCACTCCAGATGATATCTCTGTAGCGTAGCTAGTCGGTTGTGGGTTACCGAGGGTGATTCCTCTTTCACCACCTCTGATGATGCCCATGTCGTGCAACCCCTCAAGTGTGAACCCATCGAGGGTGATTCCTCCGGGTTCACCTTGATAGATACATCGAGTGAGAATCCAACGAGGGTGATTCCTCGGATTCCTCCTTGATGTTTTGGACACACGGATACCATGCACTTATTTCAGTCACTGACTAAAGTCGGGTCAGCCCCGAGGGGTACCCGCGAGAGATGTGAAGCCGGGTTGACCATGAGGGTACCCGTGAGATAATTACGTGGAACGGCCGGGCATTCCTGGCCCTTGCCGTAAGACCACGAGACAGGGCGACGGGGTCACATGATCGTGAGTCTCTGCTCGTTTTCGCGAGCTTCCAAAGCACTAATGGATTAGGATATGTGATTTGAGTAGGCCTTTGGCCTTTTTCGCACTAACCACCACGCGGGAATAGTATGGGCACTCGGCATCGTTTGTATCAGCCGAAGCTCTTCAGATGTCAGCGGTTGAGCGGCGCGCGCCGGGTTGGACTGGGAAAGCCTGCGCTTGTATTAAGGGGGCTAGGTCTGCTCACCGGCCGCGTACGCAACGTGCAGGAGTGCAAAAGGCGATGGGCCGAAGACCCCTGAGCGTTTAGGATGTAGACCGGCGTGCTGACCTCTCTGTTGAGCCTAGGTAGGGATATGACGTGTCGATCAGCCGAGGCCGGGCATGGACCAAGTAATTGTGTCCGGCCAGAGTTTATCGAGCGTGTTGGGTAAGTTGGTGCACTTCTGCAGGGAAGTATATCTATTCGAATAGTCGTGTCCACGGTAACAGGACGCTCAGAAAATATCCCGATCTACTACAACTAGAACTGGAATCTGAGATGTTTAAATATGTTAGCTCCGAGATCGCTTTCTCGAAGGGAGTCGAGGAAGGATCTCTGGGTGTTGTTACTACTAGTTGCTACTACTATATTTATGTACTAATCTACACTCTTCTAATGCTGCAAGACGTTGAAGATGCTAGTCTTCGATAGGCTAGGCCTTCCCTCTATTCTGACATTTCTGCAGTCTAGTCCACAGATACAGCCTCCCCTTTGATACCGATGCATAAGTAAAATAGTTCTGATGTAAGTCTTGCGAGTACTTTGGATGAGTACTCACGGTTGCTTTGCTTCCCCTTTTTCCCCATACCCGATTGCTACGACCAGATGACGGAGCCCCGGAGCCAGCTGCCCCAGCCGACGACTACTACTACCCCTCCGGTGGAGAGTACTACCACGAGGAGACCACCGACGACCAGGACTAGATAGGAGGCACCCAGGCAGGAGGCCTGCGCCTTTTGATCCAGTGTCGTTGTTTTGCTCAGCCTTCTTAAGGCAGACCTGTTTAACTTTTATGTCTGTACTCAGATATCTAATGCTTCCACTGATGCTTGTATGACTCAAGCTTATGTATTCGAGCCATCGAGGCCCCTGGCTTGTAATATAAAGCTTGTATGACTTTTATTTGTGTTTAGAGTTGTGTTGTGATATCTTCAAGTGAGTCCTTAGGCTTGATCGTGTGCATTTGCGTGTATGATTAGTGCACGATTAAGTCAGGGGCGTCACAAGTTGGTATCAGAGCCGACTGCCTGTAGGACCCCCCCTTTCCAACTCCTTGGCCGAAGTTGAGTCTAGTCTTTGAAAAACCATTTTACTAACATGTTTGTGTGGCTTACGGGCCCACATCGCCAATGGGTGGTATTAGGATCTTTTATTCCTCTTCCTTACTCTGGGACTCTGATCTCTCTTCTTTTCGGGTTAAATTTTTGCTAACTCTAACTCTAGGTTCTCGTGTGCACATTCACCCGGAGAGCTGGATTATCTGCAAACATTTCCAATGCTATCATATGCTTCTCACACTGTCGTTTGACATCTTGCACTCCTTTGTTTCAGATGCGTCCCGCAAGACAGCTCGTACGCCACACCATGGCTATTGATGCGACTAGGTTCCCTGCTATCTTGGTCGATCTCTTGACCAGGCTGGGATATCGCTGGTACCCCGAGTACACTGTTTATGAGGACTACCGCGAGTTCAACCAGGAGCAGTACCACGCTGTGGTTCGTATCTTTGATCGGCAGAACTACTCCATCACTGAGTTGCACACCTTTCATGGTGTTGGAGTGACTGTTGATATGGCCGTCCATGATGCTGCCTTTACTGCTATTGCTCGTCTCCGTGGAGAGCACAGTCGCTTGGAGGAGGCTGCTTTAGGATATATCCCATATGCCCCCGCTGGGGATGAGAGTGGATATTACACTGCTGTCTGTACCCCTTACGTGCGACGTCGCTATGACCCGCAAGTATTGGTTCAGTACACTGAGGCTCTAGATCGCACTGCCCGAGCTCTTGCTGTGGAGTTGTATGCCACTCGTGCTCGTCTTTACGACGCTCTGACACATTTGCTACCAGCAGTCAGAGCGAGGATGCATCCAGAGTACATTCTTTACCCGCGCAGGACGGATATGCCACCAGGTCTTGAGTGGCCTGCTGTTGGAGGTTGTACTCCTCCACGTGGTCCTCTTCTTCCAGTTCGGGACCAGGTTCTGCACCAGAGTGTTCACGGAGTGCAGGATCCTTACATCGAGGGTACCCTGCGTCGTCACTTGTAGCTGCCTAGCTTCAGTGGTTTTCTCCGATGTTGAGGTAGCTATCGCTATGACCCGTTGTTGTATCCCTCCACCGCGTGCCTGCGTGTCACCTAGTGTGTCTAGCTTTTCCTTTCCGAACTTTGCACCGCTGGCTTGTAACCGAATCTATGTATGGATCTGTATGTCATGTTTGACTATGTTGATGTATCTATTGCACTTCCTTTTGTTGTGCGTGTTACTTCATGAATGATTCCATACATCTGCAATGCTCGTTGCTAAACTACCCCCTGTTGATTTAGCAGGATGGTTAGACCCGCAGGTCGTGGCCGTGGTGCCAACAATCCACCACCACCCGACTATATGGCTGCAATGATGCAACAATTTGAAATGCACCGTCAGTTCATGCAAGGGCTGATGGATCAGTTTCCTCGTCCGAATTCCAACCAGTAGCCAGCCTCTATAACTTTGCAAGAGTTTGTGCGCCTCAACCCAACCATCTTCTGCAACTAAGTTCAGCCGCTAGATGCTGATGACTGGCTCCGTGATATCACATATGAGATGGAGTCCACTAATGTGTCCCCTGCCAGCTATGTCACCTTTGCATCCTACTTTCTGAAGGGACCCGCAGCTCAATGGTGGGACAGTCACAGGCATACCTTAGCTGCTGGAACAATCATCACCTGGGGGGAGTTCCAAGCTGCTTTCCGTGCCCGTTACATTCTGCAAGGAATTATGGACTGGAAGAAGCGTGATTTCTGCAACCTTACCCAGGGCAACAAGACTGTGGAGGTCTATCAGCGGGAGTTTCTTGAACTATCTCGCTATGCTGAAGAGGATATTGCTACTGATGCCCGCAGACAGGAGAAGTTCCGTGAAGGGCTCAACCCAGATATCAGGCTCGCACTGCTAGTCCAAGACTTCGCCGACTTAGACACCTTGGTGAACAAGGCCATACAGGTTGAGACTGGATTGAAGGATCACAAGGACGCGCTCAAGCGCACCCGTGAAACGGGCTCATCTTCAGGCTCGTCTTCCCAGAAGCGTCGTATCTGGATTCCTCACAGCATGTATCGTCCAACTGTACCTACTCCAAGACCATCTTATGCTGCACCTCGTCTGCCTCCTCCCCCACCGAGGCAGCTAAGACCTCAAGCTCCAATGCTTCGAGCTCCTGCTCCCCGTCCCGACAATGGGCTCTGCTTCAAGTGTGGCTGTCCAGGTCATCGTGCCAAAGACTGCTCTCAGGATCAGAATCAGCTTGTGCTCCCGCCAGCTGAACGTGGAAATGGTCGTGGTAGCTATCAGCCCCACAACAACAATGTCAGGCCTTCTTATGGTCGTGGCCAAGCTTACCATGTTGATCTGAATGAAGCTCAAGACTAGCCTGCTACTATGATGGGTACTCTTCTCGTTAATTTAGTACCAGCTTCTGTTTTATTTGATTCAGGAGCATCGCATTCATTCATGTCAGAAGCTTTTGCATACATGCATGACACTAAATGTGAGCAGTTGCACAACCCGTTAATGGTAAACACTCCCGCGGGCCAATGCCAAACCTCTATGTTCAGCCCCAATGTTACCATTGGAATTGAAGGGTTAGAGTTCCATGCCTTTCCTATTATTTTGAAATCTTCTAACATTGACCTCATTCTGGGAATGGATTGGTTAAAGGCTCATACCGCCTTAATCAATTGTGCCACCAAAGTCGTCCAACTCCTGCACCCATTGGATGAGCTAGTAAACTACCATGCTCATCTCGTTCAAAAGGCCGAGGCTCGGATTTATGCCCTTAATGCGTTGAACGCTTCTCCTCATGAGGGGATAGAAAATGTTCCAGTCGTTCGCGACTTCCAAGATGTTTTCCCAGAAGAACTTCCAAGAGTACCCCCTGTTAGAGCTGTCGAGTTTGTTATCGACTTAAAACCAGGCACCACTCCTATTGCGAAGCGTCCATATAAGATGCCGCCGCATGAACTTCTTGAGCTTAAGGAGGAAATCGACAAATCACTTCGTAAAGGGTTCATTCGCCCAAGTTCCTCTGCCTGGGGAGCACCTTCTCCCTTTGTCAAGAAGAAAGATGGTACGAACTGGTTGGTCCAAGATTACCGACCTATCAACTAGGCAACCATTCCGAACAAATATCCGCTTCCTCGGATCAATGATCTGTATGATCAACTTGCTGGATCATCAGTATTCTCTAAACTCGACTTGAGGTTGGGTTAGCATCAGATCCGCGTCCGCGAAGAGGATATTCCCATCGAAAGGCGCATGCCTCCTGCCTAGGTGCCTCCTATCTACTCCTGGTCGTCGGTGGTCTCCACGTAGTAGTACTCTCCACCGAAGGGGTAGTAGTAGTCGTCGGCTGGGGCAGCTGGCTCCGGGGCTCCATCATCTAGTCGCAGCAAATGGGTATGGGGAAAAAGGGAAGCAAAGCAACCGTGAGTACTCATCCAAAGTACTCGCAAGACTTACATCAGAACTATTCTACTTATGCATCGGTATCAAAGAGGGGTTGTATCTGTGGACTGAACTGCAGAAAGGCCAGAATAGAGAGAAAGGCATAGCCTATCGAAGACTAGCATCTTCAGCGTCTTGTAGCATTAGAAGAGTGCAGATTAGTACATAAATATAGTAGTAGTAACAAGTAGTAACAACGGCCAGAAATCCTTCCTCAACTCCCTGCGAGAAAGCGATCCCGGAGCTAACATATTTAAACATCACAAGTTCCAGTTCTAGTTGTAGAAGATCGGGATATTTTCCGAGCATCCTGTTACCATGGACACGGCTATTCGAATAGATATACTTCCCTGCAGGGGTGCACCAACTTACCCAACACGCTCAATTAACTCTGGCCGGACACACTTACTCGGTCCATGCCTGGCCTCGGCTGATAGACATGTCGTAGCCCTACCTAGGCTCAACAGAGAGGCCAGCATGCCGGTCTACATCCTAAGCACTCAGGGGTCTTGGGCCCATCGCCCTTTGCACTCCTGCGTGTTGCGTACGCGGCCGGTGAGCAGACCTAGCCCCCTTAATACAAGCGCAGGCTTTCCCAATCCAACCCGGCGCGCGCCGCTCAACTTCTGGCATCTGTAGAGCTTCGGCTGATACATACGACGCCGAGTGCCCATACTATTCCCGCATGGTGGTTAGTGCGAAAAGGCCAGAGGCCTACTCAGATCACATATCCTAACCCATTAGTGCATTGGGAGCTCGCGGAAACGAGCAGAGATCCACGATCATGTGACCCCATCGCCCCGTCTCGTGGTCTTACGGCAAGGGCCAGGAATGCCCAGCCGTGCCACGTAATTATCTCACGGGTACCCTCATGGTCAACCCGGCTTCACATCTCTCATGGGTACCCCTCGGGGCTGACCCGACTTTAATCAGTGACTGAAATAAGTGCATGGTATCCATGTGTCCAAAACATCAAGGAGGAATCCGAGGAATCACCCTCATTGAATTCTGTCTCGATGTATCCATCAAGGTGAACCCGGAGGAATCACCCTCGATGGGTTCACACTTGAGGGGTTGCATGACTTAGGCATCATCGGAAGTGGTGAAAGAGGAATCACCCTCGGTGACCCACAACCGACTAGCTACGCTAAAGATATATCATCAGGAGTGAGTTAAGAGGCACCACCCTCGTCACTCGATATTAGCTCTGCAGAGTCATACAACTAGGGGATATGCGGTGATGTGCTGGTCTCAGCCCGTCGATCACATCGATCGGGACACTGGTAACAAAGCAGGGCAACTAGGACAAGGATGAGGGGCCACAGATGGTTCACTATCCATCCTAGACTAAGCATTTAGGATAACAGGAATGGTATTAACAGCAGTTACAAAAATGGGCTATGCATCAGAATAGGTATTTCGGAACAACAATTGTACCAATCCTAATGCAAGCATGAGGGAGAAAGAATAGGTGATATAGGCATGTTCAAGGGGGTTTGCTTGCCTGGAAGCTCTACGGCAAAAGAGGGGTCGTCGGTGGAGTAGCCGTCCTCAGGGGCAGCGTCGGCCTCGGGGTCTACCGGAGAGAAGAAGGGGGAAGAAACAATAAATAAAGCCAAACAATGCAACACAGATGCATGGCATGGCAATATGCAGTGCTGGGGATGACCTAATGCAATGCTACACGTTGCAGGCGAAGCGGGAAAATATCTGGGGATATTTTCCCGGCCTTGGGCATCTGTCAGACAAATGAACCGGAGGGGAAGGTTCCATGTTTGCATGGTTGTGGGCATGTGACAGGTAAACAGATGGCATATTCGGGTTCGTCTCGTTTTTCTGATCAACATTCATGTAGAAAACTTTTCGATGCGAGCTACGGTTTATTTTCTACGAATTTTTAAAGTTTTAAACTATTTTCTGAAATTCCTGGATTTAATTTAAATTCGAAAATAACAGAAAAAGGTTTTATTGCATTAGCATGATGTCTGGGTGACGTCAGCACTCAACTCAAGCTGGTCCAGGTCAAACCTGACAGCTGGGTCCCACATGTCTGTGACACAGAGACTAAACAGAGGTTAAATTTAACTAATTAGGTTAATTAGCACGTGGGGCCCCATTGTCAGTGATTATTTAGTTATTAGTTTAATTTTAATTAGCAAAATTAGTTTAACTAGTGGTGGGGCCCGCATGTCAGTGACTGGGGTTGCCCAGTCAGCACGTTGACTGGTCAACCCAGTCAACTGGGGGCCCTAGGCTGACTGGTCAGCGACCCAGGGAGGCCCACATGGCGGCCACGTCGGCGGTGGTCGGCGGCTCATCGCTGGCGACGCCAAAACAGGGCGGCGCGTGTGGGACAGCGGCGGAATTCGGCCACAGAGGGCCAAATCGAGCGCGGTAAGCCGCGTTCGAACGCGGGGACGGAGCCGCGTCGATTTGCGGTGGCGGCGAGGGATGGGGTGGCCTATCTCGACGGCGGCGAGCTCACGGGCGGCGCCGGAGTTCGGCCGCGGTCGGCTACGGCGAAGCAGGGCACAGCAAGCAACGCGGGCGGTGGCGTTCAACTCCTACGAGTGCGCTGAGCACGTTGCCGTGCTTGGTTGAGCTCGACGGCGAGCGTGGCCACGTCGGCAAGCTCATCGGCGGTGATGCGTTTGGCCACGGTGAATGCGGTGAGCTACGGCGCGAAGAGAGGCAGGGGAGAGAGGGGATCGACGCGGATGCTCACCGTGGTCCTGCAGATGCGTAAAGTGGGCTCGGGGGAGGCTCGACGGTTTCGTACAGCAGCGGCGATCCCGGGTGCCCGAGGAAGAAGATGACGGCGTGGATGACGTTGCGGTGGTTCCCGGCTTTGGCTCGTTACCGCAGATGATGTAGCGGACGCAGGCGAAGCTCTATGGCATGGTGGCGAGGTGAGAGGTGGTCGGATGCCGCGGGATCGACGGCGACGGTGACGGAGGCGCTCGTGTAACGCCTTGGACACACCCGCCGGTGGTCGTTACTCCTGGCGGGATCTAGACTGGCCCCACAGATCAATACTAGTCTTTCCTGCCCACTTTGTCCTCACTCGTGGGCACCCGGGACTAACTTCCTGTTCGGTCACCCATCCTGAAATTACTCCAAGTTGAGCACGTTTAACTTTGGAGTTCTTTCCGAATGGGCTCTCGGAAAAGAAGGAATTCCTTATTCATATGAGTAGTCTATCATCCCTAATAAGCCAGGCTATCAGATACACCCCCACTCAGAGGAACCGACGTCCTCGTCAGGCCACAGGAACGTTCCCTCTTGGCACATACGTCTGTGCATCCAGTCTGGTACATGTGCCATGCCGTGTGCCACGACGGGTCACAAATGTCATGAACAACATGACCGCGCACCTGTCCACAAACATCCGTGTAATCGTGAGGGTCGGCTCTGATACCAACTTGTAACGCCCTGGACACACCCGCCGGTGGTCGTTACTCCTGGCGGGATCTAGACTGGCCCCACAGATCAATAGTAGTCTTTCCTATGAACTTTGTCCTCACTCGTGCGCACCAGGGACTAACTTCCCGTTTGGTCACCCATCCTGAAATTACTCCAAGCTGAGCACGCATAACTTTGGAGTTCTTTCCGAATGGGCTCCCGAAAAAGAGGGAATTCCTTATTGATATGAGTAGTCTATCATCCCTAATAAGCCAGGCTATCACAGCTCAGGTGTGGCTGGGAGCGAGAGAGAGAGGCGATGGAGGAGGTGGATGAGGACGAGCGCGTGTCCCGAGCGACTGTAGCGGCGTGGGCGCGGCGAGATTGTGCGATGGTGACGGCGTCGGCATCGGGCGCGCGCGCGCGCGCTGACACGGGGAGGGAGACGATGAGGGGGCTGCTGGGCTGGGCCTGCACACTGTGCACTAAGGCCCAGTGCACAGTAGCCCTTTTCCTTTTCCCTAATTTATTTTCTGTTTTTCTTTTTACAGAAAGGACTTGCAAATATTGTGAGCTGCCAAAAGCTTTTTGTAAAATGAGGAAATTGACCACAAAAATACATAGCAATATACTGCACTGCCACAAAAAGTTTGAAGGCCATTTGAATTCATTTGAATTTTTCATAAATGAAATGGCATTTAATTTGTTGTTTTTGCACTGTTTTAAATGCTCTAGCCCATTTTAGCAAATAGGTGATGTTGTTTTCCTGAACAAGAATTTGTTTTGGAATATTTGCTAAAACATGAACTATTTTCCAGCAATTTTTGAGCAACTTCAAATTTCACTTATGATTTGAATTGAATTCAAAGATGGAATTTGAAATGAGATATGATTCCACTATGATCATGCATTGCAAATCCACTTGACTTAGCATTATCATTATGGATTACTGTAGTCCAATACACAGGGCTGTTACAATTCTCCTCCCCTAAAAGAAATTCTCGTCCCGAGAATTCGGGAGGTAGAAGGGAAAAGATCGGGATATTCTTCGCGAAGACGATCCTCGCATTCCCAAGTGGCTTCGTCTTCAGTATGATTTGACCACTGCACTTTAAGGAACTTGGTTGTCTTCTGACGGGTCCGACGTTTAGCTTGGTCAAGAATGCGGATCGGATGCTCTTTATAAGATAGATCATCTTGCAATTCGAGCAATTCATGATCCACAGCTCGGTGCAGATCCTTGAAGCAACGGCGAAGTTGCGACACATGAAAGACATCGTGGAGATGAGAGAACTGCGGTGGCAACTCCAATTTATATGCCACGTGTCCACGTCTGGCGAGAATACGGAAGGGACCACTGTAGCGAGAAGCTAACTTGCCCTTGATTCCGAAGTGATGAGTGCCCTTCATAGGAGTGACACGCAGATAAGCTTGCTCACCAGGTTGATAGATCGATCCCCAGTGTTTACGATCATAATTGCTCTTCTGGCGAGACTGAGCCACCTTGATATTTTCCTGAACGATACGGACTTGGTCTTCAGCGCGTTGGATAATATCCGGCCCAATGAGCGGTCGTTCCCCAGTTTCTGACCAATTCAGGGGAGTTCGACACTTACGTCCATATAGTACCTCGAAGGGGGCAATGTTCAAGCTAGCTTGATAGCTGTTGTTGTATGAGAATTCAGCATACGGGAGAGATTCCTCCCACTTCTTGCCAAATGAAATGACACAAGCATGCAACATATCTTCAAGCACTTGATTCACTCGTTCAACTTGGCCTTAGGACTGGGGGTGATACGCAGAGCTCCCGGTTATATGAGTTCCATAGCTTCTTGGAAACTTGCCCACAACTTTGAGGTGAAAAGACTGCCACGGTCTGAACTGATCTCCTTCGGAATGCCGTGGAGTGATACAATTCTGGAGACATACAATTCTGCCAATTGACTAGCAGTGATTGTCTCCTTGACTGGCAGAAAGTGTGCAACTTTGGAGAGTTGATCAATGACGACAAGAATTGCATCATGACCTTTCTGCGACTTGGGAAGGCCAGTAATGAGGTCCATCTGAACCTTATCCCACTTCCATTCAGGAATAGGAAGCGGTTGCAGAATTCCAGCAGGCTTCTAATGTTATGCTTTGACGCGATGGCAAACATCACATTCAGCAACATATCGAGCAATGTCTTGCTTCATTTTAGACCACCAGTACCTTTGACGGAGATCATGATACATCTTGGTGCTACTCGGATGAATAGACAGTGGTGTATCATGTACCTCTTTCATAACCTTGTCGTTCATAAGCTCGAACCGAGGTACCACAATGCGATCTCTGAAGTACAAGGTTCCATCTTCAGCAAGTAAGAAATCTCTGGACTTTTCAAGGTCAAGATCTCTTTTCATCTGATCAACTTCAGCGTCTTTTGCTTGCGCAGACTTAACAGCTTTCTCAAGATTCTGCTGCAGAACAAGGGTATTGAGAAAACCCGGTGGAACGATGTGGAGGTTCAGTTTGTGAAGTTCTTCATGAAGAAGAGGTTGAGCTCGCTGAACCATAAGATTGTTGCAATAAGACTTGTGACTCAAGGCATCGGCCATTTCATTAGCCTTTCCAGGGGTATATGTAATACCGCAGTCATAGTCTGTAATGGTTTCCAAACATCGTTGTTGGCGGAGATTGAGATCCGGCTGAGTAAACAAATACTTCAGACTTTGGTGATCAATGTATATTTCACATCGATTACCGAGGAGGTACTGTCGCCATAGCTTGAATGCATATATCACTGCAGCAAGTTCAAGATCATGCACTGGGTAATTCTCTTCATGAGGACGCAACTGTCGTGAGGCGTAAGCAATCACTCTGCGCTCTTGCATTAGGACACAGCCTAATCCTTGATGAGAGGCGTCGCAATAAATCATGAAGTCCTTGCGAGAATCCGGAGGAGCAAGCACTGGTGCAGATGTCAGCTTGTCCTTGAGTGTTTGGAAACTTTCCTGACATTTGTCTGTCCACTCAAACTTAACGCCTTTGTGAAGCAGATTAGTCAGAGGCTTGGCAATCTTGGAGAAGTTCTCGACAAATCGACGGCAATAGCTTGCGAGTCCGAGGAAACTTCTGACTTGCTTGACATTCTTCGGGGGAGTCCAGTCAAGAATAGCCTGAACTCATTCTGGGTTGACAGCAATACCATCCTAGGAAATCACATGTCCAAGGTAGGTCACTTTGGATAACCAGAATTCACACTTGGAATATTTGGCATATAGCTAATGTTCTCGAAGCTTTTCGAGAACAAGACGAAGATGTTCAGCATGTTCTTCCTCATTCATGGAATATACTAGGATATCAACCAGATAAACCACGACGAATTTGTCGAGGTAATCCATGAAGATATAATTCATCAGGCGGGAGAACGTAGCTGGAGCATTAGTTAAGCCGAAAGACATGACGGTGTACTCGTATGAACCATAGCGAGTAACAAAGGCAGTCTTAGGAATATCCTCTTCGCGGACGCGGATCTGATGATAACCCAACCTCAAGTTGAGTTTAGAGAATACTAATGATCCAGTAAGTTGATCATACAGATCATTGATCCGAGGAAGCGGATATTTGTTCTAAATGGTTGCCTGGTTGATAGGTCGGTAATATTGGACCAACCGGTTCGTACCATCTTTCTTCTTGACAAAGAGAGAAGGTGCTCCCCAGGCAGAGGAACTTGGGTGAATGAACCCTTTACGAAGTGATTTGTCAATTTCCTCCTTATGCTCAAGAAGTTCATGCGGTGGCATCTTATAGGGACGCTTCGCAATAGGAGTGGTGCATGGTTTTAAGTCGATAACAAACTCGACAGCTCTAACAGGGGGTACTCCTGGAAGTTCTTCTGGGAAAACATCTTGGAAGTCGCGAACGACTGGAACGTTTTCTATCCCCTCAAGGGGAGAAGCGTTCAACGCATTAAGGGCATAAATCCGAGCCTCGGCATTTTGAACGAGATGAGCATGGTAGTTTACTAGCTCATCCGATGGGTGCAGGAGTTGGACGACTTTGGTGGCACAATTGATTAAGGCGGTATGAGCCTTTAACCAATCCATTCCCAGAATGAGGTCAATGTTGGAAGATTTCAAAATAATAGGAAAGGCATGGAACTCTAACCCTTCAATTCCAATGGTAACATTGGGGCTGAACATAGAGGTTTGGCATTGGCCCGCGGGAGTGTTTACCATTAACGGGTTGTGCAACTGCTCACATTTAGTGTCATGCATGTATGCAAAAGCTTCTGACATGAATGAATGCGATGCTCCCGAATCAAATAAAATAGAAGTTGGTACTGAATTAACGAGAAGAGTACCCATCACAGTAGCAGGCTGGTCTTGAGCTTCATTCAGATCAACATGGTAAGCTTGGCCACGACCATAAGAAGGCCTGACATTGTTGTTGCGGGGCTGATAGCTACCACGGCCATTTCCACGGCCAGCTGGCGGGAGCACAAGCTGATTCTGATCCTGAGAGAAGTCTCTGGCACGGTGACCTGGACGGCCACACTTGAAGCAGAGCCCATTGTCTGGACGGGGAGCAGGAGCTCGAAGCATTGGAGCTTGAGGTCTCAGCTGCCTCGGTGGGGGAGGAGGCAGACGAGGTGCAGCATAAGATGGCCTTGGAGTAGGTACAATTGGACGCCTCTCGTCAAGGATTAGGCTGTGTCCTGATGCAAGAGCGCAGAGTGATTGCTTATGCCTCACGACAGTTGCGTCCTCATGAAGAGAACTACCGAGTGCATGATCTTGAACTTGCTACAGTGATATATGCATTGAAGCTATGGCAACATTACCTCTTTGGTAATCGATGTGAAATATACACTGATCACCAAAGTCTGAAGTATATGTTTACTCAGCCGGATCTCAATCTCCGTCAACACCAATGGTTGGAAACAATTACAGACTATGACTGCGGTATTTCTTATACCCCTGGCAAAGCTAATGTGATGGCCAATGCCTTGAGCCGCAAGTCCTATTGTAACAATCTCATGGTTCAGCGAGCTCAACCCCTTCTTTATGAGGAACTTTGCAAGTTGAACCTTCATATCGTTCCACAGGGTTCTCTTAATACCCTTGTCTTACAGCCAGATATATTGAGAAAGTTGTTAAGTCTGCGAAAGCAAAATATGCTAAAGTTGATCAGATGAAAAGAGATGTTGACCTTGAAAAGTCCAGAGATTTCTTGCTTGCTGAAGACGGAACCTTATACTTCAGAGATCGCATTGTGGTACCTCGGTTCGAGCTTATGACTGACAAAGTTATGAAGGAGGCACATGATACACCACTGTCTATTCATCCGGGTAGCACCAAGATGTATCGTGATCTCCGTCAAAGGTACTGGTGGTCTAAAATGAAGCAAGACATTGCTCGATATGTTGCTGAATGTGACGTTTGCCTTCACGTCAAAGCAGAACATCAGAAGCCTGCTGGAATTCTGCAACCACCTCCTATTCCTGAATGGAAGTGGGATAAGGTTCAGATGGACCTCATTACTGGCCTTCCCAAGTCGCAGAAAGGTCATGATGCAATTCTTGTCGTCATTGATCAACTCTCCAAAGTTGCACACTTTCTGCCAGTCAAGGAGACGATCACTGCTAGTCAATTAGCAGACTTGTATATCTCCAGAATTGTATCACTCCACGGCATTCCAAAGGAGATCGGTTCAGACCGTGGCAGTCTTTTCACCTCAAAGTTCTGGGCAAGTTTCCAAGAAGCTATGGGAACTCATATAACCTGGAGCTCTGCTTATCACCCCCAGTCCCAAGGCCAAGTTGAACGAGTGAATCATGTGCTTGAAGATATGATGCGTGCTTGTGTCATTTCATTTGGCAAGAAGTGGGAGGAATCTCTCCCATATGCTGAATTCTCATACAACAACAGCTATCAAGCTAGCTTGAAGATGGCCCCCTTCAAGGTATTATATGGACGTAAGTGTCGAACCCCTCTGAATTGGTGAGAAACTGGGGAACGGCCGCTCATTAGTCCGGATATTATCCAACATGCTGAAGAGCAAGTCCATATCGTTTGGGAAAATCTCAAGGCGGCTCAGTCTCGCCAGAAGAGCAATTATCATCGTAAACACTGGGGATCGATCTATCAACCTGGTGAGCAAGCTTATCTGCATGTCACTCCTATGAAGGGCACTCATCGCTTCGGAATCAAGGGCAAGTTAGCTCCTTGCTACATTGGTCCCTTCCGTATTCTCGCCAGACGTGGACATGTGGCATATAAATTGGAGTTGCCGCCGCAGTTCTCTCATCTCCATGTTGTCTTTCATGTGTCGCAACTTCTCCGTTGCTTCAAGGATCCGCACCGAGCAGTGGATCATTAATTGCTCGAATTACAAGATGACCTATCTTATAAGGAGCATCCGATCTGCATTCTCAATCAAGCTGAACGTCGGACCCGTCAGAAGACAACCAAGTTCCTTAAAGTGCAGTGGTCTAATCATACTGAAGATGAAGCCACTTGGGAACGCGAGGATCGTCTTCTGGAAGAATACCCCGATCTTTTCGCTTCTACCTCCTGAATTCTCGGGACGAGAATTTCTTTTAGAGGAGGAGAATTGTAACACCCCTCTGTAATGAGCAACAGTGATCCCTAATGATAATGCTAAGTCAAGTTGATTTGCAATGCATTATCACAGTGGAATCATATCTCATTTCAAATTCCATCTTTGAATTCAATTCAAATCATAAGTGAAATTTGAAGTTGCTCAAAAATTGCTGGAAAATAGTTCATGTTTTAGCAAATATTCCAAAACAAATTCTTGTTCAGGTAAACAACATCACCTATTTGCTAAAATGGGCTAGAGCATTTAAAACAGTGCAAAAACAGCAAATTAAATGCCATTTCATTTATGAAAAATTCAAATGAATTCAAATGGCCTTCGAACTTTTTGTGGCAGTGCAGTATATTGCTATGTATTTTTGTGGTCAATTTCCACATTTTACAAAAAGCTTTTGGCAGCTCACAACATTTACAAATCCTTTTTGTAAAAAGAAAAACAGAAAAGAAATTAGGGAAAAGGAAAAGGGCTACTGTGCACTGGGCCTTAGTGCACAGTGTGCACGCCCAGCCCAGCAGCCCCCTCATCATCTCCCTCCTCCCCGTGTCAGCGCACGCGCGCGCGCCAGACGTCGACGTCGTCGCCACCGCACCATCTCGCCGCGCCCGCGCCGCTACAGTCGCTGCGGGGGAGGGGGGGGATAAGAATGCCGCGCTGGCTCCCTGGGACACGCGCTCGTCCTCATCCACCTCCTCCATCGCCTCTCTCTCTCGCTCCCAGTCACACCCGAGCGCCTCCGTCACCGTCGATCCCGAGGCCTCCGACCACCTCTCACCTCGCCACCATGCCGTAGAGCTCCGCCCGCGTCCGCTACGTCGTCTGTGGCAACGAGCCGAAGCCGGGAGCTACCGCAGCGTCGTCCACGCCGTCATCTTCTTCCTCGGGCACCCGGGATAGCCGCCGCCGTACGTCGCCGTCGAACCTCCCCCGAGCCCACTTTGCGCATCTGCAGGGCCGCGGTGAGCATCAGCGTCGATCCCTTCTCTCCCCTGCCTCTCTTCGCGCCATAGCTCGCCGCATTCACCGTGGCCGAACGCATCACCGCCAATGAGCTCGCCGTCGTGGCCACGCTCGCCGTCGAGCTCAACCGAGCACGGCAACGTGCTCGGCGCGCTCGTAGGAGTCGAACGCCACCACCCATGTCGCTTGTCGTGCCCTGCTTCGCCGTAGCCGACCGCGGTCGAACTCCGGCGCGGCCCGCGAGCTCGCCGCCGTCGAGATAGGCCACCCCAGCCCTCGCCGCCATCGCAGATCGACGCGGCTCCGTCCCCGCGTTCGAACGCACCTTACCGCGCTCGATTTGGCCCTCTGTGGCCGAATTCCGCGCTATCCCGCACGCGCCACCGTGTTTTGGCGTCGCCGGCAATGAGCCACTGGCCACCACCGACGTGGCCGCCACATGGGTCTCCTTGGGTCACTGACCAGTGGGCCCAGGGGCCCAGTTGATTGGGTTGACTAGTCAACGTGCTGACTGGGCAACCCCAGTCACTGACATGCGAGGCCCACTGCTAGTTAAACTAATTTTGCTAATTAAAATCTATTATATATAAAAAGTGCTTGATGGGGTCATCAGAAAAAAGAGAAATATGCAAGAAAATTGCAGAAAAATCAGAAACATCCGACCATTTATTTAGTACACTAAAAAATTATAGCCATTAGATGTGTTTTACGTGGAAAAAATTACCCACCATTGCCATTATGACAAAAAACGTTTCATACCCAACGTTGTCTATATGACAACAAATGTTTCCTTCACATTGCCTTTAATAAAAGAACAAATCTGGCTTCCTCAAAAAAAAAACTGGCGTAGGAGTTTGCTTAAAAAGAGCTATCATGACGTAGGCTGTTTCCTCTGTACGCATGCATGCATTAGCATCCTCCAAACGAAAAATCTAAGACTACGTGGGCTGATTCCTTTCTATATGCACGCATGTCTTAGGGTAGGACTTCCCTAGAAAACAAATCTAGCATCTCGTAGGCTGATGCCTTCTGTTTTTGGATGGATGCATTCTTCACTTACAGGGACGCATGTAATTTTTTTTAAATAAACTGCCTTATCTATTATATATAAAAAGTGCTTGACGGGGTCATCAGAAAAAAGAGAAATATGCAAGAAAATTGCAGAAAAATCAGAAACATCCGACCATTTATTTAGTACACTAAAAAATTGTAGCCATTAGATGTGTTTTACGTGGAAAAAATTACCCACCATTGCCATTATGACAAAAAACGTTTCATACCCAACGTTGTCTATATGACAACAAATGTTTCCTTCACGTTGCCTTTAATAAAAGAACAAATCTGGCTTCCTCAAAACAAAAAAAAACTGGCGTAGGAGTTTGCTTAAAAAGAGCTATCATGACGTAGGCTGTTTCCTCTGTACGCACGCATGCATTAGCATCCTCCAAAAGAAAAATCTAAGACTACGTGGGCTGATTCCTTTCTATATGCACGCATGCCTTAGGGTAGGACTTCCCTAAAAAACAAATCTAGCATCTCGTAGGCTGATGCCTTCTGTTTTTGGATGGATGCATTCTTCACTTACAGGGACGCATGTAATTTTTTTAAATGAACTGCCTTATTATATTAAAAACAACACTAGAATAGGACGTGGGCTCACGAAAAATAACTTTGGAGCATGGGCACTATGACCCCTTTCTAAAGTTCAAACAAACTTACTTTTACAGTATGGATAAATCTCATCTTTTTTTTGTATGTGCATATATATAATAGTAGTATAGCTGTGCAAAATTTCATCAATATACGCGCTTGCATGTAAGAGATAAAAAAAGACAAATATTCTGCTGAGTTTGGGCCAAAATTATGAACGAAAATCTACAGATACTTAGAGCACATGCATATATATTTTTGTGCAGCGTATATCACAACATATTTTGAATGAAAATCAACAGATACTTAGAGCACATGCATATATATTTTTGCGCAGCGTATACCACAACATATTTTGAACGAAAATCAACAGATACTTAGAGCACATGCATATATATTTTTGTAAAAAAACAACTTTTTTTGAAACTTTTAAGAATCATTTTTGAGTGATTTCAGAAAACATGCTCTGACGCCCCCATGCTGAAAAAAAATATCTTTAAGTCCGCTCATGCCGTTCTATATGCATTTATGCATTCTTCTCTTGATATATGGAAGCATGGAAAGAAGCATAACATGCATTGCTCCGATCGGGTCCTCCGGCCTTGTTATATTAAAAACAACACTAGAATAGGACGTGGGCTCACGAAAAATAACTTTGGAGCATGGGCACTATGACCCCTTTCTAAAGTTCAAACAAACTTACTTTTACAGTATGGATAAATCTCATCTTTTTTTTGTATGTGCATATATATAATAGTAGTATAGCTGTGCAAAATTTCATCAATATACGCGCTTGCATGTAAGAGATAAAAAAAGACAAATATTCTGCTGAGTTTGGGCCAAAATTTTGAACGAAAATCTACAGATACTTAGAGCACATGCATATATATTTTTGTGCAGCGTATATCACAACATATTTTGAATGAAAATCAACAGATACTTAGAGCACATGCATATATATTTTTGCGCAGCGTATACCACAACATATTTTGAACGAAAATCAACAGATACTTAGAGCACATGCATATATATTTTTGTAAAAAAAAACAACTTTTTTTGAAACTTTTAAGAATCATTTTTGAGTGATTTCAGAAAACATGCTCTGACGCCCCCATGCTGAAAAAAAAAAATCTTTAAGTCCGCTCATGCCGTTCTATATGCATTTATGCATTCTTCTCTTGATATATGGAAGCATGGAAAGAAGCATAACATGCATTGCTCCGATCGGGTCCTCCGGCCCTGTATCGTTATAGTTACACGGGTCATCTTCCCTATTTAAATCAATAGACATTAGATAAATCTTTAAGTGTAAAATTACCCACCATTGCCATTATAATAAAAAAGCTATGTTGTTGTAAAAGAAGCTAGGTGACTTGGGTTGATTCCTTGCTATATGCATGGACTACACGTTCCATCAAAATTAAAAAGCAGACGTGGCTTGATTCCTTCCTATATGCATGGACTACACATTTCATAAAAATAAAATAAAATAAAGCAACGTAAGACATGAGTCGATTCCTTACTACATGCATGCATGCATTTTTCACTTGACATTACTCCGCGCATTACATTTTTCTCTGGCCAACTTTGTAAAAGTTTGACCAAATTTATAATAATAATATCAACATCTACATTGCCAAATAATTATAATATATCCCTCAAAATAATAATAATAATAATAATATAAAAATATATTTCATTATGCATCTAATAATGTTGTTTTTGAATTTGGAATGTTTATATTTTTTATATAAACTTGGTCAAACCGCGAAATATTTGACTTCAGACAAACCTACCACGTAGAGTAAAAAGAAAGGAGCGAGTACATTGACGCATGAAAAAACACTGGCGCGCATTGTCTCGATCAGTACCTTTGGTCCCGTTTGGCTGTTGCACGTGATTCCTCAGGTCATGTTCTCTATGGACAGCTCCAACCGCTCTTCCATCGGTGAGTGAAAGGACCAGACAAACAAAGGCGGCACCTCCAGATGTGGCAAGCTCAAAATTATATTGGTCGGTGGGTATTCCCCCTGTCCAGCTTCCTCTGACTCATCCCGTTTTCTTTGATTCCCTTTAGTGCAATGCAACGCAAACATTTTGTAATCGAACCGGTCCGGCATACAAAATGGGACATCAAGCTACATCAGCTCGAAGTAGTTGCAGGTTAATCTGTAATTCGAAATACTAAGAATACCAAAATTATTTAGAATCGTGGTACATGTTATAGGAGGAAAATATAGAAAAGATGTGAATAGTTATATATAATTATTTCAATGCGGAAGTAAGACATGAAAACAGCAGAATGTTGATACAAATACAATAGTTCTGGTCACAAATACATATATAGCTAATACTAATATCATCTTGAAAAGGAAATATATCAAGTTATTCTGAAAATTTAAACCGGATATATCTCATATTTAAAGATCAATCAGTACCCTATAAGTAAATAAAGATAAACCAGTAAATAGTAGACGCCGTTAGAGTAGAAGCTTGACCCAAATACAATTACATTGGAGAACATTCTATGCCAACAGCTACAGCCTAACTTAATTGTAAATTTCCAAAGTAAAAGATATATAGGTAGGTTAATATAAACAAACAATTTTCAAGATATTTTAATCTCGACTTGCTAAAACTTACCTATGTGAAATCTACCATATTTTCTAGAGTTAGTTTGTTTCTGTATAAGGAAGAGAAAACACTATTGTTAGTAATAACAATTATCAATTAAAGAATCAGCAAATCTTACCATTTTTTAGAATGTATGTGCTATTATTTTATATAAACATCAAAAAATAAGTGACAAACTTTATGATGTTGCTTGCGCACACTAAATTTACTGGACCCTTTTCTCAAAACAAAAATTGGTATACTCTAAACTCAAATATCTTAACGTGAAAATTGTGTCAGGTGTACATGTCAACATTCTACAACCCCCACCCCACCCCACCACCACACAAAAAAGGTACTACGACCATCCGACCTGACCACAGTGGTTTCTGTATATCTGGAGAATGCATGCCATCAAAACAACATCATCATATGTTGTACCGAGCGTCGAAGGTGTTGGAACATGCATGCCTGCTGCACACAATAGGGTTTTACAAATCTGACCCAAGGATTAGACACATGGGAGACATGTAAAGACAGAAATATATGTTAGGGTATAAAGGACTATGCGTTATTTAAAAGGGAAGTGATACAATAGTTAAGATTTTAATATCAACTACAAACATTGTGAGAGATAACAGTAAGTGATTGCACCCGATATAACCAGGTCCATGAATTATAATCCATTTAGATAGGATTTTTAGTAGAATTTTTTCACCGGAATCTATTGCTTTCAAGTGCATACTATTAAATTTTGGAGTTTACTATGTGATGATGTTTATATACGATCTAGCTTTCTGTTTCGTAAGAATGGTTATAGTGTAGAATGGATGATGGTTATGTATATACAGTGATTAAAACCTTAGAGGCTATATATTCTAAAGCATATGCTTATAAAATATATAGTGCTCCTTTAGATCACATGACTATATATAACAAAATGATTTAACAGAACCCATGATGCTTAATCACTCTCCAAGAACCCATAGAATTAAACTCAAGAAAAGCTATTCAAAGACATTTCATAGGTCCAAATTATATATTTAAAGAGCACCAATAACAACAAAATACTCCCTACATTCCAAAACAATTGAACTTCTAGGATTCTCCTATGTCAAACTTTTTAAAGTTTGACCAAGTCTATAAAAAAGTCCGCAAAGAACAACATCAAATATATAAATATGAAAATATATATCATTAAGAACCAAATGAAGCAAATTTAGTGCTTTAGTTGTTGATATATATTTTTTGTATACACTTGGTCAAACTTAATGAAGTTTGACTTAGAGAAAACCTAGAACTTCAATTATTTTGGAACGGATGGAGTACTAAAAATCCATCATTCCAAAGATGGTTCAACAATAATATTTTAGGACTGTACTTAAGTAAAATCACATTTCAACAAGTAAAATTTCCAAACTACTACATACAATAATTTAGAATATAAAATAAATACACTACTAGAATGATGCCCGCGCATTAGAGCGGGCCACTCTGCTAGTTAATCTAATAACTAAATAATCACTGACAGTGGGGCCCCACATGCTAATTAACCTAATTAGTTAAATTTAACCTTTGTTTAGTCTCTGTGTCACTGACATGTGGGACCCAGCTGCCAGGTTTGACCTGGACCAGCTGGAGTTGACTGCTGACGTAACCCTGACATCATGCTGACGTAACCCTGACACCAGGTTTAACCTTTTTCCGTTATTTTCGAATTTAAATTAAATCCAAGAATTTCAGAAAATAGTTTAAAACTTCGAAAATTCGTAGAAAATAAACCGTAGCTCGGATCAAAAAGGTTTCTACATGAAAGTTGATCAGAAAAATGAGACGAACCCGAATATTCCCTTCGTTTACCTGTCACATGCCCACAACCATGCAAACATGGAACCTTCCCCTCCGGTTCATCTGTCTGACAGATGCCTAAAGCCGGGAAAATATCCGCAGATATTTTCCCGCTCCGCATGCAACGTGTAGCATTGCATTTGGTCATCCCCAGCACTGCATATTGCCATGCCATGCATCTGTGTTGCATTGTTTGCTTTTATTTATTGTTTCTTCCCCCTCTTCTTCTCCGATAGACCCCGAGGCCGACGCTGCCCCTGAGGACTGCTACTCCGTCGATGACCCCTCTTTTGCCGCAGAGCTTCCAGGCAAGCAAACCCCCTTGAACATGCCTATATCACCTATTCTTTCTCCCTCATGCTTGCATTAGAATTGCTACAATTGTTGTCCCATTATTACCTATTCTGATGCATAGCCTGTTTTTGTAACTGCTATCGATACCAATCCTGCTATCCTAAATGCTTAGTATAGGTTGGTTAGTAAACCATCTGTGACCCCTCATCCTTGTCCTAGTTGCCTCGCTTTATTACCGGAGCCCCGATCTATGTGATCGATGGGCTGAGACCAGCACATCACCGCACATCCCCTAAGTAGTAAGACTCTACAGAGGTAATATCGAGTGACGAGGGTGATGCCTCTTAACTCACTCCAGATGATATCTCTGTAGTGTAGCTAGTCGGTTGTGGGTTACCGAGGGTGATTCCTCTTTCACCACCTCCGATGATGCCCATGTCGTGCAACCTCTCAAGTGTGAACCCATCGAGGGTGATTCCTCTGGGTTCACCTTGATCGATACATCGAGTGAGAATCCAACGAGGGTGATTCCTCGGATTCCTCCTTGATGTTTTGGACACACGGATACCATGCACTTATTTCAGTCACTGACTAAAGTCGGGTCGGCCCTGAGGGGTACCCGCGAGAGATGTGAAGCCGGGTTGACCATGAGGGTACCTGTGAGATAATTACGTGGCACCTCCGGGCATTCCTGGCCCTTGCCGTAAGACCACGAGATGGGGCGACGGGGTCACATGATCGTGAGTCTCTACTCGTTTCCGCGAGCTTCCAACGCACTAATGGGTTAGGATTTGTGATCTAAGTAGGCCTTTGGCCTTTTTCGCACTAACCACCATGCGGGAATAGTATGGGCACTCGACGTCGTATGTATCAGCCGAAGCTCTTCAGATGTCAGCGGTTGAGCGGCGCGTGCCGGGTTGGACTGGGAAAGCATGCGCTTGTATTAAGGGGGCTAGGTCTGCTCACCGGCCGCGTACGCAACGCGCAGGAGTGCAATGGCCGATGGGCCCAAGACCCCTGAGCGCTTAGGATGTATACCGGCGTGCTGGCCTCTCTGTTGAGCCTAGGTAGGGCTACGATGTGTCGATCAGCCGAGGCCGGGCATGGACCGAGTAAGTGTGTCCGGCCAGAGTTTATCGAGCATGTTGGGTAAGTTGGTGCACCCCTGCAGGGAAGTATATCTATTCGAATAGCCGTGTCCACGGTAACAGGACGCTCGGAAAATATCCCAATCTACTACAACTAGAACTGGAATCTGAGATGTTTAAATATGTTAGCTCCGGGATCGCTTTCTCGCACAGAGTCGAGGAAGGATCTCTGGGCATTGTTATTACTTGTTGCTACTACTATATTTATGTACTAATCTGCACTCTTCTAATGCTGCAAGACGCTGAAGATGCTAGTCTTCGATAAGCTAGGCCTTCCCTCTATTCTGGCATTTCTGCAGTCTAGTCCACAGATACAGCGTCCCCTTTGATACCGATGCATACATAGTATAGTTCTGATGTAAGTCTTGCGAGTACTTTGGATGAGTACTCATGGTTGCTTTGCTTCCCCTTTTTCCCCATACCCGATTGTTGTGACCAGATGACGGAGCCCCGGAGCCAGCTACCCCAGCCGACGACTACTACTACCCCTCCGGTGGAGAGTACTACTACGTGGAGACCACCGACGACCAGGAGTAGATAGGAGGCACCCAGGCAGGAGGCCTGCGCCTTTCGATCCAGTGTCGTTGTTTTGCTCAGCCTTCTTAAGGCAGACCTGTTTAACTTTTATGTCTGTACTCAGATATCTGATGCTTCCGCTGATGCTTGTATGACTCGAGCTTATGTATTCGAGCCCTCGAGGCCCCTGTCTTGTAATATAAAGCTTATATGACTTTTATTTGTGTTTAGAGTTGTGTTGTGATATCTTCAAGTGAGTCCTTAGGCTTGATCGTGTGCATTTGCGTTTATGATTAGTGCACGATTAAGTCGGGGGCGTCACACATACCAACACACACACTATTTCTGCTCATGCCTCTCTCCCCTTCTCCTCTGGATACACAAACTCACCATCTCTCGTTGAGACATCCTATTCGTCTCTCTCTCTCTCTCCCTCTCTCTCTCCCTCTCTCTCTCTCTCATCACTCGTGCTTTCTCTTTCTCCCATCGCACCCCCCCTCGTATCCACGCCTCTCTCGAATACGTACACATACCCTTTTCAGGCCCTCCAAAATATGTCAACCACACATTCACACATGTTACATCTCATTATCATGTGCTCCCAATGATCTAAAAAAGGCATCCGTTCACTTTTACTCCGCATACAAGATTTGTTTTGAATTAAAACAACACAGATTGTGACAAAACAAATATTTAAGAAAATCTACATATACAATACTACAAAGTTATATATGAAAGTTAATTGCATGGTGCATCCAATGATATTTGTTCCGTATTGTGGATGTTTACATTTTTATCCTATAAAATTAGTCACAATAAAGAGAACGAAGGGCATCTCTCTCTCTCACTCTCTCCATTGCACACCCCCTCTCTCTACGCCCCTTTCACGTACGCACACAAACTATCTCTTGGCCCTCTAAAGTACGCCCCCATACACATTCATGCGTGGCGGTCATTGTATTTCAAGCAAAAGCGCAATACGGTCTCTGGATTTAGAATGCGCTCATTACGGTCAACATATACATTTTCTGGTAATTATATGGTCACTAGTTCACCGTACAACACCGTATTTTGATGGTGACACTGATGGTCATTGTATTTGAAACGAAAGCACGATACGGTCAGCATATACATTTTGTGGTGATTATACAATCACTGACTCACCGTACAGCTACATATTTTGTTGATGACATGATCAATTGACCAGTCAAACAGTCCATGTGGCGCAACTAGTGTTGCATCAGAAGCGCACATTATCTCCCTAATGTAGGGCCCACCTATCAGCGGGTATACGAAAGAAACAAATGGTAATAAATTAGTGCTCGGTGGGGATTCGAAGTCGAGACCTCGGGTTGGTAGCCCGCACGCGATAACCATAGCGGACAAGGTCGCCTAGTGATGATATGCTGAGCTGGCCTTTTAATACACATGACCTACTATGGTGAATACACACACATCACACATGTGGACAAACACCCACGCAACGCCCGCATGCATGCATGCAATACTCACACGTACACATGCACGTAGGCAACACTCGCACGAACACACGCACTCAAGCATGCATGCAACACTCACACGTACACATGCACGCACGCAACACTCACACGAACACACACACGCATGCATGCACACAACACAAGACGCAACGCACACGCTCACACTCAAGTGCTCAACCTACACGTGCATGCACACATATACACAACCAGGGTGGTTCGCGCGCAAGGGCCAGTTCCGCGGGGTCGCAGGTTCGACCCCTCATGCGCCTGCGTAAATTTTTGTTTACCAACTGATAGGTGGGACCCGCAAGCCACGTGGCCAGTTTGACCAGTCGACAGAGTGCCACGTAGACTTTTTGACCGGTCAACTGAGTGCAAATTTTAATTACGATTTTCACATCTGTATTGGGCCAGCGGGTTTCGGATGTTTAGTCCCACCTCGCCGCGTGAGGAGCTGGTCGACCGGCTCAAATAGTCGGGTTGTCCAGAAGCGATAAGCTGCAGTCATCATTGCACCCTTTGCTAAGGACATGAATTGTTAATAGTATTAATCTTCTCTGTGATATAAAGGCTGCTTGTAGTGGTTAGTATCATAACTATTATTCCTAAATATGTTTATTATGGTAGGGTATCATGATATGATATTCAACCCTCTCTTTCTTCATTTAGTTATATGCCACCTTAGCATTGCTGCAGGTGGGACCGCTATGTGCTGGAGTGGGGTGCTCGGTCACAAGCATTCAAGTCTACCGCACACGCCACCAAACAACCACACGCGGTTGGCGCGCCGTCTGGTGCGTGACAAATATTTGCAAAATTTCCGGTTTGGCGCCAAAACCCGAGCCTCTTCATTTCACCAAAAAATACAAACCAAGCCTCTACGTTAACTTCCTGCCCCACCCCGCCCAGCAAATTCAAATCCCTCATTTGCCACGAAATTTTGTTGTGTGTTGTTGTTTTCAGGGATATTTTGCTGTGTGAAAACAAATTTAAATATCAACGAATAATCGGTGTCCGGGGTATTTTGCCGGGACACAGTTGAATGGCCTCATATTAGTTTGTGCTAGCACTATTACTACTAGTGTAGAGTAGTAGGAGCAGGAGTAGTACAGTGGTAGTAGAGTACAAACCAGTACGAGTCCCATCGGACACCAATTTTCTTGGAGTCCGCACTACAGCTAGCACTTCTCCCTCCTCGTTCCTTTAAACTCAACCGACGCATGGTGGGCAGGGTGAGGGTTTGCTGATAGTCGGTTTTCTCAACAACGGTCCCGGATGTCAGTGAAAATGCAAGACAACACACGTTCCCTAGCTTGAGCGGCGTGCCGGACCGACCGTGTGGAGGTGCGACGCGAATGCGGCATGCTTTTCATTCTGAACTCGTAAGTTGTAACATTTGGTTCTGCTCCTTGGAGCGACGATAGACACAAATAATGATTGAAAATGCTAGGGCGGGGCTTTTCCCGTGCGATAAGAGGGGGAGTTTGCCAGCTTGGCCAATCGTCGGTTTGCTCACATGCAGTCCCACATGTTACTGATATGCCTTGGTAATGGGCATTGAGCGGCAGGCCGGAACATATTGTTACTTCAATTATTCATGTTGCATGTACATTAAAATTGCATTGAAATGTACTCAACAACATGTGGGCTAGTATCATCTAGTGATCTGAAAGGGCCCACTTCAAAAAAGAAAGAAAGGCGATTCGGTGCCCAGGCTCATCTGCACCCGGTCGGAAAAAAATCAAAAAAAATTAAAAAAAAATTATAAGATTCCATTTTTTTTGCATGGTAGAAAATTTGATGCGTGAGGTCCGCTCCAATTTTCAAGTCGTTCAGACATCTGAGCAGCTCTGGACAAAAAAGACAAATCGGGTCAGAACAGTGCATGAACAGTAAACCTTTTTTACAGACCCCAAATTTGTCTTTTTTGCCGAGAGCTGCTCAGATGTCCAAATGATTTGAAAATTGGAGCGGACCTCACGCATCATATTAACTACCATGCAAAAAAGAATTGGATTTTTTTGAATTTTTCTAGTATTTGTTTTGATTTTTTTTCTTTAGCGCGGGTGCAGATGAGCTTGGGCTCAGAAGTGGATTATCGCCCAGTACACATTCAAGCATTTCACATTGTTCTCTCGCTCTCTCTGTCAAACTGACTATGCCAAATTCCCTTGCCTACCGCACGGGAAAAGACCCGCCCTCGCTTTTTTAATCGGGTTTTGGATCGATGGATCACGCGAAGCAGCAAAACCAAGTGTTACAAGACTACTACTATGTACTACTATGGTACACTGGGCTGCCGTGTCTTGTACTCCTCCGTCGTAAGAGTGGAGACACTCGCTTTCATAAATGTTCTGCTTCTGTTCGCCAACATGTGGGACATCTAGCATCCGGGTCCACGTGCCATGCACCAAATAACAGTGCAGAACAGCAGGGGGCGGACCCTGGTCGTGGCGCCGCAGTAGTACTAATGAGCAATGAGGCGTCAAATCACAAAGCCGCACCTTTCCAACCATCATTTCACTCCTCACTAAATCCACTTCTCCATCATATTCTTCAAGAAAACCACGTGTTGCTTCTGCCATTGTTCTGATTTTTCATGAGGGATGCGCATCGGCTTGGTATATCACTGACACGTGTGACCGCATGTTAGCAAACCGACAGGCCAAGCTCCCCCGCCCACTGCTCAGCAAAAGCACCTCCTTTTTACTAATCTGGATATCTACTTTTAGATCAATATAATCGAGATTTGTATATATCGCACCAAGAAGCAAAACTAAGTGGTACGCTTTATAGTTCAAAACGAAACGGCGGCACACTTCCAGCATGGCTGTCGCGTTTGCGTCGCAAGTCTGCAGGGTCAATCCGCACACGAAATGGCGACACACTAACAGCATGCCTTTCACCGACATGTGGGACATCCAACATCTTGGTCCACGTGCCATGCACCAAAGTTCGGAGCAGCAGGGGGAGGCACCCCGGTCGTAGCACCGCAGTACTAGTAAATGAGCAATGACGTGTCAAATCACAAAGCCCCACCTTGCCTGCAGTAAGCTGGATGGAGTAGGGGAGTACAAAAAATTGTGGACGCAGCTTCGACCCAAAGGCAGTGATGCGTGGGTCCCGCATTTTGATACCCCCGGCCTCCTTTGGTTCACAGGGTAGGAATATTATAGGAATATGAAAGTTGTAGGAAAAGAGATGACATACGACCTCCTTTGGTTTGTAGGAATTTCATATTATAGGATTTTCGAAGGAAAAACTCCTATGGAGCTCTGTGGTTTGTAGGAATGGATTCCTAATCCTATGTAGGATAGGAACCAGTCCTTCACATTTTAAAGGAAAAAAAACCATTACCCTAGACACAATGGATAAATTCCTATCCTATGCATCAAATGACATTTCTTTCTCTATAGGAATTGAGATGCATGTCATCTCACTTCCTATGTTTTTTCTATTCCTATGATATTCCTATCCTATGAACAAGAGGAGGCCGACATGTATCTCAAATCCTATGAGTAGGGATAGGAAAAGAGATGTCATTTGGTTCACATCATATGAATTTTTCCATTGAGTCTTAATGTTTATTTTCCTCTGAAATGTGGAGTATAGGAATCCATTCCTATGAACCAAATGGATCTAAAGGAAAAATTCCTATAAAAATCCGATCATATAGAATTCCTATAATATTCCTCCACACCAAAGGAGGCTTGGAATTGCTGTAGGTGATACGGCGGTCTTCCTTTGCCGAGTGTTGGCTAACGGAGTCTCGGCTAACAAACTTGGCGAAGTGTGGCACTCGGCAATAGAGCAGTGCCACGCGTCGAGTCCTTACTCGATGGGACATTGCCGAGTTTAGAACTCAGCAAAATATTTGCTCGGTTCTTCTAATGAAGGAACACACTATATTTCATCTCTCTACTGATCCCGATCGTTCTTTCTCTCTCCTTAGTTAGAGGACTCAATCCTACGATGTCTCTCGCTCTCTCTCACAACACATACACACACATACGGCCCCTCTTTATTAAAGACACACTCGTACATTCCTCCCACATCTCTATAGATATCTCTCGATGATGAATGAAATGATATATGCTGGGTTTTCTATATGTGCATGTTGTTCTATGAAAACTCGGCAAAAGTTCATGAGGTTTGAATTTTCAATAAAGCTATATGCACTATATTTTGGAATGAATGGAGCATATGGCAGTTGCAAACGATCACGTGGAAATTTTATGTGTCGGAGGAGTGGCTGTTCTATCAAATGCCATGGAAAAACTGCCACCGCCAGATGCAGATCTAACGGTTCTTCGGGCATTTGACGCGGACGCGGTGGCGCGTTATTGATTGAGTTTTTTTTCCTGGAACGTTAAATGAAAATAGTGGTTCGCGCGTATTCATTTTAAAAACGATTGCTACAAGAAAATCACTCCACTATATATAAGCAGAAGCATCAGCGCTTGCTTTACTAGGGTTGTTCTCATTCACTCTCTCATCCTCTCCAGATCTAAACAAGACAGCGGCGGCCACATCCTATCTCTGCTCACCGCTGGTCACAGTTCCAGTCGGATCCCCTCCGCTGGCGAAGCGGAGAAGGTGCATCATTCACGCGGTCGTCGGCTGCGAGGGAGGAGACCCACAGCTGCCGGCATGTCCCGATCGGCGGTCAGTGCCATTCTGTCCGACACAGCGCCGGCTCGGGAGGGCCTCCGACCCCTTCTTCCTCCCTGCTGTATTATGGGCAGATCCGGCCTGCCGCCGCCCTCCAAGCCACATCCGAACGACCCTCAGGTACAACTTCCTTCTAAACCGGCCTTTCTCTACTGCCCCACCTCACCACGTGGCTGCATGTGGATCTTTTTCTACTTCCTTTGGCTGTTCCAAAGCCACCTAAATTTTTACTTTTATTAGAGGTAAACCTACTTCATGCAGTCGGATCTAGGACTTTGTTCAAAAGGGAAGAAAGGGGGGAAAAGCTGTAGCATGAATCTAGGACTTGGTTCAAAGAGGAAAGAAAGGGGGGAAAGTAGTAGAGACTGGCTACCCAATCGATCTCTTGGTTGAAAAGGGGAAGAAAGTGGGGTGGATAGCGAAGGGTGGGGGAAAGTACTAGTAAGATACTGGCCAGACCGGTCTCTTGGTCGAAAAAGGGAAGAAAGTGAGGGGGTGTTGGGGGGACAACGCAACTGAGAACGAGCAGGTCAAGATTTCCTGTGCTCACATAGGAAAAGGTCACCGAGGAGATAAAAAATTGGACAAATGCAGACATGCTGCCTGAATGTTTGCCGCTCTCGGCAACCAGATCTGCTTCACCACTTTATGCCCCTGCTGTCCCTTTGCCCTTATCACTACCGTTTATCTACTATCAGAGGAAAAATGAAGCAATGCCACTGTTAGCCTAATGTCACTTCTAAGTAATGCTACTGTCAGTCTAGTGCCATCGATAAACTGAAGCAATGACACCACCATTTTATGAAGTGCTTCTATCTTGCTTTATTTCCCATGAATTCTGTTTTGCTGGTTACACTTAAATCTCACACCGCTAACATTGCTTCATCCCATTGGAACTGCACAAATTTGATTGCACCGTGCACGGAGCTACTGACCGTGTGCTACTCTCATGACAGTATTACTAGTGTTGTTGTTCTACATGTTAATCTAGTGCCAGTGTTGATGTGATGTGATGCTACTTCTTACTTAATGGCACTTTTTCATAATGTCAATGTAATGCCATTCTTAACACAAGAGATGCTGTTGTTAATCATATGCCACTGCAAATAACTGCCACTGCTTAAATAACCATATTACATATTTGTGCAAACAGGGATGTCTATCTCCATATTGTTTCTATTTGTGCAATCATAAGCACACACCTCAATTTTAGTAGAACCGCACAAAATCATATGGCTGTTCCTACCTGCCGTCCTCTAGCCACCCGTATTCCAGGTATTCCTACATTCATAACTAGCTAAAATGACCAACGCAAGCTTAAACAAGTTGATTCATACGTGGACTTCCTCATTACAGTGCAGGAATGAGCCTGTCATGCGTGGCGGAGAAAACAAGCAGTGCGTCCGCGCCGTGAACTACACTCACTCCCAATTTAAGGATGGCCCGAGGACGAGGTTGCACGGTTGCACCGAGGTTTTGGGGTCAGGTGCGCGTATGATACGTCTCCATTGTATCTATAATTTTTTATTGTTTCATGCCAATATCCTACAATTTCTACATACTTTTGGCAACATTTTATATGATTTTCTTGGACTAACATATTGATCCTGTGCCCAGTGCCAGTTCCTGTTTGTTGCATGTTTTTTGTTTCGCAAAAAATCCATACCAAACGAAGTCCAAATGTGATAAAAATTTACAAAGATTTATTTTGGAATATATGTGATTTTTGGGAAAAAGAATCAACGCGAGATGATGCCCGAGGGGGGCACAAGCTAAGAGGGTGCGCCCCTACCCTGGGCGCGCCCAGCAGGCTTGTGGCTACCCCGTAAGGAGGTTGGGGCCCTTCTTCTGCCGCAAGAAAGATAATATCTAGAAGAAAATCCACTCAGAATTTCAGCCCAATCGAAGTTACGGATCTCCGGAAATTTAAGAAACGGTTTTCGGCCAGAGAACGAACGCGAAACAGAAGAAAACAGAGAGGGAGATCCAATCTCGGAGGGGCTTCTCCCCTCCAGGAGCCATGGCGGCCATGGAACAGAGGGGGAACTCTCCTCCCATCTAGGGGGGAGGCCAAGGAAGAATAAGAAGGAGGGGGGCTCTCTCCTCCTCTCTCTCGGTGGCGCCGGAACGCCGCCGGGGCAATCATCCTGACGGCGATCTACACCAACAACTTCGCCGACGTCAACACCAACTCTCTCCCCCTCTATGCAGCAGTGTAACACCTCTTCTCCCCGCTGTAATCTCTACTTAAACATGGTGCTTAACGCTATATATTATTATCCAATGATGTATGGCAATCCTATGATGTTTGAGTAGATTTCTTTTGTCCTATGGGTTGATTGATGATCGTGATTGGTTTGAGTTGTATGTTTTATTTTGTTGCTGTACTATGGTTCCCTCCGTGTCATGCAAGCATGAGGGATTCCCGCTGTAGGGTTTGCAATACGTTCATAATTCTCTTATAGTGGGCGGCTAGAGTGACAGAAGCTTACACCCGAGTAAGGGGGTTGTTGCGTATGGGAGTAAAGAGGACTTGTTTCTTAATGCTATGGTTGGATTTTACCTTAATGATCTTTGGTAGTTGCGGATGCTTGTTAGAGTTCCAATCATAAGTGCATATGATCCAAGTACGGAAAGTATGTTAGCTCATGCATCTCCCTCATATAAAATTGCAATAATGATTACCTGTCTAGTTATCGATTGCCTAGGGACAAATCCTTCTCTGGTGTTACAAAAGCTTTCTACTAAACAACTAACTTTTATTATCTTGCAATTTACTCATAGTTTTATTCTTGCAAAGTTCTCCTAGTTTTATTCTTGCAAAGTAGTTCTAGCATTACACCTACAAAGTACTTCTAGTTTCATACTTGTTCTAGGTAAAGCAAACGTTAAGTGTGCGTAGAGTTGTATCGGTGGTCGATAGAACTTGAAGGGAATATTGATTCTAACTTTAGCTCCTTGTTGGGTTCGACACTCTTATTTATCGAGAAAGGCTACAACTGATCCCCTATACTTGTGGGTTATCAAGACCTTTTTCTGGCGCTGTTGCCGTGGAGCAATAGTGTGGGGTTGATATTCTCGTGTGTGCTTGTTTGCTTTATCACTAAGTAGTTTTTATTTTCTGTTCTAAGTTGTTTTATATCTTTAGTTATGGATATGGAACACGAAATACCAAAAAAATTAGTTGTACTTGCTACTCATGGAGATGGGGAACCTCCTAAAACCCTCGATGTTGGTTATGTGGAAAACATTAAATACTACTTTGATAATCCTGATAAATCTCCATTCAACTTGATAATGGGAGATACTTTGGATCAACGAGAATACTTTAGGGATTAACGCTTGTCTCAAAAAGGGAAACTCTTATGGGATCAAATTAAAATGTTGCGTTGGTATGCTTGGAATTTATGCTTAAGGTGTGATTATACATGTTGCTCTAAGATGAAGGCTCCACACCTTTCCTTTCAATGTGAATTTAATGATAATGAAACGTTGGCTTCTTATGCTAATGGTATATATGATTACTATGATGTGGAACTAATGGAAGAATTTGTTGCTTTTATGGGTGCTTATGAAATTAAATCTTTGTTTGAAAAGTATGAAGATTGTGATGCTACTATTTACAAATCTGAAAATTATGCTATACTTAAATATTGCCATGAGAATTATGAATATAATGCCTATATTGATGAATTTATTGAGAAATTCTCCGCTGTCCAAGAAGAGACTAATATTTTGCAGGCTCCTATGGAAGAAGAAATTGATGACACTGTGAGCTCATTAGATGAAAAAGATGACGAGGAGAGCGAAGAACAAAAGGAGGAAGAGCGGATTGATCACCCGTGCCCACCTTCTAATGAGAGTAACTCTTCAACTCATACATTGTTTAATTTCCCTTCGTGCTTACCGAAGGATGAATGCTATGATGATTGCTATGATCCCTTTGATTCGTTTGAAATATCCCTTTTTGATGAAATTGATGCTTGCTATGCTTGTGGCCATGATGCCAATTTGAATGATGCTTATGAAGAACTTCCTATAGTTCCTTATGTTAAACATGAAATTGTTGCTATTACACCCACACATGATAGTCCTATTATCTTTTTGAATTCTCCAAACTACACTATATTAGAGAAGTTTGCACTTATTAAGGATTACATTGATGGGTTGCATTTTACTATTACACATGATGATTTTGATGAATATAATATGCATGTGCTTGCTACTCCTAATTGCAATTATTATGAAAGAGGAACTATATCTCCACCTCTCTATGTTTCCAATACGATAAAATTGCAAGAAACTGTTTATGCTATGCATCGGCCTTTATTATGTGTGCATGAATTGTTCTTTTATGACATGCCGATGCATAGGAAGAGAGTTAGACTTCGTCATTGCATGAAATATGTTGCTTTGTGCTCACTACTAAATTATAAATCATTGTTAATTAAAATTGGCTTTGATATACCTTGGGATCCGGGTGGATCAATTACTTGAGCACTTTATGCCTAGCTTAATGGCTTTAAAGAAAGCGCTGCCTGGGAGACAACCCGAAAGTTTTAGAGAGTCATTTTATTCTGTTGTGTGCTTTTAAAAAGTTTAAAAACAAAAAAATATAGAGGGGAACCTAAAACTTTTTCAAAAAGAAAAGTGAAAGTGAGACAGATGAGCAATGTGGAAGTGGGGGCTAGCCTTGAACTTTGTTCATGCCCATGGAAACTTTGTGAACCTTGATTACAGAAAATTTTCAACAAAAATAATTATCCCCTTATACAAATCCATTGTATTATAAAAAATAATGTGCCAAGATTTACCTTTAGGATGTTTAAATTGCTTGTTTGGTGTGTGCTGTGAAAAAACAGAAACTTTTGTTGTAGTGTTTGAATTTCTATATTTTACTGGAACATGCAAAAATTCTCAAATTTTTACATGGTATGCTATGCAATTTTTTTATTTTGTCCTAATTTTTCAGAATTTTTTGAGTTACAGAAGTATATGTTTCATTTGCATCTTTAGAGACTGTCCTGTTTTCACAGATTGCTGTTATAGTTTCTTTATTTGCGTATGTTTGAAATCTTGTTAAGCCCCATTGATATGGGAGCCATAGAATTGTGATAGCATATAGTGGGTAATGTCTCATTATAATTATACAATAATGTTACAACAGGACATGATGGGATTTGATGTTATATGTACTAACCCCTCTAATAAAAAGTTCGGTTAAGTTAGGTGTGGATGAAGTGTTCGAAGATCGAGGAGGTATCGATATGAGGAGAATAAGGAGAGGAAAGAGTTCAAGCTTGGGGATGCCCAAGGCACCCCAAGTAAATATTCAAGGAGACTCAAGCGTCTAAGCTTGGGGATGCCCCGGAAGGCATCACATCTTTCTTCAACAATTATCGGTATGTTTCGGTGTTTGTTTCGTTTACATGATATGCGTAAATTCTTGGAGCGTCGTGTGCTTTTCCTTTTTCTTTTAGTAATGCACCATGCTGGTATGAGATAGTCCTTGGTTGATTTATAGAATGCTCTTTGCACTTCACTTATATCTTTTGAGTATGGCTTTATAGAATGCTTCATGTGCTTTACTTATATCATTTGAAGTTTGGATGCCTGTTTCTCTACATATAGAAAACCGTTATTTGTAGAATGCTATTTTGCTTCACTTACATTTATTAGAGCGTGGGCAAGTCTTTTGTAGAAAGAATTAAACTCACATGCTTCACTTATATCTATTTAGAGAGTCAACAGGAATTGGTCATTCACATGGTTAGTCATAAAATCCTACATAAAACTTGTAGATCACTGAATATGATAAGTTTGATTCCTTGCAATAGTTTTGCGATATTGAGATGGTAATATGTGGGAGGTACTAGTGAATAATTGTGGTTTAGTAAGAATATTGGTGTTAAGGTTTGTGATTCCCGAAGCATGCACGTATAGTCTTTAGTTATGCTAAGAAGTTGGAGCATGATTTATTATTGAGTGTCTTCCTTTCCTTGGAGGTCGGGGGCGCGCGATGGTTAACTCCGACCAACCTCCCCCCTAGGGGCATGCGTAGTAGTACTTTGCTTCGAGGGCTAATAAACTTTCGCAATAAGTATGTGAGTTCTTTATGACTAATGTGAGTCCATGGATTATACGCACTCTCACCTTTCCACAATTTGTTAGCCTCTTCGGTACCGTGCATTGCCCTTTCTCACCTCGAGAGTCGGTGCAAACTTCGCCGGTGCATCCAAACCCCATGATATGATACACTCTATCACACATAAGCCTCATTATATCTTCCTCAAAACAGCCACCATACCTACCTATCATGGCATTTCCATAGCCATTCCGAGATATATTGCCATGCAACTTCCATCATCGTCATATACATGACTTGAGCATTCATTGTCATATTGCTTTGCATGATCGTAAGATAGCTAGCATGATATTTTCATGGCTTGTCCATTTTTTGATATCTTTGCTACGCTAGATCATTGCACATCCTGGTACACTTGCCGGAGGCATTCATATAGAGTCATCTTGTATAGTTTTTATCGAGTTGTAATATCGAGTTGTAAGTAAATAAAAGTGTGATGATCATCATTATTAGAGCATTGTCCCAGTGAGGAAAGAATGGTGGAGACTAATGAGTCCTCGAAAAAGTGGGGACGCCTCGCACACACGCGCGCGTACGAGAGAAACGCGCAAACCACACTGCATCGCTCGGCCCCGACCACCCACCGTAACCAGGAATATCCCGAAAATTTCCTCGGCCTCACTTCTACCACGATTTTTTACGTCATGGACGGCCCAAAGAATGTCGTGCGGGTGCGTCTCTGGCCCGTTTTCTGTCATAATTTTTTTTCATAGAAGTAGGAGCCCACCACATCTATGATGATATGTGTTTTTGTCACAATTATTGTCATAGAAGTGTCACAACCATGACAGAAAAAGTTTTTGTTCGGGCCATAATGTCACGGATGAGTCTTTTTTTTGTAGTGAAGCCATATAGCTACTAGCTATGGACCCGTAGGTCTGTGGTGAACTACTCACACATCATCGGAAGGGCAGCAAGGTTGATGAAGAAGCCCTCCGTGATCGATTCCCCCTCCGGCAGATTACCAGAAAAGGCCTCCAGATGGGATCACAGAAGAACAGAAGCTTGCGGCGGCGGAAAAGTTATTTCGGGTGGCTCTCTATTGGTTTCGGAATATTTGGGAATTTATAGGCTAGGAATTAGGTCAAACGGAGCTGCGTGGGCCCCACAAGTTCAGGGGGCGCCCCCTGGGGTGCTCCCTGTGAGCTTGTGGCTCTCTCGTATCTCTTCTGGCCTCCTCCCGAAGCTTCTAGGGTTCCTTCTGGTCCAGAAAAAATTAATCTAAAGATTTTTTTCTGTTTGGACTTCGTTTGATATTGATTTTCTGAAAAGCCAAAAACAATCAAAAAACAGGAACTGGCACTGGGCACTGGGTTAATAGGTTAGTCCCAAAAAATGATATAAAATGGAATATAATTGCATATAAAGCATCCAAGATTGATAATATAATAGCATGAAACAATCAAAAATTATAGATACGTTGGAGATGTATCAGCATCCCCAAGCTTAATTCCTTCTCGTCCTCGAGTAGGTAAATGATAAAAACAGAATTTTTGATGTTGAATGCTACCTAACATGTTTATCCTGTAATCTCTTTATGGTATAAATATTGAGAAACGATGAAGTAATAACATTAACATAATAATATCCATGAACATAAGAAGCATAATCATTAAACTTTCAAAATATACGATCCTTAACGAGTGTTATCTCTACTCATTTTATCATATTAGCATGGCATGACTCCGCCTTCACCGCATAAATATAAATCATGAGCACCCCGGTGTTAAACCAGGCAATTGGATCGTACTTCTAACACGCTTCAGCATTTTCAACCTCACACATTACATGAGCGTGAGCCATGAACATAGCACTATAGGTGGAATAGAATGCGGTGGTAGAGATCAATAAGGGAAGTCAAAAAGGAAGAAAGGCTCGCATCAACTTGGTGGATCAACGGGCTATGGAGATGCCCATCAATCGATATCAATGCGAGGAGTAGGGATTGCCATGCAACAGATGCACTAAGAGCTATAAGTGTATGAAAGCTCAATGGAAACTAAGTGGTGTGCATCCAACTTGCTTGCTCATGAAGACCTCGGGCATTTGAGGAAGCCCATCATTGGAATATACAAGCCAAGTTCTATAATGAAAAATTCCCACTAGTATATGGAAATGACAACATAGGAGACTCTCTATATGAAGAACATGGTGCTACTCTGAAGCACAAGTGTGGTAAAAGGATAGCAACATTGTCCCTTCTCTCTTTATCTCTCATTTTTCTTTTTCTCCTTTTTTCGTTTTTTCTTTTTCTTTTTTCTCTTTTTTTTCTTTCTTTTTTCTTTCTTTTTTATTTTTCGTTCGGAGTCTCATCCCGACTTGTGGAGGAATCATGGTGTCCATCATCCTTTCCTCACTGGGACAATGCTCTAATAATGATGATCATCACACTTTTATTTACTTACAACTCGATACTAGAACAATATGACTCTATATGAATGCCTCTGACAGTGTACCAGGATGTGCAATGATCTAGTGTAACATGTATGATAATGATGAATGGTGGCTTTGCCACATATATAATGTCATCTCTATATGATCATGCAAAGCAGTATGATGAACACAAGTCATGTGACGGAACGGTGGAAGTTGCATGGCAATATATCTCGGAATGGCTATGGAAATGCCATAATAGGTAGGTATGGTGGCTGTTTTGAGGAAGATATAAGGAGGCTTATGTGTGAAAGAGCTTATCATATCACGGGGTTTGGATGCACCGACGAAGTTTGCACCAACTCTCGAGGTGAGAAAGGGCACTGCACGGTACCGAAGAGGCTAGCAAATTGCGGAAAGATAGGAGTATGTATAATCCATGGACTCACATTAGTCATAAAGAACTCATATACTTATTGTGAAAGCCTTATTATCCCTCGAAGCAAAGTACTAACTGCATGCCCCTAGGGAGGAGGTTGGAAGGAGTTAACCATCGTGCGCCCCCGATTGTAACAGCACTCTAGGATTTCATTTCAGACATATAAATGCTCAAATCTCCCCACCATGCCATGACCAATACTTAGATGAGAAGTAAATAACAAACTTTAATACCGATATTTCTACTAACCAATGATCATGAACCAATATCCTTTCATATTACTACATCAATAAAATTAAACCATGCATTTCATATTTAGTGATCTACATGAAAGTTTTTATTATATCCCCCTTGAATACCTATCCTTTCAGGACCCTTCTTATAACACGTGCAAATTGCCATCACTATTTATTAGACTCTCAAAAAGATTTAAGTGAAGCATGAGAGTGCAATCACTTCTATAAAATATAACCACCGCCGTGCTCCAAAAGATATAGGTGAAGCACTAGAGCAACTACCTAGCTCAAAAGATATAAGTGAAGCACATAGAGTATTCTAACAAATCACGATAATTGTGTGTCCCTCTCAAAAGGTGTGTCCAGCAAACAATGATTGTGGCAAACTAGAAAGCAAACAAATAAAACAAAACTATGGCACAAGACGCTCTAAGTAAAATTCATATCATGTGATGAATAAAAATATAGCTCCAAGTAACATACCGATAGATTGTAGACTAAAAAGGGGATACCATCTGGGGCATCCCCAAGCTTAGACGCTTGGGTATTCCTTGAATATTACTTTGGGGTGCCTTGAGCATCCCCAAGCTTAGGGTCTTGCCACTCCTTATTCCTTCATCCATCATGATCTCACCCAAAACTTGAAAACTTTAGCACACAAAACTCAACAGAAACCTTGTGAGATCCGTTAGTATAATAAACATGTCATAACCTTTAGGTACTATTGTAAATTGATTCATAATTGTTCTTAAATAATACCTACTGTATTCTAACTTTTCCATGACTTATAACCCCCGATGTAATCCATAGATTCATCAAAATAAGCAAACTATGCAATAAAAACAGAATCTGTCTAAAACAGTACAGTCTGTAATGATGGAATATTTTACTATACTTTTGTAACTCCAACAATTCTTAAAAATAAGGAAAACATAAACAATTTGTAATCCAATACTATGTAAAAAATTAGCAATTATTGACATTCCAGTAAAGAGTATTAATTCCAGCACTGGAGGCAAAAGTTTATGTTTTCAAACAGCATCAATAATACTGTCATCCAAATCATCCCAAAGGCATTACTTGGCACAAACACTAATTAAAAGATAAAAACACAATCATAACGGTAGCTAAAATTGTGTAAACACACAAAACAGAAAGTACATGCAAAAATTTAAGATAACTATTGGGTTGTCTCCCAACAAGGTCTTTCTTTATTGCCATTAAGATAGACTTGAGATTTTAATGATGCTCACATGAAAGATAAGAATTGAAGCATTGAGAGAGCATCATATAGCATGCAACAAACACATTTAAGTCTAAAATAGTTCCTATGCATAGGCATTTTATAGGAAAACAAATTATCAAGACAAGAAATATTTAGCATATGCAAATAGGAAGAATGAAGCATTAATAATTTTAGCACAAAGAGAGGCAATTTAGTGACATGAAAGTTTTTACAACCATATTTTCCTCTCTCATAATAATTACATGTAGGATCATAATCAAATTCAACAATATAGCTATCATATAAAATATTATCTTCATGATCCACATGCATAAAAGTTTTATATTCTTCCAAGCTAGTGGGATTAACATCAACTAAAGTCATGACCTCTCCAAACCCACGTTTATCAAAAAGTTCATAAGATTGAACACTCTCTGAATATGTGGGGTTCTTTTTACCTAAATTTGACACTCTTCCAAACCCATTTTCAATATTATTGCAAACATTATTATCAATAACATATTCATCATAAGGCTTAAATAAATTTTCAAGATCATAAGAAGCACTATCACCCTAATCTTGATCATTGCAATAAGTAGTGGACATAAAAAAATTATCATCCCCAAGCTTGTAGCTTTGCATATCATTAGCACAATTGACATTAATAGAATTTATAATAAAATCATTGCAATCATGCTTTTCATTCAAGGAGCAATCATGAATCACTTTGTAAATTTCTTCTTTTAACACTTCATTACAATTTTCAGATTCAAGATTTTCAAGCAAAACTTCATAAAGATAATCAAGTGCACTCAACTCACTAGCAATTGGCTCATAATAATTGGATTGTTTGAAAAGATTAGCAAGTGGATGAGGATCCATATGTCTTTATTTTTCTTTTCTTGAGTCACATAATTATAGCAAGCAAGCAAACAAGCAAAGTAAAATATTTTTGTGTTTTTGATTTTTATGAGAAGTGGGGGAGATGAAAAAGAGAGGCAAAGGCAAAGGCAAATAAAAAGTAGAGCAAGTAGATGATAGTTTGAGTGAAGGTACTTGTAGTGATTTGATGATATCTCCCCGGCAACGGCGCCAAAATTTCTTTCTGCTACTTGTGAGCTGCGTTGGGATTTTCACCGAAGAGGAAGGGTGAATCAGTACAGTAGAGATAATATTTCCCTCATTGAGAACCAAGGTTTATCGAACCAATAGGAGACTCAAGCAAACACCAGCGAACACTACCTGCACACACAAAAGCAAATACTTGCACCCAACGCGGGCAAGAGGGTTCTCAATCCCCTTGAACTCATTAATTGCAAGGATTAAATCATATATCGGTAGATAGATAAATTGAAAAAATAAATAAAAAGGAAATAATTGCAGCAAGGAACTTTTGGTTTTAACAATATATGTAAAGTAGACCCGGGGGCCGTAGTTTTCACTAGAGGCTTCTCTCTTGAACACAAAGCATACGTTGGGTAAACAAATTACTGTTGGGCAATTGATAGAAAAGCGCATAGTTATGATGTTATTCATGACAATGATCACATATATAGGCATCACATACATGACAAGTAGACCGACTCCTGGCTGCATCTACTACTATTACTCCACCAATCGACCGCTATCCAGCATGCATCTATGGTATTAAGTTCATAACAAACAAAGTAACCCTTTAAGCAAGATGACATGATGTAGACCAAGTAAACCCAATCAATATGAATAAACCCAGTCATTTTATCCTTAGTAGCAACAATACAATACGTACCCCATCCCCTTCTGTCACTGGGTGGAGACACCGCAAGATTGAACCCACTACAAAGCACCTCTCCCACTGAAGATAAATCAATCTAGTTGGCCAAACCAAACGGATAGATCGGAGAGAAATACAAAGCATAATAAAGTTCAAAAAAGACTTAATTACTTTCAATGAATAATCTAATCATAAACCCACAATTCATCGGATCCCAACAAACACATCGCAAAAGAAGATTACATCGGATAGAACTCCAAGATGATCGAGGAGAACATTGTATTGAAGATCAAAGAGAGAGAAGAAGCCATCTAGCTACTAGCTATGGACCCATAGGTCTGTGGTGAACTACTCACACATCATCGAAAGGGCAGCAAGGTTGGTGAAGAAGCCCTCCGTGATCAATTCCCCCTCTGGCAGATTGCCAGAAAAGGCCTCCAGATGGGATCGCAAAAGAACAGAAGCTTGCGGTGGCGGAGAAGTTATTTCGGGTGGCTCTCTGTTGGTTTGGGAATATTTGGAATTTATAGGCTTGGAATTAGGTCAAACGGAGCTGCGTGGCCCCACAAGCTCAGGGGGCGCGCCCTGTGAGCTTGTGGCTCTCTCGTATCTCTTCTGGCCTCCTCCCAAAGCTTCTAGGGTCCCTTCTGGTCCAAAAAAATTAATCTAAAGATTTTTTTTCCGTTTGGACTTTGTTTGATATTGATTTTCTGAAAAGCCAAAAACAAGCAAAAAAAACAGGAACTGGCACTGGGCACTGGGTTAATAGGTTAGTCCCAAAAAATGATATAAAATGGAATATAATTGCATATAAAGCATCCAAGATTGATAATGCAATAGCATGAAACAATCAAAAATTATAGATACGTTGGAGACGTATCAGCCGGCAATCTCCCTCTTCATGCGAATCTTGCAAATTAAGAGAGAATAGGCATTAGGAATGCATCATAAAATGAAATAATGATCCAAAACATAATAAATAACAGTAGGAAAGCATCATGCAAAATGGACATACCAGTGGCCTTGACAACGGGGTGCTACTCCAAGATCTGGCGGTCGGCACGCATGGCAGCCATCGCGACCTCATTCGCTCGTGTGGCCGCGATTTGCTTCTCCGCTGCCAGATGCTCCTTGAGCTCCTGGCTATACTACGTGCACCATAGCTTAGGGCGGCACTTATTTGGAGGATGGGGCGGTGATTTGGGTGGAAGGTATCGCGGCGGCGGTCAGGGCATGTGGGATGGATAAGGAGGAGGAGGAGGATGGGGGTGGGTGTGGATTACCTGACTAGATCGACGAGGCCGCGCAGCAGGAAGGAGCGTCGCCGGCGAGGAGGCGGCGCTGCAAGCAAGCAGTGAAGGTTTGAACTTGCAAAGGAAGGATGAAATAGTGCCAATGTGGCTTTTGGTCGGCAGGAGGGGAGGGGGGAAGTAGATATTTCCGCGGTTGCCGAAATTTTTCGCTCGGTGCGGCGAAAAACTGGCACGCAAGTGTGGTTGACGCGCGGGCGGTAGACTGTAGCCGACGAAGCTTCTAGCATAAGCCAGCCCCAAGATATTTTATACTGCATCACACATGATTCTTGCTAATAAACTGTTTGAGGTGTACTTGATTTTTCATTTTGATTTGAAAGAGAAAATGGGGTTACGGCGGAAAAGGATGGTGTTTGAATTGCTAGAACATTTATCTGCAGTGAACATGCAACTATAGGAGTGCCTTGTTAAAATTTGGAATTATTCAGGGATCGTTTGGACATTTTTATACATTAACTGAGTTTTCTAGGAATTTAATGTGCATAATTCAAATTTGAACTAAAGGCACATGCTCCAGTGCACCAAAATGGGTTGAAAAATCATATATGTGTCCTTGGGTGCATATTTAGATCCCATGCAAGAAATGGGAATGAATTACAAACATCTCGGCGTCCTGGCTCAGCAGCAAACATTGAGAATCTTTGTTTTTAAATTCCCGTAAATCCAAAACTCGCCTGAAATTCATGAAACTTGGCATGGTGTCATGAAATGGCACCAACATGCTGTGGTCAAAATTTGGTCCAATTTGGGGCAAGCTTTGGCACAAGACTCTTACAAACCGAAGCTTCTCAGAAGAAGCCACGTGGTTCCGATAGGGAACATGTCACCTCTGTGGACGAAACGACATTCGTTGCCTCTTCTCGCCTTGAATATTTTTCCAGAGGCAACATGGATTAATAGGAGTGTGCTGTTAAAATTTAGAATTATTCAGGGCTCGTTTGGACATTTTTATGCATTAACTGAGTTTTCTAGGCATTTAATGTGCATAATTCAAATTTGAACTACAAGCACATGCTCCAGTGCACCAAAATGGGTTAAAAAATCATATATGTGTCCTTGGGTGCATGTGTAGGTCCCATGCAAGAAATGGGAATGAATTACAAACATCTCGGCATCTTGGCTCAGCAGCAAACATTGAGAATCTTTGTTTTTAAATTCCCATAAAACCAAAACTCGCCTGAAATTCATGAAACTTGGCATGGTGTCATGAAATGGCACCAACATGTTGTGGTAAAAATTTGGTCCAATTTGGGGCAAGCTTTGGTACAAGCCTCTTACAAACGGGAGCTTCTCACAAGAAGCCATGTGGTTCCGATAGGGAACATGTCACCTTTGTGGCCGAAATGACATTCGTTGCCTCTTCTCGCCTTGAATATTTTTCCAGAGGCAACATGGATTAATAGGAGTGTCCTGTTAAAATTTGGAATTATTCAGGGCTCATTTGGACATTTTTATACATTAACTAAGTTTTCTAGGCATTTAATGTGCATAATTCAAATTTGAACTACATGCACATGCTCAAGTGCACAAAAATGGGTTGAAAAATCATATATGTGTCCTTGGGTGCATGTTTAGGTCCCATGCCAGAAATGGGATTGAGTTTCAATCATCTCGGCGTCTTGGCTCAGCCGCAAACTTTGAGAATCTTGGTTTTTTAAATTCCCGTAAATCCAAAACTCACTTGAAACTCATGAAACTTGGCATGGTGTCATGAAATGGCACCAACATGTTGTGGTAAAAATTTGGTCCAATTTAGGGCAAGCTTTGGCACAAGCCTCTTACAAACGGGAGCTTCTCACAAGAAGCCACGTGGTTCCGATAGGGAACATGTCACCTTTGTGGACGAAACGACATTCGTTGCCTATCCTCGCCTTGAATATTTTTCCTGAGGCAACATGGATTAATAGGAGTGTCCTATTAAAATTTGGAATTATTCAAGGCTCGTTTGGACATTTTTATACATTAACTGAGTTTTCTAGGCATTTAATGTGTATAATTCAAATTTGAACTACATGCACATGCTCCAGTGCACAAAAATGGGTTGAAAAATCATATATGTGTCCTTGAGTGCATGTTAGAATGAATTTCAAACATCTCGGCGTCCTGGCTCAGCCGCAAATATTGAGAATCTTGGTTTTTAAATTCCCGTAAATCCAAAAGTCGCCTGAAATTCATGAAACTTGGCATGGTGTCACCAAATGGCACCAACATGTTGTGGTAAAAATTTGGTCCAATGTGGGGCAAGCTTTGGTACAAGCCTCTTACAAACCGGAGCTTCTCACAAGAACCATGTGGTTCCGATAGGGAACATGTCACCTTTGTGGACGAAACAACATTCGTTGCCACTTCTCGCCTTGAATATTTTTCCATACGCAACATGGATTAATAGGAGTGTCCTGTTAAAATTTCGAATTGTTCAGGGCTCGTTTGGACATTTTATACATTAACTGAGTTTTCTAGGCATTTAATGTGCATAATTCAAATTTGAACTACATGCACATGCTCCAGTGCACAAAAATGGGTTGAAAAATCATATATGTGTACTTGGGTGCATGTTTAGGTCCCACGCAAGAATTGAGAGTGAATGTCAAAATAGCTGCCAGGTTAATAGCCAATGTAGACATTTTGGAACAAACAGCTGCCAAGTTATTATTACAACCGGTGGTATTATTTGAATCGTGTGCGTTCTACTAACCAATTACGTGCCTCCACGCGTCCCTCTTTTTTATTGGCTAGGAGGTGCCGTGCGGGTAGGTTTGATTAGACGGGACGCGTGCGAGCAGTCCGCCACGTAGGCTCAGGGGGACGCATGTGAGCAGTCCGCCACGCAGCTGTCTCACCGGGAAGCGAGCCCTTTGACCACCACCCGCCACCCTCCTCGCTCGCAACTTCTCCATTAATGGGAACACATTTAGGTTTGATTGGTGTGAACAAATTTGTAATTAATTATAGTGTGGTAATTTGGAATGTGACGGGAAACAAGCTCAAAATTTATTGATGGGATTGATTTCGAAGCCCGAAACGGTTCCCGGATGGCGTCACATAAGCTCCGGCCGCCTCAGGAAGAACAGTTTCCAATGCCCCTCCTACTCCTCCATTCTTATCTATAAGCGCCGCCATCGAGGATCACCGCCTGCTGCGATGGAGGACGAGGAGGCCAACAAGTGGGGGCGGGTTGAGCCAGAACCGCAAGGGCCTCCGGCAAGCGTGGACTTCATCAGCAACCTCCCTAACGAGATGTTGGTATGTAACACCCCGATTTTTGGCTCTTTCTTTTTCTTTTGGTTTTCTTTGGTTTTTGCTCTGGTTTCCTTTTTGAAGCAGTTCTGTGGACTTGAAACCTGGGAAATCATCATTTCTTCTTCTCCCAAGTGGTGCATCATCCTTGTATCATTCCCATGATCATGGTATTTCTATTCTAGCCCAACCCCAAATTCTTTTCTTGGGAATATTCCTTTTTCTATTAAAGGAATAACCATGTCTGACCTAGGTTGTGAAGCAACCTATATTTCTGTCTTCCACTAAATTCCCAAATAATTCTCATAAATTCTTTGGATCATATATTCCCCAAATATGTCCAAACTCTTCCTTGCCAAGTTCAAAAAAATAATTCAAAAATATTCATTTTCCATTCTGTTCAGAATGGCACTTTCTGAAGAAAGTGCTATTTATATTTTCTTGATTGCCCTCAAACTTTTTGAGTACTCTTTCCTATCCAAATCATTACCACATGACAAAATTCAGCTCCATTTGCCTAGTAAATCTTCCTCATCAAATTTCCAAAGTTTCTGACCAGAGAGAAGCTTTGTGAAGGAAGTACTGGCTAGGCTAATCCAAATGACTTGAAATTTTGGCAAGTCATCCATATGAGCAAACCAATACTCTCCACAAAATTTGAGCTCCATCCAACTATTTATGTGAGAACACCTTCAAATCTTTGGTTCTGGTTAAATTTTCAGGGTGTGAAGCAACTACATTTAATATTGCTTCATAAATTCTGAAATTAATCCAGGACCTAAATATCCCTAAATCCTTTGAGCATGCCAAAATTCACATCAGTTTGCCATGTCATTTGATCTACAATATTCCTCCATGATTCTGTTCAGAGAGGGCCTTTGTGAAGGAAGTACCATTTAGGTGTTTCCAAATGGCATGAAATTTTACCAATGTCTCCATGGGCCTATATCATCAGCCTCTACCAGATTTCAGCTCAATCCCACACTCCATGTGACTGCAACATCCAAAACTAGCTTCTGTTCTGTTTTTGCAGTTGCAAAGCAACTATCTTCAAATCTTGTCCACATCATCTCAAAATTCACAGGACTATAGTCCTTCCTACCCTAAACCCTTGGGACATCTTCTCTGGCCCATTGGTCAAGTAAATTGACCACAACTTTTAACACAAGTTTGCTACAACAACCTTCATCTAATGCCTCCCATCAATCCATAGTCTCTTTGATCGAGCCATCACATCAGTGGGGTTGCAGGATGGATGGAAAACACCTTGGACACCTTTTGGCAGGCCTACGTGCCCTCGCCGTGCCAAGGCACGCGATGACCACATGGTTGGCATGCCTGTGCGCGTGCTCTGCTTGCTGTGGGCGCGCTCTGGGTGTCGCCATGCCTCGGGCCTCTTCCTCTCGGCCGCATTCGCGCGTCTGCTGGTGCCGTCCTCCCTCTCCATCGTCCACCTGGCTGTCTGGCCCCCGCTCCCCCTCCTTCTTCCCTCTCCTCGCGCCATGGCGGCCCCTTCCTTCGCCGCACGCGCGCGCACAGTACCCTAGTGGCCGACCGCGCGTGCCCTTCCCGCGTCTGCTCCTCTGGCGCTCCACTAGCCCTCTCACGTCGCCGTCCGAGTCCTCTCGTGCGCCCACTCGTCCGCGGTTCGCCAGAACTCCAGCCATCTTGCCTGTGGCAGCATCTGGTTCGGCATCCCCCTCCTCGGCTATTTAAGCCGTCCCCGAGCTCGTCTCCCCTCACCACTCGACCTTCCTCTCTCTGAATCGTCGCCCGACGCTACCCAACCAAGCCCAGGAGCTCATCTTCTTCCTCTCCGGCCGGAGCTCCGCCGCTCGGCCTCCTCCTTGGCCAGCTTGCTCCGGTGCATCTCCAGACGAGCCAAGGCCACCATCGAGCTCCCCTCATCCCTCCAGTCCTCCTCAACCTCTTCCCCGGGGCAATGGTCGTCGGAATCGCCCACTCCATCGACGCCCGTAGCTCGCCGCCGCCGGAGATGTAGGGCGTGACGTTGTCTGGCCACCATTCTTCGAGCCACGGGTACGAGAAGCTCTGCCTCGGTCCGCCCAATCCATCCCGCCCCTCGCTCAGCCTCGCCATGGCCTCCTCGCCATCGTCCGACGCCGGTGAGCGCCACCGCCCCCTGTTCTCCCTCTCTCATCAAATCTGACGGGGTGACCCCACCCGTCAGCCTCTCACCTCCCCGCCGAAAGGTTTTAAGTGGAAGCGTAAACCCACTTTACGCTTTCGACATCAGCCTCTGGAGGTTTTCTGAAATTCAGTTTAAATTCAATTTTAATTAAGTTTGACCACAACTTTGACCAGGAATATCTCCTAAACTACAAGTCCAAATGAACTGATTCTTTTTGCATTATTTTTCTTTTGAGCTCCTCTATTTTCTGGTAGAGTTGGTATTTTTATCTTCTGTCTAGAATTTCTGGACAGAAGTATTTGCTTTATGTGATATTTACAAATGCTTGCAAAAATGTTTCCAGAGTGTTTGATGCGTGTTGGTGAAGACCTGGAGCTCTTCCTCTCTCTTTTGGAGCAAGGCAAGCCACAACCTCCTTTTGCATGATTGCAATGCAATGCCATGGTTTATTTAATAAATTTGCTTGGAATATCCATTAGTTAAATATGATTTACTGATGGCATTTCTGGGAGTTATATTTGATCTTGTTACTCCCATGATGATGCTTGGATTTCTAGGACTAATGATTTGCAGATTGAGGGTGGCATGTTGCTACGGGATTACTAGTAGCAGTAGTCATGCTTTTGTTCGTGATCATATTGAATTTTACTACTTATTGGAGTTCATAGTAATGATATGGCTATATTATTCTTTGGATTATTGGATGGATATTGCTATCACAGGTTGATATAGAATATTGGAGTAATAGTTCTATCACAGATATATCTTGGGGACAAATTCCGTCATTTCGTTGGTCAGGTGCCACCGAATCGAGCTCACCAGTGCAGCCACACTTGCCTGGATGGGGAGGCCCTAATTCGGTCTATTGTCATACCTCTCGCCGGTGCCTCCAACTAGGGAAGGTTATGTGCTCGCGCTGCCCTGGCCCGGTAGGCGGCCGTACCCTTGTGTGCCCGAGTTGTGTTGTACCCGGGTGTTCCCGTTTGGGACGATTTTGTTTTGGCCACGACGGTGGCAGCCACACAGGTGGCGGATGTCACGAGTTGACATCGGGGCCACCCATGACATAACCCAAAGGGTAGTTTGTCGGAGTGGCCGAGAGAGTGTCATGCAATAGATTGGTTTTGTCGGAACATCGTTGGTCCACCCGAATGGGAGCACGAGGCCATGAGTTCCGTGGTGTGGGTACAGTGTACTAACCTCTGCAGAGTGTATAAACTATCGATAGCCGCGTCCTCGGTTATGGACACAGTTCATTGTAGGTCACACTGTGCGATCAACACTCACGATGATGGAATGACTTATATAATAACTTATAGTTGTATGTGAGCAAGTAACAGTTTGGCAGGATGCCGATAATGATATTGGGATGATCTTGAGGATGATCATCGGATTGTGATGTGATCACACGGTGATCACGAGGATATATTGATCATGAGGTGATCGAGATGGTTGGTTGCTTGGCCGGATAGCCAAGAGTGAGATGGTCCCTGTGACCCAAGATGATGGTTCATTAGTAATTCTAGCAAGTATCATAGCATGTTTAATATTTGCTTCGACATCATGGTAGTTGATAATAACTTAACCTGTTAATGCTATGTTATTGTCTTGCCTTGATGCTTTTGGTGGTTATGAGCTTGCGAGTACATTCAAAGTACTCACCTGGCATGTCATGCCAGATTGCAGGTGATGTCGTGATTGATTGCTTGTTGAGGATTCCGATCGTGCGAGCTAGACCGTGTCCCAGCCAGAGTCCCTGCGGAGTGGAGTTCATCACCGTCGTTGCCGTTCCGCTGCCAGATATTATTCCACTGCTACGAGTTGTTCCGCTGCTAACATAGAGCTACCCTAGCAGGCATAGTATCGCCATGCCCATGTAATCCTTTGTGTTTCCAGAACCCATGTATCCTTATGATTTGTTTTATAGAGTTGTTCTGTTCTATGCCAGCAGTGCCGTATTCCAGAAGACTTGATCTCTGGGCTGGAATACGGGGTGTTCCGGTTCCTCTGAGCAGGGGTGCCACATGGTAACCATCATATCCCTCCTCCCCATCAAATCTGGCATGCGGACCACCGTCCTTTCCCAGCGGTGGCGCCCCCTCATGCACTCCACCCCCCTGGACCTCATCGACGACGACGAGCTCTACAGCGGGGATCGCAAACGCTTGGACGCATTGTCCCACATCCTTGCCACGCACCCTGGGCCAGTCAGACGCCTTGCCATCGGCAAGTTCGTTCCAACAGCAAGGTCAAACCCAAGTTTCACGAGTGGTTCCTATCCCCCGCCCTAGATCAGCTCGAGGAGCTCAGCTTTGTAGCTGGACATCTACGCTCACTGCTGCCGTCCGCGCTCCGCCTCGCGCCCATGCTGCGCCGCACTACATTCAGGCAGTGCTTTTTCCCCCAAATTAATGTCGCGCCCGCTCTTCATCTCCCTAAACTGAAGGACCTCGAGCTCATGGGCGTCAGCATCTCGAAGGAGGATTTGGAGCGCCTGCTTCGCGGCTATACAATGCTCAAGTACCTCCGTCTTTGGGGGATAGATGGGTTTAGTAGCCTCCACATCACCTCGAGGAATGTCCGTATGATTTATGTGCATTGCTAGTGCCGTAACAGACGGTCAGTTGAGGTGTTTCACGATGGTCATTGAGAATGCGCCTTTCCTTGAGAGATTGTTTGTACTTGATAAAGAAGGTCCAACAAGAATTAGGGTCATTGACGCACCAAAATTGACAGTGTTGGGCTATTTGTGTGCTAAATTCGCCAAACTTGTTACTGGATCCATATCCGTTCAGGTACAATAGTTTTCTTCTTCTCCTTCTTCTTATTGTACATCACATTTTATCTAATTTTTGTTGATCTATGTTCGGCTGTCATCCAGAAAATGATTCCCACAAGCTTGACCCTGTCTCTGCGCACAGTGAAGATCTTGGCACTACAATCCATTTGCCCCGATCTGGATGAAGTTGTAAGATTCCTTAGATGCTTTCCGTACACGGAGAAGCTATACATCGAGGTGATGCTCCTTTCCTGTTAATTGTTAACCACAACGGAGTTCAATTTGTTGGTACTTTTACCCATGATTACAATGACAAATGTACTATGATTTCTAAAGGAAATTTGGAGGATTTCAATACATATTTATTTTGAGATGTTTATCATGAACGATTGAAGAAGGCATGTCACTCTATTAGTGTATTTTAGAAATCCTGCAAATCAAAGAGGCCTGTAGTATTCAAAACTGCATCTAGGCACTGATATGTTGTCTTCGTTTGCAGATACAGGCAGGCCCGAAAGTGGAAAATGTGGCGCAATATAACAATCCCATCGAATGCCTTGATCTCCATCTCACAGAAATTACTTTGAATGCATACCGAGGCACCAAACTAGAGATTAAATTCACTAGGTTCTTTCTCCAGAAAGCAAGTGTGCTCAAGGTAATGAGGTTTGCCCTATATTTAGTGCGCGGAAATGAATGGTTTGCTGATCAGCATAGGCATCTACAGCTGAATGGAAAAGGCTCTGTAGAAGCTCAATTTCAGTTTGGAATTTCAAATGACAGATTATTCGAAAGTCAATCTATCAAGCCGGTATATGACTTCTCGGTGACTGATCCCTTCGCACAAATAGTGCATCACTCGCATTCCGAAGAAGATGAATTTGATTTCTAATGTTAGTTTGAACCTTGTAATCTTTGAATTTGGGCCTTGTAATGCTGGAATTTGAACCTTGTAATATTTTTGGTATTTGTGATACAATGTTTGAAATGGCATTGTGTTCTTTTTTGGTTATGCAATCATGTTCTTATAAGTATATTTGTTGTTGATCTGTGGACAGAGCATGGTTGTTGTCCAGACTAAGCAAATCACATGGCACATGGACAAAACTACGGAACCCGTCGGTGATGATTTCATCAATCGCTGACAATTGTATACCAGCAAGCGTCTGCCCACAACACACACAGCTCATTAACATGAATCGTCTGTGTTATTATCGGTCTTCCCACACAATTCTGATTACTGACCTGTTTGCCGGGTATCACACACATCTTGTTAAGCTGAATCGTTTGTGTTTTTTTGGATCATCGCAAACAGTTCATCCGAGTGACCTGTATGCCGCCTATCGCACACACCTTGATCTGGCTAACCGTTTATGTTGTTTTGGCTCATTGCAAACAGTTCATCCAAGTGACCTTTATGCCATCTATCGCACACACCTTGATCTGGCTAATCATTTTTGTTGTTTTGGCTTAATGCAAACAGTTCATCCGAGTGACCTGTATGCCGTCTAACACACACACCTTGATCTGGCTGACCGTTTCTGTTGTTTGGGCTCATCGCAAACAGTTTGTATGGATCAATTGTATGCCACTCATCACACACGCAACTCTATTCTGAATCGTGCTTGATGTCTCCGTCATCGCACATAGTTCGTTTTGTTGGTGACGATTTTATTATGATACCGTTTGTGATTCATGCATCGCACACAGTTTGGTTGATTGGTCTCTGATACATGTGTCGCGTTAGGACCATCCTGCAGTAGTGAGCCCCTATCTTCCCCTGTGTCCGATGAATGTTGTTTGTTCTAAAAATATGCTTTGAGTACTGCTACTTGTGAACTGCGTTGGGATTTCCACGAAGAGGAGAGGATGATGCAGTACAGTAGAGATAAGTATTTCCCTCTGTTAAGAACCAAGGCTATCAATCCAGTAGGAGAACCACACAGAACCTCGTTAGCACCACCTACACACACAAAAGCAAACACTTGCACCCAACGCAAATAAGAGGGTTGTCAATCCCCTTAGCGGTTACTTGCAAGGATTAATTATGATAGTGATAGATATAAAAGTAAATTGCAAAATAAAATAAAAGTAAATAAATTGCAGCAAGGTATTTTTTGATTTTAATATATGATAAAAGTAGACCCGGGGGTCATAGTTTTCACTAGAGGCTTCTCTCTCGAACACATAACATACGGTGGGTAAACAAATTACTGTTGGGCAATTGATAGAAAAGCGCATAGTTATGACGGATTCATGGCAATGATCATGTATATAGGCATCACGTCCGAGACAAGAAGACCGACTCCTGCCTGCATCTACTACTATTACTCCACCCATCGACCGCTATCCAGCATGCATCTAGGGTATTAAGTATAAAACAGAGTAACGCCTTAAGCAAGATGACATGATGTAGACAAAGTAAACTCAAGCAATATGATTAAACCTCATCTTTTTATCCTTAACGGCAACAATACAAATACATGTCTTGTTCCTTTCTGTCTCTGGGATATAGAACACCGCAAGATTGAACCCATCACAAAGCACCACTCCCATTGCAAGATAAATCAATCTAGTTGGCCAAACCAAATGGATTGATCGAAGAGAAATACAAAGCTATAACAATCATGCATAAAAGAGTTCAGAAAAGACTCAAATATTTCTCATGAATAATCTGATCATAAACCCACAATTCATCGGATCCCAACAAACACACCGCAAAAGAAGATTACATCGAATAGAACTCCAAGAACATCGAGGAGAACATGGTATTGAAGATCAAAGAGAGAGAAGAAGCCATCTAGCTACTAGCTATGGACCCGTAGGTCTGTGGTAAACTACTCACACATCATCGGAAGGGCAGCAAGGTTGATGAAGAAGCCCTTCGTGATCGATTTCCCCTCCGGCAGATTACCGGAAAAGGCCTCCAGATGGGATCACGGAAGAACAGAGGCTTGCGGCGGCAGAAAGGTTTTCTCGTCTGTCTCTCTGGTATATTGGGAATATTTGGGAATTTATAGCGCTGGAATTAGGTCAAGTGGTGCCATGAGGGGCCCACAAGCCTGGGGGCGTGCCTACCCCCCTGGGCACGCCCTCCGGGCTTGTCTCTCCCTCGTGACTCTTCTGGTCTTCTCCCGAAGCTTCTAGGGTCCCTTCTGGTCCAGAAAAATTAATTCAAAGTTTTTTCTTCGTTAAACTCCGTTTGATAATGATTTTTTGAAAAGGCAAAAACAGGCAAAAGACAGCAACTGGCACTGGGCACTAGGTTAATAGGTTAGTCCCAAAAAATGATATATAATTGCATATAAAACATCCAAGATTGATACTATAATAGCATGGAACAATCAAAAATTATAGATACGTTGGAGATGTATCAAGCATCCCCAACCTTAATTCCTGCACGTCCTCGAGTAGGTAAATGATAAAAACAGAATTTTTGATGTGGAATGCTACCTAACATGTTTCATCATGTAATTCTGTTTTACGGTATGACTATTAAGATTCGAATCATTCAAAGCAATAGTCTATAATTTGATATAAAGACATCAATACTCAGGCATACTAACAAACAATCATGCCTTTCAAAATAAAAATGCTAAAGAAAGTTATCCCTACAAAATCATATAATCCTGTCATGCTCCATCTTCTTAACATAAAGTATTTATCATGCACTACCCCGATGACAAGCCGAGCAATTGGTTCATACTTTTTAACGCGCTTCAGCTTTTTCAACCCCCACGCAATACATGAGCGCAAGCCATGGATAAAGCACTATGGGTGGAATAGAATGATGATAGAGATTAATAAGGGGAAGTCAAAAAGAAGAAGATAGTCTCACATCGACGCGGATAATCAACGGGCTATGGAGATGCCCATCAATTGATGTCAATGCGAGGAGTAGGGATTGCCATGCAACGGATGCACTAAGAGCTATAAGTGTATGAAAGCTCAAAATAAAAACTAAGTGGGTGTACTTCCAACGTGCTTGCTCATGAAGACCTCAGGCATTTGAGGAAGCCATCATCGGAATATACAAGCCATGTTCTATAATGAAAAATTCCCACTAGTATATGAAAGTGACAACATAGGAGACTCTCTATATGAAAAACATGGTGCTACTTTGAAGCACAAGTATGGAAAAGGATAGTAACACTGCCCCTTCTCTCTTTTTCTCTCATTTTTTTTCGTGGGCTCTTTTTGGCCTTTTTTTATATCCTCACTGGGGCAATGCTCTAGTAATGATGATCATCATACTTCTATTCACTTACAACTCAAAAATTACAACTTGATACTAGAACAAATATGACTCTATATGAATGCCTCTGGCAGTGTACCAGGATGTGTAATGATACTAGCGTAACATGTATGAAGATGATGAACGGTGGCTGAGCCACAAATACTATGTCAGCTATATGATCATGCAAAGCAATATGACAATGATGATGTGTGTCATGTAAACGGAACGGTGGAAGTTGCATGGCAATATATCTCGGAATGGCTATGGAAATGCCATGATAGGTAGGTATGGTGGATGTTTTGAGGAAGATATAAGGAGGCTTATGTGTGATACAGCATATCATATCACGGGGTTTGGATGCACTGGCAAAGTTTGCACCAACTCTCGATGTGAGAAAGGGCAATGCACGGTACCGAAGAGGCTAGCAAATTGCGGAAAGGTGAGAGTGCGTATAATCCATGGACTCACATTAGTCATAAAGAACTCACATACTTATTGCGAAAGTTTATTAGCCCTCGAAGCAAAGTACTACTATGCATGCCCCTAGGGGGATAGATTGGTAGGAAAAGACCATCGCTCGTCCCCGACCGCCACTCATATGGTAGACAATCAATAATAAATCATGCTCCAACTTCTTAGCATAACGACAGATCATACGTGCATGCCTCGGGAATCACAAACCTTAACACCAATATTATTACTAAACCACAATTATCTACTAGTACCTCCCCCATATTACCATCTTAATATCACAAAACTATTGCAAGGAATCAAACTTATCATATTCAGGGATCTACATGAAAGTTTTTATTATATCCCTCTTGAATACCTATCATATTAGGACCAAATTCATAACCCGTGCATATTACCATTGCTATTTATTAGACTCTCAAAAATATATAAGTGAAGCATGAGAGTGCAACTATTTCTTTAAAATATAACCACCGCCGTGCTCTAAAATATATATGTGAAGCACTAGAGCAACTGCCTAGCTCAAAGGATATAAGTGAAGCACATAGAGTATTCTAACAAATCACGAATAATGTGTGTCCCTCTCAAAAAGGTGTGTTCAGCAAAGATGATTGTGGAAAACTAAAAAGCAAACAAAAGCAAGAAAACAATAGCACAAGACGCTCCAAGTAAAACACATATCATGTGATGAATAAAAATATAGCTCCAAGTGATATACCGATAGATTGTAGACGAAAGAGGGGATGCCATCCGGGGTATCCCCAAGATTAGACGCTTGAGTCTTACTTGAATATTACCTTGCGGAACTTTGGGCATCCCCAAAATTAGGCTCTTGCCACTCCTTATTCCTTTATCCATCGTAGTCTCACCCAAAACTTGAAAACTTCAGCACACAAAACTTAACAGAAACCTCGTGAGATCCGTTAGTATAATAAACAAATCTTAAACTTTAGGTACTGTTATAGATTGATTCATATTTAATATTTACATAATGCTATTGTACTCCAACTTCCCCATGGCTCATACCCCCCGATACGATCCATAGATTCATCAAAATAAGCAAACTATGCAACAAAAACAGAATCTGTCTAAAACAGAATAGTCTGTAAAGATCTATTTAAAAGACATACTTCTGTAACTCCAAAAATTCGAAAAAATTAGGACAACGTATACAATTCATATAAAAATACTGCGTAAAAATTTCATATTTTTCTAACGCTCCAGTACAGAACCAAAAATAAAATACTGGACGTAAAACTTTTTGTTTTCCACACAGCATCAATTATACTATCATCCAAATCATCCCAAAGGCATTACTTGGCACAAACACTAATTAAAAGATAAAAACACAATCATAACAGAAGCTAAAATTGTGTTTGAACACAAAAAAACAAAAATAAAGATAACTATTGGGTTGTCTCCCAACAAGCTCTTTCTTTATAGCCAGTAAGATAGGCTTGGGATATTAATGCTGCTCATAATAAAGACAAGAATTGAAGCACAAAAAGAGCATCATATAGCATGTAATCAACGCATTTAAGTCTAACCCTCTTCCTATGCATAGGCATTTTATAGGAAAACAAATTACTAAGACAAGCAATATCTAGCACATGTAAATAGGAAGAATGAAGCATTAATAATTTCAACACAAAGAGAGGTAATTTCGTAACATGCAAATTTATATAACCATATTTTCCTCTCTCATAATAATTACATGTAGGATCATAATAAAATTCAAAAATATAACTATCATATAAAATATTCTCTTCATGATCCACATGCATAAAAGTTTTATAATCTTCCAAAATAGTGGGATTAACATCAACTAAAGTCAAGACCTCTCCAAACCCACTTTTATCATAAAATTCATAAGATTGATAATTATCCAAAGTAGTGGGATCATTATTACCTAAAGTTGACACTATTCCAAACCCACTTTTAATATTATTGCAAACATTATTATCTATAACATATTCATCATGAGGCTTAAATAAATTTTCAAGATCATAAGAAGTATTATCACCCCAATCGTGATCATTGCAATAAGTAGTGGACATAACAAAATTTTCATCCCCAAGCTTGTAGTTTTGCATATCATTAGCATAATTGACATTAATAGAATTTATAATAACATCATTGCAATCATGCTTTTCATTCAAGGAGCTACCATGAATCACTTTATAAACTTCTTCTTTTAGCACTTCATCACAATTTTTAGATTCATGATTTTTAAGCAAAACTTCATAAAGATAATCAAGTACACTCAACTCACTAGCAATTGGTTCATCATAATTGGATTGTTTGAAAAGATTAGCAAGTGGATGAGGATCCATAAGTCTTTAATTTTAGCAAGCAAACGAGCAAACAAAAATATTTTTGTGTTTTTTGTAAAACTATTAAAGAAGTGGGGGGGATGAAAACGAGAGGCAAAAGCAAATAAAAAGGCAAATGAAAATAAGAGCAAGTAGATGATAGTTTGTGTGAAGGTACTTGATAGGTTTTGGTGATGTCTCCCCGGGAACGGCGCCAGAAATTCTTCCTGCTACTTGTGAACTGCATTGGGATTTCCCCGAAGAGGAGAGGATGATGCAGTACAGTAGAGATAAGTATTTCCCTCAGTTAAGAACCAAGGTTATCAATCAAGTAGGAGAACCACACAAAACCTCGTTAGCAGCACCTACACAAACAAAAGCAAATACTTGCACCCAACGCAAATAAGAGGGTTGTCAATCCCCTTCGCGGTTCCTTGCAAGGATTAATTCTGATAGTGATAGATAGAAAAGTAAATTGCAAAATAAAATAAAAGTAAATAAATTGCAGCAAGGTATTTTTGGATTTTAATATATGATAAAAATAGACCCGGGGGCCATAGTTTTCACTAGAGGCTTCTCTCTCGAACACATAGCATACGGTGGGTAAACAAATTACTGCTGGGCAATTGATAGAAAAGCGCATAGTTATGACGGATTCATGGCAATGATCATGTATATAGGCATCACGTCTGAGACAAGTAGACTGACTCCTACCTGCATCTACTACTATTACTCGCCCCATCGACCGCTATCCAGCATGCATCTAGGGTATTAAGTATAAAACAGAGTAACGCCTTAAGCAAGATGACATGATGTAGACAAAGTAAACTCAAGCATGTGATGCCCCCGGCGTAATTGTGCACTAATCATACACGCAAATGCGCACGATCAAGCCCAGGGACTCATGGGAAGATTTCACAACACAACTCTAGACACAAAATAAAATAATACAAGCTCAATATTACAAGCGTTAGCAGAAGCATTAGATATCTGAGTACAGACTTAAAAGTTAAACAGATAAGCCTTAAGAAGGCAGGGCAAAACAATCACACAGATCGAAAAGGCGCAGGCCTCCTGCCTGGGAGCCTCCTAACTACTCCTGGTCGTCGGCGGTCTCCACGTAGTAGTAGGCTCCTCCAGAGGGGTAGTGGTAGTCGTCGACTGAGGCAGCTGACTCCGGGGCTCCGTCATCTGGTCGCAGCAAATGGGTATGGAGGAAAAAGGGGAAGCAAAGCAACGGTGAGTTCTCATCCAAAGTACTCGCAAGGCTTACATCAGATCTAATCTACATATGCATCGGTATCAAGGGAAGGCTGTATCTGTGGACTAGACTGCAGAAATGCTAGAATAGAGAGAGAGGCCTAGCCTATCGAAGACTAGCATCTTCAGCGTCTTGCAGCATTGGAATAGTGCAGGTTAGTATCATAACATAAAGTATCAAGCATGTAGAATCAAAGCCTAGAGATCCTTCCTCGACTCCCTGCGAGAAAGCAATCACGAAGCTTACAATTAATTAACACGTATCCAGTTCAAGTTGTGGTAGATCGGGATACTTTACTGAGCGTCCTGTTACCGTGGACACGGCTATTCGAATAGATAATCTTCCCTGCAGGGGTGCACTACTGTTACCCAACACGCTCGATTAACTCTGGCCAGACACACTTTCCTGGGTCATGCCCGGCCTCGGCTGATCGACACATCGCAGCCCTACCTAGAGCTCTGTAGAGAGGTCCCCGCCGGTCTACATCCTAAGTGCTCAGGGGTCTTGGGCCCATCGCCCTTTGCACTCCGGGTCATTGCGAGCAGGGCGAATCTCGGCACCACCTCTCTCCTGGATGGCGTCGGCCCAGCCGTGCCGTAATGCTGAACTGGACGTCTGACAGAGCTTTCGGCTGATACATACGGTGCAGAGGGCCCCATTAAACCATTATCCCGCGTGGTGGTAGTGCGTATAGGCCAGTGGCCAACTCAAATCAAATACCCAAATCCGTTAAGTGTATTGGGAGCTCACGGATAAGAGCAGAGGTCCACGAAACATGTGTCCCCATCGCCCCGTCTCATGGACTTACGGCAAGGGCTCAGAATGTCCGGCCGTGCCACGTAATTATCTCGCGGGTACCCTCATGGTCAACCCATCTGCACATCTCTCGCGGGTACCCCTCGGGGTCGACCCGGCTTTATCAAGTATCTGTAGTAAAACCCAGGTAACCGTGTGTTCATAAAATCAAGAAGGAATCCGAGGAATCACCCTCGTTGGATTCCCACTTGACGTATCCGTCAAGGTGAACCCAGAGGAATCACCCTCGTGGGAATCACTCTTGGGGAGTTGCACGACAAAGGCTTTATCGGAGATGGTGAAAGAGGGATCACCCTCGTTAACCCACAACCGACTAGCTATGCTACAAAGGCAACATCGGGAGTGAGGTAAGAGGTATCACCCTCGTCACTCGATGGTAGCTCTGCAGAGTCGAGCAACTTAGGGCGTGTGTGGTGATGTGCTGGTCTCAGCCCGTCGATCACATCGAACGGGGCACTGATAACAAAGCTGGGAAGATAGGACAAGGTGGAGGGGCCACAAATGGATTTACATCCAACCTATACTAAGCATTTAGGATATCAGGTAAAGTATCAAAAGGCAGTTTACAAAAATAGGCTATGCATCAGAATAGGATAAATCAATAGTAGTAGCAAATTCTAATGCAAGCAGGAGGGAGAAAGAATAGGTGATATAGGCATGCGTCAAGGGGGTTGCTTGCCTGGAAGCTCTGCGGCAAAAGAGGGATCGTCAGTGGTGTCGTTGGTCTCCGGAGCTGCGTCGGTCTCGGGGTCTACCGGATAAGAAGAGGGGGAAGAAACAATAAATAAAATCAAACAGATGCAACACAATGCATGGCATGGCAAAATATAGCGTTGGTGGTGACCTAATGCAATGCTACATGTCGCAGACGAAACGGGAAAATATCTGGGATATTTTCCCGGCGTTTAGGCAGATTTCAGTAAACTGAACCAGAGGGGAAGGTTCCATGTTCAGATAGATAGGAGTGATGGTCAAGCATTTTGACCACATATTCGGATTTGTCTCATTTTTCTGATCAACTTTCATGTAGAAAGTTTTTCGATCCGAGCTACGGTTGAATTTCTACGAATTTCCAAAGTTTAAATCATTTTCTGAAAATCCTGGAATTATTTTTAATTCCGAAAATCTCCAGAAAAGGCTGGGTGCACCCGGTGCACTACACCCAGAGTGCACCAGAGGGGCTGATAGGTGGGCCAGCCCAATGCTGACTTAGCAGTCAGCTTTGACCACGCTGACTGGTCAAAGCGGGCCCACTGGACCCACCTGCCAGTGACTGGACCTGCCCAGTCAGCAAATTGACCGGGTCAACAGGGACAACTGGGCCCAGTGGGACCCAGTTGTCAGCCTCAGGTTAGTTTAACAACGCTTAACTTAATATAACTATTCTAATCAGATCGTGGGCCTGCCCTTTCAGTGACTTAACTAAACAGAGTGTTAATTAGTGCCTAATCTAATTGCTACAGTACCGGACCCACATGTCAGCGGCCAGTGGGGTGGGATTAGCTGGCTAATGGCTGGGCCATACCGGTCAATGGCTCACCGGCGTTTAAACGCGGTGGCGCGCCGGCGGCAACTACAGAAACGACGGCCAGGCTCGGGATTCGTCGTCCGGCCGCCAAAACGCGCGCGAACGACTGCGTTCGAACAAGGGGAGCGCCGCGCGTCGAATGGTGCAAGCAGCAGGAGTAGCTGAGGCCGGGAACGACAGCAACGGCAAGCACGGGCGGCAGCCGGAGTACGGGAGCGCGCGGACGAGCGGCTACGACTCGTCTCCGAGCATATTGAGCGGTTAGGCGGACTATTGGGAGCTTCCAGAGCATGACGGGCAGCAGGAGAGGGCTCGGGCAGCTCGGCATCGAGCTGTTCGCCAGCGATGGCGGCAGACAGAGCTCGGCGGTGGCAACAGAGGCTAGCGGGCTCGGGGTCGAGCTGCGGACAGAGGGAAAGGACGGGGTGTTCACCTCGCAGGCGCACGGGGTCCCATCGACAGATTAGTAGCAGCAGAGGGCTCGAACCCGTCGAAGATGGCGTGGGGTGGCCGACGAGAAGACGAGCTCAATTCGGACGACATGGGGCTCCCCGGCGTGAACGGGCGCTTGCAGAGGATGTGGTCGAGCACGACGAGGCTGGGGGACAAGCCCCGGTACACGGGAAGCTCGGTGGTGGTGGGCACGGCAGTGCACGGCGGTGATGGCGCTCGGCTCCGATCCAAATCGAGAGAGAGGCGAGGGAGGAGGGGAAAGTGAGCGAGGGGGAGCCAATGGAGTTGTTGGGGGTCGCCCTTATCCCCTCCCAACGCCGTTGTGGAGGCACGCGTCGAGGAGCGGCGGTGGAGGCGAGCTCCAGCCATGGCGCGCGTGACAGAGAGGCGGGAGTAGGTGGGAGAAGAAGGAGGTGGGCTGGGCCGGCTGGGCCAGCGCCAGGTAAGGCCCTACTCCCCGTTTTCATTTTCTGTTTTTTTATTTGATATTTAAACAGAGGCAGAAAATGATTTCTGTGGGCCACCAGACATTTTAGAAAAATGTGGAATTAAGCCCAATAAATACTTTGTATTTTTAGGCACTGCCACAAATATTTTGGGAAGCAGATGAATCCATATGAATTTTTCACCAAAAGAAATGGCATTGTAATGGCTGAAATAGCACTGAAATAATTTCCAGGGGCAAATTGGGAATTCCAAAAATGTTGGTTTCAACATGACAAATATTTAGGGATTATTTGCCATAGGATGAACTATTTTGATTGCATGACAGAAAAAGTAAATATTTGACATGCAAATTGAATTTGAATTTGACTTTGATTTTTGGACAAGTGTTAGATGGCATAGTGATCATGATGACATGGCCACTATTAGAGGGAGATCACTGTAGTGTGATTCTGGGGGTGTTACAATTCTCCTCCACTACAAGAAATCTCGTCCCGAAATTTAAGAGGTGGAGTTAAGGGTTATCTTCGGAATCAAGGATGTATAGGAGAGTCAGGTTTTCGATCCTGTGGAATTGCAGTGAGTGTGGATTAAGAGTAGGAAGGGCGGTGACGTCTTGTGCGGTCACGACAACAAGATGTGTCAGAGGAAAGTCTGTCAGCTATGTCGGCAACACATCGGCACCATGGACGGGGAACGAGGAGAACCATTTTCCTGCTCGTTAAGATGAGGCGGACCAATAGGCAAGGTTCTCGTCCATCGGTGGTTACCGGAATGTCATCAACAATAGTGACAAGGTTTTATTTGGGGGTGTTGACTTAAGCAGGGAATTATCACTGCTCAGATAAAGACAGATTACTAGAAAGGTTAAACAAACCAATGGAAAGGAAAATGTGATGATCAGATTAAATAGACCAATGGAAAGGAATAATCGCAGACAATCCAGCTCTCCGGGTGGATGTGATCACGAGAACCTAATGTTAGAGTTAGCAAAATCATTTAACCCAAAAAGGAGGGAGATCAGAGTCCCAGAGTAAAGGTGAGGAATAAAAGATCCTAATACCACCCATTGGCGACGTGGGCCCGTAAGCCACATAGCCATGTTAGTAAAACAGTTTTGCAAAGACTAGACTCAACTTCGACCAAGGAGTTGGAAAGGGGCTTCCTACAGGCAATCGGCTCTGATACCAACTTGTGACGCCCCCGGCGTAATCGTGCACTAATCATACACGCAAATGCGCACGATCAAGCCCAGGGACTCACGGGAAGATATCACAACACAACTCTAGACAAGAAATAAAATAATACAAGCCAGGGGCCTCAAGGGCTCGAATACATAAGCTTGAGAACAAGCATTAGCGGAAGCATTAGATATCTGAGTACAGACATACAAGTTAAACAGATAAGCCTTAAGAAGGCGGGGCAAAACAACGACACAGATCGAAAAGGCGCAGGCCTCCTGCCTGGGAGCCTTCTAACTACTCCTGGTCGTCGGTGGTCTCCACGTAGTAGTAGGCTCCTCCAAAGGGGTAGTAGTAGTCGTCGACTGAGGCAGCTGACTCAAGGGCTCCATCATCTGGTCGCAGCAAACGGGTATGGAGGAAAAAGGGGAAGCAAAGCAACCGTGAGTACTCATCCAAAGTACTCGCAAGACTTACATCAGATCTAATCTACATATGCATCGGTATCAAGGGAAGGCTGTATCTGTGGACTAGACTGCAGAAATGCCAGAATAGAGAGAGAGGCCTAGCCTATCGAAGACTAGCATCTTCAGCGTCTTGCAGCATTGGAAGAGTGCAGGTTAGTATCATAACATAAAGTATCAAGCATGTAGAATCAAAGCCTAGAGATCCTTCCTCGACTCCCTGCGAGAAAGCAATCCCGGAGCTTACAATTAATTAACACGTATCCAGTTCAAGTTGTAGTAGATCGGGATACTTTACTGAGCGTCATGTTACCATGGACACGACTATTCGAATAGATAATCTTCCCTGCAGGGGTGCACTACTGTTACCCAACACACTCGATTAACTCTGGCCAGACACACTTTCCTGTGTCATGCCCGGCATCAGCTGATCGACACACCACAGCCCTACCTAGAGCTCAGCAGAGAGGTCCCCGCCGGTCTACATCCTAAGTGCTCAGGGTTCTTGGGCCCATCGCCCATTGCACTCCGGGTCGTTGCGAGCAGGGCGAATCTCGACACCACCTCTCTCCTGGATGGCGCCGGCCCAGCCGTGCCGCAATGCTGAACTGGACGTCTGACAGAGCTTTCGGCTGATACATACGGCGCAGAGGGCCCCATTAAACCATTATCCCACGTGGTGGTAGTGCGTATAGGACAGTGGCCAACTCAGATCAAATACCCAAATCCGTTAAGTGCATTGGGAGCTCGCGGATACGAGCAAAGATCCACGAAACATGTGTCCCCGTCGCCCCATCTCGTGGACTTACGGCAAGGGCTCAGAATGCCCGGCTGTCATGCCCAATATGCGATCCTATCCTCGAGGGACTCGGAGGCCCCACCAGGGATAGAAGCGCATATCGAAGACGCTTGCAAGGTGGATATCATTACATCGTACCATGTACATAATAGATGGGGATACATACAAATACATACAATCATCACAGGAATACATCAATACATAGCAAACACCATACAGAAGAGCAGAATCCGACTACGGATGAAACACAAATGAAAAACACAAACGACATCCACCCTGCTAGCCCAGGCTGCCGACCCGGAACCTATCCCAAGATCGACAAAGAAGAAGAACTCCAAAAGCAAACGCGCATCGCTCTCACGCCAAAACATCGCATTACATGTACCTGGATCTGTTGTTGTAGTAATCTGTGAGCCACGAGGACTCAGCAATCCCATAACCATGGGTAGCAAGACAATCAAAGCTTAAATGGGTGTGGAAGGGTAAAGTGGTGAGGTTGCAGCAAGCACTAAGCATTGTATGATGGCTAACTTACGAGTACAAGAATAAGAAGAGCAACTACGCATAATGGTCGCAAACTAATAATGATTAAGAAGTGATCCTGAACAACTACTTACGAGTCAAACATAACCCCACCATGTTCTCTTCCCGAACTCCCTCGAAAAGAGACGATCACGGTTACGCACGCGGTTGGTGTATTTTAATTGGGATTAGTGTCAAGTTCTCTACAACCGGAGGTTATAAATTTCCAAGTCGCCACATAACTGCGGGCACGGCTTCGCGAAAGATTTAACCCTGCAGGGGTGCTCCAAGTAGTCCATTATAAATTACCACACGCATCCGATGGAACATCCTCACACCATGATAACATGATGCTTACGATAAGGAATCCCGGTGGACAAGCCACTCGTAACAGGCAAAACTAAACCAGCAAGACCTCCCGGTGAGCCAGATCTGTGTCTAGAGCCGCACGCTCTCTATCTACGGGCATCATCCGTCTATGCATAGTGGACGGTAGCCAAAAGAACCCGAGTTGCCCCGAGGCGGCTCCACCGACTGCTAGGTAGGTGAACCAACGGTTGTGTTTTGCCGCTGGCCCGAGTTATGTTGGAATTAAAAAGAGTCCCCGAGGTGGCGACCCTCTATCCATTAATTATTAGGTTCATGTTGGCAAATGTTAAAACCAATGTTGGGCCTTGCTGGAGAAGTCTTATCCTAAAACAAGTGATCAGGGGGGTTCCCATATGCCCCACATGTGTTAGAAGCGCTCATCAAGGAACACAACACCGGTATTACGGAAACTAGGGCGGCATGAGTGGAACAAAACACTAGGCAAAAGGCCGAGCCTTCCACACACAACCAAGTATATAGATGCATTAATTAAGTAAGAAATATTGTGATATCCCATGATATCCATGTCCCAACATGGAACAACCTGAAACTGGACCTGCAACTAGCAACGCTATAAGAAAGGGGCTGAGCAAAGCGGTAACATAGCCAAACAACGGTTTGCTGGGTAGGGTGGTTAGAGACTATATCATGGCATATGAGAGGCTGACATATATGTGGTAGGAAGCGCGACATAGCGGTAGCAACGAGACAACTAGCAAGCAAAGATAGTAGAGATATCCAAGGTCATGATCATCTTGCCTAAAATCCAGCTAGGAAGAAGATCGAATCCATGAAGTAGTCGAGCAATCGTAGATGAACGGATCCTCGCAACTCCGGAACAAAACCGGACTATCGAGAAGAAACACAACCGGAAAGAAACAAACAACATGGTAAACTAACAAGCATAAACATGGCATGATGCACAACCAAGTATGATGCATGTCAAGTTTAAGGATGCATGACATGGCAAGATGCACAACCAAATACTACACATTAAGTGAAGCTCAATATGCAACGAGTTGCATATTGACGAAAATCCACATTCCAATGTTTAGTTCACTCTTGTTTATGCTACTCATCAATGTTAAATGTTGTTAAACATGGCAAGAGATGAAGCATAGTTAATCTACCTATCTAGGCAATTTAAATGAGGCTAGAAACAACACATAACAATTCTAGAAAATCCCCATATGTAATTTTTGAAATTGGTACTGTTCTGCCTAAAACACAATTTTAAAGTTGTTTAACAGCAAAAGTAAGTGTACCATGTTAATCTACATGTTTTTCTAGTCAAGTTACATATAAAGTTCATTTAATTCGGAGCTACGGTTAAATAGTTATGAAATAAACCATTTTAACATGTCATTTATGTAAATTAATACAATCGGCAATTTTAAACATTTTAGACATGGATGAAAGTTTGAAATTATTAATCTACGTAAAATTCTGATCATTTTACATACATAAGTTGTATAATTCCGATGCACAGTTTGTGAGATATTAAATGCATGAGCTTGGGGGGTTTTCTGTAAAATTGGCAAACTCTGGATAAAAGATAAATTCGTCCAGGGGAAAATATATATGTCCTGGGCCGAATAAGGAACAGAGTCCAAAACAGAGTGAGTGCACGATAGTTACATAGCACCCAGGGCGTGAGATAGCAAGCAGAAAAGGTGCGCTGGGGGAGCTCACCATGGGCCATGGCCCGGTGAGGCAGAGGCAAGCTGGCCGGCTGGGGATGCTGGCTGGGCCTTGCCGCGACTGCAGCGGGCCGAGGCGACTGGAGAGGTGGCGTGTTGGGCTTGGAGCACTGTAGGAAAGCGGCTGAGGCAGGGGCGCGGTCAACGCGCGCGGTCATGCGGTCCTCGAGCAGTTCGAGTGGGCGGCGGCACAGGTTCATGGCGGAACTTGGCGAGTGCAAGGGACGGTGAGGACCGGATCGGAGGCGGCGGTCCTCGGGGTCGCCGGATCCGGGCGCGGAAGGACTTGAGGCCTGACGGCGGCAGACTTGGAGCTCCATGTGGCGGCCATGGGCGTTCTGACGAGCTCCTGCGATGAAACAGAGGGAGAGAGAGATCGTGAGAGAGAGAGCAGGAGGGGAGGAAGATGGAGAGAGAGGCAGGGGCACGCGACCGGGGGCATGATGATGCTCGCCGGCGGTGGCGGGGCTGGCCGAAGATGCAGTGACGACGGGTGGAGATGCGAGCTGCAGGCGCTCGCGGACGTTCTCTTCGAGCGGGGCGGGCGAGCTCCTGTAGAAGAACAGGGAGGTCGGGGTGAGAGAGAGAATCAGAGAGAGAAAGAGAAGAGCAGGGGCACTACGGGGCCTGGTCGCCGGTGGCCGATGGGGGCGTGGACGAGGACGGCTCGGGGAGGAGCCGAGGAGGGCGCAGGCGGTTGCCTCTATCCCATCTGGATCGAGCGCTGGGTCAGGGAGGCGGCTGGCTGCGGGTGGATCCCGAGGAGAAGGAAACGAGTGGCGGCAGGGAGAGGATTGGATGGGACAGCCATCCGAGATTTTAGGGTTGCATGCTACTTATAGTGGGTGAGGAGGCGCAAGTTTTGGACCCTCCGATTTAGATCGGACGGTCGAGATAATCAGGTTAGGGGAGTCCAATTAATAAACCGAAAATGTTTGGGGTATTTCGGGTTTGATTCGGACCCATCGGTAACGACTGGTCGGTTTGGGTTCAGGGATGGTTTTCGGACAATGTTGCGAGGGGGGTTGTGCACTGTGCAGAGAGGCTGGACATTAGACGATAGGGGAAACCGAAGACAATGGGGTCTGGCAAAAGGCCACGGAGACAAGGAGGGTTTTATTGGGCTCGGAGACAAGAGAGAAGAGAACGGTCTGGTTGGTCTGAGAGAAGGTGAACGGAGATAAAGAGAGAAGCAGCAACGACAAACGGATGCAAAATTTTGAGAAAAAAATGCGGATGCAATGCACATGATGCCATGATGAATGCAACAACCAAACAATCAACGCGGTGAAACTCGAAATACATGGAAGGCATCTGGAGCGTCGGTCTCGGGCTGTTACAACTCTCCCCCACTTACAAGAGATCTCGCCCCGAGATCTAAGCATGAGAAGAGGAAGAGAAAAAAAGGAAGAGGTAAAACTTAGTTGCTTCTATGACAAACGAGTGAAACCAAAGAACCTTGAGAGGTTGAACAACTTGAAGAATGGCACAAGCAGCAAGAAAGAATTTGGACAGCACTCCGGTTAAACGGAGAAACGAAGAATTGAACATGAACTTGACAAGGTGGGATGATACTTGACGAGAGCAACAACACAATGCCTCCGGAACAAAAGAAAGAATAGAAGCTAGATCGTTGGAAAGAAAGAAACGGAGAAGAAAATGACAACTTCTCCCACAATTGAATTTGAAAAGCATCCTCGCAAAGAAGGATTGAACGGAGTTGTTGGGAAATCAACAACGAAAAGAATGAGTTTGCTGTGGGCTTATGGAAAACATCCCAACATTTGAGGTGAAAACCTGCCACCAACGGAAAGAATCTGCTTGCTTGAGGTTAACGAGGGGATGAAAACTTCTTTCGTCGAGAGGATACATTGAGAACTTGGGTCATGGATAATCACCACAAATAGCAACAATCCTTCGGAAAGGCTTTAGGTGAAATCTATACCAAGATAACTCCAACGAAGAGATTGGTGGGTTGAAAAGATCTCTTGGGCAAAGAGAAAATGATGGGCTTAACATATCTCATTCCTGACAACTTGTGAATCATGAACCATGAAGGGACATTACCAAGAAAGGCATAACACCACCTCAAAAGACAAGGTAGAAAGGAATTGCACTTTGGAATGCAAGATGAAGAATGCTTGATCTCCTAAAACAAAACATGTGTTCAACACCATGTATCTTTAGGAGTATAGCTTGGCGGATCTTGACTTCGAGGGAGAATCAAGACTTGATATAATGCAAGCGAGAAAGAATTTTAAAGAACACTTCGAGAATGAATTAAATCCTTGATGAACCACCATGAAGAGCTTCGGTGAATAAAAGGATTATAGAAACGAAGGTTGAAAAGAACAAGATGAAGCCTTGCAATGATTTAGATGGAGCTTCATGACGAGACAACCGAGAAAACTTGGAACTCTAGAAAAGAAAGATGAACAACTTAGGACCGAGAATTCGGTATCATGAATGAACTCCGGAAGAAGAAATTCAATCACCTCGATGAAATAAGAATAAGAATTATGTCATGCATACCCTTCATCAACTTAGATTGATGACAAGCAACGGATTGGCACGCCACTTATTCTTCTTGAAAAGATTGAAGAGAGATATAGCACAACTCAACGGATCACCGGTAGGATTTTGAAAAGAACAAATGAATTGATACGATAACAAAGGAAAAGGAATCTTGAACGAAGCATCATAAGAATTGAAAACGAACGAAGAAAAGAGAATGACTCGCCGGGAAGAATTAGAAAACGAATGAAGATACTTGAGGGAATTTAGCTACAAGAGAACAGAGAGATCACGAGCTGACTAGCGAATACTTGAACGATGCACCGGAAGAATTTGGAGAACGAGAGTTGAAAATTGAGAATGAATAAATTCTTCTGAAATGATGGCCTTCAGAGAATCAAAACGAAAACAACTCCTGAAATACTATGGATGGGTATGAAAAGAATTCTTGATGATCAGAACAATTGTGAGGATTGCGTGAAGCTAGAACCACGAATCTTCAAGAGAGCGGACAAGGATTAAAGAGAAACTCTTCTTCAATCTTCAAAGCAGAGAAGGACGACGAGAACCATCATGAAGAATTTGTGAAATACTCCGAAATAATTACGAATGGAAAGGTTGAGCCAAAGATAAAAAGAATTTGAAAGCAAATTTGGAGAAGGAAATTGACTGATGAGAATTCATTCTTACGTCAATCTTGAAAGAATTTTGAGAATAACTCCGGGAAAATTAGAAGAGCCAGGTAAGATCCTGGGAAAAGACCTGTGGGTTATGGGCCCACTCAAAAGAAACACTGTTGGAACGAATGCTCTGAAAGAGAGATTGCACCGGTTGATTTGAATGGCTTGAATGAAATGACAACCTCGAAATAGCTCGACCGGATCTTGAATGGAAAACACGAATCTTCTGGGATAATTTCTTCGCACCGGAAAAGAATAGAGAGGTGAATAAACAAGAGGCTTGAATAAGAATTTCCAACATGGGAAAGAAAGTGAACAAAAGAAAAGGATATGATCAACACCGTAAGCTTGAATTTAGTCCACCGGAGAAGAAAGCGAGAACGAACAATGATGAACTTGTAGCTCCTGAGTATCTTCACGAAGAATTCATCGGGTAAGAATATTGAAAGAAAAGAATGGAGAGACTTCTCATGAATAAAATGGATACTTGATTTGGGATCTCTGACTCCACAAATAAATAGGGTGGGAGGGTGGGGAAAATAAAGACAACTTGGGAAGGGTGAAACAAATGCCGTTGAGAAAACTGAGAATTGATCTTGCAAATGTTGAAAGGACCAGATTAACTTGAAGAGAAGCACGTCAGTTGAAAAAAAATTTACATGACATTCTCGATGATCAAGAAGGATTAGAGCTCCCATTGAAATATGAGAACACTGCTTAGGAAAGGTATGGAATCAACACTTGACTTCGAAGCAACTCGAATACCACAACCAAAACAAAACAAAGGATGTGGCTTGTAGAATAAGCCGGAACAAACATATGGTAGAGATTTCGTCCGAAATTTTTATGGTGGGGCCCACATGGGCTCGATCTTACAATGACCATCAAGTACATTGCTGCACTTGACATACGAAGCATCCCCGAGCCGTAGCAAAGCTACAAGGGCTCTTTAAGACACCACGAGACCATTGTAAAAACGACCGTGTACAGGCGGACCACTAGACGTCGAACCCCAATCTCATATCATGCATCTGTGGGAAAGATCTCCTAGGTAACGACTTGAATTCCCACCTAAGAACTCCTGAAACTTCTTGGATATGCGATCAGGTTGCGGGTCCAGGAACCTACTCAGCAAACAACAACCTAATCAGCTGCAACTGCATCCGCAACCCTTAACACACAACCGAGAAACTTCGCAAATTCGTCTACCTCAGACCTTCGAAAACACAGCAATACTAGTCACGGTGGATCATCCGAGCTATCTCCTCCAGTACTGGGGAAAAGTCACGGCACTATTTGCCACCACAAAAAGTATAGAAGCATTTCGATGTCGGCGTCCTCTGGTATTCAGGAACTGAAACGATAACGAATGTGACAAGAACCCCTTGGAGCTCAACTCCCCGGGTCCAATCCATACGGTTAGGAGGCACCAAGACAGAATTCTGTCACACCGATATCGCAACGATTCCGAAAATACCTGCGTGATCCTAAAAAAATTTTGAGTGAGAAGAGTAGTAGAATCAAAACACATACGTCACAATTCCTCACCAGAGCGACGAATGGGATAAGGAGTAAAAAAGAATTCATACTCTCTGATATATAACTAGACTTAAAGTAGTTTTTTTTTCTATACTCGCCAACGGTTCGATCAATCAAGGGGGCTCCTGCTGTCGGTAGAGGCTCTGATACCAACTTGTCACGCCCAATATGCGATCCTATCCTCGAGGGACTCGGAGGCCCCACCAGGGATAGAAGCGCATATCGAAGATGCTTGCAAGGTGGATATCATTACATCGTACCATGTACATAATAGATGGGGATACATACAAATACATACAGTCATCACAGGAATACATCAATACATAGCAAACACCATACAGAAGAGCAGAATCCGACTACGGATGAAACACAAATGGAAAACACAAACGACATCCACCCTGCTAGCCCAGGCTGCCGACCCGGAACCTATCCCAAGATCGACGAAGAAGAAGAACTCCAAAAGCAAACGCGCATCGCTCTCACGCCAAAACATTGCATTACTTGTTCCTGCATCTGTTGTTGTAGTAATCTGTGAGCCACGAGGACTTAGCAATCCCATAACCATGGGTAGCAAGACTATTAAAGCTTAAATGGGTGTGGAAGGGTAAAGTGGTGAGGTTGCAGCAAGCACTAAGCATTGTATGATGGCTAACTTACGAGTACAAGAATAAGAAGAGCAACTACGCATAATGGTCGCAAACTAATAATGATTAAGAAGTGATCCTGAACAACTACTTACGAGTCAAACATAACCCCACCGTGTTCTCTTCCCGAACTCCCTCGAAAAGAGACGATCACGGTTACGCACACGGTTGGTGTATTTTAATTGGGATTAGTGTCAAGTTCTCTACAACCGGAGGTTATAAATTTCCAAGTCGCCACATAACTGCGGGCACGGCTTCGCGAAAGATTTAACCCTGCAGGGGTGCTCCAAGTAGTCCATTATAAATTACCACACGCATCCGATGGAACATCCTCACACCATGATAACATGATGCTTACGATAAGGAATCCCGGTGGACAAGCCACTCGTAACAGGCAAAACTAAACCAGCAAGACCTCCCGGTGAGCCAGATCCGTGTCTAGAGCCGCGCGCTCTCTATCTACGGGCATCATCCGTCTATGCATAGTGGACGGTAGCCAAAAGAACCCGAGTTGCCCCGAGGTGGCTCCGCCGACTGCTAGGTAGGTGGACCAATGGTTGTGTTTTGCCGCTGGCCCGAGTTATGTTGGAATTAAAAAGAGTCCCCGAGGTGGCGACCCTCTATGCATTAATTATTAGGTTCATGTTGGCAAATGTTAAAACCAATGTTGGGCCTTGCTGGAGAAGTCTTATCCTAAAACAAGTGATCAAGGGGGTTCCCATATACCCCACATGTGTTAGAAGCGCTCATCAAGGAACACAACACCGGTATTACGGAAACAAGGGCGGCATGAGTGGAACATAACACTAGGCAAAAGGCCGAGCCTTCCACACACAACCAAGTATATAGATGCATTAATTAAGTAAGAAATATTGTGATATCCCATGATATCCATGTCCCAACATGGAACAACCTGAAACTGGACCTGCAACTAGCAACGCTATAAGAAAGGGGCTGAGCAAAGCGGTAACATAGCCAAACAACGGTTTGCTGGGTAGGGTCGTTAGAGACTGTATCATGGCATATGAGAGGCTGACATATATGTGGTAGGAAACACGACATAGCGATAGCAACGAGACAACTAGCAAGCAAAGATAGTAGAGATATCCAAGGTCATGATCATCTTGCCTGAAATCCAGCTAGGAAGAAGATCGAATCCATGAATTAGTCGAGCAATCGTAGACGAACGGATCCTCACAACTCCGGAACGAAACTGGACTATCGAGAAGAAACACAACCGGAATGAAACAAACAACATGGTAAACAAACAAGCATAAACATGGCATGATGCACTACCAAGTATGATGCATGTCAAGTTTAAGGATGCATCACATGGCAAGATGCACAACCAAATACTACACATTAAGTGAAGCTCAATATGCAACGAGTTGCATATTGATGAAACTCCACATTCCAATGTTTAGTTCACTCTTGTTTATGCTACTCATCAATGTTAAATGTTGTTAGACATGGCAAGAGATGAAGCATAGTTAATCTACCTATCTAGGCAATTTAAATGAGGCTGGAAACAACACATAACAATTCCAGAAAATCCCCATATGTAATTTTCGAAATTGGTACTGTTCTGCCTAAACACAATTTTAAAGTTGTTTAACAGCAAAAGTAAGTGCATCATGTTAATCTACATGTTTTTCGAGTCAAGTTACATATAAAGTTCAATTAATTCGGAGCTACGGTTAAATAGTTATGAAATAAACCATTTTAACATGTCATTTATGTAAATTAATGGAAACAGCAATTTTAAACATTTTAGACATGGATGAAAGTTGGAAATTATTAATCTACGTAAAATTCTGATCATTTTACATACATAAGTTGTTTAATTCCGATGCACAGTTTGTGAGATATTAAATGCATGAGCTTGGGGGGTTTTCTATAAAATTGGCAAACTCTGGATAAAAGATAAATTCTTCCAGGGGAAAAAATATATGTCCTGGGCCGAATATGGAACAGAGTCCGAAACAGAGTGAGCACACGATAGTTACATAGCGCCCAGGGCGTGAGATAGCATGCAGAAAAGGTGCGCTGGGGGAGCTCACCATGGGCCATGGCCCGGTGAGGCAGAGGCGAGCTAGGCCGGCTGGGGATGCTGGCTGGGCCTTGCCGCGGCTGCAGCGGGCCGAGGCGGCTGGAGAGGTGGCGCGCTGGGCTTGGAGCGCTGCAGGAAAGCGGCTGAGGCAGGGGCGCGGTCAACGCGCGCGGTCGTGCGGTGCTCGAGCAGTTCGAGTGGGCGGCGGCGCAGGTTCATGGCGGAACTTGGCGAGTGCAAGGGACGGCGAGGACCCGATCGGAGGCGGCGGTCCTCGGGGTCGCCGGATCCGGGCGCGGAAGGACTTGAGGCCCGACGGCGGCAGACTTGGAGCTCCATGTGGCGGCCATGGGCGTTCTGACGAGCTCCTACAATGGAACAGAGGGAGAGAGAGATCGTGAGAGAGAGAGCAGGAGGGGAGGAAGATGGAGAGAGAGGCAGGGGCACGCGACGGTGGCGGGGCTGGCCGAAGATGGCGGGGCTGGCCGAAGATGCAGCGACGGTGGCGGGGCTAGCCGAAGATGCAGCGACGATGGGTGGAGATGCGAGCTGCAGGCGCTCGCGGACGTTCTCTTCGAGCGGGGCGGGCGAGCTCCTGTAGAAGAATAGGGAGGTCAAGGTGAGAGAGAGAATCAGAGAGAGAAAGAGAAGAGCAGGGGCACTGCAGCGCCTGGTCGCCGATGGTCGATGGGGGCGTGGACGAGGACGGCTCGGGGAGGAGCCGAGGAGGGCGCAGGCGGTTGCCTCGATCCCATCTGGATCGAGCGTTGGGTCAGGGAGCCAGCTGGCTGCGGGTGGATCCCGAGGGGAAGGAAACGAGTGGCGGCGGGGAGAGGATTGGATGGGGCAGCCGTCCGAGATTTTAGGGTTGCATGCTACTTATAGTGGGTGAGGAGGCGCAAGTTTTGGACCCTCCGATTTAGATCGGACGGTAGAGATAATCAGGTTAGGGGAGTCCAATTAATAAACCGAAAATGATTGGGGTATTTCGGGTTTGATCCGGACCCATCGGTAACGACTGGTCAGTTTGGGTTCGGGGATGGTTTTCGGACAATGTTGCGAGGGGGGTTTGTGCACTGTGGAGAGAGGCTGGACATTAGACGATAGGGGAAACCGAAGACAACGGGGTCTGGCAAAAGGCCACGGAGACAAGGAGGGTTTTGTTGGGCTGGGAGACAAGAGAGAAGAGAACGGTCCGGTTGGTCTGAGAGAAGGTGAACGGAGATAAAGAGAGAAGCAGCAACGACGAACGGATGCAAAATTTTGAGAAAAAAATGCGGATGCAATGCACATGATGCCATGATGAATGCAACAACCAAACAATCAATGCGGTGAAACTCGAAATACATGGAAGGCATCTGGAGCGTCAGTCTCGGGCTGTTACACCGGCCCTGCAACGTAATTATCTCGCAGGTACCCTCATGGTCAACCCGTCTGCACATCTCTCGCGGGTACCCCTCGGGGTCGACCCGACTTTATCAAGTATCTGTAGTAAAACCCAGGTAACCTTGTGTTCATAACATCAAGAAGGAATCTGAGGAATCACCCTCGTTGGATTCCCACTCGACGTATCCGTCAAGGTGAACCCGGAGGAATCACCCTCGTGGGAATCACTCTTGGGGAGTTGCACGACAAAGGCTTTATCGAAGATGGTGAAAGAGGAATCACCCTCGTTAACCCACAATCGACTAGCTAAGCTACAGAGGCAACATCAGGAGTGAGGTAAGAGGTATCACCCTCGTCACTCGATGGTAGCTCTACAGAGTCAAGCAACTTAGGGGGTGTGTGCTGATGTGCTGGTCTCAGCCCGTCGATCACATCGAACGGGGAACTGGTAACTAAGCGGGGCAACTAGGACAAGGTGGAGGGGCCACAAATGGATTTACATCCAACCTATACTAAGCATTTAGGATATCAGGTAAAGTATCAAAAGGCAGTTTACAAAAACAGGCTATGCATCAGAATAGGATAAATCAATAGCAGTAGCAAATTCTAATGCAAGCAGGAGGGAGAAAGAATAGGTGATATAGGCATGTGTCAAGGGGGGTTGCTTGCCTGGAAGCTCTGCGGCAAAAGAGGGATCATCAGTGGTGTCGTCGGTCTCCGGAGCTGCGTCGGTCTCGGGTTCTACCGGATAAGAAGAGGGGGAAGAAACAATAAATAAAAGCAAACAGATGCAACACAATGCATGGCATGGCAAAATGCAGCGTTGGTGGTCACCTAATGCAATGCTACATGTCGCAGACGAAACGGGAAAATATCTGGGATATTTTCCCGGCGTTTAGGCAGATTTCGGTATACTGAATCGGAGGGGAAGGTTCCATGTTCAGATAGATAGGAGTGATGGTCAAGAATTTTGACCACATATTCGGATTCGTCTCATTTTTCTGATCAACTTTCATGTAGAAAGTTTTTCGATCCGAGCTACGGTTGAATTTCTATGAATTTACAAAGTTTAAATCATTTTCTGAAAATCCTGGAATTATATTTAATTCCGAAAATCTCCAGAAAAGGCTGGGTGCACCCGGTGCACTGCACCCAGAGTGCACCAGAGGGGCTGACAGGTGGGCCAGCCCAATGCTGACTCAGCAGTCAGCTTTGACCATGCTGACTGGTCAAAGCGGGCCCAATGGACCCACCTGCTAGTGACTGGACCTGCCCAGTCAGCAAATTGACCAGGTCAACTAGGTCAACTGGGCCCAGTGGGAGTCAGTTGTCAGCGTCAGGTTAGTTTAACAGTGCTTAACTTAATCTAACTATTCTAATCAGATCGTGGGCCCGCCCTGTCAGTGACTTAACTAAACAGAGTGTTAATTTGCGCCTAATCTAATTGCTACAGTACCGGTCCCACATGTCAGCGGCTAGTGGGGTGGGGTTAGCTGGCTAATGGCTGGGCCCCACCGGTCAACGGCTCACCGGCGTTTAAACGTGGTGGCGCGCCGGCGGCAGCCACAGAAACGACGGCGAGGCTCGGGATTCGCCGTCCGGCTGCCAAAAAGCGTGCGAACGACTGCGTTCGAACGAGGGGAGCATCGCGCGTCGAATGGCGCAAGCAGCAGGAGTAGCTGAGGCCGGGAACGATGGCAACGGCGAGCACGAACGGTGGCCGGAGTACGGGAGCGCGCGGACAAGCGGCTACGACTCGTGTCCAAGTATATTGAGCGGTTAGGCGGACTACTGGGAGCTTCCCGAGCACGACAGGCAGCAGGAGAGGGCTCGGGCAGCAAGGCATCAAGCCGTTCGCCGGTGATGGCGGCAGACAAAGCTCGGCGGTGGCAGCAGAGGCTAGCGGGCTCGGGGTCGAGCTGCGGACAGAGGGAAAGGACGGAGTGTTCACCTCGCGGGCGCACGGGGTCCCGTCGACAGATTAGTAGCAGCAGAGGGCTCGAACCCGTCGGAGATGGCGTGCGGTGGCCGGCGAGATAACGATCTCGATTCGGACGACGTGGGGCTCCCCGGCGCGAACGGGCCCTTGCAGAGGATGTGGTCGAGCACGACGAGGCTAGGGGACAAGCCCCAGTCCACGGGAACTCGGTGGCGGCGGGCACAGCAGTGCACGGCGGTGATGGCGCTCGGCTCATATCCAGATCGAGAGAGAGGCGAGGGAGGAGGGGATAGTGAGCGAGGGGGAGCCAGTGGAGTTATTGGGGGTCGCCCTTATCCCCTCCCAACGCCGCTATGGAGGCACGCGTCGAGGAGCGGCGGTGGAGGCGAGCTCCAGCCATGGCGCGCGTGACAGAGAGGCGGGAGCAGGTGGGAGAAGAAGGAGGTGGGCTGGGCCGGCTGGGCCAACGCCAGGTAAGGCCAGGTAAGGCCCTGCTCCCCTTTTTCATTTTCTGTTTTTTTTCATTTGATATTTAAACAAAGGCAGAAAATGATTTCTGTGGGCCACCAGACATTTTAGAAAAATGTGGAACTAAGCCCAATAAATACTTTGTATTTTTAGGCACTGCGACAAATATTTTGGGAAGCAGATGAATCCATATGAATTTTTCACCAAAAGAAATGGCATTGTAATGGCTGAAATAGCACTGAAATAATTTCCAGGGGCAAATTGGGAATTCCAAAAATGTTGGTTTCAACATGACAAATATTTAGGGATTATTTGCCATAGGATGAACTATTTTGATTGCATGACAGGAAAATTAAATTTTTGACATGCAAATTGAATTTGAATTTGACTTTGATTTTTGGACAAGTGTCAGATGGCGTAGTGATCATGATGACATGGCCACGATTAGAGGGAGATCACTGTAGTGTGATTCAGGGGGTGTTACAAAGCAATATGATTAAACCCCATCTTTTTAACCTTAATGGCAATAATACAAATATGTGTCTTGTCCCTTTCTGTCACTGGGATATAGAACACCGTAAGATTGAACCCATCACAAAGCACCTCTCCCATTGCAAGATAAATCAATCTAGTTGGCCAAACCAAACGGATATATCGGAGAGAAATACAAAGCTATAACAATCATTCATAAAATAGTTCAGAAAAGACTCAAATATTTCTCATGAATAATCTGATCATAAACCCACAATTCATCAGATCCCAACAAACACACCGCAAAAGAAGATTACATCGGATAGAACTCCAAGAACATCGAGGAGAACATGGTATTGAAGATCAAAGAGAGAGAAGAAGCCATCTAGCTACTAGCTATGGACCCATAGGTCTGTGGTAAACTACTCACGCATCATCGGAAGGGCAGCAAGGTTGATGAAGAAGCCCTCCGTGATCGACTCCCCCTCCGGCAGAGTACCGGAAAAGGCCTCCAGATGGGATCGCGGAAGAACAGAGGCTTGCGGTGGCGGAAAGGTTTTCTCGTCTGTCTCTCTGGTATATTGGGAATATTTGGGAATTTATAGCGCTGGAATTAGGTCAAGAGGTGCCACGAGGGGCCCACAAGCCTGGGGGCACGCCTACCCCCCTGGGCGCGCCCTCCGGGCTTGTCGCTCCCTCGTGACTCTTCTGGTCTTCTCCTGAAGCTTCTAGGGTCCCTTCTGGTCCAGAAAAAATTAATCCAAAGTTTTTTCTTTGTTTGGACTCCGTTTGATAATGATTTTCTAAAAAGGCAAAAACAGGCAAAAAAACAGCAACTGGCACTAGGCACAGGGTTAGTCCCAAAAAATGATATATAATAGCATATAAAACATCCCAGATTGATACTATAATAGCATGGAACAATAAAAAATTATAGATACGTTGGAGACGTATCAAGTACTAGCAATCATAGATGACTATATGATAATTGAGTATGTGTTGCTCTTACTTAGACTTTTCTAAAAATAAGTTGAATTGTAATTGTTTGGTGACTAAGAACATAAGTTGTTAAGTTTCAAGAGAATGCATTGTTTGAACCATATCATGTGAATTGATTGCTACTTTATCATGATGAGTTTTATGAGAAAGAGTTGATGCTTATGATGCTAGGAAAAGTGATTTAAATTATCATTGATCAAACTTATACACTACTCTAGCATTCACACTTCATAAATTATTTCTTTTATCATTTACCTACTCAAGGACGAGCAAGAATTAAGCTTGGGGATGCTGATACGTCTCCAACGTATCTATAATTTATGAAGTATTCATGCCATGTTCACAATGATTTCACTACAAAAAAAAGACACATCCGTGACATTATGGCCCGAGCGAAAACTTTTTCTGTCATGGTTGTGAAACTTCTATGACAATAATTGTGACAAAAACACGTATCATCGTAGATGTGGTGGGCTCCTACTTCTATGACAAAAAATTATGACAAAAAATGGGCTTTTCGTCCTGGGCGGGCCGGAGACGCACACGCATGACATTCTTTGGGCCGTCCATGACATAAAAAATCGTGGTAGAAGTGAGGGCGAGGAAATTTTCGGGGAGTTCCCGGTTACGGTGGGTGGTCGAGCTGAGCGATGCAGTGTGGTTTTGCGCGTTTCTCTCCCGCTCGTACGCGAGCGTGTGTGTGAGGCGCTCGCTAACTGAACCCGAGCGAGGTGTACGTTCGCTTACTGAACCCGAGTGATCGATCGCCCTCGCACTACGTACTAAACACGAGCGATCGATCCCTCGCACTACATACTGAACCCGATCGATCCCTTCACTGCTAACTAAAGCCAATCGATCCCTTCGCTGCTAACTAAACCCGAGCGATTCGTTCACTACTAACTGAACCCAATCGATCCTTCTTGCTGCTTACTGAAGCCGATCGAGCCCCTGTGCGAGACGTAGCTAGCCGGTTGGGTTACCTCTCGATGAACAGTGCCCGTTGCTGCCGCGCGCGCGATACTTGTAGACACGAGTCAAGACGCATCGATCGAGCCGGTTGGTTGGCTGTGGATGAACAGTTCCTGTTGCTGCCGCCCGCTCGTACGCCCCACCCTAGCCGGTGTGGGGGTTGGATGAACAGGACCCCGACCATGTAGGCGGTTGGCGCTGGATGAACAGGACCCCGAGGAGGCCGTGCCGTGGTACGCCATACCCCAGCCGGTTGGGGGTGGATGAATAGGACCCCGTGGAGGCTGGATGAATAGTAGCCGGTGGAGGCTGGATGAATAGGACCCCGTGGAGGCTGGATGAACAGTAGCTGGTGGAGGCTGGAGGGAGGTCGACCGTTGATGAACAGTAGCCCGTGGAGTCCCGTTTTGCGGTACGCCACACCCCTCTTGATGAACAGGATCCCCATTTCGACCATAGGCACTTGGGGAGAAGTCCGTTTCCTCCGTTTTGTGGTACGCCAGAGCCCTCCCAATCAACAGGACCCCGTTTCGACCGTAGGTGCTCGAATAGAAGTCTGTTTCCTCCGTTTTGCGGTACGCCAGACCCCCAGTCGATGAACAGGACCCCGTTTCGACCGTAAGCGGTCAAACAGAAGGCCGTTTCCTCCGTTTTGCGGTACGCCAGACCCCGAGTCGATGAACAGGACCCCGTTTCGGCTGTTCCGTCCAAGCCGGTTGGCTCCCGATGAACAGGACGCGTTCCGACCCAGTCGTTTGGCTCCCGATGAACACGACGTTGTTTCCTCCGTTCCGACCCAACCTGTTGGCTGCCGATGAATAGGAGGCCGTTGCTGCCGTCCGTTGCCTCTCTCTCCATGTACACGAGCCCTGGCTGTACGTATGCGCGAGTACGCATTTGAAACCCCGCCCGTATATATACATACGTGGCCGTATTTTTTGTTGTGTGGTTGTACATACGTGTACATGATTTAGACTTGATGCCTGAACTGCTATGTCAGGGGCTCTACTACGACATGTGTCGCTCCTTACACGCCCACGGTTCATCGTTGCAGAGAGACCAATTAGCCAGTATGTACGTACACGTTCGTGACCAGACAGACAACGCTACGTACGCTTCGATCGGGTGGGTCCCAGCTGTCAGGGAGGATTAGGAGGCACTTCCTTGCGTGCGAAGATATAGCTGCTGGGTCCTAGCTGTCAGGGGGGAGGAATCATTTTTTTTGCACGTAATAAGGAGGCTCTTCCTTGCGTGCAAAGATGTAGCTGGTGGGTCCCAGCTGTCAGGGGGAGGAAACATTTTTTCCGCGTAATAAGGAGGCACATCCTTGCGTGCGACCATGGACCTCGTTGGTCCCAGCTGTCATCCTCTCCACATACAGTCCTCTTCCGATGGCTGTCGTTCATTGACCGCGTTGACGACGCCGTATCGAGTGCAGCAAGGCGGTGGACGACGGTGAGGCCTAGGAAGGGAACGACCCGGAGCTGAGGAAGACAAGGCAGTGGTTGCCCACGCGGAGGGAAGTACGAGGGCTTACTGGTTCGGCTGCGGTGTGAGGCTGCCATCGCTGGAGAATAACAGGAGGTGTGGGTGGGTAGAGGGATGGCCTGGCCAGCGGTGGGAGTAGGGTTTGGCGGTGAGGCCTGCGCGGCAGCATAGCCAGCCACGGGAGGCAGGAGCAGGCGGTCCCACCGGCGCTGGTTTGGGCGGATGGAGCAAGAAGATCAGAGATTGAAGAAGCAGCACGGCCATTGGATTAACATCCAACGGTCAGTGCAGCTAGAATCGTTTGTTGACTAAGTTGACAAAGCCTTGTTGTGGCACCCCGGCTCAGAGGGACCGGAACACCCTGTATTCCAGCCCAGAGATCAAGTCTTCTGGAATACGGCACTGCTTGGCATCGAACAAATCAGCTCTTTATTACGAATAAACGGGGTACAAGGGTTCGATATTACAGGGGCACGGCGACACTTCGCCTGCTAAGTTAGTTCTATGCTAGCAGCGGAACATCTCGAAGCGGAATAAATTCTAGCAGCGGAACAACGGCGACGGTGATGAACTCCACTCCGCAGGGACTCTGGCTGGGACGTATCCTAGAGCGCAACCTCGGGATCCTCGACAAACAAGCAATCACGGCATCACCTGCAATCTGGCATGACACGCCAGGTGAGTACTTTGAATGTACTCGCAAGCTCACAGCAACCAAAGCAATCAAGACATACAACAGCATGGCATTTACAGGTTAATCATCAAAGATGAACACGATACTACTAGAACAACATGAGCATGACAACAACATGAGCATGGCAACAACATGAGCATGGCATGTACATATAATTCATGATATCAACATGATGATACTAGCACTAGCATGGAAAGGGGTCGACGTTTAAGGTCGCATGGACCAACTTACTCTGTTCGGAGGTTATCTCGTAACCACCCACTTATCATCGTGATCATCACATGACCACACGGAGCTTGATCTCTACCTGTGATCATCGCATGACCACATAAAGATCAACCAACTTCTTTTCTCATCGGACCAGGGTTGTTAATTATTCAAGTTATTATTTCTGTTGACCCATAGTGTTACCTACTACGAACTGTGTCCATGACCGAGGACGCGGCTATCGATAGATTATACACTCTGCAGAGGTTAGTACACTGTACCCACACCACGGAACTCATGGCCTCGTGCTCCCATTCGGGTGGACCAACGACGTTCCGACAAAACCAGTCTATTGCATGACACTCTCCCGGCCACTCCCGACAAACTCCCCTTTGGGCTATGTCCTGGGTCGCCCCGATGTCAACTCGTGACATCTGCCACCTCTGTGGCTGCCACCGTCGTGGCCCAACAAACAAACTCGTCCCAAACGGGGACACCCGCACGCAAACAACTTGGGCACAAGGCTTATGGCCGCCTACCTGATCAGGGTAGCGTGCGCGCATAACCTTCCCTAGTTGGAGGCACCGGCGAGAGGCATGACAATAGACCGAATCAGGGCCCCCCATAAAGGCAAGTGTGGCTGCACTGGTTAGCTCGATTCGGTGGCACCATGACTCAGCCAACAGAGTTGTTCAAGTTCGATTAATGTCAGGTTCAACTTGAATGGTGAGGAGCTGAGTCATAACAAAATAACATGATAATGCATATGAGCATGATACCAGTGTAACCTTGAATGGGCAACATAACCATTTAATAACATCAACGTTGATAAATATTTTATTCTACGAGATACAAATGAGCATAGCATAACGATGATCCCGAATATCACAAGTAATATCATATCAAACCGTAACTACTCATGTGAGCATATCATTATCACTAGAATGAAATAATTACAAGAATAAAACATGACAAGAATATCATTAGCAAATAATCATATCACTTACTAGGTGAAAATGAACATGGCAAAAGCAATGAGCAAGGATTCACAAACATATTCGAAGCATTCACAAAATATTTAAATGCACAAACAATTATTAAATATTCAAGTGGAAACCATGGCTACTGCAATTCCATCATGCAAGTGGCTGTTGTGGCTTGCCTGGGGATGAAGGATACACCGGGGAGAGGAGCGATGAACTCGCGGAAAGAATTGCCGGAAAAGTTTCCCCCATGGCGGAGCTGTTTTAAGGGCAAGGGCAAAATGGTCATTTTCACAGTGTGACAACCTCATGAAAATGATACCATCGGAATGGGCTTGACGAACTGAGATCGTGGGCTTTGGAATCACCTGATTCGGAGTTGCGGGTAAAAAGTTACCGCCGTTCGTTCGATAGACAGAAAAACAAATAAAAATTGAGTTTTTCTGCAGCTAACGGACGAACGTCTGCTATATAACCCTTTCAGCCGGCTGGGTGAAAACAGAAGGCGTATTCTGAGAAATACGTTTTCCACTAGGGAAAGCGCATTCCTGTCAATAGACGCGGTAGCTTACGCTTTCCGGAGACGAAAGCGTATTCCTGGAGACTACGCCTTCACTTAAACTGGCTGGGCCCGCGTTGACTCTGTTGTTCGGCTGACCAGTGGGGCCGTGGGGAGGGGGGCCCGCCTGGCCTTCTTCTTCCTCGCTCCCGCCCGCGAGACAGAGGCAGGGCGCGCAGCGCCGGCGCTCTCTGGCGACACCAGCCGTCTCCGGCCAAGGGGAGGGCACGGGTGGCCTCGGGGCGGAGTGCCGCTTCCTCCCATGAGCTGCGGCCGTGGACGGGGCGGCTCGCGGTGGCCGTGGACGGGGCGGCGGCCGGAGACGAACCCGAGCGAAGAGGCATCCCGAAGATGAGCTGAGGTAGTGGGATGGCTCGCCGGACTCCACTGGTTCCATTGGTGAAGAAAGGAGGGGGAGATGGGCGCGGGCTCGCCGGAATTTAGGCCGAGGCCGAGGTGACAGTGCGGCGGCCATGGCAGCCATTGGAGAGGAGGAGAGCTCCTAGAGCTTAGGGGAGAGGTCAGGGAGGGCTAGTGGAGGGAGGAGAGGCTGGTGGTGAGCTCGGAGGACCGCGAAGTGGCCTTAAATAGCCACGGCGGAGGTGGTGCCGCCCCCGGATGTCACTGCGGCCGGGCGGAGCGTGCTCTGGCGTACCGCGTACGCGTGCGCTCGCAGCAGAGAGGTTGAGGATGATGGGAGAGAGCTAGTGGAGGTGCAGACGCGGGCGGTACGCTGTCCGGTCGGTCACCGAGACACTGTGTGCACGCGGTCGGTGCTCTCGTGGCGCGAGGAGGGCGAAGGAGGAGGGGGCCAGGGCTCCGAGGAGGGAAAGTGGCTGCCGCGGAGAGGCTAGACATACTTAGACGCGCGGGAACGACGAGTAGAGGAGTGGCCGAAGCTAAACGACGCAGAGCGCGCGGCCAAGGCATGCCAGGCATGCGGTCACCGCGTGGCATGGCACTCTGAGGGCACGCGGGGCTTGAAAAAGGTGTCCACAGCGTAGTTATTCGAAAGTATTACCTCTTTCATGTGATAGATAGAATAAATGAACTGTGGACTTAGGGGAGTGATCAACTTTAGTTTGCTGTATCAAACTTGGGCATGATGTTGTCGTCAAATGGAATGAGATAAGGATTCACCAGGATGTCACAGAGGCTTAGGGTATGAAGGACTATAATCCTGTAAGTTTTGAAGATATTTGGACCAATATTTAGCATAGTTGCTTTACAACTGCCAAATCTGGTCCAGAAGCTAGATCAGGAAGTAGCACTCACATTGTTGCTTGTATGGAGCTGAAAATTGGTGGAGGATGATTATTTGAGCATATTAAGGTACCATAAAAATTTCATCCCATTTGGATGAGTATAAATGATACTTCCTTCACAATGCTCCATACTGGACAGAAACTTGGGGGAATTTTTCAGAGAAAATGGCATGGAAAACTAATGTGATTTTTTTGCATTCTCACATTATTTATGGATATTTAGGTCCTGGATTAATTTCAGAATTTTTGAAGCAATATAAAATATAGTTGCTTCACAAACTGAAATTGTGACCAGAAACCAAGATTGGATGTTGTGCTCACATAGATTGTTTTATGGAGATGAAATTTGGTGGAGAGTCATTATTTGACCATATGGAGGGTCTTCCAAAATTTCAACTCATTTGGATAAGCCTAGCTAGTACTTCCTTCACAAAGCTTCTCTCTGGACAGAAACTTTGGGAATTTGCTGAGGAAGATTTACTATTCAAATGAAGTTGAATTTCGGCATGTGGAAATAATTTGGATATGAGAGAGTGCCCAAAAATTTTGAGGGTAATCAAGAAAAGTTAAATAGCACTTCCTTCACAAAGTGCCATTCTGGACAGAATAGGAAATGAATATTCCTGAATTATTTTTGGACTAGGAAAGGATGGATTTTGGCATATTTGTGGAAGATGTGATCCAAAGAATTTATGAGAATTTTTTGGGAATTTTGTGGAAGGTAGAAATATAGGTTGCTTCACAACCTAGGGAAACAAGGTTATTCCTTTAATAAAAAAAGGAATATTCCCAAGAAATAAATATTGGGGTTGGGCTAAGATGGAAATGACATGGCCTTGGGATAGATTTGAGAATGACAAGCCACTAGGAAGTGGCAGGGGAGAAGATTTTCCCAGGTTTCAAGACCACATAGCCACGGAAAAAGAACTCCAAATAAAAATTCGAAGAAATCCAAAATAAAAAGAAAGGGCCAAAAATCGGGGTGTTACAAACCTACCCCCCTTACGTTAAATCTCGTCCTCAGGATTTGGTTGCTCAGGGAACAAGTATGAATATACTGACTTAAGGAAACCGTTTCCAACTCGGGTATCCTTTTTCCTTCATATGATGTTCCCACTGAATTTCATCTAACTGACTGCCTTGCTCTGGGGTGGTTTGCTTCACCGTATCCATATTCTGACAGGCCTTCCTTCATATGTTCATCCTTGCTCTGACTTCAATTCTTTTATGTCTGCTGCCTTGTCTGATATTATCATGACCGGGATTTCCATAAGTCCAGGAGTGAGGTCCCTATTGACGTGACATTCTTATATCCAGCACTGATAGTATCAATGGAGTCGGGAACAAATTTTCTCGGTGGACATGAAACATTTATTCCTTGCATCGGGTTACTAGAGTAGATGCATGTCCTCCGGGTTTAAAACAATGCTGAGAATCATAGCCGTTCTCTTGGCGGGATCTGACTACTTGTAGGTAGTTTTAAATCTTGCTAACTTCTTTGTCTCAGATCTGTGTCGATGATTTAACTGTTACCTTGATATGAGGTCCTTACAAACGGAGTAGACCCCTTGGGTGTGTGTTCATGGTGATCGATACGGAATCAGACTGTCTTGGGTATCCGTACCGTGTTGTTCCTGCACTGATTATCATACCTGTATTACCGGTCTTGCTCCTTCATTATTGTTCTCTTTTGCTGAATCTTTTGCTGAAAAGAGCTTGGCCATTGATATCCTCAATTCTTCATGTGACCATAGGTGCTGTCAGGTGCAATATTCCAGCGGTCATACCTTATCCTTATCCTCAGGCAGTGCAGCAACGTTTAACTGGCAAGTTTATCATCTCTCAAGCTTTAACTGTAGAGCAATGATCATCCGAACCTTTGCAAGAAATCGACAAATAAGTCAGTAGCCACCAGAACGGTCTTTACCACTCAGATCTGGGACATTACTGAAATAACTCAACCCTCGCTCACGACGGCTGAAAAGCAGCTCAGAGCATGAGGCAGTGTTGATAAGAAGAATGTAGTAGTTCCCTAAGACGGCCGAAGAACAGCTCAGAGCATAGGGTCACTGCTACAAAAATAAACTCAACAGCTGCCCGAGACGGCCGAAAAGCAGCTCAGAACACGGGCCAGTTGTTGAAAAGAGAAATATAAAGTCAGCATCCACCCTAGACGGCCGAAAACAGCTCAGACACAGGCGTGGTGCCGTTGCCAGGGAATGGGAAGCAAGGGTTCATCATGATCATATACTAGGTGCACAGTTACTTGAATAGAGCTCACTGTTGTGGTCAATGACAGAGGGTAATGATATCACTTTGTCGGGTGTGAGGAAGCTGGCCTTGATATCCACGGTCAAGATTGTTGTCCTAACATGGTCTTGCTTCATAGCTTGTCAGACATTGCATCACACTGAGGTGTATAACTTGCTTTCTTTCTTTTACGTACTTCATGTGGTTGTCGGATTCTCACCATGCTTGCATCATCGTACGAGTGACTTGCATGACCTTGGCAGCATGCTCACAATATATATATGGAAGCATGTGTATCTGGGCATTTTATTCTTGAGGCAGACACTGGTGTCCTGACTAGCTCGTGTTTCTGACCAACCTGTTGCGGATCTGATTCTAGAGATGCACTGCCATATGCTGCAAACTCACTGTGTAGTATCTTGTACTACTGGCAATGACTGATTGTAATGCCGTGCTGACGAAGATTGGATAGCTTGTGTTGGAAGCCATCTGAGAGTACCATGCTGAGGAAGACTGAATAGCTTGTGCTCGAAGCTTTTGCTGGGATAGTGTGCTGAAGAAGACTGGGTATCGTACCTCAGAAGTTTCTTCTCCTGGTTGCTTACTGGAGAAGATTTGGTGCCTTATGCCGGAAGCTTTCTGCAGTGGTTTACCTAAGAAGACTGAGTGTCTTACACTGGAAGTTATCCACATATCGTACTGAGGAAGACTGCGAAACCTTGCGTCGTAAGCTTCCCTGGTAGCGTGCGGAGGAAGATTGGGTTGCTTATACCAGAAGCTTTTCTCTGTAGTGTGCGGACTGAATGCCATATATACATATGGCCTTGATATTCCTCTGACTGGAAATGTACTGTTGTCTTGCACACAAATTGTCTTCCAGCTGGTTCATTACAATTGTGATGGTTGCGCACTAAGGTAAACTTGATGCTGATGGTCAATCCAGGATAGCATTTGCATTCAGATCAGATATTTCCAATATAATGCAGTCGGCTGAGAATTTCATAATGTTTAGCTGGGCTTCAAAATATTTGAAATCTTTACTGATTCTTTGAGTCCGGTGTCGATTGATGAGCAACTTTTCATAAGGGGAAATATGGTAACACCGAGGGCCCAAAGAAAGAAGTCAAAAGAAACGACTAAAACAAAAGCACACACAGCATTAAGATTACATACAATCAACATCACATTTCACAGCTATTCACCTCACTATGCATGCTTACTTAAGCACACAATTCTCGAGGGAACTCCGGTACTACGATCTAATATGCTGTGGCGGTGTGCACGAAAGTGGATCAGTGTGTGGAGCGGTTGGTGTAAACATAGCTACACCTAGCGCTGGATCAGCACCGGTTGCATCTGGACCGGCTTAGGAATGAGGACGGGCTCGGTGATCATGTAGCGAGACACGGATGTCACGACCACATCATCATCAAGCGTACGGAAGGGAGCCGTACTCGTCCAGGGAATGTGCGATAGAGTAGGATAGCAATGGAAAGCAGGGCTGTTGGCATTGCCCTTTTTTGATAACAAAGACCAGTAAGGGTTGCCAAAGCGGTAGGTTGGAAGGCAAGATTTGGGGTAGAAACATGTCTATCGCCGAAACGATAGGTGGGGCTGAAGACAAAATATTGGTGCGATACCTGTGCATCAATCCTGCAAGTGATTGACACCACTAGGTACCTCGGTATCACTCCACTGGGACAGAGATGACGCCAAACACCAAAGGGCAAGTATGCAAAGCTGGAGGGTGCAGGTAGTGGATCGAAACCGATGCCACCTACACTCACAAGATCAGCCATTAGTGACAATATAATGAGTCTATATGCATGCTATGCAGCAAACAAATGCAACAACCAAATGCAACAAGCAAGCTTAGACTCTGAACTATCGGTTTCTAACGCTCGCGCTGACTAGGGCGTCCTACAGCCAGACCAGCTCTGATACCAAGCCTTGTGGCACCCCGGCTCAGAGAGACCGAAACACCCCGTATTCTAGCCCAGAGATCAAGTCTTCTGGAATACGGCACTGCTTGGCATAGAACAAATCAGCTCTTTATTATGAATAAATGGGGTACAAGGGTTTGATATTACAGGGGCACGACGACACTTCGCCTGCTAAGGTAGTTCTATGCTAGCAGCGGAACATCTCGAAGCGGAATAAATTCTAGCAGCGGAACAACGGCGACGGTGATGAACTCCACTCCGCAGGGACTCTGGCTGGGACGTATCCTAGAGCGCAACCTCGGGATCCTCGACAAACAAGCAATCACGGCATCACCTGCAATCTGGCATGACATGACAGGTGAGTACTTTGAATGTACTCGCAAGCTCACAGCAACCAAAGCAATCAAGACATACAACAGCATGGCATTTAAAGGTTAATCATCAAAGATGAACACGATACTACTAGAACAACATGAGCATGACAACAACATGAGCATGGCAACAACATGAGCATGGCATGTACATATAATTCATGATATCAACATGATGATACTAGCACTAGCATGCAAAGGGGTCGACGTTTAAGGTCTCATGGACCAACTTACTCTGTTCGGAGGTTATCTCGTAACCACCCACTTATCATCGTGATCATCACATGACCACACGGAGCTTGATCTCTACCTGTGATCATCGCATGACCACATAAAGATCAACCAACTTCTTTTCTCATCGGACCAGGGTTGTTAATTATTCAGGTTATTATTTCTGTTGACCCATAATGTGACCTACTACGAACTGTGTCCATGACCGAGGACGCGGCTATCGATAGATTATACACTCTGCAGAGGTTAGTACACTGTACCCACACCACGGAACTCATGGCCTCGTGCTCCCATTCGGGTGGACCAACGACGTTTCGACAAAACCAGTCTATTGCATGACACTCTCCCAGCCACTCCTGACAAACTCCCCTTTCGGCTATGTCCTGGGTCGGCCCGATGTCAACTCATGACATCTGCCACCTCTGTGGCTGCCACCGTCGTGGCCCAACAAACAAAGTCGTCCCAAACGGGGACACTCGCGCGCAAACAACTCGGGCACAAGGCTTATGGCCGCCTACCTGATCAGGGTAGCGTGCGCGCATAACCTTCCCTAGTTGGAGGCACCGGCGAGAGGCATGACAATAGACCGAATCAAGGCCCCCCATAAAGGCAAGTGTGGCTGCACTGGTTAGCTCGATTCGGTGGCACCATGACTCAGCCAACAGAGATGTTCAAGTTCGATTAATGTCAGGTTCAACTTGAATGGTGAGGAGCTGAGTCATAACAAAATAACATCATAATGCATATGAGCATGATACCAGTGTAACCTTGAATGGGCAACATAACCATTTAATAACATCAACGATGATAAATATTTTATTCTACGAGATACAAATGAGCAGAGCATAACGATGATCCCGAATATCACAAGTAATTTCATATCAAACCGTAACTACTCATGTGAGCATATCATTATCACTAGCATGAAATAATTACAAGAATAAAATATGACAAGAATATCATTACCAAATAATCATATCACTTACTAGGTGAAAATGAACATGGCAAAAGCAATGAGCATGGATTCACAAACATATTCGAAGCATTCACAAAATATTTAAATGCGCAAACAATTATTAAATATTCAAGTGGAAACCATGGCTACTGCAATGCCATCATACAAGTGGCTGTTGTGGCTTGCCTGGGGATGAAGGATACACCGGGGAGAGGTGCGATGAACTCGCAGAAAGAATCACCGGAAAAGTTTCCCTCACGGCGGAGCTGTTTTAAGGGCAAGGGCAAAATGGTCATTTTCACAGTGTGACAACCTCATGAAAATGATACCATTGGAATGGGCTCGACGAACTGAGATCATGGGCTTTGAAATCACCTGATTCGAAGTTGCGGGTGAAAAGTTACCGCCGTTTGTTCGATAGACAGAAAAACAAATAAAAATTGAGTTTTTCTGCAGCTAACAGACGAACGTCCGCTATATAACCCTTTCGGCCGGCTGGGTTAAAACAGAAGGCGTATTCTGAGAAATACGTTTTCCACTAGGGAAAGCGCATTCCTATCAATTGACGCGGCAGATTCCGCTTTCCGGAGACGAAAGCGTATTCCTGGAGACTACGCCTTCACTTAAACTGGCTGGGCCCGCGTTGACTCCTTTGTTCGGTAGACCAGTGGGGCCGTGGGGAGGAGGGCCCGCCTGGCCTTCTTCTTCCTCGCTCCCGCCCGCGAGACAGAGGCAGGGCGCGCAGCGCCGACGCTCTCCGGCAACACCGGCCGTCTCCGGCCAAGGGAAGGGCACGGGCAGCCTCGGGGCGGAGTGCCGCTTCCTCCCATGAGCAGCACGCGCGCCGGGGAGAGCTGTGGCCACGGCGGCTCGCGGTGGCGGTGGACGGGGCGGCGGCCGGAGACGAACCCGAGCGAAGAGGCATCCCGAAGATGAGCTGAGGTAGTGGGATGGCTCGCCGGACTCCACTGTTTCCATTGGTGAAGAAAGGAGGGGGAGATGGGCGCGGTCTCGCCGGAATTTAGGCCGAGGCCGAGGTGACAGTGCGGCGGCCATGGAAGCCATTGGAGAGGAGGAGAGCTCCTAGAGCTCAGGGGAGAGGTCAGGGAGGGCTAGTGGAGGGAGGAGAGGCTGGTGGTGAGCTCGGAGGACCTCGAGGTGGCCTTAAATAGCCACGGCGGAGGTGGTGCCGCCCCCGGATGTCACTGCGGCCGGGCGGAGCGTGCTCTGGCGTACCGCGTACGCGTGCGCTCGCAGCAGAGAGGTTGAGGGTGACGGGAGAGAGCTAGTGGAGGTGCATACGCGGGCGGTGTGTTGTCCGGTTGGCCACCGAGACACTGTGCGCACGCGGTCGGAGCTCTCGTGGCGCGAGGAGGGCGAAGGAGGAGGGGGCCAGGGCTCCGAGGAGGGCAAGTGGCTGCTGCGGAGAGGCTAGACATACTTAGATGCGCGGGAACGACGAGCAGAGGAGTGCTCGAAGCTAAACGACGCAGAGCGCGCGGCCAAGGCATGCCAGGCACGCGGTCACCGCGTGGCATGGCACTCTGAGGGCACGCGGGGCTGGAAAAAGGTGTCCACGGCGTAGTTCTTCGAAATTATTGCCTCTCTGATGTGATAGATCGAAGAAATGAACTGTGGAATGAGGGGAGTGATCAACTTTAGTTTGCTGTATCAAACTTGGGCATGATGTTGTGGTCAAATGGAATGAGATAAGGATTCACCAGTATGTCACAGAGGCTTAGGGTAGGAAGGACTATAATCATGTGAGTTTTGGAGATATTTGGACCAATATTTAGCATAGTTGCTTTACAACTGCCAAATCTGGTCCAGAAGCTAGATCAGGAAGTAGCACTCTCATGGTTGCTTGGATGGAGCTGAAAATTGGTGGAGGATGATTATTTGAGCATATGAAGGTACCATAAAAATTTCATCCCATTTGGATGAGTATAAATGGTACTTCCTTCACAATGCTCCATACTGGACAAAAACTTGGGGGAATTTTGCAGAGAAAATGGCATGGCAAAATAATGTGATTTTTGGCATTCTCATATTTTTTATGAATATTTAGGTCCTGGATTAATTTCAGAATTTTTGAAGCAATATAAAATATAGTTTCTTCACGAACTGAAATTGTGACCAGAAACCAAGATTGGATGTTGTGCTCACATAGATTGTTGTATGGAGATGAAATCTGGTGGAGAGTCTTGATTTGACCATATGAAGGATCTCCCAAAATTTCAACTCAGTTGGATAAACCTGGCTAGTACTTCCTTCACAAAGCTTCTCTCTGGACAGAAACTTTGGGAATTTGCTGAGGAAGATTTACTAGGCAAATGAAGTTTAATTTTGGCATGTGGAAATAATTTGGATATGAGAGAGTGCCCAAAAACTTTTAGGGTAATCAAGAAAAGGTAAATAGCACTTCCTTCACAAAGTGCCATTCTGGACAGAATAGGAAATGAATATTCCTGAATTATTTTTGGACTAGGAAAGGATGGATTTTGGCATATTTGTGGAAGATATGATCCAAAGAATTTATGAGAATTTTGTGGGAATTTTTTGGAAGGCAGAAATATAGGTTGCTTCACAACCTAGGGAAACAGGGTTATTCCTTTAATAGAAAAAAGGAATATTCCCAAGAAATAAATATTGGGGTTGGGCTAAGATGGAAAAGACATGGCCTTGGGATAGATTTGAGAATGACAAGCCACTAGGAAGTGGCAGGGGAGAAGATTTTCCCGGGTTTCAAGACCACATAGCCACGGAAAAAGAACTCCAAATAAAAATTCGAAGAAATCCAAAATAAAAAGAAAGGGCCAAAAATTGGGGTGTTACACTTGTGTACGCGTCAACTTGGTAGGCCCACAAGTCAACCTCCAAATCAGGTGGATCCCGGCTAATAGGGGGAGCAATCATTTTTCTTGCGTGTAATAAGGAGGCACTTCCTTGCGTGCGACCATGGACCTCGTGGGTCCTAGCTGTTAGCCTCTCCACGTATATTCCTCTTCCGATGGCTGCCGTTCATTGACTGCGTTGATGACGCCATGCCGAGAGCACCAGGGCGGTCGACAATGGCGAGGCCTAGTAAGGGAACGACCCGGAGACAAGGAAGACTTGGCAGTGGTTGGCCACACGGAGGGGAGTACGAGGATTTACTGGTTCAGCTGCGGTGTGAGGCTACCGTCGCCAGAGAATAACAGGAGATGTGGGTGAGTAGAGGGATGGCCTGGCCAGCAATGGGAGTAGGGTGGGGCGGTGAGGCCTGCGCGGTAGCACAGCCGGCCACGGGAGGCGGGAGAAGGCGGTCCAGCCGGCGCTGGTTTGGGCGGCTGGAGCAAGAAGATCAGAGATTGAAGAAGTAGCATGGCCGTTGGATTAACATACAACGGTCACTACTGCTAGAATCGTTTGTTGACTAAGTTGACAAAGCCCTACGTACGCGTCAACTTAGTAGGCCCAAGTCAGCCTCCAAATCTGTGGCAAACATCATACAGCACATTTGCTATTATTTTTAATAATTTACAACACATTTGGTCTTTCTTAAGGATTTTTTTGCAGCACATATTCTTTTTGTTAGCATTACAGCCAATATTCCGGCCACGGTTAAAAATTTCAATGAAATTTTGCATATTTTGGTGGGCTCCGAACTGTTTTTAATCCCGATGTTTCGGGTCTGACTCAGACTAATTTGAAAAATAAAATTATATTAATTATAATCCAACGATATTTTCAACGCAGAAAAATCCAATGAAATTTAAAATTTCAAAATTCGAATGAAACAAAATTTGAAACTAATTACCGGTTGCTGTGTTTTTTAAAATTTACAGCCCATTTCTTATTGCTTATAGGCCATTTTCTTTTTTTTAGGGAAATAGGTCATTTTGTGGGCAAGCCGAATGCATCCCTCCTCGTCTTCAAAGATTTGAAGCCCAGCAGGGCTGCGAAAAGCAATTAGGCCTCGGTTGGGTATTGTGCAAAAGAAAATAGAACTGGGCTAGTCGTTTCAATAAAGAAAACAAATTTGGGCTGGTGATGTGGTCAACATAAAATAAAAGATTGGTCATTGAAATTTTCAAACTATTTTTAATCCCGAAATTTTGAGCCCGATAAAAACAATTTTTAAAATAAATTTAAATTATGTTAAAATCCAATGAAATATGAAATATGAAAAAATAAAATAAAATTCACAATTTGAAACTAATTGCCCATTTTATGTGTTTTTTTATATATTTACACCCCATTTCATTTTACTCACAAAATTTACAGCCTTTTTTTATGGCCAGGCCGAATGTATCCCTCGTCGTCTTGAAAGATTTGCAGCCCAGCAGGGCGGGGAAAAGGAAATCGGCCTGTGTAGGGTATTGTGCGAAAAAAAAAGGTGCGCTAGTCATTTTTACAGACAAAAAAACAGTTGGGCTCGTCATGTAGTAAATAAAGCCTGGGCTAGACGGGCCACAGACGCCGCACAGCCCAGTTGATACCCTGCTCTGTCTCAACAACAACAACAACAAAAACTGCTCGAGCTACTCGGTCCCAGGTGTCAGCCGCTCCTTGTGCAATTCTTTCGTTTATTGACAACATTGACAATGTGGTAGGTCCCGGATGTCAGCAAACCATTAGGAGCAAGCAATTTTTTCATGTAATAAGGAGGAACTTGCTTGCGTACGGCTATGGACCTGGCGGTCCCTACTATCATCCTCTCCACGTACAGTCCTCACCAATTCCTATCGTTTGTTGACAGTCGCTCGTTGTGCAATTCTCTCATTTATTGACTACGTTGACAATGTGGTGGGACAAAGATGTCAGGAAACCATTAAGAGGAATGGCAAGCCATTAGACTTTTTCAAAGAAAATATGATAGCCACAGCCGAGTTGAAATGGGCAACAACATCAAACTCCAGCTTAATTACAAACTGTACAAAAGCACGAGGGTAATTGTTCATCAGGTTTAGACTAAACACAGATTGAAAAGAGCAACAACATCTAACTCCACCACTGTTTTCGGCAGCTGTCACTATCAAATGGATCGGTCAAATCCATAAAATGAGCATCCCGGGTCGTAAAACATAATGGAATATGACCACAAGATGATGTAAAAAGAAGCCTGGCTCCTTCAGAAGCCCTTTTGTCCACCTGAAAGTCCTTTTTTTGCTCTTCAACATATCCATCCATCAAAACTTCGTTCTTAATATATTTAAGCCTGATGGACAATAGTACCCTCGCATTCAGCAGGAAGAATGTGACAAATCTAGTGTTTGCATGGGTGGCTACATATCCTTCCAGCGTTATTGTCTTCAAACGAATGTGATGAGAACTAAGAAAATCCCGGTTCTTACGATGCCACCAATTGGTTATACCTTTTGTACCCCGTTCTGGTGCCTAAATAGACATGAAGATTGAAAAGAGTTAAGGTCTAAAAAAAGAGTATGTGGAAAGAGCAACAACTGAATGGTTAATTCTAGTACACTATATATGGGCATCCAATGTGCGTGAAATCATCACCTTTATATACAACTTCTCCAGGCATGGAAAGCATCGCAATAAGCCAATAATCTTGTTCAGATCAAAAGTATTCATACTAATATATAAGATCTTGACAGAATCCAGCACCACTGATAGGCTATCCATGGACAAACTCTTCATTGAGCATATAGAACATAATATTCGTACAAAAAGTGTACTCCAAGATGATATAAAACTTATGCGCACAAATGAAAAATGCAGTTTATGATTACAAAAGTGTAGATGATAATATACAGTACCTGGATAACCGTGGAGCCAAACACCATCTTGAAATGATCACAGAGATCATGAATTACACCCAAGGTCTCCAGTTTAGGCGCAGAGACGACAGTTATTTGCGAAGGTGAATAACAAGAATCAAGGATCAACCTTTGAAGTGAAGGGGCATCTTCGACGATGAGCTCCCCTACGTCAAAAGAAATTCCAATTCTTACAAGGTTAGGCGACTTTATTCGGAAACAACGGATTTTAACTGTCAAAACAAGCACTAAGCACTCCAGGGCAGGGCAACTAGATTGGATGATACTGTGCAGTGAGGCCTCCGACATATGAACCAGCACAAGTGAAAGTTTTTTGAGAAGTGGGAGTCGAAGCTTTTGTACTAGATTATCTGGTAGTCTGCACAGGGCAAAGGTGGCAGTGTGGAGAGAGGAGGAAAACCACGAGATGGACATCGGTGGCAACGGGTCAAATATATGGCGTTCGGTTCATGGTATGTCAGTTTCATAGGAATAATAGAACTCAAGCATCTGGAGTTTGCAGAAATCAGGGGATGTCAGCCAGGCGTTCACCATGCGGGGCACGTGCAGGTAGCACGTCAGGATGCAGAGGCGGTGAACGGAGCCCCCGTGGGAGGAGATGATGGCTCAGGGGAGTTCAAAATCATCAACGAGAGATAGGCCACGACAGTCGAGATTAAGAGGCACAGCACGCCATAGAGGGTGCCATCGAGATGCGAGGACTTGGGTGCGGCAGCAATCCTTGGTGGGGAGAGGCGAGATGATCTCCCCAAGGATGGCGTCCAGGAGATTACTGATGCGGTCCGCCTGAGATTCTTCGGGTTCCTCAGATACAGGGGGGCCTCGCCGCTTCTCCCCCACTGCCGGGTGCGGGATCTACAACCGGCATCGCCACTGGAGGGAGCCTCATCTTCTTGGCGCTGGGGCCAGCCGACTCCATTTTCCTTGCGGGCGTCGCGTCGAGCTCACGGATTTGAGCAGAGTAACGAATGACGAGCCTAGTTGTGGTGCGAGTGAGGAAGAAGGGGAGCTGGGGTTTTTTGTAGCAGTGAGGAAGAAGGGGAGCTGGGGTTTTCTCCAGGAGTGAGGTGAGGAATTTGGGGGTACAACCGGAGGGGGAGACGAGTCGAACGAGCGGACGTGAGGTGGGAGTGAGGAGGAAGATGAGCAGCCGGGTTTTTTGGGGGGGGCGGTGCAGTGGGGGGCGCCTCTTCTTAAGTAAAATACTACCTCCGTCCTGGTTTATTGGTCCCCTTTTTATTTTGTGCCAAATTTTGACCTTGGATTTAACTAACAAAATATTAATGCATGTCACTAAAAATAATATCATTGGAAACTATGTGCAAATACGAATCCAACAATATAACTTTTGATGACATGCATTAACATTTTTATAGTTAAATCTATGGTCAATATTTGGCACAAAATACAAGGAGGACCAATAAACCAGGACGGATGTAGTAAGGGCTTTTGAATTGATTTTATTAATTAGTGTGGATGCGCTATTTTGTCTTGGGCCCAGAAAAACAATTACTACTAGTAATACAGTGGGGACACTCTACCACTCCCCAGAAAAACAATTACTCAAGCCTAAAAAACAATTACTCCTATAGTACAGTGGAGACACTACCACTTCTGGCTCCTCGTCGGTCGTCGAAACGGCTCCCGCTACTGCCGTTTTACTTTGGTTCGCCGACATGCGGGCGATGCAGCGCACGGGCCCAAATGGCATCCACCAAATTAGAAGGAGGTATGCAGGCGCAGAGTCACCCCGGTCGTGGCGCGGCAGTAATGAGCCGTCATATCACAAAACCCCACCTCCCCGCAGTAAGTTGGTCGGACGAAGCAACCATCATTTCACTCTTCGCTGAATCCGCTTCTCCCTCATCTTCTTCAAGAAAGCCACCACTCGTTTCCGCCATTGTTCTTCTCTCCCAATGAAGGGAAGGTGAGCGCATCCGTGATGTTGGTATATTTTCTTTCCAAAAAAATTCTTTTGCAAAGCAGTAACTGATCCTCACTCCCTTTTTTGTGTCATTGTCATTGCGATTGTGTTTTCCTTTCGATTGTCTTCTATTTGTAAGTTTCATTATGGATCATGGAGAACCGGGCAAAGATCTGCCGATGTTGGAGCAGACGCGGCAGGTTGATCCCCATGAGACAGAGAGCTCCAAGAAGATGAAGGCCACCACCGAGCCGACCCCAGATGCGCTCACGGCCACTACTGAGATGGTCAATGCCACGTTTGAGGTTACAGCCCCCGTGGCTGTGCAGGAGCAGTTTCCCCCCGGCAAGATGGACCCCTTCGAGGATGTGTCCCCCCCCCCCCCCCCCCCCCCCGCTGAGCTGCCCAAGGTGATTTTCTTCTTTGGCAATCTTGATTGTGGTTTTTCATCTAAGTATGAGGTGATAAATAATGCAAGATTTATTAGCTCCGATGCCATGCTACCTTCCTTGTCATGCATACTTTTGACTCTACATGGTGGTTTAAATAACTTGTGTTTTTTATATTGGAAAGTAATTCAGAATTCGTTTCTGTTTCAATTAGAGCCCTGATGCAGACAAGGGTTGTGTAGTTGTACATGTCACTCGCTATGAGGTGGATGACCTGAATATACGCACTGGGAAAACAAAGTTCTTAGGTTGTTCAATCCTGGAAGCAGGGCCATCGAGGGGCATGTGCCAACTGTGCACCCGCACAGGGCCTCCAAATTGAAGGGGCCCCCGTTTGTGGGCCGAACTTGCTATGCATGTTTCTGTTTCGGGCCTTTATCATTATTTGCAGAGAAAGATATCCTGGTTTTGGCCCTGTAGACCTGGCCGAAGCTTCTGTGTTTGCGCATTCTGGGCCACATCAGCGTGTCGTATGCCTCCAGATCTCGACCGAACCTCGATCCATCGATCCATTACGTCTGCCGTTAGGAGCCAGGCGTTGTTTATGTTTTATGATTATGTTACATCTCTTGCTCTGCAGCTTCAGGACTTGATCCAGGCAAGGGCACGCAGGCCAAGCGTAGCGTCCACACAGCAAACGCCGCCAAAGGAGCCAACTAGAACTAGTTATCGGCTGAGCGCCAGTGCATCACATCGATTAGGCCATTAGTCTATCACTCCGTTAGGTTCGTGTAAGCCAAAACCCTATCTGATTTAGACTAATTTTTTCTTTCGAATATGTATGTATGTTCATCTTAGCAAACACTATATTGAGTAATTATATTTTTCATCTATTCGTCTTCTAAAACACTATTTCAAACACTATTGAAATGATTATATTTTTATCGGATGTGCTGGGAGGGATGAATAAATTAAATTAATTTGTTATTTTTTTTGTGGGATCTTCTTTCGTGTATATGTGCATCAGTTCATCAATCAACTAGCTAGTTTTTTAAGACGTAATTTGTTGAAAATTTTAAAGATGATTGTTCTTTCCAAATATTCCTTTCAATTTTTAGGGCCCCATTTTGCATTTCGCACCAGGGCCCCAAATTACTGGAGACGGCCCTGCCTGGAAGCCCCTTGCACTTATAGGGGGGGGCAGCCCGGTGCATGTAGCTCCCGCTTGCGCAGGGTCCGGGGAAGGGTCCAACCACTTTGGGTCTATTGTACGCAGCCTTTCCCTACATTTCTGTAAGAGGCTGTTTCCAGGACTTGAAGCCCCTTGCACTTATACCAAAGACGAAATGTATTCCAGCCACACTGTTGTCAGGCGTGTTGTCCAGGGTATACTGAAGCACAACAAGTTCACAACTACTCCTTCGTTTGTGAGGCATAATGTTCTTGTCATGCTTATCCATGAAGATGACGTGGCATGCCTCGACAGACAAGTTTATGAGTGGAAAGGCCACAAGGTTATCTTCAAGAAGGTTGACAGGATTGAGCTGCTGCCGGACGTCCTCGAGGATGTTCATGGCAAGGTCCGTCTTGCGTCCATCCCCAATTAGATCGATGGCATGAAATAGTTGGCCCAGTTAGTGTTTCAAAGTAGCTTGGATTGTGTTTAATTACCCAAACCTTGTGTATTATCGAGCCCTCTTGGGGTAGTACTCTGTTTGAATCCCTCTATGGGAACTGCTGCTACTTTTGTGTGCCCGTGAATCATGTGAGAACCCTCGTAAGTGTTGCCGAAACAAATGCATCCTCATGAGTTCTTTCATGTAATATGGCATTGTAAGACATAAGTTGGCACTGTTTATCAAACGAGCAGTGTGTGTTTGATGAAATACTTGTTTGACAACTCTTGGTACTTGTTTGATGAAATACTTGTTTGACATAGTGTAGGTAATGCATTGTTGGTGCTACCCCACTTGTAAGCACAGTTGGTGCAAACACGGCACATTGGCGTAGATCGCTTCAACACTAGATCGACCAGCTCACACTCATACTCTGCTGTCTAACATATAAGCAACTACGTATCTAGTTACAGTGGTTCATGCGGTTAATTGAGGCCACAATATAGATTCCAAATGTTAACACGCTACTCCAGCATTCATGTTAAACATTCACAACAAACTCGGCTGCATAAAATACTTCAAAAGCATAAGTTTAGCTTTTTTATACATCTCAATGATTCATAGAACATAACATTTCTTTTAGAAGTTGACAGCAACAGACAAAGTTGTGAGAAGGTTTACAAATCAGGAAAAATCAAGCCAGGATTCTCTGAGCAAAGGGCCTCCCTAGGCAAGCTTTAATTTCCTGGGGTTCACTCTGGTTTTTCTTATTGCCACCATCGAGGGTTAGGTTCTCTCATTCTAGAATAACAAATTATAATTGTGTTCTCAGTTAGAATATTGAACTGAACCTTGAAGTGGATTGACCATCTGAACTTCTTGTGCAGTTCCACTAAATTTAAGCACCGCTATTTGCAGAAATAAGCAGACTGCAATGCCTCTTTTACGCGCACGTGACCCCAAAACCTTTGTGCAGTAATGCAAGCTCGTCCTCGGGCCATCCTTAAATTGGGAGTGAGTGTAGTTCACGGCACGGACGCACTGCTTGTTTTCTCCACCACACATGACAGGCTCGTTCCTGCACTGCAATCAGGAAGTCCACATACGAATCAGCTTCTTTTAGCTTGCGTTGGTCATTCTAGCTACTTATGAATGTAGGAATACCTGGAAAACGGGTGGCTAGAGGACGGCAGGTAGGAACACCCATCTGATTTTGTGCAGTTCTACTAAAATGGGGGTGTGTGCTTATGATTGCACATATAGAAACGATATGGAGATAGACATCCCTGTTTGCACAAATATGTAATATGATTATTTAAGCAGTGGCAGTTATTTGCAGTGGCATATGATTAACAACAGCATCTCTTGTGTTATGAATGGCATTACATTGACAGTATGAAAAAGTGCCATTAAGTAAGAAGTAGCATCATATCACATCAACACTGGCACTAGATTAACATGCAGAACAACAGCACTAGTATTACTGTCATGAGAGTAGCACATGGTCAGTAGCTCCGTGCACGGTGCAATCAAATTTGTGCAGTTCCAATGGGATGAAGCAATGTTAGCGGTGTGAGATTTAAGTGTAACTGGCAAAATAGAATTCATGGGAAATAAAGCAAGACAGAAGCAATTCATAAAATGGTGGTGTCATTGCTTCAATTTATCGATGGCACTAGACTGACAGCAGCATTACTTAGAAGTGACATTAGGCTAACAGTGGCATTGCTTCATTTTTCCTCTAATATTAGATAAACGGTAGCGATAAGGGCAAAGGGACAACAGGGGAATAAAGTGGTGAAGCAGATCTGGTTGCCGAGAGTGGCAAACATTCAGGCAGCATGTTTGCATTTGTCCAATTTTTTATCTCCTCGGCGACCTTTTCCTATGTGAGCACAGGAAATCTAGACCTGCTCGTTCTCAGTTGTGTTGTCCCCCCAACACCCCTCACTTTCTTCCCTTTTTCGACCAAGAGACTGGTCTGACCAATATCTTACTAGTACTTCCCCCCACGCTTCGCTATCCACCCCACTTTCTTCGCCTTTTGAACCAAGAGACCGGTTGGGTAGCCAGTCTCTACTACTTTCCCCCTTTTCTTTCCTCTTTGAACCAAGTCCTAGATTCATGCTAAAGCTTCCCCCCCCCTTTCTTCCCTTTTGAACAAAGTCCTAGATTCGACTGCATGAAGTAGGTTTACCTCTAATAATAGTAAAAATGTAGGTGGCTTTGGAACAGCCGAAGGAAGTAGAAAAAGATCCATATGCAACCACGTGGTGAGCTGGGGCAGTAGAGCAAGGCCGGTTTCGAAGGAAGTTATACCTGAGGGTCATCCGGATGTGGCTAGGAGGGCGGCGGGAGGCCGGATCTGCCAACAATACGGCAGGGAGGAAGAAGGGGTCGGAGGCCCTCCCGAGCCGGCGCTGTGTCGGACAGAACGGAACGGGCCGCCGATCGGGATGCGCCGGTAGCTGTGGGTCTCCTCCCTCGCCGTCGACGACCGCGTGAACGCTGCACCTTCTCCGCTTCACCGGTGGAGGGGATCCGGCCGGAGCTGTGACCAGCGGTGAGCGGAGAGAGGGTGTAGCAGCCGCTGTCTTGTTTAGATCTGGAGACGATGAGAGAGTGAATGAGAGCAACCCTAGTAAAGCAAGCGCTGAAGCTCCTGCTTATATATATATTGGAGTGATTTTCTTGTAGCAGTTGTTTTTAAAATGAATACGCGCAAACCACTCTTTTCATTTAATGTTCCAGTAAAAAAACTCAATCAATAACGCGCCACCGCGTCCAGGTCGCACTATGTACATGTGTGGTCCCCGACCCTCCATGAAGTTGAAAACTGCATGAGTCAAATTGTCACTTGGGATGCCTCTGTAAACAAATGCGCTCGTACATGTACCCGCGCGTGGGTGTTAGAGAACTGGTGTGTGCGTGCGTGCGCCGCTTCTCTTCGTGTACTACGTACTCCACCTAGAGTAAGATGTATACGTGTGTAATGTCTGAGTTACAAAAAAAATGTGTGATGTCTTTTATTTTTTAGAAGTTCTTAGGGAAGGGTGTGAAGAGCACATATATGTGTCACGTCCACCTACAGAGTATAGATAGATGGTGTGTGCGAGAAGTCTCGGGAGAGTCGTGAGGTGCGTGTGTGCATGCGTGAGAGGGAGGGTTAACGTGTCAATGCAATGAGTGTGTCCGTAAATCATATCTAGCGAACGTTCACCACAAGCCGTTTCCTGGCAAATGCCCGAAGAACCGTTAGATCTGCATCTGACGGTTGCAGTTTTGCCATGGCATTTGACAGAACAGCCACTCCTCCGACACATAAAATTTCCATGTGAGCGTTCGCAACTGCCGTATGCTCCCTCCGTTCCAAAATATAGTGCATATAGCTTTATTGAAAATTCAAACCTCGCGAACTTTTACTGAGTTTTCGTAGAACAACATGCACATATAGAAAACCCAGCATATATCATTTCATTCATCATCGAGAGATATCTATAGAGATGGGGGAGGAATGTACGAGTGTGTCTTCGATAAAGAGGGGCTGTATGTGTGTGTTTGTTGTGAGAGAGAGCGAGATACATCGTAGGATTGAGTCCTCTAAGTAAGGAGAGAGAAAGAACGATCGGGATCAGTAGAGAGATGAAATATAGTGTGTTCCTTCATTAGAAGAACCGGGCAAATATTTTGCTGAGTTCTAAACTCGGCAATGTCCCATCAAGTAAGGACTCGACGCATGCCACTGCTCTATTGTCGAGTGCCATACTTCGCCAAGTTTGTTAGACGAGTCTCCGTTAGCCAACACTCGGCAAAGGAAGACCGCCGTATCACCTACAGCAATTTCAAGCCTCCTTTGGTGTGGAGGAATATTATAGGAATTCTATATGATCGGATATTTATAGGAATTTTTCCTTTAGAGCCATTTGGTTCATAGGAATGGATTCCTATACTCCACATTTAAGAGGAAAATAAACATTAAGACTCAATGGAAAAATTCACATGATGTGAACCAAATGACATCTCTTTTCCTATCCCTACTCAAAGGATTTGAGATACATGTCGGCCTCCTCTGGTTCATAGGATAGGAATATCATAGGAATAGAAAAAACATAGGAAGTGAGATGACATGCGTCTCAATTCCTATAGAGAAAGAAATGTCATTTGATGCATAGGATAGGAATTTTTCCATTGAGTCTAGGGTAATGGTTTTTTTCCTTTAAAATGTGAAGGACTGGTTCATATCCTACATAGGATTAGGAATCCATTCCTACAAACCACAGAGCTCCATAGGAATTTTTCCTTTGAAAATCCTATACTATGAAATTCCTACAAACCAAAGGAGGCCGTACGTCATCTCTTTTCCAACAACTTTCATATTCCTGTAATATTCCTACCCTGTGAACCAAAGGAGGCAGCGAGTAAATCAAAATGCGGGACCCACGCGTCACTGCCTTTGGGTCGAAGCTGCGCCCATAATATTTTGAACTCCCCTGCTCCGTCCAGCTTACTGCGGGCAAGGTAGGGCTTTGTGATTTGATGCCTCATTGCTCATTTACAAGTACTGCGGTGCTACGACCGGGGTGCCTCCCCCCGCTGCTCCAAACTTTGGTGCATGGCACGTGGACCAGGATGGTGGATGTCCCACATGTCGGCGAAAGGCGTGCTATTAGTGTGTCGCCACGAGCAATGCTAGACTCACGGGGAGGATTTTTACAGACTTTACGGAGTAGCAAACATCGAGGATTAGGATTGGATTTAGGGAGTGGGAAGGGGCCCACCCCCCTGAAAATCAGGGGGGTCTAGTTTGATTAGTTGGAAGATGCCCATATTAGCCCTGTAAAGGACCGTGAGTGCAGCATTTTTGGTGTCACCATTTCGTGTGTGGATTGACCCTGCGGACTTGCAACGCGAATGCGAAAGCCGTGCTGGAAGTGTGCCACTATTTCGTTTTGAACTGTAAAGCGTACCACTTGGTTTTGTTTCTTGGTGCGATATATACAAATCTCGATTATATTGATCTAAAAGTAGATATCCAGATTAGTAAAAAGGAGGTGCTTTTGCCGAGCGGTGGGCAGGGGAGCTTGGACTGTCGGTTTGCTAACATGCAGTCACACGTGTTAGTGATGTACCAAGCCGATGTGCGTCCCTCATGAAAAATCAGAACAATGGCGCGCCAAGACCGGGGTGCATCCCCCTGCTGTTCTGCACTATTATTTGGTGCATGGCACGTGGACCAGGATGCTAGATATCCCACATGTTGGTGAACGGAAGCAGAACATTTATGAAAGTGAGCGTCTCCACTCTTACGACAGAGGAGTACAAGACACGGCAGCCCAGTGTACTATAGTACTACGTAGTACTAGTAGGCTTGTAACACTTGGTTTTGCTGCTTCGCGCGGTCCATCGATACAAAACCCGATTAAAAAAGCGAGGGCGGGTCTTTTCCCGCGTGGTAGGCAGGGGAGTTTGGCATAGTCGGTTTGACAGAGAGAGCAAGAGAACGATGTGAAATGCTCGAATGTGTAGTGGGCGATAATCCACTTCTAAGCCCAGGCTCATCTGCACCCACGCTGAAGAAAAAAATCAAAACAAATACTAGAAAATTCAAAAAATTCCAATTATTTTTTGCATGGTAGTTAATATGATACGTGACGTCTGCTCCAATTTTTAAATCATTTGGACATCTGAGCAGCTCTCGGCAAAAAATACAAATTCCAGGTCTGTAAAAAAGGTTTACTCTTCATGCACTGTTCTGACCCAATTTGTCTTTTTTGCCAAGAGCTGCTCAGATGTCCGAACGACTTGAAAATTGGAGCGGACATCATGCATCAAATTTTCTACCATGCAAAAAAAAACTGGAATCTTATGATTTTTTTTTATTTTTTGCGATTTTTTTCGACCGGGTGCAGATGAGCATGAGCACCGAATCGCCTTTCTTTCTTTCTTGAAGTGGGCACTTTCAGATCACTAGATGATACTAGCCCGCACGTTGTTGAGTACATCAATGCAATTTTAATGTACATGCAACATGAATAATTGAAGTAACAATATGTTCTGGCCCGCCGCTCAACGCCCATTACCAAGGCATATCAGTAACATGTGGGACTGCAAGTGAGCAAACCGACGATTGGCCAAGCTGGCAAACTCCCCCTCTTATCGCGCAGGAAAAGCCCCGCCCTAGCATTTCCAATCGTTATTTGTGTCTATCGGTGCTCCAAGGAGCAGAACCAAATGTTACAACTTACGAGTTCAAAATGAAAAGCCTGTCGCATTCGCGTCGCACCTCCACACGGTCGGTCCGGCACGCCGCTCAAGCTAGGGAATGCGTGTTGTCTTGCATTTTCACTGACATCTGGGACCATTGTTGAGCAAACTGACTATCGACAAACCCTCACCCTGCCCACCGCGCGTCGGCTGAGTTTAGAGGAATGAGGAGGGAGAAGTGCTAGCTGTAGCACGGACTCCAAGAAAATTGGTGTCCGATGGGACTCGTACTGGTTTGTACTCTGATACCATTGTACTACTCCTTCTCCTACTACTCTACACTAGTAGTACTAGTGCTAGTACAAACTAATATGAGGTCGTTCAACCGTGTCCCGGCAAAATACCCCGGACACTGATTATTCATTGATATTTAAATTTGTTTTCACACAGCAAAATATCCCTAAAAACAACAACACACAGCAAAATTTTGCGGCAAATGAGGGATTTGAATGTGCTGGGCGGGGTGGGGCAGGAAGTTAACGCAGAGGCTCGGTTTGTATTTTTTGGTGAAAAGCAGAGGCTCGGGTTTTGGCGCCAAAACAGAAATTTTGCAAATATTTGTCACGCACCGGATGGCACGCCAACCGCGTGTGGTTGTCTGGTGGCATGTGCGATAGACTTGAATGCTTGTGAAATGCTTGTGACCGAGCACCCCGCTCCAGCACATAGCGGTACCACTTGCAGCAATGCTGAGGTGGCATATAACTAAATGAAGAAAGAGAGGGTTGAGTATCATATCAGATACCCTATCATAATAAACAGATTTAGGAATAATAGTTATGATACTAACCACTACAAGCAGCCTTTATATCACAGAGAAGATTAATACTATTAACAATTCATGTCCTTAACAAAGGCTGCAATGATGACTGCAGCTTATCGCTTCTGGACGACCTGGCTATTTGAGCCGGTCGACCAGCTCCTCAAGCGGCGAGGTGGGACTAAACATCTGAAACCCGCCGGCCCAATACGGACGTGAAAATCATAATTACAAATTGCACTCAGTTGACCGGTCAAAAGGTCTACATGGCACTCTGTCGACTCGTCAAACTGGTCACGTGGCTTGCGGGTCCCACCTATCAGTTGGTAAACAAAAGTTTACGCAGGCGCGTGAGGGGTCGAACCTGCGACCCCGCGGAACTGGCCCTTGCGCGCGAACCACCCTGGCTGTGTATATGTGTGCATGCACGTGCAGGTTGAGCACTTGAGCGTGAGCGTGTGTGTTGCGTCTTGTGTTGTGTGCATGCATGCGTGCGTGTGTTTGTGCGAGTGTTGCGTGCGTGCATGTGTACGTGTGAGTGTTGCATGCATGCTTGAGTGCGTGTGTTCATGCGACTGTTGCGTGCGTGCATGTGTACGTGTGAGTGTTGCATGCATGCTTGAGTGCGTGTGTTCATGCAAGTGTTGCGTGCGTGCATGTGTACGTGTGAGTATTGCATGAATGCATGCATGCGGGCGTTGCGTGCGTGTTTGTCCGCATGTGTGATGTGTGTGTATTCACCACAGTAGCTCCTGTGTATTAAAAGGCCGGCTCAGCATATCATCACTAGGCAACCTTGTCCGCTGTGGTTATCGTGCGCGGGCTACCAACCTGAGGTCTCGACTTTGAATCCCCACCAAGCACTAATTTATTACCATTTGTTTCTTTCTTATACCCACTGATAGGTGGGCCCTACGTTAGGGAGATAATGTGCGCTTCTGATGCAACACTAGTTGCGCCACATGGACTGTTTGACTGGTCAATTGATCTTGTCATCAACAAAATACGTAGCTGTACGGTGAGCCAGTGATTGTATAATCACCAGAAAATGTATATGCTGACCGTATCGTGCTTTCGTTTCAAATACAATGACCGTCAGTGTCACCATCAAAATACGGAGTTGTACGGTGAGCTAGTGACCATATAATCACCAAAAATGTATATGTTGACCGTAATGAGCGCATTCTAAATCCAGAGACCGTATTGCGCTTTCACTTGAAATACAATGACCATCACGCGTGAATGTGTATGGGGCATACTTTTAGAGGGCCGAGAGATAGTTTGTGTGCGTACGTGAAAAGGGCGTAGAGAGAGGGGGTGTGCGATGGAGAGAGTGAGAGAGAGAGATAGATGCCCTTCATTCTCTTTATTGTGACTAATTTTATATAGGATAAAAATGTAAACATTCACAATACGGAACAAATATCATTAGATGCACCATGCAATTAACTTTCATATATAACTTTGTAATATTGTATATGTAGATTTTCTTAAATATTTGTTTTGTCACAATCTGTGTAGTTTCAATTCAAAACAAATCTTGTATGCAGAGTAAAAGTGAACGGATGCCTTTTTTAGATCATTGGGAGCACATGATAATGAGATGTAACATGCGTGAATGTGTAGTTGACGTATTTTGGAGGGCCTGGAAAGGGTATGTGTACGTATTCGAGAGAGGCGTGGTTACAAGGGGGGTGCGATGGGAGAAAGGGAAAGCACGAGAGATGAGAGAGAGGGGGAGAGAGAGAGAGAGGCAAATAGGATGTCTCAACGAGAGATGGTGAGTTTGTGTATGTAGAGGAGAAGGGGAGAGAGGCATGAGCAGAAATAGTGTGTGTTGGTATGTGTGGGTGTGAGAATATAGTGAGACCTATGGGGGTAGAGAGTGTGCGAGGTGTGGTGGTGGCACATCATTTTTTGGTCTGGTGGGTCGAGGTGAGGACCCCTGGGTCGGTTCCGTCCTGCGCCACATAGGTCGGCCCGAGACGCGTTATACGAAGACCGACTTGACGTACAAGACGAAGATACCAGTGCCGTGGAAGACTCTATCTCCACTGATGAAGCGGACTACGATTTGTAACCCTAGGCCCCGGGTCTGTTATATAGGCCGGGGGCCTAGTTCGTCGATAGTATATATATACACAATCCCTTGGTATTGACATGTACTTTGTACACACCCCAATCAAAGTATACACGACCAGGAGTAGGGTATTTCCTCGATCGCAAGGGCCCCGACTTGGGAAAATCTTTGCCTCTTATCACCATCCACTTTAACCGTCAGGGATATCCTACCGAATGATCTGATGGAATCATATCTGTCAACTAGTAAGAGTGGTGGATACAATGCGTGCGAGAGAGGACTAAAGAGAGTGTGCATGCGGGAGACACGAGGCAGAGATATGTACAGAGGGGGCGCGGCGGAGACCATGCGTGCACATGCATGTGAGAGAAATAGTGTTTGTGACTGAGATTAGTGAAAAGAGTCGTGGATAGTAGTAAGAAAGAGAGGGAGATATATAGAGTGTGTGTGTGTGTGTGTGACACTTTCGGGAGAGAGGGTGGGCATTTGTGAGAGAGAAAGGCCGATGGATATATAGTGTGTGTGCGTGTATGCATGGGAGAGAAAGATAGCGCACGTGTGAGGAGGGGTCAAGGGAGAGTGCATCTATGCGTAAAGGACTGTTCTACCCATTAAATTAAAATATAAATTGTATTTAAAAAATTGGATGAGATCATGACATTTGCAATTCACGTATGAACAAACATTGGTCTAGCAAACATCCATACACTATCGAATTCGAGCATGTGTATGGTATTATTTCACATTATTGATCCATAGTCAGTAGTTTGAAATCCAGACAATGCATGGCTCTTGCAATTCATATATAAATGTGAGTACGCTCTGCGGTCAGTGTCAAGCACATTATACATAAGAAACATACATGGTATATATTCCGAAATGCTAGCAACGAACTAGAATACATTTTGAATTCAACATAAAAGTGGTTTCAAATATTCGAATTCATAGGAAGTGCATTCAACTATTTGAATTCGATATAATGAATTTTGTAAATCACATCTAAAAGGGGCATCAATCTTTGTTGATAATACATAGTCGTGTACAAAATACATTCAAGTTTACCTCCTCCATTCCAAAATAATCGTAGTTATAGGATTTTCAAGAGTCAATTTCAAAAGAATCGCATAATTTAATGAGATTTTTAAACATACAAGGTCAAATATAATGAGGTCTAATTAGGAAAGTTCAACTGAAGAGTACTGTAAATGAGAATGCTTCTGGTTCAAAATTTTGAACGAAGCGCCAAAAGATCCTCTCCTCGCCAGAAACCGCGCGAGACCAATGTTTGGTAGAAGGAAATTACCGTCCTAACTCTGACCCGTGAAGCCTATCGGCCCGACGTCCACAAGTCTAAACCGGGGTAGGTTTGTAACTTCACCGAGACGCCACACAACCGCCTCCGAAAAACATTCATATACCGCGGGTGCCTAAACGCCGATGCGCTCGACCGAAATCACTCCCGCCCACTATTTTGGATACGTGAGATTACCGTCCTACCCCCGACCCGCAACATGTCCGAAATTTTAGATGGGGGAAAAGTTTGTAACTTTCCCCAAATTTCAAACAAGCGCGTCCCGGAAACATGGTTCCCCCTTAGCTTCCCCCCTCCCACGTCCGATTCCCCATTCATACTCCGTGGGCGCCAAAACTCCCTCTCCACCAGCCGCGAAACCCCAGCCTCCTCCGTCCGCCACCCCATCGCATCGATCCACCGCCGCCCTCCTCTATCATGCCGGAGCCGATACCCCGACGTCGTCGTCCACCGCAACCTCAACCACAGCGCCCTCCATGACTTAGCAGTTGAAGCCGAGGCAGAGCTGCCTCCACGACACGGACGTGCACCGTACCCAAGCCACTTCAACCCCTCCGTCCTGCGCCTCACCGCTGCCGCTCCAACGTCGCAACCATCCACCGCACCGGAGCTGTTCCCGCTACGCCGTCGTTCGCCACCTCGGATCTGCTTCCCGCCGCCGACAGAAGGCCACCGCACCACACTCAACTACTTGGCCATGGGTTCATCCAAGGCTCCACCGTCCACCACAACATCTTGTTTCCAGCGAACCACAAGAAGATCTTCGAAAAAATAGAAGGAGGACACAGCATCGCCAGCCGATATTGGTACTCCTCTTCCCTTATTCTTGCAAATCTCTCGCACGGTATTCATCCCACGAAGGAAACTAGTTGACCGCTTCTTACTGCACATTCTTCCTGATACTAGATGTTCCAACTAACTCGCGATGCACAAGGTTTCCCCCCATTTACTATTTCACTTTAGCTAGACGTCCGTCGCCTGCCTGAATTTCAATTCAGTGTCAGTTGATTCCCAATTAAAGGAAGCACCACCCACGGAGGCGCGCGGAGCACCTAGTCCACCTGTTCACCGGGGAAGCATCGCCTCGGTGTCTATCTTAGAGGTGTGTGTGGCGCAGTAGCTGCTGGCGCCCGATCTGGAGGTTCGCCGGGATTAAAGGGATGGCTGGGGGGTGCTGCCAAGCACGGAGGTGGGGTGAGGTCGAGGGGAGGCCGTGGCAGCGGAGGCAGGGGTCTGGGGCGATGGTCGGTGGCGGTTCGAGGAAGATCGTCAACAGTGGCTGGCGGGAGGTAGATGAAGGCCATCTACCCGTTCCTTGTAGATCGGACGGTGCAGAAAAAATCGGCTGACCTATTTGTTTTCAGTCGATTGTTATTTTCAGAGGACCACATGTGGTGGTTTGCTGGAGGATTACCTGCACTTCCCAGCAATCCCTGTGCTCATATTTCAAAAGCCTAGAATCTAATTTTGTGTGCCATGCATGTTGTAGAGCTATCATATGTCTGTCGTCATTTATTTTTGACCCACCTGCTATCTGATATTTTTACACTGTACTACTTGTGCACAAAGCCACAAACTACACCCATACTCTCTCACTATTGTTTTATTACGCATGGGTATTTCAGAATCTCAAGCACAGTATTCTAAAAAGAAAACAGAGCAGTCGCTCCAATCTGCATCGAGGATTGGAAAGACGCGGTTTGATGCTCTAATGAAGAGTGTAGTGTCATTCGATGAAGACTGTCAACGTAGCTCTGTAGTTGATGACTCCATTCGCCATACACCAGCATCGCAGGTGCTTGCTTTAACTTCGGTGTCATATGTGGTTGCATGTTGCATATGGTGTCTACCTTGTATTGCTTCTAAATTGGTTAAATTGCATCTGCTTAGCCATATACTGTGAATATGACATGCCTTCCTATTTTTGGTACATACTGCATCTGTCTATTAACCATGTTCTTAGATCAAACTAATGTTCTTGTGTATCCCTCATCAATCACTTATGATGAGACAGGCACACCCATGGGTTAGTGTGAGACGCGCTACTCTTTTAAAGAGTGTAGTGTCATCCTCCCCACATGATTCTCAACAAATAGCAAGGCTAGATGAAGATACTCAATGTAGCTCTGTAGTTGGTGACCGCATTTCCCCTACACCACCATCGCAGGTGCTTGCTCTAACTTGGCAGTGTGACATGTGGTTGCATGTTGCATATGGTGTCTAGCTTGTAATTCTTCTAATTTGGTTAAATTGCATCTGCTTAGTTTACACATTATAGCTATGAATATGACATGCCTTCCGATTTTTGGTACATAGTGCATCTGTCTATTAACCACTTTCTTACATCAAACTAATGTTCTTGTGTATCCCTCATCAATCACTTATGATGGGACAGTCACACCCATGGGTTAGTGTGAGACACGCTACTCTTTTAAAGAGTGCAGTTTCATGCTCTCGACATGATTCTCAAGAAACAGGAAGGCAAGATGAAGATAGTCAACGTAGCTCTGTAGTTGATGACCACATTTCCCCTACACCAGCATCGCAGGTGCTTGCTGTAACTTGGCAGTGTGATATGTGGTTGCATATTAAGTATGGTGTCTAGCTTGTATTGCTTCTAATTAGGGTAAATTGCATCTGCTTAGTTTACACATTATACCTGTGAATATGACATGCCTTCCTGTTTTTGGTCATACTACATCTATCTATTAACCATGTTCTTACATGAAACTACTATTCTTGTGTATCCCGCATCAATCACCTACGATGAGACACCTTTATTCGTTGCATATTGCATATGATTTCTAGCATGTAGCTATGTATTGCTTCTAATTTGTTGAAATACCCTTATTAGCCCGCCCTTTTAATTTGGCAGAGTGATATTGGTTGCATCTTTCATATGGTGTCTAGCTTGCATTGCTTCTAATTAGTTGAAATGCCTTCTGCTTAGTTCACACATCATAGGTGTGAATATGCAATGCTGTCCTTTTTTCGTACATATTCCATCCTCCTATCTTGCGGTTGCCTCACATCAAAGTAGTGTTCATCAGTATCATGCATCAATGAGTTCTGAAAAGCAATTTTTATTCCTTTTTCTTGTGGGTTTGACTTTACAAGGCAAAATCAAAAAAGAGGAAGGAAGGGGATGATGATGGTCCTCTGCAGCAATGTAAACGGACCATCTCTACACATTCTCCTTGTACTTCTAGTGCATTACAAGTTCCAAGTCTCATCTCCCCTACTCCACCATCACAGGTGCTTGCTCTAACTTGGTAGTGTGATATCTGGTTGCATGTTGCATATGGTGTCTAGCTTGTATTGCTTCTAATTAGGGTAAAATGCATCTGCTTAGCTTACACATTATACATGTGAATATGACACGCCTTCGTGTTTCTGGTACATACTATATCTGTCTCACACCATGTTCTTACATCAAAGTACTGCTGTTGTGTATCCTGCATCAATCACTTACGATGAGACATCTTTAACTTGGTAGCATGATATTGGTTGCATCTTGCATTGATTTCTAGCTTGTACTGCTTCTAATTTTTTGAAATTCCACTTATGACGAGACACTTTTAACATGGCAGAGTGATATTGGTTGCATCTCTCATATGGTGTCTAGCTTGCATTGCTTCTAATTAGTTCAAATGCCTTCTGCTTAGTTCACACATCATAGGTGTGAATATGCAATGCTGTCCTTTTTCGTACATATTCCATCCTCCTATCTTGCGGTTGCCTCACATCAAAGTAGTGTTCATCAGTATCATGCATCAATGAGTTCTGAAAAGCAATTTTTATTCCTTTTTCTTGTGGGTTTGACTTTACAAGGCAAAATCAAAAAAGAGGAAGGAAGGGGATGATGGTGGTCCTCTGCAGGAACGTAAACGGACCATCTCTACACATTCTCCTTGTACTTCTAGTGCATTACAAGTTCCAAGTCTCATCTCCCCTACTCCACCATCCCAGGTGCTTGCTCTAACTTGGCAGTGTGATATCTGGTTGCATGTTGCATATGGTGTCTAGCTTGTATTGCTTCTAATTAGGGTAAAATGCATCTGCTTAGCTTACACATTATACATGTGAGTATGACATGCCTTCCTGTTTCTGGTACATACTATATCTGTCTATCACACCATGTTCTTACATCAAAGTACTGCTGTTGTGTATGCTGCATCAATCACTTACGATGAGACACCTTTAACTTGGCAGTGTGATATTGGTTGCATCTTGCATTGATTTCTAGCTTGTACTGCTTCTAATTTTTCGAAATTCCACTTATGACGAGACACTTTAAACTTGGCAGAGTGATATTGGTTGCATCTTTCATATGGTGTCTAGCTTGCATTGCTTCTAATTTCTTGAAAATGCTTCTACTTAGTTGACATATCATAGGTGTGAATATGTCATGCGGTCCTATTTTCGTACATATTCCATCCCCGTATCATGTGTTTGCCTTACATCAAAGTATTGTTCATCAGTCATTCATGAATGAATGAGTTCTGAAGAGCGAATTTTATTCCTTTTTCTTGTCGGTTTGACTTCACAATGCAAAATCAATACAACGGAAGGAAACAGAGGGTCTCTATAGATACTACTCAGCCATCCTCCCAACAAGATTTGCAAGACAACGCTGGGCTAGACAGTCAACGTAGTTGTGTAGATGATGAACACATCTCCCCTACTCCACCATCACAGGTGCTTGCTCTAACTTGGCACTGTTATATGTGGTTGCATGTTGCGTATGATGCTAGTTTGTATTGCTTCTAATTTTGTTGATTTGCATCTGCTTAGTTTACACATTATACTTGTGAATATGACACGTGTTCCTGTTTCTAGAACATACTAAATCCGTTTATCACACCATTTTCTTACATCAAAGTACTGTTGTGTATGCTGCAACAATCACTTACCATAAGACACATTTAAGCTGGTAGTGTGATATACATTGCATCTTGCATTGTCTTCTAGCTTGTACTGCTTCTAATTTGTTGAAATGGCACTTATGACGAGACACTTTTAAGAATGATATTGGTTGCATGTTCATATGGTGCCTAGCTTTCATTTCTTCTAATTTGTTGAAATGTCTTCTGCTTAGTGTTTTTCATACATATTCCATCCTCCTATCATAGGTGTGAATATGCAATGTTGTCCTTTTTTCGTACATACTCCGTCCTCCTATCATGCGCTTGCCTTACATCAAAGTAGTCTTCGTTTGTATCATGCATCAATGAGTTATGCAGAGCCAATTTTATTCCTTTTCTTCTGGTTTTGACTTCAGAAGGCAATATCAAAAAAGAGGAAGGAAAAGAGTAAGTTAGGGGATGTTGGTGGTCCTCCGGACCAACGCAAACGGAGGCTCTCTAGATTTGCCACTGCTACTGCTACTGTAGTTGAAGTTCCAAGTCTATATGATGACTCCATCTCCCCTACTCCACCATCGCAGGTGCTTGCTCTAACTTGACAGTGTGATAATTGGTTGCATGTTGCATATGGTGTATAGCTTGTATTTCTTCTAATTTGATTAAATTGCACCTGCTGAGTTTATATGTTATACATGTGAATATGACATGCCTTTCTGTATCTAGAATACACTGCATCTGTCTATCACACCATGTTCTTACATCAAAGTACTGCTATTGTGTATCCTGCATCAATCACTTATGATGAGACACGTTTAACTTGGCAGTGTGATTTTGGTTGCATCTTGCATTGATTTCTAGCTTGTACTGCTTCTAATTTTTCGAAATTCCACTTATGACGAGACATTTTTAACTTGGCAGAGTGATATTGGTTGCATCTTTCATATGGTGTCTAGCTTGCATTGCTTCTAATTTCTTGAAAATCCTTTTGCTTAGTTGACACATCATAGGTATGAATATGTCATGCCATCCTATTTTTCGTACATATTCCATCCTCCTCATACGGTTGTCTTACATCAAAGTATTGCTCGTCTGTATCATGCATCAATGAGTTCTGAAGAGCGAATTTTATTCTTTTGAACTGTGGGTACGGCTTGACATGGCAAAGTCAAAAAAGAGCAAGGAAAAGAGTATGGTAGGGGATGCTGTTAGTTGTCGGGTGCAACGGAAAAGGAGTTTCCCTGGAGATTCTGCTGGTACTTATAGTATAGAAGAAGGTCAAAGTCCACCGGCTAAATCTACAAACACAGTATCCCCTGCCCCACCAGCTGCAGCACCTCCTTCCACAGTACCGACATCTCAACGAGTTACTCGTTAGAATGCTCTGCAAGTGGCTTGTTCCCAAGCTGCCTTCCCACCTAACACTACTTCTGGAGCACTGCTGACACTACAGGACTTGGCAAGATCAGATGATCCTCATGAGCATGAACACCAAGACGGTACGTGACTGAGTCAAGTTGCAGTTGCTTGCTCCTTTATATGTACTCTCACAGTTTGATGTGCACTAACAATTTCCATATTCGTTGTTGAACTAGCACCTCGGCGCAAGAGGAAACAGACATCAGGGATAATGCTTGACAGGTTAACAAAATCTAAAGGAGGAAGAATGGAGATCCATTTTGAGGCAGGTTTAAAAAGGCCACGTGATGCTACAGAGTCAGCCAAGTTAGTATCAGAGGCAGCCACTACTGTTAGGTGTCATGCATGTATCCTGCCAACGTGGATCCAGTACAGGAATGACAAAGACAAAACCCAGTTTAACACCTTCCTTGACCATTTATCCATAAGTAATGTTATTCATCGCAATTTGTAATATTGTCTTGCTCTGTCCCATACTTTCTAGGTTGCTCCTAATGAGACTCCCATTCTTTTTTCAACAGATGAGGTTCAAGTTGGATCCGAAAGATGATGCAACCAAACAAGCATGCACTCATGTTTTTCAGTCTGCTCTGCGACAGTATCGGTATCACCTTAGAAAAACTCACTTTGAAGGCAAGGCTAACAATGAAATCGCCCAAACATCTCAAGTAGAATATATTACGGACGAAGACTGGACAGCCCTTGTTAAACACTGGTCTGATCTGAAGTATCAGGTAGGGTATATGTATGTGATTAGATCACATATTGAACTCGTATTTACGTATGTGCCTTACAAGTCTATCTTCTTCTAGGCTAACTGTTTGAAGAACAAAACCAACCGTTCTAAAGTGAAATTCCAACAGACAACAGGATCTCGTAGCTATATTGCACACTGTGAGGCTCTTGTAAATAGCTGCTATTTCCTCCTTTTTGTTGTGCCATATTATCGTATCTGTATTGACTTGTTCCAAATACAGAGGAAAGCCCATGCAGACCAAAAAGAACCTGAACCGAATGCACTGCAAATCTTCAAGGATTGTCACTCCAGCAAGATGAAGGGCATGACTACACCAGTCCAAACCGCTGTTGTAAGTCCTTACTCCTCATGCCTTTGAACTGCTTGTTACTGTGACGTGTTCATTTAACTACTTGGTTTGCAGCCAATGTCAGTTACTCTGTTCACTTTTATACACAGTTGTCTTAACATATCACTTCACCTTACACGGTTTAAAAGAAAGGAAGGATATTCTTTTGGTCTTGATCTGTAATCTAGTTGTGATGTTCACGTGTCCACACAATGATACAATAGCCTATTTGTTTGATATTTGTTTGCCCGCGATATGAATGATGTCATACTATCTTCATCGTATTTTAAACCATGTCTCTTTATCCTTAGATAGATGTCAATAAATGTGAGGAAATAGACAATACATTAGGCATGCTACATGGACATATGTTCCGAACGTGATTTTATTATGTACTTACCACTAAAATACATGCTAAAGTATTACAGTGGTTCACCAAAATAAGTTATGTATGTCTCATTAGTAACTTCTTATCGGATAAACTAATCTACAAAATTCAAACTTTCAGCAAGCTATGGAACAAATGATTGAACAGGCACAACCTCCTGAAGGTGGCGAGGCTACCATAGGCACAATGTCACCTCTTGCTGCAGTGCGTCAGTATCTCTCGAATAACAGTGCAAAAAGCACCTTCCTAAGTAATTCTGGGTTGGTTGTTAAGGTAACCTCGTCTAAACCGCCTACTGAACAAAATCCTCCGGCTAGACAGAGTGATATATCTGTGCTCCAGACACAAGTCCAATCCCTAATGGTGGTCGTTTCTGAAACAAGAATAGTGGTTGACAAATGTCATCAAGATATGAATGGTTTTGAAACCAGACTATCGGACAATTGCTTCCTTGTTCAAGAGGAATGGCGCAAAAAAGGGGAAGGTCATGCTGCTCCATCAGATTCTATAGCCTGAAACATTACCACTCTGCTGAAATGATCTCTGCTTCTATACATCTCATGGTGCATTTATCTGCAATGACTGTAAACTTTTATGCCAACATGCCTTTTGTTATATGGCTGTAATTTATTTTGTTGCGATACAACATTTATCCTACTGCCAAAGGCCATAGAAATTAGCAAGCTATTTTTGTATAGTGTAGGTTTATTCTTAGTAATGTATTTGGCATCATTGGTCTCCTTTAGGCCGAAAGCATCGTAGGAGCCCAAAGGGCCAATATTCGTCCGACTCACAACTAGAATGGAGCTAAAAACGATTACAGGCCGTATTCGGTATTTAGCCCATAGAAAATAATTGGGCCGAAATTAGCGTAAGCTCTTCTTATTTCTGATCGTTCAATTGGTAGGCCCGTGACCACAGTGGGCCATTAACAAGCCTACACATAATATGGGCCCATTGTATTAACGGGCCGTTAACATGTCTAAATATCATGCGGGCCTTATTTGGTCCATAAATGACACGGGCCATTAACAGGCCGAATCGCCGATTGGGCCTTCATTGGGCCAGTATATATCTAGGGCTTGTAGCAGGCCGAAAGATGATTGGGCCTAAAATGTGCCAAATAGCCCACTGGTCATTAGCAGGCCGAAATTTAGCTCAGCCCAAGGTGGCCCATTTACATGGCGGATCATTAACAGGCCGAAAGTCAGCATGGGCCGTAATTGTACCGACCTACTACACGGGCCTTTAACAGGCCGAAAGTGCTGGCGGGCTGGATGTGTGTCATTGAGGATATGGGCCATTAATAGGCCCAAAGTGACGTCGGGCTACATATGGCCCATGGGTTGCGTCAGCCGTTAACAGGCCAAAAGTCAGACCGGGCTGAAAATGGCCCAGTTCCATCACGGTTAGTTTACGGGCGGAAAGTTTCATAGGGCCACATATGGGCCCAAATGTAGCAGGACCTTAAACAGGCCGGAAACACACCGGGCCATAATTGGGCCCAAATACAAAGCGGACTGTTAACGGGCCGGAAGTGACCATGGGCCGCAATGATGAGAAATCTACAATGGGCCGGTGACGGGCCGATTTGACACTATTCAAACAGGCCTTACCTGCAAATGGGTCGTGTGCAACCAGGCCGTTAATGGGCCAGCCCGCTAACTTTGACTGGGCCAGCCCTTTTAACCTAAATGGGCCACTGTTGGGCTTTGCCACGTGTCACTATTCCATAGGCGCATATCGTCCAGTGGATGGTTGACATCTATCGCGACATCGAGCTGACACGTGGATCTGTTGGTGAATGAGAATTTTACACGTGGAAAATCGCCATTGGTTAGGGCTGTTAACGGGTTATCGGATCCAAACCGAAACCCGATAGCTTAACGGCGACCCGTTACGGTCGATGCCACGTGTCGGTCACCCTTGACGAAAACACTTCTATGGCACGACGTTTATCGTCATGGAAGTGGACACTTCCGTGATGATAATTTCAGTATTGTCATGGAACACTTCTACGACAGCACAGGTATGACTATTTTGATTCTGTCATAAATTTGTCACGGATGTACATGCATGACAGAAAATGTGACCTACTGTGACAAAGACGTATCATCATGGAAGTTTTTTTTGTAGTGTTTTGTATGGTTTTGGTGCACTTTTATATGATTTTTATGGACTAGCCTATTGACCTAGTGCCCAGTGCCAGTTTCTGTTTTTTTTGGCTAATTTTTGTTTCGCAGAAAAACTATACCAAACGAAGTCCAAATGCCACGAAATTTTACGGTGATTTTTTATGGAATATAAGAGACCCAGGAAGCTTCGGAGGGGACCCAAAAGGTGTCCAGGGGAGCCATGAGCTCACCTGACGCGCCCCCTAGGGTGCGCCGTCTGAGCTCGTGGGTCCCACGGACACCCCCGTGACGTAATTCCAATGCTAAAAAATTATATAAATCCAGAAACCCCCAGAAAGAAACCAAGAACTCCCACGCCGCCGCCGCTGCAAGTCTCGGTTCTGAAGCGATCTCATCCGGAGCCCTGTTCCGGCACCCTCACTAGTGGAAAAACGGCTAGCCACAACTTACGTTGGTGGCGCACCATTTTCCATCAACGCCAGCACTATTTTTCTCAAATAGTGCTGGCGTCAGCTAAATCGGTACGCCAGCTATATATGGGTAGTGCTCGCGTGGCTATTTTGCCCGACGTCAATACTATGTGGGCCCTGCTGTGCTGACCAGTTGGAATATACTGCTGGCGTAGGCTTCGTATACACGCCATAGATAATGTTTCTAGCTAGTGCTGTCGTGCCCTACTGTGGAATGCCAGCACTAAGTTTTGCCTATATATAGATGTGTTGGCAGCCCTTGTTTATCAAATACATTCACTTCCATTCTCCACAAAATTCTAATCCCTCTTAGCTAGCTGCTTTTGTGACAATGGACCCACCGGAGCTTGTTGAATCGGCAGGAGCCCCGCGTGCGAGCCCACGTCGGCGGGGCGTGTCGAAAGTTTGGGACAACGCCGCCTTGGCCGAGCTCTCCTTTGGCCCCATTGGCTACGGCATGAGCTCGCCACGGCTAATGTAGCCGGCCCTGTCCGGCGAATCATCCCGCTGCAGCGCGACGTCCATTCGATCCGGCAACTACGCCACCGCCAAAGTTGCCGGGAATCGAGCGAGGACACCTGTGCTGCTTTGCGGTTGTCGACGCCTTGCCGATAAGCATATGTCGCACACAGAATGGAATCCAGAGCGAGAGTTCTACATCTGCGCTAGCCGTGGAAAAATATAATATGACAGAAAATACCTCTCGATCTATTTCTGCTAATTTGCACAATTCAACTCTATCGTCTAGTGTCGCTCACATGACTATGTTTATGTATTTTGTGATCCACAGACACCAGGGACAAAATATTGCTACACATGGATATGGGTTGATCTCGTGCAGAAGTACGTAAGCGAGTTGCTCGAGTACACCATTGGACCACTAAGACAACAGATACATGAGATGCAGCTCAAGAATGATGTGATGCGCGGCCAAATCCAAAAATTCAAGATGCTTCGATATGCGCTTTTAGTTGGTGTTATGCTTGGCCTCGTTCTCCCGGTTGGATCGGTGGTAGCATTTTTTTCTCGTGGGACTCATTACACCGATGATGTTTTTAGTCTAGATCAAGTAGTAGAATTTATATATATTTGTTGTTGTTTTCATCCTTCAACTATTATGTATCTAGGCCAGATTAATGAGATCGATGTTTGTTCTAATTATTGGTCTTGAACTATATTTTAGTATGTACATATATTCACACAAAATAATAAAATATAATATAAAATTAATAGAATAATAACACAATAAAATAATAAAATAAACATCTATATGAATATAAAAACAATGTCTAACAAATAAAAGTAAAATTAAAGACAATAGCAATGGCGTTGGCCACATAGGCCAACGCCAGCAATTACAACGCCGACCCCGGATCAACTAATTAATTAACCACCCACCCACCGCATCCCCATTCCCTAACCACTCCAAATCCACACCCCGCGCCTCCGCCGCCATAGCCGACAGCGCCCCCGGCCGCCGTCAAATACCCGCCGCCGTCGCCGTCTCCGTCTTCTCCGCCACCGTCTCCGCCTACGCCCCCGCCCCCTCACCGTCTTCTCCGCCGCCATCCCCGTCGTCTCCACCCCGCTGCCCCCATCGTCTCCACACCGCCGCCCCCGTCGCCTCCACCCCGCAACGCCCCCTCGCCGTCTCTGCCGTCACCAGTGAGTTGTAGTGTAATATTTTAGTGTACTGTAAGATTTTAGTGTAGTGTAGTTGTAGTGTAGAAGTTTTTGTGTAAGAGTAGTGTACAATTTGTAGTATAAGATTTTATTGTAGTGTAAGATTTTAGTGTAGTTGTAGTTGTAGTGTAGAAGTTTTTGTGTAAGAGTAGTGTACAATTTTTAGTATAAGATTTTAGTGTAGTGTAGAATTTTAGTACTCCCCTTTCCCGGAATGTTAGGCGTATTAGTTTTCTGCACGAGAATTAGCGCAGGCGATCGATGGTTAATTCACCCGTCGAAGCTATCGTAAGTTGGAGATGGCAAGGCCACCACGTTCTCGTCTGACTAGGTCGTGTGGTTGACCGATCGAATCTCCACAAAAATTGCCTCGCACGCACCGTTCGTTCCAGCCCTAGGCGTCCTCTGAACACCGTCGTCGACTCAGCCGTGGTCGTCGCAAGTCCGAGCCATCGCAGGTGGAAGCAGTCATGGTGGCCGTCTCGGTTTTGAGCGCCCTGCAGTACTTTGAGGTCGTACTCTTCGTCCTCGGACATGAAGGCTTCGTCGACCTCACAGCGGGAGATGTAACCTCGGTGAGGTGATTTTCCGATTCATTGCTGGCCATGGTCGAGTCCTCTATGGGGTGGAGTAACGTGGGGAGAGCGCAGCGAAGTGGGCGGTTTTCACGTTCAGACAATTGCATGGGAAGAGGGAGGCGAGGGCTGTGGGCATTGTTTAACCGCAAAGTGAGACCAATTCACGATTAGCAATGGATCGCTAACTGTACGAGGATAAGGTAGGCTCAGAGCTTCAGCGCCTAAGATTTTGGGATTTCCTGGAAAAACTAATACGCCTAACATTCTGGGAAGGAGGGAGTATATGATTCTAGTGTAGTGTAGAATTTTTGTATATGATTTTAGTGTAGTTTTATTGTACTTCTACGTAGTGTACTTGTAGTGAAAAAATTAGTGTAGTCATTATAGAGTATGATTTTAATGTAGTTTTTATTGTAGTTCTATGTAGTGTACGTTTAATTACATTGTAGATTGTAGGTTTTGCAGGTACTCGTCAATATGCCCAATTTTTACTAACTTGTTAGTTATATATATATATATATATATATATATATATATATATATACACCGTCACAGATGTCTCCGAAGTTTCGTGGTGTGCGACCGAAGGGGAATAAGTACTATGCCACCATTAGAAAGGACAATGTCATCCACGAGCTTGGCCACTAGGACACCCCGGAGTTAGCGGCTATTGGAAATATGCCCTACAGACAATAATAAATTGGTTATTATCATATTTCCCATTCATGATAACTGTTTATTATTCATTCTAGAATTGTATTGACCGAAAACTTAAATACATGTGTGAATACATAAACTATATTGTGTCCCTAGTAAGCCTCTACTAGACTAGCTCGTTGATCAAAGATGGTTATGGTTTCCTGACCATAGACATGAGTTGTCATTTGATAACGGGATCACATCATTAGGAGAATGATGTGATGGACAAGACCCAACTGTAAGCTTAGCATCAGATCGTTTAGTTTATTTGCTACAGCTTTCTTCATGTCAAGTATCAGTTCCTTAAACCATGAGATCGTGCCACTCCCGGATACCGAAGGAATACTTTTTGTGCTATCAAACATCACTTCGTAACTGGGTGATCATAAAGGTGCTCTACAGGTATCTCTGATACGTCTCCAATGTATCTAGAATTTATGAAGTATTCATGCCATGTTTATTATAGTTTTCTATGATTTTGGTGCACTTTTATATGGCTTTTATATGATTTTTATGGACTAATATATTGACCTAGTGCCCAGTGATAGTTGTTGTTTTCTGCTTGTTTTTGGTTTTCCAGAAAATCCATATCAAATGAAGTCCAAATGCAGCGAAACTTTTTGACGATTTTTTTTGGAAGGAAACGGACCCAGGAAGCTTCGGGGAAGCAGCAGAAGAGCCACAGGGGGCCCACGAGCCACCTGGGCGCGCCTCCCCCCCCCCCCAGGCATGCCCTGGTGCCTCGTGGGCCCCCTCTGGCACCTCTTTGCGTGATTCCAACGCTGAAAAATCATATATATTCAGAAACCCCCGAAAGTTAACCTAGATGAGTTTTTACGCCGCCGCAAGCCTCTGTACCTCCACGATCTCATCTACAGCCCTTTTCTGGCACCCTGCTGGAGGGGGGAATCATCACCGGAGGCCATCTTAATCATCCCGGCGGTCTCCATGACGAGGAGGGAGTAGTTCACCCTCGGGGCTGAGGGTTTGTACCAGTAGCTATGTGTTTTATCTCTCTCTCTCTCGTGTTCTTGATTTGGCACGATCTTGATGTATCACGAGCTTTGTTAATATAGTTGGATCATATGGTGTTTCTTCCCTCTCTATCCTTGTTGTGATGAATCGAATCTTTTCCCTTTGAGGTTTCGTTATTTTCGGATTGAATATTTCAGATTTGAGAACACTTGATGTATGTCTTGCATATGAATACCCATGGTGACAATGGGGTATTATATTGATTCACTTGATGTATGTTTTGGTACTCAAGTCGCGGATTCCCGAGGTGACATTGGGGTAATCTATGCATAGGGGTTGATGCACATTTTCATTATCTTTTGTCTGATAGAAACTTTGGGGTGCTCCTTGAAGATCTTTGTGTGGATTGAATATTATGATTATGAAGTAGTTTGATGCATATCATATAATCAACTCACGGATACTTGTGGTGACATTGCAGTATCTAGGTGACATTAGAGTTGGTTGATGTGTATCATATGGTGTTATTTTAGTACGAACTCTAGGGTTGTTTGTGACAATTATAGGAATGGCTCAATAGATCGATCGGAAAGGATAACTTTGAGTTGGTTTCGTACCCTACAAACAATTTCTATCTTATGTTCTCAACTAATAGGAACTTGGGAGTGATTCTTTATCGCACGTTGAGGGATGATTATATGATCCAATTATGTTAACATTGTTGAGAGATTGCACTAGTGAAAGTATGAACCCTAGGCCTTGTTTTCAAGCATTGCAATACCATTTGTGCTCACTTTTGTTACTAGTTACCTTGCTGTTTTTATATTTTTCAGATTACAAAAACCTATATCTATTATCCATACTACACTTGTATCACCATCTCTTCGCCGAACTAGTGCACCTATACAATTTGCCATTGTATTGGGTGTGTTGGGGACACAAGAGACTCTTTGTTATTTGGTTGCAGGGTTGTTTGAGAGATACCATCTTCATCCTACGCCTCCCATGGATTGATAAACCTTAGGTCATCCACTTGAGGGAAAATTGCTACTGTCCTACAAAACTCTGCGCTTGGAGGCCCAACACGAGTCTACAAGAATAAGTTGTGTAGTAGACATCAAGCTCTTTTCTGGCGCCGTTGCCGGGGAGGTGAGTGCTTGAAGGTATATCTTTAGATCTTGCAATTGAATCTTTTAGTTTCTTGTTTTATCACTAGTTTGGTTTTATAAAAGAAAACTACAAAAAAATGGAATTGAGGTTGCCTCATATTATTCGTCTTTATAATGTTTTTCTTGAAAACGATGGAGCGGAAAATTGTGCTCAATTGATAGAAGAAGAATTCAATAAAATGTTTGGCATAAAATCTTTGAATGATGAACATGATTGCAATGTTGTTAGTATGAATTCTGTGAATATCCAAAATACTAAAGATGATTGCACTAGTCATGACAAAAATGTTTCTTATGAGCATGTCAATTTTTGTGGAGTGCATAAAGTTTGTGAAGACATGCCTTATAGGGATGATAGATTTTGTAAGAATCATAAACATGATAGAACCAATTTTTTGCTCAAAGTGATAGATGAATTTGCTACAAAATTATGCTCTCTTCATCCCATTACTTGTGAACTTTGCAATAAAGTTGGTCACCTTAATTTTCAATGCATACTTTTTCATGATCGAATCATGGCTAAATATTGTAATGACTTGACCGCCCTTGAACTCTATAATGAGCTTTATCTATTTTTGGGGTGTGAGGAATTGTCACATAAAAATAGTTGGTTTGAAGTATTCATTCTCACGGATGACATTGAAACTAATCTAAAGGAAATCTATATGTTTTGTATGGTAAATTGCAATGAGAATTCTTATATTGCCAACTATAGAAAGACGGGAAAACCAATAGAATATAAAAGGAACATTAATGAAAGGGTAAAGATTTCCACTTTCCCTCCTATTGTCTCTCATGATGAAATAGGTGACGAGGAGAAGCTTCCTATTCAACCAATCTCATCAATAAGAAGCTCGGAAAAATTGATTAAACCCACACATGATGTGGTGAAGAATAGAAAAGAAGAAAGAGTAGAGGTAAAAAGGTATCCCTCCCAAATAATGTCGCTCCTATTATTGTTGTGCCTCATGAGAGTGAATCAAAAATAATTTTGGAAGATGATATACTTGATGATGATATTGCTTCTTTGTCTTATGGTACAATGTCCGAAAGAACTATTGAGGATGATTTTATTATGCCTATTACTCATTATGATGATTATGATTGGGAAAATAATGATACTTCTTATAATCTTGAAAATCTTTTTGGTACCAACTTAGAAAATTGTGATGATAATAATGGTTATACTATTGGTGCTATTCATACTATTGATGATAATAGTGATTATGCTAATGATATGCCAAGCCACAAGCTTGGGGATGCTATGTTTGATGAGAATGACATGTTTGAGAATTTATTTGCTGCAATTAATGTTTGTCCCAAGCTTGGGGATGCTATGCTTAATGAAGATGATCTTTTTAGTCCCCCTACTTTGAATGCTCAAATTTGTTATGATGATTGCATGCCTCCTATTTATGATGATTGCAATATTTATGAAAGTGGGTTTGGAAGAGTGTCAACTCTAGATAATAATTATCCCACTATTTTGGAGAGTGTTCAATCTTATTTTAATAATGATAAAAGTGGATTTGGAGAGGTCATGACTTTATTTAATGTTGAATCCACTACTTTGGAAGAGGTTTCAATTGATTATGATGAGAACAAAATTGCTACTTATGATGATTATTGTGATGATACTTATGTTATGAAAAAGAGTGATGATTATTATTATAATACTTGTCATAATTATGAATACTCTTTTACTGAACATTACTTTTTTAATGTGGAAACAATTTTTAGTATTCAAGTATCATATGATACTCCCACTATTATGACTGAGAAGAAAATTGCTTGTGTGGAGAGTAATAAAATTTCTATGCCTGTAGATCATGAAAAGAATGCTTTATGTGATAGTTATATTGTTGAATTCATTCATGATGCTACTGAAAATTATTATGAGAGAGGATCATATGCTTCTAGGTGTTGCAATAATATCAAGTTTCCTCTCTATGTGTTGAAAGTTTTGAAGTCATGCTTGTTTTGCCTTCCTATGCTAGTTGATTCTTGCTCCCATAAATTGTTTGCTCACAAAATCCCTTTGCATAGGAAATGGGTTAGGCTTAAATGTGCTTGTCATATGATTCATGATGCTCTCTTTGTGTTTCAATTCTTTACTTTTATGCGAGCATCATTGAAATCATCATGCCTAGCTAAAAAGGCATTAAAGAAAAGCGCTTGTTGGGAGACAACCCAACATTTACCCCTACTGTTTTTTTGTGTTCACATGATTAATCTACTGTAGTAATCATGTTTTATATGTTTTCTTTCAATAATGTGCCAAATAAAGCCTTTGGGATAGTGTGGATGCTTGTTGATTTGATTCTGTGCAAAAACAGAAACTTTTGCGACCAGTGCTGGAATTTCAATTCTGTACTATAGCGTGAGAAAATTCTGAAATTTTTACACAGTATTGGGTTACAAATTGTTTACGTTTTCGTAATTTTTCAGAATTTGTGGATGTACAAAAGTATGGTTTTTAAATCGCTCACAACATGGTGTTCTGTTTTTGACAGATTCTGTTTTTATTGCATAGTTTGACACTTGTATCACCATCTCTTCGCCGAACTAGTGCACCTATACAATTTGCCATTGTATTGGGTGTGTTGGGGACACAAGAGACTCTTTGTTATTTGGTTGCGTTGTTTGAGAGATACCATCTTCATCATACGCCTCCCACGGATTGATAAACCTTAGGTCATCCACTTGAGGGAAAATTGCTACTGTCCTACAAAACTCTGCGCTTGGAAGCCCAACACGAGTCTACAAGAATAAGTTGTGTAGTAGACATCAATCTCTGAAGGTGTCTGTTGGGTTGCATGGATCGAGACTGGGATTTGTCACTCCGTATGATGGAGAGATATCTCTGGGCCCTCTCGGTAATACAACATCGTAAAGAGCTTGCAAGCAATGTGGCTAATGAGTTAGTCACGGGATCTTGTATTTCGGAACGAGTAAAGAGACTTGCCGGTAATGAGATTGAACTAGGTATGGAGATACCGACGATCGAATCTCAGGCAAGTAACATATCGTCGGACAAAGGGAATTGCCTACGGGATTAACTGAATCCTTGACGTCGTGGTTCATCTGATAAAGATCTTCGTTGGACATGTGGGAATCAATATGGGTATCCAGATCCCATTGTTGGTTATTGATCGGAGAGGTGTCTCGGTCATGTCTGCATGTTCCCGAACCCGTAGGGTCGCACGCTTAATGTTCGGTAGCGCTAGGGTAGAAATGAGATATTAATATGGTGAAGTCCGAAGGTTGTTCGGAGTCCCGGATGGGATCCGGGACATCACAAGGAGCTCTGGAATGGTCCGGAGGTAAAGATTTATATATGGGAAGTCATATTTTGGGTTCCGGAAAAAGTTCGGTTTTTTCCGGTATTGTACCGGGAAGGTTCTAGAAGGTTCCGGAGTGGGGCCCACCTGCATGGGGGACCCACATGAACGTGGGTAGTGGGGAAAGGCCCCACACCCCTGGTCTAGGCGCACCAAGATCCCCCCTTAAAAGGAATAGGATCATATCCCGAACGGATAAGATCAAGATCCCTAAAAAGGGGGGGATAGCGATCGGTGGGGAAAGGAAAGGAGGGATTTCCTTCCTCCCCCCTTGACCAACGACCCTAGGGACTTGGAGGGCAAGGCACCAGCCCCCTCCACGCCTATATAAAGGTGGGGAGGCGTTGGGGGCAGCCACCCTTCGACCCTTGCCCATCTCCCTCCCGTTACACCTCCTCCACCTCGCTCAAACGCTTGGCGAAGCCCTGCTGCAGTTCCGCTGCTGCCACCACCACCACGCCGTCGTGTTGGTTCAGATCTCATCTACCTCCTCTCCCTCACTTACTGGATCAAGAAGGAGAGGACGTCACCGAGCTGAACATGTGCTAAACTTGGAGGTGTCGTCCGTTTGGCACTAGATCGGATTGGATCGTGAAGAGTACGACTACATCAACCGCGTTACGACGCTAACGCTTTCGGTCTACAAGGGTATGTAGACACACTCCCCTCTAGTTGCTATGTATCTCCTAGATTAGATCTTGGGTGTTTCATAGGAAATTTTTTTGATTTTCACGCAATGTTCCCCATCAATGGCATCATGAGCTAGGTCTATGCGTAGATGTATTTGCACGAGTAGAACGCAAAAAGTTGTGGGCGTTGATGTTCAAATTGCTTACTTCCTTTGTCTTATTTGTATTCGGCGGTATTGTGGGATGAAGCGGCTTGGACCAACCTTACTTGTCCTCGCACAAGAGACCGGTTCCACTGACTGACATGCAACTTGTATTGCATAAAAGTGGCTTTGCGGGTGTCTGTCTCTCCCACTTTAGTTGAATCTGATTTGACGAGGGCAGTCTGACGGTGTCCTAGACTAGGGGGTACTAACCTAGTCAGCTCATATTCCTCGGGCCAGACAAGTGGGCTCTCATTCTTGTCAAGATGGACTCTGGAAGATACACGCAGGAGAAGAGGTCAAGACTGCATCTTCCGAAGACTTGGCGCGTACTCCAAGACTCCTTCTGCTGCCTCATCGCCTGGATACCGACCTTGTAACCCTAGATACCCTATCCGGTGTGTATATAAGCCAAAGGGTTAGCCCTTAGAGGAGACCTCAACGCAATCTCATTCACCTAGCCTTAGGACTAGATCATACGATCTCGAGGTAGATCAACTCTGTACTTGATACTTCTCCATCAATATAAACAAGAGCAGGACGTAGGGTTTTACCTCCATCAAGAGGGCCCGAACCTGGGTAAACATCGTCTCCCTATTCCTGTTACCAGTCCGAGATCCACAGCTCGGGACCCCCTACCCCGAGGTCTGCCGGTTTTCACACCGACACTGGTGCTTTCAATGAGAGTTCCACTGTGAGATCAAAAAAGGATCGATGGGATCATCGGCTTACAACTCCGATCTCGCGGGCATGATTCCCGCACCTGAAGCTTTTGTCGTAGAAGCACCCTTCCTTCCCCACGGATCAGGAGTGATCCATGACTCCTCCCTAGCTCCAGCCGACCCCCCTTTCAAGGGCAAAGGGCCAAAGTATTTCTTGGAAAGCGATTCAGACGGCGACCAGCCAGACATGGCCGATGAACCTGATCTTTGAATCAGTTCGACCGGGCCGATGATCGTAGGCCTGTCACGGGATGAAGATACCAAGGCTTCGAGCCCACGGTCCATAGAAATCGAAAACCCACCCACCTCCCACATCGAGTACTGCCCCGATTACTCGGGGACCCCAGATATCTGGGATCTAGCCTACGTGCAACAATTCCCTGACGAATCGATCAGACAGTTCTAGGCTAGGTTCTTGTCGGTCAAGAACAAGATACCAAAATACCAGGACACAAATATAATAATAGCTTTTTAGCACGGATGCAAGGATAAAGGCGTCTCGAACGCCCTCGCTCGCCGCTGTGTACAAACCATCTCGGAGTTGTCCGACCTGGTGTCTAAATTATGCACCATCGAGGATGCTTGGATTGCCAAGAAGAGCATAGATTCGATCTGTGAGCGCAAGTTAAAGCGAGAAAGACCCACACCTCGACGTGCACCCCACGCAGGGACCATACCGACCAAGCAACCTCAAAAAAAAAACCTCTATCCTCCCCAAGACCACCCTTGATGGTCTCCTAGATAAACCATGTCCGATACATGTTGTTTTGCTTAATTCCTGCCCAACTCATAGCCTTCGCGACTGTTGGGTAGTGAGGCAAGTGGCAAACAGAGGACCCACCCTCCTTATGGGCACCCCCAGTCATGCAGAAGAATCCTCGGATGAGGGCGAGGTCATGATGATCTACGAGACCTTTACGTCCAACAACCAGCGCAAGCGGGCCCTGCGAGAAATCAACTCCGTCCGTCAGGTACCAACTCGCGGCGCGTGGATAGACACGCCCATCACCTTTGATCATAAAGATCAGCCTAGGACAACCACGAATAGGTGCCCCGCCGCCCTGGTCCTTGACCCAATCATGGGCAGCTGCCGTCTCCGAAAAGTATTAATGGACGGAGGCAGCAGCCTAAATTTGATATACGCAGACACTCTGGACAGAATGCAAATCGATAAATCGTGCATCGAACAGAGTAGCACCACCTTCAAAAGCATTATACCTAGGCAAGAAGCACGTTGCAGTGGAAAGATAACCTTGGATGTGATCTTCGGAACCTCGAATAATTACCGATCCGAAGAAATTACATTCCACATCTCCGCCTTCAGGAGCGGATATCACGCCCTCCTGGGACGAGACGCCTTCTCCAAATTTCATGCAGTACCGCACTACGGCTATATGAAGCTCAAAATGCCGGGCCCGAATGGGATAATTACCGCCTCGAACGACCCCGACAGAGCACTCAAAGCCGAGAACAAGACGGCGTCACTCGCCCTTGAAACTTTGTCCGAAGCCCTCGCGGCTGAGGAACTAAGCACATTACGAGCCGAAGTCGACCAAGATGATGTCATCCTCGACAAACGGCCGAAGTCCACCTCATTCAAGCCGGTCAACGAAATAGTCAAATTCCAAGTACACCCCATGGACCCAGCTAAAATGGCGTCCATAGGGGCGAACCTCGACCCAGAAATTGACGAGTCTCTACGTAGTTTTCTTATGAAAAATTGGGACATATTCGCCTGGCACCCTTCGGACATGCCGGGAATACCCCGCAGGCTTGCAAAACACAGCTTAAACATACTGAAAGGCTACAAACCCGTCAAGCAAACATTTCGACGCTTCTCTGAACCCAAGCTTCAAGCAATGGGCGAAGAACTGGCCAAATTATTGGAAGCCAGATTCATCCGAGACATAAAACACCCGGATTGGCTTGCCAATTTGGTCATGGTCCCAAAAAAGGATAGGTCCTAGTGCATGTGCGTCGATTTCAATGACCTCAATAAAGCATGCCCCAAGGATCCTTTCCCCTTACCACGAATTGACCAAATTGTAGACGCCACAGCCGGGCACAATTCGCTGTTCTTCTTGGACGCCTACTCAGGATATCATCAAATCAAGATGAAAGAATCTGACCAGGCAGCAACAGCATTCATCACACCTGACGGGCCGTTTTGCTTCAATACGATGCCCTTCGGATTAAAGAATGCCGGCGCCACATACCAGCGCATGATTCAATCATGCTTGGAGAAACACATCGGGAAGACCGTTGAGGCCTACGTCGACGATGTGGTTGTCAAAACCAAACACGTTGGACAATTGGTAGACAATCTCCGTGACACATTCACTAGCTTACGGGAGTACCAAATTAAGCTCAACCCCGAGAAATGTATCTTCGGAGTACCAGCTGGCAAACTTCTCGGCTTCATCGTGTCTAACCGAGGTATCGAAGCCAATCCGACAAAAATAAAAGCCTTGGACCACTTAGAGGTACCAAGAGAGCTCAAGCATGTACAAAAGCTGGCAGGATGCATGGCGGCACTGAGTCGCTTCATATCAAGACTCGGGGAAAAAGCCTTACCCCTGTATAGACTCTTAAAACAGACAAAGACCTTCAAATGGACCGATGAATCCGCGGCAGCTCTGGAAGGCATTAAAGCTCTCCTTGAAACCAATCCTATCTTGGCAGCGCCTGGCATATGCGAGCTGATGATATTATACATCTCGGCCACAAACCAAGTGGTCAGCGCAGTACTTGTGGTCGAACAACATATGGAAGGTCATAAATTTCAGGTGCAAAGGCCCGTGTACTACGTCTCCGAGGTCCTAACCCTGTGCAAGACACGCTATCCCCACTATCAAAAGATAGCCTACGCCGTCTTCATGGCATCTCAAAAACTTCGGCACTACTTTCAAGAGTGCTCCGTAGCCATGGCATCCGACATCCCATTAAGTGACATAATCAACAATAGGGATGCAACGGGGCGCATAGCCAAATGGGCCATAGAGCTCCTACCATTTGAAATAATTTACCGACCGTGCCGGGCTATTAAATCTCAGGTGTTGGCCGACTTCGTGGCCGAATGGATGGAGGCTAAGCTCCCTCGAGAATACAGCACTTACTCGCATTGGAAGATGCATTTCGACGGTTCCAAAATGCTTGCTGGCCTAGGGGGCGGCATAGTGCTTACTTCTCCCACAGGAGACAATATTCGGTATGTATTACAAATTATGTATACCGACTCCAATAACGTGGCAGAATATGAAGCCCTATTACATGGACTCCGGATAGCAGCCTCCATGGGGGTCCAACGTCTTGAGGTCCGAGGTGATTCCAACCTCGCCATATCACAAGTTAACGGCGAATTCGACCCAAGGGACCCAAAAATGACAGCCTACCGGAATGCCGTCGTACAAATCTCGGCCAAGTTCGAGGGGCTTGAATTTCATCACATACCCCGAGATAGCAACCAGGCCGCGGATATACTCGCCAGAATGGGCGCCAAGCGAGAAAAAGTCCCAGAAAATACCTTTCTCGAATGGCTCTTTAAGCCGTCCGTAGTCTGGCAAGACGACAAGGGCACATCGGACTTAAACGACATTGAACACCCCCCCCCCCCCCGCCCAAAGACGACGACGGGCCAGATATAGTGGGCGGCTTAGTTGTTATCCTACTCCGCAAAGAGCTCCCCCAAGACCAAACTGACGCACGTCGGATTGTAAGGCAATCTAAAGCCTACAAGGTCCATGAAAAAGAACTATATAAAATCCTCTAGCAATGTATTTCCTAAGAGGAAGGACGATTATTACTCTAGGAGGTCCACTCCGGCATGAGCGGACATCACACCGCTGCTCGAACCTTGGTTAGCAAGGCCTTCTGAGCTGGTTTTTACTGGCCGGCCGCAGGCGCTGATGCCTCTGCGTTAGTACAGCGCTGCTCTGGCTGCCAGGTATTCGCCAAACAAAGCCACATGCCCCCCGCGGCTCTCCGCACAATCCCTATAACATGGCCTTTCGCGGTCTGGGGGCTAGATATGGTCGGCCCACCCAAGGGCGGGTCTAGAAAAAATAAATACCTACTTGTCATGGTGGACAAGTTTACTAAGTGGATCGAAGCAAAACCAGTAACTTCGGCCCTTGCAGTCCACGTACTCGAATTCATCTCGGGGGTAGTACACCGCTACGGTATCCCCCACATTCTCAAAACAGACAACAGGACAAACTTCACGGCCAAAGAAGTGAAAGCATGGTGCGCAAAAATGGGCATCAAGCTCGACTACGCATCCGTATATCACCCACAGTCAAACGTGCAGGTAGAACGCGCCAATGGACTAATCCTTAGTGGAATCAGGCCTAGGCTAGTTCACTCCCTCAAGGAGGCCGACTGCAAATGGGTAGAGGAACTTGACTCCGTTCTATGGGGTCTGTGCACCACACCAAACAGATCCACCGGGTACACTCCATTTTTTATGGTATACGGCGCCGCGGCAGTGCTCCCCTACGACATCATACACGATGCACCTCGAGTACACATGTATGAAGAGCAGGATGCCGAGTTAGATTGGCAGGATGCCTTGGACGCCTTAGAAGAGGAACGCACCATCGCTCGGGCACGATCTGCCATTTACCAGCAGCAAGTCCGCCGCTACCACAGTAGGGAGGTCCACGCAAAGGACTTCAACAAAGGAGACCTCGTCATGCGGCTCCATCCAGAGAAGCAGACTCACAAGCTCTCCCCTAAGTGGGATGGGCCATTTATCATCGATCAGGTCCTCACCGGAGGCGCGTACCGAATTCGAGACCCAGATGACGGGCGTCTAGAACCCAACCCCTGGAACGCGGCGCTACTCCGACGTTTCTATGGTTGAAACTCCGAGAACTACTCACCTCTGTAAATACACCACCCTACTTTTTCTTTTTATCCTCTTTCTTTTTCTCTCTCTCAAGAGATTTCGGAGGCATCCCCTGAAGGGCCCGGCGGAACGAAATCAATACTGCATGTTCTTTTCAAAACACGCATCATTCCACCTCTTATATACTATTGTCTTTCAAGCCATAATATGCATCGATTAGACTTAAGATTTGGCCAAGCTGGGTTGCCCGGCTCCTGTGCTTGCCCCTTACGTTCCCGATCTTTCGGCTAAGAGGCAAAGGGAGCACCGCTGTGATTGTTACTCCCAGGTCATCTGGTGCAGTACCTCAGATGGACAAAGCCGAAAGCTAGCACTCTTAAACGTACAAATTGGTCGGCCATGACATAGAAATAAAGTGGAGGGGGTCTCTCAAACCCCGACCAGGGGCTTCACCTCCGAGGTCACCTGTCTTCGGACTTATGTGTTCCACACAGCTACCCAAGGAAAGGAACTGTTGGAAGAACTATTTTCCTCGAAAGATGTTTCTTACGTTAAAAAGTAATATAACATAACTCTCTGCCTCACTCTCGTCGCTCGCACCATATAGCCGGATTGCCTCATCTCCTGAAGCATATGTTCCGTTCACTTCGGGCAGTAGTAAGCGGACACTCCTCGGTCACTGATCGAGGAGGTAGAAGCCGATGGCTGGTTGGCAGAGTTTATATGCGCAGATTGAATAATGACGTAAAGTACTTTGATACATAGAGCCATACATTATCATTTCATTACACACGGTCTAACCCATCTATCAAGACATCTAAGGCGCAGTCCTTCTGCGACGACCGAGCGACAGGCATGACATTCTCGTATACGAGACTAGTGGGTATTTCTTCCCCATCTGGCCCCATTGGCCCTACCTCGGCCAGGTGCGCCGTATCAACCTCCGTATACCGGGTCTTGACCATGGCCCAGGCCTCCCTCGCCCCTTCCTGGCAAGCAGACACCTTCCATGCCTGGATCCGACGCCGAGCTCGCCGCATATGCTCAGCTATGACTGCCATGTCTTCGGGAACGTGCTCCACTTCTGGCCATAACGCCTTGAAAACTTCCTTCATTGATTTACGTGCACTTTCGTGCACCTCGGCTAGCCGGGTCGCCATGTCTTCGGGAACCGGACCTCGGTCATCAAGGGGTCGGCCGGACAGCAAAGCTGGCAAAAAGCATGTATTAGCCTGCTAAACATCCCAGCTAAAACCCCCACACTCAAGTAACGATTCTTGAAATAAAAACTTACCAAAAATCGTCTCATCGGTTCGACGATTCTTGTCTTCGGCGGCAGCCAGTTGAGCTTTTAAGCTCTTGATCTCGTCCGCCTGTCGGGCATTTTCAGCCCTTAGCGCATTAACGCCATCCACCCTTTGAGTCACCACATGTTGATTGGCCTGGCGCTGCGACTCCGTATAAAGCAAATCCTCGCGGGCCTGCTTGAGATCTCTTTCAAGATGACCTAGGGCTTCTGCTGCTACATTGGATTACGCTGTCAGGAGACCTTGATAATTAAGATTCTTATATACAAGACAAAGCACTTACCGTGCGCCTCTCGGGTGAACTTTTTCACTTGTTCCACCTCGGTCAAGGCAGTCTCCAACCTCCCCTTTGCCTGGGAAAGGGCCTCGGATAGCTGATCATTTCTCGCCCGAGCACTCTATCAGAAAAAAAAAAACTTCTTCAGGTTGAAATCAAGCCTCGCTACGGGCATTGTTGCCCATATCAAGCCTTAGGGGCTACTACCACGGTGGGCAGTATGGACAAACAAAGACATAAGAAATCTTCGAGATAAAATGAGCTCGGGTTGGACCTTACCCGCAACCCTTGCGACAAAACATCTAATGATTGAACAAATACCGCGTGGGTCGCCCCGAGGTATGCGTCCACTGAGCTGAGAGCATTGAACTCCCGGTCCAAGAATGCTAGACTCCTCAGGGAGGTCTTTCGCCGCCAATAATTCACGGCACGTTGGATCTCGAACGGAGTAGCCGAGCTGGTCTCTGAGTCCTCGGGTTGGGGAACTTCTGGAGTAACTCCCGAAGAAGGACGTGCTTTGGCTTCCCTGTTTGAAGCCGCCGTCCCCTCGGCCCTCGCACTCGCTGCCATGGAGGAAGGAAAAGACTGCCTGTGAATAATCAAAGGGGTCAAAACCCGAGATAGCATTTCTACAACATACAGTAATCACAATCACCTGATAATCTGAGGAGCACTTTCACTTGCCTCCATGACCTCGGCATGTGCTTCTTCCGCTTCTTGCGGATGGTTCCCTTGAGGAGCCATCTCTCCACGCGAACGTTTCAAACGCCGTTGTCACAGCCCTAGAATTCTGAGTGTAATTAGTTGCATTCAGATTAATGCATGCATCATTTTTAAATTCCAAATAACTTTGAAATGGGGATGATCAAACCCTAGCACCAAATTAAATCAAATAGGTTTAAAATAAAATTATTTTCAATGAACCCAAAATGCCATTCAAAAATGTTCATGATTTATGGAAAAAGGTGAAAACCTCTACCAGAGATTATGCATATTTTTCCAGGACATATTGGGATTTGAATTAACTCACTAAGTATTTGAATTGAAGCAAATAAATGGCTACAAAAATATTCATAGCTCCAATAATTCTGGAATTTTTTGTGGGTCTCTGGAATAGTCCATCTTGCATCCACACATTTTTCCAGAATTTATAAAATTGGTTTGGTTCAGAAACTAAATCAAAACAAACCTGCAAAATAGAAAAAAAAACATAAACAAAAATTAGAAAAGAGAGAGAGAGAAAGAAAGACTCACCTGGGCCTTACCTGTGCCAGCCCAGCCCACCTGGCCCGTGCCAGTCATCCCCTACCTCTGCCAGTAGGCAGAGGCAGGGCAGCGCACGGCACGCGCGAGTGCGCCACGCCACCTCCCTGGCTGCCTGCGTCCTCCTGGCCAGCGCAACGACGCGAAGGACCTCCCTGCTGCCGTCCCGATCGAGCCAACCACCCATTCGGCACCCTGCTCTCTCCCTCGCCTCCCTGATGCCATGGCCGAAGACATCGCTCGCTCGCCGCTGTGAACCTCGCAGCCACCGCCTCCCCCTCGCCTCTCCGACGTGTCCAAGAGCTCCGTCTCCGTCGCCTATGCCGTCTCCATCGAGCCATGTGACCGGACGAGCCCCAAAGCACCGTCCCCGACCTCTTCTTCCTCCTTCGGACGCCGAGATCACCATCGCCATTCCGCCCACTCCAGACCTCCCCCGAGCCCGCTGAGACCTTTGCCGGCTTCGCAGTGAGCTCCTCTGCCGTTCCCCTCTCTCCCTGTGCTCGATTGCATAGCATAGCCATCATTCCCATCGAGCCCGAGAGCTCTTCGCCACCGGCCATGTCGCCGCCGGCCATGTCGCCACCGTGGCTACGGCCGTGCAAGATCGCACCTGAGCACACCACTGTGATCAGCGCGTCCCCAGGAGTCGAGCGCGACCACCCACAGCTCCTGCCATGCTCTATAACATCGACTGGGTCAACGCCCGAACTCCGGCCGCCGTGGGAGTGCACGCCGCCGTCGTTTTAGGTCATCTCCGGCGGAACACGTTGCACCAATCGATGCGGGAGAGCCTCCTCGTCACGTGGATGGCATCGGCCATCGATTTGGTCGCCGGTGCGCGATTTCCGATGCCCTCCGCCGCGTCTGATCCCGCCGGTGGCTTAACGCCGGTAGACCTGACCTGTTTGACCGGGCGTTTGACCTTCCCTGGGTCACTGACATGTGGGCCCAGGCCCCTAATTAACTTAGATTAGGATTAAGTTTAGTGTTAATTAACACTGCTAACAGTGTGTGTCACTGACCAGTGGGACCCGCTGGTCAGGTTTGACCCTAGCCGACCCTGTTGACCACCGACGTCACACCGACGTCATGCTGACACAATAATATATTTTCTGGATTTAGTTTAGTTTTAAATAACCAGGAAATTCCAGAAAATGTTATAAACTTCAAAAAATCATATAAAATCAACCGTAGCTCAGATGAAAAAGATTTATATATGAAAAATGATTAGAAAAATCCAATCTATCCATTGGTACTGTTTTCATGCATGACTAAACAAGTTAAACCTACTGATCAGGTCAAATGAATTAAATGGTATTTGAAATACCATATGTGGAGTTTGAATTTGAATCTTTGATTCAAACCAACTCCAACCAATCTATTGTTAGTTGCATTAGCTCAATCAACAGCATATTGCCATGTCATGATCATGCATCATATTGTTGCATCACATTGATTGTGTTCCTTCTCTGTTTGCCGGTGTTTGTTCCTTCTCGGTAGCCGAGGTTTCCGACGTAGTGACCGTTGACACTGATGAAGTGCAGTATCATCTTCAGAAGTGCCAGGCAACCAAACCCCGCTTGAGCATTCCGATACAATCCCATTCTCTTGCTCCTGCTCTCTTTTATTGCATTAGGACAACAACGATTCAACTGTTACTTGTTGCGGTAGTTGAACCCATTCCTCTGCATGACCTGTCTTTGCCATAGTAAATAGTAAAACCCACTAGTATGAGTAGGAGTTGCTTGAGCCATGTTGTGCCTACTCATCCATGCTTGCTTGTTATGCTTGCTATTGCTTAGAGTTGTGTCAGGTCTGATCCATCTGGGCGATGAATTGGAATGGTTGTGAACATGTCCGACTAATGAGAGCTAAGTGTGTGAACACGTTTTGGTAAAGGTAGCGATGAGAGGCCATGTAGGAGTACATGGTGGGTTGTCTCATTGAGACCGTCCTTAAGAACTGAGTTCCGTGTTTGTGATCCAAGAACAGTTACTACCACACATTGGGATACTTAATTGACCCTCTCGACTTATTAATCGCCTTCATCTCTGTCCAGGAGTTGCAACTAGTTTCTGGTGTTTATAGGATGTGCTGGGGGCGTACTTAGCGCTGACCAAACGGGTAGTCCTTGTTGCGGTAGGCACAAGGCACGGTGTACCAAGTGACACCCGGATGGTGCTCTTGGGAACCCTGTTCTCATCGTTTGGGGCCGTGATAGAAACTTCGGCCGGACTTCCTTTGCGGATACAACCTCAAATAGGCGATAAACATGGACAAGAGTCTTGTGTGGTTAGTCAGGTTGTGGCCGACACCCTCGCCAGGCTTCCGCTTGAAGGTTGTCGAGATACATGACATGTACATGGTGGTAAGTGGTGAGAGTATGTGTGAAGAAGTACACCCCTGCAGGGTTATTGATCTATTCGGATAGCCGTGTCCTTGGTTATGGACTACTTGGAAAGCTTACATTGTTCATAGACAAGTTGAAATGGATACTCTAAAATGCGCAAGATAAGTGTGAGTGCTATGGATAGCCTTCTCGTAGGGAGATGGGAGCGGATCCATAGTGGTGTATTGTTGTGGGGACTATGTGGACTCGTGTGCGCTCTCTCACCCCAAAGAAGTTACTGGTATTCATAGTACAGGATAGCCACTGAGTCAAAGCTGGCTTGCTGCAGTTAAACTCCACAAGCCCCCCCCCCCTTCATTGATACCTGATGCATAAGTAGATAGTTCTGATGTAAGTCTTGCTGAGTACCTTTGTACTCACGGTTGCTTAATTTATGTTTTGCAGAGGAGACCTCAGTCTCACTAGTAGTTCCGTGTGGGCTTCGACGAGTAGCTTGGGAATCCCAGACAGAGGTATGGTTCCTATGGAGGGTCTTGTAGATAAACAGGCTTTCTAGCCTTCTTTCTTTTCAGCTGTCTGTACTCAGACAGGTTATGCTCCGCTCGTTGCTTGTATGACTTTGTATGTTGAGTCATGAGACCCATGATTGTAATATCATGTTATGTATGGCCCTTCAGAGTCTTTTAAATAAATACTTTGAGTCATAGAGTTATGTTGTGATGCCATGTTGTATCTACACATATCATGCATATTGTGTGTATGTTTGAAATGCATTGGTATGTGTGGGATTCGACACCTAGTTATCTGCCTTTGATAGCCTTTCCTACAGGGAAATGCCTCCTAGTGCTTCCACTGAGCCTTGGTAGTTCGCTACTGCTCCGGAACACATGGATTGACCGACATGTATCCTTCTTTGCTCCTGTGTCTGTCCCTATGGGGAAATGTCACACGGTGTTACTGGAGTCCTGATAGCTTGCTACAGCCCAGTTACACACGCTGATGACCGACACATGCATTGCTGGGTTACCTATGTCTGTCCCTGTACGTTTGTGCCACCTTGGTTTATGACTCGTCATGTCGACCCGGGTTCTCTGTTATATGGATGCTAGCATCACAATCATATATGTGAGCCAAAAGACGCAAACGGTCCCGGCCAAGGTAAAGGCGGCAGCCGTGGGTTACCATGCGTGAGGCCGCAAAGTGATATGATGTGTCTTATGCTAGATCGGTGTGACTTAGGATCGGGGTCCTGACAACTTTGGTATCAGAGCCTTACTGCCTGTAGGATTACCAAGCCAAACTGGTCGAAGTTGAGTCTAGAAATGCTTTAGTTATATAAGGGAATTGATTGTGGAAGGGATCGTAAGGCTCTTTTTACTCCTTACCCTCTGTTATTCTGATTCTAACTCACCCTCTTCTTTTCTACGGGGTTAGGAAACTAGGCTTCTCATCTATCTATCAGGATGATGAGTTACAATGCTGGAGACTTATAGGAAAGGTGTTGTCTTCTCGGATCAGTGTTTCCATAAGAATTCGGTGCTATGTTGTTAGTTGTCTTACAGGTTGTCTCATATTTCATGCTCGTACAGCCATTATGCTGTCCGAGTTGTCCCAGGTCTCTAAATAATCTGATGCATTTGCAAATCCTTTCTCTCTGTTCTTGATGTCTTTTGGCCGGACTTGACACACAAATTGTTGTGTTGAGGTATTCCATTACCTTAACATATTTGTTGAAGTTAATAGGAAACCATGTTATCTTAAGTGAACCACCCATAGATTCAGCCTTTGTGTAGTATCTCCAGTGTGATAATTCTAGCCATCATTCTCAAAAGCATCTCGTGATGCCATTTAGTTAGTAGGTATTCTATTTCTGGGTTCTTGAACCCATGATTCATCCCGCTCATTCCCGTTGGTAGTGATTGTTGCTCCTTTAGGATGATTAGTAACCTTGTTTTAGTCTTTGAGGTCCATGGTATATAATTCTTCCAATACCATGAACCATCCTCGACAGAAGTTCTTTTGGACCAAAAGATCACAACAAGAGTGCTCTTGATGAGTTATCCATTCGATATTTGTGACTCTGCCAGTCCTTCCTCTTCTGCATGGATTATCTGGAAGAAATATGTTGAGCCTTGTTCGACATGTTAATCTATGCATCCATAATTCAGAAAAGGTATGTGTTTCTTGAGTTGTCCCTCTTCAGTTGTATTCCGACCCTCGTCTATTAGTTGATAGTCAAGAGTATGTCATGCATTCATGCTCATCGATGCCTCATATTCTTTGGTCTGTCAAGCCATTCTATTTCAGAATGCCTAGGAGAAACAAACTCCAGCACCTCATCCATTTCTAGGATTGGGTCAAAGAAGTTGTATTCTGCAGATCAAGAAAGTCAATCCAGCTTCTGGTCTGTTCTACCTTGGGGTGTTACTCTCTTTCATGTCAAGTATGTCATGGGAATTGCACAACCTCTTACGAATTCTTGATGTAGTGATACTTCTCGCCATCATAATTTATTCCTCAGCCTCCGTGTTATTGTAACCGGAATGCCGACAAGTGAATTGTGATGTGTGAAATCAATACTCCTAGCAACCCTGTTGCTTGGTAGTTAATGGACAATAATCTCATTCTTAGTATGTTGATTGCTGAATCACCATTCTAAGGTTGATCATGCTACCTAGTCCATTTTTCCTGGTGCACTCTTCGATCAGTGAATTAGGATTGTGCCAATTGCTTGCTTATTTGATCACATCATCTTGCCTCGAAAGCAAGATTGTTCCCGAGCTTAGTAGCATACCGGTGGATCGTGATTTTCCAGATATCTTCTTGGAAGTATCACCAGGTTGTTCCCTGACCGTTATGTTGAGTTCATGATCAAGTTGGTTTTCCTCTAAACCACCCCTTCTCCAAGGATCTGTGTTGGATACCCCTGAGCTAGTTGGTTAAGCTAAACAATAACTTGGAGAGTTGGAAAATAAAGGCTTTGCCTAACTTAGTTCATACAAACGGATATCTTTTGTGTGTGTGTGTGTTGCAGAAAGATGATGTCTTCATCGGTTGACCCTTGTGATCAACTGTTGATCTATTATCTCACCCAATCTTTGATTTGAGTGTGGGCCATTGTCAAATCAAAATCAGAACCAACGATCTTCGTAATGTTGTCTTACTCGTGGTTGTTTCCTCGTGTGTACACCATTATATCTTTTGGTCTGACCAATGCTATCATGTTGTTCACATAGTTGTGGAATTCCATCTTTATGGAAATCACGGTAAATTGTTGTTGAGCCCATCGAAAACATCTTTATCTTATCCATGATTTTGTTGAACATTAAGCTAGTGTTGGAAACTTTTGAAAGCATTACCTTCGTGTCCCGCTCATGAAGTTTATATTTTGATGTAAGAAGTGACTTCCTCTAAGTTCACATGCATTTGATGCAAGTTGCCGCCGTGAATTTGAGAAAGTTGTTTTGCTTCAATTGGAATCGTCCCAAGTCAGTCATGCATGTACGAAGTTTTCTATGGTTTGATAGGCTCGCTACCTCCATTCCATATGTATTCCCTAGCACACCAAGCCACTGATTGATTGTTCAAGGAGAAGAAGTTCCTTCTTAAGATCCGGACTTCTGCAAGGACTTTCATATCCTCGATGATGGTTCCCAACCAGAACTCGGTAGTGTTTTGCTGTGAGACTTTTACGCGGTCATGCTTGTCTTGGACAGTGTGTTCACGTGTGTCTTGTGAACCAGCTCATGTTTTGGAGCTTGCTGCCATAGTTCATCTCCCGAGAATCTCGCAACGTCATCTCGTCGATTTGTGTTGCACACCTTCTATTTTGGACATGCTGAGTCTGAAGTATCCTGCCACCAACCAAATCTGAATCTCAGGCAGATATGATGGTTGGAACTCCTCCCAAGAATTATAATATTGGTCTCTCTGTAACACGGTAAAGTAGATGTTGTGGCTAACACACCTAGCCGGAAGACCTGTTATTACAATATCTTGTATCAGCAACATTAGCCATTCCCCCATGAGGATTATATATGACTTATTCTAGAAGTTGTTCCTTATGGATTTCTTGTGCCCCCGAAGTCCGACCTTTACTTGATGTTCTAGATACCAAACAATACCTATAATTGGGTTACGCTGGTATGTCAAGGAGAACATTAGAAGCGGAGTGCTAAGTGTCTCTCGGTCGATCATCCAGATTTTGTTCCTTGGCATCGCTAAGGTGAAATCTGAGAAAGTGTTGTCTTCGTTTACATCTACATCCTCCATCATTATTCATCATGGTAGTACGAGGTGTCACCAAGATCTTCGGCATAGATGTTGGTAAAACCCTGATGAATATGGAAATGCTCAAGTTCTTGAAAGCACGCTCAGACACTAGGTTATATCTTCGGTATCAATCGGAATATGCCCTCCGTTTGCTGAATTGTTCTATAACCATAGTTTCCAATCCAAGCCGAGTATACCATTCAGTCGGATTCCTTCAAACGATCATTTGTGAATTTGCCTGGGTCTGGTATAAAGAGTTTCAATGATCCCTATATCAAAAGTAATTCTTTTTGCCACTTAAGGGAATAATTCTACAAGTCACCTCCCCTAAGGTGCCCCGTTATGGTGTCAAGGGCAACTTAACTCCTCGCTACTTTGAAACCCATTCACCATCTTACTTAAGCATGGAATTGTTGCCTACCAAGTTGAACCTTCGTCATCTGTTTCTTTCCATCCCTCTCGATGTGTGTTTTGAGTCTCAGCTCAAGAGACATTCTTATGTCTCACTCCATGAGTTGATCTTGAGTTGCTCGATCTTCGAGAAGATCGAATCCTGTAGAGTTTCTTTCTGTCGTCATCGTGTTGGATGAAGTTCTCAAAGCAAAGACATCAAGATCAATATGAAGTGATGGATCAACGTCTTCGAGAAGTGCAAATTAGATCATGAAGACTGTGTTAGTTTTGTGTCCCCTCTTTCCTCTTACCTCACGTCTTGAATCTTGGGACGAGATTCTTGTTTAGTGGGGGTGAGTTGTCACAGCCCTAGAATGTTGAGTGTAATTAGTTGCATTCAGATTAATGCATGCATCATTTTTAAATTCCAAATAACTTTGAAATGGGGATGATCAAACCCTAGCACCAAATTAAATCAAATAGGTTTAAAATAAAATTATTTTTAATGAACCCAAAATGCCCTTCAAAAATGTTCATGATTTATGGAAAAAGGTGAAAACCTCTACCAGAGATTATGCATATTTTTCCAGGACATATTGGGATTTGACTTAACTCACAAACCATTTGAATTGGAGCAAATAAATGGCTACAAAAACATTCATAGCTCCAATAATTCTGGAATTTTTTGTGGGTCTCTGGAATAGTCCATCTTGCATCCACACATTTTTCCAGAATTTATAAAATTGGTTTGGTTCAGAAACTAAATCAAAACAAACCTGCAAAATAGAAAAAAAATAGAAACAAAAATTAGAAAAGAGAGAGAGAGAGAAGGACTCACCTGGGCCTTACCTGTGCCGGCCCAGCCCACCTGGCCCATGCCAGTCATCCCCTACATCTGCCAGTAGGCAGAGGCAGGGCAGCGCACGGCGCGTGCGAGTGCGCCACGCCACCTCCATGGCTGCCTGCATCCTCTTGCCCAGCACGACAACGCGAAGGACCTCCCTGCTGCCGTCCCGATCGAGCCGACCGCCCATTCGCCCCCCTGCTCTCTCCCCGCCTCCCTGATTCCATGGCCGAAGCCATTGCTCGCTTGCTGCCATGAACCTCGCAGCCACCGCCTCCCGCTCGCCTCTCCGACGTGTCCAAGAGCTCTGTCTCCATCGCCTACGCCGTCTCCATCGAGCCACGTGACCGGACGAGCCCCGAAGCGCCGTCCCCGACATCTTCTTCCTCCTTCAGATGCCAAGATCACCATCGCCGTTCCGCCCGCTCCGGACCTCCCCCGAGCCCGCTGAGACCTTCGCCGGCTTCGCTGTGAGCTCCTCTGTCGTTCCCCTCTCTCCCCATGCTCGATTGTGTCGCGTAGCCGTCGTTCCCATCGAGCCCGAGAGCTCTTCATCACCGGCCCTGTCGCCACCGTGGCTACGGCCATGCAAGATCGCACCTGAGCACACCACTGTGATCAGCGCGTCCCCAGGAGTCGAGCGTGACCACCCGCAGCTCCTGCCATGCTCTGTAACGTCGACTGGGTTGACGCCCGAACTCCGGCCGCCGCGGGAGTGGACGCCGCCGTCGTTTTAGGTCATCTCCGGCGGAACCCGTTGCACAAATCGACGCGGAAGAGCCTCCTCGTCACGTAGATGGCCTCGGCCATCGATTTGGTCGCCAGAGGGCGATTTCCGATGCCCTCCGCCGCGTCTGATCCCGTCGGCGGCTTAACACCGGTAGACCTAACCTGTTTAACCAGGGGTTTGACCTCCCCCGGGTCACTGACATGTGGGCCCAGGCCCCTAATTAACTTAGATTAGGATTAAGTTTAGTGTTAATTAACACTGCTAACAGTGTGTGTCACTGACCAGTGGGACCCGCTGGTCAGGTTTGACCCTGGCCAACCCTGTTGACCACCGACGTCACACCGACGTCATGCTGACGCAATAATATATTTTCTGGATTTAGTTTAGTTTTAAATAACCAGGAAATTCCAAAAAATGTTATAAACTTCAAAAAATCATATAAAATCAACCGTAGCTCAGATGAAAAAGATTTATATATGAAAAATGATTAGAAAAATCTAAGCTAACCATTGGTACTGTTTTCATGCATGAAAAAACAAGTTAAACCAGCTGATCAGGTCAAATGAATTAAATGGTATTTGAAATACCATATGTGGAGTTTGAATTTGAATCTTTGATTCAAACCAACTCCAACCAATCTGTTGTTAGTTGCATTAGCTCAATCAACAGCATATTGATATGTCATGATCATGCATCATATTGGTGCATCACATTGATTGTGTTCCTTCTCTGTTTGCCGGTGTTTGTTCCTTCTCGGTAGCCGAGGTTTCCGACGTAGTGACCGTTGACACTGATGAAGTGCAGTATCATCTTCAGAAGTGCCAGGCAAGAAAACCCCCCTTGAGCATTCCAATACAATCCCATTCTCTCGCTCCTGCTCTCTTTTATTGCATTAGGACAACAACGATTCAAATGTTACTTGTTGAGGTAGTTGAACCCATTCCTCTGCATGACCTGTCTTTGCCACAGTAAATAGTAAAACCCACTAGTATGAGTAGGAGTTGCTTGAGCCATGTTGTGCCTACTCATCCGTGCTTGCTTGTTATGCTCACTATTGCTTAGAGTTGTGTCAGGTCTGATCCATCTGGGCGATGAATTGGAATGGTTGTGAACATGTCCTACTGATGAGAGCTAAGTGTGTGAACACGTTTTGGTAAAGGTAGCGATGAGAGGCCATGTAGGAGTACATGGTGGGTTGTCTCATTGAGACCGTCCTTAAGAACTGAGTTCCATGTTTGTGATCCAAGAATAGTTACTACCACACATTGGGATACTTAATTGACCCTCTCGACTTATTAATCGCCTTGATCTCTGTCCAGGAGTTGCAACTAGTTTCTGGTGTTTGTAGGATGTGCTGGGGGCCGTACTAAGCGCTGACTGGAGGGGTGGGCTTTGTTGCGGTAGGCACGAGGCACGGTGTACCAAGTGACACCCGGATGGTGCTCTTGGGAACCCCGTTCTCATTGTTTGGGGCCGTGATTGAAACTTCGGCCGGACTTCCTTTGCGGATACAACCTCAAATAGGCGATAAACCTGGACTAGAGTCTTGTGTGGTTAGTCAGGTTGTGGCCGACACCCTCGCCAGGCTTCCGCTTGAAGGTTGTCGAGATACATGACGTGTACATGGTGGTAAGTGGTGAGAGCGTGTGTGAAGAAGTACACCCCTGCAGGGTTATTGATCTATTCGGATAGTCGCGTCCTCGGTTATGGACTACTTGGAAAGCTTACATTGTTCATATACAAGTTGAAATGGATACTCTAAAATGCGCAAGATAAGTGTGAATGCTATGGATAGCCTTCTCGTAGGGAGACGGGAGCGGATCCATAGTGGTGTATTGTTGTGGTGACTATGTGGACTCGTGTGCGCTCTCTCACCCCAAATAAGTTACTGGTAGTCGTAGTACAGGATAGCCACTGAGTCAAAGCTGGCTTGCTACAGTTAAACTCCACAACCCCTCCCCCCCCTTCATTGATACCTGATGCATAAGTAGATAGTTCTGATGTAAGTCTTGCTGAGTACCTTTGTACTCACGGTTGCTTAATTTATGTTTTGCAGAGGAGACCTCAGTCTCACTAGTAGTTCCGTGTGGGCTTCGACGAGTAGCTTGGGAATCCCAAACAGAGGTCTGGTTCCTATGGAGGGTCTTGTAGATAGACAGGCTTTCTAGCCTTCTTTCTTTTTAGCTGTCTGTACTCAGACAGGTTATGTTTCCGCTTGTTGCTTGTATGACTTTGTATGTTGGGTCATGAGACCCATGATTGTAATATCATGTTATGTATGGCTCTTCAGAGCCTCTTAAATAAATACTTTGAGTCATAGAGTTATGTTGTGATGCCATGTTGTATCTACACATATCATGCATATTGTGTGTATGTTTGAAATGCATTGGTATGTGTGGGATTCGACACCTAGTTATCTGCCTTTGGTAGCCTTTCCTACAGGGAAATGCCTCCTAGTGCTTCCACTGAGCCTTGGTAGTTCGCTACTGCTCCGGAACACATGGGTTAACCGACATGTATCCTTCTTTGCTCCTATGTCTGTCCCTACGGGGAAATGTCACGCGGTGTTACTGGAGTCCTGATAGCTTGCTATAGCCCAGTTACACACACTGATGACCGACAAGTGCATTGTTGGGTTACCTATGTTTGTCCCTGTATGTTTGTGCCACCTTGGTTTATGACTAGTCATGTCGACCGGGGTTCTCTGTTATATGGATGCTAGCATCACAATCATAAACGTGAGCCAAAAGACGGAAACGGTCTCGGCCAAGGTAAAGGCGGCAGCCGTGGGTTACCGTGCGTGAGGCCGCAAAGTGATATGATGTGTCTTATGCTAGATCGGTGTGACTTAGGATCGGGGTCCTGACAGCCGTCCCTTCGGAGGAGAAGTCAGGCAACCAGGGGCTTGGGGACGAGGGGCTCGCTTTCGGGTAGAGGAAGAGGGCGTTACTGATGAAGCTGGCCTCGTCCCCGGCGCGTCCGGGGTGATGGCTACCTTGGAGCCGTCAAGGCACTCCATATAAAATTTCCTCCCCTCATAGATAAGGGCCAGATCCTCGTCCTCGTGAAAGGGGGGGGTCTTCCGCTCGTTTGTGTGTTTCTGGCTCGGGCGCCGGGCTGTTTAGAGCCTCCACCCGATGCCTCCATCTCTGCTCGAATCCAATAAAAAGATCGGTCAAATGGATTGGCTACTAAAAAAACAACTCGTGTAGGCGAAATAAAGCGGGAGAATTCACTATGTCGGACGGATTGTAGTAGGACAGCCCATCCCGGAATTGACGTCGGGCAAAGTCCTTCGCCGTTCCTTGGTAGATACCGGCCATCACTGTCCCGAAGGCCGCTTGGTCAAAGAAACTTTGCCGAATTGATCGAGAGCAGTCTTCGGTTCCGTTGTATGCGCACAATGGGTGAGGGCGTAGCCGGAGTGGTTGGACTCTTTGGTCTATCGTCGTGGCCATTACATCTATTATGGTAAGGCCTATCCTTACCAGTTGCTTCACCTTGGCGGCTAGCTCGGTCACCTCGGCACCATCTTCTGGGACCATACCCTGTGGCCTCCAGCTATATCACCTCTTCGAGGGCTCCGAGGAGAAAGGGGGAAGCCCTGGCCGAACTGGGTCTGGGAGGGGGACATCGTCTACATAGAACCATTCTGTTGGCCAGACGTCGGCATCCTCCCGAGTTGTGCCTGGCGGGTATTCTGTCCCCTCGATTCGACATACCTCGGCCGCTCCAACCTCGTAAAGCCTTTTGGCGGAGGAACAAGGCACTACACAGAAATACCTCCTCCAGAGTCCGAAGTGCGCTTCACACCCTAGATGCATCTCGCATAGGGCGACGTACCCCGCAATGTGCAAAATCGAGTTGGGGGTAAGGTGGTGGAGCTGCAGCCCATAAAACTCTAGCAGGCCTCGGAGGAAAGGGTGAATTGGAAATCCTAAACCGCGCAGCAGGAAGGAGACAAAGCATACCCGTTCATCCTTTTGAGGGGAAGGGAAATTTTCCGCGTGTACCTGCCCGTTGATGGATGTTAAACCCGAGCGGGTCGCTGTCAGATCTAAATCTGGCAGGTACCCTTGTCTGTCCAGACGCTCCAGCTGGAGGCGCGAGACAGCGCAACTGCCCCAATCACCCCTAACAGGGCCATGAGGGCGCCTCGAAGAACCTGCATTGCTCGCCATGGGAAACCTTCAAGGTTGGACTTGGGAGGAAGGGGAGCGTTTGTGCAGTTTGCTTGGAAGGAAGATTGGGGGTTTGTGATAAATCCGCATGCCTGACTTGTCGATAAAAAGGGGGGGAGACCGACGCTTCGACGTTTCACCATAAGTTGACCCGCTTCCCCGTAAGACACGATTCCCAAAGATCGAAAAGCTGAGGCCACGCGTGGCGGAGCTGGGCCCACTCGGCGGGATTATCAATCTTTCTGAGGTCTGCTTGAAGCTATGCTGAAGAGATCATGCATGGAACTTGCCTGCCGATCCAAAGACTCCGGAACCAAAGTCCGAGAGTGTCGTCCTCGGCGTCGGAGACCAGTTCAGGGGCTACTGACGGTGTCCTAGACTAGGGGGTACTAACCTAGTCGGCTCATATTCCTCGGGCCGGACAAGTGGGCTCTCATTCTTGTCAAGATGGACTCCGGAAGATACACATAGGAGAAGAGGTCAAGACTGCATCTACCGAAGACTTGGCGCATACTCCAAGACTCCTTCTGCTGCCTCCTTGCCTGGATACTGACCTTGTAACCCTAGATACCCTATCCGGCGTGTATATAAGCCGAAGGGTTAGCCCTTAGAGGGGACCTCAACGCAATCTCATTCACCTAGCCTTAGGACTAGATCATACGATCTCGAGGTAGATCAACTCTGTACTTGATACTTCTCCATCAATATAAACAAGAGAAGGACGTAGGGTTTTACCTCCATCAAGAGGGCCCAAACCTGGGTAAACATCGTCTCCCTGTTACTATTACCATCTGTCCGAGATCCACAGCTCGGGACCCCCTACCCCGAGGTCTGCCGGTTTTCACACCAACATGGCCCTTGTAGAAGGTTAAAAGGCAACTTGTATATCACCGTTGTGGCTTTGCATAGGTAAGAATGGTTCTTGCTAGTTGCCCATAGCAGCCACGTAAAATTTGCAACAACAAAGTAGAGGACGTCTAACTTGTTTTTGCAGGGCATGTTGTGATGTGGTATGGCCAAAACGTGATGTGATATATGTTGATGTATGAGATGATCATGTTTTGTAATAGGTTCACGACTTGCATGTCGATGAGTACAGCAATCGGCAGGAGCCATAGGGTTGTCTTTAATTTATTTTATGACCTGTTGGTCAATCATTAAGCGCCATGTAATTGCTTTACTTTATCGCTATGCGTTAGCAATAGTTGTAGAAGCAATAGTTGGCGAGACAACCATGTGACAACACGATGATGGAGATCATGGTGTCATGCCGGTGATGATGGAGATCATGCCGGTGCTTTGGAGATGGAGATCAAAGGCACAAAGATGATGATGGCCATATCATGTCACATATTGATTGAATGTGATGTTTATCTTTTTATGCATCTTATTTTGCTTAGGACGACGGTAGCATTATAAGATGATCCCTTCACTTAATTTCAAGATAAAAGTGTTCTCCCTAAGTATGCACCATTGCAAAAGTTCATCGTTTCGAAGCACCACATGATGATCGGGTGTGATAGACTCTACGTTCGCATACAACGGGTGTAAGCCTGTTTTACACATGCAGAATACTTGGGTTAAACTTGACGAGCCTAGCATGTATAGACATGGCCTCGGAACACGGAGGACTGAAAGGTCGAACATGAGTCATATAGTAGATATGATCAACATGGAGATGTTCACCATTGATGACTGCCTCATCTCACGTGATGATCGGACATGGGTCAGTTGATGTGGATCATGTAACACTTAGACAACTTGAGGGATGTTGATTTAAGTGGGTGTTCTTAAGTAATTTGCTTAGAAGAACCAATTATCATGAACTTAGTATAATTGTCTTTGCAAATTAATGTTGTAGATCAATGCTCGCGATGTAGCTCCCCTGAATTTTAATGCGTTCCTAGAGAAAGAAAAGTTGAAAGATGATGGTAGCAACTATGCGGACTGGGTCCGTAATCTCAGGATTATCCTCATTGCTGCCTAGAAAGTTTATCTCCTTGATGCACCGCTAGTTGATCCACCCGCTCCCGCAAATCTGGACGCAATGAACGTCTGGCAAGAAAGGAATGATGACTACACGATAGTTCAGTGCGCCATGCTTTACGGCTTAGAACCGGGGCTCCTAAGACGTTTTGAGCACCACGGAGCATATGAGATGTTCCAAGAGTTGAAATTGGTATTTCAGGCTCATCCCGGGTTGAGAGGTATGACACCTCCGACAAGTTCTTTAGCTGTAAGATGGAGGAGAACAGCTCCGTTAGTGAGCACGTGCTCAAAATGTCTGGGTACTATAATCACTTGAATCAGTTGGGAGTTAATCTTCCGGATGAAGTAGCAATTGATAGAGTTCTCCAGTCACTGCCACTGAGCTACAAGAGCTTTGTGATGAACTATAGCATGCAGGGGATGGAGAAGACGATCCCTGAGCTCTTCGCGATGCTTAAGGCCGCGGAGGTAGAAATCAAGAAAGAGCATCAAGTGTTGATAGTCAACAAGACCATCAGTTTCAAGAAGAAAGGCAAGGGAAATAAAAGGAACTTCAAAAGGAATGGCAAGCCAGTTGCCGCTCCCATGAAGAAACCCAAGGCTAGACCCAAACCTGAGACTGAGTGCTTCTATTGCAAGGGGAATGGTCACTGAAAGCGGAACTGCCCCAAGTACTTGGCAGATAAGAAGGCTGACAACGTCAACAAAGGTATATTTGATATACATGTTATTGATGTGTACCTTACTAGTACTCATAGTAGCGCCTGGGTATTTGATACTGGTTCGGTTGCTAATATTTGTAACTCGAAACAGGAGCTCCAAAATAAACGAAGACTAGCTAAGGACAAGGTGACGATGCGCGTCGGAAATGGTTCCAAGGTTGATATGATCACCGTCAGCACGCTCCCTCTACATTTACCTTCAGGGTTAGTTTTGAACCTGAATAATTGTTATTTGGTGCCTGCGTTAAGCATGAACATTATATCTGGATCTTGTTTATTGCGAGACGGTTATTCATTTAAGTCAGAGAATAATGGTTGTTCTATTTATATGGATAATATCTTTTATGGTCATGCACCCTTGGTGAATTGTTTATTCTTGTTGAATCTCGATCGTAGTCATACACATGTTCATAATATTGATGCCAAAAGATGCAAAGTTAATGATGATAGTACCACATACTTGTGGCACTGCCGCTTAGGTCATATTGGTGTAAAGCACATGAAGAAACTGCATGCTGATGGACTTTTGGAATCTCTTGATTATGAATCATTTTGAGAGTGAACCATGCCTCATGGGCAAGATGACTAAAACCCCATTTTCCGGAACAATGGAGCGGGCAAGTGACTTGTTGGAAATAATACATACCGATGTATGCGGTCCGATGAGTGTTGAAGCACGCGGTGGATATAGTTATTTTCTTACCTTCACAGATGATTTGAGTAGATATGGGTATATTTACTTAATATGAAACACAAGTCTGAAACATTTGAAAAGTTCAAGGAGTTTCAGAGTGAAGTAGAGAATCATCGTAATAAGAAAATTAAATTTCTACGATCTAATCGTGGAGGTGAATATTTGAGTTACGAGTTTGGTATACATTTAAGACAATGTGGAATTGTTTCACAGCTCACGCCACCTGGAACACCACAGTGTAATGGTGTGTCTGAACGTCATAATCGTACTCAATTGGATATGGTGCGTTCTATGATGTCTCTTACCGATTTGCCACTATCGTTTTGGGGTTATGCATTAGAGACAGCCGCATTCACTTTAAATAGGGCACCGTCTAAATCCGTTGAGACGACACCGTATGAATTATGGTTTGGCAAGAAACCTAAGCTGTCGTTTCTTAAAGTTTGGGGATGCGATGCTTATGTAAAGAGGCTTCAGCCTGATAAGCTCGAACCCAAAGCGGAGAAGTGCGTCTTCATAGGATACCCTAAAGAAACCATTGGGTATACCTTCTACCACAGATCCGAGGGCAAAATCTTTGTTGCCAAGAATGGGTCCTTTCTAGAGAAGGAGTTTCTCTCGAAAGAAGTGAGTGGGAGGAAAGTAGAACTTGATGAGGTAATTGTACCTTCTCTCGAATTCGAAAATAGCGCATCACAGAAAGAAGTTCCCGTGATGTCTACACCAGCCGGAGAGGAAGCTAATGATGATGATCATGAAACTTCAGATCAAGTTACTACTGAACTTCGTAGGTCGACCAGGGTACGTTCCGCACCAGAGTGGTACGGTAATCCCGTCCTGGAAGTCATGTTGTTAGACAATGGTGAACCTACGAACTATGAAGAAGCAATGATGAGCCTGGATTCTGACAAATGGCTTGAAGCCATGAAATCCGAGATAGGATCCATGTATGAGAACAAAGTATGGACTTTGGTGGACTTGCCCAATGATCGGCAGGCCATTGAGAATAAATGGATCTTTAAGAAGAAGACAGACGCTGATGGTAATATCACTGTCTATAAAGCTCGACTTGTCGCAAAGGGTTTTCGACAAGTTCAAGGGGTTGACTACGATGAGACTTTCTCACCCATAGCGATGCTTAAGTCTGTTAGAATTATGTTAGCAATTGCCGCATTTTATGATTATGAAATTTGGCAGATGGACGTCAAAACAGCGTTCCTTAACGGGTTTCTTAAGGAAGAGTTGTATATGATGCAACCGGAAGGTTTTGTCGATCCTAAAGGTGCGAACAAAGTATGCAAGCTCCAGCGATCCATCTATGGACTGGTGCAAGCATCTCGGAGTTGGAATATACGTTTTTGATGAGGTGATCAAAGGTTTTGGTTTATACAAACTTACGGAGAAGCTTGTATTTACAAGAAAGTGAGTGGGAGCTCTGTAGCATTTCTAATATTATATGTGGATGACATATTGTTGATTGGAAATGATATAGAATTTCTGGAAGACCTGGGTGAAGCTGCTTACATATTGGGCATTAAAATCTATAGTGATAGATCAAGACGCCTAATAGGACTTTCACAAAGCACATACCTTGACAAGATTTTGAAGAAGTTCAAAATGGACCAGTCGAAGAAAGGGTTCTTGCCTGTGTTGCAAGGTGTGAAGTTGAGTAAGACTCAAAGCCCGACCACGGCAGAAGAAAGTGAAAGGATGAAAGTCATCCCCTATGCCTCAGCCATAGGCTCTATAATGTATGCCATGCTGTGTACCAGACCTGATGTGTGCCTTGCCAGAAGTCTGGCAGGGAGGTACCAAAGTGATCCAGGAGTAGATCACTGGACAGCAGTCAAAAATATCCTGAAGTACCTAAAGAGGACTAAGGACATGTTTCTCGTTTATGGAGGTGAACATAAGCTCGTCGTAAAGGGTTACGTCGATGATAGCTTTGACACTGATCCGGATGACTAAAGTTCTCAATCCGGATACGTATTAAATAGTGGAGCAGTTAGCAGGAGTAGCTCCAAGCAGAGCGTTGTAGACATAAAGATTTGCAAAAGTACATAGGGGTCTGAATGTGGCAGACCCGTTGACTAAATCTCTTCCACGGGCAAAACATGATCATCACCAGGACTCAATGGGTGTTAGATTCACAACTATGTAAACTAGATTATTGACTCTAGTGCAAGTGGGAGACTGTTGGAAATATGCCCTAGATGCAATAATAAATTGGTTATTATCATATTTCCCGTTCATGATAAATGTTTATTATTCATGCTAGAATTGTATTGACCGAAAACTTAAATACATGTGTGAATACATAAACTATACCGTGTCCCTAGTAAGCCTCTACTAGACTAGCTCGTTTATCAAAGATGGTTATGGTTTCCTGACCATAGACATGAGTTGTCATTTGATAACGAGATCACATCATTAGGAGAATGATGTGATGGACATGACCCAATTGTAAGCTTAGCATCAGATCATTTAGTTTATTTGCTACAGCTTTCTTCATGTCAAGTATTAGTTCCTTAGACCATGAGATCGTGCCACTCCCGGATACTGAAGGAATACTTTGTGTGCTATCAAACGTCACTTCGTAACTGGGTGATCATAAAGGTGCTCTACAGGTATCTTTGAAGGTGTCTGTTGGGTTGCATGGATCGAGACTGGGATTTGTCACTCCGTATGACGGAGAGATATCTCTGGGCCCCCTCGGTAATACAACATCATAAAGAGCTTGCAAGCAATGTGGCTAATGATTTAGTCATGGGATCTTGTATTACGGAACGATTAAAGAGACTTGCCGGTAACGAGATTGAACTAGGTATGGAGATACCGACGATCGAATCTCGGGCAAGTAACATATCGCCGGACAAAGGGAATTGCATACGGGATTAACTGAATCCTCGACATCGTGGTTCATCCAATAAAGATCTTCATTGGACATGTGGGAATCAATATGGGTATCCAGATCCCGCTGTTGGTTATTGACCGGAGAGGTGTCTCGGTCATGTCTGCATGTTCCCGAACCCGTAGGGTCGCACGCTGCTACTTGTGAGCTGCGTTGGTAATTCCCTGAAGAGGAAGGGAGATGCAGTACAGTAGAGATAAGTATTTCCCTCAGTTATGAAACCAAGGTTATCAATCCAGTAGGAGAATCACGCAACACCTCGTTAGCAGCACCTACACACAAAACAACAAATCCTTGCACCCAACGCAAACAAGGGGTTGTCAATCCCTCGGCGGTAAGTTGCAAGATTAAATTGTATGTGATAGATAGATAGATTGAAACAAAAATACAAAATAAATAAAGAAAAAGTGCAGCAAGTATTTTTAGGGTTTTAGCATATGATTTAGATAGTCTCGGGGGCCATAGTTTTCACTAGAGGCTTCTCTCAAGAAAATAGCATACGGTGGGTAGACAAATTACTGTTGGGCAATTGATAGAAAAGAAAATAATCATGATGATATCCAAGGCAATGATCATGTATATAGGCATCACGTCCGAGACAAGTAGACCGACTCCTGCCTGCATCTATTACTATTACTCCACACATCGACCGCTATCCAGCATGCATCTAGTGTATTAAGTCCATAAAGAACGGACTAGCGCCTTAAGAACGATGACATGATGTAGACAAGATAAACTCACATATGAATAAACCCCATATTTTTACCCTTAATAGCAACGATACATACGTGTCATGTCCCTTTCTGTCACTGGGATTGAGCACCGCAAGATCAAACCCATTACAAAGCACCTCTTCCCATGGCAAGATAAATCAATCTAGTTGGCCAAACCAAATCAATAGATCGGAGAAGAAATACGAAGCTATAATAATCATGCATAAAAGAGATCAGAGAAGACTCAAATAATATTCATGGATAATCTGATCATAAACTCACAATTCATCGGATCCCAACAAACACACCGCAAAAAGTGATTACATCGGATAGAACTCCAAGAACATCGAGGAGAACATTGTATTGAAGATCAAAAAGAGAGAAGAAGCCATCTAGCTACTAACTATGGACCTGAAGGTCTGTGGTAAACTACTCACGCATCATCGGAAGGGCAGCAAGGTTGATGTAGAGCTCCTCCGTGATCGATTCCCCCTCCGGCCGAGTGCCGAAAAAGGCCTCCAGATGGGATCTCTCGAGAACACAAACTTGCGGCGGCGGAAAAAGTATTTCGTGGACTCCCGTCAGGGTTTCTGATTTTTTGGGAATTTATAGTGGAGGAATTAGGTCAAACGGAGCTCTGTGGGCCCCACGAGGTACCAAGGCGCGCCTGCCCCCCTCCCCCCCCAGGCGTGCCCTGGTGCCTCGTGCCTCGTGGGCACCCACTGGGGCTTCTGGCCTCCTCCCGAAGCTTCTAGTGTTGTATATGTCCAGAAAAAAATCTCCAAAAAGTTTCGTGGCATTTGAACTTCGTTTGGTATTGATATTCTGTAAAACAAAAACAGGGCAGAAAACAGCAACTGGCACTGGGCACTAAGTTAATAGGTTAGTCTCCAAAAATGATATATAATTGCTGTAAATGCATATAAAAACATCCAAGATTGATAATATAACAGCATGGAACAATCAAAAATTATAGATACGTTGGAGACGTATCAGCATCCCCAAGCTTAATTCCTGCTCGTCCTCGAGTAGGTAAATGATAAAAACATAATTTTTGATGTGGAATGCTGCCTATCATATTCATCATATATTCTTTTTTTTGTAGCATGGACATTGGACTTGAATGATTCAAAGCAATAGTCTGTAATTTGACATGAAGATATAAATACTCAAGCATGCTAACAAACAACCATGTTTTTCAAAATATCAACGCTTAAGAAAGTTATCCCTAGCCCATTATGCTCAATCATTGATCCATTCATGAAACACGCTCAAATATTAGCTACATCCAATGCACAAGTATGACAATAGTGCTCTCTAGTTGGTGCTTTATAAGAGAAGATGGAGACTCAAGAAAATAAAAATTGCATAAAAGTAAATAGATAGGCCCTTCGCAGAGGGAAGCAGAGATTTGTGAAATGTGCCAGAGCTCAAAGCTTAAATTAGAGAGATAAAAATATTTTGAGAGGCATGCTTTTCCTGTCAACGAAAACGACCGAGAATTCTCAATATCTTCCATGCTAGACACATCATAGGCAGTTCCCAAATAGAAAGTAAAATTTATTTCCTTTCCACCATTCTTTCACAATCCATGGCTAGCCGTATCCACGGGTGCCCTCCATACCATCACTTTCCAAGGAATTTTGTTGTTATTAATTTTTGATTTCATTGTGGGACTAGGCATCCCTATTACCAGCCACTCTCTCGTGCAATGACAAGTTAATAAACACTCATTGTGAGAATAACACACCTAGCATGGAAAATATAGGCCACCCCCTGCCGCTTCATGAGCGGTACGGGCACACAAAACAGAAAATTATTTTGAAAATTAGAGTTGGCACACGCAAATTTACTTGGAACGGCATTGAAATACCGTATATAGGTAGATATAGTGGACTCATTTGGCACAACTTGGGTTTAAGGAGTTTGGATGCACAAGCAGTATTTCTGCTTAGTACAAATGAAGGCTAGCAAAAGATTGAGAAGCAACCAACCAAAAAACGAAAACGGTCATAAACATGCATTGAACATAACTAACACCGAATAATGCACCATAAGTAGGATATAATTTTGTTGCATAACTATTGACTTAACGTGCATGCATAGGGAATCACAAACCTTAATACTAATATTCTTACTAAATCACAATTACTCACTAACATGACTCACATATTATCATTTCCATATCGCAAAACTATTGCAAGGAATCACACTTATCATATCCAATGATCTATATGAAAGTTTTTATTATATCCCTCTTGAATATTCATCACTTTGGGACCAAATTCATATCTTGTGCAAATTACCGTTACTTTCATCAACTCTCAAAAAGATTTAAGTGAAGCATGAGAGTGCAAATATTTCTTCAAAATTTCAATCTTATCAACTCTCAAAATAATATAAGTGAAGCATGAGAGTTTATTTCTTCAAAATTTTAATCTTGTCAACTCTCAAAATAATATAAGTGAAGCATGAGAGTTTATTTCTTCAAAATATAGCAACCGCCATGCTCAAAAAGATTTAAGTGAAGCACTAGAGCAACTGTCTAGCTCAAAAAATTTAAGTGAAGCACATAGAGTATTCTAACAAATTATGATGAACGTGTGGCTCTCTCAAAATAGGTGTGTTCAGCAAGGATGATTGTGACAAACTAAAAAAAAAAACAAAGACTCAGATAATACATGACGCTCCAAGCAAAACACATATCATGTGACGAATAAAAATATAGCTCCAAGTAAAATTACCGATGGTTGGTAGAAGAAAGAGGGGATGCCTTCCGGGGCACCCCCAAGCTTAGACGCTTGAGTCTTCCTTGAATATTACCTTGGGGTGCCTCGGGCATCCCCAAGCTTAGGCTCTTGCCACTCCTTATTCCTTCATCCATCGTGATCTCACCCAAAACTTGAAAACTTCAATCACACAAAACTCAACAAAACCTTCGTGAGATCCGTTAGTATAACAAAATAAATCACTACTTTAAGTACTGTTGCAAACCCATTCATATTTTATTTTTGCATTATACCTACTGTATTCTAACTTCTCCATGGCTTATACCCACCGATACAATCCATAGTTTCATCAAAACAAGCAAGTAACACATCAAAAACAAAATCTGTCAAAAACAGAACAGTCTGCAGAAATCTATTTAAAAGCCATACTTCTGTAACTCCAAAAATTCTGAAAAAATAGAAAACGTGGGCAATTCATATACCAATACTGTGTAAAAAATCAGATTTTTCTGACGCACCAGTATAGAAACAAAATTCCATCACTGCACGTAAAACTTTCTGTTTTCCAAACAGCATCAATTATACTATCTTCCAAATCATCCCAAAGGTTTTACTTGGCACAAACACTAATTAAAAACATAAAAACTCAATCATAACAGTAGCATAAAAGTGAAAACTCACAATAACAGAAACAAATAATAAAAAATTATTTTATTCATTGGGTTGCCTCCCAACAAGCGCTATTGTTTTATGCCCCTAGCTAGGCACAATGCATAGTTTCAAGTATTGTCATCTTTGGTCTTCTTGTCCAAAGAGGTACTTTTATCAAAGGTTTTTTCAAAGGTAATATGAAACACATCATCCATAGAAATTTTAGCATTAGCAAGTTGTCCATCTGTAAATCCTTCTTGCTTACCGGCTACAATCTAAGAGTATTGTCTATTAACACTATTGAAAACTTGTTGGATTATATTCAAAGGAGGAACTTCTTTTTTATATTTTCATCAAAGATCTGGTCATTGCGGAACAAATATCTCAACAAGTAATCATTATTATAAAGGATCTCATCTGTTACCGGTTTTTCACGGTTCATACCATAAAAATCAAAGATATCCCTAGCTTCTCGCACTCTGTGATCAAATTCATTCATGAGAACAAGGGTGGCTATTTTCTTAGCCCTAGGATCTTTTATAACCGGTAACTCATAAAACAATCTTTTCAAAGTAGGATGGGTGTAAATAAATCTTCTTTCAAGTTTAAGAATAAGTGCGGAAATAGCATCGGCATAATTCTTAGTTTCTTTAAGTATAGGAGCGTCATCAAAAGCCAAGGTCCCAATGCAATTAAAGAATTATTGATGACACTTTTTCCTATAACATTACCATGTCCCAACACAAAAAATTTAGCATCAAGATTGGTAGAATTTCCGTTTTTAGGAGTTTTACCATCATCAGTTTCTGCCATGCCAAAATCACTCATGATAACAATCTTCAAGCAAGCGAACAAGAAAACACGCAAAAAGGCAAATGGCAAATATTTTTGTATTTTTGTAAAAACTTTTTAGAAGTGGGGGAGATGAAAACGAGAGGCAAATGGCAAATAAAGTAAATGCAAGGAGATGAGAGTTTTATGCGTAGGTACTTGATAGATGTTGATGATGTCTCCCCGGCAATGGCGCCAGAAATTCTTCCTACTACTTGTGAACTGCGTTGGTAATTCCCTGAAGAGGAAGGGAGATGCAGTATAGTAGAGATAAGGTTTTCCCTTAGTTATGAAACCAAGGTTATCAATCCAGTAGGAGAATCATGCAACACCTCGTTAGCAGCACCTGCACACAAAACAACAAATCCTTGCACCCAACGCAAACAAGGGGTTGTCAATCTCTCGGCGGTAAGTTGCAAGATTAAATTGTATGTGATAGATAGATAGATAGATTGAAGCAAAAATACAAAATAAATAAAGAAAAAGTGCAGCAAGTATTTTTAGGGTTTTAGTATATGATTTAGATAGGCCCGGGGGCCATAGTTTTCACTAGAGGCTTCTCTCAAGAAAATAGCATACGGTGGGTAGACAAATTACTGTTGGGCAATTGATAGAAAAGCAAATAATCATGACGATATCCAAGGCAATGATCATGTATATAGGCATCACGTCCGAGACAAGTAGACCGACTCCTGCCTTCATCTACTACTATTACTCCACACATCGACCGCTATCCAGCATGCATCTAGTGTATTAAGTCCATAAAGAACGGAGTAACGCCTTAAGAATGATGACATGATGTAGACAAGATAAACTCATGTATGAATAAACCCCATCTTTTTACCCTTAATAGCAACGATACATACGTGTCATGTCCCTTTCTGTCACTGGGATTGAGCACCGCAAGATCGAACCCATTACAAAGCACCTCTTCCCATGGCAAGATAAATCAATCTAGTTGGCCAAACCAAATCAATAGATCGGAGAAGAAATACGAAGCTATAATAATCATGCATAAAAGAGATCAGAGAAGACTCAAATAATATTCATGGTTAATTTGATCATAAACTCACAATTCATCGGATCCCAACAAACACACCGCAAAAAGTGATTACATCGGATAGAACTCCAAGAACATCGAGGAGAACATTGTATTGAAGATCAAAAAGAGAGAAGAAGCCATCTAGCTACTAACTATGGACCCGAAGGTCTGTGGTGAACTACTCACGCATCATCGGAAGGGCAGCAAGGTTGATGTAGAGCCCCTCCGTGATCGATTCCCCCTCCGGCGGAGTGCCGAAAAAGGCCTCCAGATGGGATCTCTCGAGAACAGAAACTTGCGGTGGCGGAAAAAGTATTTTGTGGACTCCCCTCAGGGTTTTTGATTTTTTGGGAATTTATAGTGGAGGGATTAGGTCAACGGAGCTCTGCGGGCCCCACGAGGTACCAGGGCGCGCCTGCCCCCCCCCCAGGCGCGCCCTGGTGCCTCGTGGGCACCCCTGGGGCTTCTAGCCTCCTCCTAAAGCTTCTAGTGTTGTATATGTCAAGAAAAAAATCTCCAAAAAGTTTCGTGGCATTTGGACTTCGTTTGGTATTGATATTCTGTAAAACAAAAACAGGGCAGAAAACAGCAACTGGCACTGGGCACTAAGTTAATAGGTTAGTCTCCAAAAATGACATATAATTGTTGTAAATGCATATAAAAACATCCAAGATTGATAATATAACAGCATGGAACAATCAAAAATTATAGATACGTTTGAGACGTATCACACGCTTAACGTTCGGTAGCGCTAGGGTAGAAATGAGATATTAATATGGTGAAGTCCGAAGGTTGTTCGGAGTCCCGGATCCCATCCGGGACATCACGAGGAGCTCCGGAATGGTCTGGAGGTAAAGATTTATATATGGGAAGTCATATTTTGGGTTCCGGAAAAAGTTCGGTTTTTTCCGGTATTGTTCCGGGAAGGTTCTAGAAGGTTCCGAAGTGGGGCCGACCTGCATGGGGGACCCACATGAATGTGGGTAGTGGGGAAAGGCCCCACACCCCTGGTCTAGGCGCACCAAGATCCCCCCTTAAAAGGAATAGGATTATATCCCGAAGGGATAAGATCAAGATCCCTAAAAAGGGGGGATAGCGATCGGTGGGGAAAGGAAAGGAGGGATTTCCTTCCTCTCCCCTTGACCAACGACTCTAGGGGCTTGGAGGGCAAGCCACCAGCCCCCTCCACGCCTATATAAAGGTGGGGAGGCGTTGGGGGCAGCCACCCTTCGACCCTTGCCCATCTCCCTCCCGTTACACCTCCTCCACCTCGCGCAGACGCTTGGGGAAGCCCTGCTGCAGTTTCGCTGCTGCCACCACCACCACGCCATCGTGTTGGTTCAGATCTCATCTACCTCCTCTCCCTCACTTGCTGGATCAAGAAGGAGAGGACGTCACCGAGCCGAACGTGTGCTAAACTCGTAGGTGTCGTCCGTTTGGCACTAGATCGGATTGGATCGCGATTGGATCATGAAGAGTACGACTACATCAACTGCGTTATGACGCTAACACTTTCGGTCTACAAGGGTATGTAGACACACTCCCCTCTCGTTGCTATGCATCTCCTAGATTAGATCTTGGGTGTTTCGTAGGAATTTTTTTTGATTTTCACGCAACGTTCCCCATCAGCAGCGCGCGCCTATGATGCCATGGCGGCAGAGTTCTTTCAAGAAGGGGCGATTCTGTGACGCCCCCGACTTAATCGTGCACTAATCATACACGCAAATGCACACGATCAAGCCTAAGGACTCACGGGAAGATATCACAACACTACTCTAAACACAAATAAAATAATACAAGCTTAATATTACAAGCCAGAGGGCTCGAATACATAAGCTCGAGTCATACAAGCATCAGCGGAAACAAAAGTATCTGAGTACAGACACAAAGTTAAACAAGGGTGCCTTAAGAAGGCTAGCACAAACAGCGACACTGATCGAAAAGGCGAAGGCCTCCTGCCTAGGGCCTCCGAACTACTCCTGGTCGGCGGGGATCTCCACGTCGAAGTAGGCTCCTCCGGGGGTCTCCTGCTCCTAGGCTCCGTCGTCTGAATGCAGCAATCGGGTATAGGGGGAAAAGAACAACAAAGCAACCGTTAGTACTCATCCAAAGTACTCGCAAGACTGACATCAGAACTATACTAATTATGCATTGGTATCAAAGGAATGGGGCTATATCTTTGGACTAAACTACAGAAATGCCAGAACAGAAGGGGGAAGGCCTAGCCTATCGAAGACTAGCATCTTGAAGCAATCTTGCAGCATCAGAAGAGGGTAGAATAAAGCAACACAAAATAGCAATTATATTTTAGTAATGCCCTAAGATCCTTTCTCGACTACCCTGCGAGAAAGTGATCCCGAGAGCGGTAGTAGTGGTTTAATATTGTAACAATATCCATTTGTAGTTGTAGCAGATCAGGATACAACTCCGAGCGTCCTGTTACCGTGGACACGGCTATTCGAATAGATAACTTCCCTGCAGGGGTGCACTACTGTTACCCAACACGCTCAATTAACTCCGGCCGGACACACTTTTATCGGGTCATGCCCGGCCTCGGCTGATCGACACACCGCAACCCTACCTAGAGCTCAGCAGAGAGGTCCCCGCCGGTCTACATCCTAAGCGCTCAGGGTTCTTGGGCCATCGCCCTTTGCACTCCGGGTCGTTGTGCGCAGGGGGATTCCAGGCACCACCTCTGGGGTGCCGATCCGGCCCGGCCACAATGCTGAACTGGACGTCTGACAGAGCTTTCGGCTGATACATACAGCGCTGAGGGTCCCATAACCATTATACCACGTGGTGGTAGTGCGTATAGGGCCAACGACCCACTCAGATCAAATACCCAAATCCGTTAGGCGTATTTAGTAACTCGCAGAGACGATCAGGATCCCTGTCGCTCCGACTTGGTAATACATGACGCGCGGGTACTCTTGGAGCCGACCCGTCTTTAGTAGTATTCTCTAGCGGGCACCCTTGGGGCCAGCCCGACTTTAACAGTTTAAGTATTGCAGTAATGTAAACAGTTCCGTGATCATCACCCAGAGTGATCACGGCCCGATATCAAGCATGGCAAACGGACAAGGGTGAAGGGCCATAGGTGAATCAATAGCCTAGCTAACTAAGCATCATGGGACAACAGGTAGGAATAACAGCAGGCGACAAAATCAGGCTATGCATCAGAACAGCAGCTATCGGAATAACAACAGAAGCAATTCTAATGCAAGCATAAGAGAGAAGGAGTGGGCGATATCTGGATGAACAAGGGGGGTTTTGCTTGCCTGGAAGCTCTGCTGAAAGGGGATGGTCTTCGGCGATGTAGTCGTACACTGCAGTGTCGTCGGCAGTCTCGGGGGCTATCGGGAGAAAAGGAGGGGTAAGAAACAATAAATACACGGCAATAATGCAACAGGGATGCATGACATGCCTAAATGTTATGCAGAGGTGATATAATGCCTATCTAATTGCTTTAGTTAATTTAGGAATTTATTTGGATTTATTTTATTAAAGTTATGCACTATTCACTTATCGAATACGGGCAAAAAGTTCCATGTTCGGTATGTTAGAGGGGTGTGGCAGGTATGTGGGTGGCATATACGGATTCTACACATTTTTCTGATCATTTTTCATATATAAATTATTTTCATCCGAGTTACGGTGTAATTTATATGATTTTTCAAACTTTTAATCATTTTCTGGAATTATTTAAATAGAATTATCCAAAACAGTAAATGATGACGTCAGCATGACGTCACAGTGACGTCAGTAGTCAAACCGGATGACCAGAGTCAAACCTGACCAGTGGGACCCACCTGTCATACACAGTGACTTAATAGAGACTAATTAAACTAATTTAGAGATTAATTAGCAGTTAGGCCCCACATGTCAGTGACTATATTAATTAACTAATTAAGTTTTAATTATAAAAGTTAAGTAAATGGGTGGGGCCTATGTGTCATAGACTGGGTCAAATGGGCCCAGTGGTCCCACGTGTCAGTGACACAGTTAAATAAACCAGTTTTAATTTAAAATCCTAACTAATTAGTTAACAGGGGCTGGCCCACTAGTCAGTGTCAGATTAGGGTTTTTAGTTAGTGGCTAATGACGGGCCACATCATCACTTACCGGCGCTAATCGCCGAAGCTAAGCAGGGTCATCGGAGATGCCCGTCCGGCCAACTCCGGCGGTCGTTCGATGCGCGGCTTGGCCCGGCGTGTTCCTGAGACCGAGCCGCGTCGATGGGTGGTGGCCACGGGCATGGAGACGGTCGGAGCCGAGCGCAACGTCAACAATGGTGGCGGCGGTGCTCGGCGGTGTTCGGGCATGCACGGGGTGCAGCGCTGCGGCTCGCAATCGAGCGATCCGTGCGGCTAGGCGACACCTATAGCACCCCAGTAGCACGCGTGCGCCAGCAGGAGGAGGTGGGAAGCACGCTAGCGTCTTGCTTGCTGGCAATGGCGGACGGCGGCTACGGCTTCGAGCAGGGGAGTGACTACGGCGCACGAGGGGGAACGAAGAGAGGTCGAGGGGAACCGGGGGCTCACAGCAAGGGTTGTGGGGGACTCAGGGGAGCCGGGACAGTCAGAGTCGAGGGGATCGACGCTAATGGCGACGGCGGCCGTGGCGGGTGGAGCCGGTCGATGGCGACGATGCAGAGGCGTTTCGGTCAAGCGAGTGGGCGGGCTGAACGAGGACGAGGACGGGGAGGCGTGGCGGTGTGGTTCCGGTGACGAGGACGACGGGGGCGGCAACGGCGGCGCCCAGGCACGGGCGAGGGGGAGAGGGGATCGAGGGAAGAAGCGGGTGGCTAGGGTTTCGTGGTTGGGGCCATATAGGCCGCGGCTGGGCCACTCTGTAGTTAGGCCCAGCGCAACAGTAGATGTTAGGCCTTTTCTCTTTTTTAGTTTTCTGTTTTCTTTTATTCTTTTCTGTATGTATTTGGGTTAGCCACAAATTGACTTTTGCAAAATATGTGACTTAGCCACATAAATACAGTGCAATATCTAGCACTGCCATAAAAATGTTTGGAGTCCAGATCTTTTCATTTGAATTTTATTTAAATGAAATTGACCTAAATGGTGTTGTTCTGATACTGTTACATGATGTTAGAGTTATTTAAACAATTTTATAAATGTTGATTTTAATTTTATAATGGCTTTGGGAATATTTGCAACATTGTGAACTATTTTGTTTTAAAATTTGATCAACTTTTATTTTGACTTGCATTTTGAATTTGTTTAAACTGGAATTTGAAATGAGATATGAAATAATGATGATTTAACACTGCAAATGAAGATGACTTGGCATGATTAGAAGATGATCACTGTAGCATATTACAAGGGGGGTGTTACAATTCTCCTCCTCTAAAAGAAATTCTTCACGAAGACGATCTTCGCTTTCCCAAGTGGCTTCATCTTCAGAATGATTCGACCACTGAACTTTAAGGAACTTGATTGCCTTCTGACGGGTTCGACGTTCAGCTTGATCAAGAATACGGATCGTATACTCTTGATAAGATAGATCCTCTTGCAATTCAAGCACTTCATGATCCACTGCTCGGATAGGATCCTTGAAGCAGCGACGGAGTTGTGACACGTGGAAGACATCATGAACTTGAGAAAGGTTTGGCGGCAATTCCAATTGATATGCCACTTCTCCACGTCTTGCAAGGATACAGAACGGGCCAATGTAGCGAGGAGCTAACTTGCCTTTGATCCCAAAATGGTGAGTGCCCTTCATTGGGGTGACACGGAGGTAAGCTTGTTCGCCAGGTTGATAGACCATTACCTGGTGTTTTCGGTCATAATTGCTCTTCTGACGAGACTGAGCAGTTTTCAAATGTTCACGGACAATGCGGACTTGTTCTTCAGCTTGCTGAATACTGTCCGGACCAAAGAGTGGCCGTTCCCCAGTTTCTGACCAATTCAGAGGGGTTCGACACTTACGTCCATAAAGAACTTCAAATGGTGCCATCTTCAGACTAGCTTGATAGCGTTGTAAGAGAACTCGGCATACAGAAGAGATTCCTCCCATTTCTTACCGAATGAGATGACACAAGCTCGAAGCATATCTTCAAGCACTTGATTGACTCGTTCAACTTGTCCCTGGGACTGGGGGTGAAAAGCGGTGCTGAAGGACAGATGAGTTCCCATAGCTTCTTGGAAACTGTTCCAAAATCTTGAGGTAAAGAGGCTGCCACGGTCTGAACTGATCTCCAACGGAACACCGTGGAGTGACACAATTCTGGAAACATACAAGTCTGCTAACTGACTAGCAGTGATTGTCTCCTTGACTGGCAGAAAGTGAGCAACCTTGGAGAATCGATCAATGACGACAAAGATAGCATCATGACCCTTCTACGATCTGGGAAATCCAGTAATGAAATCCATTTCGACTTTGTCCCATTTCCATTCAGGAATATCAAGGGGTTGCAGAGTTCCAGCAGGTCTTTGATGTTCTGCTTTAATGCGACGGCAGACGTCACACTCAGCAACATAACGAGCAATGTCTCGCTTCATATCAGGCCACCAGTACCGTTGACGAATGTCTTGGTACATCTTGATACTACCAGGGTGAATTGAAAGAGGTGTATCATGAGCTTCTTTCATGACACGCGGGGTCAGATTCAGGTGTCCCATTCTAGGAACCACTAAGCGGTTTTTGAAGAACAAGGTGCCATCAGCATCAATAGTGAAGAATAAGGGCTTTCCCCTTTTGAGATCGCGCTTAATCTTCTCGACCTCAGAGTCAGCTTTCTGTATATGCTTGATGAGGTCCTCGAGATCTAGTTCAACAACCAAGGTATTTAGATATCCTTGAGGAACTATCTCGATGTTCAGCTTTCGAAGCTCTTCATACAGAAGTGGTTGCTGTAGTTGAACCTCAAGTTCACAACAGTAGGATTTGCGGCTCAAAGCATCAGCCATCACATTAGCCTTGCCAGGGGTGTATGAAATACCCAAATCATAGTCGGTAATGGCCTCCATCCATCTTTGGTGACGAAGGTTAAGAGATGGCTGAGTGAACAAGTATTTCAAACTTTTATGATCCGTGTAGATCTCGCAACGATTACCAAGTAGGTAATGTCGCCATAACTTCAATGCATAAATAACTGTTGCTAGTTCGAGATCATGAGTTGGATAGTTCTCTTCATGAGGACGCAACTGTCGAGAGCCATAAGCAATTACCTTGCGCTCTTGCATTAGGACACAGCCTAATCCTTGACGAGAGGCGTCGCAATAAATGACGAAGTCCTTGCGAGAATCCAGAGGAGCAAGCACTGGTGCAAATGTCAGCTTGTCTTTGAGTGTCTGAAAACTTTCTTGACATTTGTCTGTCCACTCAAACTTAACGCCTTTGTGAAGTAGATCAGTTAGAGGCTTGGCAATCTTGGAGAAGTTCTCGACAAAACGGCGGCAATAGCTGGCGAGTCTGAGGAAACTCCTGACTTGCTTGACATTCTTTAGAGGAGTCCATTCAAGAATAGCCTGAACTCGTTCTGGGTTAACAGCAATGCCATCTTTGGAAATCACGTGGCCGAGATATGTCACTTCAGATAACCAGAACTCACACTTAGAATACTTGGCATACGGTTGATGTTCACACAGCTTCTCCAGTACAAGCCGAATATGTTCGGCATGTTCTTCTTCACTCTTCGAATATATAAGGATATCATCCAGATAAACCACGACGAATTTGTCGAGGTAATCCATGAAGATGTAGTTCATCAGTCGAGAGAATGTTGCTGGAGCATTGGTTAAGCCAAAGGACATGACAGTGTACTCGTAAGAACCATAGCGAGTAACGAAGGCTGTCTTCGGAATATCCCCTTTACGAACCCGAATCTGGTGGTATCCCAATCTCAAATCAAGTTTAGAGAATACTGAGGAACCAGCAAGTTGATCATACAAATCATTGATTCTGGGAAGTGGGTACTTGTTCTGAATTGTTGCCTGGTTGATAGGTCGGTAATCTTGGACCAGCCGGTTTGTTCCATCCGTCTTCTTAACAAAGAGCGAAGGTGCTCCCCAAGCAGAAGAACTGGGGCAGATGAAACCCTTCTTAAGTGACTTGTCGATTTCCTCCTTAAGTTCAAGGAGTTCATGTGGCGGCATCTTGTACGGGCGCTTGGCAATAGGAGTAGTGCCCGGTTTCAAGTCGATGACGAATTCGACTGCTCTAACAGGGGGTATCCCTGGAAGTTCTTCTGGAAAGACGTCTGGAAAATCGCGAACGACTGGAACATTCTCAATTCCCTCAAGAGGTGAGGCATTCAATGCATTCAGAGCATATATCTGGTTCTCGGCATTCTGAGTCGCTCGGACTGAGTAATGGATTGTCTGGCCAGAAGGGTGTGTGAGTTGAACTTTCTTAGCAGCACAGTCGATGAAAGCATTATGGGCTTCCAGCCAATCCATACCAAGAATGACATCTATGGTAGTAACCTTAAGGGCCATGAGTGAAGCAGTAAACACTAATCCTCCAATTGCAATGCGGTTGTTGTGGGCTATCATCGAGGTATTCCACCTGGATCCTGGAGAGCTAACCACCAGCGGAGGGTACATGTTTTCGAATGATAAGTCTTGCTTACGTGTAAACGCCTCAGAAATGAAGGAATGTGACGCTCCTGAATCAAAAGAACAGAAGCTGGTACTGAGTTAACAGGGAGGGTTCCCATCACGACAATCGGTTCCTGTTGAGCCTTTTCAGCATCGACATGGTTGGCATGGCCAAGTACAACAGCAGATGGTCCGGTATTATAGTTTCTGGGACGATAGCTTCGACGGCTCTTCTTACGACCCACAGTTGATCGCGGTGCATTTTGAGGTTGATCCTGGCGACAGTTGAGAGCAAGGTGTCCTGGCTACTTACACTTGTGGCATAAGCCATCATTGGGCAAAGGAACCATAACAGCTGGTTTGTCATATTGAATTCCGAGTTGTCTCGGCGGCGGAGGCAGACGAGGTGCAACATAAGACAGCCTTGGTGTTGGAGCTGGTCGGTGATGGACATCGTGCGGAATCCAGACTTGACGTTTCTGAGCAGGCTGACCCGAAGACGAGCCAACGTCACGAGTACGCTTGAGCGACTCCTGGTACTCAGTCAGACCAGTTTCAACTCGGAAAGCTTGGCTGACAAGCGTCGCAAAGTCTGCGCAATCATGGACGACAAGTGCGAGCTTTATATCAGGACACAGTCCTTCATGGAATTTCTCCTGCTTGCGTGCATCAGTGCAGACGTCATCTTCAGCATAGCGGGATAAATCAAGGAATTTCCTCTGATATTCATCAATAGTCATCTTGCCCTGTGTGAGTTTGCAGAATTCCTTCTTCTTCTGGTCCATCAGACCTTGAGGAATGTGTCATGCACGGAAGGCTGACTGAAATTCCTGCCAAGTAGTTATAGTTCCAGCAGGCAGCATACGCCTGTGACTTTCCCACCATTGAGCAGCTGGGCCCCTCAGGTGGTACGTCGCGAAGGTGACGTAATTGTCAGGGGCAACACTAGCCGACTCCATCTGAAAGGCGATGTCACAGAGCCAATCATCAGCATCCATAGGATCAGATGAGTTACGGAAGGTGGATGGGTTGAGACGCACAAAATCCTATAGTGAGACCGGACCAGGCTCCTGACGAGCATCGTTGCGTTCCAAACGGTTCACCAGACTTTCATTGAGCTGACGGTTCAGTTCAAACTGCTGCATCATAGCGGCAATATAGGGTGGAGGCGGAGGATCGTCAGCCATTCTGCAAAAACAACAGGGGCAGTTTAGCAAGAACAATTGCAGGTGTATGGAGTTATTCATGATGTAACATGGGCAATGAACAAAAATGCATTAGATACATAACAGTAGTCATTAAAGACATACCGATCCATGCACGGAGTTGGATACCAACGGACAACGCGAGTTCGGAAACACACGCAGCTAGACAAACTATGCGACGCGCAGGCACGCGGTGAGGAATACAACAACAGGACATAGCAAAGGCTATATCAACGTCGGAGAAAACTATTGGGGCGAGGAATCTACAAATGACAGCGCAGGGTGTCCTCGATAAAAGGATCCTGTGGTCCGTGAGCATTGTGCAGCAGAACCTGGCCCTCATCTTGAAGAAAGGGGGGGTTAATTCAGAACTCCGGGTGGATGTGATCACGAGAACCTAATGTTAGCATTAATAAAATCTTTAACCCGAATAGAAGAGAGAGTAGAATCCCAGAGTAAGGAAGAGGAATAAAAGATCCTAATACCACCCATGGGCAACGCGGGCCCGTAAGCCACACAGCACTGTTAGTAAAACAGTTTTTGAAAGACTAGACTCAACTTCGGCCAAGGAGTTGGAAGGGGCGTTCCTACAGGCAGTCGGGTCTGATACCAACTTGTGACGCCCCCGACTTAATCGTGCACTAATCATACACGCAAATGCACACGATCAAGCCTAAGGACTCACGGGAAGATATCACAACACAACTCTAAACACAAATAAAATAATACAAGCTTTATATTACAAGCCAGGGGCCTCGAGGGCTCGAATACATAAGCTCGAGTCATACAAGCATCAGCGGAAACAAAAGTATCTGAGTACAGACACAAAGTTAAATAAGATTGCCTTAAGAAGGCTAGCACAAACAGCGACACTGATCGAAAAGGCGAAGGCCTCCTGCCTAGGGCCTCAGAACTACTCCTGGTCGACGGGGATCTCCACGTCGAAGTAGGCTCCTCCGGGGATCTCCTGCTCCTGGGCTCCGTCGTCTGAATGTAGCAATCGGGTATAGGGGAAAAGAACAGCAAAGCAACCGTGAGTACTCATCCAAAGTACTCGCAAGACTGACATCAGAACTATACTAATTATGCATTGGTATCAAAGGAATGGGGCTATATCTTTGGACTAAACTGCAGAAATGCCAGAACAGAAGGGGGAAGGCCTAGCCTATCGAAGACTAGCATCTTGAAGCAATCTTGCAGCATCAGAAGAGGGTAGAATAAAGCAACACAAAATAGCAATTATATTTTAGTAATGCCCTGAGATCCTTTCTCGACTACCCTGCGAGAAAGTGATCCCGAGAGCGGTAGTAGCGGTTTAATATTGTAACAATATCCATTTGTAGTTGTAGCAGATCAGGATACAACTCCGAGCGTCCTGTTACCGTGGACACGGCTATTCGAATAGATAACTTCCCTGCAGGGGTGCACTACTGTTACCCCACACGCTCGATTAACTCCGGCCGGACACACTTTTATCGGGTCATGCCCGGCCTCGGCTGATCGACACACCGCAGCCCTACCTAGAGCTCAGCAAAGAGGTCCCCGCCGGTCTACATCCTAAGCGCTCAGGGTTCTTGGGCCATTGCCCTTTGCACTCCGGGTCGTTGTGCGCAGGGGGGTTCCAGGCACCACCTCTGGGGTGCCGATCCGGCCCGGCCACAATGCTGAACTGGACGTCTGATAGAGCTTTTGGCTGATACATACGGCGCCGAGGGTCCCATAACCATTATCCCACGTGGTGGTAGTGCGTATAGGGCCAACGACCCACTCAGATCAAATACCCAAATCCGTTAGGCGTATTTAGTAACTCGCAGAGACGATCAGGATCCATGTCGCTCCGACTTGGTAATACATGACGCGCGGGTACTCTTGGAGCCGACCCGTCTTTAGTAGTATTCTCTCGCGGGCACCCTTGGGGCCAGCCCGACTTTAACAGTTTAAGTATTGCAGTAATGTAAACAGTTCCGTGATCATCACCCAGAGTGATCACGGCCCGATATCAAGCATGGCAAACGGACAAGGGTGAAGGGCCACAGGTGAATCAATAGCCTAGCTAACTAAGCATCATGGGACAACAGGTAGGAATAACAGCAGGCAACAAAATCAGGCTATGCATCAGAACAGGAGCTATCGGAATAACAACAGAAGCAATTCTAATGCAAGCATAAGATAGAAGGAGTGGGCGATATCTAGATGATCAAGGGGGTTTTGCTTGCCTGGAAGCTCTGCTGAAAGGGGATGGTCTTCGGCGACGTAGTCGTACACTGCAGTGTCATCGGCAGTCTCGGGGGCTATCGGGAGAGAAGGAGGGGGAAGAAACAATAAATACACGGCAATAATGCAACAGGGATGCATGACATGCCTAAATGTTATGCAGAGGTGATATAATGCCTATCTAATTGCTTTAGTTAATTTAGGAATTTATTTGGATTTATTTTATTAAAGTTATGCACTATTCACTTATCGAATACGGGCAAAAAGTTCCATGTTCGGTATGTTAGAGGGGTGTGGCAGGTATGTGGGTGGCATATTCGGATTCTACACATTTTTCTGATCATTTTTCATATATAAATTATTTTCATCCGAGTTACGGTTTAATTTATATGATTTTTCAAAGTTTTAATCATTTTCTGGAATTATTTAAATAGAATTATCCAAAACAGTAAATGATGACGTCAGCATGACGTCACAGTGACGTCAGCAGTCAAACCGGCTGACCAGAGTCAAACCTGACCAGTGGGACCCACCTGTCATACACAGTGACATAACAGAGACTAATTAAACTAATTTAGAGATTAATTAGCAGTTAGGCCCCACATGTCAGTGACTATATTAATTAACTAATTAAGTTTTAATTATAAAAGTTAACTAAATGGGTGGGGCCTACGTGTCATAGACTGGGTCAAATGGGCCCAGTGGGTCCCGCGTGTCAGTGACACAGTTAAATAAACCAGTTTTAATTTAAAATCCTAACTAATTAGTTAACAGGGGCTGGCCCACTAGTCAGTGTCAGATTACGGATTTTAGTTAGTGGCTAATGACGGGCCACGTCATCACTTACCGGCGCTAATCGCCGGAGCTAAGCAGGGTCACCGGAGATGCCCGTCCGGCCAACTCCGGCGGCCGTTCGATGCGCGGCTTGGCCCGGCGTGTTCCTGAGACCGAGCCGCGTCGATGGGTGGTGGCCACGGGCATGGAGACGGTCGGAGCCGAGCGCAACGTCAACAATGGTGGCGGCGGTGCTCGGCGGTGTTCGGGCATGCATGGGGTGCAGCGCTGCGGCTCGCAATCGAGCGATCCGTGCGGCTAGGCGAGACCTATAGCGCCCCAGGAGCACGCGTGCGCTAGCAGGAGGAGCTGGGAAGCACACCAGCGTCTTGCTTGCCGGCAATGGCGGACGGCGGCTTCGGCTTCGAGCAGGGGAGTGACTACGGCGCACGAGGGGGAACGAAGAGAGGTCGAGGGGAACTGGGGGCTCACAGCAAGGGTAGTGGGGGACTCAGGGGAGCCGGGACAGTCGGAGTCGAGGGGATCGACGCTAATGGCGACGGCGGCCGTGGCGGGTGGAGCCGGTCGATGGCGACGATGCAGAGGCGTTCCGGTCGAGCGAGTGCGCGGGCTGGACGAGGACGAGGACGAGGACGGGGAGGCGTGGCGGTGCGGTTCCGGCGACGAGGACGACGGGGGCGGCGACGGCGGCGCCCAGGCACGGGCGAGGGGGAGAGGGGATTGGGGGAAGAAGCGGGTGGCTAGGGTTTCGGGGTTGGGGGCCATATAGGCCGCGGCTGGGCCGCTCTGTAGTTAGGCCCAGCGCAACAGTAGATGTTAGGCCTTTTCTCTTTTTTAGTTTTCTGTTTTCTTTTATTCTTTTCTGTATGTATTTGGTTTAGCCACAAATTGACTTTTGCAAATTATGTGACTTAGCCACATGAATACAGTGCAATATCTAGCACTGCCATAAAAATGTTTGGAGTCCAGATCTTTTCATTTGAATTTTATTTAAATGAAATGGACCTAAATGGTGCTGTTCTGATACTGTTACATGATGTTAGAGTTATTTAAACAATTTTATAAATGTTGATTTTAATTTTATAATGGCTTTGGGAATATTTGCAACATTGGGAACTATTTTGTTTGAAAATTTCATCAACTTTTATTTTGACTTGCATTTTGAATTTGTTTAAACTGGAATTTGAAATGAGATATGAAATAATGATGATTTAACACTGCAAATGAAGATGACTTGGCATGATTAGAAGATGATCACTGTAGCATATTACAAGGGGCGTGTTACAGATTCTGAACTTCCCTGAGTGTCGTGAGTACACGAAGTTCCTCGCGCCGTCGGGCATTCGGATATGCAGTAGGGCTGAGGAGAAGGAGAACAAACAGGCCGAGATGCAGTTCTTCAACCCATTGGTGAGAGAGCTTGCGAGAGATGAGAAACTCATGGAGACCAACAAGATGATGCTACTTCAGTATGCAGCCAGGAAGAGCGCGGATGAGGATCCCATAGACTGGGATGCCTTAGAGCGTGAGGAGGAGGGTCAACAGGGGTGTCGTAGGTCCACTAGGGATGACCACGAGGCTGGTCCCTCTGGCCACTAGCTTGCTAGATGGGTAGCGCTACATATTTCGTATGAGCTGTTTAACTTTATGCATGTTTTATGTTTGAACTATGCATGGTTTGTAGAACTGCTTAATTACAAGTATGTGTTAATATCTAGATGGCCGGGTAGCGCTAGTTCGTATTAACTGCTTATATGTTGCATTATATCTATGCATCTGTTATGTATGCTTATTTTTGTCAACTTGATGAAAACAGTAATGGATGTCCCATGTGAGACCTGTGGTTCAGTGAGATGCCAAAGGGATAAGAAGTTCTTCATTGATCTTCCGAATGACTTCCTCACTAGGACGGTATGTTTTAGTAGAACATGTTCTGATAGAGTTTCATATGATGGATACGGTTGTGCCCAAAATTGTCTAACTAGCTAGTTATTTCTTTCAATTTTGCTCAGGTCATCCCTTGCGGGGCAAGGCGTGACTTCTTAGAGAAGTTTCGAATTCCACTTGATGCCACCATAACATTCCAGTGCACCCTCATGAAGATGCTGACGGCCCAACAATTCAATTGTCTTGTCACCAACGAGCCAAACCGCACCTATTTCGGTTGCCCTGGTTGGAGAGCCCTTGCAACTACTTACGAGATGGAAGTTGGGCAGAGAGCCACGTTCTACCTCGACTATGATCATGACGAGATCATGGTTTACTACAGGCCTGCTGGCAGCGACGATGGTTCACTTACTCCAGACTATGACTCTGAGTCCGCCCGCCGAAAAGTCTAGTTAGCTAGTTGGCATGCATGGAAGATCTCATGTTATTACCACCTCTATTTATTTGAACTTGTACATTCATGTGTTACTTTGCCTACTTTGTTGAACTATATCAATAAGTGCACTGTTGAACTTAAATGTTGTTATTGGGTATATTTAGTACTTTTTAAGGTTGATTTAATTACTGTTCTTAAACTGGATTGTGCTGTCATTTTGGTTGGGATCGCTACTGTACAACTTTTATTTCGAATCTGAAAATCAAATTACTGGCGTCGCGAAAACATGGAATGTCACTACTGATGAAAATTACTGCTGGCGTTGGCCACGTGGCACGCCATTAACCTCCAAAATACTGCTGGCGTAGGGTCCAACGCCAGAACTATTTTCTAACAATGGCGCCATATTGGTGGCGTCGTGTGTCCACGCCAGCAAGGCCATTTTTGGCATGCCATAGCTAGGCTTTTCTGCACTAGTGCCTGTCGGAGGGGGAAATCATCACCGGAGGCCATCTTCATCATCCCGGCAGTCTCCATGACGAGGAGGGAGTAGTTCACCCTCGGGACTGGGAGTATGTACCAGTAGCTATGTGTTTGATCTCTCTCTATCTCTCGTGTTCTTGATTTGGCACGATCTTGATGTATCATGAGCTTTGTTAATATAGTCGGATCATATGGTGTTTTTTCCCTCTCTATCTTTGATGTGATGAATTGAGTGCTGCCCTTTGAGGTTTCATTATTGTCGGATTGAATACTTTGGATTTGAGAACACTTGATGTATGTCTTGCATGTGAATACCCGTGGTGACAATGGGGTATTCTACTGAGTCACTTGATGTATATTTTGGTAATCAACTTGCGGATTCCCGTGGTGACATTGGGGTAATCTAGGCACATAGGTTGATACATGTTTTCATCCTACTTTCTCTGATAGAAACTTTGGGGTGACCTTTGAAGTTCTTTGTGTGGATTGAATATTATGAATCTGAAATTATTTGATGCATATCGAATAATTAACTCACGGATACTTGGGGTGACATTGGAGTATCTAGGTGACATTAGAGTTGATTGATGCGTATCATATTGTGTTATTCTAGTACGAACTCTAGGGCTGTTGGTGACACTTATAGAGATAGCTTAATAGATTGATCGGAAAGATAACTTTGAGGTGGTTTTGCTACCTACAACAATTTCATCTCATATTCTCCGCTGTTGATAGGAACTTTGGAGTGATTCTTTGTCGCACGTTGAGGGATTGTTATGTGATTCAATTATGTTAGCACTGTTGAGAGATCGCACTAGTGAAAGTATGAACCCTGGGCCTTGTTTCTAAGCATTGCAATACCGTTTGTGCTCACTTTTGTACTTGCTACCTTGCTGTTTTTTATTATTCAGATTATAAAAACCTATATCTACTATCCATACTACACTTGTATCACCATCTCTTCGCCGAACTAGTGCACCTATACAATTTACCATTATATTAGGTGTGTTAGGGACACAAGAGATTGTTTGTATTTGATTGCAGGGTTGTTTGAGAGAGACCATCTTCATCCTACACCTCCCACGGATTGATAAACCTTAAGTCATCCACTTGAGGGAAATTTGCTACTGTCCTACAAAACTCTGCGTTTGGAGGCCCAACAGAGTCTACAAGAATAAAATTATGTAGTAGACATCAGGGGTCTATATATTACCCAGGTTTCCACCTTGCCCGGAACTCCATCCTTCTCATCGCCTACTTTATCACCATCTGTGAGGCTTTCCTTCACATGGAGCCCCACTTTGGGCTATGGCTCAAGGTGTTCGGCATTAAGCCACACAGCAGCGGCTCCATCGATCGATCTGAGGAAGGCCGGCCGGCGTCGGGTAGGAGACATGGGATTCTGTACCTATATCTGCCTACTACTCGTTATATTATGATGACGGTTTACGTTATGTGCAGGCCGAGCCGGACAAGACTCCGTGTCCGAGTGATGCGCGGCTGCACGTAGACATGGCGCGCCACCGTGTTACGCTCCGTCAGCTCGTCGATCGGAACATTTTTTCCTAATAAATTGCTAAACTTACAAGCTGCAGATTGTACAAGGACGCCAATATATAGTTGACGTCCACTCACGGAGGCAACACATGTGAACAATCCTTCCCATCGGGCGCGAGAGCTATGTCTCACCCGTATCGATTCCTAAGAGCAACTCTAGCCGATCGCCGCAACTCTAGCCAATCCCATATAACCGGTTAGAGGAGTAAAAATTCTGCTTTAATTCTTCAAACCGAAACTAGCCGAACTCGTATAACCGTTAGGTGAGTATAAATTTTACTTCGAGCGACCGCGAGGAGTAAATATACTCGACCTCACGGCCGCTGAGTAAAATTTTCCCACACTCACGCGCCTCAGTCCTCACCTCACCAACCAGCGAAAAAGACAAATAAAAACAAAAAACATTGGAAAACACAAAGAAATATAAAAATATGAAGAAACAACAAAAAAAGGTAAAAAATACAAAGGAAAAAAAAAAGAAAACCGAAAGACCCCTTGAAAAAACCATACAGAAGCTTCCCAAACTAGCGTGGAAGGTTCCTAGAACGTTTCCCGCATAGAACGCTTCACGGTTTCGTGATGAGCCGGTCCATCTTCTACATAGCGGCGAGCGCAGCTACGAGTATCGCAGCGGGCAATACATATCAATCGCGGACCCCGCATTGCGGGACGGGAGGCTAGCAAACACGTACACCATTTCTGATGGGTCGGCCGAGTGCGGGGGCACGAGACCTTTTTTTTCTTAGATTATTTTTCCTTTTTTGTTTTTTGAAATTTCCTTTTTATTTTTTCATTTTTAAAAAAATTCAGAAATATGTTTTCAAATTTGAAAAAAATATTCGTGAATATAAAAAATGTATGCAAATTTGAAAATATTAATGAATCCAAAAAATGCTAACAATTTTTAAAAAATAATCATGATTTTGGGAAATGGTCGCAAGTTTGAAAAATATGTTCATGAATTCAAAAAAATGTTCAATACTAAAAAGTTTGCAAATTCAAAAAATATTCGTGAATTTGAAAAATGTCACGAATTTACAATCAGCGTGAATTTAAAAAATGTTGCAGCTGTGAAAAAATGTTCACAAATTTGAAAAAAAAACATGAATACAAAAAATGTTTGCAGATTTGTAAGTGTTCATAATTTGTTTTTGTGAATTCATGAAATGTTCACTAATTTGAAAAATGTTCTGATATGAAAAAATGTTCGTGTATTCAAATAGTGTTCATGCTTTTTTTTAAATGTTCATAAATTTGAAAAAAAATGCTCAAGTATTCAAAAAATCTTGTGAATTCAAAAAATGCTCGCCAATTAGAAAAATTATAGTGAATCTATAAATAAAAGATGAAAAAAAAATAATCAGGGGAAAACCGAATGAAAAAACAGAAAAAAAAAGGGTACCATTCCGAAACTGGTGGAAGAAAATCTTGTAACTGGGCCGGGCCTAATAGGCATTCGCAAGCGCTGGAGGGTGCACGTTTGCCGAGTATCCAGCGCGATACGCGTGGATTAGGATCCACGGGAGCTCCCAAAGGGCGCCCTAAGCGTCAGTTGACCAGCCGGCGCTCACCCGCCTGGTGTATTGGGCCGGCCCACCAAGAACCAGCGGCGACCGCTCGATCGATCGCTCTACAGGCAGCTCGCTCGAGAGGCCTCGATCGATGGTTGCATCGCACAGGTCGTTCGTGTGACCTTGACCACTCGCCGTTTGCCCAATGCACTGTTGACTTTTCACAAAATTGAAAGAAGATCATGAATTTGAAAAAAAAATCGTGAATAAAAAATAAGTTCACGAATTTAGAAAAACAATTGTGCATTAGAAAAATTCGTGAATCTAAAAAGAAAGCTCACAAAATTTTTAAAAAATTCATGAATTTGAAGAAAAGTTCATCGAATTAGAAAATAGTTCACAAATTTTAAAAATAGTTCATCGATTTTTTTTTTAAAAAGTTCACCGATTTTGGAAAAGTTCATCGAGTTTGAAAAAAAAAATCATCGATTTTGGAAAAAAGTTCGTTGTTTTGAAAAGAAATTCAAAACAAAAATGCTCACGGATTTTTTAAAAAAGTTCACCGATTGTGGAAAAAGTTCATCAAATTTTGGAAAAAGTTCATGAATTTGAAAAAAAATCATCAACCTTGAAAAAAGTTCACAAATTTTGAAAAAAATCATCAATTTTGGAAAAAAGTTCACAAAAAATTGAAAAAAATTCATCCATTTTGAAAAAAAGTTCATCATTTGGGAAAAAGGTTCATGAGTCTGAAAAAAGCGTTCATGGATTTTGGAAAAAGTTATCTATTTGAAGAAAAATTTCGCTCATTTGAAAATAGAAAGAAAAAAAGGACCGAGAAAAAAGAAAAAAGAAAATGAAGGAACAAGAAAAGAAGTAAAAACATTAACGTAATCACACTGTGCTGGCTGGGTGGCTATCGCGTCGGACCGTCGGTCACTGAATCTCGCGCGGAGTAGGTTCGAATCTAGCTTTTGCCCTTTTTGCAGTTTAGAAACAGAAAAAAAAAGTGAAACTGGGCCGGCCCAACGTGACGAGGGGGTGTGCGCCGTTTTGTAAATAACGAAGAAACGGGCGCTACGGGCGCCGTTTAGGAAGGCAGCTCCTATTCGGCACGTTCGGCGCCGCGGAAGCGAACCAGCGCCTACTGGCAACACCTAGTGGGCCGGCCCACGGACGCAGGTTCGAATCCAGCTTTTGCCCTTTTTGCAGTTTAGAAACAGAAAACAAAGTGAAACTGGGCCGGCCCAACGTGACGAGGGGGTGTGCGTCGTTTTGTAAATAACGAAGAACCGGGCGCTACGGGCGCCGTTTAGGAAGGCAGTTCCTATTCGGCGCGTTCGGCGCCGCGGAAGCGAACCACCACCTACTCGCAGCGCCTAGTGGGCCGGCCCACAGACGAAGAGAGCAGTAAACTGTCTCACGAAAAAAGAACGCAAAAATATGCCAGAACCACAACTGGAACTCGCGCCGCTTCATTACAGGACTGGTCAGCTAACCACTACACCATCGGAAGTCTAGTGATTGATGGTAAACGCGAACTCTTTAAGAACCATAAGTGCCGCGCTATTTATTACGCGGTACCACTTAGATTTTTGAACTATTCGTTTTTTTGGAAAAGTCAAATTTTTAATGAAAAAAGTTCATAAAATTTGGAAAAAGGTTCATTAATTCTGAAAAAAATTGAAACAAAAGTTCATCGATTTCAAAAAAAAAGTTCATCAAATTTGAAAAAAGTTCATCGATTTCGAAAAAAAGTTCATCAAACTTGAAAAAAATTCATCGAATTTGAAAAAAGTTCATCAATTTTCAAAAGAAGTTCATCGAATTTGGACAAGAGTTCATCGATTTTGAAAAAAAGTTCATCGAGTTTGGAAAAGAGTTCATCGAATTTGAAAAAAGTATTGAATTTCAAAAAAAGTTCATCGAATTTGGAAAAGAGTTCATCGATTTTGAAAAAAAATTCATCGAATTTTAAAAAAAGTTCATCAAATTTGAAAAAAGTTTATCGAATTTGAAAAAAGTTCATCAATTTTGGAAAAAGTTCATTAAAATTGAAGAAAGTTCATCAAATTTGGAAAAATTCATTGATTTTGTAAAAAAATTCATCAATTTGTTTTAAAAATAATCTAATTTAAATTTTTCATCAATTTAGAAAAAAGGTTCACAAAATTTGAAAAAAAATCGCGTATTAAAGAAAACAAAAAAGAATGGACAGAAAAAGATAAAAAAACAAAACGAACTGGAGAACTAAATAAAAAATACTCTCTCCATCCCAAAATAAGTGTACTAGCTTTAGTACTGAGTGACTCAACTTTGTACTAGCTAGTACGCTTTAGTACTAAGTGACTCAACTTTGTACTAGCTTTGTACTAAGTGACTCAACTTTGTACTAGCTAGTACGCTTTAGTAGTAAGTGACTCAACTTTGTACTAGCTTTGTACTAAAGCTAGTACATTTAGTTTTGGACGGAGGGAGTAGAAGCGAAGTAGGTTTGCACTTGCGGGGCGATGGCCAGATGGTTAGAGCGTAGCCCTCGCAATGAAGTGGTCGCGGGTTCGAACCTCTGCTCGCGCCTTTATAATCACGTTTCTGAAAACAGGAAAAAATTAGAAATGGGCCGAGCCCAGTAAACGCGGCTGCAGGCGCCGGTTTGCAGAATAAGTAATAACCAGCGCCTGCAGCGCCAAATAGGTACAAAGGCACTGAAGGAAGATATTCAGCCATTGTCAAAGAAATTGTGTTACGTTCGAGGGAGTTCTCCACTTGTGATATCAAATTCGAAGGCCGGGCTTCCAACTGGGAAGCTCATAGCTTAGCAAAATTTTCGAGTTCATTAGATGTTGGACGACATGTGTGGCTAGGTGATCCCCATGATCCCCTAATTATTCCTGTAAACCTTAACATTATTCAATAAAGTGTGGTTTACTGCTCAAAAAAAAAAAAAAAAACAGCGCCTGCAGCGCCAAATAGGTTTCGCCGTTTAGGAAACGCGAGGATCCACCCCTCGGTAGATTGTAAAAAAAAAAAAAAAATGTCACATAAAAAAGGATCCAGCCCTCAGTCTCCCCAATGGCGGCCTTGGCCTGTGCATCTAATGTGCGCTGCCTCCTCCTCCACCCCAGCGCCGGAGCTCCGGCGAGATCCTTCTGCGCCCAGCCCTACCAAGGTACACCTGCTTAGTTACTTTCCTCCTGATCCGTAAACTTCGTGGTTCTTTCTTCGCCGTTCGTTGTGGTGAAGTGGAATGGAATTCCTGTGCGCAGCCAAGGTAGGCGTGGTGGAGTTCTTGAATGGGGTCGGGAAGGGGGTGGAGACGCACGCCGCGAAGCTGGAGGAGGCCGTAGGAGGCGATCTCCAGAGGCTAATCGAGACTCGCACGCTACGTCTCAAGAAGCTCGGCGTCCCCTGCAAGCATGTGCGTGTCCTCCCTGTTCAAGACATTCCTTTGATTTAGTTATTGTGTCCTTTGTAGTTTCACGGAAGGCTTGATGTGGTTTTGCTGGCTACGCCTTGCTTCTTCGGGCATTTCGTTGTGTAAATTTATAGTCTGTTTAGGTTTTGTTCTCCAATGTTGTGATGCTTGGATAAGAGCCATCGGGTTAGTTTGGTATTAGATGGTTCATGTGCACGAACACAAAGGCCCCACCCTTCTTGATGAAGTAATTTGAGGAAGTCTGGCAATTTTGTTCAAAATATCTTGACCCGTCTAATGTTCTAGGCATAGGATTGCATATAAATTGGCACACACATATCCAGAAAGAACCAATTAAGATGTTCAATAGCATGATTTAGGATAGCATACAAATGCCAGAGTAAACCGGGGCTCGGACATCACATTGTTGACTCAGTGTCATACCTGTGTGGAACTCATTAGCATGTGATGGCTCCTTGGACGACGTTTCCACCAGGTAAGACCTCTCCGGGTTTTAAAATCAAAGTTATCATAACAGAAGTCCCTGACATATCCTATAGCGATGTCCTAATAACCAGCATTTATGAACAATTGCCACAAAATTAGGAAAAATCTTTGGGACTGCAGTGCCAAAACTCTTAGTTAACTTAAGACCAAGAAAAAGGTGATTAAAAGATGACCCTACAAAAATCTAATAATTGAAGGAAATGTATAAGTAAACTAAACGAAATTAATCTGAATATCGTATTAAGCTTTAGATAGCATTTTACTAAACCAGACATCTAATAGAAACATCCCAGCTATATTTAGTGAGGCCCAGTTTGCTTCCAAAGCTTTGAGAAATAGTAAGCCTCCTAGTTGATATGCTCATCCACACGCTGATTACAACAATGAAACAAGTCTATAAAGAAATTATGAGAACATCTTTAGGAGCAGAAACCTGATAGGCTAAGATCAGGAAACCAAACTACTTGTTTCTTTGTGTATTATTATTCTTAAGCTGCAGAATGGCTCAATGAGTCTAATATGTTGAGAAAATAAGTACCATATCTCTAAAACAGTTGTTCATACTACTACATCTATCAGTATAAATGAATTGAACGGTTCTGATCAAGAACTCAGTTACGTTGCCATTAAATAAAAATTGCAGGCTCACATAGCAAGAACTGTGGAGACTCCCTGGATCTCTACAAATAAACCCTTATACAATGTACATGTTATCTAGACAACATTTTTTATATAAGCATACAACCAGAGCAGTTGCTGTTAGTTAAAAAAACCAGAGCATTTGCTGAATTATAGCTTCTCTCACCAAGCTATAATTGACCATGTTTATTCATTTAGAAACCATAGCACTTGTGCTTCTACTAATTTAAAATCCAAAAGATCACATCCTAGTGTACAGCCTTTTTATTCTTCTAAATAATTGCAAGTATGAACTGGAGGGAAAAGAACTAAAACTAAGCTCACATAGATCACTGAATGCAAATGCATGCTAAATAAGCACTAAAGGAACCAATTAATTGTAGCTTTGATCCTATTTGTCTAAATAATCATTTATCAGCACCCTTACTTCAGGCACCGACTCCAGAAAATTGCAGAAATTGTAGCTATCAGTAAGGCAGTAACTTTGCTCTGTAACAAATGATGAAAGTTAAGCTGGTTTAGACGGAAGAATGGAAATAAAACATGTCAGGAGAGGGTATTCTCTTGGCTTTAAGTATGGCGTTTTCATCCATTTGTAACCATATAGAAGGTCCCCCCTTGTAACCATGTCGTGGTGTACCCTTTTCGAACCTTCAGTTCTGAGCAATCAAAAGAAGCAAGCGCACATAGTGCACCACCATAGACAGCAACAACTTGTGGAGCCATGACTGCAGAATCGGTGCTCCTTAAGTCCTTATAGCTATGATCCTGTCTATAAATTTCAGTAGAGAACATACTTTTGATTTGGGCAGACAGTTTAACAACTGTATTAACATTATCATCACGTGGATTAATAGCATACAGAGCTACATATTTCTTATAGCATACAGAGTTATAACTGAAAATATAGTAGGTGTACCATGGACTAATAAAATTACAGGACCCTTTCATTGGGTTTCATTTCTCCACGTTTGACAAAAGCAGAGTTTATAGTAACGTTCACAGTAATGTCACTGCCGGCCAGGAGTACAACAGGCACTGTTTTAACATATGGGTTATTCAGGCCAATACAAAGAATACCACCAAGTTCCAACAGATTGATGGAACATGCTCCATGAATCACTGATAAATCTGGTAGAATGGAATTTGTAGGTAAAAACGGTAACCAGGAAGGGTGATTCCAGTGCACTAACATTCAGGTAGCAAGTTTGTACTTGTTTGTTTCACCTAGTTACTATAGTCAACATGAAATAGCAGCACCAACGGACAAAGGTTGGATGTCAGTGGAGGCTTGGTCGGAGGACTTGATACCCACAAAGTATCTGTTGCGCCATACGGTGGGCTGGCGAAGATACGTGGCAGTTGTCGGGCCAGTGGGAACCAGGGTACCACGGCCCGTCTGCCTGCGGCCCAGGAAGCAACGCCTGACGAAGGCCCAAGAGGCGGCCCAGCCACGGGCGCCGCGAAGCAAGACACCGCGCGAGGCGCCGGCCTCACGAGGACCCTCTCCGCAAGGAGCGAACCACCAAGACTTGGCAGCAGCAGCAGGAAGCCTCGCGAGGCGGCCTCGCAAGGCGGCCTCCCGAGGCAGCCTCCCGAAGCTGCCCGAGCCTGGCGCCAGCCACGCGGTCCCATGCTCCCCACGTGGGTGACGCACCCCCGCAAGACGACAACAGCGACAGGAGCCGTACCAGCAGGCGCGGACAGGGAGGATTTCCTGTTTGGTGCTAAGGGGGCAGCGCCAGCTGCCCACCCCCAAAGCAAGTCCCAAAGCCTGCCCGTTTGGTGAAAGAAGACCAGGACGATAAGGCGCGCAGGGCGGAGATCATCACCGAGCCCACCGGCGCGTCATGGATAACACCTTTGTAGGCGGAGACCGTCTTTTGTCAGGATAAGCCTGGGCGTCTGTCCCCTTTCAAACTGTCGTTGTGTGTGGCTACCCTTCCCGCCAACATTTTCTGGGGAAGAGGACCAAGGCGGCTATAAAAGGGGACAGTGCCGCCACCATAGAGGAGGACTCTCTTTCGATCGATTCCTCCTTCTCCTACCTTGTACACTTGTGCCCACACGAGCAATCCAAACCACAAGCAGGAGTAGGGTTTTATACCGCGAGGTGGCCCGAACCTGGGTAGCTGCTGTGTCCCCTGTCGTGCCTTGTGCGTAGCACGCTCTCGCCGTAGCCTCGTCGTGGTCACCGTCTAGCCGGTAGGAACGAGCGCGCCCCCAGAGTTCGAACCAGGCTCCCCGGAGCCCCGATTCCGACATTTGGCACGCCAAGTAGGGGTCGAGCTTCCGTTCCATCCGCTCCGACATCGCCATGGCCGACGCTCGACGCGAGCGCGCGGAGCGCAGGGCGGTCAGGGTGGCCCAGACGGAGCCGGTTGCCCGTGACAACCGTCGTCGCCGCGCCGGTGCCGCCACCGACCCTGCTGCTAGGGAGCAGCAGGCCTCCTCCCTCCACCCGTCCGTGCAGCCGGCCGGCCACACCGCCACCGCTTCCTCGCTCGCCCGCCACGAGCCGCCGGGCCCGCAGGCCGCGCTGCTCATGGCGCGCGAGCTGCTGCGCTACCGCCCCACCGAGGCCGACTATGACGCCTGGCTGGGCCGCATCACCGAGCTCGTCAACGCTGCCGGAGATGCCCCTGCGCCCTCTCACTCACTCCACCCTCCGTCGCTCCGCGCCGGGAGGTGGCACACGGCGCGCCCCCGCCGCCTCCTCCGTCCAACGAGGGCGCCGGGCGCCATCGCGGCGCGCGGGCGCGAGAGCCATCCCGGAACGCGTCTTCGCCGGACCCCGACAACGAGAGCTGTCAAATCGTCAGGCGCGCGCCGCCCGACGCGCGCGTGCTCCTCGAGCAGCAGCGCCAGGACCGCACCATCCAGGAGGTCGCGGTTGCTGGTCGCCAGAACCGTGTCGCCCTCATTGGCGGCGTCGCCTCCAGCAGCAGGGGCTGCCGCGCCTTCACCCGCGAGCTACGCCGCGTGGTGTGGCCTACGAAGTTCAAGCCGGACCTGCCTCCTCGCTACGACGGCACCCCCAACCCCACAGAGTTCCTGCAGCTCTACACTCTGAGCATCGAGGCGGTGAACGGTGACGACGTGGTCATGGCGAACTGGTTTCCCATGGCCCTCAAGGACGCGCCGCGCTCTTGGCTCATGAACCTTCCCGAAGCGTCGATCTCTTTGTGGGCCGAGCTGTGCCGGCAATTCATCGCCAACTTCAAGGGCACGCACGAGCGCCCCCTCACGCTCAACGACTTGCGCGCCGTGCGTCAGCGCCCTGACGAGACTCTCCGCAAGTACATCCAGCGCTTCAGCCAAGTGCGCAACAAGATCCCGCGCGCCTCCGACGCCGCCATCATCTCTGCGTTCTCCTCCGGCGTCACGGACGTCCGGATGCGCGAGAAGCTCGCCATCAACGACGAGCTTGACACCGTGGTTGAGCTGTTCGACCTTGCCGACAGATGCGCCAAGGCTGAAGAGGGTCGCCTCTTCATCCACAACAACCCAGATGTGGCGCCTGATGCTGCCAAGGCCAAGAGCAAGGACGCCAAGCGCAAGGGCCCTGCCGTGCTTGCGGCGGAGCCTGAGCAGAAGCGCGGCCGCGACCGCAACGAGCCCAAGAAGGATGGCCGTCTGTATTGCGCCTGCCACGACATGTTCTCCCACAACACGGAAGACTGCCACGAGCTCAAGCTGCTTCGCGAGAGCCGCCAGGACGAACACGGCGGCCGCAACAACAACCGCTGGGGCGACCGCGGCAACAATGGCAACGGCAACTTCCGGCAGGGCTGGCGCGACCAGCTGCGGCAGGCCAACCCTCAGCCCAACACTGCTTTGCCACCACTGCTGCCACTGCCCCGAAGGAACAATGGCAACCAGCCTGACGAGGGTGCCGGGGGCTACCAGGAGCCTCGCGAGGTGGCTTGCATCCTTGGCGGGGCCCAGGCCCCCCCGTCCAACCGTCACTTCAAGCAATTCGCTCGCGAGGTGAACGCAGCCCTCCCGAGGCCTGAGGCTTCTCAGCGCCTCAAGTGGTCCCAGTACGCCATCTCCTTCGACTCCAAGGACCACCACAAGTCCACAGAGGCAATGGGCGCGATCCCCATGCTGTGCACTTCCACCATCAGCAACGTTGCTGTCACTAAGACGCTCGTCAACGGAGGCGCAGGACTCAACGTGATCTCCATCGAGACCTTCGAGAAGCTCCAAGTACCCTACGAGCAGCTGATGCCGACAAGGCCCTTCTCAGGCGTCACTGATGGCTCCACGCTGCCTCTAGGGCAGGTACGCCTTCCCGTCACCTTCGGCACCCGCAAGAACTACCGGACTGAGCTCATCGACTTCGATGTGGCGCACATTGGCCTGCCGTACAACGCCATCTTGGGCTACCCTGCGCTCGCCAAGTTCATGGCAGTGACCCATCACGCCTACAACGTCCTCAAGATGCCGGGCTGCAGTGACATCATCACCGTCCGCTGCGACGAGAAGGATGCAGTCCGCTCCCTCGTGAGCGCCTACAAGGCTGCCGCCACCGCCTACCCCGCTGATGAAGACGACGTCGAGCCTCCTGAGGCCGCACCCGCAAAGAAGAAGCAGTTGTTCTCTCAGGCGCGAGCCGAGACGAAGAAAGTGTCGGTGGACGGCAGCGGCTCAGGCCCTGCCTTCACCATCGGCACCGACCTTTCTCCTGCATAGGAAGGCGCGCTCGTCACCTTCCTTCGGGCAAATGCGGATGTGTTCGCTTGGACAGCATCTGATTTGCCCGGTGTGCCAAGGGAGGTGATCGAGCACCACTTAGCAGTGTGCCCCAATGCACGCCCGGTGAAGCAGAAGGCATGGCGCCAAGCGCCAGAGAAGCAAGAATTCATCGTCAAAGAAGTTCAGAAGCTACAAGAAGCAGGAAACATCCGTGAGGTGCGCCATCCCGAATGGCTCGCCAACCCAGTCGTAGTACCCAACAAAGGCGGCAAGGAGCGAATGTGTGTCGACTTCACGAGCCTCAACAAGGCCTGCCCTCAAGATCCTTTTCCGCTGCCTCACATCGACCAGATCGTGGACTCCACCACCAGGTGTGAGTTGCTGTGCTTCCTAGACGCCTTCTCAGGCTACCACCAGATCAACATGGCGACAGAAGACGTGGAGAGAACGACCTTCATCACCCCCTGCGGAATATACTGCTACATCTGCATGCCCTTCGGCCTGAGGAGTGCCGGAGCCACCTTCCAGAGGCTGATGCGCATCGCCCTGGGACCCCAGATGGGAAGAAACGCGGAGGCCTACGTCGACGACATCGTTGTCAAGACGCGCGAGGCCTGGTCCCTCATCGCGGACCTTGAGGAAACGTTCGCCAACCTGCGCAAGATCAACCTCAAGCTCAACCCCGACAAGTGCGTCTTCGGAATCCCTTCCGGCAAGCTGCTCGGCTTCCTGGTCTCCCACCGTGGCATTGAGGCCAACCCTGAGAAGATCAAGGCCATCGAGAGGATGCGCCCTCCCCAGAACCTCAAGGAAATGCAGCGCCTGGCGGGATGCATGGCCTCGCTTGGGCGCTTCATCTCCAAGTTTAGCGAGCGAGCCCTGCCGTTCTTCAAGCTCATGAAGAGATCCGCCCCCTTCAAGTGGACTCTTGAGGCTGACGCGACCTTCGAGGACCTCAAGAGGTACCTGACGAGCCCGCCCATCATGGTCGCGCCACGCTCTCGCGAGCCCCTGCTCCTGTACTTGGCAGCCACCCCCTAGACGGCCAGCGCGGCCTTGGTGGCGATACGAGAGGAGCGCGCCAGCATCCACAGGAAGCCTGCTGAGGTCGCATCGGCGCCCGCCGAGGCCGCGCCATCACCTGCCGAGGGCCCTCCTCAGGAGGCCCCGGACGAGCCGCCTCGCTAGCCGCCTCTCGAGCCCTCTGAGCCTCATGAGCCTCTTGGACCATCCGGAGAGCAAGCTGCCTCCGCAACTACGCGCCTCGTCGAGCACCCCGTGTACTTCGTCAGCACGGTGTTGCGGGATGCGCGCGAGTGTTACCCCATGCAGCAGAAGCTCCTCTTCGCGCTTCTCACTGCCTCCAGGAAGCTGCGCCACTACTTCCAGGGCCATCCCATCAAGGTGATCACATCCTATCCCTTGGAGCAAGTCTTGCGTAGCCCCAATGCTGCTAGCCGCGTCGCCGAGTGGAGCATCGAGCTACAGGCCTTCGAGCTGGAATTCTGCACCACAAGGACGATCAAGGGCGCAGCCTTGGCGGACTTCGTGGTGGAATGGACGGACCCGCACCAAGAAGAGCCTCGCGAGGACGAATCCCTCCTGCCTGGGGACGAAGCACCTGGCGGCTGGACCGTGTAATTCGATGGTGCGTTCTCACGACAGGGTGCGGGAGCTGGCGTCGTGCTCACCTCGCCGACAGGAGACAAGCTCTACTACGCTGTCCAACTTTGCTTCAAGCATGACGACAAGGTTTCCAACAACATCGCGGAGTACGAAGGCCTCATCGCTGGGCTCAAGGCTGCCTCTGCTCTGGGCATCAAGCGCATCATCATCAAGGGCGACTCTCAGCTCCTCGTCAACTTCTCCAACAAAAGCTACAAGCCCAAGGATGAGCACATGGCCGCCTACTTGGAGGAAGTGCGCAAGCTCGAAAAGCGTTTCCTTGGCTTGGAGCTCCAGCACGTCCCTCGCGGCAGCAACAAAGAAGCAGACGACATCGCCAAGCGGGCGTCACGCCGCGAGCCGCAAAACCCCGGCGTCTTCGAGGAAAGGTTCCTGAAGCCATCAGCTGCACCACCTGCCGTGAGCGCCACAGCGCCTCACGAGGAGCTCCCTCCCGCACCACCCACAGGCGCACCTGACTGCGGCCCATCTTCAGGCGCTCGCTTGCTGCTCGCGCTGGAGCCTCAAGCGGACAGCTGGGTCGCAGAGTTCAAGGCCTACTTGCAAAGTGGCATCCTCCCGGAGAAGGACTCGGAGGCAGAGCGTGTGGCTCGCCAGGCCACCGCTTACTGCTTGAAGGATGGCGAGCTCTACCGCAGGCGCCCCAACTGCGTCGCGTTGCGGTGCATCTTCGAAGAGCAAGGGCGCGAGCTACTTGCCGACATCCATGGCGGAGACTGTGGCCACCACTCTTCATTGCGCACCCTCGTCGGCAAGGTGTTCCGCAGCGGCTTCTACTGGCCCACATCGCTTCAAGACGCCACCAAGCTGGCCCTATCTTGCGAAGCCTGCCAGTTCCACGCCAAGCAAATCCACCAGCCGGCGCAAGGCCTCCAGACGATCCCACTGTCGTGGCCCTTCGCGGTCTGGGGGCTGGACATCTTGGGCCCCTTCCCTCGCGCGGCAGGCGGCTACTGCTACCTCTACGTTGCCATCGACAAGTTCACCAAGTGGGCGGAGGTCGAGCCTGTCCGCACCATCCCAGCAGGATCAACCATCAAGTTCATCAAGGGCCTCGTGAGCCGCTTTGGCGTCCCCAACCGCATCATCACTGACAATGGCTCGCAGTTCACCATCGGCCTCTTCAAGTCATACTGTGCCAGCCTTGGCACGCAGATCTGTTACACCTCCGTGGCGCACCCGCGAAGCAACGGCCAGGCCGAGCGTGCTAACGCTGAGGTCCTCAAGGGCCTCAAGACACGAAGCTTCAAGAAATAGCTTGACGAGCTCCAGTCCGTGCTATGGTCAATCCGCACAACAGCAACCAAGCCTACTGGTGAAACTCCCTTCTTCCTCGTCTACGGAGCGGAAGCGGTCCTTCCTTCTGAGCTCAAGCACGGGTCTTCGCGAGTCCTCGCCTTCAACGAGGCTCAGCAGGACGGCTCACGAGAGGCTAACCTGCTGCTCCTCGAGGAAGCCCGTCGCCAGGCCGCTCTACGCGCTGCCCGATATCAGCAGGCTTTGCGTCGCTATCACAGCCGCAACATACGCCCCCGCACTCTCGAAACTGGTGATCTCGTCCTGCGAAGGATCCTCTCCAGTGAAGGACTCCACAAGCTCTCACCCATGTGGGAAGGCCCATTCAGGGTTGCCCATGTCTCCTGGCCTGGCGCCGCTCGGCTGGAGACGGAGGAGGGTGTTCCAGTGCCCAACACATGGAACATCCAACACCTCCGCAAGTTCTACCCGTGACCTCACGCGTATGAACGAAATGAAGATGTACACGCTCCGGAGCCTCTCTTTGCGCTTGCCTGATGGGCCCGCGAGAGCTCCCTCCCACAACCCAGTGGAAGCCCCATGCTCAGCGCTGGCGGAACGATCGAACTGAGGGCGCCACCTGGCTGCACCATCCTCAAGCTGACCCGTGCCGGACACGGCAGCCTCATCTTTTTGGTTGTGTAATGAACCTTATTATTATGCTGCAGTAAAGTCTTATTTCCTAAGTATCATGTGTGCCTGGTAATTTGCCTGCTTCAGGAGTCGTGCGCGCTCGCGATCTCCCTCCTGCGCATCACGCGAGCGGGGGCTGGACACGGTGCCTGTGCTCGGGTCAGTCCCAGCAGCGCCGCAAAACCCAAGTGACTGAGCTCTGACTCGCGGGCCTTCTCCCGTGCACGTCACCTCACCAAGGTCCTTGGTGCCTTGTCTCCTCGCGTGACACCCACGAGCGAACTAGCAAGTGTGCACTACTCCTCTGTTGTGAAACTTGTCGGCATGCAGTTATCACAGGAACAAGGCACACAGAAGGCGTCGCGAGTGCTGCCTCGCGAGGTAACCCACGGCAAGCCGCCTCCTTACGAAGCCTACAGGAAGCCTCGCGAGCGCTGCCTCGCGAGGCGGCCTGCGGTGGCCATCTTCGCCAAGTACCAGCGGGAAGCCTTGCAAGTGAGAGCCTCACGAGGCGCACTCCACAGCCATGGCACGATAATCGCCACACTCCGCGAAAAAGCTAAGTCTAAAAACGCCTCACAAGCTGCTCTCAGCACCCCTCAAGCTCTCCTCTCCTCGCAACCTCGTCGAGTGCCGATGTTTTCTCCTTTGCGCAAGTCGCTTGCACGTCAAAGGGGGGCTCCCTGAGCATCGCGCCTCAGGAGCCCTTATCGCCCCTCAGAGCCCTACACCCTCTGGCCTTGTCTAGGCACGCGTCCTAACATACCAGCGACGGTCGTAGCCCGCTCGGGGGCTGGGTCCTGTCGACGTAGAGCATCAAGGCATGCAAGAAGTGGAAAACAAGCCTCACGAGAGGGCCTCACGAGGAGCATGAATTACAACAAGTCGTTAAGTACTTAACCTAAGCACAAAGGTTATGTTTTCACGCCCCCACGGGACTACATCAATCTGATACAGGATAAACGAGAGGAAAAAAGGGCTTAAGAGGACGCGCTGTCGCCGTCGTCGTCGCCATCGCCTTCGCCATCTTCAACTTCGTCGGAGCTCTCGCTGCTGTCATGGGAGAACTTCTCGAGCAGGGCGTCGACGTGGTCCTCCACCGCCTTCCCGAGGCCGTCGCGGAGCTCCTCAGGGACAGGGGCCATCACCCTGTCGAAATCGAAGTTGGCGTCGGCACGAAGGAGATTGCTGAAGATGCGCGTCGCCGCCTGGCTGAGGAGGTCGCGGCACTCTTCGATTATGCCGTTCATCCGCTTGGCCCCGACCTCGAGCCGCTCCATGAGCTTGGTGAAGAAGTCGAGGTAGCTGGCGTCGTGGGTTTCAAGGGGGTCCCCCGAGCCTCTCCTGGCAGATGGTGGCCAGGGCGCCGCGGGCTCGGAGCTGAAGAGAGTGGAACATTTTGGCGCGCTCGTGCTGCCGCCCCCTCGCCCGCGCCGCCTCGTCCCTGGCCTGCTCGACGACGTTGGCGACGCAGCCCACCTGCTGCCGGAGGGATGCCAGCTCTTCTTCCGCGTCGGCCTTGGCCTTCAGCGCGGTCTTCCGCCGGGCCTCCGCCTCCGTCAGCACCTCCTTGAGGCCGTCGATCTCCTTCTGGAGCTCCTCGCGCTTCTTCTTGAAGCGGTCCTCCTGGGCCTTCAGCTTCCTGCTATGATCCGCGGTAATCGCCTGGTGATCCCTCTCGGTCCTCGCGTCAGCGTCCGCTTGGATTTTCTTCTCCTTGGCCTCCAACGCGGCGTTGGCCTTCTCCATGCGCTGGTTGTAGGAGGCCTGGGCGGCAGCCACCTGGCGATCCAGCGTCTCCAGGCGCTCGCGCTCCGCGGCCTGCTCGGTGGTCGTCCTCGCCAGCTCCCTCTCACGGATCGTGAGGCCCGCCTCGCGGCCCGCAAGCTCCTCCTCGCGAGTGGTGATGGCGTTCTCCCGCGCCTGCAGCAGGACCGACTGGGCGGCAGATTGCTCCCACATCGCCTTCGCCTGGGCCTCCGCTTCCTCGCGGCGCCTGTCGGCCGCGTCGGCCTCCCGGATAGCGCTCTTGAAGATCTCCTTCGCGTCGAAGGCGGCCTTCTCATGCTTCGCCCGTGCGGCTTCGCCTTGGCGCCGGCCCAGCTTGACGGCGACGTCGAGTTGCCGCCACCCCTCCGCGAGGCGCAGGCGCTCCCCGACGATGCGCGCCTCCTCCGCCTGGAGTTCCGCCTCGAGCTGGCCCAGAGCCGCCCTGGCGCCCCGCAGAACCCCGCGCCTGAGCAAGGCGCTGCTGTCCACGAGCTGCAGGGCCCAGTCCGAGCTCGGCTCCGCGCCGTCCTCCGCCGTCACAGCCTGGGAGGGCCCGGCGTCGTTCGTCAGGAGCGGGGGGCTCGCCGGGACCTCCTCCTCCTCTTGCCGCGGCGGCGCACTCCGCGGGCTCGTCGCGCCCGCGGCGGGAGCCTTGCGCACCGGCGAGCGCTGAGGGCTGGCCGAGGCGCCGCCGGTAGCTGCAACCTCCTTGGCGGGGGTAGAGCTCGGCGGGGGAGTTGGCGCCTCCGCCTCCTCCATTGCTGTGTCCCCTCCCGAGGCTCGTCTTCCTTGGCCTCAGCAGCCGCGTCCACGCGCGGCTCCGGAGGGGCCACCTGTTCTTCCTCCACCTCCGCGCGCCTCGTTTCAGCTTCGGGGTGGCGGGTGGCCTCCGCACGCCCTTCGGCGCCTGCAGTAGGCGCCGGAGCCCCCTTCGAGCTTGGGGTCTTCGGCTTCTTCTTCATGGGCCTCCTGCGCGCGCGCGGGCTCAGCCCCAGATCTCGGGAGGAAGAAGGAAAAACACAAGGAAAAAAGAGCAAGGCGTGGTGACTTACTCATCGTTGGGGACCTACTTCCTCTTCTTCAGTATTGGCAGCGGCCGGCTGCCGCTGCCGCTCTCGCGAGGCTTACTCGCGTCGCCCCCGGAGGGCGTGGCACGAGGCTCGGCAGTCCCGGCCTTGGCGCCGTCCTTCTCGGCGGGGGGCTCGGTGGCCCCGTCGCCCGTGCCGGTCTCCTCCGCAGTGGGCTTGGTGGCCCCGCCGCCGGCGTCAATCTCCTCCACGCGCGGCTCGTCAGCCGACGCGTTGGTGCTCCCTTCACCTCCCGCGCCAACGGGTCGGGAGGGCACAACCCTGAATTGGGCGTCGTCGTCGTCGTCATCGTCCTCAAGGTCATAGATGAGCTGGCGGCGGCTTCGCGGGGGCGGTCCGCCATCGCTCCCCTCCGCGGCGCTTGCCGAGGCCTCGGCGTCGCCGCGGTCTCCCGAGCCAGGGACCACCACGAACGGATTCTCGCGAGGCCCCTCGAAGCCCTCCGGCACCAGGCCCCACTGGTCGAAGATCGACATCTCCGCGACCAGCTCCTCCCTTTCCTGATAGCGGTACAACAGGAGCGGATCCTTCGCGCTGCCGCCGACCAAGATCTGCATGATCTCCTCCAACACCTCCAACGTCAAATTGTCGACACTCAGCCTCATGGGGTCTTTCGAGCCGGTGATCTCCCACACCGGATGCGAGCGCCTCTCCTCTGGAGAGGCGCGATGCGTCGCCGCGGGAACTCCTTCACCACCATCGCCCCCGTGAGCCCGTCATCCCTCAGCTCGGCCATACGCCTCCACACGGGCGCCAGCCTCGGGTCAGTGAGCTTCTCGTGCTCCCAGCCGAAGCTCTTCACGGCGGGGTTCGTCGGGATCTTCAGCAGCGGGCTATGTTGGCGCGCGTCCACATAGATCCAGCGCTGCCTATAGGCCTCCACCTTCCTCGAGATCTTCAAGTTGATGGTGTCGTCCTTCGTCCCCTTGACGCTGAGGAACGAAGTGCATGCCGAGCGGTGGTTCGCCGCGGTCAGCCGCAGGCTGAAGAAGTGGCGGAAGAGCGCCACTGAGGGCATCACGCCCACGAAGGCCTCACAGAAGAAGGCGAAGGTGGAAAGGAGGAGGACGGAGTTCGGCTGGAGATGGAGCGCATGGATCTGATAGTGCGAGAGAATGACGTTGAAGAAGTCGGAAAACGGCGGCACCAAGCCGGCGTAGATGCTGTGGAGGAAGAAGGGGAAGGTCGTCGCCTCCAGCTCGCGCGGCGGGCGCGAGCCCGGCCAGATCTGCGTCGCCTTCCACTCGTTGGTGGCGGCGGCGGTCATCGGAATCACCTTGTCCAACCCCTCTCTGTTGGCGATGATGGAGCGCGACAGAGCCGGCTCCAAGGCCGGCGCGGTTGGGGCCGCGGCCGCCGCCCTGCCCTTCTTGCCAGCAGGCGCCATTGGTGTGCGAGGAAGCTTCGGAGGCAGAAGGAAGACGAGGATGCAAGGAGACGGGCGCTAGGAGGCGGGGAGGAGCGGATGAAGGCAATGATGATTCTGCGTCACGCGCGGGCCAGTTTTATGGCAGGGCGGACGGTTACCAAGGCGTAGTGGGGAAGCGGGGGCGTCCCCCGTCCCATCGTGCGCCACGCGTCCCAGCCTGGTGAAGCAGCACAAGGTTGTGGAGGAGCAACTCCACCTTGCTGCTACAATGTGTACAGCACATGTGTTGAAGGAACAACTTCAACGTGCTGCGCTAGATATCGCTCTAGAGGCGAATGTAGGCCAATATGACAGCAGGAGTTCAGTCCAGAACTCCTAGAGCACAAGATCTACTCCAAAATCTTAGATAAGAACACCAAGTTCTATTATAGGTAGTGGGGGTACAGAGTCTGCTTACAAACTAGAGGTGAGGACCTCTATTTATAGGGCTTTGGGAAGCCTTCACATACTTCTACTTATGGCTAGAACAATCCAGAAAACATTACTTAAGATTCACCATTCTACTCATAGCTACTCACAACTAGAGGACTCTAGAAAATAGTAGGTAGAGTAGAAAAGAAAAGAAATACTACACTAGAGTGGAAGCATCTAGAAGAAGCCAAACAAATCTGACATACGAAAAAAAAATCCCCTCATTTAGTGTTCCTCATCATTCTCCCCTGGTTGTTTGGAACTCGCCCTCGAGTTATCTTCATAGAGCGCTTCTTCTGGATGGTAGAGAGTCAAGTCCGCAACATTGAAAGTGTTGGATATACCCATGTTGCTTGGAAGATCTATCACATAAGCATTATCATTTATCTTCCTCACGATAGAGAAGGGTCCATACCTTCGCTGCCTAAGCTTCCCTTTAACACCTAAAGGCAGCCTCTCTTTTCGGACGTAAACCATCACCTTATCACCAACTTGAAATGATTTCGGCCTTGTTAGGGCATTTCCCGCCTTAAGGTTTTGGTGATGATGACAATGCACCTTTGGACTAATCGTGCACACTAGAGACGGTTAGGCATTCCCCCCGGACGGAAAAGATCGAAGACGGAGTTTCCGACGCGTTTATTTCTTTGGTCGTAGGAAATCCGTACTATTAAGAGGGAATCCGCATCGGAAGGTACTGGGTGAATCAATGCGCGTACACATTCTGTTGCACCCACTATATATCCTTCCGTTCGAGGAGAGAGGTCCTCAAAGTCTTATCTGTGTCAGTGTTTTTAGTGTCGAGCGGTTGTACCGCTTGTAAAAGCGGTTGTACCGCTTGACCGGTTGTTCCGGCCCAGCACCGCTCCACTAGCGGACTCCCTTCTGTAATGGAGCTGTGGTTGGGCGGTGGTGGCCCGGTAGTTCCCGGACGGCTACGGCGAACCGGTACTACCGGTGTCTGGAGCGGTTGTACCGCTCCGGACTTGGCCACCACATGAACGCTGGTCTGGCGGTTGCACCGGCACAACCACCGTCCCAACCACCGCTATGGGGTGACTCCCTTCTGTATGTGAGGCGGTTGTTGGGCGGTGGTGGAGCGGTAGTTCCTGGTTGGCTCCGGTCGACCGGTACTACCGGTGGCTCCACCGGTTGTACCGCTGGGGTACTTCTGCAGTGTGAACCCGTGAATACCGGTTGTACCGGTGGTTCAAGCGGTTGTACCGCTGCAGTGTAAAAACGGTTGTAACGGTTGGATTTGGGGGACACTATATAAGTAGGTGGTTCTTCCACCTACCTTTTGACCTCTTGCCTCTCTCTCTCCTCCATTGATGCCCTTCAAGCTTTCTTGCCCGATCTCTCTCTCTAGCCACTCGAACTTGTTGATTTGCTAGGGATTGAAGGAGGAGACCTAGATCTACACTTCCACCAAAGGAAATTTGATTCCCCCATACTTTCTTGTGTGGATTTTATTACTTTTGGGTGTTTGGGCACCCTAGACGGAAGAGGTCACCTCGGAGCCACATTCCATTGTGGTGAAGCTCCGTGGTGGTGTTGGGAGCCTCCAATTCAGTTGTGGAGAGAGCCTCAACCTTGTTTGTAAAGGTCAGGTTGCCGCCTTCAAGGGCACCACTAGTGGAATCACGGGATCTTGCATTGTGCGAGGGCGTGAGGAGAATACGATGGCCCTATTGGCTTCTTGGGGAGCATTGTGCATCCACACCGCTCTAACGGAGACGTACTTCCCCCTAAATGGAAGGAATTTCGGTAACACATCCTCGTCTTCACCGGCTCCACTTGTGGTTACTTCTTACCTTTACTTTGTGCTAGCTATTGTTGTGTTGTATCCTTTGCTTGCTTGTGTTGTTGTTGTTCTTAGCATCATATAGGTTGCTCACCTAGTTGCATATCTAGACAACCTATTTGTTGCTAATCTTAATTTGTTAAGAAAAGTCTAAAATTTGTAGTTGCCTATTCACCCCCCCTCTAGTCAACCATATCGATCCTTTCAATTGGTATCAGAGCCTTGTCTCTGTATTAAGGGTTTCACCACCCGAAGAGTATGGTTGACGACGGAGGTGGTGTTGATGAAGTACCCGAGGCCATGGAGTTGAATTTGGTCACCCGTGACGACTTAAATGAAGCTATGGCTTCACTTAAGACGTCTATGACGGCCGAAGTCAAGTCCATGCTTAAAGAACTCCTTGAGGGGTTGAAAACTTCTACCGGTCCATTGCAAGTGGCTAATCCCACCGCATCGGAGTCCGAGGCCAATTCCGGTAAGGAAGCGGCTAAAGGTACTCAAACCTCCACCCCTCATGATAAGAATGGGACGGAACCTTTGCCTCGGTTCCTCCTCCCCCGGTCTATGGAGGACCGGTTCCTACCCCTCATATAAACCATCTTGGTCCACCACCTAAGCTTGTGAAGGGTGATTTCGCTAATTGGGTTTTTCGTATCAAGTCTCATTTGAATCACAGCTCTACAAATCTTTGGAGAATCATCGAGCAAGGTTTCTACCCGCATGATCCAAACAACCTCACCCCAAGAGAGGAGGCGAACAATCAATACAATCATTTCGCCTTGTTCATCCTCCAATCCGCGGTGCCTCCCGAAGACCTAGCTCACTTGCGTCCCTTCGCTCGTGCAAAGGATTGTTGGGAGCATATTATATCTTTGTACAAGGGAAGCTCAAGCATACAACGGTCCAACTTTGAGGTGGTTCTTGATGAGGCCGATGAGTTTGTGATGAATGAAGATGAGGATCCTCGTGATCTTTACCGGAGATTGACAACTCTTGCGGTCGCTCTTCAAGATCATGGGAGCAAGGATACGGATGATAATTGGATCAAGTGCAAGTTTCTCAAGGCCATCATGCCGTTCAACAAGGCCATGTCCTTCGTGATCCGTCAAAGGCCGGACTTCCACACCTTGTCTTCAAGTGAGGTGTTGGATGAGTTTATTGCCATGAACATCATGAACAAGACCGCCGACAATGCTCTAGCTCGTGTCCAACGGTCAAAGAGAGCCTCACCCAACCTTGTTTTGAAGGCTAAGGCTATTCCGGAAGAAGAAGAGGAAGAAGAAGAGTGTTACCCCGAAGACACCAAATATGCTTACCACGAGCACATGGCTCTTGCGTCAAGGCAATTTTGGGGCAACAAGAGAAACTCAAGGCCCAACTTCTCCAAGAACAACTCAAGTGGCTCAAAGGGCAAGCAACGAGTAAGGACTTGCTATAATTGTGCAATGTGAGTCACTTTGTGGTGGATTGTCCGTATGAGAAGAGGGAGGTCAATGGTGGCAAGCTCATCTGCAAAGACAAGGCCAAGTCCTTCCCCAACAAGAACAATTCCAACAAGAAGGTGCCTCCAAAGGGCTTGGTGGCGCAAAAAGAGTACAACTCCGATGATGATGATACAAGTGGTGAAGTGTTAGCAACGGCCACCGTGGCCATTGCTACCTCTTCTCCAACCTCGGTGTCCCTCTTCGATGCCCCCAGCGAGAACATCAACCCCAAGTGCCTCATGGCAAGAGGCGTCAACAAGGTAACCTCCAACATCAAAACTTCCATCTCTCCTAATTCTTCATTGTTGGATTGTGTGGATGATCAAGAGGAGGTGAAGGTGGATGAGAATGAGTTTGACAAGTTCTTGGGTAAGCTCAAAGGTGAGACCAAGAAGCACTTTGTTGCTCTCTTGGAACAATTGGGTGAGGCCAATGATATCACTGAGTCTCATGAAGAGACTATCACTAACTTGCAAGGCCATAGTCGTGATTATGCCGATGAGATTGCAGATCTTTCCATTGCTCTTGAGGAAGAGCGAGGTCTTCGTTTGGCTCTTGAGGAGTCACACAACGTTGACCTTGCTCAACTAAAGAAAGATCTTGAACATGCTCAAGTTCTTACTCGTGTGCTCAAAACCGAGAAGGTTGACCTTGGAGTTGGCCATGCTAGACTCAAGGAGGAGTTTGAGCTACTTGACAAGGCCCACAAGGTTTTGAAGAGTGCTCATGGCTCTCTCAAAGAGTCTCATGATCAACTCCAAGTGAAGCTAACAACGGAAATAGCAACTTGTCCTCCTTTTGTTTTAATTGATAATGCCAATGCTACTAACCCTTGTTGTGAGCATGAGTATCTTGTGGAGGAGAATGCCGAGTTGAAAGAGCAATTTGAGAAAGGCCTTGTGACTTGCATACAAGGTGAGAAGAACCTCAATGACCTTTTGAGCAATCAAAAGTTGCTCAAAAGGAGGTTGTGGCAAAGGAAGGGCTCGGGTTTGCACCCAAGTCAAAGAAGAAGAACAACAACAAGACCAAGAAACCTCTCCCTCTCAAAGAGGTATTGTGGGATCGAGGAGATAGGTCTAGAGGGGGGTGAATAGACTCCTAACCGGCCAAAAGTACAGTTTTTAATTCTCTTGAAACTTAGGCAGATTTTAGCACATGCATATCTAGAGATTGAGCAGCGGAAATAGTAAAGCATGCAATAGTGCGGAAAGTAAAGGGGTAGAGTATGGAAGATCAAACGCAATGAAGACACGGTGGTTTTTGGCGTGGTTCCGATAGGTGGTTCTATCGTACGTCCACGTTGATGGAGACTTCAACCCACGAAGGGTAACGGCTGCGCGAGTCCACGGAGGGCTCCACCCACGAAGGGTCCACGAAGAAGCAACCTTGTCTATTCCACCATGGCTTACGTCCACGAAGGACTAGCCTCACTCGGGGTAGATCTGCCCGAAGTAGGCGATCTCCTTGCCCTTACATACTTCTTGGTTCAACTCCACATCTGGTTGGAGGCTCCCAAGCGACACCTAACCAATCTAGGAGACACCACTCTCCAAAAGGTAATAGACGGTGTGTTGTTGATGAACTCCTTGTTCTTGTGCTTCAAATGATAGTCTTCCCAGCACTCAAACTACTCCTCACAGATTTGGTTATGGTGGAAGAGGGATTTGAGTGGAAAGCAACTTGGGATAGGCTAGAAATCAAGTTTCAAATGGTAGGAATGGAATAGCTTGATCTCAACACATGAGTAGGTGGTTCTCTCTCAGAAAATGTATGGTGGAAGTGTAGGCACGTTCTGATGGCTCTGCTTACTGAGAAGGATGTGGTGGAGGGGTATATATAGCATCCACACAAAATCCAACCGTTACACACTTTTGACCCAACTCGGTGGCACCGAAACGATCATCTCGGTAGCACCGAACTGTGTAAAAGATATGAATGTTAGGAATCTCGGTGGGACCGATACGAACAACTCGGATGGACCGAAGTGCAATGGCTAGGGCAATCCTCATCTCGGTGGCACCGATTGCATCAACTCGGTAAGACCGAAGTGAAGCAATAAGGCAACAGAGACTTGGCAAGCCATCTCGGTGAGACCGATTTGCAAAACTCGGTGAGACCGAAGTAAGTGCAAACGATTACAGAGAGTTGGCAAGGCCATCTCGGTGGGACCGAGATCCATTTCGGTGGATCCGATTTGTTAGGGTTTTGGCGGTGGTTAACTCTTGGATGAACTCGGTGGGGCCGGATATAGAATTTCGATGGGGCCAAGTTAGAATGTAGGTTCTGGACATATTTGGGTATAGAGAGTGGTTGAGGGTTTAGGATTACTGTCACTAAGCACTTGAGCAACAAGATCATTAAGCAACACCTCATCCCCTTTTAATAGTATTGGCTTTCCTATGGACTCAATGTGATCTTGGATCACTAAACCAAAAATGTAGAGTCTTGAGCTTTTGCCAATCCTTGTCCTTAGCATTTTGAAGGGGTTCCACATCCTCTTGTCCATGCCACGTCATTGTTGAACTTGTCTGAAATTCACTAGATAGAAGCATTAGTCCAACAGCATGTATGTTGGCATGAATTACCAAAACCACCAAGGGAGCAAATGTGCTTTCAATCTCCCCCTTTTTGGTAATTGATGACAACATACATCAAAGCTTCAAATAGATATATCAGAGGTATGTATGAAAGCTTTGAAGAAAAACGTGTAACATGCATGAGCTCCTATGAACTCCCCCTGAAGATGTGCATAACATGATGATATCTCATGGGAAATGTACATGCAACATGTATCTTGGCTATATGCATCAAAGTAATATATATGGCAATTAGGTACCCACATGTCTATGATTTTCTTCTTGCAAACAATATATATATATATAGTAGCAAGAGGTCAATCATGTACATGAGTGTGATGCATATACTTACCTTGAAGTTCTTGATCAAGTACCTGAAGAAATACACTTCAGAAAACAGGGTTAGATAACAAAAGATAATTTCTTCAAGAAAAGATACAAGATCAACAAGAAACCAAGATTGGGATGACATGTAGAATTGAGTATCACTAGGTGAATACTTCTTTGAAGCAAACATGTCCCCAAAAGAAATAGTTGTCTCCCCTTAAAGAACTTTCTCTCTTCCTGAATCTGACATTGGATATTGGGAGTAGGTAAGGAGAGAAAACTAGAACAACCAAAGAACAAACTAATCATGTTTCTCCCCTCTTAGAAAACATGTAACATTCTCTCCTCTTGTAAGGTGCATCTCTTTTGTAGTGATAGGCTTTGATGTGTATTCCTCTCTCCCCCTTTGACATCAATTTCCAAGAAGGGTCTTCAAGGGTATTGATTAAGTGGGTTCGGTCCTGGAGAAACACACTTAGCCATTGAGTGGCTCTAGATGCAAGTAGAGGATAAGAATCATTGAGTGGAGCTGGAGCAGAAAAACTCAGGAAATATTTGACAGAAAACTCCTTAGAACGGCAAAATCGGTGACACCGAGTTGTAGCAATTCGGTGGAACCGAGTTTGTTGCAATGGAGCATTTTGTCAACTCAGCTCACTAGGCAAGGAATTCTCACAAAGATTTGCAAAGAATTAACTGCGAAACTAACAAAAAGAAAGAACACACAGAAAAGAAATAAAGCAACATCTAAATGAAGTTTTTTTTTTTGAAAAAGAAACACTCTAGCAAGAAGAGAACAAACAGAAGGGACACTAGAGAACTTCATCTAGATGGGTCGGCGACTAGGTCACCTATGTTAGAGTATATTGACTTAGGAGTCAAGTGAGAGCACTTGATCATAGGTCATACTCATCGTTTAAGCGCAAAATGGGGTTGCCATTTTTCTTTTAAGTATTTCAATGTATTCACATCTTGTTGAGTTGCTTTAGCTCATGTCTTGGAGTAAAGCTTCTCTAGGATGTGATAACTTACATTGAGATTTTGGTGATGTCCATCATGTAGTTGAACTTGAAGTGGATGCTCATTAGTTGGAGTTTGGAGCTATCCTATCATTTGTAGTTCATCTTTCTACATGGGTTAGATTTGCAAGGAACAACATGTATATCCAAAATGACAAGAATGAAGCATATCTCAAGAATTTGTTAAAGGATATGTTTAAGTTGTCTTGTTCCTTGTTCCACCATCATTTGTTGATACTTGGGTTATACAAGATTGCTCAAGGTAAGAGTGAGATGCAATCTTGTGACATGAAGTTTGTCCAAGTACCTACAAAATGTTAGATACCATACAAGGGAGCAAAATATCCAAGTTGTAAGATGATCATGAAAATATCATGGGTTAGTCAAGAATGCTCATGCCCTTGTATGCATCCACATGAACCTCTAGTTCACGTTTGAAGCATCAATGATGTTCAATTCACTTCTCAAGTGACAAAACACTTTCTCATCAAGGGGTTTGGTAAAGATGTCCGCCAATTGTTTGTCGGTACGAACATGTTTAAGGTCAATATCACCTTTCTCAACATGATCTCGAATAAAATGGTGACGAACCTCAGTATGCTTAGTTCGAGAATGTTGCCCGGGATTGTGTGCGATCTTAATAGCACTTTCATTGTCACATAGTAATGGTACATGTCTCACATGCACACCATAGTCTTTAAGAGTTTGTGTCATCCATAGTAATTGAGCACAACATGATCCCGCGGCAATGTATTCCGCTTCGGCAGTTGATAGAGATACGGAATTTTGTTTCTTGGAGGACCAAGACACAAGAGATCTACCAAGAAATTGACATGTACCCGAAGTGGATTTTCTGTCAACCTTGTCTCCGGCATAGTCCAAATCGGAGTAGCCAACAAGATTGAAAGAAGATCTTTTGGGATACCATATGCCAAAGTTTGGTGTATGTATCAAGTATCTCACAATTCTTTTCACCGCCTTAAGGTGACACTCTTTTGGTGTCGCTTGGTATCGTGCACACATGCACACACTTAGCATAATGTCAGGACGAGAGGCACATAGATATAGCAATGAACAAATTATAGATCGATATACCTTTTGATCAACCGGTTTGCCGTCCTTGGTCAAGTCAAGATGTCCACTCGTGGGCATGGGAGTTTTCATACCTTTACTCTCTTGCATGTTGAACTTCTTGAATAAGTCCTTGGTATACTTTGTTTGAGAAACAAAGGTACCCTCCCTAGTTTGCTTGATTTGCAAACCAAGAAAGAATTTGAGTTCACACATCATAGACATCTCGAACTTTTCCGACATCAACCTTCCAAACTTTTCACTAAAAGAGGGGTTGGTAGATCCAAAGATAATATTGTCGTGGGAATGAGCCTGACAGTAGAAGGTAGGGGTACGAAAGGAGAGGGCAGAGTCCCAGCTACGGCGAGGGTGTACACACGGATGTATGAGTTCAGGCCCCTCTCGTGGAGGTAAAAGCCCTACGTCTCAGTGCTCGGGAGCTCTTGTCGAGTGAAATATAGGTGTCGTTACAGGGGATGCCAACCAACCCTTATGCCAGAGGGGAGGGGTGGCTTATATAGAGTGCGCTGCCCCTCATAAGTGTCCGGCGTTTAAGGGTCAGATCGTGGTTATAAAGACGTACGTTACTGGTAACGTACGTAATAAACGCTATTAATGAGACAGACGAACGCCTGCCCGTTGGCCTCCCTAGGGTGGCTTCTGGTCTTCTGCGGTCGACTGTCTTCCGGTTGTTCCGAGTGAATGGTACCCGTCGAGTGAAAAGGTAATCTCCGAGTGGATATTGTCGAGTGACTTGTATGCCTTGGTGATTTCAGTCGGAGATCTCCTTGCAGCCCTTAAGCTTTCTGGGGCAGTGTCCTTGGGTAGAGCAGGTAGGTCAGGCCTATGACCCTACCCTAGGTACACATCCCCATCATTAGCCCCCGAATGGATCGGGGTTCGAGTGTAAAAGGTGTCAATACAAGTTCTGACAAGACACAAAAATTCCGAGTGCATTTTGAGGCTTCTCAGAAATCTGCGTCGATTGGAACCTTTATCGTTCGCCCTGATCGATTCTGTCTCGAAGTATATCCGAGTGAAACTGAGCTCGAAATCAGGTCCGAGTGAAACTGAGCTCGAAATCAGGTTCGAGTGGTCTGCAGAGTCTTCTGATGTGACGGTTCGCTCCGTCGGGTCCGGATTTTATGGGATTTGAAAATTGGATAAACGCGTGCCGAGCAAGGATGACGCAACCGCAAAGGCAAGTGGGGACACGACGCCTCGATTACCGCGCCGCCAAAATCGCCACGAGGCGCGCCTCCTCTGAATTCGGGATACTCAGAGATCTGGCGGGCCCGCAGGTCAGTGACCCACACGGGCGGATATAAGAGGCGACGACGCCGGTGCTGGTACAGTATTCTTCCCCCAAATCTGCTCTTCTCCTCCTCCTCTTCTGCTCAGCTCTGCTCCAACGACCGCCGCCGCCATGACGAAGGGCAAGACGGAGAAGCTCGAGCGCGCCAAGAAGGGAGGAGCCAAGGCGAAGAAGCCGTCGGGCGCCCGGTCGACGGTGCCGCCGGGGTGGATCCAGGGGGATTTCCTCCAATCGACGGTCACGGCGGAGGATGTGCAAAATCTCGTCGACGACGGGTTGATTGCTGCGGAGTCCTGGAGATTGCCGAAGGGGGAGACCGAACCAGAGCCACGCGACGGCGAGCGAGTTCTACTTCTCACCCACGTCGAACGAGGTTTCTCCATGCCACCCCACCCATTCATCCGTAGTTTCCTGAACTATTTCGGGGCGCAGCTCCACCATTTCCCTCCGAATGCAATTGCCTATCTTTCTTGTTTCATAACCCTGTGTGAATGCTTCTTGGGCTGCTCTCCGCATTGGAGTTTGTTTAAACACATATTCTCTGTTAGATCTCAATCCGTCAAGAAAGCCAATCCCAGTGATAGCAAAACCCACGTAATCCAACTGTGTGGTGGCTTAGGGATCCAAAAGAGAGGTAGGAGTGCATTCCCCTCTATGACCTTTCTTGATTCTGTCCGGGGTTGGCAGTCGACATGGTTCTATTGCAAGGATGTTGCATCACCAAATATGTCGACTGGACTTCCTCCTTTCACCTTGGATCGACCTACCACCCCCAAACCACTGTACGTGACAAATGTAGAGAAAATCCAGGTAGGGATCCTAGTGAACGCTGTATCTGATCTGATCCGCGGCGGAGTGACTGGCTTGGATCTCCTTGAAACGTTTCTCAGTCGACGGATCCAGCCTCTCCAAGCCTGGGATCACACCATGTGGCATTACTCGGGCCCTGAGGATACCACTCGGACTCATCCTGAAGAAGTTTCCGATGAGACCGTTTCTCAGTGGCTCAGGAGCATCACCGGAGCCTGTGATAATCCCAAGGGAGCCAAGCGAATTCCACCCTTTTCTGCTTTGAACCCACCAAAGAACCTGGTGAGTTATACCTCTGTCGATTGTTTTAATATTTGTCGAGTAACTGGATCTTCAGTCGACTGACTTTGAAGCTTGTATCTTGCAGGAATTTACAAACATGTACTCACCCGTGCCAAACGGAGAACAGCCTGACGAAGAAGAAGGGAGCGTAGATGGCAGCACCGACGGCGATTACACCGACGACAGCGAGAGCAGCGATGACGACCTGGAGGAAGGCGAGGTGGAAGCTCAGGTCCCTCTGCGCACCGGGCGTCGCACCAAGCAGCAGGAAGACCCAGAGGTTGCCCCGAGCAAAACTGTGGCGTCGAGCACAAGGAACCCAAAGCGTGACCGTGCCGCAACATCGGGGTCGACTGAAAAAGCTGCGAAACAACTCAAGCCGGACGCGCCAAAGCCTCGGAAGGCCCTGCCTCGTATCAAGATTGCTGTGCCTGTTGCCTCGACGTGAGTGTTTATTTTCCCGCAATTGTGATTGTGGCACTTCATGTCTCTGCTGACCGAGTGGAGTTTATCCGCCAGAGTTGCTACCTCAGTGACATCGCCCCAGCGAAATGATGGGGACCGTATGGAAGTGGACACTCCTGATGCGGCCACCTCCCAACGAGGTATAACAAACCCACACTCAACTCTGTTTTTTGAAGAATAATCGTCGAGTGCCTTGACTAAAATTGCCGATTGATAGCTGACGAAGTCATCGAACTGGAAGATGACGAGGAGCTGCAGCGAGGAACGCAGGATGAAGCTGTGCTTCTGGGGGCTCCACGCGTACGCACTCGGAGAACATCGTCAGGACAGACGCCCCGTGGGACGACTGCTGCGACACCTCCAGCCCTTGTGGCCCCGCTGTCGAGTGCTCCGCCAGCCACTTCAATTCTGGTGGCTTCAGCACCTATTGGACAATCCGAAGCACCTCCTGCTGCCTCAGTTACAGCACCAATTCATTCGACGCCCGCATACCCTTTGTGTCACGTCCCGGAGGACCAAACTGGAGCTGCCAAGGAAGCCATGATTCAGGCTGGGCAGATGATGCTGCGAACAAAGGAGGCTTATGAAGCCAGCAAGTTAGCCTATGATGCCAGCTCAGCGCTTCAAGCCAACGTCCGAGTAAGTGCTATTGTAAGTTCATTTCCAATTGAATTCCTGTCCGTCTTGATTTTACACCCACTGGGTGTTTTCTTCGCAAGTAGATCAGGTAGTCTCTGGTCCAGTGGGGGCACGCTGAGTGCACCCAATGGGTGTAGTCCCCGAGACCGCTGTCGAATGACGAAGGCATCGACAGGGGTCTTAGAGTCGGTTTAAAAGTTGTTTTCCATTCGACAGGACAGACCTTGTCGAGTAAAAGTAGGTCTAGTGGGGGCACGCTGAGTGCACCCACTGGGTGTAGTCCCCGAGACCGCCGTCGAGTGCGTGCATCGGCGGGGGTCTGATAGAAACGATGTCCGCTTTCTTGCTTTCTTCTTTCTTTTTTTACATACACTCGGACAGGGCGGACCTGGTCGAGTAATTTCCTATCCAGTGGGGGCACGCTGAGTGCACCCACTGGGTGTAGTCCCCGAGACTACTGCCGATCGTTTACGATGGGGAGTAGTCTTAAGAACTGTTTTGCAGGTTTCATGGACATCATTTCTATCAACCATGATATGACGCTGTATAGGGTTGTGGGGTGGGGGGCGGGCCGCCTTTTAGTCGACTGCACTTGTACTTTTCCACTCGGAAGTAGAGAAATATTTATGTCGACTGAACCCCTTCTTTGCTGATTTCAGAAAGCCAGTGGGCTCGGGACCAAGTACGTCGAGCTGGAAAAAGAAAAGAATCGACTTCTGCTGGATCTGGAGCTGACGAACAACAACCTGGACCGAGCACAAACTGAATTGAAGACTTTGGGAGGTAATCCTTATCGATCAATTGTATTATCACTTTCATCTTCCATCCTTTGAACCGAGTGAATCCACTCGAACAGACGTACGTGATGAGAACCGTCGTCTCCGAGCGCGACTCAACAATGTTATTTCTTTAGATACCATGAAGAAGGCGCTCGAGGACAAGGACAAATCACTTGCTGATGCTCAGAAGGAAGCGAAGGAGAAAACTGAAGCTGCTGAAAAGAAACTTGCTGCAGCCAGAAAACTGGAAGAAGAGAACACCAAACTCAAGTAGGAACGATCCGACTGGATCAAAAAACTTGAAGTGCAGACCAAGGGAAAGAGTGCTCTGGAAAAACACTTAGGAGACTTTGCGAAGAAAATGTTCAGCATGCTTGAAGGTGACTTTCTTCTGTCGAATGAATTTCTTTGATTTCTTCAGAACGGCATTGTGATCACCTTTTCCCTTTCCCTTCACGCAGAATTCTGTCAAGACTTTGAGAAGGAAACCGAAGAGATCGAGCCCAATCTGGACCCCACGAAGTCACTCGTCAGAGACGCCGTGGCCATGGATATGTTTCGACTTGAAGCTCGTCTTAAGAATGTCCAGGGATATGTCACTCGGCTGAGGGCTGCATTCGAGGAAGTCGACAAGGAACTGTGGCCTGCAGACCCCCTCCAGACTGACCTCGAGTGTATGATGACTCGCCTCAATGAAATTCCAAGTCGAGTGCAGGAGTGGAAGAAGTACGCTGCCCATTGTGGTGCCGATGTGGCACTTTCACTCGTCAGGGTTCATTGCAAGGAGGCCAGGGAGGACAAACTGAAGGCCCTCCGAGTGATCAACACAAAGAAACTTCAATTTGAAGATTTCATGGAGACTTTCATCGAAGCAGCTACTCGGATCGCCGATGGAATTGACCTGGATACCTTTGTCGAGCCTTCAAGCCCTACCGGAGCTTGAAAAGTATGTTGCTTTCAGTTAACACTTTATTTGCCTCGGTATGCCGAGTGATGGTGTAACCGATTAAAACTTCGTTCAGGCCCTAAGCCTGAGAACTTCCCTTTGCGCGAACAAGTTTTTGCTGCGCTAGAGATTCTAGTCTTACTCGCATTTTGCTTTCCGACATTTTGCTTGGCTGAATTTATTTAATTCTCGAATGGAACGGGTGTTCTGCACTCGAAAGAATTTAGGACTTAGGCGAAGACTGGTTCGCAGCTAAGTTCCGAGTGTTAGAAATACCTTACACTCGGAAGGATTTTTTAACTTAGGTGAAAACTGGTTCACAGCTAAGCCCCAGAGCAAGAGGGTTGCTCTTCACTCGGAGAAGTTTTCTGAACTTAGGCGAAGACTGGTTCGCGGCTAAGTCTCCGAGTGTATTGAATGTTACATACTCGGAAGGGTTTTTAACTTAGGCGAAACGGGTTCGCAGCTAAGCCCCCGAGCAAGAGGGTTGCTCTTCACTCGGAGAAGTTTTTCTGAACTTAGGCGAAGACTGGTTCGCGGCTAAGTCTCCGAGTGTATTGAATGTTATACACTCGGAAGGGTCTTTAACTTAGGCGAAACGGGTTCGCAATTAAGCCCCCGAGCAAGAGGGTTGCTCTTCACTCGGAGAAGTTTTCTGAACTTAGGCGAAGACTGGTTCGCGGCTAAGTCTCCGAGTGTATTGAATGTTACATACTCGGAAGGGTTTTTAACTTAGGCGAAACGGGTTCGCAGCTAAGCCCCCGAGCAAGAGGGTTGCTCTTCACTCGGAGAAGTTTTCTGAACTTAGGCGAAGACTGGTTCGCGGCTAAGTCTCCGAGTGTATTGAATGTTATACACTCGGAAGGGTCTTTAACTGAGGCGAAACGGGTTCGCAGCTAAGCCCCCGAGCAAGAGGGTTGCTCTTCACTCGGAGAAGTTTTCTGAACTTAGGCGAAGACTGGTTCGCGGCTAAGTCTCCGAGTGTATTGAATGTTACATACTCGGAAGGGTCTTTAACTTAGGCGAAACGGGTTCGCAGCTAAGCCCCCGAGCAAGAGGGTTGCTCTTCACTCGGAGAAGTTTTCTGAACTTAGGCGAAGACTGGTTCGCGGCTAAGTCTCCGAGTGTATTGAATGTTATACACTCGGAAGGGTTTTTAACTTAGGCGAAACGGGTTCGCAGCTAAGCCCCCGAGCAAGAGGGTTGCTCTTCACTCGGAGAAGTCTTTGAATGCGAAATTGTGCGATCGGAATCGACAATAGACTGCGGAAGTCATAACTTAACAAACGACATCGTCTGGAGCACTCTTATTACATCAAAACAACTCAGCCGTCAAGTATAAAAGCGTCGAAGCAAATCCGCGTTCCAGGCGCGTGGCTCATCAATATTCTTCTTCAAGTTGAAAAGATGGTACGCTCCGTTGTTCAGCACCTTGGTGACGACGAATGGGCCTTCCCACGCTGGGGCCAACTTGTGGGGTCGCTGCTGATCCACTCGGAGCACCAGATCACCTTCGTGGAATGAACGGCTCTTGACGTGTCTCGCATGGAAGCGGCGAAGGTCTTGTTGATATACAGTCGACCGGATCAGGGCCATCTCTCGTTCTTCCTCTAGGAGATCCACCCCATCTTGTCTTGCTTGCTCAGCTTCGTCTTCAGAGTAAAGATCCACTCGGGGAGAATTGTGAAGGACGTCACTTGGCAGAACGGCTTCAGCTCCATACACAAGGAAGAAAGGAGTGCGTCCAGTCGACCGGTTTGGAGTCGTCCTCAAGCCCCACAGAACAGATGGCAATTCAGTGACCCAAGCTCCAGCAGCATGATCAAGATCTCGCATGAGCCGAGGCTTCAGTCCTTGGAGGATAAGGCCGTTCGCTCGCTCAGCTTGACCGTTAGACTGGGGGTGCGCAACGGACGCGTAATCCACCCGAGTGCCTTGAGAGGAGCAAAAGTATCTGAACTCTTCCGAGTCAAAATTAGAGCCGTTGTCTGTAATGATATTGTGGGGGACTCCATATCGGAATGTTATCTCTTTCATGAATTTGATAGCAGTGCGGGCGTTCAGCTTCTTGATGGGTTTAGCTTCGATCCACTTAGTGAACTTGTCGACTGCAACCAGTAAGTGAGTGAATCCACTCTGACCTGTTCTAAGGGGTCCAACCATATCCAAGCCCCATACAGCAAACGGCCAGACGAGTGGAATAGTCTTCAAGGCAGACGCAGGTTTGTGTGACAGGTTCGAATAGAACTGGCATCCTTCGCAGTGATCAACTATATCTTTAGCCATCTCATTGGCGCGTGGCCAGAAGAAACCCGCTCGGTAAGCTTTGGCAACAATTGTCCTAGAGGACGCATGATGACCACAAGTTTCCGAGTGAATTTCCTCCAAAATCAGTCGACCTTCTTCAGGAGAAATACACCGCTGAATCACGCCAGTCACACTTTCTCTGTAGAGTTGTCCATCCATAACAGTAAAAGCTTTGGATCTGCGGACTATCTGTCGAGCTTCATCTTCATCATCTGGGAGTTCTCTCCTAAGAATGTACGCAATATAGGGTACAGTCCAGTCGGGCGTGATCACTAAAATCTCCATGACTAGATCAATGACAGCTGGGACATCGACTTCAGTCGGATCAGAGGCGCTTTTTGCCCGCGGGGGCTCTTCAGTGAAGGGATCCTCCCGCACCGAAGGAGAATGAAGGTGCTCGAGAAATACATTGCTGGGGACAGGCCTCCGAGTGGATCCAATCTTTGCCAGCTCATCAGCTGCTTGATTCTTCACTCGGGGAACATGATGGAGTTTCAAACCTTCGAATTTCTTCTCGAGTTTCCTTACTGCATTGCAGTATCCAGTCATAGCGGGGTTCCTGACATCCCACTCTTTCATCACTTGATTGACCACCAAATCAGAGTCGCCATATACCATCAGGCGCCGGACGCCGAGTGAAATGGCCATACGCAACCCATACAAGAGTGCTTCATATTCAGCTTCATTGTTGGAGGAATCAAAGTGAATCTGCAAGACGTAACTGAGTTTGTCGCCTTTTGGGGACACCAGTACTATGCCAGCACCAGACCCATTCAGCATCTTCGAGCCATCAAAGAACATGGTCCAGTGTGCCGAGTAAACTTGGATCGGCTGCTGCTGTTCAGTCCACTCGGCCAGGAAATCAGCGAGGGCTTGAGACTTGATTGCTTTCTTTGCTTCAAACTTGATGTCAAAATAGAGGAGCTCAATAGCCCATTTGGCCACTCGACCAGACGCATCTCGATTGTGGAGAATTTCAGACAATGGAGCATTACTGACGACTGAAATTGAGTGATCTTGAAAATAATGTGCCACCTTCTTAGCTGACAGATATATACCGTACACGAGCTTCTGGTAATGTGGATATCTTTGCTTTGAAGGAGTCAACACTTCAGAAATGTAATAAACAAGACGCTGGACTTTGTAAGCTTTACCTTCCTCTTCCCTCTCGACAGTGAGAACTGTACTGACGACCTGATTAGTAGCCGCTATGTACAATAGCAGTGGCTCTTTACTGTGCGGAGCGGCAAGCACCGGTTGGGTGGAAAGCAGAGCTTTGAGCTCGACAAACGCTGCTTCAGCTTCTGGAGTCCACTCGAATGTATCAGACCTCTTCATCAGTCGGTATAAAGGCAATGCCTTTTCACCGAGACGAGAAATGAATCGACTCAATGCTGCCAAGCAACCTGTGAGCTTCTGGACATCGTGCACACGCTCAGGGCTTTTCATTCGGGTGATGGCACCAATCTTTTCAGGATTAACGTCGATTCCCTTTTCGGAAACGAGAAAACCGAGTAATTTGCCGCCAGGAACACCGAAAGTGCACTTAGTCGGATTTAGCTTGATGTCATATCTCCTCAGATTGGCGAATGTTTCAGCTAAGTCAGACAACAGGTCGGAACCTTTGCGAGACTTGACGACAATGTCATCCATGTACGCTTCAACATTCCGAGGGATCTGATCGAGTAAACATTTTTGAATCATGCGCATGAAAGTAGCGCCAGCGTTCTTCAAACCAAAAGGCATGGTGATATAACAGAAACACCCGAAAGGGGTGATGAAGGCTGTCTTTATTTCATCCGGACCAAACAGACGGATCTGATGGTAACCAGAGTAAGCATCCAGAAAAGATAGACGCTCACACCCCGCAGTTGAGTCGACAATTTGATCAATGCGGGGGAGTGGGAAATGATCTTTCAGGCAGACCCGATTGATATGTTTGAAATCAATACACATGCGGAGTGACTTGTCCTTCTTAGGGACCATAACGACGTTCGATAACCACTCGGAGTGGTAAATCTCACGTATGAACTTAGCCGCCAAGAGACGAGCCACCTCCTCGCCGATTGCTTTTCGCTTCTCCGTTGCCGACCGACGCAAATGCTCCTTCACAGGCTTGGCCTTCGGGTCAACTCTCAATCGGTGCTCAGCCAGTTCCCTGGGTACACCAGGCATGTCAGCAGGCTTCCATGCGAAGATGTCCCAGTTCTCACGGAGGAACTGGATGAGCTCGGCTTCCTATTTGCTGTCGAGTGTCGTCGAGATGTTGGTCGGGGCAGCAGTTGGATCTGTCGGGTGAATGTTCACTTTCTTCACTTCTCCTGCCGATTGAAAAGCTGACTCAGAAGCGGGCTTCTTAGCGCGCAACAGGTCGGAAGGATCAGCGTTTTTCTTGTATTCTTCCAATTCAACCATAGCCATTTGATGATCGGCTATCTTGGAGCCCTGCTGAAGGCACTCCTCAGCCCTCTGTCGATTGCCAGTGACTGTGATCACACCCTTGGGTCCGGGCATCTTCAGCTTGAGATACACGTAACATGGACGGGCCATGAAACGGGCATAAGCTGGACGACCAAGGATGGCATGGTATGCGCTCTGGAAGTCCACCACTTCAAATGTCAATTTTTCCTTGCGAAAATGCTTATCGTCACCAAACACAACATCCAATGCTATTTGACCGAGTGAACGGGCCTTTTTCCCAGGGATGACGCCATGGAACTGCATGTTGCTTTCACTGAGTCGGGACATCGGAATGCTCATCCCCTTGAGGGTATCTGCATATAGGATGTTCAGACCGCTCCCACCATCCATCAAAACCTTGCGGAGACGAGTGCCCCCCACAACTGGGTCCACCACCAGCGCTTGCCGCCCGGGGGTAGCGATATGCGCAGGGTGATCTGACTGATCAAACGTGATAGCAGTCTGAGACCACTTGAGATATGTGGGGGTAGAGGGAACCGCCATGTTAACCTCCCTGTTGATAACTTTCAGTCGACTCCTGCTCTCAACATCAGCAAAAATCAACAGAGTGGCATTGACCTCAGGAAACTCTTCTTTATCTTCTTCATCTCCCTTTTCAGGGTCTTTTTCACTCGACTGGCTCTCTTTGAACTGTTGGATCAGCAAATGGCACTGTCGAGTGGTATGCTTTGGCAATATTAAATTGCCCTCTTCATCTTTCCTCGTGTGGATTGCACACGGTAAATCCATAACATCTGTACCCGATTGATTCTTTGACTTCTTGGGGGTGAACTTAGCTTTGGACTTTCCTTTATTTTTGGCATGTGCCGCCAGAGCGGCCGCTTCTGCCTGAACAGGGGGATCAGCCTTGCGCTTCTGCTTCCGATTGGAATTTCCGCCTGCATCATTGTCGACAGCTTTTCCTTTACCGCTTCGGAGGCGGTCCTCTTCTTCACCATTGGCGTACCGAGTGGCAATCTCCATCATCTTGCTCAGAGAAATATCACCAGTGCGACCAAACTTCAGATAGAGCTCTCTGTATCTAACACCAGCCTTGAAGGCGCAAACAGCCTGATGTTCGGAAACATTCTCCACCGTGTGATGCAGGGTGGACCAGCGTTGAATGTAGTCTTGCAAGGTCTCATTGGGTTTCTGAATACAGTGCTGCAAATCAATCAAACCAGCCGGACGTTTGCAGGTGCCCTCAAAGGTTCTGATGAACACTCGGGCCAAATCCTCCCAGCAATAGATACTAGAGGGAGCCAAACGATTCAACCAAGCTCTGGCCGAACCATCTAACATCAGGGACAAATGCTTCATGGCTATGTTGTCGTTTCCTCCACCAATCTGCACGGCCACTCGGTAATCATCTAACCATGTCTCGGGCTTCGTCTCGCCAGAAAATTTGCTAATTCCAGCCGCCAACCTGAAGTTGGGGGGAATCTCTGCAGAGCGAATGGCTCTGCTAAAACACTCGGGACCAGACACAACAGCTCCACTTCCACTCGGATAGTCTCCGTTATAACCATCTCTGTGGGCTCTGCCTCTGTCGACCCGTCTTTGAGCAAGGACATCCCTTGCGTCAAATCAAGGATTCTGCTCATCACCGAACGGGCGCCTATCATCATTGTGCCGGGGCACATAGGAACCACTCCGCGGAGGAGAAAGCACTCGACGGCGGTCATCGCGGTGATAACGGGGAGCAAACCGATCTCGCCCCTGATCTCTGTACCGACCTTCACGGAAGCCTCCGCCTCTGTGGCGCAGGGGTGACCCAGGGCTGTGGACCGACTGAACTGTTTCCGCCCTGGGCGAATTGCTGTGTAACCTGTTCTGCGACTGAGAAACAGCCGCATTCTGCTGTTGCGCTGCCTCGAGCAACGTTCTGATCTGTTGCAAACCTCTACCAGCTTCCGATCGTGACGGCTGTATAGAATCTGCAATCCTAGCAGCAGCTGCAACATTCAACACTGGAGTACGGAATACCTCGACGTTATTCCGAGACCCACTCGGAAACAACTGTCGCTGATGTCGATTGGGACGCGGCGGACGCTGTCGAGCACGCTCGTCGAGTGCCTTCTGCATCTCTTTGAGTCGAAGGCGAGTCGCCTCCATGGCCTGGGCCTCAGCAGTCGTGCCGACGATGGGAGTATGGAGAACATCCTCATCCCGGCGCTGCTGTTCATTCGACGTTCCACCAATCTCGCGCCTGGCGTGGTTGAAGCCAGGCGGCGGACTCTGATGAGAGCCAGCCATAAGAACTTCAGCCGCAGGATCGCAGCTCTCGCACCCGGAGGGAACGTCAGACCGATCTGACGCCGAGTCGAACACGCCGAGAAGTGACTCGGCGGGCTCGATGGCCGCAATCTGCGGGGACGAAGCCTGGCGGGCCGCCGCATGTCGCACCCAACGCTGTAGCCGTGAACGATCGGATCGCCTGCGGCGACGAACAGCATGGAGGGCCGACACGTACGGAGTCGACAGCTGTAGGAGAAGAACACCGCAGGAGCTTGCGCAGAAGTGCGTCGCTCCGCGTATTGGGAGCGCCTCAACATCTAGAGGCGCTTCCTGGAGCCATGCCGAACCGTCGGCGATGAAGGTGAGCGCTCCGAGACGGATCTCGCGGCCCAGGAACAAATCACCGCCGGAAGACATGACGAAGGAAAACAAATGCAACCTCGCCGGAAGTCGCTTAGACGCCGCCCCACGGTGGGCGCCAACTGTCGTGGGAATGAGCCTGACAGTAGAAGGTAGGGGTACGAAAGGAGAGGGCAGAGTCCTAGCTACGGCGAGGGTGTACACACGGATGTATGAGTTCAGGCCCCTCTCGTGGAGGTAAAAGCTCTACGTCTCAGTGCTCGGGAGCTCTTGTCGAGTGAAATATAGATGTCGTTACAGGGGATGCCAACCAACCCTTATGCCAGAGGGGAGGGGTGGCTTATATAGAGTGCGCTGCCCCTCATAAGTGTCCGGCGTTTAAGGGTCAGATCGTGGTTATAAAGACGTACGTTACTGGTAACGTACGTAATAAACGCTATTAATGAGACAGACGAACGCCTGCCCGTTGGCCTCCCTGGGGTGGCTTCTGGTCTTCTGCGGTCGACTGTCTTCCGGTTCTTCCGAGTGAATGGTACCCGTCGAGTGAAAAGGTAATCTCCGAGTGGATATTGTCGAGTGACTTGTATGCCTTGGTGATTTCAGTCGGAGATCTCCTTGCAGCCCTTAAGCTTTCTGGGGCAGTGTCCTTGGGTAGAGCAGGTAGGTCAGGCCTATGACCCTACCCTAGGTACACATCCCCATCAAATATCATCAACATAAATTTGGCATACAAATAATTCTCCATTAACCCTCTTAGTGAACAAGGTTGAATCAATCTTCCCAATCTCAAAACCTTTTTCAAGAAGAAACTTTGTTAAGCATTTGTACCAAGCTCTAGGGGCTTGTTTAAGACCATAAAGAGCTTTACGAAGTTTGTACACATGATTAGGTTTCTTGGGATTATCAAAGCCGGGAGGTTGTTTAACATACACTTCCTCCTCAATTTCACCATTTAAGAAGGCACTTTTTATATCCATTTGGTAAAGAGTGATATCATGGTGATTGGCATAAGCAAGTAAAATGCGAATGGACTCAAGTCTTGCAACGGGGGCATAGGTCTCACCATAGTCCATACCTTCGACTTGTGTGTAACCTTGTGCTACGAGACGAGCTTTGTTGCGTACAACTTGTCCATCTTCATCTTGCTTATTTCGAAATACCAATTTGGTTCCAATGATGTTTTGCTCTTCCTTAGGCTTCTCAACCAACATCCAAACTTGGTTCCTCTCAAAGTTGTGTAGCTCCTCGTGCATTGCATTCACCCAATCGGGGTCCTTGAGAGCATCTTCCACCTTCAAAGGTTCAACACTAGAGATGAATGAGTAATGCTCACAAAAGTTAGGTGATGAAGGTGATGTAGGTGATGAAATTCCTCCTCAAGCCATAAGAAGAATGGGGATTGGTCAAATACTCCCCATTGAGGAACCCCTTGTGGGCGAAGGAGAAGGACAATGCTCTACGCAAGTGGAGCCATCACCAACCATTGACCCACACGCTTCCGAAGAACAAACCGAAGGCCCTCAACCAAGTGATCAAGATCAAGGGCAAGATCAACCTCAAGATGATGGTGATGCACCAAATGATGCCCAAGATCAAGATCACGACACCGAGCAAGCTCAAGATCAAGTGCAAGCTCAAGATCAAGAGCAAGCTCAAGATGACGCTCAAGATGTTCAACATGATCCTCCTCAAGTGACTACGGAGGAGCTATTGGAGCGTCATGCCGCCAAGATTGCTTCCAAACTCAAGCATCAACAAGTCATGGAGAATGTTTATGGAAGCTTAAAAAAGGGGGTAACCACTCGTAGACAATTAACAAACTTTTGTGAGCATCACGCGTTTGTTTCTTGTGTTGAACTCCAAAAGGTAAATGAAGCGCTCGAGGACACGGATTGGCTTGAAGCCATGCATGATGAACTCAACAACTTCGAGCGCAACAAAGTGTGGACATTGGTGCCAAGGCCAACGGAGAATCATAATGTCATTGGAACCAAATGGATCTTGAAGAACAAACAAGATACGAACGGTGTTGTCATTCAAAACAAGGCAAGATTGGTGGCACAAGGCTACTCCCAAGTCGAGGGTATCGACTACGGTGAAACCTTTGCTCCCGTTGCTCGTCTTGAATCTATTCGTATGTTGCTTGCATATGCATCTCATCATGATTTTAAGTTGCAACAAATGGATGTGAAGAGTGCATTTCTTAATGGTCCTCTTAATGAGTTGGTATATGTCAAACAACCCCCGGGGTTCGAGGATCCCAAGTTCCCCAATCATGTATAGAAGCTTGATAAGGCACTCTATGGCCTTAAACAAGCCCCACGTGCGTGGTATGAGCACCTTACCGAGTTGTTGCAAGACCGTGGGTTTGAAATTGGAAAAATCGATCCCACTTTTTTTACTAAGAGGGTTAAAGGGGATTTGTTCATATGCCAACTATATGTTGATGATATTATCTTTGGTTCTCCTAACAAAGCTTTCAATGATGAGTTTGCCGCACTCATGACCAAGAAGTTTGAGATGTCTATGATGGGAGAATTGAAGTTCTTTCTTGGGTTTGAAGTCAAACAAAGAAGAGAAGGAACCTTCATCAACCAAGCCAAATATACCCAAGACACGCTCAAGAGATTCAAGTTAGAAGATGTCAAACCGGCCAAGACTCCAATGCCTACCAAGTGCCAACTTGACATTGATCCCAATGGTAAAGCGGTGGATCAAAAGGTATATCGTTCTATGATTGGATCCTTGCTTTACCTTTGTGCATCTAGGCCGGATATCTTGTTAAGTGTGGGAATGTGTGCACGGTTTCAAGCCGCGCCTGAGGAAAGTCACTTTGTGGCGGTCAAGCGAATCTTTCGATATTTGGCTCATACCCCAAACTTTGACTTATGGTACCCCAAAGGAGCAAGCTTTGATCTCATGGGATATTCAGACTCGGATTGGGCGGGAGACCGTGTGGATAAGAAGTCAACTTCCGGAGGGTGCCAATTCCTTGGTCGCTCTTTGGTGAGTTGGTCTTCGAAGAAGCAAAATTGTGTGTCTCTCTCCACCACCGAAGCCGAGTATGTCGCCGCCGCAAGTTGTTGTGCATAATTGCTATGGATGAGGCAAACTTTAAAGGATTACGGTGTCACTTGTGACAAAGTGCCTCTTTTCTGTGACAATGAAAGTGCAATCAAGATCTCCTACAATCCGGTGCAACATAGCAAGACGAAACACATTGAGATTCGTCATCACTTCATCCGGGATCACATCAAGCGTGGAGAGATTGATATTATTCATGTAGGTACACAAGAGCAACTAGCGGATATATTCACGAAGCCTTTGGATGAAGCAAGATTTCGCGAGTTAAGGCATGAGCTAAATATCATTGATTCGAGCAACATGTCTTGAATCTAGGCACACCCCACCGCATTCATCATGATATCTTGTTCTAGATGTAGGCATGGATTTAGGGGGAGTGTTGTTCTCTCAATGAACTCTCCCTCCCCCTATTATGCATAAATAAACCCAATCTTTCACATTAGCCATTTTTGATGGTACTAGTGCTTCAAAGATGAGTTTTGGTCATGGGCCCAAGGTTAAAATCTTCGCGGTGCCATACCAATTGACTCAAACATAGGTGGCTTCGGCCACCGCCCCTCCTCTCTTTGTGGAGGTTTGGTTCTCCTATTGGATCTTACTTGCCTTGCTAGTTTTCTTTTTAGGTCCTAGGTGTTTGTATCCTCCAAGTGTTGGCCTTTATCGTTTGCTTCTTGCACTCTTGGAGTTTACTTCACCATAATACAGTGATGTGATTCCATCCCAAGCCTCCTCTACCCTTAAGACAATCTTTCTCCAAATGTACACAAGTTGTATACTTGGCATGGGTGGCTGTGACCGGGCGGTACAACCGGTGGTCTGGGCGGTTCTACCGCTCTGCCATCTGGCTGTAGCGTCCCGGCGGTTCTACCGGTCAAAATTTAGCGGTTCTACCGCTTAGTTTCTGACCTGTGCTTCCGGCCGGTACTACCGGGCGGTTACGAGCGGTACTACCGCTGCCTGTCAGGCGACGGAAGTACCGCCCTTAACCACAGGGTAGTACCAGGGGGCGGTACAACCGCTCCGCGGTCTGGGCAGGTATTTAAGGGCGCGGGCCGAAGGGGTTTCTCTTTTTCCCCTTCGTGCCCGTCCTCTTCCCCTGCTCATGTCGCCGGTTGCTGTCCCCATTGCCCCGGAGTGCCCTCCGGTGCTCCGGATCCGTCGGTTCTTCATCGGATCCGCTCCGTGGAGGCCGTCTCCTCCCCGATCTCTTCCCATGGATACCGGTAATGCCCCCTCTCTCTCTCGTTCTTGGTTTCAATCTTTGAATCCATCTATCTAGGGCATTACGAGTACTCCCGTGTTTTTGGCTAAATGGGTGGAAGAGATCCTATTGTATTCCTCTATTGCTTGTAGATAGTTAGAACTTGAAATATTGCATCTAGATTCGGTGTTTGATTTGTGCCTGTTCTCCTGTGTGTGGAACCGCTGTCAGCGGTACAACCGCTCCTTTTGGGCGGTACAACCGCCTGAGCGGTACTACCGCTGCGATGACCGGTACAACCGGATTTACTGAACCTTTGTGTACTGTTTCTTCTTCTCTCTACTTACATGTAATATATTCCTCTGATCTTGTGTACATTCCTCTCATCTTTGCTGGGTATCTTGTGTGCTTCCCGTGTGTGTGTGCAGGTGGCTCTGGTTCTCGCTCTGCTCCTCGCCAGAAGACCAGGAAGAGAGTCCGTAGGAGCAAGCGTCCTGATGACTCTGAGGAAGAACAGGAAGTGGTGATTCCCACCAAGCCCACCCGCCGTGAGAAGTCCGCCGCTGCCAAGCAACGTGTGGCCTTACCATTGCACAAGTGGAAACAACAGGATTGGGAGAAGTTCCGCTTGCAGAATCCCTATGAGGTTCCAGTTCATTCTCGTTGGGCCACACCTCAGTTCAGAAACGAGATGCAAATGAGGATTGTGTTTAAGCTTTATGAGCATAACAAGAACATGTTCACCAAGCAGTGGACAATTGACCTTGATCACTGGAGGAACAACATGGAGTACTTTGGAGAGGCCTTAGCTCTGTGTGAGGAGTTTGACTTGGTCAAGCTCATGTCTATCAACTGTGACTTTGATGTGCAGCTTATCCATCAGTTATATGCCACTGTTCACTTCGGCACCGATGATGCTCGTACTCTGTCTTTCATGTGCCGTGATGAGTTCTTTCAGGTGCCTTGGAGAGCCTTCTGCAATGCTCTAGGCTATGATGATACCGGTCTCACCGGGAATGGTGGCATCCGTCCTCACGACCGTGCCACATCCATGAACAAGGAGAAGCTTGCACCCCTGTACATCCGAGGGCGTGGGGTCATTGGTGAGTCAAAGGATCTTGAGAAGGTATATGACATTATGCATCGTGTGTTCCGCAATGTGCTTTTGCCCGAGGTTGGGAATCAGGATGAGATTTATGGCTATCTGGTGGATCTGTTGGTGGCCATGAGGACCAAGGTGGGGTCTGGTGCCACCTTTGATGTTTCCCATTGGTTGTGGGAGGAGATGTATAGCATGGTCATTCACCGAAAGGTACCCATATATGCTCCATTTGTCATGTGTTTTCTGAACTCTGTATGGGCTGTCCGCAGGCCAGGAGAGCCTCTTTCATCTCCAGACAACCTCACTGTGCATGAGGTCAAGCAGTTAAGGAAGAAGAAACATGCTGAGCCTCGCTATCCTGCTGATGATCTCGAGGATGTCTATGCTACCTCTAGTGATGAGGACTTTGAGCTTGAGCCCGGGGCCAAGCTCTCCTGGGTGACAAAGCTCACTGACAAGGTGAAGAAGACCTTTTGCTTACAGGCTCATGTGCAGAAGAAGTTATATGAGGCACATGTCAATGAGAAGAAAGCCAGGCGCCGACAGATTCAGATGATGAAGTACCTCAACATCCCAGTGACTAGTGGATCCGAGAAGAGCATCACTCCAGAGGACAAGTGGATCTTTGAGCACAGCACCTGGTCTGACGATGAGGCCTCTGGCCGTCCCGCTACCTCCACCTCTGCTGCTGCCGCGGATGATAACATGGATGAGAGCGAGGAGTCTGACGATGTTGATCCAGAGGAGACCGAGGAGTCAGATGAGGACGACTGAGCTCTGGGGCGTTAGCATCGCTCTTTTCCTTTTTGGTGTCTTGATGCCAAAGGGGGAGAGAGTTCTATTAGGTCTCGGGATTTGCATGGGTGGTTATTTGCATTTGCTTTGGCTGTCAGTTGAACCTTTTTGCTTCCAGTTGGTTTGTGAACTTGTCGTGTGTGGAGACATTGTGCATGGTGTGAGACATGCGATCCCGATCTATCCATCTTAAGCTTTTTATATCGTGTCTCGTATGTTTGTAGAGCTTGCTTATTATTGTTGCTATTGCTCTACTTCATGTTCTTGCAAATGCATGCTTTTTGTCTATACAGTTCATTTGCAGTCATTGGTTGGTCTATAAAATCTAGGGGGAGCATTGATCCTAATGTGAGCACTTTGCATTCCAAAAGCAAAATCAAAATAGTGTTCACATATAGGGGGATCCCGTCTATATTTTCTAGATCTCCGGTGCAAATCGTGCGGTTGTCATCATCCACCAAAAAGGGGGAGATTGTTTAGGCATTTCCCGCCTTAGGGTTTTGGTGATGATGACAATGCACCTTTGGACTAATCGTGCGCCCAAGTTTACTCAGGTACACATTGTTTGGCGCGAGACGGTTAGGCATTCCCTCCGGACGGAAAAGATCGAAGACGGAGTTTTCGACGCGTTTATTTCTTTGGTCGTAGGAAATCCGTACTATTAAGAGGGAATCCGCATCGGAAGGTACTGGGTGAATCAATGTTCGTACACATTCTGTTGCACCCATTATATATCCTTCCGTTCGAGGAGAGAGGTCCTCAAAGTCTTATCTGTGGCAGTGTTTTTAGTGCCGAGCGGTTGTGCCGCTTGTAAAAGTGGTTGTACCGCCTGACCAGTTGTTCCGGCTCAGCACCGCTCCACTACCGGACTCCCTTCTGTAATGGAGCTGTGGTTGGGCGGTGGTGGCCCGGTAGTTCCCGGACGGCTACAGCGAACCGGTACTACCGCTGTCTGGAGCGGTTGTACCGCTCCGGACTTGGCCACCACATGAACGCTGGTCTGGCGGTTGCACCGGCACAACCACCGCCCCAACCACCGCTATGAGGTGACTCCCTTCTGTATGTGAGGCGGTTGTTGGGCGGTGGTGGAACGGTAGTTTCTGGTTGGCTCCGGTTGACCGGTACTACCGGTGGCTCCACCGGTTGTACCGCTGGGGTACTTCTGCAGTGTGAACCCGTGAATACCGGTTGTACCGGTGGTTCAAACGGTTGTACCGCTGCAGTGTAAAAACGGCTGTAACGGTTGGATTTGGGGGACACTATATAAGTAGGTGGTTCTTCCACCTACCTTTTGACCTCTTGCCTCTCTCTCTCCTCCATTGATGCCCTTCAAGCTTTCTTGCCCGATCTCTCTCTCTAGCCACTCGAACTTGTTGATTTGCTAGGGATTGAAGGAGGAGACCTAGATCTACACTTCCACCAAAGAAAATTTGATTCTCCCATACTTTCTTGTGTGGATTTTGTTACTCTTGGGTGTTTGGGCACCCTAGACGGAAGAGGTCACCTCGGAGCCACATTCCATTGTGGTGAAGCTCCGTGGTGGTGTTGGGAGCCTCCAATTCAGTTGTGGAAAGAGTCTCAACCTTGTTTGTAAAAGTCCGGTTGCCGCCTTCAAGGGCACCACTAGTGGAATCACGGCATCTTGCATTGTGCGAGGGCGTGAGGAGAATACGGTGGCCCTAGTGGCTTCTTGGGGAGCATTGTGCCTCCACACCGCTCTAACGGAGACGTACTTCCCCCTAAAGGGAAGGAACTTCGGTAACACATCCTCGTCTTCACCGGCTCCACTTGTGGTTACTTCTTACCTTTACTTTGTGCTAGCTATTGTTGTGTTGTATCCTTTGCTTGCTTGTGTTGTTGTTGTTGTTAGCATCATATAGGTTGCTCACCTAGTTGCATATCTAGACAACCTATTTGTTGCTAATCGTAATTTGTTAAGAAAAGTCTAAAATTTGTAGTTGCCTATTCACCCCCCCCCCCTCTAGTCAACCATATCGATCCTTTCAGGCCTCCTTTTGCAGTCAGCAGGTTGTTTATGTTTCTGATTTTGTGCTTCCAAAACACCACGAATTTCTTCAAATAACTCAGTGTAATTATCAGCAAAGGACAATGCTGATTTTGAGTTTTCCCTTGATGGTAGCTTCACCAGGTCCACCACATGTGTTGGAACTTTAGTGTAGACAATGGAAAAAGGACTCCTTCCTGTGGATCTATGCTTGGAGTTATTGTAGGAGAACTCTGCAAGAGATAAAGCCAAATCTCATTGTCCCTTTCTTTCTCCACAAATGCAACAGATCAGATTACCTAAAAACTTGCTCACCACTTCCATTTGTCCATCTGTTTGTGGATGAGCAGTGCTAGAAAATTTCAATTCAGTGTTGAATTGCTTCCACAAGGTGAGCCAAAATGCAGCAAGAAACTTGCTATCACGGTCTGAGATGATGGACCTTGGAACTCCATGAAGTCTGACCACTTCCCGAAAGAATAGGTTTGCCACATGATGAGCATCCGTTGTCTTGCGGCATGGGATGAAATGAGCCATCTTAGAGAATCTATCCACGACCACAAACACGGCATCACTCCCTCGTCTTGTTCTCGGCAAACCCAAGACGAAGTCCATAGAGATGTCCTCCCATGGAGCAACAGGAACAGGCAAAGGCATGTATAACCCTGTGTTCTGGACTTGGCCTTTGCAGGTTTGACATATGGGGCATCGCTGAACAAACTTTCCAGCATCTCTCTTTAGTTGTGGCCAAAAGTAGCGAGCTTCCAAGTTGGCGATAGTCTTGTCCCGTCCAACATGGCCACTAAGATCACTTGAATGGAGTTCTCTAATTAGTTTGTCACGCATAGAACTCCTTGGGATGCACAAACGATCATTTTTGAAGAGATAGCCATCTTGCACCAAATAGTCATCACCTAACGGCTGGCCCCTTGTGTGCTTCACCCAAACATGGCCAAAGTCTTCGTCATCCTCATACAACTCCTTTATTTGATCCATGCCGGGAAGTTCAGCCTCAAAAGAAGTCAAGAGGCATGCACGACGACTCAAAGCATCTGCCACTCGGTTAGTTGTTCCAGATTTATGCACGATGAGATAATTAAACCTCTCTAGATATGCTGCCCATCTTGCTAGCATGCGATCAACATGTTTTTTATTTCTAAAATGCTTCAAGGATTGATGGTCAGTGTAAACGACAAACTCTTTAGGCAGCAAATAGACTTCACAAGTTTTCAAAGCTCTAAAAACGGCGTACAATTCTTGCTGATAGGTACTCCATTTATGTCTAGCTTCGCTTAACTTCTCACTAAAGAAAGCAATGGGCTTCCTTTCTTGAGATAGGACAACTCCAATGCCTACTCCACTTGCATCACACTCCAACTCAAAAGTCTTGTTGAAATCAGGTAGCACCAAGACAGGAGCTTGTGAGAGTTTTTGCTTGATCTCATTGAAACTAGCTTCAGCCGCTTCTGTCCATTGGAACTTTCCTTTCTTCAGGCACTCGGTAATTGGTGCCATGATAGTGCTGAAATTCTTCACAAATCGCCTATAGAAAGTTGCAAGGCCATGAAAACTTCTTATCTCAGAAATGGTCTTCGGAGTTGGCCATTCTCGGATTGCTTCAACCTTAGAATCATCAACACGAATACCGTCACATGTTATGACGAATCCTAGGAAAAGAAGTTGTGTTTGCAGGAAAACACATTTCTTCAAGTTGACGTAGAGCTCATTTTCCCTTAGTACTTCTAGCACCTTTCGAATGTGATCAAAGTGTTCATCCTCACCTTTGCTATAGATCAAGATGTCGTCGAAATAGACCACAACAAAGTGGGATAAGAAGGGCCGAAGGACTTGATTCCTCAAGTGCATAAAGGTACTTTGTGCATTTGAGAGTCCAAATGGCATGACTAGCCATTCAAACAACCCTTCCTTAGTCTTGAAGGCGGTTTTCCATTCATCCCCGGGTCTGATCCGGATTTGATGATATCCACTTCTTAAATCCAGCTTTATGAACACTCTTGCTCCACTAAGCTGATCCAACATATCATCCAGACGGGGAATAGGGAATCTATACCTTACAGTGATCTTGTTAATGGCTCTACTGTCCGTACACATGCGCCAAGATCCATCTTTCTTTGGCGCGAGAAGGGCCGGTACAACACATGGGCTAATACTTTCTCGAATGTGCCCCTTTTGCAACAATTCCTCCACTTTCTCCTTCAATATGTCATGCTCTTTTGGGCTCATTCGATAGTGTGGAAGATTAGGAAGACTTGCTCCCGGAATTAAGTCAATTCTATGTTGAATTCCTCTCAACGGTGGCAGACCTCGTGGCTCTCCAAGTATGTTCTGAAATTCTGCCAATAAACCACGTACCTTTGCTGGAATTTCAACAGTCAGGTGCTCTTCTCCTTTTACAACAAGTGCAGCACACAAATCTGCCTCCTTTAAGTCTTCCATAAACTCATGAGAGGTATGGGAGATAGTTAACATAGTTTTCCCCTCCTCCTTAGAGGTATTGCCTTCAGTTTTTTTGGGTAGAATAATGATCTTTCTCTTGTTCCAAATGAAAGAGTAAGAATTTTCTTTGCCCTTGTGTGTAGTATCCACATCAAATTGCCAAGGTCTCCCAAGAAGAACATGGCTGGCATTCATGTCAACCACATCACACAACACATTTGAGTGATAATGCTTGCCCAAAGAAAGTGGCAGGTTGCATTGTTTGGTGATCCTCATATTCACTCCTTTCTTGATCCACCTAATAGTGTAGGGGTTTGGATGATCATGAGTATCAAGCTTTAAGTGGTTCACCAACTTTTGGGAGATAAGATTCTCGCAACTGCAACTATCAATCACTAATTTGCATACCTTGCCATTCACCGTGCATTTGCTCTCAAATATTTTCTTCCGTTGTGTGTCGTCAGGTTGTGGCGTGGAACATAATAGACGCTGAATTACACATACCACCTCTTCACCTTCTTCTTGACAGACCTCTTGTTCCTCTACATCTTCAGATTCGTATCCTTCCTCATCGTCTTCACCATCATGGATAGTTGTGTTAACAAACTTTCTTAGTGGGCAATCGCTGGATATGTGTCCCTCTTCACCACATTTATAGCATTTTGGGCCTTCATTGGACTTACCCTTGCCTCTAGTTTGCTTCTGGATGGGTCGTTTTGCCTTTGGTGGAGCGGTCTTTTCTTCCACTCTATTAGGCTGACTCCTAGACGAGCCTTCGGTATGCGGATATGAAGGATATGGAGCCTTAGTTGTCTTTCTCATCCTCACAAACCTCTCAGCCTTCAAGGCTAGAGCTTGTGCTTGATCAATGGACCAGATTTGTTGCATCATCAATCGATCTTGAATAGCATCATTGAGACCATTGATGTACCTTGCAACTTGTTGATCTTCAGTTTCGACAAGGTTGCACCTCACTTGTAGCCTTAGAAACTCCTCAGTGTAATCTGAAACAGTCCTATTTCCTTGAGCACAATTTTGGAATTGGATAAATAGGATCTGGTCATAATCAGCGGGTAAAAATCTCCCTTTCAAAGGGCTTTTCATTTGCCGCTAAGTTCTCACACGGGGTTCTCCTCTCAGCCTGCGCTCTTCTTGAACGCTGTGCCACCATGCACCGGCTCCTCCTTTTAGCTTGTATGCGACCAAAGGAACTCTACGATCTTCCGGAACCTCCATGACCTCAAAGAAAGTCTCCACTTCATATAACCAATCTAGGCACCCTTCAATGTCAACATTTCCATAAGAAGTTGGGATCTTAGCTTTCACCTTGTATGTATCTCTAGCATATGTAGGGTTGGGTACTCTCCGATATGCATAGAGATCAGGTTCTTCAAGGGCTTCATCATATTCTTCACCTTCAGAAGCTTCAACATAAATTGGCCTTCTTGAAGCACGTTGAACAACACGTTGTTGTGGCGGTCTTGCTCCAAGATTACCTCTCCTTCTTTGTTGAACATCTTCTTCTTCTTTAGATGAATCTCCTTCATTGGCAGCAGGGGGAACACCCTTTCTTATCATCTCAACCAGCTGGTCAAATCTCCGATTAAGATCTTCACGCAACTCTTTGATTTGTTGTTCTGCAGCATCCATCCTCTTCTCCAATTGCTCCATTGCTTGCTGCAGCTTTCTCTCAAAGAGAACAACAAGAACTTGTATGGATCAACCGGGCTCTGATACCACCTAAACCAGCACAAGGTTGTGGAGGAGCAACTCCACCTTGCTGCTACAATGTGTACAGCACAAGTGTTGAAGGAACAACTTCAACGTGATGCGCTAGATATCGCTCTAGAGGCGAATATAGGCCAATATGGCAGCAGGAGTTCCATCCAGAACTCCTAGAGCACAAGATCTACTCCAAGATCTTAGATAAGAACACCAAGTTCTATTATAGGTAGTGGGGGTACATAGTCTGCTTACAAACTAGAGGCGAGGACCTCTATTTATAGGGCTTTGGGAAGCCTTCACATACTTCTACTTATGGCTAGAACAATCCAGAAAACATTACTTAAGATTCACCATTCTACTCATAGCTACTCACAACTAGAGGACTCTAGAAAACAATAGGTAGAGTAGAAAAGAAAAGAAATACTACACTAGAGTGGAAGCATCTAGAAGTAGCCAAACAAATCTGACATACGAAAAAAAAAATTCCCCTCATCTAGTGTTCCTCATCACCTGGGTCCCGCAGTCGGTTAGGGCCCGCGCCGTTTCGCTCCCAACGGGCGGGAACGTGCGCGCCACGGGCCCGGGGGCTACTGTCGGGCCAGTGGGAACCAGGGTACCACGGCCTGTCTGCCTGCGGCCCAGGAAGCAACGCCTGGCGAAGACCCAAGAGGCGGCCCAGCCACGGGCGCCGCGAAGCAAGACACCGCGTGAGGCGCCGGCCTCACGAGGACCCCCTCCGCAAGGAGCGAACCACCAAGACTTGGCAGCAGCAGCAGGAAGCCGCCCGAGCCTGGCGCTAGCCACGCGGTTCCGTGCTCCCCACGTGGGTGACGCACCCCCGCAAGACGACAACAGCGACAGGAGCCATACCAGCAGGCGCGGATAGGGAGGATTTCCTCTTTGGTGCTAAGGGGGCAGCGCTAGCTGCCCACCCCCAAAGCAAGTCCCAAAGCCTGCCCGTTTGGTGAAAGAAGACCAGGACGATAAGGCGCGCAGGGCGGAGATCATCACCGAGCCCACCGGCGCGTCATGGATAACACCTTTGCAGGCGGAGACCGCCTTTTGTCAGGATAAGCCTGGGCGTCTGTCCCCTTTCAAACTGCCGTTGTGTGTGGCTACCCTTCCCGCCAACATTTTCGAGGAAAGAGGACCAAGGCGGCTATAAAAGGGGGCAGTGCCGCCACCATAGAGGAGGACTCTCTTTCGATCGATTCCTCCTTCTCCTACCTTGTACACTTGTGCCCACAAGAGCAATCCAAACCACAAGCAGGAGTAGGGTTTTACACCGCGAGGTGGCCTGAACCTGGGTAGCTGCTGTGTCCCCTGTCGTGCCTTGTGCGTAGCGTGCTCTCGCCGTAGCCTTGCCGTGGTCACCGTCTAGCCGGTAGGAACGAGCGCGCCCCCAGAGTTCGAACCAGGGTCCCCGGAGCCCCGATTCCGACATCAGTGTTGTGGCGGCCCGGTGGAGGAGTAGGCTGGCATATGTTGAAATCTGATTTGGTCTTAGAAAATTTTGAGTTGAATGCATTTGCAGTTCAATAACTGCATTGAGATTTTTATAGAAGTACAGTATTTGTAATTTCTGAATGCATTTGAGGTAATTCCTTCTGTCAATTAACGGCTAGCACACTAACATGTGTGAAGTGTTACTTAGTTGATTATGATGTTTCCTAGGAGGTAGGTAGCTTGTAAATGTGTGCATAACATTTGGTGGATGTTCCAATTGCTTGTAAAATACTGTGGGCGGTGTTCTAAATAACAGCAGCTAAAGGAGTCATGAGAAGCATTTCAGATATTCCACATATCCAGGTTGCTAATCCACACAATTTTTAAAGATAGTTCACAGCTTGCTAACTGCTAATTGCCATCATCAACATTTACTGTTGTTTCTTCTGTTTAATTTCCTTTCTTTTCCATGTGGTTAATTCATGATTAAATTATGTTTGCATTAAATTAGTACTAATTTCGTTTCTTTGCCCTGGTGCAGAGAAAGTTGATTTTGAGTTTTGCTCACAAGTACCGCCTTGGTCTTTGGAAGCCCCCGGCAGAAGCCAGGAAAGTGCAATAAAGTTGATTTGTTTTCGAAGCGTCCACTTGGAGAAATTATGTGCTGTTATTGGGCCGAAGCATGCTTGGGGCATCGAATAGTTGTGTTGTAATTTGGATGCAGCAATTAGAATGTTATCTGATAACTGATAAACTCTTATGCACATCCCACCAATAACTGGCCCACTTGATGGTACTCTTTTGTAGGATTTCTCTTTGTTATGTTTGGGCATCATCACTCTTATTGTTCTGAAGTCATTCTGCTCACGTACCTTGCTCTCCCTGTGTTATCCCTAATAATATGTCAATTGGCCTACTGATGATTATACCAGAATGTTGTTATGCGTATGGGCGATCATTAGTTCATTTTCTTCTTTAATGCAATAGCATTGGTGGGTCCAATTGTTCTCAACAAAACACGGAAGAATCCAGCAGCAGTAGTGGCCTAGCACTGCCATCAATTCATCGCAAATGTGGCTTTGAGGGTAGCAAGCTGCACTGCACGGCATCACTCTCTTTCAGAAAACAGGAAAGCAGCACAGCAACAAATGATACAAAACAGGGAAAACAACAGCAACGAAGACCGAACAAAGCTCGCAAAAATAGCCACATATCTCGAGAGCTGTGGGGGATCCTACAAGACCAGCAATTAAGCATGCAGGTGCTGAAGCGTATGTGCAACTCCAACGCCGATCATCATCTTCTTTTTTCGCGAATATGCAACGGCGTGCATATCATTCATTGAAAAACGCCGATCATCGTCAAACTGACGGCACCAAATATCTGCTCCTGTGTCCGCGGACGGTAGGCAAGGCACGGATCATCTAACCAGATGCACCAATGTCTGCTCCTGTGTTTTTCTTATACCCAGAGCATTGAAAATAATTAGAGATAACTAGCACAATTCTTCCATAATCATGTTGTGATGCAATAATAATTCAAATAATACAGGGAGTGGCAGAGGCCCGACAAGTCCTAGGTGGCGTTCTGGTCCGCGGGCATTGCGATAAGTCCTCTGTCCTACTACAGGTGGTGCCACAACGCCTTCGAAGTCTAGGAGCATGGATACAAAGCACACGAGGATGAATGAAGTGAAAAAAAAGAAATGAGGGCTTCATGTGGGTTTTTTGTAAGGCCGGGGTGTCAAAGTCCGACGTGGCGGACATCTCGACTCCCCCAAACCTCCTTCCAATTTGGTGTCGGTTTGCGGGATTTCAGACGTCTGAACCAGTCAGAGCAGATTTGGTGACCAACGTTAGATGACTAAAAATGTCCGAACGGTCCAATCGGACATTTGCTGTCAATTGGTGATTCGCATTGGAGTTGCCCTAACGTTCATGATTTGATGTAATATATTCATGAGGTACACGAAGACTTTCGAAAATTACTGTTTCGTTCCGTCGGTCCCTTAACATGATACCTGATCCAGCTGCACTCGTCACCACGACATAATTTTATCGGCCAAGACAAATTGTTAGAAATGACCGGTAATATTAGTAGATGCTATTCGAACCCTTCCTTTTATTAAGATTATAATTCTTATTCTTATTATTATCAAATTATTTTTTTGTTTCATGTATATGCGTCAGACACAATCTACTAATTGATCTATCGATGCGTTTGGTTCGGGACATTTTCGCTGTCTCCCGAATACACCGGCTCACGATTACGTTACCAGCGTTTGTTTGGGCCACGTCGGTTTCAGTTCCCGTGTAATCGCAAACCGTCTTTCACAAAACCGAAAACACCCGACACAGCCTGGTATCCAATAACACCGCTCGTCCTGATCGTTTTCTTCACCACGAGGACCAAGCAACAAGGACGATGATCTCCCTCGCCATGAGCAGTACCATCGCCGTCTCTCCATTCGCCTCCGCCGCCGAGCGCCGCCGATCTCCATTCGCCTCCGCCGCCGTGGGCGGCGCCGCCGTGAGCAGTAGCGTTGTTGTTAACGGCTAATGATCTCATTTTCCGTCACGAGCCATCCCCAGCAGTCGTCCGTCCTCCAATCGTCCGGCATCGTCTACAAGGCTGACGGCGGTATTCCACGGCTTCCTACTCCCTTGCGTGAACCAAACACATCTCGTATTCACTTACCCTTAATCTAATACAGTGTATTCTCATTACAACAGTTAATACGTTACTTGAGCTCCAACCAAACGCATCGTATATTCTCATACCCTACCATATCATAGTCTCTACTACTAGTATTTTTAAACCTCAAGAGCTCATGAGACTCTTTAGTGAAATTCATAAGTCTCAATTCGGGAGCGAAAGATTAATTTATTTGACACAATGTGAACATTTTATGACAATCGTCTTAACATTTTTTTACAGAGCGAATCACGTAACATTTTTTTTTGCAACGAGCCAACGAGCGGGGAGTTCCCGAGATTCCGCGCAAATCCTCTCCTCATTTCCCCGAGACCCCTCCCACACAGCACAGAAACGAAGCACACGCAGCCGACTATCCTCCACAGCCAATCCGACGCTAGGGTTCTGCCGCACGACCCGCCGGCGCCGCGGTCGCCAGAGGGGTTAGGATCCTCTGCAGTAGCAGTACTGTAGAGGATCTCAACCCTCGCCAGAGATGGACGCCGCGGAGATTGCGGAGAAGGTCCGCGCCCTCGAGGCCGCGCTCGCCGCCAAGGCCTCCCGCATCTCTGACCTGGAGGCTAGGGTCTCCCTCCTCGAAGCCGAGAACAAGCGCTTCAGGAAGGCCGTGCCCAATGTAGAGTCAATGGATCATTCAGGCAACCAGATGATGCAGGGTCCAACCTTCGGTCGATTGGATGAGGGTTTCGGCCGAAACAAGCAAAACTCAGCGGGACGGCATTTGGTGAATGATTCTACAGAGGTCAGTGACGGCGGGGCAGAGGGGATGGCTGTTAATGTCACCAATAGGAGTAACGCGGAGGAGGGCCTTCTTGCTGTCCCGGCTCCTTGGGATTTCACGGTGCCGGCGGTGATTGGCGAGAGCGGCAGCGAAGACGAGATTGAGGATGCTGATGTGGGTCTTGAAGATGATGATGTTCCGATTATGCCACGAGGCAACAAGCGTAAAGCGATGATTACCAGCGATAGCGATGACGAGGACTGGAATGGCAAGGATGGTAAAGCGCAGGAGGAGTTGGGTGTTACACCCGGTGGAAAGCGTTTGTTACGTGGACTCAGCGATGATGAAGATGATGCTGAGGATGTTCATGTGGTTAGGCCAGAGCATGTGCCATATGTAGCTGAGACAGGGATTGAAGATGAGGAGGACGAGGACGAGGATGATGGAATCCCCATTTGTGAAGTGCTTCAGCAGATGAAGGACAAGAGGGGGAGTAGAGATGATGGTGAATTGGGTGAAGAGTATGTGGAGAGTGAGGATGATTCAGCAGAAGCCAGTAGTATGGATGGATTTATAGATGACTCGGATTGTTCAGAAAATTATAATGAAGAATCTGTTAAACCAGAAGATTCTGACGGTCAAGTGAACTATAAAGAGGTTATGGATGCGATACGTCGCAAAAGGAATGCTAATGGTAAGGGCTGGGACTACGAGGCAGAGATGCTCTCAGCATTTGATGAACAAGCTGAACTTTGCTTGAAAGCTGTATGTGCCCTCTACCGAAAGCAAACTGAGGAAGAACAGTCAGTAAAAGCCAGTATGGTGCATAACGGACAAGGATTTGACCAGATGGATGCTGTTAGGTATGCCCTTAGTATAGCAGTGCTAGCATAAACTGTGACTGATAGTTCTATCTCCATTTTACAATTTTGCATGCTTCATTTCTGATTTAGCTTTACCTCAACATTATTCATGCTGCTAATCACCTGCAAAATGTAGACTTCAGAAGGAGACTTGCCTTGTTTGTCATGATAACTTATTAACTTGCATCTACCCCTTATCAATTCCAAAAGTACAGTTTTAGGTAAGAAGAGATTCCCTGAGTGGACTAACAAACATCCCTCGTGCCGGTTGATGTATTGATCATGCCTTACACTGATTTTGATGTTCAGTTCTATTTGGAAAGTACCTTGGTTTCCATGTGCATTGTAGGGCCTTGTCAGACAACATTGGTGTCAAAATTGAGCTACGTTGATTACTGTTAAGGATCCTTGTAATCAGGTGTACAGGATGTCCTAACTAGCGCTCATTGGTGGTGTATTTATTCTGGTTCTCAAGTTTAATTTTTGGTCTATTTGGTGTAATGGCTTAATAAACACTACCTAACATGATTTTCTTTGTGATGATGATTGAATAATAATACGCATCAAGCATATGTAGTATTTACTTCTGTCTTCATTGTTCAATGTATCGCTCCAATCATAAGAGACTATCAAGTGCTAGGATTCAACAAGAGTTTCTGTTTGTCTCATGATGCAAATTATTTTCTTTGTTTAGGGGATCCCACATAGCGGAGTTTCTTCTGGATGGTGATGCTCTTGGACCGCCTAAGAAAACTGTCGATTATTTGAAAAACTACAATCCAGATGCTCTTGAGTTCTGTTGGGAGATCGCTGCTCGTTACTCTAAACAGCTGTTTGCGATATATCAGAACAAGGAGGACCCCTACTTCCCCTGACTGGTAATGCTAACTCCAGATGCTGACGTTTGTGTGGCCCTTGTAATATTTTGCTTGCTCAAGCCTGTCCCAGTCATTTTTGTTTATATACGTTTAGTTGTCGTTTCTTCTGATGCAGTTAGGGCTGCACCACCGAAAATCAAATGCTGGTTTTGTGGTATCTGCAGCAAAGACTATCAATGTAGTGACCCAGCCCGACACGTTGCACGCATCATCTCTCTCAAGCAACAGAAACGGAACTATTTCTTTTTCTGGGGTCTCCTCTGTTTGGTTTTGGTTGGTCTTGCCTATTTTGAAAAAAATGCATGTGTTTCCCAAACTCGGTAGTGGAAGTTGTTCATAAAAAAGATTTGAGCAATGATTTTAAAGTCTGTTACAACTAGGATCTAAATAGCTACATGTAAGCATGAATTTAGCTTGGGTTACAGGACTTTAGCACTCATTTAGTCCACGACCTTCTGGTAGGATTGGAATTACACTCTTCCTCTTCTTGGAAGTGAACTCGCAGGTGCAGGCGGCTTTGGCTGCCTCAATTTCTTTTTTTTTCGAGAAAACGCAAAGGACCTTTGCGCTTCATTGCATTGGAAAGATAGAGTACAGGGGCTTCCTCCTAGGAGGTGAGGTTTACAGAGTTAACAGGGAAGTCAATGGACGTCCCAGGATGGTGGCAAAACGACCCTGAGCCCTTGAGCCCCGGCCTTTGCCCAGCATCTGGCCTCGTCCTGATCTTGTCTACAAGCTCATCGAGCGAAGGGGTCGCGTGGTCAAAAACGCATGCGTTCCTATGTTTCCAGAGCATCCAGGGCACGAGTAGCGCGATGGACCGCAAGGCCTTGCGGTGTGCTGGCGGAGTCGCATCCTTCGCGCGAAGCCACCAGTCCATGAGGGAGGCGTCGTGTTCGGGCACCGGAGCTGGTAGGCGCATCCAAGAAAGGACCTTGTGCCATGTTTGTCTTGCGAAGGGGCACGTGAGCAGCAAATGTCGGATCGTCTCGGGAGCTTGGTCACACAGGAGGCATCGGGGGTGGTGATGTAGGCCGCGACGGGCGAGTCTCTCCGCGGTCCAGCAGCGGTCTTGGTTTGCCAGCCAATGGAAAAATTTCACTCTCGGCGGCGCCCAGCTCTTCCAAGTAAGTTTCCAGGAGTGGCAAACCGTCGATCCCTGGAAGGCGGCTAGGTAACAGGACTACGCGGAGTAGACTCCATTGGCGGACCACCTCCAAAGTAGCTTGTCCGGCTCGCTGGAAAGCGTGGTGCGCTGCACCACTTGCCATAGTCTTAGGTATTGCCCGATCTCATGGAGGAAGGACACCGTGGATGTCGCGTGCCCAAGCGTTGCCAGCGAAGCCCTCCGCCACAGTTCTCGCTTTTCGGCTGCGCTTAGGTATGCAGAGGTAGAGCAAGGGCGCAAACTCGTGGACAGACTAGCCATTGAGCCAGCGGTCTTCCCAGAAGAGAGCGGTCGCGCCGTCCCTGATGGCCATGGTCGTGGAGGCGTGGAAGAGCGCGCGTTCCTCAGCAGTGAACTGCAGGTCTAATCCCTGCCAGGTGCGCTCGGAGTCCGTGCGGGCGAGCCAGAGCCATCGGAGCCGGAGCGCGAGCCCGGTGCGCTCGAGGTCGCGAACACCCAGGCCGCCGTATTCGATCGGGCGGCAAACGCGGCGCCAATTCACGTGACAGTGCCCACCATTGGCATCCTCGCGGCCAGCCCAAAGGAATCCACGCTGATCTTCTCAAGTTGCTTCAGGGTTTTCTTTGGGGGCGCTACCGCGAGCATTTGATGCACGGGAATCGCGCTAAGCACTGACTTGACCAGTGCAAGCCGTCCTGCCTTGTTCATCAGGCATGCCTTCCAGGTTGGGAGTCGACCTGCCACCGAATCGACAAGTGGCTGCAGCTGAGCGGCAGAGGGGCGGCGGGTTGTTAGCGGGATGCCAAGGTACGTGACAGGCAAATCCATCGCCGGGCATCCCAGCTGCCTGATCAGCGCAGCACTATCGTCGTCGCCGTGCAGAACGGTGGCTGCCTCAATTTCCATTGCCACGCTTTTCACGTATGCTTGTGTGTCCTTGACGTGAGATAACAAGGTTCTTGAATGAAATCCGGCGTGAGCGCGGAGTCCATCATCACGCGCTCGAATTAGTTGAGGGCGGTAGGAAGCCGGGATTGGCCGAGATCCTCGACCTATTCCGAGTATTCCCATGCCACGAATTTGAAAAGGTTCATGAATTGGAAAAAAAGATCATGAAGTTGAAATAAGTTTGTGAAATTTAAAAAGTTCATGAATTGAAAAAAAAAGTGTTCACGATTTGGAAAAAGTTCACGAATTTGAAAAATGTTCATGAATTTGAAAATAGTTTGTGAATTTTTAAAAAAATGTTCATGGATTTCAAAAATGTTCATGAATTTGAAAAAAGATCACAGATTTGAAAATTGTCCATGAATTTGAAAAGTTCATGGTTTTTAAATCACGAAATAAAAAATGTAGCGAATTGGAAAATTGTTTGTGATTTTCAATAAGATAAAATGAATAAACATAAAATAAATAAAAATCAAACAAAACCGGAAAACTAGCAGAAAAAGTAGGAAAAAAAAGAACCCAGAAGCTTCCTAAAACCGAATCTATGTGTCAACGTACATGGGCCGGCACGCTACAAAATAAGCGCTCACAAGGTATGCGTTTTGTCGAGAGCTTCATCGCTAAGTTGGATGGCCTCAACATTGCCAGGACTTCCACTTCGGCAGGGCATGCACATGTGATAACAACACGAAGCTGTTGGAAACCCCCTACGAATGGACACCTTAAAATCCATGTAGATGTGGGTTTGTCCTATGATGGGCGTGTTGGAGCTGCGGCAGCATTATGCAGGGATGAACATGGTCAGTACGTTGGGTCCTCAGCAATTGTTCTACCCGGTGTTATTAACCCTACAGTTTTAGGGACCATTGCTTGCCGCGAGGCTTTGGCACTTGCGGATGATCTATTTTTGGATCACTTGGTAATTGCTAGTGACTGCAAACCGATTGTGGATAACATCATAAAAGGGGTAGGAGGCCCTCATATCACAGTCGTCAAGGTGATAAATAATAGAAGATCACATTTTGCTAGTTGTGATTTTATGTTCAAACAAAGGTCGTGCTTCGAATCAGGAGGCTCACAATCTTGTAAAATTTTCTGTCTCACTTCCGCAGAGTCACCACTTGTGGCTTATTTCCCCTCATGACCTCCTTTGTATCCCTTTGATCATTGTTCCAAATTAATAAAGTATGGGATCCCTAAAAAAAGGTATGCGTTTTGTACAAATAAGGCAGTATCCGGCGCCTTAAACGCCCAATAAGAGATGGCCTAGCTTTTCTGATCGAAAAATAAAAGAAAATAGTTTCAATACGCCCCCGCGAAGCGCGAGAGCTGCTTTAATCTCGCCTCTGTTGTTTCTGGGCCGACCTGTTTCTGGTGTTTTTTTTAATCGCTAGCTTCTCGTCGCTCGATTTTGTGTTGTTCTTTGGTTTTGGTTCTTTTTTCTTTTTTTTTTCTTTCTGTTTTTTCTGTTTTCTTGTTTTTTTCATTCTTTCCCTGTTTTTTCTGTTTTCTTTTCTTTTTTTCTTCAGTTTTCTTTGTTTCTTTTCTTCGTTTCCAGTGGTTTTTTCTTCCTATTTTCTCGTACTTTCTTTATTTTCTTCCGTTTTCTTGGTTTCTTTCTTGCTTTTCATCCATTTTTTCCCTTTTTCTTTTGTTTCTTTATTGGTTTTCTTTGTTTTTTGTCTCTTTGTTTTTTTTTTCTCTTTTGGTATAGAACAGGAACATTTTTTTCAAATGCATGAAACATTTTTCGTATATATGTAGACATGTTTTCTGTACACGTTGAATATTTTTTAAATACATGATTAACATTTTTCTCAAACATATATTTTGATGTTAACCTTTTTTCATACACATTCTATATTTTTCATATAAATCAGGAGCATTTTTTATATACACATTTTACATTTTCCTAATACATGATTAATATTTTTTTAAACTTATAGTTTTTGATGTATAATTTTTCTACACATTTTAAATTTTTTCTATACATCATGAACATTTTTTAAATACAAGTTTAATATTTTTTAATACATGATTAACAATTTTTATGTCTACTTTTTCAAACACATTGTACATTTTTAGCATATATCAGGACCATTTTTTATATACACGTTTAAAATTAAAAAAAATACATGACTAACATGTTTTCATATATATGTTTTGATGTCCTTTTTTTCATACACATTGTACAATTTTCGTATACAATAGGAACAATTTTTCTATACATTAACATTTTTCTTTTTGTGTTTAAATTGATTTTCATAATAGATATATTTAGAATATTTGGAATATAAGCAAAAGTAAAAAAATGCAAAAATGTGAAAAAAGGGAAGAAAAAAAAACGCTGAAGGATTGTGGTCTGCGCTGGGCTGGCCCATTTCTGGTGGCTGCTTGATGCGAGGCTCCGTTACGTGTCGCTACAAGCGAGACACAATCGCGCCCCCCGGGAAGCCGTCGACACGTCAGGGACACGGGAGGGCAGCAGCCTGTTCAGTAGAAGCCCACTAACTTCTCAAAAAAAAAAGTAGAAGCCCACCTCCTAACCCTAATTGCCAGTTCAGTTTTTTTTTTTTTTTTTTTTTGTCTAACAAGAACAGGGCACAAGGTTGTACCGAGCGACCGCACGAGCGCGCTGCCGCCGCCGCCGCCCATCGCCAGCAAGGTAACTTCTTTCCCTAATCCCTGCTCTCCTCCGGTCATTCCGCGCCGTTGCTTCCTGCATGTCATGCTCCTCCGGTGCGGTCGCCGCTGGGCGCTTGCTTGCTGCTGCGTGTGCTTGCTGACTGCGTGCGTGTGAGCTGGTTGCGGCTTGCTGCTGGGAGCTGGTGCTGGCTAAACATGTAAGGGCCGCTACACAACATGCAGGGATATCAAAGGTGCAAACATACTAGTAGATCCTAGGGGTCGTGTTAAGCTTGCAGACTTTGGAATGGGTAAACATGTATGAACTTGAAAAGAGACTCCCAGCATCTGGTTGCAGACATTTTATTAATTATTTATATGTATACTCTCAGTATCGCCGTATTGCTGTTTCTAGAAATTGCCGTATCCTGTGTCCTCGTCCCCATATTGGTGCTTCATATGTTTTCGCTGCTCCCGCAGAGCCGCACAGCCATGGCCACCGCCGTCGCCACAGCCGCCTCACCGTTGCACGGCCCACAAACCTTCGCTCTGCAGCATGGTGAGTTGGATGGGCGCTTTGCGGATGCCGAAGAGAAACCAGCAGCAGCATCCGAGGAGCCCACGGAGGCGGAGGTGGAGGAGGACGAGGACGACGATGAGGATGAGTATTGGTCCTACCATGACGTGGGCGAAGCCCTAGACTGGCTCGACGCCGCAGAGGGCCCGGATGGCTCGACGCGTCTTTCCTCAACATTCTCGGCCGCCGGAAGCGCGGCTGCAGCCCGGAGGCCGAACGCGCACGGCGGCATGCTCGCGCGCACACTCCAGCCACTCTCCAACCGCACACAGAAGCTCGCGTCGCATGTCCGCGCTGCTCCGTTGGAGGTATGCGGTTTCAACTCCTCACCTTGGATCAGTATACTGATCGACTTGTGCTGTAACATTTATTGGACGTATGCTATCAAGGACTAGGGTTAAAGTTGGTTACCTAAAATTACTAAAGAGAACAGTTGCACTTCATATTGGAGCTAGGCCTAGTAGTATCAGGTAGGGAAATTCTAAGTTTCCAACGTCACTCTGCAAACCACTAACTGAAATAATTCGGCTCAAGTTTTGATGCCTGTTGCAGTATTGATTTTTATGTAACACCGGTGCCTTAAATATTGATATTGTTATCTGAACGAAACACTGGTCATCCTTTGTTCATCTGGGCGTTGTAGCTTTTTTTGCTGATTATTTGATGTCGTGAGTTTTGAACCACTCAGGAGTGGGAAGGTAGAATGAACGTGGGGATGTCAAATTCTGTGACGACTGCAATCAGGGACAGCATAAGAGATACTGCAATTGGAAAAACAAGGAACACTGGGAAGGCAGATCGTGCTACAGTTGAACAGGTTTGTACATTTTTTGCTGTTTGGTGATGCTTATTTCATTCTCTGCTTGGAAGTTGAATCCGTGCACTTTCATATTCCTTTAGCAAATTATAAGAATCAATCCTGTAGCCTTTCACCCTAATTTGCTTTCTGTCAAATGGCTGTCTGTTTTAAAAGTTTCTTCCCTCATCAAGTATGCAGTAAATCAAAGTTTATTTACTACTTATAAAGCGTTTGGTTTGATGTACATGAATAAGAATTCTTATTGAAGACTTGAGTTCCGCTTCATTTTCTATTGCCTGTTGTGTAAGTTCGTGAAGCAGAAATTTGTTAGTTTTAAGTTTGAGCATCGCTATTTTTAGTGCCTACTGCATTTCTGTTTATGAGTTCTCCTGACTAATTAGGTACCATTGCTTCAATGCTGATAAGCGCCGGGGGGGGGGGGGGGAGGGTGGTAATAGGCAGGGCATTCTTGCTCATTATTCTAGAAATCTATAATTAGAATAACACACTCAGTATTAACTGTGGCAATTGATTTGTTGTTCTTTCCTTTGTAGGCAAATGTATATCATGCAACGAATACAGATGGCAGTGAGTTAGCAATCAAAGTCTATAAAACTTCAGTGCTTGTTTTTAAGTAAGATATGGATTTTATACTTGGTTTTGTTAGATGTATTAGATGTGTATAGTCTAGTCTCTCTTTTCGGTTTATCCCCATTGTCCACATGTATATGTATTGGCCCTTGGCCCTCCTGAGAATACAGTTGCTCATTCCTAACATGGTATCAGATGCTTAGGTTCCTCTCCCGCTCCCGCTCCCGCACGCTCGCAGCTCTGTGCACCTCGTCACCGGCCATCTCCGCCCCCGTCTCCGGCCACCTCCTCCCCCGCCGCCGGCCGCCTCTTCTGCGGCCGCCGCCGGCCGTCTGCGCCCCGTCTGCGCATCCCCCGCGCCCGGCCGCAGCCGCTGCTGCTGCTCCCAGCAGCTGCCGCTCCCGCCGGCTGCTCCTCCTCCTCCCTCGCGCCGAAGCCGCAGCCGCCGCCGCTGCTGCTCCCCGCCTGCGCCTCCACCACTCCCCGCCCGCAGGCGCCCGCCGTCCTCGCCCAGCCCGCGCCGCCCCGAGCCATCACCGCCCGCGGCCGCTGCGGCCGGCCGCGCCCGGCCCCTTCTCCGACCGCCGCCGGCTCCCTGCGTCCCGCCCGGCCTGCGCCCCGGCGCGCCTGGCCTGCGCCCAGCCGCGCCGGGCTGCTGGTGCCTCGCGGCTGGCTCTGCCGCGCCCCGCCGGCCGGTGAGCCCGATCCCGATCCAGATCGGGGGTTGGGGCTACTGTAGCAGTTACTGTAGCAGTTGACCAAAAAAAACAGAGAGCTCCTCATGTCCGCTTCAGGCTACGTTGTTGTTCCTCGGTGCTCGGTGATCTTCGATGGCACCAACTATGCTGAGTTTGCGGGTTTCATGCGGATCCACATGCGCGGCCTTCTCCTATGGGGCGTTCTCTCTGGCGAGGTCCCCTGTCCGCCTTGCCCTGTCGCTCCCGTGGCTCCTACCCCACCGGTGCCGCCTGTTCTTGCTGCTGGTGCTTCCCAGGCTGATCGGGATGCAGCCAAGGCTCTTGATGATGCTGCAGTGGATGCTTATGATGAGCAGGTATCAGCCTATTCCGATGCTCTTTCTCTCTACCGGGATGCTCTGTCTGCTTACACTCAGTGGTGCAATGATGATGCTCGGGCTGCTGCTGTTCTCACTGCTAGTGTCCTACCTCAGTTTGCTTCGGAGTTCATGAGCCTCGGTACTGTTGCAGCGATGTGGTCTTACCTCTGTCAGCGATATCAGCCCTCTGGTGATGCGCTCTACTTATCTGTGGTGCGTCAGGAGCACGCTCTTCAGCAGGATGACTCCTCTGTTGATGAGTTCTACACACAGAGTTCTGCCATCTGGCGCCAGCTTGACTCTCTTCGGACAGTTGTTTGTGGAACTTGCCGTTGCTGCCAGACTATGAGGTCCGACTTGGAGTTTCAGCGTGTCCATGAGTTCTTATCTCGCCTCCGTTCCGAGTTTGAGCCTCGACGCGCTCACTTGCTTGCTCGTGGTCGTGTTCCTATCTCGGAGGTGCTTGCTGAGCTTCGTGCTGAGGAGACCCGCCTCCGTTCTGCTGGGTTGCTTGCGGTTCCCTCTGTGTTGGCTGCTCGAGCTCCTGTGTCGTCTGCTCGTCTCACCGCTCCACCGCTTCTGCCCACACCTTCAGGGGGGTGGGTCGCCCTCCTTATGCTGAGAAGGGCCGGTCGCGCCGTGACACTTTCTGTGGCTACTGCTCCAGGCAAGGTCACCCAGAGTCTGATTGCCACCAGAAACAGCGAGACCAGAGGCGCTCTTCTTCCAGTAGGACTCATGCGTCTCCCTCGACTCCGTCACTCACTGACCAGGATATTATGCGACTCAAGCGCATGCTGGCTTCCTCTGGTTCTTCCTCGACGGGTTCTGTCGCTGTTGTGACTGCCACCACCACTCCGCCCCCGCCGGAGCCTACTCAGTCAGGTACATCCTCGTGGGTTCTGGATTCTGGAGCTTCCTTTCATATGTCCTCTGATTCTTCTGCTTTATCTTCCCTTCGACCTCTTGATTTTCCTCTTAATGTTCTCACTGCCGATGGCACACCTCTTCCTGTTGCTAGTCGTGGCATTCTTTCTACTCCATCTTTTTCTGTTCCTAGTGTTTCTCATGTTCCTCGTCTTACCATGAATCTTTTTTCCGCTGCCCAACTTACTGATTCTGGTTGTCGTGTCATTCTTGATACCGACTCTTGCTCCATTCAGGATCGTCGCACCAAGGCTTTGGTTGGTGCTGGCCCCCGGTGCCGTGAGTCAGAGGGCCTTTGGGAGGTTGACTGGCTTTGTGTTCTTTCCGCTGCCACCACTTCTGCCAGCTCTCATGCTCTTGCTGCCTCTTCGGCTGCGTCCTTCCAGCAGTGGCATCATCGCCTTGGTCACATCTGTGGCTCTCGCTTGTCTTCTTTAGTTCGTCAGGGCCTCTTAGGGTCTGTATCTGGAGATGTCTCCTTACATTGTAATGGTTGCAGACTTGGCAAGCAGACCCAGTTACCTTATCCTACCAGTGAGTCCGTATCTCAGCATCCTTTTGACTTAGTTCATTCTGATGTCTGGGGTCCTGCTCCCTTTGATTCGAAAGGTGGTCATCGCTACTATGTTTTGTTTATTGATGATTTCTCTCGCTACACTTGGCTCTACTTCATGAAATCTCGTAGCGAGGTTCTCTCTATATACAAACGTTTTGCTGCCATGGTTCACACCCAGTTTTCCACGCCGATTCGTACTTTTCGTGCTGACTCCGCTGGAGAGTATATCTCCCAGCTGTTGCGTGGTTTTCTCGCGGAACAGGGTACTCTTGCCCAGTTCTCATGTCCTGGTGCTCATGCTCAGAATGGCGTTGCCGAACGTAAGCATCGTCATCTGCTTGAGACGGCTCGTGCGCTGATGATTGCCGCTTCTCTTCCACCCCACTTTTGGGCTGAGGCTGTTTCTGCATCCACCTATCTCATCAACATTCAGCCCTCGACTGCTCTGCAGGGTGGTATTCCTATGGAGTGTCTCACTGGTCGATCTCCTGACTACTCAGCTCTTCGTATGTTTGGATGTGTGTGCTATGTCCTGCTTGCCCCGCGAGAACGCACCAAGCTGACTGCTCAGTCAGTTGAGTGTGTTTTCCTTGGCTACAGTGATGAGCACAAGGGCTATCGCTGTTGGGACCCTGTTGGTCGTCGCTTGCGCATCTCGCGTGATGTGACCTTTGATGAGTCTCGCTCTTACTACCCCCGCCCTTCCTCCTCGAGTTTCTCTGTGGACGATATTTCTTTCCTTCTCCTTCCTGATACATCCTCCTCTGTGCCTTAGGTCTCTCCCCTTCCTCAGACCCGTCTCACTCTTCCTCACATGCCACCGACACCACAATCCCCTCCATCCTCCTCTCCACCATCCTCTCCGATCCGTCGGCCTCTCTCTCCTTTTCCTCTTCACTACACTCGCCGCCCTCGTGTTGAGGATGATTCTCCTGACACATCTTCCACTTCTGATGTTCCTCCTTCCACGCCTCCACCAGTTCATAATCTCCGTGCTCGACCTCGACCCCCTCTTGATCGCTACTCTCCTACCAAGTACGGCCTCTCTGTTGTTACTGAGCCGACTTCCTATCAGGCTGCCCTGACTCAGCCTGAATGGCAGCTTGCGATGGCCCAGGAGCTTGCTGCCCTTGAGCGTTCTGGCACGTGGGATCTGGTTTCCCTTCCTTCTGGTGTTCGTCCCATCACATGCAAGTGGGTCTATAAGATTAAGACTCGCTCTGATGGTTCTCTTGAGCGCTACAAGGCTCGTCTTGTGGCTCGTGGCTTTCAGCAGGAACAGGGACGCGATTATGATGAGACATTCGCTCCTGTGGCCCACATGACCACTGTCCGCACTCTCCTTGTTGTCGCTTCTGTTCGTCATTGGTCTGTCTCTCAGCTTGACGTTCAGAACGCCTTTCTCAATGGTGAGTTGCGTGAGGAGGTCTATATGCAGCCACCCCCAGGCTACTCTGTTCCTGATGGTATGGTCTGCCGTCTTCGCCGCTCTCTCTATGGTCTTAAACAGGCCCCTCGTGCCTGGTTCGAGCGGTTCGCCTCTGTCGTGACTGCCGCGGGCTTCTCGCCCAGTGATCATGATCCCGCCTTGTTCGTTCACACGTCTCCTCATGGTCGGACTCTTCTCCTTCTCTATGTTGATGACATGATCATCACTGGTGACGACTCTGACTACATTGCCTTTGTTAAGGCTCGCCTTCGCGACCAGTTTCTCATGACTGATCTTGGTCCTCTTCGCTATTTTCTTGGGATTGAGATCTCCTCGACCTCTGATGGCTTCTACATCTCCCAAGAAAAATATATTCAGGACCTTCTTTCTCGCGCTGCTCTCGGTGATGAGCGCACAGTTGTGACTCCTATGGAGCTCAACGTTCAGCTTCGTGCCTCTGATGGTGACCCTCTTCCTAATCCCACTCGCTATCGTCACCTCGTTGGCAGTCTTGTCTATCTTGCTGTTTATCCCCATTGTCCACATGTATATGTACTGGCCCTTGGCCCTCCTGAGAATACAGTTGCTCATTCCTAACAGCTTTGTCTTATAATAACTGGATACTCAAAGCTACGTCAGAATGCTGTTTATGGGCATTTTGTTGTATCCTTTCAGCACTTCTAAATTGTTTTGATTCAAAAAGGTTCCCGTCTGAACAAAGTACACACTTCCTTGTTTCAGGGATAGAGATCGATATGTTCAAGGAGATTATCGTTTTAGACATGGTTATTGCAAGCATAATCCTCGGAAAATGGTAAAGACTTGGGCTGAAAAGGAAATGCGAAATCTTTTACGGTATGTAATATTCTCATTAAGCATGCTTTATTCATGATTTTCATTCCAGTAATTGGGCAAGATGTTTCTCAATGGGATTCTGTTGTTGAATTGGGTTTAATTTTTTTGGAAAAAGAGGATGCATTTGGAGGCATAAGCTGTTGCTATCCTATACTTTGTTCTGTCTCTCTCTAATTAAATTCCCACCCTATATAATTTTTATCTTCTTCTGCAATACTTCGCAAAATGCTTTCAGTTATTGAAATAGAAAGATTTACACTTCTCTCCCTTGTTCAGAGTTAGAGCAGAAGGAATCCGATGCCCGAAGCCGTTGCTCTTGAGGCTTCATGTTTTGGTGATGGAATTTATAGGTAAAACTTGTGGTGACATTTGATTATTCAATGCATATCAAGATTTTCCTATAGAAATGGTATCATATCATGACCTAATAATTGTTCAAAACATACGCCTTGTAGTAGAACATCGCACAGAACAGTACTTTCATAGGTATTATCAGTTCGTCTAATCAATAGAGTTGGCTCTCCTTCAGGAAAAGGAGGTTGGGCTGCTCCTCGTCTTAAGGATGCTACTTTGTCGGATGACAAGTTGCGTGAAACTTACTTTGAGGTACATGACGTATGCAAAGATTAACTACCAGTTGAAATGTCAGCTGAATATGGTCTTTACCTACAGAAGAATGAATAAGGAACCACATAGTACCCAAACATTAGATTTTGGGTACTCTTATCGTACCATTTTCCAATATACTTACTGCAACCTTACTTTCAGATTGTTACAACAATGCGGACACTTTACCAAAAGTGCAAGCTTGTCCACGGTGATTTGAGTGAATACAACATTCTTTATTTTGAGGTAGTTGAGCACTGTGATTAAGCCTTTTTAACCACTTCCATTTCCCAGTCAACCAGGTTCCTCAATCTTATTTGCTTGTTGTGCAGGGACACTTGTACATCATTGATGTTTCACAGTCTGTCGACCTTGACCATCCTTCAGCTTTGGATTTCCTGAAGGAAGATTGCTTGCATGTTAATGTGAGTAAAATTAAATTAAAATTGACCAGACATGGATAACTCTTGGTATTTAATGCGTGTGCAATGCTGTTTACAGGATTTCTTTGAAAAACGAGGCATTGCTGTCATGACAGTAACAGAGCTATTTAATTTCGTTGTGGATCAGAATATCGCTGATGAAGATGTTGATGATTACCTGGAGAAGGCATGTCCTTATTTTACTTTCAGTAGTTACATTAATTTGTAATCATCGATTTTTGTCTGATATTATGCTCATCCTTTGAAAGAAGATCTGATGGGTACAATATTGTGGTTACAACAGGTTCAGCAAAAGATTTTGGAAAATGGAGATACAGCTCAAGATGATGATGAAATTGCTCCGACAGTCTTGGTGCAGGTAGGAATATGATTATTGTTATTACTATGCGTTTGTGCAGGTTTGCCAGAAATATTGTTTACAGCAGTGAGCATCTTCACTTCTTCAGTGAGAGACCCTAATGTCTGAGGCATATGTTTATTTATTGCATATATCTGTTACTCGTCAATCATCACTATTTTAAAACACTCTTATATTATGGGACGGAGGGAGTAGTACTTAAGTTATTATGTTTAGTTAGTCTTGTCTTCCAGATCTCTTACACGAATTTGTAACTATTTTGTGTTTATTTTGTTTCTTTCATATGTTTATGCTGCGTGTTATACAGTTCACTTACTAATAATGTATCTGCTTTGCTCTTTTTGATAGACGTTGGATTATGTGAAGCAATGTGAGGCAGATATTGTCAGCATGTCAATGATGCAACGCCCATCTGTTGGCTATGAGCCAACAGCAGATAAGCTTTATGACCAGCCACTGTTAGGATTTGTGCGGACTAAAAATGAGCATACTGAAAACCAGGAAGCACAACCGGCACAAAATGTACCAGAAGAACCCTTGGACCTGCAAACAAAGTGCTGCTCCTTGGAGAACAAGCAGGAAGATGAATTGGGTGACAGTGAATCTTGCTCTAGTTCCGACGAAGGCGGTTCGTGGCACGAGTCCACAAAGATGGGACCCGAGGAGAGGAAGGCTGCTCGCAAGGAAAACAAGAAGAAAGTGAAGGAAGAGAAGAGGGAAACTCGCAAGACGAAGATCCCCAAGGCTGATAAGAAGAAGAGGAAGAAAATGGCGAAAGCTAAGTGCAAGCGGTAGTGGATCGCTGGTGGCAATCCACATGGTTGACACCATTAATTTTGTTATACTAGTCTAATTCCAAGTGAGCGATGTGTTGGATGTGCTTTCTTTTTGTTGTAGTCCTTCTAAATGTATTGCTTAAAAACCAATGTCGTAAAAGATCCCTCTTGCTGCAACATTATAAGATCCTTCTAAATGTATGTGCCTGAATGATATATCTTGATTCCTTCTGTTCTGTCGGCGATTCTAAACTATGGATGAGAACGTCAATTTTTTATGGGTCTACAAAGTTGGCGACAAGTAGTTCTCAAGCCCAAATCGCATAGCAAAAGCAGGACATTTTGAATGGATGATGTGAAGATAAAGAAAGGAGATGGATGCCTGGACGGTGTGATCCGAATCTCCTAAGCTTGCATCAAATAGTAGAGCACCCCATTTAAATTCCAATTCCGTTTATCTGATTCCAATTTTTTTCCAGAGCACCCCTAACATAACTCTATGTATGTCTCGTGTGGTGCCCACATGTGTACTCTTTGTAATCTACTCCCTCTGTCCCATTATGTAAGAACGTTTTTAACACTAGTGTAGTGTCAAAAACGTTCTTATATTATGGGACGGAGGGAGTATTTGTCTAAATATATACAGTATGTGGTTATTTCAAAAAAAAAAAACTCCCTAAGGTACTAGTAGTACGAGTTAAAAAATCCACATCTTACGGTTGCCTTCCTTCCGAAAACCACGAGCCCCTCCTCCGTGTCCCCTGCTCTCCTCTACCGAAGTCGACGCGAATGCCGAAACGGCAGGGCTAAAATGGGAAGCGGATTAAAAAAAATGATCAAATAAGGTTTCATGTTGCACTTCACGGTGTAGTGGCTACAACCAATGGAAATGTCGTGGAGGGAACAAGTCAAAAAGGGAAGATTTTCTTAGGGCTAAAAAGGCAAGCAGATTTTAAGAAAGCCCAAGTAAGGTAGGAATATTCTCTCATGGAAGAATGCTCAGGGGAACAAGCGTGTGAAGCAAAGCCTAGAAGCGGTCCATGCTGCCTGTCCCAGCCCATTTCACCGCACGTGTCGCCAGCCCAGAAGCGCAAAGGGCAAAGGCGCCTCTCCTTCCCCTTCTTCCGCACACAATCGTGGCACAGTCCTGTCCGACGTCCCACCACCAGTGCGAGCATTCCGACGCTAGGGTTCTACTTCTGCCGCGGTGCCGCCACATCGTCGCCGGCGACCGCCGCAGCTGCTAGAGATGTACGCCGCGGAGGTCGCGGCCAAGGTATGCGCCCTCGAGGCCGAGCTCGCCGCCACGTCCCCCCGCATTGCCGACCTGGAGGCCCGGGTCTCGCTCCTCGAAGCCGACAACGCGCGCTGGAGGAAGGCCATGCCTGATGGGGAGGTCTTTGGTCGATTGGAGGAGGGTTTGGGCGGCTCCAAGCAAAAAGCAGTCCAGGCGGTGGGAGTACCCGGCCTGGCGTATGGTTCTTTTAACGAGGCCTGCGCCATTAGAGCATCTACAACCGAACCAGACGAGCTCGTCCCCGGACAATCGACCGATCACCTCTCAAATGTCCACGTTTACAACCGTCTACCTCGTTTAGCAAATCCTTAAATCCATACAATCTCATGCAACGTTAAAATAACACACGTAGTTCATCTACACATAGCATAGGGGAGGGGGTTATACATGCTATGGGACTACCAATTTTTTTTGTGTGTGCATATTCTACTAGATATGAATTACATAACTATGGGGGAAGTTCACCCAAGGCCGTCCTTGCTCTTGCTCTTGTCCTTGCCGTCTTCGTCGCCGAAGTAGTAGTCGAAGGCGCAATATGAATCAGTCTGCTCGCTGCTGGAGTTGTCCATCACCGGCCTCCTCTTCCCCCTCTTTGGGGGCAGTCCGGCGAGGGCACGGACCATCCAGGTTTGCTCCTTTGCGAGGACATCCGCCGTCCGGGTCCGCTGCCCGCCATGCCGAAGAGAAGCTTGGAGCTAGGCTGAGCTGAGCAGACTGGAAGTGGAGTGGCTAGGGTTTGATTCGGGATGCGGATAGGAACACATATTTGTGTTGTTGGGGTGGGCTAGCGTGGGCCGAATCCGACGTGACGCACGCGTCTAGACGTCCCCATACTCACCCAACATATGAGCTGGGTATGGGGGGTGCCAGACTGCCTGAACATATATGGTTGGTTTGATGTGTGATTTGGTGGCATTTTCATGACCGGGGCGTCCCCGGACATATAGGAAGGTCTGAGGGGTCCGGTTGTAGATGCTCGAAAACTCTCCACACCGCTGAATATCTGAATATCTGCTCTTGAGTTGTCTCAAGAACTTGTTGTAGATGTCGAATCAGGCGCCTCACCGGTTGAGCTACAACCGGCGCGTTCAGCGTTGTTAGCTGACATGATCAAGATCCACGCGTTCTGCACGTAATAGTACCTTGTTTTATCAAGTCGACACGCCATAATGCCATATCCATTAGCAGAGGGAGCAGTAGCACATATAGTCCAACAATCATCTTTCAGTTGGCCGGACAAACCAAACCAAACCAGACCAACCCACAAACAGGCGGTTTGTGTGAGCCAGCGAGGCACACACAAACACGCCGGAGTGGCCGCATGCAGAGTGGAAGACAGATTCAGTGGTTGGTTGCATCACCATCCTCTAGTGACGCTCGGTGTCTGGACTCTGGAGCTCGCTTGCTCGGCTCATGGTCATGGCCTCATGGGGATAAACATGACTCCACCGGGAGCCTTGGGTGGGAGACGTCGCTGTTGGAGCCCATCCGTCCTCGGAGGGTGGGTGCGTGCGTGCGTACCTGAAACAGTGCGGCGACAACCGTTGGAAAGATATTTGGTTGCATGTCAAGGCGGTCCCCTGTGGCAAGATCAGGCATGATGAGGCAGGCAAAAAATTCTCTTGTTTTCCTTCTGGTTTGTTGGATTGACGCTCCGGAAGGATCTCAGATGCGACCTTGTCCAGTATGGAAGATACTTAGGACGCGTTTTGTTGTCTAGAGTGAATAGTGCCTGCATTTCAGCCACATCTCACCAGAGCCTAGTTCAGCAAAAACAGGTAACAAACCAACATCTGCATGTTATTTGATTGTCTGCATTGCATCAATGGCCACTTTAGGGCTGGCTGTTTGGTTGCTTGCATTTGTGCTTAAGGGGTGAGCAGATGCAAACCACAACTGTTTGGCTGCATACACGTTTGTGTTCTGCTCACCCCATTCAAATACGATGGCTTTACCACCACATTAGGCACAACAGCAGGCAGAGCACTAACAACACATAAACTAGCAGGTAAACAACAGCTAACAGCAGATAAACAAGCAACTAAACAGGCATACTGCTAACAGGCATAAGTTTAAAGACAGCAGGGGCATCCCATGCCCCCTGCTTCACCACAGGGTGCTGAACCCTGGACAAAATATTAACAAGTTCACAGCAAGTTCTCCCATCACCGCAGCAAACTAACTACAAGTTCATACTAACAAGTTCAGAGGGCGAAAGCAAGGTCACCGATGCAATTGTGCCTGCTGCAGCGCACCCTGCACCCGATGGAGCTGTCGTGGTTGTAGATTTGGACCTTAAGGCCTAGGCCGGAGATGCGTAGCACGACGAGGTCGCCGGGGACGATCCTGTGGCGGCGGCAGAAGTACTGCCAGCCCTGGCCAAGCACCATCTGCCCCTGGAACCGCGTGACCTGAACCCAGAACTCGCACCACTTGTTCGCCGAGAGTCTGACGACGAGCGGGAGCTTGAGCTGGGGTTTATTCATGCGTGAGTTTACTTTGTCTACATCATGTCATCTTGCTTAAGGCGTTACTCCGTTCTTTATGAACTTAATACTCTAGATGCATGCTGGATAGCGGTCGATGTGTGGAGTAATAGTAGTAGATGCAGGCAGGAGTCGGTCTACTTGTCTCGAACGTGATGTCTATATACATGATCATTGCCTTGGATATCGTCATAATTATTTGCTTTTCTATCAATTGCCCAACAGTAATTTGTTTACCCACTGTATGCTATTTTTAAGAGAGAAGCCTCTAGTGAAAACTATAGCCCCCGGGTCTACCTTTATCATATATTAAAAATCCTAAAAATACCTTGCTGCAATTTTACTTTATTTATTTTATTTTGTATTTTTGTTCGATCTATCTATCTATCACCATACAATTTAATCTTGCAATTAACCGCCAAGGGATTGACGACCCCTTGTTCGCGTTGGGTGCAAGGATTTGTTATTTTGTGTGCAGGTGCTGCTAACGAGTTATTGCGTGATTCTCCTACTGGATTGATAACCTTGGTTTCATAACTGTGGAAAATACTTATCTCTACTGTACTGCATCATCTCCTCCTCTTCGGGGAAAAACCAACGCAGATCACAAGTAGCACATGCCTATGAACACTACTAAGCATGCACATCAAACACAGAACAAGCATGAACACTACCCTGCCTATGAACAGTACCGCGCAAGAAGGGGTCGAATCCAATCGATTTGATTCGATTGGATTCGATTCGAATCGAATCCAATCGATTCATTGGCATGCTAATGATGAAAACCCTAATCTACAAAACTATGAGCAGAGGGGAGATTTGGTTCTTACCGGAGCGAGTGGAGCTCGAGCGTACGCCGGCCGGGGAGAAAACCCCGGCGGGAAGGAGATGGCGGGCGAAGAGGAGGAGGAGCCGCCAATGCTGACGGCCGTCAGCATTGGCCCGGTGCTCGTGGCCACGCGCGCTGTCGAGGAGGAGGGTGCCGTCGCCCATGGGCCTGCCGCGCTGCCCGGAGAAAACCCTCGGATGGGGAACCCCCCTCCCCCACCCATAGGGGTTCCGAGCAGCGGCGCGGTGGCCGCCCCCTCCGGCGGCGCCACTGAACCCAGGACCACGAGGTCCGGAAACGGCGGCGGAGCCTGTGGCACCCCTGGACCATGACACCGTCAGTAGCCCCTCAACAGGCCCAAGGACCATGACACCGTTAGTAGCTTCATGCCTGGGTTCGTTCTGAGCGTGTCGTCTTCCGCTAGCTTGACGAGGACTTGGTTGGTTCATAAAGTTCCCGAAAAGATGTGCGTGGAGGGGCACGTCTTCCGAAGGCGTGCTCCGTGCCGGTACCTCCTGTGCTCCCTCGTTGGCTTGATAAAGGACATGACTATTCTACCATCAAGATCTAATGGATTTGATTGATTTTTGATATAATATTACAACTGTTTTTTTAGAGTGACGTAATTTAATGTGCATGCTACATTAGGAGTTAGTTTCAGAATAAAGAGGGACATCTATCAGACAGAGGTTTGCCCTCCTATTTGAAAGATATAGTTTTGAAGTAGTATTATCATGATACATGCACCTTTGCATTTTAGGGTGGTAAATGTATATACTACTTCTGGTCCATGGGAGACAATTGACCGTTGGGACATTGGTATAGTCTTTCAATGTAACTTTAGCCACTAGACACTAGTTTCTGTTGTAATTTTCTCGATGCCAAAAGGAACATATAGCTTGAAGTTACATATCAAGGAAAAGTTAAAAGGGATTATTTGGGCTTTATGCATTGACTCGCAGAGGTATTGATCATAAACACTTCTTCATACATTGGCCTTGATCTCCTAATACGTGATGTAATATAAAAAACAAATATATATTCCTTTTAGGAACAAAGGGAGTATGCATAAAATTCAACCAAAATATAGTATTATTATCCATAAAGTACTTAGACAAAAATGTGCATATGATTGTCAAGTTCTCGGTCTAAATATCTAAAACAATATCATTGGTCAAAATTTTCAAAGTCTGAGTTAAAGCTCCTTTGGATCACATGATTCTAAAAACGCAGGAAAGGAAAAAAAACAAGAATTGGATAGGAATGCATGTGTAAAGCATTTTTGCTTCAAAAAAAAAAAAGAAAACGTGGGAATTTTGCAAACTTGGGTGTTCAATTTACAGGAATAGAAAAAACACAGGAATCCTAATAAACAGAGTCAAATCAAAGTCAAGCCACTTGAAAATGTATAATTAGCATGTTATTATGTCATTAGGGATCTCAGTCAAACACAGGAATCCTATATTTTTCTTTCAACAAAGGAGCCTAAGACCTACGCTTCTTTTCATCAGCGGCGGTTGCCGTTCTGGTGTATTGGTCATGTGAGGCCTTTGCACGACGAGTTTTCGACTGTCTACTATAACAATGTTTGTGTGACGCCCCTGCTCGGCCGTGCACTAATCATACACGCAAACGTGCACGCTCGAGATCAGAGACTCACGGGAAGATATCACAACACAACTCTAAACTCAAATTAAACATAAATCATCATATTACAAGCCAGGGGTCATGAGGACCCGAATACATAAGTCATACACACAAATAATATCTGAGTACAGACATAGTTAGTCAAGTTTACCTTAAGAAGGCTAGCACAAACAACGACACTGATCGAAGAGGCGCAGGCCTCCTGCCTGGGAGCCTCCGAACTACTCCTGGTCGGCTGGCTCAAACCAGTAGTACGTGCCTCCGGGACTCTCCTGGTAGTAGTCTCCTGCGGTGACGTCTGGCTCCGGGGCTCCATCAACTGATTTCATCAAGCGGGTATGGGGAAAAATATAGCAAAGCAACCGTGAGTACTCATCCAAAGTACTCGCAAGACTGACATCCGAACTATACTAATTATGCATCGGTTTCAAAGGAATGGGCTATATCTTAGGACTAAACTGCAGAAATGCTGGAATAAGGAGGGAGAGGCCTAGCCTATCGAAGACTAGCATCTCGAAGCAATCTTGCAGCATCAGAAGAGAGTAGAGCAAGATAATATATAATCAGTCATATTTAGTAACACCCTGAGATCCTTCCTCGACTTCCCTGCGAGAAAGTGATCCCGAGAACAGTAGTAATAGCTTAGTATTGTGACAGTATCCATTTGTAGTTGTAGCAGATCAAGATACAACTCTGAGCGTCCTGTTACCGTGGACACGGCTATTCGAATAGATAACTTCCCTGCAGGGGTGCACTACTGTTACCCAACACGCTCGATCACATCTGGCCGGACACACTTGCTGGGTAATGCCCAGCCTCGGGAGATCGACACGACGCAGTCCTACCTAGGCTCAGCAGACAGGTCAGCACGCCGGTCTAAATCCTAAGTGCGAAGGGGTCTTGGGCCATCGCCCTTTGCACTCCTGCACGTTACATGGGTGGTCGGGGCCCAGGCGCGACACTGAATACACCAGTGACGTAACCAGCCCACCCCAACAATCAGCCCGCATCTCTGAGCTGTGACATCTGAAGAACTTTCGGCTGATACATACGACGTAGAGGGTCCCATTAAACCATTATCCCATGTGGTGGAGTGCGTATAGGCACGTAGCTAACTCAGATCAAATACCCAAATCCGTTAAGGATGTTTAGTAACTCGCAGAGACGAACAGGGTTCCTGTCGCTCCGACTTGGTGTCACCTGTCGCGCGGGTGCTCTTGGAGCCGACCCATCTTTAATATTATTCACTCGCGGGCACCCTTGGGGCCAGCCCAACTTTAACAGTTTAAGTATTGCAATATGTAAACATTTCCGTGATCCTCACCCAGAGTGATCACGGCCCGATAACAAGCATGGCATACGGACAAGGGTGATGGGCCACCGATGAATCACTAGCACAGCTAACTAGGCATTATGGGACAGCAGGTAGAGTATCAATAGCAGACAACAAAATCAGGCTATGCATCAGAATAGGAGCTATCGGAACAGTAACAGGGGCAATTCTAATGCAAGAATAAGAGAGACGGAATGGGCGATATCTGATGATCAAGGGGGTTTTGCTTGCCTGGAAGCTCAGCTGAAGGGGTCTGGTCGTCGGCGACGTCGTCGTACACTACAGTGTCGTCGGCAGTCTCGGGGGCTATCGGGAGAGAAGGAGGGGGAAGAAACAATAAATACACGGCAATAATGCAACAGGGATGCATGACATGCCTAAATGTTATGCAGAGGTGATATAATGCCTATCTAATTGCATTAGTTAACTTAGGAAATTATTTGGATTTATTTTATTAAAGTTATGCACTATTCATTTATCGAATACGGGCAAAAAGTTACATGTTCAGTATGTTAGAGGGGTGTGGCAGGTATGTGGATAGGATATTCGGATTCTTCACATTTTTCTGATCATTTTTCATATATAAATTATTTTCATCCGAGTTACGGTTTATTTTATATGATTTTCCAAAGTTTTAATCAATTTTTGGAATTTCTGAAATTATTTAAATTAGAATTATCCGAAACAGTATTTGTGACGTCAGCATGACGTGGGGGTGACGTCAGCTGTCAACAGACCGGCTGACCAGTCAAACCTGACTAGTGGCTCCCACTGGTCAGTGACTGTTTAGTCCTAACAGTAGTTAATTTAGCTAAACAGGTTTAATTAGCAGGTGGGACCCATTAGTCAGTGTCTAATTAGTATTTAATTTAATTAATGAAATAATTAACGTTTTATTTATTAACAAAATCATTTTTAATTCGGCGGGACCCACATGTCAGTGACATGGGGCCGCCCAGTCAGCTGTTGACCAGGTCAACCGGTCAACCGGGCCCATCTGTGAGCGGCACAAGGCGGGCCCGTGGCTGCCACGTCGGTCGCCGGCCACCGGAGCTCTCCGGCGAGCCCGAGGCGGCGACGAACTCCGGCGAGCTCGGGATTTGCGTACGGTGCATCATTTGCGACGCGGTTTGCGACATTCGATCGGGGAGACCGAGCCGCGGCGATCTGCGGTACTAGCGCGAGGCGGGGCGGCCGGAGATGAGTGCTACGACGGCGACGGCGGACGGCGGCGTTCGGGTGGAGCCCGGAGTCGGCAAAACAGCGCGCGCGTGAGCGAACAAAACGGCTAGGCGAGGCGTACGCGACGCGGTGAACCTAACGGGCACGAGCCCGTGACCAAATGGTCACCGGAGCCACGCCGGCGATGAGGTCAGGCGGAGGCGGGCTCGGGCATGTCGGGGAATTGGGGCTAGGGGTCGAATCCGACGGCGAGAGGAGAGGGGAGAGGTAGAGAGGCTCACGGGGAGCCGGTAGAGGAAGGCAGCGGGCTCGGGGGAGGGCTCGACGCGGTGAATCGACGGCGGCGACGTGGGTGGCCGTAGGTTGAAGACGACAGCGTGCAGCTCGACGTGGGGGCTCCGAGCTCGAAGCAGTCGAGGCAGAGGGAGTAGTCGAGGACGGCGGTGACGATGGACACGGCGGAGTGGCGATCGGGGCACGGTGGCCGCGGAATCGAGCTGCGGCGACGAGGGAGCTCTCGGGCGAGGAGAGAGAGAGCGAACGAGAGGAGAGGGGGGAAATATCTGGGTGGCTAGGGTTTCCAAGGGGGCTTCTTATCCACCCCCATCTCCTGTAGCGACGCGGGGAGTAGGCGCGGCAGCGACGGCTTGCCGGCGACGGACGCGGTCGGGCGCGCGGGCGACCGAGGATGAACTGGAGAAGGAGGGAGGCGACCGTGCGGGTGGGCTGGGCTGCGCGGTTTGACTAGAGCCCAGTAGCGCGGCCCCTTTTTCTTTTCTTTCTTTTCTTTTCTGTTTTTCTATTTTTGTTTCTGTTTAGTAAATAGTTTGGTCCCATTATGACTTTTGTAAAATATGAGTGTTGTCCATTTAAATACTAGACAATATTTAACACTGCCAGAAATTGGTTTGGTGAACAAGTGATTTCATTTGAATTTTAATTAAGTAAAAAGGTATTAAATATTGCTGTTTTGGTTCTGTTTTAGGATGTTAGGGTCATTTAACTAATTCAATTAATGTGGATTATATTTTTATAAATGCTTCTGGATTATTTGCAATATTATGAACATTTTGGTTTTCAAATTTGAACAACTTTTATTTTCACTTTATATTTGAATTTCAATTTGAATTGAGATATGAAACAAATGATGATCAAGCACTGTTAATCATGATGACTTGGCATTATCAAGAGTGTGATTACTGTAGCTAATACATGAGGGTGTTACAATTCTCCTCCTCTAAAAGAAATTCTCGTCCCGAGAATTAAGAGGTAAGCTGAAAGAGAGTGGGATATTCTTCACGAAGACGATCCTCGCATTCCCAAGTGGCTTCATCTTCAGAATGATTTGACCACTGAACTTTAAGGAACTTGATTGCCTTCTGGCGGGTTCGACGTTCAGCTTGATCAAGAATGCGGATCGGATACTCTTGATAAGAAAGATCCTCTTGCAGCTCAAGCATTTCATGGTCCACTGCTCGGATAGGATCCTTGAAGCAGCGACGGAGTTGCGACACATGAAAGACATCATGTACTTGAGAGAGGTTTGGGGCAATTCCAATTGGTATGCCACCTCTCCTCGACGGGCGAGGATACGAAACGGGCCAATGTAGCGAGGAGCTAACTTGCCTTTGATTCCAAATCGATGGGTGCCTTTCATCGGAGTGACGCGAAGATAAGCTTGTTCGCCAGGTTGGTAGACCATTACCTGGTGTTTTCGATCATAGTTGCTCTTCTGACGAGACTGAGCAGCTTTCAAATGATCATGAACAATGCGGACTTGTTCTTCAACTTGTTGAATAATGTCCGGTCCAACGAGTGACCGTTCCCCAGTTTCTGACCAATTCAGAGGGGTTCGGCATTTACGTCCATAGAGAACTTCAAAGGGTGCCATCTTCAGACTAGCTTGATAGCTATTGTTGTAAGAGAACTCGGCATACGGGAGAGATTCTTCCCATTTCTTACCGAATGAGATGACACAAGCTCGAAGCATATCCTCAAGCACTTGATTGACTCGTTCAACTTGTCCCTGGGACTGGGGGTGAAAAGCGGTGCTGAAGGACAGATGAGTTCCCATAGCTTCTTGGAAACTGTTCCAAAACCTTGAGGTAAAGAGGCTACCACGATCTGAACTGATCTCCAACGGAATACCGTGAAGTGACACGATTCTGGAAACATATAAGTCTGCTAACTGACTAGCAGTGATTGTCTCCTTGACTGGCAGAAAGTGAGCAACCTTGGAGAATCGGTCAATGACGACAAAGATAGCATCATGACCTTTCTGCGATCTGGGAAAACCAGTAATGAAATCCATTTCGACTTTGTCCCATTTCCATTCAGGAATAGTAAGTGGTTGCAGAAGTCCAACAGACCTTTGGTGTTCTACTTTGATGCGACAGCAAACGTCACACTCAGCCACATAACGAGCAATCTCATGCTTCATATCAGGCCACCAGTACCGTTGACGAATGTCTTGGTACATCTTGGTGCTACCGGGATGAATTGACAAAGGTGTATCATGTGCTTCTTTCATAACATCCGAACGAGAGTCCAGATTATGCTTTCTAGGGACCCCTAGGCGGCCTTTGAAGAACAAGACACCATCATCATCAACATGAAAGAATGAAGAATTTCCCTTGGAGAGGTATTTCTTAATCTTCTCGACTTCAGAGTCATATTTCTGTCTTGTCTTGATGTTGCACTCCAGGTCCGGTTCAACAACCAGGGTACTGAGATAACCCTGAGGAACAATATGAAGGTTCAACTTGCGAAGTTCTTCGTGGAGAAGGGGTTGTGCTTGCTGAACCATGAGGTTGTTGCAATAAGACTTGCGACTCAAAGCATCGGCCATTACATTAGCCTTGCCGGGGGTATAAGAGATATCCATGTCATAATCGGCTATTGTCTCTAGCCATCTTTGTTGACGGAGATTCAAATCTGGTTGAGTATACAGATACTTCAGACTTTGGTGGCCCGTGTATATCTCGTAACGATTACCGAGAAGGTAATGTCGCCATAGCTTCAGAGCATAGATAACTGCTGCTAACTCGAGATCATGAGTTGGATACTTATCTTTGTGAGGACGCAATTGACGAGAGCCATAAGCAATCACTTTGCGCTCTTGCATTAGAACACAGCCTAATCCTTGACGGGATGCGTCGCAGTATATCACAAAGTCTTTGCGGGAATCAGGGGGAGCTAGCACTGGGGCAGATGTCAACTTATCTTTAAGTGTCTGAAAACTTTCTTGGCAGTTTTCTGTCCACTCAAACTTAACGCCTTTGTGAAGCAGATCAGTCAGTGGCTTAGCAATCTTTTGTGACCAAAAACAGTTGGTCAAAAGCTGGCCGTCTTTAATGAAACTTAACGACCTTCACTGTGAAATGGTCGTAGAAGGTAACGACCAAAACAAAAGGTCGTTGGTTCTACGACCAATTGTTTTGGTCACTGGCAATCTACCCACACCACGTCGGATCTGACGTGGCAAGCTGACGTGGCAAAATTGCGACCAAATGAAAAGGTCGTTGATTAGAATCAGCCCGGTCCAGTTCGACATTTTACTTGGGCCAAGCCCAACAATTTAGCCTTTTTATATTTTTTTCTGTCAATTTTTGGTCGGCTTCATGGGCCAAGCCCAACATTGTAGCCTTTCTTATTGTTGGGCCGTGGCCTTTTTGTCTAAACAAATTTAGTTTTTCTTTTTTCCCAAAAGAAGGGTCCACTAGTTAGATGGGTCCCGGCTGCCAGTTCTATTAAAGTGGGGCCCTTTTGACAGCATCATATTCTTCAGATTTCAATTTGACAGAAATAAATAACCATATTTAAATAAGAACAGACTGAAAACACAAGTAATACTTCAAATAACAGCAGCGAGAATCAATCTGTTACAGATACAATGACAACCAAAATTACAAGCTCCACAAGTGTAATAACTACATATTGGGCTCCTTCTGTCATATGACACAGTTACAAGCTCTACTAGTGTAATACCACAGATACAAATACAATCACAGTCACACAGATATAGTGACAATCACAATGACAATTGACAATCAGCACAAACTGGGCTCCTGCTCCAGTCAGATGAAACCGTATGCAGGACTCACTAGGCGACCATAGTCGACTAGGCCGTGACCTTCGCTACACTGGGCTAACAGAACAACAATAGAACTATCATCATGCCTTCGACCGTCGCCCTGTTACATGAATCAGAAGAGAAGAATCAAAACACTAGAGCCAATATATTCTGAACAGACCATTCAAAAAAAGGGCAATTTCTTTAGAATAATAACACAAATTTAGCTAGTACAATGATTTTTGTTCTCCAGTTAGTTAAAACGAGATACCCGTGCATACAAGAAGGGTGATGCAAGGAAATAGAGCATTTTACTCATAGCACACAGAGTATCAATATTATGTTCTTATCGGCTTATTCTTATGCCTAAAGCAAGTAAGAAAATCTGACCAAATAAGCAACTACTCCATAAACTAAAACATCAGGACTGATTATGCAGACTAATCTTTTTGTGAAAAATGGACTGGATAATTGGTTTTCCATACACAATCCCTTGCAGTTAGCAAGAACATGACGCACAATGTTCACATGAACACATACCATACTGTCCTCTACATTTTATAGCTAGGATCAGACCCTCTCTTATCATTTGAACAATGCATTGACTAGTTATTAGTAAAGCAGCAGCCAACAGTAGTGATAATGCAAAAGCAGCTTCTGTGCTTCTGCATATGTCTATACTATCAATATGCTTTGGGAAGCAGAGGCAGATATTGAACATCCTTGAATAAAAGGTACCAGATTACAATGTTGTGGATATATAGTTACTTGGTATTTCAATATTTCTGCTTAACACAACAGAACTACCCCAACCCCGTATGTTAAATTAAGAGATGCATTGCAAATGTCTGAAGCAATGTTATGCGCTATATCCATCTCATTATCTCAAGGCAGGCAAACTAAGATTTCACCCAACCTACAACAGGTGCGGCTACAACCAAACTACAACAGTAGTTCTACCAGTAGCAACAGATGGAGGCAATTGGCTCACCTGCAGTAGCTGTCCAGGAGCAAAGTTGAGGACGGCCGGGGCAGGAGCAGCAGGATGCAGCTTGGGGACGTGGTCGGGAAACACTGCCGGCAGCAGCAGCAGGTCCGGCACGTCCTATATTAGAAGCAGCTCCCATGGCCTTGAATTCCTTTCCTTGACACAATACGAGCACACATCAATAGGCCTTGAATTTCTTTAGCCAACAGAATTTATATAAAAGATCTTTTTGCAATACAATTATGTTATGTACATATGAATGACACCCAAGTAATTTGAGATGGAAACAAGTACAGCTAGCAATCTAACATGTATAGTGGCACCAGCAAAAGAGCAAGACACGGAAGAATTTTAGCTTTACATAAGGTTTACAAGAACAGGACCCTGATACAGGATTTAGCTTGTCCAACAATCAACACTGTTAACAAGGTACTGAAAGTAGCTATTTGCATCAGCCTCACCAAGTCTTATCATGAATTGGTTGCTTTTACAACAGTATTACTGTATTAGGTTGCCAAAACAATGACTCTAAGAGACTGATATAGTAAGTTCATTGACTGACTCACATGAGATTGACATTCACAAGCTATTTGCATTTTTATTTAGAACTGCGTCACACCATTTACATTACTAGTTATGTATTGACATACTTATCTAAAAGAACATATGTAGAAACATATGAATTTTATTTCTGAATACCAATACAGAAGTACTAAAAAAACAAGACTAAACATCAGTAGAAGGTAACAAGAGCTCATTACACAAGTTTTGCTAGCAATTATGGGACCCTGGTTCCTATACAGCTGCAGCGCTCACCCAATTCACGATCCCGATGAGCCCACCCCTTGTGCTCTGCAAATCCTGTTGCCGCTGCACATGACGGACAAGAGACATAACAAGATAATGTTGAGCAGCTCAAATCAAAGGATAAATCATGTCCAGAAACAACAGAGCAGCTTAGATAGCTCACCTTTCATGTCCTAGAAATCATGTCGAGGTACACCGACCAACACCTATCAATGCTCAGCAAATGCACCTTGACACACAGAGTAAAAAAAAGAGGTCAATCACCTCCACAAACACCGGCACCTTGAGGAGAAGGAATTGTAAAAGGAATTGTGCTAGCTGCCAAAGGAAGGACTCTGTGCTTCATTCATTCTGGACTATTTGCAATTTCAGTTTGGTTTAGAATTAGAAATGAATCTTGAACCAAAAGGAAAACAAAAGGTGTTTGTCATATTTGTTCTTCATACGCGAAACTTAACCAACAAGATGTTTCAGTCAGAGTTGAAGCAAAATTCGTATTTAATCATGCCTAAAATACATCCAGATCCACATCGAGCACCAAATTAATATAGGAAGCAGGGGAGGAGGTCGCCGTACCAAATCCATCACCTTGGCGGAGTTAGGGGAAGAGCAGAAGCACATGAGAGAGGTCCATGTCGGCCCTCCCAAGCAGCAGCACAACACACCTTCCTCTCCCATGGTGTCGTCCTGGTTGGAAAGAGAGACGAGAAGGGGGTGAGACAGAGAGCAGAAGAAGACAAGACGAGGGGACGAGAAAGGGATTCATACCTTTGAGCCCTGCGGTTGGAGCTACTCAGTCACCATGGCCCATGGCCAGGGGTAGGAATCCAGAGAAGAAGAACACGGATGGACGGAGCTGCTGGCCGGCCCCCTCACTCCTCCTCTCCCGGCGCGTGATTGCGGAGAAGAGGCCGACGTCCATCCCGGATCCGGAAGCACAGCTGCGTATTGGGGAGGGCCAAGGCCGCCGCCTTGTTGGCTCGATCTGGGTTAGGTAGGGAGAGAAGGTGGGGGCGGGTGAGGGGAGGGGGAGATGGTGGCGGGGTGGCGGCGGCAGTGGGGAGAGCGGATTTTGGGAGCGAGGTCGCCGATGGGTGGGTGAGAGCGCCGGCGGAGCCCGGGAGCAAGGTTCGCCGGTGGGTAGGGGGCGGCGGGATGGGGGGCAGGAGACGAGTGGATCGGGATCGTGAATTGGGTGAGCGCTGCAGCTGAGCAATTAGGGGCGAGAGGAGGAGGGCGTGGGGGAGGCCATGGACGGCGGCGAGCTCCGCCGGAGGGAGGTGGCGGCGGCGATCTGGAAGGGAGGAGGTGAGCTCTCGCTCTTCGATCTGGATCGGGGAGAGGAAGAGAGAGAGGTGGCGACGCGTGGAAGGACAAAGGGGATCGAGCGAGGAGAGTACTAGGGTTGGTTTGGGTTGGGCTGCTGAGACGTTGGATCCGCCGGGTGTGGACGGTTCAGATCGGCTACAGTGGGGTGATCCGTGGGAAGAGTCCTGATTGGTTCGGAAAATCTTTGATTTAAAATAGTTTCCAAGTACTAAAAATAGAGGGATTTTGTGAAGCAGCTATCAAAAATATTTTGCAAAAGGGCACCACACAAATTTTCACTCAAGTTAGACCACATTTTATGGATGAGCACCAATTTGTATGCATTTCAGATCTTTCTAGCTATTTTTAATCATTTTCCGAGTGGCAAAAATGAGTTTTTTTGTGAATGACCTACCAAATATTTGTTGCAAAATTGGACCACATCATTTTTCTAAAATATTAGACCATATTTAATGTACAATTGACCAAATGGTTGGGTGTCAAAAGCTTTTGATCCACCTCTCGTGAAAAAGACAAATTTCCGCCGATTCAGTAAGAAGCGGGTCAAATTTGAACTGCAGCTGCCTTATAGTTTGCTCTTTATTTTTTCCAAAAATCATTTGTAGGTACATAAGTATCTATTTAATTAGAGAAACGCCAAAAGTTTTCCAAGATTCAACCACTAGCTAGGAACGGTCATGCCCGCCGTTTTGACCGCATTTTGAAATGGGCATGAAAAATTCAAAAAAAATCAAAAAATTGGAAAACTTTCGCATTGTGTCATTATATGCGACCAAGTTACCAGGAAAAATAATAAACTTGTAATACGACAATTATTTTAAAAAAGTGTTCTCAGAAATGAGCTATCATGTGTGAAGATTCATGGCTTTCAAGCCAAATGATGAATCTTATCTCCACATTCATGGCATATATAGTTTGTTCAAATGATATCATATTGTGCACAAAGGAGCATCTTGGAATGGCAAACAATGTTGCCTAAGAAAGTTTTCATTTTCTTTGGACGAAAATTTCATTTTCCATTTTTCGAGTGGTCAAAATGAGTTTTTTTTGTGAAGGACCTACCATATATTTGTTGCAAAATTGGACCAAATCAATTTTATAAAATATTTGGCCATATTTAATGTATAATTGACCAAATGGTTGCGTGTCAAAAGCTTTGATCCACCTCTCGTGAAAAAGACAAATTTCCGCCGATTCAGCGGGAAGCGGGTCAAATTTGAACTGCAGCTGCCTTATAGTTTGTTCTTTATTTTTTCCAAAAATCATTTCTAGGTACATAAGTATCTATTTAATTAGATAAACACCAAAAGTTTTCCAAGATTCAACCACTAGCTAGGAACGGTCATGCCCGCTGTTTTGACTGCATTTTGAAATGGGCATGAAAAATTCAAAAAAAAAACAAAAAATTGGAAAACCTTCGCATTGTGTCATTATATGTGACCAAGTTACCAGGAAAAATAATAAACTTGTAATACGACAATTATTTTAAAAAAGTGTTCTCAGAAATGAGCTATCATGTGTGAAGATTCACGGCTTTCAAGTCAAATGATCAATCTTATGGCCACATTCATGACATAGTTTGTTCAAACGATCTCATATTGTGCACAAAGGTGCATCTTGGAATGGCAAACAATGTTGCCTAAGAAAGTTTTCATTTTCTTTGGACGAAAATTTCATTTTCCATTTTTCGAGTGCCCAAAATGAGATTTTTTGTGAAGGACCTACCATATATTTGTTGCAAAATTAGACCAAATCAATTTTATAAAATATTAGGCCATATTTAATGTATAATTGACCAAATGGTTGCGTGTCAAAAGCTATGATCCACCTCTCGTGAAAAAGACAAATTTTCGCCGATTCAGTAGGAAGCGGGTCAAATTTGAACTGCAGCTGCCTTATAGTTTGCTCTTTATTTTTTCCAAAAATCATTTCTAGGTACATAAGTATCTATTTAATCAGAGATACATGGTGTGGTGGCGAGACGTCGAGGTTTGGATGGTGGCCGAGGCCCCCAACTCCAGAGCACGTAAACTGGCATGCCAGCCGCGTGGTCACCGCGTGACCGTGGCGTTGCCACGCGTTCTGGGCGGCCTAGGCATGTCTGGTGGGTTGGGCACTCCCCCGGTAGGTGTTAGGAAGAAGAATACAACAGAAGAATCTCATGAGGAGACTGAAGTAAGCTCAAACATGAATTAGCAGCCAAGTGTTTGATTAGCGGTGGGGGAAATACACATGGCCAATGGGCCTGAGTTTTGGCTGAGGATGATCATCTACTAAGGAGACTGTCTTGGCAAATTTGCAGCTCAAATGGAGGAGCCTAGGTGGCACTTGCTTTGCAAAGTACCACACTGGAAAGAAATATGGATGTTGAAGCTGGGGTCAAATGAACGAATGGATTGAGCTGACATTTTGTGGAGCGAAGTTATATAGGTAGGAACATGCCCTGGTAAAGTTTCAGCAATAATTAAGCAATATAAAATATAGTTGCTTCACAAACTGAAAATATGACCAGAATAAAAGATTGGATGATGAGCTCACATGGATTGCTGGATAGAACTCAAATTTAATGGAGAGTGATGATTTGAGCATATGGAAGATTTGGAAAAATCTCAAATCATTTGGATAATCCTAGCTAGTACTTCCTTCACAAAGCTTCTCTCTAGATAGAAACTTTGGAAATTTTCTGCGGAAGATTTACTATGCAAATGGATCTGAATATTGTCATGTGGCAATGATTTGGATATGGAAGAGTGCCCAAAAAGTTTGAGGGCAATAGGAGTGGTCTAGATAGCACTTGCTTTGCAATGTGCCAATCTGGCCAGAAAATAGAAATTGAAGCTGGGCTCACATAGATGATTTGATTGAGCTTCAATTTGGATGAGGATGATAATTTGGGCATATGAACGCACTGTAAAAATTTCATACCATTTGGATAAATAAAAATGGTACTTCCTTCACAATGCTCTCCACTGAACAGAAAATTGGGAAAAATATTGAGGGAAATTGGCTAAATTAAATGAGCTAAAATTTTGTGGAGGGAAGTTATATAGGTAGGAACATTCCCTGGTAAAGTTTCAGCAATACTTAAGCAATATAAAATATAGTTACTTCACAAACTGAAAATATGACCAGAGTAAAAGATTGGATGATGAGCTCACATGGATTGCTGGATAGAGCTAAAATTTTATGCAGATTGATGATTTGAGCATATGTAAGATTTAGAAAAATCTCAAATTATTTGGATAATCCTAGCTAGTACTTCCTTCACAAAGCTTCTCTCTGGATACAAATTTTGGAAATTTTCTGAGGAAGATTTACTATGCAAATGGAGCTGAATATTGTCATGTAGCAATGATTTGGATATGCAAGAGTGCCCAAAAAGTTTGAGGGCAATAGGAGTGGTCTAGATAGCACTTGCTTTGCAATGTGCCAATCTGGCCAGAAAATAGAAATTGAAGCTGGGCTCACATAGATGATTCGATTGAGCTGCAATTTGGATGAGGATGATAATTTGGGCATATGAACGCACTGTAAAAATTTCATACCATTTGGATAAATAAAAATGGTACTTCCTTCACAATGCTCTCCACTGAACAGAAAATTGGGAAAAATATTGAGGGAAATTGGCTAAATTAAATGAGCTAAAATTTGGTGGAGGGAGGTTCTATGGGCAGGGTCATGTCCTGGTAAATTTGCAGCAAATATAAAGTAATATAAAATATAGTTGCTTCCCAAACTGAAAATATTACTAGAAAAAAAGATTGGATGGTGAGCTCACATGGATTGTTAGATGGGGCTCAAATTTGGTGGAGAGCTATGATTTGGGCATATAGAAGATGTGGCAAAAATTCAACTCATTAGGATATGCCGAGCTAGTACTTCCTTCACAAAGCTTCTAGCTGAACAGAAACTTTGGAAATTTGCTGAGGAAGATTTACTAGGCAAATGGAGCTGAATTTTGTCATGAGGCAATGATTTGGATAGGAAATAGTGCCCAAAAATTTTGAGGGCAATGAAGAAAATATAAATAGCACTTCCTTCACAAAGTGCTGTTCTGAACAGAATAGGAAAATGAATATTCCTGAATTATTTTTGAACTAGGCAAGGAAGGTTTTTGACATATTTGAGGAAGATATGATCCAAAGAATTTATGAGAATTTTTTGGGAATTTTAGGAATGACAGAAATGTAGGCTGCTTCACAACCTAGGGCAAAAATTGACACATGGACATGACACATAGGCAAAACTGATGAGGTGGCGCCTAGTCATAGCAATGCACCACAATTTACAAGGCTATGGCCATCTATATTGGTCGTGATCAGCTAGAAATAAGGCAGCGGACCAGTGCTGTCTGCTTTACGACCATTTCGTGTAAGGAAATTATGACCTTTCTGACCAAAATGGTCGTTATGGTTTAGGGTTTGGAGCCCCCCGAACAGCTTATGACCAATTGGTCTCAAATGGTTGTAGATTTACGACCATTTCTTCCAGTGTCACTGACAGAAGGTCACAAGTTGACATATTTCTTGTAGTGTCACATTTGGAAAATTTGGCATACAGTTGATGTTCTCGAAGTCTCTCCAATACAAGCCGAAGATGTTCGGTGTGTTCTTCTTCATTCTTGGAAAATATAAGGATATCATCCAAATAAACCACGACGAATTTGTCGAGGTAGTCCATGAAGATATAGTTCATTAATCGAGAGAAAGTTGCTGGAGCATTAGTTAGTCCGAAGGACATAACGGTGTACTCGTATGATCCATAACGAGTAACGAAAACGGTTTTCGGAATATCCTCCTTACGAACTCGTATCTAATGATAACCCAACCTTAAGTCGAGTTTAGAGAACACAGAGGATCCAGCAAGCTGATCATAAAGATCGTTGATCCGGGGCAGTGGATACTTGTTCTGGATTGTTGCTTGGTTAATAGGTCGATAGTCCTGGACCAATCGGTTTGTTCCATCCTTCTTCTTAACAAAGAGAGAAGGTTCTCCCCAGGCAGAGGAACTTGGGCGGATGAAACCCTTTTTAAGTGACTTGTCGATTTCCTCCTTAAGCTCAAGGAGTTCATGTGGCGGCATCTTGTAGGGACGTTTAGCAATAGGAGTGGTGCCCGGTTTCAAGTCGATGACGAACTCAACGGCTCTAACAGGGGGTATTCCTGGAAGTTCTTCTGGAAAGACGTCCGAAAAATCGCGAACGACTGGAATGTTCTCAATTCCCTCAACAGGTGAAGCGTTCAAAGCATTCAGAGCATATATCTGAGCTTCGGCATTCTGAGTAATTCGGGCGGTGTAGTTTACTATCTCATCGGAGGGGTGAAGGAGTTGGACGAATTTGGTGGCACAATTGATCGAAGCAATGTGAGCTTTCAACCAATCCATTCCCAGAATGAGGTCTATATTGGAAGAATTTAAAATGATGGGTGAAACAAGGAATTCCAATCCTTCAATTTCAACAGGGATATTGTGTGCCATCATGGAGGTTTGACAACGGCCTCCAGGGGTGCGGACAACTATTGGTATGTTCATCTTTTCAAATGCAATGTCATGTGATAATGCAAATGCTTCTGACATGAATGAATGCGATGCTCCTAAATCAAATAAAACAGAAGCAGGTACTGAGTTAACGAGAAGGGTACCCATCACAGTATAGGTTGATCCTGAACTTCTTCAATATCGACGTGGTAAGCTTGTCCACGTCCATAAGCAGCAGGCACAGTGTTATAGTTGTGGGTCTGGTTGTTGCCACGGCCATTACTAGGAAATGCCAACTGATTCTAGCGGCAGTCCTTGGCAAGGTGCCCTGGTTTGCGACACTTGAAGCACAGACCATCTTCAGGACGAAGAGGAGCAGCACGTGGTGGAGCAGCTTGAGCTCTTGGCTGCCTCGGTGGTGGAGGAGGCAGACGGGGTGCAACATAGGAAGGCTTCAGCGCAGGGGTAGTTGGACGATACATGCTGTTGGGAATCCAGATCTTACGCCTTTGTCCTGAGCTCGAAGATGAGCCAATATCACGATTGCGCTTCTGTGACTCCTTGTGCTCCATCTGGGCGGTCTCAACCTGGATAGTCTTGTTCACCAAAGTGGCGAAGTCGGGGAAGTCATGAACAGCAAGTGCAAGCTTGAGGTCTGGGTGAAGTCCATTACGGAACTTCTCTTGTCTACGAGCATCAGTGGCTATGTCTTCCTCGGCATAGCGGGACAGGTTAAGGAATTCACGCTGATAAGCTTCGACAGTCCGATTGCCCTGAGTGAGGTTGCGAAACTCTGTCTTCTTCCGGTCCATGATTCCCTGAGGAATGTAGCGGGCACGAAAAGCAGTTTGGAACTCGATCCAAGTAATGACTGTCCCATCAGGTAATGAACGCCTGTGGGTGGACCACCATTCTGCAGCGGGCCCTTCAAGAAGTAGGACGCGAAGGTGACAAGGTTCTCAGGGGCGACATTGGCAGACTCCATCTCATAGGCGATGTCGCGAAGCCAGTCGTCAGCATCCAGTGGCTGTTCAGAGTTGCGGTAAACAGTTGGGTTGAGACGTACAAACTCGTGCAGAGTTATTGGGGTAGGTGGCTGGTTCTGAGCATTCTGGTTCTGCTGCGGGAACTGAGCCATGATCGCAACCATGAACTGGCGGTTCAACTCAAATTGCTGCATCATAGCTGCCATATAGTCTGGCGGTGGTGGCTGCTTTGGAGCACGGCCACGACCACGACCACCTGGTCTAACCATCCTGCTAAAATTTAACAGGGGGTAGTTTAGTAAAAGCAACTGCAAGTGTTTAGAAACAAACATGATGTAACATGACAACGATTAAGTAGTGCAATAGATACAGAACAGTAGTCAATTAAGACATACAGATCCATACACAAGGTCGATTACATGCGGACAGCATAAGTTCGCAATTTAAACAGCTAGACATACTAGGCGGCGCGCATGCACGCTGTGGAGGGATACAACAATGGGACATAGCGATATGCTACATCAACGTCGGAGAAAACCACGGAACTCAGGTAACTACAAGTGACGACGCCGGGCACTCTCGATGTGAGGATCCTGTGCTCCGTGGACACTCTGGTGCAGATACTGGTCCCGAACTGGAAGAAGAGGACCACGTGGAGGGGTAAAACCTCCAACAGCAGGCCACTCAAGACCTGGTGGCATCTCTGTCCTGTGCGGGTAAAGAATGTACTCTGGGTGCATCCTTGCACTGACTGCTGGCAGCAACTGTGTCAGAGCGTCGTAAAGACGAGCACGAGTGGCGTGCAACTCAACAGCAAGAGCTCGAGCAGTGCGATCCAGAGTCTGAGTGTACTGAACCAAAACCTGCGGGTCATATCGACGCGGCACGTAAGGAGTACAAAAAACAGTGTAGTATCCAGTCTCGTCCCCAGCAGGAGCATACAGGATGTATCTGAAGGCAGTATGCTCCAAGCGACTGTTGTACTCTCCACGAAGACGGGCAATAGCAGTATAGGCAGCATCATGGACGGCCATATCGACAGTCACTCCAACACCATGAAAGGTGTGTAACTCAGTGATGGAGTTGTCCTGCTGATCAAAGATGCGAACCTCAGCATGGTACTGCTCCTGGTTGAACTCGCGGTAATCCTCGTATACAGTGTACTCAGGGTACCAACGATATCCCAGCCTGGTCAAGAGATCGACCAAGATAGCAGGGAACCCAGTCGCATCAATAGCCACAGTCAGGCATACGAGCTGTCTTGCGGGACGCATCTGTAACAAGGAGTGCAGAATGTCAAATGACAGGGTGAGAAGCATATTATAACTTGGAGAGAAAGGTCAAACAGACCAATGGAAAAGAAAATGTGATTATCAGATTAATCAGATCAATGGGGAGGCATAAGTGCGGATAATTCAGCTCTCCGGGTGGACGTGATTACGAGATCCTAGTGTCAGAGTTAGCAAAATCATTTAACCCGAATAGAAGAGAGATCAAAGTCCCAGAGTAAGCAAGAGGAATAAAAGATCCTAATCCCATCCAGGTGCATCGTGGGCCCATAAGCCACACAGCACTGTTAGTAAAATAGTTTTCAACGTCTAGACTCAACTTCGACCAAGGAATCGGAAGGGGGCTTCCTACAGGCAGTCGGCTCTGATACCAACTTGTGACGCCCCTGCTCGACCGTGCACTAATCATACACGCAAACGTGCACGCTCGAGATCAGAGACTCACGGGAAGATATCACAACACAACTCTAAACTCAAATTAAACATAAATCATCATATTACAAGCCAGGGGTCACGAGGACCCGAATACATAAGTCATACACACAAATAATATCTGAGTATAGACATAGTTAGTCAAGTTTCCTTAAGAAGGCTAGCACAAACAGCGACACTGATCGAAGAGGCGCAGGCCTCCTGCTTGGGAGCCTCCGAACTACTCCTGGTCGGCTGGCTCAACCCAGAAGTACGTGCCTCCGGAACTCTCCTGGTAGTAGTCTCCTGCGGTGACGTCTGGCTCCGGGGCTCCATCGACTGATTTCATCAAGCGGGTATGGGGAAAAATATAGCAAAGCAACCGTGAGTACTCATCCAAAGTACTCGCAAGACTAACATCAGAACTATACTAATTATGCATCGGTTTCAAAGGAATGGGGCTATATCTTTGGACTAAACTGCAGAAATGCTGGAATAAGGGGGGGGGAGGCCTAGTCTATCGAAGACTAGCATCTCGAAGCAATCTTGCAGCATCAGAAGAGAGTAGAGCAAGATAATATATAATCAGTCATGTTTAGTAACACCCTGAGATCCTTCCTCGACTTCCCTGCGAGAAAGTGATCCCGAGAGCAGTAGTAATAGCTTAATATTGTGACAGTATCCATTTGTAGTTGTAGTAGATCAAGATACAACTCTGAGCGTCCTGTTACCGTGGAGACGGCTAATCGAATAGATAACTTCCCTGCAGGGGTGCACTACTGTTACCCAACACGCTCGATCACATCTGGCCGGACACACTTGCTGGGTAATGCCCGGCCTCGGGAGATCGACACGATGCAGTCCTACCTAGGCTCAGCAGAGAGGTCAGCACGCCGGTCTAAATCCTAAGTGCGAAGGGGTCTTGGGCCATCGCCCTTTGCACTCCTGCACGTTGCGTGGGTGGTCGGGGCCCAGGCGCGACACTGAATACACCAGTGACGTAACCAGCCCACCCCAACAATCAGCCCGCATCTCTGAGCTGTGACATCTGAAGAACTTTCGGCTGATACATACGACGTAGAGGGCCCCATTAAACCATTATACCACGTGGTGGTAGTGCGTATAGGCACGTAGCCAACTCAGATCAAATACCCAAATCCGTTAAGGATGTTTAGTAACTCGCAGAGACGAACAGGGTTCCTGTCGCTCTGACTTGGTGTCACCTGTCGCGCGGGTGCTCTTGGAGCCGACCCGTCTTTAATATTATTCACTCGCGGGCACCCTTGGAGCCAGCCCGACTTTAACAGTTTAAGTATTGCAATATGTAAACATTTCCGTGATCCTCACCCAGAGTGATCACGGCCCGGTAACAAGCATGGCATACGGACAAGGGTGATGGGCCACCGATGAATCACTAGCACAGCTAACTAGGCATTATGGGACAACAGGTAGAGTATCAATAGCAGACAACAAAATCAGGCTATGCATCAGAGTAGGAGCTATCGGAACAGTAGCAGGGGCAATTCTAATGCAAGAATAAGAGAGAAGGAATGTGCGATATCTGATGATCAAGGGGGTTTTGCTTGCCTGGAAGCTCGGCTGAAGGGGTCTGGTCGTCGGCGACGTCGTCGTACACTGCAGTGTCGTCGGCAGTCTCGGGGGCTATCGGGAGAGAAGGAGGGGGAAGAAACAATAAATACACGGCAATAATGCAACAGGGATACATGACATGCCTAAATGTTATGCAGAGGTGATATAATGCCTATCTAATTGCATTAGTTAACTTAGGAAATTATTTGGATTTATTTTATTAAAGTTATGCACTATTCATTTATCGAATACGGGCAAAAAGTTACATGTTCAGTATGTTAGAAGGGTGTGGCAGGTATGTGGATAGGATATTCGGACTCTTCACATTTTTCTGATCATTTTTCATATATAAATTATTTTCATCCGAGTTACGGTTTATTTTATATGATTTTCCAAAGTTTTAATCAATTTTTGGAATTTTTGAAATTATTTAAATTAGAATTATCCGAAACAGTATTTGTGACGTCAGCATGACGTGGGGGTGACGTCAGCAGTCAACAGACCGGCTGACCAGTCAAACCTGACCAGTGGGTCCCACTGGTGAGTGACTGTTTAGTCCTAACAGTAGTTAATTTAGTTAAACATGTTTAATTAGCAGGTGGGACCCATTAGTTAGTGTTTAATTAGTATTTAATTTAATTAATGTAATAATTAACGTTTTATTTATTAACAAAATCATTTTTAATTCGGCGGGACCCACATGTCAGTGACATGGGGCCGCCCAGTCAGCGGTTGACCCGGTCAACCGGGCCCATCTGTCAGCGGCACAAGGCGGGCCCGCGGCTGCCACGTCGGACGCCGGCCACCGGAACTCTCCGGCGAGCCCGAGGCGGCGACGAACTCCGGCGAGCTCGGGATTTGCGTATGGTGCAGCATTTGCGACGCGGTTTGCGGCATTCGATCGGGGAGACCGAGCCGCGGCGATCTGCGGTACTAGCGCGAGGCGGGGCGGCCGGAGATGAGTGCTACGACGGCGACGGCGGACGGCGGTGTTCGGGTGGAGCTCGGAGTCGGCAAAACAGCGCGCGCGTGAGCGAACAAAATGGCTAGGCGAGGCCTACGCGACGTGGTGAACCTAACGGGCACGAGCCCGTGACCAAATGGTCACCGGAGCCACGCCGGCGATGAGGTCAGGCGGAGTCGGGCTCGGGCATGTCGGGGAATCGGGGCTAGGGGTCGAATCCGACGGCGAGAGGAGAGGGGAGATGTAGAAAGGCTCACGGGGAGCCGGTAGAGGAAGGCAGCGGGCTCGGGGGAGGGCTCGACGCGGTGAATCGACGACGGCGACGTGGGCGGCCGTAGGTTGAAGACGACGGCGTGCAGCTCGACGTGGGGGCTCCGAGCTCGAAGCAGTCGAGGCAGAGGGAGTAGTCGAGGACGGCGGTGACGATGGACACGGCGGAGTGGCGATCGGGGCACGGTGGCCGCGGAATCGAGCGGCGGCGACGAGGGAGCTCTCGGGCGAGGAGAGAGAGAGCGAACGAGAGGAGAGGGGGGAAATATCTGGGCGGCTAGGGTTTCCAGGGGGGCTTCTTATCCACCCCCATCTCCTGTAGCGACGCGGGGAGTAGGCGCGGCAGCGACGGCTTGCCGGCGACGGACGCGGTCGGGCGCGCGGGCGACTGAGGATGAACAGGAGAAGGAGGGAGGCGACCGTGCGGGTGGGCTGGGCTGCGCGGTTTGACTAGAGCCCAGTAGCGCGCCCCCTTTTTCTTTTCTTTCTTTTCTTTTCTGTTTTTCTATTTTTGTTTCTGTTTAGTAAATAGTTTGGTCCCATTATGACTTTTGTAAAATATGAGTGTTGTCCATTTAAATACTCGACAATATTTAACACTGCCAGAAATTGGTTTGGTGAACAAGTGATTTCATTTGAATTTTAATTAAGTAAAAAGGTATTAAATATTGCTGTTTTGGTTCTGTTTTAGGATGTTAGGGTCATTTAACTAATTCAATTAATGTGGATTATATTTTTATAAATGCTTCTGGATTATTTGCAATATTATGAACATTTTGGTTTTCAAATTTGAACAACTTTTATTTTCACTTTATATTTGAATTTCAATTTGAATTGGAATTTGAATTGAGATATGATACAAATGATGATCAAGCACTGTTAATCATGATGACTTGGCATTATCAAGAGGGTGATTACTGTAGCTAATACATGAGGGTGTTACAGTTTGGCCGGCTCCTGTGCTTGTAGTCGTTGCTTGGTGGTCTTTGCCCTAGATGATTTTTTATTTATTTTTGGTGTTCTTCATACTATTTTGACAATTAATGAATAAGTTGTTCCAAAAAAAACGTAAAACCTATGCGAAACTACGTTTTTCTAGAAGTGGAGGGAATATACCATGTATGCGAGATTGACCGTAGGAAAGATAAACAGTCTCGCTAAATCTCAGTTGACTAAGACTTGATTATGTCTCAGTCGATGTTATATTTATGAGATCTTACACTGAGATCCGTGCAAATTTTTTTACAATTTTTTCTTTCTTTCTTACATGTTATTTCACATGATTAAGTCTCAGTCGACTGAGACCTAGCCACACCCAAAGATGAACAATAAATATCCACTGTGCGATATCCTAAATTACTTGATGGACACAACCAGGATGTTGTGATTTGCTCGGCATCGCTGTCGTGAGGGCATAAACGTAAATCAAACCGTTCCTAAATCCAGCTCCTCCATTTGCAGCCCTCGATAGAAGTGGATAGCAAACTTTCCGCCGTATCACTGCAGCCCGATCGTGTCGTGCCACAGCAAGATGAAAAGGCGATCATGTCCCGTCAACGACAACCCATGGCAAAAAAGATCGTCTGTTCCTGTATTACCCTAAGGTACCAGTCTACCACTCCCGCAGTCCTGCTCGCACACAGATAAAACCGCGCGTCGGGCGCGTGTATATATGCGCCCGCGCTCGTCGTCTCCTCAGTCCTCACCTCACCGTACTCTCCCCTCCGCACCGCCCGCTGTCCCCTGCGTGTCAGCGCGCCTGGCATAGGTGTTTGAGCGGCGGGGCAAAAGGACGGAGAGGCGCCTCGTCCCCTGCCGCGCCGTGCTTTGTCCGTTGCCCGTGCGTCCCCGGCCGCCGTCGTCTTCCCGGCTCCGCGGCGGACACCCCGAGGTGAGTGGGCGAGCTCCGGCTCGTGGCCGCGCACTCCTCTTTTCTTTCTCGGGTTCCCCAGCTGTGCTTTGTCTCTTGCGTCGTCCCTTTGCTCTGCTCTGCTCTTGGCTCCTTCCCGGGAGCTCGTCTCCGTAGCGTAGACTCCTCATCATTCTGCGTGAGAGAGAGATAAAAGAAACGGAAGGATAGAGAAGATCGTTGGATCTTTGTCTCTGGACTGAACTAATTTAGCAAGCTGAGCCTCCCTCGAGGCCTGCCTCACGGACAGCGAGGAGCACACAGACCTGTGGCCACTGTTCCCGGTGCTCTCTTCTCACGATCCTCTCCTCTCGTTTGGCCCCTTGGTGTTTTATTTCGTTTCGTCGAAAGAGCAAAGAAAAGTCGTGCTGTTAATTTTGTCCTGCTCGAGCTTTTTATCCAAAAGAGGAGACGAGTGATGTTGGACACAACATCTCATCGCTGACGTCACCATCTTCTTCTTCAACAGTCGAGCCACCACACCCCATTGTTTTTGACTTGGTCTTATCGTAGCTGCAGGTTGGAGCCCGACCGGTGTGGAGAGTGGACTAGCATCACTGCATCAGTGGTGATTCGATTCTGCAAGCAGCAGCAGGATGTTGGAGAAGAAGGCCGGCGAGTTCAGCGGCGAGAAGGTGATCGCCGAGTTCGAGCGGCTGACACGGGACGCCGACATTGTGCAGCGGGAGACGCTGCGGCGGATCCTTGCCGAGAACGGCGCCACCGAGTACCTGCAGGGGCTGGGCCTCGCCGGCCGCACCGACCCCGCCAGCTTCAAGGAATGCGTGCCGCTCGCCACGCACGCCGACCTCGAGCCCTACATTGACCGCATCGTCGACGGCGACGCCGCGCCCATCCTCACCGGCAAGCCCGTCACCTCCATCTCCCTAAGGTTGGTCGCTCGTTGCCACTTGCCAATCAAGGCTCCTACCGTTTAGTTCCCACCGTACATTTAGCTCCTCTTTAAGCTCTCCTCGAGGACTGATCATGGTGATGCTTCTTGGTGCACGCACGACGCGCAGCTCCGGCATGACGCAGGGGAAGCGCAAGTACCTGCTGTTCAACGAGGAGCTCGTCAAGTCCACGATGCAGATATACCGGACCTCCTACGCTTTCAGGAATAGGTACAGAGCAAATCCAGCCCAGATCTCGTTGGGTTAATTTCTTGCTTCTGGTGCCCGGCCTCGATCCGGGGAGTCGTCCTCCGCCATAATTCGGCTGTTCTCAATTTATACATCACGTGAACCACCGATCGATATGTGAGTTGAAATGGAGTAATCAATTGTAGTATAAACTGTTATTAGAATTAAATCTATGATCGATGCAATAAGCCTAACGTACGACTGCAACCTCCTTTTGTTCCTCTTGTACTGTCGGCTCGTCACTTTCGTTCTAGTTTTAGTGAAGGTTTTTCGGTTGGTGATCTCCATTAATGAGGTATTTGTGCTGACTGCTTAACGGCAGGGAGTTCCCCGTGGAGGACGGCAAGGCGCTGCAGTTCATCTACAGCAGCCGGCAGTTCACGACCAAGGGCGGGCTGACGGCCACGACGGCGACCACCAACGTGTACCGCAGCGAGGAGTTCAAGGCGACGATGCGCGTGGTGCAGTCGCAGTGCTGCAACCCCGACGAGGTGATCTTCGGCGCCGACTTCGCGCAGTCGCTCTACTGCCACCTCCTCTGCGGCCTGCTCTCCGCCGGCGAGGTGCAGATGGTGTCGGCCACCTTCGCGCACAGCGTCGTGCTCGCCTTCCAGACCTTCGAGCGGGTGTGGGAGGAGCTCTGCGCCGACATCCGCCGCGGCGCCCTGTCGCCGACGCGCGTCACCTCGCCGGCCGTCCGGCAGGCCGTGTCGGCGCTCCTCGCCGGGCCAAACCCCGAGCTCGCCGACGCCGTGGCGCGCAAGTGCGCCGGTCTGAGCAACTGGTACGGGGTGATCCCGGCGCTGTGGCCCAACGCCAAGTACGTGTACGGCATCATGACGGGGTCCATGGAGCACTACGTGAAGAAGCTCCGGCACTACGCGGGGGGGCTCCCGCTGGTCGCCGCCGAGTACGGTGCGTCCGAGGGGTGGATCGGCGCCAACGTGGAGCCCGCCGTGCCGCCGGAGTCCGCCACCTTCACCGTGCTCCCCGACATCGGCTACTTCGAGTTCATCCCCCTCAGGCCCGGCTGCACGGCCGCCCCCGGCCCCGACGCGTGCTACGGCGAGTCAGAGCCCGTCGGTCTGACGGACGTCGTCGTGGGCGAGCACTACGAGGTCGTCATGACCACATTCGCAGGTACGCACGCACCACTGTACCACCTTAATTCCTTGCCTCTTTTACGTACGTTCCATGGAGTCCATGCACGAACCCGCCAAGGTAGCATAGGAGTACTCCCTCCGTCCAGAAATGTAAGACGTTTTTTGACACGCCTGTTCTTCCATCTGACTTGGCAAGCGGGGCATTGACTTGGCCTGTCGCCTTCCAGTTCCAACTTCCAAACCCTTGTGCTGGGTGATCACTCCTTCACTAAGGTCTTGACTTAACCAAGTGGAGCCTCCACCTTCCAGATGACTACTACTAGCTTTTAGGTAGATAAGACGGTCACCGGTCGATGGATTTCTGTCGAAACGCACAGGGATTTTGAAGTGGACGTACTCCCTCCGATCCAAATTAATTGTCGCAGCTCTAGAGAGTACCATTTTCTGCCCGGTTATCTAGCCAGTCTAGTGGGACAATTTGGTCACCAAACACCAAATGAGCCATCCGATGAACGTTTGGTTGCGACTTATATTGGCGAGCATTCTTGGAGGGACATGGATTCTCTCCTCTGACCTAGTGAACCAAAGTCACAGTGCTCACGGTGCTACTGGGCTGTCACGATGCTTCACGAAGCAGAAGATGGCGGCTACGGTGGGTATTAGTTGTGGTGTTACTGTCACGTATATAGTAGCTTGTGATCGATGATCTGTATGAAAGTTACACCGTCGAGTATACATTAACTTTGTTGACTAGTTAATCGACACGGGTGATGCAAGTCCTTTTCTCCGGGGAAAAACAAAAAAGGTGATGAGAGTCCGAGGACACTTTTCAGCATTGTCTGGAATGAATATGAATTCAACACACCGAGCCAAAAACCTAGAGTACAAGTGCTCGTTGTTTCTCCAAAGACCAAAAATATAGCCCTGGCCAAGACACGACTTAGGACTCGATATACCAATATAATCTTACTCCCGGCCATCATTGATGCATACGCCCCGTATATTGAATTTTCGACAAAAAGGACCCTCTGCCCAACACAATTGCCAGAAAAGACCCCCTGCGGATGAAATTGACAAAAGAGACCCCCTCGGTCGTGGCGGCAGGCGCGTCGGCCGACACGTGGCACCTGCCGCCACGCACCGAGGCGGCAGGCTGTTCACGCATGCGGGGACGGATTTCGCAAACCAAAACGGCAAACGGGAGAGTGAACAGTGCTGCCGCCACGGGATGTGGCGGCATGTACTGTTTCATGCGGGGGTGAACAGTGTTTTCGAAAAAAAAAGCAGAAAAATTCAAAAAAATCTGAGATTTTGCACCCACTTAGAACACTCGATTGTCTTTGCTGTCAAAAAAATTCAGTTTTTTTTGAATTTTTCTGCTATTTTTTTTGATTTTTTCGAAATTACTGTTCGCCCCCCGCATGAACAGTACATGTCGCCACACCCGTGGCGGCAACACTGTTCACTCACCTCGTTTGCCGTTTTAGTACGCGAAATCCGTCCCGCATGCGTGAACAGTCCTGCCGCCTCGGTGCGTGGCGGCATGTGCCACGTGTCGGCCGGCGCGCCTGCCGCCACGACCGAGGGGGTCTCTTTTGTCAATTTCATCCGCAGGAGGTCTTTTCTGACAATTGTGTTGGGCAGGGGGTCCTTTTCGACAAAAAATCCCGTATATTATCGCGGTAAGTCCAAACATAGAGAAGTAAGCCGGCCTAGAAAGTGTGGCGTGTGGATTAGTAAGACACGGGTTTGACTAAAAATTACTCTATTGATTGCAACCGTAACTACTTAATTTTCAATACTACGAATCTTATGCCATGAATTTTATGTCTTAAATTACAAACTGATGGAGTTATTATCGGTTGCAATTTGTTCTCCGGGAATCAAAATGCGTCAAAATATAACAAGTAGGAATATATGTAAAGAAAATCCATGGAATAGGTGTTGAACCGGTGGGCCGGTAACAATATAGATGCGACATACGCGGTCTGCCCCTTTGCTCTTGTTCATCAATCTTGCACACGAGAAGGCGAGGTCATATATTAACATTGGCAAACCTTTATAAGACTATGCTTACTAAAGCATAAGATGAAATATTTGTCCTTCGGTATATCGACACTATCTTCCTCTTGCACTCGTCGATAATGCGCCATGAGCAAAAGTCGATGCCACCTTTGCATCACTGGAACACCCGTGCCTGGGTAACGTTGTTGACGCAACGTCTAGAAAGTCACCAGTCGAAAACAGAAGGAGACTACGATAGCAAGTTGAGAATCAGAGCATCGCCCTGTAGAAGAAGGTGAAGGGAGTTGGACAATCATCCCAGATCTGGACAGACAGAACCGGGGAGGCCTTGTCTCACTAGCTTTTCCGACGAAGCTCAAGTTGTCGTGCATCGCCGAAAGGAGAAGAAGGCAAAAGACGAAACCATGTACCATTCTCTATTCTCCACCGAACAACTCGTCGATTACCTAGACAAAACGTAGATAAAAATGGGACCCAAAATCTAGCCCTCACCGAAGCTTGGCACGCCGTTTACCGATGCCAATCATCATCGCCGGAACAAGGAGACGCCAGAGAGATCTTAATCCAGGCCATCGATGATGTCATTGCTCGCCATCGAGCTAGACACCTAAACTGAACCCTAGCCAAAGCTAGGACGATCCAAACACGGCTAACCTCAAACCGAGGTTTCCTGCACCTCACCGGTGACGGAAGGCACCCGGAGGCGAGGGGAACCAGCGGTGACGGCGGCCCTTCCAAGGAAATGCTAGCCGCCTTCTTTTGGAGAGGTAGGAGACGACATTCTTGACCCCTAGCTAGCAGCTACTCCATGGAGTAGCTTGGAATTCTCACTATTCAATGTCCGGAGCAGGTTAAAGAAAGTTTAACTTTGACCAGGCCGGCAGGCGACGGGTCATATACACGCATCCACATGTGAATGCAACGCCTGCGACTGTCAAACAAAACCTAAGATCAAAGATCGGACCAGCTACAACAAAAGCTCTTCCGTCATCTGAAGCCACGTACACTCCCAACCCCCCTATCGATCTACCCGGGAAAATTTATCCTATTGTTGTGTTAGTTTTCAGTACGACGTCAGTTAACAGTAGGATTTGTCGTCGCCTCACCTGCATGGCTCCACGGATTGAGGTTGAGCATGGGCGCCACATCAAGGCCAGGCGGGCCTACAGGAAATGACGTGTCCTGCCAGATGATAATTGGATAAGAACCGGTGCAACACACGGCACAAGTGGGCACGCACAGGTTGCCGGTACATGTCCAATCCGTGACCACAGCTATGGGGCCCGGGCCAGTACCACAAATAGGAGAATTTTGTTTGCATCATTGCTTGTTTGTCTCATGTTGGCCCATCATTTTACATGCCGTGTTGGGCCTTTATTTCAGCATGACTTTGTACGTACTCCGTACTTGCTTCGATGGATACTATGTTTCATCTGTCAGAAAATCACAAGAAAATTTCCACAATTAGTGATACAATTGTAGCGATTAGTTTAAAAAAATATAAAATTGTAGTGATTCTGAAACAAAACATAGTATTTGGCAGCAACGGCGGAGCTATGTAGAAGTCTGAGGGGGCCGTGGTCCCCCCGGCCCAAACGAGATTTATTTTTTATGAGGTACTAGTATGACTTAGTACATGTTCTGATGCATCATGCATGCATACGCCCACCATCTTCATGCATGCACAGTTCGGCTACTGGCCTGCTAGTTTGCTTTATCATACGCTCACCATCCGCCATTGCTTCATAAGCGCTAGGCTGCTCCATCTCATCCGGCGCGACTGCCGCCTCACTAGCTCAACGCTGACTCGCGCAAGAGCTCCACCTCTCGGCCACGCACGCAGCCAACAACAGCGCCGTGCAGGGAGCAACAAGGACGCGCCCGAGCTGCGTGTCTTTTTTTTTTTTTTGCGAGAAACTTCCAATCTATTCATCTTCAATCATGGCAGTACAGCGAACCCTAGAAATAATTAAAATTACATCCATATTCGTAGACCACCTAGCGACGACTACAAGCACTGAAGCGAGCCGAAGGCGCGCCGCCGTCATCGCCCCTCCATCGCCGGAGCCGGGCACAACTTGTTGTAGTAGACAGTCAGGAAGTCGTCGTGCTAAGGCCCCATGAGACCAACACACCAGAACAGCAACCGTCGCCGATGAAGATAAGTTTAGATCGGAAGGATCCAACCTGAAGACACAAGAACAAAGACGAACAAAGACTGGATCCGAGCAGATCCACCAAAGACAACCACCGACCGAATCCCGTGAGATCCGCCGGAGACACACCTCCACACGCCCTCCGACGATGCTAGACGCACCACCGGGGCGGGGGCTAGACGGGGAGGACCTTATTCCATCTTCAAGAAGCCGCCGCCGTCTCGTCTTCTTGAGCCGGACACAAACCCTAACAAAACTTGAAGAAGCACAAAAAAACGGAGCCCTCCCATCGGCAAGGGCCGAGATCCACCACGCACCCATGGCCCTAAGGCCACAGGAGACGTGGCAGATCGGCGGCGCCGCCGACGGGAGGCAGAAACCCTAGCCGCCTTTTCTTGGAGGAGAGACGAAGGGATGTAGCCACGTCCGAGCTGCGTGTCTTAGCCACTAATCCGTTGCCGCCAATGTTGTTGCCTGCATCTGCATGAACGGCCGGCCGGCCGGCCACTCGTCGTCCAGTTCTTTTGGTTCACTGTATGAGTTTGATTAGTACTCCTATTGACTCGGTCCTATTTGTTGGCAGATTTCGTCAGCCAGTTCTTTTGGTTCACTGTATGAGTTTGAAGTATATATGTACTCTGTCACCAATATGGGTAAGATGAATATAATTTTGACTTAGGCTACAAGTTCTAGTTTATTGCAGTGCTTAAAAAAAAATTTGGCCCCCCATGCATTCTTGTCAAGCTCCGCCACTGTTTGGCAGGATTGTACCGGTACAGGCTGGGCGACGTGGTGCGGGTGGCCGGGTTCCACAACGCGACGCCCAAGCTCAAGTTCGTGTGCCGCCGGAACCTGGCGCTGTCCATCAACATCGACAAGAACAGCGAGCAGGACCTGCAGCTGGCCGTGGACGCCGCCGCCGCCAAGTTCCTCGCGGCGGAGAAGCTGGAGGTGGTGGACTACACCAGCCACGCGGACATGTCGTCCGACCCCGGCCACTACGTGGTCTTCGTCGAGCTCAACGCGGCCGCGGCCGACGCGAGCGCCGACGCGCTGCAGGGGTGCTGCGACGAGCTGGACCGCTCCTTCGCGGACCCCTGGTACGTGGGGTCGCGGCGGTCGTGCGCCATCGGCCCGCTGGAGCTGCGGGTGCTGCAGCGGGGCACCTTCCACCGGGTGCTCCGCCACTACCTCTCGCTGGGCGCTCCCGTCAGCCAGTTCAAGTCGCCGCGCTGCGTCGCCCGCTCCAACGCCGGCGTCCTCCAGATCCTCGCCGCCTGCACCGCCAAGGTCTTCTTCAGCGCCGCCTACGACTGACGCATGCGCGCCGAGATCACGGCTACGTGTCGTGCCACGTCTGTATGTAAGATATCTGATGAATCGTACGTAGCTGCGGTGGTTACAGGGTACATGCATCATGCACGGTTGTCTGGCAAGAGCAATACAGAGTTGTCCGCGGGTGAAGTTGTCTCTGTGTCTGAGTGTGTGAGTGACAGTGATGTGTGTCTGTTGCGGTGCGTGATGTTGCAAAGCATGGCCACCGGCCAAAAGTGTATGTGTGGTGTGTCTACCGGTTCAGCCTCACGCATGCGGCGTGTTTGCAAGGTGTATGTATCAAATAAACCTGTCGAGTTGTCCGCGCAGCATCTGCCAGCGTGCATCATTGGTAACGAAGGCTGGCTAGTATATTCTTCGAGATGCTTTCTTGCCATGTTCGATCAGATCCGACCACAAGCACGGACGGTGATCTGGGAGACTGGGAACGATTCCAGTACGTACGGCGTACGTAGCGAGCACAGTTCGTGGCACCACTTACGGACTGACACTCTGACAGTGGGACTAAGTACCCGGGCTGATCATCGTACGATTTCAATTTGCTGCTGGTCATGCGAGGAAATGAGTCCACGTCTTGGCCGGAGGTCCAGAAGGGGACGCAGGAGACAACGGACGCATCCTTTCTGCCTGCCTGCGGTTGGGAGAGCAGACCATTCTCTCCTCTCGCTCGGCCTCCCCAGGCACGTCACATGCATGGCTGCCGACCAGCAACTCGCAAAAGCGGCAGCATCGTGCTCGTGGATAATTGAAGGCCGGGCCAACACCGCTGGGGATATGCTCGTGGATGGCCAAGGGCCATGGGCACACAGGTACGCGTGCCCGCGTGGGTTGTGGGTGCCCTACGTGCCGGCCGGCCGTTTGCAAGTTGCAGAGACCTGTGCGCAGGAGGTGACGTGAAACGGGGTGATGTGCTTGGGGCCAGCCCCGGCGCGCGGCCGCCGTTAATTGGGTCCGACCGGCGCGTGGGTTTGCGCGGCAGCGGCACATGCAGATGAGGCGCTTCAATGGTTGATGTGAGGGTTCGTGGCTGAATATTCCTGGATAACCCCCCTCTCATGAGTCATGGACCCTGAAATATATTACTCGTGCTTAGTAGCACGGATGAATTCGCATTCTTCAGTGTGTAGTAAGTTGCCTGAAGAGAAATTGGTGTCGATCAAATTTTTGGGTCATCCGATTCTTCGTCCAGTTGTTGCCCTCCGATGCGGTGATGCCAGTCTGCCGTCGCCCCCGGCCATCTTTACCGAAAAAGGCTTTCGTCCCGTTTTATATATAAAGCAACGATCATCAACAGCTCGGTACAGACGCACGCCACCACAACACACGCACACACCCAAGGCAGGATACATAGGCGCTGAGCGCAGCAACACCACCCCTATCACTACGAAGAGATGCAGCCGCATACGACGAACCGTGGACTCCAAGGCGGCGCCTTCAGGAAGGAAACGACACCGGAGCGCCGCCACCGCCCGATCCGAGGATCAGAATTTCTCCTGGAGCAACACGACGGGCAATGAGAGCCGCGGCGACGCCTTCAAGAAGGGAACGAGCTTCGCCGCCGCCGGTCCGTCCAAAGATAGAACATGTTTTCACCCCAGCCAACACTCACCGCCACCGAACGCCACACCCCGGCTACCACGCCGCCCACACGGCCATGGCTACCGGGCAGCACCGAGCCATGGGCTCTGCCCATGAGCACCGCGCTACCACACCAGGGCCGCCGCCCCGGCATCCAAGACCTTGACACCACCTCACCCGAGACCCGCCGCTACCCCAACCAAAGAGATGAGCGGAAAGGTCCCGCCTTTCGCACCCCTGGGCGGCCCCCAGCGCCGAGACCCAATAGGCCGGCCAAAACTGGCCTCCATCGCCCCGTCCTGCAGCCCCGGGCGCGAGACGAGCTCGGTCCTGCTGCCGGGCGCGCGACGAGCTCGGTCCTGCGGCCCCGGGCGCGAGACGAGTGATGAACCGCAGCTGGGAGATGGCCAACCCTTCGACAAAAGTAGCGCCCGAACGACGAGGAGAGGGATCAAAGGCCGACACAAGCCGCCTACGGACGAGCCGACGCCGGAACATGCCAGCCGCCGCCGCAGCCGACCTGCCAAGCTACCGTGGAGCCACCCACCTCCTCTTCTTCGGCTCCCACCTCCTCTTCTTCGGCTCCGGATGTAAATTTCTGTTGTTCTTCTCTCATCACGGTTGTTCCCCGATTAGTGGCGCTGGCTCGGTCGACTTGTCGGTCTCCGGTTCTGGTGGGTTTAGGTTCTGGTGGTTGGCGTGTGGCGTCTCCTGAACGGCGGCGTGGTCGGCAACCGTGGATAAATTTGGCGGCTTGAACTTGAGTAAAGGATGCAGGTTAGATGTTACACTCTTCTTCCTCGACTACATCGCGTGAAGACAACGACACGGAATCAGGTGGACACGGGGAGGATCCACGACCAACGTGCCACGACGACTTGATCTCGCTTGCGGCGAATTGTTTAATTGGCTCGAAAAGTAGCATGGTCTACAATGATGCTCCTCCTGATCTCTTTTTTTTTGAGATGGAACACTTGTATTCCATTTAAGACACGGCAAGATCGCCAGTAACAGCACAGGTTACAGCATCAGGGTAGTTCTCAAACCACACACACTTGGTATCCATATCTAACCCTGCTCCCAACGACGCAAGAGCATGCGCCGGCCTATTACATTCACGGTGGGCATGCACAACACACGCATGGATAAACTGGGTTTGTAGCTTCAGTTTAATAACTTTGAAGAGATTGGCCTGCGCTGCAAAGTCATACACATCAGATGTCACCGCATGTTGGAGCTCCAGGCTGTCAGTTTTGAACACTACTCTGCCAACTCCCATCTCATCTGCAAAAATGATCGCTTGCAGTAGAGCCACTGCTTCAACATGAAGTGCTTCAGATAGGCCATTTGCAGAACCAGCTACCGCAAACAGAACATCTCGAACTTCATTTCTGCAGATGAACCCCCAACCGCCGGTGCCCGATGCAGCGGTGTAGGCCGCGTCACCGTTGATTTTGACCATGTCCTGTGATGGTGGTTTCCATGATCTCTGGGTGGCTGCACAGGTTGGTCCCGATGGTGGGTTGAGGAAAGTTGTCCATTCATTGACATGGTGCCGTGCCAGGTATTGGAACTCATCGACCCCAAGACGTCGCTCTCCATGGTTGCCTTTGTTCCTCTCAAACCACCATAGCCACAACAACGCTATTGTTAAAAGTTTCTTGTCCTCCGGCAGCCGAAAAATAGCCTGAATAACTTCTCTCGCTGATCCAAGCTGTGAGAGGCTGGTTCGGACATCCTCAAGTTGCAAGGCATGCCATCGTTGCTTTACCATTTTGCAATGGATGAACAGATGACCACCATCTTCAAAGAGACGACCACACATGGCACATCTAGTATCAAGCTCCACTCCTCGACGACTGATGTTCATATACATGGGGTGACTGTTGTGTGCCAACCTCCAAAGGAAGTGGTGCACTCTCGGAGGGCACTTGATCTTCCAAAGTGATTCGAATAGTGTGGCATCTTGCATCTCAGCTACAGAATTTTGACCTCTCTGCCTCGTGGCTTCCCGACGTAGCTTGTCTATATGAACTTTGTAAGCCGATTTCACTGAAAAAATTCCCTTGCTGTCAAAGTGCCAAGCAAGGAAGTCCTCTGTTTGCTCACAAATAGGGATGCTCATGATTGTAGCAACATCATCAGGATGGAAGCAGTTCTCCACAAGCGCCCGATCCCAGGAACCCGTGACTGGATCAATTAGTTCTGACAGCATGGTAAGAAGACCTTGGCCTTGATGAGAACATGGGCGTCTAGTCACACCTCTTGGCACCCACGGATCTTCCCAGATCCTGACAGAATTACCATTCCCAATTCTCCATATGAGCCCTTCCTTTAGCAGTTGCAGTCCTTTGAGTATACTTCTCCAAACATAGCTCATTCCCTTTACCGGTTCGGCCTCCAGAATGTTTCCATTGGGAAAGTATTTGGCACAGAAAACTTTGGCATATAGGGAATCCGGGGCCTGGATAAAGCGCCAGCTTTGTTTGGCCAACATAGCCAGGTTGAACGAATGAAGATCTCGGAAACCTAAGCCCCCTTCTTTTTTCGGCAGTGTCATTCTTTCCCAGCCGATCCAATGCATTCGGTTCTCTTCATCCAGCCTATTCCACCAATAGTTGCAGATTAATTGACTTATCTCATCACAAAGAGACTTTGTCAGATCAAAACAGGACATGGCGTATGTGGGATTCGCTTGAGCAACCGCCTTAACGTAGACTTCTTTGCCAGCAGTAGAAAGGCACCTATCCAGCCCACCTTGGAGACGAGTGATGATCTTGTCCTTGATATATGCAAAGCACACTTTCTTGGACTTCCCGACATACGTTGGTAGGCCCAGATATTTGCCCCCAGTTGCTTCGGTTCCCAACTGGAGTTCCTGCAAGATTAGATTCTTGAACGCTTGGCTAGCATTGGCACTGAAGAACACCGAGGACTTCTCTCTATTGATCATCTGGCCGGAGCTTTCTTCATATGCTTGCAGAATTTGATTGATTAGTTGGGCACTCTGGATATTAGCCTCCATGACTAGCAGGGAATCGTCGGCGAAGAGTAAATGGTTCACTCTTGGTGCAGTAGGCGCAAGTTTCAGTCCTCGGATTTGCTCTAATTCATCTGCTCTATTCAGCATGGCCTGATCTCGGCCTGGAGGTTGTTCCCCTTTGTCTCCAACGGCGCTACGGCGGAAGTGGTGACAGGCGGGAGGCACTAGGGCATCAGATGGTCGAAATACTCCCTCCGTTCCAAAATATAGTGCGTCCTCGGTTTCCGCGCTTCAACTTTGACCATAAATTTAACCAACGAGATCGACTGCAGCGGGAGCAAAAATTATACCAGTGAATTCATATTCAAAAGAAGTTTTTAATTATATAATTTTTGCTCCCGCCGCAGTCGGTCTCGCTGGTTAAATTTATGGTCAAAGTTGAACCTCGGGAAGCGCGGGCGCACTATATTTTGGAACAGAGGGAGTATATATTATCCCTTTTAGGGTACTCTATGCAAAACTTCTTGACACCAATTTCTCTAGGTGTCTCATGTGTTTCCAGGCACTAGCACGTTGTAATTCATGTTTAATAGAATGTGGTTACTTGAAGAAAAACAATGTTTGCGCTTACCAAAATAGTTTAGGATTCATCCAATTAGTAGCAAATTTACCGGGATAGCCTAATTTTCATAGCCAACAATTTATTAGGGGAGTGGATTTTCTGCTTTTGGAAACACATGCTCCCTTCATTTCAGAAACTATAAAAGCACAATTGTAAAACTTATTTCCGTATTTTTGGATGAGTTGAAAGTAATTTATTAAAAGAGCACATCCTCTCGACTCCCGAGGATACCTCATAGTTTTAATGTTAAAACATCCTATTCTATCGCGATTATGACTCATAGGACACGTCATAGGATTGTATGTTGCTTATAAAAAAGTGACACCATCATGTATTTTGATAATTTTAAGAAACTTCACTAGATATTGGGTTTTGTTGTTTTTCACAATCAATTCGACTAACTAACCTCTTAGCTATGTACTCTTTCCGTCCCTAAATAGACGGTGTATAAATTCAGTTAAAAAGTCAACTATCTCTAAGTTTGATAAAATATATAGAAGAAACTATTGAGAACTACAATACTTAATAAATACATTGAAAATATATCTAGTGGTGGATATGTTGATATTAATTTGGTATTGTTTATCTTCGTATTTTTGTTTATATGTTCGATCAAACTTAGAAAGCATTGACTTTTCAAATCAGCTTATACGTGAGTTCAGCGAAATGGCTCCCGAGCTCATATGCTACCGTCCGTGAACAGTAAAATAAAAAATACTAGAAATTTAAAAAAAACTGATTTTTTTCACGAAAGATGTTTGAGTGCGTGATGTCCATGCTAATTTTCAGCATGATTAGACATCTGAATAGCTCTCAGCAAAAAAATACAAAATTGGAGTAGCTCTTAGCAACATCTTCAGTGTAATTTCCAGAAAGTTATTTTTTCATAACAAGATTTAACAAGGCAGGTTTAATCTGATAAGACTCCACACTAGTGGCGGAAGAAAAAATAAGAGTACTAATAAAGTCATTATTATTAGTACTAGAAAAATCACAAAGCTTAGTATTTTCAGGAGTAGACATAATTGCAACACAAGCAGAAAAAACAACAAGGTATTTTTTTGGTGTTTTGGAATTTTTTGGCAAGCAAAGAAAAGGCAAAAGGCAACTAGGCAAGAAAACAAAAACAAGCAAAAAACTAAAAGTTTGTGTGTAGGCACCTAATTTGGTGGATGTAGACACCCCGACAACGGCGTCATAAATTCTTTTGCTACTCCCGTAGGAGTTGTTGGATTCCACGAAGAGGAAAGGTGATGTAGAACAACAGCAGAAAGTATTTTCACTCAGTTAAGAATCAAGGTTTATCGAACCAGTAGGAGTTAACAAGCTAACAATGTTAACAACACATGCACACAAACAAATAAAAATTGCTTGTACCCAACTTGGCAAGGGAGTTTTCACGCACCTTGTCTTGCTAGTTACAAGATTAAAAACAAATAGATAGTGGTATAGGTAAAACGGCAAAAAAGTAAAGGAAAGTAAGAAAGCAATTTTCATAGGAGTTTTGTATTAATGGAGAATGGACCCGGGGGCATAGGTTCACTGGTGGCATTTCTCTCGAAAGCAGGTAAGGGCATGATAACGAATTACCGTTGGACAATTGATAGAATAGTTGTAATTTATGACTATGATCATTTATGGCATAATCTCACATAGGCGTTACGTCCATGATAAGTAGACTGTTAAACTTACTGACATCTACTACTATTATTTCACCCCAAGACCGCTATTCAGCATGCATCTCAAAGCATTAAGTTTGCAAGAAATAGAGTAACACAATAAGCAAGATGACATAATGTAGACAGAAAGAAACCTAGCAATAAGATTAATCCCCGTCGTTTTATCCTTAGTGGCAACAATACAATACATTTCTTCGTCCTTATTGTCACTGGATTAGAGCACCGCAAGATTGAACCCAATACTATGCACCACCCCATCTGAAGAAATATTCATCTATCTTGGCCAGAGAAGACAAATAGATCGGAAAGCATACATAGCTATTTAATTATGCAGCAAAGAAACTTTTAGAGATTCAATATAAACCAATGAACAATCTGATCGTAAATTCACAATTCATCGGATCCCAACAAACACACCACAAGAATTACATCGGATTGATCTCACAAGAGAACATGGTATTGAAGATTCACGAGAGAGAGAGGGGGAGAGAGAGAGCCATCTAACTACTACTATGTACCAGTAGATCCTGAAGAAACTACTCACACACCATCATGGAGGCAGCAATGTTGATGAAGATGGCCACCCCAATGGTTTCCACCTCCGGCAGAACTCCGGAACAGGTCTCCAGATGGGATCGCTTCGGAACAAAGGCTTGCGGTGGCGATAATTTTTTTTCGGGTCTCGCTCTGAGGGTTTCTGGAATTATGAAATTTATAGGCACTGGAATTAGGTCAAACAGAGGCTCAGGGGCCCACAAGCCTGGGTGGCGCGACCACCCCCAGGGCGTGCCACCTGCCCTTGTGGGGCCCTGTAGCATCCTCTCGACGACTCCCGAAACTTCCAGGATTTCTTTTGGTCCAGAAAAAATCATCAAAAATTGGCATTGTGTTTGGACCTTCGTAGGTATCGATTTTCTGTAAAACAAAAAACAAGCAGAAAACAGCAACTGGCACCGGCACGAAATTAATATGTTAGTCCACAAAAATAATATAAAATAATGGTAAAAGTATGTAGAAATTATAATATAATTGCATGAAACAATAAAAAATTACAGATACGTCAGAGACGTATCAAGCGCCCCTAGCCGTTTGGTCTTTTAGTTCATTGGCTTCGGATCCGGCGATCATGACTTCATCTTCGAGATGTTTGGCAGTGATGACTTCCCGTCCGCGTGATTCTTCAAGGTTCGCCTGATTCTGGCCGCCAGAGTGGCTATGGCAGCGCGCCATCGGCCCATCTTGGGGTTTGGAGAAGTGTGACGTCCCAGGGGCCTGGTTGCAATTTCTTTCTTTTTCAGGGGTGTCTTGTACTGCTGGTATGTGGTTAGTAGATCTGAGGGTCTTTTTGCAAAAAAATAAAATTTGCACATATTGTTTAATCAATCAAGTTCTTCGATACAGCATGGCCCCACACAGATGTACCCCAATAGGTTGCATTTGGGTTGTACTGGTAGAAGAAGTGATGTACGTCGTTAAACACAAATGGTTCCCAACACCTATTGACCTTTCAACCCTTCTTCCAAACATAAATCTGTAACCACATCTCAATTCGGTGACCATGCGGCAATGGTGGAGCTATGTACAAGTTTGAGGGGGCCGTGCCCTCCCCCCCAAGCCCAAACAAGATTCATTTTTTATTGGCAGTTGCTAAGGATCAGGCGGCTGATTTGATCCAATATTAAGCCACCCCCACAGCCGTTGATCAGTCACACCACAGCCGTAGGATCCAGGTGTTGGAAATATGCCCTAGAGGCAATAATAAAATGGTTATTATCATATTTCCCATTCATGATAAATGTTTATTATTCATGCTAGAATTGTATTGACCGGAAACTCAAATACATGTGTGAATACATAAACTACACCGTGTCCCTAGTAATCCTCTACTAGACTAGCTCTTTAATCAAAGATGGTTAAGGTTTCCTAACCATGGACATGAGTTGTCATTTGATAACGGGATCACATCATTAGGAGAATCATGTGATGGACAGAACCAACCATAAGCTTAGCATCAGATCGTTTAGTTATTTGCTATAGCTTTCTTCATGTCAAGTATCTGTTCCTTAGACCATGAATCATGTCACTCCCGGATACCAGAGGAATACTTTGTGTGCTATCAAATGTCACTTCGTAACTGGGTGATCATAAAGGTGCTCTACAGGTATCTCCGAAGGTGTCTGTGGAGTTGCATGGATCGAGACTGGAATTTGCCACTCCGTGTGACGGAGAGATATTTCTGGGCCCTCTCGGTAATACAACATCACAAGAAGCTTCATGTGGCTAATGAGTTTAGTCACGGGATCTTGTATTACGGAACGAGTAAAGAGACTTGCCGGTAACGAGATTGAACTAGGTATGAAGATACCGACGATCGAATCTCGGGCAAGTAACATATCGCCGGACAAAGGGAATTGCATACGGGATTAACTGAATCCTCAACATCGGGGTTCAACCGATAAAGATCTTCGTGGAATATGTAGGAACCAATATGGGCATCCAGGCCCCACTACTGGTTATTGACCGGAGAGGTGTCTCGGTCATGTCTACATGATTCTCGAACCCGTAGGATCGCACGCTTAACGTTCGGTAGCGCTAGGGTAGTAATGAGATATTAACATTGGTGACCAAAGGTTGTTCGGAGTCCCGGATGAGATCTCAGACGTCACGAGGAGTTCCGGAATGGTCCGGAGGTAAAGATTTATATATGGAAAGTTGTTGTCGGGGTTCCGGGAAAAAGTCCGGTTTTTTCGGTATTGTACCGGGAAGTCACCGGAAGGTTCCGGAAGTCCTCGGAGGGTTCCACCACGTCCCATACAGTAGCATGGGCTGTAAAGGGGAGCCCTGGCCTTATTGGGCCAGGCGCACTAACCCCTATAAGGCCCATGCGCCTAGGGGTGGAAAACCCTAAAGGGGAGGGCCCTCCACTTGGCTTGGAGGGCACTCCTCCCCTCCTTCGCCGCCACCCCTCCCTTGGAGGAGGGGCAAGGGCTGGCCACGTCCCTCCCCCTATATAAATAGAGAGGTGGCGCAAGGGGCAGCCCATCCCTTGACCACGGCGGCTGCCCTCTCCCTCTCCCTCCACTTCTCGTCCGTGTAGCGCTTGGCGAAGCCTGCTACTTGTGAACTGCGTTGGGATTTCCCCGAAGAGGAGATGATGATGCAGTACAGTAGAGATAAGTATTTCCCTCAGTTAAGAACCAAGGTTATCAATCCAGTAGGAGAACCACATAGAACCTCGTTAGTAGCACCTACACACACAAAATCAAATACTTGCACCCAACGCAAACTAGAGGGTTGTCAATCCCCTTGGTGGTTACTTACAAGGATTAATTCTGATAGTGATAGATAGATAAGTTAATTGCAAAATAAAATAAAGTAAATAAAATCGCACCAAGGTATTTTTGGATTTAATATATGATAAAAGTAGACCCGGGGGCCATAGTTTTCACTAGAGGCTTCTCTCTCGAACGCATAGCATACGGTGGGTAAACAAATTACTGTTGGGCAATTGATAGAAAAGCTCATAGTTATGACAGATTCATGGCAATGATCATGTATATAGGCATCACGTCTGAGATAAGTAGACCGACTCCTTCCTGCATCTACTACTATTACTCCACCCATCGACCGCTATCCAGCATGCATCTAGGGTATTAAGTTAATGAAAACAGAGTAACGCCTTATGCAAGATGACATGATGTAGACAAAGTAAACTCAAATAATATGATTAAATCCCATCGTTTTATCCTTAATGGCAACAATACAAATACGTGTCTTGTCCCTTTCTGTCACTGGGATAGAGCACCGCAAGATTGAACCCATCACAAAGCACCTCTCCCATTGCAAGATAAATTAATCTAGTTGGCCAAACCAAACGGATAGATCAGAGAGAAATACAAAGCTATAACAATCATGCATAAAAGAGTTCAGAGAAGACTCAAATATTTCTCATGAATAATATGATCATAAACCAACAATTCATCGGATCCCAACAAACACACCGCAAAAGAAGATTACATCGGATAGAACTCCAAAGAGATTGAGGAAAACATTGTATTGAAGATCAAAGAGAGAGAAGAAGTCATCTAGCTACTAGCTATTGACCCGTAGGTCTGTGGTAAACTACTCACACATCATCGGAAGGGCAGCAAGGTTGATGAAGAAGCCCTCCGTGATCGATTCCCCCTCCGGCAGATTGCCGAAAAAGGCCTCCAGATGGGGTCACGGAAGAACAGAAGCTTGCGGCGGTGGAAAAGTTATTCGAGGTGGCTCTCTGGTATATGGGTAATATTTGAGAATTTATAGGCTTGGAATTAGGTCAAGAGGTGCCACGAGGGGCCCACAAGCCTGGGGGCGCGCCTACCCCTGGGCGCGCCTCCCGAGCTTGTCGCTACCTCGTGGCTCTTCTGGTCTTCTCCCGAACCTTCGAGGGTCCCTTCTGGTCCAGAAAAAATTAATCCAAAGTTTTTTCTCCGTTTGGACTCTGTTTGATATTGATTTTCTGAAAAGCCAAAAACAAGCAAAAAACAGAAAATGGCACTGGGCACTAGGTTAATAGGTTAGTCCCAAAAAATGATATATAATTGCATATAAAACATCCAAGATTGATACTATAATAGCATGGAACAATAAAAAATTATAGATACGTTGGAGACGTATCAAGCATTCCCAAGCTTAATTCCTGCTCGTCCTCGAGTAGGTAAATGATAAAAACAGAAATTTTGATGTGGAATGCTACCTAACATGTTTATCATGTAATCTCTTCTTTTACGGTATGAATATTATGAAACGAGTGATTCAAAGCAATAGTCTATAATTTGATATAAAGACATCAATAATCTGGCATACCAACAAACAATCATGCCTTTCAAAATAAAAATGCTAAAGAACGATATCCCTACAAAATCATATAGCCCATCATGCTTAGTCTTCCTAACACAAAGTATTAATCATGCACTACCCCGATGACAAGCCGAGCAATTGGTTCATACTTTTTAACGCGTTTCGGCTTTTTTAACCCTCACGCAATACATGAGCGCGAGCCATGGACATAGCACTATGGGTGGAATAGAATGATGATAGAGATTAATAAGGGGAAGTCAAAAAGGAAGATAGTCTCACATCGACGCGGCTAATCAACGGGCTATGGAGATGCCCATCAATTGATGTCAATGCGAGGAGTAGGGATTGCCATGCAACGGATGCACTAAGAGCTATAAGTGTATGAAAGCTCAAAATAAAAACTAAGTGGGTGTGCATCCAACTTGCTTGCTCATGAAGACCTCGGGCATTTGAGAAAGCCCATCATCCGAATATACAAGCCAAGTTCTATAATGAAAAATTCTCACTAGTATATGAAAGTGACAACATAGGAGACTCTCTATATGAAAAAACATGGTGCTACTCTGAAGCACAAGTGTGGAAAAGGATAGTAACATTACCTCTTCTCTCTTTTTCTCTCATTTTTTTGCTGGGCTCTTTTTGGCCTCTTTTTTTTTCGTCCATAGCGTCATCCCGACTTGTGGGGGGAATCACAGTCTCCATCATCCTTTCCTCACTGGGACAATGCTCTAATAATGATGATCATCAAACTTTTATTTACTCACAACTCAATATTACAACTCGATACTAGAACAAATATGACTCTATATGAATGCCTCTGGCAGTGTACCAAGATGTGCAATGATGGTAGCGTAACATGTATGAAAATGATGAACGGTGGTTGAGCCACAAATACTATGTCAGCTATATGATCATGCAAAGCAATATGACAATGATGACGTGTGTCATATAAAAAGAACGGTGGAAGTTGCATGGCAATATATCTCGGAATGGCTATGGAAATGCCATGATAGGTAGGTATGGTGGCTGTTTTGAGGAAGATATAAAGAGGCTTATGTGTGATAGAGCGTATCATATCACGGGGTTTGGATGCACCGGCGAAGCGACTCTCGAGGTGAGAAAGGGCAATGCACGGTACCGAAGAGGCTAGCAAATTGCGGAAAGGTGAGAGTGCGTATAATCCATGGACTCACATTAGTAATATAGAACTCACATACTTATTGCAAAAGTCTACTCGAAGCAAAGTACTACTACGCATGCCCCTAGGGGGATAGATTCGTAGGAAAAGACCATCGCTCATCCCCGACCGCCACTCATAAGGTAGACAATCAATAATAAATCATGCTCCAACTTCATCACACTAAGGACTATATGTGCATGCTTCGGGAATCACAAACATTAACACCAATATTCTTACTAAACCACAATCATTCACTAGTACCTCCCACATATTACCATCTTAATATCGCAAAACTATTGCAAGGAATCAAACTTATCATATTCAGTGATCTACATGAAAGTTTTTATTATATCCCTCTTGAATACCTATCATGTTAGGACCAAATTCATAACCGGTGCATATTACCATTGCTATTTATTAGACTCTCAAACAGAAATAAGTGAAGCATGAGAGTGCAACCATTTCTTTAAAATATAACCACCACCGTGCTCTAAAAGATATAAGTGAAGCACTAGAGCAACTGCCTAGCTCAAAAGATATAAGTGAAGCACATAGAGTATTCTAACAAATCACGATAAATGTGTGTCGCTCTCAAAAAGGTGTGTTCAACAAAGATGATTGTGGCAAACTAAAAAGCAAACAAAGAAAAGAAAACTATGACACAAGATGCTCCAAGTAAAACACATATCATGTGATGAATAAAAATATAGCTCCAAGTGATATACTGATAGATTGTAGACGAAAGAGGGGATGCCATCCGGGGCATCCCCAAGCTTAGACGCTTGGGTCTTCCTTGAATATTACCTTGGGGTGCCTTGGGCATCCCCAAGCTTAGGGTCTTGTCACTCCTTATTCCTTCATCCATCGTGGTCTCACCCAAAACTTGAAAACTTTAGCACACAAAACTCAACAGAAACCTCATGAGGTCCGTTAGTATAACAAACAAATCTTAAACTTTAGGTACTGTTATAAATTGATTCGTACTTAATATTGGCATAATGCTACTGTACTCCAACTTCCCCATGGCTTATACCGTCCGATACAATCCATAGATTCATCAAAATAAGCAAACTATGCAACAAAAATAGAATCTGTCTAAAACAGAACAGTCTGTAAAGATCTATTTAAGAGATATACTTCTGTAACTCCAAAAATTCTGAAAAATGAGGACAACGTAAATAATTCATATACCAATACTTTGTAAAAAATTCAGAATTCTATCGCGCTCCAGTACAGAACCAAAAATCCAAGACTGGACTCAAAACTTTCTGTTTTCAAACATCATCAATTATACTATCATCCAAATCATCCCAAAGGCATTACTTGACACAAACACTAATTAAAAGATAAAAACACAATCATAACCGAAGCTAAAATTGTGTGACACAAGAAAAAATAAAATTTGCAATAAAGATAAATATTGGGTTGCCTCCCAACAAATGCTATTGTTTTATGCCCCTAGCTAGGCATAATGCATTGTTTCAAGTATTATCATCCTTAGTTTCCAAATCCTCAATTACACATCCACTCTTTTTAGGAGATTTAACATAGGAATTTCTTATCATCACACTCCTAGGCACAAAGCTAAGAAATGTGCTTTCATAGATATGTTCCTTTATTATATCAATGAAATTGGGGTGTACGCTAATCATTTTAAGATCCTCGTTTCTGTAAGTGCATCAAGTGCCCCCTTAGTGGTTTTGGAGTATTGAAGACAAATAGGCTGAGGAACTAATGTGTTTGTGAGTATACACAGGAGACAGAGTCCCTGAAGATTTGGTTTAACACATGGAAGACGACCCCTAAAAATAGATTTCTTCAAGTGAAGAATTTGGTGATGAAATTGGTACGACCTTTGAAGAAATTGATGTGAAGACTTTGGTTTTAGTAGTTTCTTTTCTTCTTATTTGAGTCATAGGAAAAACCGTACTGTTAAAGGGGGTCTAGGTGAAACATTTTTCACATTTCCAAAGTGATGCTCAAAACTTCTCAAACCTATACACACAAAAGTCGCTTCGAGTGAAGCCTTTGGAAATCTCCAGTATAGCTGACGCATTTGCTAGTGACAGTGATGAAGTTCATCTGGTCGCTGACAAATTTGGTCAGGCTGAGGAGTTAGGAGTTTGCCAGTGCAATCTGCCTACCGTGAGGAAATTGAGTGCCCTGACAAAATTGAGAGTTCAATTTTCAGACCGTTGCTGCGCCGCGTGCCAGCTGTCGAGTGGATCCTTATCCCGACAACGGTCGAATCAGACAAGGGCATTTATGACAATTCATGTCGGGTTGCCCCCTGGCTATAAATAGCCCCCCCCACAACCATTTGTTGGTTGGCTGCTCCGAGAGAACTTGACACTTGTCATTTGAGAGCAACCCATCCTCTGACGACTTTGAGTGAACCCAAGTGAGGAAAAAACCCAACCAGAGCCTAAGTGACTGAGCATCACTGAAGAGATTGATCTGTGTGATCCGACGCTTGTTACCTTTGAGGACTGTCATTCCTCCAGACGGTTAGGCGTCATGTTCTGAGCACCCAAGAGTAATTGTGGCATGCCGGTGAACAAGTCTGTGAAGGTTTTGGAAGTCTACCTTGAAGACTTACCACGAGTGATTGGGCGAGGTCTAAGTGACCTTAGCTGAAGAGGAATACCGTGAGGACTAAGTGTTCTCTAAGTTGCGACTCAGCCGCCTCAACCAGACGTACAGTTGATACAGCAACTGGAACTGGTCTACCCATTGTCTTCACCGAGCCAACCTGGTTTCAAATTCCTCACCCTCCCTTACTTTATTCCGCTGCTAAAGAATTTGTGATCTATCCTCTAACGAATTTGAACTGAAGTATTTGATCATGCTATCGTTTATTTCCTCAGTTCATATTCTTCATGCGTGTATGATTGTATGATTGCATGTTCTTCACCCTTATATATTCTGTTCGCATGTACTCTAATTCTGTGATGACTTAGTTTCCCTTGCGTTTCTATTTCTTCACTCTGATCTTCGTCAAATTCATCAGAGTTTGATGAATTTCTAATAATCTCCCATTCACCCCCCTCTGGGAGATAATCTACGCTTTTAATTGGTATCAGAGCAAGGTACTCCCTTGTTCTGTGTGATTTTGGTTTAACCACCTGGAGCTTTAGTTATGTCGACCGCAGGTATGATCAAGGTCTCCACTGCGTGCCCCATCTTCGATGGCATAGACTATCCCTACTGGAAGAACAAGATGTGAATGCATCTCGAGGCTATTGACAATGATCTCTGGTTCGTCGTCGAGAACGGCATCCCCACCATTTCACCAAGTATCAATGCTGCTGACGTGAAGCGATTCAAGCAACTGGACTCTCAAGCGAAGAACATCATTTGTGGTCATCTCAACAAAGGATAGTATGGCAGAGTGAATGCATTGGAAACCTCGAAGCTTATCTGGGACCGGCTTTCAAAAGTGAATGAGGGTGTTTCTACTCAACGTGACTCCCGAGTTGATGTTCTGCGCAATCTCTTCAATCGCTTCAAAAGACTCGACAACGAAAATGTGCAGCAAACCTTCGACCGCCTCACTGATATCTCCAATGAGCTTCAAGCTCTTGGTGCTGCTGACATCACCGATCATGAGGTGGTGAAGAAATTGCTGAGATCTCTGGACAGTTCCTTCGACACTTTGGCACTGATGATTCAAGAGCGCCCTGATTACAAGTCACTGGATCCTGCTGACATTCTTGAGAGGCTCAACACACATGAATTTCAGCAAGCAGAGAAGAGAGATATGTATGGACCCAGCTATGGTCGCCCCCGCGCTCTAAAGGCTAAAGCAAAAGCCAAGGCTATTTCTTCATCTGAAGAAGAAGAGGAATATGAGAGCAGTTCTGACGGTGCTGAGAAAATTGGCAGAGAGCTGGCTATGCTAGTGAAGAAGTTTCAGAAGTTTTCCAAGAAGAACAGATTTGGAAAATCTTCAAAGTATGACTCGAAGAACACTAGATAAGCGTCTGCTCGAGACTACAACAAAAGAACCTGTCACAAATGCAAGAAGCCAGGCCACTACATCGCCGACTGCCCTCTTTGGCAGAAGAAGAAGAAGAGCAGGGATGATGATGAATCTGATGGGAAAAAGAAGAAGTCCTCACAGTCTTCATCAAAGTCCTCAAAGTCTTCATCAAAGTCCTCATCTCACAGGAAATCTAGTTCTAGCAAAGCTCGTGTATTCATTGGGAAGGAAATGGATTCTAAAGAAGAATCTGATGATCAACAAGTTGAGGAATCTGAGGAGGAGTCAGACACTAGTGTGGCAAGCCTTGCACTCGCTACTGAGTACGTCAGCAAGTCCATCTTCAACACTGAGGATAATGGTATCTCCACCAACGATGATGACTGTGCTGATGACTACACTCCCACCTATTGCTTCATGGCTCGAGGTATAAAGGTAACCTCACGAGAAGCTTACTTTGAAACCTCCAGTGATGATGACTCTGAGTGTGAATCTAAACCAAGCTATAAGAAACTTGCTAAAATTGCAACTGAACAACAACATGCCATGGAAAAGATTTAAAAATTGCTAGACAAAAGCGATGACCTGTTGGACTAGGAAATGGATCGTAGTCAAGCCTTGTCTGAGGATCTCAGAAGGCTTAAGTCTCAATATGACGAACTTGAAAGTCGTCATGTGTCCCTCTCAGCTGAACATGAGAAGCTGTCCTATGAATTTCTTCAAAGGAAGCAAGATCTCGAGAAGCTGAGAGCGTCTCATGATGATCTTCAAAAAGAAAACGATTCACTCCTCGCTCAACAGATCAGTACCGCTCAGGAAGAATTTGTTGCACCATGCTTAAAATGCCTTGAACGTGATAATGCTAATTCTTCAGCTGAATGTTCAAATGCTTCTGTACTTGCAATTGCTTCAACTGCTACGGTGGCCTCTAACCCCTCATCTGAGGAAGCCACCAATGATACTGATGAAAATGCAGGGCTGAAGGAATTGTATGTCACTGGCATGTACAAAAGCCTCAAAGGGTATCAAACCCTGTGTGACGTGCTCAAAAAGCAAATTCTTCACAAGAACCCTAGGAAAGAGGGTATTGCCTTTGAGAGAAAGCTCAACGCTGATGGTTCGTATTGGAAGCCTGAGCAGTATCCCAAAACCACATGGGTTGCTGCAAAGGGACCTCCAGTAGACCCATCCACTTTATCTGGCTATACTTGTGATTCTTCATATTCTTCAGATGAGTCATTTGACTCCAACTATAAACTGTTCAAGAATCAGAATGGTGAGGTCTTTGCCAGATTCATTGGTACTAACTGCAGGAACGGTCCACCTGTGAAGAAAATCTGAGTTCCTAAAAGCCTTCTGGAAAATCTTCAGGTGAATGTCATCATGACACCACCTATGAAGAAGAAACTTCCCAGGGCAAATTCTTCATAGGGATCAAAGTTGTCAAATGGACACAGACCCACTTATGGTCGCACTAATGCCTCTGTTTCGCAGGGAAACAGACAGCGAGTTGATGAATATGAGCATTATTCTTCGAACCACTATGTTCACAAATCTTCGAGGAATTTCTTTGCTTATTCATTCAATTACTATAACCCTCCTGTGAAGAGAAATGCATATTATTCAATGCCTAAGTTCTGCATAAATGCACTTCGCCACATTGCTTCTCAGCCACCCATTCAGATGTGGGTGGTTAAGAAGAAGAACTAATCTCTTCTGCAGGGTCAGGTCTTCAGACAACTAAACATCTGATGAATTTGCTGAAGACCTGACAAAATGCCTGTTGGGATGCAGGCTAATTATGCTGGAATGAATGCTTCATTTCACTCATCCCTTATGCTGCTAGATATTATTCCTTGATGAAATTGTCTGACGAAATTGATCATTATCATATTCTTCACTTTGAAGCATATGAATTTGTAAGTCAGACTAATGCTTCTACAGGATGATACACCTTCAACCACTGAATGGGTCTTGGACAGTGGCTGCACGAATCATATGACTGGAGATAGGAATCTCCTCACTGATGCTCCCCTTACTCCGTCTCATCTGAAGCATATCACATACACTGACAAAGGAAAAAGCAAGGTATTGGGTCTAGGTAAGGTTGCCATTTCAAAGGATCGACACATGGAAAAGGTGATGCTTGTCGAGTCCCTTCGATTCAACCTCATGTCTGTCTCAATGCTTTGTGATCTTGATATGATTGTCATCTTTGGCAAATATAGATGCATTGTGCTATTGGAATCTGACAAATCCAAAGTCTTCGAAGGCTTTAGGAGAGGTGACTTGTACATTGTAGATTTCTCTACTGGTCCTCAGCCTGCAACATGTCTAATGGCAAAAGCTTCGGAATGCTGGCTATGGCATCGACGTCTTGGACACGCTGGAATGAGGAATTTGAGCACTCTCGTCAAGAAGAAGCATATCATTGGCGTCGAGGGTGTCAAATTCGTCAAGGATCACCTCTGTGGCGCTTGTGAGTCTGGAAAGATGACCAGAGCCAAGCACCAGGCGAATACAATCATGACCACTACTCGTCCTTTTGAATTGCTTCATATGGATTTGTTTGGTCCTACACATTATGCCACACTAACCAATGCAGCATCTCTCTACGGATTCGTCATTGTTGATGACTACTCTCGCTACACCTGGGTGCACATCATTACCTACAAGACTGAAGTTCAGAATGTCTTCAGGCGATTCTCCAATCGGGCCATGATGAATTATGGTCTCAAGATCAAGCACATCAGGAGTGACAATGGCACTGAGTTCAAGAACACTGGCCTCGACGACTATCTTGATGAACTTGGTATCACTCATGAGCTCTCTGCTCCCTACACGCCTCAGCAGAATGGAGTAGTGGAGCGCAAGAACAGAACCCTCATCGAGATGGCGCATACTATGCTTGATGAATACAAGACACCTCGTCACTTCTGGCCTGAGGCAATTGACACTGCATGCCACATCATCAACCGAGTATATCTTCACAAATTCCTCAAGAAGACCTCATATGAGCTCCTCACTGACAAGAAACCCAATGTGAGTTATTTCAAAGTCTTCGGTGCTAAATGTTGGATTAGAGATCCTCATCACAGTTCTAAATTTGCACCGAAAGCACATGAAGGTTTTATGCTTGGTTACGGAAAGGACTCGCACACCTACAGAGTCTTCAACTCCTTCCACCACAAGGTTGTTGAAACTGTAGATGTGCAGTTCGATGAAACTAACGGCTCGCAAAGAGAGCACCTGCCTCCTGTGCTAGATGAAATGCCTCCTGAGGAATCTATCAAGCCGATGGGCACTGGTGAAATTGTGCCCAGTGAAGAAATAGCTCCTGATGAAGAAGTGGTTGTTCCTCGTCGTGAAGAAAATGAACATCCTGACGAAAATGATGCTGAGGATTCTGCACGGCAACAACAACAACAAGCCCTCGTCCAGCACATCCATGAGTGGCAAATGAAGTGCAGATTGAGAAGATCCTCGACAACATCAATGCACCTGGTCCCCTCACTCGCTCAAGAGCTTCACATTTAGCTAACTTTTGTGGGCATTACGCGTTTGTCTCTATTTCAGAGCCCACCAAAGTTGATGAAGCCTTTCTGGAACCTGAATGGATTCAAGCGATGCAAGATGAATTGCGTCAAATCGAGCTCAACAATGTGTGGGAGCTTGTTAAGCGTCCTGATCCACGCAAGCACAATATCATCGGCACTAAGTGGATCTACCGCAACAAACAAGACGGAAATGGCCAAGTGGTGAGGAATAAGGCCCGTTTTGTAGCTCAAGGCTACACACAGGTTGAGGGTATTGATTTCGATGAAACATTTGCACCTGTTGCTAGGCTTGAAGCCATTCGTATATTGCTTGCATATGCTAACTATCATGATATCCTCTTATATCAAATGGATGTGAAAAGTGCATTCCTCAATGGTAAGCTTGAGGAAGAAGTATATGTTGCTCAACCACCAGGTTTTGAGGACCGAAAGCATCCTGACAAAGTCTTCAGACTCAACAAGGCTCTCTATGGCCTCAAGCAGGCCCCTAGGGCTTGGTATGATACACTGAAGGAATTCCTGAAGAAAAAGGGGTTCAAGCCCGGTTCACTTGACCCTACTCTTTTTACTAAATCTTATGATGGTGAACTGTTCATATGACAAATATATGTTGATGATATTATCTTTGGTTGCACTAACAAGAAATACAGTGACGAATTTGCTCATATGATGCAAGAAGAATATCAGATGTCTATGATGGGGGAGTTGAAATTCTTCCTCGGGCTTCAAATTCGTCAACAACCCAATGGCATCTTCATATCTCAGGAGAAATACCTCAGAGACTGCCTGAAGAAATTCGGAATGCAAGATTGCAAAGGCATCAAGATACCAATGCCAACGAATGGCCAACTCAACACTGACGAAAATGGTAAAGATTTCGATCAGAAGGTATATCGCTCCATCATTGGTTCGCTGCTTTACCTATGTGCATCTAGGCCAGATATTATGCTTAGCATTTGCATGTGTGCCCGCTTTCAAGCATCACTGAAGGAATCACACCACCAGGCTGTGAAACGAATTCTTTGATATTTGGCTCACACCCCAATGCTTGGATTATGGTATCCCAAGGGCTCATCACTTGATCTTGCTGGATATTTTGATTCTGATTATGCTAGTGATCGTGTGGACCGCAAGTCAACATCAGGCACATGCCATTTCCTCGGTCGATCTCTTGTATGTTGGTCCTCGAAGAAGCAGAACTGCGTCTCACTTTCCACTGCCAAGGCTGAGTACATTGCTGCTGGCGCCTGCTGCTCTCAGTTACTATGGATGAAGCAAACCCTCAAGGACTATGGCGTCAACGTGAAGAAAGTGCCACTCTACTACGACAATGAGAGCGCCATCAAGATCGCCCACAACCCAGTGCAACACTCAAGGACGAAGCATATTGAGATTCGTCACCATTTTCTTCGTGATCATGTGCTGAAGGGAGACATCGTCATCGACCACGTGAAGACTGAAGACCAGCTTGCAGATATCTTCACAAAGCCCTTGGATGAGAGAAGGTTTTGCATGTTGCGGTGTGAGCTAAACATCTTAGAATCTTCAAATGTCCTTTGAAAAGGACACACATCCTAACGCTTATGCATTCTTGATGACTTTGATGCACAACACACGAAGTAACGTTTTTCTTCAATCAATGAAGACTAACCCTCTAAGTGTGAAGAACTTAATTCTCAGAACCCTATGACAATTGTACGCGGTGTCTAAAATCATCATAGTTCTTATACGGTGGGTAACGCCACCACCTCTTTTTTGACATTCTTCAAATTTGAGTTTTTCGTCATTTGCAATTTCGTCAATCTTTTCAAATTCGTCATTTGAGGTTATTCTTCACTGTTTATTTTATATATATATATAACAGCATCCACATATAGCTATTTCTTCAAACAGTGTTTTTCGTCATCTATGTGGATGTGATCGGACCCGCTCCCCTTTGTGCTGAACTCAACCCACTCTGTTCACAAATTCTTCATATGCGTTCTACTTGACACTGTTCAAAGTCTTCACTGTGTCCTTGACAGCTGAAGAAATTGCGAACACATTTTGAATAAAAAAGTTCTACTCAATTTTTGGCGGTTGCCACAGTAACTTCATCCCGCGCTTCACTCGCATGGATAAAGGTGAAAATGCATGTGTGACATGTGTCACTTAGATGCGAAACGCCAGGGGCTTATCCGTCCAAAATCTTCGGACCTCTCAGTTTTTACCGCGCCTATATAAAGGCTTGACCTCGTCAACCCTAACTCATTTCACTCTGGCGCCCCTGTCGCTCTCAAACCCTAGCGCCGCCGCTGGAACTCATAGTCGCCGAAGAGGAAGAGCTTCACTGCCTCGACTTCTTCGCCGTCGTACTCGCGCCGGCCGCGGATTTCTTCACCTCCGCCGCCGCCGTAGACGTCTTTCGTCGCCAAGTTAGGGCACGGAAGATCTGAACTGACGATTTCCTTCGCCTCGTCGTCCAGTTCATCGAGTTCATCCTTGGGGTAATTAAAATTTATTTTTACCGCCCAAGTTTGATCTTTTTACTGCCACAAAATCTTCAAGTGCTGTTTTTACCACTCTTCCAATTCTTCAGCACTTCCTTCTGGCCAGTCTTGAGTATATTCATCTAAGTTATACTTAACATCATGATTCCTCAATTGTGCAATTGCTTCAATATGTACAACTCTGGAATCTATGTCAAGAACACATAGTGAATCACGTCAAGACGATAAGGGTCAATTTCTTCACCTGGTTCATTTTGAAAAATCCTTGAGAACGCATGTGACTCTTCCCTATTTCCTCGCAACTATACTCTATTCACAGGTACAATGTCTGCAGACAAATCACTAGGTTCTCATCGAATTAATTCATTTGCAGCATTGCTTGAGGAAAACCTTCAAACATCTTCTGAGTCCTCATGTGTTCAAAAACCTCAGCTGAAGAAAATGGCTGATGGCAAAAGGCCTCAGAAGGGAGGCAAGAGGAAGGATGAACATACAACTTTTGAGATTCTTGATGATCTATATGAAGGATATTGCACTCCAGATGAAGAAACTCATGGAAAAGAAACCAAGGAGCAGCGCAAAATGCGCATGCAAAAGATATAGAGATACTGGACCTATTAGTGGAGAGATTACAATTTCGTCACCTCCAAGTACATGAAGGATTTTGCTGTGAAGCCTCCGTGCAATAGACCACCGCTTGCTGAAGGTCAAACTGCTCATCCTACAAGCATCAGAAGGGGTGAAGAATTCCCCAAAGAATGGGCAAAGCAACAAGCTAAACTGTAGAAACAGGCCAAAAAGGCTGTTAAAGAATTCAACAAGGCCGCAAAGGCCTCAGCTGACGCGGATGCTAGTGGCAGTGCCAGTGCTCCGAAGAAGGCTATGCAAAAGAAGCCTGCCACCAAGCCGAAGCCGTCTTTCCCAAAGCCCTCAGTGGCCCAGCACGCTGCTTCAAAGGCTTCAGCACCTAAGATCTCAAAATCTTCAGTGCCACCTCCTGCTACAAGTTCATCAATGGCAGCAGCAAAAGCTTCAACACCGGTCGTGCTCGCATCTTGCCAGCGCACCGAGGGCTTTCCAACAGCCCCAATTGCTGCATCAAGTGCCTCAGCTAGTGGGCAACCATCGTCTTCACTGCCCAAGCTGAAGAAAAAGGTCACTGCTGGTCGTGGAACCAGGCCAAGTCCCAAGAGCAAGGTCGTAGTGCCACAGGCTGACAAACATGGGCTGGCTGACGAAGATGAGCTCGTCGAGTTCCTCAGAAGGAAGCAAGAGCAAGCTGCTATTGCTAAAAATTCTTCAGTTCCAATGATGCTAGACCCCAAGAAGCTTTTGGACTTCATTGACATCTGGTGCACCAAGACAGATACGCCTCTTGACGAATTGAATCTACCTCCTGGCCCAAGTAATGTCTTATCTGCCTTCATCTTGAATGAGAAATACAAGATTGCTCAGGCCAAGTTAGTGAGGAAACATCAGCTGCAGAAAGAAAAGGAGCCGCGGAAGAACATGCTTTCTATTTCTCCTCAGCAGCTTGTGTCTTTGCAGTCTGAAATTCAACAGTTGTCTGAAGAATTTGAACGCCAGTCAAGTCACTATTGTGGGGTGCGTGACAGATTCATCCGAGCCTCCACCAATGTGGTCAATGAGCACAACAAGCGTGAGGCTGCCAAGTTTGGCATCGTGCCTCCTTCAAGTTCTTCAGCTCCTCCACCATCTACTCCGACCAGTGAGACTGCCAGGGCAACAGAGGTTGCGCCTGAAGAATATGAAAGGGCAACTGAAGAAGTTGTTCCTGAAGAAACTGCTAGGGCGACTGCATCAGTCGTTCCTGAAGAAAATGAACCACCAAGTTCCTCAGCAGCAGCACCACCAGCGACTTCCCCTGTGAAGAATATCACCCTTCCTTCTGCATCAGAAGTGAAGAGGACCAAGGCTGCTGAGAAGGAAGCAAAAAAGAGAAAAGCTTCAGCCCCACCTACCATCACTGAAACAGTGAAGAAAGTGAAGACGACTCCATTGTCTTCAGATGTTTCAATTGATGCCATTCCTATCTCATCAGCGCCCCTGCTCCTGCCAATGAAAATCTTCAAATTGTTCCGTATTGGGTGGATTATGTAATCCCTTAGGCTGATGAAGATGACGCTGAAACCCACTCTGCTGCTACCACAGAGCAAGTGGATGAAGAAATTGAAGTCGAAGAATTTGCTTCGCGTCACCAAGTCCTGTCCCGGAAGCCCTCACAGGTTCCGGTGACTGAAGAACATGTCACTGCTTCATCTGGAAGTAGTGAAGAAACTGAAGAGGATGTGGACATTGATGGTGCAACTACCCCTCCTATCATTGACGAATTTTGGGAAGCTTATCATCCAAATTAGCCCCTCACCGCTCCTCTGACGCAAGTGCCACAGTCACCCGCCGTCACTGAAGAAATTCACACGGGCTCTGAGGAAAAACAACCATCACCACTCCAAAGCATTCCTGAAGAAATTCAAGCTACAGCAGCTGATGAAATTGCTCAAGATGAGCCAATGGTTGATGTCATCAATACATCCCCTCAGCGCGATGACTGAATTCCTTCAGCAGATACCGACACAGTTCCAACTGCCACTGCTGAGGAAATTGTCAAATCACTTGCTGTGACAGATCCGAACGATTCCACTGGGTCCCCACAACCAGTGTTTGATGTACGCAAAAAGATGCATAACCTTCACCCAGTACCTGTGATGCCTAAGATTGGCAGAGCCCTCAGGCGGCCTCAGTTTGATAATGCCAAATTCTTCGAAGAGAAGAACTTCTTCATTGGTGAGTCCCCATATGACTCAGCCAAGATTAGGCGCCTGCGCTTCTGGACAAGGACACAAATGAACTTCTATGCTTCGCTCTTATTCGACAAGAATAAAGTATTTCCGCATCGCCATATTCCTCACGTGGATATGGAGTCATTACCGTGCTTTCAGCCAGTTCTGGCTATTCTTCACAATGCTGGATTACTCAGCTTCTGCTCTGACGTCTACGATTGGAATGAAGAACTCATTCTTCAATTCTACGCCACAGTGCACTTCTCTGGAGACGCTGACGACATTGCAACATGGGCTCTGGACTGGATGAGTGAAGACACTCACTACAAAGCTCCAATTGAAGAACTTCTTCGAGCTCTCCCAGTTGAACCACCCCATGAAGAAGCAAGGAGAATTTATGAAGAACCTGAGCTCCCCAACCACCAGACGCAAGTGCTTATCAAGCCAATCGCTGAAGGAGAAGCACCAAGGACAACATTCCTAGTGAAGGATTTGCTCTATGTGCCAAAGATAGTATACCGCATTCTGGCCAAAACCCTCAGTCCAATCAAGGGTCACAACTCCAATACTAAAGAAGTTGTGGGAATTATGAAGAATCTGCTGTTCCGCATCATTCATGGTACTCCCATCAACATTCATGATTTCTTTCTGAGGACTTTGGTCACAGTGGCACAGTCGCCTTTTGATCTAAAGCCATATGCTCCATGGATCATGAGATTCATCAGATCCCGATCTGCAATTCACTACCAGGCTGACAGTCAAAATCATTTGAGCTATTTGCCTGAAATAGAAGTTCTTCAGAGCACCATCTCCTCAGTTCCTGGCAAGGGCAAGGCTGCAGTAGATGAAGGAATTCGTCCCCTTGATGGACTTTTTCGTCAACCAATTTCCAGCTCCAATGCTGATGAATCTGCTAGCCAGGATACTGCTGCAAAAGCTTCAAGGCCAACTTCTTCACCTGAAGCACCACGAGTCATGACGGACCTTGAGCTGCTCATAAGCCTTCACCAGAAAGTTGACAAGAATCACCGATGGGTTAAGCGTTAGTTTGCAGCTATTCAAGCCAACATGACTGTGACGCATAACGCCGTCCGCAAAAACTGCTATTATCTTCATGAGATATTTGACAGATCATGGGCCATCCTCTCACACCTCAAGACAGATGAAGAACTTGCCGATCTGGATTTCCAAATGAACTTCGACTGGGCCGAACCGCCAAGGAAGAAGTTCAAGAACACCAAAGTTCCTCCTCTTATGCCAAGCTCAGAGTCTTCATCGCGCACAACTAACGCAAATGAAGCTGTTGAAGACACTGCGGCTGGTCCATCTGCATCACGCGACCCCAACAACACTGGCGCTCCCTCGTCTTCACCGCGATGATTTTCTTCAGGGGCGTTAGTCCTCACCCTTGTCTCCTTTTGGTCATTTGATGACAAAGGGGAGAAGTGTGAGTTAGTCTTCAAGCGGGTCGTTATATGGGCTGTTTTTGCTGAGTTACAACTCTTGAACTTCATTTGATTCGCTCTTTGACAGGTTGTAACTTAAATAACTGTTGGATGTCTAACTCTTTTGCAATGTTTTATATGCATGCTCTGATCTTAATATATATCTACTCATACATGCACAAATTCGTCAGACACCAATTTTCATCATGCATTCATATTCTTCAAATATCTTATGATCATGCATGATTGGATTCCAAGATATAGTGGGAGATCTCCACAATTTCAACCTGCCATGTGCATTTGCAATCCAAAGCAAATTCCTCATATGCACATCTTTAGGGGGAGTTCCTCAATATCTTGTAATCAATTTCTTCAAACTCTGTACTTACACTTCAATTATTTTTACTCCCGTTGAAAGCCTAACCAATCTGTCATCAATCACCAAAAAGGGGGAGATTGTAAGTGCATCAAGTGCCCCCTTAGTGGTTTTGGAGTATTGAAGACAAATAGGCTGAGGAACTAATGTGTTTGTGAGTATATACAGTTGACAGAGTCCCTGAAGATTTGGTTTAACACATGGAAGACGACCCCTAAAAATAGATTTCTTCAAGTGAAGAATTTGGTGATGAAATTGGTACGGCCTTTGAAGAAATTGATGTGAAGACTTTGAAGCTTGAAGACTTTGGTTTTCGTAGTTTCTTTTCTTCTTATTTGAGTCATAGGAAAAACCGTACTGTTAAAGGGGGTCTAGGTGAAACATATTTCACATTTCCAAAGTGATGCTCAAAACTTCTCAAACCTATACACACAAAAGCCGCTTCGAGTGAAGCCTTTGGAAATCTCCAGTACAGTTGACGCATTTGCTAGTGACAGTGACAAAGTTCATCTGGTCGCTGACGAATTTGGTCAGGCTGAGGAGTTAGGAGTTCGCCAGTGCGATATGCCTACCGTGAGGAAATTGAGTGCCCTGACGGAATTGAGAGTTCAATTTTCAGACCGTTGTTGCGCCACATGCCAGCTATCGAGTGGATCCTTATCCTAACAACGGTCGAATCAGACAAGGGCATTTATGACAATTCATGTCGGGTTGCCCCCTGGCTATAAATAGCCGCCCCCATAACCACTTGTTGGTTGGCTGCTCCGAGAGAACTTGATACTTGTCATTTGAGAGCAACCCATCCTCTAACGACTTTGAGTGAACCCAAGTGAGGAAAAACCCAACCAGAGCCTAAGTGACTGAGCATCACTGAAGAGATTGATCTGTGTGATTCGACGCTTGTTACCTTTGAGGACTGTCATTCCTCCAGACGGTTAGGCGTCATGTTCTGAGCACCCAAGAGTAATTGTGGCGTGCTGGTGAACAAGTCTGTGAAGGTTTTGGAAGTCTACGTTGAAGACTTACCACGAGTGATTGGGCGAGGTCTAAGTGACCTTAGCTCAAGAGGAATACGGTGAGGACTAAGTGTTCTCTGAGTTGCGACTCAGCCGCCTCAACTAGACGTACAGTTGATACAGCAACTGGAACTGGTCTACCAAATTCCATTGTCTTCACCGAACCAACCTGGTTTCAAATTCCTCACCCTCCCTTACTTTATTCCGCTGCTGAAGAATTTGTGATCTATCCTCTGATGAATTTGAACTGAAGTATTTGATCATGCTATCGTTTATTTCCTCAGTTCATATTCTTCATGCGTGTATGATTGTATGATTGCATGTTCTTCACCCTTATATATTCTGTTCACATGTACTCTGAATCTATGATGACTTAATTTCCCTTGCGTTTCTATTTCTTCACTCTGATCTTCGTCAAATTCATCAGAGTTTGACGAATTTCTAATAATCTCCCATTCACCCCCCTCTGGGAGATAACCTGCGCTTTCAGTTTCCCTTGCTAGAAGTGGCACCCTTAGTCTTAGGGACATACATAAACTTGCAATTTTTATTAGGAGGGGTCCTATCAATAGTTTTAATGGAGGAAAAGGCGGAACCCAAGTTATAGATAATTTCCTCTAACTTATCCATTCTAGCGGGACCTTGTTCTATCCGTTCATTAATTATCGGTTCTTTTTCTTTTAACATCTTTAATGTATTCCCTACCATAGAACCAAATTGAGTAATATGATTATGGACCTTTTTGTCTAGATTCTCAATATGTTCGATAGTGGGCATTTTATTTTCAATAGCTTCTATCCTTTGCATAACATGTTCCATAGTCAATGTTGTTTCATTAATAATGTTAGGTGGTGATCCCACTAAATTTCCCATGGCATTGAAAGCATCCATAGGGTGACTACTCAAGAAATTCCCTCCAGTAATAGTGTCTAGCACAAATCTATACCAAGTAGTGACACCCACATAAATATAGCGAAGAAGAACGGTGGTGGATTACTTACGAGTAGACCTATTTTGAGCATCGCAAATCCTATACCAAGCATATTTTAAACTTTCTCCTCCCCTTTGTTTAAAATTAAGAACTTCATTTTCAGGGGTGCAAGTAACAATTGAAGAACTAGCCATAATGTCAAAGCAAGCAAGCAAGCTAGCAGACAAGCAAATAAAAAAATATTTTTGTGTTTTTGTAAATTTTGTTTTAGAAGTGGGGGAGATGAAAATGAGAGGCAAATGCAAATAAAAAGGAAAATAAAATTAAGAGCAAGTAGATGATATTTTATGCGAAGGTACTTGATAGGTTTTGGTGATGTCTCCCCAGCAACGGCGCCAAAAATTCTTCCTGCTACTTGTGAACTGCGTTGGGATTTGCCCGAAGAGGAGAGGATGATGCAGTACAGTAGAGATAAGGATTAATTCTGATAGTGATAGATAGATAAGTAAATTGCAAAATAAAATAAAGTAAATAAAATTGCAGCAAGGTATTTTTGGATTTAATATATGATAAAAGTAGACCCGGGGGCCATAGTTTTCACTAGAGGCTTCTGTCTCGAACGCATAGCATACGGTGGGTAAACAAATTACAGTTGGGCAACTGATAGAAAAGTGCATAGTTATGATGGATTCATGGCAATGATCATGTATATAGGCATCACGTCCGAGACAAGTAAACCGACTCCTGCCTGCATCAACTACTATTACTCTACCCATCGACTGCTATCCAGCATGCATCTAGGGTATTAAGTTAATGAAAACAGAGTCACGCCTTAAGCAAGATGACATGATGTAGACAAGGTAAACTCAAATAATATGATTAAACCTCATCGTTTTATCCTTAATGGCAACAATACAAATACGTGTCTTGCCCCTTTCTGTCATTGGGATAGAGCACCGCAAGATTGAACCCATCACAAAGCACCTCTCCCATTGCAAGATAAATCAATCTAGTTGGCCAAACCAAACGGATAGATCGGAGAGAAATACAAAGCTATAACAATCATGCATAAAAGAGTTCAGAGAAGACTCAAATATTTCTCATGGATAATATGATCATAAACCCACAATTCATCGGATCCCAACAAACACACCGCAAAAGAAGATTACATCGGATAGAACTCCAAAGAGATCGAGGAGAACATTGTATTGAAGATCAAAGAGAGAGAAGAAGCCATCTAGCTACTAGCCATGGACCCGTAGGTCTATGGTAACCTACTCACACATTATCGGAAGGGCAACAAGGTTGATGAAGAAGCCCTCCGTGATCGATTGCCCCTCTGGCAGATTGCCGGAAAAGGCCTCCAAATGGGATCACAGAAGAACAGAAGCATGCGGCGGCGATAAAGTTATTGGAGGTGGCTCTCTGGTATATGGGGAATATTTGAGAATTTATAGGCTTGGAATTAGGTCAAGAGGTGCCATGAGGGGCCCACAAGCCCGGGGGGCGCGCCTACCCCCTGGGCGCACCTCCCGAGCTTGTCGCTCCCTCGTGGCTCTTCTGGTCTTCTCCCGAACCTTCGAGGGTCCTTTCTGGTCCAGAAAAAATTAATCCAAAGTTTTTTCTCCGTCTGGACTCTGTTTGATATTGATTTTTTGAAAAGCCAAAAACAAGCAAAAAACAGCAAATGGCATTGGGAACTAGGTTAATAGGTTAGTCCCAAAAAATGATATATAATTACATATAAAACATCCAAGATTGATACTATAATAGCATGGAACAATCAAAAATTATAGATACATTGGAGACGTATCAAAGCCCCGCCGGAGTTTCGCTGCCATCACCACCACCACGCCGTCGTGTTGGATCAGATCTCATCTACCTCTTCTCCCTCTCTTGCCGGATCAAGGAGGAGGAGATGTCACCGAGCCGTCCGTGTGCTAAACTCGGAGGTGCCGCATGTGCGGTGCTTGGATCGGATTGGATCGCGACGCGAGTACAACTACGCCAGCCATGATCTCTAGATCGTTAATGCTTTCGGTCTACAAGGGTATGTAGACTCACTCCCCTCTCGTAGCTATGCATCTCCTAGATTGATCATGGGTGTTCGTAGGATTTTTTTTGATTTTCATGCTTCGTTACCCAACAGTGGCATCATGAGCTAGGTCTATGCGTAGATGTCTATGCGCGAATATAACACAAAGAAGTTGTGGGCGTTGATGTTCAAATTTCTTACTTCCTTTGTTATTTTGGATTTAGCGATATTGTGGGATGAAGCGGCTCGGACCAACCTTACTTGTCCTTGCACAAGATACCGGTTCCACTGACGGACATGCAACTAGTATTGCATAAAAGTGGCTTTGCGGGTGTCTGTCTCTCCCACCTTAGTTCAATCTGATTTGACAACGGTGGTCCCTGTAGAAGGTTAAAAGGCAACTTGTATATCACCATTGTGGTTTTGCGTAGATAAGAATGGTTCTTATACTTTGCCCTAGCATCCACGTAAAAATTGCAATAACAAAGTAGAGGACGTCTAACTTGTTTTTAGAGGGCATGTTGTGATGTGGTATGGCCAAAACGTGATATGATATATGTTGATGTATGAGATGATCATGTTTTGTAATAGGTTCACAACTTGCATGTCGATGAGTATGGCAACCGGCAGGAGCCATAGGGTTGTCTTTAATTTATTGTATGACCTACGTGTCAATTAATGAACGCCATGTAATTGCTTTACTTTATCGCTATGAGTTAGCAATAGTCGTAGAAGCAATAGTTGGCGGAGACAACCACATGACGGCACGATGATGAAGATCATGGTGTCATGCCGGTGATGATGGAGATCATGCCAATGCTTTGGAGATGGAGATCAAAAGCAGAAGATGATAATGGTCATATCATGTCACATATTGATTGCATGTGATGTTTATCTTTTTATGCATCTTATTTTGCTTAGGACGATGGTAGCACTATAAGATGATCCCTTCACTTAATTTCAAGATAAAAAGTGTTCTCCCTAAGTATGCACCATTGCGAAAGTTCGTCGTTTCGAAGCACCTCGTGATGATCGGGTGTGATAGACTCTTCGTTCACATACAACGGGTGTAAGCCAGTTTTACACATGCGGAATACTTGGGTTAAACTTGATGAGCCTAGCATGTACAGACATGGCCTCAGAACACGGAGGACCGAAAGGTCGAACATGAGTCATATAGTAGATATGATCAACATGGAGATGTTCACCATTGATGACCACCCCATCTCTTGTGATGATCGGACATGGGTTAGTTGATTTGGATAATGTAACACTTAGACAACTTGAGGGATGTTGATTTAAGTGGGAGTTCACTAGTAATTTGATTAACTGAACCAATTATCATGAACATAGTCTTAATGTCTTTGCAAATTATGTTGTAGATCAATGGCTCCCGCTGTAGCTCCCCTGAATTTTAATGCGTTCCTAGAGAAAGCTAAGTTGAAAGATGATGGAAGCAACTATGTGGACTGGGTCCGTAATTTGAGGATTATCCTCACTGCTGCACAGAAGGCTTATGTCCTTGATGCACCGCTAGGCGTACCACCCGCTCCCACAAACCTAGACTTTATGAACGTCTGGTAGACAAGGAATGATGACTACACGATAGTTCAGTCCGCCATGATTTACGGCTTAGAATCGGGGCTCCAAAGACGTTTTGAGCACCACGGAGCATATGAGATGTTCCAGGAGCTGAAATTGGTATTTCAGGCTCTTGCCCGGGTTGAGAGGTATGACACCCCCGACAAGTTCTTTAGCTGCAAGATGGAGGAGAACAGTTCCGTTAGTGAGCACGTACTCAAAATGTCTGGGTACTACAACCGCTTGAAGCTACAAGGGCAATTGACAGAGTTCTCCAGTCACTGCCACCAAGCTACAAGGGCTTTTTGATGAACTATAATATGTAAGGGATGGAGAAAACGATCCCCGAGCTCTTCGCGATGCTTAAGGCCACGAAGGTAGAAATCAAGAAGGAGCATCAAGTGTTGTTGGTCAAAAAGACCACTAGTTTCAAGAAAGGCAAGGGAAAGAAAGGGAACTTCAAGAATAATGGCAAGCCAGTTGGTGCTCCCGTGAAGAAACCCAATGCTGGACCCAAACCTGAGACTGAGTGCTTCTATTGCAAGGGGAATGGTCACTGGAAGCGGAACTGCCCCAAGTACTTGGCAGATAAGAAGGCTGGCAACATCAACAAAGGTATATTTGATATACATGTTACTGATGTGTACCTTACTAGTGCTCGCAGTAGCGCCTAGGTATTTGATAGTGGTTCGGTTGCTAATATTTGTAACTCGAAACAGGAGCTGCACAATAAACGGAGACTAGCTAAGGATGAGGTGATGATGCGTGTCGAAAATGGTTCCAAGGTTGATGCGATCGCCTTCGGCACGCTCCCTCTACGTCTACCTTCGGGATTAGTTTTAAACCTGAATAATTGTTATTTGGTGCCTATGTTAAGCATGAACATCATATCTGGATCTTGTTTATTGCGAGACAGTTATTCATTTAAGTCAGAGAATAATGGTTGTTCTATTTATATGAATAATATATTTTATGGTCATGCACCCCTGGTGAATGGTTTATTCTTGTTGAATCTCGATCGTAGTGATACACATGTTTATAATATTGATGCCAAAAGATGCAAAGTTAATGATGATAGTACCACATACTTGTGGCACTGCCGCTTAGGTCATATTTGTGTAAAACGCATGAAGAAACTCCATGCTGATGGACTTTTGGAATCACTTGATTATGAATCATTTGAAACATGTGAACCATGCCTCATGGGCAAGATGACTAAAACCCCGTTTTCCAGTACAATGGAGCGGGCAAGTGACTTGTTGGAAATAATACATACCGATGTATGCGGTCCGATGAGTGTTGAAGCGCGCTGTGGATATCATTATTTCCTGACCTTCACGGATGATTTAAGTAGATATGGGTATATTTACTTAATGAAGCACAAGTCTGAAACTTTCAAAAAGTTCAAACAGTTTTAGAGTGAAGTGGAGAATCATTGTAACAATAAGATAAAATTCTTACGATCTGATCGTGGAGGAGAATATTTGAGTTACGAGTTTGGTATGTATTTAAAACAATGTGGAATTGTTTCACAGCTCACGCCACTTGGAACACCACAGCGTAATGGTATGTCCGAACGTCGTAATCGTACTCTATTGGATATGGTGCGTTCTATGATGTCTCTTACTGATTTGCCACTATCGTTTTGGGGTTATACATTAGAGACAACTGCATTCACTTTAAACAGGGCACCGTCTAAATCCGTTGAGACGACACCGTATGAATTATATGGTTTGGCAAGAAACCTAAGTTGTCGTTTCTTAAAGTTTGGGGATGCGACGCTTATGTCAAGAGGCTTCAGCCTGATAAGCTCGAACCCAAAGCGGAGATGTGCGTCTTTATAGGAAACCCTAAAGAGACCATTGGGTATACCTTCTATCACAGATCCGAGGGCAAGACCTTTGTTGCCAAGAATGGGTCCTTTCTAGAGAAGGAGTTTCTCTCGAAAGAGGTGAGTGGGAGGAAAGTAGAACTTGATGGGATAATTGTACCTTCTCTCGAATTAGAAGGTAGCACATCACAGAAAGAAGTTCCCATGATGCCTACACCAACCGGAGAGGAAGCTAATGACGATGATCATGAAACTTTGGATAAAGTTACTACTGAACTTCGTATGTTGACCAGGGTGCATTCCACACTAGAGTGGTATGGTAATCCTGTCCTGGAAGTCATGATGTTAGACAACAGCGAACCTACGAACTATGAAGAAGCAATGATGAGCCCGGATTCCGACAAATGGCTTGAGGCCATGAAATTCGAGATAGGATCCATGTATGAAAACAAAGTATGGACTTTGGTGGACTTGCCCAATGACCGGCAGGCCATTGAGAACAAATGGATTTTTAAGAAGAAGACAAACGCTGATGGTAATGTCACCGTCTATAAAGCTCGACTTGTCGCAAAGGGTTTCCAAAAAGTTCAAGGGGTTGACTACGATGAGACTTTTTCACCCGTAGCGATGCTTAAGTCTGTTAGAATTATGTTAGCAATTGCCGCATATTTCGATTATGAAATCTGGCAGATGGACGTCAAAACAACGTTCCTTAATGGGTTTCTTAAGGAAGAGTTGTATATGATGCAACCGGAAGGTTTTGTCGATCCTTAGGGTGCTAACAAAGCATGCAAGCTCCAGCGATCCATCTATGGACTGGTGCAAGCATCTCGGAGTTGGAATATACGCTTTGATGGGGTGATCAAAGCTTTTGGTTTTATACAAACTTACGGATGTGACGCCCTCTACTCGACCGTGCACTAATCATACACGCAAACGTGCACGCTCGAGATCAGAGACTCACGGGAAGATATCACAACGCAACTCTAAACTCAAATTTAAACATAAATCTTCATATTACAAACCAGGGGTCATGAGGACCCGAATACATAAGTCATACAAGCAAATAATATCTGGGTACAGACATAGTTAGTCAAGTTTTCCTTAAGGAGGCTAGCACAAACAATGACACTGATCGAAAAGGCGAAGGCCTCCTGCCTAGGGCCTCCGAACTACTCCTGGTCGGCTGGCTCAACCCAGTAGTACGTGCCTCCGGGGCTCTCCTAGTGGTAGTCTCCTGTGGTGGCATCTGGCTCCGGGACTCCATCGTCTGATTGCAGCAAGCGGGTATGGGGAAAAAGATAGCAGAGCAACCGTGAGTACTCATCCAAAGTACTCGCAAGACTGACATCAGAACTATGCTAAGTATGCATCGGTATCAAAGGAATGGGGCTATATCTTTGGACTGAACTGCAGAATGCCAGAATAGAGGGGAAGAAGCCTAGCCTATCGAAGACTAGCATCTTGAAGCAATCTTGCAGCATCAGAAGAGAGTAGAACACAGTAGCATATAATAGTGGTTATATAATAGCAACACCCTGAGATCCTTTCTTGACTCCCTATGAGAAAGCGATCCCGAGAGCAGTATTAACAGTTTAATATTAAATCAACATCAATTTGTAGTTGTAGTGGATCAGGATAGAACTCCGAGCGTCCTGTTACCGTGGACACGGCTATTCGAATAGATAACTTCCCTGCAGGGGTGCACTACTGTTACCCAACACGCTCGATCACATCTGGCCGGACACACTTGCTGGGTAATGCCCGGCCTCGGGTGATCGACACGACGCAGTCCTACCTAGGCTCAGCAGAGAGGTCAGCACGCCGGTCTAAATCCTAAGTGCGAAGGGGTCTTGGCCATTGCCCTTTGCACTCCTGCACGTTGCGAGGGTGGTCGGGGCCCAGGCGCGAGACTGAATACACCAGTGACGTAACCAACCCACCCCAACAATCAACCCGCATCTCTGAGCTGTGACATCTGAAGAGCTTTCGGCTGATACATACGACCCCATAACCATTATCCCACGTGGTGGTAGTGCGTATAAGGTCAACGACCCACTCAGATCAAATACCCAAATCCATTAGGCCTATTTAGCAACTCGCAGAGACGAACAGGATTCCTGTCGCTCCGTCTGGGTAACACACGGCTCGCGGGTGCTCTTGGAGCCGACCCGTCTTCATCAAATGACAGTAGTAAAGTCCAAGTACCCGTGTGTCCAAAGTATCAAGAAGGAATCGAGGAATCACCCTTGATGTATTCCCACTCGAAATATCGGTCAAGGTGAACCCGGTGGAATCACCCTCGATGGATTCACACAAGAGGGGTTGCACGACGGAAGCTTTATCGGAGGTGACGAAAGAGGAATGATCCTCGGTAACCCACAACCGGATAGCTATTCTACAGAGGCATCATCGGAAGTGAGATAAGAGGTATCACCCTCGGCACTCGGTGGTAGCTCTGCAGAGTCGAACAACTTAGGGGGAATGTGCGGTGAAGTGTTGGTCTCTGACCGTCGATCATACTGATCGAGTCACTGGTGGAAAAGCGTGACAACAAGGACAAGGGTGTGTGGCCAATGATGTATCACCAACCAACCTACACTAAGCATATAGGATAACAGATAAAGTATCAACAACAGGTTACAAAACCAGGCAATGCATCAGAATAGGAACTATTGGAACAGTAGCAGGGGCAATTCTAATACAAGAATAAGAGGGAAAGAATATGCGATATCTGGATGATCAAGGGGGTTTGCTTGCCTGGAAGCTCTGCTGAGAGGGGCTGGTCGTCTGAAGGCTGCTCGTCTGGAGCGTAGTCATACTCAGCTGCGTCGGCGGCGGTCTCAGCGTGTATCGGGAGAGAAGGAGGGGGAAGAAACAATATATTCATGGCAACAATGCAACAGCAATGCATGACATGCCTAAATGATACACATAGGTGATATATTGCCTATCTAATTGTTTTAGATAATTTAGGAATTTATCTGGATTTATTTTATCAAGGTTATGCACTATTCATTTATCGAATACGGGCAAAAAGTTCCATGTTCAGCTAGATAGGAGTGATGGTCAAGCATTTTGACCACATATTCGGATTCTTCATATTTTTCTGATCGTTTTTCATATATTAATTATTTTCATCCGAGTTACGGTTTAATTTATATGATTTTTCAAAGTTTTAATCATTTTCTGGAATTTCTGGATTTATTTTAATTATTTAAATTCGAATTATCCGAAACAATAATTGGTGACGTCAGCATGACGTCCGAGTGACGTCAGCGGTCAACTCCGGCTGACCAGAGTCAAACCTGACCAGTGGGTCCCACTGGTCAGTGACTGTTTTATTTAAACAGAGGTTTAACTTATCTAATTAAGTTAATTAGTTGGTGGGACCTATATGTCAGTGACAGATTAAACTAACAGAGTTAATTAACAGATTAATTAGTATTTTTATTAATTATAAAACCGTTTTAACAGTGTGGGGCCCGCGTGTCAGTGACACGGGCTGCCCAGTCAGCACCGTTGACTGGTCAACCCAGTCAATGGGCCCAGTGGGGCCCAGCGGTCAGTGGCATAGGGGGCCCCACATGTCGGGCCACGTCGGAGTCGTCGGTGCCGTCGCCGGAGTTACTCCGGCGACCAAATCCGCGGCAGCGCGCGTCGGGCGGCGGTCGAATTTCGCGTACAGGGCACCAAATCGCGCGCGAGAGGTCGCGTTCGAACGAGGGGAGTGCGCCGCGTCGATCTGCGGTGGTCTTGCCGCCTGGGGTGGCCGGAGAAGAGCACGGCGACGACGACGGCGGCGGCGGCTACGGGCGAACTCGGGCGCGCGGCTGCGGTGAGTTAGCGACCAAATGGAGCGGCTAGGGAGCCTCTACGCGACGCGGCGAGGTCGATGGGCACGAGCCTGTGACCATTTGGTCACCGGTGACTCACCGGCGACGAGTGCGAGCGGCGACGGGTTTGGCCATGGAGGAATCGGCGGCTACGGCGCAGAGGAGAGCACGGGGAGAGAGGAAGAGGTACGCGGTGCTCACGGTGAGCCTGCAGGTGTGCTCAAGCGGGCTCGGGGAGGATCAACGGCGGCGAATCAACGGCGGAAGCGCCGGCGGCCGAAGAGGAAGAAGACGAGGCAGGGCGGTGATGCAGGGCTCCTCGACTCGCGCGCGTGGTCGGGGACGAAGTAGTCGACGACGGCGAGTCCAGCGGACGGGTCGGACAGGCGGACGGAGCGCGGTGGCCGCAAGCTTCACGGCGGTGCAGACATGGCGGCATCGGTGAGCTCGAATGCGAGCAAGGGAGAGAGTGGGGGGGATTCTGAGGGCTCCTAGGGTTTCGGGGGAGGGAGAGGCATTCGGGGATGGTCTTATCCACCCGGGGGAGCCACGGGATGGCCGACAGCGCGCCATCCGGGCGGTGGACGGCGAGGCGTGTTCGGCCTCCCCTGCCTCTGCCGAGAGGTTAGGGAAAGGCCGGCGTGGGCTGGGCCGCACGAGACTGTACACTCGAAGCCCATAGGCACAATGCCCTAGTTCCTTTTCTCTTTTCTTTATTCTGTTTCTTTTAATTCTTCTGTTTTGTAAACTGTTTGGCTACAATTTGGCTTTTGTAAAATAGGTGACTTAGCTCAATAATTACAGTGCAATATTAACTACTACCAGAAATTGGTTTGGAGACAATATGATTTCATTTGTAATTTTATTAAACAAAATGGTATTAAATATTGCTGTTTGGTACCGTTTTGATGATGTTAGAGTCATCTAGGTAATTTAGGTGATGTTGTTTTTCTTAACATAATTAGTTATGGATTATTTGCTATTTAATGAACATTTTAGTTTCCAAATTGGAACAACTTTTATTTTCAATTTATATTTGAATTTCAACTTGAGTTGGAATTTGAAATGAGATATGATGCAAATGATGATCAAGTACTGTTAAACATGATGACTTGGCATTATCAGAGGGGGATCACTGTAGCATAATTACATGGGGTGTTACAACGGAGAAGCTTGTTTTTACAAGAAATTGAGTGGGAGCTCTGTAGCGTTTCTAATATTATATGTGGATGACATATTGTTGATTGGAAATGATATAGAATTTCTGGAAAGCATAAAAGGTTATTTGAACATGAGTTTTTCAATGAAAGACCTGGGTGAAGTTGCTTACATATTGGGCATTAAGATCTGTAGAGATAGATCGAGACGCCTGATAGGACTTTCACAAAGCACATACCTTGACAAGATTTTGAAGAAGTTCAAAATGGACTAGTCAAAGAAGGGGTTCTTGCCTGTGTTGCAATGTGTGAAGTTGAGTAAGACTCAAAGCCCGACCATGGCAGAAGAAAGAGAAAGGATGAAAGGCATCCCCTATGCCTCAGCCATAGGCTCTATAATGTATGTCATGCTGTGTACCAGACCTAATGTGTGCCTCGCCACAAGTCTGGCAGGAAGGTACCAGAGTGATCCAGGAGTAGATCACTGGACAGCGGTCAAGAATATCCTTAAGTACCTAAAGAGGACTAAGTACATGTTTCTCGTTTATGGAGGTGAAGAAGAGCTCGTCGTAAATGGTTACGTCGATGCTAGCTTTGACACTGATCAGGATGACTCAAAGTCTCAAACCGGATACATATTTATTTTGAATGGAGGAGCAGTCAGTTGGTGCAGTTCCAAGCAAAGTGTCGTAGTGGGATCTACATGTGAAGCGGAATATATAGCTGCTTCGGAAGCAACACAAGAAGGAGGCTGGATGAAGGAGTTCATATCCGAACTAGGAGTGATACCTAGTGCATCGGATCCAATGACTATCTTTTATTGCAACACTGGTGCAATTGCCATTGCCAAGGAGCCCAGGTTTCACAAGAAAACCAAGCACATCAAACGCTGATTCAACTCCATTCGTAATTACATTAAGGATGGAGACATAGAACTTTGCAAAGTCCATACAGATCTGAATGTGGCAGACCCGTTGACTAAACCTCTTCCACGAGCAAAACATGATCAGCACCAGGACTCCATGGGTGTTTGAAAGTGCAACTAATCCCCGGGTAGTTTTGGTAATTAATAACAACATATATGTCATTGATCTAATGCTCATTGATAATAGATTTCAGAGAAGATTAATGATTGGCATGGCATGGACTAGTGAAAGTGGACCCCTCAAAATGCTAAGGACAAAGATTGGCAAAGCTTCAAGACTCTACATTTTTGGTTAAGTGATCCAAGATCACATTGAGTCCATAGGAAAAGCCAATACTATTAAAAGGGGATGAGGTTTTGGTCATGACTCAATTGCTCAAGTGCTTAGAGATATTGCTCCAAAACCCTCAAATACTCCTCCACTTCATTCCTATCCAAAACCCTAAAGTTGACCTCGGTCCCACCGAAACACTCCCATCCGGACTCACCGAGATTGCCATATACATTGCCACATACCAAACCCTAACACTTTGGTAGAGCCGAAATGGTTCTTGGTCTCACTGAGAAGGCATGACCAAGTTGCTGTAACGATGTCACTTCACTTCGGAATTTCTGAGATGAAATTTTTGGAACTACCGAAACGCGGTCTTGCCCTAGCCATTGCACTTCGGTCTCACCGAGATGTTTTGTTCAGTCTCACCGAAAAGCCTAATGGTCAAGACTTTTACACTAGTCGGTCTCACCAAGATTTTCATGTCGGTGTCATCGAGTTGGGTCAAAGGATTGTAACGGTTGGATTTTCGGTGCTGCCTATTTATACCCCTCCACCACCACTTACTCTCTAAGAGAGCCATCAGAATGTGCCTACACTTCCACCATTCATTTTCTGAGAGAGAACCACCTACTCATGTGTTGACATCAAGAGATTCCAATCCAACCATTTGAACCTTGATTTCTAGCCTTTCCCAAGTTGCTTTCCACTCAAATCCTTCTCCTACCAAAGCCAAATCTGTGAGAGAGTGATTGAGTGTTGGGGAGTGATACGTCTCCAACGTATCTATAATTTATGAAGTATTCATGCCATGTTTAGAAAAAAATTATATGGTTTTGGTATGATTTGAATGGAACTAACCCGGACTGACGCTGTTTTCAGCAGAACTACCGTGGTGTTGTTTTTTGTGCAGAAATAAAAGTTCTCGGATTGGGCTGAAAATTTATGGTGATTTTTTATGGACAAAAAGAGACCCCCGAAGCTTCGAGGAAGTGCCAGAAGAGCCACAAGGGCACGACAAGCCTGGGGGCGCGCCTACCCCCCTAGGGCGCGCCCCCCGAGCTTGTCGCTCCCTCGTGGCCCCCCTGGCGTGATTCCAGCGCTGAAAAATCCTATAAATATAGAAAACCCCAAAGCTAAACCTAGAACTCCCACGCCGCTGCCACAAGTCTCTGTACCGAAGTGATCTCATCCGGAGCCCTGTTCTGGCACTCTGCCGGAGGGGGGAATCATCACCGGAGGCCATCTTCATCATCCCGGCGGTCTCCATGACGAGGAAGGAGTAGTTCACCCTCGGGGCTGAGGGTATGTACCAGTAGCTATGTGTTTGATCTCTTTCTCTCTCGTGTTCTTGATTTTGCATGATCTTGATGTACCGCGAGCTTTGTTAATATAGTTGGATCATATGGTGTTTCTTCCCTCTCTATCTTCTTGTGATGAATTGAGTCTTTCCCTTTGAGGTTTCGTTATTGTCGGATTGCATACTTTGGATTTGAGAACACTTGATGTATGTCTTGCATGTGGATACCCGTGGTGACAATGGGGTATTCTATTGAGTCACTTGATGTATGTTTTGGTAATCAACTTGCGGATTCCCGTGACCTTGGGGTAATCTAGGCATATGGGTTGGTACACATTTAAATCCTTCTTTCTCCGATAGAAACTTTGGGGTACTCTTTGAAGTTCTTTGTGTGGATTGAATATTATGAATTTGAAATTGTTTGATGCATATCGAATAATTAACTTACGGATACTTGTGGTGACATTGGAGTATCTAGGTGACATTAGAGTTAATTGATGCGTATCATATGGTGTTATTTTAGTACGAACTCTAGGGCTGTTTGTGACACTTATAGGGATGGCTCAATAGATTGATCAGAAAAGATAACTTTGAGGTGGTTTCGTACCCTACAACAATTTCATCTTATGTTCTCCGCTAGAAAAGAACTTTGGAGTGATTCTTTGTAGCACGTTGATGGATTGTTATATGATTCAATTATGTTACCATTGTTGAGAGATTGCACTAGTGAAAGTATGAACCCTAGGCCTTGTTTCTAAGCATTGCAATACCGTCTGTGCTCACTTTTGTTACTTGCTACCTTGCTGTTTTTTATTGTTCGGATTACAAAAACCTATATCTACTATCCATACTACACTTGTATCACCATCTCTTCGCCGAACTAGTGCACCTATACAATTTACCATTGTATTGGGTGTGTTGGGGACACAAGAGATTTCTTGTATTTGATTGTAGGGTTGTTTGAGGGAGACCATCTTCATCCTACACCTCCCACGGATTGATAAACCTTAGGTCATCCACTTGAGGGAAATTTGCTGCTATCCTACAAAACTCTGCACTTGGAGGCCCAACAAAGTCTACAAGAAATAAAGTTGCGTAGTAGACATCAGGGAGACTATCATTTGAAGCACAAGAGCAAGGAGTTCATCATCAACAACACCATCCATTACCTTTTGGAGAGTGGTGTCTCCTAGATTGGTTAGGTGTCACTTGGGAGCCTCCAAGATCATGTGGAGTTGAACCAAGGAGTTTGTAAGGGCAAGGAGATCACCTACTTCGTGAAGATCTACCTGAGTGAGGCTAGTCCTTCGTGGACGTAAGCCATGGTGGAATAGGCAAGGTTGCTTCTTCGTGGACCCTTCGTGGGTGGAGCCCTCCGTGGACTCGCGCAACCGTTACCCTTCGTGGGTTGTCTCCATCAACATGGACGTATGATAGCACCACCTATCGGAACCATGCCAAAAATCATCGTGTCTTCATTGCGTTTGAAACCTCCAATCCCTCCTTTACATTCATATGCAAAGTTGTTATTTTCCGCTGCACAACTCTTAGACTTGCATGTGTAGGGTGTTGCTTGACTTGATAGAATTTCTAAAACTTGCCTACAACTAAAATTGGGAAAAGGATAAGTTTTTATTGGTCAAGTAGTCTAATCACCCCCCTCTAGACATACTTTTGATCCTAAAAGTGGTATCAGAGCTTTGGTCTCCATTGCATTGGTTTCACAACCTAGGAGAGTATGGCATCTAGTGAGGGTAATTATCACCGTAGAGGTCCATATTTTGATGGTACAAACTTTGCTAGTTGGAAGCATAAGATGAAAATGCATATTCTTGGTCATAACCCCGCCGTTTGGGCCGTTGTTCGTGTTGGCTTGCAAGGTGAATTCTTTGAGGATGGAAAGGAACTGGATCATGAAGCAACCGCAGAAGAATTGAAGATGTTGCAATACAATGCTCAAGCATGTGACATTCTCTTCAATGGTTTGTGCCCCGAGGAGTTCAACAAGATCAGCCGCCTCGAGAATGCAAAGGAAATTTGGGATATTTTGGTTGATATACACAAGGGTACCGAGTCCGTCAAGGAATCCAAGTTGGATGTGCTTCAAAGTAAACTTGACAAGTTCAAGATGAAGGATGGTGAAGGAGTCGCTGAAATGTACTCTAGGCTTGCTCTCATTATAAATGAGATTGCCGACTTAGGAAGTGAAGAGATGACCGACAAATTCATCATCAAGAAGATCCTTAGAGCCTTGGATGGAAAATATGATACCGTGTGCACATTGATCCAAATGATGCCAAATTACAAAGATCTCAAGCCCACGGAAGTCATTGGAAGGATTGTTGCTCATGAGATGTCACTCAAGGACAAAGAGGAGCTACACAATAAGTCAAGTGGTTCTTACAAAGCCTCAAGCGATGCTCCCACAACATCAAGTGACAATCTAGTATCCAATGAAGAGATAAGCTTAATGGTGAAGAGATTCAACAAGTTCTACAGGAGTAGAGGAAAGGAAAGGAGCTCAAATTCAAGAAACTATGAGCAAAGATCATCAAGTCGTGACCGTAATTGCTACAATTCTGGAAGAACCGGACACTACTCCAATGAGTGTACGGCACCTCACAAGAAAAGAGACGAATCACCAAGAGGAAAGTATACAAGAGATGAATCACCTCACAAGGAGAGAAGGAGTAGAGATGATCGTTATGAACGAAGACCTTCTCGGAGAAGCAAGGATTCGGAAAGGAAGGACAAGTCATCAAAGAGCTACACTATAAGAAGACATCAAGCTCATATTGGTGAATGTGTTTTCGGCTCCGACTCCGACAACCAATCCGAGAGAAGTTATCACTCCAACTCCGACTATAGTCAAGATGAAGGTGTTGCCGGACTTGCTCTCGTATCATCCAACTCCTACGATATATTTGATTCACCAAATGAGGGAATTGGAAGATGCTTCATGGCAAAAGGCCCCAAGATATCACACCCCAAATATCTAGACTTTGATAGTGATGAGGATGATTTACTTGGTGATGATGATTTGCTTGTTGATAAAACTAGTAATGTGAGCTATAATGAACTTGCTAGTAATCTTGATAGTCAAGAGGAAACGAATGACAATGCTATGAAGGATATTGAGCGTCTAACTAAGGAACTAAACACTCTTAAGTTAGCTCATGAAACAACTCAAGAGGATCATAGATAGCTTCTAAGGACTCATGAGAAGCTACGCTTCGAGAAGCTAAATTTAGAGCAAGAGCATGAGTTCCTAAAAGCTATCAATGATGTTCTTCGAAAGAAGAGTTCCCCTTACATTGCCAAACGTTTACTTTTGTCTACTTTTGTGCCACAAGTTAAATCTAAGAAAACTAGTAACAAGGGTAAAAAGGGTTCTACCTCTAGTAGTAATAATAACAATGCTAAACCCAATGTTGTTGCTTCTAGTAATTCTATTGATTCCACTAATCATTCTCTTAGCCAAGTTACACTTGAGCAAGAAAACAATTTATTGAAAGGAATTATAGAAAAGGGTGTCTACAAGAGCCTTGCCGGGAGTAAGCAATTTGAGGAAATTGTACGCAAGCAAGGAAGGCAACGGAAGAACCAAGGTATTGGTTTTGAACGAAAGTTCAATGCCAATGGAGTTGAGTAGGAAGAAAATCAATACCCCAAGATGAAGTTTGTTCCTCAACAAGAGAAGTATGATCCTACTTCCTTTAAGGGAACACAAGCTCAAGATGATCTTCCACCACAAGACCACAAGCTAAAAGGCAAGGAAAAGCTTCAAGAGGAGATTGACTCATTTGAAGAATGATACGTCCAATTTGCATCATGATTTTCTACTGTTATTTATAATGTATTTGGTCATTATTTCACTTTATGATGCAATTCTTATGCCTTTTCTCTCTAAATTTGCAAGATTTATATGAAGAGGGAGAATACCGACAGCTGGAATTCTGGACCTGAAATAGCCACAGCAGAGATACCTATTCTACAGAGCTCAAAATGACCTGAAACTTCACGGATATTTTTTATGGAATATATAAGAATTTTTGGAACGAAGAACCACCAGAGGGGACCCACCAGCTGCCCACAAGGCAACATGGCGCGCCCCCCGGGGCGCGCCAAGATGCCTTGTGGGGCCCACAGCTGGCCTATGCCCACCTCCTTCTGCTATATGAAGCCATTTACCCTAAAAAATTAAGAGAGGACTTTTGGGACGAAGCGCCGCCGTCTCGAGGCGGAACTAGAAGAGGAGCACTTTTGCCCTCCAGCGGAGCAATTCCGCCAGAGATACTTCCCTCCGGGAGGGGGAAATCGAAGCCATCGACATCACCAACGATCCTCTCATCATGGGAGGGCCAATCTTCATCAACATCTTCACCAGCACCATCTCATCTCAAACCCTAGTTCATCTCTTGTATTCAATCTTTGTCTCAAAACCTCAGATTGGTACCTGTGGGTTGCTAGTAGTGTTGATTACATCTTGTAGTTGATGCTTGTTAGTTTATTTGGTGGAAGATTATATGTTCAGATCCTTAATGATATTCAATAACCCTCTGATCTTGAACATGAATATGATTTGCGAGTAGTTACTTTTGTTCTTGAGGACATGGGAGAAGTCTTGTCATAATTAATCATGTGAATTTGGTATTCGTTCGATATTTTGAAGATATGTATGTTGTTGCTTCCTTTAGTGATGTCGTGTGAACGTCGACTACATGACACTTCACCATATTTAGCCTTAAGGGAAGGTATTGTGGAGTAATAAGTAGATGATGGGTTGCTAGAGTGACAGAAGCTTAAACCCTAGTTTATGAGTTATTCCGTAAGGGGCTGTTTTGGATCCATATGTTTCATGCTATGGTTAGATTTATCTTAATTCTTCTTTCGTAGTTGCGGATGCTTGCGAGAGGGGGTAATCATAAGAGGGTTGCTTGTTCAAGTAAGAACAACACCCTAACACTGGTCCACCCACATATAAAATTATCAAAGTAGCGAACGTGAATCAAATAAACATGATGAAAGTGACTAGATGAGAATTCCCATGTGTCCTCGAGAACGCTTTGCTTTATATAAGAGACCATTCCGGCTTGTCCTTTGCAATAAAAAGGATTGGGCCACCTTACTGCACTTTTGTTACCCTTGTTACTTGTTACGAATTATCTTGCTACAAAACTATCAGTTACCGCTATTTTCAGTGCTTGCAGAAAACACCTTGCTGAAAACCGCTTATCATTTCCTTCTGCTCCTCGTTGGGTTCGACACTCTTACTTATCGAAAGGACTACGATTGATCCCCTATACTTGTGGGTCATCAAGACTCTTTTCTGGCGCCGTTGTCGGGGATACTTCCCTCCGGGAGGGGGAAATCGAAGCCATCGACATCACCAACGATCCTCTCATCGTGGGAGGGCCAATCTTCATCAACATCTTCACCAGCACCATCTCATCTCAAACCCTAGTTCATCTCTTGTATTCAATCTTTGTCTCAAAACCTCAGATTGGTACCTGTGGGTTGTTAGTAGTGTTGATTACATCTTGTAGTTGATGCTTGTTGGTTTATTTGGTGGAAGATTATATGTTCAGATCCTTAATGATATTCAATACCCCTCTGATCTTGAACATGAATATGATTTGTGAGTAGTTACTTTTGTTCTTGAGGACATGGGTGAAGTCTTGTCATAAGTAATCATGTGAATTTGGTATTCATTATTTTGATGATATGTATGTTGTTGCTTCCTTTACTGGTGTCATGTGAACGTTGACTACATGACACTTCACCATATTTGGGCTTAAGGGAAGTCATTGTGGAGTAATAAGTAGATGATGGGTTGCTAGAGTGACAGAAGCTTAAACCCTAGTTTATGTGTTATTCCGTAAGTGGTTGTTTTGGATCCATATGTTTCATGCTATGGTTAGATTTATCTTAATTCATCTTTCATAGTTGCGGATTCTTGCGAGAGGGGGTAATCATAAGAGGGTTGCTTGTTCAAGTAAGAACAGCACCCTAACACCGGTCCACCCACATATAAAATTATCAAAGTAGCGAACGCGAATCAAATAAACATGATGAAAGTGACTAGATGAGAATTCCCATGTGTCCTCGAGAACGCTTTGCTTTATATAAGAGACCGTTCCGGCTTGTCCTTTGCTATAAAAAGGATTGGGCCACCTTGTTGCACTTTTGTTATACTTGTTACACTTGTTACTAGTTACGAATTATCTTGCTACAAAACTATCGGTTACCGCTATTTTCAGTGCTTGCAGAAAACACCTTGCTGAAAACCGCTTATCATTTCCTTCTGCTCCTCGTTGGGTTTGACACTCTTAGTTATTGAAAGGACTACGATTGATCCCCTATACTTGTGGGTCATCAAGACTCTTTTCTAGTGCCATTGCCGGGGACTGAAGCGCCTTTGGTAAGTGGAATTTGGTTAGGAAACACTTTTATTATGTGCCGAAATTTACTATCACTTGTCACTATGGAAAGCAATCCTTTGAGGGGTTTGTTCGGGGTATCTTCACCTCGACCGGAAGCAATAAGAGTTTCCCCTCAACCTATTGAACCTACTGAAAATATTTATTATGAAATTCCTTCGGCTATGTTAGAGAAACTGCTAGCTAATCCTTATGTAGGAGATGGAACAATACATCCTGATATGCACTTGATCTATGTGGGTGAAATTTGTGGATTGTTTAAGCTTGCAGGTTTATCCGAAGATGGAGTTAAGAAGAAGGTATTCCCTTTATCTTTTGAGGGAAAGGCATTGACATGGTATAGGCTATTGGATGATACTGGAACTTGGGATTAGAACCGGTTAATGCTGGAATTTCACCATAAATTTTATCCTACGCATTTGGTACATCGTGATCGGAATTATATATATAATTTTTGGCCTCATGAAGGAGAAAGTATCGCTCAAGGATGCTTAAGTATATGATGCACACATGCCCCAAGCATGAGCTCTCAAGAGAAATAATTATACAAAACTTTTATGCTCGGCTTTCTCGTAATGATCAATCCATGCTTGATACTTCTTCTACTGGTTCCTTTATAAAGAGAACTATTGAATTCAAATGGGATCTTCTGAAAAGAATTAAACGCAACTCCAAAGATTGGGAAATCGATAAAGGTAAAGAGTCAGGTATAAATCTTGATTTTGATTGTGTCAAATCCTTTATGGAAACAGATGCTTTTCATAAGTTTAGTATTAAATATGGACTTGACTCTGAGATAGTAGCCACTTTTTGTGAATCATTTGCTGCTCATGTTGATCTCCCTAAGAAGAAGTGGTTTAAGTTTCATCCACCTATTGAAGTAAAGAAGAACCTATAGCTAAAGAGGAAATATTTATTTATAATGTTGATCCAGTTGTGCCTACTGCTTATATTGAGAAACCCCCTTTTCCTGTTAGGATTAAGGAACATGCTAATGTTTCAACCGTGGTTAATAAAAGTAATATTAAAACAATTAAACCCTCTAAACAAATTAAAGTAAAACCTAATATTGCAATGGTTAAAGATCTTTTAGTTGATAACATTGATGGACATGTCATATATTTCTGTGATGAAGCAGCTAGAATTGCTAATCCAGATCCACGAGATAAAAACAAACCTGTAATTGGGATGCATGTTATTTCTGTTAAAATTGGAGATCATTGCTATCATGGTTTATGTGATATTGGTGCTAGTGTAAGTGCTATTCTATTTTCTCTTTATCAAGAAGTCATGAATGATATTGCACCTGTTGAGATTGAAGATATTGATGTCACTATTAAGGTCGCAAATAGAGATACTATTACACCACTTGGGATTGTTAGAGATGTTGAAGTCTTGTGTGGTAAGATCAAATACCCTACTGATTTTCTTGGTCTTGGATCACCACAAGATGATTTTTGTCCCATTATATTTGGTAAACCTTTCTTGAATACGGTTAATGCAAAGATTGATTGCAATAAAGAAACTGTCAGTGTTAATTTTGTTGATGTATCTCATCAGTTTAATTTCTCTAAGTTTTGTAGACAACCTCATGATAAAGAATTACCTAATAAAGATGAATTTATTGTTCTTGCTTCTATTGTTGTGCCTCCTACTGATCCTTTAGAACAATATTTGTTAGACTATGAAAACGATATGCATATGAACGAAAGAAATGAAATAGATGAGATATTCTTTAAACAAGCACCTATTCTTAAACATAATTTGCCTGTTAAAACTTTGGGGGATCCTCTTCCACCTAAGAGCGATCCTGTGTTTGAACTGAAGAAGTTACCTGATACACTTAAGTATGCTTATCTTGATGAAAAGAAAATATATCATGTTATTATCAGTGCTAACCTTTTAGAGCATGAAGAAAAGAGACTACTTAAAACTTTGAGGAAGCACCATGCGGCTATTGGATATACTCTTGATGATCTTAAGGGCATTAGCCCCACTCTATGTCAGCAGAAGATTCATATGGAGCCAGATGCTAAACCAGTTGTTGATCATCAACGACGTCTAAATCCTAAAATGAAGGATGTGGTAAGAACTGAAATATTAAAGCTTCTGGAAGCAGGTATAATTTATCCTATAGCTGATAGTAGATGGGTAAGTCATGTTCATTGTGTCCCTAAGAAGGGAGGTATTACTGTTGTTCCTAATGATAAAAATGAACTTATCCCACAATGAATTGTAACTGGTTACAGGATGGTAATTGATTCAGGAAATTAAATAAAGCTACTAGGAAAGATCATTACCCCTTGCCTTTTATTGATCAAATGTTAGAAAGATTATCTAAACACACACACTTTTGTTTCTTAGATGGATATTTTGGTTTCTCTCAAATACCTGTATCAAAAGAAGATCAAGAGAAAACCACTTTTACTTTCCCTTTTGGAACTTATGCTTATAGACGCATGCCTTTTGGTTTATGTAATGCACCTGCTACCTTTCAAAGATGTATGACTGCTATATTCTCTGACTTTTGTGAAAAGATTGTTGAGGTGTTCATGGATGATTTTTCTGTTTACGGAACTTCTTTTGATGATTGTTTAAGCAACCTTGATCGAGTTTTGCAGAGATGTGAAGAAACTAATCTTGTCTTGAATTGGGAGAAGTGCCACTTTATGGTGAACGAAGGTATAGTCCTTGGGCATAAAATTTGTGAAAGAGGTATTGAAGTAGACAAAGCTAAAGTTGATGCAATTGAGAAAATGCCATGTCCTAAAGATACCAAAGGTATAAGAAGTTTCCTAGGCCATGCTCGTTTCTATAGGAGGTTCATAGAAGACTTCTCTAAAATTTCCAGGCCTCTTACTAATCTCTTGCAGAAAGATGTTCCATTTGTTTTTGATGATGATTGTGTAGAAGCCTTTGAAATAAATAAGAAAGCCTTAATATCTGCACCTATTGTTCAACCACCTGATTGGAACCTACCCTTTGAAATTATGTGTGATGCTAGTGATTATGCTGTTGGTGCTGTTCTAGGGCAAAGAGTTGATAAGAAATTAAATGTTATATATTATGCTAGTAAAACTCTAGACAGTGCTCAAAGAAATTATGCTACTACTGAGAAATAGTTTTTAGCAGTCGTGTTTGCATGTGATAAGTTCAGATCTTACATTGTTGATTCTAAAGTAACTGTTCACGCTGATCATGTTGCCATTAAATATCTTATGGAAAAGAAAGATGCTAAACCTAGACTTATTAGGTGGGTTCTTTTACTTCAAGAATTTGATTTACATATTGTTAATAGAAAGGGATCTGAAAACCCAGTAGCGGAAACTTTGTCTAGGATGGAAAATGTTCTTGATGACCCATTTCCTATTAATGATAATTTTCCTCATGAGCAATTAGCTATGGTAAATGCTTCCCGCACTAGTCCTTGGTATGCAGATTATGCTAATTACATTGTTACTAAATATATCCCACCTAGTTTTACATACCAACAAAAGAAAAAGTTCTTCTTTGATTTAAGACATTACTTTTGGGATGACCCATATTTATATAAAGAAGGAGTAGATGGTATTACTAGACATCATGTACCTGACCATGAACTGGAACAAATCCTTCGGAAGTGTCACTCCGAGGCATATGGAGGACATCATGCGGGAGACAGAACTGCGCATAAGGTATTACAGTCTGGTTTTTATTGGCCTAATCTTTTCAAAGATGCACGTAAGTTTGTCCTTTCTTATGATGAATGTCAAAGAATTGGTAATATTGGTAGACGTCAGGAAATGCCTATGAATTATTCACTTGTTATTGAACCGTTTGATGTTTGGGGTTTTGATTATATATGGGACCTTTTCCTTCATCTAATGGATATACTCATATTCTTGTTGCTGTTGATTATGTTACTAAGTGGGTAGAAGCTATTCCAACTAGTAGTATTGATCACAACACCTCTATTAAAATGCTTAAAGAAGTTATATTTCCGAGGTTTGGAGTCCCTAGATACTTGATGACTGATTGTGGTTCACATTTTATTCATGGTGCTTTCCGTAAATTACTTGCTAAATATGATGTTAATCATAGAATTGCATCCCCTTATCATCCTCGGTCTAGTGGTCAAGTTGAATTGAGTAATAGAGAAATAAAGTTAATTTTTCAAAAGACCGTTAATAGATCCAGGAAGAATTGGTCTAAGAAACTTGATGATGCATTATGGGCTTATAGAACTGCTTATAAAAATCCTATAGGAATGTCTCCATATAAAATGGTCTATGGAAAAGCATGTCATTTACCTCTTGAATTAGAACACAAGGCATATTGGGCAATTAAAGAACTTAACTATGATTTCAAACTTGCCGGTGAAAAGAGGTTATTTGATATTAGCTCTTTAGATGAATGGAGGACCCAAGCCTATGAAAATGCTAAGTTGTTTCAAGAAAAAGTTAAAAGATGGCATGATAAAAGAATTCAAAAGCAGGAATTCAAAGTGGCTCAGTATGTGCTATTGTACAAATCTTGTTTCAGATTTTTTTGCAGGAAAACTTCTCTCTAAATGGGAAGGCCCATACATCATCGAAGAAGTTTATCGCTCCGGAGCTATCAAAATGAACAACGCCGAAGGTACCAATCCAAAGGTGGTCAATTAAAAAAGAAATAAACATTATATCTCAGGTACGCCCATCAATGTTGAAACTAATATTATTCAAACAATGACGCCGGAGGAACACATAAAAGATTCCTTCCGAAATGCTCCAGAACCCTGAAAAGGGGTAGGTATGTGATACGGTAAGTAAACCGACTCCAAAAATTCCATAAAAATTATTTCTGTCTATTTTGGAATATTAGAAAAATACAAAAGTAAGAAACAGCCGAGGGGACCCACGAGGAGGTCACAAGGCAACAGGGTGCGACCCCCTTGGGGCACGCCGGGTTGCCTTGTGGGCCCCTCGTGTGCCTTCCCGACTCCGTTTTCCTCCCATATGCTTGTTTTGCAAGATAAAAATTCTTCATATATATTCCCGTATGTTTTGACCACCGTATCACAAGTTTCTCCTCTGTTCTTGTTTCGTGTTGTTTTCTGTCAGATTTTCGGGACCAGGCATCATGTCTTCCTCTTCCTCAAACAATGTGGGGGACGATGCTTGGTTGTTGCAAATGGAACTCAGGAGAGAGGAGGAGGAGGAGGAGGTTACCATGGAAGAAGATGAGGGGGATTCGCTGGAAGTCCACCCTCCGGCCTCCGAGAGGGGTACACTTGTCGGCATCTCCACAACTCCAAACCCCCATCAAGCCATGAGAAGCACCACAATCCATGGAAGTCAAGATGTACAAGAAGGGCTTGCTCCTAGGAGACCCTTGCATAGGTTACATTAGAACAATTTTCATAATTTGGTTCACAATTATGGGGTTGAAAATACTCCCTGCATGCACATACCATCCAATTGGGACATCTCTCGTCCAAGTGAAAGTGATGCAGGAAAGAAAGCTTGGGGGCCAGAGAATAATCATATCATGGCTGAGGTCCAAAAGAATGCAGAGATGATCCAGCATGTGCTCCTTGAAATTCATAGCCTAAGGGACATCCTCATCAGTGTTATGAAGGACAAGGCTACCCCTTCATCACCACCATCACCGAAGAAAGACACTTGAGTACATGGGTATGGGCACCACCCTTGGCTTGTTCCAAGCTTGGGGGAGGTGCCCTGGTATCGTATCATCATCACCTTTTTACCATCATTATTTATCTTAGTTCGATCCTTAGTTATTCTGTGATCTAGAAGAATAAAGTTTTAGTATGATCCAGTTTCGAGTGCTCATTTCGCGATCTATCTATCTACGTAATCATGTTTGAGAGTTATATAATAAAGAGTAGTTTGAGTTTTGCTTCTTTACTTTTATGTTTCAATCTTAGCAATGAAAGAATGAAAAAGGTCATATGCTAATCCCTTGGGGAGTAATGACTTTACATAAAGAAAAGTATAGTTGATAAAATTTATTGAAAGTTAACAAACATAGCATTGGTTAATGATGCAATTCATGAAAAAGTAATAAAGGAAGAGAGGATTCACATATAAATATACTATCTTGGACATCTTTTATGATTGTGAGCCCCCATTAAATATTCTATGTTAAAAGAGTTGACGTTGGACAAGGAAGACAATGTAATGAGTTATGTTTGTTTATATTCACATAGAATTTATATTGTCATTGATCCTCTAACATGTGGTGCTTGCTCACTATCTTTTGCTAGCCAAAAATCCGCACTAAGTAGAGATACTACTTGTGCATCTCAAAACCCTTGAGCCCAGTTTCATGTCATGAGAGTCCACTATAGCTACCCATGGATTGAATAAGATCCTTCAAGTAAGTTGTCATCGGTGCACAAAGCAATAAAAAATTGCTCCCTAAATATGTAAAAACTTTTATTGTAAGGGAAAATAAGCTTTGTACGAACTTGTGATGGTGAAGAAATAAAACGAGAGACTTCATAATACAGGTTGCTATCACAAGGGGCAATATAAAGTGACGTTCCTTTGCATTAAGAGTTTGCACATCCAAAAATAAAAAGTGCATGACAACCTCTGCTTCCCTCTGCGAACGGCCTATCTTTTACTTTTCTGTATTTACTTTTATGCAAGAGTCAATAGTGTTTCTCTCTATTCCATTTTTATTTTTCTCTTCGCAAGCATCATGTGTTGGGGAAAGATCTAGAAATATATATCCAGTTGAATATAAGCGATCATGAGTTATTATTGTTGACATTACTCTTGAGGTAAATCTGTTGGGAGGTGAAAACTATAAACCCCCATCTTCCGATGTGTCTGATTGAAGCTTTCACCCCATAAATATGCCGTGAGTGTCAGCAATCATAGAAGGCTAAATGATAGTTGAGTATGTGGACTTGCTAGAACAAAAGCTCTTACACAGACTCTTCCTAAAATATGATGAATTGTGATTGTTTCATTGACTAAGAACATAGTTTGTTAGTTTTCAAGAAAGTTTATACTTTATACTTCGATGTTGTAATGAATTATTACTTGTTCATGAGAAGTATTATGATAATATATTGCTGTAATAGAATTGATCATGATGCTCTCTTGTCCATATTCTGTTTTATTGACACCTCTCTCTCTGAACATGTGGACACGATTATCGATTTCAGCTTTTGCTAGAGGACAAGCGAGGTCTAAGCTTGGGGGAGTTGATACGTCCAATTTGCATCATGATTTCCTATTGTTATTTATAATGTATTTGGTCATTATTTCACTTTCTGATGCAATTCTTATGCCTTTTCTCTTAATTTACAAGATTTATATGAAGAGGGAGAATACAGGCAGCTGGAATTCTGGACCTGAAATAGCCACTGCAGAGATACCTATTCTACAAAGCTCCAAATAACCTGAAACTTCACGGAGATTTTTTATGGAATATATAAGAATTTTTGGAACGAAGAACTACCAGAGGGACCCACCAGCTGCCCACAAGGCAACAGGGCACGCCAAGATGCCTTATGGGGCCCACAGCTGGCCTCTGGCCCCCTTCTTATGCTATACGAAGCCATATACCCTAAAAAAATTAAGAGGAGGACTTTCAGGGCGAAGCGCCGCCGTCTCGAGGTGGAACTAGAACAGGAGCACTTTTGCCCTCCGGCGGAGCGATTCCGCCGGCGATACTTCCCTCCGGGAGGGGAAAATCGAAGCTATCGACATCACCAACGATCCTCTCATCATGGGAGGGCGAATCTTCATCAACATCTTCACCAGCACCATCTCATCTCAAATCCTAGTTCATCTCTTGTATTCAATCTTTATCTCAAAACCTCAGATTGGTACTTGTGGGTTGCTAGTAGTGTTGATTACATCTTGTAGTTGATGCTTGTTGGTTTATTTGGTGGAAGATTATATGTTCAGATCCTTAATGATATTCAATACACCTCTAATCTTGAACATGAATATGATTTGTGAGTAGTTACTTTTATTCTTGAGGACATGGGAGAAGTCTTGTCACAAGTAATCATGTGAATTTGGTATTCGTTCGATATTTTGATGATATGTATGTTGTTGCTTCCTTTAGTGGTGTCGTGTGAACGTTGACTACATGACACTTCACCATATTTGGGCCTAAGGGAAGGCATTGTGGAGTAATAATTAGATGATGGGTTGCTAGAGTGACAGAAGCTTAAACCCTAGTTTATGCGTTATTCTGTAAAGGGCTGTTTTGGATCCATATGTTTCATGCTATGATTAGATTTATCTTAATTCTTCTTTCGTAGTTGCGGATGCTTGCGAGAGGGGGTAATTATAAGAGGGTTGCTTGTTCAAGTAAGAACAACACCCTAACACCGGTCAACCCACATATCAAATTATCAAAGTAGCGAACGCGAATCAAATAAACATGATGAAAGTGACTAGATGAGAATTCCCATGTGTCCTCGAGAACGCTTTGCTTTATCTAAGAGACTGCTCCGGCTTGTCCTTTGCTATAAAAAGGATTGGGACACCTTGTGATACGTCTCCAACGTATCTATAATTTTTGATTGTTCCATGCTATTAAAGTATCAATCTTGGATGTTTTATATGCAATTATATATCATTTTTTGGGACTAACCTATTAATCTAGTGCCAAGTGCCATTTGCTTTTTTTTGCTTGTTTTTGACTTTTCAGAAAATCAATATCAAACAGAGTCCAAACGGAGAAAAAACTTTGGATTAATTTTTTCTGGACCAGAAGGGACCCTCGAAGGTTCGGGAGAAGACCAGAAGAGCCACGAGGGAGCGACAAGCTCGGGAGGCGCGCCCCCCAGGCTTGTGGGCCCCTTGTGGCACCTCTTGACCTAATTCCAAGCCTATAAATTCTCAAATATTCCCCATATACCAGAGAGCCACCTCGAATAACTTTTCTGCCGCCGCAAGCTCCTGTTCTTCCACGATCCCATCTGGAGGCCATTTTCGGCAATCTGCCGGAGTGGGAATCGATCACAGAGGGCTTCTTCATCAACCTTGCTGCCCTTCCGATGATGTGTGAGTAGTTTACCACAGACCTACGGGTCCATAGCTAGTAGCCAGATGGCTTCTTCTCTCTCTTTGATCTTCAATACAATGTTCTCCTCAATCTCTTTGGAGTTCTATCCGATGTAATCTTCTTTTGCGGTGTGTTTGTTGGGATCTGATGAATTGTGGATTTATGATCAGACTATTCATCAGAAATATTTGAGTCTTCTCTAAAATCTTTTATGCATGATTGTTATAGCTTTGTATTTCTCTCCGATCTATCCGTTTGGTTTGGCCAACTAGATTGATTTATCTTGCAATGGGAGAGGTGCTTTGTGATGGGTTCAATCTTGCGGTGCTCTATCCCAGTGACAGAAAGGGACAAGACACGCATTTGTATTGTTGCCATTAAGGATAAAATGAAGCGGTTTAATCATATTATTTGAGTTTACTTTGTCTACATCATGTCATCTTGCTTAAGGCGTTACTCTGTTTTCATTAACTTAATACCCTAGATGCATGCTGGATAGCGGTCGATGGGTGGAGTAATAGTAGTAGATGCAGGCAGGAGTCAGTCTACTTGTCTCGGACATGATGCATATATACATGATCATTCCCATGAATCCGTCATAACTATGCGCTTTTCTATCAATTGCCCAACAGTAATTTGTTTACCCACCGTATGCTATGTGTTCGAGAGAGAAGCCTCTAGTGAAAACTATGGCCCCCGGGTCTACTTTTATCATATATTAAATCCAAAAATACCTTGCTGCAATTTTATTTACTTTATTTTATTTTGCAATTTACTTATCTATCTATCACTATCAGAATTAATCCTTGCAAGTAACCGCCTAGGGGATTGACAACCCTCTTGTTTGCGTTGGGTGCAAGTATTCGCTTTTGTGTGTGTAGGTGCTGCTAACGAGGTTCTTTGTGGTTCTCCTACTGGATTGATAACATTGGTTCTTAACTGACGGAAATACTTATCTCTACTGTAATGCATCATCCTCTCATCTTCGGGGAAATCCCAACGCAGTTCACAAGTAGCAGGAAGAATTTCTGGCGCCGTTGCCGGGGAGACATCACCAAAACCTATCAAATACCTTCTCATAAACTATCATCTACTTGCTCTTAATTTCATTTGCCTTTTTATTTGCATTTGCCTCTCGTTTTCATCTCCCCCACTTCTAAAACAAAATTTACAATAACACAAAAATATTTTTTGTTTGCTTGTTTGCTAGTTTGCTTGCTTTGTCGCTATGTCTCAAGAGAACACCAAATTGTGTGATTTAATAATAATGATTTCATTAGTACTCCAATTGCTCCTCCCACCACTTGTGCGGAGTCATGTGATATTAATGCTGCTTTGCTTAATCTTGTTATGAAAGAACAATTTTCTGGTAGTCCTAATGAAGATGATGCATCCCATCTTAATACTTTCATTGAACTTTGTGATATGCAAAAGAAAAAAGATGTGGATAATGATATTGTCAAATTGAAATTATTTCCGTTCTCACTACGAGATCGTGCTAAAACTTGGTTTTCGTCTTTGCCCCGAAATAGTATTGATTCTTGGGATAAGTGTAAGGATGCTTTTATTGCCAAATATTTTCCTCCCACTAAGATTATTTCTCTAAGAAATCAAATAATGAATTTTAAGCAACTTGAGCATGAACATGTTGCACAATCTTGGGAGAGAATGAAATTAATGATTAGAAATTGTCCCACTCATGGTTTAAGCTTATGGATGATCACACAAAAATTTTATGCGGGACTAAACTTTGTTTCTAGAAATCTTCTAGACTCTCCCGCAGGTGGTACTTTTATGGAAATTACATTGCGAGAAGCTACAAAAATCTTTGATAATATTATGACAAATTATTCCCAATGTGTCGTGGGAAACGAACACCTATGGGATCGCTATCGAGCGGATCCCTTTACGGTTCGGCAAGGGGAGAGCATTGCACAAAGAGCGGAACTAACGAGCAGCACGCGGGGATTTACCCAGGTTCGGGCCGCACGGATGCGTAAAACCCTACTCCTGCTTTGATTGTATTATCGTGGATGTCCTAGGCCAAGTTCTGGGAGCTACAATATTCCGTAGCTACGCATGCAGAATGGACTTCCGAACCCCCCCCCCCTCTGTACGCCTCGGGCCTCCTTTTATATAAGTCAAAGGGGCTACCACAGTGGCGTACGAGATAAGGCATGAGGTGGAAAGTAGCTACAGTGTTACCACAGCGTTATCATACCTAACCCTGACGGCTTAGGACAAACTCATTAAATGCACCGTGAGGTGTCCGTTGAGGTGTCCCTTAGCGTCTCGGGCTTGGAAAAGCTTTACAGGGGATGGACAAAAGCAGCCATCCCATCAGCACCGCTTAAGCATCGCGTGGCCAGCATTACGCCACGTCATCGTGAGGACAAGCCCTAAACGACAAGGCTGGCCGCTGCACTGGAGCGATAGCGCTGCACTGTGCAGAGCCTTGCCGGGACCGAATCCTTGCCGGGCCCGGGGCTTGCCGGGACCGGGTCTTGCCGGGCGCGAAGCTTCGCTGGCAAGGGCCTCGCCGGGCGCGAGGCCTCGCCGGCAAGGGTCTTGCCGGGCGCGAGGCCTCGCCGGCAAGGGTCTTGCCGGGCCTCCGCAACCCTTTGGTCTTCTGTCTGGTCGTTGACTTGAACGTCTCCTTGGCATCTTAGCCTCGTGATTACTCCTAGCTATTCCCCGGCAAGGCTTGCCGCGGTACGGCTACAACTGCCCGTGCACAAGTAAGGGGTACTAAAGAAAGACCCATACTTTAGTACACCGACAGGAGCCCCCGGGCCTAGGCCATACACGGGTGCCAGGCCTCTTGGGCTAGGCCCAAAACAGTGCACGGGCACGCGTGGCAGGGAATAACTGCTCGCAATCATTATCTCTTTTACCACGCCCCTCCACTATGCGCATTAATCGCGCGACGTGGGAGACGTGGGCGGAAACTCCGCTGCAAAAGCGGGCGGTAAAGAGCCTGCCTCGCGCCTTCCCCATAAAAAGGGAATCGCAGAGGGCACTGCTCATTTACCCCCCCTCCGCCTTTCCAATCTCAATCTCAGAACCGTCGCCGTCGTCTTCTTCCTCGCGCCCAAAGCAGAGCTTGTCTCCCTCCATCCTCCTCCACCGTGCTCTCGACGTCTTCAGCGCCCACTTCGATAGCCGCCATGCCGCCCAAGTCGAGCAAAGGCAAGGCGGCGGAAGCGGCCGCCGCGGAGAGCAGGTTGGTGAAGATGCGGAAGGAACGCGCTGTCTTCCCCTCGACGCTTGACGCGGAGGCCTTGAAGAAGAGGTACCAGTTCGCATGGGCGACTGAGACCACGACGCACCTAGCCACCAAAGTGAGTGTAGCTTCTCGTAGGGCAGAGCCAGGAGATTATCCCTTCTTTGCCAATTACTTCTGGTGCGGCCTCTGTCCTCCGTACTCGGATTTCTTCGTAGATATCATACTCACCTACGGCTTCCAGCTGTTAGATTTCACGCCGAATGCCGTGACTTGTATGTCCGTCTTCGCGCACCTTTGCGAGAATTTTGTTGGGGTCATCCCGAGCACTGCACTTTTCTGGCACTACTTCTATCCCCGCATCCAAAAGGGCGACGCCCTCTCCGGCAGCATCGCTTGGATTCCTAGGTCGGCAACCAAGGAGACGTACCCAGAGGGGCTCTACCGCGAGAGATGGGATGAGTGGCGCGGCAAGTGGTGCTGGGTCCGGGAAAAGGAGCCCAAACCGTTCTGCGAGGTGCGGAAGCAGAAGGTGGTCCGCGGCAAGGATTGGGGCGCCGCGGACCCTGACGACAGCAAGCTCACCGTCGCCATCACCAGGATACTGCGCCTCAGGGCTGCCAGGTTGAAGGTGGAGATGATTGCTTCGGATTTCCTTCGCCGGCGCATCGCCCCACTGCAGAACAAGGGGGGCCCTGCCTGGGAGTACGCGAACGCCGCCGACGTCATGAGGGTGCGGCCTGGGCTGGATAATGATCTGACAGCCATAGGGCACGCAGCCCTCTGCCAACAGCTGTTCAAATCTGGAGCAGTGGGAGACTTGCCGGCAGGCGTCGTCCCACTATGCAACAACTCGTCGCTGACCTCCATTATCGCCATGATGCCGGTGTTCAATGCCCACAGCATCGACGAGAGGTGGATCGAGACGTCCGCGGAGCAGGCGCTGGCGTTCTTCGACAACCTGACGGAGAAGGCCATCCGCGGGGAGAACCTTGTCCGCGCCACCACGGAGGAGGAGCTCGCCTACATCGCCAACAGGGCGAAAGAGGCGAACCTTGCCGAAGAAGCCGGCAGCACTGAGACCAGCGAAGACGAGGACTTGCTGCAGGAAGATCTTGCCGGGCGAGGTCAGGCTGCTGGGGAGCTGCGCGGAGCCGCTGCCGGGAGTTCTTCTGCCGGAGGCGCCGCCGAAGAGGAAGAAGAGGAGGAGGAAGAGCCCCCAGCTCTTCAACACAGGAAGAGGCGCGTCCTCCGGAAGAACGCCAATGGCGCTCCAGCCCGCCAACCTTCCTCAAGCAGCGAGGCTTCCGGCAAAGGGGCGGCCGGCGAGGCCGCACCGCAAACTGCCGCTGCCAAGCGGCCCAGGACCAATCCTCCTCCTCCCCCGTCAGGAACTGCGGCGGGGGTCGGCTTCGACCTCTCCGCCATCAGCTCCGAGGAAGAAGAAGAGTAAGAGTCCCGCCACAGCCTTGATTCCTATCCTTCTAGTTTTGCTTGATTAATTTGCTCTATTTTTGCCTCCTCAGGGATGCGGAGACTCTGGTGCAAAGGATGGCGAAGAGGGCCAAGACCTCAACAAGCGTCGAGCCGCCGGAAAGCTCCTCGGGCGCGCCGGAAACGGTCCTCGTCAGCTCGGAGTCAAGCCCAGAACGCAACCCTCGATGCAGCCCTCGACGCAGCCCCCGGCACAGCCCCCAGCGTGAGTCTTCTACTCACTACCCACTGGCGCGTGCCGGGGCGTGCATCTTCTCTGCTGACATCTCCGGGCGTGCAGGAGCGGAGCAACAGCGAGAAGCAACAGCGGGAGCTGCCTCTGCCATGCCACCTCCGTCGACCACACCGCCCAGGGGCGAGTCTTCGGGCAATCTCTACCGCGACGAAGGGGTGGGGCCGGCAAGCGCAGGCTCCGGCAACCCCTTCCTTGACGCAGGTAAAGTTACTTGCCCCAAAGAACTCTTGTCGCTTTGATTTTTCTAATTTTTGTCTTCTTGAACTTCCTTCCCAGCTTCATCTTAATCAACTCCTTGGCTTTCAATCTTCTTCTGACAGAGCTCATGGACACTGACATTGTCATGGAAGAGACTGCCAAGGATGCCGCCACTGAAGCCGACAAGGTTGCCGCCAAGGAGGCCGCCAAGCATGCCGCCGCCGAGGCCGCGAAAGCTGCTGCCGCCGAGGCTGCTGCCGTTGAGGCCGCCAAGGCCGCTGCCGCTGAGGCCGCCAAGGCCGCTGCTGCCGAGGCCGCCAAGGCCGCTGCCGCTGATGCCGCCAAGGCTGTGCAAGAGGAGGCCGCCAAGACGTCCGCCGAGGGAGCCGGCGAGGAGACCCGCGGCCATACTGACGGCGCTTCCGCCGCAGGAGCGCCAGGCGCTTCTACTGCCGCGGGGCCCTCAACTGCCGAAGACCAACCCTCGTCGTCCCAGGCCCCTTCCTCAAGCCAATACATCAGGGCCGGCAAGAACGTTGTCAGCATGCCGGGGTCGGCAAGCATCGAAGAGCTGGTTGAAGGAGAACATCTTGACGGGGAAATCACCGCCGCCGCCACCAGTGAGCTCAAGGATGAGCAGCTACTTCAAGCCATGAACGACAACTATCAGAAGCTCCAAACGCTCTACCGTGCCCGGAAGGAGAAACTGGACTCCCGGGAAGCGCTCGTCGAGGCCGCGGAAGGAGACTTCCAACAACGTGTCACGGAGACGCAGGCTTGGTATGGCGAGGCCCTCCAAGAGCTGAATATTTACCGGGAGCAGCTGGCGGAAGAGCGGAACATCCTCCTGCTGAAGCAATCAGACATCGAGAAAGCACGGGAGGAGGCCGCCCAGCAAGCCGCCGCGACAGAAGCCCTCTTGACGCAATGCCACATCAGCCTTGACGCCCAAGAAGAGGACCTTGCCGCGCGCGAGGCGGCGCTTGCCGCCAAGCTTCGCAACAGGGATGAAGAGCTCGAAAGTCTTGTCGCACGGCGGGTCCAGGAGCTTGGGCAGAAACACTTGGAGACGCTCAGAGCTCTAACTGAAGACCACGCCGGCAAGCTCAAAGAGGCCCTCGACGCTGCCGGAGCTGCAGAGACCGCCAAGAACTTGCTGGAGGAGAAGACGAAGCAGCTGGAGGCCGCTCTCGAGGACCACGGCAAGAAGGTCTCAGCACTCGAGGCCGAGAGAGACAAGGCTCTCCATAGCCTGATGGAGACGCAGGCTGCCGCGTCCGAGAAGGTCCAGCAGCTTTCCTCCGCCAAGGACTCCATTGACGATCTGAAGCTGAAGCTATCCACGCTAGAGGAGTCTCTTGAGGATGCCCGAGCTCGCGAGAAGACTCTTATCAAAGACCTCCACGACGAACAGGAGTTGCTCCAGAGCGCCGCCACCACCCACAACGAGTACGCTTCTAGTGTAAAGCTCTGGACTGCCAGGCTAGCGAACGTCGCCAAGAAGCTTGGCGTGGAGCTGGAGACCATGGACTTGCCGGGCTTCGGATACTCTGTCGACGACAACATATCCTCAAGCGCCAGGCTAACCATGTTCTTCGACAAGCTCGTTGACGCCCTCAAGCTACTCCAGGCGAACCAGACAAGCAAGCTGGCCGACGAATCCCGGAAACTCTGCCAGCTCGTCCTCCGCAAGGTGTTGGTGAAGGTGGCGTACAGGAACCCTGGCATCGACCTCTCCAAAGCCTTGAAGAGCTTGCCGAAGGACGCGGACGTCAAGGCTCTCGAGGAGCTCGTCGCGCCCATCGTCGATCGGGTGAGCCAGGTGAAGAGGGTCGAGGGCGATCGCCGGGACTAGCCACATCCGCCTCATCTCTTCCTCATCTTGCCACCAGCATTCCATGTAAAAGACAATTTGCCTTATGTCAGAAACGCGGCAAGCACTAGATGTAATATAATTTGCTCTCTTTGAATTATGGCATGCTATTCCCTTTGTTCAATTTCTCTCTGTATGGTGTGTACCCTACGCTTTGCTGGGAACTTGCCGGAGCATAACCCCGTCGCGAGCGCTGGATTCGGGTCGTCAGCAGCTTGCGGGCGGTGCTGCTCACGGCAAGAAATCTTCACGCTTTTGGCGCGGCCACCTAGACTGTTGAGCGGACTCGAAACAGAGTAAGGGTGCAGCCGATCACGACAAGATTCCATCGCGTGCAGGTTTTCCATACAAAGCCGAAATCGTTCAAGGGAAAGTAGCCTTACAAAAATCAAAATCTGCTTAAGGGTTTCAGCAACTTAGCTCTGCTCTTCGTCGCTATTCTTTTTCTTCCGGCAAGGCGCCAACCTTGAACGTCGTCTGGTATCCATACCACTATTCTCCTCCCCCCCCCCCCCCGGCAAACTTGCGCGCGAGGGAATCTTCTGTCTCTTGAGAAAAAGAAAGAAGAGAAAATAAAAGTATGGAACCTTGACGGTTCGTTAGCTCTTACCGTGATCGAGTGCAATACACATCTCAGATAACACATGCATATAAAATGGCATGAAAATCAACAAGAAACGTAAAGCACACAGATCTTATTAAATATGTACAAGGATGTGCCTGCTCTGTACAAAGGATTACATGCCAGCGGCAACACTTGTACAGAATGGCGTTGCCGGGATCTTGCCGGAGCGTTACGCTGCCGCGAGCGCTGGATTCGGGTCGTCAGCAGCCTGCTGGCCGTATCGCTATCACAGCAAGAAACCCGAACAACTGCGCCTTACGGGTAGAACTTGCGAAGGTGCTCGATGTTCCAGGAGTTGCTCACTCGCAAGCCCTCTTCGGTCTCCAGGCGGACAGCGCCAGGCCTGGTGACTCGCACTACCCGGTAAGGGCCTTCCCACTTCGGCGTCAACTTGTTGGAATTCTTGGCCGACTGAACGCGCTGAAGAACAAGGTCGCCTTCCTCAAGACTCCGGGCGTGAACCTTGCGGCTATGGTAGCGGCGCAAAGCTTGCTGGTAGCGAGCGGCTCGCACAGCAGCCCGAAGACGGTTCTCCTCAAGGAGCAGCGCGTCATCTTGCCGCAGTTGCTCTTGCTCAAGCTCATCATAAGCGAGCACTCGAGGTGACCCGTATATGAGCTCCGTGGGGAGAACTGCCTCCGCTCCGTAGACCAGAGCGAAGGGCGTCTGGCCGGTGGCTCGATTTGGTGTCGTCCTGATCGACCAAAGAACCGCCGGCAGCTCATCAATCCAGCGTCTTCCATGCTTGTGCAGCCTGTCAAAAATTCTGGTCCGGAGACCACGCAGCACTTCAGCGTTCGCCCTTTCCGCTTGGCCATTGCTTCTTGGGCGAGCAACAGAGGCAAAACAAATCTTGCCGCCAAGGTCTTGGACGTACTGCATGAAGGTGCGACTAGTGAACTGCGTACCGTTGTCGGTGATGATCCTGTTCGGCACACCAAAACGGCACACAATCCCCTTGAAGAACTTGACTGCTGACTGAGTTGTCACCCTCCGCACTTCTTCCACTTCTGGCCACTTCGTGAACTTGTCGATAGCAACGTACAAGTACTCGAAGCTCCCGGCAGCGCGGGGGAAGGGACCCAGTATGTCGAGCCCCCAGACCGAGAAGGGCCAGGAGAGAGGGATCGTCTGGAGAGCTTGAGCTGGCTGATGAAGTTGCTTCGAATGAAACTGGCACGCTTCACACTTGGTTACTAGTGCCGTTGCATCCTGGAGAGCAGTAGGCCAGAAGAATCCTTGCCGGAAAGCCTTGCTGGCAAGGGCTCTTGAGCCTATGTGGGATCCACATATGCCCCCATGAATCTCCGCCAACAGCTCTAGTCCATCCTCCCGAGGAATGCACTTCAATTTCACACCGTTGGGTCTCTTTCTATACAGGACGTCGTCGATGAACTGGTACATACTTGACTGACGGGCTACTTTCTCAGCTTCTTCCTGCTCTTCAGGGAGTTCTCCTATCTGAAGGAAACGGACTATTTGCTGTGCCCATGCCGGAGCCCGTGGCTCGACGACAAGGACTAAAGGCGATTCTTCAGATGTGGGAGCATTTGCTTCTACGGCAAGAACCTGAGGTTCTTGGTGGAGCAGCTGCTCACCGGCAACCGGTATTTCTTCGGCAGCAGGGGCGCTTGCTTCGGCGGCAAGATCCCAAGGTTCCGCGCGAAGCCGCTGCTCGCCGGCAACCATGTCGTTCCCGGCAAGATCCTTGCCGGGGGCTTCGGGAAGCCCTGCCGGGAAGTACTCGCCGGTACCTAACTTTCTTCTCTTATCAGGCCTTGTCGATGGCGACATGGATGGTTGAGTCAAGCGGAGCACAAAAATACCTGGTTCCACAGGCAGCTTGAGTGCGGCACGCTTCGACAGGTCATCGGCAATGTTGTTCTCTGATCGAGGAACATGCTCTGTCTGAAGACCGTCAAAGCGCTCCTCCAGCTTCCTCACTTCATCGACGTACGCTTCCATCAACGGGCTCTGATAATCTTTGTTGACCTGTCTCACGACGAGCTGGGAGTCACCTCTGACGATGAGTTTCTTGATCCCGAGGTCTGCCGCGATCCTGAGACCGGCAAGCAATCCTTCATACTCTGCCGTGTTGTTGGTAGATCTCTCCCGGGAAAAATGCATCTGGATGACGTACTTGAGGTGCTCTCCGGTGGGTGCGACAAGCAGCACGCCGGCACCGACGCCTTGCAGCGAAAAGGCTCCATCAAAGTACATGATCCATTCGCGATCTGTTTCCTTGCCGGAAATCGCTGATTCTTGAACTTCGTCGTCTGGCGTTGGGGTCCATTCTGCAATGAACTCTGCCAAGGCTCTGCTCTGGATAGTTGAAGAACTTTCAAACTTGAGACCAAAGCATGACAGCTCCAACGCCCACTCCACGATCCTGCCGGTTGCTTCTGGGTTCCGGAGAATCCGTTGCAGCGGAAAGCGAGTGACGACGGTGACGTCATGTGCTTGGAAGTAATGGCGCAGCTTCCTCGAGGCCATGAGAAGACCGAAGAGCAACTTCTGCACACCAGAATATCTCGACCTAGCCCCCTGCAACAGGGAGCTGACGAAATAGACTAGGCGCTGCACCATCTTCTTCTTCTGCACAGCTTGACTTGACTGCGCGGATCTTTCTTTGTCGTCACCAGACTCTGCCGGGGCCGGCCCCGGCAAGTCACTTGGCGGGCCTGCCGTTGCTGCTGCATCCTCCTCTACTTCCCTCTCCGCTACCAGCGCAGCACTAACCAATTGATTCGTTGCCGCTATATATAGCAGCAACGGCTCTTGTGGCCTAGGCGCGACTAGTACTGGCGGAGAGGAGAGGTACTTCTTCAAATCCTGCAGCGCTGCCTCCGCTTCTGGAGTCCATTTCATTGGACCTGCCTTCTTCAAAATTTTGAAAAACGGTAGGGTGCGCTCAGCAGACCTTGAGATGAACCTACTCAAAGCAGCGACGCAGCCGGCAAGGCGGCGCACATCCTTAACTCGTCTTGGCGCTTCAATCTGCTCAATTGCCTTGATCTTGTCGGGATTGGCTTCAATTCCACGCTGAGATACGAAGAACCCGAGGAGCTTGCCGGATGGGACGCCAAACACGCACTTCTCGGGATTGAGCCTCAGGTTGATCCTGCACAGATTTGCAAATGTCTCCTCCAGATCTTGAATGAGCATTGCTTTGTCCTTGGTTTTGACCACTATGTCATCCATGTAAGCTTCCATATTGCTATGCAGCTGGGCCCCGAAACCAATCTGGACAGCTCTTGCGAAGGTCGACCCAGCACTTTTCAACCCGAAAGGCATACGCAAAAAGCAGTATGTGCCACACGGAGTGATAAATGCGGTCTTCTCTTCGTCTTCTTTCACCATGAAGATCTGGTGATAGCCTGAGTATGCGTCAAGGAATGACACCAGATCGCAGCCGGCAGTGGAATCCACAATCTGGTCGATGCGCGGCAAGGGAAAGGGGTCTTTCAGATAGGCTTTATTGATATCTGTAAAGTCAATACATAGCCTCCATTTACCGTTCGCCTTGCGCACAACAACTGGATTGGCCAACCATGTAGGATGGAGGACTCCCCTAACCAGGCATGCCGCCTCAAGCTTCTTAATCTCTTCTGCAATAAACTCTTGCCGCTCCAAAGCTTGCTTCCGCACCTTCTGCTTGACGGGCCGCGCGTGAGGACAGACAGCTAGGTGGTGCTCAATTACCTCCCTGGGAACACCGGGGATGTCAGATGGTTGCCATGCAAACACATCGACATTCGCCCGCAGGAAGGCAACGAGCGCGCTTTCCTATTTGTCGTCGAGGGTGGAACTTATGGTGAAAGTTCCCCCCGTCCCATCCTCCTTGGCGGGCACCTTCTTGGTCTCAGGCGGAGCAGCCTTGGATTTCTTGGTCTGGCCAGCAGAGCTCTCTGGTGTACCCTCGACGGTAGCGCAGCACTCCGGAGAGGCGCGCTTGCCGGAGTTTGTACCAGAGGTCTTGCCGGGCTTCTTCTTCTTGCCGGGATCTTGAGCGGCAGGAGCATGCGCCTTGGCGGCGGACGCTGCAACTGCTTCCCGGTAAAGCTTGTCGGTGCAAATGAGCGCGTCTTTCTTGTCGGAATGGATAGTGATGATGCTCATTGGACCGGGCATCTTCAAGACGTTGTAGGCGTAGTGCGAGGCCGCCATGAACTTAGCCAGCGCTGGGCGGCCGAGGATCCCATTATATGGCAACGGAATCTTGGCGACGTCGAAGGCGACCTTCTCCGTCCTGAAGTTCAGCTCGCTGCCGAAAGTTACCGACAGCGTGATCTTGCCTTTCGGCTGGTTCCTTCCCGGATTGACCCCTTGGAAAGAACCCGTCTCTTCAAGGTCCTCGTCAGGAATCTGCAGCTTCTTGATGACGTCCGGCGAGATCAAGTTCAGGCCGGCCCCACCGTCAACTAGCATTTTCGTCACCTGGAGGTTGCGGATCGTTGGTGAAACCAACAACGGCAAACACCTGACCGCAGTTGTGCGATCAGGGTGATCCTCGGCGTAAAAAACGATAGGCGTGTGGGACCACTTCAGTGGCTTCCGAGCATCGAGGGATGGCTCTGCCGCATTAATCTCGCACGCCCACTGCTTGAGCTGGCGGTGAGAGGAATGCAACGAAGCGCCCCCGTCGACGCACATGGCCTCTGTAGCCTTCTGGAACTCGTGTTCGCTGGATTCGTCGCCCTCTGCACCATTATCATCATCTCCTTGCTCTTTGGCGCGGCCCCGGGCAGGCTTCTCTTGCTGCTGCCTGGGCTTGCCGCGGCGACCTCCTCGACCGCGCTTCGTGCCAGATCCTCCAGCACCATCTTGGGCTCTCTCCTTGTCGCGCCTTTCGTACTCGGCGCGCTGCTTCTCGGCAAGCTCCTCAACTTGCCGGCAGTCTTGGAGATCATGGCCCTTGGTGCGGTGGATCTTGCAGTACTGCTTGCCGGATCCTTCTGGCTTGTCGGCAGCCGCCAAGGCCTGACACGCCGCACACCCGGCAACCTCCTTGCCGGGGTCGTCGGTCTTGGACTTCTTGGGGGTGTCGGTGTTGCCGGAACCTTCAACGGCAAGCACGGCCTTGCCCTTGCGCTTCTTGTTCTTCCGTCGCCCCTTCTTTGCCGGGGCAGGAGCGTCTTCGCTATCGGAGTCGACTCCAGCGCCAGCGTTCTCGCCGGGGAGCCTCCTTCCTTCTTCTGCCCGAGCACATTTATCGGCCAAAGCGTAGAGCTCGGCGACATCCCTGACTTTGTTCATCGCCAGCTCCTCCCGCATCTTACGATTGCGCACATTCTGATGAAAGGCGCTGATGACGGCGGCGGGATGAACGTCAGGAATGTTGTGCTGGATGCGGCTGAACCTCTGGATATACTTGCGCAAAGTTTCGCCCTCTTTCTGGGGAATGATGTGCAGATCACTCTCTTGGCCAGGAGCTTGATGGCCGCCGGTGAAGGCGCCAACAAACTGATGGCACAGGTCGGCCCAAGAAGAGATGGAATTCTCGGGCAGGTGCATCAACCACGATCTCACGTTGGGCTTCAGCACCAACGGAAAGTAGTTGGCCAGTACCTTATCGTCACGAGCCCCGGCAGCCTGCACCGCGATGGTGTAGATGCTCAAGAACTCGGACGGATGGGTCTTGCCGTCGTACTTCTCCGGCACTTCCGGTTTGAAGGAGCGGGAGCTAGGCCACTGGACTTGCCGCAGCTCACGAGTAAACGCTGGACAACCCACCTCGTAGGGTAGGCAGCCAGGGTACCCTGGCGCGGGCTCGTCAACAGCAGTCCCAGCGCGCTTGTCAGACTGGCGACGTGCTTCCCTTCGGCGCTCGATGATGGTTCGAGCATCCTCCTTCTTCCGTTCCCGAAGAACGTGACATTGATCGCGGCGAACCCGCGGATCAGATGACGCCGTGGAACCATCCTCACGGGCACTGGTCCGTCGAGTTAACGACCGCTCCTGACGCAGTGGAGGGGAACGCAACGTAGTCGTTCCAGCTCCGGTCTTCTCTCCATCGCCACGCACCAGCCTAGACGACTGCAGCCGCGAGGGTTCACCCTGCTGCGGTACGTCGTTGTTGGCTAGGCCGATGAGGCTCTGGATAGCGGCTCGCCACTCGTCTAGCTTCTCCGCGGCGGGAGGGAAGTCTAGGAGCAGCTGAGCTCGCGCCAACGCCTTTGCCGGCGTAGGCGGCGGCGACAGGTGCGAAGAACATGAGGTGCTCAAACTCCTAACAGGGTTAGAAGGAGCACCATCACGACTCTGCACCCACGCGCGGCCTTCACCAGCGCGCTGGCGCGGATCTTGGCCCTGCGCACCCTGGGAGTGATGCGCAGGGGTCTTCCCATGCGGATGCCTAGAACCACCAACGTCTTGAGGCCGCACGTCACGCGCGTCCTGAGAAGGTCGCGGTGCATGCGCCGGCGTATTCGTCCTGGAAGGCGCCGCTCCATCCTTGGAAGTCGCTGCACCACCCGCAGGTTGCGCAGCTCCATCCTTGGACCTGTTGCTCGTCCGGCTCGGATCGCCGGAACGCCGTGGAAGCTTGGAGCCTCCACCTCCTCCACCCGCGTCTACCCCGTCGCCTGTGCGCGCAGCATCAGGCACGACGGATGCGGATGGACCCACCGCCGTGAAACCCTTCTTCTTGGGAGCCATGGTGATGAAGATGATCGAAGATCTGACGCGCTGATCGCTAGATCAGGTTCGCACAACCTCGATCCCCCTACCTGGCGCGCCAAAGATGTCGTGGGAAACGAACACCTATGGGATCGCTATCGAGCGGATCCCTTTACGGTTCGGCAAGGGGAGAGGATTGCACAAAGAGCGGAACTAACGAGCAGCACGTGGGGATTTACCCAGGTTCGGGCCGCACGGATGCGTAAAACCCTACTCCTGCTTTGATTGTATTATCGTGGATGTCCTAGGCCAAGTTCTGGGAGCTACAGTATTCCGTAGCTACGCATGCAGAATGGGCTTCCGAACCCCCCCCCTCTGTACGCCTCGGGCCTCCTTTTATATAAGTCAAAGGGGCTACCACAGTGGCGTACGAGATAAGGCATGAGGTGGAAAGTAGCTACAGTGTTACCACAGCGTTATCATACCTAACCCTGACGGCTTAGGACAAACTCATTAAATGCACCGTGAGGTGTCCGTTGAGGTGTCCCTTAGCGTCTCGGGCTTGGAAAAGCTTTACAGGGGATGGGCAAAAGCAGCCATCCCATCAGCACCGCTTAAGCATCGCGTGGCCAGCATTACGCCACGTCATCATGAGGACAAGCCCTAAACGACAAGGCTGGCCGCTGCACTGGAGCGATAGCGCTGCACTGTGCAGAGCCTTGCCGGGACCGAATCCTTGCCGGGCCCGGGGCTTGCCGGGACCGGGTCTTGCCGGGTGCGAAGCTTCGCTGGCAAGGGCCTCGCCGGGCGCGAGGCCTCGCCGGCAAGGGTCTTGCCGGGCGTGAGGCCTCGCCTGCAAGGGTCTTGCCGGGCCTCCGCAACCCTTTGGTCTTCTGTCTGGTCGTTGACTTGAACGTCTCCTTGGCATCTTAGCCTCGTGATTACTCCTAGCTATTCCCCGGCAAGGCTTGCCGCGGTACGGCTACAACTGCCCGTGCACAAGTAAGGGGTACTAAAGAAAGACCCATACTTTAGTACTCCGACACAATGGCATACTGAAAGAACTCCAACTCGTAAGAAGGTAAATTATGTCGAAGAAATTAATAATTTGAGTGATAAGTTGGATGCTCTTATGAAAATGGTTGCTAGTAAAAGTGCTGATGTTGATCCTAATGATGTGCCATTGTCTACTTTAATTGAGCAAAATAATGATTCCATTGATGTGAACTTTGTCTCTAGAAACAATTTCAATAATAATGCTTATTGGGGTAATTTCAATCCTAGACCGTTTCCTGAAAATTCCTATAATAATTATGGAAATTCCTATGGTAATTCATATAATAATAATAGGATACCCTCTGATCTTGATAGTAATATTAAAGAATTTATTAATTCTCAAAAGATTTTCAATGCTATGGTAGAAGAAAAATTGAATAAAGTTGATGACATGTCTAGGAACATGGATAGAATTGCTCATGATGTTGAAACTCTCAAAATTAAAATTTTGCCACCCAAGCATGATATAAATGAGTCTATTAAAGCTATCTATGTCTCCATTAATGAAAGTAAAGAAAGAACCGCTAGGCTGAGAGCTAAGTGAGAATTCTTAGAAAAACCATTCCTCCCGGTTTTTATTCTAGTAATGATGAACATATTAAGATGATTGGTGTCTCACCTATTGAATCTCTATTTAGTAATATAAAACTTGATGAAAATGGGATTGAAGATGAGTCAATTTTAGCTAGAAGGCTGAGACATCTCTGTCATATCTATAATTTTTGATTGTTTCATGCCAATATTCGACAAATTTCATATACTTTTGGCAATATTTTATATTATTTTTGGGACTAACATATTGATCCAGTGCCCAGTGCCAGTTCCTGTTTGTTGCATGTTTTTTGTTTCGCAGAATATCCATATCAAACGAAGTCCAAACATGATAAAAATTTATGGAGATTTATTTTGGAATATATGTGAATTTTTGGAAGAAGAATCAACTCAAGACGGTGCTCGTGGGCCCCACGAGGCACCAGGGCGCGCCCAGGAGGTAGGGCGCGCCGTGGTGCCTCATGAATCCCTCGTAAGTCGGTTGATGCCCTTCTTTCGCCGCAAGAAAGATAATATCAGGAAAAAAATAATGTTAAAATTTCAGCCCGATCGGAGTTACGGATCTCCGGGAATTTAAGAAACGGTGAAAGGCCAGAAACCAGGAACGCGAAACAAAAGAGAAACAGAGAGAGAGATCCAATCTCGGAGGGGCTCCTCCCCTCCGGGAGCCATGGCAGCCATGGACCAGAGGGGAAACTCTCCTCCCATCTAGGGGGTGCAAGGAAGAAGAAGAAGAAGGAGGGGGATCTCTCCCCCTCTCTCCCGGTGGCGCCGGAACGCCGCCGGGGCAATCATCGTGACGGCGATCTACACCAACAACTTCACCGCCGTCAACACCAACTCTCTCCCCCTCTATGCAGCGGTGTAACACCTCTTCTCCCCACTGTAATCTCTACTTAAACATGGTGATTAACGCTATATATTATTATCCAATGATGTATGGCAATCCTATGATGTTTGAGTAGATTTCTTTTGTCCTACGGGTTAATTGTGGTATGGTGTGATTGATATGAGTTTTATGTTGATATGGTGCTATCCTATGGTGCCCTCCGTGTCGCGCAAGCGTGAGGGATTCCCGTTGTAGGGTTTGCAATACGTTCATAATTCGCTTATAGTGGGCGGCTAGAGTGACAGAAGCTTACACCCAAGTAAGGGGGTTGTTGCGTATGGGAGTAAAGGGTACTTTTTACTTAATGCTATGGTTGGGTTTTACCTTAATGATCTTTAGTAGTTGCGGATGCTTGCTAGAGTTCCAATCATAAGTGCATATGATCCAAGTACGGAAAGTATGTTAGCGTATGCCTCTCCCTCATTGCATATAATAATTATCACACATGTCATATTCAATTGCCTGTGGACAATCTTTTTTTGTGTTACAAAAAGCTTGCTACTTTATTATATTGCAATTTACTCATAGTTTTATTCTCGCAAAGTACTCCTAGTTTTATTCTTGCAAAGTTGTTCTAGCATTACCTACAAAGTACTTCTAGTTTCATACTTGTTCTAGGTAAAGCAAATGTTAAGCGTGCGTAGAGTTGTATCGGTGGTCGATAGAACTTGAAGGGAATATTAATTCTACCTTTAGCTCCTCGTTGGGTTCGACACTCTTATTTATCGAAAAAGCTACAATTGATCCCCTATACTTGTGGGTTATCAAGACCTTTTTCTGGCGCCGTTGCCGGGGAGCAATAGCGTGGGTATTCTCGTGTGTGCTTGTTTGCTTTATCACTAAGTAGTTTTTATTTTGTGCTCTTATGGGTAGGAAACGGAAAATACCAAAAAAATTAGTTGTACTTGCTAAACCAATGGTTGAAGAACCACCCAAAATCTATCATACCGCTGAAGCTTTCTACTTGGATCATCTTCGATCCCTTTGTGCTCGTGCTGAAAATCCAACTAGCTTAGTTGAGGGAAAATCATTAGATGAGCATGATTATTTTGTGCGACACCGCTTGTCTCAAAAAGGGAAACTCTTATGGCATCATATTAATACTGTGAATTGCTATGCTTGGAATTTATGTGAAATACATGATTTTACTTGTTGTTCCGAAGACCCTAAAAAAACCTTCAGTACCAATGTGAGTTTAAGGATAATGGAATCTTATCTTATTATGCCAGAGGTGTTTATAGTTACTATGATATTGAACAAATAGAAGATTTTTTTTCTTTTAAGGGTTCATATGAAATTGCTTCTTTGATTGAAAAGTGTGATGCTACTCTTTACAAATCTGAAAATTTTCCCATACTTAAATATTGCTATGAAAACTATGCTTCTAATGCTTATGTGAAAGAATATATTGAGGACACCTCCACTGTCCAAGATGAGACTAATATTTTGCAGGAATCTATGGAAGAAGAAATTGATGACACTGTGAGCTCATTAGATGAAAAAATTGAGGAGGAGAGCGAAGAACAAAAGTAGGAAGAGTGGATTGATCACCAGTGCCCACCTTCTGATGAGAGTAACTCTTTATATCATACATTGTTTAATTTCCCTTCGTGCTTACCGAAGGATGAATGCTATGATCCCTTTGATGCGTCTGAAATATCCCTTTTTGATGTAATTGATGCTTGCTATGCTTGTGGCCATGATGCCAATATGAATGATGCTTATGGAGATGAACTTGCTATAATTTCTTATGTTAAGAATGAAATTGTGGCTATTGCACCTACACATGATAGTCCTATTATCATTTTGAATTCTCCAAACTACACTATATCGGAGAAGTTTGTGCTTATTAAGGATTATATTGATGGGTTGTGTTTTACCATTGCACATGATGATTTTGATGAGTATAATATGCATGTGCTTGCTGCTCCTACTTGCAATTATTATGAGAGAGGAACTACATCTCCTCCTCTCTATGTTTCTAGTACGATAAAATTGCAAGAAACTGTTTATACTATGCATTGGCCTTTACTTGATGTGCATGGATTGTTCTTTTATGACATGCCGATGCATAGGAAGAGAGTTAGACTCCGTTTTTATGTGAAATATGTTGCTTTGTGCTCACTACTAAATTATAAATCATTGTTAATTAAAATTGGCTTTGATATAGCTTGGGATACGGGTGGATCGATTACTTGAGGACTTTTTGCCTAGCTTAATGGCTTTAAAGAAAGCTCTGCCTGGGAGACAACCCAGAAGTTTTAGAGAGTCATTTTATTCCGTTGAGTGCTTTTAAAAAGTTTAAAAACAAAAAAATATAGAGGGGAAACAAAAACTTTTTCAAAAAGAAAGTGAAAGTGAGAAAGACGAACACCGTTGAAGTGGGGGACGTCCTTGAACTTTGTTCATGCCCATGGAAACTTTGTGAATCTTGATTACAGAAACTTTTCAATAAAAATAATTATCCCCTTGTACAAATCCATTGTATTATAAAAATAATGTGCCAAGATTTACCTTAGGATGTTTAAATTGCTTGTTTGGTGTGTGCTGTGAAAAAATAGAAACTTTTGCTGTAGTGCTTGAATTTTGGTTTTTTACTGGAACATGCAAAAATTCTGAAATTTTTACACGGTACTTCTATGCAAATTATTTATTTTTTCCTCATTTTTCAGAATTTTTTGAGTTACATAAGTATATGTACCATCTGCATCTTTACAGACCATCCTGTTTTCACAGATTGCTGTTATAGTTTCGTTATTTGCTTATGTTTGAAATCTTGTTGAGCCCCATTGACTTGGGAGCCATAGAATTGTGATAAAATACAGTGGGTAATGTTTGATTATAATTATACAATAATGTTAGAGCAGGACATGATGGGATTTGTTGTTATATGTACTAACCCTTCTAATAAAAAGTTCGGTTAAGTTTTGTGTGGATGAAGTGTTCGAAGATCGAGGATGTATCAATATGAGGAGAATAAGGAGAGGAAAGAGCTCAAACTTGGGGATGCCCAAGGCATCCCAAGTAAATATTCAAGGAGATTCAAGCGTCTAAGCTTGGGGATGCCCCGGAAGGCATCCCATCTTTCTTCAACAATTATCGGTATGTTTCGGTTTTTGTTTTGTTCACATGATATGCGTAAATTCTTGGAGCGTCATGTGCTTTTCATCTTTCTTTTAGTGATGCACCATGCTGGTATGAGATAGTACTTGGTTGATTTATAGAATGCTCATTGCACTTCACTTATATCTTTTGAGTATGGCTTTATAGAATGCTTCATGTGCTTCACTTATATCATTTGAAGTTTGGATGCCTGTTTCCCTACATTTAGAAAACCGTTATTTGTAGAATGCTCTTTTGCTTCAGTTATATTTATTAGAGCATGGTATTTTGTAAAAAGAATTAAACTCTCTTGCTTCACTTATATCTATTTAGAGAGTCAACAGGAATTGGTCATTCACATGGTTAGTCATAAAATCCTACATAAAACTTGTAGATCACTGAATATGATATGTTTGATTCCTTGCAATAGTTTTGCGATATAGAGATGGTAATATGTGGGAGGTACTAGAGAATGATTGTGGTTTAGTAGGAATATTGGTGTTAAGGTGTGTGATTCCCGAAGCATGTACGTATAGTCTCTCGTTATGCTAAGAAGTTGGAGCATGATTTATTATTGATTGTCTTCCTTTGCGTGGAGGTCAGGGGCGCGCGATGGTTAACTCCTACCAACCTCCCCCCTAGGGGCATGCATAGTAGTACTTTGCTTCGAGGGCTAATAAACTTTCGCAATAAGTTTGTGAGTTCTTTATGACTAATGTGAGTCCATGGATTATACGCACTCTTACCTTTTCGCAATTTGCTAGCCTCTTCGGTACCATGCATTGCCCTTTTCTCACCTCGAGAGTCGGTGCAAACTTCGCTGGAGCATGCAGACCCCGTGATATGATACGCTCTATCACACATACGCCTCATTATATCTTCCTCAAAACAGCCACCATACCTACCTATTATGGCATTTCCATAGCCATTCCGAGATATATTGCCATGCAACTTCCATCATCATCATATACATGACTTGAGCATTCATTGTTATATTGCTTTGCATGATCATAAGATAGCTAGCATGATATTTTCATGGCTTGTCCGTTTTTTGATATCTTTGCCGCGCTAGATCATTGCACATCCTGGTACACCGCCAGAGGCATTCATATAGAGTCATATTTTGTTCTAGTATCGAGTTGTAATTTTGAGTTGTAAGTAAATAGAAGTGTGATGATCATCATATCCATTATTAGATCATTGTCCCAGTGAGGAAAGGATGATGGAGACCTTGATTCCCCCACAAGTCGGGATGAGACTCTGGACAAAAATAAAAAAAAGGCAGAGAAAAAAGAGAGGCCAAAAAGAGCCCATAAAAAAAGAAAAAAAAGAAAAAAAGAGAAAACAAAAAAAATGAGAAAAAAGAAAGAAGGGGCAATGTTACTATCCTTTTACCACACTTGTGCTTCAGAGTAGCACCATGTTTTCCATATAGAGAGTCTCCAATGTTGTCACTTTCATATACTAGTGGGAATTTTTCATTATAGAACTTGGCTTGTATATTCCGATGATGGGCTTCCTCAATTGCCCGAGGTCTTGAGCAAGCAAGTTGGATGCACACCCACTTAGTTTTCAGTTTGAGCTTTCATACACTTATAGCTCTTAGTGCATCCGTTGCATGGCAATCCCTACTCCTTGCATTGACATCAATTGATGGGCATCTCCATAGCCCGTTGATTAGCCGCGTCAATGTGAGACTTTCTCCTTTTTTTGTCTTCTCCATATTATCTCTACCACCGTATTCTATTCCACCCATAGTGCTATATCCATGGCTTGTGCTCATGTATTGCGTGGGGGTTGAAAAAGTTGAAGCGCGTTAAAAAGTATGAACCAATTGCTTGGCTGACACCGGGGTTGTGCATGATATATATTTTGTGTTAAGAAGATGGAGCATGACAAAGCTATATGATTTTGTAGGGATAGCGCTCTTTAGCATTTTTATTTTGAAAGGCATGATTGTTTGTTGGGATGCCTGAGTATTGATGTCTTTATATCAAATTATAGACTATTGCTTTGAATCACTCGTGTCTTAATATTCATGCCATGATTAGATTATATGATCAAGATTATGCTAGGTAGCATTCCACATCAAAAATTATCTTTTTATCATTTCCCTACTCGAGGACGAGCAGGAATTAAGCTTGGGGATGCTGATACGTCTCCGTCGTATCTATAATTTTTGATTGTTTCATGCCAATATACGACAAATTTCATATACTTTTGGCATCATTTTATATTATTTTTGGGACTAACATATTGATCCAGTGCCCAGTGCCAGTTCATGTTTGTTGCATGTTTTTTGTTTCGCGGAATATCCATATCAAATGAAGTCCAAACACGATAAAAATTACAGAGATTTATTTTGGAATATATGTGAATTTTTGGAAGAAGAATCAACGCAAGACGGTGCTTGTGGGCCCCATGAGGCACCAGGGCGCGCCCAGGGGGGTAGGGTGCGCCGTGGTGCCTCGTGAGCCCATCATAAGTTGGTTGATGCCCTTCTTTCGCCGCAAGAAAGATAATATCGGGAAAAAATTGTGTTAAAATTTCAGCCCGATCGGAGTTACGGATCTCCGGGAATTTAAGAAACGGTGAAAGGCCAGAAACCAGGAACGCGAAACAGAAGAGAAACAGAGAGAGAGATCCAATCTTGGAGGGGCTCCTCCCCTTCGGGAGCCATGGCAGCCATGGAATAGAGGGGAAACTCTCCTCCAATCTAGGGGGGAGGCCAAGGAAGAAGAAGAAGGAGGGGGGATCTCTCCCCCTCTCTCCCCGTGGTGCCGGAACGCCGCCGGGGCAATCATCATGACGGCGATCTACACCAACAACTTCGCCGCCGTCAACACCCACTCTCTCTCCCTCTATGCAGCGGTGTAACACCTCTTCTCCCCACTGTAATCTCTACTTAAACATGGTGCTTAACGCTATATATTATTATCCAATGATGTATGGCAATCCTATGATGTTTGAGTAGATTTCTTTTGTCCTATGGGTTAATTGTGGTATGGTGTGATTGATATGAGTTTTATGTTGATATGGTGCTGTCCTATGGTGCCCTCCGTGTCGCGCAAGCGTGAGGGATTCCTGATGTAGGGTTTGCAATACGTTCATAATTCGCTTATAGTGGACGGCTAGAGTGACAGAAGCTTACACCCGAGTAAGGGGGTTGTTGCGTATGGGAGTAAAGGGGACTTTTTACTTAATGCTATGGTTGGGTTTTACCTTAATGATCTTTAGTAGTTGCGGATGCTTGCTAGAGTTCCAATCATAAGTGCATATGATCCAAGTACGGAAAGTATGTTAGCGTATGCCTCTCCCTCATTGCATATAATAATTGTCACACATGTCATATTCAATTGCCTATGGACAATCTTTCTTTTGTGTTACAAAAAGCTTGCTACTTTTATTATCTTGCAATTTACTCATAGTTTTATTCTCGCAAAGTACTCCTAGTTTTATTCTTGCAAAGTAGTTCTAGCATTACCTAGAAAGTACTTCTAGTTTCATACTTGTTCTAGGTAAAGCAAACGTTAAGTGTGCGTAGAGTTGTATCGGTGGTCGATAGAACTTGAAGGGAATATTAATTCTACCTTTAGCTCCTCGTTGGGTTCGACACTCTTATTTATCGAAAAAGCTACAATTGATCCCCTATACTTGTGGGTTATCAAAGGCGTCCCAATTATTTGGAGGGTGATGATTCTAATGATAAAAATGATAAAAGTGGGTTTGGAGAGGTCAAAACTTTAAATAGTGATGTGCCCACTACTTTGGATTACAAGGACTTTAATTATGATAATTGCTCTTTAGTTGAATGTATTTCCTTGTTGCAATCCATGATTAATTCACCTAATGCCTATGAACAAAATAAAGCTTTTACTAAACATATTGTAGAAGCTATGATAAAAGCTCATGAAGAAAAGCTTGAGTTGGAGGTCTCGATACCTAGAAAATTACATGATGAATGGGAACCTACTATTAAATTTAAAGTTAAAGATTATGAATGTAATGCCTTATATAATCTAGGTGCTAGCGTCTCTACTATACCAAAATCTTTATGTGATGTGCTAGGCCTCACCGAAATGGATCCTTGTTCCCTTAATTTCCATCTAGCGGATTCCACTATTAAAAAACCATTGGGTAGAATAAATGATGTGCTTATTCTTGCTAATAGGAATTATGTCCCTGTGGATTTTATTGTGCTTGATATTGAATGCAATCCTTCTTGTCCTATAATACTTGGTAGGCCTTTCGTACGAACCATAGGAGCTATAATTGATATGAAAGAAGGTAATATAAGATTTCAAGTTCCATTAAAGAAAGGGATGGAACACTTCCCTAGAAAGAGAATTAAGCCACCAGATGAATCTATTATGAGGGCCACCTATGGAATTAATATGAAGGATGATAATACTTGAAACAATGCATTATGCCTAGCTAGGGGCATAAAACAATAGCGCTTATTGGGATGCAACCCAATATTTATCTTTATTGCAAATTTATTTTTTCTTGTGTCACAAAATTTTAGCTTCTGTTATGATTGTGTTTTTATCTTTTAATTAGTGTTTGTGCCAAGTAATGCCTTTGGGATGATTTGGATGATAGTATAATTGATGTTGTTTGAAAACAGAAAGTTTTGAGTCCAGTGTTGGATTTTTGGTTCTGTACTGGAGCGTGATAAATTTCTAAATTTTTTACACAGTGTTGGTATATGAATTTTTAAGTTGTCCTCATGTTTCAGAATTTTTGGAGTTACATAAGTATAGCTTTTAAATAGATCTTTACAGACTATTCTGTTTCAGACAGATTCTATTTTGTTGCATAGTTTGCTTATTTTGATAAATCTATGGATTGTATCGGGGGTATAAGCCATGGGGAAGTTGGAGTATAGTAGCATTATGCCAATATTAAATGTGAATCAATTTATAACAGTACCTAAAGTTTAAGTTTTGTTTGTTGTACTAACGGGTCTCATGAGGTTTCTGTTGAGTTTTGTGTGCAGAAGTTTTCTAGTTTTGGGTGAGACCACGATGGATGAAGGAATAAGCAGCGGCAAGACCCTAAGATTGGGGATGCCCAAGGCAGCCCAAGGTAATATTCAAGGAAGACCCAAGCGTATAAGCTTGGGGATGCCCCGGATGACATCCCCTCTTTCATTTACAATCTATCGGTATATCACTTGGAGCTATATTTTTATTCATCACATGATATGTGTTTTACTTGCAGCGTCTTGTGCCATAGTTTTCTTTTCTTTGTTTGCTTTTTAGTTTGCCACAATCATCTTTGCTGAACACACCTTTTTGAGAGGGACACATATTTATCATGATTTGTTAGAATACTCTATGTGCTTCACTTATATCTTTTGAGCTAGGCAGTTGCTCTAGTGCTTCACTTATATCTTTTAGAGCACGGTGGTGGTTATATTTTAAAGAAATAGTTGCAATCTCATGCTTCACTTATATATTTTTGAGAGTCTAATAAATAGCAATGGTAATATGCACAGGTTATGAATTTGGTCCTAATATGATAGGTATTCAAGAGGTATATAATAAAAACTTTCATGTAGATCACTGAATATGATAAGTTTGATTCCTTGCAATAGTTTTCGATATTAAGATGGTAATATGTGGGAGGTACTAGTGAATGATTATGGTTTAGTAAGAATATTGGTGTTAAGGTTTGTGATTCCCGAAGCATTCACGTGTAGTCCTTAGTGTGATGAAGTTGGAGCATGATTTATTATTGATTGTCTACCTTATGAGTGGCGATCGGGGACGAGCGATGGTCTTTTCCTACCAATCTATCCCCCTTGGGGCATGCGTAGTAGTACTTTGCTTCGAGGGCCAATAGACTTTTGCAATAAGTATGTGAGTTCTTTATGACTAATGTGAGTCCATGGATTATACGCACTCTCACCTTTCCGCAATTTGCTAGCCTCTTCCGTATCGTGCATTACCCTTTCTCACCTCGAGAGTCGGTGCAAACTTCGCCGATGCATCCAAAACCCATGATATGATATGCTCTATCACACATAAGCCTCTTTATATCTTCCTCAAAACAGCTACCATACCTACCTATCATGGCATTTCCAAAGCCATTCCTAGATATATTGCCCCACAAGTTGGGATGAGGCTCTGGACGAAAAATTAAAAAAATTAAAAAAAGAGGCCAAAAAGGGCCCAGCAAAAAAATGAGAGAAAAAAAGAGAAGGGGCAATGTTACTATACTTTTCCACACTTGTGCTTTAGAGTAGCACCATGTTTTTCATATAGAGAGTCTCATATGTTGTCACTTTCATATACTAGTGGGAATTTTTCATTATAGAACTTGGCTTGTATATTCCGATGATGGGCTTCGTCAAATGCCCAAGGTCTTCATGAGCAAGCAAGTTGGATGCACACCCACTTAGTTTTTATTTTGAGCTTTCATACACTTATAGCTCTTAGTGCATCCGTTGCATGGCAATCCCTACTCCTCGCATTGACATCAATTGATGGGCATCTCCATAGCCCATTGATTAGCCGTGTCGATGTGAGACTATCTTCCTTTTTGACTTCCCCTTATTAATCTCTAGCATCATTCTATTCCACCCATAGTGCTATGTCCATGGCTCGTGCTCATGTATTGCGTGAGGGTTGAAAAAGCTGAAGCGCGTTAAAAATTATGAACCAATTGCTCGACTTGTCATCGGGGTAGTGCATGATTAATACTTTGTGTTAGGAAGACTAAGCATGACAGGCTATATGATTTTGTAGGGATAGCGTTCTTTAGCATTTTTATTTTGAAAGGCATATTTGTTTGTTGGTATGCCTGAGTACTGATGTCTTTATATCAAATTATAGACTATTGCTTTGAATCACTCGTTTCTTAATATTCATACAGTAAAAGAAGATATTACATTATAAACATGTTAGGTAGCATTTCACATGAAAAAATTTGTTTTTATCATTTACCTACTCGAGGACGAGCAGGAATTAAGCTTGGGGATGCTTGATACGTCTCCAATGTATCTATAATTTTTGATTATTCCATGCTATTATAGTATCAATCTTGGATGTTTTATATTCAATTATATATCATTTTTTGGGACTAACCTATTAACCTAGTGCCCAGTGCCATTTGCTGTTTTTTTGCTTGTTTTTGGCTTTTCAGAAAATCAATATCAAACAGAGTCCAAACGGAGAAAAAACTTTGGATTAATTTTTTCTGGACCAGACGATACCCTTGAAGGTTTGGGAGAAGACCAGAAGAGCCACGAGGGAACGACAAGCTCGGGAGGCGTGCCCAGGGGGGTAGGCGCGCCCCCCAGGCTTGTGGGCCCCTCGTGGCACCTCTTGACCTAATTCCAAGCCTATAAATTCTCAAATATTCCCCATATACCAGAGAGCCACCTCGAATAACTTTTCCACCGCCGCAAGCTTCTGTTCTTCCGCGATACCATCTGGAGGCCTTTTCCGGCAATCTGCCGGAGGGGGAATCGATCACGGAGGGCTTCTTCATCAACCTTGCTGCCCTTCTGATGATGTGTGAGTAGTTTACCATAGACCTACGGGTCCATAGCTAGTAGCTAGATGGCTTGTTCTCTCTCTTTGATCTTCAATACAATGTTCTCCTTGATCTCTTTGCAGTTCTATCCGATGTAATCTTCTTTTGCGGTGTGTTTGTTGGTATCCGATGAATTGTGGGTTTATGATCAGATTATTCATGAGAAATATTTAAGTCTTCTCTGAACTCTTTTATACATGATTTTTATAGCTTTGTATTTCTCTTCGATCTATCCGTTTGGTTTGGCCAACTAGATTGATTTATCTTGCAATGGGAGAGGTGCTTTGTGATGGGTTTAATCTTGCGGTGCTCTATCCCAGTGACAGAAAGGGACAAGACATGTATTTGTATTGTTTCCATTAAGGATAAAACGATGGGGTTTAATCATATTATTTGAGTTTACTTTGTCTACATCATGTCATCTTGCTTAAGGTATTACTCTGTTTTCATTAACTTAATACCCTAGATGCATGCTGGATAGCGGTCGATGGATGGAGTAATAGTAGTAGATGTAGGCAGGAGTTGGTCTACTTGTCTCGGATGTGATGCCTGTATACATGATCATTGCCATGAATCCGTCATAACTATGCACTTTTCTATCAATTGCCCAACAGTAATTTGTTTACCCACCGTATGCTATGTGTTCGAAAGAGAAGCCTCTAGTGAAAACTATGGCCCCCGGGTCTACTTTTATCATATGTTAAATCCAAAAATACATTGCTGCAATTTTATTTACTTTATTTTATTTTGCAATTTACTTATCTATCTATCAGTATCAGAATTAATCCTTGCAAGTAACCGCCAAGGGGATTGACAACCCTCTTGTTTGCGTTGGGTGCAAGTATTTGATTTTGTGTGTGTAGGTGCTGCTAACGAGGTTCTGTGTGGTTCTCCTACTAGATTGATAACCTTGGTTCTTAACTGAGGGAAATACTTATCTCTATTGTACTGCGTCATCCTTTCCTCTTCGGGGAAATCCCAACGCAGTTCACAAGTAGCACCTTGCTGCACTTTTGTTACACTTGTTACTTTTTACGACTTATCTTCCTACAAAACTATCGGTTACCGCTATTTTCAGTGCTTGCAGAAAACACCTTGCTGAGAACCGCTTATCATTTCCTTCTGCTCCTCGTTGGGTTCGACACTCTTACTTATCGAAAGGACTACGATTGATCCTCTATACTTGTGGGTCATCAAAGAACCACCTCAAGCCTTGGTCAAGTGGGTTGCCAAGACTTTATCAAGTTCAATTTCATCAAGTACAACTACAACTCCAAGGATTCCCATCAAGTTGATGTGGATCCCAAAGAAGAAGAACTAGAGAGTTGTTGAGGGTGACTCCACCGACGAACTTCACTCATATTCACTAATGGCAAGGACTTGTGCAACCAACTTCAACATCTTGCACTAGTTCATGGAGTCACAAACCCTCTTGTTGGTAAGTCAAGGGACAAGGTATTCAATGCATTCATGGGCATCATATGTTGTGCATTTCACTCTATGTCTATGGATATCCTTGTTTGTTCCTTGTGGGACTAACCCATGTAGGGATTCAAAGTGCATGACTCAATGGATTGCTCCCAACTCTTGATGGACTACATCAACATTGAGCATCCACAACTACAACATCTACATGACACTTGTGCAGAAAAGCCTAGCTATGGCGTGCCTGAAACAGCCTTGCTGGCGTGGACACTCGACGCCACCAATATGGTGCCATTGTTAGAATATAGTGGTGGCGTTGGATCCCACGTCAGTAGTATTCCACGTGCTGATGGCGTGCCCGCGTGGCCAACGCCAGCACTAAGTTATATTACCACTGTCGTTCCTTGTTGGCCAACGCTGGCAAATTGTTTTTTTGTAATAAAAAAATTATTTCACAAACTAAATAATTGTACTTCTGAAAAGTTACTAGCTAGTTACTCAATAGATACTCATTAACTCAATAAACTTCACAAAAGTTACTCACTGTACTCAAGTTACTCATCAACTCAAGACTAGCTAGCCACCTAGTAAAGAACTACTACCTAGTTAAAGAACTACTCTTCATCAAGGATTACGCTCAGCTGGCAAATCTTCTTTCTGTTGGCCTCTCCATCTTTTTTGAAATGAGCTATGTCCATCTTGAGGTTAATCTTCTCTGTCCTGAGGAGTTTTCTCTCCTACTTCATCTTATTCCTTTCCTTGATGAGCTCATCCCTCTCGTCCCTCAGCTTGTTAGTGATCTTTACGAGATCAACCCTTTCGTTGTGCAGCTGACCGATCTCCGCGTTCAGCGAGGCAGTAAGCTCCTGCTGGCTGTTGATGACATACTGCTGAGACTGAAAGAGATCTACGTTCAGCATGTCCACATCGTCAACCTCCTCCATGTTGCCTCCAGAATTGGCCATGAGACCTGATACATTTTAAGAACGAAGGTCGCATAGTAAGAACTAAGCAATGATATAAATTTACCAAAAATATGATTAAAGGTGGTCATCTAGTTACATTGGCATAGCATAATTGTTTTGTCAACTACACTAAAAATGTCAAGTACACTCACTTGGCATAGCATAATTTTTTTGGCACTGACTTGGGAATGCACTAGAGCAAACAATGTGGCACAGATTTGGCACTGACTTGGGAATGCACTAGAGCAAACACTACACTAAAAATGTATCAACTAAAAATTCCAACAATGGCACTGATTTAGCACTGACTTGGGAATGCACTAGAGCTAACACTACACCAAAAATGTATCAACTAAAAATGCCAACTATGTGGCACTGATTTGGCAAACCCTAGCGAGAGAGGGAGATTAGCTCTTACCTCGCCGCCGTTGGTCGTTTCTGCCGCCGCCGCTAAAACCCTATTGGAGGGGGATGAACCCTAGCCGTCGGTCGTTTCCACCGCCGCCGTCGGTGAAACCCTAGCGATGCAAATCAAAACGAAATTAAATCAAATCAAATCGGATGGCAATGAGCGGCGAGAGAGGGAGATTAGCTGTTACCTCCGCCGCCGTCGATCGTTTCCGCCGCTGCCGCTGAAACCCTAGTGGAGGGGGATGAACCCTAGCCATCAGTCGTTTCCGCCGCCGCCGTCGGTGAAACCCTAGCGTTGCAAATCAAAACGAAATGAAATCAAATCAAATCGGGCGGCAACGAGCGGCGAGAGAGGGAGAGAGAGAGAGAGAGGGAGATTAGCTGTTACCTCACCACCGGAATCGGCCGGAATCGGAGCGGCGACGTCGACAGGAAGAAAGGGGAACGAGAGAGGAAACAAAGAGAGAGAACAGGCGCGGGACAGAGAGAGAGGGGGAGTGGGGCGAGGTGGCCGTTGCCCCCTTGATTTTGACCCAACCGTTTCCTAATAATTTTTGGGCTTGGCCCAATATGCAAAAAAAAAGCCCAAACATAAAAATTACTTACTTTAATAAAACTATAATAATATAAATTTAAAAACTACAATATAAAATAAAAATGATCACCACACCTACCAACAAATATTTTTTTTAAGAATAAATACATTCTAATCACACTGACAAAATAATATTATTAAACACATTCTAATCAATTAAGAATAAATAGTTATAAATAAAAGTAATTCAAAAAATAAAATTAAACTACAATATAATATAAAAATGATCACCACACACCTACCAACAAATAAAAAAATTAAGAATAAATACATTCTAATCACATTGACAAAATAATATTATTAAACACATTCTAATCAATTGAGAATAAATAGTTATAGATAAAAGTAATTCAAAAAATAAAATTAAACTACAATATAATATAAAAATGATCACCACACACCTACCAACAAATAAAAAATTAAGAATAAATACATTCTAATCACATTGACAAAATAATATTATTAAACACATTCTAATCAATTAAGAATAAATAGTTATAAATAAAAGTAATTCCAAAAATAAAATAAAACTACAATATAATATAAAAATGATCACCACACACCTATCAACAAATAAAAAATTAAGAATAAATACATTCTAATCACATTGACAAAATAATATTGTTAAACACATTCTAATCAATTAAGAATAAATAGTTATAAATAAAAGTAATTCCAAAAATAAAATTAAACTACAATATAATATAAAAATGAACCCCACGTCATATAGTGCTGATGACGCAACACATGGCATGCCACAACTAAACATATTTTTGCTGGCGTTCCCTGGTATGCCACGCCAGCACTATATTAGGCCTTCTACTAACTGTTGGACCCATATACATGTGACGTTCAACGATTATCCAGCGCCACCACTATGTCCTTAGTAATGTTATACCAAATAAGCCAATGCCACCACTATTTGAAAAAACTAGTGCTGGCGTTTGCTGAAAATGGCGTGCCACCAACGAAAGTTGTGGCTAGCACTTTTTCCACTAGTGTGAAGTCAACATCGACAAAACCCAAGGTTAGTTCATCCCTCTTTGGGGGGATATCACCTCTAGGGGGAGCTTTACTCTAAGTCTTGAGCCAAAGCAACTCCAATGGTGTGAACACATTAATGCTTTATGTAAAAGTGGTAACCCCACTTGTGCTTAAACGATGAGTATGACCTGTGATCAAATGTTCTCATTTGGCTCCTAAGTCAATATACTCATATATAGATGACTATGTCATCGCCCATTGTGTGATAGATGCTAGTTTTGGTTGTGCATGTTTGCCACATATTTCATTTGCTATCTTATTGTGTCAGCATGTTGTTGTGCATATTTCTCACTAAAGGACATCCACTTGTTGTTTAGATTGATTGGTTTTATTTGGCCAAATGGATGTACAAGAATGCCTAAGCACCTTCTCTAGCTATCTATCTCATCTTGTCTCAGATTCTATTCATGCTATATCACAAAATTTGAACAAGTTCATTTTCGGACCCTCCTGGTGAGGAGCACTCCGAGTCACCGATCTGATTAGGGCTGGCTTCCAAAACCCTCTAAGTGTCATTTCGGACAGACCAACTCACTCACATTTGGTCCCACCAAAAGCACTTAGACTAATCCTTATTTCTATCTCGGTATGACCGACTTGAAAAACTTGGCTTCACCGAAGCTCACTGTCTTTGGCAGTTATGCATCTCGGTGAGACCGATTCATTTCGATCGGTTCTACCGACAGCTCACGGGTATATATATGTCCGCAGACCGTACGTTGAAAATTTCTTCAAACGTCACGCACATGCACCCCGTTGCTGCCGTCACCCTGGTCTTCGGATCGTCGCACTCGTCTCTAGCGCGCCCTCGCCACCGGATTCCATCGCCGTCAACGGCATTCTTCTCCACCGTTGCCGCCGTAGAGGATCTCCACCAAGTTAGGGTGAGATTCGACCCCCTTTGTGCTCTAATTTCCGATTCAATGCACGAATGGTTCGCCTAGATCTTGCCACAGATTGATATTCATTATGCACTGCAATTCCTAGCTATAATTTGATTTTAAACTTTAGGGTTAGTGTTTCGCAGAATTCATCTCCAATTGACCGAATTGAGAGGATCGGCTTCACCGATTTGGCCTCTGGCCATTGCACTAAGTACGTTTCGGTGCCCCCGAGCTGTACTGATCGGTGAGACCGAGTCTACAATCTCAATAGAACCCTAGCACTTTGGAGAGACCGAGACACACATCGGTCTGACCGAAACAGTGTGGCCAAGTCTCTGTTGTTGCTTTCGGTACTACCGAGATTAGTAAACCGGTAATTCTGATATGCTTTCTGTGAAAACCTAAAACTGAAGTTTGAACTCGAATGTTTTTCAAAACAAGCTGCATTTTGTGATACTCATCCACTCTACCTCACCTAATCTATTCACAGGGTCAGTGTCAGCATGTCAGAAGGCAGTGATAGCTAGAATATGTCAGTTGAGCCAAGTGTGGACTTGGAGGCAGGCACTAGTCCTGATGAGAGCTATCATGAGGGAGAGAGGAGCTCTCCAAGTCTGCCCAAAGCAGCCACCAGAACTAGGAAGAGGAAGAACTCAGATGATGAGGATGAAGACTTCTAGGTTGAAGTCACTTCCAAGAAGAAGACTCTTGTTCAGAAAGAGTATGCTGGTACTCATAAGGAGAGAGGAGTCACTAGGAAGGTCTCTGCATCTATAGCTGCCAAGAGAGGCATTACATCAGAACTCCAAGAGGATCTCAGCCAGTGCCCAGCAAGTCTATGCCCAAGGCTGCAGGCAAAAAGAGAGAGACGAAGCAAGTGATGAAGAAGAGCAAGCTGCCAATCCACCTCCTTGATACGTCCAATTTGCATCATGATTTCCAACTAATAATTATTATGTTTTTGATCATTATTTCACTTTATGGTACCATTCTTATGCCTTTTCTCTCTTATTTTGCAAGATTCACATGAAGAGGGAGAATGCCGGCAGCTGGAATTCTGGACCTGAAAGGGGTGAAACAGAGATAGCTATTCTGCACAACTCCAAATGACCTGAAAATTTACGAAGAATTATTTTGGAATATATAAAAAATACTGGCGAAAGAATCAACAGAAGGGGGCCCACCAGGAAGCCACAAGCCTAGGGGGCATGCCCTACCCCCCTAGGTGTGCCCCCCTGGCTTGTGGGGCCCCTGGCAGGCCTCTGGCCCCCTCCTTCTGCTATATGAAGCCATTTTCCCTAGAAAAAAAACCAGAAGAAGACTTTCGGGACGAAGCGCCGCCGTCTTGAGGCGGAACTTGGGCAGGAGCTATTTTGCTCTCTGGCGGAGCGATTCCGCCGGGGATACTTCCCTGGGGGAGGGGGAAATCGAAGCCATCGACATCACCAACGATCCTCTCATCGTGGGAGGACCAATCTTCATCAATATCTTCACCAGCACCATCTCATCTCAAACCCTAGTTCATTTCTTGTATTCAATCTTTGTCTCAAAACCTCAGATTGGTACCCGTGGGTTGCTAGTAGTGTTGATTACATCTTGTAGTTGATTCTAGTTGGTTTATTTGGTGGAAGATTATATGTTCAGATCCTTAATGCTATTCAATACCCCTCTAATCTTGAACATGAATATGATTTGTGAGTAGTTACTTTTGTTCTTGAGGACATGGGAGAAGTCTTGTCATAAGTAATCATGTGAATTTGGTATTCGTTCGATATTTTAATGCTATGTATGTTGTGCTTCCTTTAGTGGTGTCGTGTGAACGTCGACTACATGACACTTCACCATCTTTGGGACTAAGGTAAGTCATTGTGGAGTAGTAATTAGATGATGGGTTGCTAGAGTGACAGAAGCTTAAACCCTAGTTTATGCGCTATTCCGTAAGAGGCTGATTTGGATCCATATGTTTCATGCTATGGTTAGAGTTATCTTAATTCTTCTTTCGTAGTTGCGGATGCTTGCGAGAGGGGGTAATCATAAGTGGGAGACTTGTTCAAGTAAGAACAGCACCCAAGCACCGATCCACTCACATATCAAATTATCAAAGTAGCAAACGCGAATCAAACAAACATGATGAAAGTGACTAGATGAAATTCCCATGTGTCCTCGAGAACGCTTTGCTTACTATAAGAGTTTGTTCCGGCTTGTCCTTTGCTATAAAAAGGATTGGGCCACCTTGCTGCACTTTATTATACTTGTTACTTGTTACTTGCTACGAATTATCTTGCTACCAAACTATCTGTTATCGCTACTTTCAGTACTTGCAGAGAATACCTTGCTGAAAACCGCTTGCCATTTCCTTCTGCTGCTCGTTGGGTTCGACACTCTTACTTATTGAAAGGACTACGATTGATCCCCTATACTTGTGGTTCATCAAGACTCTTTTCTGGCACCGTTGCCGGGGAGTGAAGCGCCTTTGGTGAGTGGAATTTGGTAAGGAAACATTTATATTACATGCTGAAATTTCCTGTCACTTGTCACTATGGAAAGTAATCCTTTGAGGGGCTTTGTTCGGGGTATGTTCACCTCGACCGGAAGCATTGAGAGTTGCTCCTCAACCTATTGAACCTACTGAAAATATTTATTATGAAATTCCTTCGGGTATGGTAGAGAAACTGCTAGCTAATCCTTATGTAGGAGATGGAACGGTACATCCTGATATGCACTTGATCTATGTGGATGAAATTTGTGGATTGTTTAAGCTTGCAGGTTTATCCGGAGATGGAGTTAAGAAGAAAGTATTCCCTTTATCTTTGGAGGGAAAGGCATTGGCATGGTATAGGCTATGTGATGATATTGAAACATGGGACTGGAACCGGTTGAAGCTGGAATTCCACCAGAAATTTTATCCTATGCATTTGGTTCATCGTGATCGGAATTATATATATAATTTTTGGCCTTGTGAAGGAGAAAGCATTGCTCAAGCTTGGGGGAGGGTTAAGTAAAATGTTGCACACATGCCCCAATCATGAGCTCTCAAGAGAAATAATTCTTCAAAACTTTTATGCTCGGCTTTTCTCATAATGATCAATCCATGCTCGATACTTCTTCTGCTGGTTCCTTTATGAAGAGAACTATTGAATTCAGATGGGATCTTCTGAAAAGAATTAAACGTAACTCCGAAGATTGGGAAATCGACAAAGGTAATGAGTCAGGTATAAATCTTGAGTTCGATTGTGTTAAATCTTTTATGGAAACAGATGCTTTTCATAAGTTTAGTGCTAAATATGGACTTGACTCTGAGATAGTCGCTACTTTTTGTGAATCTTTTGCTGCTTATGTTGATCTCCCTAAGGAGAAATGGTTTAAATATCATCCACCTATTGAATTGAATGAAGAACCTGTTAGTGTTAAAGAAGAAACAATTGTTTACCATGTTGATCCGGTTGTGCCTACTGCTTATATTGAGAAACCTCCTTTCCCTGTTAGGATTAAGGAACATGCTAAAGCTTCAGCTGTGGTTAATAAGAGTAATATTAGAGCACCTAGACCTTCTGAACAAATTAAAGTTGAACCTAATATTGCAATGATTAAAGATCTTTTGGTTGATAATATTGATGGACATGTCATATATTTCTGTGATGAAGCAACTAGAATTGCCAAGCCAGACACTAAAGATAAAAACAAACCTGTAATTGGCATGCCTGTTATTTCTGTTAAAATTGGAGATAATTGCTATCATGGTTTATGTGATATTGGTGCTAGTGTGAGTGCTATTCCATTTACTCTCTATGAAGAAGTCATGAATGATATTGCACCCATTGAGATTGAAGATATTGATGTTACTATTAAGCTTGCAAATAGAGATACTATTTCACCACTTGGGATTGTGAGAGATGTCGAAGACTTGTGTGGAAAGATCAAATACCCTACTGATTTTCTTATTCTTGGATCACCACAAGATGATTTTTGTCCCATTACATTTGGTAGACCTTTCTTGAATACAGTTAATGCCAAGATTGATTGCACTAAAGAAACTGACAGTGTTAATTTTGGTGAGGTGTCTCATGAGTTTAATTTCTCTAAGTTTCGTAGACAACCTCATGATAAAGAATTACCTAATAAATATGAAATTATTGGTCTTGCTTCTATTGTTGTACCTCCTACTGGTCCTTTAGAACAATATTTGCTAGACCATGAGAATGATATGCATATGAATGAAAGAAATGAAATAGATGAGCTATTCTTTAAACAAGCACCTATCCTTAAACATAATTTGCCTGTTGAAACCTTGGGAGATCCACCTCCACCCAAGAGTGATCCTGTGTTTGAATTAAAGCAATTACCTGATACACTTAAATATGCTTATATTGATGAAAAGAAGATATATCATGTTATTATTAGTGCTAACCTTTCAGAGCATGAAGAAAAGAGATTACTTAAAACTCTGAAGAAGCACCGGCCTGCTATTGGATATACTCTCGATGATCTTAAGGGCATTAGTCCCACCTTATGTCAGCATAAAATTCATATGGAGCCAGATGCTAAACCCATTGTTGATCATCAAAGAAGGCTGAATCCTAGAATGAAGGATGTGGTAAGAACTGAAATATTGAAGCTTCTGGAGGCAGGTATAATTTATCCTATAACTGATAGTAGATGGGTAAGTCATGTTCATTGTGTTCCTAAGAAAGGAGATATTACCGTTGTCCCAAACGATAAAAATGAACTTATCCCATAAAGAATTGTAACTGGTTATAGGATGGTAATTGATTTCAGGAAATTAAATAAAGCTACTAGGAAAGATCATTACCCCTTGCCATTTATTGCTCAAATGTTAGAAAGATTATCTAAGCATACACACTTTTGCTTCCTAGATGGTTATTCTGGTTTCTCTCAAATACTTGTTTCACCTGAAGATCAAGAGGAAACCACCTTTACTTGTCCTTTTGGAACTTATGCTTATCGTCGTATGCCTTTTGGTTTATGTAATGCACCTGCTACCTTTCAAAGATGTATGACTGCTATATTATCTGACTTTTGTGAAAAGATTGTTGAGGTTTTCATGGATGATTTCTCCGTTTACGGAACTTCCTTTGATGATTGCTTAAGCAACCTTGATCGAGTGTTGCAGAGATGTGAAGAAACTAATCTTGTCTTGAATTGGGAGAAGTGCCACTTTATGGTGAATGAAGGTATAGTCCTTGGGCATAAAATTTCTGACAGAGGTATTGAAGTTGATAAAGCTAAAGTTGATGCAATTGAGAAAATGCCATGTCCTAAAGATATCAAAGGTATAAGAAGTTTCCTTGGTCATGTTGGTTTCTATAGAAGGTTTATAAAAGACTTCTCTAAAATTTCTAGGCCTCTTACTAATCTCTTGCAAAAAGATTTCCATTTGTTTTTGATGATGATTGTGTAGAAGCTTTAAAATACTTAAGAAAGCCTTAATTTCTGCACCTATTGTTCAACCACCTGATTGGAACCTACCCTTTGAAATTATGTGTGATGCTAGTGATTATGCTGTGGTGCTGTTCTAGGACAAAGAGTTGATAAGAAATTAAATGTTATCCATTATGCTAGTAAAACTCTAGACAGTGCTCAAAGAAATTATGCTACTACTGAGAAAGAATTTTTAGCAGTTGTGTTTGCGTGTGATAAATTCAGATCCTACATTGTTGATTCCAAAGTTACAATTCACACCGATCATGCTGCTATTAAATATCTTATGCAAAAGAAAGATGCTAAACCTAGACTTATTTGATGGGTTCTTTTGCTACAAGAATTTGATTTACATATTGTTGATAGAAAGGGAGCTGAGAATCCCGTAGCTGATAATTTGTCTAGAATGGAAAATGTTCTTGATGACCCACATCCTATTAATGATGATTCTCCCGATGAACAATTAGCTGTGATAAATGCTTCTCGTAATACTCCTTGGTATGCAGACTATGCTAATTACATTGTTGCTAAATATATACCACCTAGTTTCACATACCAACAAAAGAAAAAGTTTTTCTTTGATTTAAGACATTACTTTTGGGATGACCCACACTTATATAAAGAAGGAGTAGATGGTATTATTAGACGTTGTGTACCTGAGCATGAACATGAACAAATCCTACATAAGTGTCACTCCGAGGCATATGGAGGACACCATGCGGGAGACAGAACTGCACACAAGGTATTACAATCTGGTTTTTATTGGCCTACTCTTTTCAAAGATGCATGTAAGTTTGTCCTTTCTTGTGATGAATGTCAAAGAATTGGTAATGTTGGTAGACGTCAGGAAATGCCTATGAATTATTCACTTGTTATTGAACCATTTGATGTTTGGGGTTTTGATTATATGGGACCTTTCCCTAAATCCAATGGATATACTCATATTTTGGTTGCTGTTGATTATGTTACTAAGTGGGTAGAAGCTATTCCAACTAGTAGTGCTGATCATAACACTTCCATTAAAATACTTAAAGAAGTTATATTTCCGAGGTTTGGAGTCCCTAGATATTTAATGACTGACGGTGGTTCACATTTTATTCATGGTGCTTTCCGTAAATTGCTTGCTAAATATGATGTTAACCATAGAATTGCATCTCCCTATCATCCTCAGTCTAGTGGTCAAGTTGAATTAACTAATAGAGAAATAAAATTGATTTTGCAAAAGACCGTTAATAGATCCAGAAAGAATTGGTCTAAGAAACTTGATGATGCACTATGGGCTTACAGAACTGCCTATAAAAATCCTATGGGTATGTCTCCATATAAAATGGTTTATGGAAAAGCATGTCATTTACCTCTTGATTTAGAACATAAAGCATATTGGGCAATTAAAGAACTTAACTATGATTTTAAGCTTGCCGGTGAAAAGAGGTTATTTGATATTAGCTCTCTAGATGAATGGAGAACCCAAGCCTATGAAAATGCCAAGTTGTTTAAAGAAAAAGTTAAAAGATAGCATGATAAGAGAATTCAAAAACAGGAATTCAAAGTAGGTGACCATGTTCTATTATACAATTCTCGTTTAAATTTTTTTGCAGGAAAACTTCTCTCTAAATGGGAAGGCCCATACATCATCAAAGAAGTTTATCGCTCCGAAGCCATTAAAATAAACAACCCAAAGGCAATAATCCGAGAGTGGTTAATGGGCAAAGAATTAAACATTATATCTCAGGTACGCCCATTAATGTTGAAACTAATGTTATTCAAACAATGACACCGGAAGAGCACATAGAAGAAACCTTCCGGAACGCTCCAGAATCCTGAAAAGGAGTAGGTATGTGGTACGGTAAGTAAACCGACTCCAAAACTTCCATAAAAGTACTTTCTGTCCATTTTGGAATATATAAAAAATTAGAAAAATAATAAATAGTCCAAAAGTGCACGAGGAGGCGACAAGCCTGGGGGGCGCGCCCTACCCCCCAGGGTGCGCCTACCAGGCTTGTGGCGCCCTCGTGGACTTTCCCGACTCCGTTTTTCTTCCATATTACTTCTTATGCACGGGAGAAATTCACTATATATACTCACGGGTGTTTTGACCACCGCATCGCAAGTTTCTCCTCTGTTCTTGTTTCATGCTGTTTTCTGTCAGATTCTCGAGGTCAAGCGCCATGTCATCCCAGGATTCGAATGGGGAAAGCTATGTTTCTCATCTTGTTGCAAACCCTAGAGTCTATGGGGACACTGATCCCTATGGTTGGACAACCGATGAAGAGGAAGATGCTGATTTGAGAGAAAAGCAAGGTCATTCCAGCGAGGAGGACGAGGATCCCCCACTGCCTCAACCAGGAGTTATGCACATTGAATTCAAGAGGTCCAGCTTACCCAATACGGTGAAGGTTCCTAAAGTTCAATTCACTCCTTTTCGTCATGTGCAGGAAGATTCAGATAAACTATGTCGCAAAATTTGGGATCCCGAAAGAGAGAATGACAAATTAAAAGAAGAAATCCGTATCCTCAAGTGGAAGGACAAGCCCACCACTTCATCACCACCGTCACCCAAGAAGGAGATTTGAGTACATGGGTATGGGCACCACCCTTGGCTTGTGCTAAGCTTGGGGGAGGTGCCCCAGTATCGTATCACCATCACTTTTTATCATCATTATCTATCTTAGTTCGATCCTCAGTTATTTCGTGATTTAGAAGAATAAAGTTTTAGTATGATTTAGTTTCGAGTGCTTGCTTTGTGATCTATCTATCTATGTAATCGTGTGTGAGAGTTATATAATAAAGAGTAGTTTGATTTGAGTGTTTTGCTTTTGACGATCCAATTTTAGAAATAAATAAAGAATAAAAACTAAGATCATATGCTAATCCCATGGGGAGTGATGACTTCACATAAAAGAAGTATAATTGATAAAACTTGTTCCAAGTTGACAAACATAGCATTGGTCATTGTTGCAATTCATGAAAAAGTAATAAAGGAAGAGAGGTCTCACATATAAATACACTATCTTAGACATCTTTTATGATTGTGAGTCCCCATTAAATATTCTATGTCAATTAGTCGACGTTGGACAAGGAAGACAACGTAATGAGTTATGTTTGCTTATATTCACATAGAGGTTATATTGTTTTGGATCCTCTAACATGTGGTGCTTGCCCCCTATCTTTTGCTAGGCAAAATTCTGCACTAAGTAGAGATACTACTTGTGCATCCAAAAACCCTTAATCCCAGTTTCATGCCATGAGAGTCCACTATATCTACCTATGGATTGAATAAGATCCTTCAAGTAAGTTGTCATCGGTGCAAAGCAATAAAAATTGCTCCTAAACATGTATGAACTTTTGTTGTAAGGGAAAATAAGCTTTGTACGATCTTGTGATGGTGGAGCAATAAAAGCGACAGACTGCATAATAAAGGTCGCTATCACAAGGGGCAATATAAAGTGACGTTCCTTTACATTAAGAGCTTGCAGATCCAAAAACAAAAAGTGAATGACAACCTCTGCTTCCCTCTATGAAGGGCCTATCTTTTACTTTATGTATTTACTTTCATGCAAGAGTCAATAGTATTCTCCTCTATTCCATTTTTATTTTTCTCTCTTGGCAAGCATCATGTGGTGGGGATTGATCCAGGCATTTATATCCAGTTGGATGTAGGTGATCATGAGTTATTATTGTTGACATTACCCTTGAGGTAAATACATTGGGAGGCGAAATTATAAGCCCCTATCTTTCTATGCGTTCGACTGAAACTTTTGCTCCATAAGTATGTCGTGAGTGTCAGCAATCATAGAAGACTAAATGATAGTTGAGTATGTGAACTTGCTAAACAAAGCTCTTACATAGACTCTTTCTGATAATATGATGAATTGCAAGTGCTTCAGTGACTAAGATCATAGTTTGTTAGTTTTCAATTTGGTTTATGGTTCATACTTTAACTTGTGGATGAATTGTCACTTTTTCATGAGAAGTTTTATAATGATATATTGCTATTATAATAAAGATCAAGATGCTCCATGTCCGTATTTTATTTTTATCAACATCTCTCTCTCTAAACATGTGGTCATGATTATCGATTTCGACTTTCGCTTGAGGACAAGCGATGTCTAAGCTTGGGGGAGTTGATACGTCCAATTTGCATCATGATTTCCTACTAATAATTATTATGTTTTTATCATTATTTCACTTTATGGTACCATTCTTATGCATTTTCTCTCTTATTTTGCAAGATTCACATGAAGAGGGAGAATGCCGGCAGCTAGAATTCTGGACCTGAAAGGGGTGAAACAGAGATAGCTATTCTGCACAACTCCAAATGACGTGAGAATTTACGGAGAATTATTTTGGAATATAAAAAAAATACTAGCGAAAGAATCATCAGAAGGGGGCTCACCAGGAAGCCACAAGCATGGGGGGCGTGCCCTACCCCCCTAGGCGCGCCTTCCCTGGCTTGTGGGGCCCCTGGCAGGCCTCTGGCCCCCTCCTTCTGCTATATGAAGCCATTTTCCCTAGAAAAAATCAGAAAAAGACTTTCGGGACGAAGCGCCGCCGTCTCGAGGCGGAACTTGGGCAGGAGCTATTTTGCTCTCCGGCAGAGCGATTCCACCAGGGATACTTCCCTCCGGGAGGGGGAAATCGAAGCCATCGACATCACCAACGATCCTCTCATCATGGGAGGACCAATCTTCATCAACATCTTCACCAGCACCATCTCATCTCAAACCCTAGTTCATCTCTTTTATTCAATCTTTGTCTCAAAACCTCGGATTGGTACATGTGGGTTGCTAGTAGTGTTGATTACATCTTGTAGTTGATGCTAGTTGGTTTATTTGGTGGAAGATTATATGTTCAGATCCTTAATGCTATTCAATACCCCTCTGATCTTGAATATGAATATGATTTGTGAGTAGATACTTTTGTTCTTGAGGACATGGGAGAAGTCTTGTCATAAGTAATCATGTGAATTTGGTATTCGTTCGATATTTTGATGTGATGTATGTTGTGCTTCCTTTAGTGGTGTCATGTGAACGTCGACTACATGACACTTCACCATCTTTGGGCCTAAGGGAAGGCATTGTGGAGTAGTAATTAGATGATGGGTTGCTAGAGTGACAGAAGCTTAAACCCTAGTTTATGCGCTATTCCGTAAGGGGCTGATTTGGATCCATATGTTTCATGCTATGGTTAGAGTTATCTTAATTCTTCTTTCATAGTTGCGGATGCTTGCGAGAGGGGGTAATCATAAGTGGGAGTCTTGTTCAAGTAAGAACAGCACCCAAGCACCGATCCACCCACATATCAAATTATCAAAGTAGCGAACGCGAATCAAACAGACATGATGAAAGTGACTAGATGAAATTCCCATGTGTCCTCGAGAATGCTTTGCTTACTATAAGAGTTCGTTCCGGCTTGTCCTTTGCTATAAAAAGGATTGGGCCACCTTGCTGCACTTTATTATACTTGTTACCTGTTACGAATTATCTTGCTATCAAAACTATCTGTTATCGCTACTTTCAGTACTTGCAGAGAATACCTTGCTGAAAACCGCTTGTCATTTCCTTCTGCTCCTCGTTGGGTTTGACACTCTTACTTATCGAAAGTACTACAATTGATCCCCTATACTTGTGGGTCATCACTCCTCCTAAGCAGCAAAAGCTCTTGGGGGATGCTATGAAGACTGCTACTTCTTCCAAGGCCAAGCATGCTACTGCTGCTGCTAAGTCCAAGAGGACTACCAGAGATGTACCTGCTGTAGAAAAGAACAAGGCCCCAGTGCCTCAGAGGGAAGTTGATGATGAAGCTGAAGCCCCAGTGCTAAGGAAGTTGAGACCCAGACTGCCTGAACATGATGATACACATCCTTTGGTAGAAAATATGAAGGGAAGAAAAGACAAAGGACTGAAGAAATGGAGAGAGTCTGACCCCTATTCCATCAGGAAAAGGACTGCTGTAGACTATCATTTCCATACTAAGGAACAGTAGGACTTCTATGAGATACTGCTTCTCGATAAGAAGCCTGTGGTTAGTGACATGAGGTGGGTGGACTGGAAATACATTGATGCAAATGAAGATCACTTTCCCCACATTCATGAGGACTTCAGGACTGTTGGTGTTGATGAGTTAATTGGGAAGAACCTGACTGCATGGAACGATGAGATGATCATGCAACCTCGACAGCTCACTTCTATCCCAATGGAAGGATAGTCTAGATGACCGAAGGAGTCAGGTACCAGTCCAGTGTACTTGAGTGGGCCACTTTGTTAGGTGTTTCTGAGGTTGATGCGAACAATATTGATGTATATGCTAAGCCAAAGATGGACCACAATTCCATGGCTAACTTGTACACTGAGATTCCTGAGAAGTACAAGGATTCGCATAAGCTTGGCTCAGTTTATCACTTGTTGGCAGGTCTAGCCACCTCCAACACCATCATGAGGCATACTTTGATGCCCAAGTCAGGCGATGAGAAGATGATTCCTGGTCATTCCATCAACATGCTGCATCATATTGATCAACATGAGAAGTTCAAGGTGATGGATCTCATTTTAGAGAACGTGAAGAGAGCTGCTGCTGAACAGAAGAGATCTTGTGGTTTTGCCCCGCACATTTAGATGCTCATTAACTCGAAGGGTGCAAACAAGTCTTTTCTGCTGGATCGTGAGCACCTGCCACTACAGCCTGAGTTTGAGGACAACACAGTAACGATGGACCCTTCCCATCCTACCTCAGCTGCAGCACAGGCAGAAGCTGAAGTAACAAGGACTGCTGAGCCAAGTGCTCCCACTGCCTCACAGTTTAAGACAAAGTCTGACCAGATGCTATATCTTCTTCGAGCCATTTAGAAGATTGAGTAGAGCTTGGCCAGCCTCGCAGAAAATCAGAAGAGTCTCGAGAGGATTATTGAGACAAAACTCTATGATCTGGACATCAAGGTCACTGAGATACAGACCGCTGTTGAGACTTTGAAGTCACAAGTGGATGAATTCGGGAAGGCAACTAGCAGTGATGATGAGCAGATAGGCACAGGTCTTCCAATGACCACTCAGTTTCAGATGATGCCTACGTCCGCAGTTGTGCCGGTTTCTACCAGAGTCACAGTCTCAGCCCCAGCTGCTGCACCTTCTGTTGCACCATCAGTTCCTTTAGTTGTTTCTACTCCACCAGCTCCACAGACTTCAGCCGAGGTCTTTGCAAATGCACTTCTCTCCACTCCAATGACATCTACACACACCGGCACTGCAAGTCAGAAGACTTCTTCACCAGGAGCTGCTGGAGATCGAGCCTAGAGCGACGTTTTTAGCTCTATACTTCTTTGAACTTTTTGGTACTTGTTGCCAAAGGGGGAGAATTAGTATAGACTATTAGTGACGGTGTCCTGGACTAGGGGGTCTCAACCCGTTCGGCCCATAGTCCTCGGGGTGGGCCCGAAAGCCCTTGTTCTCATTCGGATGGACTCCGGAGGCCATGACGTCATCAAAATTGCATCTGCTGAAGACTTGGAGTATACCCCAAGACATCTCCTGCTGCCTCCATGCGCATCCCTGGATACCGCCTATGTAACCCAAGATTCCCTACCTGGCGTGTATATAAGCCAGAGGGTTTAGCCTGTAGAGGACACGGAATCACAATTACCATCCACCTAGCCCTAGGGTTAGACTTCTCCTTACGATCTCGAGGTAGATCAAGCTTGTACTCGATACTTCATTATCAATAGAATCCAAGCAGGACGTAGCGTATTACCTCTTCGAGAGGGCCCGAACCTGGGTAAACACTGTCTCCTTTGTTCCTGCTACCATTGATCCGAGATCCACAGCTCGGGACCCCCTACCCTGAGGTCAACCGGTTTTTACACCGACACTGGTGCTTTCATTGAGAGTTCCGCTATGAGATCAGCAAAGGATCGATGGGATCGTCGGTCGACAACTCCAACCCCCAAGGCACTGTTTCTATTACCGAAACCGTCATCGCCAGATCGCTCCCGCTCCTTTACGAGCAAGGAACGATCCCTGACCCCTCTTTCACCCCGACCGGAGCCTCCGTAAAGAGCGAAGGGCTGAGGTACTTTCTGGAAAGCGATTCCGACAGCGGCCGGCTGGAGACAACCGATAAGTCAGATCCCCCAATCAGCTCAGCCTCTCTGACGGCTACATGTCCCTCGCAGGACAAAAACGTTGGGGCTTCAAGCCCTCGGCCTACGGAGATCTAAGTCCCTTTCCCGAACACATCCCACGTTGAATATTGTCCCGACAAATCGGGCCCTTTCGACGTTTGGGATCTAGCCTATGTGCGACAGCTACCTGACGAGTCGATCAGGCACTTCTGGGCCAGGTTTTTGTCTGTCAAAGACGACATACCAGATTGCCAGGACTCAGAAATAATATTAGCCTTTCAGCGCGGCTGTAGAGATAAGGGCATTTCGAGTGCTCTCACCCGTCGCTGTGTCCAAACACTCCCCGAGCTATCCGATCTGGTGTCGAGATTCTGTGCCATCGAAGACGCTTGGCTGGCCCAGGGAAAACTAACATATTCGATCTGTGGCAACCACTTGAAACGTGATAGGCCCACGCCTCATCATGAGCCCCGTGATCAACGCACGATAGTCACGCGATCTCGGAAAAAGAAGAAAACCGTGGGTCGATCTAGGACCGCCCTCAATGGCCTCCTAGATAAGCCATGCCCGATCCACTCTATCCTACTGAACAACAGCCCAACTCACAGCTTTGTGACTGCTGGGTGACGAGGCAAGTAGCTAAGGGAGGCCTAACCCTCCTCACTGCCGCGCCTGGGCGTTCGGAGGAGCCATCAAGCGATGGCGAAGTGCTAATGATCTACGAAACCTTCACGTCCAATAACCAGAGGAAGCAAGCTCTCCGGGAAGTTAATTCAATCCAGGAAGTAGCCGCCCGGGGCACATGGATAGACACGTCGATCACCTTTGATCATAAAGATCAATCGAGGTCCGCCCCGAGCAGGTGCCCCACCGCACTGGTTCTTGACCCAATCGTGGGCAGCTGCCGTCGATAAGATGCAAATCGATAAATCGTGCATCGAACAGAGTCGTACCACCGTCAAAGATATAATACCCGGATGCGAAGCACGCTGCAGCAGGAAAATCACCTAGGACGTGGTCTTTGAAACACCTGAAAACTACCGATCCAAAGAAATAGTGTTCCATATCGTTCCCTTTAAAAGTGGCTATCATGCCCTCCTGGGACGGGACGCTTTCTCTAAATTTCAAGCAATTCCACACTACGGCTACATGAAGCTCAAAATGCCGGGGCCCAACGGGATCATTACGATCGCGAGCAACCCCGATAGGACGCTAAGGGCCGAAAACAAGACGGCATCACTCGCCCTAGAGTCCCTATCCGAGGCCCTCGCAGCCGAGGAATTAATGACACTGCGAGCCGAAGTCGACCCAGATGATGTCATCCTCGACAAACAGCCGAAGTCGACCTCATTCAAGCCGGCCGACCACATAATCAAATTCCAGGTGCACCCCACTGACCCGGCCAAAATGGCATCAATCGGGGAAAATCTTGAGCCAGAGATTGACGAGGCCTTACGCAACTTCCTTAGAGAAAACTGGAATATATTCGCCTGGCATCCCTCGGATATGCCAAGGATACCACGTAGACTCGCCGAACACAGCCTGAACATCCTAAAGGGCTATAAGCCTATCAAACAAGCACTTTGGTGCTTCTCTGAACCCAAGCGTCAAGCAATGGGCGAAGAACTGGCTAAACTTCTCGAAGCCGGATTCATAAGAGACATAAAGCACCCCGGGTGGCTCGCCAATCTAGTCATGGTACCCAAGAAAGATAAGTCATGGCGCCTATGTGTCGATTTTAAAGACCTCAACAAGGCTTGCCCTAAAGACCCTTTCCCACTACCACACATCGATCAGATTGTGGATGCCACCACCAGGCATGATTCATTGTGCTTCCTGGATGCCTACTCGAGGTATCCTCAGATAAGGATGAAAGATTCCGATCAAGCCGCAACAGCCTTCATTACGCCCTACGGGCCGTTTTGCTTCAATACAATGCCTTTCGGGATGAAAAATGCCGGGGTAACGTACCAGCGCATGATCCAAACATGCTTAGAAAAACACATCGGGAAAACCGTCGAGGCCTACGTCGACGATGTGGTGATCAAGACTAAACACATCGAACAGTTGGTGGACAACCTTCGTGACACATTTAACAGCCTGCGGGAGTATCAGATCAAACTCAACCCGGAGAAGTGCGTTTTCGGCGTACCCGTAGGCAAACTCCTCGGCTTTATCGTGTCTAGCCGAGGAATCGAGGCCAATCCGGCGAAAATACGAGCCCTGGCCCGACTAGAGGCGCCAACTGAGCTCAAGCATGTTCAGAAGCTAGCAGGCTGCGTGGCCGCTCTAAGCCATTTTATCTCAAGACTCGAGGAAAAAGCTTTACCCCTTTACAAGCTACTGAAATAGACCAAGAATTTTAAATGGACTGATGAGGCAGCAGTCGCCCTGGAAGATATCAAATCCCTCCTCGCCACAAACCCCATCTTAGCTGCGCCAGGCATAGGTGAGCCGATGATATTGTATATCTCGGCCACCAACCAGGTGGTCAGTGCAGTACTCGTGGTCGAATGAGACATGGAGGGCCACATGTTCCAGGTCCAAAAACTAGTCTATTATGTTTCCGAGGTCTTAACCCCGTGTAAAATGCGCTACCCACACTATCAAAAGATAGCCTATACCATTTTTATGGCATCACGAAAAACTTCGGCACTACTTTCAAGAGTGCTCGATCACTGTGGCATCCGAAGTCCCTTTAAGCGACATAATTAACAATAGGGATGCTACAGGGCGCATAGCCAAATGGGCCATAGAGCTCTTACCCTTTGAAATAACATACCAGCCATGCCGAGCTATCAAATCTTAGGTGCTGGCAGACTTCGTAGCCGAATGGACAGAGGCCGAGCTCCGTAAAGAGTACAACACATATTCGCACTGGACCATGTACTTCGACGGTTCAAAAATGCTCGCTGGGCTAGGGGCTGGAGTAGTACTCACATCACCAACAGGAGACAATATTCACTACGTGATGCAGATCATGTACACAGACTCCAATAATGCGGCCAAATACGAAGCCCTTCTACACGGGCTCCGGATAGCAGTCTCAATGGGCGTTAAACGCCTTGAGGTCTGAGGAGATTCCAACCTCACCATCTCCCAAGTAAATGGCGAGTTCAATGCAAAGGACCCAAAAATGATAGTCTACCGGAACGCAGTCCTAAAAATCTCGGCCAGGTTCAAGGGGCTTGAATTCCATCATATCCTCTGTGACAACAACCAGGCCGTCGGTATCCTAGCCCGAATGGGCGCCAAACGGGATAAGGTACCAGAAAACACCTTCCTCGAACGGCTCTTCAAGCCATCCATAATCTGGCAGGACGACACAGAGATGTCTGTGTCAAACGACGTGAGGCAATTTGCCCCACCCAAGGACGAAACAGAGGAAGAAGTAATCGGAGGGTTAGCTGTCCAGGAAACAGCCTCGGCTCATGAGGTCATGGCAGTCATTGCACCATGGACCGAGCCCCTCCTCGCTTACCTACTCCAGAAAGAGCTCCCCGAGGACCAAACCGACGCACGTCGGATCGTAAGGCAGTCTAAAGCCTATAAAGTCCATGAGGGTGAGCTCTACAAGCAAAGTACCACGGGGGTCCTCCAGCGATGTATATCCGAAGTGGAAGGAAGATCGCTGCTTAATGAAATACACTTCGGCATGAGCGGGCATCATGCCGCTTCTCGGTCCTTGGTAAGCAAGGCGTTCTGGGCTGGCTTCTACTGGCCAACAGCAGGGGCCGATGCCAAAATTCTGGTACAACGCTACCCCGGCTGTCAGGTATTCACCAAAGAAAGCCACATGCCCCCTACGGCCCTCAGGACTATCCCAATCACTTGGCCCTTCGCGGTCTGGGGGCTCGACATGGTCGTCCCACTTAAGGAAGGATCATGAAAAAATAAATATCTACTTGTAATGGTAGACAAGTTCACAAAATGGATCAAGGCAAAACCAGTCACCTCGGAGGGGGCAGCCCCAGTAATTCAGTTCGTTTCCAGAGTGGTGCACCGTTACGGTATCCCCCACAACATTATAACGGACAATGGGACAAACTTCACTGCAAAGAGGTGAAAGAATGGTGCGTAAAGATGGGCATAAAGATCGACTACGCGTCAGTGTACCACCCGCAGTCAAACGGGCAGGTAGAATGCGCCAACGGACTAATCCTCAGCGGCATCAAGCCAAGGCTAGTACGCTCCCTTAAAGAGGCGGACTGCAAATGGGTGGAGGAACTTGATTCCGTCCTATGGGGTTTACGCACCACACCAAATCGATCTACGGGGTACACCCCGTTTTTCATGGTATACAGTGCCGAGGCGGTACTCCCCTGCGACATAATACATGACGCACCTCGGGTACGCATGTATGAGGAACAGGAGGCCAAGCTAGATCGGCAGGACGCATTGGCTACCTTGGAAGAAGAACGCAATGTAGCCAGGGTGCGCTCTGCAATCTATCAGCAGCAAGCGAGGCGCTACCATAATAGGGAGGTCCGCGGAAAGGATTTCACCGTAGGGGGTCTGGTCATGAGGCGCCACCCGAAGAAGCAGAAACATAAAATTTCGCCCAAGTGGGACGGACCATTCATCATCGACCAGATCGTAGTTGGAGGCGCATATCGGATCCGAGATCCAACGGACGGACGCCTAGAGCCTAACCCCTGGAATGTCGCGCTACTTCGGTGTTTATATGGATAAAAGCCCGAGCATCATCCTCCCATGTACATACCTTTTCTTTTCTTGCATCCAACATTATTTCGCCCTCTGCCTACCTCGGCGACACCTTTACATGTCTTTCCCTACGGACAACATACCGCGCGTACCTTATAACATACATATTTTCCACTCCCTTTATCCTGTCGCCCATAAAGCCAACATATGCACCAAATTTGACTTAAGATCTGGCCAAGCTGGGTTGCCCGGTTCCTGTGTTTGCCCTTTACGTTCCCGATTTTTTGGCTAAAGGGCAAAGGGAGCACCGCTGTGATTGTTACTCCCGGGTCACCCGGAGCAGTACCTCAGACGGACAAAGCCGAAAGCTAGCAGTCTTAAATGTACAAATTGGTCGGCCACGACACAGGAATACAGTGGAACAGGTCTTTTACACCCCGACCAGGGGCTTTACCCCCGAGGTCCTTTGTCTTCGGACACAAGTGCTCGGCATAATTACCCAAGAAAAGGAACTGTTGGAAGAACTATTTTTCTTGGAAAATGTTTCTTACATTAAAAAGTAATATAACATAACTTTTTGCCCCACCCTTGTCTTTCGAACCATATAGCCAGATTGCCTGGTCGCCTGAAGTATCTGGTCCGACTAGTTCGGCCAGTTGTAAGGGACACTCCTCAGCCAATGGACGAGGAGGTCGAAGCCGATGGCTGGTTGACAGGGTTTGGATGCGCAGATTGATTCGTGACGTCAAGTACTATGATACATAGAGTCATACAAAAAATTCAACTATGCTCGGTCTAGCCCATCTATTAAGGTATCAAGGGTACAATCTTTTTGAGAGAAGCAAGCCGCAGGCATGACATTTTCATACACCAGGCTGGTTGGAATTTCTTCCCCGTCAGGCCCTGCCTCGGCCAGGTGCGTTGTATCCACTTTGGTGGACCGTGTCTTGACCATGGCCCATGCCTCCCTTGCTCCTTCGTGGCATGCTGATACCTTCCAGGCTTGAATCCGACGCCGAGCTCTCTTAAGACACTCGGCAAGGACTGACATGTCTTCGAGCACATGTTCCTCCCCGGGCCATAGAGCATTAAACACCACCTTCATCAACATCCGTGCGCTTTCATGCACCTCGGCTAGCCAAGTCACGGCGTCTTCGGGCAGCACGCTAGGGGCTTCCAAGGACTGACCGGTTAAGGAAGCTGCCAGCAATCAAACATTAGCCTGCCGACCAACTCTAGCAATCCTACGACCAGGAGACCATCTTAAAATGGAAAAGAAAAGGTTACCAAATATTGCTTCACTTGTTCATCGGTTCTTCGCCTCGGCAGCGGCCAGTCAAGCTTTCAGGGTCTCAATCTCCTGAGCCTGCTGGGCATTCTCCTCCTTTAGCGCGCTTGAATCTTCCCTCCTTTGGGATAACGCATGCTGGCTGGCCTGCCGCTGCTACTCCGTATAGAGCAAATCTTCACGGGCTTGTTTAAAATCCCTTTCTAGATGGCCAAGGGCTTCCGCTGCTACAATACACCAAGATGTTATATAGCCCAAGGATTCTCACCGAAAAAGTACCATGTAAAATGGAAGCACTTACCGTGCGAATCTCTGGTGAAAGTTTTCACGTGCTCTACCTCGATTAGAGCAGTGCTCAACTTCCCTTCTGTCCGGGAAAGCTCCTTAGTGAGGTGCTCATTCTTCTCCCAAGCACCCTGTCAAAGGCACAAGTTCTTTTTATTAACAAGCCTCGACACGGTCGCTAGCACCCATATCAAGACTTAGGGGCTACTGCCATGTTCGGCAGTTTAGTTTGCCTTCAAGCAAACAAATTGTGGCAGACGGAACGAATCTTTAAAGAATACTTAGGCGGGGCCTTACCTGCAAACCCTGTGACAAAACCCACTGCCTTTTCAAAGACATGGCGGGTCGCTCCGAGGTAGGCGTCCACCGAACTCAGGGCATTAAACTCCTAACTTGTAAAAGCAGAATTCCGTAGTGACGCCTTCCGTCTGCGGTGGCTCATGCCGCTCTCAACCTCGGACGGGGTGGCTGAGCAGCACCCAGAGTCTTTTGACTGGGGCACGTCGGGAGCAGTCCCCGAGGTGGGAGGAGGCCTCGCATCACTGCCTGGAGCCGAGGTCCCCTTGTCTCTTGTATCCGCCGTTGACGGAGGAGGAGCATACCGCCTGCGAATAGATCAGATGGATTGAAATCCGGGAATCTATTCCCTGGAATACAATAGCAAGGATATTACCTATGGATGGAGGGAGCATCTCGGCTTGCCTCCACGGTCACCACTGGGCCCGAGCTCCGCGCGTCTCCAGTGGAGGGGTCCTTTGAGAGTTTGGTTCTCCGCGTGAGCGCTTTGAGTGTCGTCCCTTGGGAGAAGAAGTCAGAGGACTTGTGGTCCCAGGACAAGAAGCTCTCTTTTTAGTCGAAGTAAGGGGCTTTACCAATGAGGCCGGCCGCATCCCCGGTACGTTGGGGGCGACGGCTACCCTTGACCCATCGAGGCTCTCCATATAGAACTTTCCCTTCTCATAAATGAGGGATAATTCTTCATCTTCATGGAAGATGGGGTCTTCCGCCTGACGATGTACTTCGGGTTCGGGCGCAGGGCTGCTTAACGCCTCGACCCATTGTCTCCATCTCTGTCCGGAGCAAGTAAAGGGTCGGTCAGAAAAGATTAACCATGAAACAGCTCGGATAAACATGAAAATCCAAGAAAACTTACCATATCGGCGGGGTTATAACTAGACAGCCCGTCTCGGAACTGCCGTCTTGCAAAATCCTCTGTTGAGCCTCGATAGATACCCGCCAGTGCGGTCCCGAGCGCCGCTTGGTCATCGAGATCCTCCTTTATCGATCGGGAGGCATCGTCGGTTCCATTGTACATACACAATAGGTGTTGGTGTTGCTGGAGGGGGGGTTGGACTCTTCGTTTGATCGCCGTTGGCATTACATCTATAATAGTAAGGCCGGTGTCGGACAATCGCTTCACTTGTGCTGCCAGGCGGTTTATGTTGGTATCGTCCTCCTGAGCGATGCTCCTGGGTCTCCAGCTGTAGCGCTTCTTCGGGGGCTCCGAGGAGTATGCTGGGAGCCCGGGCCGAACTAGATCAAATAATGGAACATCATCTATGTAAAATCACTCGGCCGGCCAGATATCTGAATCCTCCAGGGGGGTCCCCGATGGGTAGCTGGTCCCTTCAATTTGACAGACCTCGGTTGCGCCCACTTCGAATAGCATCCCGGTTGGGCAGCAGGGCACTATACAAAAATACCTCCGCCATAGCCCGAAGTGTGCCTCGCATTCGAGGTACATTTCGTAGAGGGCGACAAACCCCGCGATATGTAAGATTGAATTGGGGGTGAGGTGGTGGAGTTGTAGCCCATAAAATTCAAGCAAGCCCCGGAGGAAGGGATGAATAGGAAATCCAAGGCCGCGGAGGAGAAAGGAAACGAAGCATACCCGCTCGTCCCCGTGAGGGGTAGGGTGGAACTCGGCGCGTGCCTGCCCGTCCGCAATGGTTAACCCTGAGCGAGAGGAGGTCAGATTTGAATCTGGCAGATATCCTTGGGTGGCTAGACGCCCTAGGTGGAGGCGCGTGATGGAGCAGCTCCCCCAGTCGCCCGTGATGGGGCCATGAGGTCATCATGAGGATCCTGCGTCGCTGGCCATTGATCGAAGCTCTGGGGTTGGACCTGGGAGTAGAGAGAGGGGCTCGTATGGACTGCGGGGAAGGGTCAAGATGTGCTTTGTCGTAGACCTGGGCTATATATTTATAAGTAAAAGAGGCTGACGATTTGACATCTCGCTATAAAGCGACTCGATTCCCCAGGAGGCACGGTGATCGAGGTCAGGGATTGAAGGCCACGTGTAGTGGGGCCGGGATAACAATCGTCAAATATACCGAAGACTTCAAAGCCGAGCTAAAGATAATAAGCAGGAACTCGTCTATCGAGCCAAAGACTCCGGAGCCGAAGTTCGAAGGAGTTGTCCTCGGCATCGAAGACCAGTTCATGGGCTACTGACGGTGTCCTGGACTAGGGGGTCCCAACCCGTTCGGCCCATAGTCCTCGGGTTGGGCCCGAAAGCCCTTGTTCTCATTCGGATGGACTCCGGAGGCCATGAGTTGATCAAAATTGCATCTGCTGAAGACTTGGAGTATACCCCAAGACATCTCCTGCCGCCTCCATGTGCATCCCTGGATCCCAGACTAGAAGAAACCCACGAAGCTTCGGGAGAAGACCAGAAGAGCCACGAGGAGGCGACAAGCCTGGAGGGCGCACCCACGGGGGTAGGCGCGCCCCCCAGGCTTGTGGGCCCCTCGTAGCCCCTCCTGACCTAATTACAGCGCTACAAATTCCAAAATATTCCCAATATACCAGGGAGACAGAAGAGAAAACCTTTCCGCCGCCATAAGCCTCTGTTCTTCCGCGATCCCATCTGGAGGCCTTTTCCGGTACTCTGCCGGAGGGGGAATCGATCACGGAGGGCTTCTTCATCAACCTTGCTGCCCTTCCGAGGATGTGTGAGTAGTTTACCACAGACCTACGGGTCCATAGCTAGTAGCTAGATGGCTTCTTCTCTCTCTTTGATCTTCAATACCATGTTCTCCTCGATGTTCTTGGAGTTCTATCCGATGTAATCTTCTTTTGCGGTGTCTTTGTTGGGATCCGATGAATTGTGAGTTTATGATCATATTATTCATGAGAAATATTTGAGTCTTCTCTAAACTCTTTTATGCATCATTATTATAGCTTTGTATTTCTCTCAGATCTATCAATTTGGTTTGGCCAACAAGATTGGTTTATTTTGCAATGGGAGAGGTGCTTTGTGATGGGTTCAATCTTGCGGTGCTCAATCCCAGTGACACAAATGGACATGACACGTATTTGTATTGTTGCCATTAAGGATAAAAAGATGGGGTTTAATCATATTGCTTGAGTTTACTTTGTCTACATCATGTCATCTTGCTTAAGGTGTTACTCTGTTTCATACTTAATACCCTAGATGCCTGTTGGATAGCGGTCGATGGGTGGAGTAATAGTAGTAGATGCAGGCAGGAGTCGGTCTACTTGTCTCGGATGTGATGCCTATATACATGATCATTGCCATGAATCCATCATAATTATTTGCTTTTCTATCAATTGCCCAACAGTAATTTGTTTACCCACCGTATACTATGTGTTCGAGAGAGAAGCCTCTAGTGAAAACTATGGCCCCTGGGTCTATTTTTATCATATATTCAAACCAAAAATACCTTGCTGCAATTTATTTACTTTTATTTTGTTTAGTATTTTAGTTTGTCTATTTATCCCTATCAGATTTAATCCTTCCAAATAACCGCTAGGAGGATTGACAACCCTCTTATTTGCGTTGGGTGTAAGTGTTTGCTCTTGTGTGTGCAGCTGCGCTTAATGGGATTTTGCTTGGTTCTCCTACTGGATTGATAACCTTGGTTCTTAACTGATGGAAATATTTATCTCTACTATACTGCATCATCCTGTCCACTTCGGGGAAATACCAACGCAGTCTACAAGTAGCAGGAAGAATTTCTGGCGCCGTTGCCGGGGAGACATCATCAAAATTATGAAGTACCTTCGCACAAACTATCATTCAGTTGCATTTATTTTATTTTCCTTTTTATTTGCATTTGCCACTCATTTTCATCTCCCCCACTTCTAATTTTTTTTTACAAAAACACAAAAATATTTTTATTTTCTTGTTTTCTAGTTTGTTTGCTTCATCGCGATGTCTCAAGAAAGTGCAAAATTGTGTGACTTTTCCAATACTAATAATAGTGATTTTATTAGTACTCCTATTGCTCCTCCCGCCACTAGTGCGGAGTCATGTGACATTAATGCTGCTTTGCTTAATCTTGTTATGAAAGAACAATTTTCTGGTAGTCCTAATGAAGATGCTGCATCCCATCTAAATACTATCGTTGAACTTTGTGATATGCAAAAGAAGAAAGATGTGGATAATGATATTGTCAAATTGAAATTATTTCCGTTCTCACTACGAGATTGCGCTAAAACTTGGTTCTCATCCTTGCCTAGAAATAGTATTGATTCTTGGGATAAGTGTAAGGATGTTTTTATTACCAAGTATTTTCCTCCCGCTAAGATTATTTCTTTAAGAAATCAAATTATGAACTTTAAGCAACTTGAACATGAACAAGTTGCACAATCTTGGGAGAGAATGAAACTAATGATATGAAATTGCCCAACACATGGCTTAAATTTATGGATGATCATACAAAAAATTTATGCGGGACTAAACTTTGTTTCTAAAAATTTTCTAGACTCTGCCGCAGGTAGTACTTTTATGGAAATTACATTGGGAGAAGCTACAAAACTTCTCAATAGTATCATGACAAATTATTCTCAATGGCACATTGAACGAACTCCAACTGGTAAGAAGGTAAATTATGTTGAAGAAATTAATACTTTGAGTGATAAGATGGATGCTCTTATGAAATTGGTTGCTAGTAAAAATGCTCATATTGATCCTAATGATGTGCCATTGTCTACCTTGATTGAGAAAAATAATGATGCTATTGATGTGAATTTTGTCTCTAGAAATAATTTCAACAACAATGCTTATAGGGGTAATTTCAATCCTAGACCGTTTCCTGGAAATTTCCCTAATAATTATGGTAATCCCTATGGTAATTCTTATAATAATAATAGGATACCTACTGATCTTGAATGTAATATTAAAGAATTTATTAATTCTCAAAAGAATTTCAATGCTATGATAGAAGAAAAATTGAATAGAGTTGATGAATTGGCTAGGAACATGCATAGAATTGCTCATGATGTGGAAAATCTCAAAACTAAAAATTTTCCACCCAAGCATGATATAAATGAGTCTATTCAAGCTATCTATGTCTCCATTAATGAAAGTAAATAAAGGACCGTTAGGTTGAGAGCTAAGCGATAATTTCTAGAAAAAGCCATTCCACCCGGTTTCTATCGTAGTAATGATGAAGATATTAAAATGATTGGTGTCACTCCTATTGAATCATTATTTAAGAACATAAAACTTGATGAAAAAGGGATTGAAGAAGAGTCCACTTTAGATAGAAGGAGTCCCAATTTCTTGGAGGGTGCCAATCTTAATGGAAAAAAAATGAAAAAAGTGGGTTTAGAGAGGTTAAAACTTTAAATAGTGATGCACCCACTACTTTGGATTACAAGGAATTTAATTATTATAGTTGTTCTTTAATTGAGTGTATTTCCTTGTTGCAATCCATGATTAATTCACCAAATGCATATGAACAAAATAAAGCTTTCACTAAACATATTGTAGAAGCCATGATGAAAGCGCATGAAGAAAAACTTGAGTTGGAAGTTTCAATTCCTAGAAAATTACAAGATGAATGGGAACCTACTATTAAAGTCAAAATTAAAGATTATGAATGTAATGCTCTATGTGATCTTGGTGCTAGCGTTTCCACTATACCCAAATCTTTGTGTGATGTGCTAGGTCTCACCAATATGGATCCTTGTTCCCTTAATTTGCATCTTGCGGATTCCACTATTAAAACCCCATTGGGTAGAATAAATGATGTGCTTATTCTTGCAAATAGAAATTATGTACCCATGGATTTTATTGTTCTTGATATTGAATGCAATCCTTCCTGCCCTATAATACTTGGTAGGCCTTTCCTACGAACAATCGGTGATATTATTGATATGAAAGAAGGTAATATAAGATTTCAATTTCCATTAAAGAAAGGGATGGAACACTTCCCTAGAAAGAGAATTAAGGCACCCTATGAGTCTATTATGAGGGCCACCTATGGAATTAACTTGAAGGATGACAACACTTGAAACTATGCATTATGCCTAGCCAGGGGCATAAAACAATAGCGCTTGTTGGGAGGCAACCCAATGAATAAAATAATTTTTTAGTTTTACCTTCTGTTCTTATGTGTTTACACAATTATAGCCTCTGTTATGATTGTGTTTTTATCTTTTAATTTGTTTTTGTGCCAAGTAAAGCCTTTGGGATGATTTGGATGATAGTATAATTGATGCTGTTTGGAAAACAGAAAGTTTTGCGTCCAGTGCTGGATTTTTGATTATGTACTGTAGCATCAGAAAAATCTAATTTTTTTACACAGTATTGGTATATGAATTATTTACGTTGTCCTAATGTTTCAGAATTTTTGGAGTTACAGAAGTATGGCTTCTAAATAGATCTTTACAGACTGTTCTGTTTTAGACAGATTCTATTTTTGTTGCATAGTTTGCTTATTTTGATGAATCTATGGATCGTATCGGCGGGTATGAGTCATGGAGAAGTTGGAGTACAGTATAATTATGCCAATATTAAATATTAATCAATTTACAACAGTACCTAAAGTTTAAGATTTGCTTGTTATACTAACGGATCTCATGAGGTTTCTGTTGAGTTTTGTGTGCTGAAGTTTTCAAGTTTTGGGTGAGACTACGATGGATAAAGGAATAAGGAGCGGCAAGAGTCTAAGATTGGGGATGCCCAAGGCACCACAAGGTAATATTCAAGGAAGACTCAAGCGTCTAATCTTGGGGATGCCCCGGAAGGCATCCCCTCTTCCGTCTACAATCTATCGGTAACTCACTTGGAGCTATATTTTTATTCATCACATGATATGTGTTTTACTTGGAGCGTCTTGTGATATAGTTTGTTTGCTTTTTAGTTTGTCACAATCATCTTTTCTGAACACACCTTTTTGAGAGGGGCACACATTATCCATGATTTGTTAGAATACTCCATGTGCTTCACTTATATCTTTTGAGCTAGGCAGTTGCTCTAGTGCTTCACTTATATATTTTAGAGCACGACGGTGGTTATATTTTAAAGAAATAGTTGCACTCTCATGCTTCACTTATATCTTTTTGAGAGTCTAATGATTAGCAATGGTAATATGCACGGGTTATGAATTTGGTCCTAATATGATAGGCATTCAAGAGGGATATAATAAAAACTTTCATGTAGATCACTGAATATGATAAGTTTGATTTCTTGCAATAGTTTTGTGATATTAAGATGGTAATATGTGGGAGGTGCTAGTAGATAATTGTGGTTTAGTAAGAATATTGGTGTTAAGGTTTGTGATTCCCGAAGCATGCACGTATGATCTATCGTTATGCTAGGAAGTTGGAGCATGATTTATTCTTGATTGTCTACCTTATGAGTGGCGGTCGGGGACGAGCGATGGACTTTTCCTACCAATCTATCCCCTTAGGGGCATGCGTAGTAGTACTTTGCTTCGAGGGCTAATAGACTTTTGCAATAAGTATGTGAGTTCTTTATGACTAATGTGAGTCCATGGATTATACGCACTCTCACCCTTCCGCAATTTGCTAGCCTTTTCAGTACCATGCATTGCCCTTTCTCACATCGAGAGTTGGTGCAAACTTCACCGGTGCATCCAAACCCTGTGATATGATACGCTCTATCACACATAAGCCTCCTTATATCTTCCTCAAAACAGCCACCATACCTACCTATCATGGCATTTCCATAGCCATTCCGAGATATATTGCCATGCAACTTCCATCATTCCTTTTTTATGACACACATCATCATTGTCATATTGCTTTGCATGATCATATAGCTGGCATAGTATTTGTGGCTCAGCCACCATTCATCATTTTTATACATGTTACGCTAGATCATTGCACATCCTGGTACACCACCAGAGGCATTCATATAGAGTCATATTGTTCTAGTATCGAGTTGTAATTTTGAGTTGTAAGTAAATAAAAGTGTGATGATCATCATTATTAGAGCATTGTCCCAGTGAGGAAAGGGTGATGGAGACCATGATTCCCCCACAAGTCGGGATGAGACTTCAGACGAAAAAAAAGAGGCAAAAAGAGCCCACAAAAAAAAAGAGAAGGGGCAATGTTACTATCCTTTTTCCACACTTGTGCTTCAGAGTAGCACCATGTTTATCATATAGAGAGTCTCCTATTTTGTCACTTTCATATACTAGTGGGAATCTTTCATTATAGAACTTGGCTTGTATATTCTGATGATGGTCTTCCTCAAATGCCCGAGGTCTTCATGAGCAAGCAAGTTCGATGCACACCCACTTAGTTTTCATGTTGAGCTTTCATACACTTATAGCTCTTAGTGCATCCGTTGCATGGCAATCCCTACTCCTCGCGTTGACATCAATTGATGGGCATCTCCATAGCCCATTGATTAGCCTCGTTGATGTGAAACTATCTTCTTATTTTTGACTTCCCCTTATTTACCTCTACCACCACACTCTATTCCACCCATAGTGCTATATCCATGGCTTGCGCTCATGTATTGCGTGGGGGTTGAAAAAGCTGAAGCGCGTTAAAAAGTATGAACCAATTGCTCGGCTTGTCATCGGGGTAGTGCATGATAAATATTTTGTGTTAAGAAGATGGAGCATGACAGGATTATATGGTTTTGTAGGGATAACGTTCTTTAGCATTTTTATTTTGAAAGACATGATTGTTTATTAGTATGCCTGAGTATTGATGTCTTTATATCAAACTATAGACTATTGCTTTGAATCATTCGGATCTTATTATTCATACCATAAGAGAAAGATTACATGATGAAACATGTTAGGTAGCATTCCACATCAAAAATTCTATTTTTATCATTTACCTACTCGAGGACGAGCAGGAATTAAGCTTGGGGATGCTTGATACGTCTCCAACGTATCTATAATTTTTGATTGTTCCATGCTATTATTGTATCAATCTTGGATGTTTTATATGCAATTATATGCCATTATATATCATTTTTTGGGACTCACCTATTAACCCAGTGTCAGTTGTTGTTTTCTGCTTGTTTTTGCCTTTTCAGAAAATCATTATCAAAAAGAGTCCAAACGAGAAAATAACTTTGGATTAATTTTTTCTGGACCAGAAGAGACCCACGAAGCTTCGGGAGAAGACCAGAAGAGCCACGAGGAGGCGACAAGCCTGGAGGGCGCGCCTAGGGGGGTAGGCGCGCCCCCAGGCTTGTGGGCCCCTTGTAGCCCCTCCTGACCTAATTCCAACGCTATAAATTCCAAAATATTCCCAATATACCAGGGAGACAGAAGAGAAAACCTTTCCACCGCCGCAAGCCTCTGTTCTTCCGTGATCCCATCTGGAGGCCTTTTTCGGTACTCTGCCGGAGAGGGAATCGATCACGGAGGGCTTCTTCATCAACCTTGCTGCCCTTCCGATGATGTGTGAGTAGTTTACCATAGACCTATGGGTCCATAGCTAGTATCTAGATGGCTTTTCTCTCTCTTTGATCTTCAATACCATGTTCTCCTCGATGTTCTTGGAGTTCTATCCGATGTAATCTTCTTTTGCGGTGTGTTTGTTGGGATCCGATGAATTGTGAGTTTATGATCAGTTTATTCATGAGAAATATTTGAGTCTTCTCTGAACTCTTTTATGCATGATTATTATAGCTTTGTATTTCTCTCCGATCTATCGATTTGGTTTGGCCAACTAGATTTGTTTATCTTGCAATGGGAGAGGTGCTTTGTGATGGGTTCAATCTTGCGGTGCTCAATCCCAGTGACACAAATGGACATGACACGTATTTGTATTGTTGCCATTAAGGATAAAAAGATGGGGTTTAATCATATTGCTTGAGTTTACTTTGTCTACATCATGTCATCTTGCTTAAGGTGTTACTCTGTTTCATACTTAATACCCTAGATGCCTGTTGGATAGCGGTCGATGGGTGGAGTAATAGTAGTAGATGCAGGCAGGAGTCGGTCTACTTGTCTCGGATGTGATGCCTATATACATGATCATTGCCATGAATCCGTCATAATTATTTGCTTTTCTATCAATTGCCCAACAGTAATTTGTTTACCCACCGTATACTATGTGTTCGAGAGAGAAGCCTCTAGTGAAAACTATGGCCCCCGGGTCTATTTTTATCATATATTAAAACCAAAAATACCTTGCTGCAATTTATTTACTTTTATTTTGTTTAGCATTTTAGTTTATCTATTTATCCCTATCATATTTAATCCTTGCAAATAACCGCTAGGAGGATTGACAACCCTCTTATTTGCGTTGGGTGTAAATGTTTGCTCTTGTGTGTGCAGGTGCGCTTAACGGGATTTTGCTTGGTTCACCTACTAGATTGATAACCTTGGTTCTTAACTGAGGGAAATACTTATCTCTACTATACTGCATCATCCTCTCCTCTTCGGGGAAATACCAACGCAGTCTACAAGTAGCAATGCCCTACCTAGCGTGTATATAAGCCAGAGGGTTTAGCCTGTAGAGGACACGGAATCACAATTACCATCCACCTAGCCCTAGGGTTAGACTTCTCCTTACGATCTCGAGGCAGATCAAGCTTGTACTCGATACTTCATTATCAATATAATCCAAGAAAGACGTAGGGTATTACCTCTTCGAGAGGGCCCAAACCTGGGTAAACACCGTCTCCTTTGTTCCTGTTACCATTGATCCGAGATCCACAGCTCGGGACCCCCTACCCCGATGTCAGCCGGTTTTTACACCGACAATTAGGCTTCAAGAGAGAGTGTTTTGCCTTCTTCTCGTTTGGTTTCTTTGAGAATTTCTTGCTACCTTGAGTTACTTTTGCTTGATGCATGTATGAGACTACGTTGTGTGCTTGATCATACCATACTTTGATGCTATGCTTGGTTGGATACCTATTCATATGCTCTTTGTATGATCATTCACTTGGTTGTTTGGTGATGAGTGCTTATTACATTGCAATCTTATCATTTTGTGCGCTCCACCAAGATGTATGTGACATGGAAGAGTGACTCATGATCCTAATCGATTGTGCATTTGCATTCAAACACAAATCTCAAATAATGCACAAATTTAGGGGGAGCTCTTGCTTATCACATACTTCTCAAAGCGACGATGTATTTCATTCATTATATCATTTGCCGAAGCTTTGATCTATATGTTGTCATCAATTACCAAAAAAGGGGAGATTGAAAGTGCAACTAATCCCCGGGTGGTTTTGGTAATTAATAACAACATATATGTCATTGATCTAATGCTCATTGATAATAGGTTTCAGAGAAGATCAATGATTGGCATGGCATGGCCTAGTGAAAGTCCCTCAAAATGCTAAGGACAAAGATTGGCAAAGCTTCAAGACTCTACATTTTTGGTTAAGTGATCCAAGATCACATTGAGTCCATAGGAAAAGCCAATACTATTAAAAGGGGATGAGGTTTTGGTCATGACTCCATTGCTCAAGTGCTTAGTGATATTGCTTCAAAACCCTCAAATACTTCTCCACTTCATTCCTATCCAAAACCCTAAAGTTGATCTCGGTCCCACCGGAAAAATCCATCCGGACTCACCGAGATTGCCATATACATTGCCACATGCCAAACCCTAACACTTCGGTAGAGCCGAAATGGTTCTCGGTCTCACCGAGAAGGCATGACCAAGTTGCTGTAAGGATGTCACTTCACTTCGGAATTTCCGAGATGAAATTTTCGGAACTACCGAAACATGGTCTTGCCCTAGCCATTGCACTTCGGTCTCACGGAGATGTTTTGTTCGATCTCACCGAAAAGCCTAATGGTCAAGTCTTTTACACTAGTCGGTCTCACCGAGATTTTCATGTCGGTGTCGCCGAGTTGGGTCAAAGGCTTATAACGGTTGGATTTCTGGTGCTACCTATTTATACCCCTCCACCACCACTTACTCTCTAAGAGAGCCATCAGAACGTGCCTACACTTCCACCATTCATTTTTTTGAGAGAGTACCACCTACTCATGTGTTGAGATCAAGAGATTCCAATCCAACCATTTGAACCTTGATTTCTAGCCTTTCCCAAGTTGCTTTCCACTCAAATCCTTCTCCTACCAAAGCCAAATCTGTGAGAGAGTGATTGAGTGTTGGGGATACTATCATTTGAAGCACAAGAGCAAGGAGTTCATCAACAACAACACCATCTATTACCTTTTGCAGAGTGGTGTCTTCTAGATTGGTTAGGTGTCACTTGGGAGCCTCCAAGATCATGTGGAGTTGAACCAAGGAGTTTGTAAGGGCAAGGAGATCACCTACTTCGTGAAGATCTACCCTAGTGAGGCTAGTCCTTCGTGGACGTAAGCCATGGTGGAATAGGCAAGGTTGCTTCTTCGTGGACCCTTCGTGGGTGGAGCCCTCCGTGGACTCACGCAACCGTTACCCTTTGTGGGTTGAAGTCTCCATCAACGTGGACATACGATAGCACCACCTATCGGAACCATGCCAAAAATCATTGTGTCTTCATTGCGTTTGAAATCTCCAAATCCCCCATTACATTCATATGCAATGTTGTTATTTTCCGCTGCACAACTCTTAGTTTTTCATGTGTAGGATGTTGCTTGACTTGATAGAATTGCTAAAACTTGCCTACAACTAAAATTGGGAAAAGGATAAGTTTTTATTGGTCAAGTAGTCTAATCACCCCCCCTCTAGACATACTTTCGATCCTACTGTGTTAGATTCATAACTATGTAAACTAGATTATTGACTCTAGTGCAAGTGGGAGACTGTTGGAAATATGCCCTAGAGGCAATAATAAAATGGTTATTATCAGATTTCCCGTTCATGATAAATGTTTATTATTCATGCTAGAATTGTATTGACCGGAAACTCAAATACATGTGTGAATACATAAACTACACCGTGTCCCTAGTAAGCCTCTACCAGACTAGCTCGTTGATCAAAGATGGTTAAGGTTTCCTAACCATGGACATGAGTTGTCATTTGATAACGGGATCACATCATTAGGAGAATGATGTGATGGACAGAACCAACTGTAAGCTTAGCATCAGATCGTTTAGTTATTTGCTATAGCTTTCTACATGTCAAGTATCTGTTCCTTAGACCATGAGATCATGTCACTCCCGGATACCGGAGGAATACTTTCTGTGCTATCAAACGTCACTTCGTAACTGGGTGATCATAAAGATGCTCTACAGGCATCTCCGAAGGTGTCTATGGAGTTGAATGGATCGAGACTGGAATTTGTCACTCCGTGTGACAGAGAGATATCTCTGGGCCCTCTCGGTAATACAACATCACAAGAAGCTTCATGTGGCTAATGACTTTGGTCAGCAGCGGAGCTATGTGTAGTTCTGAGGGGGGCGCTACTCCCCCAGCCCTTGCACATTTAGTGAAGGAAAATTATTTTAGAGGCTTAAATTATGAATAGTTCAGTCATTTGCCCCCCCCCAAAGCTGCACATGTTCTTGTTGCCCCCCCCCCCCCTCGATTCTCCTCTAGCTCCGCCAGTGAGTTTAGTCACGGGATCTTGTATTACGGAACGAGTAAAGAGACTTGCCAGTAACGAGATTGAACTAGGTATGAAGATACCGACGATCGAATCTCGGGCAAGTAACATATCGCCGGACAAAGGGAATTGCATACGGGATTTACTGAATCCTCGACATCGGGGTTCAACCGATAAAGATCTTCGTGGAATGTGTAGGAACCAATATGGGCATCCAGGTCCCGCTATTGGTTATTAACCGGAGAGGTGTCTCGGTCATGTCTACATGATTCTCGAACCCGTAGGGTCGCACGCTTAACGTTCGGTAGTGCTATGGTAGTAATTAGATATTAACATTGGTGACCGAAGGTTGTTCGGAGTCCCGGATGAGATCCCGGACGTCACAAGGAGTTCCAGAATGGTCCGGAGGTAAAGATTTATATATGGAAAGTTGTTGTCGGGGTTCCGGGGAAAAGTCTGATTTTTTTGGTATTGTACCGGGAAGTCACCGGAAGGTTCCGGAGGGTTCCGGAGGGGTCCGGAAGTCCTCGAAGGTTCCACCATGTCCCATACAGTAGCATGGGCTATAGGGGGGCTCCCTGGCCTTATTGGGCCAGGCGCACCAGCCCCTACATGGCCCATGCGCCTAGGGGTGGAAAACCCTAAAGGAGAGGGCCCTCCACTTGGCTTGGAGGGCACTCCTCCACTCCTTGGCCGCCACCCCCACCCTTGGAGGAGGGGCAAGGGCTGGCCACGTCCCCCCCCCCCTATATAAATAGAGAGGAGGCGCAAGGGGCAGCCCATCCCTTGACCACGGCGGCTGCCCTCTCCCTCTCCCTCCACTTCTCGTCCGTGTAGCGCTTGGCGAAGCCCTGCCAGAGTTCCGCTGCCACCACCACCACCATGCCGTCGTGTTGGATCAGATCTCATCTACCTCTTCTCCCTCGCTTGCTGGATCCAGGAGGAGGAGACGTCACCGAGCCGTACGTGTGCTAAACTTGGAGGTGTCGCACGTGCGGTGCTTGGATCGGATTGGATCGCGACGCAGGTACGACTACGCCAACCACGATCTCTAGATCGTTAACGCTTTCGGTCTACAAGGGCATGTATACTCACTCCCCTCTCATAGCTATGCATCTCCTAGATTGATCTTGGGTGTTCGTAGGAATTTTTTTGATTTTCATGCTTCGTTACCCAACACCAGGTGCCACCTGAGCCACGTGCGGCCACACTCTCCCGATAGACCGTTGCAACGGGCAGCGCAACACCGACCCACAGACCGCGTCCCACCTGAACCCCGCGAATCACGGGTGGCGGCGACCGTCCGCCGTCTGCCCACCATCCGGCGTCGTTCCCCCGCTGCAACGCCACCACTGCAACACCCGGCAACACCCACCGTCGAATCCTCGCTGCACGCCCCCTAATTCGGCCTGATCGCTCACTATATTGTTAGAGATATGCTCGCCTCCGCCTTGCCTCAAAGTTCCGATGGGTCGGTTGCTCCCCGGTGGACGAATTCAACTCGGGCGAGTGACGTAGATCCGAGACATCAAGCCGCTCCTACGAGCATGTACCGTGATCCACCGGTGGTCTTTCTAGATGCCCCCCCTGCCAGTTCAGCTGCAAATTGGGTAAGATATTAAAACCCTAGCGAAGATACTTTTAGCAAATTTGTTTGTTGCATTGACACTTGCAGCAGGTGATTTGAACCACCAAATGCAGATTTGAACTGAAAAACTTGAGCAGATTCCATGTTCTTATTTATACTTGTACAGATTGTTTTTCATATTCATGTTTGAATTCAGTGAGTTGCATCCCAACAAAAATTATGTTGAACAAAAAACAGTGACTGTTGGTTTTTTGATTGAATTCAACAGAAAATTGTGTCCAAACTAATGAAATGTTTGCAAAAATTGCATGGAGTAAAATGTGTTGCATTCAGAAATTTACCTGAACTTTTTCAAAAAATGTTGCCTGTTAAAAATGTTCAATTTACAGTAACTAGATGGTAAGTTATAGAGTTGAATTATCTTCAAAAACAGTTGTTGATGATGGTTAACAGTAGCAGAGGGGACTCCATTCGAACTTATAAGTTCTGATTTCAGGGGAAATAAAAATGAAAAATTGTTTGATGATGAAGGTGATTTTAGCATGTTGTACTGAATGTGCATGTTTCAACTGAAAAATGGATATATGAAGCATTTACATCATGTATAGAAAAACAAAGGAAGTTTCAACTCATAAAACCTATTGCTTGCTTCCCTTTCATTGAACTACTACTTTGTTTTAGTGGAAGAGTACTTTATGTTGCAAAAGTAAAAAAAATGATATTGTCTGATGAATCATTTACATCATGTTATACTGATTTGTTTCTTTTGTTTCAACTAAAATGGATATATGGAGCATTTACATCTTGTTATATGCCGATTTGTTTCTAAAAATTCCTGATGGATCGTGTTATACTTTTGGTGCGTTGTTGATAGGATGCCAAGAATGGGATAGGAGGTGAGGAAAGATTATGGTATCGGATTATGAACATACATCATGCAAGGCTTACATGGGTAAGGAGTGATGTTGTAACCAATTGTTTATATCTTGGTCACCAGTTATAAAGAAAAACTGGATAACATGGGACCATAACCTGACAACTATTAACAAAAAATGATCGGAATGTATCAACATGAGATCTAATTTTCATCTAGCCGAAACACAACTAAACGTGAAAAGTAGATGGTCAATTTGGTACACGGATAAATTATTGAAATTGGTTGCTCAAATGAATCTTTTCACATCATGTGTTTTAAACTGAAGCACATGCACGCACGCATGCGAATTGTTGGTTTAAGTGTTAAAAATTGAATTCAAGGGTGTTTGATAGCACTTGAAAAACAAGGGAATTTTATCAAGAGGTTTGAGTGGATGACATTTTTCCTTCAAAACATACTAGTACAAATGAATCTCAAGTAAAAATACCTAAGGATTCCAACCCTGTGAATCAACAAAAATAGAAAAAAAATCTTCAGAATTCAAATCCTCCAAAATTTCTATAAAATTCCTTTGAATCAAAGGAGCCCCAACAGATGGAACTCACATGAAGGTGCCGGCACCCTAAGACTACGGTGGATACACTTCCCCCATAGATGTTTATGTAAATTTCTAGTTGAACTGAAAATATAAATCAAACGCTATTCCTAAATGTCAACCTTTACAACTGAGTGCTGCTAATAAACAAATATGTTGAAACATCCAGTCTAGATCAAAATTTACAAAGTTGCAAACGTATATCTCTGATATGTCCTGAAATAAACAAATCATATACTACTACTATACCGTGTTTCTCGAGACGGGCCTGTTGCTGCTCTGTACCGTGGTGACGATGGCATCCAGGACCCTGAAGCGGCCTTCCTTGACCTCGAGCTCCTTGGCGAGCACCCGCAGCTTCTCCTCGTGCATCTCGTACGTCCTCACGGCGACCCTCCGCTGGTCCTCGGCCTCCCGCTGGCGCCTCTCCGCGCTGGACGCGGCCGCCTGCGCCGCTGCCGTCTCGCGGACCACGTCGTCGATCTTGCGCTGCAGCGCGTCGGCTCGCTCCGTCAGGCGCTGCACGGCCGCGCGCTGGGACGCCGCGGCCTCCTCCCCCGCCAGCAGCTGCTCCCGCAGCGCCGCCTCCCGCGACGTTGGGTTTGCCGGCAAGACGACCGACGTGATCGACCCCCAGAACGACGACGACGACGACGACATCGTGATTGTTAATCCGCGCGGGTAGCGACGATCGATCTCTTGGCCTGCTGGAAACTTAATTAGCTGCTCGAGGCAGGCGTGTGCGTACGTGGAGAGGAGTTCGTGCGGGCGCCGGCTCGATTAGAATCCGAACACCGGGCCGGTGTCTGCGCGTGCTACTAGTTTTCGTAAACTGGTGAAAAGATCGGGGGAGCTTGTTCTGGACGATCACGATTCTTCGTACCTTTTTTTTTTTGAGTTGACGATTCTTCGTACTTGAATGAAACGTAAGACACATCAGAGACTCGACAGCGCACGTTGTTGCCCAAGTTCAAATCTCTTTTTTTTTTCTTTAGGGGAAAAAAAATCTCAATGCGTCATTTTTTTAAGGCAAAACTCGCTCCACTTTATTGATTAACGTTCATACGGATACATCTTTTTTTTTTACGGGTGGATACAATTTACATCTAGGGGTTGGATAAGTCACCCATGGCGCCCCTCTGACAAGCCTAAAGCGAATGTTGCGAGACTATGTGCCTCGACATTTGAATCTACCTTCAAAGATGAAAGAGCAGGTTTCGAAATTAGCCGCGATGGACTTAATCTCTTTTACAATGACGCCCTCCTGTGCCATTATTGATATCCTCCACCACTCATTTGCAATCCGATGCCACCAAAATTTTGAAGATGTTGAGATCTAGAGCAAGAGACAACGCTTCTCGACATGTAATTGATTCAAGAGTCGCTGGGTCCTTCACGCCTGGTAGTAGCAGTGCTCATGATCCCATGTACATCCCCGTTGAGTCTCTGCATATAGCAGATGATGAGCCGCCACGGGATGTCCTCGAGACCGCACCGTCCACTCGTATTTTTGCAACTCCCTGTGGTGCTGGGAGCCACCCTATAGGTACCCGCGCCTGCTGAACATGCCTCCTTGCTGTGGGTGTTGGCTTGCAAACATCAACCTTGGCAATATAACTCGGGATAAAAAGATGTGTAGACAAAGGGCTCTGAAAGATTTGCTCATGTAGTGCCTTCCTCCTCGAATGCCATATTGCCCATAGGGTGACCAGAACTCTGACAAAAACCGCACGCCGCAGCGTCTCGATGAGGCTAAAAATCCACCTAGCATCCGGCTCATGAGTGTTCAACAAAACTTCATACAGATCCTGGTCCTCGAGTGCTCGCTATGTTGCACTCAAGCAAAGAATGCCGTCACGAGTCATCAATTCCGCACAATCCACAACAACTAACAGTAGATATCTTTCAGTGATGGAATACGTCAGCTGTCGGTAGTGACTGTTGAGCAAGTCTCCAAAGAAATATTTTCAGTTTAGACGGCACATAAACTTTCCACATCTTCCTCCAAGAACTCTTATCTTTCTCTGAATTTGAGGAACCGGCCTGCTCCTCGAGCCATGATTCTTGTCATAGTTTAGTTTGAACCAACATTCGGTAAGCCGACCGAACCGAGAAGACCCCCATCTTCTCCCAGCTCCAGGACCAGAAATCTGCGAGATGTGAAGTGCAGAGCGGAATAGACAGTATGGCCTCGGCATCTGTAGCCACAAAAATCTGAATGAGCTTCTCGCGATCCCACCATGCTTCGTTGTGAATAATGAGTTCGCTCACTAGTGTGGGTGGGTCAGGAATCAGGCTGGTAATCGGTCTCATATTATGTTCCCTTGGTATCCAGTTATGTCCCCATATTTCTGTACTTTGGCCATCACCTATCCTTTTTATTATACCTTGAGAGAGAATGTCTCTACCTAGCAGCCCGACGCATAGAGGCAAGCAAGCTAGCAGGTCGGCCCATAAACTGGTTTTCCTTCTTCTGATTTTTTTATCTCCGGCTTTCCTGGCTTTTTATTATTTTATATTCTTTTTCGTTTTTTCCATTTCCATTTCCTTTTTTCTTTTTATTTTTTCTTTCTCTTTTTTCATAAATAAATTCAAACTTTTCAAAAAAAAATTCAGAATTTGAAAAGTTGTTTGTTTTTTCAAATATTGTTTGTGTTTTTCAAAAAGTGTTTGTAAATTTTAAAAACATCGTGTTTTTCAATAATTGTTCGCAAGTTTCAAAAAAATGATCTTGTTTTCAAATAAAATTCATAAATTCAAAAAATGTTTGGAAATTTTAAATATTTGTTGTTTTCTTAAAAAAAATCCGATTTTTTAAAAAAATCACAAATTCAGAAAATGTTCAAAAAATTCAAAAATAGTTTGAATTTGAAAAATATTCTCAAAATTCAAAAAATGTTTGGAAATTTTTAAAAACTGTTCGCGCTTTCAAAAAATTTCATGTTTTTCAAAAAATGTTCGGATCTTTTAAAAACCCATCTCTTTTTAAAAAAATGTTCATGTCTGCAAGAAATGTTTGCATTTTTTTTAAATGTTTGGAATTCACCGCTGCAGGGAGTTCTTAAACATTGGCTGCCTATCTATCACTAGCACTCAGCAGTTCGAGTGGCTAGCACACAGATTCATAGTTAGAGGTCGCGAGTTTGATTCCTTCGAAGTGCGCCAATTTTTCGTGCTCACTGTTAGATGAAATAAGTGTCCAATAGGAGCTCCCGAATCTGGGATTGGAAATCAAGAGGTGCCTAGATATTCGTGCTCCTAAAGCGTGGCGAAAGCCTATTTCGAGGAGATATCAGGGCACGGACGCATGACAAATACGTAACAAGATTAGGAATTTCTGCGATATCAGATTCCGAGATTGGGGTCATTGGTTCGCTTTTGGCTCAATTGCTGGCAGGGAAGGGACCCTTAAATTTCCGTCCCGTACCCTGTTTTTCCTACTATTCTAACCAGGAGGCCTCCTTTTCGAATTCGGCTGCTGTACCGCCCCGCCCCCAATACCCCTCCCCTCCACTGTCGTCTGGTTCATGCCAACCCACCCCCACCCCACCCAATGAACGAGCGTGCGCGCCATGGACATACCCTTGCTCTGCTTCGGCCATGGACACCCCACCCCCTTGCTCCGCCTCGGCGAAAACAACCCACCCCCGCGGCCGAATCAGACGCGAGAAAAACAGCGGGGGGGGGGGGGGGGGGGGGATTACCTCTGCCTGTCGCCGCCGACGCGCGCCCGTGAACGGCCTCCTGCGCCGGCGAATTTCCGGTGAACCCACACCCGAATCGCCGCGCAAGCCGTCAGGAATGGGGAGGGGGGAATCACGAGCAGTTGTGTGCGAGAGCAACAGGCGTTTCGAAAAGTGGTTTCAAACCAGGAGGGCGGAGTGGGGGCGGTTTCGCCTGAAATTACTGCCAGGCCCACCACTAATGCACGTCGGGGCCTCTCTCTCTCTCTCGCCAATGTGTCGGGAGATCGAGTCGTATCCGACGGCTGGCGTGCGTGCGCTCGGCGACCGAAAAGGAGCACTTTCTAGCATTTAGGTTTATTTTGTGGCGCTGTTTAGAGGAGGGCATACTACTGTGTGAATCATACATTTGTGCCAGAAACATACATACATTTGTCAACTTTCTATTGGTTGTAAAATTTGAATTAAGCTCAATCTCTTTGATTTTAGTCGAATGCAAAATAGACACCCCCTAGATAAAAACAAATTTGAAGATAAAAAAAATATTCCAAAGAATGTTAGTACTCCATGGCAATGTCAAGAAAAACTGAAACATGGCGATGTCGCAATGGCAAGCTGGACGAATCGATCACGTCTGCCGCCCATTGCTCGTCACGTAGCATCTCCTCCTCGAGCTCCCTGATGCGCACGCCCCTCCCATGCGTGGCTCCCCCTCCTTCTCCCGCTTCTCCGCCGCGGCGGCCTCCAGCGCGATCTCCAGCGCCCATTGTTCGCCATCACGTAGCACTAGCATCTCCCTCTCGAGCTCCCTGATGCACGCGTCCGTCGCCTCGCTCTGCTCCGTCTTCTTCCGTACTTCCGCCGCGGCAAGCTCGCCGGCCCTCGCAGCGGCCTCGACGGCAGCCTCGGCCTCCTGCGCGTGCCGCTCCGCCTCGTGCATCAGTGCCACGGCCACGTTACGCTGCAGCACCGCCGATTCGAGGGCGCGCTGGAGGGACGCCACGCGCACGTTGACTGCCCAGAGTGCCTCGCCGTCGGAGACCGCCTCCTCGTTGGCATCCCACAGCCGGCGACGGAGCGATACGGTGCTGTCCGTCTCGTATCGCACGAACGACAGCACTCTCCTCCAGCACGGACACGCCATTGTTAGCGCAGCCAGGTATACAATTATTCGGAGTTCGAAGGGTTCTTTGGATCCGATCGTGCCAAGGGAGTAGGAAAAGAGTTAGCGTCCTATTACGGCACGGAGCACGTACAAAGCAAGCTCCGTACAAAGAGAGTAAGAATATGACGCGAACGATCACGGCTCGGACGTCGAGGGTAAGGGCCTTCCAACCGGAGTCGAATTCTTCAGGCCGTGGCTTCAATAAAGGGCGCGACCCCCACGTCTCCACCTCATCACAACACCTACGCAACTTAGCGTACATCCAACGAGAGTAATCCACCAGATACTCAGCCAATCGACCAAGGAGAGTTGAACGCGATGGCGAGCGCGGCGGCGTCCAAGAAGGCGGCGAACCGGCTGGTGGTGGAGGAGGCCACAACCAACGACGACAACTCCGTGTGCACCCTCCACCCGGCCACCATGGAGAAGCTCTCCATATTCAAAGGCGACATCGTGCTGCTCAAGGGCAAGCGCCGCCGCAGCACGATCTGCATGGCACTTCCCGACGACACCTGCGAGGGGCACAAGCTCAGGGTCAACAAGGTGGCCCGCTCCAACCTGCGCGTGCGCATCGCGGACGTCGTGTCCGTGCACCAGTGCCACGACGTCAAGTACGGCAGACGCGTGCACATCCTCCCGTTGGACGACACCGTAGAGGGCATCACTGGGAACCTCTTCGACGCGTACCTCAAGCCCTACTTCATGGACGCCTACCGCCCGGTCCACAAGGGCGACCTCTTCCTCGTGCGTGGCGGCATGCGGAGCATCGAGTTCAAGGTCATGGAGATCGACCCCGCGGCGGACTACTGCATCGTGGCACCCGACACGGAGATATTCTACGAGGGCGAGCCGGTAAAGCGGGAGGACGAGGAGAGGCTTGACGACGTCGGCTACGACGACGTGGGTGGCATGGGGAAACCGCTGACTCTGATCAGGGAGCTCGTCGAGCTGCCACTCAGGCATCCGCAGATCTTCAAGACCATTGGCGTGAAACCTCCCAAGGGCATCCTCCTGTACGGCCCTCCCGGGTCGGGCAAGACGCTGATCGCCCGCGCGGTGGCCAACGAGACCGGGGCCTTCTTTTTCCTCATCAACGGCCCCGAGATAATGTCCAAGATGGCTGGAGAGAGCGAGAGCAACCTGAGGAAGGCCTTTGAGGAGGCCGAGAAGAACGCGCCCTCCATCATCTTCATCGACGAGATTGACTTCATCGACGAGATTGACTCCATGACTCCGAACAGGTCGAGAGGCGCATTGTATCCCAGCTGCTGACTCTGATGGACGGCATGAAAGCCCGCGCGCACGTCATCGTCATGGGCGCCACGAACCGCCCCAATAGCATCGACCCTGCCTTGAGGCGCTTCGGGAGGTTCGATCGCGAGATCGACATTGGCGTGCCGGATGAGGTCGGGCGTCTCGAAGTGCTCCGCATCCACACCAAAAACATGAAGCTGGACGAGGACGTCAACCTTGAGCTGGCTGCCAAGGATACGCACGGCTACGTCGGCACCGACTTGGCCGCGCTCTGCACCGAGGCTGTGCTGCAGTGCATCAGGGAGAAGATGGACGTGATCGACTTGGAGGACGACACCATCGACGCCGAGATCTTGAACTCCATGGCCGTCACCAATGACCACCTTAAGACGGCTCTCGTCGGCACGAACCCGTCTGCGCTACGTGAGACCGTCGTCGAGGTGCCCAACGTCAGCTGGAACGATATCGGCGGCCTCGGCGGCGTCAAAAGGGAGCTGCAAGAGACCGTCCAGTACCCGGTCGAGCACCCAGAGAAATTCGAGAAGTTCGGCATGTCGCCGTCCAAGGGCGTCCTCTTCTACGGGCCACCAGGATGCGGCAAGACCTTGCTGGCGAAGGCAATCGCCAACGAATGCCAGGCCAACTTCATCAGCATCAAGGGGCCAAAGCTGCTCACCATGTGGTTCGGTGAGAGCGAGGCCAACGTGCGCGAGATCTTCGACAAGGCGCGTCAGTCTGCGCCGTTCTTCGACGAGCTCGACTCCATTGCGACCCAGAGGGGTGGCAGGGTGGGCGACGCCGGCGGCGCGGCAGACAGGGTCCTGAACCAGCTGCTCACTGAGATGGACGGCATGAACGCCAAGAAGACGGTTTTTATCATCGGCGCCACCAATAGGCCGGACATTATTGACTCGGCGTTGCTTCGTCCCGGCCGCCTGGACCAGCTCATCTACATCCCCTTGCCGGACGAGGCCTCGCGGCACCAGATCTTCAAGGCCTGCAAGGTTCACTGCCAGCTTCAGCGGTGCCGACATTACGGAGATCTGCCAGAGGGCGTGCAAGTACGCCATACGGGAGGACATTGAAAAGGACATGGAGCGGCAGAGGATGGAGAAATACACCATGGAGGTGGACGGCAGGCAGGAAGAGGAGGAGGTGGCTCAGATAAAGGCGGCTCACTTCGAGGAGTCGATGAAGTACGCGAGGCGGAGCGTGAGCGACGCCGACATCAGAAAGTATCAGGCCTTCGCCCAGACGCTGCAGCAGTCTAGGGGGTTCGGCACGGAGTTCCGCTTCCCAGCGCAGCCACAGGCTGCAGAAGCTGCTGTCGACACCTCCACGGCAGCTGATGAGGATGAAGACGATCTGTACAAGTGATCCAGTAACCATTGTTAGAAAATGAAGTACCAGAATATTATAGGCTATGTTTTTGTTCTGTTTCCTCTCGTCCATCACTCTATATTGTTGGTTCTTCCCATGTATATAATTTTCGTTTGTAAGAATTTACATACATCATAGAAATAATAAGCTCCTTGCTGTGCTTTCCTAGACTCTGAAAACTAGCCTAAGCGTTAACTGATGAATATTATAAGAAACTGGAGTACTAGAATATTATTACGGGACTCCGTTTTTGTTCTGCTTCCTCTTCGTTGATCACTTTATATTGTTGACTCCCTTCATGTATATAATTTTCGTTTGTAAGAACTAAGAACTGACATCATATAAATACATTTTGTCTCCTTGTCGCAAAAAAAGCATACCTGATTTCGTATTATTTTTAAGCAGTAAACGAGCGTAAGGTGTTAACTGAACTGTCCCTCTGCTCCTGCACAAGATTTGGAAGATCCTCTGTTATTTTCGTCTGTCAGACACTTATACGCTTGAATATTTACTTAATTCAGTAGAGGCAATCAAGGAAAAGAGTGGCCTTATTAATTTGGAGTGTCTAGTTATCAGACATGTATTTTTTCCAATTGGTTTAGGTCTTTGTCTTTTGTCCAGTCAGTTTGTGACACATGTATTGTTGAATTTCAGTCAATGCTCAGTCTGAAAAAAGTCTGTTTTCCATCCGGTCATGTCGAATTCTACCTTCCTGTCTTGGACCTTTAAGCAGATGTTTGCACTCAGCCTGTCCCCTAACTGGCCCTTGCAAAAACCTATTACCGTCCCACACAGACAAGAACAATCTGCTACCTAGATGGTGTTGAAGACAGTCATCATATTCTTCAGAGTGTTGTTCCTGATGGTGATCAAACCCGCTGCGCCAATCCCTAAGAAGAGAGAAATGAAAGCCTGAACATGACTAAGAACTAGACTCTAGCTGACTGACTGATAGCTTAGCCAGGTCATAGAGAAAATGAAGAAGAAAGGAAAGCTGACTCCCAAATGAACTATCAAAGAGCTAAACTAGGCATATGGAAACACAAAAATGTCGAATAACTGAACTATGTGTCTTCCGTAGAATAACTGAACCCCGGGGACGAACTGGAAATCAGTGGCAATTTGAAATGAATGAAAATACTTCTTCTCGTAAATAATGAATGAGTAAAACAAGACTCGCTCGCTCCTATACCCCTCACCACCTCGATCTAAGGCTGACAACAAAAAGCACATAAATGGAAACTGAAGAGTTGATGGCTGAATGAATGGACATATAGACTAACTGAAGAAGAAAGAAGAAAACTGATCTTCTCTCTATGTTCAACGAATACTCAGGAAGACTGAAGTACTGAAGAACTCCAGTATGCATCTCATGCATGAACTCAAAATAACTTGTTGACCATTGTCTTCAGAAACTTCCAACGAGCCCTAAGAAATTTTGGATACTGACCGAACACATACTGGTAATGCAATTGTCACATGACAATGAAAACTAAATAACTAAAATGATAATTAGAGTATAACAATTACTGTTAGCTGCATGCATGCATTCATGCTCTCGTTCCCTTCCTTGCATGTCTGTTTCTGTTGGCTAATTGGTTACCGACAAAGAAACTTAGTGTGGACTAAAGACTAAAAAGTTGTACTCGTACAAAAAAATTGGTGGATGGTTGACCTTAGCCTCACATTTTTAAACACACAAATACGCACCATGGTGACGAGGTGTCAGACCCAGGGAGGTCTGAAGAACAAGATTCTGAAACTTAAACTGAATCCACTCGAACTAGCTAGCTTTATTGGATGAGATCGAGAGTTTTAGTACAATACAAGAGGAACCTAAGGCCAACCAGGAACACTGGCGGCTAAGGGGGAAACCCTAATACAAGAGATGCCTCTCCACCGATCCAGAAGCTGGGCTTTATAGCCTTACAGAACGAGAGAAAAACAAAACAGAAAGAAGAGGCACTGTAGCCTTTTGCCGGAAAGTAAACAGCGACTCCTTGGATGCTTAGGGCCGCACGATGAAGATCGGACGCTTGCCGGACCATCATAACTCGCGAAGTGGTACGACGGCATCCAGGGCGTTAAATCGAAGATGGGTGGCATCGGAGACTTCCCGCCAACTTTAGGTCCTTCGAATTAACTGAACTTGCTCACTGTGTGCCAATCTCACAGCCAATCTTCAGATATATTACTGTTGGGTCCTGACAACTCCCCTCGATTCAGACCAGACCTGTCCTCAGGGCTGGAAATTGGGAAAAACCTTTTGAATGAATGTAGCATCCTCCCAGGTTGCTTCCTCCAGAGGCAAATTGCTCCACTTGATCAACCACCTGACAACAGGGATACTGATGTTGCCCTGTATCCTGGGGACAAGTTTTTGTTCCAGCAGTTGTTCTGGCTCTAGGAGTATAGTTCCATCAGGGTTGAGCAAGGGTAATTTGGGGTTTGGAATTGGCTGAGGCCCCACATGCTTCTTGAGCTGGCTAATGTGGAAAGTGTTATGAAGTTTGCAATCTTCAGGGAGGAGTAATTTGTATGAAACACTTCCCACTCTTTGGAGAACTCTAAAAGGGCCATAGAATTTAGAATGGAGTTTGAGGCATTTATGGATGCTGGGAGTTGTGTGCCTGTATGGCTGTAACTTCAAGTAGACCATGTCTCCCACTGCTAGTGTTCTTTCAGACCTCTTTTTGTCTGCATAGTGCTTCATTCTGGCTTGTGCTTTCAACAAGTTGTCTTTGATGTGAGCTGTTGTTTGCTCTGCAGTAAGAACAGTGGTAAAATCTCCAGTTTGGTCTTCTGGGTAGAGTGCTTCTGCTAGTAAGTTTGGTGGCCTGCCATACAAAGCTTGGAAGGGAGTTATTTTCAGAGAAGTGTGATAACTAGTGTTATAGCACCATTCAGCCAGGGAAAGCCAGTTACTCCATTTCTTGGGCTGAATGAAAACCATGCATCTCAAGTAATTTTCCAGACACTGATTGACTCTTTCAGTTTGGCCATCAAGGATGATATGAAGTGCTCATGTGCAATTTAATCCCAAGTTTCTTGAAAAGGTCTTGCCATAAGTGACTAGTAAATATTCTGTCCTTGTCTGTGACAATAACAGAGGGAAGGCCATGGAGTCTGAATATGTTATCAGTAAAAGCTCTTGCCACAGTGTTAGCTGTAATAGGGTGCTTCATAGGAATGAAATGGCTGTACTTTGTAAACCTGTCCACTACAAGGATCATGTCTTTGTTTTTGGAGTTTGGGAGTCCTTCCACAAAATCCATGCTGATGTGTCACCAAGCAAAATCTAGGACAGGTAAAGGTTGCAACAAGCCTGGATATTTGCAGTACTCAGCCTTATTGATTTGACAAGTAGGGCATTGCTTGATGTAGTCCACAATGAAATGTTTCATTCCTGGCCAGTGAAATAAGAGTTTAACTCTTTGATAGGTGGCCCTATGTCCTGAGTGACCTCCTAATTCAGAATTATGCAAAGCAGCAAGCAATTTGGTTCTGAGGTTGTTGTCTGCTCCAATAACAATTCTGTTTTTGTATCTTATAACCCCTTGTTGTAGAGCATGATTAGGAACAGAGGTAGGGCTTGTAGCCAACTGAGTTAACGGATCTTTACATCTTTGGTCATGCTTGTAGCTTGCTACCACTTCTGTTATCCAAGCAGGTTTAACAGCAGATGCTACTAATGCATGGATTTTGTATTGCACTCTAGAGAGAGCATCAGCCACTTTATTTTTCTTCCCTTGCTTGTATTCCACAGTGTAGTTGTATCCCAATAATTTCACCAAGAGCTTGTGTTGGATACCTTCAGTGAGTTTTTGTTTTTGTATATATTTCAGGCTTTGCTGGTCAGTTCTTATGACCAGAGAGGAAGCTGCAAAGTAGTGTTTCCAGTGCTTGAGAGCTTCTATGATTGCCAAAGCTTCTTTGTCATAGGTGGAATAAGCTGCTGCTCTTGGGCTAATAGCTTTACTGAAAAAGGAAATTGGTCTGCCAGCTTGCATTATGCATAAGCATCAGTCTCCGATATAAAGGGCTTTGAGAAATCTGGTAGGGCAAGGACTGGTGCTTGGGTCATTTTGTGTTTGAGTATGTTGAAAGCTTGAACTTGCTCTTGGCCCCAAGTGAAATTATCTTTCTTCAGAGAGTTGTACACTGGCCTGCAAATCAACCCATAGTTTTCCACAAATCTTCTATAATACCCAGTTAATCCCAAGAAACTCCTCAACTGAGTAACATTTTCAGGTTCAGGCCATTGAGTTACTGCCTGGATCTTGACTGGATCAGTTGCCACTCCATCAGCCCTAATAACATGACCTAAGTATTCCACCTGTGGTTGGGCAAAAACACATTTGTTTGCCTTAATGTACAACTGGTTTTCCTTGAGGGTTTCAAACACTTGCTGCAGATGTAGTAGATGCTCTTTCATTGTTTTATTGAACACAAGAATGTCATCAAAGAACACTAGGACAAATTTTCTGAGGTACTTGGCCAGAATAGTGTTCATGAGCATTTGGAAGGTGGCAGGGGCATTGGTTAAACCAAAAGGCATTACCAGATATTCATAATGACCAGAGTGTGTGCTAAAGGCAGTTTTCTCAATATCTTCCTCCTTCATTCTGATCTGATGGTACCCAGTTCTGAGGTCTAATTTTGTGAATACAGTTGCCCCATGAAGTTCATCTAACAAGTCCTCAATCACAGGTATAGGGTACTTGTTTTTTATTGTTTGTGCATTGACTTTTCTCAAATCATTTCAAAGCTCCAAATTAAATCCTTCTTTTTCACTAATATGGCAGGTGAGGAGTAAGGGCTGGTACTGTCCCTAATTACTTTGGACTTAATCATTTCCTGGATGATGTTTTACACAGCTTCCTTTTGATGATATGGCAGTCTATAGGGCCTTTGGTTTATTACTTTGGCATCAGCTTCAAAAGGGATTGCATGGTCTACTGATCTTTTAGGAGGGAGATCAGTAGGGTACCAAAGATTCCTTTATATTGACCCAATAATTCTTGTACTTGAGGAGGAACAACATTTTTTGTGGGTTCTGTCATTGCGAGCCTATTGAGTATTACAGCTCCACAAATATTGTCTCCAGAGAGGGTTTCAAGGCTGTCCATTTCCTGGATTGGCTCACTAGGGAGGCTCTCATCTTGAAAAATTCTCTTTTCTCCAGTTTTCAGTGTCACTTGGACCTGCATTTCCTCAAAATCTAGTTGCACAGGGCTGACAATTTTCATCCAGTCAGCTCCTAATATAACATCATATCCTTGCAATTGTAATACCCTGAAGTCAGAGGAAAAGTCTGTTCCTTGGACAGAAAAAGGGCACTGAAGTGCTATGAATTCAGTCCACAGTGTTGCTCCATTTGCTACCATCACTTTCTTTTTCTTAGTAGGAGTGGGGGCACACTGAGCTATTTGTGCAATAGCAGGGGTGATAAAAGTGGCAGTACTTCCACTGTCAATCAGTGCAGTTGCAAGAGTATTGCCCAGCATAACTGTGACAGTGAAGCTCAACTTGGAGGAAGTGACTCCCATGAGGGCATGCATAGAAATTTGCAAAGGGGGATCTTCAGTGTCAGTGGGTGGTGGAGCTTCAGTGTCATCTGCAGTGTAGTAGACAAGTTCTGCATCTTCAGGGCAAGCATCTTGAAGCGCCTGTATCTGCATTTGGTTTGCAAGTTTACAAACCTTTTTGTGGCCAGGAAACCAAGGTTCCTTGCATTTATAGCAGATTCCTCTGATTCTAGCTTGCTGAATAACAGTTGTTGTGTTAGTAACAGGAGGCTTTCCTGGATCAAACTGTACTTGCCTTCTTATTGGCTGATTAATATATTGCAATGGTGTTTTCTTTGCAGGCTGAGCTTGTTCCATTCTTCTGGCCAGCCAAATGGCTTTCTGCAAGTCTGCTGGTTCATGACATTGGACATAGTGATGGATGTTATCACAGAGCCCAGCAATAAAACTTGCTTTGTAACAATCCTGTGGTAATGAAGGATTGTCCCTTCTGACCAGATTCATAGACTGTTCAAACTTGAGCACATACTCATTAACAGAGCCAGTTTGAGTTAGGGCATGGAAAGTTCTCATATTGTCACAAATTGAGGTTTCAGAGAACCTGTCTCCAATGTGCCTACAAAACCTATACCAAGGTAATGTATTTGCCACAATTCCTGTTCCTCTCCACCACTCTATTGCAGGTCCCTTCAAATAGGTGACAGCAATCTCAGTTTTTTGTTCAGGTGGGGTTCTTGCAGCTTCAAAGTACATCTCAATAGTTTGTATCCAAGAGTCAGTACCAATGCTTTCAAATTCAGGTATATTGTATTTGGCAGGTTTGACCACTGCCAAAGGCCTTCTGTTATCTTGCAACTGTTCTCTCTGGGCTTGAGTTGTTCTTCTATCAGGTTGTTGATCTTCTGGATGCTCCTGCTCTACATGGATGATCTGCTGGTTAGGGCCATTAGTAGCACCAACAGTAGCTTTTGGATCTTGGACTGGCTGATTGCTTTGGTTGAAATGTGGGTGCCTGTAAGGGACCTTGCTGCTGCCATCCAGGTTCAACTCCTTGCCAGTCAGTTGATCAACAAGAACTGCAGATCCAGCAGTGAGGGGTGTAGTTACTGCCTCAGCTGGCTGTTGGAGAGGACCTTGCGGAGTGTGAAGGTGTTGGCCACTACCTTGAGCAATTTCAGGTGACTGGGCTGGGTTATCTCTAGGTTTTGGAAAACCAGAGATGAATTGGGATAGGGAGCCCTGCAGTTCACTCAGGGTTTTCTGTAGGGACTGAAAGTTATTTTGCACATGCTCTGGGAAATCTTCAAAGTCCAGTCTATCCTGCTCTCTGTTTTTCTGCAAGATTTTGACATCAAGTTGCAAGGACTGAAGTTCCAAGTTTGCCGTCGAGGAGGAATCTGTCGGGCCACTCATCTTGAAGAAGTAGACACGCAGAGAGGGTTTTAGAACTGGCCGAGAGCCGAGTAACCTCACTGTAGAAGATCGTCAGGCAAAGGAGGGGATTTTACTACAGCAAACACTGCAACCAGACCTTGGCCGTAGATCCTGCCGCCGCCTGCACCACCGCCGTCGCCACGCCGCCGAGAAGTACACCGGATCTGGGTGGGAGGGTGGGATTTTACTGCTGATACGGTATGTTTCAGCAACCACTGCCCAACGCCAAACCTGTACCGAGCTATTCGCCGCCGCCAACGCCGCCGGAGAACACACCGCCGCCAGGCTTCACCGGTGAGAAGTGGAGGATTTTACGGCTCCTCCAACTCCACTTCGGCACCAGATCTCGTGCCGCCGAGGAGATGAAACCGAGCTCTGATTACCACTTGTCAGACCCAGGGAGGTCTGAAGAACAAGATTCAGAAACTTAAACTGAATCCACTCGAACTAGCTTGTTTTATTGGACGAAATCGAGAGTTTTAGTACAATGCAAGAGGAACCTAAGGCCAACCAGGAACACTGGCGGTTAAGGGGGAAACCCTAATACAAGAGATGCCTCTCCACCTATCCAGAAGCTGGGCTTTATAGCCTTACAAAACGAGAGAAAATTGAGAGAAAAACAAAACAGAAAGAAGAGGCACTGTAGCCTTTTGCCGGAAAGTAAACAGCGACTCCTGGGAAGCTTACGGTCGCACGATGAAGATCGGACGCTTGCCGGACCATCATAACTCGCGAAGCGGTACGACGGCATCCAGGGCGTTAGATCAAAGATGGGCGGCATCGGACACTTCCCGCCAACTTTAGGTCCTTTGAATTAACTGAACTTGCTCGCTGTGTCCCAATCTTCAGATATATTACTGTTGGGTCCTGACACGAGGTACGTGGATAAAATATTTCGTTGGTGAGATGCTTACCAGTTTAGCCATCAGAATTTACAGGGCTCTGGTTTTTGCTGCTACAGCCACTGAAAAGTAACACCGCTTGAGCCCCGCCCGCAACAGGCAGCTCCTTCTTGGCTGTTACAGCCACTGGAAGTGACCGCTGTCAGCGGTCTTGTACTGAAATGATAAATGAATATAGACTGAAAACACAATCTGAAAACTCATAAACTGAATATTGACTGGAGGATGCCAGTGACACCCCCATTCAATCTATTTCTAGCGCGTTTGATCTGGAAAATGAAGAACTAAAAACTACGAAACTAAAAAGGAAATAGAAATGAAAATTTTCTGAAAACTTGCTAAACTAGATAACTAACCTACCTATGTGGTAACTCAAAAAACTGAAGAAAATGACACCTAACACTGAAAACTACTGACGCAAAACTACTGACAGCACATAGAACTCTCTAACCCCAAAAAAATGCTATCTGCCATCAGCCATCTGCATATTCTTGTTTTTTTTATTAACAAACTCTTAAGCTAAAAAATCCCAGGAATGCTAGTTTGCTTTTGAAGAAAAGGGAACAGGAAGTTATAGAAATAGAGAGTCATTCTAAAACTTGGACTGAAGAATGAGAGTAGTTCAAAACTAAAGAATGAAATAACTTATTAAAGCAAAAAATAATGACTAAGAAACAGATTTTACTAATGTAATGATTGACTGAACATTTACTAAGAAAAATAAAGGGGCTTAAAATTTGGATACTAATGAAAAGATAACCCGAACTGAACAAAATGACACCTAACACCGAAACTAAACACGAAACTGAACAAAATGACACCTAACCCTAAAAGTACGGACGAAAACTGATGAAAATTGAGAAAAGGCTAAAGGAAAGTGTCAATGAAAACTGAATAATTGATAAAAATGAGAAAAGGCAAGAGGAGAGATTGACTAAAAACTCAAGATGACTAAATAATTAAAAGACAGAGAATGAAGCAAGCAAAATGCAAAAGAAAGTTACTAAAGTGAAAAACAAACATCGACTGAAGAAAACAAAATGCTGAAGGAAAAAAATGAAGAATGAACAAACTGAATAAATAAATGAAGAAGCAAATGGCTGAAGAAAGGTACTGAAATAAATGCCAGAACAAAGAATAAAGGGACTAAAGGAAAAATGAAATGAAAGGAGAACAATGACAAGAAAAAGAAAGAAGTAAATGAAAAGTTTTTAATAAACAGAATGAGAAAAATGAGAAGGACTAAACAAAGAAAGGGAGAACAGCCCCAAGACTAACGAAAGTGAATGAAATAAAAGAGGGAATGATTGCTCAAAAGGACTCTGATGAAACAGCGACTGGGGACTAAGAATATACTTTTCTTCAGTGACTAACATGGTAAAACAGACAAACCGTTATTCCGCCCATCTCGGTTACACATTTATTTGGGACTTGGTTAACTGGGATTGAGCCTAAAACTGCGACGCATATTCGAGTAGGAGTGTGTGCATTACTTTGAGCCATTGGAATTGTCGGAATGATGTTGCCTTTAACAGACAAACCGTCACAAATTTTCTGCAGGTTATCTTCAGGGCGTCAGCTTGGATCCGTATGTCGTCCTTACTCAGCCATGTGGACCACAGGGAGCTTATGGATATTAGGCATGTTAGGAATAGCTACTCAATATTATTAGGAGGCCAAAGCCAGCATATATACATGTACAAGAGGATGCCAAAAGTCTAAAATACAAAAGGCCAAAGGCCATCATCAATATAACTTCTAACAGGTGCAACCGATGGGAGATGGTTGCACGGGATACATACAACCGGTTAGGATGGCGGTCCAATAATAGGATAGGTGTTTAGTCATCTTAACCTATTTTCGCCGGTTGTGGCATTTCATTTTTGTATGAAATTTGTAAGACCTTTTGAGACCTTGTTTGGAACCTGGATCTTCAATAATATGGCTGTGTGCATCAAGAGATGCAGAGGCCGGGGGTATTCCTCCTTTTCGAAAAGAAAAAGAAAGAAAAAAAACATGGTAAAAAGAGACACTGAAAAAACTGAGAAGAGAGACATTGATTATTCAGAATAACACCGAAGAAGAAAGAAAGATGAATGAATGCGAACAATATAATTTTCTTCAATTAATCTGAAGACTGATTGAAGAATGAATTAACACACAAGCAAATGAGCAAGTGTATATAAACATGACTTAAGAGATTCTTAAGTGTGAAATTGGGTGGTAGGAAGGGCGAGGAATAGGCATATATGGACTGAATACTGAAGAAACAATTGGACATGCAGTTTCAATGCTAAGTGTGCCTCTGAATCTAAATACTAAAGGCTAGTTTCAGATGTGGATAAATGATAATGAAGAACTAAATGACTAGGAAATGTATAAATTAAGTTGATGATAAACTAAGTTGCAGGGAAACTACATATGGTTACATGCTCGATTGTTGGCAGAACCCCAACATAACATAAACTACGAGACGCAATCCACCACAAGTGACATGTACCATTCAGAACTGAACGAGCAAATTCCCTCTAATCTCCCCTCTGATATATGGCAGAAGTGTAGATATCCCTCATCAAATATTCCCTCTTACAAACAACCAAACAAATGAAGGGTAAATAGACTGAACCGTCAAATACTAAGAATGGTGCTCACAAATGACGATCCAACCTGCAAAATCAACATTGACGAACAAACACGGCATCAAAGCAACAAACTAATTTCTTCATTGTGGTTACGAAAACAATTAATTAGTTTTGGCTCATTCATCCAGTATGACAAACACAAACTGCGCGAATGAAATTGGGGATGAGAATCAAAAGAGGGATAACGGATCTTACAGTTGGGGAACCACTTTAGCAGCATCCTTCATCTATCTCCCCCTCGGCCAAGCTCCATCTTCCCACTGCCACAACACGTAAATGTAGATAACATTTAGGCAGAAAAATGAAAACAGATGGATTGGGATAGAACATGAAGGACATGAACACACATAATGTTGACGGAGGGAGAGAAAGAATAAGCGTGGGTCACCGTCGAGTGACGGGTGTCTGAGGTCGCTGGCGCCTCCGGCCGTACAATGCAGTGGCCACCATCCTGGACTGAGGCGGAGATTAATTGAGGGAGAAGAGGGAGAAGAAAAGAAGAAGCTCCGGTCGCCGCTGGGGACGGGTCCAACAGGCGAAGGTTGATGGCGAGCCCGGCAGGAGAGCTCTTACGACCTCCTCCCCGTACCACCCTTTCTCCTACCTCCTGCCGTTCCAGCGCAGCACCCTGCCGCTCACGTGCACATCTATCTCAGCGTTAATTTGCAGCTACACGTGGACGAATATGACGCGAGCGAACGATCTCGACTCGGAACGTGTGAGGTGCGAGCGTACGGGCCTTCCAACCGGAGTCGAAATCTTCAGGCCGGGCCTTCAAAAGGGGGGCTAACCCCCAGGTATCCTTCACCGCAACACGAGCGCAAACTAGCGCTCGACATCCAACGAGATTGATACACGAGAGACGCAGCGAGTCGGCCAACGAGAGTTTCACGCGATGGCGAGCGCGGCGGCGTCGAAGAAGGCGGCGAACCGGCTGGTGGTGGAGGAGGCCACCACCAACGACGACAACTCCATGTGCACCCTCCACCCCGACACCATTGAGAAGCTCTCCATATTCCATGGCGACATCGTGCTGCTCAAGGGCAAGCGCCGCCACAGCACGATCTGCATGGCACTGCCCGACGAAACCTGCGAGGGGCACAAGCTGAGGATCAACAAGGTGGCCCGGTCCAACCTGCGCGTGCGCATCGCCGACGTCGTGTCGGTGCACCAATGCCACGACGTCAAGTACGGCAGATGCGTGCACATCCTCCCGTTGGACGACACCATCGAGGGCATCACGGGGAACCTCTTCGACGCCTACCTCAAGCCCTACTTCCTGGATGCCTACCGCCCGGTCCACAAGGGTGACCTCTTCCTCGTGCGTGGCGGCATGCGGAGCGTCGAGTTCAAGGTCATGGAGATCGACCCCGCGGCGGACTACTGCATCGTAGCGGCCAACACTGAAATCTTCTGTGGCGGCGAGCCGGTCAAGCGGGAGGACGAGGAGAGGCTCGACGACATCGGCTACGACGACGTGGGTGGCATGGGGAAACCGCTGACTCTGATCAGGGAGCTCGTCGAGCTGCCACTCAGGCATCCGCAGATCTTCAAGTCCATTGGCGTCAAGCCTCCAAAGGGCATCCTCCCGTACGGCCCTCCCGGCTCAGGCAAGACGCTGATCGCTCGCGCGGTGGCCAACGAGACTGGGGCCTTCTTCCTCATCAATGGCCCGGAGATAATGTCCAAGATGGCTGGAGAGAGCGAGAGCAACCTGAGGAAGGCCTTTGAGGAGGCCGAGAAGAACGCGCCCTCCATCATCTTCATCGATGAAATCGACTCGATTGCTCCAAACAGAGAGAAGACTCACGGCGAGGTCGAGAGACGTATCGTCTCCCAGCTGCTGACGCTGATGGACGGCATGAAGGCCCGCGCGCACGTCATTGTCATGGGCACCACGAACCGTCCCAACAGCATCGACCCTGCCTTGAGGCGCTTCGGGAGGTTCGATCGCGAGATCGACATTGGCGTGCCGGATGAGGTCGGGCGTCTCGAAGTGCTCCGCATCCACACCAAAAACATGAAGCTGGACGAGGACGTCAACCTTGAGCTGGTTGCTAAGGATACGCACGGTTACGTCGGCGCCGACTTGGCCGCGCTCTGCACCGAGGCGGCGCTGCAATGCATCAGGGAGAAGATGGACGTGATCGACTTAGAGGACGACACCATCGATGCCGAGATCTTGAACTCGATGGCCGTCACCAATGACCACCTTAGGACGGCCCTCGTCGGCACGAACCCGTCTGCGCTACGTGAGACCGTCGTGGAGGTGCCCAACGTTAGCTGGAACGACATCGGCGGCCTCGACGGCGTCAAGAGGGAGCTTCAAGAGACCGTCCAGTACCCGGTCGAGCTTCAAGAGAAATTCGAGAAGTTCGGCATGTCACCGTCCAAGGGCGTCCTCTTCTACGGGCCACCAGGATGTGGCAAGACCTTGCTGGCGAAGGCGATTGCCAACGAGTGCCAGGCCAACTTCATCAGCATCAAGGGCCCTGAGCTGCTCACCATGTGGTTCGGCGAGAGCGAGGCAACGTGCGCGAGATATTCGACAAGGCGCGTCAGTCTGCGCCATGCGTCCTGTTCTTCGACGAGCTCGACTTCATTGCAACCCAGAGGGGTGGCAGAGTGGGGGACGCCGGGGGCACGGCGGACAGGGTACTGAACCAGCTGCTTACCGAGATGGACGGCATGAACGCCAAGAAGACGGTCTTCATCATAGGCGCCACCAATAGGCCGGACATTATTGACTCGGCGTTGCTCCGTCCCGGCCGCCTGGACCAGCTCATCTACATCCCCTTGCCGGACGAGGCCTCGCGGCACCAGATCTTCAAGGCCTGCCTCAGGAAGTCTCCCGTGGCCAAGGACGTCGACCTCGGTGCGCTCGCAAGGTTCACTGCCGGCTTCAGCGGCGCCGACATCACGGAGATCTGCCAGAGGGCGTGCAAGTACGCCATAAGAGAAGACATTGAGAAGGACATGGAGAGGCAGAGGATGGGGGAAGACACCATGGAGCTGGACGGCGGGCATGAAGATGAGGTGGCGGAGATCAAGGCGGCTCACTTCGAGGAGTCGATGAAGTACGCGAGGCGGAGCGTGAGCGACGCCGACATCAGAAAATACCAGGCGTTCGCGCAGACGCTGCAGCAGTCTAGGGGGTTCGGCACCGAGTTCCGCTTCCCGGCGCGGCCACAGGTGGCAGAAGCTGCTGTCCACACCTCTAGCGGCAGCTGATGAGGATGAAGACGATCTGTACAAGTGATCCAGTAACCATTGTTAGAAACTGAAGTACTAGAATATTATTGTAGACTCTGTTTTTCTTATGCTTCCTCTTCGTCGAGTCGATCGTTCACTTTATATTGTTGATTCCCTTCATGTATATAATTTTCGTTCTTAAGAACTAAGAACTTACATCATATAAATACAGTTCGTGAAATTAGAATCTCCTTCTTGTCGCAAAGAAAGGGTACATGATTTCGTGTCATTTTTAGGCAGTGAAACTAGCCTAAGCTGTTAACTGAACCGTCCCTCTGCTGCTGCACAAGATTTGGAAGATCCTCTGTTATTTTCGTTTGTTAGACACTTACACGCTTGAATATTTTACTTAATTGAGTAGAGGCAGTCTAGAACAGATGAGTCAAGGAAAAGAGTGGCCTGGGAGTGTCTAGTTATCATACATGTGTTTTTCCATTTGGTTTAGGTCGTTTTGTTATGTCCAGTCAGTTTGTGACCCATGTATTATTGTAACTAGATGATACCCCGCGCGTTGCTGCGGGAATTGCTTGCAAAATATTTCGATGAGATTTGGTTATATGAACATGAATAGAAAATGAGCATATGTAGAATAACATAGGTAAGTGCAAGATATTGCATTTTGATGACCGAGTATTAAGAAGTACTATATATGTATGCTCAAAATGAATTTGTCATAGGATCATAAAGTTTCCCAACTTGATTGCCATGCTGATCAAGTTTAGTTTGCCATTTCTCAAGCTATGCATGTTCGAAGATAATAGTACCAAGAACCTGTTGGTAAGCATAACATGTATGCTAAGCAACTCTAATAAAAAAACATGAATGGTTAGTTTACCTAACTAAGCAACTGTCAAAAAAATTAGTCGGGGGCTCACATGTAGATACAGAGTTGGAGAAGTGTAAGCATTTGGCACCGGCATGGTGCAAATATTACAAATGAGAAATGGCAAAGAGAGCTATCAAATAGGAACGCTTCTATGTCATGCTCCATCGCATACGAAAAATGGAAGTAGCTTCAGAAACTTACCTGGTTTCAAACAGTAATATTGTGCTTTACTAATTTCGGTTGCTTGCATTTTGCATTTTTTTATCAGCACAACACATAAGTTTGCATCCAGTTCCACCATCCTATATAATTCCAAGAACTAAATGTCTTATTAAAATGGCATTTACTTTAGTTTAACAAAGAAAATTAAAGAACTAAAGTTGTGCACTTGCAAACAAAAAGATAGGCAATGCTTTATTATCAGCAATGGACCAACCATGATCCCTTCTCCCCCTAGATATATATTAACCTAGAAAATGGTGTCAGATAATTTGAAATGGAGCGAGGTACACATTATCAACAATTCTGTCACCATATATAATTGTAGTTGTACACAAAATCAATTGTAATCTATCTATTTATATTCGAGCTATGTGGTGCTCTCACCCAGCCAGCCTCCGGCTTTGGAGATGATCTGTATGATACCCTGGGACCTTGGTTCTTTTTTTTTCTATGTTGTAGGAAGACAATATTGCAATCAATTAACATTTTAACTCCTCAGCTCTGTGCTCTCATTTTGGTGTAAAACACCACAAATAGGAGCATGATCAAAGCAAAAGAGTTATATATAGGAAACCTTAGTTAACCTGACCAGGTAGCAGCATTGACACCAGTGAAGATCATACCCTCCCATCAATTCATGTTCCTGCTCAAAAAATCATTATTTTGTCTGCTATAATTAATACTCTGGAGCATGTATAATAAAAGGGGAAGCACACTACCTTCAGGTTTAGAATCTCATGAAGTTGCGATTTTAGTGGTGAGCTAAATATCTAGGTCCAGAAACAACTTGTCTGGGTTACTTTGTCACGCTCCTAAGACAAACAAAACTAAGATATCCATATTTAGGAGACAAACTATTCATAGCCAGGAAAATGTACGACAAAAATTTAAGAACCAGAAAGAGACATATCAGGGATGCCTTAGAAGATACCACTAAAAGGCAGATCAGGAGAACCATCATTTCTCACTCACGCATTCGTCGTTATCTCACTGCCCTACAAATTGGAGAATTAGGGAAATGGAAATGATGTCTCAACCTCCCTTTTCTAAATTTGCAAGAAGAAATAGGTGTCCGGAAGATCGATGTCCTCACCTGACTTGATTCCGGTGAGCTTGTCCAAGGCCATGATTGCCTGCAATACCACAGGTGACGCACCCCGTGCTAGCTACTGCTTTGCTGCCGCCTCACTTTCCACATGTTTCTTGGTAATAAGGCTTGATGCATGTGTATTAAATTCAGAGTTTTAGACTGCATGTAATTGTAAAGTATAAGGGAGCCTCAAAATTAATGCTAATTTATCCTACAACGTCGGCCATTCCAAATCGTGCATATATTCTATTCAATCTTATGGAAACTTGCCTCCTTCCTTTCCATAGCTGACATGCTTGCTCGCCTCGGACCCTGGTACAGGAGCAACAGAGCAACTCGGCTTCTGAGCATGCAACCTGAAGCTCTGGCAGCAGGGCGGAGAAGCCGTCCAGAAGCGTGGGAGGCCACGCCCGCCGGCGACCGAATACAATTCGAGGATGTGTGAATTCACCAAAGAATTGGGTCTGATTCCTTGACATCATCACCATCTGCCTCGTTGACATGAGTCTCAGCGCCTCAAGTGTCCTTGCAGCAGTAACAGAAGATCATGAATACGGCTATGGACCTGCTCCTTCCCGACGTCATCTTGCTCGATCCCGCACGAACTGGGGCGGTGACAGGGATGGCCACGTCCTCCGCGTCCGATGCCGCCGCCGCGAGGAGGACCCGGTTCAAAATTTTGATTCATGTATACATGACCACCGCTGAAAATTGATCTATTTTAACAGGGAATAGTAAGAAGTGTCCCAGTATATATGAATTATGATTCCCAAAGATGGTGGCATTGAGGGTCAACATTTATGCATCGGAATACTCAGGGTCAACAATTGGAAGTGTCCTAGTATATATTCTGACTCATAGACTGTTGCCATAGGCTGCGTCTTTATCTGATCCTTGTGCCTAACGTCCGACCTACAAAAGATGATCTCATTTCTGACTTTGCAATTCTCATCTCAGGACAAGTAAAAAAAAAATCATATCAGGATTCAGTAATGGAGGGGAGCAGCGCTACTTCGCCATTAGGATAGCCCATAGTTGCAATGGCCGCAACATGTTCACCAGCACTATCAGGTGAGAACATCCGTCAAAGAAAGTTAATAATATGTTGATGTACCTAACATCTTGTTAATCCCTTGTGTGATGTTGTTTCCTACAAAATTGTTTGCAGTCATGCAAACGTTAAATAGTGCTCAAAATAAGGATTTCAGCGATGGTAGCTCGTTTGCAGAGATTAATTCCCCAATGCTTGTCATTGATGATTCCAGTACACCGAAAAAATCAATCGTTTTATCAAGAGGTACACACACTTCTGGATTTTATGTAATATAATTTTTCACCTATGTCCATGTTCCAAGATTTCCTTAATGTTTCATAAGAAATATACAACCTTATCATCTATAATGTTCATGCCAAACCATGGGCGTGGAACAAGTAGGCGCTAACGTGAACAACTGAGAGATTTCATGGTTGAAACTACAAGGTCCTATAGTGTTCTATGAATGTTCACAACCTGTGTTTAGCTCTATTGGTCCTGTTGTGTTGTACTAGTTACTACAAAACATAATGTAATGCATGCCGTCATTCTTTGTTTAGTACTATTGAATTAGAATAATAATCTGCATCTGCGGGACAGTCATTAAACTGCCTTTTTGTTCATTTCCATTTTTCGCATTGCTATTTCTGCTCTTTAGTGGTCCTTGAAACATGTAATATGCTAAATCTTATGTCTATGCATGGCTGTTCACATACTTTTTAGTGAACATATGCATGGCTGTTCACATACTGAATCTTAAGTGGTCCTTCAAACTTGTAATCTGCTCGAGGCTATGTTAAAACTTCATCAAGTGCATCAAAAGTCCGTAAACATCTGGACGGTGATCGGGACATTTTGTGCCACCCACCGGCATATATCAAACGTCCGTGGACTGGTCCGTACGTCTAAATTCTCACAAACCGAAAGCAAAGCTGGGAGGTTTACGGAAGTCCGAACGGCTGCCACGTAGGCACCTGACACCCTTGACCCAACTAAAACCGAGACGGAGCCCGCACATTTGGGCAATTTCACGTTGTTTCTGCACGAAAGTCCACCCTATCCCCGTTGTCTATGCTCCGATCACCGCCGACACCCTCCCGAGTTCCCACCCATTTCGCCGTCCACCGCGCATTTGGACGCGTCCGTGGTCGTTTAGTGTGTCTGGTTTGATGTACGGTGGTGGAGATGCTCTCGGTCGTTTGCCTCGTCTGCATAGATCGTGCCCTGGTCCACTCTATCCGCTAGTATGGTGTTAGGGCATCTCCAACGCTGACCCCACAAATTTGCTCTCGCATCCGTGCCGGCCATCCAAAGCTAGCCGCATACATCCGGCCCCAATTTTTTTAGGTCCACACACTCAAATAGCTGCATATATAGTTACTCCCTCTATCCATATATATAGGGCCAAATGCATTTTTTGAGGCTAACTTTGACCACATGTTAGAGCAATAATATATCACACGCAAGTTACACAAAGCATACCATCAAATTCGTACATGAAAGGAGCTTCCAATTATATAATTTTCACATTATACATCTCATATACTATTAATCTTATCAATAGTCAAAGGCAGTCTCGAAAAATGCATTAGGCCCTATATATATGGATGGAGGGAGTAGAATAGTTCAAATGTTCAAATGCAACAATAGTTCTAATTTAAATAAGTTCCCTTTGACCGAGATGCTCAATCTTCCTCAGTTGCTCGTGAGTTGCTCGATGCCAAATTTGTTGATGCATTTGAACAAACTCTTCAAATGTGGCCGGATTCTGGTCTGAAAGTTCGATAGGATCACCCATGTTCTCAAATTCAAGACCTGCGGCAACATCCTCGTCCTCCACAATCATGTTGTGCATGATCACACAACAGGTCATCACGATCGAGGAGAGGTATGGAACGGCGACGGAGAAGTGGAGTGGAGCCCGGGTGTACAGTTGGAGGTGACAGACTCGTCGAGTTCCGGCAGGGGTGTGGCGTGGCGCCCGGGGTGGTGGAGCAGTGGCGAAGGCAAGAGAGAAAAGGGAAGGAAAGAAAATGGGAGGATGGAGGCGTGGGGCCCGGGAGGGGTTTTGGGTGGGCCGGGGGTGTCAGAGTCCTACATGGCTGCTGTCCGGACTCCCGTAAACCCCCCAGTTTGTCTTGGGTTTGCGGGAAAAAGCTCGTCTGAACAGCTCGGCGGACTGATACAGAACTGTGTTGGATGGCTAAACACGTCCGCATCGCGCAGTCCGGACGGTTGCGGGCGGTTTGAGGGTCCACTTTGGATGCCCTTAAGCTGGCAAGTAGTGGCTTGTATCTTTTATATGTTTTATTTTCGTACTCGTGGATCTCCTAAGAGCATCTCCAATAGAAGATGTAGATTTAAAAATAACTAACTTTTGCATCTTCGATGCCCAAAAACCCACCTCCAACAGATGATGTAGATGCAATTTTTTTACATCACCTAGCCCAAGTGAAGTAAAATACAACACCTGAAGATGCAAATTCACATCTCCACCTCCATGTGATGTAAAACCGTCGGTCGCGCGTCAACCGCCCAACTACCTTCATTTCTCTTCCGCCCACCGCGCGTCTTCTTCCCTACCCGCGTGTCGCGCTACTACCGCCGCCCACCCGCCCACTGCACCACGCCGCCGTTGCCCCGCGCCAGATCCGGCCACTCCACAACCCCCGCCGCCGATTTCGCCGCGTTTAGACCGCCGCACGCCGCAAATCGGGATGAGAATCAAAAGAGGGATAACGAATCTTACAGTTGGGGAACCACTTTAGCAACATCCTTCTTCCATCTCCCCCTCGGCGAAGCTCCATCCTCCCACTGCCACAACACGTAAATGTGGATAGCATTTAGGCAGAAAAATAAAAACAGATGGATTGGGAGAGAACATGAAGGACATGAGCACACATAATGTTGACGGAGGGAGAGGAATAATAAGCGTCTGAGGTCGCTGGCGCCTCCGGCCGCACACTGCAGTGGCCACCATCCTGGACTGAGGCGGAGATGAATTGAGGACACGAGCTCACATCAATTTGGCAGAGGGAGAAGAAAAGAAGAAGCTCCGGTCACCACCGGGGACGGGCCCAACCGGTGAAGGCTGATGGCGAGCCCCGCGGGAGAGCTCTTCCGACCTCCTCCCCGTACCACCCTCTCTCCTTCCTCCTGCCGTTCCAGCGCAACACGCCTCCCACCTCTCTAGCCCTCACCGCTGTCCATGGACTCTAGCAAGCCCCTGCCGCTCATGTGCACATCCATCTCAGCGTTAATTTGCAGCTACACGTGATGAATATGACGCGAACGATCTCGACTCGGAATGTGTGAGGTGCGAGCGTACGGGCCTTCCAACCGGAGTCGAATTCTTCAGGCCGGGCCTTCAAAAAGGGGACTGACCCCCAAGTACCCTCTTCGCCACAACACGAACACAAACTAGCGCTCGACATCCAATGAGAGTAGTAATACACGAGAGACGCTGCGAATCGATCATCGAGAGTTGAACGCGATGGCGAGCGCGGCGGCGACCAAGAAGCCGACGAACCGGCTGGTGGTGGAGGAGGCCACCACCAACGACGACAACTACGTGTGCACCCTCCACCAGGCCACCATGGAGAAGCTCTCCATATTCCAGGGCGACATCGTGCTGCTCAAGGGCAAGCACCGCCACACCACCATCTGCATGGCACTGCCCGATGAAACCTGCGAGGGGCACAAGCTGAGGATCAACAAGGTGGCCCGGTCCAACCTGCACGTGCGCATCACCGACGTCGTGTCGGTGCGCCGGTGCCACGACGTCAAGTACGGCAGACGCGTGCACATCCTTCCCTTGGATGACACCATCGAGGGCATCACAGGGAACCTCTTCGACGCCTACCTCAAGCCCTACTTCCTAGACGCCTACGCCCGGTCCATAAGGGCGACCTCTTCCTCGTGCGTGGCGGCATGCGGAGCGTCGAGTTCAAGGTCATGGAGATCGACCCCGCGACGGACTACTGCATCGTAGCGGCCGACACGGAGATATTCTGCGAGGGCGAGCCGGTCAAGCAGGAGGACGAGGAGAGGGTCGACGACGTCGGCTACGATGACGTGGGTGGCATGGGGAAACCACTGACTCTGATCAGGGAGCTCGTCGAGCTGCCACTCAGGCATCCGCAGATCTTCAAGTCCATTGGCGTCAACCCTCCAAAGGGCATCCTCTTGTACGGCCCTCCCGGCTCGGGCAAGACGTTGATCGCTCGCGCGGTGGCCAACGACACTGGGGCCTTCTTCTTCCTCATCAACGGCCCGGAGATAATGTCCAAGATGGCTGGAGAGAGCGAGAGCAACCTGAGGAAGGCCTTTGAGGAGGCCGAGAAGAACGCGCCCTCCATCATCTTCATCGACGAGATTGACTTCATTGCTCCGAACAGGGAGAAGACTCACGGCGAGGTCGAGAGGCGCATCGTATCCCAGCTGCTGACTCTGATGGACGGCATGAAAACCCGCGCGCACGTCATCGTCATGGGCGCCACGAACCGCCCCAACAGCATCGACCCTGCCTTGAGGCGCTTCGGGAGGTTCGATCGCGAGATCGACATCGGCGTGCCGGACGAGGTCGGGCGTCTCGAAGTGCTCCGCATCCACACCAAAAACATGAAGCTAGACGAGGAAGTCAACCTTGAGGTGGTTGCCAAGGAAACGCACAGCTACGTCGGTGCCGACTTGGCCGCGCTTTGCACCGAGGCGGCGTTGCAGTGCATCAGGGAGAAGATGGACGTGATCGAATGTAACACCCCCAGTGTCATACTACAGTGACCTCACACTAATGATGACATGTCATCATGCCATTCCATGCCAAATAGCCACTTGTCCAAAATCAAGTTCAAATTCCATTTGAAATGCAAGTCAAATAATTACTTCTTCAGATAATTATACAAAATAGTTCATAATGTTGCAAATAATCTCAAAGCCATTACAAAAACAAAACCAACATTAATTGAATTTCCAAATTGACCCTAACATCCAAAAACAGTGACCAAAACAGCCCCATTAATCTATTTTCATTTATGCAAAATTCAAACAAGTTCAAAAGCCTCCCAAACTTTTTATGGCAGTGCTTAATAATGTATAGTAATTATTTGTCAAGGTTACACATTTTTCAAAAGTTATTTGGTGGCCAAACAATTTGCAAAACAGAAAGAAAAGGGCAAAACAGAAAATAGAAAATTAGAAAATGAAAAACAACCGAAGCCTACTGTACTTATGGGCTCTAGTTCAACAGTGAAAGCCCAGCCCAGCTCCCTCCTCTCCTTCTACCTCTGTTCACAGAACCAAGGCGTGGCAGCCATCCACGGCCATGGCTGCGCCTTGGCATGCGTGTCGGCCATCCCGCGGCTTCCCTCGATGGATAAGGCGTCGCCTGCGACCCCCCTTGTGAACCCTAGCCCCCAGTTTTCCCCCTCCTCGCCCCTCTCTCTCGATCTGTAGCTCGTCCGAGCGTAGCCATCGCCGTGCCGTCGCCGTGCACGCGGCCACCGGCCACCGTTCGCCGCACAGACAAGTCCAGGAGGATCGCCACGGTCGACTTCGTCCATCCAGAGCGTCAAATCGAGCGGAGCCGTCCCGTGCGCTCGCCATCGACCTTGTTTTCATCGCGTACATCGTTTTTGTCCGCCATCGATTCCCATCGTTCCGGTTCACCCCGACCCTCCCCGGGCACGCCACCGGACTCGCGGTGAGCTCCTCCTTCGAATCCCCCTCATCCTGGTCTCGATCCGTTGCCGTAGTCGCCGGTAGCCAACGTGGCCGCCATGGCCGAAGCTCAGCGCCCGCAGCCGCGCTCCTCTGCTGCTCGTTGGCGCTGCTGTTGCTCCTGCTAGGCTGCTGCTGCTAGGGCTGCTGCCTGCTGTCGCTGTTGCTAGCGCCGCCCGCCCACTGCTGTTGTTGCTTCTGCTAGCGCTGCTGCCTGCTGTCGTTGCTGCTGCCCCGTGCCCACGGCTCGCCAGCCGCTCTTGGCCTCGCGCCCAGCCACGCCGGCCCCCGCTCGCTAGCCCTGCCGGCCTCGCCCAGGCCGCGCACAGCCGCGCCGCGCCTCTGCCTTGGGCACATGCGTGTGCACGTGCACGCCCAGCCGTGGCTCTGGCCACTTCCACCTGGGCCGGCCCGGTTTGGATTAGGGGCTAATCCCCATTAGTACTAATCCCCCTCACTAACAGTCACAGACAGGTGGCCCCCGTAGTTAAAATAACCTTTTAATTTAACTCTAGTCAATGACGTGTGGGACCCACAGCATTGTTCACGTTTGACTCCAGTCAACACTTTGACTGTTGACTGCTGAGTCAGCACCCCACTGGCCCCACTGTCATACACTATGGCTAGACTAGCACTAGGTAACAAAAGTACTTTACTGTTTTAATTTCAAAATATAAATAATTTCGGAAATTCCAGAAAATGATTAAAACTTTGAAAAATCATAGAAAATAAACCGTAACTCGGATGAAAATAATTTATATATGAAAAATGATCAGAAAAATAGGACGAATCCGAATATGCCATCCACATACCTGTCACATGCCTCCAACATAGCAAACATGGAACCTTCCCCTCCGGATCAATATACCGATAAGCACCTAGAGCTGGGAAAATATTCCCGGATATTTTCCCTCTCCGTCTAAAATAATTAGTGAAGCATTACAGCACATAATCAACCCATATTGACCTGACATGCATCTGTGTGCATTTGTTTGCCCATTATTTATTTGTTTCTCCCTCCTCTTTCTTCTCCGGTAGACCCTGCGACTGCTGCCGATGCCCCTGTGATCGACTACGTCACCGACAACCCTTCTTCCTTTTCAGCAGAGCTTTCAGGCAAGCAAAACCCCCTTGATCATTCCTATATCGCCCATTCTTTCTCTCCCATGCTTGAATTAGATTTTGCTACTGTATTTGATTGCTCCTATTCTGATGCATAGACTGATTTTGTAACCTACTGTTGATACTTTACCTGTTGTCCTATATGCTTAGTATAGACTAGTTAGTGATTCATCAGTGGCCCCACACCCCTGTCCGTGTTGCCCTGCTTTGCTACCGGATGACTCGATCAATGTGATCGATGTTCAGGGACGGACACAGCACCACACACCCCCTTAGCTATACAACTCTGCAGAGCTACTATCGAGTGCCGAGGGAGATACCTCCTACCTCACTCCTGATGATATCTCTGTAGCATAGCTAGTCGGTTGTGGGTTACCGAGGGTGATTCCTCTTTCACCATCTCCGATGATGCCTCTGTCGTGCAACCCCTCAAGTGTGAACCCATCGAGGGTGATTCCTCCAAGTTCACCTTGACAGTTACATCGAGTGGGAATCCATCGAGGGTGATTCCTCGGATTCCCCACGATGTTATGGACACACGGGTACTTTGACCTTCACCTCAGACCATTGTTAAAGACGGGTCGGCTCCAAGAGCACCCGCGAGATAATGTTGAAGTTGGGCTGACCCCAAGGGTACCCGCGAGAGAGTCCTGTGGCGGCTGGCTGTTAGCGGTACCACACAGGATGTGGCGGTAGCTCAGGACTTGTCCCGACAGCCAACACGAAACTTACACTGTAGTCGGCGCGACAGGGCAGGCGGAGACTACCTAGGAGAGAGGTGCACCTAGTCCCTGGTCGTGGTCCGCGAGATACCTAGTCGGAACGGCCAAAGCAATGGTCGTCTCCGCGAGCTCTTAATAATTCACTAATGGATTTGGGTATTTGATCTGAGTTGGCCACTGGCCTATACGCACTACCACCACGTGGGATAATGGTTTAATGGGGCCCTCGGCGCCGTATGTATGAGCCGAAAGCTCTGTCAGACGTCCAGTTCAGCATTGCGGCACGGCTGACAGCAGATACCCACAGGCACAACGTGGTGAGGCTGGCCCTGCACGCAACGACCCGGAGTGCAAAGGGCGATGGGCCCAAGACCCCTGAGCACTTAGGATGTAGACCGGCGGGGACCTCTCTGCGGAGCCTAGGTAGGACTACGTCGTGTCGATCAGCCGAGGCCAGGCATGACCCAGAAAAGTGTGTTCGGCCGGAGTTAATCGAGCGTGTTGGGTAACAGTAGTGCACCCCTGTAGGGAAGTTATCTATTCGAATAGCCGTGTCCACGGTAACAGGACGCTCAGTGTAGTATCCCGACCTACTACAACTTGAACTGGATACATGTTACTTTAATTAATATGTTAGCTCCGGGATCGCTTTCTCGCAGGGAGTCGAGGAAGGATCTCTGGGCTTTGCTACTACATACTTATTGCTTTATTATATGCTACTAATCTGCACTCTTCTAATGCTGCAAGACGCTGCAAGATGCTAGTCTTCAATAGGCTAGGCCTTCCCCTCTATTCTGGCATTTCTGCAGTCTAGTCCACAGATACAGCCCCTTCTTTTGATACTGATGCATAAATAGAATAGTTCTTATGTAAGTCTTGCGAGTACTTTGGATGAGTACTTGATACGTCTCCAACGTATCTATAATTTTTGATTGTTCCATGCTATTATAATATCAATCTTGAATGTTTTTATATACATTTACAGCAATTATATATCATTTTTTGGGACTAACCTATTAACTTAGTGCCCAGTGCCAGTTGATGTTTTTTGCCTGTTTTTGGTTTTCCAGAATATCAGTACCAAACGAAGTCCAAATGCCACGAAACTTTTTGGAGATTTTTTTTCTGGACATAACAAACACTAGAAGCTTCGGGAGGGGACGAGAAGATGAAGCAGTGGCCCACGAGGCACCACGGCGCGCCCCGGGGGGGGGCGCCCTGGTACCTCGTGGGGCCCACATAGCTCCACCTCTATAAATTCTCTAAAATCGGGACACCAACAGAGGAGTCCACGAAATACTTTTTCCGCCGCCGCAAGCTTCTGTTCTCGAGAGATCCCATCTGGAGGCCTTTTCCGGCACTCCGCCGGAGGGGGAATCGATCACGGAGGGGCTCTATATCATCCTTGCTGTCCTTCCGATGATGCGTGAGTAGTTTACCACAGACCTTCGGGTCCATAGTTAGTAGCTAGATGGCTTCTTCTCTCTTTTTGATCTTCAATACAATGTTCTCCTCGATGTTGTTGGAGTTCTATCCGATGTAATCACTTTTTGCGGTGTGTTTGTTGGGATCCGATGAATTGTGAGTTTATGATCAGATTATCCATGAATATTATTTGAGTCTTCTCTGAACTCTTTTATGCATGATTATTATAGCTTCGTATTTCTCTTCGGTCTATTGATTTGGTTTGGCCAACTAGATTGATTTATCTTGCAATGGGAGAGGTGCTTTGTAATGGGTTCGTTCTTACGGCACTCAATCCCAGTGACAGAAAGGTACATGACACGTATGTATCGTTGCTATTAAGGGTAAAAAGATGGAGTTTATTCATGCGTGAGTTTACTTTGTCTACATCATGTCATCTTGCTTAAGGCGTTACTTCGTTTTTTATAGACTTAATACACTAGATGCATGCTGGATAGCGGTCGATGTGTGGAGTAATAGTAGTAGATGCAGGCAGGAGTCGGTCTACTTGTCTCGGACGTGATGCCTATATACATGATCATTTCCTTGGATATCATCATGATTATTTGCTTTTCTATCAATTGCCCAACAGTAATTTGTTCACCCACCGTATGCTATTTTCATGAGAGAAGCCTCTAGTGAAAACTATGGCCCCCGGGTCTATCCAAATCATATATTAAAAATCATAAAAATACCTTGCTGCACTTTTACTTTATTTATTTTATTTTGTATTTTGTTCGATCTATTTATCTATCACCATACAATTTAATCTTGCAATTAACCGCCAAGGGATTGACAATCCCTTGTTTGTGTTGGGTGCAAGGATTTGTTGTTTTGTGTGCAGGTACTGCTAACGAGTTGTTGCGTGATTCTCCTACTAGATTTATAACCTTGGTTTCATAACTGAGGGAAATACTTATCTCTACTGTACTGCATCATCCCCTCCTCTTCGAGTAGCAGGAAGAATTTCTGGCGCCGTTGCCGGGGAGACATCATCAACATCTATCAAGTCCCTACGCATAAAACTTTCATCTCCTTGCATTTATTTTATTTGCCTTTGCCTCTTGTTTTCATCTCTCCCACTTCTAAAAAGTTTTTACAAAAATACAAAAATATTTTCCGTTTGCCTTTTTCTAGTTTGCTTGTTTGCTTGCTTGTTATCTTGTTTGCGTAGCCACGATGTCTCAAGAAAATATAAAATTGTGTGATTTTTCTAATACTAATAATAATGATTTTATTAGTACTCCGATTGCTTCTCCCGCCGCTAGTGCGGAGACTTGTGATATTAATGCCGCTTTGCTAAATCTTGTCATGAAAGAACAATTTTCTGGTAGTCCTAATGAAGATGATGCATCCCATCTTAACACTTTTGTAGAATTGTGTGATATGCAAAAGAAAAAAGATGTGGATAATGATATTGTGAAATTAAAATTATTCCCGTTCTCATTGCGGGATCGTGCAAAAAATTGGTTTTCATATTTACCACGAAATAGTATCGATTCTTGGGATAGGTGTAAAGATGCTTTTATTACCAAGTATTTTCCTCCCATGAAAATTATTTCCATTAGAAACCAAATTATGAATTTCAAGCAACTTGATCATGAACATGTTACTCAATCTTGGGAAAGGATGAAATTAATGATAAGAAATTGCCCTACTCATGGTTTAAATTTGTGGATAATCATACAAAAAATTTATGCGGGATTAAATTTTGCTTCTTGAAATCTTCTAGATTCCGCCGCGGGTGGTACTTTTATAGAGATTACATTGGGGGAAGCTACTAAATTGCTTGATAATATTATGGCAAATTATTCACAATGGCATACTGAAACAGTTCCTACTAGTAAAAAAGTGAATTCTGTTGAAGAAATTAGTACTTTGAGCAATAAAGTTGATGCGCTTATGAAATTGGTTGCTAGCAAAAATACTCCTATTGATCCTAATGATGTGCCTTTATCCACTTTGATTGAGCAAAATAATGATCCCATAGATGTGAATTTTGTCTCGCGAAACAATTTTAATAATAATGCTTATAGAGGTAATTTTAATCCTAGGCCGTTTCCTGGAAATTCCTCTAATAGTTATGGCAATTCATATGGTAATTCTTATAATAATAATAATAATAATAATAGGATGCCCTCTGATCTTGAAAGTAATATTAAAGAATTTATTAATGCTCAAAAAGTTTTCAACACTACGATAGAAGAAAAATTAAGTAAACTTGATGATATGTCTAGGAGCATTGATAGAATTATTCATGATGTGGAAAATCTCAAGACTAAAATTTTGCCACCCAAAATTGATATTAATGGATCAATTAAAGCTTTATATGTCTCCATGGATGAGAGTAAGAAAAGAACCGCCATGCTAAAAGCTAAACGAGAATTTTTAGAAAAAGCGATTCCTCCCGGTTTCTATCGTAGTAATGATGAGGATATTAAAATGATTGGTGTTTCATCCATTGATTCCTTGTTTAGCAATGTAAAACTTGATGAAAAGGGGACTGAAGAAGAGTCAACTCTAGCTAGTAGGTGTCCCCATAATTCGGAGGGTGAAAATCTTGATGAAAAATTTGATAAAAGGGGGTCTGGAGAGGTAAAAACTTTAACTAGCGATGTGCCCACTCTCTTGGATTACAAAGACTTTAATTGTGATATTTGTTCTTTGATTGAGTGCATTTCTTTGTTACAATCCATGCTAAATTCACCCAATGCTTATGAACAAAATAAGGCTTTTACTAAACACATTGTAGAAGCAATGATGAAAGAGTTAGAAGAAAAGCTAGAACTAGAAATTTCAATCCCTGGAAAATTATATGATGAGTGGGAACCCACCATTAAATTTAAAATTAAAAATTATGAGTGCAATGCTTTATGTGATTTGGGTGCTAGCGTTTCCACAACTAGAAGACACCCCGCGCGTTGCGGCAAGAATTTATAGAAAGTGACTATAATGCACGTGGAAAATCTTAAGCGGAAGCAATCTCTAAGAGATAATACAACTATAGAAAAATATGTAGGTTCAGGATCGCAAACATTAAGACCTCAAATGCATGTTTTATTATTTTCTACTCGCAATGGGCGGAGTATTAGCGAATAGTAACTATCAACTACCTAAGCATAACAATATCATGCATGGAATACACAAATCAGATGCTACAGTTCTTTCATAGCGACTGCGTTTACCAACTATGAGGATGCAAGGTACTAACATAGTGATGCTTCACGGGTGTAGTATTGCAAGATTGTTCTGCAATGTGATAGCCTGCATGTCAAGAGAAATCAAGTAGTGGGGTGCTCCAATTTAAATATAGTAGATATGTTACTGGTCATCATTAGAACTAAAGTGATGATTTAAGAGAGCTATCAAGATTCAAGAGGGGCAAAAGTATTTGCATTGATCTTGTCACAATGTCTAAAGGCCCATAAAAGTGCTGACACAAATTTTGGCACTGAACTAATGGTGTCACTCAAAGTAAAGATTACAGTTTTGAAGAAAAATGCAAAACATGTATAATCCGGATTACACACCTGTAGGTGCACAAATGACTGAAGGTGCTCCACTTAGAAACGTCTGGCAAACAACATTGTATGGCAGAAAAAAAATCAATCCAGTATGAGTGAGTGTATAACAAACGATCATATAAAAAGGGTTAGTGTATAGTTACCCCATTGCAAATAAGGTGTACCAATCTAGCACTGCTAGCTGCAAGTCAATTAGGAAGATACAAATATAATCCCCTCGAAAATCATGTTAGTATTTAATGATCCCAAATTGAATTACAGCATGCACCCGGTATACTGGAATAAGAAATCGCTATGCTTTCCATTGCATACAAATACATGAGCAGATGAGCAAAAGGTAAGAAAACCTGACCCTCTTTCAGTCAAGCATAAAATCAGTACATATACTATTGGACCGTACCGAGCACTGGCCGGGCACTCACACCTCAGCATCGCCCACCACGCATAGGCGTTCCCGGCGCCGGCGTCCGCGCCGTGGAGGCCGAAGCACGCTGCAGAAGCCCTCGACGACCACGTACTGGTCCGTGAGCATCACCTCGAGCCTTTCTTGGGGAGGGCACCGGCCACGAGCTGGAAGATCTCGACCAGGGTCAGCGACTTGTCAAGGGAGTAGTGCTCATCGGAGAACTGACCGGCCAGAAGGATGTTGGTCGTCGCCTTTGAGGCGGCGGCGGCGCTCGCCATGGCCCAGTTCTCCGATGGCTATGGACCCATGGCTGGCGGCGGCGCAAGATGGAAAGAGAGAGACGATCTAGAGAAGATGAGAAGACTCAGTCGGAATGTTTTTTTAGGAAATCGGTGGAGATTTATTCCTGAGATGAAGGAACCTAATCGTCCGAGTATTAATGAAAGCAGTTTCCTTTTTCACATCCCGTGTTAATTGCTATGCGTGGAACGGCTGCATGCACGTATTGATCGTTGTTTAGGCATGGTTAGCAATGGACGTTGCATGCAGAGTCTAGCGATAGACGTTTCTTTTGCTAATTACTCCTATCTTGCACGCCGGAGTCTACGGAAGATCACGCCTGTGGTAGTTTTTTTTTGCATGGTACGCTTGCGGTAGTTAAGATGGATAGGCTGCATGTCTCACGTAGGGCTTGATGGGTGGAGAACAGATGACATGGCATGCTGATGTGGATACCCTGCATGTCAAGAGAAATCAAGTAGTGGGGTGCTCCTATTTAGATATAGTAGATTCCAAAATCTCTATGTGATGTGCTAGGTTTTACCAATATAGATGAATGTTCTCTTAATTTGCACTTGGTGGATTCTACTATTAAAAAGCCATTGGGTAGAATTAATGATGTGCTTATTCTTGCAAATAGAAATTATGTGCCCGTTGATTTTATTGTACTTGACATTGAATGCAATCCGTCTTGCCCCATAATACTTGGTAGACCGTTCTTACGAACTATTGGTGCTATTATTGATATGAAAGAAGGTAATATAAGATTTCAATTTCCACTAAAGAAAGGGATGGAACACTTCCCTAGGAAAAGAATTAAAGCACCATATGAATCAATTATGAGGGCCACTTAAGGAATCAACTTGAAAGATGACAATACTTGAAACTATGCATTATGCCTAGCTAGGGGCATAAAACAATAGCGCTTGTTGGGAGGCAACCCAATGAATAAAATAAATTTTTACTTTTTATTTCTGTTCTTCCGTGTTTTCACAGTTATGCTACTGTTATGATTGTGTTTTTATGTTTTAATTAGTGTTTGTGCCAAGTAATGCCTTTGGGATGATTTGAAAGATAGTATAATTGATGCTGTTTGGAAAACAGAAAGTTTTGCGTCCAGTGCTGGAATTTTAGTTCTTTACTGGAGAGTCAGAAAAATCTGAAATTTTTACACAGTATTGGTATATGAATTTCCCACGTTTTCCTATTTTTTCAGAATTTTTGGAGTTACAGAAGTATGGCTTTTAAATAGATCTCTACAGACTGTTCTGTTTTTGACAGATTCTGTTTTCGATGCATTACCCGTTTGTTTTGATGAAACTATGGATTGTATCGGGGGGTATAAGCCATGGAGAAGTTAGAATACAGTAGGTATAATGCAAAAATAAAATATGAATGGGTTTGCAACAGTACTTAAAGTAGTGATTTGTTTTGTTATACTAACGGATATCACGAAGGTTTTGTTGAGTTTTGTGTGATTGAAGTTTTCAAGTTTTGGGTGAGATCACTATAGATGAAGGAATAAGGAGTGACAAGAGCCTAAGCTTGGGGATGCCCAAGGCACCCCAAGGTAATATTCAAGGAGTACTCAAGCGTCTAAGCTTGGGGATGCCCCGGAAGGCATCCCCTCTTTCTTCTACCAATTATCGGTAATTTCACTTGGAGCTATATTTTTATTCATCACATGATATGTGTTTTACTTGGAGCGTCGTGTATTATATGAGTCTTTGCTTTGTTTGGTTTTTAGTTTGTCACAATCATCTTTGCTGGACACACCAATTTGAGAGAGCCACACGTTTATCATGATTTGTTAGAATACTCTATGTGCTTCACTTAAATTTTTTGAGCTAGGCAGTTGCTCTAGTGCTTCACTTAAATCTTTTTGAGCACGGCGATGGCTATATTTTGAAGAAATATTTAAACTCTCGTGCTTCATTTATATTATTTTGAGAGTTGATAAGACTAAAATTTTGAAGAAATATTTGCACTCTCATGCTTCACTTATATCTTTTTGAGAGTTGATAATAGTAATGGTAATTTGCACAAGATATGAATTTGGTCCCAAAGTGATGAATATTCAAGAGGGATATAATAAAAACTTTCATGAAAGATCATTGGATATGATAAGTTTGATTCCTTGCAATAGTTTTGCGATATGGAGATGATAATATGTGAGTCATGTTAGTGAGTAATCGTGATTTAGTAAGAATATTAGTGTTAAGGTCTGTGATTCCCTATGCATGCACACAAAGTCAATAGTTATGCAACGAAATTATATCCTACTTATGGTGCATTATTTGATGTTAGTTATGTTCAATGCATGTTTATGACCATTTTCGCTTTTTGGTTGGTTGCTTCTCAATCTATTTGCTAGCCTTCATTTGTACTAAGCGGGAATGCTGCTTGTGCATCCAAACTCCTTAAACCCAAGTTGTGCCAAATGAGTCCACCATACCTACCTATATGCGGTATTTCCATGCCGTTCCAAGTAAATTTGCATGTGCCAACTCTAAAATTTTCAAAATAATTTTCCGTTTTGTGTGCCCGTACCGCTCATGAAGCGGCAGGGGCTGGCCAATATTTGCCATGCTAGGTGTGTTATTCTCACGATGAATGTTTATTCACTTGTCATTGCACGAGAGTGGCAGGTAATAGGGATGCCCAGTCCCGAAATGAAATTTTTTAATATGATGATAATAACAAAATTCCTTGGAAAGTGTTGGTATGGAGGGCACCCGTGGATACGGCTAGCCATGGATTGTGAAAGAATGGTGGAAAGGAAATAAACTTTATTTTCTGTTTGGGAACCGCCTATGATGTGTCTAGCATGGAAAATATTGGGAATTCTTGGTCGTTTTCGTTGACAGGAAAAGCATGCCTCTAAAAAATTATTTTATCTCTCTAATTTAAGCTTTGAGCTCTGGCACATTTGCAAATCTCTGCTTCCCTCTGTGAAGGGCCTATCTATTTACTTTTATGCAGTTTTTATTTTTATTTTGAGTCTCCATCTTCTCTTACAAAGCACCAACTAGAGAGCACTATTGTCATACTTGTGCATTGTGTGTAGCTAATATTAAGTGTGTTTCATGAATGGATCAATGATTGAGCATAATGGGCTAGGGATAACTTTCTTTAGCGTTGATATTTTGAAAGACATGGTTGCTTGTTAGTATGCTTGAGTATTTATGTCTTTATGTCAAACTACAGACTATTGCTTTGAATCATTCAAATCCAAATGTCCATGCTATAAAGAAAAGAATATATGATGAATATGATAGGTAGCATTCCACATCAAAAATTCTGTTTTTATCATTTACCTTCTCAAGGACGAGCAGGAATTAAGCTTGGGGATGTTGCTACGTCTCCAACGTATCTATAATTTTTGATTGTTCCATGCTATTATAATATCAATCTTGGATGTTTTTATATACATTTACAGCAATTATATATCATTTTTTGGGACTAACCTATTAACTTAGTGCCCAGTGCCAGTTGTTGTTTTTTGCCTGTTTTTGGTTTTCCAGAATATCAGTACCAAACGAAGTCCAAATGCCACGAAACTTTTTGGAGATTTTTTTTCTCGACATAACAAACACTAGAAGCTTCGGGAGGGGACGAGAAGATGAAGCAGTGGCCCACGAGGCACCACGGCGCACCCCGGGGGGGCGCCCTGGTACCTCGTGGGGCCCACATAGCTCCGTTTGACCTAATTCCACCTCTATAAATTCTCTAAAATCGGGACACAAACAGAGGAGTCCACGAAATACTTTTTCCGCCGCCGCAAGCTTCTGTTCTCGAGAGATCCCATCTGGAGGCCTTTTCCGGCACTCCGCCGGAGGGGGAATCGATCACGGAGGGGCTCTATATCATCCTTGCTGCCCTTCCGATGATGCGTGAGTAGTTTACCATAGACCCTCGGGTCCATAGTTAGTAGCTAGATGGCTTCTTCTCTCTTTTTGATCTTCAATACAATGTTCTCCTCGATGTTGTTGGAGTTCTATCCGATGTAATCACTTTTTGCGGTGTGTTTGTTGGGATCCGATGAATTGTGAGTTTATGATCAGATTATCCATGAATATTATTTGAGTCTTCTCTGAACTCTTTTATGCATGATTATTATAGCTTCGTATTTCTCTCCGATCTATTGATTTGGTTTGGCCAACTAGATTGATTTATCTTGCAATGGGAGAGGTGCTTTGTAATGGGTTCGATCTTTCGGTGCTCAATCCCAGTGATAGAAAGGGACATGACACGTATGTATCGTTGCTATTAAGGGTAAAAAGATGGGGTTTATTCATGCGTGAGTTTACTTTGTCTACATCATGTTATCTTGCTTAAGGCGTTACTCCGTTCTTTATGGACTTAATACACTAGATGCATGCTGGATAGCGGTCGATGTGTGGAGTAATAGTAGTAGATGCATTCAGGAGTCGGTCTACTTGTCTCGGACGTGATGCCTATATACATGATCATTGCCTTGGATATCGTCATGATTATTTGCTTTTCTATCAATTGCCCAACAGTAATTTGTTCACCCACCGTATGCTATTTTCATGAGAGAAGCCTCTAGTGAAAACTATGGCTCCCGGGTCTATCCAAATCATATATTAAAAATCATAAAAATACCTTGCTGCACTTTTACTTTATTTATTTTATTTTGTATTTTTGTTCGATCTATTTATCTATCACCATACAATTTAATCTTGCAATTAACCGCCAAGGGATTGACAACCCCTTGTTTGCGTTGGGTGCAAGGATTTGTTGTTTTGTGTGCAGGTATTGCTAACGAGTTGTTGCATGATTCTCCTACTGGATTGATAACCTTGGTTTCATAACTGAGGGAAATACTTATATCTACTGTACTACATCATCCCCTCCTCTTCGGGGAAATCCCAATGCAGCTCACAAGTAGCAAACCTCTCAAGTGTGAACCCATCGAGGGTGATTCCACCAAGTTCACCTTGACAGCTACATCGAGTGGGAATCCATCGAGGGTGATTCCTCAGATTCCCCACGATGTTATGGACACATGAGTACTTTGACCTTCTGTGACGCCCCGAGACCGATGCTCCAGATGTCTTCCATTTATTCGTCGTCGTTGCCATGTCATTCGCTTGCGTGTTGCACTTGGCCATGTCATCATGTGCATTTCATCCACATGTTTTTCAAAACTTGCATCCGTTCGTAGTTGCCGTTCTCCGCGTCCCTTCCGTTGTCCGTTTGGAGTCCCGACACACTCGCACGCGCCCGCGGCACCTCCGAAATATTATTTTATAAGTGGGATAAAAATGTTCTCGGAATGGGTTGAAAGTTGGCGTGCGGTCTCATTATATTGTAGGTAGACCGCCTGCAAAATTTCGTCCCATTCGGAGGTCGTTTGATGCCCCAACGGATAACCTATAGCGGCACTATAGCCGGACAAAACGTCGGATGTTTTCGGTGTTCCGAAAACCCTGCCGGGCTGCCATCCTCTCTCTCTCCTCAACTACAGCCCACTTCAGCCCACCTAGCCCTCCTACACCTTTCCCTCTGTCCGGAACCGTCCGATCTAGATCGGAGGGCTCCGAAACTCTCCCTAGACCCCCTTCTACCTATAAATGGACACCTCCCCCTACCAGTTTTGGAAACCCTAGCTCCCCTGCCTATTTAAGCCCACCCTAGTCGTCCAAATCTGGAGACCTAGCCACCATCCTCGAAATCCGTGCCGCCACCCAGCCAACCTCCCAGCCGCCGCCACGTCGCCCCCTGGCCTCCTCCCACGCGCCAGGGCCCGCAAGGCCCAGATCCGGCCCGCCCGGGCCCAGATCCCGCCGCCGCCCGTACGCCACCAGCTCCTCCCGTCACGCCGCAGCAACGCGCCCGAGGACGAGTTCCCGAGCTCGCCGCCGCCTCACCAGCGACCATGGACCTCGCCGGAGTCCGTCACCGCCACCGCAGATGAGCCGCCGCCTGCCTCCTCCTCCCCATCCTGTCTTCCCTCTTCTCTTCTCCCTCTAATCTCTCTCTCTCTGCCCCCATGAACAGGAGACCACCGCCGCCCTTGAAGCTCGCCGCCGAGGTCGCCAAGCTCCGCCGACCGCCGGATCCGGCAGTTCCCCGCTGGATCCTCCCGTTTCCCCAGCCGTCCTTGCCCTTCCCCCGCCTCCTCACGCCAGTGCCGCCGCCATGGCCTCCTACTCGTACAGGAGCACGAGGAGGACGGCGACCGCAGCCGCCGCTCGCTAGCACCCACGTGGGCCACGGCCTCGCCAGGCCCAGCCACTCCGGCCTCCCCAGCCCGCAGCCCCGCCAGGCCTGCCTCCTCTCCGTCCTGGGCCAGGCCCATGGTGAGCACGCGCTAAACCTCGCCCTGTGCACGTTTTAGTATAAGACGCTCAGTTCTGAGAAAAAACGTCTAAATCCTCAGTATTTTCAGCATCATGTTGCATTTTCTGGAGCTTGTAACTTTGTGCACGTTTGTCCTATGATGATGATTTATATATGTAAATTTATATACTCTACGTGCTCTACATGATGGTAGCATTTGCATTCATGATAGAAGTCATCTACATGTCATAATCTATGTTGCAAAAGTGCATCCTAATGTTACTGCTGGAAACTATTAATATTTGTCATTTTGTCATTTTTGTGTGATTTAATGCATCCACCATATAAGCAACTTGTCAACATGACTTTGGAGCATTTTCATGTCTTCTTGCTGCTAGTATTTATTTCATGCCATGATATGCCTTGGTGTGAGTGCCATGAGCTTGTAAACATGCCTAGTTAATGTTGCTGTTCTGAGTAAAAACTGTCTGTGTTATAAACTTGCCAACTTTGCTTGATGGTTGCCACTAATCTATAGCTCATATGCATATGATTCCTTCATGTGATTTGGTCTATGCAATGTGTACTTTGATGCCATGCCCTTGGTTGCCATTTAATATTGTTGTAGCATGTCTCTTTATTACTCTCAAGTTGCCATCATGTTAAATCTGTCCACCTGTAACAGAATGTTCCATTTTGCAAAAATCATAGTAATTAATCTATTGTTCCTAGGATTATGCCCATGTTGTATGTTTTCATCTACATGTTGTATACTTCCATGATGTACCATTTGTCGCCATGTTATTGCACTGTAGCATATTTGTTTCTTGCCTCCAACATGCCATCATATTAACTCTGCTCATGTATATGTCCTGTTTAGCAGAACTTTGCATTTTGCATGGATCATATTGACTTAACCTTGATGCCTATGAACTTGAACCTTAAAGATAATTTGAAGTATGTCATGTCTACTTTAATTGCATATCATGATGATGCCCATCATGTTACTGTAGCTTGCTATTTTGATGTTGGCAAAGTGCTATATTGCTGTTTTGGGCAGATTGTTGTTATAACTTGTGTTGCTTGTAATTGTTGAACCGTTGCCCCGTTTTGATCATGTCCTATATGAAACTTTCTTAGAATTGTGTGTAGCTTCACATTGTCATGTTGCATCCTTGATTTGTGTGTTCGTGGTTGATGTTTGCATGCATTTTGCATCGTTGCCATGTTCAACTTGTTTAGCTCATATCTTTTAGACCGTAGCACCGAATTAAATGTTCTACATATGTAACTTGACTAGAAAAACATGTAGATCATCATGATGCATGTTAAATTGCTGTTTAACAACTTTAACATTGTGTTTACTTCAGATCAGTACTAATTTTGAAATTTGCATATGGGGATTTTCCGGAATTGTTGTTTGTGTTTCCGGCCTCATTTAAACTTGCCTAGTTGTATGGATTGCTTATGCTTCATCTCTTGCCATGCTTAACAACATTTAATCTTGTCATGCATCATATTTGGGTGTGCATCATGCCATGTTTATGCTTGTGTGTTTACCATGTTTTTTGCTTCTTTCCGGTTGTGCTTCTTCTCGATAGTTCCGGTTCTGTTGCGATTGTGAGGATTCGTTCGACTACATTGGTTCATCTTCTTCATGGACTCGTTCTTCTTCCGAGCAGGATTTCAGGCAAGATGATCATGACCTTGGATATCTTTACTATCTTTGCTTGCTAGTTGTCTCGTTGCTATCGCTATGTCGCGCTTCCTACCACATATATGTCAGCCTCCCATATGCCATGATACAGCCTCTAACCACCCTTACCCAGCAAACCGTTGTTTGGCTATGTTACCACTTTGCTCAGCCCCTTTCTTATAGCGTTGCTAGTTGCAGGTGCTCTTGCAGGTTGTTCCATGTTGGGACATGGATATGTTCGGATATCACAATATCTCTTATTTAATTAATGCATCTATATACTTGGTATTGGGTGGAAGGCTCGGCCTTTTGCCGAGTGTTTTGTTCCACTCAAGCCGCCCTAGTTTCCGTAATGCTGGTGTTATGATCCATGTTTAGCGTTCCTAACATGCTCAGGGGAATGGGACCCTCTTGACAGTTCGCTTTGAATAACCGCTTCCAGCAAGGCCCAACATTGGTTTTAACATTTACCAACATAATAATACTGAACTAAATAATTAATTGGCAAAGGGTGTCATGAACCCGAGGATTCTTTTAATTCAACATAATACAGGTGGGCCAATGCCGATGGTGTTGGTCCGAATCGGGCAGACTGCGGGGCCACCACGAGGAAACTCGAGGATCTGGTTTTACTCGTAGGCTGACCTATCCGGTCGTGGCCTGAGACGAGATACGCGCGGCTACTATCAGGGTGTCGGCACGCCGGGAGGTCTTGCTGGAATTGTGTTACCATTGTCGAAATGTCTTGTGCATCGGGATTCCGAGGATACTTTGGGCTATCTCGAGGTTGAGGTATTTCCACCGCAGCTTGTGTAGGCTTATGATGGGCCAGGTTGGAACACCCCTGCAGGGTTAAATCTTACGCGAAGTCGTGCCCGCGGTTATGTGGCACTTGGATATTTATAACCTCCGGTTGTAGAGAACTTGACACTAAATCATAATTAAAATACACCAACCGCGTGCGTAACCGTGACCGTCTCTTTTCGAGGAAGTTTGAGAAGAGAAAACGGTGGGGTTATGTTTGACTCGTAAGTAGGTGTTCAGGATCACTTAGTGATCATCTGTAGTTTACGACCGTTTTGCGTAGATGCTCTTCTTATTATTGTACTCGTAAGTTAGCCACCATATAATGCTTAGTGCTTGCTGCAACCTCACCACCTTACCCTTCCATACCCATTTAAGCTTTGATAGTCTTGCTACCCATGGTTATGGGATTGCTGAGTCCTCGTGGCTCACAGATTACTACAACAAAAGTTGCAGGTACAGGTAATGCGATGTCTTGACGTGAGAGCGGTGCTTGTTTGCTTTGGAGTTCTTCTTCTGCTTCTTCTTCTTCGTCGATCTGGGGATAGGTTCCTGGTCGGCAGCCTGGGCTAGCAGGGTGGATGTCGTTCTTCTTTTCGTTTGATTTCATTCGTAGTCGGATGCTGCCCTTCTGTATGATGTTTGTTATGTATTGATGTATTCATGTGATGATTGTATGTATTTGTCTGTATCCCCATCTATTATGTATGTGGTACGATGTAATGATATCCACCTTGCAAGCGTCTCCAATATGCGTTACTACTCTTGGTGGGGCCTCCGAGTTCCTCGAGAATAGGATCGCATATTGGGCGTGACAAGTTGGTATCAGAGCCTCGACCGACCATAGGAGCCCCCTTGATTGATCGAACCGCTGACGAGTCTAGAAGAAAAACTATTTTGAGTCTAGCTATATGTCGGAGAGTAGGAATTCTTTTTACTCCTTATCCCCTTCGTCGCTCTGGTGAGGAATTGTGACGTAGGTGTTTTGATTCTACCATCTCTTCTCACTCAATTTTTTTAGGATCACGCGGGTATTGTTGGAATGGTTGCGATATCGGTGTGACGTGACTCTGTTCTTGGTGCCTCCTGACCGTATGGATTGGACCCGGGGAGTTGAGCTCCAAGGAGTTTTGTCACACTCGCTATCGTTTCGGTTCCGAGAATACCAGAGGACGCCGACATCGAAACGCTTCTATACTTTTTGTGGTGGCAAATAGTGCCGTGACTTTTCCCCAGTACTGGTGGAGATAGCGCGGATGATCCACTATGACTAGTATCGCTGTGCTTTCGAAGGTCTGAGGTAGACGGATTTGCGAAGTTTCTTGGTCGTGTGTGAAGGTTGCAGATTGGTTGCAGCTGATTAGGATATTATTGTTGTTGTGTGCTGAGTAGGTTCCCATATCCGCAACTTGATCTTATTACCAAGAAGTTTCGGGAGTTCTTAGGTGGGAATTCAAGTATTACCTAGAATATCTTTTCCAATAGGCACATGATATGATATGGGGTCTATCATATGTTTGTTCCGGCTTATGCTACAAGCCAAATCCTTGTGTTGTTTTTGTTGTGGTATTCGAGTTGCTTCGAAGTCAAGTGTGGATTCTAAATCTTTCCTAAGCGGTGTTCCCATATTTTGATGTGAAGGCCAATCCTTTTGATCATTGAGATTGTCATGACAATTCTTTTCACCCGATGTGCTGCTCTTCAAGTTAATTCGATCCTTTCAACATTTGCAAGATCAATTCTCAGTTTTCTCAACAACGTTTGTTTCATCCATCCCAAGTTGTCTTTCTTTTTCCCACCCTCCCCCCCTTTTTCTTCGCGGAGTAAAAATTCTCAAATCAATTATCCATTGTATTCATGAGAAGTATTTCCATTCTTTTCCTTCAATGTTCTTAACCGGTGATTCTCATGAAGATGCTCAGGAGCTACAAGTTCATCATTCTTCATTCTCGTTTCTTCTCCATTGGATTTAATTCAAGCTTTAGGTGTTGATCATTTTCCTTTCATTGATTCAAATATTTCCCATGTTGGAGATTCTTACCCAAGCCTCTCTTGTTTATTCACCTCTCTCTATTCATATCCGGAGTGCAGAAATTATCTCAGAAGATTCATCTTTCCATTCAAGATCCGTTCGACATATTTCGAGGTTGTTATTTCTCTCAAGCCATTTAATTCAACCGGTGCAATCTCTATTTCGAACAGTTATTGCAACGGTGTTTCTTTTGAGTGGGCCCTAACCCACAGGTCTTTTCTCAGGATCTTACCTGACTCTTCTAATTTTCCGGAGCTATTCTCAAATTCTTTTCAAAGTTTGACGTAAGAATGGATTCCATCAGTCATATCCCTCTCCAAGATCTCTTTCAAATTCTTTTAAAATTTGGCTCAACCTTTCTATTCGTCATTATTCCAGAGTATCTCATAAATTCTTCATGGTGGTTCTCGTCGTCATTCTCAGCATTGGAAGACCAAAGAAGAATTTCTCTCATCCATTCTCTTGAAGATTCGTGGTTCTCGCTTCATGCCATCCTCACAATTGTTTTCGATTGTGAGAAATTCTTTTCATACCCAGCCGGAGCATTTCATGAGTTCTTTCCATTTTCGATTCTCCGGAGGCCGTCATTCAGAAGAGTTCTTCATTCTCAACGCTCGTCTCTCGTTCTCAAATTCTTCCGGTGCATCGTTCAAGTATTCTTTAGTCAGCTCGTGATCGCTTCGTTCTCTTGTATCTAAATTCCCTCAAGTATCTTCGTTCATTTTCTATTTCTTCCCGGTGATTCGTTCTCTTTTTATTCGCTCTTTTTCATTCCTTACGGTGGTTCGTTCAAGATTCCTCTTCCTTGTTATCGTATCAATTCATTCGTTCTTTCCAAATCTTACAGGTGTTTCGTTGAAGGACTTCCCAAGTTTGCGCTATATCTCTCTTCAATCTTTTCAAGAAGAATAAGTGGCATGCCAAATCCATTGCTTGTCATCGAGTTAAGTTGATGAAGGATAGGCATAACATAATTCTTATTCTTATTCCATCAAGGTGATTTAATTCCTTCTTTCGGAGTTTGTTCTTGATGAATAAATTCTCGGTTCTAGCTGTTCATCTTTCTTTTCCGGAATTCCAAGTTTTCTCGGTTATCTCATCACGAAGCTCCATCTAAATCATTGCAAGGCTTCATCTTGTTCTTTTCAACCTTCGTTTCTATCATCCTTTTGTTTACCGGAGTTCTTCATGGTGGTTTGTCAAGGATTTAATTCATTTTCGAAGTGTTCTTCGATGAGCTCAAGCGTTCTTTATCGTGCATTCCAAAGTGCAATCCTTTCTACCTTGTCTTTGAGGTGGTGTTATGTCTTTCTTGACAATTCCCTTCGTATTGCATGATTTACAAGTTGTCAGGAATGACATATTTAAACCCATCATTTCTTCCTTGGAGCTATCTTGGATTAGATTTCACCTAAAGCCTTCCCTAAGGATTGTTGCTATTTTGCGGTGCTTATTAATGATCCAAGTTTCTCCTTTTCTTCTCGATGAAAGAGCTTTTCATCTCTTCAAGATCTCAAGCAATCAATTGGTTCCGTTACTGGCAGAAATTCACCTCAAGCGTTGGGATGTTTTCCATAAGCCCACAACAAGCTTATTCTTTGCGTTGTTGATTTTCCAACAACTTCATTCAATCCTTCTTTGTAAGGATGCTTTTCAAATTCAATTATGGTGGAAGTTGTCATTTTCTTCTCCGTTCTTTTCGTTCCAACGATCTAGCTTCTATTCTTTCGTTCCGGAGGCATTGTGGTGTTTCTCTCTTCGAACCATTATTCTCATTTCGCAAGATCAAGCTCTTTTCCTTGCTTATTCATTCTACCGGAGTGTTGTGTCCTCTTTTCAAGTTCTTTTCATCTTATCAAGTTTTCCTTCTCTTTTCTACCGTAGTGCTGCACAAATTATTTTTTGTTCTCATTCCTTATCTATCTCGTTTCACCCAGAGTGGTTTCGAATTCTTGCTTGTTCCTCAAGCCATCTTTCAACTCGTTGCAACCCTCGAGGTTTGTTGGTTTCACTCATTTGTCCAAGAAGCAACTTTGTTTTACCTCTTCCTTTTCCTCTTCCTCTTCAATCTTCCGATTCCTTCCTAAGATCTCGGGTCGAGATCTTCTGTTAGTGGAGGAGAGTTGTGACGCCCCGAGACCGATGCTCCAGATGTCTTCCATTTATTCGTCGTCGTTGCCATGTCATTCGCTTGCGTGTTGCACTTGGCCATGTCATCATGTGCATTTCATCCGCATGTTTTTCAAAACTTGCATCTGTTCGTAGTTGCCGTTCTCCACGTCCCTTCCGTTGTCCGTTTCGAGTCCCGACACACTCGCACGCGCCCGCGGCACCTCCGAAATATTATTTTATAAGTGGGATAAAAATGTTCTCGGAATAGGTTGAAAGTTGGCGTGCGGTCTCATTATATTCTAGGTAGACCGCCTGCCAAATTTCGTCCCATTCGGAGGTCGTTTGATGCCCCAACGGATAACCTATAGCGGCACTATAGCCGGACAAAACGTCGGATGTTTTCGGTGTTCCGAAAACCCTGCCGGGCTGCCATCCTCTCTCTCTCCTCAACCACAGCCCACTTCAGCCCACCTAGCCCTCCTACACCTTTCCCTCTGTCCGGAACCGTCCGATCTAGATCGGAGGGCTCCGAAACTCTCCCTAGACCCCCTTCTGCCTATAAATGGACACCCCCCCTGCCAGTTTTGGAAACCCTAGCTCCCCTGCCTATTTAAGCCCACCCTAGTCGTCCAAATCTGGAGACCTAGCCACCATCCTCGATATCCGCGCCGCCACCCAACCAACCTCCCAGCCGCCGCCACGTCGCCCCCTGGCCTCCTCCCACACGCTAGGGCCCGCAAGGCCCAGATCCGGCCCGCCCGGGCCCGGATCCCGCCGCCGCCCGTACGCCACCAGCTCCTCCCGTCACGCCGCAGCAACGCGCCCGAGGGCGAGTTCCCGAGCTCGCCGCCGCCTCACCAGCGACCATGGACCTCGCCGGAGTCCGTCGCCGCCGCCGCAGATGAGCCGCCGCCTGCCTCCTCCTCCCCATCCTGTCTTCCCTCTTCTCTTCTCCCTCTAATCTCTCTCTCTCTCTACCGCCATGAACAGGAGACCACCGCCGCCCTTGAAGCTCGCCGCCGAGGTCGCCAAGCTCCGCCGACCGCCGGATCCGGCCGTTCCCCGCTGGATCCGCCCGTTTCCCCAGCCGTCCTTGCCCTTCCCCCGCCTCCTTGCGCCAGTGCCGCCGCCATGGCCTCCTGCTCGTACAGGAGCACGAGGAGGACAGCGACCGCAGCCGCCACTCGCTAGCGCCCACGTGGGCCCTGGCCTCGCCAGGCCCAACCACTCCGGCCTCCCCAGCCCGCAGCCCCGCCAGGCCTGCCTCCTCTCCGTCCTGGGCCAGGCCCATGGTGAGCACGCGCTAAACCTCTCCATGTGCACGTTTTAGTATACGACGCTCAGTTCTGAGAAAAAACGTCTAAATCCTCAGTATTTTCAGCATCATGTTGCATTTTCTGGAGCTTGTAACTTTGTGCACGTTTGTCCTATGATGATGATTTATATATGTAAATTTATCAACTCTACGTGCTCTACATGATGGTAGCATTTGCATTCATGATAGAAGTCATCTACATGTCATAATCTCTGTTGCAAAAGCGCATCCTAATGTTACTGTTGGAAACTGTTAATATTTGTCATTTTGTCATTTTTGTGTGATTTAATGCATCCACCATATAAGCAACTTGTCAACATGACTTTGGAGCATTTTCATGTCTTCTTGCTGCTAGTATTTATTTCATGCCATGATATGCCTTGGTGTGAGTGCCAAGAGCTTGTAAACATGCCTAATTAATGTTGCCGTTCTGAGTAAAAATTGTCTGTGTTATAAACTTGCCAACTTTGCTTGATGGTTGCCACTAATCTATAGCTCATATGCATATGATTCCTTCATGTGATTTGGTCTATGCAATGTGTACTTTGATGCCATGCCCTTGGTTGCCATGTAATATTGTTGTAGCATGTCTCTTTGTTACTCTCAAGTTGCCATCATGTTAAATCTGTCCACATGTAACAGAATGTTCCATTTTGCAAAAATCATAGTAATTAATCTATTGTTCCTAGGATTATGCCCATGTTGTATGTTTTCATCTACATGTTGTATACTTCCATGATGTACCATTTGTCTCCATGTTATTGCACTGTAGCATATTTGTTTCTTGCCTCCAACATGCCATCATATTAACTCTGCTCATGTATATGTCCTGTTTAGCAGAACTTTGCATTTTGCATGGATCATATTGACTTAACTTTGATGCCTATGAACTTGAACCTTAAAGATAATTTGAAGTATGTCATGTCTACTTTAAGTGCATATCATGATGATGACCATCATGTTACTGTAGCTTGCTGTCTTGATGTTGGCAAAGTGCTATATTGCTGTTTTGGGCAGATTGTTGTTATAACTTGTGTTGCTTGTAATTGTTGAACCGTTGCCCCGTTTTGATCATGTCCTATATGAAATTTTCTTAGAATTGTGTGTAGCTTCACATTGTCATGTTGCATCCTTGATTTGTGTGTTCGTGGTTGATGTTTGCATGCATTTTGCATCATTGCCATGTTCAACTTGTTTAGCTCATATCTTTTAGACCGTAGCTCCGAATTAAATGTTCTACATATGTAACTTGACTAGAAAAATGTGTAGATCATCATGATGCATGTTAACTTGCTGTTTAACAACTTTAACATTGTGTTTACTTCAGATCAGTACTAATTTCGAAATTTGCATATGGGGATTTTCTGAAATTGTTGTTTGTGTTTCCGGCCTCATTTAAACTTGCCTAGTTGTATGGATTGCTTATGCTTCATCTCTTGCCATGCTTAACAACATTTAATCTTGTCATGCATCATATTTGGGTGTGCATCATGCCATGTTTATGCTTGTGTGTTTACCATGTTGTTTGCTTCTTTCCGGTTGTGCTTCTTCTCGATAGTTCCGGTTCCGTTGCGATTGTGAGGATTCGTTCGACTACATTGGTTCGTCTTCTTCATGGACTCGTTCTTCTTCGGAGCAGGATTTCAGGCAAGATGATCATGACCTTGGATATCTTACTATCTTTGCTTGCTAGTTGTCCCGTTGCTATCGCTATGTTGCGCTTCCTACCACATATATGTCAGCCTCCCATATGCCATGATACAGCCTCTAACCACCCTTACCCAGCAAACCGTTGTTTGGCTATGTTACCGCTTTGCTCAGCCCCTTTCTTATAGCATTGCTAGTTGCAGGTGCTCTTGCAGGTTGTTCCATGTTGGGACATGGATATGTTGGGATATCACAATATCTCTTATTTAATTAATTCATCTATATACTTGGTATTGGGTGGAAGGCTTGGCCTTTTGCCTAGTGTTTTGTTCCACTCAAGCCGCCCTAGTTTCCGTAATGCTGGTGTTATGATCCATGTTTAGCGTTCCTAACATGCTCAGGGGAATGGGACCCTCTTGACAGTTCGCTTTGAATAACCGCTTCCAGCAAGACCCAACATTGGTTTTAACATTTACCAACATAATAATACTGAACTAAATAATTAATTGGCATAGGGCGTCATGAACCCGAGGATTCTTTTAATTCAACATAATACAGGTGGGCCAGTGCCGATGGTGTTGGTCCGAATCGGGCAGACTGCGGGGCCACCACGAGGAAACTCGAGGATCTGGTTTTACTCGTAGGCTGACCTATCCGGTCGTGGCCTGAGACGAGATACGCGCGGCTACTATCAGGGTGTCGGCACGCCGGGAGGTCTTGCTGGAATTGTGTTACCATTGTCGAAATGTCTTGTGCACCGGGATTCCGAGGATACTTTGGGCTATCTCGAGGTTGAGGTATTTCCACCGCAGCTTGTGTAGGCTTATGATGGGCCAGGTTCGAACACCCCTGTAGGGTTAAATCTTACGCAAAGCCGGGCCCGCGGTTATGTGGCACTTGGATATTTATAACCTCCGGTTGTAGAGAACTTGACACTAAATCCTAATTAAAATACACCAACCGTGTGCGTAACCGTGACCGTCTCTTTTCGAGGAAGTTCGAGAAGAGAACACGGTGGGGTTATGTTTGACTCGTAAGTAGGTGTTCAGGATCACTTAGTGATCATCTATAGTTTACGACCGTTTTGCGTAGATGCTCTTCTTATTCTTGTACTCGTAAGTTAGCCACCATATAATGCTTAGTGCTTGCTGCAACCTCACCACCTTACCCTTCCATACCCATTTAAGCTTTGATAGTCTTGCTACCCATGGTTATGGGATTGCTGAGTCCTCGTGGCTCACAGATTACTACAACAAAAGTTGCAGGTACAGGTAATGCGATGTCTTGACGTGAGAGCGGTGCTTGTTTGCTTTGGAGTTCTTCTGCTTCTTCTTCTTCGTCGATCTGGGGATAGGTTCCTGGTCGGCAGCCTGGGCTAGCAGGGTGGATGTCGTTCTTCTTTTCGTTTGATTTCATCCGTAGTCGGATGCTGCCCTTCTGTATGATGTTTGTTATGTATTGATGTATTCATGTGATGATTGTATGTATTTGTCTGTATCCCCATCTATTATGTATGTGGTACGATGTAATGATATCCACCTTGCAAGCGTCTCCAATATGCGTTACTACTCTTGGTGGGGCCTCCGAGTTCCTCGAGAATAGGATCGCATATTGGGCGTGACACCTTCACCTCAGACCATTGTTAAAGACGGGTCGGCTCCAAGAGCACCCGCGAGATAATGTTGAAGTCGGGCTGACCCCAAGGGTACCCGCGAGAGATTCCTGTGGCGGCTGGCTGTTAGCGGTACCACACAGGATGTGGCGGTAGCTCAGGACTTGTCCCGACAGCCGACATGGAACTTACATTGTAGTCGGAGCGACAGGGCAGGCGGAGACTACCTAGGAGAGAGGTGGGCCTAGTCCCTGGTCGTGGTCCGCGAGATACCTAGCCGGAACGGCCGAAGCAATGGTCATCTCCGCGAGCTCCTAATAATTCACTAACGGATTTGGGTATTTGATCTGAGTTGGCCACTGGCCTATAAGCACTACCACCACGCGGGATAATGGTTTAATGGGGCCCTCGGTGCCGTATGTATTAGCCGAAAGCTCTGTCAGAAGTCCAGTTCAGCATTGCGGCACGGCTGACCGCAGATACCCACAGGCACAACGTGGTGAGGCTGGCCCTGCACGCAACGACCCGGAGTGCAAAGGGCGATGGGCCCAAGACCCCTGAGCACTTAGGATGTAGACCGGCGGGGACCTCTCTGCGGAGCCTAGGTAGGACTACGTCGTGTCGATCAGCCGAGGCCAGGCATGACCCAGAAAAGTGTGTTCGGCCGGAGTTAATCGAGCGTGTTGGGTAACAGTAGTGCACCCCTGTAGGGAAGTTATCTATTCGAATAGCCGTGTCCACGGTAACAGGACGCTCAGTGTAGTATCCCGACCTACTACAACTTGAACTGGATACATGTTACTTTAATTAATATGTTAGCTCCGGGATCGCTTTCTCGCAGGGAGTCGAGGAAGGATCTCTGGGCTTTGCTACTACATACTTATTGCTTTATTATATGCTACTAATCTGCACTCTTCTAATGCTGCAAGACGCTGCAAGATGCTAGTCTTCAATAGGCTAGGCCTTCCCCTCTATTCTGGCATTTCTGCAGTCTAGTCCACAGATACAGCCCCTTCTTTTGATACCGATGCATAAATAGAATAGTTCTTATGTAAGTCTTGCGAGTACTTTGGATGAGTACTTGATACGTCTCCAACGTATCTATAATTTTTGATTGTTCCATGATATTATAATATCAATCTTGAATGTTTTTATATACATTTACAGCAATTATATATCATTTTTTGGGACTAACCTATTAACTTAGTGCCCAGTGCCAGTTGATGTTTTTTGCCTGTTTTTGGTTTTCCAGAATATCAGTACCAAACGAAGTCCAAATGCCACGAAACTTTTTGGAGATTTTTTTTCTGGACATAACAAACACTAGAAGCTTCGGGAGGGGACGAGAAGATGAAGCAGTGGCCCACGAGGCACCACGGCGCGCCCCGGGGGGGGGCGCCCTGGTACCTCGTGGGGCCCACATAGCTCCACCTCTATAAATTCTCTAAAATCGGGACACCAACAGAGGAGTCCACGAAATACTTTTTCCGCCGCCGCAAGCTTCTGTTCTCGACAGATCCCATCTGGAGGCCTTTTCCGGCACTCCGCCGGAGGGGGAATCGATCACGGAGGGGCTCTATATCATCCTTGCTGTCCTTCCGATGATGCGTGAGTAGTTTACCACAGACCTTCGGGTCCATAGTTAGTAGCTAGATGGCTTCTTCTCTCTTTTTGATCTTCAATACAATGTTCTCCTCGATGTTGTTGGAGTTCTATCCGATGTAATCACTTTTTGCGGTGTGTTTGTTGGGATCCGATGAATTGTGAGTTTATGATCAGATTATCCATGAATATTATTTGAGTCTTCTCTGAACTCTTTTATGCATGATTATTATAGCTTCGTATTTCTCTTCGATCTATTGATTTGGTTTGGCCAACTAGATTGATTTATCTTGCAATGGGAGAGGTGCTTTGTAATGGGTTCGTTCTTACGGCGCTCAATCCCAGTGACAGAAAGGTACATGACACGTATGTATCGTTGCTATTAAGGGTAAAAAGATGGAGTTTATTCATGCGTGAGTTTACTTTGTCTACATCATGTCATCTTGCTTAAGGCGTTACTTCGTTTTTTATAGACTTAATACACTAGATGCATGCTGGATAGCGGTCGATGTGTGGAGTAATAGTAGTAGATGCAGGCAGGAGTCGGTCTACTTGTCTCGGATGTGATGCCTATATACATGATCATTTCCTTGGATATCATCATGATTATTTGCTTTTCTATCAATTGCCCAACAGTAATTTGTTCACCCACCGTATGCTATTTTCATGAGAGAAGCCTCTAGTGAAAACTATGGCCCCCGGGTCTATCCAAATCATATATTAAAAATCATAAAAATACCTTGCTGCACTTTTACTTTATTTATTTTATTTTGTATTTTGTTCGATCTATTTATCTATCAGCATACAATTTAATCTTGCAATTAACCGCCAAGGGATTGACAATCCCTTGTTTGTGTTGGGTGCAAGGATTTGTTGTTTTGTGTGCAGGTACTGCTAACGAGTTGTTGCGTGATTCTCCTACTAGATTGATAACCTTGGTTTCATAACTGAGGGAAATACTTATCTCTACTGTACTGCATCATCCCCTCCTCTTCGAGTAGCAGGAAGAATTTCTGGCGCCGTTGCCGGGGAGACATCATCAACATCTATCAAGTCCCTACGCATAAAACTTTCATCTCCTTGCATTTATTTTATTTGCCTTTGACAATCCCTCAAGTGTGAACCCATCGAGGGTGATTCCTCCAAGTTCACCTTGACAGTTACATCGAGTGGGAATCCATCGAGGGTGATTCCTCGGATTCCCCACGATGTTATGGACACACGGGTACTTTGACCTTCACCTCATACCATTGTTAAAGACGGGTCGGCTCCAAGAGCACCCGCGAGATAATGTTGAAGTTGGTCCGACCCCAAGGGTACCCGCGAGAGAGTCCTGTGGCGGCTGGTTGTTAGCGGTACCACACAGGATGTGGCGGTAGCTCAGGACTTGCCCCGACAGCCAACACGAAACTTACACTGTAGTCGGCGCGACAGGGCAGGCGGAGACTACCTAGGAGAGAGGTGCACCTAGTCCCTGGTTGTGGTCCGCGAGATACCTAGTCGGAACGGCCAAAGCAATGGTCGTCTCCGCGAGCTCTTAATAATTCACTAATGGATTTGGGTATTTGATCTGAGTTGGCCACTGGCCTATACGCACTACCATCACGTGGGATAATGGTTTAATGGGGCCCTCGGCGCCGTATGTATGAGCCGAAAGCTCTGTCAGACGTCCAGTTCAGCATTGCGGCACGGCTGACAGCAGATACCCACAGGCACAACGTGGTGAGGCTGGCCCTGCACGCAACGACCCGGAGTGCAAAGGGCGATGGGCCCAAGACCACTGAGCACTTAGGATGTAGACCGGCGGGGACCTCTCTGCGGAGCCTAGGTAGGACTACGTCGTGTCGATCAGCCGAGGCCGGGCATGACCCAGAAAAGTGTGTCCGGCCGGAGTTAATCGAGCGTGTTGGGTAACAGTAGTGCACCCCTGCAGGGAAGTTATCTATTCGAATAGCCGTGTCCACGGTAACAGGACGCTCAGTGTAGTATCCCGATCTACTACAACTTGAACTGGATACATGTTACTTTAATTAATATGTTAGCTCCGGGATCGCTTTCTCGCAGGGAGTCGAGGAAGGATCTCTGGGCTTTGCTACTACATACTTATTGCTTTATTATATGCTACTAATCTGCACTCTTCTAATGCTGCAAGACGCTGCAAGATGTTAGTCTTCGATAGGCTAAGCCTTCCCCTCTATTCTGGCATTTCTGCAGTCTAGTCCACAGATACAGCCCCTTCTTTTGATACCGATGCATAAATAGAATAGTTCTGATGTAAGTTTTGCGAGTACTTTGGATGAGTACTCACGGTTTCTTTGCTACCTCTTTTCCCCATACCCGATTGCTGTAATTAGATGACGGAGCCCCGGAGCCAGCTGATTCCGCCGTCGACTACTACTACATTGGCAGAGCCTACTACTACGTGGAGACCGACGACCAGGGGTAGATAGGAGGCTCATAGGTAGGAGGCCTGCGTCTTTTCGATCTAGATGTTGTTGTTTTGCTCAGCCTTCTTAAGGCGACATTTGTCTAATTATGTCTGTATTCAGATACTAATGCTTCTGCTGACTCTTGTGTAACCCGAGCTTATGTATTCGAGCCCTCGAGGCCCATGGCTTGTAATATATAGCTTGTATTATTTTATTTTGTGTCTAGAGTTGTGTTGTGATATCTTTCCGTGAGTCCCTGGGATTGATCGTGCGCATTTACATGTATGATTAATGCACGGTCGAGCCGGGGACGTCACATCGACTTAGAGGACGACACCATCGATGCCTAGATCTTAAACTCAATGGCCGTCACCAATGACCACCTTAAGACGGTGACCACCTTAAGACGGCTCTCGTCGGCACGAACCCGTCTGCACTACATGAGACCGTCGTCGAGGTGCCCAACGTTAGCTGGAACGACATCGGCGGCCTCGACGGTGTCAAGAGGGAGCTTCAAGAGACCGTCCAGTACCCGGTCGAGCACCCAGAGAAATTCGAGAAGTTCGGCATGTCACCGTCCAAGGGCGTTCTCTTCTACGGGCCACCAGGATGTGGCAAGACCTTGCTGGCGAAGGCGATTGCCAACGAGTGCCAGGCCAACTTCATCAGCATCAAGGGCCTGAGCTGCTCACCATGTGGTTCGGCGAGAGCGAGGCCAATGTGCGCGAAATATTCAACAAGGCGCGTCAGTCCACGCCGTGTGTCCTATTCTTCGACGAGCTCGACTCCATCGCGACCCAGAGGGGCGGCAAGGTGGGCGACGCCGGCGGCGCCGCGGACAGGGTGCTGAACCAGCTGCTCACCGAGACGGACGGCATGAACGCCAAGAAGACGGTCTTCATCATAGGCGCCACCAATAAGCCGGACATTATTGACTCGGCGTTGCTCCGTCCCGGCCGCCTGGACCAGCTCATCTACATCCCATTGCCAGACGAGGGCTCGCGGCACCAGATCTTCAAGGCCTGTCTCCGAAAGTCCCCCGTGGCCAAGGACGTCGACCTCGGTGCGCTCACAAGGTTCACCGCCGGCTTCGGCGGCGCCGACATCACAGAGATCTGCCAGAGGGCGTGCAAGTACGCCATAAGGGAGGACATTGAGAAGGACATGGAGAGACAGAGGATGGGGAAAGACACCATGGAGGTGGACTGCGGGCAGGACGTGGCTGAGATCAAGGCGACTCACTTTGAGGAGTCGATGAAGTACGCGCAGACCCTGCAGCAGTCTAGGGGGTTTGGCACGGAGTTCCGCTTCCCGGCGCAGCCACAGGCGGCAGAAGCTGCTGTCGACACCTCCGCGGCAGCTGATGAGGATGAAGACGATCTTTACAATTGATGCAGTAACCATTGTTAGAAACTCTAGAATTTATTAGACTGTTTTTGTTCTGCTTTCTCTTTGTCGGTCACTTTATATTGTTGATTCCCTTCATGTATATAATTTTCGTTTGAAAGAACTAAGAACTTACATCATATAAATACAGTTCGTCAAATTAGAATCCCCTTCTTGTCGCAAAGAAAGCGTACGTGATTTCGTGTTATTTTTCTGTTAACCGAACTGTCCCTCTGCTCCTGCAAAAAAATTGAAAGATCCTCTGTTATTTTCGTTTGTCAGACACTTATACGCTTGAATATTTTACTTAATTGAGTAGAGTCAGTCTAGAACAGACGAGTCAAGGAAAAGAGTGGCCTTATTAATTTCTGATTAATAAAACGGACACGAAACAATTGCATGATAACTTTTCATATTGAACTTTAAAGAATGAAGGCAAATATTTCTTGCAGTGCTTAGTGCCTGCGTCTGAAACTTGTGGATCACAACAGTCTTAGTTGCAGAATATATGCAGGAGTGGAGAAAACACATATGTAGGAACTACATAGAACAAGGCTGTGTTTGGTTGAGCTGCAGATTCTGAAAAAGCTGCTGTGGAAAAGCTGCTGTGAAAAAGCTGGAAGCTATTTGGTTGAAACGGTTATTTGGCTGAAACGGCTATGAAACAATTGTGGCATTGATGGGTAAATACTACTCGGTTTTAGGGGACAGTCAAAAATGGTTGGTTTAGAAGCTGAGAAGCTGAGAAGCTGAAAAGTTGGGGTATTCCAGCTTCAAAATTTACACTACAGAGAAGCTGCAGATTCTCAAAAGCTGCTTTGTAAATTTACCCCTTTGGTTCAGCTTATGGCTTTTGGACCCAGAAGTTGGAAGCTGAAGCTGAACCAAACACAGCCTAAGTTGGTTGAAAACACGAGGTTCAGATTTTCTTGCAAGGACATAGAAATGGTTAATTACAATGTCATGCAAATCTATAGGACATTCAAAAAAGAACAATCTGAATCTACACAAGGAGAGGTGCAGGGTTTTGACTTATCTGAATCTAAGTCCCTCTCCTAACAAATACTACCTCTGTAAACTAATATAAGACGTTTTAGATCACTAAAAAGTAGTGATCTAAAGCGTCTTATATTAGTTTACAGAGGTAGTAGAAATGTACATGTAAATTTGGGTGAATCCTTGACTGGGACAATCACATGTACATCAAATTTTGGTGGATTTTGCCACAAGTTACAGAAGGGTATTGAGCTCTAAAAAAACAAACACCTGAAACCTGAACATGACAGCACAACAGAGATCATTCATGCGTGTGTGTGCAGTAATTCCACGAAAAAATAATTACAAAAGGCAAAATAGTAAGTCATCCCAGTTAATCACAGTACGAAAATCGTGGGAACAAAATAAGAACGCGGCAGGGAATTTGGGGCCGCATCAATTTGCCCATGCCCAAAGTCGTCGGGCCATTTTTTTTTCGCGAATACGCACGCAAAAATAAGGAAAACAGAAAATGGAGAAGTGCCTTGACAGGGCCCCGCCATCGGCGGCACAAGTAGTCGCTCCTCTCGCCCCCTCTCTAGTTACAGGTGTGTTGTGCCTTATAGTTGCATGGCATGTGCGACATATGCAGTTACATCTGATCTGCAACATATGCAACTGCGGGTTAGGGGTGGACATGTGACTTGACTCCCCAATCCCAATTGCTCAGGTGAGGTCTTAACAAATGGCAGGCCGAGCGATTACAAGGTGTTCTAGTCTTGTACAGAGGGAGTTAAATGCAGAAAATCACTACACTGGAGAACGGGTTTGCACAAAGAATGATCCTATGATTTGTTGAAAAAAAAACACCGTGTCTATGGCAAACTTTTGGTATAAGACACTGATTGACGAATTAGAGCATTTTGGGCATGTGTTTATGGCATGTGGGCCTTGCTTTTTGCTGACATGGCGTAACGGCCCACTCAATAAAAAATGCAATTAGGCCCCACATGCATAGAACCCACAGTATGACACCCATGGGTTCTCGTCGCCAGCTTGGGGCGGCGATGGACCTCGCCGATGTCGAGGTCGAGCACCTCCTCTTCTCTCTAGTGGCGCTGCGTCATGCTCGATGGCTTTGCCTTCGTCTCCAACATGCTCCTTCTCCTCCCGAATAGGCCCTTCTCAGCCACCATGGATGACCTCCTACAGTTGGGCAGGACGCGGTGCAATTGGGAGAGGGACGGCCATGGTGCCATCGGCGCCGTGCGTAACGGTGGCCCACGACACCATCCTCTGTCAGCTGGGCGGACGAGCGCATCTAGCCGATGCGACCACTGCTCACTACTCTGCCTGCAGAAGTCGCCACCGCCTTTGGACGATCGACATTGAGCCGCAGCCGACGCACATCAGCAACCAGACCGCGTGGGGGGGGGGGGGGGGGTCTCGCCGAATCCGATGCCGGGTGGGGACAATGGAGACAGATGTTGCCGGATCCAGCTGGGGCCATGGCGGTGGCGGTGCGGTGGGAGAGCCTGGACGATGCTAGGAGGGAGGGACGACGTCAGGGAAGAAGGCTTGGGGATGGCCGGCACGGGTGAAGGATTCGGAGTTTTTTCTTTGAGAGAGAGAGGAGTTTTTGTTAAAAAAAACCCAGCCTAACTTCATCTCTCGCGAGCCCCGTTACGCCACGTCGGCACAAAACGGGACCACGTGCCTTAAACATGCTCATAATGCGCTAATCGGCCAATTAATGTCTTGTGCAAAACTTTATCGTAGACATGATGTTTTTTTGCCAAAATCATAGAATCGTACTTTGTGCAGACTCGTCCTTCAATATGATGGTTTTCTACATTAAACTCTTACTAATACAAATGCCCGTGCGTTACAACGGGCAATAAAATTAGTATTACATAATTAACATATATTTTACACAATTCATGCCAGCGATAGATCTAGCACCAGCATCGGTGGATCTATAATCATTCTTGTAAAATATGTCTTCACTTGTATCAAGTCATTATGCAATGTCGACAGTAAAAGAAATATTGACCCAGGTTGATAAATTCAACCAGCATATTTAGGACCACCCTCATCCACAAGCTTATATTATTAAAGAGTATACATATCTAGATTTTATGAAAGCTAAAACTCATGTCATTTAGAGCTAACAAGAAAATCAGATATTTGCCACTTCCAATATGGGAAACGTTTGGAATCGGCGAGCCGGCCGAACGCTCGGCCGGTCACACCTGTTTCTCTCACTCGCTCGCGTAGCTCGTGTGCACAGCCACGTGGCCCACCGACCGCCTAGTCTTTTCCATCCTTATCCTTTCACGCGTTCACCACAACCATTTACTCCTTTGCCGTAGCCTCAGCTCATCTTCTACCTCACGAGCCAGCAGCTCATCTCTTCCTTCGCCTTCCTCTCGCTCAACAGAATCATTTGATTCAGCCCAGCTCCGGTGCTGAGCCACCACACTGCAGCTGGGGAGCAGAGGCAATGGCCGGTTTTCCCAGCCCACGGCAGCGCCATGACCGCACGCGCGTAGGCCGTGTGGCCGTGCTGGAACCGACGGCTGAGAAGTTGCAACCGGCGGCCGGTCCTGCTGGTAGCATCAACTGGCCATGCTGGAACCGTTGGGGCCAGAGAAACCCGCCCTCGCGCTGCTCCGGCGTGCGTCGTCCTCCACCTGTGCTGGGCCGGCGGCTACGTCTTGCACGCGCGGACGAGATGCTGGAATCGGCCTCGGCGGGAGCTGCAATCGACAATATTTTTTGCTACAACCAGTTTTTGTTTTTGCTGGAATCAACAACATTTTTTGCTAGGATCCACAATTTTGGAAGTGCTTTTTTGCTACAACCAGTCCAAATTTTTGCTACCATCATTTTGTTTTTTTGCTACCACCGTCCTTTTTTGATTTTTGCACCCATCTTTGATTTTTTTGCTGTATCCATCTTTCTACTAGAACCACTCCATTTTTTTTGTTACCAGCGTCTTTGATTTGTGCTACCAACGTCTCCATTTTTGCTACCACCCCCGTCTTTCGATTTTTTTGTCGGATCCATCTTTTTTACTTTGGAGCCACTCCAAATTTGCTACCACCGTCGTTGTTTTTTGCTACCAGTGTATTTGAGTTTTGCTACCATCCCTTTTTTTGCTTTTTTTTGCTGGATACATTTTTCGCTAGAACCAGCGAATTTTTTTGTTGGAACCGGTGTTTTTTTTGCTACTACCCCATCTGCAAACGGCCACAGCGACGAACTTCCACTGAAAAGCTACAACCGGAGGCCGATTTTGCTGGAACCGACACCACAATTTTGCTGCATCGGTGTTATTTTTTGCGACAACCGGCTAATTGTTTTGCTACATGGCGACGGCTGGGTGCAGCGACGGCGTCCTGCCAAATCCGGCGAGGACCGGTGCTACGGGGACGGCGAGCCGGCGATGCTTCGAATCAGCGGCACGCGCGGCCATGGCGGGCTGCGTGAGCGGTGTGGGAGCGCCAGAGATTCCTTTTATTTTGTCCTGGCTTGATGTGCGAGAATTGGAAGAGGAAAGAGGCCCAGATCCAACGGCAGATGAAAGTTCAATCGTACGGGTGCGCGCTGACCGGCCGAAATTTCGGCCGGCGCCTAGTAGTCGCCTTCCAATATCTGGCTTTGCAAAAAGGGAAACGTTTGAGTCCGGCGCGCCGGCTGAGTGTTGCGCCGGACGCACGTGGCCCATTGGATCCAGCGTCATCGTACGGTAGCAATGCGCGACGCGGTCTCTCGCGCGGTGGGACGTGTGGGTTGGCCGGCCCCGCGAACCGCTGAAGCAGCTGCAGCCTTATCCCTTTTTCACGGTGGTGCTGCATCCATTCATTAGCCGCCGACGACTCCGCTCGCTCCCTGGGCCACCCCACACATCGACGCCACCACTCCAACCTAGACCAAGCAAATCCAGGGGCTGCTGCCTGCTCCTTCGAGCCCACACCAGTGCACTCCAGTGGCTGCGAGTGGCGAGCCGAGGAGGCGACCACGACGGGTGACGGGGGCAACGGCGCCGGTGCGGCTAGTGCCGCCTACCCGTCCTACTCCGACGCGGTGGCGCTGCTGGCCGGGGGGCTCCCCATCCACCTCCCCGTTTCGACTGGTGCTAATCCTTTTCCCCTCCCCTGCGCTCCTTAGGCGAGCCCAAGGCAGTAGTCCAAGATGCTCCAATCGCAGACGCCGGGTGCTGGAACCGTTGGGGAAAGGCTGGGAGCGGCGTCCTGGGATGCTGCAACGGCGCCCCGGCGAGCTGGAAATCGACGACCACCTACGGCGTGAACTAGCATGGCGTGCTACAACCGGCCGCAGAGAAGCTACAACCGCCGGTGCGGCGTCCTGCAACCTGCGACGAGAAGTGCTACCATGGGCATGCGGCAAGCGAGCTCGATCCCACAATGCTGGAACCAACTATCCAATTGGCTGGAACCAGCAAAAAAATTTGTTGGAAGCAGCCTTCTTCCTTAGGTTGCAACGGAGCTCGGCGAGCATTGTGCTACGACCGGCCATCCAATTTGCTGGAACCTGCAATTTTTTTTGCTGGAACCGGCCTTCTCCCTCGGTGCAATGGAGCTCGGCGAGCAATGTGCTACAAGCGGCAATCCAATTTGCTGGAACCAGCAATTGTTTTTGCTGGAACCAAATTCTCTTCATGAGCTGCGGTGGCGAGGTGCGTTGCTTTTTTTGCTGCATTATGTGTTTTTTTGCTGGAATCAGCAATTGATTTTGCTGGAACCAGCAATTGATTTTGTTTGGAACTGTTTGAAGCAGAGCTAGAACCGTTGGTGCTCGTAGCTGGAATGGGCACGGCGGCGAGAAGCGATCGGTGAAAAGGGGAACTGCGCGCCGTCGGTTAGGAAAGCTGCAAACAACAATGACCAGAGGGCCGCTGTGGTGCGTAGCGGAGGATGCTTTTGAAACTCCAGAACCTGCTGCGACCGGTGGCAGGACGGGCAGCTGTGGCAGCGTCGGGGATGGCCAGCAAGAGCAGTGAGCTGCTACCTACGGCGATGGTGGTGGCTGGGGAGGACGACAGGCGAGCGGCGAAGCTCGCAGTCCGGGGGCGTTGCTGTTTCTCCCCCCTTTTTCTGCTTTTTTTCAGGAAGAACAGGCGATGAGTGCGTGAAGTGGAAAAAGGGATCCACGCATCGAACGGCCTGTATAGTGTAGATCGGGTGGTGTGCGTGCGACCGGCCCAAATTTGGGCCGGCGCGCCGGCGCCTATCAGTCCCCTTGCAAAAATGCCACTGTCAAGATGGGCTTCGCAAAATTGCCACCCAGCCCGTTGACACCTTGATTAACATGACATTTCCCCTCTTTTAGTGATTTCCTTTGTCTTTTTCCATTTACGTGCACCGGAGAGGACCATAGTGCCCCTGGCTAGGTACACAGACTTGATCAAATACTGTAGCCAATTGAATTGCCGTGTAGCAAGCCAGCCGAGCACACGACCACAAAGTAGATCGCCGCATCGTCGCCGATCACCTGGACACCGTTGTGCTACTGATTCCTTGACGCTGTGTCGTTGCTGATCGCCTGGACAGCGCTGAGCTACTGATTTCCTGGACGCCATGAAGGAACGAACTATATACTAAAGTTCAATGAAAATTGACATGAATGCAAACTCCTGGGGCAGGTGCGCTATTCAATTGTCTTTAAATGGCACTTATAACCAGGCTAGCTTCACCAATGGCGTACTTACAAGAGTTCACAAATCCATCAAGAAGATTTTGCACTTGTGCCAACGTCTGTTCCTAAACAGACTCTGCAGAACATTTTACAATTAGCAGCGAAACTAAATTTAGCAACTGCCAAATATCGTATCTGCACATTTATACGTACAACATATGAGGCATGAGGGATTAGATAGGTTAGTTCCTTCACCTCCAGCAGAATGAAGTCTTTATCCATTGGATTCAGAAGAAACATAATATTGCTAAGCGACCAGCAACGGCGGCCGGGCTGGGGTCGCTCCTAACGATGATGGCAAATATTCCTGCTCTCTCCAACCCGATTCATACCAGCTAACGTCAAGGACACTATGGTCCTTTCCAGTGCTTGTAAATGGAAAAAGAAAGCGAAAATCAGTAAAAGAGGGGAAGTGTAATGTTAATCAAGGTGTCAACGGGCTGGGTGGCAATTTTGCGAAGCCCATCTTTACAGTGGCATTTTTGCGATCTGGCTGCCATCCAATAGAGAAGCTCCTTTTTCAAAATAGCACATGTCCTTTTGAGAGAAAATGGAAGTTACCACCAGTCAGTCTTGAAAAAGAATAAAGTTTCCAGAGGAGCTAACAGAATCAATTTGCACAAAAAATATGGACATTTGACATACCAGTATTACTTTGGGTTTTCTTGATACAACTGATGAATTACAGTACACCGACAGGTATGTTGTTGTCACATTCATTGTCGTTGAATGTTAGCAGTTGTCCCAAAATTTGATTTCTGAGTTCATATCCATCCTGTACATCCATATTTTTGGAAACGAATAAGATTTGCATCACATGTGTAAAATATAATATTAATGATTAACAAAACTATTATATTGACCTTTATAAATGTCAAATGATGCTTTTCGTATCTCCATGTGGACATGAAGAGGGGAACAAGATAACCAGATAGTTCCCTGATATAAGATATATATTAGTAATCAACTAAAAATATATTTGCATGAATTAAATAAAGCTTTTAGACTATATTTTTGTATACTAAAACCTTGAAAATATATAAGCTTAACACTAATGCTCATAATTTTTAGAAGGAGACACCATGGTCTTTTGGAGAAATATTAAGAATTTGTTGGAATAATACCAGCTGTACTTAGAAGTAATAGGCACATATCAGAAACTACATATGTTGATAAGCAAAGAGAATTACAATAGTCCATGTTCATTGGAATAACCAATAGGAACTACTTAAATTCAAAAGAGAAAATTGTAGCACCAAAGGTATAAGGTCTGGATAGTCTTTGTTTCCTTTAATAAGATAAGCTTTGCATTCTAAAAATATTGATTCAGTTACACAGGGGAACGGGTTGTGGAACACATCAACATGATATATGAGTCCGCTTAAACAATTCAACATGGAGAAATAATAGGGAGTCCTTAGAAAATAAAGATAGACATGAAGCAGTATGATACTCAGTAACTTTGTGTTTTCTTCTCAATATCAGCTTAGACAGAGTACAACGGCAAGCAATAGACTAATAGTTTCACCAATCATTAGTTTTCATATTGTGATTTCACAACTGGAAGCTTACAACAATACACTCCTTTGCAAAATTGTGAGGCAGCAACACATCACATCATCACATATGGAAATCGCAAGGTTGCAAAAAAAATAAGAAGGTTGCAACATTCCGACTACGAAGAAATTGATAGAGAACAAGCAACATTGCAAGAGATGTCGCATAAAAGCTATCAATACATAAAAATATTGTTGCATTGTTCATTTGTAAAGCAGGAATACGTTCAAATACAGATGCAATTGATGACCAGGAAAAAAGCAAGACAATACAACCATATGCCCGTGTGCTTGAAAATAGGAAGAGAAGGGATGTTCCATTACTTTGCTTTCCATGAGAGACTCCGTAGGCTTCAGCTTTCTGTCCACATTTTGCAGTTCTTTCATAAGCTTACAAATATGCGCAAGTGATAGGAACAAAATATCTTCTAATAGAGGTCTAAAATTTTGACAACTGCATGAAAAAACATTGGAAGTGTGATGATAAGAGAGGTGGGATGGATTATTTCTTCATGTTCTTCTTACTTGCTAACAATTATCTTTAAATTCTCAGGGAAAGGTTCACAGTTTTCTTCCTTCATCTACTTCTAACTGTAAATAGCTACTCGAAACTATTGAGCAGGTTGTTTTAATGGTAGTGACAGTTGATTATTAAATGTTTATACGCACATGGAGATTTCGTACATAACCTTTAGAAAGACATTATAAAATTACTGCCCATGTGTCATTTTTTTAAATTACATGTGTGCCAAGCTGGTATCTTCTGTCTTTAGACTACATCATGAATTCCAGGATATGATTTAGCTATGACAGTATGACCGTCGACTAATTTTGTCTATATTCTACAATTTGAATACAAATTCCAGTCATCCCAAGTGCATCTATGTAGTACACATCACAGAGAAAAATGTGGAACAAATTGTTGAATCTGAAAAAAGATGCACGAAACTTACGGAGTGGATGGGCTTGGCTTGGGGCCGATATCGGCAGGGAAAGAAAGCCACGGAGGCACAATGTCGCGATTCTCACTGTCGGGGCGAGGGCTAGGCAACACAGAATCGACATGGCGCAAACTTCGCCTAGAAGATCATTCCCCTCCTTCATCTTCGGCCCTATTAGCCAGACCGCTCAACAGAGCGCAATCTTAGACTACAGGACCATTCCTCTCCTTCGTGCCCTTGTTGGCTGGAGCAGCCATTGGTGTTCGAAGAGAGCGACCCAGTGCTCCACATCCAGAAACTTTAGGGACTCGAGCCTAGCCCTCTTGAGCCTCCTCTATGCCTTGTTCCTGAGCTTGCACTCGCGGAGAGCTTCTTCTCAAGCTCGCCCAAATATAAGCAGCCACCAAATCACAGAACAAAAAAAAGTAAGAATTCACACATGTAAGCAACAATGGTCTTCAACATTGAACTCACTTCCTCATGGACTGGAGTGAGGCAACCATATTCAGCACCTTTTGGAATAAATGATGATCCAAACGCATCAACATCAGACCCTATTTCAGGGTTTGATGTGCCATTAATCATGCCATGCCATGCCACTATAAGTAACACATGTGAAGCTTAGAACAAATGTGTAGCTTGACTGCAAAGTGTTATTTCAGAATCTTGCTTGCAACTGTTTGAATTGAAGAGAAGAATTGCTTCTTTCTTCTCCATCAGAAACATGCTTGATATGCCTCAGAGAACAAGCCTCTAGATTATTTTTACATGAAGATATAGTGTATGCACAATAGAAGACCAAATTACCTGTAGTAGATCGGACAGATCATGCCAAATATTGTCTTCTTTCTCGAGCCAGAGTGGTTTGGGGGGCTGGTTTTAAGCTTTCCAATACTCCTTTTATCTCCTCTTTGTCCTATACACACATGAATCAAGAAATCAAAATCAATTGAAATTGGAGGAAGCAATGATATTGGTATGTAAAATAATGACAGTAAAGTTTCAGGTGCCTTACATTGAAAAACAACATAAAACCTCGAGTAGCCCATATGTTCAAATATTATGAAAAGAGGCACCCTCATGTGTGCATTACTTCATAGGGTTGTTTTTGTACCCATTCAGAAAGATGGCTGCAATAACTATCCAAAAAGATCCAAATTTCTCCTGAAACATAATAGAAACACTGCTGGCACCCTGATCTTTACTGGATTTTTTTTTCCAAAACATCATTTTAAATAGGGTCACCTCCATCATTTCCTAATGAATATATGGGCAGTTCATCCGCTTAAAATGTATAGGAATTCTAGAGAACAAAGCAAGTACCTATACCTGAAGGTGTGTATGAATCTAAGAAACTCTTCAAGTTCGTGTACTTCGAGATGGTTGTTGGTATGGTAGACTGTCAGGCCATCCAAGTTTATCAGCTTCAGAACCCCGTTTTGAGTCACATCTGCAAGTGTTGGATGCCATGATAAAAGCAGTGACATTCCATGGAACATGCCAGCGGAAAATCGTGTTGGACGGTGCTCGTCGAAGATGACGACGAAGCAGTCGTGCCGCCGATCCTCGATCATCTTCTTGCGGAGCTGCGAACAACCATGACTGCCCATGATGAATAATTGTTTTTTGATGTGAAGTCAACCATGAAAAGTTGGGAGTGCAGGAACCATGCTGAATCTATTTTCAAGTGTCTTACTTCTATGATATACATGCACCAATTTAGCTGCAAAGTTCTCAAATAGACATTTACAAGAAACATGGTAATAATATTATTAATATATCAAGCTGAAATCAAAACTTCATATGGAACAGACAGTTTCCAGAAAATACTAATCCATTGACCATTTGCTGAACGTGCACTAAATCATAATGCATATTCAAGTGTCGATAAAATACTAATATTCAAGTGTCGATAACATCAGTACATATTTTGATTTACTGAAAGCTTAAGGCAAGTGGCATTCTTCTAAAAATAAAAATACTAATACCATGCCATTTTAGATGCAGTAGTTTTATGCATCAGTACCAACACTCCAGAACAAAAACAAAACACAATCTGTTTTAGAAACAAAACTCCAGAACACCCCAGGTAGAAAAATAAGTTGGCCAAGTAAATGTGAAATAAATAAGAAAATGAGAAATAAAAAGAGAGCAATTTTTGACATACCTGACATTGACAGCGCTACAAAATATCACCTCACTGTCAGCATTGTCTATTCTCTTACTGGAAACGTTACCTTCACTCAGGGATAGTACTAATTTAGTCTACACAGATATGGTTACAGGTTTCTAGGTTAGTGCACAGTAGGAGGAAAACAAACAAACATATAAACATAGTTCATGAACAAGCAACTGCAGTCTTTAGGAAGATCAGGAAGATGAGAGGATAACACGGCAAACAGCCCCTGTGTGAGGAGACGGCGGCGGATGGTTCCATAGATTGATGTTCTACAAGATAAAACCTTGAGGAGCTGCAGGTCCATGGCGTCCTTCACATCTCCGTGAAGAAGCCCTTGACGGCGGCGACCGTGGTGGATGGGGAAATCCCATGGCGTGCTCCATCTCCCATCTGCATATGCAGTAGAGGATATGAAGGGAAGGTGATACGTCTCCAACGTATCTATAATTTATGAAGTATTCATGCCATGTTTATTATAGTTTTCTATGATTTTGGTGCACTTTTATATGGATTTTATATGATTTTCATGGACTAACATATTGACCTAGTGCCCAGTGCCAGTTGCTGCTTGTTTTTGGTTTTCCAGAAAATCCATATCAAATGAAGTCCAAATGCAGCGAAACTTTTTGACGATTTTTTCTGGAAGGAAACAGACCCAGGAAGCTTCGGGGGAGTAGCAGAAGACCCACAGGGGCCCCACAAGCCACCTGGGCGCGCCACCCCCCAGGCGCGCCCTGGTGCCTCGTGGGCCCCCTGTGGCCCTTCTTCGCGTGATTCCAACGCTAAAAATTCGTATAAATACCAAAACCCCCAGAAATAACCCTAGAACTTTGACTCCGCCGCCGCAAGCCTCTGTACCTCCACGATATCATCTATAGCCCTTTTCCGGCACCCTGCCGGAGGGGGGAATCATCACCGGAGGCCATCTTCATCATCCCGGCGGTCTCCATGATTAGGAGGGAGTAGTTCACCCTCGAGGCCAGGGGTATGTACAAGTAGCTATGTGTTTGATCTCTCTCTATCTTGTTGTGATGAAATGAGTTTTTACCTTTGAGGTTTCACTACTATCGGATTGAATACTTTTATGGATTTGAGAACACTTGATGTATGTCTTGCATATGAATACCCGTGGTGACAATGGGGTATTATATTGAATCACTTGATATATGTTTTGGCACTCAACTCGCGGATTCCCGAGGTGACATTGGGGTAATCTATGCATAGGGGTTGATGCACGTTTTTGTCCTACTTTCTCCGGTAGAAATCTTGGGGCACTCTTTGAAGTTCTTTGTGTTGGATTGAATATTATGAATCTGAAGTTGTTTGATGCGTATCGTATAATTGACTCATGGATACTTGTGGTGACATTGAAGTATCTAGGTGACATTAGACTTGGTTGATGCGTATCATATGGTGTTATTTTAGTACGAACTCTAGGGCTGTTCGTGACACTTATAGGGATGGCTCAATAGATTGATCGGAAAAGATAACTTTGAGGTGGTTTCGTACCCTACAACAATTTCTATCTTATGTTCTCCACTAATAGGAACATTGGAGTGATTCTTTGTCGCACGTTGAGGGATTGTTATATGATCCAATTATGTTAGCATTGTTGAGAGATTGCACTAGTGAAAATATGAACCCTAGGCCTTGTTTCTAAGCATTGCAATACCGTTTGTGCTCCGTTTTATCACTTGCTACCTTGCTTTTTTTTATTTTCAGATTACAAAAACCTATATCTACTATCCATACTACACTTGTATCACCATCTCTTCGCCGAACTAGTGCACCTATACAATTTACCATTGTATTGGGTGTGTTGGGGACACAAGAGATTTCTTGTATTTGGTTGCAGGGTTGTTTGAGAGATACCATCTTCATCCTACGCCTCCCACGGATTGATAAACCTTAGGTCATCCACTTGAGGGAAAATTGCTACTGTCCTACAAAACTCTGCGCTTGGAGGCCCAACACGATTCTACAAGAATAAGTTGTGTAGTAGACATCAGAAGGTGAGGTGTAGGGGTGGAGGATCCCGACCAAGAAGGAAGGAAGGACGAACCTGGAGCCACTGTAGACGCGCCGGCGAAGACCTGCTCGAAACCCTAGCCACGGGGGTGGGGTTGCGAGTGGGCGGTAGAGGCCGGGAGCGGAGAATCTGTATGGAGGGGAGGGAGGCGCGGACCGTGGGGAGCTCGGGGGCGTGCTGCGCGCCGCTGGAGCTCGCTGGAAGCGGCCGGTGTGGGTGGTGGCGGCGGCGAGGAGTTCATGGGCGAGAGGGAGAGGAGGCAAGCCCGTGCTCTGTTTGTGGTCCTGTTTTTTTTTCTTTACAATCTGCTCGGAACGTCTGTTGAATTCTCAGAAACAGAGGGGCTTTTTTGCAAGATTGCTGACGACGTACGACCAGAAGCAATAAGCGCTTTATTATTAGGTAGAGATAGGGGTGGAGGATCCCGACCAAGAAGGAAGGAAGGACGAACCTGGGGCCGCCATAGACGCGCCGGCGAAGACCTGCCCGAAACCCTAGCCACGGGGGTGGGGTTGCGAGTGGGCGGTAGAGGCCGGGAGCGGAGAATCTGTATGGAGGGGAGGGAGGCGCAGACTGTGGGGAGCTCGGGGGCGTGCTGCGCGCCACCGGAGCTCGCTGGAAGCGACCGGCGTGGGTGGTGGCGGCGGCGAGGAGTTCATGGGCGAGAGGGAGAGGAGGCGAGCCCGTGCTCTGTTTGTGGTCCTATTTTTTTTCTTTACAATCTGCTCGGACCGCGGGTTGAATAATCCAAACGACAGGGTGTTTTGTGCAAAAACGAAGCATTTTTCCAGATCCACTTAAACATGGACTGCGGGTTGAATTCTCAGAAACAGAAGGGGCTTTTTTGCAAGATTGCTGACTGATACGTCTCCAACGTATCTATAATTTATGAAGTATTCATGCCATGTTTATTATAGTTTTGTATGATTTTGGTGCACTTTTATATGAATTTTATATGATTTTCATGGACTAACATATTGACCTAGTGCCCAGTGCCAGTTGCTGTTTTCTGCTTGTTTTTGGTTTTTCAGAAAATCCATATCAAATGAAGTCCAAATGCAGCGAAACTTTTTGACAATTTTTTCTGGAAGGAAATAAACCCAGGAAGCTTCGGGGGAGCAGCAGAAGACCCACAGGGGCCCCACAAGCCACCTGGGCGCGCCACCCCCAGGCGCTCCCTGGTGCCTCGTGGGCCCCCTGTGGCCCTTCTTCATGTGATTCCAACGCCAAAAATTCTTATAAATACCAAAACCCCCAGAATTAACCCTAGAACTTCGACTACGCCGCCGTAAGCCTCTGTACCTCGATGATCTCATCTAAAGCCCTTTTCCGGCACCCTGCCGGAGGGGGAAATCATCACCGGAGGCCATCTTCATCATCCCGGCGGTCTCCATGACGAGGAGGGAGTAGTTCACCCTCGGGGCTGAGGGTATGTACTAGTAGCTATGTGTTTGATCTCTCTCTCTTGTTCTAGATTTGGCACAATCTTGATGTACCGCGAGCTTTGTTAATATAGTTGGATCATATGGTGTTTCTCCCTCTCTATCTTGTTGTGATGAATTAAGTTTTTACCTTTGAGGTTTCACTATTATTGGATTGAATACTTTTATGGATTTGAGAACACTTGATGTATGTCTTGCATATGAATACCCGTGGTGACAATGGGGTATTATATTGATTCACTTGATGTATGTCTTGCATATGAATACCCGAGGTGACATTGGGGTAATCTATGCATAGGGGTTGATGCACGTTTTCGTCCTACTTTCTCCGGTAGAAATCTTGGGGCACTCTTTGAAGTTCTTTGTGTTGGATTGAATATTATGAATCTGAAGTTGTTTGATGCATATCGTATAATCAACTCACGGATACTTGTGGTGACATTGGAGTATTGCTACTTGTGAGCTGCGTTGGGATTTCCCCGAAGAGGAGGGGATGATGCAGTACAGTAGAGATAAGTATTTCCCTCAGTTATGAAACCAAGGTTATCAATCCAATAGGAGAATCACGCAACAACTCGTTAGCAGTACCTGCACACAAAACAACAAATCCTTGCACCCAACGCAAACAAGGGGTTGTCAATCCCTTAGCGGTTAATTGCAAGATTAAATTGTATGGTGACAGATAAATAGATCGAACAAAAATACAAAATAAAATAAATAAAGTAAAAGTGCAGCAAGGTATTTTTATGATTTTTAATATATGAGTTGGATAGACCCGGGGGCCATAGTTTTCACTAGAGGCTTCTCTCATGAAAATAGCATACGGTGGGTGAACAAATTACCGTTGGGCAATTGATAGAAAAGAAAATAATCATGACGATATCCAAGGCAATGATCATGTATATAGGCATCACGTCCGAGGCAAGTAGACCGACTCCTGCCTGCATCTACTACTATTACTCCACACATCGACCGCTATCCAGCATGCATCTAGTGTATTAAGTCCATAAAGAACAGAGTAACGCCTTAAGTAAGATGACATGATGTAGACAAAGTAAACTCACGCATGAATAAACCCCATCTTTTTACCCTTAATAGCAACGATACATACGTGTCATGTCCCTTTCTGTCACTGGGATTGAGCACCGCAAGATCGAACCCATTACAAAGCACCTCTCCCATTGCAAGATAAATCAGTCTAGTTGGCCAAACCAAATCAATAGATCGGAGAGAAATATGAAGCTATAATAATCATGCATAAAAGAGTTCAGAGAGACTCAATTAATATTCATGGATAATCTGATCATAAACTCACAATTCATCGGATCCCAACAAACACACCGCAAAAAGTGATTACATCGGATAGAACTCCAAGAACATCGAGGAGAACATTGTATTGAAGATCAAAAAGAGAGAAGAAGCCATCTAGCTACTAACTATGGACCTGAAGGTCTATGGTAAACTACTCACGCATCATCGGAAGGGCAGCAAGGATGATGTAGAGCCCCTCCGTGATCGATTCCCCCTCCGGCGGAGTACCGGAAAAGGCCTCCATATGGGATCTCTCGAGAACAGAAGCTTGCTGCGGCGGAAAAAGTATTTCGTGGACTCCTCTGTTGGTTTCCCGATTTTAGAGAATTTACAGTGGTGGAATTAGGTCAAAAGGGGCAGAGGTGGGCCCACGAGGCAACAGGGCGCGCCTGCCCCCCCCCCCAGGCGCGCCCTGGTGGCTCATGGCCACCTCCTCTGGCTTCTGGCCTCCTCCCGAAGCTTCTAGTGTCTCTTATGTCCAGAAAAAAATCTCCAAAAAGTTTCGTGGCATTTGGACTTCGTTTGGTACTGATATTCTGGAAAACCAAAAACAGGCAAAACAGCAACTGGCACTGGGCACTAAGTTAATAGGTTAGTCCCAAAAAATGATATATAATTGCTGTAAATTTATAAAAAACATCCAAGATTGATACTATAATAGCATGGAACAATAAAAAATTATAGATACATTGGATACGTATCAAGTATCTAGGTGACATTAGAGTTGGTTTATGCGTATTATATGGTGTTATTTTAGTACGAACTCTAGGGCTGTTTGTGACACTTATAGGAATAGCTCAATAGATTGATCGGAAAGAATAACTTTGAGGTGGTTTCGTACCCTACAACAATTTCTATCTTATGTTCTCCGCTAATAGGAACTTTGGAGTGATTCTTTGTCGCACGTTGAGGGATTGTTATATGATTCAATTATGTTAGCACTGTTGAGAGATTGCACTAGTGAAAGTATGAATCCTAGGCCTTGTTTTCAAGCATTGCAATACCATTTGTGCTCTGTTTTATCACTTGCTACCTTGCTGTTTTTTTTATTTTCAGATCATAAAAACCTATATCTACTATCCATACTACACTTGTATCACCATCTCTTCGCCAAACTAGTGCACCTATACAATTTACCATTGTATTGGGTGTGTTGGGGACACAAGAGATTTCTTGTATTTGATTGCAGGGTTGTTTGAGAAAGACCATCTTCATCCTACGCCTCCCACGGATTGATAAACCTTAGGTCATCCACTTGAGGGAAAATTGCTACTGTCCTACAAAACTCTACGCTTGGAGGCCCAACACGAGTCTACAAGAATAAAGTTGTGTAGTAGACATCAAGCTATTTTCTTGCACCGTTGCCGGGGAGGTGAGTGCTGGAAGGTATATCTTTAGATCTTGCAATCGAATCTTTTAGTTTCTTGTTTTATCACTAGTTTGGTTTATAAAAGAAAACTACAAAAAATGTAATTGAGGTTGCCTCATATTATTCGTCTTTATAATGTCTTTCTTGAAAATGATGGATCAGAAAATTGTGCTCAATTGATAGAAGAAGAATGCAATAAAATGTTTGGCATAAAATCTTTGAATGATGAGCATGATTGCAATCTTGTTAGTATGAATTCTATGAATATCCATGATGCTAATGATATGCAAAACTACAAGCTTGGGGATGCTATGTGTGATGATGATATTTTTAGTCCCCCAAGTTTTGATGAGCAAATTTATTATGATGAAAGCATGCCTCCTATTTATGATAATTATAATTATGAAAGTGGATTTGGAGAGGTCATAACTTTATTTAATGATGAATCCACTATTTTGGAAGAGGTTTCAATTGATTATGACAACAAAGTTGCTATCTATGATGATTATTGTGATGACATGTATGCTATAAAGAGTAATAATAACCATGAAACTTGTCATCATGATTTTAATTTTCAATTGGATTATGTCAATCAAGTATCACATGATATTATTTCATTGAGTTTGCTCCCACTATTATGAATGAGAAGAAAATTGCTTGTGTGGAGAGTAATAAAATTTCTATGCTTGTAGGTCATGAAAAGAATGCTTTATGTGATAGCTATATTGTTGAATTCATTCATGATGCTACTGAAAATTATTATGAGAGAGGATCATATGCTTGTAGGTGTTGCAATAATATCAAGTTTCCTCTCTATGTGTTGAAAGTTTTGAAGTTATGCTTGTTTTGCCTTCCTATGCTAGTTGATTCTTGCTCCCATAAATTGTTTGCTCACAAAATCCCTATGCATAGGAAGTGGGTTAGGCTTAAATTTTCTAGTCATATGCTTCATGATGCTCTCTTTGTGCAATTCTTTACTTCTATGCGAGCATCATTGAATTCATCATGCCTAGCTAAGAAGGCATTAAAGAAAAGCGGTTGTTGGGAGACTACCCAATATTTATCCCTACTGTTTTTGTGTTATCACATGATTAATATACTGTAGTAATCATGTTTTATAGCTTTTGTTTCAATAATGTGCCAAGTAAAGCCTTTGGGATAGTGTGGATACTTGTTGATTCGATTCTGTGCAAAAACAGAAACTTTTGCGTCCAGTGCTGGAATTTCTATTCTGTACTGAAGCAGGAGAAAATTCTGAAATTTTTAAAGAGCATTGGGTTACAAATTTTTTACGTTTTCCTAATTTTTCAGAATTTTTGGAGGTACAGAAGTATGGTTTTTAAATCGCTCACTACATGCTGTTCTGCTTTTGACAGATTCTGTTTTTATTGCATAGTTTGCTTGTTTTAGTGTTTCCATAGCTTATCTTGAGTAATATAAATTTTGGAAATGATATAATACAGTAGTAATTATGTGAGAACAATTATGAATCTTGTCTTGACAGTACCTAAGTGGATGATTTATTTCTATCATACTAACCTATCTCACAAGATCCGTTAAGTTTTATGTGATTGAAGTTTTCAAGTTTTGGGTGAGATATCGATATGGGGAGAATAAGAAGTGGCAAGACCCTAAGATTGGGGATGCCCAAGGCACCCCAAGGTAATACTCAAGGAAGACTCAAGCGTCTAAGCTTGGGGATGCCTTCGGGTCATCCCCTCTTTCGTCTTCAACATTATCGGTAACCTTACTTGGAGCTATATTTTTATTCGTCACATGATATGTGTTTTGCTTGGAGCGTCATTTTATTTTGTTGATATTTGCTTGCTATTATCAATAATCATGTTTTGTATCTTTTAGTTCAATAAAATGCCAATTATAGCCTTTACCATGCTCAGTTTGCAAGTTTATGTGTTGCTGTTTGAAAACAGAAAGTTTTCTGTTATGTCCTGAATTTTTGTGAATTGTCAGAACATGATAAAAATCTGAAATTTTTACACAGTAAGCATGCATGAGTTCCCTGTCACTTGGTAATTTTTAAAAAAAATTGGAGTTAGGGAAGTATGAATTCTTATTCACCCTTTACAGAGTGTTCTGTTTAGACAGATTTCGGTTATAGTTGCATTGTTTGCATATGTTGCTTGTTTAATGTTTCTATTTGTGGATAGGGGTATTAAATATGCAGAGGCATTAGTATGCAATGTTTAATTATAATTTTAGTGATTTTTTACAGTAGAGAATGTTAAGGTTTTGAGTTGATTTATACTAACTTATCTCACGAGTTCTTGTTGAGTTTTGTGTGGATGAAGTTTTTAAGATTTAGGAGAAGCCATGATATGAGAGGAATTAAGGAGACACAAGAGCTCAAACTTGGGGATGCCCAATGCATCCCAAATTAATATTTCAAGAAGTCTCAAGCATCTAAGCTTGGGGATGCGCCGGTAGGCATACCACCTTTCTTCATCAACAATTATTGGTTAGTCTCGATTGAGCCTAAGTTTTTGCTTCTTCACACGATGTGTGCTATTCTTGGTATATCATTTTATTTTGTTTTGCTTGATGTTTGAATAAAATAATAAGATCTGAAATTTTCAAATGAGAGAGAGTCCTCACATAGCTACCTATTTACTTAACTACTCATTTGATCTTCACTTATATCTTTTTGGAGTAGTTTGTCATTTACTCTTGTTCTTCACTTATATCCTATGAGTAAATTGTTGAATGAATTGAATATCATAAAGTTGAAATTATATGTGCTTCATATGCTTGTATCATGTCTAGTAGTAGTTTCACATTTGGGTTAGAAAGTGTAATCTATTGAAGCTTGACAATCACAATATTGGTCATACAAGCAATTCATGAATGATTAGTATAAGGAAGAGAACTTTCACATATAAATATATTATCTTGGACATCTTTTATGATTGTGAATACCCATTAATTATTTTCAAACTTGAGCAAATTAGTTGAAGTTGGACAAGGAAGACAACGTAATGAGTTATGTTTGGGTATATTTGCATAGAAGTTATATTGTTATGGATCCTCCAACCTGTGGTGCTTGCTTAGGATCTTTTGCTAGCCAAAAATTCATACTAAATAGAGATACTACTTGTGCATCCAAAAACCCTTAAACCCAGTTTCTTCCCATGAGTGTCCACCATATCTACCTATGGATTGAATAAGATCCTTCAAGTAAGTTGTCATCGGTGCAAAAAGGAATAAAAATTGCTCCTAAAATATGTATGATCTTTTATTGCAAGGGAAAATAAGCGTTGTACGAACTTGTGATGGTAAAGAAATAAAAGCGACGGATTGCATAATAAAGGTTGCTATCACAAGGGGCAATATAACGTGACGTTCCTTTGCATTAAGAGCTTGCACATCCAAAAATAAAAAGCGCATGACAACCTCTGCTTCCCTCTGCGATGGGCCTATCTTTTACTTTATGTATTTACTTTTATGCAAGAGTCAATAATATTACTTCTCATTTCAACCTTAATTATTCTCTAGTTGGCAAGCATCATGTGGTGGGGAAAGATCCAGGCACATATGGCCAGTCAAATATATTTGATCATGAATTATTATTGTTGACAATTATCTCTATGATAAATAAGTTGGGAGGCGAAACATTAAGCCCCTATCTTTCTCTGTGTTCGATGGATGCCATTTGTTCTAAAAATATGCTTTGAGTACTAGCAATCATAGAAGACTATATGATAATTGAGTATGTGGAGCTCTTACTTAGACTTTGTTGGAGATATGTTGAATTGCAATTGTTTGGTGACTAAGAACATAGGTTGTTAAGTTTCAAGAGAATGCATTGTTTGAACCATAACATGTGAATTGATTGCTACTTTATCATGTTGAGTTTTATGAGAAAAAGTTGTTGTTATGATGCTAGAAAAAGTGATTGGAATTATCATTGATCAAACTTATGCACTATGCTAGCATTCACACTTCATAAATTATTTCTTTTATAATTTACCTACTCGAGGACGAGCAGGAATTAAGCTTGGGGATGCTGATACGTCTCCAATGTATCTATAATTTATGAAGTATTCATGCCATGTTTATTATAGTTTTGTATGATTTTGGTGCACTTTTATATGGATTTTATATGATTTTCATGGACAAACATATTGACCTAGTGCCCAGTGCCAGTTGCTGTTTTCTGCTTGTTTTTGGTTTTTCAGAAAGTCCATATCAAATGAAGTCCAAATGCAGCGCAACTTTTTGATGATTTTTTCTGGAAGGAAACAAACCCAGGAAGCTTCGGGGGAGCAGCAGAAGACCCACAGGGGCCCCACAAGCCACCTGGGCGCGCCACCCCCCTAGGCGCACCCTGGTGCCTCATGGGCCCCCTGTGGCCCTTCTTCGCGTGATTCCAACGTAAAAAATTCTTATAAATACCAAAACTCCCAGAAATAACCCTAGAACTTCGACTACGCCGCCGTAAGCCTTTGTACCTCCACGATCTCATCTAAAGCCCTTTTCCGGCACCCTGCCGGAGGGGGAAATCATCACCCGAGGCCATCTTCATCATCCCGGCGGTCTCCATGATGAGGAGGGAGTAGTTCACCCTCGGGGCTGAGGGTATGTACTAGTAGCTATGTGTTTGATCTCTCTCTTTCGTGTTCTTGATTTGGCACGATCTTGAGATGCTCTGGAAAGCTGAAGCACAAAGGAATGGTAGGCTCCATTGCCGGAAAAGAACGAGGGTGCAAAAAGGACTGTGTACGTGTTGATTCCACCCAAACCTTTCCGACGCGGACCCCCTCTTGATAGTACGGTGATCCTGCGACTCAAATCCACCGAAAAAGAAACGCAAGAAAAACACCGTCTACATAATAGCTCCGAGGGGCACGAATCGTCATGTGCCATATGGTCGATTATCTGAAATGCTCAATGCACACGATTAGTCCACAAAAGTATTGTCATCAATCACCAAAACCACTAAGGGAGAAATATGCCCTAACAATCTCCCCCTTTTTGGTGGATTGATGACAACACGGGATTTGCACAAAGATAGAACAAGATAATATGCAAACCCAACATCTACAAAATATAGACGGGCTCCCCCTAGATGTGTGCACTAATTAAGTATGCCTTTGGAATGCAAAGTACACACACTAGGATCCACACTCCCCCTATATTTTATAGACCGGCAACACTTGCATCAACTACATAAGAGAGATAAGTATGGATGCAAGGAAATAGCATGTGAGCATAAAGATAGGGCACAATATAAATAACATCTCACAATCTAATAAGGTACTTGACATAAAGATAAAGATAGGGTAGCATATGTCTCACACCATATGATAGGTACTAACGAGAAGGTTCCACACACAAACTAAAGCAAACCAAACGAGAAAGAGTTCACGAGAGAACGAAATCAACAACAAAGAAGACACACTCGTGACTCGGCAAATCCCTAAACTCTCTCCCCCTTTGGCATCGAGACACCAAACGGGCAAAGAGTACTAAACAAGTCCAAGGCGATGAAGAACTCCAGATCATTAGAACTCCTCGTGCTCATCCAAGCCCTCGTGCTCCTCAGACTCCTCTGCTGCTGCGTCCTGATGCTCCACCTCTGAGTCTGACCACTTGCAGTGTTGCGAGATCCACTCCTCCTCATCTGTGACACGCTCCTCAGAGCCACTAGCGATCTCCTGACCCAGAGCCCTCATCATGGTCTTATGACGTGTGCGGGTAGCCTTCTCGGCCACATGAGCTCTATACTGACCCTTGGCCTCAATGCAAAAGAGCTTCTTCATCTTTGACTTGAGCTTGGAAGCCCAAGAAGGGACCTTCTGAGTAGAAGGAACAAACTCATAGTCAGGCTCTGGCTCATCATCCGAGTCAGTGGGTGCAACCTCCTCATCAGGGGCAGCAGGTGCGGTCCCCCAGTTCTCCTTTTGGCGCAAGCTAAGAACCCCATGAGAAACCATATGCTCAGTGGGAAGGGCCTCCCCTGGAAACTCAGCAGCCCATGTCTTCTCAATCAACGTAAACAGATAAGGGCCATAGATGGGCACCTTCCGGTCAAGCACGGCAGAACGAAGCTCACGCCACATGATGTGGGAGATATCCAAAGTAGATGTCTTGCCCTTCTCCTTGATGCAAATCAAGAGAAGATCCACCAAATAAGAGTGTACCTGATCCAGGTTCCCAATGCGAGGGCACTGAGTGTTGCGAAAGATACGGTGCATGATGTCCAAGAACGGAATGAGCTCCGTGCGAGTGACCCCTCTGGTAGAATGCACAGACCTGGAGTAACGGATAAGCTTCAAGTTGTGTGTAGGAGTGGTCTCCTTGTGGGGTCGGAGACCAACGGGGTTATCTTCCCCCCCCCCATCAGCAACGCCCAAACAATCCATGAAGTCCTTCCAATCAGCCTTCAATCTTCTCCCACCAGTCATCCATGACATAGATCTCTCCTCATTAGCATGAAAGTGAACAGTGGCATAGAATTGAGCCACTATCTCAGCATCGTAGTCCTTGTTGAATATGATGAAAGGAATAAGGCCCCATTGGTGACAAAGAGCAAGAGCTTCTCCAAAATAAGCTAGGCCCTTCTCCATGTGAGTGATGTCGATAGACTTGACCGCAACATACAAGTTCTTCTTGGCCTTCAGAATGTCCAAATAGATAAGTGATTGCCCCTTGGTCCAGAAGGGACGACCAACAAGAGCCTCGTCCTGAGGACGGCGGTACGGGTTGCGCACACGGAAAGCAACGAATTCCTTGGCAGTCATCTCATCTGGAGGAGTGCTCTTCTCCTTCTCCTTCTTCTTACTGACGGTTGTCTTCACATTCTGCTTTGGAGGGGCACTGGAATTGGCAGCTGCACCTTCTGAGGTGCGATAGCACTTGGATCCACCGTGACGATCCGGGTTCTTGCGGCGAGCCTGATGAGCGGAGCTACCATCACTGGTATCCATGGCAAGAGGAGAGGGTGGGGATCGATCCCACCGGTCGGAAATGGAGAAGACGGCATAGATTCAGAGGGCCGGAGCCGGCCTCCAGAGCAGTTCCTGGTCGCCTGAGAGAGAGAACACGAGAGGAGGGGAAGTGAATGGGCAAAGGGAAGTTAGAACTCCCCGTGCCCACCACTTAACCCCCTTGCGGGTCCTCAAAGCGGTAGTACCGCTGGAGTAAGCGGTAGTACCGCCCCAGTGCTTCGACAGGAGGTCGGCACACTGCACTCAGCGGTAGTACCGTAGGTCTGCGCGGTAGTACCGCCTGAGCGGTAGTACCGTGCCGGCCAGCGGTAGTACCGCTTGCTACCAGAAGAACTGCTAGGGACAAATTTGAAGGAGGGGCTTATGCAATTATAAGAGGTTTGAGAGAGAGGGAAGGCTTGGGTTGGAGACAAGAAAACACAGCAAAAGGAAAGGAGTACTCCAAGGTCAAAAAGCAACAAAACCACAAGCACACATGGAGTAATCCAACACCCACAAAGCCTAAGGCACGAAAGCACAACTCAACCCAAACGAAGCAAAACCTCTCAAGGAGAGGGCGGTGACCGAGGTCACCTATGTTTGAGTCAATTGGTATGGCACCGCGAAGATTTTAACCTTGGGCCCATGACCAAAACTCATCTTTGAAGCACAATTACCATCAAAAAATGGCTAATGTGAAAGACTTGATCAATTTATGCATAATGGGGGGGAGAAAGAGTTCACGAGAGAACGAAATCAACAACAAAGAAGACACACTCGTGACTCGGCAAATCCCTAAACTCTCTCCCCCTTTGGCATCAAGACACCAAACGGGCAAAGAGTACTAAACAAGTCCAAGGTGATGAAGAACTCCAGATCATCAGAACTCCTCGTGCTCATCCGAGCCCTCGTGCTCCTCAGACTCCTCTGCTACTGCGTCCTGATGCTCCACCTCTGAGTCTGACCACTTGCAGTGCTGAGAGATCCACTCCTCCTCATCTGTGACACGCTCCTCAGAGCCACTAGCGATCTCCTGACCCAGAGCCCTCATCATGGTCTTATGACGTGTGTCGGCAACCTTCTCGGCCACATGAGCTCTATACTGACCCTTGGCCTCAATGCAAAAGAGCTTCTTCACCTTTGACTTGAGCTTGGAAGCCCAAGAAGGGACCTTCTGAGTAGAAGGAACAAACTCATAGTCAGGCTCTGGCTCATCATCCGAGTCAGTGGGGGCAATCTCCTCATCAGGGGCAGCAGGTGCGGTCCCCCGGTTCTCCTTTTGGCGCAAGCTCAGAACCCCATGAGAAACCATATGCTCAGTGGGAAGGGCCTCCCCTGGAAACTCAGCAATGTAACATCCTGATTTTTTTCGAGAGTTCAATTTTCTTTTAAGCTAAGGGATGTTGCAACGTAATCTTATTATTGTATTTTGTTTTGGATTTTGCTCAAATTAATACCAAGTTGTTTGGAATTAATTTGGCAGATGTCAGGAGGAATTAATTTCCGTAATTACCTGAGTCGTTTTATTCGTTCATAGTATTTTATTAAGTTCTTCTTGTTTATTTTCTTACATGGATCTCTTGGATTTTTTTTGAAGACTTTTGAGTTGTCTTTTATTTTTGTTCCTATTGTAGCAATCCTAATAAAGGAAATCAGTATTATATTATATTGATTTTCTTTTCCTTTTCTCTCTTTTCATTTTTTCTCTTTTCATTGATCCTTGAACCAATACGTGTATCCTAGCCTAGCCATGCTTGGCCTATTCCACGTATGCACCAAAACTGGTCACTCACCTTCACGTATGTACAGAACCATCCCTTCTCTATTTTTTTTTCATTCTTCTAATCTGTCCAGCCACCAAGCAACCAGGCTCAAGGCCCATCCCAACGAGAGCAGCAGCGACGTGGCCCAGGGAGACAGCCAGCGAAGCGCCTTTCCTTCCTTCCTTCCGCACGTGCACGTACCTGTTCAGAGAAGAAAACGTCCATGGCCTCCACCCTTCTCTCTTCATATCCCATCAATTCCTTTACCGTTTCCATTTTCTATTAACATGAAAGTTAGAGCCCTTCCAATGACGAGTCCGTTCAGACTTATTGCTCCAGTCATGGTGGACTTAACCTCCCGCAAGAAACTGACGAACTCAATAACTGTCAGTGGCATTCGTCCCTCGATCTCCCTCCACGGACCATCGTTTCCACATCCGTTCGCGTCACTAGATGCGCCAGGAGCTCCTCTATAAAAGCCTTCTCATTTGATCCTCCAATTCCTTTCGTATCACTCGTAATCCTCCCCGCACACAACCCCATCTTTGCTGTTTCTCATCTACCGTCGCCTCAGGTGAGCACCCCGATCCAATTCCTTCCAGCCACAGAATACCCTCACCAAGGCCTACCTCCTAAACATTTTTTCCCGTCCGTTTGTTGTTGTTGGCCGCACGCACAACGGCGCCATGCCGCTGCCACCATTCGGGGCCGACGCCGCCGCCACCCGTGGACCGTCCGTCAAGTCCATCCGCGTCACGTTGTTCTCTCGTCACCAGGAGCATCACGCCCCACCTCTTCATCACCGGAGATCGTCGACAACGACGCGCGCCGGAGTTCATCTTCCACAACATCAACATTTTTTTTATCTTCGATGATTACTCGGTGACCCAAAACCAAGCCTAAACCTATAGACCGATTTTGATGATATAGGAACGAGTGGATGATTTTATTTTTACTTGAGTAGGTTTTGATTTGTGTTAGTTTTTTTTATAGCAAGTGGATATGTTGTTTTGTGCAAGTAAATCATACAAAATTGTTTACGTTTTATTTTGTCATGTCCATAGCATGCTTAGGGTATGTTCTAATTATTGTTATGATCCTAGGATTATTTTAGAATTCAACAGAATTAGTTTTGCATCTATGAAATGGCGATGCATGATAACTTGGTTTGAATATTTTATACTATTCATAGACACATCATGTGCATGCGTACATATTTTGATAAGCGAATTGCCCTGTGTAGAAATTTTAGGTTTAATCCAAGCTTAGTATAATTCCTATAGGATTTACATATTTGTTGTTTAAATTATTTTTGTTGAGGTTTAGGTTACGTGGTTATTATTTCATATTTGATGTGAATGTCGGTACTCAAGTATTTAGTTACATAAATTATTCATGTCATGCCAAGTGTATTGTTGAACCTTTTATTACATGTGCATTAGATTATTTTATTTAGATGCTAAATGATTTGTGCCTATAATGTTTTGGTACTATTTTAGGATCATGTTGTCGTTCGTTGTCATGTAGTTTATCTAGTTTAGTTATGAAGTGAGATAGCTTGGTTGGCATTTACGATGCTTGTTGTCAAATGCAATAGTTGATGTTTTAACCATTATAAATATTTAGATGTTTATCTAAATATTTATTTGTGTTTAAATATTTTATTTCTCATGCCATGATGAGCCACGACGTTCAAATGCATAGGATAGTTTATTATTTTGTGTTCATGTCCTGTCATTCATTATTATTGTTTTTCTCTTTTTAGTTAGCCCAAAGTAAATATAATGGGCACTATTAAAGTTTAGTTAGCATATTACGATTTAGAACGTCAGCCATGATGGCCAAGTTTTGTTTAGTCACGATAGACCTAAACCCAACCAATCCGTTGAATCCCCTCTACTCATCCTCAATCATACTACTTCCTTTGAAATCTCCATATCCATCCAGATCTTGCTACCCATCCTTCCTATAGTGTTATTTCATTTGGATGCTATTTGGATTTTGTTGCTCGTTTATTTATTTTGCTTCGCCGTTACTTCGAGTAGGAGGTGACGGTACGGGAGAGGAGCACTACGAGGAAGACGGAAACGGGGGACTCGACAACGAAGGCATGCCTCCTTCTTTGATCATGCTTATCCTATGTTTTACAAAATTGCATTGAGTTTTATGGTTGCTATATGCATGCTTTTTAATCTCGTAGCTAGCGTGTCGATTGACACATTACCTTGATCCGCTTGTCGCCTATTTACTTGACACCTGAGAAGAAGTATGTAGTATTCCGGTAGAGTAGAAATGCTTAGCCATGCTTATCACCCTATAGGTGCCTTGTTCAATGACCTCTGAGTCATTGACAGTTGAAACTTATCGCTGAGCTAGGCCGGTTGGCCTTGTTGACCTTCTCTATCCTCTTCTACTCTGGATGAAACTTACCATCTAAATACTGGCGCGGGCGACGGCTGAATCAAGGATTGAAGGAGCGATTGGCTGCCCTTCACAAGTTGAAGGGGGCAATCAGTCGTCCGTGCCGCATGAGGCCTATTAAGTCTTGAATTTGAAGATTGTGATAACAGTACAACCACATGCTATATGGGCACTAGCTTGGTTGATTAGTTAGTTCACCCTTATTGTCGTCATCGCCGTACCGCAGATGGGATAGCTGCCTTGCGAGGAGTATCCTCGGCACAAAAGGGGGGCCCGGACTGTGAGCTGCGGTTACTTCCGTGTTGAAACCTAGTGGGCTTGGCACAGTAAGTGTGGTCTAATGAAAGACCTCGTCACAATCTCCCTGCCGGTATACCAAATGGTGTACTACGCCAGCGGCCACTGGTGGCAACAAGTCGGGATTGTGTCGTGTGAGTAAAGTGTACAACCTCTGCAGAGTGTAAAACTATTCGAATAGCTGTGTCCACGGTCATGGACGACACATGAATCTTTCTTGACATACAAGACCTGTCTTGCTTATTCCCCTATTCTTGGAACCTATGAAGAGCGTGAGTTGATCGAGGATCCTCACTTTGTTGAAAGTTATTCTGGAGATAAAACATGTTTTCATCTAAAACTGCTTTTATCCAACTGCTATATTTGTCAAACAAAATTAGCTTTTACGCAAACGAGCCATATAGCCTTCCTTTGAAGCCACATGTAGCTATTAGGTCCTTCCCCGAGGGAGGCATGTTGAGTACGTAATGTACTCATGGCAATACTTTTGTTGAACAACAAAGATCTATGAAGACGAGTGCGCCAACTATGATTATTATGACGATCCTGAGGAGTGAGGTCACGTGGACTACATCGACTGCCTGTGGCTGAGTTGGAGTCACTACATATTTTATTTTTTCGCTGTGTTTCTGAATGTAATAAATGTCATGAGACATTTCACTATGTATGCCATGTGGCAAGAGTTATTAAACTTATAGTTGTTTTAAATGTTCTGCAATGATACCATTTCGCTGTGTTGTCAAGTTGATCCTGGATTGACAAGTTATACACAGGAGGGTCTGGAAATTATTTCCGGGTTCCCACAGAAGTGGTATCAGAGCCGACGTCGACCTAGTAACGTGGCCTTAGTTAGAAATGGAAAGCCTTAGGATATATTCTGCAAATTGTTATTTTATAAATTTTCTAGTATTTCACTCCTATTTTCTCTTGTTAAAATTGTTTACCGATTCTCTTCTTATTCAAATATGTAGATGGAGATATCATCCTCGCGTCGGATTGAGTAATTTGGCAACCTCGGTCGTCAGTTCCGGGACATGCTCACTTGCTTGGGCTTCAACAAGGATCCAGAGGTTTCCGGACACTCCTACCGCACGATCGGGGGCGAGGAACATTTCAGAGTCAAGTTGGTGCTGTATCCGAGGATGGAAGAGAGCAACGGTTACCGATTCACAGACGATGGAGAAGACTTCATGGATGCTGTTATTCGAGTTGTTCATCAGGCGATGCATCAGATAGCCGGACTTCATCATGACGAACTGAAGCACACCCCATTTCGGTATTTCACTTTTCGTATCGGGGACGGAACGGTTCGTCAGAACTTGGAGTACATGAAGGAGGATGATCCCACGATCATTCGTATGGCTTCACTTATCTATGGACTTGAGCAAAACCTTGTTATTACTACGACTACACTGGAGGAGAACCGTCAGCGCTTAGAGTTTTACCAAGAGCGTGTGGAGACACTTGAGGAGAGGTTGGTGGAGGCGAACACTTCCTTAGCCGCTGCCCATGAAGCACGGGAGGCCGCTGAGGCAGTTGCAGAGCAGGGTATCATCGCGACGAACGCTATGCTTGCCATGGAGAATGGTGACCAGCAGGAGATGCCACCAGAGGACCCTACACCTCCCCCACGACAGAGGCTTCACCCACGCATCAAGATTACGCGAACGAAGAAGAGCGTCCTAGCGAAGAAGCGTCGTCTGACACTTCGCGCCATCGCACCTTCAGCACCGCCCGCACTTCCAGCACCACTGACTCGCGAGGAGCAGCTCGAGGACACCCAAGAGAAGGAGACTGAGCCTGAGGAGAGGGTTCCTGCTACGCCAGAGGAGACCGCATCACCACCGTTCGAGCTTCGCTTTGCACCGGCACCCACCCACCCGTATGATGGACCAGAGAAGCATGGATATCTTAGCGAGTAGATGGTCTATAGGAACCATGAGTGATATCTATGATGATGCGAGTGAACGTTAGTTATTTTCATGTGTGTTATGCCCATGGTAGACTATACCGATATATGTGGTATAGCTACTATGTTATCCAGTACTTGTGTGATCGAGTGTTTTAATTGGATTTTTTTATTTGGAGTTCAGTTGCTTGTTTTATTTGTTCATTTGCTAGCATGTTGGGTTTATGGGTTAGATGTTTCCCTCTTTTCTATCCTAACACTAGGAGGCCAACAGGATGGATGCTAACCGTGGAGGTCGTGGTCACGGAGCACGCGGACGTGGTCGTGGTCGTGGACGTGGACGCGGTCGTGGACCCGGTTTTGAGGATCCCGTCTTTGAAGAAAACTTTGAGGAGGGACATGTCCATGATACCGACTCTGACTCTGAAGGAGAGGATGTGCCGCCACCACCGCCGCCACCCAATATGGCACAGATGATGTTGAGGCAAACCCAGATACTTCAGCAACTTGCAGCCAACGTGGCAAACCAGAATCAGGGTCATCCACCACAGTCAGGATTTGCTGAGTTCATGAGGGCAAAACCGCCAACTTTTGAGGGATCATCAGACCCACTTGATGCTGATGATTGGTTGAAGGACATCAGGAAGACACTCAACTTGGCCAATTGTGCTGTGGCTAATCGTGTCAAGTTTGCGGCACACCAGCTCAAGGGTGTGGCTGCAGATTGGTGGAAGAATTATTGTGAAGCACATGAGGATGCACAAGCTATCACTTGGAATGAGTTTGCAGAAGCTTTCCGCACTGCGCACATTCCTGCGGGCATCATGGAGCTGAAGAGGGATGAGTTCCGAGCTCTTACCCAAGGAAAGATGATTGTGTCTGAATATCTGAGTCGTTTCACGCAGCTGGCACGTTATGGAAGAGCAGATATTCCAACTGAAGCTGACAAGGCTGCCAAGTTTTTGAAGGGTCTGAACCCTGGGTTGAAGGACAGGCTGGTATCTCATGACTTTCCTACCTTTCAAACGCTTGTCAACAAGGGTATACTCCAGGAGAACTCTAGGAGGGAGCTAGAGGAACACCGTAAGCGCAGAGCACCACAGAATCACCATGGGGCAGGTAGCTCACGACAGAAGATCGGTCATCATCCTGGCTATCATGCATAGAATGTCAAGCCATCAAGGCCCAACAACACATTTCAGCCCAATGGATATAAGACTCCACGAGCTGAAGTGGGAGGTAATCATGCTAATACAGCTGGAAAGGCATGCTTCAGTTGTGGGCAAGAGGGTCACTTTGCTGTTGCATGTCCCAACAAGAACAACGGCCTTACTCCAGTGAAGTTCAACTTGGGTTCTGCAGCTAAGACGCCCGCAGCAGGACGTGGCCGAGGCATTCTCAACACACCCGGAAGTGCGCCTAATGCACCGGGACGTGGCAGGGTCAACCATGTCACCATCGAGCAGGCTCAAGAGGCACCAGATGTTATTCTTGGTATGTTTCCGATCAACTCACATTATGGTTCAGTGCTTTTTGATTCTGGAGCTTCTCATTCGTTCATTTCCAAAAGCTTTGCTGAAAAACATCTATTTCCAATCAAGGGTATGAGTCGGGTTTGGATGATACAATCACCTGGGGGTACCTTAAGGGCAAATTTGGTATGCCCAAGGGTGGTTATTCACATAGAAGGGGTGGAGTTTCTAGCAAACCTTATCTTGTTAGACTCCACAGGTTTGGATATAATTTTGGGTATGGATTGGTTAAGTAAACACAAGGCATTAATAGTTTGCGCTGAGACCTCTGTAACTTTAACTAGCGCCGAAGGGGCCATTGTGGAATACCATGCTAGGATTGCACCTCGACCTGAGATTGATTGCATGCTGAACAAAATGAAGGACTTAATGGTGGAAGATGTTCGAGTAGTAAAGGAGTATCCAGATGTCTTTCCGAATGAATTGCCTGGATTGCCACCAGATCGTGAGATCGAGTTTGTCATTGAGTTAATACCAGGCACTGCCCCTATTGCAAAGAGACCTTATAAGATGTCAGCGAATGAGTTAGCTGAGTTGAAGAAGAAAATTCAGGAGCTAGAAGAGAAGGGTTACATTAGGCCAAGCACATCACCATGGGGCGCACCTGTGCTATTTGTGAAAAAGAAGGATGGTACCATGCGCATGTGTGTGGATTACCGAGCTCTGAACGCAGCAACTATTAAGAATAAGTATCCCTTGCCAAGGATTAATGACTTGTTTGAACAGTTGAAGGGAGCATGTGTGTTTTTCAAAATAGATCTCAGATCAGGATACCACCAGTTAAAAATTCGCCCACAAGATGTTCCAAAGACCGCCTTTGTTACTCGATATGGTCTCTATGAGTTTTTGGTAATGTCATTTGGACTCACAAATGCACCAGCTTACTTCATGTATCTCATGAACAGCGTGTTCATGGATTGCCTGGATAAGTTTGTTGTAGTGTCCATTGATGATGTTTTGATCTATTCTCGAAGTGAAGAAGAGCATGAGAAACATCTTCGAGTCATTTTGGAGAGGCTAAGGGCTCATCAACTCTATGCCAAATTCAGTAAGTGCGAATTCTGGTTGAAACAAGTGGACTTTCTAGGACATGTCATCTCAGCCGAAGGAGTTGCCATGGATCCAGCAAAAGTGGAAGCGGTACTCAGTTGGAAACAACCCAAGAATGTGTCAGAGATACGCAGTTTCCTTGGACTAGCCGGGTATTATCGTCGGTTCATAGAAGATTTTTCCCGAATAGCAAGGACTATGACTCAGTTGTTAAAGAAGGATAAAAAGTTCGAGTGGTCAGAAGCTTGTGAAGTGAGTTTCCAAGAACTCAAGAGGAGATTGACAACTGGTCCAGTATTGGTATTGCCAGATATTCAACAAGATTTTGAGGTTTATTGTGATGCTTCTCTGCAAGGTTTGGGATGCGTGCTTATGCAACAAGGAAATGTTATAGCGTATTCATCGAGACAGTTACGACCTCATGAGGTTAACTATCCCACACATGATTTGGAATTAGCTGCTGTAGTGCATGCCTTGAAAACTTGGAGACATTACCTTATTGGAAATCGGTGTGAGATATATTCAGATCATAAGAGTTTGAAGTACATTTTCACACAACCGGATCTGAATCTCAGGCAGAGAAGGTGGCTAGATTTGATCAAAGACTACAACCTTAGCATTAATTACCACCCTGGTAAAGCCAATGTCGTAGCTGATGCACTGAGCAGGAAAATTTACGTTAACAATGTGATGATTCAAAAGGAAGCGCCAGAACTTTACGAGGAAATTCGAAAGATGAATCTGTATGTGAGCCTTGCAGAAAATGGTGAAATGTTAGAGGTTAAGTTTACTCTCCAAGATCAAGTGCGAGAAGCGCAGAAAGATGACAAGGGCATTGAAGAGATTCGAGAGAAAATAAAATTGGGCGAAGCACTTGATTATAGAGAAGATGAGAATGGAAGCATATGGTTTCGAGACCGTTTGTTAGTGCCAGACCGAAAAGAGATCAAGGACACGATCATGAAGGAAGCGCATGAGTCAGCATACTCAATGCACCCTGGAAGTACAAAGATGTATAATGATCTTCGGGGTAGTTTTTGGTGGTCTAGTATGAAGCGAGAAATCGCTGAGTATGTTTCACAGTGTGATGTATGTCGATGGGTCAAGGCGGAGCATCAGAAGCCCGCAGGACTACTGCAACCACTTAAGGTTCCGGTGTGGAAATGGGAAGAGATTGGAATGGACTTTATCACGGGCCTTCCAAGGACAACTTCTGGATTTGATTCTATTTGGGTCATAGTGGACAGATTGACAAAGTCAGCTCATTTCATTCCAGTAAAGACTACCTATAGTGGAGAGAAGCTCGCAGAGTTATATATGGCAAGAATCATTTGTGCACATGGAGTTCCTAAGAGGATAGTGTCAGATCGAGGTACTCAATTTACGTCGCGGTTTTGGAAGAAAATACACGAGGTTTTGGGAACTCAGTTGGATTTCAGTACATCATACCACCCACAGACTGATGGACAGACTGAGCGGGTAAACCAAATTCTTGAAGACATGCTTTGAGCTTGTGCTTTGACTCATCAGCGCAGTTGGGATAAGAGTCTTCCTTATGCTGAGTTTTCTTATAACAATAGTTATCAAGCAAGTATAAAGATGGCTCCTTTTGAGGCTTTATATGGACAGAAGTGTCGTACACCTCTTAACTGGCATGAAGTAGGGGAAAATCAGGTGTTCGGTCCTGGCACGTTGGAAGAGGCGGACAAGCAAGTGAAAATGATTCAAGAAAGGTTGAAGGCAGCTCAGTCCAGACAGAAGGCTTATTCAGATAAACGTCGCCATGACATATCATTCAAGATAGGAGATGATGTGTACCTGAAGGTATCTCCACTACGAGGAATGCGTCGTTTTGGAATCAAGGGTAAGCTAGCACCTAGATACATTGGTCCGTTCGGGATTACCGCTCGACGTGGAGAGGTAGCCTATCAGTTGGCACTCCCAGAGAAGTTGTCAAATGTGCACAATGTGTTCCATGTGTCACAGTTAAAGAAGTGTTTTAAGAAACCCGAAGAAGAGGTGCAGAAGACTTCACTGGACAACATAGAAGTCAAGGATGATCTGACGTATGAGGAGTATCCCATCAAGATTCTTGATGAGCAGTTGCGAACAACTAGGAGAAAGGTGATCAAACTTTGCAAGGTGCAGTGGAGCAACCACACACAGAAGGAAGCAACTTGGGAGCGAGAAGACGACCTCAGGGAGGAGTTTCCAAATCTTTTCTCTTAGCTCTGAATCTCGGGGTCGAGATTCCTTGTAAGGGGGGTAGAGTAGTAACATCCTGATTTTTTCGAGAGTTCAATTTTCTTTTAAGCTAAGGGATGTTGCAACGTAATCTTATTATTGTATTTTGTTTTGGAGTTTGCTCAAATTAATACAAAGTTGTTTGGAATTAATTTGGCAGATGTCAGGAGGAATTAATTTCCGTAATTACCTGAGTCGTTTTATTCGTTCGTAGTATTTTATTAAGTTCTTCTTGTTTATTTTCTTACATGGATCTCTTGGATTTTTTTTGAAGACTTTTGAGTTGTCTTTTATTTTTGTTCTTATTGTAGCAATCCTAATAAAGGAAATCAGTATTATATTATATTGATTTTCTTTTCCTTTTCTCTCTTTTCATTTTTTCTCTTTTCATTGATCCTTGAACCAATTCGTGTATCCTAGCCTAGCCATGCTTGGCCTATTCCACGTATGCACCAAAACTGGTCACTCACCTTCACGTATGTACAGAACCATCCCTTCTCTATTTTTTTTTCATTCTTCTAATCTGTCCAGCCACCAAGCAACTAGGCTCAAGGCCCATCCCAGCGAGAGCAGCAGCGACGCGGCCCAGGGAGACAGCCAGCGAAGCGCCTTTCCTTCCTTCCGCACGCATGTGCACGTACCTGTACAGAGAAGAAAACGTCCATGGCCTCCACCCTTCTCTCTTCATATCCCATCAATTCCTTTGCCGTTTCCATTTTCCATTAACATGAAAGTTAGAGCCCTTCCAATGACGAGTCCGTTCAGACTTATTGCTCCACTCATGGTGGACTTAACCTCCCGCAAGAAACTGACGAACTCAATGACTGTCAGTGGCATTCGTCCCTCGATCTCCCTCCACGGACCACCGTTTCCACATCCGTTCGCGTCACTAGATGCGCCAGGAGCTCCTCTATAAAAGCCCTCTCATTTGATCCTCCAATTCCTTTCGTATCACTCGTAATCCTCCCTGCAACACAACCCCATCTTTGCTGTTTCTCATCTACCGTCGCCTCAGGTGAGCACCCCGATCCAATTCCTTCCAGCAACAGAATACCCTCACCAAGGCCTACCTCCTAGACATTTTTTCCCGTCCGTTTGTTGTTGTTGGCCGCGCGCACAACGGCGTCATGCCGCTGCCACCATTCGGGGCCGACGCCGCCGTCACCCGTGGACCGTCCGTCAAGTCCATCCACGTCACGATGTTCTCTCGTCACCAGGAGCATCACGCCCCACCTCTTCATCACCGGAGATCGTCGACAACGACGCGCGCCGGAGTTCATCTTCCACAACATCAACATTTTTTTTATCTTCGATGACTAATCGGTGACCCAAAACCAAGCCTAAACCTATAGACCGATTTTGATGATATAGGAACGAGTGGATGATTTTATTTTTACTTGAGTAGGTTTTGATTTGTGTTAGTTTTTTTATAGCAAGTGCATATGTTGTTTTGTGCAAGTAAATCGTACAAAATTGTTTACGTTTTATTTTGTCATGTCTATAGCATGCTTAGGATATGTTCTAATTATTGTTATGATCCTAGGATTATTTTAGAATTCAATAGAATTAGTTTTGCATCTATGAAATGGCGATGCATGATAACTTGGTTTGAATATTTTGTACTATTCATCGACGCATCATGTGCATGCGTACATATTTTGATAAGCGAATTGCCATGTGTAGAAATTTTCGGTTTAATCCAAGCTTAGTATAATTCCTATAGGATTTACATATTTGTTGTTTAAATTAGTTTTGTTGAGGTTTAGGTTACGTGGTTATTATTTCATATTTTATGTGAATGTCGGTACTCAAGTATTTAGTTACATAAATTATTCATGTCATGCCAAGTGTATTGTTGAACCTTTTATTACATGTGTATTAGATTATTTTATTTAGATGCTAAATGATTTGTGCCTATAATGTTTTGGTACTATTTTAGGATCATGTTGTCGTTCGTTGTCATGTAGTTTATCTAGTTTAGTTATGAAGTGGGATAGCTTGGTTGGCATTTACGATGCTTGTTGTCAAATGCAATAGTTGATGTTTTAACCATTATAAATATTTAGATGTTTATCTAAATATTTATTTGTGGTTAAATATTTTATTCCTCATGCCATGATGAGCCATGTCGTTCAAATGCATAGGATAGTTTATTATTTTGTGTTCATGTCCTGTCATTCATTATTATTGCTTTTCTCTTTTTAGTTAGCCCGAAGTAAATATAATGGGCACTATTAAAGTTTAGTTAGCATATTACGATTTAGAACGTCAGCTATGATGGCCAAGTTTTGTTTAGTCACGATAGACCTAAACCCAACCAATCCGTTGAATCCCCTCTACTCATCCTCAATCATACTACTTCCTTTGAAATCTCCATATCCATCCAGATCTTGCTACCCATCCTTCCTATAGTGTTATTTCATTTGGATGCTATTTGGATTTTGTTGCTCGTTTATTTATTTTGCTTCGCCGTTACTTCGAGTAGGAGGTGACGGTACGGGAGAGGAGCACTACGAGGAAGACGGAAACGGGGGACTCGACAACGAAGGCATGCCTCCTTCTTTGATCATGCTTATCCTATGTTTTACAAAATTGCATTGAGTTTTATGGTTGCTATATGGATGCTTTTTAATCTCGTAGCTAGCATGTCGATTGACACGTTACCTTGATCCGCTTGTCGCCTATTCACTTGACACCTGAGTAGAAGTATGTAGTATTCCGGTAGAGTAGAAATGCTTAGCCATGCTTATCACCCTATAGGTGCCTTGTTGAATGACCTCTGAGTCATTGACAGTTGAAACTTATCGCTGAGCTAGGCCGGTTGGCCTTGTTGACCTTCTCTATCCTCTTCTACTCTGGGTGAAACTTACCATCTAAATACTGGCGCGGGTGACAGCTGAATCAAGGATTGAAGGAGCGATTGGCTGCCCTTCACAAGTTGAAGGGGGCAATTAGTTGTCCGTGCCGCATGAGGTTTATTAAGTCTTGAATTTGAAGATTGTGATAACAGTACAGCCACATGCTATATGGGCACTGGCTTGGTTGATTAGTTAGTTCACCCTTATTGTCGTCATCGCCGTACCGCAGATGGGATAGCTGCCTTGCGAGGAGTATCCTCGACACAAAAGGGGGGCCCGGACTGTGAGCTGCGGTTACTTCCGTGTTGAAACCTAGTGGGCTTGGCACAGTAAGTGTGGTCTAATGAAAGACCTCGTCACAATCTCCCTGCCGGTATACCAAATGGTGTACTACGCCGGCGGCCACTGGTGGCAACAAGTCGGGATTGTGTCGTGTGAGTAAAGTGTACAACCTCTGCAGAGTGTAAAACTATTCGAATAGCCGTGTCCACGGTCATCGACGACACATGAATCTTTCTTGACATACAGGACCTGTCTTGCTTATTCCCTCTTTGCCCCTATTCTTGGAACCTATGAAGAGCGTGAGTTGATCGAGGATCCTCACTTTGTTGAAAGTTATTCTGGAGATAAAACATGTTTTCATCTAAAACTGCTTTTATCCAACTGCTATATTTGTCAAACAAAATTAGCTTTTACGCAAATGAGCCATACAACCTTCCTTTGAAGCCACATGTAGCTATTAGGTCCTTCCCCGAGGGAGGCATGTTGAGTACGTAATGTACTCATGGCAATACTTTTGTTGAACAACAGAGATCTATGAAGACGAGGGCGCCAACTACGATTATTATGACGATCCTGAGGAGTGAGGTCACGTGGACTACATCGACTGCCTGTGGCTGAGTTGGAGTCACTACATATTTTATTTTTCCGCTGTGTTTCTGAATGTAATAAATGTCATGAGACATTTCACTATGTATGCCACGTGGCAAGAGTTATTAAACTTATACTTGTTTTAAATGTTCTGCAACGATACCATTTCGCTGTGTTGTCAAGTTGATCCTGGATTGACAAGTTATACACAGGAGGGTCTGGAAATTATTTCCGGGTTCCCACGGCAGCCCATATCTTCTCAATCAACGTAAACAGATAAGGGCCATAGATGGGCACCTTCCGGTCAAGCACGGCAGAACGAAGCTCAACGTCAACATGAAGCAAAGATATTGATGATTAGAAGTGACAACGGCACCGAGTTCAAGAACTACACCTTGGATGAGTTCCTTAGTGATGAGGGGATCAAGCATCAATACTCCGCACCATATACCCCTCAACAAAATGGTGTAGCGGAGAGGAAGAACCGGACGTTGATGGACGCGGCAAGGACCATGATGGTGGAATTCTAGTCTCCGTACAACTTTTGGGCCGAAGCCATCAACACCGCATGTCATGCATCCAATCGGCTCTATCTCCGCAAAGGCTTGAACAAGACTCCTTATGAGATACTTACCGGTAACAAGCCCAACCTCAAGTACTTCCGGGTGTTCGGGTGTAAGTGTTTCATTCTCAAGAAAGGTGCACGTTTGTCTAAATTCGAACCTAGAGCTCAAGAGGGCATATTTGTTGGTTATGCTACAAACTCTCATGCTTACCGTGTCCTCAACAAGTCCAACGGACTCATTGAGGAGACGTGTAACGTAGAGTTTGATGAAAATAATGGCTTCCAAGTGGAGCAAAGTGATCTTTGTGATGTAGGTGATGAAATTCCTCCCCAAGCCATAAGAAGAATGGGGATTGGTCAAATACTCCCCATTGAGGAACCCCTTGTGGCAGAAGGAGAAGGACAATGCTCTACGCAAGTGGAGCCACCACCAACCATCGACCCACATGCTTCCGAAGAACAAACCAAAGGCCCTCAACCAAGTGATCAAGATCAAGGGCAAGATCAACCTCAAGATGATGGTGATGCACCAAATGATGCCCAAGATCAAGATCACGACACCGAGCAAGCTCAAGATCAATGGCAATCTCATGATCAAGAGCAAGCTCAAGATGACGCTCAAGATGTTCAAGATGATCCTCCTCAAGAGACTACGGAGGAGCAATTGGAGCGTCGTGCCGCCAAGATTGCTTCTAAACTCAAGCATCAACAACATGTCATGGAGAATGTTTATGGAAGCTTGAAAAAAGGGGTAACCACTCGTAGACAATTAACAAACTTTTGTGAGCATCACGCGTTTGTTTCTTGTGTTGAACCCCAAAAGGTACATGAAGCGCTCGAGGACACGGATTGGCTTGAAGCCATGCATGATGAACTCAACAACTTCGAGCGCAACAAAGTGTGGACATTGGTGCCAAGGCCAACGGAGAATCATAATGTCATTGGAACCAAATGGATCTTCAAGAACAAGCAAGATATGAACGGTGTTGTCACTCGAAACAAGGCAAGATTGGTGGCACAAGGCTACTCCCAAGTCGAGGGTATCGACTACGGTGAAACCTTTTCTCCCATTGCTCGTCTTGAATCTATTCGTATGTTGCTTGCATATGCTTCTCATCATGATTTTAGGTTGCAACAAATGGATGTAAAGAGTGCATTTCTTAATGGTCCTCTTAATGAGTTGGTATATGTCAAACAACCCCCGGGGTTCGAGGATCCCAAGTTCCCCAATCATGTATACAAGCTTGATAAGGCACTCTATGGTCTTAAACAAGCCCCACATGCGTGGTATGAGCACCTTACCGAGTTGTTGCAAGACCGTGGGTTTGAAATTGGGAAAATCGATCCCACTCTTTTTACTAAGAGGGTTAAAGGGGATTTGTTCATGTGCCAACTATATGTTGATGATATTATCTTTGGTTCTCCTAACAAAGCTTTCAATGATGAGTTTGCCGCACTCATGACCGAGAAGTTTGATATGTCTATGATGGGAGAGTTGAAGTTCTTTCTTGGGTTCGAAGTCAAGCAAAGAAGAGAAGGAACCTTCATCAACCAAGCCAAATATACCCAAGACATGCTCAAGAGATTCAAGCTTGAAGATGTCAAACCAGCCAAGACTCCAATGCCTACCAAGTGCCAACTCGACATTGATCCCAATGGTAAAGCGGTGGATCAAAAGGTATTTTTTCCGGCAATGGAGCCTACCATTCCTTTGTGCTTGAGCTTTCCAGAGCATCTTAAGCGGTAGTACTGCCCTGCCCAGCGGTAGTACCGCTCCAGCGGTATTGCCGCAGTGCAGTACGGTTCCCACTTCCGCTTAGTTTTAGGTTCTGTAATTGGGCGGTAGTAGAGCGGTAGTTCAGCGCGGTAGTACCGCTCCGGCGGTACTACGGCCCTGACTACCACCCCACTACCACAGCATTACTGGGCTCTCAACTCCTAAGCGGAAGTACCGCTCGTGCGGAGCGGTAGTACCGCTCCGGCGGAACTACCGCCGTTCCTCTTCCGCAACGAGTACCGCTTGTTTTATGCTTCTGGATAGCTCTGTCTCTCGAGCGGAAGTAGAGCGGTAGTTTATAGCGGTAGTACCGCCTTGGGCGGCACTACCGCCCTACTTTTCTCTACTACCGCTGGTTTCGGCTATTGTTCAACACTAAGCGGAAGTACCGCTGGTGGGAGCGGTAGTACCGCTCCGACGGCACTACCGCCTCCCTGACCTGCTCAGTTGAACGCAGCGCCAGGAACTTCCGTTCAAGCGGAAGTACCGCTCGCCCGCGCGGTACTACCGCTTGTGCATGGGCTGTGAGTGCATAACGGTTGGTTTTCCTCCCCACTATATAAGGGGGTCATCTTCTCCAAGGTGACTTACCTCTTCCTCCCCAAGCTCCATTGTTGCTCCAAAAGCTCACACTCGCCCGATCTCTCTCCCTAGCCAATCAAACTTGTTGATTCTTTAGGGATTGGTTGAGAAGGCCTAGATCTACACTTCCACCAAGAGAAATTTGATTCCCCCCACTAATCCCTTGCGGATCTTGTTACTCTTGGGTGTTTGAGCACCCTAGACGGTTGAGGTCGCCTCGGAGCCACATTCCATTGTGGTGAAGCTCCGTGGTGGTGTTGGGAGCCTCCAATTAAGTTGTGGAGATTGCCTCAACCTTGTTTGTAAAGGTTCGGTCACCGCCTTCAAGGGCACCACTAGTGGAATCACGGCACCTCGCATTGTGTGAGGGCGTGAGGAGAATACGGTGGCCCTAGTGGCTTCTTGGGGAGCATTGTGCCTCCACACCGCTCCAACGGAGACGTACTTCCTCTCAAAGGGAAGGAACTTCGGAAACACATCCTCGTCTTCACCGGCTCCACTTGTGGTTACTTCTTACCTTTACTTTGTGCAAGCTTTACTTGTGTTGTATCTTGTGCTTGCTTGCTTGTGTTGTGATTGTTAGCATCATATAGGTTGCTCACCTAGTTGCACATCTAGACAACCTATTTTGTTGCTAACCCTAACTTGTTAAAAAAAGCTAAAAATTGGTAGTTGCCTATTCACCCCCCTCTAGTCAACCATATCGATCCTTTCAGCTGTTTGTGACACTTATAGGAATAGCTCAATAGATTGATCAGAAAGAATAACTTTGAGGTGGTTTAGTACCCTACAACAATTTCTATCTTATGTTCTCTGCTAATAGGAACTTTGGAGTGATTCTTTGTCGCACATTGAGGGATTGTTATATGATTCAATTATGTTAGCACTGTTGAGAGATTGCACTAGTGAAAGTATGAACCCTAGGCCTTGTTTTCAAGCATTGCAATACCATTTGTGCTCCGTTTTATCACTTGCTACCTTGCTGTTTTTTTATTTTCAGATTATAAAAACCTATATCTACTATCCATACTACACTTGTATCACAATCTCTTCGCCGAACTAGTGCACCTATAAAATTTACCATTGTATTGGGTGTGTTGGGGACACAAGAGATTTCTTGTATTTGATTGCAGGGTTGTTTGAGAGAGACCATCTTCATCCTACGCCTCCCACAGATTGATAAACCTTAGGTCATCCACTTGAGGAAAAATTGCTACTGTCCTACAAAACTCTGCGGTTGAAGGCCCAACACGAGTCTACAAGAATAAAGTTGTGTAGTAGACATCACTGACGACGTACGACCAGAAGCAATAAGCGTTTTATTATTAGGTAGAGATACAATGGTGTACGGGTCAGCCACATCGAGTTGTTTGGCGGGCTTTCGCAATTAGCTTGGGCTCTTTAATCCGTCAAAAAAAGTTGCCAAAATACGTTACCTATCGAAGTTGTTATTCCTAACCATCCTGCTGATTATCTTTAGGTGCCTGCTAGGCGTCATCCGGATGCTAAACCGCGAGGCAACAGCCGTTGACTGGAATTAAAGCGTTGTCGTTGGATTTTCGACACTTGTCCGGAGGAAAAACGAGCGCCGTTGCAAAACCCGCACGTTGCTGCAATCGCCAGAGGTGGAAGCAAAATCCCCACCTCCTCTGCAGCTCCTCTGCACCCGCCCAAACCAGAGCGAGGGCGAGATCCCCGATGGCACTGCCTCCGCATCCACCTCCTCAACCATCGCCGCCATGCGACGCGCCTCCGTCTCGGATTGCACCAGGTCGATCCCTTCCCCGCCATGGCAAGTAACCATATAGTGCGCTCTATGCTGTCAGCCGCCATGGATCGAAGCTCCGGTGCTCCATCCAGCAACAGGCAGGCAAAATCGGCCCCGATACTCGCCGGCGAGAAGATTCTGCTTCTGGAGCTGCAGCGGAGCTCCGCAATCCTCCTGTCTTCTCTGCTGATGGCTCCCAGGCTAGCTCCTCGCATGCTTGGGTAAGTTGCAAACAAACCCTAGCTTCCTACAAGTATGCAGCAATTTAGTGTGCCGTGTCCCTAAATTTTTGTCCCTCTGTTCACATATGCAGTAACGAATTGCAGCATAGCATCACCATTTGTCCTCTGTTTACTGTCCCTCTGTTCACTAAAATCACATATGAATTGCTGCTTTCAAAAAATTCAGTTTACGAATTGCAACAAGCAAATAAAAAAAAAGTCCTCAAAAAATGTGCATTGTTGGTTATGCTGTATGTGTGGTGAAAGTATAAAGTGGTTATGTTGTATGTGTGTTGACTGTGTTGCATGTTAATCACATTTGATCATGTTGGACAAAGTTTCTGAACAAAAAAATGTTGCATTCTTCTAGGAAAGCTGAAATTCTACTACAAACAACATGACCCAAAATATGGTCATCTTTACTTTTAGCTCTATGATCATTGTAGTAGCAATGAGTGGAAGTGTTTATACTAGTACCATGGGGTGATGATTGTAGTAGCAGTTGTAGAAGCATTATATATAAAAGTAGCAGGTGTGGAATAATAAAATTAAATTGAAGTTATATAAATATTTTCTGCTAGAAACACTAGATCTACATTCTACCTTCTTTGCTGATAATCTGATACTTTTCTCTGCAACAATGAAACAAAAAGTTAGGCTGCTGATGCTGGAGTTGAGGATGATGAGAGCTACATCAGGGCACATATTTCTGCTGAAAATGAAGTCAATATGGAAGGGATGATTAATGTTGCTGATGTGCAACAGGGTAAGGATGATGCAGATGATGATGCAATATCATCACAGCCGCTTGTTCCATATGTGGGCATGACCTTTGATACAGTGGACGATGCAAGGAATTTCTACAACAAATATGCTTTCAGCCACGGGTTTGGAATCAGAACATCTGCTTCGAAAAACAGCCAGGCGAGAGGACCCGCAAAGCTAATTAGTAGGACTTTCACATGTGTTCATGCATGAAAGGATGGTGACCAGAGTGAATCTGATAACACTACAGATAGTATTGCAACAGAGTCAAGCAATGCTAGCAGACGCCCTGGACCTTGGATGAACATGAGTGACACACGAAAAAGGAACATGTTGCAACACGATTGCAAGGCTCACATGATTGTTGGGCTCTGAGAGAACCGATGGACCGTCACATGTTTTACAGAAGAGCATAACCATCCTCTGGTGTAGCAGGAAGAGAAATTTGGTTTTACCGGTCTCACCGAAAGATTCCACGAGAAGACCACCAGATGATAATGACTTTGTATGAACGCAACTTGTCAACCTCAGATTGCATGGGTATCCTTGGAGATTGTCATGGAGGTGATCAAAGGCGCCTTGGTTATGTGAAAAGAGATGTTTCGAATGCACGATCCGAGATGCGGCAGACCATGTCATTTCAGGACATGGCCATGACGGTCGAATATTTTAAAAGATGGCAAGCTGAAAGCCCGCAATTCTTGTATGCAACACAAGTGAACAAGGAGACCAATGATGTGGAAGCATTATTTTGGGTGGATGGGAGAACAAGAGCGCTATACCCCAAATACAAGGACTGTGTCTTCTTTGATACGACCTTTTGCACCAACAAATATAACATGCCTTTTGCTCCAATAGTTGGCATCAACAACCATCTTCAGACTGTTGTCCTAGGCTGTGCATTGCTTCCAAATGAGCAAAATGAAACCTTCAAGTGGGTCTTTCGGCAATGGTTGCTTGCCATGAACAATGAGTACCCAACCAACCTTATGACTGACCAGTGTAAAGCAATGGAAACTGCAACTTCTGATGTGTTCCCTCACACAGTACATAGGTGTTGCAAGTGGCATGTACAGCGTAAGGCGCATGATAAACTTGGGAGGATGCTTACCAGTGATTCAATCTTTGAGAAAGCTTTCTATGAGTGCATCAATGGGTCCGAGACAGTGGATGAATTTGAAGAAACATGGCAGCACATGCTGCATTGCTTCGAGTACACAGAGAACAGGCACTTGCAAAACATGTGGGAATGCCGGCAGACATGGGCTCCTGCATACTTCAAGAATGATTTCTTCCCGTTCAAGAGCACGACCGAGAGATCAGAGATTCTTATTTCAAGACATTGGTGCATCCGCAGAACTCGGTTTGGACATTTGTAAGGCAATATGAACTGCTACAAGAAACAATGCTAGACTGTGAAGATAATGCTGCTTTCACTGGAGAAACAACAACAGCACCACTTTGGGGGTGGTACAATATAGAGCGTCAAGCTGTTACGTTCTATACACGCAGCGTCTTTGGCAAGTTCCAAGAGCAAGTGATAGCGTCGACAAGTTATATAATCAACCAAGTGCCTAACCTTGAGTAGGAAGGTATGATGTTCGAGCTTTACTCAAGCATGTCCGAGAATCCAAAACTGTACCGAGTGCATGTTGTGATGGAGGAGGGGCTGTACTCATGCAGCTGGCATTTCTTTGAGATGAATGGTGTGCTTTGTTCACACATTATAAGGGTGATGATACAACTTAATGTGCAAGAAATTCCAAGTATATACATGCTGGAAAGGTGGTCGGAAGCAGCTACGACAAACATGGACACCTATGGGAGGTTCCTTGACTTTGGATTACCAAAAACAAACACCCTCAAGTACAACTCATTGTGTAGAGATCTGAATGCACTGGCAGCAGAAGCATGCTCCGTTGATCCAGCTTACAACTTTTTGTCAGATGTAATCAAGCAGCTCTGGCCCATAGTTGCTTCAATGAAAAAAGAGCAAATGTCAAGGGAAGAGGTGGTGCAGCAGTAGCAGCAGCAGCAAGCCCCTCAAGCAAGTGCATCCAATGCTGCAACTGGAGCAAACCCGCAATCATCAGCCCCGCTACAAAATCCTGCTCGTGTGCCGAAACAAGGTCGACCATCTGAGCGAGCAAAGAGAAGGAAGACATTGTTGGAGCAGCGAGAAGACGAGCATAAGAAGAAGCTTCAGAAAGAAGCCAAGAAAGAAAGCAAAAAAGGAGCCAAGAAAGAAAGCAAAAAAGAAGCCAATGTGGAGTCATCAAGCAAGCCTAAACCTAGGAGGAAAGTTACTTGTTCGTCTTGCAGTGAAGAAGAACACACTGTCAAAACCTGTGAGTCATTCCTTGAGTACAAGGCTATGATGGCTGCTAATCTTGCAACAAAATGCCAGTTTTGCTTCGAGGAAGGCCACACAATGCAATCATGCATTCACTTTAAAGCTGCGATGGCGAAAGTCGAGGGACAAGCTCAACAATAGTTAGATTATACTACTGTAGTTCATGTAGTACATTATAAGCGAATTCATGTATCAGTAACTTGTAGCCTAGTTTCGAAAAAAGAGATATTGGTACTGTGTAGTTTTACTGAACTTTCTGTGAACTTTATCTGAGATTTTGGTTCATATTGCTGCTCATTAAGCCGCGTATGCTCAAAAAGTTGATATTACTACTGCAAAAGAAGGTTGAATATATGAAGCATTGGCTGTCAAATTAAAAAACCTTACAGAGAGGGAGGGAGAACAAAGGAACAGTGAACTGGAATTGTAAAGGAGCAATTCATCTTCAATTGATATTATGTTTGTGGTGAATTAAGAACAACTATTTTAAAGAACATTACACAATTTCAGTTATTAAAAATTGTGTTTCTCAAAATGTGCTGATGCTCAAAAGCATTGGACAAAAAAATGAGAATGCTTCTTCCAGCAAGCTAAATGCTTCTACTAGTAGATACTCAAAATGTTTTTTCCAGCAACATTTATCACAAGCTGATGCTCAAAAGCATTATACAAAAATTGTTTCAAAAAAACGAGAATGCTTCTTCCAGCAATTATCCATGCACCCACTCCCACTCCCAGGGGAGAAGAAAAAACACACATGAAGCATTATAACAAAGAAAAAACATTCCATCAACTTGAAATGTTGAGCACCAACAACAAAAACTGTTATAACTTGCTTCCAACAAATCACCACACGGTTTATAGCTTCGTGCATACCATATAATTATGTTTCCTTACTACAAACTACTAAAAATCCTTCTAGCCAAGCAGAGGCCCAAACTGATTTGCTTTACAGAAAAGTTTCATTCGCCATACAAGAGAACATAACGCACAATGGCGTGAGGTACAAAAACAGAAGTTGATCTACACACTATATCCTGGAAAAAAATGCATTCCCAGATAGCAAGTTGCATCTTCAAAGCCGCTACGATCGCCTTCTTCAAGCCGCTACGATCGCTTTGTGCACATCATGTAATGGCCTAGCTTAATAGGGATGATAGACTACTCATATCAATAAGGAATTCCTTCTTTTCTGGGAGCCCATTCGGAAAGAACTCCCAAGTTAAGCGTGCTCAGCTTGGAGTAATTTCAGGATGGGTGACCGACCGGGAAGTTGGTCCCGGGTGTGCACGAGTGAGGACAAAGTGCGCAGGAAAGACTAGTATTGATCTGTGAGGCCAGTCTAGATCTCGCCAGGAGTAACGACCACCGGCGGGTGTGTCCGGGGCGTTACACATCAGCAGGGCAGACCTTGTTCAGTGGATGGGAAAACAGCTTCGAAGCAATGGTCTTCCGCACATCAAGCATATTTTGCTGCAAAAAAAAGGAAAAAGAGAGCAAACGTATATCAGACACGCAACACATGAAAAAGGTACCAAAACAAGCATGAATATCTATTTTTACCTTCTTAAAATCTTTCATCCTCTTGCCGTCAAAATTTTCAAAGTATAGCGTTCCAAAAAATCCATAATCAAAGTTGTTTTGTGATGCCACAAAGAAATGGATAGACAAAGGTTAAGGTGGTTACAAAAAAGGACATGAAAACACACTATTTATGGAGGGGGTGTATAATTAGAGCTTACTGAGTTGCTTGCTGTGGGCAGTCAAGCAGGGGCCAGTCTGGTTTGAAAGAGGATAAATCCACTGTGAAATCTGGCTCTTCTGTAGCAATCCTCTTGAAATTGGTAAACTGGCACAAGTAGGAAACAGTAGCAAAAATGCAGAGGCTTTGTCAAACACAAAGTAACTCAAAAAAATGCTACCACCCCTAAAACTCCAGTGACTTTCAGATTCTCTTTCAAGATTTTGCAACATGTTCATTGGTGATCTGGTTTTTCATTAAATGAACAAATGAAAACTTCAGATAAAGGAGAAAATGTCACTTGCCAGATTCCTTGCAGCAATATCCTATTTTCCGTTATCCAACGAGTCAAACATGTTGAACTCCTTGTGCAAGAGGTTAACGACACAAACAATCCAGTGGCCATCACGGACGATGGTGAAGAAAAGCTATAAAAATCATTAAAGAGGATAAAAAAAGTTAAATGGAATAAACTTTAAAGCAGCAAAAACTAAGGGAAACACGTAAATTCAGTAAAAACCGTTGGGAGTAGACTTACTAGGTCAAATACTGAAATCTGAAATTTTTGGCATGCCCTCCTCAGCTCTCTTGTACAAACACTTCGAACAAAGACTTATGGGTGGACAGAGAGTTGAAGCTGCAACACACATGGACATCGAAAAATAAAAAAGTGATGGAGAACTGCTGCAATAGGGCATACAAAAAAGCGCTAGAAAATGATAGCAATAAAAGGGAGTAAAATAGATGAACTAACGCTCATTAAAACAGAGAAAGCAATTTTGTTCTGCTTATTTGAAGACGACAACTGCTCAATGTTGAAGCTTTCGATGAATAAATACATGACTTCATTGCACATTTGAGCGCGTGGCCTCAATGACTTCTGAAAGTTGGTGAAGGTAATGTGAAAATCACCAATCCTAATGAAAGGAGGCCTGCAACAAGAAGGATGAAACCATAGTAGTAAGAAGCATTTGACAAGATGAAAATGTAATAATAAGAGATAACAAAATGATGAAAGCAAAATTGAGAAGATGCCACTTACTCAATTTCCCCTTTCTTCATCTTCTTCATCTTGTACCTCTTCATGACATAGTACTGGTACATTGCTTCCGTCTTCGAATCTGTCTTGATTTTCTTGTACTTTGGTCCGGCTGACATTGGACTCCCTACTCTTTTCTTGCTCTTGAGCTTCTTCTCGTCCTTGCTCTTCAACTTCTCCTCGTCGAGGTTGGGACTTGGTTCCCTGCTGCTAACTAGAACAACTGGCTCTTCTTGTGGTTTTGATGGTCCATCTGAAAAAAACAATAAAAAATGATTTTCCAGAAAATGTTGCGAGGAGAGATTTGTTCAAAGATAAACATGGCAGGGCATACCTGCAGCCCCGCTTGATAATGGAGCCATGGAGATTGGTGTGACATCATACACAGGAACTTCTACTTCTGTTGAGATTGTAGCCTGAGAAGTGACATCAAAAACAGCACAAGACTTTGGTGTTGTAGCAGTGCTGCCATGGGTTGGAGCATTGGAGTTCGCATCTACGTTTGGGACACTGATCCACCACTCATATTCCTCAGTGCCCTCTTGGAATAGACTCATTGATGGCGCATCACTCCAATGTCCACCCACACTAGTCGGCACAGAGTGATTGTGCTGGCTGAGTTGGTGACCATGCTCAATATCTTCATCACTGGACACTTTCTCCTTTGCATTCTCAAAACAGTGTGCAAGGGGCTCACTGACAACAGCACTAGTTCCTATGCCCAACTCAACCACGTTGCCTCCATTTGCCTCATGAGCATTGCCACTTGCACGGTTGCTTCGAGCTCCTTCAGCCGGCTCAACCACCTTGTCAGTTGTTGTCTCATCTGCGGCATCCCTGCTAGAACTTTGCTTGCTACAACCATGATCATCTGACTTGTCTACATCATTGCTGCGAGGTGGCGGCACATCAAAAAGTAACATCCGTTGCTTCCTGAGAACTTGACGAAGCAGCATGAACATCTTTGAGAAGCTGCCCCATTCGCTTGCAATGGATTGCTTGCAACACTTGCCCGTAAAGAACTTAGAGCCCCTTTTAACTTTGCAGCATAGAGTTTTGTGTGTTTGTCGTAGATTGCAGCCAGATGTGATGGAAGCTGAAAAATGTATGGCAAAATAAAGTGACGGTGGTCAGTAGGGATGCAACTTACTATATGATGGAACTAAAAATAGAAAGGTAGAAAGGTATTTGACAAAATTAAAAAACAGAAATAAAAACACAAAAAAAATAAAAATAACCTCACCTCAAGCTCTACCCCAAATGGTGCTGGGTTCTAAAGCCAATCATCCAGTGAACCACACACATCTTCATCGGCGCTTTTGCCAGTTTCCGTTGGATTGCTACCTTCCGTAGGGTTCTCTTTTGCAGCCACGTCATCTTGGTTATCATTAATGTTGATATTTTCAGCCCCACAATCTTGAGTATCATCACAATCCGGGCTATCCGAAACCTACTGATCTTGAGCAACTTCATTGTTGTTGCCTACAGCAACACCTACGACCGGGCCTTGAGCAGACAATGATGCGTATGGTGTCTCTGACAAAGGGGGAAACTACAAGACACAAAGTAAAAGAAGCAAGAATAAAAACCATGAGGACACAAGCAAGATAAAAAAAATGGAAAAGAAAATATGCTGCAACGGATGAGGGAAGAAAACCACACACAAACTTACACGACACTTCCCGAATGAGGCTTTGCCCAAAGAGAGCTTATTCTTGTCAAAGTCCAACACAAGATCAAAGTCACTCTGATGCACGAAGCAAGCCCTTGGAAGAGAATAATTCAATTGGTGCTCGTTGATGGCATCTTGAGGAAATATCAAATGATCCATGTAAACAACCTGATAAGAAGACAAAAAATAATATCTCAGACACAAAAGAAAATGTGATTATAAAAAACAAAAATCAAGAAAAAATCCAGAAAGAAAGACGTATACCGCTAGCATAGGAAAGCAGCCCCCAACCCAGAATGAGGAAGTGGCCTGTGATCTTATCTTCTCCTGGCACTTCTTGACCTCTTTCATCGCAACACTTAAAACATGCTCATCCCAAGCGAATTCAGCAATCTTATCCATTTGTTCAAGACTTTTGAGGCACTCTAAGGGTACCATGTTGCCAGTACCTGGGGTTAAAACTGTTGCAAGTGCTAACAGCACCCATGACCTCTTGGTAGTGTTGTTGTCGTCATTCCTCGCTTGATGAAGAACATCCACTGTATGCGCAATTGGAGCCCTGGCATTCTTGTGATAAATGTTGCGGAGGTCACAATGCTCGTGTCTCTTGAAAAGCTCAACTGGTCTGTTGCCTGACGGAATGTTGAAAACCTTCTTCACCATGTCTCTCGTAAACACAATAACCTTATTCCAACTCAACCTGAAAAACAAACAGAAAAATTATTGATTGGATGCTGTCAACGTGACCTAAAGAAAGTACGTGTTGCAGACATGATGCATGAGATAAAAAAAGAAAGAGAAAAGGTGGGTGCAATACCCGAGCTCACATTTGTCTGCATCGATGCTCATTGCTACCCATTCCATCAGATCATGCGGCACTGTGAAGGGTGAGATGCTCATGAGATCACCGAATCCAGTTTCATTTATGTCACGCCTCTTGCTAGGATTAAGCTTTGTATTGGCAACATCACGCAAGCGTTTTGCTACGAAACGTTGGCTGAATACATCATCACACTCCATTGCTTCTTCATCTGGTGGATAACTGCAAAATTCAAAAAATAAATAAATGTCTTGGCATACTATATAATGCTGCAAAACAAATAGTGAAAACCCCACTTACGAAAAATGTGAAAAATCTGCCACACTTAATCCACTACTAGTATGTCAAAGACAATAGATGACAGGGAAATGGCAAGGACCTACTGAATAAACTTTAAAATGTAGTTTCTAAACCACCATTAGAGCATGCAACAACTACTAGAACTGATGCGGCACGCATTCAGATTCCAGCTTTCTCGACATCTACAAAGTATAATGAAGTAAAAATGATAGCTCAAAATTGAATGCAACAAAACAACACAATAGAATATAAAACAACATATAACCATCTGACTACTGCTGCCTTTCATCTAAAAAAATCATGATCTAAATCACATTGCAGAATGCAAACATGATTTGGCACTGCCTATCCCACAAAAGCATCACAACATGAGAAATCTCAGGCCCCTACCTCTAAAAATCTCTGATGTCAGCAGCTAACCATCTGACATTGCAGGATGCAAACATGGTTTGGCACTGCCTTTACTTACCCACAAAAAGCATCACAACTGAGAAATCTCGGCCCCCTACCTCTAAAATCTCACCGCCTACCACTAAAATCTCGACTATAAACCCTAGCTACAATTGCGAACCAAATTCATCCGATCTAAACCACAAACCCTAGCTGAAATGGGAACGAAATGAGGAAGATGAAGGGGGTGGCAGCTCAAGTGAAAACCCCCGATGAAGGCGATTTCGTCCTGGATCTACTCATCAAACGCTAAGAACTGTCCGAATTAACCCTCGAAATGATGTTCTACATGGAGGTCACGCCGGCGGGGGACAAAAATGATGCGAATCACTGGAGACCATACCCGTCGTCCAACGTCGCAACTATAGAGGGGTCGTGCCGATCGACGCCGTGGCCGACGACGCTCGCCGTCGCCCGAGCCTCTGATTCCCCTGCTGTCGCCGCAGCATACGATTCGCCCGCCCCCGCCACGATTCCGGATCTCGCCTGCGTCGTCGCCACAGAGAGGGAAGGGGAATGAAGCCGATTGAAGCAAAAGAGATGAGGGGGATGGAAGCAAAATAAAATAAAATCAAGCTATAGTCCACCTAGTGCGACGCCTGGTACCAACTGGTCCGACGCCTGGTAAGAGCCCCGTCGACCGTGAGATGAAGCGCGATCAGACGGCGCAGGAGACGGTTGCTCACGAGGCTGCAGGCATCTGGATGAAAGAGAGCGTTTTCCTTATCTGTAAAACTATTCTTTTCTTTTAGCCATGTTTACCTTTCGGGAGAGGAACGACGGGGAATTGGTGGAGACGGTGTCGTCCAAGCTTAAGATAGTTCATGCTATCAACAGAGTTACATATACTGACGTTAGGGCATCTTTAGGGCATTTCCAAGGCTGTGCATCAAAACGTCCGTAAAACGTCTGGACAGTGATCCAGATATTTTGTGCTACCCAACGGCATATATCAAACGTCTGTGGACTGGTCTGCATGTCTAAATTCTCGCAAACCGAAAGCAAAGCTGGGAGGTTTGCGGACGTCCGGACGGCTGCCACGTAGGCACCCGACACCCTTGACCCAACTAAAACCGAGACGGAGCCCGCGCATTTGAACAATTTCGATCACCGCTGACACCCTCCCGAGTTCCAACCCGTTTCACCGTCCACCGCGCATTTGGACGTGTCCGTGGTCGTTTAGTGTGTGTGGTTTAATGTACGACGGTGGAGATGCCCTCAGTCGTTTGCCCAGTCTGCATAGATCGTGCCCTGGTCCACTCTATCTGCTAGTATGGTGTTAGGGCATCTCCAATGCTGACCCGCAAATTTGCTCTCGCATTCGTCTGCGGACACGGATGCGGGAGCCGGCCATCCAAAGCTAGCCGCATACATCCGGCCCCAATTTTTTTAAAGTCTGCATGCTCGGATAGCCGCATATATAGCTAGAATAGTTCACATGTTCAAATGTAGCAGTAGTTCTAATTTAAATAAGTTCCCTTTGACCGCCCACATATGCTTAATCAGATCTTTTTTCGGTTGCTCGTGAGTTGCTCGATGTCGAATTTGTTGATGCATTTGAACAAACTCTTCAAATATGACCGGATTCTGGTTTGGAAGTTCGATAGAATCACCCATGTTCTCAAATTCAAGACCTGCGGCAGCATCCTCATCCTCCACGATCATGTTGTGCATGATCACACAACAGGTCATCACGACCGAGGAGAGGTGTGGAACGGCAGAGGAGGAGAAGCGGCGTGGAGCCCGGGTGTACCGTTGGAGGTGACGGACTCGTCGAGTTCCGACAGGGGTGTGGCATTGCGGCCGGGGTGGTGGAGCAGTGACGAAGGCAAGAGAGAAAAGGGGAAGAAGAGAAAATGAGAGGGTGGAGGCACGGGTCCGGGAAGGGTTTTGGGTGGGCCGGGGTGTCGGAGTCCTACGTGGCTACTGTCTGGACTCCCGCAAACCCTCCAGTTTGTCTCGGGTTTGCAGCAAACTGTCCGGACCGCTCGGCATACCGATAATAGGGCTGTGTTGGATGGCTAAACCCTTCTGCACCTAGCGTAGTCTGAACGGTTGCCGGCGGTTCGAGGCCTCTAGAGATGGCCTTTAGCTGGCCGATAGTGGCTTGTACTCCCTCCGTTATGTTTTCTTTTCGTTCTCTTGGATTTCCATAATGCTTGACCTAAACTGCTTTATAGAAGTATATTATAGTTTGAAGCTGAGCGGCGCCTTCCGTCTAAAACCTCGTAATTGCAACCGTGCGACACGCTTTTCAGTGCCACATCTCACCGCCGGAGCAGTGGGGAGTACGGCTGTATACCACACCACGCGGGGTCGAGCTAGTTCCACCGTCTGCCTAGCTACGCATCTCGCCCCATCTCTCATGGCACCCCAGCTGCAGCTCCTTCTCCTGCTCCTCCTGGCCTCGCCGTTGCCGCGGCCGGCCGCCGCCGATGACGGGGTCGCTGGGCAGCCGCCTCCACTGGTGAAGCAGTTCTACTACTACTCTCCTCCGCCGCCCTCGGCGTCTCCTCCCACCGGCCCGCCGCCGGCGCCGCCGACGACGCCGTGCAACTGCCAGCAGATGCCGCAGCCCACGGCTTGCAACTGCCAGAAGATGCCGCCGCCTGGGATGTCCCACCGCAGCCCGCCGGCCGGGCACCACTATGGGTTCCTATCCGGGTCCCGCGTGCAAGCCGGAGGGCAGCTCCATCCCCGGATGCTCTGCGCTGTTGCCGCTGCGCTTCTTCTTCTATGGTGGTGCTAGTCACTCGCTGCTGTGTCACTCAGATCCATATGTGCGTACTTTTTTTTTTTTTGCTATAGCATTATTACTTTATTATTAGGCATGTTTGTTTGGGACAGGAATTTCATCAAGTTTCTGTCAGAATTACATTGTTTATTTTTAGACAAGTTCTTGCAGTGCGCTCACAAATTCCGGAGGGCTCGATTAATGTGGCCATATGTATGGATTTGGTTGTTGCAATCTACTTCTACATTTGATGAAGTTGATGACTGGAGAGGGTATTCATGGCATGCATGCTCTGTACCAACTTTGTTTTTGTAAAAGATGGTCTGCATTTTCGCATGCAAATGGTTACAACTTGTTTGCCTACTTTTCCTTTGTATGATGTATGATGAATTCAGTACATAGTCGTATTGTCTATTGTGATTCCTATAATTCTAGCTTGCAGACCTGTATAATGCTGTTTTTATTTATCTTTAATTAGAACATCCATTAGTTTCTTCCAGCGCTGATTTCTATGATAGTCAGCAACGAAAGACTTGCTATAACATTCATGACAAGAGTACTAGTAGATGTCAGCTTCAACCGTTGGCCTAATAATTATCTCATGACAAGAATTGCTCTAAATAAAATGCCGTCTTGTATCCTGCTGCTACCATGCCTAGTTGGATGATGAAACTACTAGGAAATGTTAAGGTTTCTTCGTTCTGAACTTGTTGCTTTGTTAACCTGTCCAGCCATGCTATTATTTCAGTCTATAAGCTAGCCCGTGGCTAACTTTGTTATGCTAACAACATAGATTTATCTACCTCACATATGTGTTTTGGTCAGGTGTCTGAACGCCAATGGGGGCAATGGTGTAGTTCATACTTATGCGTGATGGATTCTATTACTTCAGCAGTCAGTATTTGTGTCAAGAACAACCAAAAGTTTATTCATCTTCTTGCAACCTCCGTGGCCCCCGCTGTCCTCTGACGCTATCACCGCCTTCCTCCCTGAATTGGAGTGATTTGTGTCAAGAACAATTTCAATATTTTCTTGATGTATTTTCATAAGTAGACATGTTCAGGCCGTGGACTGTTCTAGCCTTGTAGGTCTGGACGGCTGGCTGGCCTACGTATTCTTCTAATTTGTACTGCAATTGAGTCTTTTTACTACTGCTATAGAGCTAGTTACCTCCATGGGTTGAAATGGATTAGTCGTTTGGTTTGATACCACATCGGTGTGATAGGTTGGCATGGTTTGGGGGTGGTCTGATACGGGGAATGAGGTTACTTTTACGGTGGGCTGCTTTTTCTTTCTTTCAAAATGTTGAAATATATTGTCCGTCCCACTCATCAGTTCGGACTTTTGGATGAGTTGGCTGGAGCATGAAGTCAATATGGTATCCGAGCCAAGAGGTCTTGAGTTCAAGACCCTGTCAAAATAAATACATGGATCAACCCAAAGATACATTCCAGGCGATCTAAGTCTCTACGTCTACTAGTTTGATGATGTGCGTTGACCACGCACACCATCTAATCTGGTGGCCTCACCAAGCCGTCCCACGGCGAGCCGATAGCACCAACCGGGTAGCGGACACTCAGCGTGCATCACATGCGCACGCTCCAGAATCCGCCGCCGCCATCTTCTGCGATCCCAACTTCAGGAGAGATCAACGTATTGACCATGCAAGGCCCAACTGTCATCGATGCCACCATGACGCCAGACAGCGTCACCACCCTGCACGCTGCCATCAACACACGTCCAACGTCGAGACATGGTTGCGCCACGCCGCCGAGACCCGTCTTTGCCGACGCGGTAGATGCCACACCGCACCGCCCCCTGATCCAGATCGCCGCCAATGCCAACCCAACAGTGTCCACCAGCCAACTATCTCCCAAGGCGGCGCCTTCAAGATGGGAACGACGCTGAAGGCGTCGTCACCGCCCACCGTAGTTAGAGTTTTCACCCGGGAGACACCTGATGTGGTGGTGGTAGAGGCAGATCTAACGAACGTCTCAATGGAGAAAAAACGGCGCCCTCGGGTGTCACCGCCGTCGTGGCCGACCAGAGTCAACTAGGGATTTCTCCCGATCTGAATCCCCACCTCCAGTTTCATCCGCATCGAGGACTGGCAAGTCTCGCGATCCCGATCATACGGAGGAGCCCACCGAGCAAGGAAGGAGAAAAGGTGACCAGATCCAGATCAATGGCCGCTGGGCACCCCGCACACTACCGCTCGTCGCGGAGCCAAACAGAGGCACACCGGACGAAGGCCCCACCGCCGCCGTCCTTGGGAGCCTCGAGGGCTTGCCCTCCGGCTCTCTCTGGCGGTGGCGAGGAGGAGATGGGAGGAAGGCACCGCCCCCTCCTCATCTTCTTTCTCTGTTTGGTGCCTCTAGAGGCACCTGTCAGGCAAAGCCTCACAGTTCACGGTGAAGGGGCGGCGGGGCTCCTTGCGGTGGAGGTAGCCAAGTGGTGCTGACTGACGGTGGTCGGCAGCACATACAACGCGAGACTTTGGGCGACAGGTAGAGGATATCTGGCGACAGTTCAATGACCAGCGACGTGGTTGCCCCTGTTAGGCCTTGTTCGGTTACACCTCTTCTCAAGAGGATTGGAGGGGATTTGGGTGGATTTTGACTTGTAGGGGATTATATCCACCTCAATCCCTGCCAAACCCCTCCTAAATCCATGTCAACCGAACAAGGCCTTATGGATCTTGACTCCCCGTCGTCGAGGTCTTTCGCAATGTACCTACCATGTAGTGTGTTCCAGCGTGATTATGGATGGTGATTTAATTTAAGGAGCGTGCCATGCCCCTGTCACCTCGATTTGTGCCTTCCCCTAGAGACTGTTGTTTGGCATCCTTTATGTTTATCATACCGCTTTGTATCCCGCGCACCCCTTAGGGCTTGTTCGGTTAATCCTCTCCCCAAGAGGATTGGAGGGGATTGATGAGGATTGGGTCGTATTTTGACTTACAAGTGGTTTAAATCCCCCTCAAACCCCTTGAATCCCCTCGGATCTGCAGTGAACCGAACAAGGCCTTAGGTGAGTTGTCACCTTGTCTTCACATGAGTTCTCGCCAAGAATCATATGAATTATTTTTGCATTGTAGGATTGTTAGTATATCTAGATGGGGTGAATAGACTGAAAGGACTCTTTTCCCAGTTTTAAAGATCTTGACAATTTTAAGCTTTTCTGTGTGTAGCCTACAAACACCTTACCTAGGTGCTACTTGTGATAGAGTTATTGGGATTCCCCGAAGGGGAAGGGTGAAGCAGTACAGTAGCAGATAATATTTTCCTCAGTTAAAAACCAAGGTTATTGAAACAGAAGGAGGCACCACACCAGCAACGTGAACAGTACTTGCACACAGGCACAACAATTACTTGCCCCCAATAAAGGCAAGAGGGTCGTCACTCCCATTGTTCTTGCCAGTTGCAAGATTAAAACTGATAGTGATAGGCAAAACAATAAAAGTAAAAAGAAAGTAAAAGAAAACACGTGAAGCAATTGTAAGATTCTTAGTATTAATGGAGAATGGACCCGGGGGACATAGGTTCACTAGAGGAATCTCTTTCATAAGCATAGCAACGATGGGTAAACAAATTACTGTTGGGCAATTGATAGAATTGCGTATAGTTATGATGATCATCCAAGGCATAATCAATATATAGGCATTACGTCTGTGACAAGTAGACCGTTAATCCAACTGCATCTACTACTATTACTCCACCCCAAGACCGCTATCCAGCATGCATCTCAAAGTATAAAGTTCATGATAAACAGAAAAATGCTTTAAGCAAGATGACATACTGTGGACAAAGTAAGACCAATCAATATGACCGAACCCCGTCGTTTTATCCTTAGTAGAAACAATACAAATACATGCCTTTGCCCCTCGTGTCACAGTGCAAGATCACCGCAAGATTGAACCTACTACAAAGCACCTCTCCACTGAAGATAAATCAATCCAACTTGGCCAAAGTAGATGGATAGATCGGAGAGAAATACAAAGCTATAAAATTACGCAGCAAATACATCTCAAGAGACTCAAATAATTTCAATGAATAATCTTATCATAAACCCACAATTCATCGGATCCCAACAAACACACCACAAAAGATTACATCGGATTGATCTTAGAGAAGATCGTTGTATTGAAGATCAAAAGAGAGAGAGAAAACCATCTAGCTACTACTATGGACCCGTAGGTCCTGAAGGAACTACTCACACATCATCATGGAGGCAGCAAGGTTGGTGAAGATAGCCTTCCCAATGATTCCCCCCTCCGGCAGAGTACCGGAACAGGGCTCCAGATGGGAACGCGGAAGAACAGAGGCTTGCGGCGGCGGAAGAATTGTTTCGGGTCTCGCTCTGAGGGTTTTAGAATATATGTGAATTTTTAGGCCAAAAATTAGGGCAAACGGAGCCACGGGGTGCCCACAAGTCAGGGGGGCGCACCTACCCTCTGGGTGACGGAGCGATTTCCCGTCAGATCCCTCGGTAGGGTTCATGACGAGACCGGAAGTACCAGAACGGAGTTTGCGCACACAATTTACCCAGGTTCGGGCCTCCGAAGAGTAATACCCTACGTCCTGGTTTGTTTTGGTATTCATGGTGAGGGGATACCTCGTGCAGAGGATTACAATGGTGTATGATATGTCTACCGAGAGTTTTTCTAGATTGGATCCCTAATGAGGGCCCTAGACCTCCCTTTATATGGACATGAGAGGTCTAGGGTTTACACGGAGAAGATATCGGATCGATCTGACCAACGTTGTCTACCTTGGGGTACACGTCCACCGCCCTCTCCTTCTTAGGGTTCCTTGATGCCCTCTGGTCTTGGTGGGCCCTAGTCAAAGTCGAGGCCGGGCTCCTTTACATTAGGCACCCCGGGTCTGGGACCCCGTTAGTAGCCCCCGAGCGTGACGGAGGTCGCGAGCATCCGGGCTCAGAGATCTCCGTCGGGCTCTTCTTCTCATGCCTCCGGCCTCCTGAGCTCCCCCGTAGGGAGGTTGTGTCCTTCTTTGTGTTAGTGATGCCGCCGTATCGTCTTTGGATGACTGGGCCGGACAGAACCTAGTGGGCCGGCCCACTGGTCGCGTGGTTATCATCCTGGACACGGTTCGTGTGCCAGTCCTTTCTTAAGGGGAGGAGACGGAGCGGCGTTTCCGAAAAGCGATCCACCCGTTCCTGCTCACCTCCCGCCTCCGCCGTCTGGAGTTTAGGGTTGACATAAATGGCCGCCGTTTCCTCCTCCGGTCGTTCCCGAGTGGGTCGTCCAGCCAATTTACCATCGGATCGCCCCGGTGCCGTACCAGAATGGGCTAGTGACTGGAAGAAGTCCCCACTCACCCGAAGCGATTTGGAGCGTCTGGTTGAGTCGGGTTGGCTGCTGGAGAAGTCTTCGATGCCGTGGTTGGCGCCTGACAAGGAGGAAAAGGTCCCGCGCCCGCTGCTCAGGAACTTGGTTGTTCATGAGGCGTTCCTCTTTCGCGGACTTCGATTCCCCCTAAACACGTTCGCCCAAGGAGTCCTCACTCACTGTAACATCCCAATTTCTATTAAATTTGGATGTTAATAGAATCATCAATGCATTTCATGTTTTATTGCATTTTGGGAGTTTTCTGAAATATTCAAATATTTTTCCACTCAAGAAAAATAAAAGAGAGAGGATAAAATGACTTCCTCAAATATAACAGAGTTGGAAAAAGTATTAGAATATTATTTGGAGTTTTTGAAGTTTATTTGATAAATATTTTATTGGCCAAAAGTGGTTGCAAAAAAATCAAAATTATTGGAGCTGGACATAATGTTCACTGTGCTCTATATTATCTATAGTATTTTTGTGCATTTTGTGATATTTTTATAAATTCGTTTGAATTTGTTTTGGACCTCAAAATGTTTTCTGTTAAAAAAACGCACACACACACACCACCTGGACCGAAACAGTGTTCGACCCAGGGGCAAACCAGCCGGCCCAGCCGGGCATTTGGCCCACGGCCAGCCCCGCGCCGAAAACTCTTCGTGCCGGCTGACCGCTGCCTCTCTTCTTCTCCTGCACTCGCCGACAGGTGGGAGCGCCACCCTATCGTCCCCAACCTCCCGCTCAACCCCCGGGATGAGCTCGCCGCCCGTGCTCCCGCAACCGCCGGGTGCCTCGCGCTCGGGATAAGCCTTATCCCCGCAGCCCCGCACCTCCTAGCCGCGCCTATAAAAGCATCGAGTCCCCCTCTGTTCATCTCGCTATCTTGCTTCGTCCCACGCCGCTCATACCGCTCGCCTCGTCCGTTTGAATCTCGCCGGAGCCGAGCCGCTCTGCCTTCGAATTCGTCGCCGGTGAGCATCCCCGGGGCACCTCTTTCTGTCAATCCTCTTATGTCTTCGAGGCGCATCATTTTGACATCTTTTTGTCGCCTAGGTCACACCGGAGATGCCTCCTCGACGATCCCGAGTCCGCCGGAGCACCGGAGCGCCACCACCTCGCCTCGCTTGACTCCGACAACCCCGAGGACCACCGCCACCACCAACATGACGCCCTCGGCGAGCCGCACCTCCCCGTCTTCTTCCCCGTTGCCGAGGACCACCGCAGCCGCCACCCCGTTCGACGCCGAGCCCCTCGCCGTCGTTTCGTCGCTGTTGACCACTGCGGTGAGCCACCGTTGCCCCTCGGCCGTTAGATCTAGCATGGACGGTTTAGATTAGATTAGTTTTAGTTTTTTTATTTACGAATCGGTACGCGGTTAACCGCGGTTTTATTTTAAACAACCGATCGGTTTTTCTTTTATTTAGCCGCCGCGTAGCGTTTTAATTAATTGTCGGCCGTCCGCTAGTTTAGCTATGCAGCGGACACTTTTCAGCCAGTCACAGCACGCCATGTGGCCAGGGACCTAGTTGCAGTAGTTTTTATCACAGATTAGTCCCTAAACTTCGTTTAGCCACAACTTTTTAACCGTAGATCCAAATTAGATGAAAGCAGCGGCAAAATGTTCGTCTCGAATAGCTTTATCCAAAGAACCCATCTTTGCAAATTTTTATTAATTTCAAATTTGAATTTATTCAGATTCAAATTTAAACTCTATTTGGCCATATCTCCTAAACCGTAGATCCGTTTGAAGTGATTCCTTTTGCACTTTTTCACTCTAGCCAAAATCCTATGACTTGGATCTTTACATGGTATTTTCACACAATTAGGATCTGTCCATGAATAATTTTACTCTTATGCTATGTATAAACTTTAGTTCACATCACAAATTTTGAACCCTATTTCACACGTTGTTTTTGCACCTAGAAAATTTTCATGAAAGTTAAGTGTGTTGAATTTTGATTTGGGTTTTTCGAGTATTTTTGTTGTGCATGTTATTTTGGTTCTTTGAAATGATTGCTTATGTGTGTTTATTTACTTCGGCAATAGATTGTCCGGAGTGCGAAGCCGAATACTATCATTCTCTAGAGTTGAACCAGCAGTATCAAGGCAAGTTTACATCTTGACCATACTTTTATTTTCCTATGTTTTTATTATGCACTTAGTCCTTTGTGGTAGGATTGCATGGTAGGAATTTATGCCGGATGGCTATGCTTACTCCCAGTAGTTCATTTGAGGTACGTCTGAACCATACAACTTTTGTCGCCACCGTGTAAGATTTATTGCCTCACCAAAGTAGACGGGGATTGGGAAGTGTTTTCATGGTGAGACATGAGTGACAAAGTGTTGGAAATATGCCCTAGAGGCAATAGTATTGTATTATTATATTTCCATTATTCATAATTAAGAGTTTACATTTCATGCTATAACTGCTATGATCCTGGAATATGCGATTCAGTGGAAAACTCATATGCACGTGTGAAATGATAAACGGTAAACAATAGTGTTGGTGCAATATTTGCCCTCCTGTGTTTTGGAGATTGTTGACATAAATAGGCATGGACTGATTTGTTTGCTAGTGCACATAGAGAGAAATAATCCATGCAGTTCCGAAGAGAATGTTGTCTCCGGTGTCAAGTTCGAGGAACTTCACCGAAGAATATCTGCGCAGCAGAGAAGAATGAGCTACATCCATTGGAGCCATGTAGACGAGAAGATTGATGTGAAGGAGTTAACCCCTCAAAATTTATTGCTGATGCAAAGAAATTTTTATTCGGTGTGTCTGAAGAAGAATGACTGCACTCGAGAAGGTTGTAGACGAAGCGAAGACGTAGCATTTGTTTCGTTGTTCTTCTTTGTCTTATTTGAGTCATAGGACCTCCGTACTATTAAGAGGGGTATAGGTTCTCGAAGCTTAGATCCGCTGTGATGCTTAGCCCAAACCTATGCAAGACTGAGAGAAATCTCTTTATGCTTTGAATGATTACCTGCCAGCAGAAGACGTTGTTCTTCGGTGCTGCGGGAGATATCTTTCGAACTGAGGAGTTGGCATTACTTGCTCCGCAAGGAATGTTACCGTTGTGCTCAATATCCGACCGTTGGACTCGTGTCGTTCGGCCATTGGCTGCCCCACATGTCCAATTTGGTCTTTTCCCTTCAGGGAAGGCTGCGGCTATAAATAGCCACCCCGCTCCAACGTTGCCTGTTGGCTGCCCCGCTTAAGATTTCTGAGAAGATTGATTGAGCATCCCCTCTCCGAGTGATTTGAGTTTAAAATCCACCGAGAGAAAATCAAGAGCTGAAACTTAGACAGTGGTTGAGATACATCAGAGTACAACATCATATAGCTTCAGCACTCACTCACACCATATAGGCATATAGCTAGCTACCCCATTACACAACAGCACCAAGTTTCACATGCAACATCTAAAACCTTTGGAAATTAGCATCATAGACGGTAGATAGACAGATGAATCTCATCTGGAAAACTGCTGAAGCGGAAGGCGAATATTGAGCCTTCAATGATGTTGAATGTCCTTGCAACTTTAGGCCAGTGCCTGTGGATGATTGACCGCCCATCCTTCGTCCTCTTGAGGAAGACTTCAATATTGTACCGTGGGTGTTGTATGAACACCTTCCTCGCCTCTTGACCATACATGTGGTTTGAGAGGTAATCATCTGTGAACTGCTTTGGAAAGGCCTGAAAACAAAGATATGCATAAATATCTTCTCTGAATTTTGAAATGGTGCAAAGTAATAAAAAAAAGGTACTCCCTCCGGTCCTTTTTACTCCGTGCATTAGATTTGTATCAAGTCAAACTTTGTGAAGTTTCACCAAATTTATTTTAAAAAATATCAACATCCACGATACCAAATATGTAAACTATAAAATTGTATTTCATAATGCATCTAAAATAATGATTTTGCAGTTTGAATGTTGATACTTTTTCTATAACTTTGGTCAAAGTAGAGATACTTTGACTTCGGACAAAACTTATATGCAGACTAAAAAGGACCGGAGGGAGTATAAGAGTTAGTACCATCCTGTAGTACACTGATGTCTTCTTCATTGTGCAGACAAAGATCTTGTTGTTTTTCGTTGCTAGTTTCTTTATCCTCACAATCTTTCTAAGTTTCTTGACTTGACTGATATTCATGGACATCTCATTTCCCCATATGCAAAATGGGTCGAACAGTGGGTCAAAACCTCTGACAGCAAGACCTACATGTGCAAGACCAAATTGTTAAAAACCTAAATACTAGAATGCTTCCTGCAATTGCACAATAATGTGCTATTAGACAAAGAACCATGCATGTGCGAACCTCGATGGTAAACCTCAGTGCCTCCCATTGTTTACCTGCAACACATATAAGGTAGTTATTGATCAGGTTAAGTGAGGGTTGGCATACTATCAGTAAAATATGTTGATGAAAAATAAACACATTGCAGATTCAGCAGATTAATTCGAGCCACATGGAAAAACCATTTATCCAAACCAAGCATGCTTAAGAACTAGAAAATATAGCAATTGTATATGTTTCTCATGTATTTAGTACAGCCGAATTCGATTTATTTCTCACATGCATAACAATACAAAATTGTACCCATGACAATTGAACATCGCATTGCAGAATTGAACCAAACAGTTAACTAACAACCACAACAAATGAACCAAACAGTTAACTGAGCACCACATTGCACAAGAGAACATACTACAAGATCAGATAGTTAACCAAACCTAATATGCTTAACAACTTGGAAATATAGCAATTGTATTTGTATCTCATGTATTTTGTACATCCAAATTCGATTATTTCTCACATGCAAGAGAATACAAAATTGCACCCACAAGAATTGAGCATCACATTGCAGAATTGAACTAAACAGTTAACTGAACATGACAAAAAAATAACCAAACAGTTAACTCAGCACCACATTGCACAATATATAGAACATATATACTAGAGGATCAGATTGCATAGTAAGAGTACATAGGACAATACACTAGAATTTGTAAAGGAAAGGCAGGAGCAACACATGCAATAGGTAAACCGAACATGCTTAACCGGCGTAGCTAGCTAGCTGAACAAAGGTCCTTGTAGTGAGCCAAAAAGACAAGCTACTCCTCATCGTCGGAGATATCGATGACGATGGGCTCCTTAGACTTGGAAGAGGGTGAGGCCTCAACATCGTGGGTGCCCTCCTCGTAGTGGTGAGTCGCCTGAGCCGCTCTGGGCACCAACCTGCTGGCTCTGGAGTTGAGGTAAGCACGGGCACGCTGAGAAAACACCTCGTAGTCTTTGTCGAAGGCACCGACGGTGGCCTCGAGAAAACGCCACGAACTGTCATTTAAAGTAGCCAACCGCGTGGTGGTGTCCGCGCGCGAGGCATCGATGGTGGCCTCGACGGCAAGGTGCTCCTCCAAGATCTGGGGGTCGGCATGCATGGCAGCCATCGCGACCTCATCCGCGCGTGCAGCCACGATTTGCTTCTCCGCTGCCAGATGCTCCTTGAGCTCCTGGCTATACTGCATGCACCATGGCTTAGGGCGGCACTTATTTGGACGATGGGTTGGTGATTTTGGTGGAAGGTGTCGCGCCGACGGTCGGGGAATGTGCGATGTAGAAGGAGGTGGAGGATGGGGGTCGGGTGTGGATTACCTAACTAGATCGACGAGGCCGAGCAGCAGGAAGGAGCGTCGCCGGCGAGGCAGCGGCGCTGCAAGCAAGCAGTGAAGGTTTGAACTTGGAATGGATGGCAGAAACAGGGGAAATGTGGCTTTTGGTAAGGAGGAGGGTGGCATGGGAGGTAGATATTTTCGCGGATGCCAAATTTTTTCGCTCCGTGGAGCGAAAAACTGGCGCGCGAAGTGTCATCAGACACGGTCCCTTATTCAGCACTGTGTACGATATCTGAACATCACAAACGATTCATATGGCTTACCCCGTGTGTGATGAGTTTGAACGTGCAAATTTTGGTTCGAATTTTCCTGGTTACTGTGGTCATCCACGTCATTGCATATTTGGGTACACAAAAGAGCCTACAGCACACCCACACTTCTTAATCGAGCAAGTTCAGCAATTAAACAGAGCTAGCTGACCTAAACATTATTCAAACAAAAGACTGGTGCTCTAAACAAAGACTACTACTCCGTCTGGCGCTCGTCGATCTCCACCGCCTCCTCCATGTCCAGCTCGCGCCCGACGATCTCCTAGGGAAGGGGATCCATGGCATCCATCGCACCATACTCGGCAAGCATCTCGCCATCCGTGTCCGCCATCTCTTTGGAAAAGGCCGCCACGAGCTGGGTGTGGGCGGCCGCGGTCTGGGCTTGGACGGGCTCCATTGCGGCAATGTATGCCGTGAACGAACGGACGGCTGCTCGAACGCTCTCAGCGATTACCAACTCTTCGGCCGTGGGTTGCCGACCGTTGTCAGAGAAGATTCGTGTGATTTGTGCGGTGACCGCCAGGAGCTGGGAGTGGGCGGCCTCGACATGGGCGCGGGTGGCCTCCATCAGGGCTAAGGCGGCCGCCGCGGAACGGACAGCTGATGTCCCGCTCTCGCCATTTGCTATCCCCGTCGCAGATGTTGCTGTCGCCATCTCAGCTGTAGTAGCGGCCGTTTCGGCTGCCGCAGCCGCCCGGTCGCAGATTGCGGCCGCACTCACGTAAGTTGTGAGCACGCACATGGAGGCTGCGGCCGCGCTCTCGCCGGAGTGGGCCGCCGAAGTTGCCCTCACGACGCGGGTCCACGTCCCCATCTTTGACATGCGACGATTGAACAGTGAAATGATATTTGGGGGGCTAGTTTGCTTGACGCGCCAGCTATGGACTGTAGCCGACGAACCTTCTCGCGTAAGCCATATATGACGGTGCACCAAGATATTTTGTACTGCATCTCACACGGTTGGTGATAATAAACTGTGTGTGATGTACTTGATTTTTTGTCTTGATTTGAAATACGGAATGGGGTCACAACGGCAAAGGACGGTGTTTGAATTGCTAGAACATTTGTCTGTAGTGAACATAAAACTATACGAGTGTCGTGTTAAAATTTGGAATTATTCGGGGTTCGTTTGGACATTTTTATACATTAACTGAGTTTTCTAGGCATTTTATGTGCATAATTCAAATATGAACTACATGCACATGCTCCGGTGCACCAAAATGGGTTGAAAAATCATATGTGTGTCCTTGGGTGCATGCTTAGGTCCCATGCAAGAAATGGGAATGAATATCAAACACCTCGGCATCGTGGCTCGGCCGCAAGCGCTGAGATACTTGGTTTTGAAATTCTAGTAAATCCAAAACTCGTCTGAAATTCATGAAACTTGGCATGCTATCATGGAATGGCACCAACATGCTGTGGTAAAATTTTTGTCCCATTTGGGGCAGGTTTTGGTATAAGCTTCTCACAAACCAGAGCTTCTCACAAGAAGCCTCATGGTTCCGGTAGGGAACGTGTCACCTTTGTGGACGAAACGACATTCGTTGCCTCTTCTTGCCTTGATTTTTTTTCTAGAGGTAACATAGACCAATAGGAGTGCCGTGTTAAATTTTGGAATTATTCGTGGTTCGTTTGGATATTTTTATACTTTAACTGAGTTTTCTAGGCATTTTATGTGCATAATTTAAATTTGAACTGCATGCACATGCTCCTATGCACCAAAATGGGTTGAAAAATCATATATGTGTCCTTGGTTGCATGTTTAGGTCCAATGCAAGAAATGGGAATGAATTTCGAACACCTAGGCACTTCGTGGCTCGGCCGCAAACTTGAGAACTTGGTTTTGAAATTCTAGTAAATCCAAAACTCGTCTGAAATTCATGAGACTTGGCATGGTGTCATGGAATGGCACCAACATGCTGTCGTAAAACAATTGTCCAATATGAGAGAAGGCGCACACATTAACAGCCAACAAATAGCTGTCACGTTATCACCACAAATGGTTGTACAGTATTATTTCAATCATGGGCATTCTACTGACCATTTACGTGCCGCCACACGTCCCACTTTTTTAATGGCTAGGAGGTGCCGTCCGGGCAGCTGTTTGAGTAGACGGGAGGCGTGCGAGCGAAGTCCGCGGCGCAGGCTGACCGGGAGGCGTGCGACCAGTCCTCCGCTACGCAGGCTCACCGGGAGGCGTGTGAGCAGTACGTTGTGTAGGCTCGCCGGGAAGCGAGCCCTTTGATCTCCATCGCCGCCCGCCTTGCTCTCAACTTCTCCATTAATGGCGCCCAAGCCGCTGTTTAATAGGCGGCCTTACTGATCTCTCTTCGCCTCCCATTCCCCTCTCGCCCGAATCCTATCTTCAAGAGCTCCACCTACTCCATGGCGCACAAGGATCATCTGCCACTAGTCTTCCGATTTGGTGAAGTCGACTCCGAGCCAGAGGAGATAGAAAATAAGGAGGAATGGGACCTCAGGGACATGGCCCTGAACGAGCTGGCCGCGGCAGATGCTGCCCCCGCGCCCGTCCCAGCTCCGATCCCCGCGCCCGCGCCAGCGACCATCCCCGTGGCATTGACGGGCTGGTCGCCGAGCACCATCGCAGAGCTGGAAGCCGTGGGCGTCAACAAGATCCCCGCGGACCCATGTGAGCTCGTGTACGTACCAGCACCAGCGCCCCCGCCTGTGCTCGTGCGCGCTCCAGCACCCACCGCGGCGCCGGTCCCCGTGCGCTTTCCTGCACCAGCCACGCCCGTGCCCATGCACGTGCCTGCACCCGCCGCGCCCCCCTCGGTGTCATGGGACGCCGCCATCGACCGCTACCTCGTAGCGCCGCGAGTCGCCGTCCCCCCGCGCCCCGCCCGTCGATCGCGCGACGAACGGCTCTTGGATTTGGAAGTCCATAACATTCTGGGATGGCTTGAAGACTTGAACAACGGCGTCCCGGACGACGACAACACCGGCGCAGCACGCCGCCGCCGCTGCAAATTTTTTTTGTTTAATATTGTATCCCGATCGTATGAATGTAAAACCACAGTGTCACTGAATGAAATCTATGGTTTTGATCAACTTAGCGTTTTTTCTATGAATGTACAGACTTACCAAAGTAAAAAAAACATCAATGTCTTTCTCTGAATAAAACACTCATCGCAAACGTTTCATACTGAACACCCGTATGCAAAGCGAGAGCTGGGTTCCTTCGCAGCTAAGCCAAGGGAAAAATGTGGCGCGCAGGTTTTGTGCATCTCTTCATCGCAAACGTTTCAGATTGAACAACCGCATGCAAAGCGAGAGCTGGGTTCCTTTGTAGCTAAGCCAAGGGAAAATGTGGCACGCAGGTTTTGTGCATCTCTTCATCGCAAACGATTTTGCATGATGACCCGTGTGCAACGACGTACAAACAATGTGGTAAGATTTGCATCTATCATATTGGGTATAATTGCCATTTGTCAAAATGGAAAAATTGGCATTTGTCAATCTAGTAACATTGCCATTTGTCAACCTAGTAACACTGCCATTTGTGATCCTCAGAAAAAAAAACACTGCCATTTGTCAAATTTTGCAGCTAAAAATCACTAGTACTGTAATATTTGCAAATGAAATTTAGTAAGCATAGATTTCATTCATAGATTAAGCAGTCGTTCTTTATACAAACAGTTCAACTCGACAGCTGAACCGAACAAACTTTTACCCAATTATTGCCAACCACGTACTGAAATAGCTAGTTCAACTATATATACTAGCTAAATGTAAGTACGTAGTACAGTTCAACCATATTTGTAGTCAGATGAACTGAACAAAATAGCCCCTAAATACTACTACTACGGAGGGGCTTTGTACTACTTCCATCAGCCTCTCCTCTGCCGAGCGTGCTCAGTAAGAGGCCGAGGAGGAGGAGCCTACCGACGAGCTGGAGAAGCGGAATCCGGCGCCTGCCGCTGCTGAACCTTTAGCGATGCCCAGCTCAAACGCTCTCTGCCCCTCCAGACGATCCCTCTCGAAGCGGCGGGACTCCTCGTATATCTCTGCATTCCGCGCCACTGCGGCGGCTTCTGCTGCGGCCACGACGGCGGTAAGACGCTTTGCGTGCTCGACCAGGCGCTCCTCCCCCTCTTGTAGGAATTCGATGTAGCGCGCGGCAAGGTCGCTGATGCTCGTGCGGGCCTCCACATCCCGCCTTCGGGCCGCGGTGGCGGAGCGGGTGATGACCCCGGCGGTCGAAGGTGGGGTGGCGGTCACCTCCCGCCTTCGGGCCGCGGTGGCGGAGCGGGTGATGGCCACGACGGCCGACGGTGGGGTGGCGGCCACGACGGCCACCACCCGCCTTCGGGCCACGGTGGCGGAGCGGTCGATGGCCCTGGCAGGCTTTGGTGGTGTGGCGGCCACGGCGGCCGACGGTGGGGTGGTGGCAACGGCTGCCGGCAACAGTTGCCATCGGGCAGCGGCGGTGGAGCGTGTGGCGGGTGTTGTGCACACACCCAACAGGGATGCCACGGGCAGTACACACCGCCGGGGACTGCACCGCCGCCGCGGTGTAGCCTCCCAGTTGGAGCTGTCCTCAGACGACAGCGGAGTGGATGAGCAATGACGACGGACCGGTGCCATTGGTGATGGTGGGAGAAGCAGACGAGATAAGCTACGGGGAGGGAGGGGAAAATGCGATGCCGACTCGCCGGCCGTGAGTGTTTATATAGCAGGCCGATAAGCACTGGGGTTTTTTGGGATTTCGTCGAGTCGAGCGGGAAGCTTGCGCGGTTCCGCGTGGGAACGGGCTCACCGATGATTCATTGGCGCCTCTTCGAGCAAACGTTTGGCCAAAAGAACGCCTGTGCGGTGCTCAAGCTTGCACTCGAAGCCTTCTATGGCAGCGCGGTCACAAGACGTGCGAGAGGAGGACGAAATGACACGTACACAAATGGTTAATAAAAAAACATTTGCGATTTAATTACCTAGCACACGGCCACTCTCTACGCAGCGTCGCGAACGATTGTTCGCCCACTGTGTGATGTGGAACGCGACGTAGTTTCACATCACGCCGCCGGCTCGCAGCTGCTGGCCGTATTGTAGACGGCCATTCCCTGCGTGTTCAACTGCTCTATGCGTGTGGGTTGCTCGTGGTTGAGGTGGCCGCAGCGCGCTTTGCTCGCGTCATGCCGTGCATGCTCTGCTCGCGTCCCTCCGCGCGCGCTGCAAGCATTTCGGGCTGGCGCACGATCACGTACGTTCGGGGTGCCTTATGCATGCGGTTACACCGGACGCGGCGCCACAACGCAGTTACGTGCGGCAAAAACTGCCTTGCGGACGTGCCGAGAATCCCAACCGCCTAGCCCTCATTTATTCCCGTGGCCATTTACCTTCATCTCTCACGCCCCACGACACAATAACCACACCCACGATGACACATACAGAGAGGATATCCAGCGGCTCCAATGGCGCACCCGGCTCCAATGGCGCTCCCAGCGGCTGACGACGACGACGGGCAGCAGTTCACCACGCCTCACGTAGTGGACACCCATGTGAGGGGGAAGGACCTCTCGGTGGTGTACACCAACGAGCCAGTCTCGGTGGAGAGCTCCATCCACACTATGGAGTAGTTGCTTGCTGAGGACGAGTACTAAGTGGTCAGCTTCGACCTCGAGTTCACCGGCGGTCGTGCTGGGTATGATCAAAAGGTTGCCGTCGCCCAGTTGTGCGTGCACCATCACGTCCTCGTCTACCACTACTCCCTGGCCACAAGGCCTTGCGAGCGTTTCGCCAGGTTTATCAACAGCCCCGACTACTGGTTCGCTATGGTGGACACCATGAACGATCTAAAGGTGCTCGAGACTACGGGCTTGGCCTGCCAGAATCTTGTCGACATCCAAGGCCAGTACAGGGTCTGGGGCAGAAAGAAGGAGAAGGACTCCCTGGTCGACCTAGCCGTGGCCATCATCGACCCCTACTACAGAGGCATGGAAGATGAGTGCAAAAAGAACAAGGATGCCTGGCACGAGGCCTGGGTGCAGAGACTGGATGAAGAACACGGCAAGTATGCGGCCAAGGACGCATACACAAGCTATGAGATGTACAGGAAGATCGTTGACATGAGGAAGTGCCTCCTTCCTGTGGACGATGAGGGATCGAGCCACAAGTAGATTAGTGGCGGCAGTGTCACAAGAAGTAGATGATTAGATGATCATTTCTCCTAGTTTAGAATGCATGTAATTGTTTATTGAGGTGTGTGCGAATGTTTTGTATAGTCACCCATGTAATTGGATGTTTAATTTTGTTATATATGTTGTTCTTCTGTAGACTGAGCAAATTATATCGCAGACGGACTAAACTAGGGAACCCGTCGGTGATGATTTCATCAATCGCTGACAATTGTATACCAGCAAGCGTTTACCCACAACACACACGGGTTATTAGCAGGAATCGTCCGTGTAACCATGTTGTTATCCGTCTTCCCACACATTTCGGATTACTGACCTATTTGCCGCGTATCACACACATCTAGTTAAGTTGAACCATTTCTATTGTGTTGGGTAATCGCAAATAGTTCATCCGAATGAACCGCATGCCGTATATCGCACACACCTTGATCTGCCTGACCGTTTCTGTTGTGTTGCGTAATCACAAACAATTCATCCGAGTGAACTGTATGCCATGTATCGCACACACCATGAACTGGCTGACCGTGTTTGTTGTTTTGGCTTATCGCAAACAGTTCGTATGGATCAACTGTATGCCACGTATCGCACACGCGTCTCTAATCTGAATCATTTTTTATGTCTCCGGCATCGCTAACAGTTCGTCTTATTGGCGACGGTTTTTACGACACCGTTTGCGATTCATGCATCGCACACAGTTTGGTGGCGGGGTCTCTGATTCATGTGTCGCGTTAGCGATCGCCTGCAGTAGTGGGGCGTACCTGAGATATAATGTTTAATTCTTTGTCCATTAACCACCCTTGGATTATTGCCTTCGGAGTTGTTTATTTTGATGGCTCCGGAGCGATAAACTTCTTTGATGACATACAGTCATTCCCATTTAGAGAGAAGTTTTCCTGCAAAGAATCTTAAACGAGAATTGTATAATAGAACATGATCACCAACCTTGAATTCCCGTTTTTGAATTCTCTTATCATGCCATCTTTTAAATTTTTCTTTAAACAACTTGGCATTTTCATAAGCTTGTGTTCTCCATTCATCTAGAGAGCTAATATCAAATAACCTCTTTTCACCGACAAGTTTAAAATCATAGTTAAGTTCTTTAATTTCCCAATATGCTTTATGTTCTAGTTCAAGAGGTAAATGACATGCTTTTCCATAGACCATTTTATATGGAGACATACCCATAGGATTTTTATAAGCAGTTCTGTAAGCCCAAAGTGCATCATCAAGTTTCTTAGACCAATTCTTTCTACATCTATTAACGGTCTTTTGCAAAATTAATTTTATTTCTCTATTAGTTAATTCAACTTGACCACTGGACTGAGGATGATAAGGAGATGCAATTCTATGATTAACATCATATTTAGCAAGCAATTTATGGAAAGCACCATGAATAAAATGTGAACGACCATCAGTCATTAAATATCTAGGAACTCCAAACCTCGGGAATATAACTTCTTTAAGCATTTTAATAGAAGTGTTATGATTAGCACTCTAGTTGGAATAGCTTCTACCCACTTAGTAACGTAATCAACAGCAACTAAAATATGAGTATACCCATTGGATTTAGGGAAAGGTCCCATATAATCAAAACCCCAAACATCAAAAGGTTCAATAACAAGTGAATAATTCATAGGCATTTCCTGACGTCTACTAACATTACCAATTATTTGACATTCATCACAAGAGAGGACAAACTTACGTGCATCTTTGAAAAGAGTAGGCCAATAAAAACGAGACTGTAATACCTTATGTCTAGTGCTGTCTCCCGCATGGTGTCCTCCGTATGCCTCGGAGTGACACTTCTGTAGGATTTGTTCCTGTTCATGATCAGGTACACAACGTCTAATAACACCATCTACTTCTTCATTATATAAATGTGGGTCATCCCAAAAGTAATGTCTTAAATCAAAGAAAAACTTTTTCTTTTGTTGGTAGGTAAATCTAGGTGGAATATATTTAGCAACAATGTAATTAGCATAGTCTGCATACCCAGGACTAGTGCGGGAAGCATTTACCATAGCTAATTGCTCATGAGGAAAATTATCATTAATAGGAAATGGGTCATCAAGAAAATTTTCCATCCTAGACAAATTATCCGCTACTGGGTTTTCAGATCGCTTTCTATCAACAATATGTAAATCAAATTCTTGAAGTAAAAGAACCCACCTAATAAGTCTAGGTTTAGCATCTTTCTTTTCCATAAGATATTTAATGGCAGCATGATCAGCGTGAACAGTTACTTTAGAATCAACAATGTAAGATCTGAACTTATCACATGCAAACACGACTGCTAAAAATTCTTTGTCAGTAGTAGCATAATTTCTTTGAGCACTGTCTAGAGTTTTACTAGCATAATGAATACCATTCAATTTCTTATCAACTCTATGTACTAGAATAGCACCAACAACATACTCACTAGCATCACACATAATTTCAAAGGGTAGGTTCCAATAAGGTGGTTGAACAATAGGTGCATATATTAAGGCTTTCTTAAGTATTTCAAAGGCTTCTACGCAATCATCATCAAAAACAAATGGAACATCTTTTTGCAAAAGATTAGTAAGAGGCCTAGAAATATTAGAGAAGTATTTTATAAACCTTCTATAGAAACCAGCATGACCAAGGAAACTTATTATACCTTTGATATCTTTAGGACATGGCATTTTCTCAATTGCATCAACTTTAGCTTTATCAACTTCAATACCTCTTTCAGAAATTTTATGCCCAAGGACTATACCTTCATTCACCATAAAGTGGCACTTCTCCCAATTCAAGACAAGATTAGTTTCTTCACATCTCTGCAAAACTCGATCAAGGTTGCTCAAACAATCATCAAAAGAAGTTCCGTAAACGGAGAAATCATCCATGAAAACCTCAACAATCTTTTCACAAAAGTCAGAGAATATAGCAGTCATACATCTTTGAAAGGTAGCAGGTGCATTACACAAATCAAAAGGCATACGACGATAAGCATAAGTTCCAAAAGGACAAGTAAATGTGGTTTTCTCTTGATCTTCTGGTGATACAGGTATTTGAGAGAAACCAGAATAACCATCTAGGAAGCAAAAGTGTGTATGCTTAGATAATCTTTCTAACATTTGATCAATAAAAGGCAAGGGGTAATGATCTTTCCTAGTAGCTTTATTTAATTTCCTGAAATCAATTACCATCCTATAACCGGTTACAATTCTTTGTGGAATAAGTTCATTTTTATCAATAGGAACAACGGTAATACCTCCTTTCTTAGGAACACAATGAACAGGACTTACCCATCTACTATCAGCTATGGGATAAATTATACCTGCCTCAAGAAGCTTTAATATTTCAGTTCTTACCACATCCTTCATTTTGGGATTCAGCCTTCTTTGATGATCAACAACGGGTTTAGCGTCTGGCTCCATATGAATTTTATGCTGACATAAAGTGGGACTAATGCCCTTAAGATCATCAAGAGTATATCCAATAGTAGCACGGTGTTTCTTTAGAGTTTTAAGTAATCTCTTTTCTTCATGCTCTGAAAGGTTAGCACTAATAATAACAGGATATGTCTTCTTTTCATCCAAATAAGCATATTTAAGTGTATCAGGTAGTTGCTTTAAATCAAACACAGGATCACTCTTGGGTGGAAGAGGGTCTCCCAAAGTTTCAACTGGCAAGTTATGTTTGAGAACAAGTGCTTGTTTAAATAATAGCTCATCTATTTCATTTCTTTCGTTCATGTGCATATCATTCTCATGGTCTAGCAAATATTGTTCTAAAGGATCTGTAGGAGGCACAACAATAGAAGCAAGACCTATAATTTCATCTTTATTGGGTAATTCCTTATCATGAGGTTGCCTACTAAACTTAGAGAAATTAAATTCATGAGATATATCACCAAACTTAACCCTAACCTTCTCTTTAACACTATCAATTTCAGCATTAACGTTATTCAAGAAGGGTCTACCAAATATTATGGGACCAAAATTATCTTGTTGTGAACCAAGCACCAAGAAATCAGTAGGGTATTTGATTTTACCACACAAGACTTCAACATCTCTAACAATCCCAAGTGGTGTAATAGTATCTCAGTTTGCAAGCTTAAGAGTAACATCAATATCTTCAATCTCAACAGGTGCAATATCATGCATTACTTCTTGATATAAAGAAAACGGAATAGCACTCACACTAGCACCCATATCACTTAAACCATGATAGCAATGATCTCCAATCTTAACAGAAATAACAGGCATGCCAGCTACGGGCTTGTTCTTATCTAGCATATCTCGTTCATTTCTAACAGGTTTAGCAATTCTAGCAACCTCTTCACAGAAATATATGACATGTCCATCAAAGTTATCAACCAAAAGATCTTTAACCATTGCAATATTAGGTTCAACCTTAATTTGTTCAGAAGGTCTAGGTGTTCTTATATTACTTTTATTAACCACAGTTGAAGCTTTAGCATGTTCCTTAATCCTAACAGGGAAAGGTGGTTTTTCAAGATAAGCAGTAGGCACAACTGGATCAACATTGTAAACAATTGTTTCTTCTTTAACACTAATGGGTTCTTCATTTAATTCAATAGGTGGATGATATTTAAACCATTTCTCCTTAGGGAGATCAACATGAGCAGCAAACGATTCACAAAAGGTAGATACTATCTCAGAGTCAAGTTCATATTTAGTACTAAACTTATGAAAAGCATCAGTTTCCATAGAAGATTTAACACAATCAAACTCAATATTTATACCTGACTCTTTACCTTTGTCGATTTCCCAATCTTTAGAGTTACGTTTAATTCTTTCCAGAAGATCCTATTTGAATTCAATAGTCCTCTTCATAAAGGAACCATTAGAAGAAGTATCGAGCATGGATCGATCATCATGAGAAAGTCGAGCATAAAAGTTTTGAATAATTATTTCTCTTGAGAGCTCATGATTGGGGCATGTATGCAACATATACTTAAGCCTCCCCCAAGCTTGAGCAATACTTTCTCCTTCACGAGGCCAAAAATTATATATATAATTCCGATCACGATGAACCAAATGCATAGGATAAAATTTCTGGTGAAATTCCAGCTTCAACCGGTTCCAATCCCATGTTTCAGTATCATCACATAGTCTATACCATGTCAATGCCTTTCCCTCCAAAGATAAAGGGAATACCTTCTTCTTAACTCCATCTCTAGATAGACCTGCAAGCTTAAACAATCCACAAATTTCATCCACATATATCAAGTGCACATCAGGATGCACCGTTCCATCTCATGCATAAGGATTAGCTAGCAGTTTCTCTACCATATCCGAAGGAATTTCATAATAAACATTTTCAGTAGGTTCAGTACGTTGAGAGGCAACTCTCAATGCTTCCGGTCGAGGTGAAGATACCCCTCAAAGGATTACTTTCCATAGTGACAAGTGACAATAAATTTCAGCACGTAATATAAATGTTTCCTTACCAAATTCCACTCACCACAGGCGCTTCACTGCCCGGCAACGGCGCCAGAAAAGAGTCTTGATAACCCACAAGTATAGGGGATCAATCGTAGTCCTTTCGATAAGTAAGAGTGTCGAACCCAACGAGGAGCAGAAGGAAATGACAATCGGTTTTCAGCAAGGTATTCTCTGCAAGCGCTGAAATTATTGGTTAACAGATAGTTTGATAGTAAGGTAATTCGTAACAAGTAACAAGTTATAACAGTAAAAAGGTGCAGCAAGGTGGACCAATCCTTTTTATAGCAAAGGACAAGCTGGAACGAACTCGTATAATAAGCAAAGCGTTCTCGAGGACACATGGGAATTTCATCTAGTCACTTTCATCATGCTTGTTTGATTCGCGTTCGCTACATTGATAATTTGATATGTGGGTCGACCGGTGCTTGGGTGCTGTTCTTACTTGAACAAACCTCCCACTTATGATTACCCCCTCTCGCAAGCATCCGCAACTACAAAAGAAGAATTAAGATAACTCTAACCATAGCATGAAACATATGGATCCAAATCAGCCCCTTACGGAATAGCGCATAAACTAGGGTTTAAGCTTCTGTCACTCTAGCAACCCATCATATAATTACTACTCCACAATGCCTTCCCTTAGGCCCAAAGATGGTGAAGTGTCATGTAGTCGACGTTCACACGACACCACTAAAGGAAGCAACAACATACATATCATCAAAATATCGAACGAATACCAAATTCACATGATTACTTATGACAAGACTTCTCCCATGTCCTCAAGAACAAAAGTAACTACTCACAAATCATATTCATGCTCAAGATCAGAGGGGTATTGAATAGCATTACGGATCTGAACATATAATCTTCCACCAAATAAACCAACTAGCATCAACTACAAGATGTAATCAACACTACCAGCAACCCACAAGTACCAATCTGAGGTTTTGAGACAAAGATTGAATACAAGAGATGAACTAGGGTTTGAGATGAGATGGTGCTGGTGAAGATGTTGATGAAGATTGGTCCTCCCACGATGAGAGGATCGTTGGTGATGTCGATGGCTTCGATTTCCCCCTCCCGGAGGGAAGTTTCCCCGGCGGAATCGCTCCGCCGGAGAGCAAAATAGCTCCTGCCCAGGTTCCGCCCTGAGACGGCGACGTTTCACCCCGAAAGTATTCTTCTGATTTTTTCTAGGGCAAATGGCTTCATATAGCAGAAGGAGGGGGCCGGAGGCCTGCCAGGGGGCCCACAAGCTCGGGGGGGGGGGGGGGGCGCCAGGGGGGTAGGGGGCGCCCCCCAGGCTTGTGGCTTCCTGGTGGGCCCCCTCCTGGTAATTCTTTCGCCAGTATTTTTTATATATTCCAAAATAATTCTCCGTAAATTTTCAGGTCATTTGGAGTTGTGCAGAATATCTATCTCTGTTTCACCCCTTTCCGGTCCAGAATTCCAGCTGCCGGCAATCTCTCTCTTCATGTGAATCTTGCAAAATAAGAGAGAAAAGGCATAAGAATTGTACCATAAAGTGAAATAATGATCAAAAACATATTAATTAACAGTAGGAAAACATGATGCAAAATGGAGGTATCAGATATCACTAGAGATGATGTCGTTTTATTACCATTTTCTATTTTTGGTGGATGTTAACCCCTTTGTAGTTAACATGCCTTTCCATGCACTTACATAGGGCCACAATGGGAAATGTTGTTGTTTACCATCGAGGTTAGTTCCATCCCAATGTCTTATAGTATTTTACATCATTTGTGCAATTGCAGTTTAGCTTATAGCATTTACGTGCTTCTTGTAGGTACACATGTCAGCGGCACTGATCCACGCTTCAACCCGGAGGAACACCTCGCCTCCGCCGCCGCCGACTTGGGGCGGGCTCTGGCCCAGATGAAGTGCCCCACCAACTACCCCTCGGGATTTACCAAGTAGGAACTGTCCAGTTCAATTTTACCAATACATGTTACAATGGCTATGTTTTGTATGGTTGATGTATTAAGCATGTTGTAGTAAACACGCCTAACCATTCTTAGCTATTTTCCCTACCTTCTTATAGACAACTGAGCCATTCTCTGCTCTAGCAACACTTGCCTTGCGATGTTTAACTCTGTCAATTTCAATTTCATTAGTACCAGTTTCAATGGCTATATTAGGTTGTCTGTACTTAACATATGCCTTGTTTATTTCAGTAATGTACACTGTCATGTTCAAGTATGAACTGTCCAGTTAAATTTCACCAATACCAGCTAGAAACTTACAATGCCTGACTTAGGTTGCTGTCAAGCCTATTGTAGCAAACAGTTCTATCCATTTTTTAATCTGTCCCTTTACTACCGTGCTACTCTTCGCAATGGAGATATCACTAGAGATGCTGTCGTTTTATTACCATTTGCTATTTTTGGTGGATGTAATTAACATGCCTTTCCATGTACTTACACAGGGTCGCAATGGGCGATGCTGTTGTTTTCCGTCGAGGTTAGTTGCATGCCATGTCTTATAGTTTTTTACATCATTTGTGCAATTGAAGTTTAGCTTCTAACATTTACTGGTTGCTTGTAGGTACATATATCAGCGATACTGATCCACGCTTTGACCCCTTTTGCGTATGGGGCAATGAAATATTCATGAACAAGCGTCAAGTGAGGAAACTAAGAAAGATTGTTAGGCGGAAGAGACGGGTGATGGGAATTAAACTCTTTATTTACACTTTATCCAAGACAACAGTGAACTTTAGGATGGTAAGTAATCTGTTGCCTTTTCCCCCTGCCCACAACGAGTTACTCTATTAGACATGAATTTCTGAAAGTTTTATCTTTTTAGTGGTTTCCGAAGCAATTTACTCATGATTACCTTGCAAACTACATGACCGAAGTGGAGGCAACTAAGGTTAAAGTATATAATTCATACTACCATGATAATGGTCTAGAAGTCTTCCTGAAGGCGGTGAAGGATGGGAGGGCAATCGTCACAAGGGGTTGGACAAAAGTTGTGCGCGCCTTTGGCATGGAGGAGGGCACATTATGGGGATTCCACTTCTGCAACACTATCGGAAGCCAAAATGATTTACACTTTTCTCTTCACCTTTACCGCCTTTAAATATTGTGGTTCGTCATAGTTAATCTGTTGCCTAATTCTGTAATTACTGAACACATTGTACTCAGATTTTGATTTATGGATTGGTTGTTGAACCATTTTGATGAGAATATGAAATATTTAAATTCCACAGTATTCAAAATTTGAAATTTTCCAATTCGAATAATAAATTACAGGAAAAAATAAAATTAAACAGCACGTATTAAAACACCGTACACACGGTTAGAAATAAAACAGCGTGTGCGATGGTAAAATAAAGAACACACGGTTCTTTCACGGAAAACATGTGCTATACTCAGCGGTCGAACGCACGGTTTATTCTCATACACGTGTGGGATTGCCATGAGTATTAAACACGTTTTCGTACGATGTGCGTGTGCGATTCTTGGATAAAAAGAAGACAATTCACATTTGGAGATCGTGTGTGATAGGTATACCTATCACACATAGTTATGAAAATGGACACGTTGGCGATAGTAGAGACACCAGACAGATTTTATATTTTTGAACTGTGTGTGATAGTGTACGTATCGCAAACAGACCGGTAGAAATAAATGTTTGTGATATCCACCATTTGCACATGTGGATATCTGCGATATCGTTTCGGATGTCTCGCGGATCACAAACGTAGTGCCCGTGTCTAACATGTGGGATAGTCCGTGACTTCGCATACGATTACTTTACAAAAATCATCAGCAGCGGGTCGCCCTATCGCAGACGTTTTCTGGGTTGTGTGGGAAGACCCCCCCAATCGCACACACAGGCAAGGTGACGGTTTAAAACTCTGTCATGGAAAGGGGGTAAAAACCATTTGTATAGCATGTAATGGTACCAGTGAATTAGCAATGATGCCCCTGAGGATGCGCTCCTCTTCGAGCTTATTGACTTGACGTTTAAGATCCATGATTTCCTTTCGGAGCTTTCTGGTGACAGTTAATGCACCATCCACCCAAGGATGCATCCTGGCTGAAGAAGACGAAGCAACACTCTTTTTCAAGTTACGGTAAGAAATAAATCGGGTGTTGGGAGGTTTAACCGTATTCGAAGCTTGATTTCTAGAATTCCACATGCATATCTCCAGGTTGGGTGTAGTGTGGTTTCTTCTTCTTCCAGGTCCGTGGAATCCATCCTCTTCAAGTCAGCCTCCACCTCCTCATCGGTCGACCACCCATAGGGGTTGACATCACCGTAGATTCTCGGATGTGCTGCAGTGTGGGAAACATGGCTCTCCCCATCTGATTCTTGTGATGACATAGTGCTCCAAATCTGCCTGAAAACAGCCCGAAACAAGAACAGAGGAGAAACTTGCGATACGGTGTTCAAAACATACGGGACTACATATAAAGAATTTTTATCTTGCAAAACAACCATACGAGAGGAAAACGGAGTCGGAAGGGCACACGAGGGGCCCACAAGGTAACACGACGCGCCCCAGGGGGGTCGCACCCTGTTGCCTTGTGACCTCCTCGTGGGTCCCCTCAGCTGTCTCTTATTTTTGTAATTTTTCTAATATTCCAAAATGGACAGAAATATTTTTTATGGAATTTTTGGAGTCGGTTTACTTACCGTATCACATACCGCCCCTTTTCAGGGTTCTGGAGCGTTCCGGAAGGACTCTTGGATATGTTCTTCCGGTGTCATAGTTTGAATAATATTAGTTTCAACATTAATGGGTATACCTGAGATATTGTGTTTAATTCTTTGACCATTAACCACTCTCGGATTAGTGCCCTCGGCATTATTGATTTTGATAGCTCCGGAGCGATAAACTTCTTCGATGATATATGGCCCTTCCCATTTAGAGAGAAGTTTTCCTGCAAAAAGTCTGAAATGAGAGTTGTACAATAGAATATGCTCACCCACTTTAAATTCCCGTTTTTGGATTCTATTATCATGCCATCTTTTAACCTTTTCTTTAAATAACTTGGCATTTTCATAGGCTTGGGTTCTCCATTCATCTAGAGAGCTAATATCAAACATCCTCTTTTCATCGGCAAGTTAAAAATCATAATTAAGTCTTTAATTGCCGAATATGCCTTATGTTCTAGTTCAAGAGGTAAATGACAAGCTTTTCCATAGACCATTTTATATGGAGACATATCCATAGGTTTTTTATAAGCAGTTCTGTAAGCCCATAATGCATCATCAAGTTTCTTGGACCAATTCTTCCTGGATCTATTAACGGTCTTTTGCAAAATTAACTTTATTTCTCTATTACTCAATTCAACTTGTCCACTAGACTGAGGATTATAAGGTGATGCAATTCTATGGTTAACATCATATTTAGCAAGAAGTTTACGGAAAGCACCATGAATAAAATGTGAACCACCATCAGTCATCAAGTATCTAGGGACTCCAAACCTCGGAAATATAACTTCTTTAAGCATTTTAATAGAAGTGTTATGATCAGCACTACTAGTTGGAATAGCTTCTACCCACTTAGTAACGTAATCAATAGCAACTAAGATATGAGTATACCCATTAGAGGAAGGAAAAGGTCCCATATAATCAAAACCCCAAACATCAAATGGTTCAATAACAAGTGAATAATTCATAGGCATTTCCTGACGTCTACCAATATTACCGATTCTTTGACATGACACTCATCACAAGATAGTACAAACTTATGTGCATCTTTAAAAAGAGTAGGCCAATAAAAACCAGATTGTAATACCTTATGTGTAGTGCTGTCTCCCGCATGGTGTTCTCCATATGCCTCGGAGTGACACTTCCGTAGGATTTGTTCATGTTCATGCTCAGGTACACAACGTCTAATAACACCATCTACTTCTTCATTATATAAATGTGGGTCATCCCAAAAGTAATGTCTTAAATCAAAGAAAAACTTTTTTCTTTTGTTGGTAGGTAAAACTAGGTGGAATATATTTAGCAACAATGTAATTAGCATAGTCTGCATACCAAGGACTAGTGCGGGAAGCATTTATAACAGCTAATTGCTCATCAGGAAAATTATCATTAATAGGCAGTGGGTCATCAAGAACATTTTCCATCCTAGACAAATTATCCGCTACTGGATTTTGAGCTCCTTTTCTATCAACAATATGCAAATCAAATTCTTGTAACAAAAGAACCCACCTAATAAGTCTAGGTTTAGCATCTTTCTTTTCCATAAGGTATTTAATAGCAGCATGATCAGTGTGAACAATTACTTTAGAATCAACAATATAAGACCTGAACTTATCACATGCAAACACAACTGCTAAAAATTATTTCTCAGTAGTAGCATAATTTCTTTGAGCACTGTATAGAGTTTTACTAGCATAATGAATAACATTCAATTTCTTCAACTCTTTATCCTAGAATAGCACCAATAGCATAATCACTAGCATCACACGTGGAACATCTTTTTCAAAGGCTTCTACGCAATCATCATCAAAAACAAATGGAACATCTTTTTGTAAGAGATTAGTAAGAGGCCTAGAAATTTTAGAGAAGTCTTTTATAAACCTTCTATAGAAACCAGCATGACCTAGGAAACTTCTTATACCTTTGATGTGTTTAGGACATGGCATTTTCTCAATTGCATCAACTTTAGCTTTATCAACTTCAATTCCTCTTTCAGAAATTTTATGCCCAAGGACTATACCTTCATTCACCATAAAGTGGCACTTCTCCCAATTCAAGACAAGATTAGTTTCTTCATATCTCTGCAAAACTCGATCAAGGTTGCTTAAGCAATCATCAAAAGAAGTTCCGTAAACGGAGAAATCATCCATGAAAACCTCAACAATCTTTTCACAAAAGTCAGAGAATATAGCAGTCATACATCTTTGAAAGGTAGCAGGTCCATTACATAAACCAAAAGGCATACGATGATAAGCATAAGTTCTAAAAGGACAAGTAAATGTGGTTTTCTCTTGGTCTTCTTTTGATACAGGTATTTGAGAAAATCCATAATATCCATCTAGGAAGCAAAAGTGTGGATATTTAGATAATCTTTCTAACATTTGATCAATAAAAGGCAAGGGGTAATGATCTTTCCTAGTAGCTTTATTTAATTTCTTGAAGTCAAGTACCATCCTATAACCAGTTACAATTCTTTGTGGGATAAGTTCATTTTTATCATTCGGAACAACAGTAATACCTCCTTTCTTAGGAACACAATGAACATGACTTACCCATCTACTATCAGCTATGGGATAAATTATACCTGCCTCCAGGAGTTTTAATATTTTAGTTCTTACCACATCCTTCATTTTAGGATTTAATCTTCTTTGATGATCAACAACTGGTTTAGCATCTGGCTCCAAATTAATCTTGTGCTGACATAAAGTGGGACTAATGCCCTTAAGATCATCGAGAGTATATCCAATAGCAGCACGGTGCTTCCTCAGAGTTTTGAGTAATCTTTTCTTCATGCTCTAAAAGGTTAGCACTAATAATAACAGGATATATTTTGTTTTCATCAAGATAGACATATTTAAGTGTATCTGGTAGTTTCTTTAATTCAAACACAGGATCACTCTTAGGTGGGAGAGGATCTCCCAAAGTTTCAACAGGCAAATTATGTTTAAGAATAGGTTCTTGTTTAAAGAACATCTCATCTATTCGTTTCTTTCATTCATATTCATATCATTTTCATGGTCTAACAAGTATTGTTCTAAAGAATCAGTAGGAGGCACAGCAATAGAAGCAAGACCAATAATCTCATCCTTATTAGGTAATTCTTTATCATGAGGTTGTCTACGAAACTTACAGAAATTAAACTCATGAGACACATCACCAAAATTAACACTGACAGTTTCTTTATTGCAATCAATCTTAGCATTAACTGTATTCAAGAAAGGTCTTCCAAATATAATGGGACAAAAATCATCTTGTGGTGATCCAAGAACAAGAAAATCAGTAGGGTATTTGATCTTACCACACACGACTTCAACATCTCCAACAATCCAAGAGGTTCAATAGTATCTCTATTTGCAAGCTTAATAGTAACATCAATATCTTCAATCTCAATAGGTGCAATATCATTCATGACTTCTTGATAAAGAGTAAACCGAATAGCACTCACATTAGCACCAATATCACATAAACCATGATAGCAATGATCTCCAATTTTAACAGAAATAACAGGCATGCCAATTATGGGTTTGTTCTTATCTTTAGTGTCTGGCTTAGCAATTCTAGTTGCTTCATCACAGAAATATATGACATGTCCATCAATATTATCAACCAAAAGATCTTTAACCATTGCAATATTAGGTTCAACTTTTATTTGTTCAGAAGGTCTAGGTGTTCTAATATTACTTTTATTAACCACATTTGAAGCTTTAGCATGTTCCTTAATCCTAACAGGAAAAGGAGGTTTCTCAAATAAGCAGTAGGCACAACTGGATCAACATTGTAAACAATTGTTTCTTCTTTAACACTAACATGTTCTTCATTTAATTCAATAGGTGGATGAAACTTAAACCATTACTCCTTAGGGAGATCAACACGAGCAGCAAAAGATTCACAAAAAGTAGCTACTATCTTAGAGTCAAGTCCATATTTAGTACTAACCTTATGAAAAGCATCAGTTTCCATAAAAGATTTAACACAAACAAACTTAAGATTTATACCTGACTCTTTACCTTTGTCGATTTCCCAATCTTCAGAGTTGCGTTTAATTCTTTCCAGAAGATCCTGTTTGAATTCAATAGTCCTCTTCATAAAGGAACCAGTAGAAGAAGTATCGAGCATGGATTGATCATTATGAGAAAGCCGAGCATAAAAGTTTTGAATAATCATTTCTCTTGAGAGCTCATGATTGGGGCATGTGTGATACTTAAGCCTCCCCCAAGCTTGAGTGATACTTTCTCCTTCACGAGGCCAAAAATTATATATATAATTCCAATCACGATGAACCAAATGCATAGGATAAAACTTCTGGTGGAATTCCAGCTTCAACTGGTTCCAATCCCATGTTCCAGTATCATCCAACAACCTATACCATGTCAATCCCTTTCTCTCCAAAGATAAAGGGAATACCTTCTTCTTAACTCCATCCTCAGATAAACCTGCAAGCTTAAACAATCCACAAATTTCATCTATATATATCAAGTGCATATCAGGATGTACCTTTCCATCTCCTGCATAAGGATTAGCCAGCAGTTACTCTATCATACCCGAAGGGATTTCATAATAAATATTTTCAGTAGGTTCAGTAGGTTGAGGGGCAACTCTTAATGCTTCTGGTCGAGGTGAAGATACCCCGAACAAACCCCTCAAAGGATTACATTCCATAGTGACAAGTGACAATAAATTTCAGCACGTAATAAAAATGTTTCCTTACCAAAGGCGCTTCACTCCCCGGCAACGGCGCCAGAAAAGAGTCTTGATGAACCACAAGTATAGGGGATCAATCATAGACCTTTCGATAAGTAAGAGTGTCGAACCCAACGAGGAGCAGAAGGAAATGACAAGCGGTTTTCAGCAAGGTATTCTCTGCAAGTACTGAAAGTAGCGATGACAGATAGTTTTGATAGCGAGATAATTCGTAACAAGTGAAAATAGTAACAAGGTGCAGCAAGGTGGCCCAATCCTTTTTATAGAAAAGGACAAGCCGGAACGGTCTCTTATATAAAGCAAGGCATTCTCAAGGACACATGGGAATTCTCATCTAGTCACTTTCATCATGTTTGTTTGATTCGCGTTCGCTACTTTGATAATTTGATATGTGGGTGGACCGGTGCTTGGGTGTTGTTCTTACTTGAACAAGCCTCCCTCTTATGATTACCCCCTCTTGCAAGCATCCGCAACTACGAAAGAAGAATTAAGATAAATCTAACCATAGAATGAAACATATGGATCCAAATCAGCCCCTTACGGAATAGCGCATAAACTAGGGTTTAAGCTTCTGTCACTCTAGCAACCCATCATCTACTTACTACTCCACAATGCCTTCCCTTAGGCCCAAATATGGTAAAGTGTCATGTAGTCAACGTTCACACGACACCACTAAAGGAAGCAACAACATACATATCATCATAATATCGAACGAATACCAAATTCACATGATTACTTATGACAAGACTTCTCCCATGTCCTCAAGAACAAAAGTAACTACTCACAAATCATATTAATGTTCAAGATTAGAGGGGTATTGAATAGCATTAAGGATCTGAACATATAATCTTCCACCAAATAAACCAACTAGCATCAACTACAAGATGTAATCAACACTACTAGCAACCCATAGGTACCAATCTGAGGTTTTGGGACAAAGATTGAATACAAGAGATGGACTAGGGTTTGAGATGAGATGGTGCTGGTGAAGATGTTGATGAAGATTGGTCCTCCCACGATGAGAGGATCGTTGGTGATGTCGATGGCTTCAATTTCCCCCTACCGGAGGGAAGTATCCCCGGCGGAATCGCTCTACCGGAGAGCAAAATTGCTCCTGCCCAGGTTCCGCCTCGAGACGGTGGCGCTTCATCCCGAAAGTCTTCTCTATAATTTTTTTTAGGACAAATGACCTTATATAGCAGAAGGAGGGGGCCGGAGGCCACCTGTGGGCCCCACAAGGCATCAGGGCGCCCAGGGGGGTCGTGCCCTGTTGCCTTGTGGGCAACTGGTGGGTCCCCTCTGGTATTTCTTTTCTCCAGTATTTTTTATATATTCGATAAAAAATCTCCATAAAATTTCAGGTCATTTGGAGCTCTGTAGAATAGGTATCTCTGCTGTAGGTATTTCAGGTCCAGAATTCCAGCTGCCGGTATTCTCCCTCTTCATATAAATCTTGCAAATTAAGAGAGAAAAGGCATAAGAATTGCATCATAAAGTGAAATAATGACCAAATACATTGTAAATAATAGTAGGAAATCATGATGCAAATTGGACGTATCACCGGCGACCCTGCAGACCTGCCAGGGCTCCTCCAGGCGCTGCACGAATCGACAAAGGGGCCGCAGCGCCACCCCGATGACCCGATGGACTCGCCGGGGCTGCGACAGGCGGTCGTCGCCTCGGTGGCTGACGTCACCATCGACCTCGTGAGCGACGAGGACGAGAAGAAGGAGGAGGACGACGAGGACTTCTTCGGCGGCGGCAGCGGCTCCGACGTGGACGACGACGATCAGTAACTTTGTTTAGGGTTCATGTCTGTACAAATTATAAACTTTAAATGAAATTTTTGTTCTTTAAATGTCCAATTTAAACGTCAGTAGCTATGCATGTTTGAATGTCCAATTTGTGCCTTGTTTGCTTTTGTGTGACAAGTGGTGACCCAAATTTCATGAAGATGCTAAAATAATTGGGTGTTTTCAATCAAACCGTGCCAAATTTGTGAAGTTTTTTTTCTTTCAAACTTGTAGTGTTGACCATTCATACAAAATGGTTTGGAATTCCTACTTTCCTTGTCCCAAGTTCATCCACCACCAATATTGGAGCATAAAATGATTTTTGGAAATTTTCAGGACCAAACTACATCACACTTGTAGTGCAAATTTGGGCCTTTTCTGATAATTCACTGAAACTCAACCAAATGTATGAAATATAACAATATTACTACAAAATTGCTGAAACTTGGTCAGTGGCCATCCAATGTGGCCTACTATTGATGAAAAATGAAATGGAACAAATTTCAAAATTATTTTAGGCACTTCCTTCACAAAAAAAGTCATTTCTGGGGCTTGGAAAATGGAAAATTTATTTTTTAATTACAAAATAATTGCAAATTCCTATGAAACATTGTCCACAATGGTAAGACCAATAGTTGAGCCAAATTTGGGCATATTATCATGGATTTTGCCATGTATGTGGCAATTTCCATGTGCATATGCCTTGAAATCCACACAAGTCCATACTAGATAGGCCATTTTGTGAAGTTTTTTTTCAAACTTGTTGTATTGAAAGTTTAATATTTTCCCACAAACTAGTGCACATAAGATGGCTCAATGCAAAGGCATTTGAATTTTTGAGCCTTTTTTCATTTTCTTTGTTTTTTTTTCAAATTGGGGTCAAACTTGTAGTGTAGACCGTTCATACAAAATGGTATGGAATTCCTACTTTCCTTGTCCCAAGTTCATCCACCACCAATATTGGAGCATAAAATGATTTTTGGAAAGTTTCAGGACCAAACTACATCACACTTGTAGTGCAAATTTGGGCCTTTTCTGATAATTCACTGAAACTCAACTAAATGTATGGAATATAGCAATATTACTCTGAAATTGCTGAAACTTGGTCAGTGGCCATCCAATGTGGCCTGCTTTTGATGAAAAATGAAATGAAACAAATTTCAAAATTATTTGAGGCACTTCCTTCACAAAAAAAAGTCATTTCTGGGGCCATTATTCAGGACTAAACTAATTTCTTTGGCCTACTTTTGTTACTTTGCTTGTCCCAAGTTCATCCACCAAACCAATATTCAGGACTAAACTAATTTGGTTGACTCAAGTGCATCTGCCACACCAAATGGTTTAATAAGCCACCTCTTTTTTTCAGGCATTCTGCCCACAAACCACCGCAGACCAGCTGACAGATGGGACCGCCGTTGGTGTCCCACGCGCTAGTAACTGCGCCCACCACCTACGACCGCGCATCCACTGACAAAGGTGTCCCACAAGCCAGTAACTGTGCCCACCACCTACGACCGCGAAGCCACTAACAAAGGTGTCCCATGCGCCAGTAACTGCTACCACCACCTACGACTGCGCAGCCGATGACAGAGGTGTCCCACGCGCCAGTAACTGCGACCACCACCTACGACCGCGCAGCCGCTGACAGAGGTGTCCCATAAGTCAGAATATGCGCCCACCATCTACGAGCGCGCAACCGCTGACAGAGGTGTCCCACAAGTCAGTATATGCGCCCACCATCTACGAGCGCGCAGCCGCTGATAGAGGTGTCCCACAAGTAAGTATATGCACCCACCATCTACAAGCGGGCAGCCGCTGACAGGGGTGTCCCACGCGTCAGTAACCACGCCCAGTAATGGTCAAAGACTTTGACTAGATGGCAAAATCCCGTTTGGGCTTTTGCGAGGGTGGGCCGCGCGGTGGAGGGGAAAAGTGAGGACTCCCAAAGAGTGTGGGCAAAACTGAGGAGAACTAAGCGATGAGGGGCATGAAAATCAAAATCACTGAAGGAAAATAGACAAATATAGTGTTGTCAAGTTCAGAAGGTTTCTTTTCCGAACATAGCTATATCCAATGGTTATCCAAGAGCAAGCAGGAAAATAATCCAATCATAAAATGTTACTCTTGGTTCATGGTGCAAGTCAGCCTTACAATAACAAGGCAGACGTGATGAAAGTTGCCACCTATGTTTTGGAGTACAAGCTAATTCATACATTTTATATTTACATATCTAGTTGCAAGATCTGAATATACTAACACAAAATTCAATCGACCTTTAAGTAATGATGTGCTGTGAAGAAATATACTTAGAAGTATCTCCAACTTAAACTGTGACTTTTTGTGACACTCATAACTCCTATAATGGATGCTGGACTACACGCCTCCTGGGGGCATCCTCACGCTCGCCGCCCTCTGCACCGTCCGATCCACGCGTGTCTCGTGTGGTGCCTGTCTGGCGGCTTTATGCCCCAGTCCGATCAAGCCGGGGTGTTCCTCACTGATAACCCACAAGTATAGGGGATCGCAATAGTTTTCGTGGGTAGTATTTCACCCAGATTTATTGATTTGACACAAGGGGAGCCAAAGAATATTTGTGAGTATTAGCAGTTGAGTTGTCAATTCAACCACACCTGGAGAACTAAATATCTGTAGCAAAGTGTTTAGTAGCACATTAGTATAATAGTTTCAAGAGCAATAGTAACAGTAACAGTAGTAACAAAGGCAGTAACAGTAGCAGTTTTGTAGTGATTGTAACAGCAGCAACAACGAAAGTGACTTAGCAAAGATCAATATGTTTAAAAGCGTAGGCATTTGATCGGTGATGGATAATTATGCTGGATGACATTCATCATGTAACAGTCACAACCTAGGGCGATACACAATAGCTCCAATTCATCAATGTAATATAGGCATGTATTCCGTATTGATGTCTACTACACAACTTATTCTTGTAGACTCATGTTGGGCCTCCAAGCGCAGAGTTTTGTAGGACAGTAGCAATTTTCCCTCAAGTGGATGACCTAAGGTTTATCAATCCGTGGGAGGCGTAGGATGAAGATGGTCTCTCTCAAACAACCCTGCAATCAAATACAAGAAATCTCTTGTGTCCCCAACACACCCAATACAATGGCAATTTGTATAGGTGCACTAGTTTGGCGAAGAGATGGTGATACAAGTGTAGTATGGATAGTAGATATAGGTTTTTGTAATCTGAAAATAAAAAAACAACAAGGTAGCTAGTAACAAAAGTGAGCAAAAACGGTATTGCAATGCTTGAAAACAAGGCCTAGGGTTCATACTTTCACTAGTGCAATCTCTCAACAATGCTAACATAATTGGATCGTATAACAATCCCTCAACGTGCGACAAAGAATCACTCCAAAATTCCTATTAGCGGAGAACATAAGATAGAAATTGTTGTAGGGTACGAAACCACCTCAAAGTTATCTTTTCCGATCAATCTATTGAGCCATCCCTATAAGTGTCACGAACAGCCCTAGAGTTCGTACTAAAATAACACCATATGATACGCATCAACCAACTCTAATGTCACCTAGATACTCCAATGTCACCACAAGTATCCGTGAGTTGATTATTCGATATGCATCAAACAACTTCAGATCATAATATTCAATCCACACAAAGAACTTCAAAGAGTGCCCCAAGATTTCTACCGGAGAAAGTCGGACAAAAACGTGCATCAACCGATATGCATAGATTACCCCAATGTCACCTCGGGAATCCGCGAGTTAAGTGCCAAAACATGTATCAAGTGAATCAATATAATATCCCATTGTCACCACGGGTATTCATATGCAAGACATACATCAAGTGTTCTCAAATCCATAAAAGTATTCAATCCGATAATAGTGAAACCTCAAAGGTAAAAACTCAATTCATCACAACAAGATAGAGAGGGAGAAACACCATATGATCCAACTATATTAACAAAGCTCGCGGTACATCAAGATCGTGCCAAATCAAGAACACGAGAGAGAGATCAAACACATAGCTACTAGTACATACCCCTAGCCTCGAGGGTGAACTACTCCCTCCTCATCATGGAGACCGCCGGGATGATGAAGATGGCCTCCGGTGATGATTCCCCCTCCGGCAGGGTGCCGGAACAGGGCTCCAGATGGTATTTCGAAGGTACAGAGGCTTGCGACGGCGGAGTCCAAATTCTAGGGTTATTTCTGGGGGTTTCTCTATTTATAGGATTTTTCAGCGTTGGAATCACGTCAAGATGGGCTAAGATGGGCCCACGAGGCACCACGACACGCCACCCCCTTGGCGCGCCGTGGTGGCTTGTGAGCAGCTCGTGAGGTTTCTGGTCCTTCCACGAAGCTTCAGGGGTCTCTTTTGGTCCAAAAAATCATCAAAAAGTTTTGCTGCTTTTGGAGAACTTTTATTTCTGCACAAAAAACAACACCACGGTAGTTCTGCTGAAAACAGCGTCAGTCCGGGTTAGTTCTAATCAAATCATTCCAAAACCATATAGAATTGTTATAAATATGGCATGAATACTTCATAAATTATAGATACGTTGGAGACGTATCAGCATCCCCAAGCTTAATTCCTACTCGTCCTCGAGTAGGTAAATGATAAAAGAAATAATTTATGAAGTGTGAATGCTAGCATAGTGCATAAGTTTGATCAATGATAATTTCAATCACTTTTCCTAGCATCATAACAGCAACTTTTTCTCATAAAAGTCATCATGATAAAGTAGCAATTAAAAACAGAAATTTTGATATGGAATGCTACCTATCATAATCATCATATAATCTTTTCTTTTGTTGCATGGACACTTGGACTTGAATGATTCAAAGCAATAGTCTATAATTTGACATGAAGACATACATACTCAAGCATACTAACAAGCAACCATGTCTTTCAAAATATCAACGCTAAAGAACGTTATCCCTAGCCCATTATGCCCAATCATTGATCCATTCATGAAATACACTCAATATTAGCTACACCCAATGCACAAGTATGACAATAGTGCTCTCTAGTTGGTGCTTTGTAAGAGAAGATGGAGACTCAAAATAAAAATAAAAATTGCATAAAAGTAAATAGATAGGCCCTTCGCAGAGGGAAGCAGAGATTTGCAGAGGTGCCAGAGCTCAAGGTTTAAATTAGAGAGATAAAATTATTTTGAGAGGCATGCTTTTCCTGTCAATGAAAACAACCGAGAATTCCCAATATCTTCCATGCTAGACACATTATAGGCGGTTCCCAAACAGAAAATAAAGTTTATTTCCTTTCCACCATTCTTTCACAATCCATGGCTAGCCGTATCCACGGGTGCCCTCCATACCAACAATTTCCAAGGAATTTATTATTATCATCATATTAAAATTTTTGTTGCATTTCGGGACTGGGCATCCCTAATACCTGCCACTCTCTTGTGCAATGACAAGTGAATAAACACTCATCGTGAGAATAACACACCTAGCATGGAAAATATTGACCACCCCCCTGCCGCTTCATGAGCGGTACGGGCACACAAAACGGAAAAATTATTTTGAAAAATTAGAGTTGGCACATGCAAATTTACTTGGAACGACATGGAAATACCGCATATAGGTAGGTATGGTGGACTCGTTTGGCACAACTTTGGGTTTAAGGAATTGGATGCACAAGCAGTATTCCCGCTTAGTACAAATGAAGGCTAGCAAATAGATTGAGAAGCAATCAACCAAAAAGCGAAAACGGTCATAAACATGCATTGAACATAACTAACACTGAATAATGCACCATAAGTAGGATATAATTTCGTTGCATAACTATTGACTTTACGTGCATGCATAGGGAATCACAAACCTTAACACCAATATTCTTACTAAACCATAATTACTCACTAACATGACTCACATATTATCATCTCCATATCGCAAAACTATTGCAAGGAATCAAACTTATCATATCCAATTATCTATATGAAAGTTTTTATTATATCCCTCTTGAATATTCATCACTTTGGGACCAAATTCATATCTTGTGCAAATTACCATTACTATTGTCAACTCTCAAAATAATATAAGTGAAGCATGAGAGTGTAAGTATTTCTTCAAAATATAATCACCACCGTGCTCAAAAAGATATAAGTGAAGTACTAGAGCAACTGCCTAGCTCAAAAGATATAAGTGAAGCACAAGAGTAAATGACAAACTACTCCAAAAAGATATAAGTGAAGATCAAATGAGTAGTTAAGTAAATAGGTAGCTATGTGAGGACTCTCTCTCACTTAAAAATTCAGATCTCAAGTATTTTATTCAAACAGCAAAGAAAACAAAATAAAATGACATTCCAAGAATAACACATCTCATGTGAAGAAGCAAAAACTTAGGCTCAACCAAAACTGACCGATAGTTATTGAAGAAGAAGGGTGGGATGCCTACCGGGGCATCCCCAAGCTTAGATGCTTGAGACTTCTTGAAATATTAATTTGGGAGAAATATTAACTTGGGATGCCTTGGGCATCCCCAAGCTTGAGCTCTTGTGTCTCCTTAATTCCTCTCATATCATGGCATCTCCTAAATCTTAAATACTTCATCCACACAAAACTCAACAAGAACTCGTGAGATAAGTTAGTATAAATCAACTCAAAACTTTAACATTATATACTGTAGTAAACCATTAAAATTATAATTAAACATTGCATACTAAATGCCTCTGCATATTTAATACTCTTATCCACAAATAGAAACATTAAACAAGCAAACATATGCAAACAATGCAACCATAACAGCAATCTGCCAAAATAGAACAGTCTGTAAAGGGGGATTTAAAATTCATACTTACCTAACTCCAAAAATTCTGAAAATTTACCACGTGACATAGAACTCATGCATGCTTACTCTGTAAAAATTTAAGATTTTTATCATGTTCTGACAATTCACAAAAATTCAGGACATAACAGAAAACTTTCTATTTTCAAACAGCAACACATAAACTTGCAAACTGAGCATGGTAAAGGCTATAATTGGCATTTTATTGAATTAAAAGATACAAAACATGATTATTTATAACAGCAAGCAAATCTCATTAAAATAAAATGACGCTCCAAGCAAAACACATATCATGTGACGAATAAAAATATAGCTCCAAGTAAGGTTACCGATAATGTTGAAGACGAAAGAGGGGATGCCTTCCGGGGCATCCCCAAGCTTAGTTGCTTGGGTATTCCTTGAATATTACCTTGGGGTGCCTTGGGCATCCCCAAGCTTAGGGTCTTGCCACTCCTTATTCTCCTCATATCGATATCTCACCCAAAACTTGAAAACTTCAATCACACAAAATTTAACGAAACTTGGTGAGATAGGTTAGTATGATAAAAATAAATCATCCACTTAGGTACTGTCAAGACAAGATTCATAATTGTTCTCACATAATTCCTACTGTAGTATATCATTTCCACAATTTATATTACTCAATATAAGCTATGGAAACACTAAAACAAGCAAACTATACACCGAAAACAGAATCTGTCAAAAACAGAACAGCATGTAGTGAGCGATTTAAAAACCATACTTATGTACCTCCAAAAATTCTGAAAAATTAGGAAAACGTAAAATATTTGTAACCCACTGCTCTGTAAAAAATTCAGAATTTTCTCACGCTCCAGTACAGAATAGAAATTCCATCACTGGACGCAAAAGTTTCTGTTTTTGCACAGAATCGAATCAACAAGTATCCACACTATCCCAAAGGCTTTACTTGGCACATTATTGAAAGAAAACATATAAAACATGATTAATACAGTAGCTTAATCATGTGAACACAAAAAAACAGTAGGTATAAATATTGGGTTGTCTCCCAACAAGCGTTTTTCTTTAATGCCTTTTTAGCTAGGCATGATGATTTTAATGATGCTCACATAAAAGATAAGAATTGAAACACGAAGAGAGCATCATGAATCACATGGCAAGCTAATTTAAGTCTAACCCACTTCCTATGCATAGGGATTTTGTGAGCAAACAATTTATGGGAGCAAGAATCAACTAGCATAGGAAGGCAAAACAAGTGCAACTTCAAAACTTTCAACACATAGAGAGGAAACTTAATATTATTGCAACTCCTAAAAGAATATGTTCCTCTCTCATAATAATTTTCAGTAGCATCATGAATGAATTCAACAATATAGCTATCACATAAAGCATTCTTTTCATGATCCACAAGCATAGAAATTTTGTTACTCTCCACATACGCAAATTTCTCATTCATAATAGTGGGAGCAAACTCAACAAAATAGCTATCATGAGATATTTGATTGACATAATCCAATTGAAAATTAAAATCATGATGACAAGTTTCATAGTTATCATTATTCTTTATAGCATCCATGCCATCACAATAATCATCATAGATAGCAACTTTATTGTCACAATCAATTGGAACCTCTTCCAAAATAGTGGATTCATCATAAATAGGAGTCATGCAATCATCATAATGAATTTGCTCATCAAAACTTGGGGGGCTAAAAATATCATCTTCATCAAACATAGCATCCCCAAGCTTATGGATTTGCATATCATTAGCATCATGGATATTCATAGAATTCATACTAACAACATTGCAATCATGCTCATCATTCAAGGAACTCACATTAAACATTTTATTAAATTCTTCCTCTAGCAATTGAGCACAAGTTTCCGATCCATCATTTTCAAGAAAAACATTATAAAGACGAATAATATAACGCAACCACAATTCCATTTTTTTTGTACTTTTCTTTTTATAAAACCAAACTAGTGATAAAACAAGAAACTAAAAGATTCAATTGCAAGATCTAAAGATATACCTTCAAGCACTCACCTCCCCGGCAACGGCGCCAGAAAAGAGCTTGATGTCTACTACACAACTTATTCTTGTAGACTCGTGTTGGGCCTCCAAGCGCAGAGTTTTGTAGGACAGTAGCAATTTTCCCTCAAGTGAATGACCTAAGGTTTATCAATCCGTGGGAGGCGTAGGATGAAGATGGTCTCTCTCAAACAACCCTGCAATCAAATACAAGAAATCTCTTGTGTCCCCAACACACCCAATACAATGGCAATTTGTATAGGTGCACTAGTTCACCGAAGAGATGGTGATACAAGTGTAGTATGGATAGTAGATATAGGTTTTTGTAATCTGAAAATAAAAAAAACAGCAAGGTAGCAAGTAACAAAAGTGAGCAAAAACGGTATTGCAATGCTTGAAAACAAGGCCTAGGGTTCATACTTTCACTAGTGCAATCTCTCAACAATGCTAACATAATTGGATCATATAACAATCCCTCAACGTGCGACAAAGAATCACTCCAAAGTTCCTATTAGCGGAGAACATAAGATAGAAATTGTTGTAGGGTACGAAACCACCTCAAAGTTATCTTTTCCGATCAATCTATTGAGCCATCCCTATAAGTGTCACGAACAGCCCTAGAGTTCGTATTAAAATAACACCATATGATATGCATCAACCAACTCTAATGTCACCTAGATACTCCAATGTCACCACAAGTATCCGTGAGTTGATTATTCGATATGCATCAAACAACTTCAGATCATTATATTAAGAACTTCAAAGAGTGCCCCAAGATTTCTACCAGAGAAAGTAGGACGAAAACGTGCATCAACCCCTATGCATAGATTACCCCAATGTCACCTCGGGAATCCGTGAGTTGAGTGCCAAAACATGTATCAAGTGAATCAATATAATACCGCATTGTCACCATGGGTATTCATATGCAAGACATACATTAAGTGTTCTCAAATCCATAAAAGTATTCAATCCGATAATAGTGAAACCTCAAAGGTAAAAACTCAATTCATCACAACAAGATAGAGAGGGAGAAACACCATATGATCCAACTATATTAACAAAGCTCGCGGTACATCAAGATCGTGCCAAATCAAGAACACGAGAGAGAGATCAAACACATAGCTACTAGTACATACCCCTAGCCTCGAGGGTGAACTACTCCCTCCTCGTCATGGAGACCGCCGGGATGATGAAGATGGCCTCCGGTGATGATTCCCCCCACCGGCAGGGTGCCAGAACAGGGCTCCAGATGGTATTTCGAAGGTACAGAGGCTTGTGGCGGCGGAGTCCAAATTCTAGGGTTATTTCTGGGGGTTTCTCTATTTATAGGATTTTTCAGCGTTGGAATCACGTCAAGATGGGCTAAGATGGGCCCACGAGGCACCACGGCACGCCACCCCCGTGGCGCGCCGTGGTGGCTTGTGAGCACCTCGTGAGGTTTCTGGTCCTTCCACAAAGCTTCGGGGGTCTCTTTTGGTCCAAAAAAAATCGTCAAAAAGTTTCGCTGCATTTGCAGAACTTTTATTTCTGCACAAAAAACAACACCACGGTAGTTCTGCTGAAAACAGCGTCAGTCCGGGTTAGTTCTAATCAAATCATACTAAAACCATATAGAATTGTTATAAATATGGCATGAATACTTCATAAATTATAGATACGTTGGAGACGTATCACGTATATAGTCATACGTGCTTATAGTAAGAACTTGCATGACATCTTTTGTCCTACCCTCCCGTGGCAGCGGGGTCCTTAAGGAAACTAAGGGATATTAAGGCCTTCTTTTAATAGAGAACCGGAACAAAGCATTAACACATAGTGAATACATGAACTCCTCAAACTACGGCAATCACCGGAAAGAATCCCAATTATTGTCACCTTGGGGTATGCGGATTATGACACGTAATAGGTGCATATAACTTGCAAGATAGGATCAAGAACTCAAATATATTCATGAAAACATAAAGGTTCAGATCTGAAATCATGGCACTCGGGCCCTAGTGACAAGCATTAAGCATAGCAAAGTCATAGCAACATCAATCTCAGAACATAGTGGATACTAGGGATCAAAGCCCTAACAAATTGACTCGATTACATGGTAAATCTCATCCAACCCATCACCGTCCAGAAAGCCTACGAAGAAATTACCCACACACGGCGGTGAGCATCATGAAATTGGTGATGGAGGATGGTTGATGATGACGACGGCGTCGAATCCCCCTCTCCGGAGCCCCGAACGGACTCCAGACCAGCCCTCCCGATGAAGAACAGGAGGTGGCGGCGGCTCCGTATCGTAAAACGTGATTATTCTTTCTCTCTGATTTTTTTCTCCACAAATAGGTACTTATAGCGTTGGAGTTAGGGCAAACGGAGCTGCCAGGGGCCCACAAGACTGCTAGGCGCGCCCTAGGGGGGTGGGCGCGCCCCCAGGCTTGTGGCGCCTGGTGGCCCCCCCTCTGGTAGATCTTTGCGCCAGTATTTTTTATATATTCTGAAATAATTCTCCGTAAATTTTTAGGTCCATCCGAGAACTTTTATTTCTGCACAAAAAACAACACCATGGCAATTCTGCTGAAAACAGCGTCAGTTCAGGTTAGTTCCATTCAAATAATGCAAATTAGAGTCCAAACTAGAGCAAAAGTGTTTGGAAAAGTAGATACGTTTGGGACGTATCAACTCCCCCAAGCTTAACTCATTGCTTGTCCTCAAGAAATTCAGTTGACAAACTGAAATTGATAAAGAAATACTTTTACAAACTCTTTTGTTCTTGTTGTCTGTATATATACTTAACTAGCATCCAAGTTTTCAGCAAAGATTATGAACTAACCATATTGATGATAACACTTAGGTCTCACATTTACTCATGGCAATAACATAACCAACTAGCGAGCAATAATAAGATATCTCGGATGCCAACACTTTGTCAAAACAATCATGATATAATATGATAACATGGTATCTCGCTAGCCCTTTCTGAGACCGCAAAACATAAATGCAGAGCACCTCTGAGATTCAAGCAACGACTAAACATTGTAATTCAAGGTAGAGGATATCCAGTCATGGTCACACCCAACATTAACTATACTCAATGCATAAAAATGACAATAGTGCTCTCCAACTGGTGCTTAAATGTAAATGGAAAGGCCCTTCGCAGAGGGAAGCATGGATTTGCAGCGGTACCAGAGCTCGAAGCTTAAATTAGAGATGAAAATAATTTTGGGAGGTATGCTTTTCCTGTCAACGTCACGACCGAGAGTTTTCAATATCTTCCATGCTAAACAAATTATAGGCGGTTCCCAAGCGGAAAGGTAAAGTTTACTCCCCCTCCACCATACCAACACAAGCCATGGCTAGCCGAATACTTGGGTGCCCTCCATACCAACAACTTTTCGAGAGAGTTTGTTTGCATTATATAACGATTTTGAGCATAGGACTGGGCATCCCAAATACCAGCCTCTCTCGTGCAATGACAAGTGAATAAACACTCATCTCGAGAATAACCCACTTAGCATGGAAGATACTGACCGCCCCCTGTCGCTCCATGAGCGGTACGGGCACACAAAACAGATGTTCGTTTGAATATTTAGAGGTGGCACTTGCAAATTTACTTGGAACGACAGAGTAATACTGCATATAGGTAGATATAGTGGACTCATCTGGAATAACTTTGGTTTAGGGATTTGGATGCACAAGCAGTATTCCCGCTTAGTACAGGCGAAGGCTAGCAAATAGATTGAGAAGCGACCAGCTAGAGAGCAAAAACGGTCATAGACATGCATTGCGAATAATTAACATTGAACACGAGCATGAGTAGGATATCAACACCCTGAACATAAATATCATTGAGGCTATGTTGGTTTTGATTCAACTACATGTATGAACATGTGCCAAGTCAAGCCACTCGAATTACTCAGAGGAGGATACCATGCTAGCATACTACATCACAACCATTTTAATGCATGTTGACACTCAAGATAAATCATTATCCACTCCTAGCAATTTAAGCATGGAATGAGCAACTATAATCTCTAATTGTCATCACAAATATGTTTACTCATAATAATGCTGAATCATGAATACTGAGCTAAACATATTTACAAAGACAAAAACAAGAAGAGTTCATACCAGCTTTTCTTCACCGCAATCACTTCATCAAATATCGTCATTATTGCCTTTCACTTGCACGACCGAATGATGTGATAATAATAATAATGGTGCAAGTGTGCCGTGGACTTAGCTGGAATCTGCAAACATTCATTCAGAGGATAAGAAAAAATAATAGTGGCTCTTTGCTAGATCAACAATAAAACATATGGAAGCCACTCAACATTTTCATCGTGGTCTTTCTCCTTACGATGACTCAGTGAAAAGAAAAGAAGTTCAGAGAAACGCACTGAAATATTTTTGGAGTTTTTGGTTTTTCTGAAGAAAGCAAATTAACAAAGGAAAAACAAAAATGAGAAAAACTATTTACACGGGAAAGCTCCCAACAAGTAAAAGAAGAAACGAGAAATCTTTTTGGGTTTTCTTCTACTACTATGAATTAACTAAACAAGAAAGAAACTACAACTAATTTTTTTGGATTTTCGAAAGTTTTTCAAACACACAAGAAGAAAACGAAAATAAAACTAACATGGATATACAATGAAAAAAATGAACACCGACAACTGGAATGAGTGTGTGAACATGAATGTAATGTCGGTGAGAAATACGTACTCTCCCAAGCTTAGGCCTTTGGCCTAAGTTGGTCTACGGCCAGTTCTGGTCTGGATAATGCCCGTGATGGTAGTTCGGGTTGTACTAAAATGCAGCTGCCACAGCCTGGTGAGCTGCCTCGTTAAGGCGCTCGGTCTCTGCTGCCCTCTCGTACTCCTCAGCCTCCTCCTCAAGTATGAAATGTCTATGTTTTCCCTGGAAATCAAAGAAGGCAGGAGCAGGCAAAACAATATGGAAAACATGACTCCTGTTAAAGATTAGCCTGTATCTGAACGGGGGGAGACCCCTCTCAAGGAACTGGTGGCATTCCATAGCATCATAATCAAGGAAACTAGGTGGCAAAAGGGTGTCATTTTGTTTAATGGGCACACCTAGATATGCAGCTAAGCGAGTGGCATAAATTCCACCAAAGAAATCACCAACTAAGGCATTATTATGTAAACGACGTGCAACAATAGCCCCCATGTTATATTGTCTGTCACCCAGTACCGCACTCTTAAGAACGCTCAGGTCAGAGGCGCAAAGATGACTATGATCATGTTTACCATTAATGCATCTACCAATGAACAGAGCAAAATAATGTATGGCAGGAAAATGAATGCTCCCCATAGTGGCTTGTGTGATGCCTCTAGTTTCACCCCTAGTAATGCTCATGAGGAATTCATTGCAATCAGATTTATGAGGTTCAGTGCAATCCCCCCAGAATGGAATTTTGCATACTTCACTAAATTCTTCAACAGACATGCGAAAAGGATTTTCATATAGGTTGAAAATAACATCATGTGAAGTGCGCTGATATACATACTTGAATCTTCGCACAAAGGAGTCAGTGAGGTCATAGTATTGCGGGCATCTGTCCGCCAGAAACTCTGTGAGCTCGGCATTGCGCACGTACATATCAAACTCTTCCTTGATGCCGGCTCGAATCATGAAGGCATCCGACGACCACTCGCATGGTAGCACCGCGGCCTCTCACGGCGGTTCGGTATCCTGCTCGCGTATTGCGGGCCTAGGAGCACTCTTGCTCGAGGAACCACCGTGGAACATCTTCCTAAACACTTTCTTATTTTCTGAAAATTTTTGGAAATTTTTAGTGACTCAAAATAAAAGTGAACGAAACTCAACAAAATTGATACCAACTACTCCCACATGTATCTGGAAGCTATATCATGCATCAAAACTACTTTGGACCATACAAATTCAACATGCAAGCTCATAAACATGGTCACCACAGCAGCAAAAATTTGCAAAGTATAAAGCACTAGAACAAAAACTAATTGGAGCATTGGAGGAGTCACATACCAAGGAGTAATTCCTCAAAACAGTTTTGGAAACGGAGTTCCGAGCAAGGAGATCGAAAAGCACAACAAAATGAGCAAGAACACGGGCTTGGCAGCAAGTTTGATTTTTTCTGGAGAAGAAGAAGGAGATGGGTGGCTGGCATAAGTGAGTGGGTCCCTGTGGGACCCACAAGCCTGCTGAGCGCGCCCAGGGGGCTTGTGGTTCACAGGTGCACCCCCCCTGGGGTGTGTTTAGTGCCAAAAATTCTTAAATATTCTGGAAAAAATCATACTAAATGTTCATGGCATTTTGAGAACTATTATTTTTGGGCCATTTTTTTATTGCACGGAAAATTCAGAAAACAGGATAATCATGGCATTTTATTTTATTCTACTAGAAATAACAGAGAGTAAAAGGTAGGTACAGAAAGTTGTGCTTACTAAATTCATCGACCACATGCCCCTCAAAAAGAATCCATTAATAAGGTTGATCAAGTCTTATTAACAAACTGTTTCCGAATGGCATGAAACCGAAGAATTTTCGTATAACACTAAGTTACCTCAATGGGGATATGCATCTCCCCAACAATAAGAATTTCATATTTCTTTTTGACAGTAGGAAGAGGAAATTTGAAACCTCCAATAGTGATTGTCGAAACTTTTTCAATACAATTGATACCATTCACTGAAGTTTGTTTCTTCGGAAAATAAACCGTACGCTCATTACCATTGACATGAAAAGTGACCTTGCTTTTGTTGCAATTAATAACAGTCCCTGCAGTATTCAAAAAGGGTCTTCTAAGGATAATCGACATGTTGTCGTCCTCGGGCATATCAAGTATAACAAAATCTGTCAAGATAGTAACATTTGCAACTACAACGGGAACATCCTCGCAAATTCCAATAGGTATAGCAGTGGATTTATCAGCCATTTGCAAAGATATTTCAGTAGGTGTGAGTTTATTCAAATCAAGTCTTCTATATAAAGAGAAAGGCATAACACTAACACCGGCTCCTAAATCACATAGAGCAGTTTTAACATAACTTCTTTTAATGGAGCATGGTATAGTAGGTATTCCTGGATCTCCTTACTTTTTAGGTACTCCACCCTTAAAATAATAATTGGCAAGCATGGTGGAAATTTCAGCTTCAGGTATCTTTCTTTTATTAGTGACAATATCTTTCATGTATTTAGCATAGGGAGACATTTTCAACATATCAATCAAGCGAGTGCGCAAAAAGACAGGTCTAAGCATTTCAACAAAGCGCTCAAAATGTTCATCATCCTTATTTTTGGATGGTTTAGTAGGGAAAGGCATAGGTTTTTGAACCCATGGTTCTCTCTCCTTTCCATGTTTTCTAGCAACAAAGTCTCTTTTATCATATCTTTTATTCTTAGGAGGTGGGTTATCAAGATCAACTGCAGGTTCTATTTCTACATCATTATCTAGTTGAGCATCAACATGAACATCATCATTATCATTGTCATTATCATTATCATTATCATTATCATTATCACTAGGTGTATGTTCATTACCAGATTGTGTCTCAGCATCAGAAATAGAAACATCATTATGATTCTTAGGAGGTTTTTCTATCTCAGGTTCACTAGGAACAGGCAAAGTCCTATCATTTTTCTTTTTATTTTTCTTCTTAGATGGACTAGGTGCATCAATATTAATTCTTTGAGAATCTTGTTCAATTCTTTTAGGATGACCTTCAGGATATAAAGGATCCTGAGTCATGCTACCTCCTCTAGTAACAACTCTAACATCATGATCATTCTTTTTATTATTCATTTCATCAAGCAAATCATTTTGTGACTTAGCAATTTGTTCTAACTGAGTCTGGACCATAGAGGCATTTTACTCAAGCATTTAACATCATTAGCAGTTCTAAACATCAAATCACTCAAGCGTTCAATCATGATGGCATTCCGTTTTAGTTGATTGCTAACATACATATTAAAGTGTTCCTGTTTAATGATGTAATTATCAAATTCATACAGGCATTGACTAGCAGATTTATTATACGGAATATTACCTTCATCAAATCTAGTGAGAGAATTTACCTCCACTACCTATGTCGGGATGTTGAGCCCATGTATTTCTTCAATAGGTGGTAAATTCTTAACATCTTCAGCTTTAATACCTTTTTCCTTCATAGATTTCTTAGCTTCTTGCATGTATTCTGGACTGAGGAATAGAATACCTCTCTTCTTCGGAGTTGGCTTAGGTGGTGGTTCAGGAAGTGTCCAATCATCGGCATTTCTCAATATGTTATTCAATAATACTTCACACTGTCCAACAGTTCTTTCCCTGAAAACACAACCAGCACAACTATCTAGGTAGTCCCTAGAAGCATCAGTTAGTCCATTATAAAAGATATCAAGTATTTCATTTTTCTTAAGAGGATGGTCAGTAGTTGGAGAAGCCTCCCCCAAGCTTGAGGGAGATTCTCTTCTTTAATTTGCACAAAGTGAAATATTTCCTGTAAGGCAGCTTGTTTCTTATGAGCAGGAAAATATTTCTCAGAGAAGTAATATATCATATCCTGGGGACTACGCACACAACCAAGAGCAAGAGTATTAAACCATTTCTTAGCATCACCCTTTAATGAGAAAGGAAATAACTTAAGAATATAGTAATAGCGAATTTTTTCCTCATGAGCAAATAGGGTGGCTATATCATTCCATTTAGTAAGGTGTGCCACGACAGTTTTAGTTTCATAACCATGAAAAGGATCAGATTCAACCAAAGTAATTAACTCAGGATCGACAGAGAATTCATAATCCTTATCAGTAACAAATATAGGAGAAGTAGCAAACTTAGGATCATATTTCATTCTCTCCCTCATAGATTTTTCTTTCAACTCAGCAAGCAATTTTATAACCTCATCTCTATCATTACAAGCAAGAATTGCCCTAGCTGTCTCTCTATCAAAAACATAACCATCAGAAGTCTCAGGTATTTTAACTCTAGTAGGAGAGCTAGGCATAATAGGTGAATCATAATTTTCAAGAGTTTCAACATTTTCAGTTACCTTAGCTTTAGCAATTTGTTCATCAAGAAATTCACCAAGTGGCACAGTATTCTCAAGCATAGTACTAGCATCATCAATAATTTCATTCATAGCACAAGTAGTATCATCAATAACTTGCGACATATCAGAATGAATAGCAGGTGGTGGTGTCGCAAGCCTACTCAAAACAGAAGGTGAATCAAGTGCGGAGCTAGATGGCAGTTCCTTACCTCCCCTCATCTTAGAGGGAACGATCTTGGTCTTAGCGTCTTTCAGATTCTTCATAGTGATCAACAAATATAAATCCCAAGTGACTCAACAGATAGAGCTATGCTCCCGGCAACGGCGCCAGAAAAAGGTCTTGATAACCCACAAGTATAGGGGATCGCAACAGTTTTCGCGGGTAGTATTTCACCCAGATTTATTGATTCGACACAAGGGGAGCCAAAGAATATTTGCGAGTATTAGCAGTTGAGTTGTCAATTCAAACACACCTGGAGAACTAAATATCTGCAGCAAAGTATTTAGTAGCATAGTAGTATAATAGTTTCAAGAGCAATAGTAACAGTAACAGTAGTAACAAAGGCAGTAACAGTAGCAGTTTTGTAGTGATTGTAACAGCAGCAACGAAAGTAACTTAGCAAAGATCAATATGCGAAAAGCATAGGCATTGGATCGGTGATGGATAATTATTCTGGATGACATTCATCATGTAATGGTCACAACCTAGGGCGATACACAATAGCTCCAATTCATCAATGTAATGTAGGCATGTATTCCGTATATAGTCATACGTGCTTATAGTAAGAACTTGCATGACATCTTTTGTCCTACCCTCCCGTGGCAGCGGGGTCCTTAAGGAAACTAAGGGATATTAAGGCCTCCTTTTAATAGAAAACCGAAACAAAGCATTAACACATAATGAATACATGAACTCCTCAAACTACGGAAATCACCGGAAAGAATCCCAATTATTGTCACCTTGGGGTATGTGGATCATGACACGTAATAGGTGCATATAACTTGCAAGATAGGATCAAGAACTCAAATATATTCATGAAAATATAAAGGTTCAGATCTGAAATCATGGCACTCGGGCCCTAGTGACAAGCATTAAGCATAGCAAAGTCATAGCAACATCAATCTCAGAACATAGTGGATACTAGGGATCAAAGCCCTAACAAATTGACTCGATTACATGGTAAATCTCATCCAACCCATCACCGTCCAGCAAGCCTATGAAGAAATTACTCACACACGGCGGTGAGCATCATGAAATTGGTGATAGAGGATGGTTGATGATGACGACGGCGTCGAATCCCCCTCTCCGGAGCCCCGAACGGACTCCAGACCAGCCCTCCCGATGAAGAACAGGAGGTGGCGGCGGCTCCGTATTGTAAAACGCGATGATTCTTTCACTCTGATTTTGTTCTCCACGAATATGTACTTATAGCGTTGGAGTTAGGGAAAACGGAGCTGCCAGGGGCCCACAAGCCTGCTAGGCACGCCCTGGGGGGGTGGGCGCGCCTCCCAGGCTTGTGGCACCTGGTGGCCCCCCCTCTGGTAGATCTTTGCGCCAGTATTTTTTATATATTCTGAAATAATTCTCCGTAAATTTGCAGGTCCATCCGAGAACTTTTATTTCTGCACAAAAACAACACCATGGCAATTCTGCTGAAAACAACGTCAGTCCGGGTTAGTTCCATTCAAATCATCTAAATTAGAGTCCAAACTAGAGCAAAAGTGTTTGGAAAAGTAGATACGTTTGGGACGTATCACTCACCGCCCCAACCTGTGGACCGTGGGCGCGCTCAAGGCCTCTTTTTTTGTGTTTTTCATTGCTCCTACGTGTACTACCTCGTGCGTTGGTCACAGTGGACGTCGCCACGGCAAATTCTGCTGTTGGCATGCATTGGCTTATTCTGCTACTGGCTTGTGCTTCTTGTAAACTGCATTGGGATTTCCCCGAAGAGGAGAGGATGATGCAGTATAGTAGAGATAAGTATTTCCCTCAGTTAAGAACCAAGGTTATCAATCTAGTAGGAGAACCACACAGAATCTCGTTAGCAGCACCAACACACACAAAAGCAAATACTTGCACCCAACGCGAACAAGAGGGTTGTCAATCCCCTTGGCGGTTACTTGCAAGGATTAATTCTGATAGTGATAGATAGATAAATAAATTGCAAAACAAAATAAAGGAAATAAAATTGCAGCAAGGTATTTTTGGATTTTATATATGATGGATAAATGACCCGGGGGGCATAGTTTTCACTAGAGGCTTCTCTCTCGAACACATAGCATACGGTGGGTAAACAAATTACTGTTGGGCAATTGATAGAAAAGCGCATAGTTATGACGGATTCATGGCAATGATCATGTATATAGGCATCACGTCTGAGACAAGTAGACCGACTCCTGCCTGCATCCACTACTATTACTCCACCCATCGACCGCTATCCAGCATGCATCTAGAGTATTAAGTTAATAAAAACAGAGTAACGCCTTAAGCAAGATGACATGATGTAGACAAAGTAAACTCAATCAATATGAATAAACCCCATCGTTTTATCCTTAATGGCAACAATACAAATACGTGTCTTGTCCCCTACTTTGTCACTGGGATAGAGCACCGCAAGATTGAACTCATTACAAAGCACCTCCCCCATTGGAAGATAAATCAATCTAGTTGGCCAAACCAAACGGATAGATCGGAGAGAAATACAAAGCTATAACAATCATGCATAAATAAGTTCAGAAAAGACTCAGATATTTCTCATGAATAATCTGATCATAAACCCACAATTCATCGGATCCCAACAAACACACCGCAAAAGAAGATTACATCGGATAGAACTCCAAGGAGATCGAGGAGAACATGGTATTGAAGATCAAAGAGAGAGAAGAAGCCATCTAGCTACTAGCTATGGACCCGTAGGTCTGTGGTAAACTACTCACACACCATCGGAAGGGCAGCAAGGTTGATGTAGAAGCCCTTCGTGATCGATTCCCCCTCCGGCAGAGTACCAGGAAAGGCCTCCAGATGGGATCGCGGAAGAACAGAAGCTTGCGGCGGCGGAAAAGTTATTCGAGGTGGCTCTCTGGTATATGGGGAATATTTGAGAATTTATAGCGGCGAAATTAGGTCAAGAGGTGCCACGAGGGGCCCACAAGCCTGGGGGCGCGCCTACCCCCCTGGGCGCGCCTCCCGAGCTTGTCGCTCCCTCGTGGCTCGTCTGGTCTTCTCCCGAACCTTCTAGGGTCTCTCTTGGTCCAGAAAAAAATAATCCAAAGTTTTTTCTTCGTTTGGACTCCGTTTGATATTGATTTTCTGAAAAGCGAAAAACAAGCAAAAAACAGCAACTAGCACTGGGCACTAGGTTAATAGGTTAGTCCCAAAAAATGATATATAATTGCATATAAAACATCCATGATTGATACTATAATAGCATGGAACAATCAAAATTATAGATACGTTGGAGACGTATCAGCCAGCACTGGGTCGAATTATGCTGGGCACCTGGATTAATATGTTAGTTCAATAAAATTGATATAAAAAGTCATCAACCACCTCAAATTCGTCTTTCAAATCTTTTTCTATTCAACTGCCCATATTATCGCCACAGGTAGCCCCAGAAATTGTACTACAACAACGCTATATGATACTGTCATTCAACCTTTTATGCATAGAGTACCCTAATGTCACCACAGGTATCCGCAACTTATACTAGACAAGAATCATGTAATCTCAAATACTCCCTCCATTCCCTTATACAAGGCCACTATGAAAAATACACTTTATATCTATACAAGGCCACCAACAGTAATCGAGGCAAAAATTAATGATGTTTTCTCGTAATAGCAACTTGTTTAATATTTGCATGCATGCAGTCATAATGACACTCTACTACTTCCTTCCCTTTCCTTCCTTGCATGAAAGTGGCGTATTAATGATCCCGGTTAACGAAAAGAAAAGTTGGCTTGCAAAGCCATCATTAAATTTTACCTTGGTACCTGTAATTTTAGTTTGTGGCCTTGTATAAGGGAATGGAGGGAGTACAAAATATTCAATCAAGCATAAAGAAACTTCAAAGAGCAAGACTCCATTCATCACAAAAAGAATAGAGGGGGAAACATCATAGGATCCAACTATATTAACAAAGCTCATGATACAATCTAGATCGAAATCTTTCAACAACATGGGGGGAGAGAGAGAGATAGAGATTGAACATATAGCTAATAGTACATACCCTCAGTCCTGAGGATGAACTACTCACACATCACCATGAGAGAGAGGAAGAGTTGTTGGTGATGGTGATGGAGATGGCGGATATGTCTCCGGCGACATTTCGGCGCCACCGAAAGAGAGGGGGAAGCCCCCCCTCCTTCTTCTTCTTTCTTGGCCCTTCGGTTGGAGAAGGAGCTCCCCCTAGATTAGATCTCTATTTTCGATACTTTTCTAACGCAGATCACTGTTTCTTAAATATCCGGGGATCCGTAACTCCGATCGAGCTGATTTTTTTATTATGTTAGGATCTTTCTTGAGGCTGAAGAAGAGCTTCAACCGACCTACACATGACTCATGCGGTAGGCCCACACGACAGGGGGGTGGCGCGTGAAGGTGTCGCGTGGCCACCTGCTGGCTCCGCTGGCCTCCATCTTCTGGCTGGTGGAGTTTTTTGGTGTAAAATAATTCCTGAATTTTTTAGCCTGATAAATTTATTTTTCTCCAAAGTCCAAACACAGCAAAAAAAACAACAATTGACATTGGGCACTGAGTTAATAGATTAGTATAGAAAAATAATAAAAAAATAATCTAAATTGGTTCCAAAAGTATGTTAATTACTCCTATAAAGGATGCTGGAGTACCTGCCTCCTGGGCGCCTCCGCAGGTGAGAGTGCCCTCCGTGCCGTCCGTTTTCAGGTGGCGTGCCACGATGGCCTCTCGGGGGCTCCCACGCCGTCCAATCTGACCGGACGACGCGCACCTGAGCGACCCGCCTCGGGGGTCCATGATGGGTGGACTACGGTGCAATATTAATTGGTTTAATATGTTATTAGTTCAATAAATTGATATAAAAAGTTGTCAAAACCATATATAAATGATGTGAATCATTAATACTTTAAAAATTGTAGATACATTTGAGACGTATCAATCACGGACGGAGTATAGGCGTTGACCAATGATGATTACGAGCCGATTTTGGGCTTCGGGGTTGGCGCCAACACATCATCACTTACCGGTCACTTTTACATCGGCTAGTGATATGCCTCTAACCGATCTCTCAGTGTATTACTCACGACTCTCGCAAGGTTGGTTAGTGATAAGCCTCATCACTGGCCCTAGGTACGTTAGTGATGAGGGGTCAGTGGTAATACGGTTTCTAGTAGTTACCTACAACCTCTAAAGAAATGGCACAATTTCTGCATCAATTTCGAGATATATTTGTTGATCCAACATAGTCTGCCATCCAACAAAGATTGTCACAACTCCTAACTGACCAGGTCAAAACTATGATTGGGCTTTTTTTGGGCCTAGATGGACCATCTTTGGTCTGGGCCTCATCAGTTGTACGTAGTTGGGAGCGTGAAAGACATCACGGGAAAATCCTATTCTATGCTTGGTGCGAAGAATATGGGGGAAAATCGCACACGGGGGTCGCATAATTGCTCGACCCATTGGCTTCAGTGATTCTCCTCACATTTTTTCCAGCGGGTTTCCTTTTTTTGGTTTCATACTTGTTTTTTCAGTAATTTAGATTTTTGGTTTCTTCATTCGCTTTTAACCAAAATTTGAACCGGTTTTCCTACGTTTCTTCCTTTTTAGTTTCTTTGTTCTTTTTTTGGGGGGGGGGGGGGGGAGGGGCGGTACGACAACATTTTCCAAATATATGATTTATTTTTCAAACCACATAAACTTTATTTAAAAACATGTGAAAGTTATTTAAAATACTTGAACTTTTATAACACATAATCATTTTTCCTAATGAACGATATTTCCAAAAATATAATAATTTTTCTACAAAATGCTTGAACATATTTTTAACATGTAAGACCATTTTTTCCTGATATTATTTTTTTGAAAACCCAAAACTTAAAAAAAAACGTGAATATTTGCCTAAATACATGCATTTTGTAAGCACAATATGAACATATTTTAGAAACATGGGAAAGTTTTATTATTTGATATATTTCTGTTTATATATGCTTATTTTCACATTTTATTTATTTTACATAAAAGCGCATTTGTTCTGGAATATTTTTTTGAGGGTATGGTTCTGAATATAATAAAGAAATAAAATAGCTGTTGTTATTAGGCCGCTTCTGTGCCAGCCCATATAAAGATTTTAGAGGGCCGCACCTATTATAAAATCGGCGGACGGGTGCGCGATTTGCCTCCTATCATAGTATCCTACGCATAAATAAAGGGCAGAAGAACAAGAGCACGTCAAACCGAGCGTTCTTTTTCCGGAACGCGAAAAACAGCAGAGCGTTCCGCGTTTGTTGTAGGGAAAGGAAAAAAAAATTAGGGTTATCGCTCGCTCGTCCTCGTCTTCGTCCTCGCTCACCATGGGAGCATCGGTGCCGTGCGAAGCGTGCGGTTGTGCGTGCAGCGCCGGCGGCGAGGCATCCAAAGAGGAGCTGGAGTCGCCGCTGCTGACGGACATCGAGACTGGACCCGGCCACACCACGACGCCGCCGGACGCCAAGACGGGGAGGATCGCCACGTTCATCTTTCGGGTAACACTATTAAGATGCTGCAGCACAAATAAAAAAAACACATAGCCCTTAGATCAATGTGAATAATGAATATCCTACACGTAAAATAGAAGATATTGCTACTAGCGCATAAAAGAACAGTGGGGGTAAACCCCACTGCAATTTTTATATTAGCATAAAAGAACAGAGCATGTACATACAGATAACTAATAATTGTGCTCTGTTGTGGCTATATGGTTCCTTAGGGCAGATGAATTTCATTGCTTGGATCATTGACTCACCTTATAAGTTTCCCACATAGGTTGCTTAACACAAAAGGATTTTTGTAGGACAAAACTCATTTATACGTTCTAATTCTATCTTAAAGCGGTCATGTATTATTACAAACGAATCATCCAAACAATACACTCGATAAATCTTTTATACACTAGCTATAATTTAGTTGCTATACTGCGCCATCTAGTTCCTTAAACCCGATTTACCTCCCTTTATTACGGACATCAAATTAGTTTTCTTAGTTTCTTCAAAAAAAAAATCTGCACTATATATTTGATATTGCAGATCTTAGCACTTTCGGATAGACTTGATCAAACTGTAAACAAATTTGATTTAGAAAAAACCTAGAACTTCAATTAATTTGGAGTGGATGGAGTATGACTATTTATGAAGGTCTTCTTCATTTGATGGTAAACACATGTTCCAAAAAGGGGGGGAACTATCTAAAATTCCTAGGAAAGAATGATCCTTTTTCAGGAGAAAAACAAAATATGTTAACATCATTAATTCCATAATAAAGGCCAATATTAGCTTAAACCTTTCTGCCTTTTATCTACTGAACCATCCAAATAACAGTTTCGAAGAATTCTGGTATATATTAAGTACATAATTCAATAAATTCATGTGTTTTTCTATACACTTGTACTTTTCCTTCTCTAATATACACTTTGATTGATTGCAGGTACTGTTGGTCTTTCTGTGGGTGTATTTATTACATTCGATGAGAAGATATGCGATTAAATACACCGAGGGGGATACAAGGTTTAGTCTGTTTGCTGTGATTCTTATGGCCTTACCAATGACTGACCTCTTTTTAATAATTGGCGGTTGAGTTACTCGCAAGTTAGGCCTTACCAATGATTAAACTCTTATAGAGTAGTTCAACATCCCTATTTTACCTTGGATTTCATAAAGTTGTGAGATGTCTATGGATTTAGAAAGTACTTTTTATGATATTGGTTTATTATTCGTGTTGGTGAAATTATCTATGTGCAATTCAAATGGTATAAAAATGTCTAATTGACCAAGAATGAGAAGCAGAAGGAAGACTTTCTTGAATGGTACCCCCTGTTCCACAATCTAACTGGTACACAAAAGTTAATCTAGTCCGTCTACCGTCATTAAACAGTCTCGTCGGTCGAGAAACCAACTCCGACGCCCGCGCATTGACGGATCCGGACGCTTGGCCTCATCGGCATCCGCTATTTAAAGGCGACCACACCTGGCTCAAACCACACCACAACACATCCGCTCCACATCCGCCTCCCGTGCACCACATCCTCCATGACCTTGAGCAGGAACACGTTGTGGGAGAGCCTCTCGACTGAGCAGAAGCACGAGGTGGCCGCCTGGCAGAGATGTCATCCCAGGCGGATCGAGGCAGGTATGCCGGTCAGCTTCCCGGAGGTCTCCGACGACGACCCCACGATGGAGACGGGCCCCAACGACGACTCCGCGCCGCAGCCCGCGTCGGTGCATGCTGGCTTGACCATGGAGCAAGCGCAGGCGCACTTCAATGCCGCCATGGCGGAGGAGCAGCCGAGGCCGGCGTTTATGTCGGCATTCCGGTAGGCGCAAGAGGTACAACCTCTTCCTCCTCGAGCACCACGGCTCGCGAGGGTCAAATCTACCGCAAGCGCGCGAGCGAGGAAGCCGTGACGGCTATGGTCGCGGTGAACCACAACTTCGTCGTAGCAGTGGATGCTCTACGAGGCCGCGTGTGCTCACGCCGCCGCTCGCAACGAAGAGATGGCACAGCCGGACACGGAAGCAGCCTTGCGGCGCAGGCGGTCGAGGACGAGAACGCCGTCAGCTGCGTGTCCTATGTGCCACCAGCGAACTTTTGGGCGCACCAGTGACACGAGGAGAGTGTCGGCCCGTGCACGTCCATCGTGACCCCACGTCCACCAGCGACGAACAGGTTGCGGACACCGATGAGGCATGAGAGGCGGCGGGGCCTTGAGTCCCAAGTGGGTTGGTCTGTGTCTCATGTTCTACTCTTCCTCACCGACGACCGCACTTTCATTTTAACGGGTCTTATCCCCGCCGCTCATGGAGACGACGAGATGAACCCGGCGATCGCCGGAAGGTAACAACAAGGACGTGGGGGACGAGCGCTGTTGTAGGCTAGGTTTAGGTTCAGTCGCTTTTCTAATGAAAACTGTCGAAAATGTAATGAATGTGCTCCGGTTTAAATGAAAATCATTCGGTTTTCATGTAATTCGTCCTGTTTGTTGAAATTCGGTTTAATATGTATGCGGCTACTGTTGAATGGTCGGCTCCGGCGTCAATGTCTGCGGATTGGTCCCCATCGGTCCGTGGAAGGATGCGGTGTCCAATTTAGGGGTCAACGCTGTCCTTATTCCCTTGTAGGTGAACCCGACCAAACTTTGAATCTCGACGGAACTTTCAATCTCACCTATCTTCTATGTTCTCTTGTCCCATTTATGTTTTCTCATTCCCATCCCTCAAGTTCTATTAAATTTACCAATCTAACAGTGTGAGATACAAGGCGTGTTTGGTTCTGGTTTGACTTTTGGCGTTTTCTGTAACCTGGCCCGGTAGAGCTTGCTTGAGCTGATATGAGGTCTAAGACATGTTTTGCACGTTGTTTAATTGTCCACATTGCATCTCCTCGCATGAGAGTAGAAACATAAGCATGACTTTTGGTTGCATCTCCGTGCTCCCCAGATGCATCGTTGTTTGGTTATGTGCGCACTGATGGTTAATCTCACTTCTTGTCCACATGATGAACTTGTCTCACACCACCACACTTAAAACAACTTTGTCTATGTTCAAAATAAAAAAAACTTAAAACATGAGAGTTGTGTGAAACAATGAGATAAAGCTAGTTTCAAAGAAAATTTCAAACGACGTATGCAATGAATTTGACGAAATTCATCTAAAATGAGTCCAAACTTGAACAGAAATTATATATGTTCGCCTATGTCCTCAAAACAGAAAACTTACAACATGAAAGTTGTGTGTAACAACAATATGAAGCTAGTAGTCACAAAAAAATTAAACGGCGATCATGTGCGAATTTGACAAAAATCTTCTAAAAAAGCTCCAAACATAAACACGAAAAGATTAACAGTCAACGAAACTATGAACCAATCGCGGGAATGGATTCACAACGTCGATGTGCATCTTTTTTGTGTAGAACTTATGATAAATTGAAGCACCACTGTGTAAATTAAAAGCGAATAGATGAAGGAGATTGAAGGTGAGAAGAACAGACCACGTGAGCCACCACCCCGGAAGGCGAGGCCCTTTTTGTGTGTTCACTCGGGCCTGGCTTGCTGAAAGTGGCAGATTCAGGTATTCCACCGAACCATGCCGAGGGGTGCTTTGAATTTCATGCGGACTATTTTTCATGTAACCGAGGTAACCAAACAACCTAGATTTGCCTTCCAAAAGCCTGCACTGGTGTTATGCGAGTAACCAAATAGGGCCACAAAGATGAATGTGCTTACTTACAGCGAAAAGATGTATTTAACACATAATTAACTTTAGCTACGTTTGGCATTGCGGTGGATTATTATAAGGGGAACAATTCTCATCAGTCAATCGATAGTCATGTGCGCGTCCGCCGCCTCGGTTGTGCGCCACTCCTCCCCTGTGGACCACACCATCACGTCTTTCACAACAACATGCCCCCGTCTCGTACCTTATCCCCATCTCCTCAATCCTATCATCCTGAATCCACACCGCAAGGGAGACGCTCGCCTGTGTCATGCGTGTGACCGTGCTCGCCGCTGGCCCGCTCCGGCAGCCGTTGTTCGCCGGCGATGCATGCCTTCACCGCCCCACTTCTATCCCTCCTCTTTTATTTCGCCGCCTCACTTGTTGTCGTCCGGGCAGCTGGCCGCCTTGCCGCTCACATCTCTCCTACCCTGCATCTAGATCAAGATCGTCGAGCCACCACCTGACATCGGCGACAGTGCCTGAGATCCACGAGGCCCGGTCATTGTTCCAGCGGCGCAACGCACGGCCTCTTCGTCGGGGATGTTGGTGTTGGGGGAGCTCTCCGTGCTGATCTGTCCCAGCCCTCAACGACATGTTTCTGAAACAAAGCTTTTGTTGCAATAGTTGTTTCTGAAACAAAACTCTTGTTGCAAAGAGGGATCATATGCAGAGATGCTTTTGCAACGTCGCCAATGTTTCTGAAACAAAGCTCTTGTTGCAAGAGTCACCGATGTGGTTCTGAAACAAAGCTTTTGTTGCAGTCACTGTTGCTTCTGAAACAATACTTTTGTTGCACAGAGGGATCGTACGTTGAGCAACCTAGATCCGACGGCTCGTGAGGCGGCGGATCACGCGTAGCACGCCCCTTATTATAATCCCGTTGCTTAACCAGCTTTCGCCTATTTTAGTGTTTATTATGTGACCCAGGTGTGCCTACATTTACGTCTAAATCTACATTGCAAATTAATAAAATAAGCACAACAACCCCAAGCATGGTGATCAAGCATGCTGACATTATACACAAAAGTACAAATTAGGAATGCCCTAGTGAGCATAGCATTTATACATATCTCCGAAGAAGTTTGAGCGCAATTCATATGGTTTTTCTTGTAAAGGCGCAAAGCTCCGTTTGCTTCAAAGTTCAAACCCTATAGGAACTCCAGAGGCATCCGTAGGAACGGATATGGACACACAGATTTGGCAGAAGACCATACCCACGAGTGCGGCCAAGAAAACAGCAAAAGTTACGTGTAACGGATGGAATTCATTATCGTCGTCCATCAAAGGTCTTCTCAGTAAATCAACCAGATACAACCACAGCAAGAGCAACAATCCCTGCAAAACGCACAAAGTTCAGCCAATTACGATTTCACTGTACCAATTCGTTATGCGTACATATGAACAATTCAAGGAGCAAGTGCGTCGTCGCAGGAATCTGATGACACGCTCAATCCAATCTAGATGAACTACAAATACTACAAAGCAAAGAATGGCGTACTTCTTTGTATGCTCACCGGCGCTAGTGCATCCATAAATACGTACCCGAGCAATGGAGGTGACGATCATGCGGCCCTTCTCCATCCCGTCGTCGACCTCGCTGTCCGCCGGCGCCGCCGTGATGGGGCTGGGTCCGGTCTCGATATCCACCAGCAGTGGCGCCTTCAACTCCTCCCTGGGTGCTTCGCCGCCGGTGCTGCAAGCGCAGCCGCACGCGTCGCACGCCATCGATGATCGGGTGAGTCGACAAGAGGGGCGAACGTTTTTAGCTGAACCCTAATTCTGCCTGCAATAATCCTATCCGTCGTGCGCTCGGGTGCGGGCTGCGATGGTTATCAAGGACGTATATTGCGGAGAGGGTAAACTTTTAGCCGTTTGATTATAACACGCTTTGAGCAATAGCCGTCGGATTAAATCGTTCGTTCGTGATCCTGCTTGTGAGTTGGTCCGGGCAACTTGGCGTCGCCCGCCTCATGCGCAGCCGCGCCTCCGGCGAGCTCGTCGCCGTCAAGTACAAGTGTACGACCACCGCGGCGAGAAGGTACGACCACCAAGCCACCGTCACCACGGTTCAGATATTTGTTCCGACACGCACACACGGCACCAAAACATGGTCATATTTGATATCTGGACCTCTGGAGTACGCCTTCAGAGTCCAGACGCGTCTTCAGGTTATTCTGACTCCGACGCATCTCGCAATCTTAATGGAGTAAGCTCTTCAAGCGCGTCTGCACTGCCATTCTGCCACAACTCTTGTATCACTATTTGCATGACGGTACAATTGTTGTACTGGTTAACTATGTTTATGTGTATATGTTCAGGCTCGGTTCTTTTTCCAGCAGCTGATGTCTGGAGTTAGATATCAGTTTATTTCCCAAATTATACTAGTACTTGGTTTTGCCTTTCTGTAGTTTCATGTGCAATTTCCGTTAGTCTGTTGTATGCATTCGTCAAGAAACTATGCCATCCTGACTTAAAGATCGCGAACACATTAATCTGCTGGATGGAAGCACCACTCCTTGTATGAAGATATGGGGCTTTGGTTATCCGAAGATGCTCTGTGCTATTAATCTGGGGCGCACCTATTTCTCGCTTTAAGCGAGACAGGGGGTAAGCCTCGCATCGGGGGAAACCCCAGATGTGCCGGCCCAGCCGCGCGAGAGGCCACAGCTGTTTTTTTTTCTGTTTTCTGTTCTCGTTTTTTGCTTTATTTTTTTGTACTTCTCTTTATACTTTAAAATATTCTACACACAGATATATATAAATTACAAAAATCGCTCTTCAAAAACACATTTGATAAATCTTGAACAAGTATTTGAAAAAATGTTCAGTAAGTATTAAAAAATGTTGAATGAGTATTTGAAAAATGTTGAACAAGTTTTTTTTTAGAGAAAAAGGGCTTTTTAATGTTGAACAAGTATTTGAAAATGTTGAATAAGTATTAAAAATGTTGAACAAGTATTTGAAAAAATATTGAATAAGTATTAATAAATGTTGAAGGAGTATTTCAAAAATGTTGAACAAGTATTTAAAAAATGTTGAATAAGTATTAAAATATTGAACAAGTAATTGAATAATGTTGAATAAGCGTTCGGACAATGTTGAACGTGTATACAAAAAATGTTGATCATTTACTTAAAAAAATGTTTTTGACATATACGAAAATGTAAGTGAAAGCAAAAACAAACATAAGAAAAAAGAAAAAGAAAAATAAAAATAGAGAAGAAAGAAGAAAACCAAACAAAAAATGGAAAAGAAAAAAATGTTTAAAATATTTAAAATGTAGTGTGTATTAAAATGTTTGCAGCACTGGAGGATTAATTATGTCGTGCCCTAGAGGATTTCATGAACATGGTAGTAGTGCATTGGTTTGCAGCACTACGTATCATCCCAGAGACCTAGGATCGAACTCTTACCTCCCTTTTTTTCTTCCGATTTGTGTTTTAAAGTCGCGATTGGGCCGGCCTGGTACTGTAGATCCTTAAGCGAGACATCCGATCGTGTCTCTCTTAAGGCGAGAAATAGCATTCGTGGTTAATCTGGTGGTGGTGTGCCTGACTGACTGCATGCTTATGTGATGGGTATTCTTCACGATGGGAACGGGCCAACGTTGCCCATTGGGATATTGGTCTGGCCCATATTTTCAAGGCGGATGGGTCCTCTAGGTCGGAATATCGTATTCGACGCATTCTACGTGGAACAGTCGACGTTCCGCACAGAGAGCTGGGGATCGAGCGGTGAACTGGGCCAGCCAATTACCGTGTTTCGTGTTTCCGGTTTTGGGAACCTTCTAGAGTTTCCCAGCCGGTTTTTTCTTCTAGAAGGTTCCCTGAACCGGTTTTTCTGTTTCTTTTTTGTTTTTGGTTTTTCTTTTTTACGTTTTTCTGTTTATTTTTCTATTTTCTTTTTCCTTTTCTCTTTCTTTTTTTCTTTTTTAGTTTCTTTTTTATTTTTCAAGTTTAATTTTTTTTTTTAAGTTTATGTTTCAAAAATTGTTTGGAAACTTAAAATTTTGTTCACGCATTTAAGAAATGTTCATTTTTAAAAAAATGTTTGTGTTTCTAAAAAATGTTCATAAATTCAATAAATGTTGGCATTTTAAACAAAATGTTCTGGGATTTCAAAAAATGTTCCCGTTTTTAAAAAATTGTTCGGAATGTTTTTGTTCAATTTTTTCAGAACTTTTCAAATAATGACCGGGATTTCAAAAAATGTACCAATTTTCAAAAACTGTTCACAAATTTTTTTAAAAAAACTCTTGTTTTCAAATTTTTGTTCACGTATTCAAAAATTGTTCGCGTTTAAAATTTGTTTGGGATTTTCAAATTGTTCTTCATTTCAAAATTTGTTCCAAAAATTCAAAATTTGTTCATGATTTTGAAAATTGTTCCCGTTTTGAAATTTTGCTCACGAATTCGAAAAATGTTCATGTTTACGAGAAAAGGTCGGAAATTTCAAAATGTGTTCACATTTCAGAAAATTGTTTGGGTTTGTTTCTTTCCTTTTTCTGTTTCTTTCCTGCTTCTTTCCTTTTACTGTTTTTTTCCTTTACTTTTTTCTTTTTTGTTTCTTCATTTCATTTCTTTTCTTTTCTTTCCATTTTAATTCTTCTTTCTCATATTTATTTTTATTTTTCAAAAAATGTTCAGAAACTTAAAAAATGTTCGCATTTTACAAATTTTGTTCATTTTTTTTCATAAAATTCTTCTGTTTAAATTTTGTTCACCAATTCCAAAAAAAAAAAATTATAAAATTCGTTTCCTTTGTTTCAGAAAATGTTCGGAAATTCAAAAAATGTTCGCCTTTTTAAATTTTGTTCACAAACCAAAAAAATATTTTGGTTTCAAAAAAAAATCCTGTTTGCAAAATTTGTTCAGAAATTCAGAAAATGTTCATGTTTCAAAATTTGTTCACAAAAGAAAAAAATGTTAGAATTTTTGGATTTTGTTCACAAATTCAAAAATGTTTGGGAATTTCAAAAAATGTTCGCATTTTGAAAAATTGGTCACAAAGTCAAAAAATGTTCCTGTTTTCAAATTTTGTTCAAAATTCAAAAAACAATCATGTTTCAGTTTTCATTTCACAAATTAGAAAATTGTTCGCATTTTTACAGTGGCTATGGACGCCCTTCCCTGGCGGAAAGGCTTGTTTTCGATCCCTCCCCCAGAAGTTTTATTGAATTTTACGAACTGGTTTTATTTTGTTGCTGCTGCCTGTAGTTTATTTAGGATTCACGCTGCTTATCTTTCAGAAAAGCTAGCCAGTCGCGGTGGTAGCGCATCGCACGCATCTGCAGCAGGTCGCCGGTTCGATTCCTATCGACAGCTCTCTTTTTTGGGATTTTTCATTCCGCGAAGGCTGCTACAGTGAATGGGCTGGCCCAGGGTCGGCTTCATAAGAAAATTGGGTCCGAGGAGCTGGTCATCACTGGCCCACCAGGACAAGCGGGTCGACCCAAATTTAGCTGCCCAAGGTTGTAGTATGTCATTACAATGCACATGCCGTTGCAAGGTTGTTACCGTTGTGTTTATATAAAATTTTCAAACTATTGGCGAACCTTTTAATGCAAACGAGTCATGGTAGAAGCCGAAACGGATTCCTTTTCAAAAACCAATAAATTCTGAATATCTCTTGCTAAAATTCCCAACAACTAAATAATGCTAGTTGAAATAATGCGGTCGGATAAATGCTCCTTGTTTTTGTGCAATCTTTGCCACTCAGTATTGGACCATTAATTGGGACAGCTCCATGTCCCCGAACAGAGTAGAGGGTCAACACAGGGAACAGGTCTAGGCCAGGGCCGGCCCATTCCAATCCTGAAAAATATCATCTCTTAAATCTCGACAACAGAAATGTACCCTCTTACTGCAGGAACTCCTAACAAACAGAAGTTTGCTGAATACCAGATTTTTAACTGAATTGCAGTCGTGTTGTTTTCTATTCTACAATCCTCATTTCTTCGTTCTTGGCCAAAATTAACTGTAGGAACTGGCATATATTGCTAGTGCTTAAAACTGTCTCCTGCGTACTCTGCCATTTGCTGCCTAACTTAATTCACTTTGCTCAGCCATAAAAGCTTTACGTGCTTTCTGAACCTTCCATCCACCTTTCATTGTCATGAGTGGTGCATGGCCTTGAGGAGTAATCATTTAAATACTTTCTGTTTTTTCTTTGTTCTAGCGCTAATACTTTGTTTTTGAATGGAGATTGCTGATGTGTGGATGTGTTAACCGTTTACGTACTTGGTGCCTAGTGCCTACCCTTTCAAGGATCCAAAAGATCCCAAGAATTTCAAAATGACAATTCCGGTATGTTGCCAGCCGTTCAGCTTCGCAGGTCCACAAGTTGTAGTTATAGCCCAACAAGTAAATACTGAGCTCAAATTGCAGAAAATACGGGTGTTCAGGTACTCGATACGTCCTGAAACTGTAGTGCCAGCGCCATGTTTTGGTTATTTTTTACGTGTTCCATGCGGGCGATGCATTATCCTACGGCACTTGGTCATCTTGCAAACTAGTAAGAGATCAAAAACCTGTTCTTTTTCTTTTTCTGGTTCTGTAATTAGTAATACTATGCTACGGGATTGTGTGCTCCTCCACTCCACTACGGTCGAGAAGAGGGTGTAGGAAAACGTCGACGCTGGAGCAACCAGCAGATCTCGCAAGCGAAGTACAAGAATAAACACAACAATGTATAAAAACAAACAAGGGGCGACACACAGAAATTAGATGTGACATAAATATGTCACATCTAGATGAGCTATAGACACGCTCATTTTTCTATTCTATGTTTTCCGCAGATCCTATAGTGCACTGCCCAGTGGCAGCTTTGTCAGGCAGAGCCATACGTGTCGGGAAATGATACGCACACGTACAGTCAAACAAGCGTGCATGCTTCTGTTCTGCCTACGGTTCTCTAGGCCTGAAAACTCGAATCAAAATGCCTCCAGCCGCACTGCATCGATCATCTCTCCCGGCACGCACAGAACCACGCTCACGCACAAATCAGTGCATTTATTTGTGTTATCATTACAGGTTCCCACGACAGGTTTCTTCATCTCGGAAACTCGCAAGTATACGAATTAGGAATCATATCATGATCAGCGGTTCGAGAGGCCGAGTCCACTCATCAACAAAAGCCTCCTCTTGGAGACTTGTCTTGTACTCCCTGCGTTTCTAAATATAAGTCATTTTAGAGATTTCAATACGAACTACATACGGATGTATATAGACATATTTTAGAGTGTAGATTCACTAATTTTGCTCCGTACATAGTCCATATTGAAATCTCATATTTAAAAACGGAGAGAGTAGTTTTCATAAGTCAACCCAAGACCTTAAACCACTCACATTAGGCACCCAAAGCATGCATCTACCCATGCATTACATATTGCATATAGAAACAAGACCCAAAAGTCATACACACACCGCCATGCATGTTGGACACCGAAAGAGAGTACGTACATGCATGAGCTTATAAAATACTACTGCTACACAGATACTTTTTGGAGCGACTAGATGTCAATCGACTGAATGTAATATTTGGGTCAGTCACTTTTTGCATATTTACTATTCTTTGGGCCGTGAGTACGTGACCATTGGTAACACGTAACGACGCAGCCGTAAGCTGATGCATGCAACGAAGATTCTCGTGCATTAACTTAATTGCCGTCTAAAGGTGCATGCATACATGGAAGGCAGCTCCATATAAATACTCTGCATCGACGTAAGTATGTATGTGTATGTAAAAGAAGCAAATAAAAAATTTGTGTCATTGGTATTACCCCTTAAAGAAGAAAGAAAAATAATAATAAAATAAAATAAATAATGACAAAATTTGCACACAATTTACACATAAATTTTGTTTTTTTATAATACACAAAAATAAGCATATAATAGTGGTATTTTAGCAGAAAAGAATTTCTAATAAGGAATGAATTAGTGGCAATGGTATTACCATTAAAGAATAAAGAAAATGAAATAAAACCAAATCAAAATAACAAGCTTTTCTAAGAATAAAGAAAAAGAAAAATAATAAAACAAATAATGACAAAATTTGAACATGATTTATACAGAAATTGCACATTCTTATAATATGCAAGAATAAGCATATAATGGTGGAATTTTTGCAAAAAGATGTTTTCTAAGAAGGAATGAATTAGGGGCATTGATATTATCCTTAAAGAAGAAAGAAAATAAAATAACTAAACAAAATCAGAATATGAATTTTTCTAAGGAAGACTGAATTAGTGGAATTGATATTACCCTTTCAGAAGAAAGAAAATGAAAATAAATAAAAATAATGAAGTTTTCTAAGGAAGAATGAATTAGTCGCATTGGTATACCCTTTTAGAAGAAAGAAAATGAAACAAAAACAAAATCAAAATAATGAAGTTTTCTAAAGAAGAATGAATTAGTGGCATTCATATTACCCTTTCAGAAGAAAGAAAACAAAAAACTAAAACAAAATCATAATAATGAAGTTTTCTAAGGATGAATAAATTAGTGTCATTGGTACTACCCTTTCATAAGAAACAAAATGTAAAAACTACAAAGTGTTTTTTTAAAAGTAATAGATTATTGACATCGGTAGTACCCTTACAAAAGAAATGAAAACTAAAACAAAATCAAAAAAATAAGTAAAAACTAAAAATAATAATAATAAATGAAGTTTTCTATGGTAGAATTAATTCGTGACAATGGTATTACCCTTTTAGAAAAAAAACTAAAACTAAATCAAAATGATGAAGTTTTCTAAGAAAGAATGAAACCCTTTAAGAAGAAATAAATTGAAAAAGAAAAAAACTTTCAAAACTTGTACACAATTTGCACTGAAATTGCACTTTTTGAAATATGCAAAGAATAAGCATATAATAGTGTATTTTTTGCATTCTACTATAATTTACACATAGTGTACCACAAATAATGTGTTTGCTTTAAGAAGAAAGAAAATTTTAAAAAAGTATAATCATGAAATTTTGGCACATATTATATAGAATTTGTTTGTATACAATTAGACTCAGCCAAAAACCCACAAAAAACAAAAAATAAAATATCCAAAAAAGAAAGAATTAAATTTCCTAACTAAGAATGAATTAGTCGCATTGGTATTACCATTTAAGAACAAAGAAAATAGGAAAAGAATCTAAAACAAACACTGACAAAATTTGCACGAAATATACAAGAATAAGCATATGAAAGTGGAACTTTTACAAAAACAAAATCTAAGAACAAATGAATAGTGGCATTGGTATTAACCTTAAAGTAGAATGAAAATGAAGTAAAGACTAAAACAATATCAAAATAATGATTTTTTCTGAAAAAGAATGAATTAGTGGCGTTGGTATTTCCTTTAATATTAAAGAAATTAAAAAAAAAACTTGCGTGCAACTTTGCACCGAAATTCCACTTTATAGTCATATGCAAAAATAATCGTATAATCATGAAATTTGGGCACATATTATATAGTGTTTGTATCTAGATAACTACACTCAGCTAAAAACCCACAAAAAAATAACTAATAAAGGAAAGAAAAAAGGAAAAAGAAAAACACATAGAAACAGAAAACAAAAATAAAAAAATGAAGCAAACATACCCACAAAAGAAATAATTTAATTTCCTTAGGAAGAATGAATTAGTGGCATTGGTATTACCATTTAAGAACAAAGAAAATGGGAAAAAGAATCTAAAACAAACACTCACAAAATTTGCACGAAATATACATAAAAATTGCGCTTTTAAAAAATATGCAAGAACAAGTATATAAAAGTGGAACTTTTGCAAAAACAAAATCTAAGAAAAAATGAATAGTGGCATTGGTATTAACCTTGAAGCAGAATGAAAATGAAGTAAAGACTAAAACAATATCAAAATAATGATTTTTTCTGAAAAAGAATGAATTGCTAGCGTTGGTATTTCCTTTAATAAGGAAGAAATTTTAAAAAAAAACTTGGGCACAACTTTGCACCGAAATTGCGCTTTATCGTAATATGCAAAAATAATCATATAGTCATGAAATTTTGGCACATATTATATAGTATTTGTATCTATATAATTACACTCAGCCAAAAACCCACAAAAACAAAAAATAACCAATAAAGGAAAGAAAAAAGGAAAAAAAAAACACACAGAAACAGAAAACAGAAATAAAAAATGAAGCAAAAATACCCACAAAAGAAAGAATTAAATTTCCTAAGAAAGAATGAATTAGTGGCATTGGTATTACCATTTATGAACAAAGAAAATGGGAAAAAGAATCTAAAACAAACACTAACAAAATTTGCACGAAATATACATAAAAATTGTGCTTTTTAAAAATGTGCAAGAATAAGCATATAAAAGTGGAACTTTGCAAAAACAAAATCGAAGAACAAATGAATAGTGGCATTGGTATTAACCTTAAAGTGGAATGAAAAAGATGTAAAGACTAAAACAATATCCAAATAATGATTTTTTCTGAAAAAGAATGAATTAGTGGCGTTGGTATTTCCTTTAAGCAGAAAGATTTTTTAAAAAAAAACTTGCGCACAATTTTGCACCGAAATTGCACATTATCGTAATATGCAAAAATAATCATGAAATTTTGGCACATATTATATAGTATTCGTATGTATATAATTACACTCAGCCAAAAACCCACAAAAAACAAAAAAATAACCATTAAAGGAAAGACAATGGAAAAAGAAAAATGCATAGAAACAGAAAACAGAAATAAAAAAATGAAGCAAAAATACCAATAGCAACAGATCAACCCAGAAGAGCAAACACGAGCCCAAGAAGCAATTCGACTGACCCTAAATAGGGGTCAATCGATTCCACACAGGCCAACTCACCATGAAAATGACATAGAAAAAAAAAACAGCACGCATCTCAAAGCAGAATCGGACGGCCACAAAATCGACTGACCCTAAGAAGAATTTTCAGCTGACTGACATGTAGCTAAAGTGGATACTTTTTTGACTAATTGCTCATTCATTTATAATCACCATTACATTGCAGGGTTCAATCTTCAAAGTCATCCTCTGAGATCAGTAGACCCTAGCTAGTAAGATCGATGAAGAACTTTATATAACTATATCACTAATGCTAATTAAGTAGTAGTAGTACGTGCTAGTATATAAAGATAGCAACTAAGCTTGAGCTTGACAATAGAGTCAACAAAAGCCATGGGAGATCACACAAAAACACACACCGATCGATACACTTACGCCGCAAAAGCAATTGACTAGTAGCAACTGATCAACGTACTCCGGCCTTAGCTTATAGTAAACCAAGCTTCCATAGCTATGGCTGATGGCCAAAGCATCTAAATGATTATGCTTATAACTGCCTGGATGTTTGGCTGGTCAAGCAAGCTCCTGGTTCTTCTCCACCACCCTCACCTCCTTCGCCGACCTCAGCACGCTCGCCTGCATCATTATATAGTTGAATCGTTCATGTATGCCATCAGGGTGTAAGAGAAGTTTCATGTACAGTGCAGGTGACCATGTATGATGGATCCATGTACATCCATGCATGTGCAGTTAGGCCGGGAGTAGACCTGAGCGTCGGTGATCTCGACGGCGAATCCATCGACGATGGCGAGTGAGGACTTCTTCCAGTAGGTGTCGGGCTGGAGGAGCTTGGCCAGGAGCTTGTCGTGCTTCTGGCTCAGGTACGCGTCCAGCGTCGCCGACCCCTGCTTCGACCTGCACCCAACAAACCATCCAAGATGCATGGCATTCATGATCAAAACGGAATGTATATCACACACATAGCTAGTAATAATACATATATTTGTAATTGTACAGACCGATCGGCCCTTAGGCGCTCGTAGACAGGGTCGAAGTTCATGAACACGAAGTACACCTCCTGCTGCGGCTTCGCCATTGCTCGCACTCGTTAGATTCTCTCTACCCAGCCGCTTGCCTTCCTCAAGCTACACAGGAAGCTAGCTAGCAGTACCAAGATTTTCAGTGCGAGTAATGACTAATGATGTGAGTGAGCGAGCAAGTGCTTGGTTGGTTCCATATCATTGAGATGGGCCGCTATTTATAGCCGGGGGAGAGGAGAGGAGATGGTCACATGCTGATCATGTCACCGGCCTGCAAGCTCTCTTACCGTGTCCAGATTAGCCTAGATCTAGAGTGATTAGTCAAATTAGCGAAAGCGCGACGCAACTAACAAACATGCAGCCAACTGCGCGAGCTTAGGCCGGCTTGAACTTGGTCAAGGGAATCTCACCTATAAAAGGCACGCGCACATGCATATGCGTACGTACGTCCAGCCACTAGTTAACCAACTCTTAGTACTTGTCCATATAGCCAGCTTGCTGCAGGTATATTATAGTATGTGGGTTGCAGTTGGATTGCTGGAGAAGATAGAGTATATACATACACATACACATTTTTGTATGGCTCATGAGCAATATCCAATAGAATGTTTTGATGGTTCGGCGGAGGGGAGGGGGGCATGGGATGGTGACGCAGGCCTGCATGCAGGCGCAGTGGATATGTACGTAGCATGGAATCTCGCACAGAGCTGGAAGAGGTCAAGGACTCGAGATCTCTGCACTGCACCTGGGGCTCAGAGAGAGAGAGGCTGGAGACTGGCCGGATTGTACGCATGCATGTCGTCGCAGCTGGTGCCGGTCAGTACCAGATCCGGATGGGATGGGGTGTGAGGAGGGCGGGCAGCTCGCAGTACGTACGGTCGCGTGCATGCGACGCAGAGCTGGCTGCTGCGTGCACGGCCAGAGCGAGAGGAGAGGAGAGGGCCCGGACGGATCGGATCCGGCGCAAGGACGGCACTGCCCGGCGAGGATCTCGGCGAGGGGCCGAGATCGAGCTAGCTGCCAGCCTGCCATGCATGCACATTTTTGGCAATGCTGTACACTTGTATGTTTGCATCTCCAGAAACATGACCGAGTCGCTCATCATGCATGCATGCACGACAGGTTACATTTAGACTATGGCTTGTCTTGCACCCTTTTCTCTGGGAGTAGGGCCATTGCATCCTCGGATGCATGCAAGGCAATCAAAGATTGAGTGCACATATTATTTATTTTTGCACTGTGTCACTTCCTAGACTACGGCTGCAGGCTGCAGCCTAATGAGTTTAATTAGTCTGCGACACGACCTTTGAAACAGTGGGGAGCGAGCACGTCTGATTTCTTTGTACCGACGTTGATATTTGGAAACCATCTGCAGTGCCCAAGACCTCATATCACTCCACGAGTTATTGAGTTTGGCTTTGAAGTAACGTACGTACAGGCTAGCTAGCCAGTTTACGACAAGGGATGGACGCCGGGCCGGCCCCGGGCATTGATGAGGCCCACGTGTACGTGTTGGACACCTGCCGCCCAGCGAAAGGTCGTCGGAGCTGTGGGGGACTGGTTTCCCGCCGGGGCATCACATGCTCGCTCGCGAAACAGTTTTTCTACCGGAACCGGTAGCTACCGGCACAGCTCCAGCCAATCACGTCGCACCACCCCACACTGTAGTTTATACCACATGCAGTATAACACTGTTTGCTCATATTTACTAAATGTTGGTATTTCACCAGTCTGGCCCACCACGTAATGTCATCCACATGCATGTATGGCAGGATGTGACAGCTCTCATCTCCCTTCCCTTACACAATAAATTCATGCTTTTATTTCAAATTTGCTAATTTAACTCATCCGTATCTTTTAAACCATAATTTTATTATTGAAACTTTTTATATATTTGAACTCATGGCATTCAGACCTTTAAAACAAGACCAATCTTGAATATATTTCAAACACGTTTAAATTTCAATGTTTCAATCGATTTATTTCACTTCAACTATTTCAGTTAGTTGAAATTCTGATTTCATTTATTTCAAAAACTATTTTTGAATAATTTCAAGCAATCGTTTCAAAAAACAGATTCACAAATTATTTCACTCGGTTCAAGAATCCGATTTCATTTTTTTTCTTACAACCATTTCAATTATTTCAGATGTACTACACTTTTTCAAAATACTATTTCATTTATTTCGGATAAGTCTCCACTATTTCAAAAAGAATGTGTTAATACATTTCAATAATTTCATAACATATTTCACTTTTTCGAAATACTTTTTTAAAAAACACTCTTTTGAAACAAACTGATTTCACTACAAACCCTTCACTCCTTTTCAAAAACACATGTTTCGCTCATTCCAAAAAAATAATTTCACAAAAAATGAAAACATATTTCACTCATTGGTCTTGCTCTAAGCAGCTCCCAACATCGTATTCACTTCAACTATTTCAAAAGAATAGATTCACAAAAAATTTCACTCAATTCAAGAATCCGGTTTCAGTTTTTTCTAAAAACATTTAAAAAAAATCAGGCGTATTTCACTTTTTCCAAAAACGATTTCACTTATTTTGGACAAGACTCCACTATTTCAAAAAAATGAGTTCATACATTTCAATAATTTCATAACATATTTCACCTTTTCAAAAACAATTTCAAATTTTCGCTCTTTTGAAACAAACTGATTTCACTAAAACACCTTCACTCCTTTTAAAAGACACAAGTTTCGCTCATTCCAAAAAATTAATTTCACTAAAATTGAAAACCGATTTCAAATGAATTGAAACATTAAAATTTAAACATTTTTGAAATGTACCAAAATTGGTCTTATTATAAAGGGCTTGAGGCTAGGAACTCTTTTTTTTTTCCGGGGAACTCAAATATATAAAAAAAATTCAAAAATGAGTTTATGGTTTAAAATATATGAATGATTTAAATGAGCAAAGATGAAATAAAAGGGTACATTTAGTGTGTAAGAGAAAAGAGAGAGTCTGACAACTTTTTCTGCCATGCATGCATTGTGGGGTTCAGGAGCTGTATATGGTCTCGTATAGGCTTGGTATGGCAACAACTGATAATTAACTGGTGGGTCCCTGCACGAATCATGATGCATGTGTGGATGATGGATGCTTCACCGGTAGCTACCCTAACCGGTAAAAGTGACTTTGCGTGCTCGCTAGTCGCTACGCTGCCTGCTTCCATCCAACTTTCGGGTCATTTCCGCGGTCCTACGCTGAGCCAAGAGAAAGACTTTGTTGGCGCCTCGCCCTTTGTCGTTCCATGGATGGATGCCTCCACGGCAACAAACTCTGTGGCCATGAATGCATGCAGGGGTACGGCCTGAGCTCCTGAAAACAGCTTGCAGGCACGTGCATGTTTGTGCCTAGGCCTAGCTAGTACACAATCTTGTTTATGCTCCGTTTGAAATCGTGGAGCCTTTTCAAAATCGCTTGTAGGACTGTCACCCACTTCCCAAACTGTCACAACCTAGCATTCCTATTTTTCTCTTCCAACCAAGCTAACTATTTTGCATTAATTGCTCGATGGAAAAATCAATTCTTACAAGTATTCACTAATAGGCTGAGGAGTTGCCCTCCAAGAGTCACTACGGTGCAAAAGCCTATTAATATCATTCAGCAAGATCATGCAACCAGTTCAAGAGATACATGTCTTAGAAGGGATACAACTAGAGCGACTAAAAAACTAAAGCTTGCAGACAAAACCTCAATAGGGAACCGAGAGGAAATCAAGCACCAATGATCATTCATGTTGCATGATCATTAGCTAGAGCCGCGCATGATGCCTGCACAATCAGAGAGAAGCCATTGCATTACCTAAAAAACGCCTACCTGAAGAGAATTGCTATTTCCCGCAAAAAAAAAAGAAAAAAAAAGAGAATTGCTATATCCTTCCTTCAGCAAACCTGACCAGGACAACAGTAACAAGCAGACCATGAAGACTATCTCGGGCCATCTTTTGGCAGCTGCTCCGTGAAGACTATCTAGGGCCATCTTTTGGCAGCTGCTCCATGATCACTTCCCATCAGGCACAGAGGTGGCGAAGCGGCATGCGTAGGGCAATGGCTTTTGTCCTCTTTGCGTTGTTCCCGAATTTAGGACCCACGTTTTAGTCTCTTGTCCCGTTGCCCGCTTCCTATGGAGCTTTGATCGCAAGGCTTTGGGGCCTGAGTGGCAGGCCCAGAGCTAGGCAAATTTCTGGAGGCTCAGGCCAAGCCTACTGTCACGAGGAGTCGCCTCTTTTGGTTGGTGTTTGTGGCGATGACCTGGACCCTATGGATTATGCGTAACTACATGGTTATGAAGCGGGTCTTTTTGCAAGTGCTTCTGACTTCATGTTTAAATTTTCCGCATGTTTATAGCTATGGCACCCGCTATGTAGGTAGCAGGACAGGGACAAACTAGGCATCTTGATAGATAATCTTCTGGTGGCAGGCTGCCAACTCGCTTCGCCCCCTAGCCGTTGATCTTTTGGTTCTGAGGACTCGTTTATCGCTTCTTCTTCTTTCTTTCTTTTTTTTTTTTGCTTTTTGACATGTTGTGTTGTTGCCCCAGCAGACCTCTTATTTTCTTTCCCGCACTTGAACTACTTGTACGAACATGGTCGTTGCTTTATTTATCTCGAGAGGAGTGGGCACGGCATGAGCTTCAAAGTGACGACTTTGTTTCTCAGAATCCAGATAGCCCAACAAATGGCAGAAATACCCATCATAAAGAATTTTTCTACTCCAGGTAAAAAAGAATGCAACCAACAAAAGTGTGCAAGAGCAACAATAAGCTCCCAGAAGAACACTAATAAAAACCCACACTACACAAGCATCAGAGTAAGATAAAAAACAAGTTATTACCATTTTATTATGATAAAAAATACTATCAAACATGATTTCTAGTTCAATTATATTTACTCATATTATCTTTTGTAAGGAGAAAAGGTTGTCACGCAAAGACTTTGATTTTCGAAGGAATGTTCGCTTTTCGAATCCACGTAATATGAACATCCGATTAAATATATCGCACTCCAGCCAATTAAAACCACACTTAATGGTAAACATGTGATTCTGAAATAAGGAGCAAACCACACACTCTGTAAGGTTGTTCAACTGCAAGTTCCTGACATTTAGAATCACAATATTCATTGAGGAAGCAAATCGGAGTGAAGCATGCTTCTTATTTCCGGATGCCTAAGGCACAGATAATGGACTCGTTTCCTTTGTAAAAATATTGTTTTGTTAACGCTACTTCGCTATGTAAATCATTCTAAGCATCAAAATCCATTTTATATGACTATTTCAATATAAATTCCACATAACATGGACGAGTGTCGAAAGAGACAAGGAACTAAGTCTACGTTTGTATACGACATGAGCAAATTGCCCGCCTTTTACGCAAGGAAGAGATTAAATGGTACCAACGTTGCAAGGCCGACTCGCTTGTTCAAGGTGATGATAATACGAAGTACTTTCAAATGCTGGCCAATGGCAGACATAGAAAGAAACGTATTTTCGCTCTTGACCAAGACGAAGGCCGTATAGAGGGGGATGCACCGCTCAAAAATTTCATTACTAAGTACTACAAAGAGCATTTTGGACCTTCACCTGAAAGCCCTTTTGCGCTCGACGAGTCTATTACTCATGATATACCTCAAGTTTCAGAGGCAGAAAATGAGTTTTTAACCTCTCCGTTCTCTGAAGAGGAAGTTCGGACCGCGGTGTTTCAAATGGAACACAACAAGGCTCCGGGACCAGACGGTTTTCCGGCAGAGTTTTATCAATGTTTTTGGGATATGATTAAGGCGGATTTGGTTTAGTTGTTTAACCAACTGCATGCCGAAAACCTTGATATATCCCATTTAAACTTTGGGGAAATTGTTCTTCTGCCCAAGACTAAGGAGGCTAGTCGTATTCAACAATACAGACCGATTTGCCTTCTAAATGTCAGCTTTAAGATATTCACAAAGGTGGCAACTAATAGGTTGAACGGGGTGGCTGACCACGTGGTCAAACCCACTCAAACAGCGTTTATGCAAGGACGCAACATACTAGATGGAGTTGTTGTGCTGCATGAAACTGTACATGAGCTTCACCATAAAAAGTTGAATGGAGTCATCTTCAAAATAGACTTCGAAAAAGCATATGACAAAGTCAAATGGCCCTTTCTTTTGCAAACTTTGTGCATGAAGGGGTTTTCGCCAAAATGGTGTCGATGGGTAGAGAGTTTTGTTTCTGGAGGTAGTGTGGCTATCAAAGTCAACGATGATGTTGGCAACTACTTTCAGACTAGGAAGGGGCTTCGCCAAGGGGACCCCGCATCCCCTATTTTGTTCAACATTGTAGCCGATATGTTAGCTACCCTTGTTGAGCGGGCTAATGTGGCCGGTCAAATTAGCGGGGTGATTCCTCATTTGGTAGAAGAAGGACTGTCTATTCTACAATATGCAGATGACACAATACTTTTTCTAGATCATGACCTAGATAAAGCAAGAAACCTCAAATTACTTTTATGTGCATTTGAGGAGCTCTCTGGTCTCAAAATTAACTTCCATAAGAGCGAGCTTTTCTGCTTCGACGATGCTGCAGAGTCCGCATCTGAGTATGCTGAGATTTTCGGCTGTCAGCTCGGCCAGTTCCCGATTAGGTATCTAGGTATTCCTATTCACTATCGGCGTTTAACTATCGCTGAGTGGAAGCACGTGGAAGAAAGACTTGAGAAATGCCTAGCCAGCTGGAAGGCCAAACTCTTGTCGTATGGGGGATGGTTGATTCTGATCAATTCCGTCATCAACAACATGGTTCTATACATGTTGTCATTCTTTCACTTACCCAAAGGGGTTCTACAGCGCCTCGATTATTTTAGATCCAGATTTTTTTGGCAGTGTGATAATGAATCCAAGAAATATCGGCTGGCTAGGTGGAGTATATTATGCCGACCTAAAAGTCAAGGGGGCATTGGAATTCAGGATCTTGAGATTAAAAACATCGCTCTCCTCAGTAAATGGGTATACAAACTACTCACTGAGAATGGAGTGTGGCGAGAAATCTTTTGTAACAAGTACGTGGGGTCTAAAGCCATTTCTCAAGTTCTTTGGAAACCCGGTGATTCACATTTTTGGAGTGGCGTGATGAAGGCCAAGGAATTCTTTTTCCAATTTGGTACTTTCTCGGTTAGGGATGGTTCTCAGGTTTGATTCTGGGAAGACACCTGGCTGGGGGCCACTCCACTTATGGTGCAATACCCTAGCTTGTATAGGATCGTCAGACATAAATTCGTCACGATCAAACAAGTATTGGGACAAGAAAACCCTGATATTTCTTTCCGCAGGGACCTTTTTGGGCCTCGCCTGGTAGCATGGAATGAATTACTCATTCGTCTGGAGGCCATTCAGCTGTCAGGCGAACCAGACAAGTTCCGATGGAATTTGCATCAGAACGGTAGCTTTTCAGTCAAATCCTTGTATGATGCAATGGTTCACACTGATGTTCCGGTTGATAACAAGAAATTGTGGAAGCTCAAAATTCCCCTAAGAGTGAAGATATTCCTCTGGTTTCTAAACAGATGGGTCATCTTAACTAGAGATAACTTGGCACGACGCAACTGGCAAGGTAACAAGACATGTGTCTTTTGCCAACATGACGAGTCCATCAAACACTTATTTTTTGAGTGTAAGTTTGCTCGTGCAGTCTGGGCCATAGTTCAAGTAGCTTCAAATCTATATCCCCCACGTAGTGCACGTAACATGTTCGGCAATTGGTTGCGGGGTATCGATAAACAATTTTCTGCACATCTACTCGTGGGGGCGGCTGCCTTATGTTGGGCACTGTTGCTTACCAGAAATGATGTGATTTTTAACAATAAATGTGTTTCATCTCCTGTGCAGGTTATTCATGCGTGTACGCGATGGCTCCGTACGTGGTCTATCCTGCAGAGGCCGGAGGACAGAGACCTTTTTATGATGGCGTCTATACGGCTGGAGCATACAGCCAGGGAGGTTTTCTCCCAACATGGATGGCGGTGTAATCTCCGGATAGGATTTGCCCCACCCTAGGCTGGACTGATTTACTTTTGCTGCAAATCGATATTTATTTTTAGGCTTGTTGGACTTGTTGGCTGTGTGCATCGCGCTATGCAGAGGCCGGGCATTCTTCAACGCGGTTGTATCACCTCGATATATCAATTGAATGAAATGTTCTTTATCGAAAAAACTTGCCTCTTGTTGCTACAAAAAGTCGTCATTGACGATAATCGTTGTCATGAATTTAAAGGATCTCGTTGCTAATATTTCCATGTTTAATATTGTAATACCTTTTACATCCTAAATGTTAGTATTTTTAGTCGTTACACCATGTTCAAGGCCGTTAATTTCTACACAAATATATGTTGCCTTACATAAAAATAGTTATACACCATGAAAGTGTACTCTTACATCATAAACTATAGATATGGCGATACTAATACTAAATTCTCAAACCAATTGAAAATTTGCAAGAAGGCTGTGCAAAAAAGCGGATATTGAAAATGGAGCTCGAGCTCATGTGCATCCGAATGAACAGTAAAATAAATTAATAAAATCGGGAAGGAGTTAAATAAAACTGATTTTTTTTCAACAAGCGCTTCCATGTGTTCTAACTACGTGCAAAATTGTAACCCCCAGTGTCATGCTACAGTGACCTCACACTAATGATGCCATGTCATCATGCCTTTCCATGTTGAATAGCCACTTGTCCAAAATCAAGATCAAATTCCATTTGAAATGCAAGTCAAATAATTACTTCTTCAGATAATTAAACAAAATAGTTCATAATATTGCAAATAATCCCAAAACAATTATAAAAACAAAACCAATATTATTTGAATTTCCAAATTGACCCTAGCAACCAAAACAGTGAACCAGCAGCAATTATTTTAACCATTTCAAATTCTAAAAATGTTTAAACGTTTCCAAATGCCCTGAAACTTTTTGTGGCAGTGCAGAATATTGCATAGTATTTATGTGGTCAAGTCCCACATTTTACAAAAATCATTTAGTAGCTCAAAAATATTGCAAAACAAAAAAGAAACAATATTGCAGAAAAGAAAAGGAAAAAGGCTTAGGGCCACTGTGCACTTAGGCCTGCACAGCGCCAGTGCAGCCTGCCCCGGCCCACCTCGGCCTTTCTCCTTCCTCCCGCCTCTCTCTCCATGCGTGTCGGCCGCGTGCACGCCATGGACGCCGATGCGCCGCGCGTCGGGCATCCGCGCCTCCCCGCGAGGATAAGGAGGCCACCTCGGCCCCCTGGAACCCTAGCTCCTCTACTTCCCCTCTTCCTCGCCCCTCTCCCTCTCGCACGAGCTCGCCCGAGCGCATCCGTCGCCGCCGCTTGCCATTACCGCAGCCACCGGCCACCCCGCGCAGCCCCGACTTGTCCAGGAGGACCGCCGTCGTCGTCCACGTCGGGTCCGTCCTTCGGTTCGAGCCGGAGAGCTCCCTGTCGTCGCCATCGAGCCCTTCTCCGCCTTCGGCCGCCGCACGACCTCGCCGTCGATCTGCAGCGCCGCGACCACCCCGGCCTCCTCGAGCTTCCCCTCGACCTCGATGTGAGCCACCGCACGATTCCCCCTTCATTTCGAGCTCGGTTTCGAGCGCTAGCGAGCTTTTACCGTCGCCTAGCTCCAGCCGCCGTATGCCGCTGTCGTTGCCGTCGCTCCGGTCACCCCCGGTTGCAGCCGACTGCGCCACTGGATGCGCGGCAGTGCGCCGACCCCGTAGAACCAAACCCCGCGACGAATGGTCGCCGGAGTTGGCCGCCCGTGCGACGCCGCCGCGCTCTGTGGTCGCCGGCGTGCACCACCGCGCGCGCCGGCGTTTAAACGCCAGTGGGTCCCGCCCGCCAGCTCATTAGGAGCTTAATAGCACACTAACTGCCACTGACAGTGGGCCCCTTTTTACTGTAGCGATTAGTGCTAGGTTTATTTAATTAAAACTGCTAACAGTCAATGACATGTGGGCCCAGAACACTATTTTAATGGATAAGATTTGATTATTATAACAGCCACTGACAGTTGGGTCCCACTGGACCCAGTTGACCAGTCAATGCTGACTGGGATGGCCCTCAGTCAATGACATGTGGGCCCCTTGACCCTGTTGACTAGTCAACTTTGACTGGTTGACTGCTGACTCAGCACACCCCTGCCCCACTGGTCAGCCACTGTTGTACTCTGCTGGGTACATTTTCGGGTACCCATAGCAATTTAGCTATTTAATAATTCGAATAAAATTAATTCAGAAATTCCAAAAATTATTTAAAACTTTGGAAATTAATAGAAAAATAACCGTAACTCGGATGAAACTAATTTATATATGAAAAATGATCAGAAAAATAAGACGAATCCGAATATGCCATCCACATACCTGTCACATGCCTACAACACTGCAAACATGGAACCTTCCCCTCCGGATCGTCTGTCCGATAATGGCCTAAAGCCAGGAAAATATCCCCAGATATTTTCCCGCTACGTCTGTAACGTGTAGCACTGCGTTAGCTCACCTCTAGCACAACATATTGCCATGTCATGCAACTGTGTTGCCTTTGTTTGCTTTGTATTTATTGTTTCTTCCCCCCTCTTCTCTCCGATAGACCCTGCGACTGCTACCGATGCCCCTGTGATCGGCTACGTCATCGACGACCTTTCTTCCTTTTCAGTAGAGCTTCCAGGCAAGCAAAACCCCCTTGATCATTCCTATATCGCCCATTCTTTCTCTCCCGTGCTAGCATTAGATTTTTCTACTGTATTTGATTGCTCCTATTCTGATGCATAGCCTGTTTTTGTAACTGTTGTTGATACCTTACCTGGTATCCTAAATGCTTAGTATAGGCTGGTTAGTGATCCATCAGTGGCCCCACACCCTTGTCTGTGTTGCCCTGCTTTGCTACCGGATGACTCGATCAGCGTGATCGATATGCAGAGACCGACACAGCACCGCACAACCCCCTTAGTTGTACGACTCTGCAGAGCTACTATCGAGTGCCGAGGGTGATACCTCCTATCTCACTCCTGATGATATCTCTGTAGCGTAGCTAGTCGGTTGTGGGTTACCGAGGGTGATTCCTCTTTCACCACCTCCGATGATGCCTCTGTCGTGCAACCCCCCAAGTGTGAACCCATCGAGGGTGATTCCTCCAAGTTCACCTTGACGGTTACATCTAATGGGAATCCATCGAGGGTGATTCCTCGGATTCCCCACGATGTTATGGACACACGGGTACTTTGACCTTCACCTCAGACCTTTGTTGAAGTCGGGTTGACCCAAGGGTACCCGGAGAGATTATTGTGGCGGAACGTCAGGGCAGGTGGAGACCACCTAGGAGAGAGGTGGGCCTGGTCCTTGGTCGTTGGACCGCGGGTTACCAAGTCGGTGCGACAGGGTGTCGGAGGTGAGCCCTGAGCCCTGTTCGTGTCCGCGAGTTACTAATAACACGCTTAACGGATTTAGGTATTTGATCTGAGTTGGCCACTGGTCTATACGCACTACCACCACGTGGGATAATGGTTTAATGGGGCCCTCTGCGTCGTATGATTCTTCCGAAAGCTCTGTCAGACGTCCAGTTCAGCATTGTGGCACGGTCGGATCGTGCCATCTAGGAGGGAGGTGGCGCTGGTATCCACCCTGCGCACAACGACCCGGAGTGCGAAGCGCGATGGGCTCAAGACCCCTGAGCGCTTAGGATGTAGACCGGCGGGGACCTCTCTGTGGAGCCTAGGTAGGACTACGTCGTGTCGATCAGCCGAGGCCGGGCATGACCAGGAAAAGTGTGTCCGGCCAGAGTTAATCGAGTGTGTTGGGTAACAGTAGTACACCCTGCAGGGAAGTTATCTATTCGAATAGCCATGTCCACGGTAACAGGACACTCAGTGTTGTATCCCGATCTACTACAACTTGAACTGGATACATGTTACTTTAATTAATATGTAAGCTCTGGGATTGCTTTCTCGTAGGGAGTCGAGGAAGGATCTCTGGGCATTGCTACTATTACTTATTACTTTATGTTATGCTGCTAATCTGCACTCTTCTAATGCTGCAAGACGCTGCAAGATGCTAGTCTTCGATAGGCTAGGCCTTCTCTATATTCTGGCATTTCTGCAGTCTAGTCCACAGATACAGACCCTTCCCTTTGATACCGATGCATACTTAGCATAGATCTGATGTAAGTCTTGCGAGTACTTTGGATGAGTACTCACGGTTGCTTTGCTTCCTCTTTTTCCCCATACCCGATTGCTGCGATCAGTTGATGGAGCCCCGGAGCCATCTGAACCCGTCGATGACTACTACTACCCCGACGGAGCCTACTACTACGTGGAGACCGACGACGAGGAGTAGATAGGAGGCTCACAGGCAGGAGGCCTGCGCCTCTTCGATCTAGATGTCATTGTTTTGCTCAGCCTTCTTAAGGCAAACTTGTTTAGTTATGTCTGTTCCCAGACATTATTGCTTCCGCCGACTCTTGTGTAACTCGAGCTTATGTATTCGAGCCCTCGAGGCCCCTAGCTTGTAATATAAAGCTTGTATTATTTTATTTTGTGTCTAGAGTTGTGTTGTGATATGTTCCCGTGAGTCCCTAGGCTTGATCGTGCGCATTTGCGTGTATGATTAGAGCACGGTCGAGTCGGGGGGCGCCACAAGTTGGTATCAGAGCCGACTGCCTGTAGGAAGCCCCTTTCCAAACTCCTTGGCCGAAGTTGAGTCTAGTCTTTGAAAAACTATTTTACTAACTATGTTGTGTGGCTTACGGGCCCACATCGCAAATGGATGGGATTAGAATCTTTTATTCCCCTTCTTTACTATGGGATTCTGATCTCTCTTCTATTCGGGTTAAAAAAATTGCTAACTCTAACATTAGGTTCTCGTGCTCACATTCACCCGGAGAGCTGGATTGTCTGCAATTATTCCTTTTCATTGGTCTGTTTAATCTGATAGTCACATTTTACTTTCCATTGGTCTGTTTAACCTTTCTTGTAATCTAGCTTTTATCTGGGCAGTGATAATTCCCTGCTTAAGTCAACACCCCCAAATAAAACCTTGTTACTATTGTTGATGACATTTCGGTAACCACCGATGGACGAGAACCTTGCCTATTGGTCCGCCTCGTTTTAACGAGCAGGAAAATGGTTCTCTTCGTTCCCTGCCCATGGTACCGATGTGTTGCCGACATAGCTGACAGACTTTCCTCTGACACGTCTTATTGTCGTGACCGCGCAAGATGTCACCGCCCTTCCTACTCTTAATCCACACTCACTGCAATTGCACAGGATCGAAACCTGACTCTCCTGTACAACCTTGATTCTGAAGTATCCTTTGCACATGGCTTCGTATGTTATCACGAGCCACATTCCTAGAGATGATCTATTCTGGGATCAGATGCAATACTTATTCCCGTTGCTCTGAACCCCTTTCACACTCTGTTTCAAGCATCGAACGATTGTCTATCCGCTTGAAACTCCTTATTGTACCTTCTTACTTTGCTCTCGATGTTTTTCTTAAGCTTCAATTCGAGAGATACTATATGCCACATTCCCTGAGTTACCTACCAGATACTCAACCTTGTAAAGGCCCGTCCTTCCGGAGTTACCCCCTTTTCCTTTCGTAAGTACGATGAAGACTCCAAAGAAAGGATGGCAGCTTCGTCATGACGCATGACACAGGGAAAATGAAGACATCAACGCAATGGACCGACCTCTTCGAGAAGAACAATCAAGGCCAAGAAGACTCGTTACAATTTCGTAACCAATCCCTTCCCCTTTACTCCACCTCTTAAATCTCGGGACGAGATTTCTTGTAGTGGAGGAGATTTGTAACACCCCCAGTGTCATGCTACAGTGACCTCACACTAATGATGTCATGTCATCATGCCTTTCCATGTCAAATAGCCACTTGTCCAAAATCAAGATCAAATTCCATTTGAAATGCAAGTCAAATAATTACTTCTTCAGATAATTAAACAAAATAGTTCATAATATTGCAAATAATCCCATAGCAATTATAAAAACAAAACCAACATTATTTGAATTTCCAAATTGACACTAGCAACCAAAACAGTGGACCAGCAGCAATTATTTTAGCCATTTCAAATTCTAAAAATGTTTAAACATTTCCAAATGCCCTGAAACTTTTTGTGGCAGTGCAGAATATTGCATAGTATTTATGTGGCCAAGTCCCACATTTTACAAAAATCATTTAGTAGCTCAAAAATATTGCAAAATAGAAAAGAAAGAATATTGCAGAAAAGAAAAGGAAAAAGGCCTAGGGCCACTGTGCACTTAGGCCTGCACAGCGCCAGTGCAGCCTGGCCCGGCCCACCTCGGCCTTTCTCCTTCCTCCCGCCTCTCTCTCCCTGTGTGTCGGTCGCGCGCACGCCATGGACGCCGATGCGCCGCGCGTCGGGCATCCGCGCCTCCCCGCGAGGATAAGGAGGCCACCTCGGCCCCCTGGAACCCTAGCTCCTCTACTTCCCCTCTTCCTCGCCCCTCTCCCTCTCGCACGAGCTCGCCCGAGCGCATCCGTCGCTGCTGCTCGCCATTACCGCAGCGACCGGCCACCCCGCGCAGCCCCGACTTGTCCAGGTGGACCGCTGTCTTCGTCCACGTCGGGTCCGTCCTTTGGTTCGAGCCGGAGAGCTCCCTGCCGTCGCCATCGAGCCCTTCTCTGCCTTCGGCCGCCGCACGACCTCGCCGTCGATCTGCAGCGCCGCGACCACCCCGGCCTCCCTGAGCTTCCCCTCGACCTCGATGTGATCCACCACATGATTCCCCCTTCATTTCGAGCTCGGTTTCGAGCGCTAGCGAGCTTTTGCCGTCGCCTAGCTCCAGCCGTCGTATGCCGCTGTCGTTGCCGTCGCTCCGGTCACCCCCGGTTGCAGCCGACTGCGCCACTGGATGCGCGGCAGTGCGCCGACCCCGTAGAACCAAACCCCGCGACGAATGGTCGCCGGAGTTGGCCGCCCGTGCGACGCCGCCGCGCTCTGTGGTCGCCGGCGTGCACCACCGCGCGCGCCGGCGTTTAAACGCCAGTGGGTCCCTCCCGCCAGCTCATTAGGAGCTTAATAGCACACTAACCTGCCACTGACAGTGGGCCCCTTTTACTGTAGCGATTAGTGCTAGGTTTATTTAATTAAAACTGCTAACAGTCAATGACATGTGGGCCCAGAACACTATTTGAATGGATAAGATTTGATTAGTATAACAGCCACTGACAACTGGGTCCCACTGGACCCAGTTGACCAGTCAATGCTGACTGGGATGGCCCTCAGTCAATGACATGTGGACCGCTTGACCCTGTTGACTAGTCAACTTTGACTGGTTGACTGCTGACTCAGCACACCCCTGGCCCCACTGGTCAGCCACTGTTGCACTCTGCTGGGTACATTTTCGGGTACCCATAGCAATTTAGCTATTTAATAATTCGAATAAAATTAATTCAGAAATTCTACAAATTGTTTAAAACTTTGAAAATTAATAAAAAATAACCGTAACTCGGATGAAAATAATTTATATATGAAAAATGATCAGAAAAATAAGACGAATCGGAATATGCCATCCACATACCTGTCATATGCCTACAACACTGCAAACATGGAACCTTCCCCTCCGGATCGTCTGTCCGATAATGGCCTAAAGCCGGGAAAATATCCTCACCTCTAGCACCGCATATTGCCATGTCATGCAACTGTGTTGCCTTTGTTTGCTTTGTATTTATTGTTTCTTCCCCCCTCTTCTCTCCGATAGACCCTGCGACTGCTACTGATGCCCCTGTGATCGGCTACGTCATCGACGACCTTTCTTCCTTTTCAGCAGAGCTTCCAGGCAAGCAAAACCCCCTTGATCATTCCTATATCGCCCATTCTTTCTCTCCCGTGCTAGCATTAGATTTTTCTACTTTATTTGATTGCTCCTATTCTGATGCATAGCCTGTTTTTGTAACTGTTGTTGATACCTTACCTGCTATCCTAAATGCTTAGTATAGGCTGGTTAGTGATCCATCAGTGGCCCCACACCCTTGTCTGTGTTGCCCTGATTTGCTACCGGATGACTCGATCAGCGTGATCGATATGCAGAGACCGACACAGCACCGCACAACCCCCTTAGTTGTACGACTCTGCAGAGCTACTATCGAGTGCCGAGGGTGATACCTCCTATCTCACTCCTGATGATATCTCTGTAGCGTAGCTAGTCGGTTGTGGGTTACCGAGGGTTATTCCTCTTTCACCACCTCCGATGATGCCTCTGTCGTGCAAACCCCCAAGGGTGAACCCATCGAGGGTGATTCCTCCAAGTTCACCTTGACGGTTACATCTAATGGGAATCCATCGAGGGTGATTCCTCGGATTCCCCATGGACACACGGGTACTTTGACCTTCACCTCAGACCTTTGTTGAAGTCGGGTTGATCCAAGGGTACCCACGAGAGATTATTGTGGCGGAACGTCAGGGCAGGTGGAGACCACCTAGGAGAGAGGTGGGCCTGGTCCCTAGTCGTTGGACCGCGGGTTACCAAGTTTTTGGGGAACGTCGCATGGGAAACAAAAAATTTCCTACGCACACGCAAGATCTATCCATGGTGACGAGCATCTACGAGAGGGAGAGTGAATCTACATACCGTTGTAGATCGCTAAGCGGAAGCGTTAAGAAACGCGGTTGATGTAGTCGAACGTCTTCGCGATCCAAATCGCAAGTCGTCCCTCGATCCAAACACGATCTAGCGCCGAACGGACGGCACCTCCGCGTTCAACACACGTACGGCTTGATGACGCCTTCACCTCCTCGATCCAGCGAGCGATGGTGAAGTAGTGGATGAGTTCCGGCAGCACGACGGCGTGGTGATGGTGGTGAGGAACAATCTCTGCAGGGCTTCGCCAAGCACTACGGAGATTATGACGGGAGGAACTAGAGGGTTAGGGTTGCCGGCACACGGCTTGGGAAATCTTGATGTGTCCCGTGTGCTAGCCCTGCCCCTCTATTTATATGTTGAGCCCTGGGGTCTAAACTTGGAGAGAAAGCCTCCACAAGGTCGGTTTTGCCCGCAAAAGGCCGGTTTGGCCCGCACGGAAAGAGTCCCACTCGGATTCCAGCAGTACCACGTACAAGCGGTAGTACCGCTCATGAGCGGTAGTACCGCTTGAGCGGTAGTACCGCTTGAGCGGTAGTACTGCCTTACCAGCGGTAGTACCGCTTAAGGCAGCAGTAAAACTTCCTTTTGCACTTTCCAATACCTCGTGGGCTTTACCCCTTTGGTCCATATAAAGTGTTGCTGCACCCGAACACTTCGGTAAACATCCGGAACCCCTTCCGGTGAATTCCGGAACCCTTCCGGAGATCAAAACACTATTATCACATATATCAATTTTTACCTCCGGACTCTTCCGGAGATCCTCGTCATGTCCGGGATTTTATCCGGGACTCCGAACAACCTTCGGTCACCAACACAATAACTCAACTATACTAATCGTCACCAAACGTTAAGTGTGTAGACCCTGCGGGTTCGAGAACTATGTAGACATGACCGAGACACCTCTACGGTCAATAACCAATAGCGGGACCTGGATGCCCATATTGGTTCCTACATATTCTACGAAGATCTATATCGGTTGAACCTCTATGTCAAGGATTCAGTTAATCCCGTATGCTGTTCCCTTTGTTCTTCGGTATGTTACTTGCCCGAGATTCGATCGTCGGTATCTCTATACCTAGTTCAATCTCGTTATCGGCAAGTCTCTTTACTCGGTCCGTAATACAAGATATCGTGGCTAACACTTTAGTCACATTGCTTGCAAGGCTCATTGTGATGTTGTATTACCGAGTGGGCCCTGAGATACCTCTCCGTCACACGGAGTAACAAATCCCAGTCTTGATCCATGCCAACCCAACAGACACCCTCGGAGATACCTGTAGAGCATCTTTATAGTCACCCAGTAACGTTGCGACGTTTGATACACACAAGGCATTCCTCCGGTGTCAGTGAGTTGCATGATCTCATGGTCATAGGAACAGATACTTGACATGCAGAAAACAATAGCAATAAACTGACACGATCATATGCTACGTTTATAGTTTGGGTCTTGTCCATCACATCATTCTCCTAATGATGTGATCCTGTTATCAAATGACATCTCATGTCCATGGCTAGGAAACCTTCACCATCTTTTGATCAACGAGCTAGTTAACTAGAGGCTTACTAGGGACACAGTGTTGTCTATGTACCCACACATGTATTTGAGTTTCCAATCAATACAATTATAGCATGGATAATAAACGATTATCATGAACAAGGAAATATAATAATAACCAATTTATTATTGCCTCTAGGGCATATTTCCAACAGTCTCCCACTTGCACTAGAGTCAATAATCTAGTTCACATCACTATGTGATTTACATTGTAATGAATCAAACACCCATGCAGTTCTGGTGTTGTTCATGTTTAGCCCTTGGAAGAGGTTTAGTCATCGGATCTGCAACATTCAGATCCGTGTGTACTTTGCAAATATTTATGTCGTCCTCCTTGATGTAATCGCGGATGGAATTGAAACGTCGCTTTATGTGTCTGGTCCTCTTGTGAAATCTTGGTTCCTTGGCTAGAGCAATGGCACCAGTATTATCACAAAACAGAGTCATTGGGTTAAGCGCACTAGGCACTACTCCAAGATCTGTCATGAACTCCTTCATCCAGACACCTTCCTTCGCCGCCTCCGAGGCAGCGATGTACTCCGCTTCGCATGTAGAATCAGCTACCACGCTTTGCTTGGAACTGCACCAGCTAACCGCACCCCCATTAAGAATAAATACGTATCCGGTTTGCGACTTAGAGTCATCCGGATCAGTGTCAAAGCTTGCATCGACGTAACCCTTTACGACGAGTTCTTGATCACCTCCATAAATGAGAAACATGTCCTTAGTCCTTTTCAGGTACTTCAGGATATTCTTGACCGCCGTCCAGTGTTCCATTCCTGGATCACTTTGAAACCTTCCGACCATACTTATGGCAAGGCTGACATCGGGTCTTGTGCACAGCATTGCATACATGATAGAGCCTATGGCTGAAGCATAGGGGATGACACTCATCTTTTCTCTATCTTCTGTAGTCACTGGGCATTGAGTCTTACTCAACTTCACACCTTGCAAAACAGGCAAGAACCCCTTCTTGGACTGATCCATTTTGAACTTCTTCAAAATCTTATCAAGGTATGTGCTTTGTGAAAGTCCTATTAAACATCTTGATCTATCTCTATAGATCTTGATGCCTAATATGAAAGCAGCTTCTCCTAGGTCCTTCATTGAAAAACTCTTGTTCAAATATTCCTTCACGCTTTCCAACATTTCTATATTGTTTCCAATCAGTAATATGTCATCCACATATAATATTAGAAATGCTATAGAGCTCCCACTCACTTTCTTGTAAATACAAGCTTCTCCGTAAACTTGTATAAACTCGAACGCTTTGATCACCTCATCAAAGCGAAGATTCCAACTCCGAGATGCTTGCACCAGTCCATAAATGGATCGCTGGAGTTTGCAAACTTTGTCAGCATTCTCTGGATCGACAAAACCTTCTGGTTGCATCATATACAACTCTTCCTTAAGGAAACCGTTAAGGAACGCTGTTTTGACATCCATCTGCCAAATTTCATAATCGAAAAAAGGCAGCTATTGCTAACATGATTTTGACGGACTTAAGCATCGCTATGGGTGAGAAGGTCTCATCGTAGTCAACTCCTTGAACTTGTGAAAAAACCTTTGCCACAAGTCGAGCTTTATAGACGGTGACATTACCGTCCGCGTCCGTCTTCCTCTTAAAGATCCATTTGTTCTGAATGGCCTTACGCCCTTCAGGTAATACTTCCAAAGTCCACACTTTGTTTTCATACATGGATCCCATCTCGGATTTCATGGCCTCTAACCACTTCTCAGAATCCGGGCCCATCATCGCTTCTCCATAGCTCGTAGGTTCATCGTTGTCCAACAACATGACCTCTAAGACAGGGTTGCCGTACCACTCAGGAGCAGTACGCGTCCTTGTCGACCTACGAGGTTCGATAGCAACTTGATCCGAAGCTTTATGATCATCATCAACTTCCTCTTCAGCTGATGTAGGCTCTACAGAAACATCTTTCTGCGCTGCGCTACTCTCAGGTTGAAGTAAAGGTTCAACAACCTCATCAAGTTCTATCTTCCTCCCACTCAATTCTTTCGAGAGAAACTCTTTCTCAAGAAATGTTCCGTTTTTAGCGACAAACACTTTGCCTTCGGATCTGAGGTAGAAGGTATACCCAACTGTCTCTTTTGGGTATCCTATGAAGACGCATTTCTCCGCTTTGGGTTCCAGCTTTTCAGGCTGAAGCTTTTTGACATAAGCATCACATCCCCAAACTTTAAGAAACGACAGCTTTGGCTTCTTGCCAAACCAAAGTTCATATGGCGTTGTCTCAACGGATTTCGATGGTGCCCTATTTAAAGTGAATGCAGCTGTCTCTAATGCATAACCCCAAAACGATAGTGGCAAATCGGTAAGAGACATCATAGATCGCACCATATCCAATAAGGTTCGATTACGACGTTCGGACACACCATTACGCTGTGGTGTTCCAGGCGGTGTCAGTTGTGAAACAATTCCACATTGTCTTAAGTGACTGCCAAACTCATAACTCAGATATTCTCCTCCTCGATTAGATCGTAGGAATTTAATCTTCTTGTTACGATGATTCTCAACTTCACTCTGAAATTGTTTGAACTTTTCAAACGTTTCAGACTTGTGTTTCATTAAGTAAATATACCCATATCTACTTAAGTCATCAGTGAAGGTGAGAAAGTAACGATAACCACCGCGCGCCTCAATACTCATCGGACCGCACACATCAGTATGTATGATTTCCAACAAGTCACTTGCCCGTTCCATTGTTCCAGAGAACGGCGTTTTAGTCATCTTGCCCATGAGGCATGGCTCGCATGTGTTAAGTGATTCAAAATCAAGTGACTCCAAAAGTCCATCAGCATGGAGCTTCCTCATGCGTTTTACGCCAATATGACCTAAACGGCAGTGCCACAAGAAAGTGGTATTATCATTATCAATTCTACATCTTTTGGCATCAATGTTATGAACATGTGTATCATTACTATCGAGATTCAATAAGAATAAACCCCTCACTTCGGGTGCATGACCATAAAAGATATTACTCATATAAATAGAACAACCATTATTCTCTGATTTAAATGAGTAACCGTCTCGCAATAAACAAGATCCATATATAATGTTCATGCTTAACGCAGGCACTAAATAACAATTATTCAGGTTCATCACTAATCCCGATGGTAATTGAAGAGCGAGCGTGCCGACGGCTATCACATCAACCTTGGAACCATTTCCCACGCGTATCGTCACTTCATCCTTTGCCAGCCTCCGTCTATTCCGCAGTTCCTGTTTAGAGTTGCAAATGTGAGCAACCGCACCGGTATCAAATACCCAGGCACTACAACGAGAGTTGGTAAGGTACACATCAATAACATGTATATCATATATACCTTGTTTGTTGTTGGCCGCCTTCTTGTCAGCCAAATACTTGGGGCAGTTCTGCTTCCAGTGTCCAGTTCCCTTGCAATGAAAGCACACAGTTTCTGGTTTGGGTCCAGCCTTGGGTTTCTTCACGGGAGGAGCAACTGCTTTGCCACTCTTCTTGGAGTCACCCTTCTTACCCTTGCCATTTTTCTTGAAACTAGTGGTTTTATTGACCATCAACACTTGATGCTCCTTCTGAATTTCAGACTCAGCAACTTTCAGCATCGCAAACAGCTCGGCGACTGACTTGTTCATCCCGTGCATGTTATAGTTCAACACGAAGCTCTTGTAGCTAGGTGGCAATGATTGAAGAACTCTGTCAGTGATAGCCTCTGGCAGAAGGGGCATCCCTAATTCAGCCAGACGGGTGGAGTACCCAGACATTCTGAGTATGTGATCACTAACAGACCCGTTCTCCTCCATCTTGCAAGTATAGAACTTATCGGAGGTCTCATACCTCCCGATCCGGGCATTCTTCTGAAAGATAAACCTCAACTCCTGGAACATCTCATATGCTCCATGACGTTCAAAACATCTTTGAAGTCCCGGTTCTAAGCCATACAAAATTGCACATTGAACTATTGAGTAATCATCAGAGCGAGCCTGCCAGGCGTTCACAACGTCTAGGGACTCAACTGGAGCGGGTGGATCACCAAGCGGTGCATCAAGGACATAAGCCTTCTGGGAAGCCGTAAGGATAATCCTTAGATTACGGGCCCAGTCCACAAAGTTACTTCCATCATCTTTCAACTTAGCTTTCTCTAGGAACGCATTAAAATTCAGGGGTGCTACTGCGCGAGCCATGATCTACAACATAAATATAGCAAAGACAACTAAGACTATTGTTCAAGATAATGAATTTAGTTAATCATATTACTTAAAAAACTCCCACTCAAATTGACATCCCTCCGGTCATTCGAGTGTCACATGATCCAAATCCACCAACTCAAGTCCGATCATCACGTGAGTTGAGGTGGTTTCAATGGTGAACATCTTCATGTTTGATCATATCTACTATATGACTCATGTTCGACCTTTCGGTCTCTTGTGTTCCGAGGCCATGTCTGTACATGCTAGGCTCGTCAAGTTTAACCCGAGTGTTCCGCACGTGCAACACTGGCTTGCACCCGTTGTATGCGAACGTAGAGTCTATCACACCCGATCATCACGTGGTGTCTCGAAACGACGAACTTTCGCAACGGTGCACACTCGGGGAGAACACAATTTTATCTTGAAATTTAAGTGAGGGATCACCTTATAATGCTACCGCCGTCCTAAGCAAAATAAGATGCATAAAAGGATTAACATCACATGCAAATCATAAGTGACATGATATGGCCATGAACTTGTGCTTTTGATCTCCATCTCCAAAGCACCGGCATGATCTCCATCGTCACCGGCATGACACCATGATCTCCATCATCTAGATCTCCATCAACGTGTCGCCATGAGGTTGTCACGCCGACTGTTGCTTCCACGACTATTGCTAACTCATAGCGATAAAGTAAAGCAAAACGGCGAAAATAATTAAAGACAACTCTATGGCTCCTGCCAGTTGCCGTACTCATCGACATGCAAGTCGTGATATTCTATACAACACATGATTATCTCATACATCACATATATCTCATCATGTAATTGGCCATATCACATCACAACATACCCTGCAAAAACAAGTTAGACGTCCTCTAATTGTTGTTGCAAGTTTTACGTGGCTGCTACGGGTATCTAGCAAGAACAATTCTTACCTACGCAAAAACCACAACGGTGATACAAAAATTGCTTTTCAACCTTCTCAAGGACCGCCTTTGTCAAATCCGATCCGACTAAAGTAGGAGAGACAGACACCCGCCAGCCATCTTTATGCAACGAAGTTACATGTCAGTTGATGGAACCGGTCTCTCGTAAGCGTACGAGTAATGTTGGTCCGAGCCGCTTCATCCCACAATACCGCCGAAACAAGAAAAGACCAAAGGAGGAAGCAATCTGAATATCAACGCCCACAAACTCCTTTGTGTTCTACTCGAGATCTCATCTACACATAAACCTGGCTCTGATACCACTGTTGGGGAACGTCGCATGGGAAACAAAATTTTTCCTACGCACACGCAAGATCTATCCATGGTGACGAGCATCTACGAGAGGGAGAGTGAATCTACATACCCTTGTAGATCGCTAAGCGGAAGCGTTAAGAAACGCGGTTGATGTAGTCGAACGTCTTCGCGATCCAAATCGCAAGTCGTCCCTCGATCCAAACACGATCTAGCGCCGAACGGACGGCACCTCCGCGTTCAACACACGTACGGCTTGATGACGCCTTCACCTCCTCGATCCAGCGAGCGATGGTGAAGTAGTGGATGAGTTCCGGCAGCACGACGGCGTGGTGATGGTGGTGAGGAACAATCTCTGCAGGGCTTCGCCAAGCACTACGGAGATTATGACGGGAGGAACTAGAGGGTTAGGGTTGCCGGCACAAGGCTTGGGAAATCTTGATGTGTCCCGTGTGCTAGCCCTGCCCCTCTATTTATATGTTGAGCCCTAGGGTCTAAACTTGGAGAGAAAGCCTCCACAAGGTCGGTTTTGCCCGCACAAGGTCGGTTTGGCCCGCACGGAAAGAGTCCCACTCGGATTCCAGCAGTACCGCGTACAAGCGGTAGTACCGCTCATGAGCGGTAGTACCGCTTACGCGGTAGTACTGCCTTACCAGCGGTAGTACCGCTTAAGGCAGCAGCAAAACTTCCTTTTGCACTTTCCAATACCTCGTGGGCTTTACCCCTTTAGTCCATATAAAGTGTGGCTGCACCCGAACACTTCGGTAAACATCCGGAACCCCTTCCGGTGAATTCCAGAACCCTTCCGGAGATCAAAACACTATTATCACATATATCAATTTCTACCTCCAGACTCTTCCGAAGATCCTCGTCATGTCCGGGATTTTATCCGGGACTCCGAACAACCTTCGGTCACCAACACAATAACTCAACTATACTAATCGTCACCAAACGTTAAGTGTGTAGACCCTGCGGGTTCGAGAACTATGTAGACATGACCGAGACACCTCTACGGTCAATAACCAATAGCGGGACCTGGATGCCCATATTGGTTCCTACATATTCTACGAAGATCTATATCGGTTGAACCTCTATGTCAAGGATTCAGTTAATCCCGTATGCTGTTCCCTTTGTTCTTCGGTATGTTACTTGCCCGAGATTCGATCGTCGGTATCTCTATACCTAGTTCAATCTCGTTATCGGCAAGTCTCTTTACTCGGTCCGTAATACAAGATCTCGTGGCTAACACTTTAGTCACATTGCTTGCAAGGCTCATTGTGATGTTGTATTACCGAGTGGGCCCTGAGATACCTCTCCGTCACACGGAGTAACAAATCCCAGTCTTGATCCATGCCAACCCAACAGACACCCTCGGAGATACCTGTAGAGCATCTTTATAGTCACCCAGTAACGTTGCGACGTTTGATACACACAAGGCATTCCTCCGGTGTCAGTGAGTTGCATGATCTCATGGTCATAGGAACAGATACTTGACATGCAGAAAACAATAGCAATAAACTGACACGATCATATGCTACGTTTATAGTTTGGGTCTTGTCCATCACATCATTCTCCTAATGATGTGATCCCGTTATCAAATGACATCTCATGTCCATGGCTAGGAAACATTCACCATCTTTTGATCAACGAGCTAGTCAACTAGAGGCTTACTAGGGACACAGTGTTGTCTATGTACCCACACATGTATTTGAGTTTCCAATCAATACAATTATAGCATGGATAATAAACGATTATCATGAACAAGGAAATATAATAATAACCAATTTATTATTGCCTCTAGGGCATATTTCCAACACAAGTCGGTGCGACAGAGTGTCGGAGGTGAGCCCTGAGCCCTGTTCGTGTCCGCGAGTTACTAATAACACGCTTAACGGATTTGGGTATGTGATCTGAGTTGGCCACTGGCCTATACGCACTACCACCACGTGGGATAATGGTTTAATGGGGCCCTCTGCGTTGTACGATTCTTCCGAAAGCTCTATTAGACGTCCAGTTCAGCATTGTGGCACGGTCGGATCGTGCCATCCAGGAGGGAGGTGGTGCTGGTATCCACCCTGCGCACAACGATCCGGAGTGCGAAGGGCGATGGGCCCAAGACCCCTGAGCGCTTAGGATGTAGACCGGCGGGGACCTCTCTGCGGAGCCTAGGTAGGACTACGTCGTGTCGATCAGCCGAGGCCGGGCATGACCAGGAAAAGTGTGTCCGGCTAGAGTTAATCGAGCGTGTTGGGTAACAGTAGTGCACCCCTGCAGGGAAGTTATCTATTCGAATAGCCGTGTCCACGGTAACAGGACGCTCAGTGTTGTATCCCGATCTACTACAACTTGAACTGGATACATGTTACTTTAATTAATATGTAAGCTCCGGGATTGCTTTCTCGCAGGGAGTCGAGGAAGGATCTCTGAGCATTGCTACTATTACTTATTACTTTATGTTATGCTGCTAATCTGCACTCTTCTAATGTTGCAAGACGTTGCAAGATGCTAGTCTTCGATAGGCTAGGCCTTCTCTATATTCTGGCATTTCTGCAGTCTAGTCCACAGATACAGACCCTTCCCTTTGATACCGATGCATACTTAGCATAGATCTGATGTAAGTCTTGCGAGTACTTTGGATGAGTACTCATGGTTGCTTTGCTACCTCTTTTTCCCCATACCCGATTGCTGCGATCAGATGACGGAGCCCCGGAGCCAGCTGAACCCGTCGATGACTACTACTACCCCGACGGAGCCTACTACTATGTGGAGACCGACGACCAGGAGTAGATAGGAGGCTCCCAGGCAGGAGGCCTGCGCCTCTTCGATCTAGATGTCGTTGTTTTGCTCAGCCTTCTTAAGGCAAACTTGTTTAGTTATGTCTGTTCCCAGACATTGTTGCTTCCGCCGACTCTTGTGTAACTCGAGCTTATGTATTCGAGCCCTCGAGGCCCTGGCTTGTAATATAAAGCTTGTATTATTTTATTTTGTGTCTAGAGTTGTGTTGTGATATCTTCCCGTGAGTCCCTGGGCTTGATCGTGCGCATTTGCGTGTATGATTAGTGCACGGTCGAGTCGGGGGCGTCACAAATTTTTTGTGAAGAACGAGGATCGATTTGTTTCTTTAGAGCACCACAGAATTCATTTCTTCTTGATAATATAGACGCGGTTAGAACACACCAACATGTTTGTTGTCAACTTTTTTTTACTGTCCATCCCGCTGCACATGAGCTCGGGAGCCACCCCCCTTCCCGTGTAAAAAAAAACCTACTCCCTCCGATCCATATTAATTGTCGTCAATCACACACATTAACGTGCGGGAGAATGGGAGCCAACCAGCATGGCCACGTGGCGCATGCTGGTTGGCCGTGGCGAGAAACTTTTTGATTTTTTTTTTTGTAGATTTTCTTTGGAAGATGAAAGTGATACTTTTTTTTTACTTTTGAGGAAAGTTTTTTTGGAGACTATTTTTGGAAGATGGAAGTGAGACTTTTTTTCTTTTTCTTTTTGAGAATTTTTTTAGTCTTTTCCTTTTTCTTTTTGAGATGGATGTGATGTCCACGTGTTGCGAGGAAGTTTTTTTTTCATTTTGATATGAAGGTGAGGTTTTTTTTTTAAGAGGGAAAAATACGCGCACAACTTCCTCTCAAGAGGCCCGCAACGGCGGCCCCCAATCACTAGTTTAGTTCAAAGTACTCTAGCATACATAGGACTCGTGTAGTCATATATATGAATATATCCATATAGTGGAACCACTCATCATGCATGAGTTCATGAAGGTGCTTCATATAATTGGAGAGCACAAGCTATATTGTCTTTGTTCGATTGATACTTGTCGACTGGACTACTGTGCACTAGTTTTACCTTTTGCCTTGCTTTCGGTGATAGTACGTGTGTGCACCATATGCATCTCACCACCAAAAACTTCTTCGTCATTTTTGGGCCGGCATACATTGATAATGTATGCATGTAAGACGCCACGAGGAAAGATTTGTTCTCGGTGGGGGGTGCCATGCATGTGTGGTATAAAGTGGCAGTCATCTAGCGTCGATCTTCGCGAGACGATACGCCCTACGTTTTTTTTAACACAGTACAGACGCAAGCGCTCATACATACGCGCATACACTCACCCCTATGAACGCACACACGCACACCCTATCTCTATGAGCATCTTCGAGAGACTGAGCCGGCGTATCATCTTGAGATTTAAGAAGTCACCGTAGGCACCTCGTCGTCGACGGGAACGTCTCCTCTCACTGAAAGCGCATCGGGATACCACTGTCCCTCCAACCATCCAACCACAGGTTGGTCGATCGATACACACTACGTAGTACGCTCCTAGATGCTGTCACGTCCCCTCTCGAGAAAAAAATGCTGTCACGTTCCGAGGGACAAAGGGCCAGTCATGCGCAAGCAGCGAGCCTGTCCACGTGCCGCTGGAATGGGACGGGCCTACGTACGCCGACGGCCACTGGCCGGCACCGGCCCCAGCCCGGCCCAGTAATTCGACAGTGCTTACCTACTCCTACTATATCTAACCTAATTTGATCCTATCGGGAATAGTGGGCTTAGAGCATCTCCAGCCGTCCCCCCACGAGGCCCCCTAGGAGCACTTTTTAAGCGCCGGCGACAAAAAAATGTCCCAGCCGCACCCCCAGGGTCTCGTTTTGCGCCGGATTTGCCCAAAAATTCATCCGGCGATCCCAGGCGAAACCCAAGATCCTGGGGGGCAGCTGGGGGGCACCGGCGCTATTTTCTTTGCCTTTTTGGCCCACTATCGGCGACTTTCCCCTCTTTCTCTCTCTCTCCTCTCTCCTCTGTCCTTTCTTTTTCTCTTTTTCTTCGCCACCGAGCACAGCACAGGAGGGAGGACGCGAGGGACTTCCATGGCCGGCCGGTGCCACTTCCAGCCACGCCGCCGCAGCGTTCACCGGCGACGGGTGGAGGGACCAGGTGCTCCGTCGTCTTCCTCGGGAGAGACAGCCACCGTCGACGTGCTCGCCGCGGGCAGCCTCCTCCGCTCCCCCGTCCGCGCTGCCGACGGGTCGGGGTCGAGCTCCAGCCCCACGCGCGCGGGCGTGGCCTGGGTGGGACGGGGCGGACGGGGCGGCGTGGCCGAGGACGAGGACGACGCGGCGGCCATGGCGGCTGCAAGCGCGGCGACGCCAGCTCCGCGCCATGCCGTCCCAGCACTTCCCCAGGAGCACGCCCCTGTCGCCGCTCGCCGAGTCCGGCGTGGCCGGCGTGGCGGACGGGCCGGCGCGCGGACGGGGTGGCGTGGCCTGGGCGCGGACGGGGCGGCATCAACCCCACGCTGAAGCTGGCGGAGCTGCTGCACTCGCGCGGGGTGCACGTCACCTTCGTCAACACGGAGCACAACCATGAGCGGCTCCTGCGGACGGGCGGCGCGCGCCTCGCCGGCCGAGACGGCTTCCGGTTCGAGTCCGTCCCCGACGGGCTGGACGACGCGGACCGCGCCGCACCCGACAAGACGGTGCGGCTCTACCTGTCGCTGCGGAGGAGAGAGCCAGGGTGTGCCGCCCGTCACCTACGTCGTGCTCAGCGGCCTCGCCAGCTTCGTGCTGGGCGTCGCCGAGGAGCTCCGCGTGCCGTCCTTCGTCATCTGGGGCACCAGCGCCGTCGGCTTCGTCTGCACGCTCCGGCTGCGCCAGCTCAGGCAGAGAGGCTCCCAGCAGTTGTTGGGTGGGGGCACGGCTGGAAAAAATTTCACCCCCATGCCAAAATTTCCGCCGGCACAACCCCAAGCGATTGAAAAAATGGTTCCGGGGGGGGGGGGGGGGGGGGGGCAAACGGCTGGAGATGCTCTTAGTTTGAGCCCTGAGATTCTTGCATGAATCCACGGTGCTCTTCGTTTGCCGACATACAGTGGCAACACTTGCCCACTCCCGTTCTACATGGACATGCTGTAGCTGGCTTTGGAGTGGAGCGGATCTCTAACGAGTGGATATACATATAAGTACGTACCTACACGTCCACTAATCAAAAATGCATGCTCATGTTTTGACAGCTTTAACTGTGACGTTGCTAGCTACCGCTAGTGACCCACATGTTGTCACGTAAACTACAGTGTATACAGTGGCTACAAGCCACGTGAGATCGAGCTGACCTTAGCGTAGTGCTCCAGATAACATGCATGGGCGCGCGCAAGTCAACAATGGCAACAGTGGGGGCATGCGCGCATTAGCTTGCTAGCAGACGCAGCGCGGCGACGCATGCGACGCCGGGCAGCTGGTGCATGAATCTGGCCGACGACCTGCACGCGACTACGCGACCGAGCGGCAGTAATGTGAGGTGGATGGATAGATCCATGTAGGAGGTTAGGTAAATCGTAGCTATCGGTGGATGACGCGCATTAGCTTGCCCTTTGGTACCCAAGTTTGTATTGACTTGAGCGGCCTCAGTTGAACTATCACTGGTTTCGACGAGTGCTCCTCAGCCAAGTGCCAGGCCAAAGAAAAAGAGAGGATACTTGTGTCTTTTATAGTATCTGCACGCCAAAGAAAAAGAGCAGCGGTGTTTCGTCGGTGAAAAAAACAAATTTGGGTTGTCATTTTGTGGTGACATTTTGTCTTTGATTTGTTTTTTTTTACGCAGGCCAAAATGCTTAACCTTTTTGTCTCAAAATTTGCATGTAGCATTTGTATGTGACAAAGATCATCAAAAAAATTTGTCCTAATTTTTTTGACATTTCGAAAATCATTTTCCATAGGCAGGAGCACGTGCTCCCCGGAGCCGAATTGCATTTCCGCACTCTCAGCATTCTTCACTTTAGCTGCAAGTAAGTTGCCTGAATTTTGAATTTGGGTCAGTTAATTTCTTGGCTGTTGATTTTTGCTCTAAGATTCGTGCTGCAGCTTTTTTTTCCAGCATGTGATGTTTGTTTTTGCTGGGCTTACTGACCCCATATTTTGGTCAATCGATTTGCTACTAGGCCGAAGCCCATTAATTGTGTGATCCAGCCCTTCTCGCTCTTCCTTTGGTTTTTTTTTTTTTATGTTTTTTCTATTTTTTTGTTTTTCTTTGTTACTCCCTCGATATAAATTAATTGTCACTGACAATTATATGGATTGGAGGGAGTAGTTGGTTTTATTTTTCTTTTGTGGGTATTTTTAGGATGTTGTGTGAGTGTAAATGTATACACATAATTACTATGTAATACGTGTGAAAATTACACTATTTTATGATTATTATTTGCATACTACAAAAAGTGCAATTTTAGAGTGAAATGATGTGCAAGTTTCATAAAAAAAAATCGTTATATTTATTCTTTAAAGGGTAATAACATTGCTACTAATTCATTGTTCCTTAGTTTGAATTTCTTTTAGTTATTATTTAATTTTCTTTCTTCTTCAAGGCTAAAACAAATGCGACTAATTCATTCCTTCTTTGGAATAGTTTTTACAAAAATTCCACTATTATATGTTTATTCTTGCATATTTCTGAAAAGCGCAATTTTTTAAATATTGTGTGCAAATTTTGTCGTTTTCTATTTTATTTTTTATTTTATTTCTTCTTAAAGAGTAATACCAAGGCCCCTAATTTATTCTTTGAAAATTTCATTATTTTGATTCTGTTTATGTTATTATTTCATTTTCCTTTTTTTTAAGTGTAATACCAATGTCACTAATTCATTTCTTCTTAAGAATTTTTTTTTGTAAAATTCACTATATGCTTATTCTTTCATATTATAAAAATACGCAATTTTTGTGCAAACCATGTGCAAATTTTGTCATTTTTTCATTTCTTTCTTTTTAAAGGGTAATACCGATGCCACTAATTCATTCTTTCTTAGAACATTTTATCATTATGATTTAATTTAACTTTTTTTCATTTTCTTTCTTCTTGAAGGGTATACCAATGCCACTAACTCATAATTTTCTTAGAAAACGTTGTTTTTTGCAAACAAATCCACTGTTATATATTTATTCTTGCATATTATACAAAGCGCAATTCCTGTGTAAATTGTGTGCAAATTTTGTCGTTATTTCTTTCTTCTTTAAGGGTAATATGAATGCCACTAATTCAGTCTTCCTTAAAAAACTTGACTATTTTAATTGTTTTTTATTTTTTTATTTTTTTAAAGGTTAGTACCAGTGACACTAATTTATTCTTCGTTAGAACACTTTATTATTTTGTTTTTATTTTTTTATTTTCTTTCTTCTGAAAGGGTAATACCAATGCCACTCATTCATTCTTCCTTACAAAACTTTATTATGTTGATTTTTTTACTTTTTGTTTTATTTTGTTGGATAATACCAATACCACTAATTCATTCTTCCTTAGAAAACTTTACTATTTTGATTTTGTTTTACGCCTTATTTTATTTTCTTCTGAAAGGGTAATACCAATTTCACTAATTCATTCTTTCTTAGAAACTTCATTATTCTGATTTTGTTTTAGTTTTTTTTCTTTCTTCTTTAAGGATAGTATCAATACCACTAATTCATTTCTGCTTAGAAAACTTCTTTTTGCGAAAATTTCACTATTATATGCGCAATTTTTGTGTAAATTGTGTGCAAATTTTGTCATTATTTGTTTTATTCTGTTTCTTTTTCTTTCTTCTTAATTGGTAATACCAATGACACTAATTCTTCAAGGTGACCACCACAAGTATTAGAATTGCAGGCGAGCAAGCCTTTTAACTCTCAGTAATTAAAACCATGGTAGTTTAAAAAAGTATGGTATTTGTAAGAATACTTAGAAAATATTTTGCTATCAAACAAGGCCTTAGTTATAAATGGTAGGGTGGTGTTCTGTGGTTGGAAGGAAGCTACGTCTGACTGTAAACATGTTCGGTAGCAATATTCATGTAGGTGTAGCATTTTTAGAGAAGTACTCCAGACCATTGTGATGTTTTTGACCAACAAGACGGGAGCGGCTTGCACAAGCGTCACCGCGTGTAGTCGCGCATGCAGGTAGCTAGTCGGCCAACATGCCAAGCTAACTCATGTGCAGATGTGCTTCGGGGCAGTACTACGTGGTAGTATTGGTAGCTAGCTAACATGTAGTTCACGAGTATACCTGCATGCATGAATGGATCTGTACGCGTTCACGTGCAGCTTGAAAATTCAATTCCAACAATGGATGGAAAAAACAAAATAAAATAGGAGTGTTAACGTAATGGAGCATGCACCATGAAACACACAAGCTAGAGTGCTTATGCGTACCACGGACACTCTAGCTTCTGGCGGAGCTTGACAAGAATCTATGGGGGGGCCAATGACAGAAAAAAAAATTAACCAACCGCAACAAATGAGAGCTTGTAGCCTCCAGGCAAATTTATACTTATATTACCCATATTGTTCGCAAAATACATGTATGATTAGCAATATATACTCCATAAGATAACTAACTACATCAAAATATACGACTTGTCTACTTATACCGTTCAGCCTTCAAACACATTCTGTGAGCCAACTAACAACTACAAAAGGAGTGGTACTACTACAGATCAGCTTTTCGATCACTTATGTCCGTTAAAATGTCCTCAAAGTTGTACTTCTTTGCGATTTCACGCTCTATGTGAACAACCAAGTTATTGGCAAGATTCTCATCTTCCATCTTATTACGCAACCTTGTCTTGATGATCTTCAAACTGGAAAATGCACGTTCAGCACTAGCTGTAGAAATAGGAAGAGTAACAAATAGACGGAGTAGTCTATCAATTAGATGGTAGATTCGATCTCTTCCTGTCTCAACAAGGAGTTGGCAAAGGTCAGTCAATGTCAATATATTTTTCAACTCTACATCATTGGAAGCATCAGGAACAAATCTGTGGTGCAACCGTGCAAGCAACAAGAAATCTGCAATTAGATCAAATGAATATCAGAATAGGCATACTAAATTACTAATTGCTAAATTAGTAATAGGCATACTAAATTACTAATCTGTGTTGTCCCCAATTTACTCGTACAGGCAACACTACAAAAGGGGATCCAGTGGTTTCAGGTTGTAATTTGAGCTGGGTAGATGGAGATGGTACTTACAAACTTCAGTAGCAAATTCGTATGGGGGACGGTCGGCGACGAGTCGGTGGCCTGCCGGCCGGCGGACTTCGACGACCACCGGCCAGTGGCAAGGAGCCGAAAACGACCGTCTCAGGCGCGTCCTGGTTCCCCTCCCACGACCTCCTCGGCGCGCGTGGATCAGAGGCGAGCTTCTCCTCGGCGTCGGCGTCGAGGCAGTGCGGCGGCTTGGTTCCTGGATGGAGCAGTGGACGATGGAGGCAGTGAGGCGAGCCGCCGTGCCTAGAGCGTGGTTGGGGAAAGAGATGTGAAGCAGACGAGCCCCGAGCAGGGCAGCAGGCTCGTGTAGTCGTGTACGTGGATATGGGCCGATTACTACCTAGTAAAAAAAATTGCATTTGGGCTGGGGGGGCCACGGCCCCTCAGACTTCTACATAGCTCCGCCGTTGGCTTCTATCACTGCTACTCATACCGCCACTTTTTCCTTTTGACTGAAACAAGTTTGGGTCAGTTGACTGACCCAAATTTGATTTTCAGTCAGATTGACTAGTAGTTAGTCCATTTTAAGAACTCGGTTTGTTCTTGTGACAGTGGGATGTGCTAGGCGTCGACCGCCTTGGCAGTCGTTAAAGACCTATCGTCATCGAGCGACCCAGCCCCGTTCTCATCATTGCAACAAAGGCAGTGTTGCAGAACTCTTTGCAGCAGAGCTTGTGTTGTAGAAACATTTGCAAAAGAGGTTGTGATGTAGACTTTTTTTTGCAACATAGGTGTTGTTGCGGAAGGAACTTTTGCAACACGGATGATGTTGTAAAAAAATTGCAATGAAGATGAAGTTGCAGAAACACTGCCGCAGGTGCCGACAGAACTACCATCGTTCGCCGTCGTTGTCGCCAACCGCAAGGCCACCAACCCCCGAGCTCCCGTCCCGAGCGCCGGCAATCCCCATTGTCGGTCGCGTCGGCCAGCGAGCTCGCATGCTCCCACCATGGGCGCTCTCCATCCTAAGACGCGCGTGATGGAGGAGGCTAGATGGTTGGGGAAGGAAATAAGAAGGCGTAAGGGAAAAGAGATGTGGATGGGAGATGTCGGGGAGAAGATGAGGCAATAGGTGAAGCAGTGGCGGGCCAACCGGGACACGCTTCGCCTGCGAGAAGTGAGAAGCATTGGAAAAATCAACTGGGCGAAGGGAATCATTTACCTCTTAATTAAAGTTCAGTATTATAGGAGATGAACCACCTAGGGGTTGGTGACGGTGTCCTGGATTAGGGGATGCTAACCTAGCCGGCCCGTTTCCTCGGATGGGCCGATATGTCCCCGTACGTGATCAAGATGGACTCCGGCAACCGCACATGGAAGACGTGATCAAGGCTGCCTCTACCGAAGACTTGCAGTACACTTCAAGATTTCTACAGCCGCCTTACTCCAAGATACCGACCTTGTAACCCTAGATACCCTCCCTGGCGTGTATATAAGCCATAGAGTTTAGCTCGTAGGGGACATCAACGCAACATCAAACACCTAGCTTTAGAAGTTAGACACATATTACGATCTCGAGGTAGATCAACTCTGTACTCGATACATCTCCATTAATATAAACAGAAGCAGGACGTAGGGTTTTACCTCCATCAAGAGGGCCCGAACCTGGGTAAAACATCGTCTCCTTTCGTCTCTGTTACCATTGATCCGAGATCCGCAGCTCGGGACCCCCTACCCCGAGGTCTGCCAGTTTTTACACCGACACTGGTGCTTTCATTGAGAGTTCCGCTGCGCGATCACCGGAAGGATCGATGGCTCACCTACGAATCAACCACGATAACAGCTGTGGGGACGTCTACATCCCCGGACAGCTTTTCGTCTTCGGCAGCATGATGTTCTGCGCCAATTCGACGGGACACCTGACTTCCGTCGAGAACTACGCCCCATGACAGGTCATAACCTTCGGTGGCCTCGAGTACACTGCCGATTCCCGCGGCGAACTCGTCCTATCGGGATTGATGCCCGGCCTGATCGAGAGCTCGGCCGGTTCTGGAGGCTCGACTCCGGAACCGAACTCTGTCATGACGTCTTTAGAGACCACTGACGCCGCCACTTCGGCTGATCTCTCCCCGACCACTAGTCTAGAGAGAGATCCGGCTCCCACTCCCGAAGCGGTGCCTATACCGGAGATGATTTCGAATCAAAACTCCGAATTATGTTCAGATTCCCTTCGCTCCGAAGACGCACCTGGCCGCACGCTGGATGTACTTCGAGTCAGTCCTGCCTATGGCGCATCCATGAATCCCGAAGAGTTATCTCACCTTGATGAGATGCTTTGCCACATCCAGAGCATGTCCATCTCGGACGGCAAGACTTCGGTTTACGATCAGATCGGACTTAAAGCCGACGATAGGGAAATTTACATCCCACCCACCACCCACCTAGTCGCCACGATCGATGATTTAACCGATGTGTTGGACTACGGCGAACCCTCAGATATGGAGGAGGACGCCGACGACCCCATCGAGAACACCTTGCCCTCGGTCAACACGGGCAGGTGGACCGCCACATCCACTTACGATGTCTATATGGTGGACACCCCCAAATCCCCTCCAAGACGCCGGCGACGGCGCCGAAGGGGCAATAATGGGGAACCCAGTGGCAATGACGCAACAGCCAATAACGGCAACGAGGAAGACGACGACGCCGATAACCTCGAGGAGGACATTCAAGCCTCCCCAGTAAGGAACGGCACACCAGACTGACCTCTTGTGGACTCCGATCCTGATGACCTCTTCGAAGGGGCCGACGACAATTACATGCCGGAGTCCGAGGAGGACGACAACCTCGGTACCGAGGACTTCATCGTCCCCGAGGACCCCTTCGAACAAGAACGCTTCCGGCGACGCCTCGTTGCGACGGCCCGGAGCTTGAAACGTAAGCAGCAGCAGCTGCAGGAAAATACAGACACGCTGAATGAAAAGTGGGTTGAAGTGCTTTCTGCCGAGTAGGATATGAAGAACCGACGCCATAGCGCGCCGAAGTCTTACCCACGCAGGCGCCTCTTACCAGAATTTGATGAAGAGCTCGCTGACGACCTCGATCGGCCCCCTAGAGGCCGGGACAGGCCAAGACGAGAAGACCAGGGTGAAAAGCCACCTCCACGCCGTCATGGTAAAGACCCCGTGGACTACCTGGATCCTCGCGACACTAGACGTCGTATTGAAGAAAATAGGGCACCCCCTCGGTCCATCTACGGATCAAGGGGACGTGCCCCCGCTGGGCCCAACGGCTACGATGCCTGGATGGACAGGAACGGCCGTGCCCGAGATCAAGCTTACTCACGGTACTCTCCCGAAAGCCGACGAGATCCTCCTCGGTCCCGAGGTCCTGCTCACCCAATCTGCTTTACAGACAGGGTGATGGAGCATCAATTCCCGAAAGGGTTCAAACCCATTAACATAGAATCATATGATGGTACCACCGACCCAGCAGTTTGGATCGAGGATTTCCTCCTACACATACACATGGCCAATGGAGATGACCTCCATGCCATCAAATATCTGCCGCTCAAGTTAAAGGGGCCGGCGAGACACTGGCTTAATAGCCTCCCTCCTCACTCTATTGGCAGCTGGGAAGCCTTAGAAGACGCTTTTCGAGCAAACTTCCAGGGCACGTATGTCCGACCTCCGGACGCCGATGACCTCAGCCGTGTTACCCAGCAGCCTGGCGAATCAGCCCGGAAATTCTGGAACAGGTTCCTCACCAAGAAGAACCAGATCATAGACTGCTCCGAAGCCGAGGCCATCGCCGCATTCAAACATAATATTCGAGATGAATGGCTAGCTCGACAGCTCGACCAGGATAAGCCGAGGACTATGGCTGCCCTGACCTCTTTGATGACCCGCTTTTGCGCGGGAGAGGACAGCTGGCTCACCCGAAGTACTCATAACGGCGAGGCAGGCACCTCGGAAACCCGTGATGCCAATGGAAAACCGAAGCGCAATAAAAATAAGCGTAGGCATAAAAACGGCGGAAGCGACACTGAAGACGCCGCGGTCAATGCTGGATTCGCCGGACCTAAATCCGGGCAGAAAAGAAAACCCTATAAGGGGAACAAAGACGGACCTAGCCAGCTTGACAGGCTCCTGGACCGCCCATGTGGGATTCATGGTACTCAGGAAAAACCAGCAACACACACTAATAGGAATTGCTGGGTCTTCAAACAAGCTGGCAAGGTAGCGGCAGAGGGTCAGAATAAAACCCAACACCGCAGCGATGACGAGGATGAACCTCGGCAGCCCAATAATGGAGGGCAAAAGAAATTTCCCAACGAGGTAACAGAGGTCAATATGATCTATGTCACCCACATCCCTAAACGGGAGAGAAAGCGTGTGCTTCGGGACATGTATGCGTTGGAGCCAGTCGCCCCGAAGTATAACCCATGGTCGGCTAAGCGGGGCCCACCAGGTGGCACAGTGCAGCAATAGTTGCAGCGGTGGGTCTTTAACACACGCTACTGCTACCGGTTGTCGGAAGCCGGGCTCCAGGGACCCAAAGGTTTGAACAATGGGGTGAGCTTGTTCTACCTACTTCGTCTCCTACCACGGTTAAGCGACGGCGAGGCGACGACGAGAGCGCGACGGCGAGGGACGGAGCATGGACTCAGCGGTTTACCTAGGTTCGGGCCACCTTGCGGTGTAAGACCCTACTCCTGCTTGGTTGGTATTGCTCTGGTGCGAGAGAGAGAGTACAAGGTTGAGGGCGATGGGAACTGGAGTCGATCTCTCCTACAACGGCTGCTCTGCCCCCCTTATATCAGCCATGGTCCTCTTCCCCCTGGAAACTTAGGCAGGAAGGGTTGCCACAGTTGGCGATTTTGAAAGGGGACAGGCGCTCGGGCTATCCTGACTAAAGGTGGTCTTCGCCTGCCAAAGCATGATCCATGACGCGCCGGTGGGTTCGGTGATGACCTCCGCCCTGCGCGCCCATCGTCTTGGTCTTCCTTCGTCGATCGGGCAACCTTTGGGGTTGCTTTGGAGAGTAGATAGCTGACCCTGCTCCCTTAACACAAAAGAGGAAACCATCTTCATCCGTGCCCGCTGGCGCTACTTCTATTGCCACTCATCGCCGCGCGCGTCACCCACGTGACGGGCTCCAGGCTGCACGGCAAGGCGAACAACCTTCGTCTCGAGCTCCTGCGGGAGGGGGCCTCGGGAGGCCACCTCGGAAAGCCGCCTCGCGAGGCCACTCGGGAAGCCGCCTAGTGAGAGGACCTCGCGAGGCCATTGACGGTGGTGCTGAGCGTTGCTTGCTACTCCCTGAGGGGGGGCCTCAGGAGGCCAGGGCCTCATGAAGGGTCTTGGTGAGAGCTCGGTGGTGACGGCCCGCTGGGCCCACGCCAGGCATTGCGACCTGGGCCAAAGGCAGACGGGCCTGGATACCCCGGGTTCCACGGGCCCGACAGTAGCCCCCGGGCCCGCGGCGCGCACGTTCCCGCCTACTGAGGGGCGAAACGGCGCGGGCCCTAACCGCCTGCGGCCAGGCGTGATGCGTGGCGCACGATGTGACGGGGGAAGCCCCCACTTCCCCACGACGCCTCGGAACTGCCGCGCTGACATAAATCTTTGCGCGGGCGGCGCGAGGCCATCATTGCCTTCCTTCATACTTTCCACCTCTCTGCGCCTTTCCTTCTCGCGCGCGGTTCCTCGCGACTCCCCCCTTCGAACTTCGCCTATTCTTGCTCCTGATCCGTGCCCCCGCCGCGCAGATGGCTTGAGGAGCCTTTCCTCGAAGACGCCGGGGCTCTGGGGCTCGCGGCACGATGCTCGTTTGGCGATGTCGTCGGCTTCTTTGTTGCCACCGCGGGGGACGTGCTGCAGCTCCAGGCCAAGAAAGCGCTTCTCAAGTTTATGTACCTCTTCTAGGTAGGCGGCCATGTGTTCGTCCTTGGGCTTGTAGCTTTTGTTGGAGAAGTTGACGAGGAGTTGTGAATCTCCCTTGATAGTCAGACGCTTGATGCCTAGGGCGAATGCGGCCTTGAGGCCGGCGATGAGGCCCTCATACTCTGCGATGTTGTTGGAGACCTTGTCGGTGTGCCTGAAGCAGAGTTGTACAGCGTAGTAGAGCCTGTCTCCTGTTGGCGAGGTGAGCATAACCCCAGCCCCCGCGCCCTGTCGGGAGAAGGCGCCGTCGAAGTGCATGGTCCATCCGCCAGGCGCCTCATCCCCTGGCAGGAGGGACTGGGCCTCGCGAGGCTCGTCCTCGTACGTGTCCGCCCATTCTGCCACGAAGTCGTCCAGAGCCGCGCCTTTGATGACTCTGGTGGTGGAGAACTCCAGCTGGAAGGCTTGCAGCTCAATGTTCCATTCGGCGACGCGGCCGACGGCGTTGGGGCTGTGCAGAACTTGCTCCAAGGGGTAGGAGGAAATGACCTTGATGGGATGACCCTGAAAGTAGTGGCGCAGCTTCCTGGAGGCGACGAGGAGCGCGAGGACGAGCTTCTGCTGCATGGGGTAGCGCTCGCGCGCGTCCCTTAGCACGGTGCTGCCGAAGTACACGGGGTGCTCGATGAGGCGCGTAGTTGTTGCGACAACTTGCTCCTCAGATGCCTTGCGAGGCTCGGAAGGCTCGGGAGCCTCACGAGGCTCAGGAGGCTCGCGAGGCTCAGAAGGCTTGCGGGGGACGGCGGCCTCACGAGGCTCAGGAGGCTCGCGAGGCCCCGGGGGCTCGCGAGGCTCAGCGGGCTTGTGAGCCTGAAGGGGCGCTGAGGGTTTTTCCTTGGCACAGACGCGCTCCTCCCGTACCGCCACCAACGCCACGCTGGCCGTCTGGGGGGTGGCCGCCAAGTACAGGAGCAAGGGCTCGCGAGAGCGCGGCGCGACCATGATGGGCGGGCTCGTGAGGTACCTCTTGAGGGCTTCAAAGGCGGCGTCTTCCTCAGGAGTCCACTTGAAGGAGCCGGACCTCTTCAGGAGCGTGAATAAGGGCAGGGCTCGCTCGCCAAATTTGGAGATGAAACGTCCTAGGGAGGCCATACATCCTGCCAAGCGCTGCATTTCCTTGAGGGTCCGGGGAGGACGCATTTTCTCGATGGCCTTGATCTTCTCTGGGCTGGCCTCGATGCCACGGTGCGAGACTAGGAAGCCGAGGAGCTTGCCGGAGGGGACTCCGAAGACGCACTTCTCCGGGTTGAGCTTGAGGTTGACCTTGCGCAGGTTGGCAAATGTTTCCTGGAGGTCCGCGATGAGGGATCCAGCCTCGCGAGATTTGACCACGATGTCGTCGATGTAGGCCTCCGCGTTCCTCCCCATCTGAGGCCCCAGAGTGATGCGCATTAGCCGCTGGAAGGTGGCGCCCGCGCTCCTTAAACCGAAGGGCATGCAGACGTAACAAAATACGTCGCAGGGGGTGATGAAGGCCGTCCTCTCCACGTCTTCGGCCGCCATCTTGATCTGATGATAGCCTGAGAAGGCATCCAGGAAGCATAACAAATCGCACCCGGCGGTGGAATCCACGATCTGATCGATGCGGGGCAGTGGGAACGGATCTTGAGGGCAGAACTTGTTGAGGCTGGTGAAGTCGACGCACATGCGCTCCTTGCCGCCCTTCTTGGGACGACGACTGGGTTGGCGAGCCATTGGGGATGGCGCACCTCACGAACGACTCCAGCTTCTTGGAGCTTCAGAACTTCATTGACGATGAACTCTTGCTTCTCTGGCGCCTGGCGCCGTGCTTTCTGCTTGACCGGGCGTGCATTGGGGCACACCGCTAAGTGGTGCTCGATCACCTCCCTCGGCACACCGGACAAGTCGGATGCTTTCCAGGCGAAAACATCCAAGTTTGCCCGAAGGAAGGTGACGAGCGCGCTTTCCTATGCAGGAGGGAGGCCTGTGCCGATGGTGAAGGCAGGGCCGGAGCCGCTGCCGTCCACCGACACCTTCTTCGTCTCGGCGCGGTCCTGAGAGAACAGCTGCTTCTTCTTCACGGGCGCGGCCTCGGAAGGCTCGGCCGCGTCCTCGTCGGCCGGGTGCGCGACAGCGGCAGCCTTGTAGGCACACTCGAGGGTGCTGGCCGCGTCCTTCTCGTCGCAAGCGACGGTGATGATGCCGCTGCAGCCGGGCATCTTGAGGACGTTGTAGGCGTGATGGGTGGCCGCCATGAACTTGGTGAGAGCTGGGTAGCCCAAGATGGCATTATAAGGCAGGCCGATGTGTGCCACGTCGAAGTCGATGAGCTCGGTGTGGTAGTTCTTGCGGGTGCCGAAGGTGACGGGGAGGCGCACTTGCCCCAGCGGAATGGTGGAGCCATCGGTCACTCCGGAAAAGGGCCTGGTCGGCATCAGCTGGTCGTAGGGCACCTAGAGTGTCTCGAAGGTCTCAACGGAGAGCACGTTGAGGCCGGCACCCCCGTCGATGAGGGTCTTGGTGACCGCGATGTTGCTGATGGTGGGCGTGCACAGCATGGGGAGCGCGCCTGCGGAGGACGTGGACTTGGGGTGGTCCTTGGAGTCGAAGGTGATGGCGTACTGCGACCACTTGAGGGGCCACGAGGCCTCTGGCCTCGGGAGGGCGGCATACACCTCGCGAGAGAGTTGCTTGAAGTGGCGGATGGACGCGGGGGCTTGGGACCCGCCGAGGATGCAGGCGACCGCGCGAGGCTCCTGGTAGCCCCCAGCGCCCTCGTCAGGCTGGTTGACGTCGTTCCTTCGAGGTGGTGGTGGCAGCGGCGGGAGAGCGGCATTGGCCTAAGGATTCGCCTCACGAGGCTGGTCGCGCCAGGCGGCCTCACGAGGCTGATCGCGCCAGCCCTGGCGGTAGTTGCCATTATTGTTGCCGCTGTCCCAGCGGCTGCCGCTGCGGCCACCTCCGCGGCCGGCGCCGCGGCCATTGTGGTCGTCCCGGCGGCTCTGGCGCTCGTCGCGGAGCAGCCTGAGCTCCTGTCAGTCTTCGGTGCTGTGGGAGCGGACGTTGTGAAAAGCGCAGAGTGGCCGGTTGTCCTTCCTGAACTCATCATGGTCGCGGCCGCGCTTCTGCTCGGCCTCCGCCGCGAGTACGGCAGGGCCCTTGCGCTTGACGTCCTTGCTCTTGGCCTTGGCGCCGTCGAGCGCCGCGTCGGGGTCGTTGTGGACGAAGAGGCGGCCTTCTTCAGCCTTGGCGCACTTGTTGGCGAGGTCGAGCAGCTCGAGCACGGAGTCGAGCTCACCATTGATGGTGAGCTTCTCACGCATCTTGATGTCCGTGACGCCGGTGGAGAACGCGGAGATGACGGCCGCGTCGGAAGCGCGCGGGATCTTGTTGCGCACCTGACTGAAGCACTGGATGTACTTGCGGAGGGTCTCGTCTGGGCGTTGTCGAACACGCCGCAGGTCATTGATGGTGAGGGAGCGGTCCTGTGTGCCCTTGAAGTTGGCGATGAACTGGCTGCAGAGCTCGGCCCACGACGAGATGGAAGCCTCGGGGAGGTTCATGAGCCAGGAGCGCAGGCCGTCCTTGAGGGCCATGGGGAACCAGTTCGCCATGACCTTGTCGTCGCCGTTCGCCGCCTCGACGCTCAGCGCGTAGAGCTGGAGGAACTCCGTGGGGTTGGGGGTGCCGTCGTAGCGCGGAGGCAGCTCAGGCTTGAACTTCGCGGGCCAGACCACGCGACGCAGCTCGCGGGTGAAGGCACGACAGCCCACGCTGCTCGAGGGGACGCTTCCAGCGAGGGCGGCGCGGTTTTGACGCCCGGCTGCTACGACGTCCTGAATGGCCTGGTCCTGGCGCTGGCGCTGCCGCTCGAGGAGCACCCGCGCATCGGGGGGCACGCGGCGGATGATCTGGCAGCTGGCCTCGTCTCGGTCTGGCGAGGATGCACCACGGGACGGCTCACGAGCCCGCGCGCTACGCTGGGGCCCGGCGCGCTCGTCGCGCAGAGGAGGCGGCGGGGGAGCGCCGTGCGCCAGGTCCCCAGCACGAGACGGCAGCGGGCGGAGCGAGTGAGAAGGTGCCGGAGCGTCTCCGACGATGTTGATGAGCTCGGCGATGCGACCGAGCCAGGCGTCATAGGCGGTGTCAGCCGGACGGTAGCGGAGCAGCTCACGCGCCATGAGCAGCACTGCCTGCGGGTTCGGCAGCCCATGGTGGGCGAGGGAGGAGGCCATGGCGGTGTGGCCATTCGCCCGCACGGAGAGGTGCAGGGAGGAGTCCTGCTGCTCGCGGGCAGCGGGGTCGGTGGCGGCGGCTTCGGCTTCGGGACGGCGGCGATTGCCGCGGGCCACCGGCTCCGTCTGAGCCACGCGGCCAGCCCTGCGCTCGGCGCGCTCGCGACGTGCGTCGGCCATGGGGTTGGTGGAGCTGAGGGCGGAGCAGAAGAACAGTAGCACACCCCTACCTGGCGCGCCAAATGTCGGAAGCCGGGCTCCGGGGACCCAAAGGTTCGAACACTGGGGTGAGCTTGTTCTACCTACTTCGTCTCCTACCACGGTTAAGCGACGGCGAGGCGAGGGACGGAGCGTGGACTCAGCGGTTTACCCAGGTTCGGGCCACCTTGCGGTGTAAGACCCTACTCCTGCTTGGTTGGTATTGCTCTGGTGCGAGAGAGAGAGTACAAGGTTGAGGGCGATGGGAACTGGAGTCGATCTCTCCTACAACGGCTGCTCTGCCCCCCTTATATCAGCCATGGTCCTCTTCCCCCTGGAAACTTAGGCGGGAAGGGTTGACACAGTTGGCGATTTTGAAAGGGGACAGGCGCTCAGGCTATCCTGACTAAAGGTGGTCTTCGCCTGCCAAAGCATGATCCATGATGCGCCGGTGGGTTCGGTGATGACCTCCGCCCTGCGCGCCCGTCATCTTGGTCTTCCTTCGTCGATCGGGCAACCTTTGGGGTTGCTTTGGAGAGTAGATAGCTGGCCCTGCTCCCTTAACACAAAAGAGGAAACCATCTTCATCTGTGCCCGCTGGCGCTGCTTCTGTTGCCGCTCGTCGCCGCGCGCGTCACCCACGTGACGGGCTCCAGGCCGCGCGGCAAGGCGAACAACCTTCGTCTCGAGCGCCTGCGGGAGGGGGCCTCAGGAGGCCACCTCAGAAAGCCGCCTCGCGAGGCCACTCGGGAAGCCGCCTAGTGAGAGGACCTCGCGAGGCCGTTGACGGTGGTGCTGAGCGTTGCTTGCTACTCCCTGAGGCGGGGCCTCAGGAGGCCAGGGCCTCATGAAGGGTCTTGGTGAGAGCTCGGTGGTGACGGCCCGCTGGGCCCACGCCAGGCGTTGCGCCCTGGGCCAAAGGCAGACGGGCCTGGATACCCCGGGTTCCACAGGCCCGACACCGGTTTAGCAGTAGCGCGTGTACAGTGGGCCGCGCTGCTAATATAGGTAGCCTGGTGGGTATTGTGGGGGCCCACTTAGCAGTAGCGTGGTTTGGCACACCCCTGCTACTACTAAATAGATAGCAATAGCCCGTTTCTTCCACACGCGCTACTGTAAATTAGCAGTAGCGCTTGCCTCTGACCCACGCTACTGTTAAGCCTCCACCTATAAGATTTTCCCTAGTAGTGACGGGGTAAGTTGGTCCTGTGGACACGGGGTCCCGTGGGCACGGTACACGCCCGTGTGCACGGGCTATCAGCAGCTACAGCGAGGGGGGCCGTGCGCATGGGGTCTTGGATGCCCGTGCGCACAGGGTGTCTAGAGGCTGTCTGGGTAGGCCGTGCGCATGGGGTCCAGTAGGCCCGTGGGCACGGGGTCGCCTGGGCAGATCCTCTTCTTCCCGTTGCTTGACTCCGTCTTCCTTGCGGTGTTCCCGTCCTTCTTCCTGGACTTGATGAGGCTCCTTAGCTTCTTGGTGGGGGTCGTCCTCGTACCTCAAGGTGCATAATGTTTCATGGTGAGGTAGCATCCAAGTTCCATCCATATTCAAGTCTAATTCAAAGAGGAATTAGTTCACCTCATTTTCGATAGCACGTGCGCAAGCTCTTGTCATGGGTCCACTTGGTGCTTGATGAGTTGTTATGGTATCCATGGGGATGACCGAAGGATGCTCCGCATCATCTCCCCCCCTTGGGAAAGATCCGTCCTCGGATCAGAATCCACATCACCATGGAAGGGAGATAAGTCCTTGACGTTGAAGATGTCGCTCACGTTGTACTTGTCGTGCGGTATGTCGATCTTGTATGTGTTGTCATTGTAGCGTGCTAGCACCTTGAACGGTCCATCGGCTCGAGGAAGTAGTTTGGACTGGTGTTCGTTGGGGAAGCGGTCTTTCCGTAGGTGTAGCCACACAAGACCTCCGGGGTTGAACACCATGGGGTGCTTGTTGATGTTAACCTTGGTCGCGAGTCATTGTACATGGAGCTCTATCGTGTGCCTTGTATCTTCATGCACCTTCTTGAGGTATGTTGCTCGTGCACTTGCGTCCATGTTGATGCGCTCTTGGAGAGGTAGCAGTAGAATGTCCAATGGGGACAATGGGTTGAATCCGTAGATGACCTCGAAGGGGGACTTGCCGGTTGTAGAATGTCTTGCACGATTGTAGGCGTACTCGGCGATGGGTAAACATTCCTCCCACTCCCTTATGTTCTTGATCAACACACGTAGGAGTGTAGGAAGCATCCGGTTCGTGACCTCCGTTTGGCCATTGGTTTGTGGATGATATGTTGAAGAGAATAGGAGCTTGATTCCGAGCTTGGCGCAAAGTGTCTTCCAAAAGTAGCTTAGGAACTTGACGTCGCAGTCCGACACAATCGTCTTGGGCACTCCATGCAATCGCAAGATTTCCCTACAAAAGAGATTTGCAACATGTGAAGCATCGTTGATCTTGTTACATGGAATAAAATGTGCCATCTTAGAGAAGCGGTCCACAACAACAAATACCGAATCTTTTCTGTTTTGAGTTCGAGGCAAGCCAAGCACAAAATCCATACTAATATCTTCCCATGGGTGATACGGAATAGGAAGTGGAATATATAGACCATGGGATTGAGCTTTGGACTTAGCTTTGCGGCATGTAGAGCATCGGTTGGTGTAGCGTGAAACGTCTCGAAACATCTTTGGCCAAAAATAGTTCTTGGAGAGCGTGGCGAATGTCTTGTCGCGTCCAAAATGTCCCATGAGTCCTCCACCACGAGCTTCTTGCAAAAGCAACAAACGAAGAGAAGACTCGGGGATACAAAGTTTGTTAGCTCGCATAAGATAATCATCTTTCAAATAGTATCGCTCCCAAGTTTTGTTCGTTAGGCATTTGGCATAAGGAATAGCAAATGTAACGTCATGTGCATGCAAGTCTTTAATGTGCTCAAATCCTATAACATTCAACTCAAGTTGAGTAACCAACATGCACTTGCGGGAAAGAGTGTCCGCCACAACATTTTACTTACCTTTGATATATTTGATAATGTAAGGGAAGGACTCAATAAATTCACTCCATTTAGCATGCCATTTATTCAACTTGGTTTGACCTTTAAGGTACTTAAGCGTCTCATGATCGGTATGGATGACAAATTCACGAGGTCGAAGATAATGCTCCCAAACATGCAAGACTCTCACCAAAGCATATAATTCTTTCTCATAGATGGGATAGTTAAGTTGAGCACCAGAAAGTTTTTCACTAAAATATGCAATGGGTCGCTTTTCTTGCATTAAAACGCCACCTATGCCATTACCGCTAGAGTCACAATGCACTTCAAATGTTTTCTCAAAGTTTGGCAAGGCAAGAATTGGAGCATGTGTAAGCAAAGTCTTAAGCTCATGAAATGCGGTATCTTGAGAAGGTCCCCAAACAAAAGGTGCGTTCTTCTTACTCAAAGCATGTATTGGTGAAGCAATAGTGCTAAAGTCCTTAACAAAGCGACGATAAAATCCGGCTAGACCAAGGAAGCTACACACTTGTTGCAAGTTGGTTGGTTGTGGCCAAGTTTTAATAGCGTCAATTTTAGACTCATCAACTTCAACACCCTTAGAAGAGACAACAAAGCCCAAGAAAACAAGCTTATCAACACCAAAAGTGCATTTTTCCATGTTCGCATTGTTGGGGAACGTTGCATGGGAAACAAAAATTTTCCTACGCACACATAAGATCTATCCATGGTGATGAGCATCTACGAGAGGGAGAGTGAATCTACATACCCTTGTAGATCGCTAAGCGGAAGCGTTAATAAACGCGGTTGATGTAGTCGAACGTCTTCGCGATCCAAATCGCCGAGCGTCCCGCGATCCAATCACGATCCTTCCGATCTAGTGCCGAACGGACGGCACCTCCGCGTTCAACACACGTACGGCTTGATGACGCCTTCACCTCCTCGATCCAGCGAGCGATGGTGAAGTAGTGGTTGAGTTCCAGCAGCACGACGGCGTGGTGATGGTGGTGAGGAACAATCTCTGCAGGGCTTCGCCAAGCACTACGGAGATTATGACGGAGGAACTAGAGGGCTAGGGTTGCCGGCACACGGCTTGGGAAATCCTGATGTGTCCCGTGTGCTAGCCCTGCCCCTCTATTTATATGTTGAGCCTTGGGGTCTAAACTTGGAGTAAAAGCCTCCTCCGGGTCGGTTTTGCCCGCACAAGGTCGGTTTGGCCCGCAGGGAAAGAGTCCAACTCGGATCCCTGCCGAACCGTGCACAGCCGCGCACAAGCGGTAGTACCGCTTCACACAAGCGGTAGTACCGCTTGGGCGGTAGTACCGCTTCACACAAGCGGTAGTACCGCTCGGGCGGTAGTACCGCTTCACCAAGCGGTAGTACCGCTTACGCGGCAGCAAAACTACTTTTGCACTTTCCAATACCTTGTGGGCTTTATCCCTTTGGCTCATATAAAGTGTTGCTGCACCCGAACACTTCGGTAAACATCCGGAACCCATTCCGGTGAACTCCGGAACCCTTCCAGAGATCAAAACACTATTATCACATATATCAATCTTTACCTCCGGACTATTCCGGAGATCCTCGTCATGTCCGGGATCTTATCCGAGACTCCGAACAACTTTCGGTCACCAACATAATAACTCAATTATACTAATCGTCACCAAACGTTAAGTGTGTAGACCCTGCGGGTTCGAGAACTATGTAGACATGACCGAGACACCTCTACGGCCAATAACCAATAGCGGGACCTGGATGCCCATATTGGCTCCTACATATTCTACGAAGATCTTTATCGGTCGAACCTCTATGTCAAGGATTCAGTTAATCCCGTATGCTGTTCCCTTTGTTCTTCGGTATGTTACTTGCCCGAGATTCGATCGTCGGTATCACTATACCTAGTTCAATCTCGTTACCGGCAAGTCTCTTTACTCGTTCCGTAATACAAGATCCTGTGGCTAACTCTTTAGTCACTTTGCTTGCAAGGCTCAATGTGATGTTGTATTACCGAGTGGGCCCTGAGATACCTCTCCGTCATACGGAGTAACAAATCCCAGTCTTGATCCATGCCAACCCAACAGACACCCTCGGAGATACCTGTAGAGCACCTTTATAGTCACCCAGTTACGTTGCGACGTTTGATACACACAAGGTATTCCTCCGGTGTCAGTGAGTTGCATGATCTCATGGTCAAAGGAACAGATACTTGACATGCAGAAAACAATAGCAATAAACTGACACGATCAAATGCTACGTTTACAGTTTGGGTCTTGTCCATCACATCATTCTCCTAATGATGTGATCCCGTTATCAAATGACATCTCATGTCAATGGCTAGGAAACCTTAACCATCTTTGATCAACGAGCTAGTCAACTAGAGGCTTACTAGGGACACAGTGTTGTCTATGTACCCACACATGTATTTGAGTTTCCAATCAATACAATTATAGCATGGATAATAAACGATTATCATTAACAAGGAAATATAATAATAACCAATTTATTATTGCCTCTAGGGCATATTTCCAACAGTCTCCCACTTGCACTAGAGTCAATAATCTAGTTCACATCACTATGTGATTTACATTGTAATGAATCGAACACCCATGCAGTTCTGGTGTTGTTCATGTTTAGCCCTTGGAAGAGGTTTAGTCATCGGATCTGCAACATTTAGATCCGTGTGTACTTTGCAAATATTTATGTCGTCCTCCTTGATGTAATCGCGGATGGAATTGAAACGTCGCTTTATGTGTCTGGTCCTCTTGTGAAATCTTGGTTCCTTGGCTAGAGCAATGGCACCAGTATTATCACAAAACAGAGTCATTGGGTTAAGTGCACTAGGCACTACTCCAAGATCTGTCATGAACTCCTTCATCCAGACACCTTCCTTCGCCGCCTCCGAGGCAGCGATGTACTCCGCTTCGCATGTAGAATCTGCTACCACGCTTTGCTTGGAACTGCACCAGCTAACCGCACCCCCATTAAGAATAAATACATATCCGGTTTGCGACTTAGAGTCATCCGGATCAGTGTCAAAGCTTGCATCGACGTAACCCTTTACGACGAGCTCTTGATCACCTCCATAAACGAGAAACATGTCCTTAGTCCTTTTCAGGTACTTCAGGATATTCTTGACCGCCGTCCAGTGTTCCATTCCTGGATCACTTTGAAACCTTCCGACCATACTTATGGCAAGGCTGACATCGGGTCTTGTGCACAGCATTGCATACATGATAGAGCCTATGGCTGAAGCATAGGGGATGACACTCATCTTTTCTCTATCTTCTGCAGTCACTGGGCATTGAGTCTTACTCAACTTCACACCTTGCAATACAGGCAAGAACCCCTTCTTGGACTGATCCATTTTGAACTTCTTCAAAACTTTGTCAAGGTATGTGCTTTGTGAAAGTCCTATTAAGCGTCTCGATCTATCTCTATAGATCTTGATGCCTAATATGAAAGCAGCTTCTCCTAGGTCCTTCATTGAAAAACTCTTGTTCAAATATTCCTTTACGCTTTCCAGCATTTCTATATTGTTTCCAATCAGCAATATGTCATCCACATATAATATTAGAAACGCTATAGAGCTCCCACTCACTTTCTTGTAAATACAAGCTTCTCCGTAAACTTGTATAAACTCGAACGCTTTGATCACTTCATCAAAGCGAAGATTCCAACTCCGAGATGCTTGCACCAGTCCATAAATGGATCGCTGGAGTTTGCAAACTTTGTCAGCATTCTCTGGATCGACAAAACCTTCTGGTTGCATCATATACAACTCTTCCTTAAGGTAACCGTTAAGGAACGCTGTTTTGACATCCATCTGCCAAATTTCATAATCGAAAAAGGCAGCTATTGCTAACATGATTCTGACGGACTTAAGCATCGCTACAGGTGAGAAGGTCTCATCGTAGTCAACTCCTTGAACTTGTGAAAAACCCTTTGCCACAAGTCGAGCTTTATAGACGGTGACATTACCGTCCGCGTCCGTCTTCCTCTTAAAGATCCATTTGTTCTGAATGGCCTTACGCCCTTCAGGTAATACTTCCAAAGTCCATACTTTGTTTTCATACATGGATCCCATCTCGGATTTCATGGCCTCTAACCACTTCTCGGAATCCGGGCCCATCATCGCTTCTCCATAGCTCGTAGGTTCATCGTTGTTTAACAACATGACCTCTAAGACAGGGTTGCCGTACCACTCAGGAGCAGTACGCGTCCTTGTCGACCTACGAGGTTCGATAGCAACTTGATCCAAAGCTTCATGATCATCATCATTAACTTCCTCTTCAGCTAATGTAGGCTCGACAGAAACAACTTTCTGCGTTGCGCTACTCTTAGGTTGAAGTAAAGGTTCAATAACCTCATCAAGTTCTATCTTCCTCCCACTCAATTCTTTCGAGAGAAACTCTTTCTCAAGAAATGTTCCGTTTTTAGCGACAAACACTTTGCCTTCGGATCTGAGGTAGAAGGTATACCCAACTGTCTCTTTTGGGTATCCTATGAAGACGCATTTCTCCGCTTTGGGTTCCAGCTTTTCAGGCTGAAGCTTTTTGACATAAGCATCACATCCCCAAACTTTAAGAAACGACAGCTTTGGCTTCTTGCCAAACCAAAGTTCATATGGCGTCGTCTCAACGGATTTCGATGGTGCCCTATTTAAAGTGAATGCAGCTGTCTCTAATGCATAACCCCAAAACGATAGTGGCAAATCGGCAAGAGACATCATAGATCGCACCATATCCAATAAAGTTCGATTACGACGTTCGGACACACCATTACGCTGTGGTGTTCCAGGTGGTGTCAATTGTGAAACAATTCCACACTGTCTTAAGTGACTGCCAAACTCATAACTCAGATATTCTCCTCCTCGATCAGATCGTAGGAATTTAATCTTCTTGTTACGATGATTCTCAACTTCACTCTGAAATTGTTTGAACTTTTCAAATGTTTCAGACTTGTGTTTCATTAAGTAAATATACCCATATCTACTTAAGTCATCAGTGAAGGTGAGAAAGTAACGATAACCACTGCGCGCTTCAATACTCATCGGACCGCACACATCAGTATGTATGATTTCCAATAAGTCACTTGCCCGTTCCATTGTTCCAGAGAACGGCGTTTTAGTCATCTTGCCCATGAGGCATGGCTCACATGTGTCAAGTGATTCAAAATCAAGTGACTCCAAAAGTCCATCAGCATGGAGCTTATTCATGCGTTTTACGCCAATATGACCTAAACGGCAGTGCCACAAGAAAGTGGTATTATCATTATCAATTCTATATCTTTTGGCATCAATGTTATGAACATGTGTATCATTATTATCGAGATTCAACAAGAATAAACCCCTCACATTGGGTGCATGACCATAAAAGATATTACTCATATAAATAGAACAACCATTATTCTCTGATTTAAATGAGTAACCGTCTCGCAATAAACAAGATCCAGATATAATGTTCATGCTTAACGCAGGCACCAAATAACACTTATTTAGGTTCATCACTAATCCCGACGGTAATCGAAGAGCGAGCGTGCCAACGGCGATCACATCAACCTTGGAACCATTTCCCACGCGCATCGTCACTTCGTCCTTTGCCAGCCTCCGTCTATTCCGCAGTTCCTGTTTTGAGTTGCAAATATGAGCAACCGCACCGGTATCAAATACCCAGGCACTACAACGAGAGTTGGTAAGGTACACATCAATAACATGTATATCATATATACCTTGTTTGTTGTTGGCCGCCTTCTTGTCAGCCAAATACTTGGGGCAATTCCGCTTCCAGTGTCCAGTTCCCTTGCAATGAAAACACACAGTTTCTGGTTTGGGTCCAGCCTTGGGTTTCTTCACGAGAGGAGCAACTGCTTTGCCACTCTGCTTGGAGTTACCCTTCTTACCCTTGCCATTTTTCTTGAAACTAGTGGTTTTATTGACCATCAACACTTGATGCTCCTTCTGAATTTCAGACTCAGCGGCTTTCAGCATCGCAAACAGCTCGGCGACTGACTTGTTCATCCCGTGCATGTTATAGTTCAACACGAAGCTCTTGTAGCTAGGTGGCAATGATTGAAGAACTCTGTCAGTGATAGCCTCTGGCGGAAGGGGCATCCCTAACTCAGCCAGACGGGTGGAGTACCCAGACATTCTGAGCACGTGATCACTGATAGACCCGTTCTCCTCCATCTTGCAAGCATAGAACTTATCGGAGATCTCATATCTCTCGATCCGGGCATTCTTCAGAAAGATAAACTTCAACTCCTGGAACATCTCATATGCTCCATGACGTTCAAAACGTCTTTGAAGTCCCGGTTCTAAGCCATACAACATTGCACATTGAACTATTGAGTAATCATCAGAACGAGCCTGCCAGGCGTTCACAACGTCTAGAGACTCAACTGGAGCGGGTGGATCACCAAGCGGTGCATCAAGGACATAAGCCTTCTGGGAAGCCGTAAGGATAATCCTTAGATTACGGGCCCAGTCCACAAAGTTACTTCCATCATCTTTCAACTTAGCTTTCTCTAGGAACGCATTAAAATTCAGGGGTGCTACTGCGCGAGCCATGATCTACAACATAAATACTGCAAAGACAACTTAGACTATTGTTCTTAGATAATGAGTTTAGTTAATCATATTTAAAAAACTCCCACTCAAATTGACATCCCTCCGATCATTCGAGTGTAACATGATCCAAATCCACCAACTCAAGTCCGATCATCACGTGAGTTGAGGTGGTTTCAATGGTGAACATCTTCATGTTGATCATATCTACTATATGACTCATGTTCGACCTTTCGGTCTCTTGTGTTCCGAGGCCATGTCTGTACATGCTAGGCTCGTCAAGTTTAACCCGAGTGTTCCGCACGTGCAACATGGCTTGCACCCGTTGTATGCGAACGTAGAGTCTATCACACCCGATCATCACGGCGTGTCTCGAAACGACGAACTTTCGCAACGGTGCACACTTGGGGAGAACACAATTTATCTTGAAATTTAAGTGAGGGATCACCTTATAATGCTACCGTCGTCCTAAGCAAAATAAGATGCATAAAAGGATTAACATCACATGCAAATCATAAGTGACATGATATGGCCATGAACTTGTGCTTTTGATCTCCATCTCCAAAGCACCGGCATGATCTCCATCGTCACCGGCATGACACCATGATCTCCATCATCTTGATCTCCATCAACGTGTCGCCATAAGGTTGTCGCGCCGACTGTTGCTTCCACGACTATTGCTAACGTTTAGCGATAAAGTAAAGCATTACATAGCGCTTAATGATTGACACGCAGGTCATACAATAATTAAAGACAACTCTATGGCTCCTGCCAGTTGTCGTACTCATCGACATGCAAGTCGTGATATTCTATACAACACATGATCATCTCATACATCACATATATCTCATCATGTAATTGGCCATATCACATCACAACATACCCTGCAAAAACAAGTTAGACGTCCTCTAATTGTTGTTGCAAATTTTACGTGGCTGCTACGGGTTTGCAAGAACCGTTCTTACCTACGCAAAACCACAACGTGGTGTAGTGATTGCTTTTTGATCTTCTAAAAGAACCCTCTTCATTGAAATCGATTCAACTAAAGTGAGAGAGACAAACACCCGCTAGCCATCTTTATGCAACGAAGTTACATGTTAGTTGAAGGAACCTGTCTCGCGTAAGTGTACGCGTAATGTCGGTCCGGGCCGCTTCATCTCACAGTACCGCCGAATCAAATATCAACTAGTAACGGCAAGCAATATGTATACACCCACGCCCACAACTCGTTTGTGTTCTACTCGAGATCTCATCTACGCATAGACCTAGCTCATGATGCCACTGTTGGGTAACGTTGCATGGGAAACAAAAATTTTCCTACGCACACATAAGATCTATCCATGGTGATGAGCATCTACGAGAGGGAGAGTGAATCTACATACCCTTGTAGATCGCTAAGCGGAAGCGTTAATAAACGCGGTTGATGTAGTCGAACGTCTTCGCGATCCAAATCGCCGAGCGTCCCGCGATCCAATCACGATCCTTCCGATCTAGTGCCGAACGGACGGCACCTCCGCGTTCAACACACGTACGGCTTGATGACGCCTTCACCTCCTCGATCCAGCGAGCGATGGTGAAGTAGTGGTTGAGTTCCAGCAGCACGACGGCGTGGTGATGGTGGTGAGGAACAATCTCTGCAGGGCTTCGCCAAGCACTACGGAGATTATGACGGAGGAACTAGAGGGCTAGGGTTGCCGGCACACGGCTTGGGAAATCCTGATGTGTCCCGTGTGCTAGCCCTGCCCCTCTATTTATATGTTGAGCCTTGGGGTCTAAACTTGGAGTAAAAGCCTCCTCCGGGTCGGTTTTGCCCGCACAAGGTCGGTTTGGCCCGCAGGGAAAGAGTCCAACTCGGATCCCTGCCGAACCGTGCACAGCCGCGCACAAGCGGTAGTACCGCTTCACACAAGCGGTAGTACCGCTTGGGCGGTAGTACCGCTTCACACAAGCGGTAGTACCGCTCGGGCGGTAGTACCGCTTCACCAAGCGGTAGTACCGCTTACGCGGCAGCAAAACTACTTTTGCACTTTCCAATACCTTGTGGGCTTTATCCCTTTGGCTCATATAAAGTGTTGCTGCACCCGAACACTTCGGTAAACATCCGGAACCCATTCCGGTGAACTCCGGAACCCTTCCAGAGATCAAAACACTATTATCACATATATCAATCTTTACCTCCGGACTATTCCGGAGATCCTCGTCATGTCCGGGATCTTATCCGAGACTCCGAACAACTTTCGGTCACCAACATAATAACTCAATTATACTAATCGTCACCAAACGTTAAGTGTGTAGACCCTGCGGGTTCGAGAACTATGTAGACATGACCGAGACACCTCTACGGCCAATAACCAATAGCGGGACCTGGATGCCCATATTGGCTCCTACATATTCTACGAAGATCTTTATCGGTCGAACCTCTATGTCAAGGATTCAGTTAATCCCGTATGCTGTTCCCTTTGTTCTTCGGTATGTTACTTGCCCGAGATTCGATCGTCGGTATCACTATACCTAGTTCAATCTCGTTACCGGCAAGTCTCTTTACTCGTTCCGTAATACAAGATCCTGTGGCTAACTCTTTAGTCACTTTGCTTGCAAGGCTCAATGTGATGTTGTATTACCGAGTGGGCCCTGAGATACCTCTCCGTCATACGGAGTAACAAATCCCAGTCTTGATCCATGCCAACCCAACAGACACCCTCGGAGATACCTGTAGAGCACCTTTATAGTCACCCAGTTACGTTGCGACGTTTGATACACACAAGGTATTCCTCCGGTGTCAGTGAGTTGCATGATCTCATGGTCAAAGGAACAGATACTTGACATGCAGAAAACAATAGCAATAAACTGACACGATCAAATGCTACGTTTACAGTTTGGGTCTTGTCCATCACATCATTCTCCTAATGATGTGATCCCGTTATCAAATGACATCTCATGTCAATGGCTAGGAAACCTTAACCATCTTTGATCAACGAGCTAGTCAACTAGAGGCTTACTAGGGACACAGTGTTGTCTATGTACCCACACATGTATTTGAGTTTCCAATCAATACAATTATAGCATGGATAATAAACGATTATCATTAACAAGGAAATATAATAATAACCAATTTATTATTGCCTCTAGGGCATATTTCCAACACGCATAAATACGCTCATTTCTAAGAACTTGCAAGACGTCTCGAAGGTGTTTCACATGCTCATCAAGAGATTGACTAAACACAAGAATGTCATCAAAATAGACCACAACACAAATGCTAATGTATTTGTGAAGAACATAATGCATCACACGCATAAAAGTGCTAGGTGCTTGAGATAAGCACATAGGCATGACTAACCATTCATACAAGCCAAAATTGGTTTTGAAAGCCGTTTTCCATTCATCACCTTCTTGCATGCGTATTTGATAGTAGCCACTTTTAAGATCAATTTTTGAGAAAATGGTGGCTCCACTAAGTTCATCAAGCATGTCATCAAGGCGTGGAATGGGATGGTGATATCTAACAGTGATAGCATTTATGGGACGGCAATCGAAACACATGCGGTAGGTACCATCTTTCTTAGGCACAAGGATTACCGGAACAGCACATGGACTCAAGCTCTCGCATACATACCCATTATCCATGAGATGTTGGACTTGCCATTGGATCTCTTTGGTCTCGTCGGGGTTGATGCGGTATGGGCCTTGTTCGGTAAAGGTTCGCCGGGAATGAGGTCAATGCGATGTTCGATTCCGCAAAGTGGAGGAAGTCCGGGAGGTAGCTCATCGGGAAACACGTCCGTGAATTCCTGCAATAGATGAGATAACACCAAAGATAGATGTTGTGAAGTATTAGTCTGCACCGCTTCATCTTTGTACACAAGCACAAAGTGAAGAACACTTGTTGGGCTCTCACTCACATCCCTCAAATCTCTTTTGGTGGCTAAAAGTACTAAGTCTCTTTTGTCGTTCATCGTGGAGTCGCTCATTTTTGGCTTGTGGCGCTCACTATCTTTTTGGTGGTTCACTCGCTCACTAGTTTCTCCACGATGGGTAGATGCTTGCTTGTCGGCGATGACTTGACTTGGTGACATGGGTCAAAGCACGAACTCCTTGCCCTTCATCTTGAAGCTATAGTGATTGGTCCTTCCGTTGTGGATGACACCGCGGTCGAATTGCCAAGGTCTCCCGAGAAGTAGACGGCACACGGACATAGGAACCACATCGCACTCCAAGGTGTCTTCATATGCGCCGATCTTGAAGGATACTTGGACGGTGTATTCCACTTGAATGGTGCCGGAGTCGCTTAGCCATTGGACCTTGTAGGGGCGAGGGTGCTTCTTCTTGACCAATTGTAGCTTGGAGCATAGGTCTTCACTTGCCAAGTTGTGGCAACTTCCGGTGTCGATGATGACCTTGACGGAACGTCCTTGAATACCCGCTTTGGTATGGAAGATGTGGCAACGTTGGTCCTCGTCTTGATGTTGTTGAAGTGTCAAGACCTTGGAGACAACAAGAGCGGGGCTCGCATCATTGTCGCAAAAGATTTGGGCATCTTCATCTTCATTCACTTGTCGGTGCATTGCCACGTGCTCAAGTGCTTCCATTTCTTCTTCGCTCATGGAGTCATAGGTGCCGTCGGCGTTGAGGATCATTGTGCGTCGAGTTGTGCACTCAAATGACTTGTGGCCTCGGCCCTTGCAAGTGAAGCACTTGATGTGACTTGTCTTGTTGGCATCCGTAGGAGGTGTCGATGACGAAGGCTTTTGCTTGGAGTTGCTTGTAGTAGTAGTAGGAAGACGACTCAAAGATGTCGACGGATGCTTGGAGCTTGACTTGTCGCCGGTACTTGGTGTAGCTCGAGTCGTTGGAGGAGGTGTCGTAGTAATTGAAGCTTGAGTGTATGAACCGTAGGTCTTGGAAGAGTACTTGGAGTACTTGTAGTCCTCTTGCACTTGTTGCTCCGCCTTGGTTGCTTGGTGCACTAGCTCGAGGAGGTTGGAGTACAGTTGGAAGTCTGCTATTTTCTTGATTGGATGGTTCAACCCATTCAAGAAACGTGCTATAGTTTGTTCATCATCTTCCTTGACATTGGCTCGTATCATGGCAACTTCCATTTCTTGATAGTATTCTTCAACCGACATGGTGCCTTGCTTGAGGAGTTGTAGTTTCTTGAAGAGATCGCGGTTGTAATGTGTAGGCACAAAATGAGCTCTCATGACATCCTTCATTTGATTCCAAGTCGCGATGGGTGGCTCACCCTTCTCTTGACGCCTTGCGATCACTTGCTCCCACCAAATGAGAACATAGTCTTGGAACTCTAGAGATGCCATGGCGATCTTCTTTTCCTCGTCATAATTGTGAAGGCGGAATATCTTGTCGACCTTCAATGCCCATGAGAGATATTCTTTGGGATCGTTGCCGGCATTGAACTTGGGCATGGTGAACTTGAGCTTGCTGAAATGTTGTTCCCCATCATGTCATCGATGGTGATGTCGATCTTGCCGTTGTGGTGGATCATCATCCTCATGCTCCGCTCGATTGGCTTGGCGTGGGGGTCTTGGAGGTGGAATCCGAGCTCGATTTCTCCTTTCTTGGTGCTCCTCAAGGTGAGCTTCTTCGTCTCGGTGTTCATGTCAGAGCGCTTCTTCTTGTTCACGCACGCGACGGTTGCACTCGTTCATGGCATGAGTTGTTTCTCGGAGAGCACATTGCGCTTTAAGTGCTTGCTCTTCACGGCGTTGTTGTTCTTGCGGGAGGGCGTTGCCGTCTTGGTCATTTTGTCTTGGACGTGGTGGCGCTTAGCCTTGTCGAGCTTGTCATTCTCGTGCTTGAAGGCGGTCTTGTAACCCAATGCCATGGAATGGATTTTGTGGAGCTTGATGATCATCATGATCGTTGCGCCGATGAGATCGTGCTCGAGATGGACTTGAGCGTGAAGAAGAATCCGAAGAGTGTCGACTTGAATGACGCCGTCTTGAAGATGAAGTCATGGAAGAGGCGCGGTTGACCATCATTTCACACAATTCTTCCATTTGAGATGATAACTTGGCATCAAAGTAGTCCCTTGTTCGTGTTTCGGAGTGGCGCAAGTCGGTGGCGAGTTGCTCGATACGATCTCCCAAAGCTTCACTTTCTTGATGTAGCGCTCGTTGGACGCCGAAGAGATGACCCTTGGTGACGTAGTCGTGCATCTCATCTTGCTCTTCAAAGAGCGGGTTCGCCGAAGTACTTGGCCTATCCATCATAGTCAATTGGTGGTGAGTAGGAAATGAGAGAACAATACCAAAGTTACCTTTTTCCGAAGATTGAGAATGTATCAAGGATCACTCAATGTAATGCAACAATAGTAGAATTGGTACCGGGTTTGTTTCTCACACCTACAAAGGAAGGCTTATCGAGTAGCTTGGTTAGGATGAGTGGCACAAAATTCAAGCAAGTGTTAGTCAAGATATCAAAAATGTTGAAAAGATTCACAAATTGCAAGTAAGACAAGTAGATCAACACCCTAGTATAACACTTGGAAACACACACACGAAGATAAGTGGGATCCGCGCAACCAAGGAATGAGCTCAAAATGTGGAACCACGGAAAATGCTCTCGTTGCATGGATACGAGAGAGACACTCGCTCGATTGCTCAAATGGGCTAGATACGCTTGTGCACCAACCTATGAGAGTAACGTGCCATCTTCATCCCAAGTATGATATGTATGTATGGTGCAAGATGATGTACTATGCAAAAGGCTCCATGCTATTGCTTACAAGCTCTTTGTTTCTTCTCTTTTGCTTAAAAGCTTTTTTTTACTATGCCAAATGCTTAATGCGTGAGCCGATATATAAGACAAGTAAGTAAGGTATGCACGGGAGAGACTTATGGCACAAAGATGATAGCAAGATATGCACGCTAAATGTAGCTATGCAAAGTAAGCGTATCGCTAAGGTGCACAAAAGAGCGTGGCCCGACAATTCTCAACTCGCTAGTCTCGATGGGTAAGTGATGTAAAATGGCTCAAGGCTATCAATGCAATGGCAAGGAATAAGTACAAGATGTTGTCGAGGTTATCGTCCTTGCTTACGGTTGGTATGAAAGGAAGTGGTCGATGTCGAGGTCGAGGTCAAGGCGATGATGAATGGTGGTGATGGTGATGTTGAATTGTCCCTAAGTAGCAGAAACACCTTAGGAAACAGAAACCGCGACTCAAAATCTCAAGCAAATATGTGTGTTAGTGCGGAAGACGAAAGGTGGGGTAACGAGTGGAAAAACTGGACCAAAAACACGAGGTGAAAACCTCTCTGGTGAGGCCGTGCGCACAGGGTTAGTTGTGCCCGTGTGCACGGGGTGCTCGGGCTGCGCAAGAACAGACCCAAATCCGTGGCAAAAAGCAAAAATTCAGAGGAAATCGACGGTGAGGAAGATTGGGGATGGTGGGTAGGGGTAGATCCAGTTGCCAAACAAGAAATTCGTGGACCAAATCAGCAAAATCTCACAAGATCCAACAAATGCAAAAAAAATTGGTAGGGCTGTTTTTGTGGGGATTTTCAAATTGGGACAAAACAAAGCAAAATCAAGCTAGAAAGTGGGGGGTAGGGACTCCAAGATGTGAATCAACCTTGCTCATGATACCAAGATGTTGTAGGGTGGAACCCTAAGTGAAGATCTTTTCACACTTGGAGGGGGGAAAGGGATGAACTCATAAGAACACAAGAGGGAAAACACTCAAACAAAACCCAATCACACATCCACTAGAGTAGCATACATGAGATCCACATGAATACATGAACAATCAAAGGAAAGTAGCACAAAGGTAGGGTTCTTCCCACTCCAAAGGACATGAGGTCTTGATGGTAGTGTTCTCCAAGAGGAGGTCTTGATATCCTTTGGGATCTTCTCCTAGGAGGTCTTGATCTCCAAGAGGAGTGGTAGATGAGCAAAGCCCTCTAAAATATCTCAATACACTTTGCTAACCCTAACAAATGGTCTAGACACAGAATATATAGGTGGCTGGAGGTGAGGGACAAGTGGAGGGGTAAAACAGGCACTCCACGGCCAACTTCCTATAGGGCCCGTGCGCACGGGGTAAGTTGGGCCCGTGGACACGGGGGTCTCGTGGGCACGGTACACGCCTGTGTGCACGGGCTATCAGCAGCTACAGCGAGGGGGCCCACGCGCACATGGTCTTGGATGCCCGTGCGAACGGGGTGTCCAGAGGCTGTCTGGGTAGGCCGTGCGCACGGGGTCCAGTAGGCCTGTGGGCACGGGGTCGCCTGGGTAGATCCTCTTCTTCCCGTTGCTTGACTCCGTCTTCCTTGCGGTGTTCCCGTCCTTCTTACTGGACTTGATGAGGCTCCTTAGCTTCTTGGTGGGGGTCGTCCTCATACCTCAAGATGCATAATGTTTCATGGTGAGGTAGCATCCAAGTTCCATCCATATTCAAGTCTAATTTGAAGAGGAATGAGTTCACCTCGTTTTCGATAGCACGTGCGCGAGCTCTTGTCATGGGTCCACTTGGTGCTTGATGAGTTGTTGTGGTATCCATGGGGATGACCGAAGGATGCTCCGCATCACCTTATAATCCTTCTACCGTTCTCTGCTCACCGGAGAGATCAACTTGGACCATAAGAAACTAAGCTACAACTAGGCTGGAATGGAACTCGTTGTGTGGGTAGTTGGTGGTAAGAGAAATTTTAGGGTGGTCCATTTAACTATAGACCCTTCATTTATGGTAATCTCATGGCCAGGATCTTCTGTGATGAATGTTTACCTCTTGGAGTTAATGGGTAGATCATTCATAGGGAAATATGTGTGCCCACTTATAAGGAAAGAGCATAATTTGGTTGCATGAGTTTATATAATTCAATCATAGAAACAATAGTTTGACAAAATATGATGCAACTTGTAAGCAATATCATTTATGTTAAAATATTGACAAGTAATTTGCTCACACACGTTTGAATTTTCTTTGTGATGGTATATAACATTTAAGATTCGATGTTTATAAATCTTATAAATTCTCGCTTATATATATCATCATTTTGTTACAATATAAATGCCTTCTACATTTACTATCTAATTTCAAATAATAATCTGTTACTACTTACAGAAGCACAAGTTTTGTGAATCCAAATAACCATCTATATCTAACGTCTCGCACCGCTCCAATGATGTATTCATCACATCACCACTTTGGAAACAAGACTACTTGCATCAATTGTAATTATTCTAAGAAATATAATTAATTGTAGAGCATCCCAACCCGGTGGTGTGTGCGAAGTTAGCACCTAGAGCTCGACCATATTTAGCGGGAAGCAACATCGCCTTCGACGATGGTCCCTATACCACAAGCCGGGACTTTGTCTCGCTGAGAAGAAGGTGAGACTGGAGGGCGCAACATGTACTTTAAGTGTAGAAATGAGAGCAGTGCAGGTTTGTAACCGATGAAAAATGCCACTACCGTATCGACACACGACATAACTTAGATCCTGAATGGTCACACTTTAGGCAACATCCATGCATTGACAGGGGATGGTCACCGAAGCCAAGGATGGCAATCCTACAAAATCGCTATTTCTTGTGACAGAAATACTTGTGATGAAGTCAAAACTGTCACCAAAAATTATTTTTGGTGATACTGATCGGCACTAGATGATGGGCGCCAGGGGCGGCCCCCAACCGCATGATTGGTGAATGTTTGGTGTGATTTTAGGTGGTGCATGTTCGATGTCAGAAAAAGGTGCATATTCGGTTTTCAGTTTCACCAAAAAATTGAACGGGTTAGTGAAAGGAACAAAAAAAATTAGGTTGTGAGGTTCAGAACAGTGAACTCAGGTTTTCTTTGCCATGGCACAGTTTTGAACATATTCAAATCAAATTTGTTTTGGCTATAACATGAGATTCACAAATCCAAATCCATTGATTCTTTTGCCTACATGCTCAACCTGATACTGTCAATCATGTAGCATCAATATTTTCCCTTTTCAACCTTTTCAATTTTGAGAATTTGAATTTGAACCTTCATGTGGTCAGACTAGCATGTAAACTGCAATTCCAAATGAACTGATTCCTTTTTTCTTTTGTTTGTGCATTGATTTGCCAACTATTTTTGAAATTCTTCCCTTCTAGTATTTATAATTTTGGTTTAAGACCATTTATAAATTTCCTAGCTACTTTAATTTGTAACAGTTGTGCATTACGATCATTTCTGCCAGACATGAGTATACTAATCATATCATAAATTGATGGTTGACACTCAAGTATGCCACGATATATTAATACAATAATTAAGCATGCATGGGAAAATATCATCACAGAAGCATATACCATTAAAAGTTCTTAACACTACTTAATTTGTGTACCCCAAAAACAAAGGAATCACCAAGTCTGATAGCAGTACTACAAAAGGACAACATGTCTAAATAGTACTTAATAGGTTTAACCATACAACAAACATGTGTGTCATAAGCACATCATTAAGAAGAGTGGCATGAAACATGACCAACAAAGGTGGAGGCTCATGAGTAGCAGAACAGAACTACTTTTTATCTGGTTCATCTGGCATGAATGCCACAAAGAGGAAAGCCCCTGCACATCCATGGTTGAGAACGAAGATTATCATGTCTCCAGTTACCAAATTGTACACCTTCAGTAATTGTCTCCACCCATTAACGACGATGCTTCCATCTACTAGTGAAGCGAGTATGTCGATTTGATATTGATTCTAGGCTGGAGAATAATGGCCAGTTAACCATTTGCATTCATCAAAATAGGTACAACACATTTTGGGATTCTCTATTACAAGAACACAATTTAAGCATAGTAAGCAATCTATTGAATTAGCAAGAGTACATGAAGAAATGAAACTACATAATACAATTTTAACCATGAGTTTCTTGACAATGTTGGAGTTGTTCAAAGTTTGCAGTAGTGGCACATATGAATCATCTCTTAATCACTACTATAAGATGGTCCTAACGCAACACATGTATACGAGACCAATCGATCAAACTGTGTGCGATGCATGAATCGCAAACAGTATCGTAATAAAACCGCCACCAATAAAACAAACTGTGTGCGATGGAGGATCCATCAAGCATGATTCAAAAAAGATTTGCGTGTGCGATGAGTGGCATACAGTTGGTCCATACAAACTGTTTGCGATGAGCCCAGACAACAGAAACGGTCGGCCAGATCAAGGTGTGTGCGGTAGACGACATACAGGTCACTCGGGTGAACTGTTTGCGATGAGCCAAATCAACAGAAACGGTTATCCAAATGAAGGTGTGTGTGATAGACGGCATACAGGTCACTCGGATGAACTGTTTGCGATGAGCCAAAATAACAGAAACGGTTAGCCAGATCAAGGTGTGTGCGATAGGTGGCATACAGGTCACTCGGATGAACTATTTGCGATAAGCCAAAATAAACACAAACGATTCAGCTTAACAAGATGTGTGTGATACCCGGCAAATAGGTTATTAATCAGAATTGTGTGGGAAGACCGATAATAACACAGATGATTCCTGCTAATAAGCTGTGTGTGTTGTGGGCAAACGCTTGCTGGTATACAATTGTCAGCAATCGATGAATTAATCACAGACGGGTTCCTTAGTTTATTCCGTATGCGATGTGATATGCTCAGTCTGCAGAACATCTACGCTCTTCTGTGTACACAACGATATATCCTTTAGTGAATTGTGTGCTCTATTGGGTAAGCAATGTGCGCGCACGTGTCGTGCTAGCTCGCGCCTCCTTCTTTGCTAAGTTTTCCATTAAATGATGGCGTTTTATGAACACACCACCGTTTCCCGCCACTTCCCCATCGGTTTCCCGCCACCAGCGATTGCACATAAGCCTATGCGGCGCGCGACACACGAAGGCACAAGCGCAACCTATAGCCCCTCTACCTTTTCCAAGCATGCCAACCCACCGAAGCGTCGCCTCTGCTATGAACCTTCTCGATGAGGAAAAAGAGCCGGTGCAGGCGCCACGGCCCATCGAGGTGGAGGGCGTCCCCGGCAACGCGATGGACGATGCCGTGCTGCGCGTCATCGCCAGGGTTGAGCAGACCCTTGGCAGACGGCGCTTTAGCGCCGCTGATCAAGATAGGCAACTCAGTACCGAGAGGCTGCAGCTCGACGCACAACATGATCGGTGGTGCGCCGCAGGGCAAGATAGGCGCGTCCGCACCGATAGGCTTTGGCTCGCCGCACAGCGAGACCGATGGACCACCGCAGAGCGAGAGGCGCGGCGCGCCGCACAGCAAGAGCGATTCCATTGGTGCTTGCCTGCTATCGACAGGGCATTGCAGCTGGGTACACGGCCCGTCAGTAGCCCCATTCCTCGCCAGGAGTGGGCAGAGGCCGTCTGCGTCGTACTTGCACCATAGGCCGGCCGTGCCGTACTTGCACCGGACGCCGGCCGCGCCGTTCGCATGGGTCACGCCGTTCGCCTTGTCCGCGGCCCGCTCGATGCCAACGCGCTGGTCGCTAGGCTCGAGCGCCTCCTTGGCCCAGGTGTCCACCTAGACGCAGTAGAGGAACATGGCCGTCGCATCCTCGAGCTGATGATCTCCGATGAAATAGCCAACTTGGAGCTCGAGATCGCGCTCCAGATGTACCGTGAGCGTGTCAACCGCTTGGACGAATGCCTGCACGAGTTCAGGCAGAGCCAAGAGTTTCCGTAGGCAAGGGTGGTGGTCATGGACGTGTTTTATTTTGTTGGGTCGTTTCGACATTGATAGATATGTCTTCACAACAATCATAATATTGCTCTGTTTCAATGTGTCTACTCTGTTTTCCGTTCTTATATATTGTTCTGTTTCAATGTGTTTATGCTTTCCATTCTGTACATGTGGATGGAAACAACTAGATAGAAATTAGTACGAAAATAGATAGAAATATGAAATTCATAATATATATTAATCGTTCAGTATTTCATCACAAATATATAAAATATCATCACATATACATGATGATACTTAACTACTACGTACAATGCATAAAAATTGAAATTGAACAATACTAAAACTAATAATCCCTACTTAGGGGGCCAGTATTCTAGCAGCCCCTCGCCAGTAGCTCCCTGGTGCGCAACGGCTTCCCAGCACGGAGGGAGTTCTCCGCCTCCTCCGCCTCATAGCGCTCGACGTGAAGATTAGCCTCTTGCTCTGGATGCACGCGACCGATCTTGCCATTCCATTGGGCGCCCACCAGAGCTCCTCGGCGGCAGCATGCTGGAGCTTATCGGCCCACCTCCACGCAACGATGAGGTGCCTAGCACCTTTGGCCCTCCTGGCGAAGTACCCGCCGTCTTCGTACACCTCCTCCGCACGTCGACGCGCCCGCCGCCAAAGCTCCAGCTCCTCCTTTTCCCAGGCGGCCTCACGGGCTTCACGGGCCGCCTGGAACTTGGCGCGCTCCTCCGCCAACTCCTTCTTGAACACCACTTGCCTAGCTTTCTCAGCCGGCGGTAGCGTCTTCCACAGAGCCAGATTGTATTGGCCCCAAAACCACTCCAAAGTTAGGGGTCCGGCACAACCTCGTCTGGTGGCGCGTAGGGGTCCTCCTCATCGCTGCTCTGCGCCTTAACGTCCTCGCAGGGCGCGCCTCCTCCTCGGTGTGTGGGTAGATCGGCGGCGCCATGGCAGAGTTTGGTGAGAGAGAGTGGGGCGAGCAAGGAGAGAATGCAGATGAGAATGCAGGCGGGACGACGTGGGCGGGTTAGTATTTATTGGCGGCCGGAATCTAGATCGACGGGAGCAGTACATGTGCAGGTCACCGGAATTTACGAGTACTGTAGCTTGAATTACACATGATTCCTGGAGCAAAAGCCATGTGTGAATTACATCGCTGACGGTTCCCAATACAGAACCGCTTCTGGTTAAAAACCCACGCCATCACCTTCCAAACCTCGAGATGCGAAACAGAGTGCCAATCATGTGGGGCCCAGTTGTCTTGCCAGATATTTGCATTTTCTTTCAAAATGTAAGTCACGAATGCTTATTTTGTGTTACTATGATATTATTATAAAATGTAATACCCAAATGATTTTTCCAACCCATGATGGTTTGCTTTTGCATGTACATGTACTTCAAATTTGAATGAAGGCCACTAAATGGCTAGAAACTCACTTAATGTCTTAAAAAGGTCAAATGAACCCTGAAAATTTCCAAATTTTGACATGACAGTTGTATTAGTGGATGTTTACGGTACAAAAAAATTCGAGGCCATACGAGGAAGCGACCACCGGTTCGTCTTCAAACATGCATTGTTCCCTCTCGGAACCACGAGTCTTCTCGTCAGATGCTCCGATTTGTGAGAGGTGTGTGTCAAAACTTTCGTCAAATAGGCCAATTTTTTTACCACGGCATCTTGGTGCCATGCCATGACATCAAGCAAGGTTTCATGTATTTCTGATCATTTTTGATTTTTTTGGAATTTAAAATCCATGGTACTCAATGTTTGTGTCCAAGCCGTGACACCAATATGTCTGAAAATTCTTTCCAATTTACTGCACAGGACATTTACTTGCACACAAGGACACGAATATGATTTTTCAACCCATGATGGTTTGATTTTGCATGTACATGTAGTTCAAATTTGAATTACGGCCACTAAATGGCTAGAATCTCAGTTAATGTCTTAAAAAGGTCAAATGAACCCCGAAAATTTCCAAATTTTAACATGACAGTTGTGTTAGTGGATGTTTATGGTACAAAAAATTTCAAGGCCATACGAGGAAGCGACCGCCGGTTCGTCTTCAAACATACATTGTTCCCTCTCAGAACCACGAGTCTTCTCGTCAGATGCTCCAATTTGTGAGAGGTGTGTGTCAAAACTTTCATCAAACATGCCAATTTTTTTACCATGGCATGTTGGTGCCATGACATGACATCAAGCAAGGTTTCATGTATTTCTGATCATTTTTGATTTTTTTGGAATTTAAAAGCCATGGTGCTCAATGTTTGTGTCCAAGCCGTGACACCAATATGTCTGAAAATTCCTTCTAATTTACTGCACATGACATTAACTTGAACACAAGGACACAAATATGATTTTTCAACCCATGATGGTTTGCTTTTGCATGTACATGCAGGTAAAATTTGAATTACGGCCACTAAATGGCTAGAAACTCACTTAATGTCTTAAATAGGTCAAATGAACCCTACATTTTTTCCAAATTTTAACATGACAATTGTATTAGTGGATGTTTATGGTACACATTTTTTCGTACAATTAAAACACCATCTGTTGCCACTGTACTTCAAATTAGTCTTTCACAGCTAATACAAAAAATCAACTACATCACACACAGTTGCTTATAGGAATCGTTTGTGATGAAAGTCCGCGGGTCTATTTATGTCTTCCTCCATAAGCTTTGTCGGCTTAGCTGCTCAAGTGCCGTTCACCCCCGAATCCACGAATCCCCGATCCCCATTCCCCAACACCTTCTTGCAAAGAATGACGTTGCGGAGACGCTTCGTGAGGGCCCATACGGTCACCGCGTCTGCCCCGAGCGGCTCCGCCTCCGTCGAGAGCGCTGCCGCCTACGCCGAGAGCGCGGCCGCATCCGCCGAGAGGACATCTGCGGCAGTCGACAGGGTAGCTGCAGCAGCCGAGACGGCTGAAGCAGCTGCGACGACAGCTGCAAATGCCGAGAGCGCATGAGCAGTCATCCGTGCCGTGGAAGTCGCCCTGGCCCGGGTCGAGGCCATCCACGCCCAAATCGAGGACGCCCATGTGAAGATATTCCAGGTGACGGTGTCCTGGACTAGGGGGTACTAACCTAGTTGGCTCATATTCTTCGGACCGGACAAGTGGGCTCTCGTTCTTGTCAAGATGGACTCCAAAAGATACATGCAGGAGAAGAGATCAAGGCTGCGTCCACCGAAGACTTGGCACGTACTCCAAGACTCCTTCTGCCGCCTCCACGCCAAGATACCGACCTTGCAAACCCTAGATACCCTATCCAGCATATATATAAGCCGAAGGGTTTAGCCCTTAGAGAGGACCTCAACACAATCTCCTTCACCTAGCCTTAGGACTAGATCATACGATCTCGAGGTAGATCAACTCTGTACTTGATACTTCTCCATCAATATAAACAAGAGCAGGACGTAGGGTTTTACCTCCATTAAGAGGGCCCGAACCTGGGTAAACATCGTCTCCCTGTTCCTGTTACCATATGTCCGAGATCCACAGCTCGGGACCGCCTACCCCGAGGTCTGCCGGTTCTTACACCGACACTGGTGCTTTCATTGAGAGTTCTGCTGTGGGATCAAAAAAGGATCGATGGGATCATCGGCTCACGATTCTGATCTCGCGGGCATGGTTCCCGCACCTAAAGCTTCTGTCACAGAAGCACCCTTCCCTCTCCGTGGACCAGGAGTAATCCATGACTCCTCCCTGGCTCCAGCCGAACCCCCTTTCAAGGGCGAAGGGCCGAAGTATTTCTTGGAAAGCGATTCAGACGGCGACTAGCTAGACATAGCGAATGGACCTGATCTTCAAATCAGTTCAGCCAGTCCGACGATCGTAGGCATGTCACGGGATGAAGATACCAGGACTTCGGGCCCACGGTCCATAGAGATCGAAAACTGCCCACCCACCTCCCACATCGAGTACTGCCCCGTTTACTCGGGGCCTCCAGATGTCTGGGATCTAGCCCACGTGCAACAACTCCCCGACGAATCGATCAGACAGTTCTGGGCCAGGTTCTTGTCGGTCAAGAACAAGATACCAAAATACCAGGATTCAGATATAATAACAGCTTTGTAGCACGGATGCAAAGATAAAGGCGTCTCGAACGCCCTCGCCCGCCGCTGTGTGCAAAACCTCTTGGAGTTGTCCGATCTGGTGTCCAGGTTCTGCACCATCAAAGATGCTTGGATTGCCAAGGAGAGCACAGATTCAATCTGTGACAACAAATTAAAACAAGAAAGACCCGCACCTCGATGCGCAAGCCACACGGGGACCGTACCGACCAAGCAACCTCGGAAAAAGAAGAAGACTTCGGTCCTCCCTGGGATCACCCTTGATGGTCTCCTGGATAAACCATGTTTGATACATGCTATTTTGCTTAATTCTTGCCCAACTCACAGCCTTCGCGACTGCTGGGTAGTGAGGCAAGTGGCAAAGAGAGGACCCGCAGTCACCTCCAGTCACGCAGAAGAATCCTTGGACGAAGCCGATGTCATGATGATCTATGAGACCTTTACGTCCAACAACCAGCGCAAGCGGGCCCTGCGAGAAATCAACTCCATCTGTCAGGTACCAACTCGGGGCACGTGGATAGACACACCCATCACCTTCGATCGTAAAGATCAGCCGAGGTCAACCCCGAACAGGTATCCCGCCGCCCTGGTCCTTGACCCAATTGTGGGCAGCTGTCGTCTCCGAAAAGTACTAATGGACGGGGGCAGCAGCTTAAATTTGATATACGCAGACACTCTGGACAAAATGCAAATCGATAAATCGCGCATCGAACAGAGTAGCACCACCTTCAAAGGCATCGTACCGGGGTGAGAGGCACGTTGCAGTGGAAAGATAACCTTGGATGTAGTCTTTGGAACCCCGGATAATTACCGATCCGAAGAAATCACATTCCACATCGCCCCCTTTAAGAGCGGATATCACGCCCACCTAGGACGAGACACCTTCTCCAAATTTTAGGCAGTGCCACACTACGACTATATGAAACTCAAAGTGCCGAGCCCAAACGGGATAATCACCGCCTTGAGCAACCCCGATAGAGCACTCAAAGCCAAGAACAAAACGGCGTCACTAGCCCTCGAATCCTTGTCCGAAGCCTTCGCAGCTGAGGAACTGAGCACATTACGAGCCGAAGTCGACCGAGATGATGTCATCCTCGGCAAACGGCCGAAGTCCACCTCCTTCAAGCCAGCCGATGAAATAGTCAAATTCCAAGTGCACCCCACGGACCCAGCCAAAATGGCGTCCATAGGGGTGAACCTCGATCCAGAGATTGACGAGGCTCTACGTAATTTCCTTAGGGAGAATTGGGATATATTCACCTGGCACCCTTCGGACATGCCAGGGATACCCCGCAGGCTCGCGGAACACAGCCTAAACATATTGAAAGGCTACAAACCCGTCAAGCAAACACTTTGACGCTTCTCTGAACCCAAGCATCAAGCACTGGGCAAAGAACTGGCCAAATTATTGGAAGCCGGATTCATCTGAGACATAAAACACCCCGATTGGCTTGCCAATTTGGTCATGGTACCAAAAAAGGATAGGTCCTGGCGCCTGTGCGTCAATTTCAAAGACCTCAATAAAGCATGCCCCAAGGATCCTTTCCCCTTACCACGAACTGACCAAATTGTAGACGCCACAGCCGGGCATGATTCGCTGTGCTTCTTGGATGCCTACTTAGGATATCATCAAATCAGGATGAAAGAATCTGACCAGGCAGCAACAACATTCATCAGACCTTACGGGCCGTTTTGCTTCAATATGATGCCCTTCGAATTAAAGAACGCCGGCGCCACATACTAGCGCATGATTCAATCATGCTTGGAGAAACACATCGGGAAGACCGTGGAGGCCTACGTCGACGATGTGGTTGTCAAAACCAAACACGTCGAACAATTGGTAGACAATCTCCGTGACACATTCGCTAGCTTGCGGGATTATCAAATTAAGCTCAACCCCGAGAAATGTGTCTTCGGAGTACCAACCAGCAAACCTCTCGGCTTCATCGTGTCTAGCCAAGGTATCGAAGCCAATCCGGCAAAAATAAAAGCCTTGGACCGCTTAGAGGTACCAACAGAGCCCAAGCATGTACAAAAGCTGGTAGGATGCGTGGCGGCACTGAGTCGCTTCATATCAAGACTCGGGGAAAAAGCCTTACCCCTGTATAGACTCTTAAAACAGACAAAGACCTTCAAATGGACCGAGGAAGCCGCGGCAACTCTGGAAGGCGTTAAAGCTCTCCTTGCAACCAATCCTATCTTGGCAGCGCCTGGCATATGCGAGCCAATGATATTATACATCTCGGCCACAAACCAGGTGGTCAGCGCAGTACTCGTGGTCGAATGAGACATGGAAGGTCACAAGTTCCGGGTACAAAGACCCGTGTACTACGTCTCCGAGGTCCTAACCCCGTGCAAGACACGCTATCCCCACTATCAAAAGATAGCCTACGCCGTCTTCATGGTGTCCGGAAAACTTCGGCACTACTTTCAAGAGTGCTCCGTAACCGTGGCATCCGACGTCCCATTAAGCGACATAATCAACAATAGGGATGCAACGGGGCGCATAGACAAATGGGCCATAGAGCTCCTACCATTTGAAATAATTTACTGACCGCGCTGGGCTATTAAATCTCAGGTGTTGGCCAACTTCGTGGCCGAATGGACGGAGGCCAAGCTCCCTCGAGAATACATCACTTACTCGCATTGGACGATGCATTTCGACGGTTCCAAAATGCTTGCTGGCCTAGGGGCCGGCATAGTGCTTACTTCTCCCACAGGAGAAAGTATTCAGTATGTATTACAAATTATGTATACCGACTCCAATAACGTGGCAGAATACGAAGCCCTATTACATGGACTCCGGATAGCAGCCTCCATGGGGGTCCAACGTCTTGAGGTCCGAGGTGATTCCAACCTCGCCATATCACAAGTTAACGGCGAATTCGACGCAAGGGACCCAAAAATGACAGCCTACCGGAATGCCGTCGTACAAATCTCGGCCAAGTTCGAGGGGCTTGAATTTCATCACATACCCCGAGATAGCAACCAGGCCGCAGATATACTCGCCCGAATGGGCGCCAAGTGGGAAAAAGTCCCGGAAAATACCTTTCTCGAATGGCTCTTTAAGCCGTTCGTAGTCTGGCAAGATGACAAGGGCACGTCGGACTTAAACGACATCGAACAACCCCCCCCCCCCACCGCCCGAAGACGACGACGGGCAAGATATAGTGGGTGGCTCGGTTGTCCAGATAACAGCTTCTGCACACGAAATTATGGCAGTTATTGCACCATGGACCGAGCCGCTCCTCGCATACCTGGTCCATAAAGAGCTCCCCGAAGACCAAACCGATGCACGTCGGATCGTAAGGCAATCCAAAGCCTATCAGGTTCATGAGGGAGAACTCTATAAAATAAGCACCACGGGCGTCCTCCGGCGGTGTATTTCTGAAGAGGAAGGACGACTATTACTCCAGGAGGTCCACTCCGGCATGAGCGGACATCACGCTACTGCTCGGACCTTGGTTAGCAAGGCCTTCCGAGGTGGATTTTACTGGCCAACCGCGGGCGCCGACGCCTTTGCGTTAGTACAGTGCTGCTCCGGCTGCCAGGTATTCACCAAACAAAGCCACATGCCCCACGCGGCTCTCCGCACGATCCCTATAACTTGGCCTTTCGCGGTCTGGGGGCTAGATATGGTCGGCCCACTCAAGGGCGGGTCAAGAAAAAATAAATACCTACTTGTCATGGTGGACAAGTTTACTATGTGGATCGAAGCAAAACCAGTAATTTCGGCCGGTGCAGTCCACGTACTCGAATTCATCTCCGGGGTAGTACACCGCTATGGTATCCCCCATAGTCTCATAACAGACAACGGGACAAACTTCACGGCCAAAGAAGTGAAAGCATGGTGCGCAAAAATGGGCATCAAGCTCGACTACACATCCGTATATCACCCGCAGTCAAACGGGCAAGTAGAACGCACCAATGGACTAATCCTTAGTGGAATCAGGCCTAGGCTAGTTCGCTCCCTCAAGGAGGCCGACTGCAAATGGGTAGAGGAACTTGACTCCGTTCTATGGGGTCTGCGCACCACACCAAATAGATCCACCGGGTATACTCCATTTTCATGGTGTACGACGCCGAGGCAGTACTCCCCTGCGATATCATACATGATGCACCTCAAGTACGCATGTACGAAGAGCGGGAGGCTGAGTTAGATCGGCAGGATGCCTTGGATGCCTTAGAAGAGGAACGCAATGTCGCTCGGGCACGATCTGCCATTTACCAGCAACAAGCTCGCCGCTATCATAGCAAGGAGGTCCACGCAAAGGACTTCAACAAGGGAGACCTCGTCATGTGGCTTCATCCGGAGAAGCAGACGCATAAGCTCTCCCCCAAGTGGGACGGGCCATTCATCATCGACCAGGTCCTCACCGGAGGCACGTGCCAAATTCAAGACCCAGAGGACGGGCGTCTAGAACCCAACCCCTGGAACGCGGTGCTACTCCGACGTTTCTATGGTTGAAGCTCCACGAACTACTCACCTCTATACATACACCACCCTACTTTTCTTTTTTTTTCTTTCCTTTTTCTCTCTTAAAAGATTTCGGAGGCATCCCTTGAAGGGCCCTGAGGATCAAAATCAATACCGCATGTTCTTTTGAAAACACGCATTATTGCACCTCTTACACACTATTGTCTTTCAAGCCATAATATGCATCGATTTGACTTAAGATTCGGCCAAGCTGGGTTGCCCGGCTCCTGTGCTTGCCCTTTACATTCCCGATCTTTCGGCTAAGAGGCAAAGGAGCACCGCTGTGATTGTTACTCCCGGGTCATCCGGTGCAGTACCTCAGACGGACAAAGCCAAAAGCTAGCACTCTTAAACATACAAATTGGTCGGCCATGACATAGAAATAAAGTGGAGGGGGTCTCCCAAACCCCGACCAGGGGCTTCACCTCCGAGGTCACCCGTCTTCGGACTTAAGTGTTCGACATAACTACCCGAGGAAAGGAACTGTTGGAAGAACTATTTTCCTCGGAAGATGTTTCTTACGTTAAAAAGTAATATAACATAACTCTATGCCTCACTCTCATCGCTCGCACCATATAGCCGGATTGCCTCGTCTCCTGAAGCATCTGTTCCGTTCACTTCGGACAGTAGTAAGCAGACACTCCTCGGTCACTGATCGAGGAGGTAGAAGCCAATGGCTGGTTTGCAGAGTTTATATGCGCAGATTGAATAATGACGTAAAGTACTTTGATACATAGAGTCATTCATTATCATTTCATTACACACGGTCTAACCCATCTATTAAGATGTCTAAGGCGCAGTTCTTCTGCGACGACCGAGCAGCAGGCATAACATTCTCGTATACGAGACTAGTGGGTATTTCCTCCCCGTCCGGCCCCATTGGCTCTACCTCGGCCAGGTGCGCTGTATCAACCTCCGTATACCGGGTCTTGACCATGGCCCAGGCTTCCCTCGCCCTTTCCCAGCAAGCAGACACCTTCCACGCCTGGATCCGATGCCGAGCTCGCCGCATATGTTCAGCTAGGACGGCCATGTCTTCGGGAACGTGCTCCACTTTGGGCCATAACACCTTGAAAACTTCATTGATTTACGTGCACTTTCGTGCACCTCGGCTAGTCGGGTCGCCATGTCTTTGGGAACCGGACCTCGATCATCAAGGGGTCGGCCGGATAGCGAAGCTGGCAAAAAGCATGTATTAGCCTGCTAAACATCTCGGCTAAACCCCCAAACTGAAGTAACGATTCTTGAAATAAAAACTTACCAAAAATTGTCCCATCAGTTCGACGATTCTTGGCCTCGGCGGCAGCCAGTTGAGATTTTAAGCTCTTGATCTCGTCAACTTGTCGGGCGTTTTCAGCCCTTAGCGCATTAACGCCATCTACCCTTTGGGTCACCACATGTTGATTGGCCTGGCGCTGCGACTCCGTATAAAGCAAATCCTCACGGGCCTGCTTGAGATCTCTTTCAAGATGACCTAGGGCTTCCGCTGCTACATCGGATTACGCTGTCTGGAGACCTCGATAATTAAGATTATTATATACAAGGCAAAGCACTTACCGTGCGCCTCTCGGGTGAACTTTTTCACCTGTTCCACCTTGGTCAAGGCAGTCTCCAACCTCCCCTTTGCCTGGGAAAGGGCCTCGGATAGCTGATCATTCCTCGCCCATGCACTCTATAAAAAAAACAACTTCTTCAGGTTGAAATCAAGCCTCGCTACGGGCATTGTTGCCCATATCAAGCCTTAGGGGCTACTACCACGGTGGGCAGTATGGACAAACAGAGACATAAGAAGCCTTACCCGCAACCCTTGCGACAAAACGTCTAATGATCGATCAAATACCACGCGGGTCACCTCGAGGCATGCGTCCACCGAGTTGAGAGCATTGAACAACCGGTCCGAAAACGGTAGACTCCTCAGGGAGGTCTTTCGCCGCCGATAATTCACGGCACATTGGATCTCAGACGGAGTATCCGAGCTGGTCTCTGAGTCCTCGGGCTGGGGAACTTCTGGAGTAACTCCCGAAGAAGGACGTGCTTCGGCTTCCCCGTTTGAAGCCGCCGTCCCCTCGGCCCTCGCACTCGCTGCCATGGAGGAAGAAAAAGACTGCCTGCGAATGATCAAAGGGGTCAGAACCAAAGATAGCATTTCTACAACATACAATAATCACAATCACCTGATAATCGGAGGAGCACTTTCGCTTGCCTCCATGACCTCGGCCTGTGCTTCTTCCGCTTCTTGCGGATGGTTCCCTTGAGGAGCCATCTCTCCGCACCAATGTTTCGAACACCGTCCCTTCGGAGGAGAAGTCAGGCGACCAGGGGCTTAGGGATGAGGGGCTCACTTTCGAGTAGAGGAAGAGGGCGTTACCGATGAAGCTGGCCTCGTCCCTGTGGCACCCTGGCTCAGAGAGACCGGAACACCCAATATTCCAGCCCAGAGATCATGTCTTCTGGAATACGGCACTGCTTGGCATAGAACAAATCATCTCTTTATTACGAATAACACGGGTACAAAGGTTCTGAAGGCACGAAGGTTATAGGGGCACGGCGACACTTCGCCTGCTCAGATAGCTCTATGCTAGCAGTGAGACATCTCAAAACGGAATAAATTCTAGCAGCGGAACAACGATGGCGGTGATGAACTCCACTCCGCAGGGACTCAGGCTGGGACGTATCCTAGAGCGCAACCTCGGGATCCTCGACAAACAAGCAATGACGGCATCACCTGCAATCTGGCATGACACGCCAGGTGAGTACTTTGAATGTACTCGCAAGCTCACAGCAACCAAAGCAATCAAGACATACAACAGCATGGCATTTACAGGTTAATCATCAAAGATGAACACGATACTACTAGAACAACATTAGCATGGCAACAACATGAGCATGGAAACAACATGAGCATGGCATGTACATATAATTCATGATATGAACAGGATGATACTAGCACTAGCATGCACAGGGATCGACATTTAAGGTCTCATGGACCAACTTACTCTGTTCGGAGGTTATTTTGTAGTCACAAACTTACCATCGTGATCATCACTCGATCACCTCAGGATCAACCAAGCTCGGTATCAACTATACCAGCGTGATCATCACATGACCACACGGAGCTTGATCTATACCTGTGATCATCGCCTGACCACATAAAGATCAACCAACTTCTTTTCTCATCGAACTGGGGTTGTTATTATTCAGGTTATTACTTCTGTTGACCCATAGTGTGACCTACTACGAACTGTGTCCATGACCGAGGACGCGACTATCGATAGATTATACACTCTGCAGAGGTTAGTACACTGTACCCACACCACGGAACTCATGGCCTCGTGCTCCCATTCGGGTGGACCAACGACGTTCCGACAAAACCAGTCTATTGCATGACACTCTCCCGGCCACTCCGACAAACTCCCCTTTGGGCTATGTCCTGGGTTACCCCGATGTCAACATGTGACATCGGCCACCTCTGTGGCTGCCACCGTCGTGGCCAAACATAAACATCGTCCCAAACGGGGACCTCGGATCCATACAGCTTGGGTACTCAAGGCTTATGGTAGCCTACCTGATCAGGGTAGCGCGCACCCATAACCTTCCCTAGTAGGAGGCACCGGCGAGAGGCATGACAATAGACCGCATTAGGGCCTCCCCATCCAGGCAAGTATGGTTGCACTGGTGAGCTCGATTCGGTGGCACCATGACTCAGGCAACAGATTTGTTCAAGTTCGATTAATGTCAGGTTAATCTTGAATGGTGATGAGCTGAGTCATAGCAACATAATGAAATAACAATGCATATGAGCATGATATCAGTGTAACCATGGATGGGCAACATAACCATTTAACAACATAGCATCAAAATGATAACTCATTTATTCTACGGGATGCAAATGAGCATGGCATAATGACAATCATGAATATAACAAGTAAACCCTAACTATTCAAATGAGCATATCGTTATCACTAGCATCGGAAAATAAATCCGAGAACTAATATGATAATAATAATACTAGCAAATAATCATTTAACTTACTAGATGCAAATGAGCAAGGCATAAGAACGAGCATGGATTCACAAGCATATATTATTCACGAAATAATTAAATGAGCAAACAATCATTAAATATTCAAGTGGAAACCATGGCTACTGCAATGCCATCATGCAAGTGGCTGTTGTGGCTTGCCTGGGGATGGAGGAACCATCGGGGAGGGGTGCGATGAACTCGCGGAAAGAATCGCCGAAAAAGTTTCCCTCTCGGCGGAGCTGTTTTAAGGGCAAGGGCAAAATGGTCATTTTCACAGTGTGACAACCTCATGAAAATGATACCATCGGAACGGGATCGACGAACTGAGATCGTGGGCTTTGGAATCACCTGATTCGGAGTTACGGTTGTCGAGTTACGGCCGTTTGTTCGTTAGTCAGAAAACAAACATAAAAGTGTCCGTTTCTGCCCTAAACTGACAAACGCCCGCAACTTAACGGTTTCAGCCGGCGGCTGGAAAAACAGAAGGCGTATTTCTGAAAATACGCTTTCCAACCGAGAAAGCGTACTCCAGGCCGAAGAAGAAAGAGAATACGCTTTCCTTAGGTGAAAACGGATTTCTGGAAATACGCTTCCACTTAAGACTGCGCGGGCCCGGAGTCAACGCGGTTGAGAGACTGACGAGTGGGGTCGCTGGGGTGGGGCCCGCCTGGCCAGCTGGCGAGGTCGTCGTCGCCTTCCTCTCGCCCGCCTGTGGCCGAGACAGAGGCGGGCTCCGGCGACTGCCGCCGGCGCTGTGGGCCACCAAACGCGGTGCTCCGACCACCGGTCTTCTCAGGGCGACGAGATGGACCCATCCCAGGGTGGTGCGGTCGCCGGGGAGCTCGGAAACGGCCGGAGTTTCAGGCAAGGCGGACGGCGGCTTCGGCCGGAGTTGGGCACTGGCACTATGGTGGCGGAGACGAGAGGCTAAGGCTATGGGGAGGGTCTCCGTGCTCCGGGTGGTCCTCTAGTGGTGGCATCAAGGAGAGGGAGGGCTTGGTTCGCTCGAATTTGAGCGGACACCGGCGGCGAGGCTTCGGCCAATGGAGGGCAGAGGAGCTTCTAGAGCTCAAATGAGAGGGCATGGGAGGTGATAGGAGGGAGGAGAGGGTCTTGGTGTGGTCGGGGGTGCTTGGGGACGCCCTTAAATAGGCAGGGGAGGCGATGCCGCGCTCGGGTGCCGCCAAGGGCGCACGGGAGATTCTCCTGGCGAGGCCGGGCACGCGCGGGCCCTTGAGGCGACGGGAGAGGTAGAAGAGATGCTGGGCGGCGCCAGGGACGCACGGGCGCGGACGGGCGAGCACAGGGGCGGTCGGCCACTCGGGCGGACGGTGCGCTCGCGTGCAGAGGCTGCTGGGGCCGGCGGCAGGCAATGCAGGAGGGGGAGAGGGGTCCAGCGAGCTACGTGGGCGAAGGAGGAGGGAAATGGCACTAGAGGGCGCGAGGGAACGACCGGGCAGAGGAGTCCCGAGGCTAAACGACGCGCAGAGCGCGTCCAGCGCTTGCCAACAACGCGGTCACCGCGTCGCATGGCGCTCTGAGCGCACGCGGGACTGGAAAAAGGTGTCCAATGAGTTATCCCTCCATCCAATAGTCCCACAGATGTGATGGATCGATCAAAAGAGCTTTTGGTTGATGGGAAAGTTCAGCTAAAGTTTGTTGTAGCAAACTTTGACCAATATCTGTGGTAAAATGGTTTGGTTAAGTGGTCAAATAAGATGTCACACAGGTTTAGGGTAGGAAGGACTATGATCCTGGGGATTTTGAAGAGATTTGGATCAAAATTTAGCATAGTTGCTTCACAACTGCCAAATCTGGTCCAGAAGCTAAATCAGGAAGTAGCACTCACATGGTTTCTTGGATTGTGCTGAAAATTGGCATAGGGTGATGATTTGGTCATATGAAGGTAACATAAAAATTTCATCCCATTTGGATAAGTATAAATGGTACTTCCTTCACAATGATCCATACTGGACAGAAACTTGGGGGAGTTTTGCAGAGAAATTGGCTTGGCAAAATAATGTGAGTTTTGTCATTATTACATTATTTATGGATATTTAGATCCTGGAGTAATTTCAGAATTTTTTAAGCAATATAAAATATAGTTGCTTCACAAACTGAAATTATGACCAGAAACCAAGATTTGAAGGTGTGCTCACATAGATTGTTGGATGGAGATGAAATTTGGTGGAGAGTCATTATTTGATCACATGAATGATCTCCAAAAATTTCAACTCATTTGGATAAGCCTAGATAGTACTTCCTTCACAAAGCTTCTCTCTGAACATAAACTTTGGAAATTTTCTTAGGAAGATTTACGAGGCAAATGAAATTTAATTTTGGCATGTGGCAATTATTTGCATAAGAGAGAGTGACCAAAAATTTTTAGGGCAATCAAGAAAATATAAATAGCACTTCCTTCACAAAGTGCCAATCTGGACAGAATAGGAAATGAATATTCCTGAATTATTTTTGAACTAGGCAAGGATGGATTTTGGCATATTTGTGGAAGATATGATCCAAAGAATTTATGAGAATTTCGTGGGAATTTTCGGAATGGCAGAAATATAGGTTGCTTCACAACCTAGGGCAAAAAGGGTTATTCCTTTAATAGAAAAAGGAATATTCCCAATAAAAAGAATTTGGGGTTGGGCTAAGATGGAAATGACATGGCCTTGGGATAGATTTGAGAATGACAAGCCACTAGGAAGTGGCAAGAGAGAAGATTTTCCCAGGTTTCAAGACCACATAGCCACGGAAAAAGGAACTCCAAATAAAAACATCGAGGAAATCCAAAAGAAAAAGAAAGGGCCAAAAATCGGGGTGTTACAGTCCCCGGCGCGTCCGGGGTGACGGTTACCTTGGAGCCGTCAAGGCACTCCATATAAAATTTCCTCCCCTCATAGATAAGGGCCAGATCCTCGTCCTCGTGAAAGAGGGGGTCTTCCGCTCGTTGGTGTGTTTCCGGCTCGGGCGCCAGGCTGTTTAGAGCCTCCACCCGACGCCTCCATCTCTGCTCGAAACCAATAAAAAGATCGGTCAAATGGATTGGCTACTAGAAAAACAACTCGAGTAGGTGAAATAAAGCAGGAGGACTCACTATGTCGGCCGGATTGTAGTAGGACAGCCCGTCTCGGAATTGACGTCGGGCAGAGTCCTCCGCTGTTCCTTGGTAGATACCGGCCATCACTGTCCCGAAGGCCGCTTGGTCAAAGAAACTTTGTCGAATTGATCGAGAGCAGTCTTCGGTTCCGTTGTATGCACACAACGGGTGAGGGCATAGCCAGAGTGGTTGGACTCTTCGGTCTATCGTCGTGGCCATTACATCTATTATGGTAAGGCCTGTCCTTACCAGTTGCATCACCTTGGCGGCTAGCTCGGTCACCTCGGCACCATCTTCTGGGACCATACCCTGTGGCCTCCAGCTATATCGCCTCTTCGGGGGCCGAAGAGAAAGGGGGAAGCCCTGGCCGAACCGGGTCTCGGAGGGGGACGTCGTCTATATAGAACCACTCTGTTGGCCAGACGTCAGCATCCTCCCGAGGTGTGCCTGGCGGGTATTCTGTCCCCTCGATTCGACAGACTTCGGCCGCTCCAACCTCATAAAGCCTTTTGGCGGAGGAACAAGGCACTACACAGAAATACCTCCTCCAGTGTCCGAAGTGCGCTTCACACCCTAGATGCATCTCACATAGGGCGACGTACCCCGCAATGTGCAAAATCGAGTTGGGGGTAAGGTGGTGGAGCTGCAGCTCAGTTGGCCTCGGAGGAAAGGGTGAATTGGAAATCCTAAACCGCGCAGCAGGAAGGAGACAAAGCATACCCGTTCATCCTTTTGAGGGGAAGGGAAATTTTCCGCGTGTACCTGCCCGTTGATGGATGTCAAACCCGGGTGGGTCGCTGTCAGATCTGAATCTGGCAGGTATCCTTCTCTGGCCAGGCGCTCCAGTTGGAGGCGCGAGACGGTGCAACTGCCCCAATCGCCCCTGACAGGGCCATGAGGGCGCCTCGAAGAGCCTGCATCGCTCGCCATGGGAAACCCTCAAGGTTGGACTTGGGAGGAAGGGGAGCATTTGTGCAGTTTGCTTGGAAGGAAGATTGGGGGTTTGTGATAAATCCACATGCCTGACTTGTGGATAAAAAGGGGGGAGACTGACGCTTTGACATTTTGCCATAAGTTGACCCGCTTCCCCGTCAGACACGATTCCCAAAGATCAAAAAGTTGAGGCCACGCGCGGCGGAGCTGGGCCCACTCGGCGGGATTATCAATCTTTCCGAGGTCTGCTTGAAGCTATGCTAAGGAGATCATGCATGGAACTTTCCTGCCGAGCCAAAGACTCCGGAACCGAAGTCCAAGAGTGTCGTCCTCGGCGTCGGAGACTAGTTCAGGGGCTACTGATGGTGTTCTGGACTAGGGGGTACTAACCTAGTCGGCTCATATTCTTCGGGCCGGACAAGTGGGCTCTCGTTCTTGTCAAGATGGACTCCAGAAGATACACGCAGGAGAAGAGATCAAGGCTGCGTCCACCAAAGACTTGGTGCGTACTCCAAGACTCCTTCTGCCGCCTCCACGCCAAGATAGCGACCTTGTAACCCTAGATACCCTATCCGGCATATATATAAGCCAAAGGGTTTAGCCCTTAGAGGGGACCTCAACGCAATCTCATTCACCTAGCCTTAGGACTAGATCATACGATCTTGAGGTAGATCAACTTTATACTTGATACTTCTCCATCGATATAAACAAGAGCAGGACGTAGGGTTTTACCTCCATCAAGAGGGCCCGAACCTGGGTAAACATCGTCTCCCTATTCCTGTTACCATCTGTCCGAGATCCACAGCTTGGGACCCCCTACCCCGAGGTTTGCCGGTTTTTACACCGACACCAGGCCTCCTCGGAATCGAGCATGCACCACACGTCTGAAGAGGCGGCGTAGATGCTTGCCGACAATGCAGTGGCGGAGTCCATGGATCCCCTTCCTCGTGAGATCGCCGAGCGGGAGCTGGACATGCAGGAGGCGGCGGAGAGCGACGAGCGCCGGGAGGAGGAGTTGCGCCTGGCTAAGGAGGAGGTAGAGAAGTGCTTGTCCGTCGAGGGATCGGCGGTGGAGTACCACCGTGAGCTCTAGCGCCGCCACTACTATGAGTACTACAACCTTGAGGGCGACGCTGAGGACGAGGACGACGGTGCGGTCGAGTTCAGCCTAGGGGACGCGGAGTCCACCAACGGCGGAATGTTGCCTGGACAAGTCGTCGACATCTCATCTTACACCGGCGAGGCATAGGGCAACGGGTTGGCGGCTTTGTTACAATTATGCGTGCTTAGCCTTTGTTTATAACGCTGGTCTTTTGTTAGAGCAATGTTTAGGTCAACTAGCTCTGTTTAGTTTCTAAAATTGCTCGATTAAGTAAGTGTGATCTGTGTGTTGTAGGCTCATTTGTGTACCCAAATTAGCAAGTGATGTTAAATTATTCAATGACATGGATGAGCACTGTACCCCAGGGAAATTTGGACCAAAATTTCAATGCTCAAACTCATCGCATGTGCGTAAAGCAGAAGAATCGTTTGCGATGCACACATTTGTTCAAAGTGAATTGTGTCCGATGACACTTTACGCGCCAAGTTTCCCTCCACCTTTCGAAATTTTTTGCCTACCGCCAAAATATCTAACTCTTCCCCCCCCTCCCCACCCCCTTTTCTCCCTGACCAGGAGCCACATTTCCCCTATTTCCTCCTTCCTTCCTAAGCTAAAGCCGCTTCCTCGCTTGCTTGCTCAATCTCGCCGTCTCGCATCCGACCGCCGCAGACGCCATGGTCTTCTTGAATGACCTCTCCAGCGGTTCCTCATCCGATGACGACTACTCTGTTACCAGCCGGGTTTGCCTCTCTCCTCTCTATCGTTCCCCTAGGCCTAGGGTTATGATTTGAAATTAAGGATTTTAACCCGGCGGCCGATTTGAGCCATTTCTTCCTCTTGTAGCTCCCTAGGACCATCACTTGCAAGGAATGGAGCGGGGTAGCTGAAGATCTGCCTGCTCATTGTCAGCATCAATCTCCATGTGTGAAGTTAGTGGCTTTTGAATATGTGAACAGTGGGAGGAAGTTTTTGGCATGTGCAGAGATGGTTAGCCCCACTTTTGTTGTTAGAAATCATTTGTTAGATGCGATTCAGACACTGTCACTGTGCTATGTTATTCTGGATGTGATTAAGACACTGTCACAATTCTATTTAGTATCTAAAAATGTTGCCATCTCATCAGCGGTGCCCTGAGAAAATTATTTGGCACCACTTCAGCAGTTTGTGCAGCCAACTTTGCTCCACACATCCAAGCAACCAAGCAGTAAAATTATTTGGCACCGCTTCAGCAGTTTGTACATACCTGGAGTGGGTTGATCAAGAGTGGCCACATTCTTTGAAGATGTGCCTAGAAAAGCTTTGGAGCATGTATGAGGAAGAGAATAGAGATAGGCTTAGAGAAAATGTTGTCAACGATAAAGAATATTTCAAGACACGGGAAAAAAAGAGGAAGATGGAGAATGATCTCAGATTTTTTTAAAATTACACTTTGCTGAGATGGTGTTTCAGAAGGAGGAGACACTTTCCCAGTTGTGCAGTGCAAAACGGGCTCTTACTAAAGTGAAAGCAGAGCTGGAGAAGACGAATTTGGCTGATCATGCATGCATCCACCAACATACATCAGCCGATTAGGGAAATTAATGAATATATTGTTCTAATATTGTGCTCAACATACTTTTTTGCTTATGAAGGTGAACTAGCTATATGGTGTAATGTGTTGTTGTGACGTAGCTATCGTACTGTGCTGGTAAAACATATTTGTGTGCCTGATATGAAAGTGGTAAACAACTGTTTTATATGAAATGTGAATTTGCTTAATACTGGGATTATTAATAGTAAACTAATAAACCTGCTAAATGGGTCATGGCACTTTCCAAACGTTTCTAGCAGTGAAAGCGTGTGTGATGGATAGCCCAATGTCATACAGTTTTCTTCACCGAACCATGTGTGATATACTTGAATAACGCAAACGCTTAACTAAGGCAGAATGTCTGTGGTCGCTCCACCTATCAGAGACGAGGCTATACAGAAAGCTGTGTGTGATGCGGTCTGACAACACAAACGTTTGTTCCATAATTACTGTGTGGGATGCCAACACGACCTCAAACGGCTTGTCCAACGAAACATCTGCGTTTGCTCCCCCGATCGCACATGGGCATATGCGCTAAGTGTGTGTGACCGGAGGAGCTATCGCCGACGGTTTCTGGGTCATGTGGGATGGACCCCCCTATCTCACACACTGGCAAGGCGATGGTTTAAAACTCTATCGCGGAAAGGGGGTAAAAACCGTTTGTATAGCACGTCGCTGCACCAGTGAATCGAACATTGTAAGTGTCCACAAGCCTCCAAATACTATCAAGAAAGGTGATGACATACCCCATCTCTACCCATGTAACTATGGTGCCATCAGTAACCTCTATGTTTTTTACAAATAGTTGTGCTACACTATCCAGTCGGTAATAAGTTGTCCAATTATATATAAAGTAGATTAGTTACAATTAACGACTAATTGGGAACCTAGTACAACTTGCAAGAAATCCCAGAATTACTACACCTAAGAAGTAATAGGCAGATTGCCACAACATGCAAGTAATATAAAGGTTATTTAAAATTGCTAGGTATGTTTAAGAAAAAAAAACTTACATGAATGACTGATGGGATGATTGGCCAATTGCACATGGATGTGACGTTAAGGTTTGCCACCTAAATTGAGGTACAATTCCATACCAACTTCGAATTGGTACACTTTGACAAATTCTTTATAAGTATGGCCAATGAAAAAGGTTATACCTTCTTTGTTCCCGTCCTTACATTTGAAACAAAAGCCATATCTTGTCTCAAGGTGGGTTTTAATAATGGTCCTCCAAAAACTAGAAATTGTGTTTCATGTTTCACATGCACGAGGCAAAGGGGGTGGCTGGGGTAGGGCGTGTGGGTGGATTTCTAGGTTGATGGGCGCTGGCGGATCATGGCTATGTGGGTGTGGTGTCTGCACATGCGCGAGGGAGCGTGAGGTGTTTGGTTGAGGAATGGTGCACATGGAAAGCATGTGTCCACATTAGCAAGTTTAGGCCTTGTAATTTTGGGTTCACGACCCTGGAATGAGGTTTAGGAGATATTATATGACATGTGTCATAATCATGTGAATAATACTTGTCACATGGGTATCCATCTGATATTCATGAATCAAGTTTTGAATCAATGCCCAACCCGAGTGTTCGTGGGAACCAACCCATGAAAATCCATGGGTAGAGAAGCTCCTCCAAATCCTTGCCCAACGGACTGGATACTCATGGACAGGGTCGGCCGTGGGCCGGGGCCAGAAGTGTGACGGCCTAGTGTTGGAAATATGCCCTAGAGGCAATAATATTATATTATTATATTTCCATATTCATAATTAAGTGTTTATATTTCATGCTATAACTGCTATGATCCTGGAATATGCGATTCAGTGGAAAACTCATATGCACGTGTGAAATGATAAACGGCTAAATTAAAGGTTCCTGGTCTCGCCTCTAAGACCAGCTCAAGTGTTGTTAGTGATCATGTTTTCTGGATCTTAGGATATCATTAAGCGTAACGATAGTCCTAAAACAACATTGAGAATATGACGTTAGAAGAACGATCATATTGAATCGACCCAGACTTGTTTGTTATGCATTGAGATAATATCATCTATAATCAATTGTAATTACACGGTGTGTTAAAGTGTGATTTTGCTCCTTAGACCATGAGAGTATCGTAGTCACTTCTTACCGTACGGTGGACTTTGGGGTTGCTCAAATGTCACCTGTAACACTATGATCATAACGATAACTTACAGGCTCATCGAAAAGTTTGACAAGGGACTAGATAGCTCGAGAGTGGGATTTGCTCCTCCGATGATGGAGAGATATTCTTAGGGCCCTCTCGGTGTGGCAGCATCTATCATCGTCTGGCCAGACACAGGTGACTACGTCACGGGGATGCCGAAACACGACAACGAGAAAGAAGAACAAAACCGGTAACGAGGATAATGGTATAGTGAGCATGTGATGACTCAGGAGGATACCGATGATCCCAGGTTTTGTGAAGTATCGTGAAGCAAAGGGAACATCACATGGTAACCAAAGGTTCACTCGAATATCATTCGTGTGCTCATAGGGATCGATATGGAAGTCCATGGTTCCGCTATCGGTCATTGAACGAATGGTTCCGTTCATGTCTATGAGTTACCAAACCTACGAGGTCACAAACTATGGAAATCACGATCTGCGGATTGTTAGTAGGATGGGAGTGATGAGAATATATTTGTGGAATTGTTTCATAAATATTCGAAATAGTTTCGAGAGGATCCGGAAGCGTTTCGGGGTCACCGGAAGGGTTTCGGAGAGTATCGGGTAATACCGGGTATTACCGATAAATAATATATAGGTGGAAATTGTTTCTGGGGCTGTTAAATTATATATAAAAGGGTCTAATATTTATTAGAAGGCTTTTATATTAAATTTAATACCAACAGGCCTTAAAAGGCCAAACCGGGGAAGGAGCATTGGGCCAACTTGGCCCAATAGGAAGTGGCGCCCCCCTTCCTTGTGGGGGGGCCGAATTGGAGTGGGGGAGGAGTCCAACTCCTTCTCCCAAGGCCGGCGCCCCTTCCCTCCTTGGTGGCTGCCCTCTTCCTCCCCTCCAACCTATATATACAAGGGGGTTTTTCTCTATGGAGACACACAAGTTTTGGAGCCTCCTCTAGTCCTTCTAGTTCTAGTTGGTCCTAGTTGAATAATTAGAGCTAGGCCTAGTTCCTCTAATCCTCATAATTAGAAGCCCAGTGTGGTTCTAATCTCCTCCTTCTAATTCTTTGGCAATGATTAGATCTGGACGGTGAAGCAATGTCGGATCGTGAAGACCGTACGCTTGCAACCTAGAGATGCCGTGCTTTCGGTCTTCCGTTCGAGGGATCGTTCGAAGGCAGTTCGTGGGATCGTCATCAATGGTTCGAGGGACTCCAAGTATGATCTACACTGACTCGTCTACTTCCGCTACACTCCAGAGTCAGTAACAATCGATATCCCAACCCGTTATGCATCTTCATATTGGTCTTGGGTGTTCGTAGGTACGAATTTTTTGTTTTCTACTATGTTTCCCAATAGTGGCATCATGAGCAGTTATATGAGTAGGTGCAGGTTGCGATCTAGATCACATGTGGATGTGAGGGTTTGATGTTCTTGCTATTCTTCCCTTGAGTGTTGCTTTGGTACAATTCATTGGCGGCATGGTGAGGCTTTATACAAAGTTCTGACAATCGCTTGGCTCTGGCTGTCGACGATCTTAACAGTTCTTTGGGCCTCACTATAGTCAAGAATAGTGAACCGTTGCATACACAAGAGGGTGCTAAAGATGGATGATCTTCTATGGGTTCACGCATATTTGACGTAGTTTAGTGTGGGGTTAGAGATTTTAATTAAGTCTCTTCCCTCACACACCCCGAAACTTAATCTAGCATCCAGAATTATCGCCTATGTTGTGGACGTAGGTAGCTAGTATTATTTGTTAAAACTGGTTAACCGCGTAACTAAAATTTGCTAAATTGATTAGAAGACGTCTAACTTGGTTTTGCAGAGTATGCATATGATGTGGTATAGCGTTCGTCATGATAATGAGTTTATGTATGAGATGGTTATATCTTGTAATGTTAAGTGGCCTACGCGTCACGGCATGATGGCCGGAGCCATGATATTGCCTTGTTAATGTAAATATCATAGAGATAGCCTACCGGTTACAGGTGACGATGGCGAGCGTACACAGAGGACCCCGACGTGGAGAAGGTGTACTGGGCGCGGGACGAGGAGCTATAATTTCGTGCCACAGCGGAATTTGGTGCCACGGCAACGTTTTCTGAAACGGTCGCCACGACAGCGTTTTTTGAAATTGCCGCCACGGCAGCATCTTTGACACGGTTGCCACGGCAACGAAATATTGGTCGTCATGATGCTTCAATTGAGGATTGAAGATGGTCATAAAGGTTTCCCGGCGCCCAGGGCTATACCATATCATGCTTTTATGAATTGCCTAAGATGTTTATCCCTTTGTTGTTTGCACCCTTTGATTGTGCAGTAGTCAATTATTAGGGTGATCTCTCACTATAAATATCAAGTTAAAAGGTGCTCTTCCCAGTGTTGCAACCGTCTATAACACGTAGCGTTCCGAAGTGCGTCATGTGCACATGAGTACAAACGAGATATGAGGGGTAAGACGAGGATGGCCAGACCATGTATGCAGATAGCACTCAGTTGTCTTGAAGTTCTAGCAGAATCATTCTGAGCTCAGAGCACGAAGCATCGAAAGATGAACAAGAGTCATATGGGGATATGATCGGCAAAGGTTTGCCCACCGGTCAGAATTCTCGTCATCAGTGATGTCCACATCAATTACTGAGAACTAGATTTGGATCTTGAATCACTCACTATTAATTATGAGAGATATTGATTTGAGTGGGAGTGCACTTTATGTATTAATTAAGTTTAATCACTAGTGCCAATTAATTATGAACAATGTATATGTGTAGTTTGCATTATAGTTGTAGAATTATGGCTCACGGTTCCACCTTTGCTGTTGAAATTGATTGACTGTTATTTATCTAGTTGCATCTTTATGATTGGTAAACATAATGAGAGGATTGTCCTCTAAGAGTGCCAAGAAAGATTTTGTCCTACTGCATGCTTGCAATGCTCTCCTGCTGACGCTGTGGATGAAGAGACTCTCGTCCTTCGATCCAAAAGGCTAGAATTACATTACGGTCTGCTTGCTTCCAAGAAACCTGAACTTCAATAATGTTTGGGATAGTTATGTGATATTCTTGGAACTGAAAATTATTTTTAGAAATAAACAAATGTTGAAAGATATGTGAAATGTAAAGAAGTGTTTTGTTTGCAAGTTCTAGTGAAGTGTTCAACTATGTTTGAGACTGAAATGCATAAGATCCAGAAGAACACCAGTCATGAGTTGATGGTGATAACTTAAAGAGATAGAACAAAACCGAAGGATGTAATGAGACTTACATGCCTAGGGAAGTTCGGGGCTCATGCCACTCTTTAAGTTAGATGATTCTTCTGTCGAGTGGGAGAAATATTGAAAGTAAAACTATAAGAAGATTAGAGGCAGAAAAAAAACAAAGACTGGAATGTCCAGCTCAGGTATGGATGTCATACAAGTTATAAGATGTAGAGAAAGTCGGTCAAGCAAAGTATGATTCTAGAGAAATTGTGATTAAATTGTTAAACACTAAATTCTTTGGGTTTGTGGTTAAAAGTTGATCACAAGGATACTGACTCGATTGCATGTTGTTGCAAATCGATGCAAGAATTACTATGACCCAATGACCAACAATTTAATGAGGTTAAAATATGTGTTGAAAAACTTGTAAAGTTATGATACCTTTTCATCAGCATATTACCTCTGTATTTATTGTCATAATTCATTTTTTTGTACACTCTAGCCTATTGTATGGAAGTTGCAAGGAGGTTGTTCATAAGAGAACAATAGTTGTTCAATGTAATGAACAAAAGGCCATACTCCTATTGTGAATAGGATGTAAGTTATGAATATTGATGATATTGAACATCCATAACACTGACGCTAAATGTCGCAAGACTAAAAGAATATCACATGTGTGTGGCACTACATTTAGTTACATTGGAGAAACCTGAATGGAGAAATTCCATAGTGATGGATTTTGGAATCATCTGATACTTGCAACTTTCGTCCAAATAGTGAAGTAAACTAAAATATCATTCACAGGCCATAAAGAACGAGCAACAAAATAACTGGAAATATGCATGTTGATGTATATAGTCCAATAAGTGTTGTTGCAAGCAGTGGATTTATCTATCTTCAAACATGACTCAAGTAGATATTTATATTTACTGATTGACACATAAATCTGGATCTTTTGAAATGTTTCAAAAGGTTTTCAGAATGAAGTAGAAATTATTGTTACAAGAAAATTATGTTTCTACAATTGGATTGCAGAAAATAATATTTGAGTTACAAATTTAGCGAATGTCTGATGAGCTATGAAAAGTATTTTATAGCTTACAACTCCTAGAAACTCTACTAAGAGTAGAGTGTTTTGAGTAGATGTAATCAAGCTATGTATGACATGGTGTGATCAAAGATGACATTAATTATTTTGCCAATATACTTTTTAATGTGATGCTTTAGAGGCTGTGGCTTTTACACTTAAAAGAGCGCCATCAAATTTGTTGAGATAAGTGCTACTCTGTAGGTTATCCTAAATGGTTGGGTATTCCTCTATCACTACGCTGATGCAAAGTGTTTTGCTACAGAGTGCGGAAATTTTTGAAGAAAATGTTTTCTACAAAAAGGTGAGTGGGAGGACAGTGCAACTTGACAAGATTGCCAAATATTCATGATCAGGTCAAAGAAAAGAAACGCTAGAAATGATTCTAGAATTTCCTACCACGACTAATATAAAAGACTCTATATGAGATATAGAGACTTCGGTCGAACTTGTAGCTGAACTATATAGGTTGGAAAAATTCAAGCAGACCTTCATGGTGTACAGACGAAATATTATTGAACAAACAATGAACCTATATATAATACACAGAGAAGCATTGATGGGCCCTGAATCTGGAATTGGCTATATGCCAATATAATCCGAGATAGTATCCATATACATAAAATCAAGTTTAGAACTTGATGGACCCTCTGAAAGACTTAGAGTCTAAAAGTATAGTGATGGATCTATATACTAACAAAGATAAAAATGTTTTATAATGTTTGACTTGTTAAAAATAGTTTATGACAAGATCAAGGAGCTAATTATGACGAGATTGTCTCATCATAATAATACTTAAAGTCAGTTCGGATTAAGATAGCAATTACTAAATATTTCAGTTATGAGATATAATAGATGGATGTCAAAATGATTCCCATGAGATGGAAATAGAACCAAGGTTGTATATTTGATACGGTCTAAGGTAATTTTGTTGATCCACAGGATCCTAGTAAGTGTGCAAACTTCAAAGAAATCCTATAGTGATCTGAAGCAAGCATAGTGTAGTTGGAATCTTCGTTCTGATGAAATAATCAAATATTTTAATTTATCAAGGAAAGCGGAGAAGCTTGTATTTACAAGAAAGTAAGTGGGAGCATGATAATATTTCTAAACACTATATGTGCCTGACATATTGTTGATTGGAAATTATATATATAAATTTCTTGACACGGATTAAGACTTTATTGAAACTAGTTTTTTCAGTAAAGTACTTAGGCAATATATAGTCCTCGTATTAGGCATGATGATCTATGGAGATAATAGTGTCTAATAAAGGCTTAGCCAAAATACATATTGACATAATACTAAAGCAGTTTAGTATGAAAAACACCAAGAAGAGTTTCTTGACAAAGTCACATGGAAGGAGTTTTAAGCAAGAGTCAGTATTCTGAATACTAATGAGAGAAATACATGATTTCAATCACACTTGTGTTAATTCCATGGTATGTAAATGACTAGATATGTCCAGTACTCCAAGTAAGTTGTGAGTAAGTTACCAGAATGATCACATTATTGATCATAGGACAACAGTGAAATTTCGTTAAGTACTAATGACATGTTTCTCGCATACGGAGAAAATGAAGAGATTGTTGTAAAGAGTTACATCAATACAGGCTCGTTGTAAGTAGTACATCGATAAAATCTTCATCAGTGCTCCAAGCGATTTTTGATTTAAATTAAATGATTTACGGTGGCACAGTAAGTTGGAATTGGTCCAAGAAAGTTACTGTGGTGAATTCTACAACAGAATGCTGAGTATATTGTTACTTTAGAAGTAACAATAGAGGGTGATGAATCAAAAGTTCATTTATGAGCTTGGTATGGTTTTTAGATAATTATGCCAATGGAACACTGTTCTTAATGGAGGTTCCATAGCTCAGTTTAAGGAATCATAGTTCCTGCCAGTGATTCAATACATATAAAGCCAGTTTCACACAAATTATGGATTTATGTGAAAGCATGACAGATGCATTGAAATAGAAATGATACACATAGATCTGAAGTTGTCAGATTCAATAGGACGAAGTCTATACCACAAGCAAGGCATGGACTAACACCGGATTGCCATTGGTGTAAACATTAAAAGTGCTAACTACATTATTAACTCTAGTGCAAGTGGGAGACTGTTCAAAATATGCCCTAGAGGCAATAATATTGTATTATTATATTTCTATATTCATAATTAAATGTTTATATTTCATGCTATAACTGGTATGATCCTGGAATATGCGATTCAGTGGAAAACTCATATGCACATGTGAAATGATAAACGGATAAATTAAAGGTTCCTGGTCTCGCCTCTAAGACCAGCTCAAGTGTTGTTAGTGATCACGTTTTCCGGATCTTACGATATCGTTAAGCGTAACGATAGTCCTAAAACAACATTGAGAATATGAAGTTAGAATAACGATCATATTGAATCGACCCAAACTTGTTTGTTATGCATTGAGATAATATCGTCTATAATCAATTGTAATATCATGGAGTGTTAATGTGTGATTTTGCTCCTAAGACCATCAGAGTATCGTAGTCACTTCTTACCATACGGTGGACTTTGGGATTGCTCAAATCTCACCTGTAACATGGTGATCATAACAAGAACTTACAGGCTCATCAGAAAGTTTGACAAGGGACTAGATAGCTCGGGAGTGGGATTTGCTCCTCCGACGATGGAGATATATTCTTAGGGCCCTCTCGGTGTGGCGACATCCATCATCATCTGGCCAGATGATACGTCTCCAACGTATCTATAATTTATGAAGTATTCATGCCATGTTTACAATAATTTTATATGGTTTTGGTATGATTTGATTAGAACTAACCCAGACTGACGCTGTTTTCAGCAGAACTACCGTGGTGTTGTTTTTTGTGCAGAAATAAAAGTTCTCGGATTGAGCCCAAAATTTACGGTGATTATTTATGGACAAAAAGAGACCCCCGAAGCTTCAAGGAAGTGCCAGAAGAGCCACGAGGGCACGACAAGCCTGCGGGGCACGCCCACCCTCCTAGGGCGTGCCCCCCGAGCTTGTCGCTCCCTCGTGGACCCCCTTGACGTAAATCCAATGCTGAAAAATCCTATAAATACCAGAAACCCCGAAAAGAAACCTAGAACTTCCACGCCGCTGCCGCAAGCCTCTGTACCGAAGCGATCTCATCCGGAGCCCTGTTCCGGCACTCTGCCGGAGGGTGAAATCATCACCGGAGGCCATCTTCATCATCCCGGCGGTCTCCATGACTAGGAGGGAGTAGTTCACCCTCGGGAATGAGGGTATGTACCAGTAGCTATGTGTTTGATCTCTCTCTCTCTCTCTCTCTCTCTCTCTTGTTCTTGATTTGGCACAATCTTGATGTACCGCGAACTTTGTTAATATAGTTGGATCATATGGTGTTTCTTCCCTCTCTATCTTCTTGTGATGAATTGAGTCTTGCTCTTTGAAGTTTCGTTATGTCGGATTGAATATTGGATTTGAGATCACTTGATGTATGTCTTGCATGTGGATACCCGTGGTGACAATGGGGTATTCTATTGAGTTACTTGATGTATGTTTTGGTATTCAACTTGCGGATTCCCGTGGTGACATTGGTATAATCTAGGCACATAGGTTGATACACGTTTTCATCCTACATTCTCCGATAGAAACTTTGGAGTGATTCTTTGTCGCACGTTGATGGATTGTTATATGATTCAATTATGTTAGCACTGTTGAGAGATTGCACTAGTGAAAGTATGAACCCTAGGCCTTGTTTCCAAGCATTGCAATACCGTTTGTACTCCGTTTTATCACTTGCTACCTTGCTGTTTTTTTATTTTCAGATTACAAAAACCTATATCTACTATCCATACTACACTTGTATCACCATCTCTTCGCCGAACTAGTGCACCTATACAATTTACCATTGTATTGGGTGTGTTGGGGACACAAGAGATTTCTTGTCTTTGATTGCAGGGTTGTTTGAGAGAGACCATCTTCATCCTAGGCCTCCCACGGATTGATAAACCTTAGGTCATCCACTTGTGGGAAATTTGCTACTGTCCTACAAAACTCTGCGCTTGGAGGCTCAATAGAGTCTACAAGAATAAACTTGCGTAGTAGACATCAAGCTCTTTTCTGGCGCCATTGCCAGGGAGGTGAGTGCTTGAAGGTATATCTTTAGATCTTGCAATTGAATCTTTTAGTTTCTTGTTTTTCACTAGTTTGGCTTATAAAATAAAATTACAAAAAAATGGAATTAAGGTTGCCTCAAATGCTTTGCCTTTATGAAGTCTTTCTTGAAAATAAGGATTCCGATAATTGTGCTCAATTGCTAGAGGAAGAATTTAATAAAATGTTTAATGTGAGTACTTTGAATGATGAGCATGATTTCAATGTTGTTAGTATGCTTTCTATGAATATCCATGATGCTACTGATATGCAAAACTACAAGCTTGGGGATGCTATGTGTGATGAAGATGATATTTTTAGTCCCCCAAGTTTTGATGAGCAAATTTATTATGATGAAAGCATGCCTCCTATTTATGATGATTATATTGATGAAAGTGGGTTTGGAAGAGTGTCAACTCTAGGTACTAATTATCCCACTATTTTGGAGGGTGTTGAATCTTATGGCAATAATTATGAAAGTGGATTTGGAGAGGTCATGACTTTATTTAATGATTAATCCACTATTTTGGAAGAGGTTTCAATTGATTATGACAACAAAGTTGCTATCTATGATGATTATGGTGATGACATGTATGCTATAAAGAGTAATGATAACCATGAAACTTGTCAACATGATTTTAATGTTCAATTTGAGTATGTCAATCAAGTATCTCATGATAGTTATTTTGTTGAGTTTGCTCCCACTACTATTGATGAGAATAAATTTGCTTATGTGGATAGTAATAAATTTTCTATGCTTGTGGATCATGAAAGAATACTTTATGTGATAGTTATATTGTTCAATTCATTCATGATGCCACTGAAAATTATTATGAGAGAGGATCATATGCTTGTAGGTGTTGCAATAATATCAAGTTTCCTCTCTTTATGTTGAAAGTTTTGAAGTCATGCTCGTTTAGCCTTCCTATGCTAGTTGATTCTTGCTCCCATAAGTTGTTTGCTCACAAAATCCCTATGCATAGGAAGTGGGTTAGGATTAAATGTTCTAGCCATATGCTTCATGATGCTCCCTTTATGTTTCAATTTTTTACTTTTATGCGAGCATCATTGAAATCATGATGCCTAGCTAAAAGGCATTAAAGAAAAGCGCTTGTTGGGAGGCAACCCAATACTTATACCTACTGTTTTTGTGTGTCCACATGATTAAGCTTATGTATTAATCATGTTTTATATGTTTTCTTTCAATAATGTGCCAAGTAGAGCCTTTGGATAGTGTGGATAATTGTTGATTTGATTCTGTGCAAAAACAGAAACTTTTGCGTCCAGTGCTAGAATTTCTTTTCTGTACTGTGACGTGATAAAATTCTGAATTTTTTTCACATTATTGAGTTATAAATTTTTTACGTTGCCCTAATTTTTCAGAATTTTTGGAGTTACAGAAGTATGACTTTAATTCAGATCATTACAGACTGTTCTGTTTTTGACAGATTCTGTTTTCGGTGCATAGTTTACTTGTTTTATAGTTTCTATGGCTAATATTGGTGAATATAAATTGTAGAAATGATAGAGTACAATAATAATATGTAAGAACAACTAGGGATCTTGTCTTGACAGTACCAAAGTGAATGATTTGCTCTTTATCATACTAACCTATCTCACGAGTTCCGTTAAGTTTTGTGTGATTGAAGTTTTCAAGTTTTGGGTGAGATACCGATATGAGGAGAATAAGGAGTGGCAAGACCCTAAGCTTGGGGATGCCCCGGATGGCATCCCCTCTTTCGTCTTCAACATTATTGGTAACCCCACTTGGAGCTATATTTTTATTCGTCACATGATATGTGCTTTGCTTGGAGCGTCTTCTTATATTTGCTTGCTGTTTGAATAAAATCCTTGGATCTTAAATCTTGAATGAGAGAGAGTCTTCACATAGTTACTTAATTGTTTGACTACTCATTGATCTTCACTTATATCGTTTGGAGTAGTTTGTCATTCATTCTTGTGCTTCACTTATATCCTTTGAGTAAATGTTTGAATGAACTGATTATCATAAATCTGAAATTATATATGTTCTATATGCTTAGTAATATTTCACATTGGGTTTAGAAAGTAAAATCTATTGAAATTTGACAATCACAATATTGGTCATACAAGCAATCCAGGAATGATTAGTATATGGAAGAGAAATTTCACATACAAATATATTATCTTGGACATATGTTTATGATTGTGAATACCCATTAATTATTTTCAAACTTGAGCAAATTTGTTGAAGTTGGACAAGGAAGACAACATAATGAGTTATGTTTGGGTATATTTGCATAGAAGTTATATTGTTATGGATCCTCTAACATGTGGTGCTTGTTTAGAATCTTTTGCTTGCCTAAATTTCTGTACTAAGCGGGAATACTGCTTGTGCATCCAAAATACTTGAGCCAAGTTTCTTCCATGAGTGTCCACCATACCTACCTATATACGGTATTACCCTGCCGTTCCAAGTAAATTTGCATGTGCCATCTCTAAAACCTTCAAATAATCATCCGTTTTGTGTGCCCGTACCGCTCATGGAGCGATGGGGCGGTCAGTATCTTCCATGTTAAGCGGGTTATTCTCATGATGGGTGTTTACTCACTTGTCATTGCACGAGAGAGGCAGGTAATCGGGATGCCCAGTCCCTTAAATCAAAAGAAAAAATATATAATAAACAAGGCTCCCCCTAGAAAGTTGAAAGTTTGGAGGGCACCCGTGAATTCGGCTAGCCATGGCTTGTGTTTGAATGGTTGAGGGGGAGTTAAACTTTTCATTTCCGCATGGGAACCGGCCATAATGTGTTTAGCATGGAAGATATTGAATACCTTAGTCGTGACGTTGACAGGAAAGGCACACCACTCAAAATGTATTCATCTCTGCTTTAAGCAATGAGCTCTGGCACCTCTGCAAATCCCTGCTTCCCTCTGCGAAGGGGCATTCTATTTACTTTTATGTTATTTACTTTTTATGTTGAGTCAATTTCTTATTCCAACCTATTCTCTAGCTGGCAAGCATCATGTGGTGGGGATAGATCCAAGCACATATATCCATTCAAATATATTTGATCATGAATTATTATTGTTGACAATTATCTCTATGATAAACGAGTTGGGAGACGAAACATTAAGCCCCTATCTTTCTCTATGTTCGATGGATGCCATTTGTTCTAAAAATATGCTTTGAGTACTAGCAATCATAGAAGACTATATGATAATTGAGTATGTGAAGCTCTTACTTAGACTCTGTTGAAGATAAGTTGAATTGTAATTGTTTGGTGACTAAAAACATAGGTTGTTAAGTTTCAAGTGAATGCATTGTTTGAACCATAACATGTGAATTGATTGCTACTTCATCATGATGAGTTTTATGAGAAAGAGTTGCTGTTATGATGCTAGGAAAAGTGATTGAAATTATCATTGATCAAACTTATGCACTATGCTAGCATTCACACTTCATAAATTATTTCTTTTATCATTTACCTACTCGAGGACGAGCAGGAATTAAGCTTGGGGATGCTGATACATCTCCAACGTATCTATAATTTATGAAGTATTCATGCCATGTTTACAACAATTTTATATGGTTTTGGTATGATTTGATTAGAACTAACCCAGACTGACGCTGTTTTCAGCAGAACTACCGTGGTGTTGTTTTTTGTGCAGAAATAAAAGTTCTCGGATTGAGCCCAAAATTTACGGTGATTTTTTATGGACAAAAAGAGACCCCCGAAGCTTCGAGGAAGTGCCAGAAGCGCCATGAGGGCACGACAAGCCTGGGGGGCGCGCCCCCCGAGCTTGTCGCTCCCTCATGGACCCCCCTGACGTAAATCCAACGCTGAAAAATCCTATAAATACCAGAAACCCCGAAAAGAAACCTAGAACTTCCACGCCGCCGCCGCAAGACTCTGTACCAAAGCGATCTCATCCGGAGCCCTATTCCGGCACTCTGCCGGAGGGGGAAATCATCACCGGAGGCCATCTTCATCATCCCGGCGGTCTCCATGACGAGGAGGGAGTAGTTCACCCTCGGGGCTGAGGGTATGTACCAGTAGCTATGTGTTTGATCTCTCTCTCTCTCTCGTGTTCTTGATTTGGCATGATCATGATGTACCGCGAACTTTGTTAATATAGTTGGATCATATGGTGTTTCTTCCCTCTCTATCTTCTTGTGATGAATTGAGTCTTGCTCTTTGAGGTTTCGTTATGTCGGATTGAATATTGGATTTGAGATCACTTGATGTATGTCTTGCATGTGGATACCCGTGGTGACAATGGGGTATTCTATTGAGTTACTTGATGTATGTTTTGGTATTCAACTTGCGGATTCCTGTGGTGACATTGGGGTAATCTAGGCACATAGGTTGATACACGTTTTCGTCCTACTTTCTCCGATAGAAACTTTGGAGTGATTCTTTGTCACATGTTGAGGGATTGTTATATGATTCAATTATGTTAGCACTGTTTAGAGATTGCACTAGTGAAAGTATGAACCCTAGGCCTTGTTTCCAAGCATTGCAATACCGTTTGTGCTCCGTTTTATCACTTGCTACCTTACTGTTTTTTTATTTTCAGATTACAAAAAACTATATCTACTATCCATACTACACTTGTATCACCATCTCTTCGCCGAACTAGTGCACCTATACAATTTACCATTGTATTGGGTGTGTTGGGGACACAAGAGATTTCTTGTATTTGATTGCAGGGTTGTTTGAGAGAGACCATCTTCATCCTACGCCTCCCACGGATTGATAAACCTTAGGTCATCCACTTGAGGGAAATTTGTTACTGTCCTTCAAAACTCTGTGCTTGGAGGCTCAACAGAGTCTACAAGAATAAAGTTGCATAGTAGACATCACCAGACAAAGGTGACTACGTCACGGGGATGCCGGAACACGACAACGAGAAAGAAGAACAAAACCGGTAACGAGGATAATGGTATATTGAGCATGTGATGACTCAGGAGGATACCGATGATCCCGGGTTTTGTGAAGTATCGCAAAGCAAAGGGAACATTAGATGATAACCAAAGGTTCAATTGAATATCATTCGTGTGCTCATAGGGATCGATATGGACGTCCATGGTTCCGCTATCGGTCATTGAACGAATTGTTTCGTTCATGTCTATGAGTTACCGAACCTACGGGGTCACAAGCTTAAGGCAATCACAATCTGCTGAGTGTTAGTAGGACGGGAGTGATGAGAATATATTTGTGTAATTGTCTCATAAATATTCGAAATAGTTTAGAGAGGATCCGAAAGCGTTTCGGGGTCACCGGAAGGGTTTCGGAGAGTATCGGGTAATACCGGGTATTACCGATAAATTATATATAGTTGGAAATTGTTTCCGGGGCTGTTAAATATATATATATATATATATATATATATATATATATATATATATATATATATATATATATATATATGGGTCTAATATTTATTAGAAGGCTTTTATATTAAATTTAATACCAACGGGCCTTAAAAGGCCAAACCGGGGAAGGAGCATTGGGCCAACTTGGCCCAATAGGAAGTGGCGCCCCCCTTCCTTGTGGGGGGGGGGGCGAATTGGAGTGGGGGAGGAGTCCAAATCCTCCTCCCAAGGCCGGCACCCTAATAAGCCAGGCTATCACATACACCCCCACTCAGAGGAACCGACGTCCTCGTCGGGCCACAGGAACGTTCCCTCTTGGCACATACGTCTGTGCATCCAGTCCGGTACATGTGACATGCCGTGTGCCACGACGGGTCACGAACGTCATGAATAACATAACCGCCCACCTATCCGCAAACATCAGTGAAACCACGAGGGTTGGCTCTGATACCAACTTGTAACGCCCCGGATACACCCGCCAGTGGTCGTTGCTCCTGGCGAGATCTAGACTGGCCTCACAGATCAATACAAGTCTTTCCTGCGCACTTTATCCTCACTCATGTGCACCCGGGAGCAACTTCCCGGTCGGTCACCCATCCTGAAATTACTCCAAGCTGAGCACGCTTAACTTTGGAGTTCTGTCCGAATGGGCTCCCAGAAAAGAAGGAATTCCTTATTGATATGAGTAGTCTATCATCCCTAATAAGCCAGGCTATCACAACGGGGTTTGAGGCCGTGGGCATGGGGCCTCCGTGAGGACGGGGTCTTGACCCCCGTGGGCACGGGGTGTCCAGGAAGTGTCCGTTGGAACCCCAACAGCTAGTTTTGGGGGTTGGCTATAAAAGAGCCCTCCCTCCCCACCGGTTTGGGGGTTGTTTATACACTTTCTAAACATCATTTTGAGCATCATACCACCTCTCCCAAACCCCTATATCCCCTCTATGTGAAGGGGGATTTGTAGATGGATCTTGGAGTCATTTGTTGATTTTATCCATTGCATCCCCTCTCTTCAATCTCCTACTTTTGAGAGTGCATCTTGTGAGATTGAGAGAGTGAGTTGAGCATTTGTTGCTTGACCTAGCTTTGCATTTGTTGCATTGGTTTGAGCTCCCCGCATCAATTAGTTCGAGTGAGAGTCCGTGAGTTTATTACTCTTGGAGGGTTCCGCCTCCTAGACGGTTTGGTGATATACTTGAGAAGATTGTGAAGATGCCTAGGTGGCCGAGGTTCCCCCGGAAGCTTCCTTTTGTGGTGTGCTCCGGGGAAGGGTGTGAAGTGGCCTAGGTGGTCAAGGTTACTCTGGAAGCTTCCTTGCTTGTGGTGTGCTCTGGAGAAGTTTGTAAAGATGTGGTGGTCGCCTTCAAGACCAACCCTGAGTGAATCGAGGCTCATCCGTTGGGGGTGTGTCATGCGTACGACCATCTATGGGGCCATCTAGCCCCTTTGCGGTTCAACTAGGGGAATGCACAAGCACAAAGATTAGAATCAACAGAGAACGCAAGGGATTTTACCCAGGTTCGGGCCACCGTGAGGTGTAAAACCCTACTCCTGCTTTGGTGTATTGGATGAGTATGAACACAAGTACAAGGAGCGCTTCCCCGGCAAGGTGCGGAAGAAGCAGCTACGCATGCAAGTTGTGCAAAGGATCGATCCTTGTAAAAGTTGCCCTAGCCCTCCTTTTATAGCTCAAGGGGTCACCACAATGGCAAAACAGTCATTACATAGTGATTAGATAGCAAACAGTGCTATCATACCTAACTCTGACGGATTAGGACAAACGCAATAAATGCGCCGTTAGGTGTCATGTGGAGGAGTAGTCCCGGCAAGGTTTCTGCACCGCTCGCCCAGCTTCCTCCTATTAGTTTGACACGCCTTCTGGATGGGTGTCATTAAAGGTAAATCTCCTTCCAGCGGGCTGACACGTGCCCCGACAAATCTCACCTAACTGCCTACGGGCTCGACACCTCATCGATTGGCGACTAGCTGCTTGATGAGGTGGAGCGCTAACAGCTAGCGAGAGCTTGCTGGCACGGAGCTTGCCGGGCCTTCACCTTGCCGGCTCAGCCTTGCCGGCAAAGGTTATCTTTGGTGTATAATTTGATGCTTCGTCTTGATCCTTTCCCCAGTAGCTTCTGCAACTGGGTCTTGAATCTTGTTCTTGGTAATTTTCGGCAAGCCTGGCCAGCAGGGAAGCTACTACCGTCTGTGCATAAGTCAGGGTATAAAATACCCTTATTTTATACACCGACAGGAGCCCCCGGGTCTGGGCCATACGCGTGTCCGAAGCGTTGTTGGGCTAGGCCCAAATAATGCACAGACACGCGGTGGGAAACAGATGCCAAAATTTTAGTCATGATGATTTGCCTGAAGCACGTCCGCTCCGCGCATTAAATGCGGGTCGTGGGAACATGGACTGTTGTGGTTATTCTACGGTAGTGCGCCTGTAAAAGCGCTGCTAAGGTAAACAGTGAAGAGCCGGCCCTCTCGCACCTTCCCCATAAAAAGGCAACTGTGAGGGGATGCTGCTCATTCATCCCCGCTTTCCCCTGCTTCATCTTCTTCCTCTCGCCAGAGCTGCTTCCGCCGCCGCCACCACCGATTCGCATCTCAGCTCAACTCCCTCTCTTCTCCTTGAGCCCTCATGGCACCCAAGAAGGCCGATGCAGCGGGCAAGAAGCCCGCCAAGCCGCTCGACCCCAAGGCGGAGAAGAAGAAGAAGGAACTGGAGAGGCGGCGGAGAACGAATGTAGTTTTCTCTCCGTCGGCCATGGATGCCAACACCCTGATCAGGAGGTACGCCTACATCTGGGGAAGGGACACCAAGGATCACAAGGCCCCCGTGGTGCTCCATGAAAGTGAAAGAGTTCCGTCAGATTCCTACCCATTCTTCCGCACATACTTTTACTGCGGGCTGGTTCCCCCGTTCTCAGATTTCTTCTGCGCCATGATGGATAGCTTTGGGTTCAGACTGTTGGATTTCACTCCAAATGCGATGACATGCATGGCAGTCTTTGCCCATCTGTGTGAAAATTTTGTTGGAGTTGCGCCCAATGTAGATCTGTTCCGCCACTTCTTCATTCCTTGGATTGAAGACAAGTCGCTCTCTGGCAGCGTGACATGGATCCCCAGGGCAAAAACCAAGGGCTAGTATCTTGCCGGGCGGCTTCATCTCAAGTGGGACGAATGGAGGGCTGAGTGGTGCTGGATCCAGGAGAAGGATTTCCCTCAATTATGCTTGCCGCGCATAGTGAGGGTCGAACGTGGCAAGAATTGGAGTAATTTTGGCGCTACCGACAAGAAACTTCGCCCGGTGCTGAATAGGATTGCCCGCCTTAAGGCCGCCAAGCTGACCATTGAAATGGTGGGAGCTGATTTTCTCCGGCGACGCCTTTCACCACTGTAGAAGAGGCAAAGGTCCACTTGGGATTATCAAGGCGCCAGAGACATCATGCGGCTGTATCCCGGGCTTGGAAATAACTTGACGGTAATGGAACACTCCAGTCTCTGCGAACAGCTATTCCGGAAGACCGGCACATTTCACTTGTCGGACCAGATCATCCCGTTGCATATCAATTCCGCCAAGGGTTCCATTGTGGCGATGATGCCGGACTGCAATGCTCATGGAGTCAAAGCTGATTGGCCCCTGCCTACCTTGGAAATTGAGTTAGATTGGGCCTCCAATTTAACAGAGAAAGCCTCCCGGAAGGAAACTGATCTCATCCAGGCTACTAGAGACGAAGAACTGGCATATATTGCCAGCAAGGCCACAGAGCTTGCAAGAATCAAAGCAGCCGGTGGCTCTGGTACTGCGGCAACTAATGATGATGAGGAAGAAAACCCCAACGAAGAAGTTGCTGACGAGCACCAGGAAGAGCCTGCTGGGGATGAGGTTGTCGGGACCGAGGTTGCCGGGACCGAGGTTGAAGAGGAAGAGGTAGCAGGTCCTCGAGCCCCGAAGAGGAGACGTCGTCTTTGAAGGGAAGCCAGTTTAGAGCCAGTACGTGCTTCTTCACCAAAGACAGGTCCTACGGTAAAGAAGACGGCCACCAAGACTGGGCACCAAGAAGAGGTACGCCGGCAACCAAGCAGACGTCCGCAAACCTAGCCTTCATCTTCCCGGCAAGAGATTGCTGGGGATGTTGGATCTTCTCAACTGGCGAGTTCATCTCCTCCAGCGCTCAAGAGAGCCAGGGAGTCGCCCCTGCCTGTGAGATACGATCTCTCCATCCTTAGCGAATCTGAAGATGATGAGTAAGCGAAACAGTTTATCTTCATCAAGTCTTGATTGCACTTGATCGCCATTTTGACTTGATTTCTTCTATTTTGGCAGAGATCCAGAACCACCCGTGCACTGGACGAAGCGGGCCAAGTCTACAATAGAACAAGATCCCACGGCAAGTGCTGGGCAGGGGGTTGTAACGGTTGAAACCATTGTTACCAGCCCCCAGTCCAGCCCCCTGTGCGAGAACGTGGTGCAGATCCCGCCCACTAGCGCCAGCACTGAAGTTCCTTCCTCTGGGCTTGATAAAGAGATGGGAGAGGTCCGCCAAGAGGAAGAACGCCAAGAGATGGATCCTACCATGGCTTCCCCGTCAACCATCATTCCGGAGAGTGCTTCTCCGGCAAGGGCCTCCACCGATGAGCCTGTCCGCACAGAAGCTATCCCGACAAGTGAAGCCACCGATAACCATGTTCCGGCAACACAAGTTGCCGGGGAAAGAGATGCCCTTCCTCAACAAACGTCAACGGGTAATCCTCTTGCCCTTACACATCTCTCACATAATTTTTTGTTTTCTTGAACTTGACTTGTAATTAGAATCTCATTTTGCCTTTGCTTCTGCTTCAACCCACAGCTCCAACCTCTCCTGACGAAGGTGAAATCCTTGTGGAAGTAGCTGATATTGCAAAGGATGCCGCTGACGAAGCCGCCAAGATCGCCGCTGAAGAGAATCTTGTGCAAGTTGTCGAGGAGATCCGAAAAATCCCCGAAGAACCTGAGAAGTCCTCCGGCAACACGTCTGATCCCGCTAGGATGGATGTGGAGAAGGCGCCCGTCAATACTGACACGCTGACCCCCGACAACCAACCAGTGGCGTCAACCTTGCAAGTCCCATCAAGCAGCTTGGCGATAATCACTTCTCAGCACGAATCTGGAGCCCCCAGTTCATCTGGCACTACAGGGCCGAATTTTAATGAAGAAATTGCTCGGATCCTGCTCCCTCTGTCCCAAAGAACCTCCGAGGCCACTGATGCTACTGACAATGCTGAAGATCTTTCCTTCATGGAAATCATGGCCATCGGTTTCAAGGGTGTCCAAGAAAGGTACAGCCAAAGGTGGAACAGGGTCCAGGAAGAGCGAAAAGCTGCGGATCTGGTTGATCAGAAGTTGAAGGAGAAAGCGAATGAGCTGCGTACATGGTACAACCAGCAGTCTCGCATTCTCAGAGATCAAGAAGAAAAGCTTGCCGCCTCTAGGAAAGAAGCAGCAACCTTGGACGGCAAGCTGACAGAGCGCGCAGCGCAGCTCAACGCTAGAGAAAATGAACTTGCCGCCCGCGAAGAAGCCCTTGCCGCCAAACTCCGCGGCAAGGATGAAGAAATTGAGAAACTCCTTGAGCAAAGGACGTGAGAGCTAGAAAAGAATCATAAAGATACTATTGAAACCCAAGCTCGAGATAGTGCCGCCAATCTCAAGGAGGCTTCCGACAAACTTGCTGCTACTGCCGCCGCCAAGATAGAATTGGAATCCCAAATGACCAAGTTAAAGGAAGACCTTGCCGGTAGCAGCAAAGAAGTCGAGAATCTTAAGAACGAAGCGCTGAAAGCAGCCCGCACTCTAGGGGACCTGCAAACGCAGCTGTTGTCTAAGAATCAAGATCTTGATGTCACCGCCAAGACAATTGAAGATCTGAAATCCCAATCGGCCACCTTGGTAACAGACTTGGAATCCGCCAAGGAAAGGGAGAGAGTCTTGATGGGGGAATTAGAAAAGGAAGAGGCCTTGAAGAAGGATGCTGAGAACAACTACAACCAACTACATGATAACCTTTTCCTCTGGACCAGCAGGCTTGTCAATGCTGCTGAGCGCATCACTTCCCAGATTGTCCTTATGGACATGAAGAGCTGGGGCTTCACCATCAACGACAAGGAGGCCACCAGCGTTAGGCTGACCAAGTTCTTCGAGGGCCTCATTGATGCCTTGAAGACATATCACGAGGACAGGTCTGCCGCATTTGCTGATGAATCCCGGAAGTTTGCGCGTGAAGTTGTATACAAGGTGCTGCTCAAACTTACATATCGCCACCCTGATCTTGATCTCTCCGGGATCTTCAAGAGGTTGCCGAAGAACACCGATGTCACCGCCATAGATGAGGTTGTTGCTCCCCTTGCCGACAAGGTCCTCAACGTTCCCCGGGTTCAAGGTGACCGCCAAGATTAAGCTTGTCATTGTATTCATTGTCAATGTTGTCATGTAAAGATACATTCGACCTTATGTTAGACATGCACTGATTTTGTGATGGAAAATGACTTGTGCTGATGGATGAATGTATGCCATTTCCCCTGTCTTATTTTGTCTTTGCATGATTTTACACCCTATGCTTGCCAGAAGTCTTGCCGGTGCGCACACTTGCCGCGAGCGCTTGAGGAACGAATCCTTAGCAACCTACTAGAAGTGCCGCTATCGGCAAGTTTTTCTTTGACGTTTCCAATGCAGCTACTTAGATTGTTAAGCGGACTTGAAACAAAGTAAGAGCGCAACGACAAGGTTCCTTCGCGTGCAGGTTTTTTTTATACAAAGACTAAATCGTTCAAGGGAAATTGCAAATGTAACAAGAAAATTGTTTCAAAGTTTTTCAACTTAGCTTTTCCTTGCACTGTCTTTCTTGTCGAACAAAATGATCACTTGAACGTCATTCAATGGTATCCCGGACAGGTAGCCCCTTTGCGGTTCGACTAGGGGAATGCACAAGCACAAAGAGCAGAATCAACAGAGAACGCAAGGGATTTTACCCAGGTTCGGGCCACCGTGAGGTGTAAAACCCTACTCCTGCTTTGGTGTATTGGATGAGTATGAACACAAGTACAAGGAGAGCTTCCCCGGCAAGGTGCGGAAGAAGCAGCTACGCATGCAAGTTGTGCAAAGGATCAATCCTTGTAAAGGTTGCCCTGGCCCTCCTTTTATAGCTCAAGGGGTCACCACAGTGGAAAAACAGTCATTACATAGTGATTAGATAGAAAACAGTGCTATCATACCTAACTCTGCCGGATTAGGACAAATGCAATAAATGCGCCGTTAGGTGTCATGTGGAGGAGTAGTCCCGGCAAGGTTTCTGCACCGCTCGCCCAGCTACCTCCTATTATCTTGACACGCCTTCTGGACGGGTGTCATTAAAGGTAAATCTCCTTCCAGCGGGCTGACACATGCCCCGACAAATCTCACCTAACTGCCTACGTGCTCGACACCTCATCAATTAGCGACTAGCTACTCGATGAGGTGGAGCGCTAACAGCTAGCGAGAGCTTGCCGGCACGGAGCTTGTCGGGCCTTCACCTTGCTGGCTCAGCCTTGCCGGCAAAGGTTATCTTTGGTGTATAATTTGATGCTTCGTCTTGATCCTTTCCCCAGTAGCTTCTGCAACTGGGTTTTGAATCTTGTTCTTGGTAATTTTCGGCAAGCCTGGCCAGCAGGGAAGCTACTACTGTCTATGCATAAGTCAGGGTATAAAATACCCATATTTTATACACCGATATGGTGACTCAAAAGGGAGAATATGGTGAGCCACTTGGTGGCACCCCGAAGCTTTGGCTTCGGCACCGCTCTAACGGAGATTAGCACTCTCACGAGTGTGAACTTTGGGATAAATCCGTGTCCCCGACTCACTTGTGGTTATCTCATTCCCACACCCTTTACTTTTCGAAATTCATACTTGCTCATATTGATATATCTTGTGCTAGTTGAATTGTTTAGTTTTTCCTACATTTCCATATCTTGTGATACAGTTTGTGCTTGCAAGTTTCCTTAAGTGTCTATCTTGTTTAGCATAGGTTGTTGGTGCACTTAGTTGAGCCTAGCATATTTAGAATTTGTCCTTGAAAAGTATCCGTTTAGTTTAATTCCGCATTAGGATAAAGCCAAATCCGTAAAAGTTTCAAAATGCCTATTCACCCCCCCTCTCTAGTCATCATCTCGGTCCTTTCAATTGGTATCAGAGCTTTGGTCTCTCCTTGCTAGGCTTCACCGCCTAGAGAGTAAAGATGCCGATTAGTGGTATAGTGCACGATGACACTTTTTGTTTTAGTGGAGCAAATTATCATTTGTGGAAAAATCACATGCTTTGTCATTTCCGGGCCATGGGTCCAAATTTTGTGCGAATTGTTCTTGTAGGGGCTTCTCCTTGGATGGATGAATTTTTTCCAACTAGTGAGGAAAATGATGATATGCATGCTTTGTGGGTATGGTGCTAAGAATGCCATAATCCGGTCTATATCCCTCGAAGTGTTTGAGTCAATTATGACTTGTATGTCGGCTCATGAGATGTGGACCAAACTTGAAGAAATATATGGTGGGTCCAATCTTGATGAGGCCAATCATCTTTCCGAGGAGTCACTTGAGGAGTTCTCCACATCTTCATATCATGAAGAACTCCATATTGCGTCCCCCTCCGTGTGCTCAGTCATTTCAAATTCTTCCACTTCACCATCATATGGCTTGTCCCAAGGTAATGACATGGTGAGTGGAAATATCATTTGTTATGATGATGTTGTGCTCAACATTAATGATCTTTCATGCATAAATGCTAATGTTGTAGCTTCTTTGGACTTGATCACATCTAGCAAAAATGACATACATTCTTGTGTTGATAGTCCATGCATATCATATAGAGATTCCTTGAATACATCCTGTGATGATATGCTTGATATTCCTTGTTGCCATGATTTATATCCTTCTATTTCCTCTAGTTGTTATTTTACTAACAGTGTAGAGGAAATTAGGAAAAATAGTGCACACATCATTAAGGGAGAAATTGCTAGAAGAGCAAAGAAGGACATCACCTCGTTGGAGAGGAAATGCTATGAGTGTCAAGAGGATGGACATGGATATCTTACTCTTGATGATGAAGAATCTCCCTCTCCAAAAGAATCATCATCAACCTCCGATGTTCACATGTGCCTCATGGCAAGAGGTACTACCGAGGTATCATCTACTCATAGTAATGATAATAATGAGAGTGATGATGAATGTGATAGGGATATGAGTCAAGAAATATATGAAATTGGCAATTCTCTTCGTGGGGTAAATAAAAACACTTATGTGATGTTTAAAGATCTTATTACTCATTTTGGAAAGTGTAATGATTTACTTCACGAAGAGCAAGAACAAAATGAAAAACTTGATTGTAACCTTCTTGATGCTCTAGAAACTCTTAGAGACTTAGAATCTTCCAAAGAAGAGATTGAAGTTGCTCATGATCAACTTAAAGAGGATTTTGAGCACCTTGACCTTGGCTACAAGAATGTCAAAGGAGAGCTCACCAAACTCTCTAAGTCTTATGAGGAACTTCAAGCTACTCATGTGAAGTCTCTAATTTCTTCTACCTCCTCTCATATTGTCAATGATGCTTGTGCTACTAACTCTACTTCTTGTGAAGCATCTATCATGAAGGAGAATGTTGAGCTAAGGGCTCAACTTGTTTGCTAACTAGCAGTTATGGAAAATTAGAAAAAAGTCATGAAAAGCTCTCGAGCTCTCATGATGACCTTCTAATATCTCATGAAAGGCTAAAGTTAGCTCATGAGGCTATTGTGACTAAGGTAACATCTCGTGAGCCTCATGTGGACATTAGCACTATTTCTACTCAAAATGCTTTATTGACATGTGCTAGTCCTACTGATTCATCTAGACATATTATTGCCAATTCTTGTGATGAATTGCTCTCCTTGCCTTGTTGCTCTAACAATGAAGCTTCTACTTCCTCTAGTACTTTTGTTGATACTAACCTTGTAGAGGAAAACAAAGAGCTCAAGGCCCAAGTCACTATTTTGAAGAAAGACTTAGAAAAGTGTCATGAAGGGAACTCCACTCTAAAAAATATCTTGAGTGTTCAAAAATCCCCTCATGACAAGGGTGGACTTGGTTTCATCTCCAACAACAAGAAGTCCAAGAACAAGAATAAGGGACAAGACCAAGTCAAGAATCCAGCAAACATTACATGCTTCAAGTGCAAGAATGTTGGACACCATGTGAGATCTTGTCCATTGAAGAGGAAGGCTTCAAATGTGATGCAACAAGGGAAGCGGCCTCAAGTTCAATCTCAAGGTCAACCTCAAGTTGAAGAAAGGCCACTACCAATGATGAACCAAGATAAAGCTCCCCAAGTTGAGAAAATAAAGAAGAAGAAGAAGAAGAAGAAGAAGAAAAAGAAGAAGAAGAAGAAGAAGAAGAGAAAGGGGAGCGCATGTTGCTATATATGTCATGAGAAGGGGCACATATCCTCATCTTGTCCCAATGGTAACATCCCTAAGCCTCCTCTTGTCAATGATCATTATTCTCTTAGGAAGGATGTTGTTGGCAATTTGTTTGCCAAGTTTGTTGGTGCCCAAAGTGGTTTGGAAATGGAAAAGACCATTTCGGTTGCCAAGCCTATTGTGCCTAACTTCTTAGGACCCAACTTGGTTGGGGACCATCAAGCTCAAACTTGATCAATAGGTGTGTGGAAGACATTGGAGATTTGGCTAGTTCATGAAGAAAAGAATATTCACCATTTATTTGTTTGAGCCAAGTCATGTGGATTATCTTCATATTATCTATCCAATGTTCCTCTTTGCGGTAACTTGTATTTATATTGCTTACATTGAAAGTTACTCGCCCCTTGCATGCTTAGGTTTTGTATCTAGCATGTGTAGGTTGCATTGCACTTCATATAGTGGTGTTTGTAGTCTTGAGCCTTTAGTGCATCATATTTGAATCTTGTTTGGCTCTTGTGAGATATCAGTGGATCATCACATTATGGGGGAGTTTTATGTCTTGTGCACTTCACAAACCCAAAATGTGAATATGAGAAATACCACCTAGTATTGATATTCAATATTATCTAGTCACTATGTGGTATGTCAAGCTCATTTGAAATTCAATTTCTCAAAGTATCCATTAATTATCTCTTGTTGGTTTTTATCTTCCTTCATAGCGTGCTTCGCCGAGGTGTCCTTAGAGTTTCACAGAAACTTACTGGACACCCCGTGTGCACGGGGTCTTTGACCCCCGTGCGCATGGGGTGCCACGAAACTCTTTGGACACCCCGTGCGCACGGGGTCCTCGACCCCCATGCGCACAGGGTGGTGGTTTCTCCTCTAGACACCAAGATAAGACTTTGAGCATGTGTGTAGTGTCTATCCTTTATGCTCTTTGGTCTTTGCTTAGTTCATTTGTTGTTCTTTGTGTGCGGTCTTGTATGGATTCGCCACTTTGATATATTTTGGACAGCTTGAATGCTTTGTGATTTTATTGGAATATTCTTTGTCTTTGTGTTCTTTTGTCCAAATTGTATCTCTTTGGATCTTGGTAGACTTGTGCATGCATATTTATTTATATTCTTCTTCATGCCTTGCTTGCTCTACTTGATCCTCTATATAGGGTAAACTCCATAATATCCTTAATGGTTAAAGATGTGCATGAATTTCGAGTTCATATCCATATGCACATATTTAATGTGGAGTTTGCCCTATGTATTGTACTTGGACTAACTACTTCGGACCCAATAAGTTTGGGGACCAAATTGTACCTTAATGTGTTTTAGGTACATTGGAGAAGCATTGTATGCTTGGCTTATTCATGAGGAAGGTGGAGACACCGTGGAAAATTATTAGAGCCAAGCTTGGTTGATTCTTTGATTTGAGGGAGAAGATAAATGAAAACCCGGTTTGGTTGTAAGTGTTTCATTCTCATCATGAAACCCCGGTTAACCAAAATTTGGGTCAATTTGTTGGATATGCATCAAACTTCCACACTTACTGTATTCTCAATAAATCCATGGGGTGTATTGAGGAAACAGCGAATGTGGAATGTGATGAGAATAACGGCTTCCATGCGGAGCAATTTGTTTCAAGTGTTATAGGTGATGAGGCTCCTTCCCAAGCTACAAGTACAATGGGGATTGATCATATTCTTCCACAAGAAACACCCCATGTCCATGTAGAAGAAGAAGAAGTAAGAGCCCCTCTTGTGGATCCACCACAAGGGAAGTCATCACCCCCAACACAAGAGCAAAATGCTATGGGAGATCATGTACCTATCCAAGAACAAGATCAAGTCCCTCATGTTCGCGTACTTAATCAAGGGCCCTTGAACCAATACTCTCTCGGTAACAAGTACTTACTTCATGCATTTATTTAAATTAGAGTCAACATTGTGTATGTTGCATCACGACATGATTAGTACTTGTCGAGTTTGTGTTTCTTGCAAAAGCTTAAACCTCCTTATTGCATCTATGAGCCATTTGAGAAGAAGCATATCATGGGGATCTATAAAGCCATGCTCATGGTTCACTTATCCCAAATATGCCAATTAAGCAATTTATTGCATACCAATTCCTCAAAGTGCTCTTATGTACAATATTGATAAATTTGCAAAAACACTCTTTTTGGTTGTGGTATTTGCTCTCATGCTTAGTAATTTAATTTTATGCAAATGAGATCAATTTATGCCATGTGCCTTGTGCCATGTGCCATGTGATATGTCTCCGTCGTATCTACTTTTCCAAACACTTTTGCTATTGTTTTGGACTCTAATTTGCATGATTTCAATGAAACTAACCCAGACTGACGCTGTTTTCAGCAGAACTGCCATGGTGTTGTTTTTGTGCAGAAATCAAAGTTCTCGGAATTGGACGAAACTTTTTGGAGAATTTTTATGGAATATATAAAAATTATTGGTGAAAGAATCAACAGAAGAGGGGCCACATGTTGCCCACAAGGCAACAGGGCGCGCCCCCCCTAGGGCGCGCCCTGATGCCTTGTGGGGCCCACAGGCGACCGTCTGACCTAATTCCAACGCTATAAATTCACTTTCCCCAAGAAAAAAAATAGGAGAAGAAGTTTCATCACGTTTTACGATACAGAGCCGCCGCCACCTCCTGTTCTTCATCGGGAGGGCTGATCTGGGGTCCGTTCGGGGCTCCGGAGAGGGGGATTCGACGCCGTCGTCATCATCAACCATCCTCCATCACCAATTTCATGATGCTCACCACCGCGTGTGAGTAATTTCTCCGTGGGCTTGCTGGACGGTGATGGGTTGGATGAGATTTATCATGTAATCGAGTCAATTTCGATAGGGCTTTGATGCATAGTATCCACTATGTTTTGAGATTGATGTTGCTATGACTTTGCTATGCTTAATGCTTGTCACTAGGGCCTGAGTGCCATGATTTCAGATCTGAACCCTTTATGTTTTCACGAATATATTTGTGTTCTTGATCCTATCTTGCAAGTTGTATGCACCTATTACGTGTTATGATCCACATACCCCAATGTGACAATAATTGGGATTCTTTCCGGTGATTACCGTAGTTTGAGGAGTTCATGTATTCACTAAGTGCTAATGCTTTGTTCCGGTTTTCTATTAAAAGGACGCCTTAATATCCCTTAGTTTCCTTAAGGACCCCGCTGCCACGGGAGGGTAGGACAAAAGATGTCATGAAAGTTCTTATTATAAGCACGTATGACTATATACGGAATACATGCCTACATTACATTGATGAATTGGAGCTATTGTGTATCGCCCTAGGTTGTGACTATTATATGGTGAATGTCATCCAACATAATTATCCATCACCGATCCAATGCCTACGCTTTTCGCATATTGATCTTTGCTAAGTTACTTTCGTTGTTGCTGTTGTTGCAATCAATACAAAACTGCTATTGTTACTGTTTATGTTCCTATTGCTACTGTTACTACTGTGCTACTAAACACTTTGCTGTAGATATTTAGTTCTCCAGGTGTGGTTGAATTGACAACCCAACTGCTAATACTCGCAAATATTCTTTGGCTCCCCTTGTGTCGAATCAATAAATTTGGGTGAAATACTACCCTCGAAGACTGTTGCGATCCCCTATACTTGTGGGTTATCAAGACCTTTTTCTGGCGCCGCTGCCGGGGAGCATAGCTCTAATTGTTGAGTCACTTGGGATTTATATCTGTTGATCACGATGAAGAATCTGAAAGACGCTAAGACCAAGATCGTCCCCCGTATGACTAGAGGAGGTAAGAAACTGCCATCACACTCTGCACTTGATTCACCTTCTGTTTTGAGTAGGCTTGCGACACCACCACCTGCTATTCATTCTGATATGTTGCAAGTGATTGATGATACTACTTCTGCTATAAATGAAACTATTGATGATGCTAGTACTATGCTTGATGATACTGTGCCACTAGGTGAATTTCTTGATAAACAAATTGCTAAGGCTAAAGAAATTGAGAATGCTGAAATCGATGAAACTCTTGAAAATTATGATTCACCTAATATGCCTAGTCCTCCTACTAGAGTTGAAATGCCTAAGATACCTGATGGTTATGTTCTGGATGGAGAAATAGCTAGAGAATTTCTTGCTTGTAATGATAGAGATGATGTTAGAAAATTGCTTGCTAAGTTGAAAGAAAAGTCTATGATGGAGAGAATGAAATATGATCCTAAGTTTTGTACCTCTCCTATATTTGTTACCGATAAGGATTATGAATTCTCTGTCGATCCTGAGTCAATTACTTTGGTTGAATCTGATCCTTTTCATGGTTATGAAACTGAAACTGTTGTGGCACACCTTACTAAGTTGAATGATATAGCCATCCTATTTGCTCATGAGGAAAAGATCCTCTACTATTACATCCTTAAGTTGTTTCCTTTCTCATTAAAGGGGGATGCTAAGATATGGTTTAATACTCTTGCTCCTGGTTGTGTGCGTAGTCCCCAGGATATGATATGTTACTTCTCTGAAAAATATTTTCCTGCTCATAAGAAACAAGCTGCTTTACAGGAAATATTTACTTTGTGCAAATTGAAGAAGAGAATCTCCCTCAAGCTTGGGGGAGGCTTCTCCAATTACTTAATGCTTTGCCTGATCATCCTCTTAAGAAAAATGAAATACTTGATATCTTTTATAATGGACTAACTGATGCTTCTAGGGACTACCTAGATAGTTGTGCTGGTTGTGTTTTCAGGGAACAAACTGTTGAACAGGCTGAAGAACTATTGAATAATACGTTAAAGAATGATAATGATTGGACACTTCCTAAACCACCTCCTAAACGAACTCCGAAGAAAAGAGGTATTCTATTCCTCAGTCCTGAAGATATGCAAGAAGCAAAGAAATCTATGAAGGAAAAAAGGTATTAAAGCTAAAGATGTTAAGAATCTACCACCTATTGAAGAAATACATGGACTTGATATCCCAACACAGGTGGTAGAGGTAAATTCTCTTCGTAGATTCGATGAAGGTGATATTCCCTATAATATATCTGCTAGTCAATGTTTGGATGAATTTGATAACTACATTGTTAAGCAAGAGAATTTCAATATGTATGTTAGCAATCAATTAAAATGAAATGCCATCATGATTGATTGCTTGAGTGATTTGATGTTTAGAATTGCTAATGATGTTAAGGGCTTGAGTAAACATGCTTCTATGGTTCAGACTCAGTTAGAAAAAATAGCTAAGTCACAAAATGATTTGCTTAATGAGATGGATAATAAAATGAATGATCATGTTGTTAGGGTAATGACTAGAGGAGGTAGAATGACTCAGGAGCCCTTTTATCCTGAAGGTCATCCCAAAAGAATTGAGCAAGATTCTCAGAGAAATAATATTGATGCACCTAGTCCATCTAAGAAGAAAAAGAAAAAGAAAAATGATAGGACTTTGCATACCTCTAGTGAACCTGAGATAGAAAAACCTCCTGAGAATCATAATGATGTTTCTGTTTCTAATGCTGAGACACAATCTGGTAATGAACATCTACCTAGTGATAGTGATAATGATAATGATGTTCATGATGATTCTCAACCAGATAATGACGTAGAAATAGAACCTGCTGTTGATCTTGATAACCCACCTCCTAAGAATAAAAGATACGATAAAAGTGATTTCGTTGCTAGAAAACATGGAAAAGAAAGAGAACCATGGGTTCAAAAACCCATGCCTTTTCCTATTAAACCATCTAAAAATAAAGATGAGGAAGATTTTGAGCGCTTTGTTGAAATGCTTAGACCTGTCTTTTTGCGCACTCGCTTGACTGATATTTTGAAGATGCCTCCATATGCTAAATATATGAAAGATATTGTCACTAATAAAAGAAAGATACCTGAAGCTGAAATTTCCACCATGCTTGCAAATTATTCTTTTAAGGGTGGAGTACCTAAAAAGTTAGGAGATCCTGGAATACCTACTATACCATGCTCCATTAAAAGAAATTATGTTAAAACTGCTTTATGTGATCTAGGAGCCGGTGTAAGTGTTATGCCTTTCTCTTTATATAGAAGACTTGATTTGAATAAGCTCACACCTACTGAAATATCTTTGCAAATGGCTTATAAATCAACTGCTATACCTATTGGAATTTGCGAGGATGTGCCCGTTGTTGTTGCAAATGTTACTATCTTAACAGACTTTGTTATACTTGATATGCCCGAGGATGACAACATGTCGATTATCCTTGGAAGACCCTTTTTGAATACTGCAGGGGTTGTTATTGATTGCAATAAAAGCAAGGTCACTTTTCATGTCAACAGTAATGAGCATATGGTTTATTTCCTGAAGAAACAAACTTCAGTGAACGGTATCAATTGTATTGAAAAGGTTTCGACAATCACTATTGGAGAATTCAAATTTCCTCTTCCTACTGTCAAAAGGAAATATGAAATTCTTATTGTTGGGGAGATGCATATCCCCGTTGAGGTAACTTAGTGTTATACAAAAGTTCTTCGGTTTCATGTTACTCGGAAATAGTTTGTTAATAAGACATGATCAACCTTATTAATGGATTCTTTTTTAGGGGCATGTGGTCGATGAATTTAGTAAGCACAACTTTCTGTAATCATAGTTTGCTCTCTGTTATTTATAGTTTAATAAAGTAAAATGCCATGATTATCCTGTTTTCTGAATTATCCGTGCAATAAAAAATGTCCCAAAAATAAAAGTGCTCAGAATGCAATAAAATTTTAACATGATTTTTTCTGGGTTATTTAAGAATTTTTGGCACTGAAAACAACCCAGGGGGGTGCACCTGTTGCTCACAAGGCAACAGGGCGCGGCCACCCCCTAGGGGCACGCCAAGATGCCTTGTGGGTCCCACAGGGACCCACTCACTTATCTCTTCAGCCCACTCCATCTCCTACCTCCAGAAAAAATCATGGTAGCTCTCTCTCTTGTGTTCTTGCTTCCAAACCTGAGATTTTCGATCTCTTTGCTCGGAGCTCCGTTTCCGAAACTGTTTTGAGGGATTGCTCCTTGGTATGTGACTCTCCCATTGCTCCAATTAGTTTTTGCTTTGGTGGATTATATTTTGCATAAATTACTGCTATTGGTGCTGCTGAAAATGAGCTTGCATGTTGAATTGTTGGAGTTCTAAGTAGTTTGAATGCTTGATATAGCCTCTAGGCACTTGTATGAGTAGTTGCTATCAATCTTGTGAAGGTTTGTTAACATCTTTTTGTGGTCCAAAAATTTTAGAAATTTGTTCTTAGGAAAATGAACTTCCTCTGGAGAGGTTCTTAGAGCCGGAGCTCCAAGGGTGTCCTTGGGAATGCCCCTGACCATGACCTCAAAAATCCGCGCAGGACGGAGGTCCGACCGTGCGAATGGCTGCACAACACCTTCATGAATGAAGCCGGGTTTCGTCAAGAGTTCGCACAATTTGTTGCGAACGCCGGGCTAACCTACTTCCTCGCAGATGAGTGTGACCAGCACCACATCCTTACAAATTCCTTTGTGCAAATTTTTTATTTCATGCCTAGGCTCGATATACCCATGGTGCAGTTTGATTTATATGTTGAACATCATGAGTTAACGCTAGCTGAGTTTTGTGAAATATGCTTGATCCCTTCTGATGGGGATCTGAGGGAGTCTCGGCCTGAGGAGTTCGAGGACTTCCTTCACACTTTGACTGTAGGAGAATTTAGGGGCGTGTCGAAATCCCATGTTACTAGCTTGCATTTTCCTGCCGTGCACTACTTTGTTTTATTCATAGGGAAGTGCTTGACTGCCAGGGAGGAAGGTGGTTCGCTCAGTGCCCCTGACCTCGCCATCTTACGTCGTGCCATTCACGGCAATAAAACTTTTAGCTTGGGCGCTATCATTGCACGCCGCTTGCACACTAACAGGACTAGGGGTAAAGTTCATGGCAGTATTTATGCTTCGCGCCTCGCGAAACGTTTTAATGTTGCTATTCGTCCGAATGATTATTTGCTGCTAAGGTTTATCTAGACCAACAGTGCATGATCGATCACACTTTATTGATGAACCTGAGCCTCCTCATTACATTCGTTATAACCTGATTTTCAGCGAGAGAACTCGCAATATTATTCCGTTGCCTGCACCCTCTTTGTTTGACTCTCATGCCAGGAACGGATACACCATCATGCCGGCAGACATCACAGCTTACAGGAATGTGGTGGCTGCAGCGGAGAACGAGGTCCAGCAGTGGGACGCTCAAGTGCCTTCGCCTCAGTACTATCCGCTCGGTCCTGATGGATACTACGGGTGGTGATTACCAAGTTAGGCCAAAAGCCTAAGCTTGGGGGAGTACGTATCTCTCACCGACATTACATTCATGTTCACACATTCATTCCAATTGTCGGTGTTCTTCCTTTTTCATTGTATATCCATGTAGTTTTATTTTTGCTTTCTTCTTGTGTGTTTGAAAAACTTTGAAAATCCAAAAATATTTCTCGCTTCTTTTTGGTTTTTCTTTCTTGTTTAGTTAGCTTGTAGTATTAAAAGAAAACCCAAAAAGATTTCTCATTTCTTTTTTTCTTGTTTGTTGGGAGCTCTCCCGTGTAAATAGTTTTTCTCGCTTTTCGTTTTTCTCCTTTAATTTGTCTTCTTCAGAAAAAGTAAAAACTCCAAAAATATTTCAATGTGTTTCTCTGAATTTCTTTTCTTTTCATGAGTCGTCGTAGGGAGAAGACCACGATGAAAATGTTGAGTGGCTCTCATACGCTTTATTGTTGATCTAACGAAGATCCAATATTACCTTGTCTTCTCCCTTGAATAAAATGTTTGCAGATTTCAGCTTAGTCCACGGCACTCTTGCACTACTATTATTTTCACATCATTCGGTCGTGCAAGTGAAAGGCAATAATGACGATGATTTGAGGAAGTGACCGTGGCAAGGAAAAGCTGGTATGAACTCTTCTTGTTTTTGTTTTTGTAAATATGTTTAACTCAGTATCCATGATTCAACATATTATGAGTAAACATGTTTGTGATGAAAATTAGAGATTATAGTTGCTCATGCCATGCTTAAGTAGCTAGGAGTGGATAATGATTTATCTTGGATGTCAACATGCATTAAAATGGTTATGATGTAGTATGTTAGCATGGTATCCTCCTCTGAATGTTTCAAGTGGCTTGACTTGGCACATGTTCATACATGTAGTTGATTCAAAACCAACATAACCTCCACGATATTTATGTTCAGGGTGTTTATATCCTACTAATGCTAGTATTCAATGTTAATTATTCTCAATGCATGATTATGACCATTTTCGCTCTCTAGTTGGTCGCTTCTCAATCTATTGCTAGCCTTCGCCTGTACTAAGCGGAAATACTGCTTGTGCATCCAAAATCCTTAAACCAAGTTGTTCCAGATGAGTCCACTATATCTACCTATATGCGGTATTACTCTGCCGTTCCAAGTAAATTTGCATGTGCCACCTATAATCATTCAAATAAACATCTGTTTTGTGTGCCCGTACCGCTCATGGAGCGACAGGGGGCGGTCAGTATCTTCCATGCTAAGCGGGTTATTCTCATATGAGTGTTTATTCACTTATCATTGCACGAGAGAGGCTGGTATTCGGGATGCCCAGTCCTATAATCAAAATAAAAAATTATATAATGAAACAAACTCCTCCGAAAAGTTGTTGGTATGGAGGGCACCCGTGAATTCGGCTAGCCATGGCTTGTGTTGTTATGGTGGAGGAGGAGTAAACTTTACCTTTCTGCTTAGGAACCGCCGATAATGTGTTTAGCATGGAAGATATTGAAAATCCTTGGTCGTGACGTTGACAGGAAAAGTACACCTCCCAAAATTGTTTTCATCTCTGATTTAAGCTTTGAGCTCTGGCACCTCTGCAAATCTCTGCTTCCCTCTGCGAAGGGCCTATCTATTCACTTTTATGTTATTTTACTTTTATTGTTGAGTCTCAGCTTCTCATTATAAGCACCAATCCTGAGAGCACTATTGTCATTCTAATGCATTGAGTATAGTTAATGTTGGGTAAATCATGACTGGATCTCTTCTACCCTGAATTACAATGTTTAGTCGTTGCTTGAACTTTGGAGGTGCTCTGCATTTATGTTTTGCGGTCTCAGAAAGGGCTAGCGAGATACCATGTTATCATATTATATCATGATTGTTTTGACAAATTGTTGGCATTTGAGATGTGTTATTATTGCTCGCTAGTTGATTATGCCATTGATATGAGTAAATGTAGTTTCCAAGTGTTATCATTTGCATGGTTAGTTTATGATCTTTGCTGAAAACTTGGGAGCTAGTTAAGCTTATATATGGATACAAGAACAAAAGAGTTCATAAAAGTTTTTCTTTATCACTTTCAGTTTGTCAACTGAATTGCTTGAGGACAAGCAATGAGTTAAGCTTGGGGGACCTGATACGTCTCCATCGTATCTACTTTTCCAAACACTTTTGCTCTTGTTTTGGACTCTAATTTGCATGATTTGAATGAAACTAACCCGGACTGGCGCTGTTTTCAGCAGAACTACCATGGTGTTGTTTTTGTGCAGAAATCAAAGTTCTCGGAATTGGACGAAACTTTTTGGAGAATTTTTATGGAATATATAAAAATTATTGGTGCAAGAATTAACAGAAGAGGGGCCACCTGTTGCCCACAAGGCAACAGGGCGCGACCCCCCCCCCCCAGGGCACGCCCTGATGCCTTGTGGGGCCCACAGGCGGCCGTCTGACCTAATTCCAACGCTATAAATTCACTTTCCCCGAGAAAAAAATAGGAGAAGAAGTTTCATCGCGTTTTACGATATGGAGCCTCCGCCACCTCCTGTTCTTCATTGGGAGGGCTGATCTGGGGTCCGTTCGGTGCTCCGGAGAGGGGGATTCGACTCCGTTGTCATCATCAACCATCCTCCATCACCAATTTCATGATGCTCACCCCCGTGTGTGAGTAATTTCTCTGTGAGCTTGCTAGACGGTGATGGGTTGGATGAGATTTATCATATAATCGAGTCAATTTTGTTAGGGCTTTGATCCCTAGTATCCACTATGTTCTGAGATTGATGTTGCTATGACTTTGCTATGCTTAATGCTTGTCACTAGGGCCCGAGTGCCATGATTTCAGATATGAACCCTTTATGTTTTCATGAATATATTTGTGTTCTTGATCCTATCTTGCAAGTTGTATGCACCTATTACGTGTTATGATCCGCATACCCCAAGGTGACAATAATTGGGATTCTTTCCGGTGATTATCGTTACTTTCGTTGTTGCTGTTGTTGCAATCACTACAAAACTGCTATTGTTACTGTTTCTGTTCCTATTGCTACTGTTACTACTGTGCTACTAAACACTTTGCTGCAGATATTTAGTTCTCCAGGTGTGGTTGAATTGACAACTCAGCTGCTAATACTCGCAAATATTCTTTGGCTCCCCTTGTGTCGAATCAATAAATTTGGGTGAAATACTACCCTCGAAGACTGTTGCGATCTCCTATACTTGTGGGTTATCACCATGTGACATAGCTCTTATGCTAAAGATCAAGTTTGTATAATGATGGATTCATTCATGGATATCATGCTCTTATCTTTTGTATCTTTTTGTGTGTGCAAGTTTCTTTGTGGATGCTCATCTTGATGATTATTGGCCACGTAAGAAACTTATACACATGAGAAAGTGCATATCCCTCTTTGATATCTTTTCGTTTACTACCGGTCCTTAGGATTGTCTCTTTTTGATTCTTTGATGGATCTGGTAAGAGGAAGAGAAGTGAGTGCATGTATGTATTTCGTATATCTTTGCACTCATGGTTTTTTGGATATATTTTGGGCCCATTCTTAGCATGATGATCATATTGGATTCTTCCTTTATATCTTGTCCAAAATATGTTCTTTGGATCTTTTTCGTGGTTGATTCTCATTTTTTATCCTCTTGTTGCATTCTATGGATCCCCAATATACTTTGAGCTCCTCCATTTATTCATAAATGGGTATGTGCATTTGATTCCACTCACATATGAGAAATGCGCAAATTAAGGAGGAACTCATACTATATTGGCCTTCTGGATTTCTTCCATTTTTGGCATTTGATGCCAATGGGGGAGAAGTTTAGAGGGTTTAGGAGAAGTAGGTTGGTTCTTGTCATTCATGCATATCTACATTTGTTGTGTTTGCTTGTTGCATGGATGTGTATATAGAGAAAACTCCACCAAGTTCATTCACGTGCATATATTGTGGGGGAGTTTGCTCTATATAGTGTGGTTCTACCAGCATCAAATTCTTGTGTAGTATTTCGATGCTAGTACAACCGGTTTTGATAACATCAACTCTCTTTGTTATATTTGAGGCTATCAAAACCACCGCAAGTATACAATTTATTCTCGGATAGATTGCATACTTGTTTTAAATTCATTATATAAACCCTCTTGTTGAGATTGTCATCAATTACCAAAAAGGGGAGATTGAAAGGGCATGTAGCCCCTAAGTGTGGTTTTGGTAATTAATGACAATCTCTATGGACAAATGTTTTCAGTGAGAAATATTTGAAGGTTTTGTCCATAGATGGTGCCTCAAGGATATTGGATGGAATCAAGGATGAAGTACATATATATGAAGATAAATTTGCTCTAAGCTTGGTATTAAATGACAATTCCTATGGAGCATCAAGTGCATTGAATCTTATATGAAGATATGTTCCATAGTGATGCTTGAAGTGCATTGGGTTGTTTTGTGAAGAATGCCATCAAAGCATCTGAAGAAGTCCTCATTGTATCCTTCTCTGGATACCCCGTGCACACAGGCTTGTACCGTGCGCACGGGGTCGAGTGTCAACTCTCTGGATACCCCGTGTTAACGAGGCCTAGGTTTTTGGCTTTCGAGATCCCATGTTCAGTGAGGTTTCAAGTTGGTCTTCAGGGACTTATATTGAATCCATCAAGATTGATTTCCATGTCCAACCAAATTTGTTCAAGGTGGAGTTCATTGGAAGATCTCAAAGATTAACATATTTGGGCTTTTAAGGATCAAGGGCTTGATAGAATAATCAAAGAGAAGAATTCAAGTTATGGTTTCAAGACAAGATCATGGTGAGCTCATGTGTTGGGTTTAGGTTGATCAAGTCTTGAAGCAAGCAACTAGAGTGAAGAATTCATTGTGCCTCTCAAGAGATTATGATGGAGTTTTTAGAAGAGCAAATGATGACCAATGTGATATTCATAGTGAAACTTGATATGGTCATGAAAGAGTCTTTGGTGATATCTTCTTGAAGCAATGAAGGGAAATGAAGAGTTCATTATGGCTTTCAAGAAACCAATATAGAGCTTGAAGTAAAGGTGTTGGTCGACCAAGATGAAGCTCGAAGATTGTATCTAGATGGTCAACTCACAAGTGCAAACAATGTACCACGTGGGATCAAGTGATCTAGTGGTATGGTAAGTAATTGTGAATTGCATTTTGTGCACTAACCCATGCTATGTGTTTTCTATGTCCATGTGGGTTAGGTGTTTCTCATGGGCTTGCATCAAAAGGAAAGATTTCAAGTAGCCTATGTGTGGATGACATCAAGTGGTGATGGTCATCGGGTTCGAGGAGTCCAAGTGCAAGATGAGAAGCCAGAGGTTATATGCTTTGAAGCTTGCGGTCCACATCATGATAATGTGCAAGTGAAGATGGGCTTAAGTTAAGGCTTCCCTCATTGCAATATGAGGAAGCATTTCAAGTATCTTCACCAAGTGATTGTGTACAAGAAAATGATTCCAACTTGAGGCAAGCCTTAAAGTCATCATCAAGCTCAAGTGGAATGTGCAAGGCAAAGGTATAACTTAGCTAGGTTTTCCTAGTTTTTTCGGTCTCATGGTGCTTGGAGGGAGACCTGATTATAGGTTTGATAGCCGTACTATCAAGAGGGACTTTCGGGCGAGTAGCTTGATCACGTCGCATGTAGAGAGCTCAAACCTTTTCATGATTTGCATCATTCTTTCTTGTTGATCTTGGGTGATTCTCTATGTGAGGGCCTTGGGCTTTTCCATCGCTTTAAAACGAGCCCAAGATCATCGAATTCGGAGTTCGTATGCCAAAGTTGTGCATGTTTTAGCGAGCTGCCGCTGGCTGTTTCTGGGTACCCCGTGGACACGGGGTTTGAGGCCGTGGGCACGGGGCCTCCGTGCGGACGGGGCTTGTACCGTGAGCACGGGGTCTTGACCCCCGTGGGCATGGGGTGTCCAGGAAGTGTCCGTTGGAGCCCCAACGGCTAGTTTTGGGGGTTGGCTATAAAAGAGCCCTTCCTCCCCACCGGTTTGGGGGTTATTTATACACTTTCTAAACATCATTTTGAGCATCATACCACCTCTACCAAACCCCTATCTTGTAGATGGATCATGGAGTCATTTGTTGATTTTATCCATTGCATCCCCTCTCTTCAATCTCCTACCTTTGAGAGTGCATCTTGTGAGATTGAGAGAGTGAGTTGAGCATTTGTTGCTTGACCCAGCTTTGCATTTGTTGCATTGGTTTGAGCTCCCCGCATCGATTAGTTTGAGTGAGAGTCCGTGAGTTTATTTCTCTTGGAGGGTTCCACCTCCTAGACGGTTTGGTGATATACTTGATAAGATTGTGAAGAGGCCTAGGTGGCCGAGGTTCCCCCGGAAGCTTCCTTTTGTGGTGTGCTCCGGGGAAGGGTGTGAAGTGGCCTAGGTGGTAAAGGTTACTCCGGAAGCTTCCTTGCTTGTGGTGTGCTCTGGAGAAGTTTGTAAAGGTCTGGTGGTCGCCTTCAAGACCAACCCCGAGTGAATCGAGGCTCATCCGTTGGGGGTGACTCGAAAGGGAGAATACGGTGAACCACTTGGTGGCGCCCCGAAGCTTTGGCTTCGGCACCGCTCTAACGGAGATTAGCACTCTCACGAGTGTGAACTTTGGGATAAATCCACGTCCCCGACTCACTTGTGGTTATCTCATTCCCACACCCTTTACTTTCCACAATTCATACTTGCTCATATTGATATATCTTGTGCTAGTTGAATTGTTTAGTTGTTCCTACATTTCCATATCTTGTGATACAGTTTGTGTTTGCTAGTTTCCTTAAGTGTCTATCTTGTTTAGCATAGGTTGTTGGTGCACTTAGTTGAGCCTAGCATATTTAGGATTTGTGCTTGAAAAGTATCCGTTTAGTTTAATTCCGCATTAGGATAAAGCCAAATCCGTAAAAGTTTCAAAACGCCTATTCACCCCCCCCCCCTAGTCGTCATCTCGGTCCTTTCAGCTGGAAAAAAGTGGTGGAGACTTTCACAATAGAAGGTCAACACCTCTACAAGCTACTCAGGGGTGGGATCACCAACAACGTCAACAAGAAGCTTGGGGAAAGCAACGAGATAATACAATGAAGGTGGTATAGAAGATATTTGTAAGAAAGGCCAAGTTGGATGGCCTCACGACGAACATTGAAGGCGTTCACGAGGACTTGCCAACATTAGCTAGATCCAGTTAGATCTTGAGTGAGAGAATGTGGCATTGCTCGCAAGGTTAAGCGGAGATGTGTAGTCTCTCTCGGGCAACCAAACCCGACATGTTGGAGATCAACATCACCGATAAGGAATCCCGGGGGAAGGCACATAACACATATTTCCGTCCCATGGTTAGTGGTGTGCATGAGCTTAATTCTATGAAAATATTCTTCCACTGCCTCTTCTCCCCGTCTGTATGCTATTGGCACTATCATTTATTGTCTGTGTGTTGAACCCTCTCGTTTTAGTGACTCCAATCTCCGTCTGTGGCAATCACATTATGAGGATTATTTTCACCTTTGGGGAACGCCTTCCTCAATGTAAATTTCCTTTGGGTCGCCCCAATTCCAGGGTGAGTTGCCTGCTAGCTGGAATCGGTGCAACGCCTAGTTCTGCGAGTGAAATGGGAGAAGCTACGAGCGAGTTGCTTACAACCAGCCCAGTAGTCAGTAGTTTTTTCTCTATAGTTTACCTGCCTGGTCTAACGGGTTTTTTTCGGTATCTACGTGTAGGTGCTCTTCGATTCGCCAACATGGACGACCCAAATGATTGTTTTGTTTTGTTTCTCGGTTTATTTAAAAATATATTTTTTCACATTGTTTCCTATATCTTTCTTTTTCTATTTATGTTATGTTTTTATTTTATTGCTTACTATTATGTTTATCCTTGTATTTTTTTCCTTTTTCTCTTAATCTTTTTATTCTTATTTTATGTTTTTGAATAAATGTAAGCATTTTTTAACATATAAATCTAGTTACCATGCATAGTTTGTCTTATAAGTGAACATTTTAAAAATACACATCCAATTTTTTTTTCAAATAATGTCAAGCATATTGAAATGCATTATAATTTTTACCAAATACATAAAAAAATAAAAGGCACAATGAATATTATTTAATTACATGAACAAATTCTTTTTAACTTTTCAAATACATCTTTTGTATTACATTAGTACTTTTTAAATAAATGATGATCATTATTTCAAATGCATGGCAAATTTTCTAAAGAGATTATGCAGATTGTTGGTATAAGCAATGAATTTATTCCAATATTTGATAAGCATTTTGATAATAGATTTTAAACTAAATTTTTTGGTTATGTTGTAAATTTGTATAAGCGACCAAAAGCTTTATCTGTGTGGTGAAAATTAGATCAAATATGCGAACTACAATTTTTAAATATGTATTGATTTTTTTAATATGTGATGCACATTTTTTTAATATGCGATGGACGTATTTTCAAATACGTAATATTTTTCTAAATACAGGATGAACATTCGTAACAAACAGTTTACAAAAAAAAAACTAAAATAAAAGTGATGAATTATTTTCCATAATGCGATGAACATTTTTTTTCAAATAGGGTGTTTTTTATCTATGCAATGAAAGTCCTGAAATATGCAACGAACAATTTTTAAATATATGATGAACTATTTTAAATACGTGATGAACATTTTTGAATATGCGGTGAACGCATTTTCATATACGCGGCCATTTTTTTTAAAATACTCCTGAAACTTTAAATACTCAATGATCATTTTTACAAAAATGCATTTGAGAAAATACATGAACAAATTTGTAAATACTTGGAGACTTTTTTTAAAGGGAATGGACATTTTTTTTTCATGGAAGTACTTTCATATTTTAGCAAAAACAAAGTAATATTATTTAACAGAAAAGAAACAAGAAAAGGAAAAAATTGCATGGAAAGATGACCCCATTGCTATTTTGGGCCCGGCCCAGGTAGGGTGCGCTGCAGGTTTCGCAACCTTAGCACTTGCGGCGTTTCCTATTTAGCGCTGCAGGCGCCCGTTTGTATGCATTTCGCAAACTGGCGCCTGCAGATCCCCGTGCTGGGCCGGCCCGTTACTCTGTATTTTATTCCGCAAAAAACTACCGTGCTCGCTGGGACTCGAACAAGCGACCTCACTCGTCAAGGTTAGTTCGTATAACCACATCGCCACGCCGCGGGATCTGATAAGCTTCAACCTTTTCTTTCTTTTATTCCTTTCTTCTCTTTTTTCTTTTTTTTTCGTTTTCCTTTTTTCCACTTTCGTTTTCTGTTTTTTCTTTTTTTTCTTCTTCCTGGTTTCTTCCCTCATCGATTTTCATTTTTTGACATTTCCTAAATGCGGGAACTTTTTCCAAATCGATGATGTTTTTGTCAAATTTGATGAAATTTTGTGTTCAAAATCAATAAACTTTTTTTAAATTTTAGTGAACTATTTTTAAAAACTGATGTTTTTTTAAAATTTTCTTTAAATCAATGAATATATGAACTTTTCTTTAAATCGACGAACTTTTTTTGAAATTTGATGAACTTTTTTTTTCAACTCGATGAACTTTTATTGAAATTTGTGAACTTTTTTTCACATTCGGTGAACTTTTTTCAATTCGATGAACTTTTTTCATAAAACGGATGAACTTTTTTCAAATCTGATGAACTTTTTTTAAAATTGATGAACTTTTTTTCAAAATCAATGAACTTTTTTCAGATTCGATGAACTTTTTTCAAAATTGATGAACTTATTTTCAAATTCGATGAACTTTTTTTAAAATTCGTGAACTTTTGTTCAAAATCCGTGAACATTTTTTAATTTGTAATTTTTTTCATTTTCTTGATTTTTTATTTTTTTTATATTAATCAACGTGAACAAAGTTGACTAGATGTTAATGTTTGTACTAAAAGAGGGGTTAAATAGGATTATTTCCTGATCATATGCAACAAACTGAGCCTTGTCTAGTGGGAAGGCTCGAAGCTTTCGACTTAGGCGAGCAGAGATCGATTCCCTCTTTTCTCGAATTAACGTCAACCTTTCCTTACCGTTTGTTTTTTTCCACAGGTTAATTGGGCCGGCCCGCTACGCACCGCGTGCGAGCGCCAGGAGCGCTAGCCGGCGCTTACAGCGCCGATTAGGAGGTCCCAGCACTTGCAACGGGGAGCTCCTATACAGCGCGCTGTAGGCGCCGGTTCGGGCTGGTGGCGCTCGCGCGCGACGCGCAGTGGGCCGGCCCAGCAAGCTGCTGAAAGGCAAAGCGCGAAGGAAAAAACTACAGATTTATTGGGCTAGACTGGGAATCGAACTCTGGCCGCAAATTTGAATGCCACGTACAATAACTACTAGGACAAGGTCACTTCGTTGTTTATTAGAGGAAACAACGCTATTTGACCATTCTTTTAGTACAAACATTAAACATATAGGAGCATTATATACCAGCTATAAATTATTTGAATAAAGAAAACATAAACTTGAAAAAGCATTCACAAAAACCACGAATTGAAAGAAATCAAATTTTGAAAAAGGTATGTACCAATTGAAAAAAGTTAGCAAAAATGGAAAAAAGTTTGTGAATTTGAAAAAAATTAGAATTTGAAAAAGTTCATCAAATTTGAAAAACGTTCATCGATTTTGAAAAAAGTTCATCTATTTTGAAAAAAGTTCATCGATTTTGACAAAAAGTTCATCGATTTTGAAAAAAAGTTCATCGAATTAGAAAAAAGGTTCACGAATTTGAATAAAGCTCATCAACTTTGAAAAAAAATTCACCAATTTGAAAAAATGTTCATCGACTTTGAAAAAAAGTTCATCAATTTGAAAAAATGTTCATCGAATTTCAAAAAAGTTCATCAAATTTAAAAGAAAAATCAACGATTTTGAGAAAAAGTTCATCGAATTTGAAAAAAGTTCATAGATTTTGAACAAAGTTAATCAAATTTGAAACAAAAATCAACGTCTTTGAGAAAAAGTTCATCGAATTTGAAAAAGTTCATTGAATTTGAAAAAAGTTCACCGAATTTGGCAAAAAGTTTATCGAATCTAAAATAAGTTAATCGAATTTGAAAAGGGTTCATCGAATTTAAAAAAGTGCATTGAATTTGAAAAAGTTCATTGGATTTGAAAAAAGTTCATCGCATTTGATGAAAAAAGTTCACGCATTTCCACACAACATAAAATAAAAAGGAAATATGAAAAAAGGAAAAGAAAAAAAGAAAACAAATAGGGAAAAACGCTGCTTTTTGTAGCGTTGTATATTTAAAGGACAAAAGAAGTAGCCTTACCACAACAACTAAGGTAGCGTGTTCGTTACCTCAGCTTGTAATGAGCGACGAGGTCGCGAGTTGGAAACTCATCAGCGCAACTTTTTTGACATATTCAAAGAAAAAAAAAATCTAAGATGGACCGCCCAGCGCTGTGCGGGGTTCAACTGCTGCAGGCGCCGGTTGGCAGAAACTGTAGAAACCGGCGCCTGCAGCCCCAAATAGGGTTCGCCCTTGCAACGAGCTTGGGCGACTTCTTTTATTCATGGGGGTGTCATCAAAGAAATTAAAGCTTGGGCGACTTCTTTTACTTATTGTAATTTTACTCATGAACTTAGAAGCTCGAATTTTGAAGCTGATAAATTGGCTAGGTATGGTGTGTTATTAGATCAGGGAAGGCATGTTTGGTTTAGGATCTCCTCATGATTCTATGGTCATTCTTGTAAACATTATGAATGAATAATAAAGCCTGAGCGGAATATAGACACGCCTGTTTGTGCGGCAAATTCACACAATCAGGGTCAATTCAGATTTGTCGCACCAAAGCGCGGGAGCTATATGTCTCGCCTACAAGGTGACATTATTGGGCTGGCTCGATACTATAGCTGCGCTCACATTCTTTTTCCTTTATTTTTTGTCGATTTTTCACTGTTTTTTCCGGGCTTTCATTTCCTAAGGTTTTCTTTGATAATTCATTTTATTTGGTTTTCTTTGTTTCTCTATCCGTTTTTTTTAACACGTGTCTAAGTTTTTCATACACATTGTATAATTTTTATGTACAATAAGAACATGTTTTTATAAACGTTCTACATTTTTTAAATACATGATTTGTTTTTCAAATATATGTTTTGAATTATTTTTTCCATATACATTATATATTTTTTGTATACATATAAAACATTTTGTATATACGTTTACATTTTCAAATACATAATTTTTTTCCAAATACTTGTTCTTAACATTTTTTTTAATATGTGTTAAAAGAATTTCAATACACGTTAAAACTTTTTTTGAATGATATTAAACATGTGTTTAAACTATGCGAACATTTTTTTATATTCGATCATGTTTTTTGAAAAAAATTAATAAAAAATTTTGTTTAAGATGTAGCGTACTTTTATTTGAATGGTTCGAAACATTTTCTTGGATTACACGAACAGTTTTTTACATTCTATAACATTTTTAAAAAATGTCACATACATTGCATGAACATTTTTGAAATGCCGCATACATTACATTTTCCAAAAGGCGAGCTAACTTTTTTTACACTACATGAACATGTTTTAGATGTGCGATGAACAGTTTTAAAAAAAAAATATTTTTTTTCATTATATATGTATTTAGTACTTTTCAAAATATAAAGAAAAGTAAGAAAAAACATTGACAATGTCAGTTTTTTTTTTAGACAATGTCAGTGTGATAAAACACTTGATACTGGGTCGGCCCACTCCCGGACCATGCTGGTGGTGAGTTCCTCTGTCTCGCATAAAGCGAGACATAGACTAGCTTGCACCAAAGGCCCTTTCCAGCAGAGCGAGAAACTGTCTCACACCTTAAGCCCCATTAGGCTAACTAGATGATACCCCGCACGTTGTTGCGGGAACTCTTAGTACAACACAATGATAATAAATAAATTGAGTAATTTTGTTTACATAGTAGATATATGATCTTAAGATTAAAAAGTTGTAATGAACACAATACCTGGATTATAATTATGAAAACAACAAAATGTGAATGATGCCATCAAGTTTTCTACTAAATATAGTGTTGTGACATAAGTAATCTCATATGAGTAAATCAATCCTCATACCTACATAGTTATTGAGACCTCAACAAATAATGAAAACTAAAAATGAATCTGACCATTGTAGTAGCTTGCTACACTTGACAGCTAGTGATGGGGCTCCTAGTCCAGCTGGCCTTACAGACATTTGCATTCATTGTGACTCTTGGCTGTGTTGGGAAGGCATCAAGGAATCAACTCCATAGTTTGCCCCGTGCATAGCTTCACCTATCCACATCATGGTAAAATTAGATGCTAGTACATCACATGGTTGGTTACCAACCAAGGTAGGAAGTGGCATAAAAGGATTGGCACCAAGTGAAAAAAGGCAGAATGCTTACCTCTTGACCTGGGAGGTCTTGCCAGTCAAAAACCAGGGTGCTTTGGGATGTGTTTGCACCTTATGAGATTCAGCTCGTTCATATTTTTGGCCATGTGGTCGCTCAGCAAAAGAGCATCGCCTCGGATCATCGTCGGTAGAAATTAAGAACATTGGCTGGCAGAGAACATTTAGCTTGATAGAAAATCATCTTGCACTGAACTTTGCTCCATGGACTGTGATTGAATATGTTCATCTTAGAGTAGAAAATCATCTTGCACTGAACCTGCCATACAGCTGTACTGCCCAAAATCATCTTGCACTGAACATTGTTTCATGGGCTCTGATCGAATCTGTTCATCCCAGAAAACCCCCAAGGAACGATGCACATTTAGTGTCAGGCAACAACTCTGAATATTTTAAAAAGCATAAGCATTCCCTGGTACATATATGATAGCAAGCAGAGCCCAACTCTAAAGAGCCTTCCTCAAAAAAAAAAAAAAAAAAAAAAACTCTAAAGAGCCCCTCTTCTTCCTCTCCAACAACACGCCATGCTGACTGGCTCGCCGAGCTCCACGCCAGTGCAAAGGGAGGAGGGAGAGAGACACGACGGGTAGCGGCAAGATCCTTGGTTGGCCGATGCGGACGATAGGAAGTGCCCGGCCGTTCGAAGCCACCGCGGGGCACCAAGGAGACGCTGCGGGCGTGTTGAGGCGTCATCCAAACGCGGCGTCGCAGTCGGGCGAAGCCGAGGCAGGGTACCAGCGAGACGATGTGGGTGCCGGCGACGCGCTGCGGGCGCGCGGCGTCGTCGTCCAAGCGCGGTGTCGTGGCGCAGCGTCGAGCTCCATCCTGGTGTGGCGATGAGGTTGTGGACATCGTCCGGAGCTCGATTTATCCATTAAGAATATGAGGATAAGATGTGGAGATCAGAACAACCTTGTTGATGCGTCTGCGCTCTTTGACTACCTCGTCTGTTATAGAAGATGAAGAGCAAACGATGTGGCATGGATGCGTACTAATAAATAAAAATAAATTTACCTTGATTTATCCACCCCGCCTGTTGCACAATTTGTTTATTTTTTTCCTAAGATGAGATGGCATGTGTGGGACATATGTGGTGAGGTGGATAGCTTGCATGTTAAGATAAATAGATAGTGGGGATGAACTTCTTAGTTATATAGGATGTGGCAGAGGCCAGAAACAAATCCATCAATTGACCGTCATGCACGCACGCACTGTGTGTGTTCATTTTACCTCCGGGCTAGTTCGTTGATGGCGCACATCTAATTTTGTGATAGAATAATAGGATTTTTCATATATTTATGCATAAATAATGTTTTGAAACATGGACATAATTTTTTTTGTTAAAATTTAGATGATGCTAATAGTTGAAAAGTATTGCACTACTCATACTAAGTAATAAAACTGGACAAACAACATTAGAAATCACTGAACGATATCTGACATATTATAGGCTTGCATAGCAGCCTAATAAAACTCAATCAACCACACGTCTTGAAAAAACTCACGAGAATAGCGGCCCATTAGGACAGGCGGGCCAGGGCGCGGTAAACTGGAGCTGAAACGGAGATATGACGGGCAAACATGATCTAAACATGAATTCCGAGGCTGAAATCGCTGAGGGCATGAGAGAGCTCGATTTAGGTGAGTTTTAATATCCTAAATGACTCCACGAGGCGAGGTGAGTCAAGGGATTAACTTAGGCAACGATTTGATGGCGATTGGTTGACAAGCATCAACGGATAGCATGCACCTTTTGTTCTAGTTCCCAAGCCGCAGACCGCCTATCCGATCTGTCTTCGTCGTCAATCCTTTCCCAAGATACCATTATTTGGTCGTAATCAACATCTGATGACCGTATTGATCATATGTTGCTTCACACCTTGCAAACTTCATTTGTCAAGGATTATGTCGACGGTTAATCTAATACTATCACCTCATCATATTGTATGTATTCATTATTCCCCATATCCTATGAACTCTACTACGTGTTACATCATGGTTTGAAGCCTGCAATACGCATGTGGGTTGTGAATCAGAAGCCTAGAGATCTTGACTGCACGTATGAGCTCACGCTACTACATGAAGAAAGAGGGGAAGCTTTCCATGTTTCTAGCGCCAATACGGGTGCACATTCTCTCCCGATCCCATTTTCACCGTGTCCCAAAGCTATTGTGATACGACGTCCATTAAAGTTTCTCCATCATTTCTTGTCGAGGAAAAATGGGCAACATTGCTTAACTATAATAGGGCCTAGGGCTTATGCTTCATTAGCGGTAAAAAGTGGTTGCGTCGCCACCAATGCAAGCAATCTGTTCAATTGCTTGTGGTGGAAGAACTCATCGACACTTGAAGTCCAGAATCTCCGAGCCATTCACTCTTAAATCCCAAGGATGGTCTGAGTCTCTTAACTTCACTACTTCGGTCATAATAGAACACATCGTGCGTGCCTCTGATCAACTTCAGAATTTCCGAGTGAAAAATGTACGGAATCTCCGAGCGTTGCATGCTCAAAACATCTCTTAGGGACTTTTATGCAAAACTTTTTCAAAACCTTCGGATTATCATGATCTAGTCTATTCATCCTTACCTATCCATTCACTAGGTCATGTCTCTCTTCTTTGTTTTCTTATCCGTGATTCCTAGTCTGGTAGGTTAGTTAGACCTCCTATTTTTCCCAGGTATCATGATGCCAAAGGGGCGAGAACAGGCTTAGCGTTGTGGTGAAGTACCCCCTACTTGTGCCAAGAGGTTCGACGCACCTCTCTGCATTGCACCGTGTAGGAGCTTTTAGCACTAGGTTTGTCCGTTTTTCATTTTGATGCCAAAGAGGGAGGAGTTGTAGATCTAGATTACCTTCGCGAGAGCTCTAGTTTAGGGGGGGGCTAGTTCTTTATAGAGAGAGAGAGAGAGAGAGAGCGAGTTGTAACTCTAGGGGAGTTATAACCATGGTTTTGTGAATTGCAAGATTTGCTCTTTTGAAGATCAATTGCGGTCATCTTAATGTCTAGCATACTCCATTTTCTTATCTGCCTTATGTGCTTATATCTCATGTGACTCATGATTATCTACATCTATATGTTGCATATGCATTCATCCTCATGCATATGTCTTTCACATGATGCCTTAAAAGGAGAGAAGAGTTCTTGTTACCTAATACTTTTTGCATGTACATATCCCTCTGCCATAGCAGACGGCCAAGGACCAGGCCACCGACGGCAAACGTCTTTGTCGTCTGCCACGGACGGCAAACACTTCCGGCACTGAAAGTCACGGTAATGACTTTGTTTGCCGTCTGCGTAAAAACAGCTGACGACAAAGAAGTTTGCCGTCCGCTTTCCTGGCCAAGCTGACGGCAAAGATCATGGACGGCAAAGAATAGCGGTTAGCCCCGTTAGGTGGCTAACGGCAGACTTTGCCGTCTGCCGGCGGACGGCAAACTTTGCCGTCAGCCCTATGACGTCAGCAGACCCGTGGCTAACCGTCACTTCTGCTTAGTCTTTGCCGTCTGCCAGGCTGGTCTTTCCCGTCTGCTGGCAAACGGCAGAATGACCAAATGGTCAGACCTGATGCTCCCAGGTTGAACAGGTTGCTGCCACGTGGCACCTTTGCCGTCCGCCTACCGACGGCAAAGGTCTTTGCCGTCGGCTGGCAGACGGCAAAGTGCCTGTATTGTTACTGTTTTGTCTATTTTTTGTTATATCCCTGCATTTTCAAAAGACATATATGATATATATAGTTTCAACCTCAAGCATAGCCCATGTATCCAACATCTAGCAGTCCATCGAATGCAAGAGAACACATAGGGTATTAAAAGATCCAATACATACATAGTTTCACGGAGTTCATCCATATATACATACATAGTTTCACATTGTTCATCAATACAAATCAAACCAAAAACTAAACACTAGCAGTCCATCAATGCCTGCTTCCATGAAGTGAATCAAACCTGCAAAAATGGGAGTAAGAAAGTTAGAAGAAGAAGAAAAAGGAAGAAGACTAGAAGAAGAAGAAGAAGAAGAAGAAGAAGAAGAAGAAGACTAGAAGAAGAAGAAGAAGAAGAAGAAGAAGAAGAAAGAAAGAAAGAAGAAGAATAAGAATAAGAAAAAGGAGTAGAAGATGGAGAAAAAGAAAGAAGAGAAAAAGGAAGAATAAGAATATATTTTTGAGCTAACTAAGCTTATTATGTCAATTTGGAGGAAAATAAGGTAAGTATAGGTCATTTTTGTGCTAACCTAGGTAATTATGCCATTTTTGAGCTAACTTAGGTAAGTATAGGTCATTTTAGAGCTAACTTAGGTAATTATGTCATTTTGGAGGAAAAATAAGCTAAGTATATGACATTTTTGAGCTAACCAAGGTTATTATGCCATTTTTTAAATGAATAAGCTAATTATGTCATAAATGAACTAAATAAGCTAATTATGTCATTTTGGAGGATAATTAGCTAAGTATGTCTTTTTTGGGGAAAATAAGCTAAGTATGTGGCATAATAGGGCTAACAAGCATGTACGAAGCTAAGTATGAATTTGTTAAGCAAAACACTAGAGAAGAAGACTAGAAGAAGAAGACTAGAAGAAGAAGAAGAAGAAGAAGAAGAAGAAGAAGAAGACTAGAAGAAGAAGAAGAAGAAGAAGAAGACTAGAAGAAGAAGAAGAAGAAGAAGAAGAAGAAGAAGAAGAAGAAGAAGAAGAAGAAGAAAGAAGACGAATAAGAATAAGAAAAAGGAGTAGAAGATGGAGAAAAAGAAAGAAGAGAAAAAGGAAGAATAAGAATATATTTTCTTCTTCTTCTTCTCTCCTTTTCTCATCTTTCTTCTTCTCTTCTATCTTTTTATCCTTTTCCTTCTCATTCTTCTTCTTTTATTCTTTCTTTTTCTTCTCTTTCTTCTTCTATTCTTTCTTTTTCTCCTCTTCCTTGTTTTTCTTCTTCTTATTCCTTATTTGTGTCATTTTAGAGCTAACTTAGGTAATTATGCCATTTTTGAGCTAACTAAGCTTATTATGTCAATTTGGAGGAAAATAAGGTAAGTATAGGTCATTTTTGTGCTAACCTAGGTAATTATGCCATTTTTGAGCTAACTTAGGTAAGTATAGGTCATTTTAGAGCTAACTTAGGTAATTATGTCATTTTGGAGGAAAATAAGCTAAGTATATGAGAGCTAACCAAGGTTATGATGCCATTTTTGAAACGAATAAGCTAATTATGTCATAAATGAACTAAATAAGCTAATTATGTCATTTTGGAGGATAATTAGCTAAGTATGTCTTTTTTGGGGAAAATAAGCTAAGTATGTGGCATAATAGGGCTAACAAGCATGTACGAAGCTAAGTATGCATTTGTTAAGCAAAACACTAGAGAAGAAGACTAGAAGAGTAAACGAAATTAGTACAACATAAAAAAATTGAATACATGACATGAATAATAATATGTATATAATTTAAGTTGGGATGCATACAAACTAATAGTCTGGATCGTCTATATATGCTTCGGGATCAATAGATGCATCATCATCATCACTATCACGTGTGTCGTCATGAATGACGTGCTCATCGGGTTCAGCGGCATCAACATGTGGAAGGCCTTTCTGTAATCGGTCAAGCATTGACAGGTCATCCGTAGCAGTAACCTCTTCTTGTTCCGGCTCAGGGGTGAAGTCGGATTCACTGTCGCTGTCTACTTCCATGTTCTGGGGTGAAGTAGAGCGGTTCTTGAAACGTTTTTTGGAAAGACGTGTTTCTTGGAAGAATTCTCCTTCATATGTGTCTGGGTTAATGTGAGGTTCATAATCCTCTTCATTGGGGGGAGGTGGTCTAACACGTGGCAGCACTTCATAAACGACATCCCAACCATTCAGATTTGCATTAGTTTGGCAGGCCCACGGTAGATAGAAAACTTGGGTCGCCTGTTGAGCCGTAATATAGACATCAGGAACATCTAAATGGGTGCTTTGTTTGATTTCGACTAGCCCTATATGTTCATGAGTCCTTCTAGTCTCCTTCGGCTGGAACCAATAACATTTGAAGACTACGACGTTCGATGGGTTTTCACCATAGAATAGAAGTTCATAAATTGCTTCAACTCTTCCATAATACTCGGTACCTCCTTCGCCGATAGCAAAGACACCACAATTTGTAGATTTTCGGTCGGCCATAGATAGCTCTTTGCCAAAGGTACGAAAGCGATACCCGTTGATGTCGTATTTCTCAAATGAACGGACCTTATAGTCAAAACCATTAGCGGCCTGTCTCAATTCGGCGTCCATAGACTCTGAATTAGCCTACAAGTTTAATACGAAAGGATTGTTGCATTAGCCGCAAATTAGACCAAGAAATGAAATGGTCTATTAATGGTAATTACCGTTTGTTTGAACCAAGAGATGAAACCGGGATAGCCGCCTCCATGCTTTGCCAGAAGCTCATACTCTTCGATGGAATCCTTTTGGATCACCGCTCCATCCGAGAATTTGGCGACGTATCGACTGTATCAAATATCCGGGAATAAGAACAGTTCAAAGGAATTAGAAGTTGTGAAACAATGTACCGAGAACTTACTCGATGTACGGCCGCACTTCTGTTAGGTTGTTGAAGATATACAACGAAATGGTCCGCCATTCTTCGACATCCAACACTATCGCTTTCGAAGCACCGGCTGGTGCGAGCTTCCCTTTGAATAGGCTGAGGTTGGATCCACCTTTTTTAGGGTCGCTAGCATTGTACCGAGGCTTCGGATTATGCAAATGACGATTTTTGGCTTCGTAGTGTGCTGTCACGAAGTTTGCCGCCTCCTCAGTAATGAATGCCTCGGCCATCAATGCTTCAATTCTACGTTTATTTTTACATTTTGCTCGAAGCGTCTTCTGCATCCTCTCAGTTGCATAGCACCAACGATTTTGCACGCCCCCCAATCTTGCCTCGGTCGGGAGATGTAAAATCAAATGTTGCATTGGATTAAAGAAGCCCGGTGGAAAGATCTTCTCTAACTTGCAGAGCAACTCCGGCGCCAACTTTTCCATGTCATCTATCACAGCAGGCGATAGTTCTTTCGCATAAAGAACACGAAAGAAATAGCTCAGCTCTGCCAGTACTAGCCATTCATCCTCAGGGATAAAGCCACGCAACATCACCGGCATTACCCGCTCAAGCCATATGCGCCAATCATGACTCTTGAGACCAAATATTTTCAATTTTTCAAGACTCGCTCCCCTCTTTAGATTCACTGCATACCCATCGGGGAACATCAACTGCATTTTCACCCACAAGATAATTTCCCTCATAGCTGGCCTTCCAAGATTGAACCAGGCCTTTGGCTTCGTCCAGTTCTGCTTTCCTTTCGATTGTCGCATGTTTTGTAACGGTCTATCACATAGAGTCTGCAGATCGACTCTAGCCTTAGTATTATCCTTTGACTTCCCATCTATGCCGAACAATGTACCAAAAAGGGCCTCGCCGATATTCTTTTCAGTGTGCATCACGTCGATGTTGTGTGGAAGAAGGAGGTCTTTGAAGTAAGGCAGATCCCACAAGCATGTCTTGTGAGTCCAGGCGTGTTCCGAATTATACCCCTTGAAATACCCTGGACGCTCTGGATCAGGCTCGAGAGTGTTTAACTGATCCAGGATCTGTTGGCCAGTCAACGCAGGTGGTGCAGAGTTTTTGACAACTCTACCTTTGGTGAAGTTCTTCTTGTCTTTTCTGAACTTATGGCGAGGATCCAGGAACTGTCTATGCAAGTCGAAGCAAGAATACTTGCGACCCGCCTGCAGCCAATGAAACTGAAGAGCTACCTTGCATGTGGGGCACGGGAACCTTCCATGCGTACACCAGCTAACGAATAGCGCATACGTCGGCAAGTCATGCATCGAGTACATGTACCAGACACGCATTATGAAGTTTCGTTTGCTAGCGGCGTCGTATGTCTTGAACCCATTATCCCAAGCTTCTTGCAATTCATCCTTAAGCGGTTGCATGTACACATTCATATTCTTCCCCGGATAGTTGGGCCCTGGAATTATCAACGTCAGGAAAATGTTCTTTCTTTGCATAATCTGTCCGGGGGGGAGATTGAGTGGAATGACAAATACAGGCCAACAACTGTATTGGGTTGCCGTCATACCAAATGGATTGAACCCATCCGTGCCGATGCAGACTCGAGGATGCCTTGGATCTGCCGCTTTTTGCTCATGTAATGCATCGAAGTGCTTCCACGCAGAACCATCCGATGTGTGTACCATCATCTGATTCCCATCTGCATCTAGTTCGGTTCTTTTGCCCATTTTGTGCCATGTCATCTGTCTGGCCGTCTCTTCGACCATGAAAAGACGTTGAAGTCTTGGTATGATTGGCAGATACCGAAGAACATTAACGGGGATTTTGGTCTGCCTCTTCTCACCCATACCGTTGTCTACCACAACATACCTAGAAGAGTTGCAAATGGGACAATAGTTCAAGTCCGCATACTCAAGCCTAAATAAGGCACATCCTTTCTCACAGGCATCTATCTTCTCATAGGGCATCTTAAGTACACGGAGGATTTTGTCCGACTTGTACAGGTTTGCAGGCATTACATGGCCTTTGGGTAGAAAGCGTCCAAATAGTGTCATCATCGCGTCGTAGCATTCTCTGCCCAAGTTGAATTGAGCCTTTAGAGCAATTACTTGTGCGATGGCATCCAGCTGACAAAGCTCAGTGTGCTCGTGGAGAGGACGTTTTGAAGACTCCAACATTTCATTGAAGGCCTTTGCAGATTCCTCCATCTCATCGTCCGAATCCCGAGCATCATCAAAGTCTTGCGCCATGTCTTCGATCCCGGTACCATGCTCGTCGGTGCGACGACGAACCACCTCAGCTCTGGTATGTTGGGCAGACTCACCATGAAATGTCCACACCGTATAATCAGGCGTAAAACCCCACTTCTGCAGGTGTTTACCCATTTCACCCTCTGTCCTCTGTGAAAAGTTGTCGCACCTAACATAGGGGCACTAGGTTTTTCTCTGGCCATTTGCAAATGCGGCTTTCACAAACTCCTTGGTTTTTGTTAACCATTCATTGGTCGTGTCTTTCTGACTAGTGTGACCGGTGTACATCCACGCACGATCACTCATCTTGCCTACCTACTAAACACACAAGAAATATATATATAATTCAGCATATATATTCATCAGTTAATCAAGTTTGTCAATTTTATTACGTCCATGCAACCTACATGCTAATAGGTAAAGATAGGTCCTAATCCCACCCGAGTATGTGTAGATTGGGTTCGTTTTCCCATGCTCTGCTCCGGATCTGACGCAAAATTCCGGCAGCACCTCCCCGCTGTTCTCCTGATACACGTCTCAGCAATAAACAGAGAGGATGTGTACCCGGAGAACAACAGGGAGGCACTGACGAAATTCTGCATCGGATCCGGAGCAGGGCATGGGAAAACGAACCCAATCTACACATACTCGGGCTGTCCATGGATAACGTTGGACAATTCGAAAGAATCACGGTTATAAATATGCAAATGCATGCATATTTATAACTGTAACCCTTTCGAACGGGAGACGCATACTGGTCACGCATACTGATGATTGAAGACACCTATAGCTAGCAAGTTTCATCGACACGAAGACCGGAACAGAGCAAATTAAGGGGGGAGGAGGAGATGTCATTTGTGCTCACCCACGAACGCAGGGGAGCTCGTCGAACGCACGGGGAGGTCGTCGAACATCAGACCCTCGCAGCGACGAAACAACTACACATTTAAATGCACCCGATCAACACGAATATTCAATCCTGATAATATATATATATATATATATATATATATATATATATATATATATATATATATATATATATATATATATATATATAAAACTACTTTTCTATTTTATTCTTCTTCTCCTCTATTCCTTCTTCTTCTCCTCTTTTTCTTCTTCTTCTCCTCTTCTTCTGTTTTTCCTCTTCTTCTCCTCTTCTCCTCTTTTTCTTCTTCTTCCTATTCTTCTACTCTTCTTCTTCTCCTCTTTTTCTTCTTCTTCTTCTTCTTCTTCTTCTTCTTCTTCTTCTTCTTCTTCTTCTTCTTTTCTTCTCCTCCTCTTCTTCTTCTTCTTCCTTCTTTTCCTTTTTCCTCTTCTTCTCCTCTTCTCCTCTTTTTCTTCTTCTTCTTCTTCTTCTTCTTCTTCTTCTTCTTCTTCTTCTTCTTCTTCTTCTTCTTCTTCTTCTTCTTTTCTTCTCCTCCTCCTCCTCTTCTTCTTCTTCTTCCTTCTTTTCCATTTTCCTCTTCTTCTACTTATTCTTCTTTTCTTCTTCTTTTTTTTTCGTCTTTTTTCTTCTTCTTCTAATTATGACTAATTAACCTAATTCTTTTCTAAACTAAAAACTAGTTCTAACTAATTAACCTAATTATAACTAGTTCTTTCTAGCAGCAATTAAATGAAAAAAACAAAGAAAAAACAATGCTCACCGGAGGGGGGCGGCAGGGTGGCGGGGGCGGCGGGGCTCCGGGGCGGCGGGGGCACCGGGTCGGCGGGGGCGGCGGGGATCCGAGGCCGCCGGGGCGGCAGGGCGGCTGGTGGTGGGGCGGCGAGGCGGCGGGTGGTGGGGCGGCGGGGCGGCGGCGGGTGGTGAGGGCGGCGGGGTCGTGGTGGTCGTCGGGGAGAGAGAGAGAGGGAGAGAGAGAGGGGGGGAGGGGTGGGGGGCGGCCGTTAGTTAAGTCCAATATTTGTCGTCCGCCGATCTTTGCCGTCTGCTTAAAGACACTTTGCCGTCTGCTAGCAGACGGCAAAATGTATTCCATTTGACCTAACCAACTGCACGGTCCAGTGGGGCCCAGCTGAGCTCTTTGCCGTCCGCTAACAGACGGCAAAGAGAGTACCGACGGCAAAAAATTTCTTTGCCATGAGTCCTTTCTTTGCCGTCTGCTTTCTGGAAGCAGACGGCAAAGACCTTCTTTGCCGTCCGCTAGCAGACGGCAAAGAATGGATTGATGGCAAATTCTCTGATTCCAGTAGTGATAAGTGTTGTGTGTGTGTGTGTGTGTGTGTGCGCGCGCGCGCGCGCGTTCCCTTAGCGTAATGTCCCTCGTAGTTTATACATGTTTTCAACTGGCAATTACCTTTATGTTTGATTGATGGACATCCACTAGGATTCATGTGATATAGAAGTGTTTCTCATATATCCAAATAATTGTGCATTTGTATCTCAATTTTTTTTAATAATGCACAAATTTGGAGGAGCTCTTTTATATCATATGTTTCTCAAAGCATCGTGATCTTCATGATTATACTTTATGTGAAGCTTTGAACTTTGTTGTCATCAATTAACAAAAGGGGGAGATTTGAAAGTGCATCCTAATTCCCTAGGTGAATTTTGGTAATTAATATCACATATCTCAAGGGACTATTGTATTTCAGATTGAGTCCCAAAAGATATAACAAGGGAAATGAATGATGACCCCAATTATTTCAATGACAAGTGTTGTCCAGGACGAGGACTTAGATTTTAGTTTTAGTGTCCACTGAGTCCATAGGTATATCGATAATATAATAGGATCATGTTGCTAAGCTGAGTTTCTTTGTGCGCGTTTTTAAAGATCAAACTCCAAAGCCCAAAAAAAAATCCTTCATTTTTCCCACTATCTCTTTGCATTTACTCTATCTAGAGCCTCCGAACCTTTTCCCTTCGGATCCTCCGAAGCACTTCCATAGATAGCCCTCTAGATCACTTTGCCCATTCTTCTTGTATTACTCGAACATTCCAGACCATTTTCGGTCGGAATTTTCAAATGGCTTCCAGAAGCACGCGCGTAGGTGAGTCATTGGTTAGTTGGAGCCTCTGAAGTACTTTTGGTCGGATCCTCTGAGCTATTCGAAAGTTGCCACCTTTAGCTTTGTCCAATCATTATGTACTTAACCTTAAGAACATCCAGATTTTCTAAAAAGTGTGTAACAATAAGATTTTTTTGTCCATCCTATATATAGCCCCACCTATCCCATTAGTTCACTCAAAGCAACAAACATTCAAATCATGTTTTCTGAGAGAGAACTTCACCTTCTTGTGTTGAGTTCAAAGGGTTTCTTCACCAACACTCAAGCCATGCCTTTGAGCTATAATCTCCCTCCTTGCTTTCAACTCGTACCCCTCCAATCAAAATCCATATCTTAAGAGGTTTTGAGTGTGGAGGAGATTATCTTTTAAATCTCAAGAGCAAGATATTCATCACTAAGCAAACACAATCTTGTGAATGTTGGAAGGTGTGCCCCTCCTAGATCGTTTAGGTGTTCTTGTTATCCTTCAAGGTGTGAAAGAACCAAGAAGTTTGTACGGGGTCCGAAGATCGCCTACTTCGTGAAGATCTACCCAGAGTTAGGCTAGACCTTTGTGATCGTATGCAATGATATCATAGGTTGCATTACAAAAAAAAGACACATCCATGACATTATGGCCCGAACGAAAAGTTTTTCTGTCATGGTTGTGACACTTCTATGACAATAATTGTGACAAAAACACATATCATCATAGATGTGGTGGGCTCCTACTTCTATGACAAAAAATTATGACAGAAAATGGGCCTTTCGTCCTGGGCGGGCCGGAGACGCACCCGCTTGACATTCTTTGGGCCGTCCATGACGTAAAAAATCGTGGTAGAAGTGAGGGCGAGGAAATTTTTGAGGAGTTCCCGGTTACGGTGGGTGGTCGGGCCGAGCGATGCGGCGTGGTTTTGCGCGTTTCTCTCTCGTACGCGTGCGTGTGTGTGAGGCGCTCACTAACTGAACCCGAGTGAGGCGTACGTTCGCTTACTGAACCCGAGCGATCGATCCCTCACACTACGTACTGAACCCGATCTATCCCTTCGCTGCTAACTGAAGCCGATCGATCCCTTCGCTGCTAACTGAATCCGAGGGATTCCTTCGCTGCTAACTGAACCTGATCGATCCTTCTCGCTGTTTACTGAAGCCGATCGAGCCCCCGTGCGAGACGTAGCTAGCCGGTTGGGTTGCCTCTCGATGAACAGTGCCCGTTGCTGCCGCGCGCGCGATACACGTAGAATGAGTCAAGACTTGCATCGATCGAGCCGGTTGGTTGGCTGTGGATGAACAGTTCCCGTTGCTGCCGCCCGCTCATACACCCCACCCCAGCTGGTGGGGGTTGGATGAACAGGACCCCGGCCGTGTAGGCGGTTGGCGCTGGATGAACAGGACCCCCCGAGGAGGCCGTGCCGTGGTACGCCATACCCCAGCCGGTTGGGGGTGGATGAACAGGACCCCCTGGAGGCTGGATGAACAGGACCCCCGTGGAGGCTGGATGAACAGTAGCCGGTGGAGGCTGGATGAAGCTGACGGTGGATGAACAGTAGCCCGTGGAGTCCCGTTTTGCGGTACGCCACACCCCTCCTGATGAACAAAACTCCGTTTCGACCGTAGGCAGTTGGGTAGAAGTCCGTTTCCTCCGTTTTGCGGTACGCCAGACCCCTCCCGATCAATAGGACCCCGTTTTGACCGTAGGCGGTTGAACAGAAGTCCGTTTCCTCCGTTTTGCGGTACGCCAGACCCCCAGCCGATGAACAGGACCCTGTTTCGACCGTAGGCGGTCGAACAGAAGGCCGTTTCCTCCGTTTTGCGGTACGCCAGACCCCGAGTCGATGAACAGGACCCCGTTTCGGCTGTTCCGTCCAAGCAGGTTGGCTCCCGATGAACATGATGTGTTCTGACCCAGTCCCTTGGCTCCCAATGAACACGACGATGTTTCCTCCGTTCCGACCCAGCCGGTTGGCTGCCGATGAACAGGAGGCCGTTGCTGCCATTCGTTGCCTCTCTCCATGTACACGAGCCCTGGCCGTACGTCTGTGCGAGTACGCATTCGAGACCCCGCTCGTATATGTACGTACGTCACCGTATTTTTTGCCGTGTGGCTGTACGTACGTGTACACGATTTAGACGGGGTTACCTGAACTGCTACGTCGGTGGCTCTACTACGACACGTGCCGCTCCTTACACGGCCATAGTTCATCGTGGCAGAGAGACGGATCGACCAGTATGTACATACATGCTTGCGACCAGACAGATAACGATACGTACGCTTCGACCTGGTGGGTCCCAGCTGTCTGGGGTATAAGGAGGCACTTCCTTGTGTGCGAAGATATAGCTGGTGGGTCCCAGCTGTCATGGGGAGGAATCATTTTTTTCGCGCAATAAGGAGGCACTTCCTTGCGTGCGAAGATGTAGCTGGTGGGTCCCAGCTGTCAGGGGGAGGAAACTTTTTTCTAGCGTAATAAGGAGGCACTTTCCTTGCGTGCGACCATGGACCTCGTGGGTCCCAGCTGTCAGCCTCTCGACGTACAGTCCTCTTCCGATGACTCTCGTTTGTTGACCACGCCGTGCCGAGCGCACGAAGGCGGTGGACGACGGCGAGGCCACGGACGGGAACGACCAGGAGATGGGGAAGATGCGGCAGTGGAGTCACAGATGGAGAGGAGTACGGCGTATGAGGGTTGACTGGTTCGGTGCGACCTGGGGCTGCAGTCGGCGGAGAAGAACTGGAGGGGTGGAGGGATGGCCTGGCCAGCGGTGGTGTAGCACTTCGCAGTGAGGCGTGCGAAGCAGCGCCGCTGGCCGCCGGATGCGGGAGCAGGAGGTCCCGCCGGCACTGGAGGAAGAAGATGAGAGATTGAAGATGCATGCCAGCCGTCGGATGTACATCCAAGGACTACAGATGTCAGAATCGTTTGTTGACTAAGTTGACAATGCCTTCCGTAGGCTTCGACCTATCGGCCCACAATGTCAGCCTCCTTACGTGCGAAGATATAGCTGGTGGGTCCTAGCTGTCAGGAGGAGGAATAATTTTTTTTGCCCGTAATAAGGAGGCACTTCCTTGCATGCGAAGATGTAGCTGCTGGGTCCCAACTGTCAGGGGGAGGAAACATTTTTTTCCGCATAATAAGGAGGCACTTCCTTGCATGAGAAGATGTAGCTGGTGGGTCCAAGCTGTCAGGGGGAAGAATGATTGTTTTTCGCGTAATAAGGAGGTAGTTGCATGTGTGCGTCCATGGACCTGGTGCATCCCCACTGTCAGCCTCTCCACGTACAGTCCTCTTCCGATGACTCTCGTTTGTTGACCACGTTGACCACGCCGCGCCGAGCACACCAAGGCAGTGGACGACGGCGAGGCCCCGGACGGGAACAACCAGGAGATGGGGAAGACGTGGCAGTGGAGTCGCAGACGAAGAGGACTACGAGGGTTAACTGGTTCTGGTGCGGCGTGGGGCTATAGTCGACAGAGAATAACAGGAGGTGTGGAGGGTTGGAGGGATGGCCTGGCCGGTGGTGGGGTAGCGCTTCGCAGCGAGGCGTGCTAAGCAGAGCAGCTAGCCGCCGGAGGCGGGAGCGGGTGTTTCCGGTGGCGCTGGAGGAAGAAGACGACAGATTGAAGATGCATGCCTGCCGTTGGATGTAAATCCAATGGCTATGGATGTCAGAATCATTTGTTGACCAAGTTGACAACGCCTTGCGTGGGCTTTGACCTATTAGCCCACATGTCAGCCTGCAAAAATGTGGCACATATTCAACCCATGTTTTTTAGAATTTACAGTCCATTTGCTGGGATGGGTGAACAAATAATGTAGCATTTATGCGGTCCATTTAATTTTTTTCTAAGAAATCACAGCCCATTTGCACTTTCTCGAAATACACGAATTTGCTGGGCTTGTTGTAAATATAATGTTGGGTTGGACGGAGCAATGTTATCAAAAAATAAACCGGGGCTGGGCATTTTATTATATATAAAATTAGATAATTAGCGTGTTATTGCTCAAAAAAATGAGCGCGTTCTTATTACATTGGTCCTTAAATCTGAGCAAGCTTTTGTACGCAATCACCAGGATTTTCGTTGTAAAAAAAACCAGGATTTTCCTTGCGAACTTCTGTTAAACATTTATTTTTTATAAGTTAATAAGACATGGGATATATGATAATAATAATATATAATAACGTAAAATAATTTAAATATATATAATATAGTTAGAAGGGAAAACATAAGTTGGACCTGGCATTCTTATTCTTATATATAGAAAAATAGAAAAGAGTTCTGCGTTTTCTTCAAAAAAACATAAGTTGGGCTGCTGATGTTTAAGACAAAATAAAACTTAGGCTGGGAGGCCCATGGGCCAGTAGATACATGCTGGAGCTCAAAACAATAATTTTAAAACACTGTGTCGGCATGTCGTGGGCTGCGCCCTGCGCATGTTAAAAACAAAACCTAGGCTAGGCAGGCCACAACCCAACTGATACTTGTTCACTCTCTGTAAAAATTATACCTGCTAGCTCCCCGATGATAGTCTTCGTTGTAAATTTATCTCGTTTATTGACTACGTTGACAGACCCGTGGGCCCCAACGTCAGTATAACATTAGGAGAAACGAATATCCATTTCCGAGAGAAAGCTTTTTTCCAGTGAGGCACTTGCTTGCGTAGGGCCATGGACCTTGTGGGTCCCTACTGTCAGCCTCTCCACATACAGGACGGGAACGAACCGGAGCCAGGGAAGACGGGGAAGTGTAGTAGTAGTTTGCGCGCCTTCTTTGTGTTGAGTACGCCGCAGTAGCCCAGTAGCTATACCCCCTTACCCACACCTGCTCGGCCCGGGATCGATTACCCCTATATTCCCAATTTTTTGCCTCTGCTATTACTGACATGTGAGTCTCCCCTTGTCATCCACACACACCACCTCCAACACTAGCCGGAATTTCGTCCCTAGTTTTCTTTGTTTTTCACATTCTCAGTATTGTCTGGGCATTTTGAAAATAGCATATCTTTTTGACTGTGCATCATATGAAGATGTGCTATACATGAATGTTGATCAGCATGATGTTAGCTTGCTGTTAGTTCCATTTTTGACCATGAATAAAATTTGGAACATGCTGTTATCCCTGTTTGAAAAGGGCGTGTTGATATAAATTATCTGCCTCTGAAACTTGCAGTTTCTTATCTGAAACTGAAACTTGCAGTTTCTTTTCTGGAAATCACATGGTCTGCACTTTTATATGAAACTACATTTTCGAAAGTACTAAAAATAGATCTCTGGAATTCAGAAAATACTTCATATGCTCAATACTGCAAAGATCTGAAATTCAAAAGACATTCATATCTGAAAGTACCCAAAATACACAACAAGAAACACAATTCACAACCTGCAAATACTGATAACCCTAAGCTCCTCCTATGATTATTCGTCGGGGCACTCCACTCCTATTCCTCGGCGGCAGATGCTACTTGTAGTCTGCGTTGGTATTTCCCCGAAGAGGAAAGGATGATGCAGTACAGTAGAGATAAGTATTTCCCTCAGTTAAGAACCAAGGTTATCAATCCAGTAGGAGAACCAAGCAAAATTCCGTTAAGCGCACTTGCACACACAAGAGCAAACACTTGCATCCAACGCAAATAAGAGGGTTGTCAACCTCTTAGCGGTTATTTGCAAGGATTAAATCTTATTGAGGTAAATAAATAAACTAAACTACTAATTAAAATAAAAGTAAATAAATTGCAGCAAGGAGTTTTTAGGGTTTTTATATAATAAAGATAGACCCGGGGACCATAGTTTTCACTAGAGGCTTCTCTCTTGAGCACATAAACATACGGTGGATAAACAAATTACTGTTGGGCAATTGATAGAAAAGCAAATAATTATGACGGATTCATGGCAACGATCATGTATATAGGCATCATGTCCGAGACAAGTAGACTGACTCCTGCCTGCATCTACTACTATTACTCCACCCATCGACCGCTATCCAGCATGCATCGAGGGTATTAAGTATGAAACAGAGTAACGCCTTAAGCAAGATGACATGATGTAGAGAAGCAAATTCAAGCAATATAAATAAACCCCATCTTTTTATCCTTAATGGCAACAATACAAATACGTGTCATGTCCCTTTCTGTCACTGGAATTGAGCACCGCAAGATTGAACCCATCACAAGGCACCTCTCCCATTGCAAGATAAATCAATCTAGTAGGCCAAACTAAACCGATAGATTGGAGAGAAATACAAAGCTATAACAATCATGCATAAAAGAGTTCAGAGAAGACTCAAATATTTCTCATGAATAATCTGATCATAAACTCACAATTCATCGAATCCCAACAAACACACCGCAAAAGAAGATTACATCGGATAGAACTCCAAGAACATCGAGGAGAACATTGTATTGAAGATCAAAAAGAGAGAGAAGAAGCCATCTAGCTACTAGCTATGGACCCATAGGTCTGTGGTAAACTACTCACACATCATCGGAAGGGCAGCAAGGTTGATGTAGAAGCCCTCCATGATTGATTCCCCATCCGGCAGAGTACCGAAAAAGGCCTCCAGATGGGATCGTGGAAGAACAGAGGCTTGCGGCGGCGGAAATGTTTTCTCTTCTGGCTCTCTGGGGGTTTCCCAATATTTGTGAATTTATAGAAGTGGAATTAGGTCAAATGGAGTCACGTGGGCCCCACAAGGTACCACGGCGCACCCCCCCGGGGCGCGCCCTAGTGCCTTGTGAAGCCTCCGTGAGGCTTCTGGCCTCCTCCCGAAGCTTCCCATGTTTCTTTTGTCCATAAAAAATCTCCAAAAAGTTTTGTGGCATTTGGACTTCATTTGGTACTGTTTCTCTGAAAAGCCAAAAACAAGCAGGAAACAACAACTGGCACTAGGCACTGGGTTAATAGGTTAATCCCAAAAAATGATATATAATTGCATACAATTGCATATAAAAACATCCAAGATTGATACTATAATAGCATGGAACAATCAAAAATTATAGATACGTTGGAGACGTATCAAGCATCCCCAAGCTTAATTCCTGCTCGTCCTCGAGTAAGTAAATGATAAAAACAGAATTTTTGATGTGGAATGCTACCTATCATGTTTCATCATGTAATCTCTCTCTTACGGTATGAATAATAAGATCCAAATGATTCAAACCAATAGTCTATAATTTGATATAAAGACATCAATACTCAGGCATACTAGCAAACAATCATGTCTTTCAAAATAAAAATGGTAAAGAACGTTATCCCTACAAAATCATATAATCCTGTCATGCTCCATCTTATTCACACAAAATATTTATCATGAACAACCCCGGTTTTAGCCAAGCAATTGGTTCATACTTTTTAACGCGCTTCAGCTTTTTCAACTCCCACTCAATACATGAGCGCAATCCATGGATATAGCACTATGGGTGGAATAGAGTATGGTGATAGAGATAAATAGGAGAAGTCAAAAATGGAGAAAGTCTCACATCAACGAGGCTAATCAACGGGCTATGGAGATGCCCATCAATTGATGTCAATGCGAGGAGTAGGGATTGCCATGCAACAGATGCACTAAGAGCTATAAGTGTATGAAATCTCAAGATGAAAACTAAGTGGCTGTGCATCCAACTTGCTTGCTCATGAAGACCTCGGGCATTTGAGGAATCCCATCATCGGAATATACAAGCCAAGTTCTATAATGAAAAAATTCCCACTAGTATATGAAAGTGACAAAATAGGAGACTCTCTATATGAAAAACATGGTGCTACTCTGAAGCACAAGTGTGGAAAAAGATAGTAACATTGCCCCTTCTCTCTTTTTCCCTCATTTATTTTTTTCTTTTTATTTTTCTTTCTTCTTCTTTTATTTCTTTTTATTTCTTTATTTCTTTTTTCCTTTTTTTTCATGGCACTTTTTTGCCTCTTTTTTTTCTAATTTTTTTATTTTCGTCCGGAGTCTCATCCCGACTTGTGTGGGAATCATAGCCGCCATCATCCTTTCCTCACTGGGACAATGCTCTAATAATGATGATCATCACACCTCTATTTACTTACAACTCAAAATTACAACTCGATACTAGAACAAAAAATATGACTCTATATGAATGCCTCTGGCAGTGTACCAGGATGTGCAATGATGCTAGCGTAACATGTATAAAAATGATGCATGGTGGCTGAGCCACAAATACTATGTCAGCTATATGATCATGCAAAGCAATATGACAATGATGATGTGTGTCATAAAAATGGAACGGTGGAAGTTGCATGGCAATATATCTCGGAATGGCTATGGAAATGCCATGATAGGTAGGTATGGTGGCTATTTTGAGGAAGATATAAGGAGGCTTATGTGTGATAGAGCGTATCATATCATGGGGTTTGGATGCACCGCCGAAGTTTGCACCAACTCTCGATGTGAGAAAGGGCAATGCACGGTACCGAAGAGGCTAGCAAATTGCGGAAAGGTGAGAGTGCGTATAATCCATGGACTCACATTAGTCATAAAGAACTCACATACTTATTGCGAAAGTTTATTAGCCCTCGAAGCAAAGAACTACTACGCATGCCCCTAGGGGGGAGGTTGGTAGGAGTTAACCATCGCGCGCCCCCGACCGCCACACAAAGGAAGTCAATCAATAATAATTCACGCTCCAACTTCTTAGCATAACGACAGACCATACGTGCATGCTTCGGGAATCACAAACCTTAACACAATTATTCTTACTAAACCACAATTATCTACTAATACCTCCCACATATTACCATCTTAATATCGCAAAACTATTGTAAGGAATCAAATTTATCATATTTAGTGATCTACATGAAAGTTTTTATTATATCCCTCTTGAATTCCTATCATATCAGGACCAAATTCATAACCCGTGCATATTACCATTGATATCATGAGACTCTCAAAAAGATATAAGTGAAGCATGAGAGTGCAAATATTTCTTTAAAATATCATCACCGCCGTGCTCTAAAAGATATAAGTGAAGCACTAGAGCAACTGCCTAGCTCAAAAGATATAAGTGAAGCACATAGACTATTCTAACAAATCACGAATAATGTGTGTCCCTCTCTAAAAAGGTGTATTCAGCAAAGATGATTGTGACAAACTAAAAAGCAAACAAACTATTTCACAAGACGCTCCAAGTAAAACACATATCATGTGATGAATAAAAATATAGCTCCAAGTGAGTTACCGATAGATTGTAGACGAAAGAGGGGATGCCTTCCGGGGCATCCCCAAGCTTAGACGCTTGAGTCTTCCTTGAATATTACCTTGGGGTGCCTTGGGCATCCCCAAGCTTAGGCTCTTGCCACTCCTTATTCCTTTGTCCATCGTAGTCTCACCCAAAACTTGAAAACTTCAGCACATAAAACTCAACAGAAACCTCGTTAGATCCGTTAGTATAACAAACAAATCTTTAACTTTAGGTACTGTGGTAAATTGATTCATATTTAATATTGGCATAATGCTACTGTACTCCAACTTCTCTATGACTCATACCCCCCGATACGATCCATAGATTCATCAAAATAAGCAAACTATGCAATAAAAACAGAATCTTTCTAAAACAGAACAGTCTGTAAAGATCTATTTAAAAGCCATACTTCTGTAACTCCAAAAATTCTGAAAAATTAGGAAAACGTGGGAAATTCATATACCAATACTGTGTAAATTTTTTAGATTTTTCTGACGCTCCAGTACAGAATTAAAATTCCATCACTGGACGCAAAACTTTCTGTTTTCCAAACAGCATCAAATATACTATCTTCCAAATCATCCCAAAGGCATTACTTGGCACAAACACTAAATAAAACATAAAAACAATATCATAACAGAAGATATAACCATGCAAACACTCAAAAACAGTAGGTAAAAGGAAAAATTTAATTTATTCATTGGGTTGCCTCCCAACAAGCGCTATTGTTTTACGCCCCTAGCTAGGCATAATGCATAGTTTCAAGGGTTGTCATCCTTCATCCCCAAGTCCTTTTTGATTAAATCCTCCAAAAAATTTCTCATTAATTCTCTACTCTCATGTTCTTATTTTCTAGTGGGTGAGCTTAGGTAATTGAAGGGGCTTTGATTGGTAACCTTAACATTCATAACTTCAAACTCAGGATCATCACCATAAACATCCTCATACAAAACATGTATCTCATCATCAATAGGATCTCTAGCCGTACTCTCGAACCATTCTTCACTAAATCCCTCATCAATTCCTTTAGTAACCCATTCAAATTTATCACAAGCATGGTAGTACATAGTTTTACTTACTTCGGCGTATGGAACTCTCCTTCTAATATTTTTACCATAAGCAAAATAATCTTTAGATTCCAACCTACGAATAGTATCCTTATCATGAAGAATCTCCTCTATTGGAGGATGCTCAAAATTTATTTTGTAAAAGGAGAAAATATCCCTAGCTTCTCGGATAATGTAATCAAATTCATGCATAAGGATTATAGTAGCAATTTTCTTAGCCCTAGGATTGTGGATGTTGGGGAGTTCATAAAATATCTTTTGTAAGGCGGGATGGATATGTAAATTTTTTCTTTCTAATTTAACCACAAGCATTGCAATAGCATCCTCATAGCAATTTGTTTTATCAAGAATGGATTCATTAATTATTTGTATAACTCCCGCGCAATTAAAGAATTCCTGAATAATGTTTTTCCCAATAATATTACAACTTCCCACATGATAGACTTTAGTTTTGAAATTAGTGGGGGAGTTAGTCTCCGGGGGGTCATGATTAAGATCAAAAGAATGTGTTTTATCCCCAAGAGATTCACTACCACTATCCTCACTAGCACTTTCAACCATAACTTTTTCAAATTCAGACATGATAACAGTTTCAAGCAAAGCAAGTAAACTAGCAAACAAAATATTTTTGTGTTTTCGTAAAAAAAATTTAGAAGTGGGGGATATGAAAATGAGAGGCAAATGCAAATAAAAGGTAAATAAAGTAAATGCAAGTGAATGATAATTTGTGCAAAGGTACTTGGTAATTTGGATGATGTCTCCCCGGCAACGGCGCCAGAAATTCTTCCTGCTACTTGTAGTCTGCGTTGGTATTTCCCCGAAGAGGAGAGGATGATGCAGTATAGTAGAGATAAGTATTTCCCTCAGTTAAGAACCAAGGTTATCAATCCAGTAGGAGAACCAAGCAAAATTCCGTTAAGCGCACCTGCACACACAAGAGCAAACACTTGCACCCAACGCAAATAAGAGGGTTGTCAATCCTCTTAGCGGTTATTTGCAAGGATTAAGTCTTATCGAGGTAAATCAATATACTAAACTACTAATTAAAATAAAAGTAAATAAATTGCAGCAAGGAGTTTTTAGGTTTTTTATATAATAAAGATAGACCCGGGGACCATAGTTTTCACTAGAGGCTTCTCTCTTGAGCACATAAACATACGGTGGGTAAACAAATTACTGTTGGGCAATTGATAGAAAAACAAATAATTATGACGGATTCATGGCCATGATCATGTATATAGGCATCACGTCCGAGACAAGTAGACCGACTCCTGCCTGCATCTACTACTATTACTCCACCCATCGACCGATATCCAGCATGCATCTAGGGTATTAAGTATGAAACAGAGTAACGCCTTAAGCAAGATGACATGATGTAGAGAAGCAAATTCAAGCAATATGAATAAACCCCATCTTTTTATCCTTAATGGCAACAATACAAATACGTGTCATGTCCCTTTCTGTCACTGGGATTGAGCACTGCAAGATTGAACCCATCACAAAGCACCTCTCCCATTGCAAGATAAATCAATCTAGTAGGCCAAACTAAACCGATAGATCGGAGAGAAATACAAAGCTATAACAATCATGCATAAAAGAGTTCAGAGAAGACTCAAATATTTCTCTTAAATAATCTGATCATAAACTCACAATTCATCGGATCCCAACAAACACACCGCAAAAGAAGATTACATCGGATAGAACTCCAAGAACATCGAGGAGAACATTGTATTGAAGATCAAAGAGAGAGAAGAAGCCATCTAGCTTCTAGCTATGGACCCGTAGGTCTGTGGTAAACTACTCACACATCATCGGAAGGGCAGCAAGGTTGATGTAGAAGCCCTCTGTGATCGATCCCCCCTCCGGCAGAGTACCGGAAAAGGCCTCCTGATGGGATCGTGGAAGAACAGAGGCTTGCGGCGGCGGAAAGATTTTCTCTTCTGGCTCTCTGGGGGTTTCCCAATATTTGTGAATTTATAGAAGTGGAATTAGGTCAAACGGAGTCACGTGAGCCCCACAAGGTACCACGACGCCCCCCTGGGGCGCGCCCTAGTGCCTTGTGAAGCCTCCGTGAGGCTTCTGGCCTCCTCCCGAAGCTTCCCAGGTTTCTTTTGTCCAGAAAAAAATCTCCGAAAAGTTTCATGGCATTTGGACTTCATTTGGTACTGTTTCTCTGAAAAGCCAAAAACAAGCAGGAAACAACAACTGGCACTAGGCACTGGGTTAATAGGTTAGTCCCAAAAAATGATATATAATTGCATACAATTGCATACAAAAACATCCAAGATTGATACTATAATAGCATGGAACAATAAAAAATTATAGATACGTTGGAGACGTATCAACAGACCGCCGCCCCGTGAGATGAGGTGAATGGCGAGGGAGCCTTGGAGAACAGCGAGGAAGCGTCGTCGCGCCAATTGCTTTTCTTCTCTTGCGGTTGGATACGGTCGACAAAGACTCCACCGGCTCGCTCTGACACGGCACCCTCATAAACGGCACCGTGTGGATGCTCGATCCTTGATCCTCTGGATGCTCGATCTTGGATCGATACTCCCACCACCTCCGCCTCACGACCGGATTCGGCGAATCTGTCTGCTCCATGGCCCAGAGGAGCAGCTCTATGGACTCCCGCGCGACTCCATTTGGGTGGATCGCCGCCTTTTCACTCTTTTTTAGATATTTGGCCATCGCCATCACCGTCGCTGCTAATTGCTGCTGGTTGTCAAACCAAGACTGTATCTCCATCATCCTGGCTAGCTTCACAGGGTCGCCATCTGCGATCGTCATGTATCGGTTGTACTCCTCCATCGATCTACTTCTCCACAACACCTTCACTCGCCGGCGTTGGTTTTGGAATGGAAGAGGAGCGGCGGCGGTTTTGGAATGGAAGAGGAGAGGAGCGGCGGTGGTCTTGGAATGCAAGAGGAGCGGCGGGCGGCGGTTTTGGAATGGACGAGAGCGGTGGCGCGCTGTCAGTTGATCCATCCTAATAACTAATTTACCCCCCACTTACGAAGCGACCCCACATAAACTTGAGTACTGACCCCACGTTACCTAGTACTACCCTTATCTACCGTTAGATCTAGACCAACGGAAGGCTTACAAAAATGCCTACCACCCTAAAACTTTCTTTTTAGTTTGCATATATAATTTGGTCAAAGTCAAACTTTGTAATGTTGGACTAACTTGATAGGAAAAAATACCAACATTCACAATATGAAATCAACATTATTAGATGCATCACGAAATTAACTTTCATATACCATATATCTTTGGTATTGTAGATGTTGATCTTTTTTATATAAATTTGGTCAAAGTCAAAAGAAATAGAGGGAGTATTGAAGAGCTTGATAGGGTTGCTGTCGCCTGCATCATCATGCCATGTTTCACAGCTTCCAAGATTCACAACCAACTCATAAGATTCCCATAATAAGTACAACAAAGATGCCTATGCATCTCATTGATTCACAGATCAGAGCCAATATTAACTTTAAAACTAAAACAAAGTTGTGAGAATGTGTACATGTAAAGAAAAATCGATTGATGCTTCTCTGAGAAAAGAGTAATCACTGGAGAAGTGCCAATATATCCAGCAAACCATAAACCTAATTCATGTAAGCTATTTGATTCAAGGATTTGCTGCAATACTGAAACCAGTCCAGTTTATGGGCACGCATGTCAAACACCGATAGATTAACATGTTCTGCATAAGCTGGTCGCCAAGAACTTGTGGAACCATCCGAACATCTGTAACCGTTAGAAGCCACGTTATTTTAGATGGTGGCACTCACACTCTGCATATGCGGGTTCCATCCAAACATTTGTGCAGTTCCACTAAAATGTAGCTGAATAACCCTATTTGCACAGATAATGAAAAAGCGTGATTAATATAATAGTGGCACTAGTTGATGAAACATACACAAATAAATAGAAGCAACTTCATTTTCTTAATGGGAAAAGTTTGCGATACAATAAGTTTATTAAAAGAAAATACAACAGTAGCACAGTATGACAAAGCACGGTGATGTGGATGAAGGACAGGACTGACCTGTGTGAGATGACTTAGTGAGATCAAGTTATTCTTCAGGTCATCGTATCTTGCCATGAAGGCAATTCATTGAAAACTATGAACAAATTCAGTGTGGCAGTAGGAGGGGACTTGAGTCATTCCAATCTCTTTTTTTGTGCAGTTCAACTAAAACTATGGCGCCCGCCGTGCTGCAAGGGAGAGAGGGGCCCTGCGCCGCCTCGACGGTAGGCGTCATAGGGACCGATGAATGGACTCAACAGTAGGCCTCATAGGGCACATCGATCCAATTCTCCCGGATACACCTTCTACAAGTGATGAACCAGGAAGGGCCTTGCATCATTCCAATCACTTTTTTGTGCAGTTCAACTAAAATTAAGCATCCCTGTTTGCAGAGATACTTAAACGTGTCATTACTTTAAGAATGGGACTATTTGATGAAATGTATACTAACAAAGAGAGGCACTTTCATTATCTACATTGGAAATGAAATGATAGCGAAGACAGTAGCTCTATTTTAACTGTATTATTACTTCATTTTATCAGTGGTACTAGCGATGCCAAAACATTGCCTCAAATTATTAGTGGCATTAGATTAAGGTGCAAAATAATACATAACATTATTGCTTTCTCATGGCAGTGCCAAAACATTAGGACAAGATCACTAGCTGCATGCAGAGTCAACATGCAGGATCGTTCTGGCAAAGGGTAATACCAAAAAGGAACATACCTCGTCATGGGAACCATATCTGCAGTCAACGCCATAGTAGATGGGTTGACACCAGTCACCAACATGGATGATTATATTCATGCGATCTTTTTGTGCAGTTCACCTAAAATGAAGCAATGTTTGCATCATGCAGTTAGCAAGAAGTGCTTGGTCCCATGAGCTGGCAGCTTCTTCATTAGTTGCACTAAAACTGAGCAACATCAAGGTTGGTCGTCAAGCTCGTGGAATGTGCAACTATAATTTGGATATGCTTTTGTGCAGTTCAACTAAAATCAAGCGTCCATGTTCATTACACATATATATGCAAAGTGCCATTGTGGTGACAGTGACGGCTAATCTTGCAAAGGCTAATTAACTATTGGAGGAGATTAACCACAGTGTTAGGAACTCCAATCACCCTTTGTGCGGTTCCACTAAAATCAAGAGATGTTGCCCGTGTGACATTTTAGTAGAACTTCACAAGACACTCTTTCCAAAAAAGAAGTGTTTTGTGCAGTTCACCAAAAGGTCGCAATAGCAACGAGGTGAAATGTATATCTCTGTTTGCACAAATAGGTAGAAAGGTGGGTGAATAACAAGTGATGAAACATATGTCAAATGAAAAGAAGCATCGTCCTTATCTTAATGGCAATCATAGAAGGACAGTAGCAATTTCTAAAGCTGCAGGATTGCTTCGTACTACCGGGGGCATTAAGATTGACAATGACAACTGTTAAATTTGACATTACTTTAATGGTGCCATTGCTTGATTTTACCAGCTACATTAGATTAACAGGTGCTAAAGAGTTGGTATAAGGGCATGTTACAGTAGGCAGACCAAGACAGTTGCATTTTTAATGAAAAGAAGTAACTTACTTATCTTAACGGGAAATATAGCAGGACATTAAAACATGGCCATTGCTTCATATTACTGGGGGCATTACATTAAAAAACAACATTGGTTAAACATGTCCTTACTTTAACAGTGGGATTGCTGCATTTTACCAGTGGCATTAGATTAACAACAGCTAAAAATTGCCATAAGGGCATCGGACAGTGGGTGCACCAGCACCATGTACCTCCATCGATGCATAAAGTGGTGATGCAAACAAACATCCAAACAGGATATCTGGGTTGGTCCCATTTATGTACACTATAGCCACCTTTTACTATGTGAGGACAGCAAATCTAGTGCTGGAAATACTCTGTTGACTTGTCCCCCAGTCCCCACTTTCTTTCCTTTTTCAACCAGTAGATCGGTTCTATATCCAGTTTGTACTTTGTTTTCCCTTTATTTCCCTTTTCAACCAAGAGACCGGTTGGGTAGCCAGTCTCTACTACCCCCACCGCCCAATCTTTCCTCTTTGAACCAAGTCCTAGAGTCATGCTAGAACTTTTCCCCCGTTCTTCCCACTTTGAACCAAGTCGTAGATTCGACTGCATGAAGTAGCTTTACCTCTAATAGTAATAATTTAGGTCGCTTTGGAACAGCCGATCAAGCCAATCTATGAGGGGTGCTGAGAAGTAGAAAAAGATTCACATGCATCGACGTGGGGACCTAGGGCAGTAGAGCAAGGCCAGTTTCGAAGGAAGTTATACCTGAGGATCATCGGGATTTGGCTAGGTGGGCGGCGGGAGGCCGGATCTGCCCACACCACGGCAGCGAGGAAGACTGGGTCGAAGGCCCTCCCTAGCCAGCGCTGTGTGGGAGAGAATGGCAATGCACGCGTATCGGGATGCGCCGGCAGTGGGTTTGCTCCGTCGCCGATGAGGACCGCGTGAACGTTGCACCTTCACCCCTTCCCCAGCGGAGGGGATCCGACCGGATCTGTGACCAGCGGTGAGCAGAGAGAGAGTGTGGCCACCGCTGTCGTGTTTCGATCTGGAGAGGATGCGTGTGTAAAGAGAGCAACCCTAGCAAGCAAGAGCGGAGGCTCTTGCTTATATACATATAGTGGAGTAGTTTTCTTTTTTTCTCTTCATAAAAACAATTGTTTAAAATTGCGTACGAGCTAAGTCGCACTTTGTATTGTTCACTTCTGGTCCCCGGCCCTCCATTAATTGAACAACCACACGGGTCAAATTATCACGGGTGAAAATATAGAACGAACAAGCTCGAACTCTTTTGAATTTGAGATGTCAATGGCACCATTTGAACACATTGCATCCATGGACTAAGTAGTTTGAATTTGAGGTAATGTGTGGCTTTTGCAGTTCACATCTAAATGGGGGCACACCATACATTTTGTTTGCTTACCATGCTATACTTATAAAACATGCACAATTTACATTTCGAATAGCTAGCTAGAGCTTGAAATGTATTGTTTTTAACATAAAGGGAAATCACATTTCTGAAAATTCATGATCTTAGCATTTGCAAAAAAATGTAAGAGCCATCAATCTTTGTTCTGATTTTGAACATAAACTATATGCAACCTTTTTTGAGGGAGACCGGGTCTATTGTAAATGTTTGCAAGTACGTAGCATCTCTAATAAAAAATACATCCAAATTCCGTGACCAGTGAACAACCAACTGTAGTCAGAAAGAGCCGTCGACGCATCGTTGTCGCTGCTATCCTACTGGAGCCGGCTTGACCTCGTCAATGACTGTCGAGGAGTCTTCGTGCAAGTGCCCCTAAGGAGCAGCGCCCCGGAGGCGTAGTTGCCATCATTGATCTAAGGCACATAATTAATATAACACCAAATTTTCCCATATGACAAGAAACGCTAACCTCACTGCCCCAAGGAGACAACATGAATCTACGCCGGAGCTCCATCAACTACGTCCCGACAGACAAATTCGACGAGGATCAAAGCTCAAAGAGCAAACTAGTAGAAAAGGCGTCAATCGATGTCACCGATGTCCTAACGTAGCCGGCTTCACCTTCTTGATGGCAACCGAGTAGTCTTCGTGCATGTGCCCCTAATAACCAATGCCCTGGAGGAACGCAGTTGTCGTTGTTTAACCCTCGCATTGATCCGAATCACATGACACCAAATCTCGCCGAATGACAAGAAACCTTAACGTCACCGCCCCAAAGGAGACGACAAGAATCTATGCTGGAGTTCCATCGACTATGTCTAGATGAATGAACTCAAGGAGGATCGGAGCTCGGAAGACAGACTCGAAATAAGAAGCGCCGACATCGTCCGCCTGAGCATTGCGCGTGCGAGGACTAAAACCCCTAACATAAACTAATAACCGGAGCATAGGCACCGGGATTCCCCTCCCCGCCACCGATGGACGGAGCGGTGGGAAGAGGGGAGGGGTGAATCAACCGGCTCATTGATGAAGCAGGGAGGGGAGAGGTTGCCCTAGCCGCCTAGGGTGAGTGGACTAGATTTGTATTCATACCGAGAATGGATTCAAATTTTATTGGTATTGCAATATACTTAGTGCTCCTACTTTTTTTAGATTTATCAACAAAACTACAGTCGTATGTTAGTACGACACAGCCTGCACGATATGTACATGATAGCCAATCCAGCCGTCTGCTGGACTCTGGTCACATGGATGGACGAACTGATCTCCCCTGTCGTGCAGGGATTGTCCAGGCAACGACGTGTGTACATCACTACTCTAGTACTACTATCGCTGGTGTCTCTCTTCTAGTACAACTCAGCCGACGCGTGGGGCCTGAGGGACGGGGGAGAGTGTGCCTATGGCCGGCTGCTCAATTGCGGTCCCACATGTGAGTGCAAACGCAAGATGACTCGCATTCCATTCCATGAGCGGCGTGCCGGACCAACCGACCGTGTGGGGTGTGACGCGAACGCGACGTGCGTGTTGTATACATGTAGTACCACTGTTTTCTTTTTTGTTTTGCTCCATGGCGCAATCCATCGATACAAATATATATTTCAATGTGGAGGGCATGGCTTTTCCCGCGCGTTAGGCGGGGCAGTTTCGCCTAGTCGGTTCGACAGAGAGGCGAGGAGGACGAGGGAGTAGCGGATTCAACTTACTGCTGGAAAGGTGAGGCTGTGTGATTTGACGGCTCGTTACTGATGGAAAGGTGGGGCCTTGTGATTTGACTGCTCATTATAGTCATTATTACTGTGGCGCTACGACTGGGGTGAGTCTCCCCCTCCATGGTGTACAGGTGGTAAGCATGCCACATATGCAAAAAAATCGGATGTGACAAGGTAGGAGTAAAGAGAAGAGAGAGGAGTTTGGTGACCCCAGGAAGAACGAATGCGAAGCGCGCAGACCTATGCAAAACACTTAAATGAGAGAAGTTTACGCAACACATGAAGGAGTTTAGTTGTCAAAGAAAGACTTAGCACCCCATCTAAGCACGTAGTACTATGCATAATTTGGTGCATGAAACGTCGATCCAGATGCTGGCTGTCCCTCATCCAACATCATATACTAGTATAGTAGTACTACGTACGTACTGTACTAGTATCACTGTTCTCTCTTTTCTGCTTTAGTAGTAACTCAGCCGACGCACGTTCCATTCCGTGAGCGGCGTGCTGGACCGACCATGTAGGTGCGACACAAACGCGAGGAGCGTGCTGTATATGTCCCACCTTTTTCTTTAATTTGAGCTTGTTAGTTTTGCTCAATGGCACAATCCATCGATACTTACAAAACTATATTTAAAAGGCGAGGGCGGGGCAAGTTTCGCCTGGTCGGTTTGACAAAGAGGTGATGAGGACGAGGGAGTAGCGGATTCAACTTACTGCAGGAAAGGTGGGGCTTTGTGATTTGACGGCTCATTACTGCTGGAAGGTGGGGCCTTGTGATTTGACTGCTCGTTATAGTCATTATTACTGCGAGGGGTAAGTCTCCCCTTCTGTTCCCCACTCTAATCTGGTGCATGACACGTCGACCCGGATGCTGGCTGTCCCACATGTCGGCAAAAGGAGGTATAATTGTTGCCGATGACCTAAGGAGGAGCAAAGAACTGTGCGGTATACTCTAGTTTTCCACTGGAGTACTAGCCCGACACGGAGGAGTGCGAAACACGGCAACCCAGTGCGATATGGCGATAAAAAATGATCTAGTTTGCTGGTGATCCCATGGCACCGCTCATCGTTAGCACTGTTTTAGTCATGCCTCGCAACCTAGTACAAACGAAATAATATGATGACAATGGCAACGGATAATAATTGTCTTACCTATTCAGGATAATTTAGAAGGACACATGCAGAAACGCCCGAAAGACATAGTGGCAAAAGAAGAAGACAGATGGGAAAAAGAAGAAGGAAGATTACCCGCAAAAAAAAGAAGGAAGACGCAGACAACGGTCTGGGTGCTGCTCTCTACTTCATGAAGGGTTGCTGGGCGCGGAGTTCTAACTGCTTCTTCATCTCCTCCATGACCTTCATCTCCTCTCGCCTCTCGTCCGCCATCTTCTTCATTGCTTCCATGGCGCGGGATTTCTCGAGGCGTGCGTGGATGATCTCTTTCACGTCCGCACGATGTTGCTTGATAGCAGCCACGTTCTCGGTGCGGAGCTTCGCCATGTCATCCCTAAGTTCCCCAATGACGGCGTTCAACATCTTCACCGAGGCACTGCTCTTCTTTCGCAGCTTCTCCCAGCTGGCGATCTCCTCCTTCAGCAGGTCGAGCTCGTGGCAGAGCTTTGCTTTGTCCTCCCGAAGTTCCACGATTTCGTCGGTCGCCTTATCAACCGAGGCATTGCTGTCCTTCACCAGCTTTAGCAAGCCGGCGATCAACTCCTTCTGCTTGTTGAGCTGAGCGGGCATGTCATCGCGGGCTAACGACTTCAGCATTGTCCGCTCGGCAAGTTCGCCTCCTCGGTGAATGCGCTTCTGAGAGCCCTCTCCTGCCCATGAGGGATCTTTCGAGGCCTCCGCAGCGTGGCGGGCCCTCTTTTTTTCCGCCGCCTTGGTCGTCGCTCCCTTGTTAGTTCTCGGCCCAGAGCTCTTCCTACCGGCCATGGCAGACGCAAGGAATGACAAACAAGAAAGGCTTATGGGGAGGAATGTGCAGTAATATTCGAGTAGTTAGTTTCCCTTTTTATAACCTAGTACTAATATGCTGCAAAGTGGAAACATGTTTAGGTTTGATCGGTGTGAACAGGTTTGCAATTAATTATAGCATGGTACTTTGGAATGTGATGGGAAACAAGCTCGAAATTTATTGATGGTTTTGGTTTCGAAGCCCGGAACGGCTCCCGGTGAGTTCTCACGACCAAGCATTCAAAAACTCGTGATAAATCAATGACCATCTTTTTCCAAACGACCAACTATTTTCATAGAAATACAACACATATAGATGGAGTATTTTCATAGAAATATAATACATAGATGGAGTGATTGTCACGGTTGCAAACCGCCATGGCGCCGCTTGTTCACTGTAGCAGCAACTGAGCAGGTCAGTCCATCGCTGGCGGGGAAGGAGGGCAGGTCACCTCGCCTACGATGCATCCCCAGCGCCGCCGCCACTGCCGGTTGAGCGATTTGGCTTCTCCTACCGCCCATTTGAACAGTTGCATCGGCTTATCATGCCATTCCGCAGGCATGCGTGTTCTCTCCTTCGCAGTCGACTCCGTGAATATGATCTCTGCCATTAGCCCTAGCTCGAAATCAACGCGACGCTGCCAGATGCTGACATCCCTCAGTATCTCACCCCTGAGATCGACATGCGCCTCCTCCTTGTGCATCGCCAGGCGCAGCTCCTTTGAACTTCTCTCCAATCGATGCGACGCTTCCTCAATCCGATTTGCCCTTGCTACCCACCACCTGAAATGCAACCCTTGCATGTCCTCCGGCGCCACCGATCTGTGATTCCAGAGCAATGGATCCCCTCTGAAACACATGTGGGTTTCGCTCAAAGGCGGCAGTGCTGCGGGCCGCAGGGAGAGGGAAGCCCGCAGGATGCTGGGATCTAAGGGATTATCCATGGCGGAATCAGATGGTCGAGGCGGGGAGGCGAGCGTAGGCGGTGGGAGAGCCCTAGTAGGCGAGCGTAGTACTCCACTCCGTCCATTTTTAAATACAAAGGCCACCAACAGTAACCGAGGCAAAAATTGATGAAGTTGCCTCGTAGTACTAGCAACCCATGATTTAACTACTCGCATGCATGCAGTGGATGATAGTAATGTCATTCTCAACTAGTACTTCCTCCCTCATGCGGTCACGCCACTCAACTTGCATGCGCTGTATTAATTGACCATCCATTAAGTGAACGACTCTACACGCGTCAAATTATCACGTGGGGTGGCTCTTCATACAAAAATGCGTTCCACCGTGTACCCGCGTGTGTGTGCGAGGGAATGAGTGCATGCGTGCACATCTTCTCTTCGTGCACGTACTCCACCAGTGTGTGTGGGGGAGAGAGAGAGCGTGGTATACATAGACCTAGAGAGAGATGGCGTGTCCCCGCAAAAAAGAGAGAGATGGTGTGTGTCGGAAAGAGTACCCGCGCGTGTGTGTGACAGTGTGAGAGAGGACGAGTGCATGCGTGCACCTCTCCTCTTTGTGTACGTACTAAACCTACTACTAGAGTACAAGTGTATGTGCGTGACATCGACCTATAGAGAGGTGGTGTGTGCCAGAAGTCCCGAGAGAGTCGTCAGTGTAGGTGTGTGCGTGGGGAGGAGGGAGAGAGATGATACTTATGTGTCAGCATAGTGCGTGTGAAAAAGAGGCTAGTCAATAGTTCGCCACGAGACTATTCCTGGCGAACGCCCCAATAACCGTAAGATCTGCATCCGATGGTGGAAGTTATTGGACGAAAATAGCACTAAAAAAAGAAATGCCATGGCATTTCTTTTTTCTGCCACACCACGCCCCTCCCCTACACATGAAACTGCCACGCGATCGTTCGCAAATGCCAGTTTGCTAGAAATCCCGATAGGCCGGGCTTTTGGCGGTAGGCGGGGAGCTTGGACTGTCGGTTTGCTCACATGCGGTCGCACATGTCAGTGATGTACCAAGTCGATGTGCGTCCCTTCAATGAGCGGTGGGCCGGACCGACCGTGTGTTGGTGCGACACGAAGGAGATAGGATGTAAGTTTACCGCCTACTCCTTGACGAGATTGGTCAATACAAATCCCGATTAAAAAAGGGTAGGGCGGCGTTTTTTCCGCGCGGGAGGTGTGGTAGTTTTTTTTACAATGGGATGGACCCGACACGTGGGCCCGCGGTGGGTAGTACTACTACGCTTGTCGGAGGTGTACGTGGGCCCACGTTCTCGGATGCGTACGTGGCGGAGCTGGACGCCCGCCAACCTCTCGTAGCGATAGCGAGGAGCCCGCTGCTGGCTATTTTCTATATAATCTTTTTTTTGCGAATATATTTTCTATGTAAGCTTTGAAATTTTCAATCATTCACGTGTGTACCCTGTTGTGTCTACAACATTCTTCTGGAACCAGCAGCACGTCACTGTGATCAATCCACAGAAGAAGCTCGCAACAACCCCTCCCCCATGTGCCACGTGGCCTCATGGGTGCACCCACATCATTTTAATCACGATATATTGACTGAAAAAAGAGAGACATTTTGTAGCGTGCCATTGGAATTCTAACTTATGTGCTTTTGCACATACTGGAAGTACTAGTGCCACATCATCTAAAGCCTTTCTACACACGCACATTTCTTATACAAATGTGCTCCACCGTGTAACCGCACGTTTGTATGTGGGAACGAGTGCGTGCGTGCACCTCTTCTCTTTCGTACACATAGTCTGTGTGTCTGAGAGAGAGAGATGATGTGTGCAAGAAAGAATGGGAGATTCGTGAATTTGTGTGTGGGTGGGGAGGGGGGGAGGGAAATATAGATGGAGTATGTGTCAATGATGCAATTTGTGTGAAAGAGAGGCCTATATTATACATATATGTATGTGCATGCAGGTGATATACGAGAAGGGAGGGGAGGGGTCGTCTGCGCGATATATCGATAAAGACAGATGGAGGGAAGAACTCTACAAGCCTACAAGCACTGGGAGAGGGGGTGTTGGGAGATGGTGCGAGAGGCCAACTGGACGAAGACTCGGAAGGAGTGTACAAGTGCGAGATCGATATTTTAAGAGAGGGGGCGAGAACGTGCGCGGTTGCGCGCGCCTGAGAGATGAAGCGGAAGGCATGGATGATGAGAGGTGAGATGATGGATAGACAATGTGTGTGTGGTAGCTAGGCAGTCCTATCTAGAGAGGTAGATTGATCGATGTGTACGTGGGAAAAAGGGCATGTCCTGACTAGATATAGATCGATCGCTTTGTGTGAAAAACAGGGAAAGACCTAGCTATATATATACAGAGAAGAATATCGATCGGTGCGCATGCATGCGAGAGATAATTAAAGAAGGCCCGAAGTGACGAAGTGGGGGAGGTGTGTGTGGGTGGGTGGGTGAGAGAGTCCTACTAGTTAACTAGAGGTAATGTACGAGTGCAAGATCGATAATAAGAGATGAGGGGGCGAGAGCGTGCTCACGTGCGCGCGCGTGTCTGTGTGGGCTTGCGCGCCTCGTAGCTGGGGCGTGAGGGATGGATGGTGAGAGGGGGAAGGGACTGTGTGTACATGTGTGTGTGGTAGGCACACCTGCTAGCTAGAGGGGTATATCGATCGGTGTGTGTGTGTGGGAAAGAGAGGGCGATGGAGAGATCTACCTAGCTTGAGAGATCATGGTAGACAGACCTGAAGAAAGATATTGTGTGTGTGTGTGTGTGTATGTGTGTGTGTGCGATGGATAATGCTGAGTGGGAGTGTGTGTGCATGCATGCACGAGAGAAAGTTAGTGGTACAACTATAAAGAGAAGACGACTGTGTGGGTGTAAAAGACTTGGTGAGATCATAATCAATATAAAAGTGAATTCAAATATTTGAATAAGAGATCATGATGTTTGAAACCCATGCATGCATGATATAATGGAGATATGTGGTGTGGTTTTGAATCGAGCATGCTATACTATATACACATCGAACAAGGCCAAATTGATTTGAATTTGATATACGTTGGTAGGCATCGTTTGACCACATTTCTTCCATGCATGGACAGAACTATTCAAATTAGAGATAATGGGTGGCTTTGGTAGCTAACATCTAAATGTTGTGCGTGTGTTGTGTATTAAACACATTATACATATCAAACATCATTTAGATTCTGAACATCTAGCTAGAGCATACATGTACTACGATTTGAATTCAACATAAAATGGATACAAATATTTGAATTCGAGATCATATGGTACATGTAGTTCATATTTAAATGGGAATTTAGTACTATATTCATGTCGTGTGTTGTGAAGATAATATTTAGATGATGGTATAACTAACCTGACAACAATCCCGTTCAAATACGGAAAATGGACTCAATTTTAGTACATACGGTAGACGGTACAAATTGTTTTTTGTTGTTGTTGAGGGAAGTACGAATTGATATGGTACCATACATGGTAAGCTTGTTCTCCCGAATTTTTAAGTTGTTCATTGTTGTTTTTGAATGGCATTTGTAGTAATTCATATAGTAAAATGGGACATGACTCTCTCTTGTGTGGTGCGAATTGTTTTTTTTTGTTTTTTTTTACATGTTAAGCTTGTTCTCCCGAAATTTCAAGCCGCGCTTATCCCGAAATTTCAAGCTATCTCTTTGTCTCTTGTGCTGCGAAACTCCCGCCCCTTCAACCCGCGCATTGTTATCCCGAAATTTCAACGCGCACGAAAACTCCCCCCTCCTCTGAAATCAGTCACGCCGTCCTGACACGCGAATCCCCCCTTCTATCCCTCAGCCGAAAATCCCGCCTCGACGTCCCATGGTCCAAACGGGTAGGGGTACTTTCGTAACTTACCCCACATTTCGGACAAGCGTGTCCATTAGCCATGGTTCCCCCTCCCACCCCCTCCCCCCCCATTCAGACACCGAGGCCGCCAAAACCCATGAAACCCCACGCTCCTCTGTCCGCCACCTGACCGCCACCCAGCCGGAGCCTTTTCCCCGATGACATCGTCCGCCGCAACAGCTCGACGTCCCTCATCCACCGCACCGGATGAGGATCCGTCGTCGATCTGGTCCTCCCGCCGGTTCAGCCGCCCCGTCCTCCACCTCCAAGGAGCTGCCCCGACGTTCGCCTCGTCTATCGCGCCACCTCCATTCCCACAACGCCGTCTTCACCTGCACCACCGGAACCGCAGCACCATCACCAATTCCTCGGATGAAGCTGAGGCCTAGTCAGCACCACCAAAGAGGTTCTACACTAATTGCTGCATTTTCTCCTTTATTTGATCTCACGGTGCTGCCGCTGCTCGATCCCGAGCCGCCATGGCACAACTCCATCAACGGCGGCAGCACCGTCCACTTCCTCCATGGCGTCTCTCCGCCATGGCGTTGCTCCCTCAGCGGCGACACCCACATCAGCAGGAGCTGCTGCTGCTGCTGCGGCTCTGGCTGTTGCTGGCCGTGCTGCTGCTGCTCTGGCTGTCGCTCGCGCTGCTGCTCTGCTCTTGCTCACGCTGCTGCTCTACTCTTGCTCGCACTGCTGCTGCACGAGTAGCAGCTCCGGCACTCGCTCGCGCTCCTGCTGCTGCTACGGCTCTCGCATGCGCTGATGCTCCGGGCGCTGCTACTGTTGCACGACCAGCTGCCCCAGCTGCTCTTTAGCAGTACGTTTCCTGCTGGAGCGGCTACCGATTTAGATCACTGCTTCTCTGCCACTAATGCTCGAGCGGCCAAAACGACTAGTGCATTGCTTCTCTGCTACTACTGCATTCAGTTCCGACAGTAAAATTCAGTTTCAACAGCAAAATTCAGTGTCGAGAGTACATTTCAGTTTCGACAGTAAAATTCAGTTTTGACAGTTAAATTTAGTTTCGACAATTAAGTTCAGAGACGAGCGGCTGATGTCTTTTAAATCTAGAACTTTTTGGTGATGTATTTTACATCATCTATTGGAGATGCTATTAGAATCCCACTTCAGGTTAACGTTGTCTCTCTTATCCTGCTTCAGCCTCGCCGTCGTACACCTCACCGGAGCTGGTCCAACGACAAAACGGTCTATCACAGCGGAGCAGTACCCTCGGCTCCATCTCTAGACGCCTAAGATCTTCTTCCCCGTCTACGACAGTGATACGTCTCCAACGTATCTATAATTTTTGATTGTTCCATGCTATTATATTATCAATCTTGGATGTTTTTATATGCATTTACAGCAATTATATATCATTTTTTGGGACTAACCTACTAACTTAGTGCCCAGTGCCAGCTACTGTTTTCTGCCTGTTTTTGGTTTTATAGAATATCAATACCAAACGAAGTCCAAATGCCACGAAACCTTTTGGAGATTTTTTTAGCTTCGAGAGAAGGCCAGAAGCCCCAGGAGGTGGCCACGTGCCACCAGGGCGCACCTGGGGGGGGGGGGGGCAGGCGCGCCCTGGTGCCTCGTGGGCCCACCTCTGACTCTTTTGACCTCATTCGACCACTATAAATTCCCTAAAATCGGGAAACCAATAGAGGAGTCCACGAAATACTTTTTTCGCTGCCGCAAGCTTATGTTCCTGAGAGATCCCATCTGGGGGCCTTTTCCGGTACTCCGCCAGAGGGGGAATCGATCACGGAGGGGCTCTACATCAACCTTGCTGCCCTTCCGATGATGCGTGAGTAGTTCGCCACAGACCTACGGGTCCATAGTTAGTAGCTAGATGGCTTCTTCTCTCTTTTTGATCTTCAATACAATGTTCTCCTCGATGTTCTTGGAGTTCTATCCTATGTAATCACTTTTTGCGGTGTGTTTGTTGGGATCCGATGAATTGTGAGTTTATGATCAGATTATCCATTTATATTATTTGAGTCTTCTCTGATCTCTTTTATGCATGATTATTATAGCTTTGTATTTCTTATCCGATCTATTGATTTGGTTTGGCCAACTAGATTGATTTATCTTGCCATGGGAAGAGGTGCTTTGTAATGGGTTCGATCTTGCGGTGCTCAATCCCAGTGACAGAAAGGGACATGACACGTATGTATCATTGCTATTAAGGGTAAAAAGATTGGGTCTATTCATGCGTGAGTTTACTTTGTCTACATCATGTCATCTTGCTTAAGGCGTTACTCCGTTCTTAATGGACTTAATACACTTGATGCATGCTGGATAGCGGTCGATGTGTGGAGTAATAGTAGTGGATGCAGGCAGGAGTCGGTGTCTTGGACGTGATGCCTATATACATGATCATTGCCTTGGATATCGTCATGATTATTTGCTTTTCTATCAATTGCCCAACAGTAATTTGTTTACCCACCGTATGCTATTTTCTTGAGAGAAGCCTCTAGTGAAAACTATGCCCCCCGGGTCTATCTAAATCATATATTAAAAACCCTAAAAATACCTTGCTGCACTTTTTCTTTATTTATTTTATTTTGTATTTTTGTTTCAATCTATCTATCTATCACATACAATTTAATCTTGCAACTTACCGACGAGGGATTGACAACCCCTTGTGTGCGTTGGGTGCAAGAATTTGTTGTTTTGTGTGCAGGTGCTGCTAACGAGGTGTTGCGTGATTCTCCTACTGGATTGATAACCTTGGTTTCATAACTGAGGGAAATACTTATCTCTACTGTACTGCATCTCCCTTCCTCTTCAGGGAATTACCAACGCAGCTCACAAGTAGCAGGAAGAATTTCTGGTGCCGTTGCCGGGGAGACATCATCAACATCTATCAAGTACCTACACATAAAAATCTCATCTCCTTGCATTTACTTTATTTACCTTTTATTCGCATTTGCCTCTCGTTTTCATCTCCCCCACTTCTAAAAAGTTTTTACAAAAATACAAAAATATTTTCCATTTGCCTTTTTGCTTGTTTGCTATCTTTGCTTGGGTTGCCATGTGCCTTCTATTTGCTTGCATCTTCTCTTGCTAAAAATCTATTGATATGGATCCTCATCCACTTGCTAATCTTTTCAAAACACCCGATTATGATGAACCAATTGCTAGTGAGTTGAGTGCACTTGATTTCCTCTATGAAGTTTTGCTTGAAAATTATGAATCTGAAAATTATGATGAAGTGCTGAAAGAAGAAATTTATAAAGTGATTCATGATAGCTCTTTCAATGAAAAGCATGATTGCAATGATGTTATTATAAATTCTATTAGTGTCAATTGTGCTAATGATATGCAAAACCACAAGCTTGGGGATGATAATCTTGTCATGTCCACTAATTATTGCAATGATCATGATTGGGGTGATAATGCTTTTTATGATCTTGAAAATTTATTTAAGCATCATGATGAATATGATATTGATAATAATGCTTGCAATAATATTGAAAGTTGGTTTGGAGAGGTCATGACTTTCGTTGATGATAATCCCACTATTTTGGAAGAGTGTCAACTTTGCATGCATGTGGATCACGTAGAGAATATGTTATATGATGGCTATATTGTTGAATTTGAATATGAACCTACATGTAATTATTATGAGAGAGGAAAATATGGTTGTAGAAATTTTCATGTTACTCAATTACCTCTCTTGAAGTTTAAATTGTCAATGTTTTATTCTTCTTCCTTGGATATGCTAAATATTTATTGCCTCGATAATTTGTTTGCATATAAAATGCCTATGCATAGGAAGTATGTTAGACTTAAATGTGTTTTTCACATACTACATGATGCTCTCGTGTGTTTCATTTATTATCTTTCACGAGAGCATCATTGAAATCTCAAGCCTATCTTAATGGCTATAAAGAAAGAGCTCGTTGGGAGGCAACCCAATGAATAAAATAAATTTTTACCTTTTGTTTCTGTTATTTTGTGTTTTCACATTTATGATACTGTTATGATTGAGTTTTTATGTTTTAATTAGTGTTTGTGCCAAGTAAAACCTTTGGGATAATTTGGAAGATAGTATAATTGATGCTGTTTGGAAAACAGAAAGTTTTGCGTCCAGTGCTGGAATTTTGGTTCTGTACTGGAGAGACAGAAAAATCTGAAATTTTTACACAGTATTGGTATATGAATTGCCCACGTTGTCCTAATTTTTTTTAAAAAATTGGAGTTACATAAGTATAGATTTTAAATATATTTCTACAGACTGTTCTGTTTTTGACAGATTCTGTTTTTGATGCACTACTTGCTTGTTTTGATGAAACTATGGATTGTATCGGGGGGTATAAGCCATGGATAAGTTAGAATATAGTAGGTATAATGCAAAAATAAAATATGAATGGGTTTAAAACAGTACTTAAAGTAGTGATTTGTTTTGTTATACTAACGGATCTCACGAAGGTTTTGTTGAGTTTTGTGTGATTGAAGTTTTCAAGTTTTGGGTGAGATCACGATGGATGAAGGAATAAGGAGTGGCAAGAGCCTAAGCTTGGGGATGCCTGAGGCACCCCAAGGTAATATTCAAGGAAGACTCAAGCGTCTAAGCTTGGGGATGCCCCGGAAGGCATCCCCTCTTTCTTCTACCAACCATCGGTAATTTTACTTGGAGCTATATTTTTATTCGTCACATGATATGTGTTTTGCTTGGAGCGTCATGTATTATAGCAGTCTTTGCTTTGTTTGCTTTTTAGTTTGTCACAATCATCTTTGCTGGACACACCAATTTGAGAGAGCCACACGTTCATCATAATTTGTTAGAATACTCTATGTGCTTCACTTAAATTTTTTGAGCTAGGCAGTTGCTCTAGTGCTTCACTTAAATCTTTTTGAGCACGGTGGTGGCTATATTTTGAAGAAATATTTAAACTCTCATGCTTCACTTATATTATTTTGGGAGTTGATAAGATTAAAATTTTGAAGAAAAAAACTCTCATGCTTCACTTATATTATTTTGAGAGTTGATAAGATTAAAATTTTGAAGAAATATTTGCACTCTCATGCTTCACTTATATCTTTTTGAGAGTTGATAATAGTAATGGTAATTTGCACAAGATATGAATTTGGTCCCAAAGTGATGAATATTCAAGAGGGATATAATAAAAACTTTCATATAGATCATTGGATATGATAAGTGTGATTCCTTGCAATAGTTTTGCGATATGGAGATGATGATATGTGAGTCATGTTAGTGAGTAATTGTGATTTAGTAAGAATATTAGTGTTAAGGTTTGTGATTCCCTATGCATGCACATTAAGTCAATAGTTATGCGACGAAATTATATCCTACTTATGGTGCATTATTCGGTGTTAGTTATGTTCAATGCATGTTTATGACCGTTTTCGCTTTTTGGTTGGTTGCTTCTCAATCTATTTGCTAGCCTTCATTTGTACTAAGCAGAAATACTGCTTGTGCATCCAAACTCCTTAAACCCAAGTTGTGCCAAATGAGTCCACTATATCTACCTATATGCGGTATTTCCATGCCGTTCCAAGTAAATTTGCATGTGCCAACTCTAATTTTCAAAATAATTTTCCATTTTGTGCGCCCGTACCGCTCATGAAGCGGCAGGGGGTGGCCAATATTTTCCATGCTAGGTGTGTTATTCTCACGATGAGTGTTTATTCACTTGTCATTGCATGAGAAAGTGGCTGGTAATAGGGATGCCCAGTCCCACAATGAAATCAAAAATTGATAACAACAAAATTCCTTGGAAAGTGTTGGTATGGAGGGCACCCGTGGATACGGCTAGCCATGGATTGTGAAAGAATGGTGGAAAGGGAATCAACTTTACTTTCTGTTTGGGAACTGCCTATGATGTGTCTAGCATGGAAGATATTGGGAATTCTCGGTCGTTTTCGTTGACAGGAAAAGCATGCCTCTCAAAATATTTTTATCTCTCTAATTTAAGCTTTGAGCTCTGGCACATTTGCAAATCTCTGCTTCCCTCTGCGAATGGCCTATCTATTTACTTTTATGCAAATTTTATTCTTATTTTGAGTCTCCATCTTCTCTTATAAAGCACCAACTAGAGAGCACTATTGTCATACGTGGGCATTGTGTGTAGCTAATATTGAGTGTGTTTCATGAATGGATCAATGATTGAGCATAATGGGCTAGGGATAACTTTCTTTAGCATTGACATTTTGAAAGACATGGTTGCTTGTTAGTATGCTTGAGTATTTATATCTTCATGTCAAACTATAGACTATTGCTTTGAATCATTCAAGTCCAAATGTCCATGCATGCTACAAAGAAAAGAATATGATGAATATGATAGGCAACATTCCACATCAAAAATTATGTATTTATCATTTACCTACTCGAGGACGAGCAGGAATTAAGCTTGGGGATGCTAATACGTCTCCAACGTATCTATAATTTTTGATTATTCCATGATGTTATATTATCAATCTTGGATGTTTTTATATGCATTTACAGCAATTATATATCATTTTTTGGGACTAACCTACTAACTTAGTGCCCAGTGCCAGTTGCTGTTTTCTACCTATTTTTGGTTTTACAGAATATCAATACCAAACGAAGTCCAAATGCCACGAAACTTTTTGGAGATTTTTTTCTAGACATAACCAACACTAGAAGCTTCGGGAGAAGGCCAGAAGCCCCAGGAGGTGGCCACGAGCCACCAGGGCGCGCCTGGGGGTGGGGGTGGGCAAGCGCACCCTGGTGCCTCGTGGGACCACCTCTTACTCTTTTGACCTAATTCCACCACTATAAATTCCCTAAAATCGGGAAACCAATAGAGGAGTACATGAAATACTTTTTTCACTGCCGCAAGCTTCTGTTCTTGAGAGATCCCATCTAGGGGCCTTTTCCGGTACTCCGCCGGAGGGGGAATCGATCATGGAGGGGCTCTACATCAACCTTGCTGCCCTTCCGATGATGCGTGAGTAGTTTACCACAGACCTACGGGTCCATAGTTAGTAGCTAGATGGCTTCTTCTCTCTTTTTGATCTTCAATACAATGTTCTCCTCGATGTTCTTTTAGTTCTATCCGATGTAATCACTTTTTGTGGAGTGTTTGTTGGGATCCGATGAATTATGAGTTTATGATCAGATTATCCATGAATATTATTTGAGTCTCTCTGATCTATTTTATGCATGATTATTATAGCTTCGTATTTCTTCTCTGATCTATTGATTTGGTTTGACCAACTAGATTGATTTATCTTGCCATGGGAAGAGGTGCTTTGTAATGGGTTCGATCTTGCGGTGCTCAATCCCAGTGACAAAAAGGGACATGACATGTATGTATCGTTGCTATTAAGGGTAAAAAGATGGGGTTTATTCATGCATGAGTTTACTTTGTCTACATCATGTCATCTTGCTTAAGGCGTTACTCCGTTCTTAATGGACTTAATACACTAGATGCATGCTGGATAGCGGTTGATGTGTGGAGTAATAGTAGTAGATGCAGGCAGGAGTCGGTCTACTTGTCTCGGACGTGATGCCTATATACATGATCATTGCCTTGGATATCGTCATGATTATTTGCTTTTCTATCAATTGACCAACAGTAATTTGTTTACTGTCGGTGTATAAAACATGGGTATTTTGTACCCTGACTTATGCACAGACAGTAGCAGCCTCCTTACTGGCCAAGCCTTGCCGGGAACCGCCAAGACCAAGACTCAGAACCCAGTTGCGGAAGCCACCGGGGAGAAGCAAAAGACGAAACATCAACAAGCACTTAACTAGTACCGAAGATGAAGACATTCCTTGCCGGCAAGGCTAAACCGGCAAGGTGAAGACCCGGCAAGCTCCGTACCGGCAAGCTTCTGCCAGCCCTCCAGCGCTCCGCCACTCCACCTCACCGCACAGATGTTCGCTAGTGGATGAGGTATCGACCGCGCAGGCTGGTTGGTAAGGCCTATCGGGCACGTGTCAACATACTGGGACAGGATTTGCCTCAAATGACACCCGTCTAGGAGGCGTGTCAGAATAATACGAGGTAGCTGGGCAAGCGGTGCAGAAACCTTGCTGGGACTACCTCTCCACATGACACCTAACAGTGCATTTAAAGCTTTTGTCCTAAACTGGCAGAGTTAGGTACGATTGTTGGGGAACGGAGCATGAATTTCAAAAAATTTCCTACGCTCACGCAAGATCTATCCATGGAGATGCATCGCTATGAGAGGGGAGAGTGTGTCTACGTACCCTCGTAGACCGTTAGCGGAAGCGTCTCACAACGTGGTTGATGTAGTCGAACAATCCTTCGAGCTCCACCGATCGAGTACCGAACGTACGGCACCTCCGAGTTCTACACACGTGCAGTTCGGTGACGATCCTCGCCTTCTTGATCCAGCAAGACGTCGAGGAAGTAGATGAGTTCCGTCAGCACGACGGCGTGGCGACGGTGACGGTGAAGTGATTCCGGCAGGGCTTCGCCTAAGCTCTCCGAAAATATGACCGAGGTGGAAAACGGAGATCGGGGCACCGCACACGGCTATGGGACAATTGTGTACTTTGGGGTGCCCCCTTGCCCCCGTATATAAAGGATGAGAGGGAGGAGGCCGGCCCCCTAGGGGTGCGCCAAGTGTGGGGAGTCCTACTAGGACTCCTTAGTCCTAGTAGGATTCCACCTCCCATACGGAGTAGGAAAGAGGGAAGGGAGAGGGAAAGGAAAGAGGGGGCTGCGCCCCCTCCCCTAGTCCAATTCGGTTTGGGCAAGGGGGGGCGCGAGCCTCCTCACGTGGCCTGCCTCTCCTTTTCCCGTATGGCCCAATAAGGCCCCATTACTTCTCCCGGTGAATTCTCGTAACTCCCCGGTACTCCGAAAAATACCCGAATCACTCGGAACCTTTCCGACGTCCGAATATAGCCTTCCAATATATGAATCTTTACCTCTCGACCATGTAGAGACTCCTCGTCATGTCCGTGATCTCATCCGGGACTCCGAACAAACTTCGGCCACCAATCACATAACTCATATAATACTAAATCGTCATCGAACCTTAAGTGTGCGGACCCTACGGGTTCGGGAATGATGTAGACATGACCGAGACGACTCTCCGGTCAATAACCAACAGCGGAACCTGGATGCTCATATTGGTTCCTACATATTCCACGAAGATCTTTATCGGTGAACCTCATATGTCAACATACGTTGTTCCCTTTGTCTGGCGGTATGTTATTTGCCCGAGATTCGATCGTCGGTATCCAATACCTAGTTCAATCTCGTTACCGGCAAGTCTCTTTACTCGTTCCGTAATACGTCATCTTGTAACTAACTCTTTAGTCACGGTGCTTGCAAGGCTTTTGTGATGCTGTATTACCGAGAGGGCCCAGAGATACCTCTCCGATAGTCGGAGTGACAAATTCCAATCTCGATCCATGCCAACTCAACAAACACTTTCGGAGATACCTGTAGTGCACCTTTATAATCACCCAGTTACGTTGTGACGTTTGATACACCCAAAGTATTCCTACGGTATCCGGGAGTTGCATGATCTCATGGTCAGAGGAACGTGTATTTGACATAGTGAAAGCAATAGCAATAAACTGAACGATCATTTGCTATGCTAACGGTTGGGTCAAGTCCATCACATCATTCTCCTAATGATGTGATCCCATTATCAAATGACAACTCATGTCCATGGTCAAGAAATCTTGACCATCTTTTGATCAACGAGCTAGTCTAGTAGAGGCTTACTAGGGACACAATATTTGTTTATCTATTCACACATGTATTTAGTTTCCGGTCAATACAATTCTAGCATGAATAATAAACTATTATCATGAACGGGGAAATATGATAATAACTAATTTATTATTGCCTCTAGGGCATATTTCCAACAGTCTCCCACTTGCACTAGAGTCAATAATCTAGATTACATCTCCATGTAATTAACACTTAATCAGTTCTAAAGCTGATCATGGTTTGCTTGTGAGAGAGGTTTTAGTCAACGGGTCTGCAATATTCAGATCCGTGTGTTCTTGGCAAATCTCTATGTAGATGCTGCTACCACACTCTATTTGGAGCTACTCCAAAAAATTTCCCCACTATACTTATCCGGTCTGAGACTCATAGTCTTTCGGATCAGTGTTTAAAGCTTGCATCGACGTAACCCCTTACGACGAACTCTTTATCATCTCTATTCCCGAGAAATTCTTCCTTAGTCATCTTAAGGATAATTTGACCGCTGTCCAGTGATCTACTCCTGGATCACTTTGGTACCTCTTTTGCCAGACACATGGCAAGGCACACATCTTGGCATACTTTATAGAACCTATGGCCGAGGCATAGGGGATAATCTTCATCCATTCTATTTATTTTGCCGTGGTCGAGATTTGAGTCTTACTCAACTTCACACCTTTCACCACAGTCAAGAACTCCTTTGACTGATCCATTTTGTACTTCTTCAAAATCTTGTCAAGGTATATGTTTTGTGAAAGTCATATGAGGCGTCTCAATCTATCTCTATAGATTTTGATGCCTAACATGTAAACAACCTTTACCTAGATCTTCAAGTCTTACTCCACTTCACACCAGCCAAGAACTTATTTCTTTTGACTTGATCCATTTTGAACTTCTTCAAAATCTAATCAAGGTGTGTGAAAATCTTTTATTCGTGTCTTGATCTATCTCTATAGATCTCGATGCCCAAACCGTGGATAACTCAAAAAACAGGTTTTTATTGAAAAACTCCTTTCAATTAATTCTTTATGCTTTCCAGAAATTCTACATCATTTCCAATCACATATACTTATTAGAAATGTTATAGAGCTCCCACTCACTTTGTTGTAAATACAAGTTTCTCCATAAACTTGCATAAACCCAAACGCTTTGATCACTTCATCAAAGCGAGTATTCCAGCTCCGAGATGCTTGCACCAGTCCATAGATGGATCGCTGGAGCTTGCATACTTTGTTAGCACCTTTAGGATCGACAAAACCTTCCGGTTGTATCATATACAATTCTTCCTTAAGGAATCCATTAAGGAATGCCGTTTTGACGTCCATTTGCCAGATTTCATAATCATAAAACGCGGCAATTGCTAACATAATTCTGACAGACTTTAGCATCGCTACGGGTGAGAAAGTCTCATCGTAGTCAACTCCTTGAACTTGTCGATAACCTTTAGCAACAAGTCGAGCTTTATAGACGGTGACATTACCATCAGCGTCCGTCTTCTTCTTAAAGATCCATTTATTTTTAATAGCTTGCCGTTTCATCGGGCAAGTCTACCAAAGTCCACACTTTGTTCTCATACATAGATCTAATCTCGGATTTCATGGCCTCAAGCCATTTGTCGGAATCCGGGCTCGCCATCGCTTCTTCATAGTTCGTAGGTTCACTGTTGTCTAACAACATGACCTCCAAGACAGGATTGCCGTACCAATCTGGTGCGGAGCGTGTCCTGGTTGACCTACGAGGTTCTGTAGCAACTTGATCCGAAGCCTCATGATCATCATCATCAACTTCTTCTCTGGTCTGTGTTGGTGTCACAGAAATTTCTTTCTGTGGCGTACTACTATCCAGAGGAGGTACAATTATCTCATCAAGTTCTACTTTCCTCCCACTCACTTCTTTCGAGAGAAACTCCTTCTCTAGAAAGGATCCATTCTTAGCAACGAATACTTTGCCTTCGGATCTATGGTAGAAGGTGTACCCAACGGTCTCCTTTGGGTATCCTATGAAGACGCACTTATCCGCTTTGGATTCGAGCTTATCTGGCTGAAGCCCTTTGACATAAGCATTGCATCCCCAAACTTTCAGAAACGACATCTTAGGTTTCTTGCAAACCACAGTTCATACGGTGTCATCTCAACGGATTTAGACGGTGCCCTTGTTTAAAGTGAATGCAGCTGTCTCTAATGCATAACCCCAAAATGATAGTGGCAAATTGGTAAGAGACATCATAGAACGCACCATATCCAATAGAGTACGATTACGACGTTCGGACACACCATTACGCTGTGGTGTTCCATGTGGCGTGAGCTGTGAAACAATTCCACATTGTCTTAAGTGATTACCAAACTCGTAACTCAAATATTCTCCTCCACGATCAGATCGTAAGAACTTTATTTTCTTGTTACGATGGTTCTCTACTTCACTCTGAAATTCTTTGAACTTTTCAAATGTTTCAGATTTATGCTTCATCAAGTAGACATAACCATATCTACTCAAATCATCAGTGAACGTGAGAATATAACGATATCCACCGCGCGCCTCAACACTCATCGGATCACATACATCGGTATGTATTATTTCCAATAAGTTGGTTGCTCGCTCCATTGTTCCGGAGAACGGAGTTTTAGTCATCTTGCCAATAAGACACGGTTCACATGTCTCAAATGATTCATAATCAAGAGATTCCAAAAACCCATCTGCATGGAGTTTCTTCATGTGTTTAACACTGATATGACCTAAGCGGCAGTGCCACAAATATGTGGTACTATCATTATCTTTTGGCATTCGTGTTATGAACATATGTATTACTACGATCAAGATTCTATAAACCTTTCATTTTAAGTGCATGATCATCAATGATATTATCCAAATAGAATAACAATTATTCTCTGAAATTGAATAACCGTCTTGTAATAAACACTATCAGATATAATGTTCATGCTTAACGCAAGCACCAAATAACAATTATTTAGGTTCATCACTAATCCTGAAGGTAGAGAGAGCGTGGCGATGGTGATCACATCAACCTTGGAGACACTTCCAATGCACATCGTCACCTCGTTCTTAGCTAGCCCTCGTTTATTCTGAAGCTCCATGTTTCAAGTTGTAAGCAACTGAACAAGTATCAAATACCCAGGTGCTCCTACGAGTACTAGTAAGGTACATATCAATAACATGTATATCAAATATCTTTGTTGACATTGCCAGTCTTATTATCTGCCAGTTACTTTGGGGAAGTTCCGCTCCCTGTGACATTTCCCTTTGCAATGGGAGCACTAAGTCTCAGGTTTGGTTCAGCCTTGGGTTTCTTCGCGTGAGCGGCAACAGTTTTACCGTTCTTCTTGAAGTCCCCTTTTCTTTCCCTTGCCCTTCTTGAAACTAGTGGTCTTATTAACCATCAACACTTGATGCTCCCTTTTTTTTTATTTCTACATCCGCAGATTGTAGCATCGCGAATAGCTTAAGGATCTTCTATCCCTTGCATGTTTATAGTTCATCACGAAGATCCAGTAGCTTAGTGATAGTGACTAGAGAACTCTATCAATCACCACTTTATTCGGAAGTCTAACTCCCACTTGATTCAAGTGTTTGAAGTACTCAGACATTCTGAGTACATGCTCACTAACGGAGCTGTTCTCCTCCATCTTGTAGCTATAGAACTTGTCGAAGGTGTCATCCCTCTCGACCCGGGTGTGAGTCTTGAAAAACAAATTTTCAGCTCTTGGAACATCTCATATGCTCCGTGTTGCTCAAAACATATTTGGAGCTCCGGTTCTAAGCTGTAAAGTATGGCGCACTGAACTATCGAGTAGTCATCTTTTCTTGTCTGCCAGACATTCATAACGTCCTCAGACGAAGCCGTAGGGGTATTTCACTGAGCGGTGCATTAAGGACATAAGCCTTCTGTGCAGCAGTGAGGACAATCCTCAGATCACGGACCTAGTCCGCATAGTTGCTTCCATCAACTTTCCACTTCGTTTTCTCTAGGAACATAATAAAAATAGGGGAACTACAGCGCAGTCTATTGATCTACAACATAAATTTGCGAAGACAAGTAAGACTATGTTCATGACAATTGAAGTTCAATTAATCAAATTACTTAAGAACTCCCACTTAGATTAACATCCCTCAAGTTGTCTAAGTGTAACATGATCCACATCAACTAAACCACGTCCGATCATCACGTGAGGTGGATTAGTTATCAATGGTGAACATCTTTCATGTTGATCATATCTACTATATGACTCATGTTCGACCTTTCGGTCTCTTGTGTTCCGAGGCCATGTCTGTACATGCTAGGCTCGTCAAGTTTAACCCAAGTATTCTGCGTGTGTAAAACTGGCTTACACCCGTTGTATGCGAACGAAAGAATCCATCACACCCGATCATCACGTGGTGCTTAGAAGCGTCGAACCTTCGCAACGGTGCATACTAGGGGAGAACACTTATCTTGAAATTTAGTGAAGGGATCATCTTATAATGCTACCGTCGTCCTAAGAAAAATAAGATGCATAAAAGGATTAACATCACATGCAATTCAATATATGTGACATGATATGGCCATCATCGTCTTGTGCTTTTGATCTCCATCAGCAAAGCACCGTCATGATCTCCATCGTCACCGGGTTGACACCTTGATCTCCATCGTAGCGTCGTGACACCTTGATCTCCATCGTAGCGTCGTGGTCGTCTCGCCGATTATTGCTATTACTACTACTACCGCTAACTCATAGCGGTAAAGTAAAGCAATTACATAGCGTTGGCATTGCATACAATAAAGAGACAACCATAAGGCTCCTGCCAGTTGCCTGATAATTTACAAAACATGATCATCTCATACAACAACTTATATCACATCATGTCTTGGCCATATCACATCACCAGCATACCCTGCAAAAACAAGTTAGACGTCCTCTACTTTGTTGTTGCAAGTTTTACGTGGCTGCTACGGGTTTGCAAGAACCGTTCTTACCTACGCAAAACCACAACGTGGTGTAGTGATTGCTTTTTGATCTTCTAAAAGAACCCTCTTCATTGAAACCGATTCAACTAAAGTGAGAGAGACAGACACCCGCCAGTCACCTTTATGCAATGAGTGCACGTAGCGGTGAAACCTGTCTCGCGTAAGCGTACGCGTAATGTCGGTCCGGGCCGCTTCATCTCACAATACCGCCGAATCAAGTAACAACTAGTAACGGCAAGCAATATGTATACACCCACGCCCACAACTCACTTGTGTTCTACTCGTGCAAATCACATCTACGCATAGACCTGGCTCGGATGCCACTGTTGGGGAACGGAGCATGAATTTCAAAAAAATTCCTACGCTCACGCAAGATCTATCCATGGAGATGCATCGCTACGAGAGGGGAGAGTGTGTCTACGTACCCTTGTAGACCGTTAGCGGAAGCGTCTCACAACGCGGTTGATGTAGTCGAACAATCCTTCGAGCTCCACCGATCGAGTACCGAACGTACGGCACCTCCGAGTTCTACACACGTGCAGTTCGGTGACGATCCTCGCCTTCTTGATCCAGCAAGACGTCGAGGAAGTAGATGAGTTCCGTCAGCACGACGGCGTGGCGACGGTGACGGTGAAGTGATTCCGGCAGGGCTTCGCCTAAGCTCTCCGAAAATATGACCGAGGTGGAAAACGGAGATCGGGGCACCGCACGCGGCTATGGGACAATTGTGTACTTTGGGGTGCCCCCTTGCCCCCGTATATAAAGGATGAGAGGGAGGAGGCCGGTCCCCTAGGGGTGCGCCAAGTGTGGGGAGTCCTACTAGGACTCCTTAGTCCTAGTAGGATTCCACCTCCCATACGGAGTAGGAAAGAGGGAAGGGAGAGGGAAAGGAAAGAGGGGGCTGCGCCCCCTCCCCTAGTCCAATTCGGTTTGGGCAAGGGGGGGCGCGAGCCTCCTCACGTGGCCTGCCTCTCCTTTTCCCGTATGGCCCAATAAGGCCCATTACTTCTCCCGGTGAATTCCCGTAACTTCCCGGTACTCCGAAAAATACCCGAATCACTCGGAACCTTTCCGACGTCCGAATATAGCCTTCCAATATATGAATCTTTACCTCTCGACCATTTCGAGACTCCTCGTCATGTCCGTGATCTCATCCGGGACTACGAACAAACTTCGGCCACCAATCACATAACTCATATAATACTAAATCGTCATCGAACCTTAAGTGTGCGGACCCTACGGGTTCGGGAATGATGTAGACATGACCGAGACGACTCTCCGGTCAATAACCAACAGCGGAACCTGGATGCTCATATTGGTTCCTACATATTCCACGAAGATCTTTATCGGTGAACCTCATATGTCAACATACGTTGTTCCCTTTGTCTGGCGGTATGTTACTTGCCCGAGATTCGATCGTCGGTATCCATTACCTAGTTCAATCTCGTTACCGGCAAGTCTCTTTACTCGTTCCGTAATACGTCATCTTGTAACTAACTCTTTAGTCACGGTGCTTGCAAGGCTTCTGTGATGCTGTATTACCAAGAGGGCCCAGAGATACCTCTCCGATAGTCGGAGTGACAAATTCCAATCTCGACCCATGCCAACTCAACAAACACTTTCGGAGATACCTGTAGTGCACCTTTATAATCACCCAGTTACGTTGTGACGTTTGATACACCCAAAGTATTCCTACGGTATCCGGGAGTTGCATGATCTCATGGTCAGAGGAACGTGTATTTGACATAGTGAAAGCAATAGCAATAAACTGAACGATCATTTGCTATGCTAACGGTTGGGTCAAGTCCATCACATCATTCTCCTAATGATGTGATCCCATTATCAAATGACAACTCATGTCCATGGTCAGGAAATCTTGACCATCTTTTGATCAACGAGCTAGTCTAGTAGAGGCTTACTAGGGACACAGTATTTGTTTATCTATTCACACATGTATTTAGTTTCCGGTCAATACAATTCTAGCATGAATAATAAACTATTATCATGAACAGGGAAATATGATAATAACTAATTTATTATTGCCTCTAGGGCATATTTCGAACAACGATAGCACTGTTTGCTATCTAATCGCTATGTAATTACTGTTTTGCCAGTGTGGTAACCCCTTTGAGCTATAAAAGGAGGGCCAAGGCAACAGTTAGAGGGATTCAGACCCTTTTTCAAACACTTGCACGTCTCGCGTAGCAGTACTCTCCGCACCTTGCCGGGAGAAGCGCTCCCTGTACTTGTGCTTTCATACAAGCAATACACCAAAAGCAGGAGTAGGGATTTATGCTTCCCAGCGGCCCGAACCTGGGTAAATCCCTTGCATTTTCCATTGTTCATGCTCTTTGTGCACGTTGATCCCCCTTGCCGAACCACAAGGGGCTGGATGGCCCCATAGATGGTCGCACCCACGACATCTTTGGCGCGCCAGGTAGGGGGAATCGCTTGCACGAACCTTGATCAGTGGATTGCGCATCTTCTTCATCATCTTCATTGACTTCCTCGTCGTCCTCCTCGTCGTCGATGGCACCCAAGAAGAAGGGCATCACGATGACGGCCACCCCGCATGCATCCGCAGGCGGTGCAGGCGGCACGACCAATGCAGGCGGTGCGGGTAATGCGGTTGGCACTACCAGCGCAGGCGGCGCGGTCGCCATGCCCACTGCGGTCGGCGCAGGAGACGAGCGTGCTGGAGGCAGTCGACCTCCTCAATCCTCTGGCGAACAGAGCCGCGACGGCGCGGGTGGAGCAGACGGACGACCTCTCCTTCCTCCTCCTCCTCACTGCACCGACTAACGCAGCCACCGGAGCGGCAACGCCCGGGCCGGCACGAGCCAAGATACCACCGCGGCGGCGTCCAAGGATGCAGCTTCGGGACAGACGCCACGTCCCTCGCACAACGGGCGTGGAACATCCCCGAGCGGCGCCAACGACTCCGGGCAGCGGCGACCTCACGGCAAGACTCCTGTTGATCAAATCCCAGATCCTCAGGCACCACCTCCGCCACGGCGACCCGCTTCTGGTCATGTGCCGCGGCAGCAAGACCGAGATGGCGCTCCTGCTGGCTCCGCCAGGAGTAGAGCGACGTCGCGCTCCTCGCTTCCGGCCATGCCAGCCACAGCGGCAGAAGCAATGGCGCGAGCCCAGATGCTGCTGAACTTCCCTCCAGCAGCAGAGAAGATGTATGAGTGGAGAGCCACCATCCAAAGCTTGATTGGGTTTGCCGAGGCCAGTAAATCACAGCAAGCGGAACCCTCACGGCGTCCGCAAACAGCACCGGTAGCTCCAGCTGATGGCCGCGTTGACGGTACTACGCTAACGGTGCAATCGCCTCAGCGGCAACAGTCTCAACAGCAGCCACACCAACAACCGCGACAGGCTCGACGATCTTTCGAGCCCGACGAAGTATCGATGGCCTCTTCGGATCCGCGAGGGCGGCAAGACCAGCGGCAAGTGCTGCGAGATAGGTGGGCAGAAGACGCCCGCACCACCATCGAACGGTGCCGGGAGGCACGCCGTCAAGCCGACGCGCGCAACGGCCCCATCGTTGATGAGCCTGCGCTAGGGGTTGGCGGATATCTACCTTACGAGGTTGAGTGTCCCGCCTTCACCCGTGAGCTGCGACAAGTCCGATGGCCGTCTGTCCGGGCCTTCAAGCCAGAAGTACTAGAGAAGTACGACGGCAAGCTGAACCCGGCAGAGTTTCTAGGCATTTACACGATTGCCGTACAAGCTGCCGGGGGAAGAGATGAGAAAATCCTCTCCAATTACTTCCCGTTGGTATTGAAACCCAACGTGCGGTCTTGGCTGATGAACTTGCCGGAGAACTCCATTTCTTCGTGGTCAGATCTCTGCAATGAATTCGTTGGTGCCTTTACCGGAGGCCACAAGGCCCCTGGACAGCCCAGCGACCTATAAGTGATCCCGCAAAGAGATGGTGAAACTTTACGCAAGTACATCCAGAGGTTCAGCCGTGTGCACCGTAACATTCTAGATGTACACCCCGCAGCCGTCATTGCCGCCTTTCACACGAATGTGCACAATCGGAGGATGCAGGAGAAAATGAATGTCAAGTTGCCCAAGACCGTCAACGAGCTCTACATGTTGGCGGATAAGTGTGCACGTGCTGAGGAAGGAAGAAGGCTTCCCGGGGAGGACGCTGGTGCCGAGGTAGATTCTGAGGACGATGATGCTACCACCCCGAGGAAGAAAGGCCGAAAGCGTAACAGGAAGCGCAAGGGCAAAACTGTTATGACTGTCGAAGGCTCTGGCAACTCTGAGCCCGCCAAGAAAGCCAAGACTGAAAACTCCGGCAAGGAGGCTGTTGTATGCGCCGCTTGCCAGGAGGCGGCGGCAAACGAGAAAGCCGACAAGTCAAATGGACCATACTGCAAGATTCACCGTACCAAAGGCCACGATCTCCAAGAGTGTCGGCAAGTCGAGCACCTTGTTGAGAAACAGAAAGCTGAATACGAAAAGCGCGACAAAGAGAAGGGTCAAGATGGTGCTGGTGGATCCGGCAAAAAGGGCCGTGGTGGTCGAGGAGGCTGCCGCGGCAAGGCCAAGCAGCTAAAAGAGAAGCCTGCTAGAGGCCAAGACAAGAAAGAGGAAGACGATGGAAGTGACGAAGAGGACGATGATGAGACCAGCGAACAAGAATTCCAGAAAGCAACCGACGCCATGTGCATTGACGGAGGAGCATCCTTGCACTCCTCTCACCGCCAACTTAAGCAGTGGGCGCGTGAGGTTAATGCGGCGAAACCGGCAATGGGCTCTCAAAAGCCACTCAAATGGTCACACACGCCTATCATTTTTTATGCTGAGGACCACCCTGATTGCATAACTGCGGTCGGGTGTTTGCCGTTGTTGGTTTCACCAACAATTCGCAACCTCCAAGTAACAAAGATGTTAGTTGACGGTGGGGCCGGCCTGAATCTGATTTCTCCAGAAGTTATCAAAAGGTTGCAGATCCCCGACGAGGAACTTGAGAAAACAAGCACGTTTCAAGGAGTGAACCCGGGAAGAAGCCAGCCGAAGGGAAAGATCACATTGCCGGTGACGTTTGGCGGGGAACTAAACTACAGAATGGAAAAGATTGTGTTTGACGTTGTCAAGATCCCCTTGCCGTACAATGAAATTCTTGGCCGCCCAGCCTTGGCAAAGTTCATGGCAGCATCTCACTATGCTTACAACACGTTGAAGATGCCAGGGCCGATGGGTGTCATCTCCATCAACTCCGACAAGAAAGATGCAGTCATTTGCGTCGACAAGATGTACAGAGATGCGGTTGCAGCAGAGGCCGCCAAGACACCAGCTCCCGCCAAGGAGAAGGAAAAGTAGTCCGGCGAGACTTCCAGCAAAGATTCCGGGAAGCACACCTCTTCGGAGTGCTGCGGGCCTGTTGAAGACTTGCCGGAGTGCTCTGCTGGTAAGAAATCCAAAGCTGCTTCACCCGCAACCAAAAAGGTGCCAGCGAGGGAGGACGGCACTGTTGGTACCTTCACCATCAGTGCCACCCTTGATAGCAAATAGGAAAGCGCGCTCGTTGCCTTCCTGCGGGCGAATGTCGATGTGTTTGCATGGCGACCATCTGACATCCCCAGCGTTCCCAGGGAGGTAATTGAGCACCACCTTGCTGTCTGTCCCCACGCCCGACCCATCAAGCAAAAAGTCCGGAAGCAAGCGTTGGAGCGGCAACAGTTCATTGCCGAAGAAATCAAGAAGCTTGAAGTAGCATGATTGGTTAGAGGTGTACTACATCCAACTTGGTTGGCAAATCCAGTTGTGGTGCGCAAAGCAAACGGAAAGTGGAGACTTTGTATTGACTACACTGATATTAACAAGGCATGTCCAAAGGATCCTTTCCCTTTGCCGCGCATTGATCAAATTGTAGACTCTACTTCCGGCTGTGATTTGCTCTCCTTCCTTGATGCATACTCTGGATACCATTAGATATTCATGGCCAAGGAGGATGAGGAGAAAACCGCATTCATTACTCCATGTGGCACGTACTGCTTCGTGCGTATGCCTTTCGGATTAAAGAGTGCCGGTTCAACATTTGCAAGGGCAGTCCAGATTGGTTTTGAGCCCCAGCTGCACAGGAATGTGGAAGCATACATGGATGATATAGTGGTCAAAACCAAGGACAAATCTACCCTCATTCAAGATCTAGAAGAGACATTTGCAAACCTGCGCAAAATCAATTTGAAGCTCTATCCCGAGAAGTGTGTGTTTTGCGTTCCATTCGGCAAACTTCTCAGATTCTTTGTATCTCAGCGAGGAATTGAAGCATATCCCGACAAGATCAAAGCCATTGAGCAGATTCAAGCACCAAAAAGCGTCAAAGATGTGCGACGTCTTGCCGGTTGCGTTGCTGCCTTGAGTAGGTTCATTTCAAGATCCGCTGAGCGCGCCCTGTCGTTTTTCAAGATTTTGAAAAAGGCAGGTCCGATGAAATGGACTCCGGAAGCGGAGGCCGCGCTGCAGGACTTGAAAAGGTACCTCTCCTCCGCGCCAACGCTAGTTGCACCTAGACCACAAGAGTTGTTGCTGCTATACGTAGCGGCAATGAATCAAGTGGCTAGTGCTGCATTAGTGGCGCAGAGAGAACTCGATGACGAGGAAACAGCCACGGCAAGCCCGTCCAGCGACAATCCGGGATCTTCTCCGGCAAGATCTGGTGCTTACAAGTCAAAGGTAGCGCAAGCAAGTGAAACTGATCAGCAAGTTGTGCCGAAGAAGAAGATGGTACAGCGACCCATGTATTTTGTTAGTTCCCATCTGTAGGGCGCTAGATCAAGATACTCTGGAGTGCAGAAATTGCTTTTCGGCCTCCTTATGGCCTCGAGAAAGCTGCGTCACTACTTCCAAGCACACGAGATCACCGTCGTCACTCGTTTCCCATTGCAACGCATCTTGAGAAACCCAGAGGCAACCGGCATGATAGTGGAGTGGGCGTTGGAATTGTCAAGCTTTGCGCTTAAGTTTGAAAGCACTTCAGCCATCCAGAGCAGAGCCTTGGCGGAGTTCATTGCTGAATGGACGCCAACGCAGGAAGAAGAGACTCAAGAAACAGCTCTCCCCGGCAAAGAAACAGCCAAAGAATGGATCATGTACTTTGACGGTGCCTTCTCGCTGCAAGGCACCGGTGCCGGAGTGCTGCTTGTCGCACCCACCGGAGAACACCTCAAGTACGTGGTTCAAATGCACTTTCCAAGGGAGCAAGCTACAAACAACACTGCTGAGTACGAAGGGCTCCTTGCCGGTCTTAGGATCGCAGTGGACCTTGGAATCAAAAAATTGATCATCCGCGGTGACTTGTAGCTTGTTGTGAAACAAGTAAACAAAGATTACCGGAGCCCGTTGATGGAAGCGTACGTGGAAGAAGTGAGGAAATTGGAAGAACACTTTGACGGGTTACAAACAGAGCACATCCCTCGTGCGGAAAACAGCATTGCTGATAGCCTGTCTAAATGTGCTGCTCAAAAGCTTCCCGTGGAAGAAGGAACGTTTGTGCTTCATTTGAATCAACCAACAGTCACTCCATCAATGCAGGCCAGTAAGAGAAGGAAGTTGAATACCGGCAAGTATTTTCCGGCAGAGCTCCCGGAAGCCACCGGCAAGGATGTTGCCGGGAACAACGACACGGTTGTCGGCGAGCAGAAGCTTTGTGCAGAACCCTAGGTTCTTACCGCCGAGGCAAGCGCTCCCACGGCCGAAGAAATGCCTTTAGTCCTTGTCGTCAAGCCACCGGCTCCGACATGGGCACAACAGATAGTTCATTTCCTTCAAACAGGAGAACTTCTCGATGAGCAAGAAGAAGCTGAGAAAGTAGCCTGTCAGTCAAGTATGTATCAGTTTGTGGATAGCATTCTGTACAGAAAGCGACCAAACGGTGTGAAATTGAAGTGCATTTGCCGGGAAGACGGACTAAAGCTGTTGGCGGAGATACATGGAGGCATATGTGGCTCTCACATAGGATCAAGGGCACTTGCCGGCAAAGCTTTCCGGCAAGGCTTCTATTGGCCCACTGCCCTCCGGGATGCGACTGAGCTAGTAACCAGTGTGAAGCATGCCAGTTCCATTCAAAGAACATACATCAGCCAGCTCAAGCTCTCCAAACAATCCCTCTCTCCTAGCCCTTTTCGGTCTGGGGGCTCGATATCTTGGGCCCCTTCCCCCGTGCTGCCGGGGGCTTTGAGTTCTTGTACGTCGCCATCGACAAGTTCACAAAGTGGCCTAAAGTGGAGCCAGTGAGAAAGGTGACAGCGCAATCAGCCGTCAAGTTCTTCAAAGGATTAGTTTGCCGTTTCGGGGTTCCTAACAGAATCATCACCGACAACGGCACACAATTCACGAGCCGCACCTTCATGCAGTATATCCAAGACCTTGGCAGTAAAATCTGTTTTGCGTCTGTTGCTCACCTGACAAGCAACGGCCAGGCGGAAAGGATGAATGCTGAAGTGCTGCGTGGCCTCAAGACAAGAACCTTTGACAAGCTGCGCAAGTGTGGAAGACACTGGATTGATGAGTTGCCGGCGGTTCTTTGGTCACTCAGAACGACACAAAATCGAGCTACCGGCCAAATGCCCTTCTCCCTAATCTACGGTGCAGAAGCGGTGCTCCCCACAGAACTCATATACGGGTCACTTCGAATGCTCACTTACGATGAAGCTGAGCAAGAGCAGCTGCGGCAAGACGATGCAATGCTCCTTGAGGAAGATCGTCTTCGGGCGGCTGTGCGAGCTGCACGCTACCAGCAAGCCTTGCGCCGCTACCATAGTCGCAAAGTGCATGCCCGAAGCCTTGAGGAAGGCGACCTTGTTCTTCGGCGCGTTCAGTCCGCCAAGGGATCAAACAAGTTGACGCCGAAGTGGGAAGGCCCTTACCGGGTAGTACGAGTCACCAGACCTGGAGCAGTCCATCTGGAGACCGAAGATGGCATTCAAGTGCAAAACTCATGGAATATTGAGCATCTTCGCAAGTTCTACCCATAAGGCACAATTGCTGGGACACCTCCCGGCAACCCCTTTTGTATGAGCTTTGTCGGCGAGACATGTAACCCTTTGTACAAAGCCAGGCGCAGATCCTGTGCATAATAAAGCTAAGTGTTTCGCAACTCCTCGTACTTATTCATTTATATGTGAGTGCATGTGATGTTGTGATTTACACTTTAGTTTGTATGGAATGACTGATGGACCGTCAAGGTTCCCAAACCATTCTTTTCTCTTCTTTCTTTTTCTTAAAAGGACAGAAGGATCCCTCGCGTGCAAATTTCCCGGGGGGAGTGGAGATGGGGTACCATTTTAATGACGTTCAAGCGATCATTTCATACAACAAGAGAAATGATGCAAGGAAAAGCTAAGTTGAAAAACTTTGAAATTTTTTCCTTGTTACATTCGCGATTTCCCTTGAACGATTCTGTGCTTTGTATGAGAAACCTGCACACGAAGGAACCTTGCCGTGATCGGTCTGCGCTCTAGCTTGCCTCGAGTCCGCTCGGCAAGCCTAGCAGCTGCATTCTGTCCCGGCAAGTTGCCTTGCTGGCAGCGGCAGTTCCAGCAGGCCGCTAAGGACCCGTTCCTCAAAGCACTCGCGGCAAGTGTGCGCGTCGGCAAGTTTCCAAACAAGCGTAGGGAGCGTGATCATACAAAGGCAAAATTAAACAAGGGGAACGGCGCACATACATTCAAGCAACACAAGTTATATTACATCACAGAAACAGTGCGGGACTAACATAAGGTCAAATGTATCTTTCACATGCAGCGCGGTGATGAATGTAACGGCAAACTCAATCCCGACGATCGCCCTGGACCCTGGGGATCTGGAGAACCTTGTCGGCGAGAGGGGCAGCGATGTTGTCGGCAGCAGTGACGTCTGTGCTCGCCGGCAGCCTCCTGAAGACCCCGGAGAGATCAAGGCCGGGATTGCGATGAGCGATCTTGAGCAGCACCCTGTATACAATTTCGTGCGCAAACTTCCGGGATTCATCGGCGAACGAAGCAGACCTGTCCTTGTGGTATGTCTTCAAGGCGTCGATAAGGCCCTCGAAGAACTTGGTCAGGCGGACGCTGGTGGCCTCCTTGTCGTTGACGGTGAAGCCCCAGCTCTTCATGTCCATCACGGTGATTTGGGAGCTGATGCGTCTGGCGGCATTGAGAAGCCTGCTGGTCTAGAGGGAGAGGTTCTCGTGCAGTTGGGCATAGTTGTTCTCAGCCTCCTTCTTCAAAGCCTCTTCCTTCTCCAGCTTCTCCGTCAAGACCCTCTCCCTCTCCTTGGCAGATTCTGAAGCTGTTACCACGGTGGCCAGTTGCGATTTCAGATCTCCAATCGTCTTGGCGGCGGCATCAAGGTCTTGGTTCTTGGACGACAGCTGCGTTTGCAAGTCCCCTAGAGTGCGGGCTGCCTTCAGCGCTTCGTCCTTGAGAGCCTCAATTTCTTTGCCGCTGCCGACGAGATCTTCGTTCAATTTGGCCACCTGGGATTCCAGTTCTACCTTGGCAGAAGCAGCAGCGGCAGCCTTATCAGCAGCCTCCTTAAGCTTGGTGGCGTTCTCCAAGGCCTGGGCTTCGATAAATTTCTTGTGCCCGTCTTCTAGCTCCTGAGTCCGCTGCTTAAGGAGTGCTTCAATCTCATCATCCTTGCCACGAAGAGTGGCGGCAAGGGCTCCTTCCCGTGCGGCAAGATCCTTCTCTTTAGCGTTGAGCAGCGTTTCGCGCTCTGTCAGCTTGCTGTCATGGATTGCTGCCTCTTCTTTGGCGGCATTGAGACTGTGGGCCTGTTGACTGTACCATGTGCGCAGCTTGTTCGCCTTCCCTCTCAACTTCTGGTCGACCAGATCCGCAGCTTTGCGTTCCTCTTGCACCTTGTCCCACCTCCGACCATACCGTTCCTGGACGCCTTTGAAACCGACGGCCATGATCCATGAAGGCAAGATCTTTGGCGTTGTCGGCCACATCGGTGGACTCGTCGGTTCTTTGGACCAAAGGGAGCAGGATCCGAGCTATTTCTTCATCAAAGTTTGGCCCCACAGTGCCAGATGAACTGGGGGCTCCGGACCCGTGCTGGGAAGTAACCAACGCCAAGCTGCTTGACGGGGCCGGCAAGGTTGTCGTCGCTAGTTGGTTGCCGGGGTTCGGCACGTCGGTGCTGATGGGCGCCTTCTCCACAGCCTCCCTGGTGGGGTCAGGCGCGTTGCCGGAGGATCTCTTGGATTCTTCGGGGAGTGTTCTGGTCTCCTCGGCAACTTGTGCAAGGCCCTCCTCAGCGGCAATCTTGGCGGCTTCATCAGCGGCGTCCCTTGCGATATTGGCTACTTCCACAAGAACTTCGCCTTCTTCAGGAGGGGTCGGAGCTGTGGATTGAAACAGGAACAAGGGTGAAGTAGGGTTCCAAAATCACAAGTCAAGTCCAAGAAGACAAAAATGGAATCTTTCCTGGAAGAGATATTCAAAGACAAGAGGATTACCCATTGGTGCTTGCCGAGGAAGGGCATCTCCTTCCCCGGCAACTCACATTGCCAGCGCACGGTCGTCAGCGGCCCCGCTCGTCGGGGTGGCCCCCGTGTGGGCAGGCTCATCGGTGGAGGCCCTTGTCGGGGAAACGCTCTCCGGAACATTGATCGATGGGGGAGCCAGGGTTTGATCCGCCTCTTGGCGCTCCTCCTCTTGGCGGGCCTCCTCCGTCTCCACGACAGGCTCAGCAGTAGGAACTCCAGTACTGGTGCTAGTGGGAGGCACCTGCACCACATCCTCACGCAGGGGGCTGAGCTGGGGGCTGATAACAATGGCTTCAGCCGTTGCGACCCCCTGCCCAGCACTTGCCGAAGGATCCTGTGCTGCTGCAGACCTGGACCGCTTCGACCGATGCACAAGCGGTTCTGGGTCCCTGTCAAGACAAAAGGAATCAAGTTAAAATGACAATCAAATGGAATCAAGGCTTGACGGGGATAAGCGAAGCCACTTACTCCTCCTCCTCTTTGGACTCGCCGAGGACGTCGAAGTCGTACATCACTGGCGGAGGCGATTCTCTGGCCCTCTTGAGTACTGGGGGAGGTGAACTCGTCGGCTGGATGGATTTGACCTCCTCGACCACCTCCTGCTGAGGACATGAGGGCTGAGTTCGGGGACGCCGGGTCGAGTGCCGGTGTACTTCTTCTTGGCGGCCGGTTTTCGTGGTCGTCTTCTTCACCGTGGGGCCAGCTCTCGGCGAGGAAGCATGCACCGGCTCTTAACTGACCGCCCTCCGAAGATGGCGCCTCCTCTTCGGGGCCCGAGGATCTTCCTCTTCTTCGGGCTCTCCGGTAGCCTCGGACCCGGCAGCCTCGGACCCGGCAACCTCGGTCCCGGCGACCTCAGCCTCGGCAATCTCATCCCCGGCAGGCTCTTCTTGTTGCCCTTCGGCAGCCTCTTCCTCGGAATGCTCCTCTTCATCATCCTCGGCTACCGCGGCACCAGAATCGCCCGCCGTGTTGATCCTCGTGAGCTCTGCGGCCTTGCTGGCGATGTACGCCAGTTCCTCCTCGGTGGTAGCCCGGATGAGATCCGTTTCCTTCCAGGAAGCTTTCTCCGTCAGGCTGGAGGCCCAATCCATCTTGTGCTCCAAGGTGGGCAGATCCCAGTCCGCTTTCACTCCGTGAGCATCGCAGTCCGGCATCACCGCCAGGATGGAATCCTTGGCGGAGTTGATGTGCAGTGGGACGATCTTATCCGGCAAGTGGAATGTGCCAGTCTTTCGGAACAACTGTTCGCAGAGGCAGGCGTGCTCCATAACCGACAAATTGTTGGCAATCCCGGGGTACAGTCGCATGATGTCGGCGGCGTTCTGGTATTGCCAAGCGAATCTTTCTCTCTTCTGTAGCGGTGCTATGCGTCGCCGGAGGAAGTCAGCGCCAACCATCTCTATGGTCAGATTGGTGGCCTTGAGGCGGGCGATCCTGTTCAGTGCCGGACGAAGCTTGGCGTCAGTAGCACCTATACTGCTCCAATTCATGCCGCGCACAACCCTTGTCGTATGCGGTATGCAGAACTGGGGAAAATCCTTCTCCTGGATCGAACACCACTCCGCCCTCCACTCGTCCCACTTGAGGTGGAGCTACCCGGCAAGGTACTCGCCCTTGGTTTTTGCCCTGGGGATCCAGGCCACGCTGCCGGAGAGCGATTTGTCTTCAATCCGGGGAATGAAAAAGTGACGAAACAGATCCACATTGGGGGTGACTCCGACAAAGTTCTCGCACAGGTGGGCAAAAACTGCCATGCAAGTCATTGCGTTCGGTGTGAAATCCAGCAGCCTGAACCCATAGCTGAACATCATGGCGCTGAAGAAATCCGAGAATGGGGGAACCAGGCCGCAGTAGAAATAGGCGCAGAAGAACGGATATGAATCTGATGGATCCTTGTCGCCCTCGGGGAGCACTACGGGTGCCTTGTGGTCCTTGGTATCTCTCCCCCACATGTATGCGTACCTCCTGATCAGCTCGTTGGCGTCTAAGGAACACGGCGAGAAGATTGCATTCTCCCTCCGCCGCTTCTCCAGCTCTTCCAGCGCCTTCTTCTTCTCCTCCACCTTGGGATCGAGCGGCTTGGCGGGCTTCTTCCCCGCCGCGTCAGCTCTCTTGGGCGCCATCGAGAATTAGGGAGGAGGAAGGTGGCCGAATCGAGGTGCGGATCAGTGGCGGCGGCGGCGGCGGAAGCGGTTCTGGCGTGAGGAAGAAGATGAAGCAGGGGAAAGCAAGGGTGAATGAGCGGCGCCTCCTCGCGGTTGCCTTTTTATGGGGAAGGCGCGAGAGGGGGCTGGCTCTTCACTGTTTACCCCAGCCACGTTTTTTACAGGCGCACTACCGCGATATAACCGCAACAGTCCAAGTTCCCACGACCCGCATTCAATGCGTGGATTGGACGTGCGTTAGGATAACCACCATGACGAAAATTACAACGGCAGTTTCCCGCCGCGTGTCTGTGCATTGTTTGGGCCTAGCCCAACGACGCTTCAGACGCGTGTAAGGCCCAGGCCCGGGGGCTCCCGTCGGCGTATAAAACATGGGTATTTTATACCCTGACTTATGCACAGACAGTAGCAGCCTCCTTGCTGGCCAAGCCTTGCCGGGAACCACCAAGACCAAGACTCAGAACCCAGTTGCGGAAGCCACCGGGGAGAAGCTCAAGACGAAACATCAACAAGCACTTAACTAGTACCGAAGATGAAGACATTCCTTGCCGGCAAGGCTAAATCGGCAAGGTGAAGACCCGGCAAGCTCCGTACCGGCAAGCTTCTGCCAGCCCTCCAGCACTCCAGCACTCCACCTCACCGCACAGATGTTCACTAGTGGATGAGGTGTCGACCGCGCAGGCTGGTTGGTAAGGCCTGTCGGGCACGTGTCAGCATACTGGGATAGGATTTGCCTCAAATGACACCCGTCCAGGAGGTGTGTCAGAATAATACGAGGTAGCTGGGCAAGCGGTGCAGAAACCTTGCCGGGACTACCTCTCCACATGACACCTAACGGTGCATTTAATGCTTTTGTCCTAAACTAGCAGAGTTAGGTACGATAGCACTGTTTGCTATCTAATCGCTATGTAATTACTGTTTTGCCACTATGGTAACCCCTTTGAGCTATAAAAGGAGGGCCAAGGCAACAATTAGAGGGATTCGGACCCTTTTTCAAACACTTGCACGTCTCGTGTAGCAGCACTCTCCGCACCTTGCCGGGAGAAGCGCTCCCTGTACTTGTGCTTTCATACAACCAATACACCAAAAGCAGGAGTAGGGTTTTACGCTTCCCAGCGGCCCGAACCTGGGTAAATCCCTTGCGTTTTCTATTGTCCATGCTCTTTGTGCACGTTGATCCCCCTTGCCGAACCACAAGGGGCTGGATGGCCCCATAGATGGTCGCACCCACGACATTTACCCGCCGTATGCTATTTTCTTGAGAGAAGCCTCTAGTGAAAACTATGGCCCCCGGGTCTATCGAAATCATATATTAAAAACCCTAAAATACCTTGCTGCACTTTTTCTTTATTTATTTTATTTTGTATTTTTGTTTCAATCGATCTATCTATCACATACAATTTAATCTTGCAACTTACCGCCGAGGGATTGACAACCCCTTGTTTGCGTTGGGTGCAAGGATTTGTTGTTTTGTGTGCAGGTGCTGCTAATGAGGTGTTGCGTGATTCTCCTACTGGATTGATAACCTTGGTTTCATAACTGAGGGAAATACTTATCTCTACTGTACTGCATCTCCCTTCCTCTTCAGGGAATTACCAACGCAGCTCACAAGTAGCAGACAGCCACATCAGCTACGGCATCCTCAGCGACCAACCCAATGATGCTGAGATCGATATGGCTTCGCCAAAGAGGTTGTACACTTGTTGCATCGCTTTTTTACTCTACATGTAATTTATATTGTCCACTGAGCACACGTAGTAATGAAAAATACGAATAGTTTCTCCTATATGACAAGAAGTGAGGTACTAGGCATGTTAGCTATCCGTGATGGACTCTCTCGAAAGCCATCATTATTTATTTCTACGCGTTGGAGCTGTGCATGTGTAGATGGGCCTGGGAGTTGAGCTAGTAGGGCAGTGGGCTGGGTCCAAAGTAGTAGAAGTAGTACAAAAACATTTTTGGAGTTTAGGCTTTTGCCTGTTCAAGCCTGCCTACTAGAATGGTGACTGGTTGAAAGGAAAAGTGAAGGAAAGACATAGGAATTTCCTATGTTACTACTATTCATGCATTTGGTTCAAAGGAATGGAGCAAGGGAAAACTGTAAGATTTTTTCCTTTAGTGTCTCTTTCAAAGAAAAACCGTAGGAATTTTAATATCCACTTGGCCCTCCTTTTCAAATTCCTATTCATGAAGAACAAGACTAAGTGATAGTAGCATAATCGCATTATAACTGTACATTTTCATGTGGTTTGACTTTAATATGACCATGCTTCTTTGCATTTCTGTGATCTTCCAATTCCTGTGAACCAAACACCCAGATTGACAGAAATCCTGTGTTAGCAAATGCTCTGTTTTGCACGTGCATTTCTATCCTATTCCTGTGTATTTCCTATCCCTGCGTTGTTAGAATCATCCAATTCAAATGAGCCTTTACAGAATTATACTTCTGATACAGGTAGGTGTCAAAGAAAACTTTGTGTGGTTTGTCCCGCTCCTCCAGCGCCATCGTCCGCCCCAGCTGAGCTGCTCCAACGACGGAAGCATCCACTGCAGCAGAGATCCCCCCTCCAGACCGTCTTTCACCGCGTCAGATCTTCTTCCCCGCTACCAGCAGCCACCACCACTGCATTACCATCATCAACTGAGGAGATGACCTTGAGGACTACACGGGTCCGCAAGAGAGGTTGCACTCTTTCGTGTCTGCTTATGTTATGCATCGCTTAATATTACCTGCTACTTTATCATCCTGTTCACCTCTTAGACTCCGAGTCAGGTCCAAACTAATAATCAAACTTGAGTTTTTAAATGGTTGTGGGGTACAAATCGGGGCAGCAACGAATAGTATCTCTGTCTACTATCTGCATAATCTCAGGTGTCTACTATGTGTTTCATGTTGGGTGGGAAACAAACTGTAAAGGAGCCATTACCTGTATTTTTTAACTGAAGCTATTATCTGCCTGCTATCATTGGTTTGGGTCTATCCACTGGTTGCTACCATCACTCTGGATTTCTGCATGCATTCCTTACATAATCTCACTATGTTTTATTCCTATGCATGTCAGTTATTGTACACAATGGTACTGAACATGTAGAGCAAAAGAGAAGAGCCTTGCGTGGCAATATAATGTCATGCAGACGTCGCTCCATGGTGGCCGCAATGGCAGCCCCTCCTCCCCCCATTCCAGATTGTAATCAAGAGGAAGATAACTGTTTAGAGGGGGATTCAGAGGGAGCAGACCACTCCGATTTACCCCCTGAGGTCTTTGCTCTCACTTGGCATGCTGATGTTGGTCATATCATGCATATGGCGCCTTGCATTGCTTACTTTACACATCATCTATGTCATCTGCTTAGTTTAGACATGTTTTGTGTGAATGCCATCTGTTTAGTTTCTATATCATATATGTGAATTATGCAATGCCATCTTGTTTAGCCAGGCATCATATATGGGAATTTTGCAATTCCATCATGTTTAGCCAGTCATCATATATGTGAATTATATCATGCCGTCCTTTTTTTTTCATTACGTATTACATTTGCAACAATGTTAGTACATTCAACTACTCTTCCTGTGCATCTGCCATTTGACACGGTGATGGAAAAATCTAGAGTGAAAACAAGGTCTTCAGAGCAGACAGTGCTATCTGACGAAGCGCATATCTTGCTGGTTACAGATAGCTCCTTAGAGGAGGATTCAGAGATAGATGACCAGTCGTATCCCCCCCCCCAAGGTGTATGCTCTAACTTGGCAGGGTTATATTGCTCATATCATGCATATGGTGTCCTGCATTGCTATGTCATTTGCTTAGTTTAGACATGCTTTGTGTGAATGCCACTTGTTTAGTGTCTAATTACCATATATGTGAATTATGCAATGCCATCTTGTTGCAAGGCATTATATATGTGAATTATGCAATGCCATGCTGTTTAGCCAGGCATCATATGTGTGAATTATATCATGCCATCCTTTTTTTGTATTACGTATTCCATTTGTCGACAATGTTTGTTTATTCATCTACTCTTCCTATGCATCAGCCATTTGAATCGGTGATGGAAAAATCTGGAGTGAAAACAAGGTCTTCAGAGCAGACAATGCTACCTGCTGAAGCAGATATCTTGCTGGTTACAGATAGCTCCTTAGAGCAGAATTCAGAGACAGATGACCAGTCCTATTTTCCCCCTGAGGTGTATGCTCAAACTTGGCAGGGTTATATTACTCATATCATGCATATGTTGTCTTGGATTGCTTAGTTTAGTCATCATATACACAATATTGAATGCCATCTGCTTAGTTTAGACATCATATATGTGATTGCCATCTGCTTACTTGCTTAGTATATAAATCATATATGTGAATTATATCATGCCATCATGTTTACATAGACAGCATGTATGTGAATTATGGCATGCCAACCTATTTAATAAAGACATCATGTAGTTATATCATCTCATCCTATTTACATAGTCATCATATTTTGAATTATGTCATTCTATCCGTTAATTATATCATGCCATCATGTTTCCATAGACAGCATGTATGTGAATTATGGCATGCCAACCTATTTAATAAAGACATCATATTTGAATTATGTCATTCTATCCTGTTTAGTTAGTCATCATATATGTGAAATTGTGTCATGATATCCTATTTAGTTAGCCATCATATATGTGAAATTGTGTCATGCTATCCAGTTTGGTTAGACAACATATATGTGCATTATTTCATGCCCTCTTTTATTCCCCACTATCCATTGCACCTGTCTATCATACAATGTATGTACATTCAATTACTTTTCTTGTTTATCAGCCATTTGAATTGGAGGGGGTGATGGCAGTATCTAAGGGACTAAAAACACGGTCTTCAGAAAAGGCAGTGCTACCCGTCGATGCAGATAGAACCACGGTTGTACTTGCCCAAGAACCAGCCCTACCACACATAACCCAGACTCTCACAGATTGTACCCCTACCCAGTTGGACAGAGAACCAGCTACACCCCATCTAACCCCAACCCCAGCAGATAGTAACCCAGTTCCAGTTGACACAGCACCATCTCCACCATAGAGCACCCAAACACGAGCAGTTAGTAAGGCAACTGCAGTGCCCAAAGCACGAGGACCAGCACTGCGAACCCCAACTCAACGCTTAAAGCAGAAGAACAACTGTTCTCAGGTCAGATTCCGTAGCTTTGGTGCATACTCCTTTGCTCTTGCATCACCGTATTTACTCATACCAACTAATTTCAAATTTGAAGGATCCAATTGAAACTTCAATGGCACAACAGGTATGTTTTAAACCTATTTCTTTAACTGGTTTGCTGTTGTAACTTCTTGCTCTATGTTGATTTCAGTTTCAATTGTATAAACAGTTATGTTCTCATGTCATGCACATTACAAGTGTTGTTAGTGCTGTTAGTTTCCCACACTTATATTTAGTCTATGCCGCTTTGTCTTAAACATATATGATTTGAACTGCGTCTCTATCTTGATTTGGCAACATAAACTAGGATGATATAGACAATATAGTGACCATAGTACATAAATATATGTTTGTTTCATGCTGTTATCCTGTCAACATTACCACTGAACTGGTTTACCAAAATGAGTTTCATATACTACATGCTGAACCTGTGATGTGTCTGGTTGTTCCTCTTTTAGAATGCCGCCAGAATATTGGAGAAGAGTACCCCATTATGCAATGGTAAAGGAAGTAATGCAGACAAGGTTCAAGATAGTGAGACAACCCTGTTGGTCTCCAAGAAAGCTGATAAAAACTATCTTCAAGACAGTGAGACAACCCCAAAGTCCTGCCTTGATGTAGTGTTCGAGTTACTGGCCACTACCGCTGCCACAAGCTCTTCAAACTCGCTGCCTAAATCAGTTCGTCTTCTTGAGTCTCAACTACAAGTTGAAAGACAACGATCAGCTGTGCTGCGACAAGAAGCCGAAGGACTGAGGAAGTCCCTACAGAATTCAGATGCACACTTTCTGGTGCAACAGCAAGAGTTGGAGGAGTTTAGTGCCAAACAAGAGAAAGCTAATAAGCTTGCTAAGCTTCTTGCCAGCATGGTGGGTGCCCAGGATATCGTTTCTTGAGCTCTTCTGAAGTGGTTTCATTTCTAGACTTGTTTTGCTGCCGCATTTATTTGCACTGGTGGCCAACTTAGTCGCCCGGTGTTTGTAATATGCTGCTTTGTTGTTCCCTTTATTTACACTGGTGGTGAACTTTGATGCCCAGTGGATGTAATGTATGTAATCGGGTAATAGCCTAGCGTTAGTTGCTTGCTTATTTATTTACATATAGTCATGTTTATTGCTTGTAGTCACTGTAGTTCTTTTTCCTCGGTTTGCTAGTGGCCGCAATAACCATGGGCCAAATACGGGCCGTAGGATCCATGGGACTCCTACGGGCTTTAGGATTCATGGGCCTCCTACGGGCCGTAGGATCCATGGGCCTCCTACGCGGCGTATGATCCATGGGCCGTACTGTTCGTGGGCTAAAACCGGACCGCAATATGGGCCGTAAAAGGGCCAATTTGGGAACGGTCGGTTTAAGGGCCCGTAGCATAACGGGCCATTAACAGGCCGAAAGTCATCACAGACTTAATTCTATCGACAGGTATAATGGGTTGTTAATGGGCCGAAAAACATGATGGGATGAAAATGGCCCAATGGGTTAACAAACCACAAACGGGCCGATTGTAACCATGGGCTGAATTTGGCCCATTAGCATAACAGGCCAGTAACGGACCGTAAGTAATCGAGGGCCGGAAATGAGCCCAAGAATTTATGGGCCCTTAGAAGGCCGAAAGAGAACACCGACTGGAAACGGCCCAACTGAATCATGGGCCCTTAAATGGGCTCAAAGCAGTTTACTGTTCATGATGGGCTAGAATCACCACGGGCCATCAATGAGCCCAAAGATACAAAAGGCCTCATATGGGCCGAAGATGGGCCGAAAGTGAGAATGGGCTGGAATCATATGGGACGGCCCACATGACGCTACTGGGCCGAATTTTGAAAGGCCATAACGGGCCGTGAGTACCCGGGCCGTAAATGGGCTGTATGCGAACAGGCCGTTAACAGGCTTTCCATGGGCCGGCCTGCTAACTTTTGACCAAGTCAAATGGGCCGACCTTTTTAACCTAAATGGGCCACTGTTGGGCCATGCCACATGTAACATTTCCATAGGCCCATCTCGTCCATTGGAGGAATGACATCTGTCGCGACGCCCAGCTGACACGTGGTTCCTTTGGCCAATGAGAATTTTACACGTGGAAAATCCTCATTGGTCAAGGCTGTTAATGGGTTATCGGATCCAAAACCGGACCCGATAGCTTAACGGCGACCCGTTACGGTGGAAGCCACGTGTCGGTCACCCTTGATGAAAACACTTCCATGACGCGACATTTTTCGTCATGGAAGTGGACACTTCCGTGATGATAATTTCAGTATTGTCATGGAACACTTCTACGACAGCACATGTATGACTATGTTGATTCTATCATAAAATTGTCACGGATGTTTATGCATGACAGAAAACTTGGCGTACTGTGACAAAGACGTATCATCACGGAAGTGTTTTTTTTTGTAGTGTTGATTGCTCCTTTGTGTGCCCTTTGTGGGTGTAGTCCTTAGTGGACCTTGTGATACGTCCATTTTGCATCATGTTTTACTACTGTTATTTATAGTGTTTTTAATCAATATAACACTTTGTGGAGCAATTCTAATGCCTTTTCTCTCTTAATATGCAAGATTCACACAAAGAGGGAGATTGCCGGCAGCTGGAATTCTGGACCTGAAAAAGCTATGTCAGAGATACCTATTCTGCACATCTCCAAATGAGCTGAAATTTTATGGAGATTTATTTTGGAATATATAAAAAATATTGGAAGAAAAAAGTACCAGAGGGGGCCACCCAGGTGCCCACGAGGCACCAGAGCGCGCCACCCCCCCAGGCGCGCCCTGGTACCTCGTGGAGCCCCTGGCCCACTTCTGGCCCCCAATTTCTGGTATATAAGTGAATTTGACCTAAAAAATAGAGAGAAGACTTTTGGGATGGTGCGCCGCCGTCTCGAGGCAGAACTTGGGCAGGAGCACTTTTGCTCTCCGGCGGAGAGATTCTGCCGGGGATACTTCCCTCCGGGAGGGGGAAAATCGTCGCCATCGACATCACCAGCGATCCTCTCATCGTGGGAGGACTAATCTTCATCAACATCTTCACCAGCACCATCTCATCTCAAAACCTAGTTCATCTCTTGTATTCAATCTTTGTCTCAAAACCTCAAATTGGTACCTGTGGGTTGCTAGTAGTGTTGACTACATCTTGTAGTTGATGCTAGTTGGTTTATTTGGTGGAAGATTATATGTTCAGATCTATTATGCTATTCAATACCTCTCTGATCTTGGATATGATTATGTTTTGTGAGTAGTTACTTTTGTTCTTGAGGACATGGGAGAAGTCTTGTCATAAGTAATCATGTGAACTTGGTATTCGTTCGATATTTTGATGATATGTATGTTGTTGATTCCCTTAGTGGTGTTATGTGAACGTCGACTACATGACACTTCACCATCTTTGGGCCTAAGGGAATGCATTGTGGAGTAGTAATTAGATGATGGGTTGCTAGAGTGTCAGAAGCTTAAACCCTAGTTTATGCGCTATTCCGTAAGGGGCTGATTTGGATCCACATGTTTAATGCTATGGTTAGAGTAATCTTAATTCTTCTTTCATAGTTGCGGATGCTTGCGAGAGGGGGTAATCATAAGTGGGAGGTTTGTCCAAGTAAGGGCAGCACCCAAGCACCGGTCCACCCACATATCAAATTATCAAAGTAGCGAACGCGAATCAAACAAACATGATGAAAGTGACTAGATGAAATTCCCATGTGTCCTCGAGAACGCTTTACTTACTATAAGAGATTGTTCCGGCTTGTCCTTTGCTACAAAAAGGATTGGGCCAACTTGCTGCACCCTTTATTACTATTGTTACTTGTCACTTGTTACAAATTATCTTGCTATCAAACTACTCGTTACCGATAATTTCAGTGCTTGCAGAAAACACCTTCCTAAAAACCGCTTGTCATTTCCTTCTGCTCCTCGTTGGGTTCGACACTCTTACTTATCGAAAGGACTACGATTGATCCCCTATACTTGTGGGTCATCAAGACTCTTTTCTGGTGCCGTTGCCGGGGAGTGAAGTGCCTTTGGTGAGTGGAATTTGGTAAGGAAACATTTATATTACGTGCTGAAATTTACTGTCACTTGTCACTATGGAAAGTAATCCTTTGAGGGGTTTGTTCGGGGTATCTTCACCTCGACCGGACACACAAATAGTTGCTCCTCAACCTACTGCACCTATTGAAAAAGATATTTATTATGAGATTCCTCCGGGTATGTTAGAGAAACTGCTAGCTAATCCTTATGCAGGAGATGGAACGGTACATCCTGATATGCACTTGATCTATGTGGATGAAATTTGTGGATTGTTTAAACTTGCAGGTATATCTGAAGATGGAGTTAAGAAGAAAGTATTCCCTTTATCTTTGGAGGGAAATGCATTAATGTGGTATAGGCTATGTGATGATACTGATACATGGGACTGGAACCGATTGAAACTAGAATTCCATCAGAAATTTTATCCTATGCATTTGGTTCATCGTGATCGGAATTATATATATAAGTTTTGGCCTCGTGAAGGAGAAAGCATCGCTCAAGCTTGGGGGAGGCTTAAGTACATGATGTACACATGCCCCAATCATGAGCTCTCAAAAGAAATTATCTTGCAGAATTTTTATGCTCGGCTTTCTCATGATAATCAAAATACTCTCGATTCTTCTTCGACTGGCTCCTTTATGAAGAAAACTATTGAATTTAGATGGGATCTTCTGGATAGAATTAAATGCAACTCTGAAGATTGGGAACTCGACAAAGGTAATGAGTCAGGTATAATACTTGAGTTTGATTGTGTTAAATCTTTTATGGCCACCGATGCTTTTCATAAGTTTAGCACTAAATATGGACTTGACTCTGAGATAGTAGTTTCCTTTTGTGAATCATTTGCTACTCATGTTGATCTCCCTAAGGAGAAGTGGTTTAAATATCATCCCCCTGTTAAAGAAAAGATTGAGGAACCTACTAGTATTAAAGAAGAAACAATTGTTCACCATGTTGATCCAGTTGTGCCTACCGCTTATATTGAGAAACCACCTTTTCCTGTTAGGATTAAGGAACATGCTAAACTTTCAACTGTGGTTAACAAAAGTAATATTAGAGCACCTAGACCCCCCTGAACAAATCAAAGTTGAACCTAATGTTGCTATGGTTAAAGATCTCTTGGTTGATAATATAGATGGGCATGTTATTTACCTCTGCGATGAAGCAGCTAGAATTGCTAAACCTGATCCTAAAGATAGAAATAGACCCGTTGTGGGCATGCCTGCTGTCTCAGTTAAAATAGGAGATCATTGTTATCATGGCTTATGTGATTTGGGTGCTAGTGTGAATGCTATTCCGTTTACCTTATATCAAGAAATTATGCACGATATTGCACCCGTTGAAATAGAAGACATTGATGTTACTATTAAGCTTGCAAACAGAGATACCATTACACCACTTGGGATTGTTAGAGATGTTGAAGTCTTGTGTGGAAAAATAAAATACCCTGCTGATTTTCTAGTCCTTGGTTCTCCACAAGATGATTTTTGTCCCATTATATTTGGTAGACCTTTCTTGAACACTGTTAATGCCAAGATTGATTGCGCTAAAGAAATTGTTAGCGTTAATTTCGGTGGTACATCTCATGAGTTTAATTTCTCCAAGTTTCGTAGACAACCTCATGATAAAGAATTGCCTAGTAAAGATGAAATTATTGGTCTTGCTTCTATTGCCGTACCTCCTACTAATCCGTTAGAACAATATTTGCTAGACCATGAAAATGATATGCATATGAATGAAAGAAATGAAGTAGATAAGATGTTCTTTGATCAACCACCTATCCTTAAACATAATTTGCATGTAGAAACTCTTGCAGGCCCTCCTCCACCTAAGGGTGATCCTGTATTTGAATTGAAGCAATTGCCTGATACATTGAAATATGCTTACCTTGATGAAAAGAAGATATATCCTGTTATTATTAGTGCTAACCTTTCAGCTCATGAAGAAAAGAGATTACTAAAAACTCTACGGAAGCACCGAGTTGCTATTGGATATACTCTTGATGATCTTAAGGGCATTAGTCCCACTCTATGTCAACACAAAATTAATATGGAGCCCGATGCTAAACCAGTTGTCGATCACCAACGACGATTAAATCCTAAGATGAAAGAGGTGGTAAGAACTGAAATATTAAAGCTCCTAGAAGCAGGTATAATCTATCCCATAGCTGATAGTAGATGGGTAAGTCCAGTACATTGTGTCCCTAAGAAAGGAGGTATTACCGTTGTTCCAAATGATAAAAATGAACTCATTCCACAAAGAATTGTAACTGGTTATAGGATGGTAATTGATTTTAGAAAATTAAACAAAGCTACTAGAAAAGATCATTACCCCTTACCTTTTATTGATCAAATGTTAGAAAGATTGTCTAAGCATACACACTTTTGTTTTCTAGATGGTTATTCTGGTTTTTCTCAAATACCCGTATCACAACCCGATCAAAAGAAAACCACCTTCACTTGTCCTTTTGGAACTTATGCTTATAGACGTATGCCTTTTGGTTTATGCAATGCACCTGCTACCTTTCAAAGATGTATGACTGCTATATTCTCTGACTTTTGTGAAAAGATTGTTAAGGTTTTCATGGATGATTTCTCCGTTTACGGAACTTCTTTTGATGATTGCTTAAGCAACCTTGATCGAGTTTTGCAGAGATGTGAAGAAACTAATCTTGTCTTCAATTGGGAGAAATGCCACTTTATGGTGAATGAAGGCATTGTCTTGGGTCATAAAATTTCTGAAAGAGGTATTGAAGTTGATAAAGCTAAGGTTGAAGCTATTGAGAAAATGCCATGTCCTAAAGATATTAAAGGTATAAGAAGTTTTCTTGGTCATGCTGGTTTCTATAGGAGATTTATTAAAGACTTCTCTAAAATTTCTAGGCCTCTTACCAATCTTTTGCAAAAAGATGTTCCATTTGTTTTTGATGATGATTGTCTAGAAGCCTTTGAAACACTTAAGAAAGCCTTAACCACTGCACCTATTGTTCAACCACCTGATTGGAACTTGCCTTTTGAAATTATGTGCGATGCTAGTGATTATGCTGTTGGTGCTGTTCTAGGACAAAGAGTTGATAAGAAATTAAATGTTATCCATTATGCTAGTAAAACTGTAGACAGTGCCCAAAGAAATTACGCCACTACTGAAAAAGAATTTCTAGCAGTTGTGTTTGCATGTGATAAATTTAGATCTTACATAGTTGATTCTAAAGTAACTGTTCACACCGATCATGCTGCTATTAAATATCTTATGGAAAAGAAAGATGCTAAACCTAGACTCATTAGGTGGGTTTTATTGCTACAAGAATTTGACTTGCATATTATTGATAGAAAGGGAGCTGAGAATCTCGTAGCAGATAATTTGTCTAGAATAGAAAATGTTCTTGATGACCCACTACCTATTAACGATGATTTTCCTGATGAGCAATTAGCTGTCATAAATGCTTCTCGTAACACTCCTTGGTATGCAGACTATGCTAATTACATTGTTGCTAAATATATACCACCTAGTTTTACATACCAACAAAAGAAAAAGTTCTTCTTTGATTTAAGACATTACTTCTGGGATGACCCACATCTTTATAAAGAAGGAGTAGATGGTATTATTAGATGTTGTATACCTGAGCATGAACAGGAACAAATCCTACGGAAGTGTCACTCCGAAGCTTACGGAGGACACCATGCGGGAGACAGAACTGCACACAAGGTATTACAATCTGGTTTTTATTGGCCTACTCTTTTCAAGGATGCTCGTAAGTTTGTCTCCTCTTGTGATGAATGTCAAAGAATTGGTAATGTTGGTAGACGTCAGGAAAGGCCTATGAATTATTCACTTCTTGTTGAACCATTTGATGTTTGGGGATTTGATTATATGGGACCTTTTCCTAAATCCAATGGGTATACTCATATTTTAGTTGCTGTTGATTACGTTAGTAAGTGGGTAGAAGCTATTCCAACTAGTAGTGCTGATCATAACACTTCTATTAAAATGCTTAAAGATGTCATTTTCCCAAGGTTTGGAGTCCCTAGATATTTAATAACTGATGGTGGTTCACATTTTATCCATGGTGCATTCCGTAAATTGCTTGCTAAATATGATGTCAACCATAGAATTGCATCTCCCTATCATCCTCAAACTAGTGGTCAAGTTGAGTTGAGCAATAGAGAAATAAAATTAATTTTGCAGAAAACCGTCAATAGATCTAGAAAGAATTGGTCTAAGAAACTAGACGATGCATTATGGGCTTATAGAACTGCTTATAAAAACCCTATGGGTATGTCTCCTTATAAAATGGTTTATGGAAAAGCATGTCATTTACCTCTTGAGTTAGAACATAAAGCATATTGGGAAATTAAAGAACTCAATTATGATTTCAAACTTGCTGGTGAAAAGAGGTTATTTGATATTAGCTCATTAGATGAATGGAGAACCCAAGCTTATGAAAATGCCAAATTATTTAAAGAAAAAGTTAAAAGATGGCATGATAGAAGAATTCAAAAACGGGAATTTAAAGTAGGTGAGCAAGTTCTATTATACAATTCTCGTTTGAGATTCTTTGCAGGAAAACTTCTCTCTAAATGGGAAGGACCGTATATCATCAAAAAAGTTTATCGCTCCGGAGCCATCAAAATAAATAATTCCGAAGGCACTAATCTGAGAGTGGTGAATGGGCAAAGAATTAAGCACTATATTTCAGGTACCCCCATTAATGTTGAAACTAATATCATTGAAACAATTACACCGGAAGCATACATAAGAGAGACCTTCCAGAACACTCCAGAACCCTGAAAAGGAAGAGGTATGTTATACGGTAAGTAAACCGACTCCAAAAATTCCATAAAAATAGTTTCTGTCAGTTTTGGAATATTTAGAAAAATACAAAAATAAGAAACAGCCGAGGGGACCCACCTGGTGCCCACGAGGCACCAGGGCGCGCCACCCCCCCTAGCGCGCCCTGGTGGCTCATGGGCCCCACGTGTGCCTTCCCGACTCCGTTTTTCTTCTGGATTACTTGTTTTTCAATATAAAAAATCTTTATATATATACTTCCAGACGTTTTGACCACCGTATCGCAGAAATCTCCTCTATTCTTGTTTCGTGCTATTTTTCTGACAGATCTAGATCGCTATGGCTCCACCAAGCTCTTCCAAGGACAAGTTCTATGAGAAGGTCATCAACCCCTACTTACCGGAGGTGATGAAACACCCTCAGGCCATTGAGATGCGTGAGGGGGTGCTTCACATCCGGGATGTTCAAGGACCCTAGAAGACCGGGAGCGTGGAGTCCAGGCTCGAAGCGGTGGAGCAGGAGATCTTCAAGTGCCAAGAGATGGTGGAACGTGGACTCAGCGCCAACCACTCCATGATCACGGAGTTCACCCGTGATCGCAAGGTGGATGACCGATCGATGGGGGACATCATCTTCAAGCTCAATGAACGAATTGACTACCTCCAAGGGCAAATCTATGATCTTCAACACCAAAATTATGAGTATGAGGCAAGATTCAAAGGTATGAGTTTAGCTGCAAGTTTCAGGACTCTGGAGACTCGTTCATCTTTCTATGATGGGGCACCTATGCCATGGAAGCCGGAGGACAAGCCCATCACTTCATCACCACCACCATCGCCGGAGAAGGAAACTTGAGCACATGGGTATGGGCACTTCCCCTGGCTTGTGCCAAGCTTGGGGGAGGTGCCCCAGTATCGTATCACCATCACCTCTATTATCATTACCTATTTTTAGTTCAATCCTTAGTTACTTCGTGATCTAGTTGAATAAAAGTTTAGTATGATCTATTTTCGAGTATTAGCTTCGTGATCTATCTATCTATGTAATCGAGTTGAGAGCTATATAATAAAGAGTAGTTTGAGTTTTTGCTTCTTTACTTTCGTGTTCCAATTCTAGCAATGGAAATAATGAAAGAGATCATATGCTAATCTTATGGAAAGTAATGACATTACATAAAGAAAAGTATAAGTGGTAAAATTTATTGGAAGTTAACAAACATAGTATTAGTCAATGATGCAATTCATGAAAGAATTAATAAGGGAAGAGAAGATTCACATGCAAATATACTATCTTGGACATCTTTTATGATTGTGAGCCCCCATTAAATATTTTATGTCAAATTGTTGACGTTGGACAAGGAAGACAACGTAATGAATTATGTTTGTTCATATTCACATAGAAGTTATATTGTTATAGATCCTCCAACATGTGGTGCTTGCCCAATATCTTTGCTAGCCAAAAATTCGCACCAAGTAGAGATACTACTTGTGCATCCAAAACCCTAAAACCCAATTTCATGTCATGAGAGTCCACAATATCTACCTATGGATTGAATAAGATCCTTCAAGTAAGTTGTCATCGGTGCAAAAAGCAATAAAAATTGCCTCTAAATATGTCTGAACTTTTATTGTAAGGGAAATAAGCTTTGTACAAACTTGTGATGGTAAAGAAATAAAAGCAACAGACTGCATAATAAAGGTTGCTATCACAAGGGGCAATATAAAGTGATGTTCCTTTGCATTAAGAGCTCTTGCATCCAAAATCAAAAAGCGCATGACAACCTCTGCTTTCCTCTGCGAAGGGCCTATCCTTTACTTTTATGTATTTACTTTTTATGCAAGAGTCAATAGTGTTCTCCTCTACTTCCTTTTTATTTTTCTCTTTTGCAAGCATCATGTGGTGGGGAAAGATCTAGGCACATATATCCAATTGGATATGAGTGATCATGATTTATTATTGTTGACATCACCCTCTCTCTATAAACATGTGGACATGATTATCGATATCGGCTTTCGCTTGAGGACAAGCGAGGTCTAAGCTTGGGGGAGTTGATACGTCCATTTTGCATCATGTTTTACTACTGTTATTTATAGTGTTTTTAATCAATATAACACTTTGTGGAGCAATTCTAATGCCTTTTCTCTCTTAATATGCAAGATTCACACAAAGAGGGAGATTACCGGCAGTTGGAATTCTGGACCTGAAAAAGCTATGTCAGAGATACCTATTCTGCACATCTCCAAATGAGCTGAAATTTTCTGGAGATTTATTTTGGAATATAAAAAAAATATTGGAAGCAAAACGTACCAGAGGGAGCCACCCAGGTGCCCACGAGGCACCAGGACGCGCCACCCCCCAGGCGCGCCCTGGTACCTCGTGGAGCCCCTGGCCCACTTCTGGCCCCCAATTTCTGGTATATAAGTGAATTTGACCTAAAAAAATAGAGAGAAGACTTTTGGGACGGTGCGCCGCCGTCTCGAGGCAGAACTTGGGCAGGAGCACTTTTGCTCTCCGGCGGAGAGATTCTGCCGGGGATACTTCCCTCCGGGAGGGGGAAATCGTCGCCATCGACATCACCAGCGATCCTCTCATCGTGGGAGGACTAATCTTCATCAACATCTTCACCAGCACCATCTCATCTCGAACCCTAGTTCATCTCTTGTATTCAATCTTTGTCTCAAAACCTCAGATTGGTACCTGTGGGTTGCTAGTAGTGTTGATTACATCTTGTAGTTGATGCTAGTTGGTTTTTTTGGTGGAAGATTATATGTTCAGATCTATTATGCTATTCAATACCTCTCTGATCTTGGACATGATTATGTTTTGTGAGTAGTTACTTTTGTTCTTGAGGACATGGGAGAAGTCTTGTCATAAGTAATCACGTGAACTTGGTATTCGTTCGATATTTTGATGATATGTATGTTGTTGATTCCCTTAGTGGTGTTATGTGAACGTCGACTACATGACACTTCACCATCTTTGGGCCTAAGGGAATGCATTGTGGAGTAGTAATTAGATGATGGATTGCTAGAGTGACAGAAGCTTAAACCCTAGTTTATGCGCTATTCCGTAAGGGGCTGATTTGGATCCACATGTTTAATGCTATGGTTAGAGTAATCTTAATTCTTCTTTCATAGTTGCGGATGCTTGGGAGAGGGGGTAATCATAAGTGGGAGGTTTGTCCAAGTAAGGGCAGCACCCAAGCACCGGTCCACCCACATATCAAATTATCAAAGTAGCGAACGCGAATCAAACAAACATGATGAAAGTGACTAGATGAAATTCCCATGTGTCCTCGAGAACGCTTTACTTACTATAAGAGATTTTTTCGGCTTGTCCTTTGCTATAAAAAGGATTGGGCCAACTTGCTGCACCCTTTATTACTATTGTTACTTATCACTTGTTACAAATTATCTTGCTATCAAACTACTCGTTACCGATAATTTCAGTGCTTGCAGAAAACACCTTGCTGAAAACCGCTTGTCATTTCCTTCTGCTCCTCGTTGGGTTCGACACTCTTACTTATCGAAAGGACTACGATTGATCCCCTATACTTGTGGGTCATCACCTCGCAATTGCGATCTTAAGCATCTTAGAACCTTATTGGTTTGAAGCCTCCATCAATGTGAAGTAGGATAGTGCCACTTTTCCGAAAAACGAAAAAATAAAATCTTCGTCGAGCCTCCAAGTGTTTGTGTTCTCTAACATTTACTCTTTATATATGAAAGTTATTTTCTTCCATTGCTATAATCTTGTAGACTTGCCTGTTGATACGTCTCCAACGTATCTATAATTTTTGATTGTTTCATGTATTATACTATTACTTTTGTATGCTTTATATGCCATTTTATAATATTTTTCTAGACTAACCAATTAATCTAGTGCCCAGTGCCAGTTCCTGTTTTTTGCATGTTTTTTGTTACATTGAAAAACCATACCTACCAATGTCCAAACATGATGAAACTTTACCAAGGTTTTTTCTCGAACATAAGAGACCCTAGAAGCTTCGGGGGAGGATGAGAAGATCCATGAGGGCCCCACAAGCTAGGGCAGGGCGCCCGGTGACAGGGTCCCAAACCCGGGGTGCCTAATGTAAAGGAGCCCGGCCTCGACTTTGACTAGGGCCCACCAGGCCCAAAGGGTGTCAAGGAACCCTACGAAGGAGAGGGCGGCAGACGTGTACCCCAAGGCAGACGACGGTGGCTAGATCGATCCGATATCTTCTCCGTGTAAACCCTAGACCTCTCCTGTCTATATAAAGGGAGGTCTTGGGCCCTCATTAGGGATCCAATCTAGAACAAACTCTCGGTAGACTTATCATACACCATTGTAATCCTCTGCACGAGGTATCCCCTCACCATGAATAGCAAAACAAAGCAGGACGTAGGGTATTACTCTTTGAAGGCCCAAACCTAGGTAAATTGTGTGTGCAGACTCCATTCTGGTACTGCCGGTCTCATCATGAACCCTAATGAGGGATCTGACGGGAAATCGCTCCGTCAGTTGGCGCACCACGCATGGGCGATGATGACTGGAGAACAAATCAGAATCATCAGAGGCCGGCGATCTCTCGCCAGGCCATATCCTCACATTCAGCTATTTTAAGCTGATCGCTGACGGATCGGGGCAATTCCTTGACATCTTGCCTTCGCGCTACGTCAAACGCATGTACGACAGGCAATGGAAGGCCCAAGAGGTCTATGATCGACCCGATCACCCCGCCTGGAGACGTATCACACGATCTCCCCGGCGCTACGGGGTCTCCTGCGAGACCTCTGTGAACATGATATTCACTATGGCTGACACGCGCCGAAACTAGAAGCTCGCTAGACGCGCGATCTACGCGGTAGTGGACGCGACCAGTGAACGACTGGCATGGTCCCAAGAGACGATAACCTTCGACGCCGGGGACCACCCCAAAGACATCGTAAAGCCAGGCAAACACGCCCTGGTACTGGACCCCATCATCGGGGGCTGCCGCCTCTCACACGTCCTGATGGACGGAGGCAGCGGCCTCAACATCATCTTCACTAACACCCTAGAGAAGATGAAGATCTCCCTGGCGGGACAGCAGAGGTCGGACGTCGGCTTCCACGGAGTGGTGCCGGGCCGCTCGGTGCGCCCTTTAGGCTGGATCGAACTCGAGGTCTTCTTCGGAGACGAGTCGAACTACCGAAGCGAAATCATGCAGTTCGAGGTCGCCCCCTTCCAAAATGGCTACCACGCAATCTTGGGCAGGCCCGCTTATGTGAAGTTCATGGCGGTCCCGTCTTACGCCTACCTACAGGTCAAGATGCCTGGCCCTAATGGCACTATCACTATCCGGGGAAGCATGAAGAAGGCCTACCAGGCCGAAGTGGCAAACGTGGAACTCGCCGAGGCCGCACTGGCCTCTGCAGAGCTCGCTAAGATAAGAAAGTGGATAGGGCCATCCAAGGCCGAGCTCCCCCAGAAGCCGCGGCCTGGTCCCATCTTCCAGTCGGCAAAGAAAACTCAGAAGTTCCAGGTCCACCCCGAGGACCCCGACAAAAACAGTGACCATCGGAGGAGACCTCTCAAAGGACCAAGAGGCAAAGCTCCTCGCCTTCCTCCGGGCCAACTGGAACATATTCGCATGGAAGCCCGCCGACATGCCGGGAGTGCCGGCGGAGAAAGCCGAACATTGTCTGAAGATCTGCAAGGATGCAAAGCCGGTAAAGTAAGCCCTGCGGCGCTTCGCCACAGAGAAATGAATGGCGATAGGAGAGGAAATAGCGTGTCTACTCGTGGCCAAGTTCATAAGGGAGGTCGCACACCCAGAGTGGCTGGCGAACCCCGTGATGGTACTGAAGAAAAACAACACGTGGCGCATGTGCGTAGACTACACCAACCTCAACAAGGCATGCCCCAAGGACCCATTCCCGCTACCAAGGATCGATCAGATAATTGACTCCACGATATGGTGCGAAGGCATGTGCTTCCTGGATACATACTCAGGATACCATCAGATGCGGATGAAAGAATCTGATCAGGAGACGACCTCCTTCATCACGCCGTATGGACCTTTCTGCTACATCACGATGCCATTCGACCTCAAGAATGCAGGGGCTACGTACCAACGGAAGATGCAGAAGTGTTTCAATAAACAGATCGAAGTAAACGTGGAAGTCTACATCGACGACATTGTGGTGAAATCCAAGCAAGGCTCAAGCCTCCTCACCGACCTCCAGCAAACCTTTGACAACCTCCGCAACTTCAGCATGAAGTTAAACCCCAACAAATGCGTCTTCGGGGTCCCCGCAGGTCAGCTGCTGGGGTTCATTGTGTCCCAACGAGGGATAGAGGCAAACCCAGAGAAGATAAAAGCCATAGTGAACCTCGAGCCCCCGGAGATGGTGCGCGATATACAAAAATTCGCGGGCTGTGTGGCGGCATTGAGCAGGTTCATCTCAAGGCGAGGAGAGAAAGCCCTACCACTATACCGCCTCCTCAAGAAGGGCGACAAATTCTATTGGAGTGATGAAGCCAAGCAAGTGTTCATCGGCCTCAAGATGTTGTTGCAATCAAATCCACTCCTGGTCTCCCCAGCCCAATCAGAACCCATGTTGCTATACATTGTAGCAACAACCCAGGTAGTCAGCGTGGTCATCGCTGTCGAACGGGAGGAGGCCGGAAAGGTACACCGCGTGCAACACCTGTTGTACTACATCAGCGAAGTACTCACGCCTTGCTAGACCAGGTACCCCCAGTATCAAAAGATAACATATGGAGTGTTCATGGCGGCAAGGAAGCTCAGACATTACTTCCAAGCCAACCCAATAACAGTGGTCGGCCATGTACCACTGCCAGACATCATTAACAACAAAGACGCCACAGGCCACATGGCCAAATGGGCAATTGAACTCTTGTCGTTCGGGCACTCCTACAAGCCATGAACGGCAGTTAAATCACAGGCCATCGCCGACTTCCTCGTCGAGTGGATAGAGGCCCAACAGGTCCCCAAAAATGTCGACCTCGAGTAATGGACAATGTACTTTGATGGATCGATGACTGTGCAAGGTCTGGGGGCCGGAGTATTCCTCGTATCTCTAAGAGGCAATAAGATGAATTATGTCCTTCAACTACACTTTCGGGACTCCAACAACGTGGTGGATTATGAAGCCCTCCTCCACGGGCTCTGGATCACGGCCTCCATGGGCATCCAACGTCTCATATGTCGCAGTGACTCCGACCTCGTGGTACAACAGGTAATGAATATGTTTGACACCAAAGACCCCAAGATGGCGGCATATTGCGCTGCCATCCGAGCACTTGAAGGGAATTGACGGACTCGAGCTGCACCATGTCAAGAGAAGCGACAACATCGCAGCAGACAACCTCACACGTGTCGGGTCGTCCAGAGAGCCCGTGCCACATGAGACCTTCCTAGAGATACTACACCAGCCATCCGTCAAGATAAAAGACCTCGGCACAACAGTGACGGACTGCGGCAGCACAGAAAGTGCAGCCCCACCACCCGCCCCACCGCCTCTAGCCACCTCAGAGGAGGTTGCGATGGCGGTCCACACCCAAGAGTGGATACAACCACTACATGCCTACATGACCAAATGAGAGCTCCCTCAAGACAAGACAAAACAGAGGCGCAATGCATCGTCTGCCGCTCCAAGGCCTGTACGATCATCAATGGCGAGCTGTACAAACCCAGCCAGGTGGGCATTTTCTAGCGATGCGTATCAGAAGAAGAGGGGAAAATGCTCCTTAAAGAAATACACGCAGGGGTTGCGGCCATCACGCAGCCCCCAGAACAATAGCAGCAAAGGCCTTCAGGCATGGTTTCTTCTGGCCCCACGCGATGCGTAATGTCGAAGATATCGTCCGCAGTTGCGAGAGCTGCCAGCGGTTCACCAACAAGACACAAATGCCAGCCTCAGCCCTAAAAATGATACCACTCACATGGCCATTCGTGGTATGGGGGCTGGACATGGTTGGCAAGCTCACGCCCTCACCAGGAGGCCACAAATTTTTGTTGGTGGCTATCAACAAGTTCACCAAGTGGATTGAGGCCAAACTAGTAACAAACGTAGAGGCCGACACAGCGGCCAAGTTTGTCTCAGGCCTCATACACCGCTTCGGCGTCCCACACAGTATCATCACTGACAACGGATCCAACTTCACCGCCTCGGCGTTCAAAGACTTTTGCCACCAACGGTGCATCAACATTGACTACGCGTCAGTGGCACACCCTCAATCCAACGGATAGGTCGAACGAGCCAATGGCTTGATCATGCAAGGGCTAAAACACCGCCTCATCACGCCCCTCGTTCGGGAAAAAGGCAACTAGGTGGAGGAACTCCCCTCCATCCTCTGGAGCTTGAGGACAACCTCGAACAAATCCATTGGCTACATGCCCTTCTTTATGGTCTATGGGGCAGAAGCAGTGCTACCATCCGACATCGAATACGACTCGCCGCGTGTCCGGGCATACGAGGAGGAGGTCACCGAAGAAAACAGGAAGGACGATCTCACCGCGAAGGAAGAAGCGCAACTCCTCGCCATCGAATGCACCAGCATTTACCAGCAGAAACTGCGGCAGTATCAAGGCCGACGCGTGCGGGCACGCGAGTTCAACGTCGGTGACCTCGTCTTACGCCTCAAGCAGAAGCCAAGAAAGAACAAGATGTCCTCCCCATGGGAAGGCCCCTTTGTCATCCACGAGGTCCTCAACAACGGAGCCTACTACCTCCGTAACAAAAAAAATAGGTCAGATCACGTTACGACCCTGGAATGCCGAGCATCTCCGCCTATTTTATGCATAGATCTCAAAGTATGATGTACTTTTCTGCATAAACTGTTTTGCAAAAACTGCTTTTTCATGTACCTTCAGCTCAAACAATATTAGGTTGGAAAATAAGGAGGTCGCGATGACCACCCACACTTTTTCATGTCCCTTCTAGTTTGCTGAGCGTAACATGACACACAGCTATTCAGCACTAAAAACACTATACTGAAACCCCTTGGGATAGACAAGTTGTGGAAGAACAATCGAATCTCTTTGTTGAGGGACTCGGGGGCTGCATCGCAATAAGTGGACCCCCCCCCCCCCCCGCAGCTCCACCCAAAGGTTGCATCATACGTTCCTGCTCCTTGATTCGAACCCTTGTGGATGTTTCTTTTGCCGACCTCCCACAGCCTTATGCTCCGAGGCTTGAATCAAAGCAATTTTGTTGGTAGTCCTTCCTCCGAGGAGAGCAACCATCGAGGATGCCGGATGACTGAATCAAGCATTCTGGTCATGCCGAGCCCCACTAAATACGCCTACGGCGTCAACATGCACCAAAGGGGATCTCTGCTCCTAACCCGAGCAGAGGCACTTCACTGCCTCTACGGCTTACAAATAAAACATACACCTCATTATTTGCGCTAACGTAAAAGCATGTAGAGAGAGGTTGTATTAATAAGTGTCGCAAAGAGAGTTGCGACTTGTTTTGTTTTCAGGCTACAACACATCATGCCTCTTGGCGACTACATTCAGCAGCGAAAGCCGCAACTGATTCTACATCCGCATAAAAACTCTACGCCGGCCTGGTCTGCGGCTCGGTGGTCACAAGTCCCGGCACTCAGGATGACATGCGCGAAGCCGCGCTAGCACATATTGAGCGCCCCTTGTCGCCGCGGCCTCCTGAAGCTCCATCAAGCGCTAGGCCGTGTGGCGCCCCGCCTGAATACCGATGTAGTCAGACGGTCGCCGCACACACCAGCCCAAGAAATCATTCTGGCATGCGCGTTTACAACAAGTATCATGAACACAGGCATTTCTATTAATGGATATATAAGTCTTACATGATATTTTACAAGGGTGATGGCAGCGGAAAAGCTCTATCTAAGGCAGCATGGTCTTGGTGTGGCTCCAATCCACAGGGATCTGACTGCGTTACTCTTCTAGCCTGCGAATGCTCCGGCTTCTCGCTAGCGGTCGTCGAATCCTTAGGTGAACCTGCTCACATTGAAGGCCGCTGAGTACTTTTGAATGTACTCGCAAGCAAACCAAACCAACATATACACCAAGCAAAGCAATCCATGGCATTCAAGCATGCATTTGTTATTAGATTAATTATTATGGCATAGCATACCTATCTAGCAATATTAATTACCATGTTATAACAGGATTATCCAGCATGACAACTACTAAAGTAAAACATATCAAATAAATAATCCATACTCCGAATATGTCATGATCCAAACCAAATCCGATCCAAATCAAATCCAAGTCATGCGGTCATCTGACCACTCATCTCATAGCCATTGCATGGCTAACATCCCATATACCTGACATCATCCGATGTCCCTGCATCTGCACAACAAATCTGACCAATCATACCTTTCTCTGGTCCATTATTAGCATTAACATCACATGGTTCATTCCTCCAGACTCGACACAGACCAAATAGTGTGACCTAGTACGAACTGTGTCCCATGACCGAGGACGCGGCTATTCGAATAGATTTACACTCTGCAGAGGTTGCGCACTTTACCCACACTATGGAGCTCCTGGCCTCATGCTCCCATTCGGGTGGACCGGTGTTGCTCCAACAAAACTTGTCTATTGCCCGGCACTCTTACGGCCCCACCGACAATCATACCCTCCGAGGGTCAAGTCCTGGGTGGCCCCTATGTCACTCTTGACACCTGCCACCGTCGTGGCCAAACAAACTGTCCCAAACGGGGACCTGGTACCATATAACTAAACTGGGCTCACAGGATTATCGCGGCCTACCGGGCCAGGGTAGCACGCACGCATAATCCCCCCTCTTTGGTGGTACCGATAAGAGGCACGACAATAGACCAAGCTAGGGCCTCCCCATCCAGCCAAGTGTGGTTGCACTTGACGAGCTCGGTTCGGTGGCACTATGACTCGATCCAGCCGACGGAGGAGGTTGTCATTATTAAGTCACATTCTTTTATCATTGGAATAACAACAGTAATGCACGATGAAAACATAACAACCTATCTCCATATGATCACATACGAGTCACTAGTGCTATAATATGGTGAGTACTAGCAAGTAAGGTAAATAGCAAATTCAACCTATCAGGAGTTCAATTATTTCTAACACAGGCATATTCATTAATTAAACATGCAAGAATAACACAGAGCAATGCTTTAGGGCATATATTAGATGGTTGGCTTGCCTGGGGGTCGATGGATTCATCGGAGAGAAGTGCGATCACCTCGCGGAAAAATTCGCCGGAGAAGATTCCCTCTCGGAGGGGCTGAATATGAGGCAAGGGTAATATGGTCATTTTCAGAATGTGTCAACATCATGAAAATGATACCATCGGAACGGGCTCGACGAACTGAAAAAGTGGGCTTTGGAATTACCTGAATCGGAGTTACGGTTGAAGAGAAACGGCCGTTCGTTCGTTAAGCAGCAAACAAACAGATTTCTGTCCATTTTTGTCCTTAACGAGTGAACGTCCACTATTTAAGGGTTTCGGCGCCGGCGGCTGAAAACAGATGGCGCACTTCTGGAAATACGCTTTCAGTATAGGAAAAACATACTTTGGCCTGAAGCAGCAGTAGAGTACGTTTTCACAAACAGAAGGCACATTCGAGGGAGTGCGTCTCCACTTAAACAGAGGGGGGCCACCCTCTGTGTCACTTACAGCCGGGCCCCACGACTCTCTCTCTCTCCTCCCGCTTCTCTTCTTCTTCCTCTCGATGCAGAAATAGAGGGTGCCGGCCGGCGTGCTTCCCAGCGATGGAGGCCGCGGCTGCTCCGGGCGTCGACGGGGACGGATTCCCCACTTCACTCCGCGCCCGGGGAAGGTTTTCTTAGCCGCGGGGGTAGCCGGGGTGGGGCGCGGCAGCGGCGGCAGAGCCGCGGCTGGTCCGGTGACGCAGGTGCTCTGATGAGCTTTGGAGGTAGCCGAGCGGTCGGGGGCGGTCACCGGAGCATGGCTTGTCCGGTGAGGGGCTCTGATGGAGCTGAGGGTGGCCGGAGGAGGGGGTTGTGGCGGAGGCAGAGACGCGGTGGCCGGCGGCCATGGGAGAGAAATTATGCACGGCGGCTCGGGTTAATGGATCGAGGAGGGAGCTGGGAGGGAGGAGGGGCTGCGTGTAAGGTTGAGTGGCTCGGGGATGGCGCGGCCGTGGCTATTTATAGCCGGCTGAGGCGGGTGGATGAGGATAGCCGGGGCGACGTGGTGGACACGGCGGTGAGCTGGACCGCGTGAGGCGGGGACGGCTCGGCCGGTAGCGGTGCCAACCTGACCGCCACTGCTATGACGCGGTGCGAGGAAGAAGCCGAAGGGGAAGAGGACGGCCACGTGCACGTACGGGCCAGTACGGTGGCGCTTGTCGTCGTCCGGCGAGGGCGCAAACGGAGGGGGAAGCTACGGGAGGAGGGGTGCGTGGACACCACGGAGCCGCTAGACACGTTTGGACAAGTCGGGGCTGCTCGAGCTGTCCTTCCCGACGCAACGACCGCATATAGCACAGTCTCTCCTCGCTGTTCACACGGTCACCATGGGCATAGCGCGCTCTGCTGCCAGTCTGGCCGTCACACCTTGTCCTACAGGTGTATCACTGCTCAAATGGACAAGATTGGTCATTGGAGAAGCCAGTAAGGGTGTAGGTTGGTCGAGGGGATCCAGAACACACTAGTAGAAAACAGGGCTTTGGTTCTAGCCGGATGGGAGCAATAGTCCTGGTCGCATTACGAACTGGGACTAATGTGAGCATCAGTCCCAGTTCAAGCGGCTAGGAAGCCGGCCGGGGCTCGGCAGGCATCAGTCCCGGTTCGAATGGGACCTTTTAGTCCTGGTTGGAGACACCAACCGGGACTAAAGGGTTGCCACCCTTTAGTCCCGGTTGGTGTCTCCAACCGGGACTAAAAGGTCTATCTTCAGTCCCAGTTCTAGACACCAACCGGGACTAAAAAAATGCCTATATATATCCTCGCCCCTGGCTGCCCTCTCCTTTGTTTTTGGCTCATAGAAGGTGGGAGGTGTGTGCTACTTTGCTCTCCCTTCCTATGCACACGAGGTGTTCGATGAAATGCCTGAGAGCATGATGCCACTTGAGTTCACACAAAACAAACATGATATGAGGTGCCCGAGCCACACTTAACGTTTCTCCTCTTTCTTCTCCTCTGTTCTTCCTCCAAGCCCGTCACCGTCCCTGTCCTCACCGCCGTCGATCGTCCGCGCCAATCTCGTCGCCGGCACCACCATGGTGAGCCTCTTGTTCTTATCTTTTTTTAAAAAGAAAAAATTCTTAATTGTATGATTTAGATAGCTACTTGTATAATTTTCTTACTTGTATTATTGTTTGTTATTATATAGTGTCATGGTTTTGATATCCGCCCCCGTCGGCTCTCGTCCGGTCTATGATTCGGATGTGGTATATTATCTTTTATAACTATTTGTTTCATTTAGTGTTTATGACAATTATGCCGACCAACTTGACATAGATGTTTTTATCTAGGAGGTATGTGAACCGGAAATTCCAACCGACCCTCTTGTCGAGAGGTTAAATTTAGTTGAAAAACAAAACAATTATTTGAAAGAAAAATTGAAAAGAATTGAAGAAGAGAATATGAAATTGGAGTTGCATGTTGCTGATGTCGTCGATCTACACAAGATCCAGATGGATGCAATGCGCTTGAAGATTAGAAAGATTAGAAAATATGCCATTGATAAAGAGGCTTGGTATCATTATGCTGTTGGATCAATTGTTACCTTAGTTGCGATTTTGATCGCATTTGTTGTTGCATTTAAATATTTTACATAGTTGTATGTTGTTTTATGAGAACTATGTATGAACTTTATGTATTTATTTTTGCAGTAATAACATTTGATCACTACTGTACTTTGGTTTTAATGTGACGATGAACTTGTATTAATTTGGTCATTTCTCTATTCATGATGTTCCGTAATGGTTTTTGATATACTTAATTATATAATGCAGATGAACCGGCAATGGATGTACGGTGACCGACGCACTTCCGAGTACATTACGGGCCTGCATAATTTTATCGATGTGGCCGAGGCAAACAGTCAGAATGGTTTTATGTATTGTCCATGTGTTGTCTGTGAGAATACGAAGGATTACTCTTCCTCGAAAACCCTTCACTTCCACCTACTTAAGAAGGGTTTCATGCCCCACTATAATTGTTGGACCAAGCACGGAGAAAGAGGGGTTATGATGGAAGACAATGAAGAAGAGGATGATGACAACTATCCTATGTTCCCTGAATATGGTGATACTGCAACGGGGGAAGCTGAAGATCAAGAGGCACCAGATGTGCCCGCTGATGATCTTCGCCGGGTCATTGTTGATGCACAGAGAGAATGCGAAAGTGAAAGGGAGAAGTTGAAGTTCTATCGCATGTTAGAGGATCACAAAAAACGGTTGTACCCAAATTGCGAAGATGGCAACACAAAGCTCGGTACCACACTCGAATTGCTGCAATGGAAGGCAGAGAATGGTTTATCTGACAAGGGATTTGAGAACTTACTGAAAATAATGAAGAAGAAGCTTCCAAAGGATAACGAATTGCCTGACAGTACGTACGAGCAAAGAAGGTTCTCTGCCCTCTAGGATTAGAGGTGCAGAAGATACATGCATGCCCTAATGACTGCATCCTCTATCGCGGTGAGGAGTACGAGAATTTTAATGCATGCCCGGTATGCGGTGCATTGCGGTATAAGATCAGACAAGATGAACCTGGTGATGTTGAGGGCGTGCGCCCCAGGAAGAGGGTTCCTGCCAAGGTGATGTGGTATGCTCCTATAATACCATGGTTGAAACGTCTGTTCAGAAACAAAGAGCATGCCAAGTTGTTGCGATGGCACAAAGAAGACCGTAAGAAAGACGGGATGTTGAGAGTACCCGCTGATGGGTCGCAGTGGAGAAAAATCGAGAGAAAGTGGCCGGATTTTGCAGATGACGCAAGAAACTTATGGATTGGTATAAGTGCAGATGGCATTAATCCTTTTGGGAAGCAGAGCAGCAATCATAGCACCTGGCCTATGACCCTATGTATCTATAACCTTCCTCCTTAGTTGTGCATGAAGTGGAAGTTCATTATGATGCCAGTGCTCATCCAAGGCCCTAAGCAACCCGGCAACGACATTGATGTGTACCTAAGGCCATTAGTTGAAGAACTTTTACAGCTGTGGGATATCAAAGGTGTATGTGTGTGGGATGAGCACAAACAGCAGGAATTTGACCTATGAGTGTTGCTGTTTGTAACCATCAATGATTGGCCTGCTCTTAGTAACCTTTCAGGACAGACAAACAAGGGATACAATGCATGCACGCACTATTTAGATGAGACTGAAAGTATATATTTGGACAAATGTAAGAAGAATGTGTACCTGGGACATCGTCGATTTCTTCCGACCAAGCATGCCTTAAGAAAGAAAGGCAAGCATTTCAAAGGTGAGGCAGATCACTGGAAGAAGCCTGTCCCCCGTACTGGTGATGATATATTTGATATGGTCAAGGATTGAAAAGCAATCTTTGGAAAGGGTCCTGGCGGACAATCTGTTCCGAATGACGCTGACGGACACGCACCCATGTGGAAGAAGAAATCTATATTTTGGGAGCTACCCTATTAGAAAGTCCTAGAGGTCCGCTCGGCAATCGACGTGATGCACGTGACGAAGAATCTTTGCGTGAACCTGCTAGGCTTTTTGGGCGTGTATGGGAAGACAAAAGTTACACCGGAGGCACGGGAGGACCAGCAACGTATGAACGAAAAAGACGGCATGCCTCCAAAGCAGTATCAAGGTCCTGCCAGCTACGCTCTTACCAAAGCAGAGAAGGAAATCTTTTTTGAATGCCTGCTCAGTATCAAGGTCCCGTCTGGCTTCTCGTCGAATATAAAGGGAATAATAAATACGGCAGAGAAAAAATTCCAGAACCTAAAGTCTCATGACTGCCATGTGATTATGATGCAATTGCTTCCGGTTGCATTGAGGGGGCTTCTACCAGAAAATGTTCGATTAGCCATTGTGAAGCTATGTGCATTCCTCAATGCAATTTCTCAGAAGGTAATCGATCCAGAAATCCTACCAATGTTACAGAATGATTTGGTCCAATGTCTTGTCAGTTTCGAGTTGGTGTTCCCACCATCCTTCTTCAATATTATGACGCACATCCTAGTTCACCTAGTCGACGAGATTGCCATTCTGGGTCCTGTATTTTTACACAATATGTTCCCCTTTGAGAGGTTCATGGGAGTCTTCAAGAAATATGTTCATAACCGTGCCAGGCCAGAAGGAAGCATCTCCAAGGGCCATGAAACAGAGGAGGTTATTGAGTTTTGTGTTGACTTTATTCCTGACCTTAAGCCGATTGGTGTTCCTCAATCGCGGTATGAGGGGAGACTGAGTGGAAAAGGCACGCTAGCACCGAAAGCAATAATATGTAGGGACGGGCATTCTTGGGCACAAGCACACTACATAGTTCTATAAAATTCTACCTTGGTGGCCCCGTATATCAATGAACACAAGAATATTGTACGCTCCCAACACCCGGGGCAGTCTGACGACTGGATTACATGTGCAAACATGTCGACTTTCGGCGGTTGGTTGCAAACACATCTCATGAGTAACAACACTGTTGGAGATGAGCTGTACTTGTTGGCCAGGACACCATCTTCGACTGTATTGACTTTTCAAGGGTACGAGATAAATGGGAATACATTTTACACGATCGCCCAAGATAAAAAGAGCACCAACCAAAACAGTGGTGTACGCTTTGATGCAGCAAACACCAATAGGGCAAAGGACACATATTATGGTTACATAGAGGAGATATGGGAACTTGATTATGGATGTGATTTTAAGGTCCCTTTGTTTTGGTGCAAATGGGTAAATCTGACAGGAGGCGGGGTACAGGTAGACCCGCAGTACGGAATGACAACAGTGGATCTCAACAATCTTGGGTACACAGACGAACCATTCGTCCTAGCCAATGATGTGGCGTAGGTTTTCTATGTGAAGGACATGTCTACCAAACCGAGAAAAAGAAAAGATAAGGAAGCGAATACATCATACGATGAGCCAAAGCGCCACAAGATAAGGAAGCGAATACATCATACGATGAGCCAAAGCGCCACATAGTTCTTTCAGGGAAAAGAAACATCATGGGAGTGGAGGACAAGACAGACATGTCAGAAGATTATGAAAAGTTTCATGAAATTCCTCCCTTCACAGTGAAGACTGACCCAAGCATCCTGTTAAATGATGAAGATAATCCATGATTACGGCGCAATAAGCAAGGGACCCACGCGAAGAAAAAGTTTTAGCTGGAAAGTGCCACTTCGGACAAACCGGAGGGAATCTTTGTAAGAGCTAGCTAGGGCATTTTGGCATTTGAAACATGATTTTAGAATAATTATTTATTAAGTTATGAAATTTCAATTATTCCTATCCTTTTAGTATTTTAATTATACAGAGGAGTTAATCAATGCAATTATGTCCAAACAAAATATAAATGTCTTCTAAGCATTCCAGATAAGTCGCTTGAGGTTGACAGGCATAGGCCATACACACCCTCACCAGTTGTAGTGATTTCAGTCCCAAGTTTTGCAAGGTTGATCATACGCGGTTAGTCCCGGTTGGTGGCTCCATATAAAATAACAAGGTTAATATAGACATGGCTTAAACGTCTTGACATAGATGAATACAGCAGAAGCATCGGAGATGATAAGAGAGAAACGTTGTATGACATAAAGTTGGAGGTCCAGATGAGGAGTTCTCTGGTTGCTTTCTGGTGAAACTGAGGACAACATATCAGATGGCCATTCTCGAGAATAGTCTATTGTTTTGGCATATTTCATGAACATCCAGGCACCTTTATATTATCTTACATCAGGAGTACAAACCCACATCATGAGTATGTTGGGTTATACTCAAAGGGCTTTAGATTCCGGAAGAAAGATTTTGACAGCATTGATCGCCTTGTGTCATATTTTCAAAAACATATTGAGAAACCTGATGTTGGCCCTTCAATGCGAAATGTTGCGGCAATTGTACCTATGAAAAATAACTTGATAGAACTATTTGTCACTATCTGATAATAATCTATATCATCAAATAAAGTTATATAAAATTATAGTTATGATCAACTAAAACAAAACTATAATATTCTTCAATAGCAAAAAGAATTAAATCAAAACTAGGCATGTATGCTACTGTTTTTGAATCTGTTTAAAAGAAAACTAAAACTAAAATATCCTAAAAAGGTCTAAAACCAAAAATAGGAAAAACAGATTTAGTCCCGGTTGGTGCCCCCAACCGGGACTAAAGGCCTAACTCTAGTCCTGGTCTGAGCCACCAACCGGGACTAAAGGCCTGGGTTTCGCGCGCTTTGGGCTGCTGAAATTTAGCTTTAGTCCCGGTTGGTGGCTCGGACCGGGACTAAAGGTAGGCCTTTAGTCCCGGTTGGGGGCACCAACCGGGACTAAAGCTGTGGGTATTTAACCGCGCCTTCTCCCTCCCCCCAATCTTCCTCTCCACTCCAACCCCCGACGCCGAACCACACCACGACGCCGCCAGGCTGCCGGAGATCGTCGTCGCCTCCGAGCCGTCCCCGAGCCCGCTGACCGTCGCCGGACCTTCTCGCCCTCCTCCCCAAGCATCGCCGCCCCCGAGCCCGCTCCTCGTCGCCGCCCCCGAGCCCGTCCTCGTCGTCACCGCCCCCGCTCGCCGGACCTCCTCGATCGCCCTCCTCCCCGAGCCTCGCCGCCCCCGCTCCCCGGCAACGCCGCCCCCGCTGTGTGAGCCACCACCGTTCAATTCCCCTCGATCGGGCTTATATATTTTTGTGACATAAATTTTTTTGTAACATGTACGTACGTATGTGTTTGCATTGATCACCGCGGGCTTATATAGTTGATTGCACTTTGGAGTACTTAGTTGAGTCCAACATCAATATTAGTGAATGATTTCAGATTGGTGGGCACCGCGGGCATTTTGAAGTTTCATGTTATATTGAGAAGACTTGATGAAACGTCTTCATATTAATGTCTTGAGAAGACTTGATGAAACCGGCCATTTGTGTATGACACTACATAGTTATATTGGATAATATTGATCTTCATATAAATGAAGCATAAAAGTCTTTTGTTTGAATTGACTAAATACATCCGATAGATATAACAGAGTGTGGCAGAAAATTATACTTCATCTAAAATTATGAGTAAATATGCATAATTTACTTGATAAGAACTAAAAAATATTTGAAATAGTTCAAAGAAATTCAGGATGAAGATATAATATCATTATGACAAAAGATAAAATAATTCTTCTTTCATGAAGAAATATGGCTAAGTCATAAGTTTAGCAAACAATTGAGTAATTGCGGAATTATTATTACCGATCGCCAGAGGAGTCCTCGACGATCGCCGGAGGAGGCCCCGACGATCGCCGGAGGAGGCCCCGACGATCGCCGGAGGAGTCGTCCCCGACGATCACCGGTGAGGAGTCCCCGACGATCGCCGGAGGAGTCCCCGACGATCGCCGAAGGGTTACCTAACATGCAACTGATAAAACCTGCCATTTTGTTATTTTTGTGTGATTTAATGCAAGCATCATATGAATAAACTTTGTACATGTGTTTGGTGCATTTTCAGGTCTATTTGCTGCTGGTATTTTTCCCATGCCATGGTAAACATGTTTAGGCACTGTAACAAGCTTGCAAACATGCTATGATACTGTTGCTGTTTTACACTTGCTGAAAAACTGCTAAGTCTGAAACTGACTGTTATAAAACCTGTCAACTTTGCATGATGTTTGCCACTAATCCATTGTTCATATGCATATGATTCCTTCTTGTGATTTGGTCTATGTAATGTGTACTTTGATGCCATGCCCTTGGTTGCCATGTAAAGTTGCTGTAGCATGACTCAATCTTGCTCTCAAGTTGTCATCATAATGTTACTGTTTTGCCATGTTGTAATATTTGCAGAAACTATGGAACACGACAGAGATTTACAACAAGAAGAGATGTTGGGGGAAATAATCCGCGACGGAGATAATGATATCACCTCACAGTTTCTCAACGGTGACTCCGATGGTGAGGGAAGAGAAGATGACGGCTCCGGTGATCGAATGGAGGGAGAAGATGACGGCTCCGGCGGTGTTTGAGCCTTAACTGTTGCAAAGTCTGATGAGGTATATTAATTAAGCCTCTGCTGACTAGATGCATTAATTGATTTGTATGTACATATATTAATGCTTCTTTCTTCTTTTAGCCCTCCGGATCGAGCCAAACTTCTATAAAGAGATGAGGCCCGAAGAAAAGGTTGGGCGAGAATGAAAGGTTCACGATCGAAGAACTCGCTGCAGATGGCAAACCGACTGCTCCCAAGCGGACTGCAGACCGATTTATAAGTCAGTGCGGAGTTGTTGTTAGGGACAGCATCCCGATCAGCATTCAAGAATGGAATAAGCCAAAGGCGGATGGAGTTTCTTATGTCGACGATAGATCCAAAGATGAGCTTTGGAATACGCTCATGACAAATTTCACCCTACCGCCAGAGGTGGAGCAAAAAGTCAAGGCGTGGGCTCTTAAGAAGATGGCCCAACAATTCAACAACTGGAAGAAAAGATTGCACGAAAAGTATGTCCTGAAAGGGAAGACTCCAACATTCACCGGAGCAGATGAGAAGTTAAAAGATCACTAGCCCACATTTGTGGAGTACAATACATCGGAGGCAGGTAAGAAAAGGTCAAATATAAATAAGCAAAATGCTGCAAAGAAGGAATATCACCACGTTACGGGGTCAGGTGGCTACAAGGCTGTCCGGCCTAAGTGGGAGAAAGTTGAGAACGACCTGCTTGATAAAGGGATCCATCCAGAGACATTGGACTGGGCCGAACGGGCAAGGACTTGGTTCTTCGGGCATGGGGAACTTTGAACCCAGAAACAGGGAAGTGTGTTTATACAAAAGCTCAACTTGCAACACCCGTCAAAGCCATTCAAGCTGCAATGAAGGACGTGCAGGAGGGGAAGTTCCATCCCGACAGAGAGAAGGATGAGCTAACACGCGCCCTCGGGAATCCTGAACACCCTGGACAAACACGAGGCACATCAGGCTCCGTTCCGTGGAAGGTTGGGTTTCCCGACAGCAGTGACACTTACAGAAGCCGAGGGAGAAAGAAGAAACAGGATGCAGACCGGCTGCAGAAGGTAGAAGAAATTGTAGCATTGCAGCAGAAGCAAATAGAGGCACTTACAAGCCAGCGAGCTACCGGCCCATCATCTCAGCGGCATGAAGATCCTTCATTCGATACTGCCCACGGAGCTACCCCACCATTTCATAGGAAAAGCAGTGTGGCTTCCACGGAGCTCGTTCGGCCCACAGATGATATCACGGCTCCTCGCTACCCCGTGGATGATATCACGCAGAGGGAACATTGTGATCTACATGCGAAATGCGTGAACATATCCTCGAAGGTGGCGATCGGCTTTGCCTTACCTTCTGGACCTGATGCAACTCACCATTGCTCTCTGATTCCAGATGGCTATGCTGTTGTCGGGGTGGATGAAGTTCTTAGTGGATTTGAGCAGCTAGAGCTTGACTTCCCTACAGGTGAAGGGGAGACTGCACTGGGAGATGCCATAAGGACTATGATTCTATGGAAAAAGGAACACATCGTGCTTCCACATTGGACGCCGCGTCAGCAGACTCCGCCGGAGGAGGCCCCTCAGCAAACTCCTCACAGTAGCAATCCAGCTCTATCTCCGCCGCCTCAGTTGTCTCCGCCGCGTCAGCATACTCCACCGGAGGAGGCCCCTCAGCAGACTCCGCCTCGACGTCAGCAGACTCCGCCTCCTCCGCCGCCTCAGCACCGGTGGAAGAGAGCCGCCGCTCCGGCGGCTAGTAGTACAACTGCGAAGAAATCCAGAGCAGATACAAGCGTCAAGAAGGCTCCTGCCAAGTTACCATACGATATGACTGATGAGGAAACCAAGAAGGTCGTGGATGCCGATGTGAAACGCCAGCTTGCACTGAAACGACCCGATCTAAAGGAGAAATTAGATCCGGCAATAGCGGAGCGCTGTATAGAAAACCTTACGCGACCACCACTGCCTCCGCTGCTATCAGACTATGACCGGTCTATTGTAAAGTCATATAGAGAACATGTGAAGCGGCCAGGAAGTAGCAGTAGTGCAAGTGGGAAAACAATTCCCTAGCTCGGCGAACAGAAAAACCAATCGTGCCCCCGCTCAAGGTGTTTACCGATATCGATTATGATCCGGGGGTAGCGGCCGATGATGTTGGTTTCACTCTTGGTCAATTGTTAGGCGAGGAGGTAGAGTTCCCCATGGCTGAGTTAGCATACAGATACCAGCACGGGAAGCCTCTCGTCAAACCTGAGGAGGTCCAGCTACTACCAACACAAATGCGAAAATTGCATGAGTGGTACATGGAAGCCTCAAAGGAAGGGACCAACTATATCATTGCGGGAGTTAAAGATGAGCATTACTTCAATGGAGACGAGGAGATTTACGTTGAATTTGATGAATTATTTCAGTTTTACAATCAAGACGCCGTCGACAAATCTATCGTCAGTTGCTATTGTCTGTAAGTATCATTTCTGTAATTAAGTCTCTAGCTCAGCTCGTTCATTGCATGTATAATTATCCTCACTATATTATGCAGAATGAAGATCCTCGAATGCAAAAGAGGACAAATCTATGACATTGGGTTCATTAACCCAAATACTATTCATGAAGTTACGGTACAAATGAACGCCAAGGATACAGAGAAGATCTTGCTAAGGGCGTTAATTGAACAACAAAACAAAAGGGAAATACTATTTCCTTACAACTTCAAGTGAGTGTTATACTGTCTTGTACACATTCTGTTTCGCTTACTCGATGTTAAGTGTAATTGATGAGTTATGCTGCGTGCGCAGGTTCCACTTTATTCTGATAGTCATTCGGGTTGACTCAGGAAGCGTACTTGTCATGGACTCGCTACGTAAAGACCCTAAGATGTGGGCGGACCTGCGTGATATGCTCCAGAGGTAATTTCAATCATTATCGCACTACATCGGCAACTTTCGTTCATTTCCTGATATCAAGTAATTAATAACTTCTTTATTTATTTTCTTTGCCGGGCAGGGTTTGGAAACAGTTCACCAAGAAGGCTAGGGGTGAATGGAAAGAGGAGCTGCAATTTCGACAACTCACTGTAAGTAGTACTAGCTAGGTCCGCGCATCTCTTTGATTCTAGTTAATTTCAATACCATTATCATGCTTGATTATTATTTTGATTGAACTCTACTCTCGTAAAGTGCTTGAGGCAGGAAAGGGGGACTAATTTATGTGGATACTGCGTTTGCGAGTTCATTCGCATGACGACCAGTGAGACTGGTAGAAATTTACAACAACTTGAAGTACGTAAACAATATTCACAATTTTATTTTATTACCATCAATTGTGTTGAGTTTCATTCATATATATTGACCCCCTTCTTTAAATTAGATCCAACGGATGCGGGACGATCTCCTACCAAAGGATCGCGTAAAGGCAATTCAAGAGGAATTGGCGGGATTCTTCCTTAAAGAGGTCATAGCTACAACCAGAGAATACCATCGGAAATTGGTAGTGAATGTTGGTAATTAGATATTAGGGATCATAAGAGATGTTATTTTGTATATATGCATGAACGTGTACTATATGTAGTAGCGTCGAACATATATACGAAAACTTGTTGTTCGACCAAGCACGGAGAAAGAGGTCACTTCTCTATATTCATGACGATGTTGTGTAACGGTTCCTTCATTGCTATTAGTAGCTAGCGTCGAGTTGAATGGACAACATGAAATAAAAATGAAACCCCTAAACCCTCCAAAACCCCTAAACCCCTAAACCCTAAACCCCTCCTTTAAAAAAAACAGCGCCTGGCAGGGGCTGACGCGTGGCGGCCTTTTAGTCCCGGTTGGTGTTACCAACCGGGACTAAAGGTCCTCCTGCCTGAGCGCTGCGCAGCGGCCACGTGGAGACCCTTTAGTCCTGGTTCGTAAGATGACCGGGACTAAAAGTGGGGGCCTTTAGTCCCGGTTGCACAACCGGGACTAAAGGCCCTTACGAACCGGGACTAATGCCCTGTTTTCTACTAGTGACAGTTTCTGGACAGAAACTTGGGCAGGACGTTGTGGTCAGAAAAATGTGCCAATGAATTGGGCAAGATGTCACAGGGAAATGAGATAAGAAGGAGCACCTGCTGGAGAAATTTGAAGCAAATTGGACCAAGTTTGAGTGCACTTCCTTTACAGTGCCAAATTTGGTCCAGAAACTTGACTTTGAAGCTGCACTCATCTGGCTTGATGAGATGAAATGAATTTTGGTGTAGGGTGATGATTTGGAGGTATGGAGGTACTGGAAAATTTTCAGCTTATTTGGATTCTCCTAGATGGTACTTCCTTCACAGAGCTAGAATCTGGACAGAAACTTAGGAAAATGGCTGGGGAAGAATGGATAGCTGTATTGATCTAATTTTTGGTTTACATGAGTGATTTATCATTGTTAACCACCATGCAAAATTTCAGCTCAAATGGATCAAGGGTTCAAGCACTTCCTTTGCAAACTGGAAATCTGGACAGAAGCTGGATGGAATTTTTAGGAGAAATTGGCTAGATAAAATGATGTGAATTTTTGCATGCTCACATAATATAGGGAATGTGAGGTCCTGGATTAATTTCAAGAATGTTTAAGCAATATAAAATATAGTTGCTTCACAACCTTAAAATAGGTCCAGAAACTAGAATTGGATAATGCTCTCAAACTTTGAACTATGGAACTTGGGTTCTTGATGGAAATGGTGAAGATATGGATAGGAGAAGCTCCATAAATTATTTGGGATTTTTCCTGGCTACCAAAATGGTAGTTCCTTTGGAAAGTGCCCAAGTTGCAATATTGGCTTTAAATAGGAAAATGCAATTTCCTTTATTTAATTATGGCCAATATTTTTATGAGAGCTCAATATGATCACAAAGAATGTCTCCACAAGTTTTCATGAACTTTGGAGATGGATAGATATTTTCCTGGATTTAATTCCTTTAAACAGCAGAAAAAGGAATTAATTTTAAATGAAAAATATTGCAAATGTCTTGGCAATATTTTTGCATATCCAGGGTTTATAGATATGGGATGATCACTGGGAAATGTTTGGTAGGCAATAGATCAAAGAAAATTAGGGTTCCTTTGTAACGGAAGGAATTAGGGTTTCCCTTCCGGTAAATCGGAGAGTAGGGTCTCGGTGGCAAAATCTTGAGAATACATCTTGGGTGGCAAGGTTGAATCGGAGAGAATCTCTGGTTGGATAGGAAAGGCAAGGCTAAATGACCATCTTCATATACCCAAGAGCGAGAGAAAATCTAATAACACTGACAAAAAGACGGGAGTCAAATCCCGCGAAGGAAAAAAAACAAGGAGCGAAAACCAGGGTGTTACAAACCTACCCCCCTTAAGAAAAACTCGTCCTCGAGATTTCCGGCTTACCTCCCGGTGAAGGGGACTTACCTGCGTGTGACTTGGATCCATCAGCTGTCTTGTCTTCGTTGGTTCACTGACCCTTTTAACTGCTTCTTCTGATGGCTCAAGGGTTGCCTTTTCAAACGGCTGCATTGAATCCCTCTCTTTCCTGTCAAGCAATCCTTCTATCTTGTTGGTATGTTGCCTAGGATCGGTGGGTAGTGGGTAATGTCAAGCAGCTCGGTTTCCATGGCCTGGAAGTAGCTGCTTCGGGTTTTATTGCGATACTTCGTACACAAACTGCCAAGGGCGAGACATCCTCTCTGGGTACAGGGCTCACGTGCTCGTATGGTCTTGGGTGACTAGGGGTGGCTTTCTTTCTACCTTGCCAGAATGCTCAGTCTGCCTGCGGGTTTCGTATGAGGTGTTTCCTTCTGGCTCATGCCTTCGGACTTCGTCCTTAGGTGATCCCCAACTGAAATGTCAGGCATGATCGCGAAGTAGTCATAGACAGTAATCGCTTATCGTGGCATCTAAGAACTATCGATGCTGATGTGCATGTGCTTTCAGCTATTCTATCTGAATGTTTTGTTTCCATGTGAATTTGGATAGTCAGACTTTGTCAATTACTGAGGTGGTTCTGCCATATATAGCCTCTGTAGTTCTTGTTATGACCACTGAGCTGAACATAGTATGGCTAGCATCTGGTGTATCTTTTGGAGCATAGCCTCTTATCTTAGTTGATGGCCCATATTCATGATGAGTATGACATGCTGGCTGCATTGTTGTGGCCGTATATGCAAGAATCTGACAAGGGTTGGTAATATTACCTTGTTGGTGAGGTTTTGTTTAACTGTCGCAGATGTGGTTTATCTGAAGCTTCATTGTTCTTGGGAGTTCCTTTGATGGACCTGTCATGACCTGCCAATATGGCTCCTTAGTCATATCCCAGCTTGTCGGGCTTGTATTCACAATTTACTCTTGCATATCCCGTAGGGGTGGATGTGCTCATATCCTTGCTTTGAACTATGGGGCCGATGTTTCTCTGAACATAGTCATTCCCGTGTACGAGTGGCTCGCATGAACTGATCCACTGGACTGCATGCTCACAACATATGCAGGGGTAGGATAAATCCTTTCATAACCATTGAGTTCTGAGGCGGACGTGTGTCTGGACTAGTTCGTGCTTTTGACAAGATTGTTGTGTGGGCACAATGGCGTGGTGAAGAAGGCTGAATTCCTTACGCTTGAAGCTTTTGCCAGAGTAGTGTGCCGAAGAAGGCTGGGTATCGTACCTCAGAAATTTCCCCTTAGGTTGCTTACTGGGGAAGGCCAGGTGCCTTATGCCGGAAGCTTTCTGCGGTAGCATGCTGAGGGGGATGGGAGTGCCGTATCCCAGAAGATTTTCTCACCAAGTGGTGTTGCAAGGAAGATTGGGAGTCTTGTGTCGTAAGCTCCTCCCGATAACTTGTGGAGGAAGGCTGGGTTCCTTGTACCAAAAGCCTTGCGCTGTGATACACAGTCGGACCTGTGGCTGATTCTGGCTTCCTTCCGGAGTATCCGGAATTTACCCATAGCGGAGCCAGAACTTGGTGTAGGCCATACCTTGACTGAAGATATTCCGTTGCTTATGCACACCGCTTGTCCTTCGGCTGGTCTGATCATTGTTGTTATAAAGGTTGCACAACTGATTCAGACTTTGTGTTGAGAATTAATTTGGAATACCCTTTGCATTCAAACCAAGTGTTGCCGGTAGTGAGCAGTTGACAAATAATCCATTCGGTTTAACTGAACTTGAAATTCTTATTAATTACGGGCAACCATGAGCTCATCCATATTTCTCGCAACCTTGTTCACTTTGCCTAGAAAATTTTGTATGTGCACCGGTAAATTCCAAAATATGCTTTGGAATTTGTATCAACATACCAGAGTTTTGTTGTTGCTCTCGGCATCTTCACAGTCTCGAAACATGCCTTTGATGTCCATTCTTGATAGCTCATCTCACTGTTCCTTTGGTGTGATCAATTCTGAGGCAAACTCCCTTAGGTATAGTCTGGCCTTGTCGGTTGCACTCAGATTCTGCTTCTGACCTGTTCTTCATTTGGCAGATCCGGTGTTGGTGTTCTGAATATCAGGCAATTGGCTTGACTTGACTTTTACTGAATTTGGATTATTGGGTATTATCTGGGTTGTAGGCTGATCTTCTTAGCAGCACTTGTGGATGGATCCAGTCGGAGCGACAGAACGGAATCGAGAAAAGAAACAAGAACCGCGAAAACCAAAAATGCTTAAAAGGCAAATAAAGCTCAAATTTTGCGGACCTTTCACACGTGGCCAAAGATTCACTAGTATAACTAATATAGCGCACTCAATGTAGCTATAAGGACTTAGAAGCAAAACCACACAATGCTCCTGGTAGCAGTTGGTGTCAAGCTCCTACTACTTCCTTAGGGAACATCAAACTCGGCGCACGACCATAGCCAAAGTGGCTTAGTCAGCGATCCTAGGGTTGTTGGAGAAGGATGGAATTTATAGGAGTTTCCCAAATGAAACTGGATTTAAGGAGAGAGATGCCATGGTTAGCAAGCAAGGTAGGGATATCTGGTTTACCTAGGGGTTCAGGGCTCACGGGTCATTGCCTGGTGCGGGCATTTCATCCCGAAGACAAAGACCACGAGATTTGGGGTCTGATGGAGCCAAAGGCCTATGGGGTTGCCTTATGATCAATAGTAGCCGTGTCTGTTTGGCAAAGATGGCTGAAATCCATTTGGGCTTTCTACTGATCAAGAGGCAATGAAATCTGGCTAGGGTAACCTACCGTCAGCCTGGCTCGGATACCATCCGTTGTGGCGCCCCGCCTGAATACCACTGTAGTCAGACGGTCGCCGCACACACCAGCCCAGGAAATCATTCTGGCATGCGCGTTTACAACAAGTATCATGAACACATGCATTTCTATTAATGGATATATAAGTCTTACATGATATTTTACAAGGGTGATGGCAGCGGAAAAGCTCTATCTAAGGCAGCATGGTCTTGGTGCTGCTCCAATCCACAGGGATCTGACTGGGTTACTCTTCTAGCCCACGAATGCTCCGGTTTCTCGCTAGCGGTCGTCGAATCCTTAGGTGAACCTGGCCACATTGAAGGCCGCTGAGTACTTTTGAATGTACTTGCAAGCAAACCAAACCAACATATACACCAAGCAAAGCAATCCATGGCATTCAAGCATGCATTTCCTATTAGATTAATTATTATGGCATAGCATACCTATCTAGCAATATTAATTACCATGTTATAACAGGATTATCCAGCATGACAACTACTAAAGTAAAACATATCAAGTAAATAATCCATACTCCGAATATGTCATGTTCCAAACCAAATCCGATCCAAATCAAATCCAAGTCATGCGGTCATCCGACCACTCATCTCATAGCCATTGCATGGCTAACATCCCATATACCTGACATCATCCGATGTCCCTGCATCTGCACAATAAATCTGACCAATCATACCTTTCTCTGGTCCATTATTAGCATTAACATCATATGGTTCATTCCTCCAGACTCGACACAGACCAAATAGTGTGACCTAGTACGAACTGTGTCCCATGACCGAGGACGCGGCTATTCGAAAAGATTTACACTCTGCAGAGGTTGCGCACTTTACCAACACTATGGAGATCCTGGCCTCATGCTCCCATTCGGGTGGACCGGTGCTGCTCCAACAAACTTGTCTATTGCCCATTACTCTTACGGCCCCACCAACAATCATACCCTCCGAGGGTCAAGTCCTGGGTGGCCCCTATGTCACTCTTGACACCTGCCACCGTTTTGGCCAAACAAACTGTCCCAAACGGGGACCTGGTACCATATAACTAAACTGGGCTCACAGGATTATCGCCACCTACCGGGCCAGGGTAGCACGCACGCATAATCCCCCCTCTTTGGTGGTACCGATAAGAGGCACGACAATAGACCAAGCTAGGGCCTCCCCATCCAGGCAAGTGTGGTTGCACTTGACGAGCTCGGTTCGGTGGCACTATGACTCGATCCAGCCGACGGAGGAGGTTGTCATTATTAAGTCACATTCTTTTATCACTGGAATAACAACAGTAATGCACGATGAAAACATAACAACCTATCTCCATATGATCACATACGAGTCACTAGTGCTATAATATGGTGAGTACTAGCAAGTAAGGTAAATAGCAAATTCAACCTATCAGGAGTTCAATTATTTCTGACACAGGCATATTCATTAATTAAACATGCAAGAATAACACAGAGCAATCCTTTAGGGAATATATTAGATGGTCGGCTTGCCTGGGGGTCGATGGATTCATCGGAGAGAAGTGCGATCACCTCGTGGAAAAATTCGCCGGAGAAGATTCCCTCTCGGAGGGGCTGAATATGAGGCAAGGGTAATATGGTCATTTTCAGAATGTGTCAACATCATGAAAAGGATACCATCGGAACGGGCTCGACGAACTGAAAAAGTGGGCTTTGGAATCACCTGAATCGGAGTTACGGTTGAAGAGAAATGGCCGTTCGTTCGTTAAGCAGCAAACAAACAGATTTCTATCCGTTTTTGTCCTTAACGAGTGAATGTCCACTATTTAAGGGTTTCGGCGCCGGCGGCTGAAAACAGATGGCGCACTTCTGGAAATACGCTTTCAGTATAGGAAAAACCTACTTTGGCCTGAAGCAGCAGTAGAGTACGTTTTCACAAACAAAAGATGCATTCGAGGGAGTGCGTCTCCACTTAAACAGAGGGGGCCCACCCTCTGTGTCACTTACAGCCGGGCCCCACGGCTCTCTCTCTCTCTCCTCCCGCTTCTCTTCTTCTTCCTCTCGATGCAGAAACAGAGGGCGCCGGCCGGCATGCTTCCCGGCGATGGAGGCTGCGGCTGCTCCGGGAGTCGACGGGGACAGATTCCCCACTTCACTCCGCACCCGGGGAAGGTTTTCTTAGCCACGGGGGTAGCCGGGGTGGGGCGTGGTAGTGGCAGCAAAGCCGCGGCCGGTCCAGTGACACAGGTGCTCCGATGAGCTTTGGAGGTGGCCGAGCGGTCGGGGGCGGTCACCGGAGCGTGGCTCGTCCGGTGAGGGGCTCTGACGGAGCTGGGGTTGCCGGAGGAGGGGGTTGTGGCGAAGGCAGAGCCGCGGTGGCCAGCGGCCATGGGAGAGAAATTGAGCACGGCGGCTTAGGTTAATGGATCGAGGAGGGAGTTGGGAGGGAGGAGGGGCTGCGGGTAAGGTTGAGTGGCTCGGGGAGGGCGCGGCCGTGGCTATTTATAACTGGCCGAGGCAGGCGGATGAGGATGGCCGGGGCGACGTGGTGGACACGGCGGTGAGCTGGACCGCGTGAGGCGGGGACGGCTCGGCCAGTAGTGGTGCCGACCTGACCGCCACTGCTACGACATGGGGCGAGGAAGAATCCGAAGGGGAAGAGGACGGCCACGTGCACGTACGGGCCGGTACGGCGGCGCTTGTCGTCGTCTTGCGAGGGCGCAAACGGAGGGGGAAGCTACGGGAGGAGGGGTGCATGGACGCTGCGGAGCCGCTAGACACGTTTGGACAAGCCAGGGCTGCTCGAGCTGTCCTGCCCGACGCGACGACCGCGTAGAGCACAGTCTCTGCTCGCTGTTCACGCGGTCACCACGGGCATAGTGCGCTCTGCTGCCAGTCTGGCCGTCACACCTTGTCCTATAGGTGTATCACTGCCCAAATGGACAAGATTGGTCATTGGAGAAGCCAGGAAGGGTCTAGGTTGGTCGAGGGGATCCAGAACAGTTTCTGGACAGAAACTTGGGCAGGAAGTTGTGTTCAGAAAAATGTGCCAATGAATTGGGCAAGATGTCACAGGGAAATGAGATAAGAAGGAGCACCCGCTGGAGAAATTTGAAGCAAATTGGACCAAGTTTGAGTGCACTTCCTTTACAATGCCAAATTTGGTCCAGAAACTTGACTTTGAAGCTGCACTCATCTGGCTTGATGAAATGAACTGAATTTTGGTGTAGGGTGATGATTTGGAGGTATGGAGGTACTGGAAAAATTTCCGCTCACTTGGATTCCCCTAGATGGTACTTCCATCACAGAGCTAGAATCTGGACAGAAACTTAGGAAAATTGCTGGGGAAGAATGGATAGCTGGATTGAGCTGATTTTGGTTTACATGAGTGATTTATCAATGTTAACCACCATGCAAAATTTCAGCTCAAATGGATCAAGGGTTCAAGCACTTCCTTTGCAAACTGGAAATCTGGACAGAAGCTAGATGGAATTTTTGGGAGAAATTAGCTAGATAAAATGATGTGAATTTTTGCATGCTCACATCATATAGGGAATGTGAGGTCCTGGATTAATTTCAAAAATTTTGAAGCAATATAAAATATAGTTGCTTCACAACCTTAAAATAGGTCCAGAAACTAGAATTGGATAATGCTCTCAAACTTTGAACTATGGAACTTGGGTTCTTGATGGAAATGATGAATATATGGATAGAAGAAGCTCCACAAATTATTTGGGATTTTTCCTGGCTACCAAAATGGTAGTTCTTTTGGAAAGTGCCCAAGTTGCAATATTGGCTTTAAATAGGAAAAATGCAATTTCCTTTATTTAATTATGGCCAATATTTTTATGAGAGCTCAATATGATCACAAAGAATATCTCCACAAGTTTTCATGAACTTTGGAGATGGATAGATATTTTCCTGGATTTAATTCCTTTAAACATCAGAAAAAGGAATTAATTTTAAATGAAAAATATTGCAAATGTCTTGGCAATATTTTTGCATATCCAGGGTTTATAGATATGGGATGATCACTGGGAAATGTTTGGTAGGCAATAGATCAAAGAAAATTAGGGTTCCTTTGTAACGGGAGGAATTAGGGTTTCCCTTCCAGTAAATCGGAGAGTAGGGTCTCAGTAGCAAAATCTTGAGAATACATCTTGGGTGGCAAGGTTGAATCGGAGAGAATCTGTGGTTGGATAGGAAAGGCAAGGCTAAATGACCATCTTCATATACCCAAGAGCAAGAGAAAATCCAATAACACTGGAAAAAAGACGGGAGTCAAATCCCGCGAAGGAAAAATAACAAGGAGCGAAAATCAGGGTGTTACAGGCCGCGTCTGGCATACGCGCAATGTGATGTGCTAGCCGTCGGCCCCGGCCTCTGTCGGCCACAAAGCCCCGGCGGCTCGCGCCAGAGCCCCGGACATCACATCCAAAGCCTGCGCGACCGCGTCAAGATGCGAGGAGCCCGGAGGATAGATAAAGTCAGGCAGCACAGCTGCAGGAATGACACACGTTACCAATCACAAATCAAAGAAAGTGCAAAGAGCAGGTCCAAAGTGCCAGAGCAAAATGACTCACCATCCGCAGCGACCTCCAACCGATGCTAGAGCGAACGCCAGCGCTGGAGATCACCCGCGGCACGCGTTCTGGCCACCGCTAACGAGGCCTCACGCCCTTTGTAGCCCTCAACACGGGTCTGGACGTCCGCAACACGACCGTTGGTGACCTCCAGCCACCTCCGCAGGTCAGCTTCTACCTCCCGACTCTCCTTTAGTTGAGAACTGAGACGCTCGGCAATACCCTGGTTGTCAGCCAGCAGGCATCCGTCCGACTCAAGAAGCTTCTGACAGGAAAGGGCTTCGGCGCCCTTGGCGCTGGCCGCATCCCGCGCATGCGTCGTTGCCCCATGATTTGCATCGACCTGGGACTGCAACCATGAAAGCTGCTCAAAGGCTGATAACAAGGAACACAATGGAGATGTCAGAACAAAGAAGCACTATCGAAATAGGTAGCTCTAGGCTAGTGGACTGCTACTTGTGAGCTGCGTTGGGATTTCCCCGAAGAGGAGGGGATGATGTAGTACAGTAGAGATAAGTATTTCCCTCAGTTATGAAACCAAGGTTATCAATCCAGTAGGAGAATCACGCAACAACTCATTAGGAGCACCTGCACACAAAATAACAAATCCTCACACCCAACGCGAACAAGGGGTTGTCAATCCCTTGGCGGTTATTTGCAAGATTAAATTGTATGGTGATAGATAGATAGATCGAACAAAAATACAAAATAAAATAAATAAAGTAAAATTGCAGCAAGGTATTTTTAGGATTTTTAATATATGATAAAGGTAGACCCGGGGGCCATAGTTTTCACTAGAGGCTTCTCTCTCAAAAATAGCATACGGTAGGTAAACAAATTACTGTTGGGCAATTGATAGAAAAGCAAATAATCCTGACGATATCCAAGGCAATGATCATGTATATAGGCATCATGTCTGAGACAAGTAGACCGAAACGATTCTGCATCTACTACTATTACTCCACACATCGACCGCTATCCAGCATGCATCTAGAGTATTAAGTTCATAAAGAACGGAGTAACGCCTTAAGCAAGATGACATGATGTAGACAAAGTAAACTCACGCATGAATAAACCCCATATTTTTATCCTTAATAGCAATGATACAATACGTGTCATGTCCCCTACTGTCACTGGGATTGAGCACCGCAAGATCGAACCCATTACAAAGCACCTCTCCCATTGCAAGATAAATCAATCTAGTTGGCCAAACCAAATCAATAGATCGGAGAGAAATACGAAGCTATAACAATCATGCATAAAAGAGTTCAGAGAAAAGTCAAATAATATTCATGGATAATCTGATCATAAACTCACAATTCATCGGATCCCAACAAACACACTGCAAAAAGTGATTACATCGGATAGAACTCCAAGAACATCGAGGAGAACATTGTATTGAAGATCAAATAGAGAGAAGAAGCCATGTAGCTACTAACTATGGACCCATAGGTCTGCGGTAAACTACTCACACATCATCGAAAGGGCAGCAAGGTTGATGTAGAGCCCCTGCGTGATCAAATCCCCCTCCGGCAGAGTGCCAGAAAAGGCCTCCAGATGGGATCTCTCGAGAACAGGAACTTGTAGCGGTGGAAAAAGTATTTCGTGGACTCCTCTGTTGGTTTCCCAATTTTAGAGAATTTATAGAGGTGGAGTTAGGTCAAACGGAGCTACATGGGCCCCACGAGCCACCAGGGCGCGCCCTGGTGCCTCGTGGGCCACTGCTCCATCTTCTCGTCCACTCCCGAAGCTTCCAGGGTCTCTTATGTCCAGAAAAAAATCTCCAAAAAGTTTTGTGGCATTTGGACTTCATTTGGTACTGATATTCTGAAAAACCAAAAACAGGCAAAAAACAGCAACTGGCACTAGGCACTAAGTTAATATAAAACATCCAAAATTGATACTATAATAGCATGGAACAATAAAAAATTATAGATACATTGGAGACGTATCAAGCATCCCCAAGCTTAATTCCTTCTCGTCCTCGAGTAGGTAAATGATAAAAACAGAATTTTTGATGTGGAATGCTACCTATCATATTCATCATATACTCTTTTCTTTTGTAGCATGGACATTTGGACTTGAATAATTCAAAGCTATAGTCTATAGTTTGACATGAAGACATAAATATTCAAGCATACTAACAAGCAACCATGTCTTTCAAAATATCAATGCTAAAGAAAGCTATCCCTAGCCCATTATGCTCAATCATCGATCCATTCATGAAACACACTCAATATTAGCTACACCCAATGCACAAGTATGACAATAGTGCTCTCTAGTTGGTGCTTTGTAAGAGAAGATGGAGACTCAAAATAAAAATAAAAAATGCATAAAAGTAAATAGATAGGCCCTTCGCAGAGGGAAGCAGAGATTTGCAGAGGTGCCAGAGCTCAAGGCTTAAATTAGAGAGATAAAATTATTTTGAGAGGCACGCTTTTCCTGTCAACGAAAACAACCGAGAATTCCCAATATCTTCCATGCTAGACACATTAAAGGCGGTTCCCAAACAAAAAATAAAGTTTATTTCCTTTCAACCATTCTTTCACAATCCATGGCTAGCCGTATGCATGGGTGCCTTCCATACCAACACTTTCCAAGGAATTTATTATTATTATCATCATATTATTATTATTTTTTCATTTCGGGACTGGGCATCCCTAATACCTTGCCACTTTCTCGTGCAATGACAAGTGAATAAACACTCATCGTGAGAATAACACACCTAGCATGGAAAATATTGGCCACCCCCTGCCGCTTCCAGAGCGGTACGGGCACACAAAACGGAAAATTACTTTGAAAAATTAGAGTTGGCACATACAATTTACTTGGAACGGCATGGAAATACCGCATATAGGTAGGTATGGTGGACTCATTTGGCACAACTTTGGGTTTAAGGAGTTGGATGCACAAGCAACATTCCCGCTTAGTAGAAATGAAGGCTAGCAAATAGATTGAGAAGCGACCAACCAAAAAGCCAAAACGGTCATAAACATGCATTGAACATAACTAACACTGAATAATGCACCATAAGTAGGATATAATTTCGTTTCATAACTATTGACTTTATGTGCATGCATAGGGAATCACAAACCTTAACACTAATATTCTTACTAAATCATAATTATTCACTAACATGACTCACATATTATCATCTCCATGTCGCAAAACTATTGCAAGGAATCAAACTTATCATATCCAATGATCTATATGAAAGTTTTTATTATATCCCTCTTGAATATTCATCACTTTGGGACCAAATTCATATCTTGTGCAATTTACCATTACCATTATATACTCTCAAAAAGATATAAGTGAAGCATGAGAGTGCAAATATTTCTTCAAAATTTAATCACCGCCGTGCTCAAAAAGATATAAGTGAAGCACTAGAGCAACTGCCTAGCTCAAAAGATTTAAGTGAAGCACACAGAGTATTCTAACAAATCATGATAAATGTATGGCTCTATCAAATAAGTGTGTCCAGCAAAGATGATTGTGACAAACTAAAAATAAAACAAAACAAAGACTCATATAATACACGACGCTCCAAGCAAAACTCATGATATGTGACGAATAAAAATATAGCTCCTTGTAAAATTACCGATAGTTGGTAGAAGAAATATAGTTGCTTGGGAGTCCTTGAATATTACCTTGGGGTGCCTCGGGCATCCCCAATCTTAGGCTCTTGCCACTCCTTATTCCTTCATCCATCATGATCTCACCCAAAACTTGAAAACTTCAATCACACAAAACTCAACAAAACCTTCGTGAGATCCGTTAGTATAATAAAGCAAATCACTACTTTAAGTACTGTTGCAAGCCCATTCATATTTTATTTTTGCATTATACCTACTGTATTCTAACTTCTCCATGGCTTACACCCCCCGATACAATCCATAGTTTCATCAAAACAAGCAAAACAATGCATCAAAAACAGAATCTGTCAAAAACAGAACAGTCTGTAGCAATCTGAACATTGACCATACTTATTTAACTCCAAAAATTCTGAAAAATTAGGAAAACGTGGGAAATTTGTATATTAATCACGTGAAAAAAAATTCAGAATTTTATCACACTCCAGAAAATTTATATAATTCTGCTAATGGACGCAAAAGTTTCTGTTTTTGCACAGGATCAAAGCAACTATCATCCAAATCATCCCAAAGGCTTTACTTGGCACAAACACTAATTAAAACATAAAAAAACAATCATAAAAGTAGAATAATTGTTTGCACACAAGAAAAGATAAAAATAAACATAAAAATTAAGATAACTATTGGGTTGCCTCCCAACTAGCGCTACTGTTTTACGCCCCTAGCTAGGCATAATGCATAGTTTCAAGTATTGTCATCTTTGGTTTTAGTTCAATAGGTGGCCCTCATGATTGATTCATATGGTGGCTTAATTCTAGTTCTAGGGAAGTGTTCCATACCCTTCTTTAATGGAAACTTAAATTTTATATTCCCTTCTTTCATGTCAATAATGGCACCTATGGTTCGTAAGAACGGTCTACCAAGTATTATGGGGCAAGACGGATTGCAATCAATGTCAAGTACAATAAAATCAACGGGCACATAGTTACTATTTGCAAGAATAAGAACATCATTGATTCTACCCAAAGGCTTTTTAATAGTAGAATCTGCCAAGTGCAAATTAAGAGAACATTCATCCATATTGGTAAAACCTAGCACATCACATAGAGGTTTTGGAATTGCGGAAACGCTAGCACACAAATCACATAAAGCATTGCACTCATAATTTTTAATTTTAACTTTAATGGTAGGTTCTAACTCATCATATAATTTTCTAGGAATTGAAATTTCTAGTTCTAGCTTTTCTTCTAACGCTTTCATCATTGCTTCTACGATGTGTTTAGTAAAAGCCTTATTTTGTTCATAAGCGTTGGGTGAATTTAGCATGGATTGTAACAAAGAAATACATTCAATCAAAGAACAACTATCATAATTAAAGTCTTTGTAATCCAAGAGAGTGGGCACATCACTAGTTAGAGTTTTTACCTCTCCAAACCCACTTTTATCAAATTTTTCATCAAGATTTTCACCCTCCGAATTATGGGGACGCCTTCTAGCTAAAGTTGACTCTTCTTCAATCCCCTTTTCATCAAGTTTTATATTGCTAAACAAGGAATCAATAGATGAAACACCAATCATTTTAATATCCTCATCATTACTACGATAGAAACCGGGAGGAATCGCTTTTTCTAAAAATTCTCGTTTAGCTTTTAGCATAGCGGTTCTTTTCTTACTCTCACCCATGGAGACATATAAAGCTCTAATTGATTCATTAATATCAATTTTGGGTGGAAAAATTTTAGTCTTAAGAATTTCCACATCATGAATAATTCTATCAATGCTCCTAGACATATCATCGAGTTTACTCAATTTTTCTTCTATCGTAGTGTTGAAAACTTTTTGAGCATTAATAAATTCACTAATATTACTTTCAAGATCAGAGGGAATCCTATTATTATTATTATAAGAATTACCATAGGAATTGCCATAATTATTAGAGGAATTTCCAGGAAACGGCCTAGGATTAAGATTACCTCTATAAGCGTTATTATTAAAATTGTTTTGCGAGACAAAATTCACATCTATGGGATCATTATTTTGCTCAATCAAGGTGGATAAAGGCACATCATTAGGATCAATAGGAATGTTTTTGCTAGCAACCAATTTCATAAGCGCATCAACTTTATCACTCAAAGTACTAATTTCTTCAACAGAATTCACTTTTTTACTAGTAGGAACTCTTTCAGTATGCCATTGTGAATAATTTGCCATAATATTATCAAGCAATTTAGTAGCTTCTCCCAATCTAATCTCCATAAAAGTATCACCCGCAGCGGAATCTAAAAGATTTCTAGAAACAAAATTTAATCCCGCATAAATTTTTTGTATGATCATCCACAAATTTAAAGCATGAGTAGGGCAATTTATTATCATTAATTTCATCATTTCCCAAGATTGGGCAACATGTTCATGATGAAGTTGCTTGAAATTCATAATTTGATTTCTAAGGGAAATAATTTTCGCGGGAGGAAAGTACTTGGTAATAAAAGCATCTTTACACCTATCCCAAGAAATCGATACTATTTCATGGCAAAGATGAAACCAAATTTTTGCACGATCCCACAATGAGAACGGGAATAATTTTAATTTCACAATATCATTATCCACATCTTTTTTATTTTGCATATCACACAATTCTACGAAAGTGTTAAGATGGGATGCAACATCCTTATTAGGACTACCAGAAAATTGTTCTTTCATAACAAGATTTAACAAAGCGGCATTAATATCACAAGTCTTCGCACTAGCGGCGGGAGGAGAAATCGGAGTACTAATAAAATCATTATTATTAGTATTGGAAAATCACATAATTTTGTATTTTCTTGAGACATCGTGGCTACGCAAACAAGATAACAAGGAATCAAAGAAGCAAACAAGAAAAAGGCAAACGGAAAATATTTTTGTATTTTTGTAAAAAAAATTAGAAGTGGGGGAGATGAAAATGAGAGTCAAATTAAATAAATGCAAGGAGATGAAAGTTTATGCATAGGTTCTTGATAGATGTTGATGATGTCTCCCCGGCAACGGTGCCAGAAATTCTTCCTGCTACTTGTGAGCTGCGTTGGGATTTCCCCGAAGAGGAGGGGATGATGCAGTACAGTAGAGATAAGTATTTCCCTCAGTTATGAAACCAAGGTTATCAATCCAGTAGGAGAATCATGCAACAACTCATTAGCAACACCTGCACACAAAATAACAAATCCTCGCACCCAACGCGAACAAGGAGTTGTCAATCCCTTGGTAGTTATTTGCAAGATTAAATTGTATGGTGATAGATAGATAGATAGATCGAACAAAAATACAAAAAAAATAAAGTAAAATTGCAGCAAGGTATTTTTAGGATTTTTAATATATGATAAAGGTAGACCCGGGGGCCATAGTTTTCACTAGAGGCTTCTCTCTCAAAAATAGCATACAGTGGGTAAACAAATTACTGTTGGCAATTGATAGAAAAGCAAATAATCATGATGATATCCAAGGTAATGATCATGTATATAGGAATCACGTCCGAGACAAGTAGAACGAAACGATTCTGCATCTACTACTATTACTCCACACATCGACCGCTATCCAGCATGCATCTAGAGTATTAAGTTCATAAAGAACGAAATAATGCCTTAAGCAAGATGACATGATGTAGACAAAGTCAACTCACGCATGAATAAACCCCATCTTTTTATCCTTAATAGCAATGATACAATACGTGTCATGTCCCCTACTGTCACTGGGATTGAGCACCGCAAGATCGAGCCCATTACAAAGCACCTCTCCCATTGCAAGATAAATCAATCTAGTTAGCCAAACCAAATCAATAGATCGGAGAGAAATACGAAGCTATAACAATCATGCATAACAGAGTTCAGAGAAAACTCAAATAATATTCATGGATAATCTGATTATAAACTCACAATTCATCGGATCCCAACAAACACGCCGCAAAAAGTGATTACATCGGATAGAACTCCAAGAACATCGAGGAGAACATTGTATTGAAGATCAAATAGAGAGAAGAAGCCATGTAGCTACTAACTATGGACCCGTAGGTCTGTGGTAAACTACTCACACATCATCGGAAGGGCAGCAAGGTTGATGTAGAGCCCCTCCGTGATCGAATCCCCCTCCGGTAGAGTGCCAGAAAAGGCCTCCAGATGGGATCTCTCGAGAACAGGAACTTGCGGCGGCAGAAAAAGTATTTCATGGACTCCTCTGTTGGTTTCCCGATTTTAGAGAATTTATAGAGGCGGAGTTAGGTTTCCAGGGTCTCTTATGTCCAGAAAAAAATCTCCAAAAAGTTTCGTGGCATTTGGACTTTGTTTGGTACTGATATTCTGAAAAACCAAAAAGAGGCAAAAAACAGCAACTGGCATTGGGCACTAAGTTTATAGGTTAGTCCAAAAAAATGATATATAATTGCTTGTAAGTGTATATAAAACATCCAAGATTGATACTATAATAGCATGGAACAATCAAAAATTATAGATACGTTGGAGACGTATCATGGACTCACAGCAGACGTCCGCCAGCGACCTCTGTAAACAAGCCACTTGCCCTTCTTCCACAACCACCTGCCGTTCCAAATCTTGGACCCGTCTGTCCAGCTACCTCGCAAGGCTCACGGGTACCTATAGTGAACCTCAAGTACATTGGTAAACAATCCACTTAAGGCTCGGGGGCCACTGGGAGGAGCAAGGCTATCTCACCTTCGTTCCGACCTCCAGCGCTTGGTGGAGATCGGAGATTGAGGCCTGCAGGGCCCGATTCAAGGAACAACCTAGATGAAGAGTTGTTTCCAAGTGACACAGCAATGGAAGCCCGCCCAAAGCAGCCCTGAAGGGCGCAGACCAGGGGTCAGAGGCATCGCTTTCTCCATCCAGTGGAGCCCCGCCCAGCAACCCCGAAGCATCATGCGGCCACTCCCCTAGAGGAAGCAAGATCGCAGGTGATTGAGGCACCCGGCGGCTTGCAATTTTTTCTTTGGCCGTGACCTTCAGTCTCTGCGAAGGAACGACGGTAGACCCTGGCACTGGGGGGGCCCGCTAGGAGCAATAGGGCTCCACTGGAAGCCTCGGAACGGTCGGAGGAAGGCATTGGGGCGTCGACGCCCCCGACCTCATCGGGGGTGCCAAGGCCAGAGCATGGCAGCAAGCGCGCGGCCTTCACCGCCGAGGGATCATCTGGTAATGCGTCGAGCCTCTTTTCTTTTACCCTCTCCTCTAGAGCCGCAGCTTCAGCAGACACGGCTCCCGAAGGGGCCTCAAAGCCCGTATCGCTCGAAGCCCCGACCGCGGCAGGCCCGTAGCTGGCATCTAAGATGTGCCCGTGCTGCACACCGTACAGTGCTGCTGCGGGACCTCGCGGTTGGGGAGGGTTGGACACAAGGCCGTCGAAAGACTGCAAAATAAGCACGGTCAGAAGAAATCCACGAAGCATTCAGGCCAGAACCACATAAGTCCTCATAGTGCCTTAGCCGCGATCGGGAGTTTCGCAGACTGAAGGGCTCGTAGGTGACCCCCATGTTTATCTCACCAAGAGGAAGGCCGATCACAAGGCTCATACAAGCCTCGACCTTGCTTTCGGGGAGCTCCTGCCGAAGGAGGCGATTTCGGTCATCCAAGCATCGGTACTCGAACATGAAAGACACCCTGGAGCCAAGGGGAGGAATGTTTCACTCCATCCACGTCTTCACAAGCTAGACGCTGGCTAGACCCCTCTCACGCATCTCGAAAACTTCTTGGATCAGAGAACCAGTCTTAGGTTCGAATTCCGTCTTCGAGCTCCACCCTGGGCCCGGGCGGCATAGGACATCGGAGAAGACTGGCAACCCGACCTCACGGTGCCCTTGAGCAATGTCGGTGTCATAGAACCATCTGTGTTCCCACGACTCCGGACCATCGATAGCTGGGATCTCAAAGAAACCCGCGTTCGGACGAGGTCGGAGTTCCACGCTTCCACAGGAGGGACCTTGCCCCTCTTCAGGCGAGGGATTACCTCAAATAAATACCTGAAGAGGTCGAAGTGGGGCGGAATTCGTAGGAAGCACTCACAGAAAGTTATGAAGCAAGACAAATGGAGCACCCCGCTTGGCGTCAGATGATGTAGCTGGAGCCCATAGTGAGTGTAGCGACCCGACCCGGTAAGGATTGGAGTCTTTGTGCTTACCGTGCTAGTCCCTAGATCGACTTGCTAGCACACACAGTACTCGATGAAATAACAGAAATAACACACATCTTTATTACATCGATAGTCCAGGAGTAATACAATTTATTACAACGATATGGCATAAGGCCAAATAAAACAAATATTGTGGAAGCAAAGAAGTAAATGAGTCCAACAACTCCACGAGCAAAAGCTGAGTGTAGAACATCGACCTATCACATCTTAATCCTCGTCGGGTAAATCCGCAACATGATAGGTTGCAGCCGTGTCGGTCAGTACATGGAATGTACTGGCAAGTCACATCATAAGAGTATAATGAACCTATCTGTACATGCAATTTGGCTGGTGGGAAGCTCTAAGTTTAACTTTGCATAAAGCTGATTTTCCCCTATTATAAAAGAAATTATTCTACCACAAAAAAAAATAGCATATGATTGAGCTGGTGCCCCCAACTCAATCTATTCCCAAAGTTTATTTAAACCCAATTAATTAAAGTAAGGGTGATGAGATCTCCCAGCATTTCCACTACTAAAAGCTCAAATTATCCGAAGGGCTAATCGATTAGGTTGACACTCTACAGAGGTTTGCGCACTTTTCCCCACAAGACTCGACCACCTCCTTGATTAGAAGATCGAGACATATTCTTTCGTAAGTATTTCCCCTTAACCCACGGATAGGCCGGTACACCTACATATTCTACATCTGCTAGCCTATCCCGGAAAGAGGTCACACTAACTACTCAACTAAGCCAGAGCCCATAATAGCATGTGGCTACACACGTAAGCTTCTAGACATGAAAACACATTTGATCCCTTTGATCCTGAGTGGACGGACCACTAGTGTGCACTCCCATGGATTCCCTATGAATGCTCCCACTGTACTTCACCACCGTTCAAACCAATTCTGCACAGGTAGTTCATTTAAAAGTCTTGGTCCTGATTACTACTTTGTCACTCATGTCTCACCATGAAAACACTTCCCAATCCCCATCTACTTTGGCGAGGCAATAAATCTTACACGGTGGCGACAAAAGTTGTATGGTTCAGACCTACCTCACATGAACTACTGGGTGTAGGCATAGCCATCCGGCATAAATTCCTACCATTCAATCCTACCACAAAGGACTAAGTGCATAATAAAAACAAAGGAAAATAAAAGTTTGGTCAAGATGTAAACTTGCCTTGATACTGCTGGTTCAACTCTAGAGAATGATAGTATTCGGCTTCGCACTCCGGAAAATCTATCGCCAAAGTAAATAAACGCACATAAGCAATCATTTCAGAGAACCAAAATAACATGCACAACAAAAAGAATCGGAAAACCCAAATCAAAATTCAACACACTTAACTTTCATGAAAATTTTCTAGGTGCAAAAACAACGTGTGAAATAGGGTTCAAAATTTGTGATGTGAACTAAAGTTTATACATAGCATAAGAGTGAAATTATTCATGGACAGATCTTAATTGTGTGAAAATACCATGATAAAGATCCAAGTCATAGGATTTGGCTAGAATGACAAAATGCAAAAGGAATCACTTCAAACGGATCTACGGTTTAGGAGATATGCCCAAATAGAGTTTAAATTTGAATCTGAATAAATTCAAATTTGAAGTTAATAAAAATTTACGAAGATGGGTTATCTGGATAAAGCTATTCGAGACGAGCATTTTTCCGCTGCTTTCATCTAATTTGGATCTACGGTTAAAAAGTTGTGGCTAAATGAAGTTTAGGGACTAATCTGTGATAAAAACTACTGCAACTAGGTCCCTGGCCATGTGGCGCTGTGACTGGCTGAAAAGTGTCCACTGCGTAGCTAAACTAGTGGACAGCCAACAATTAATTAAAACTCTACGCGGCGGCTAAATAAAAGAAAAACCGATCGGTTGTTTAAAATAAAACCGCGGTTAACCGCGTACCGATTCACAAATAAATAAACTACAACTAATCTAATCTAAACCATCCATGCTAGATCTAATGGCCGAGGGGTAACGGTGGCTCACCGCAGTGGTTAACGGCGACAAAACGACGGTGAGGGGCTCGGCGTCGAACGGGGCGGCGGCTGCGGCGGTCCTCGGCGATGGGGAGGTGCGGCTCGACGAGGGCGTCACGATGGTGGTGGCGGCGGTCCTCGGGGGCGTCAGAGTCGAGCGCGGTGAGGTGGTGGCGCTCCGGTGCTCCAGTGGACTCGGGATCGTCGAGGAGTCATCTCCGACGTGACCTATGCGACAAAAATATGTCAAAATGATGTGCCTCGAATAGATAAGAGGACTGACAGAAAGAGGTGCCCAGGGGATGCTCACCGGCGACGAATTCAACGACAGAGTGGCTTGGCTCCAGCAAGATTCAAATGGACGGGGCGAGCGGTGTGAGCGGCGTGGGACAAAGCAAGACGGCGAGATGAATAGAGGGGGACTCGGGGCTTTTATAGGCGCGGCTAGGAGGTGCGGGCTGCGGGGATAAGGCTTATCCCGAGGTCGAGGCGGCCGGCGGTTGCGGGAGCGCGGGCGGCGACTCATCCCACGGGTTGAGCGGGAGGTTGGGGACGATAGGGTGGCAGTCCCACCTGTCAGCGAGTGCGGGAGAAGGAGAGAGGCTGCGGTCGGCCAGCGCGAAGAGTTTTCGGCGCGGGGCTGGCCGTGGGCCAAATGCCCGGCTGGGCCGACTGGTTTGCCCCTGGGCCAAACACTGTTTCGGACCAGGTGGTGTGTGTGTGCGTTTTTTTTAACGGAAAATATTTTGAGGTCCAAAACAAATTCAAACAAATTTATAAAAATACCACAAAATGCACAAAAATATTATAGATAATATAGAGCATAGTGAACATTATGTCCAGCTCTAATAATTTTGATTTCTTTTTGCAATAAATCCACTTTTAGCCAATAAAATATTTATCAAATAAACTTCTAAAACTCCAAATAATATTCTAATACTTTTTCCAACTCTATTATATTTGAGGAAGTCATTTTATCCTCTCTCTTTGATTTTCCTTGAGTGGAAAAATATTTGGATATTTCTGAAAACTCCCAAAATGCAATAAAATATGAAATGCATTGATGATTCTATTAACATCAAAATTTAATAAAAATTGGGATGTTACAAACCTACCCCCTTAAGATGAATCTCCCCCTCGAGATTCAGGTTGGCCAGCAAAAAGTTGTGGATGGTCCTGCCTGAGATCTTCCTCTCGTTCCCAAGTAGCTTCCTCCTCGGTGTGGTGACTCCACTGAACCTTGCAGAACTTGATGATCTTGGTACGAGTGATTCTCTGTGTAGTCTCAAGAATCTTAACAGGCTTCTCCTCATAAATCAGATCGCTCCCCAACTGAATTGCCTCCAGTGGCACTGTATCTCTCAAAGGAATATCTGCCATCTCTGCATGACACTTCTTCAGCTGGGAAACATGGAACACATCATGAACTGATGACAAAGACTCTGGTAATTCCAACATGTATGCAACCTCTCCTCTATGTTCCAGAACTCTGTATGGCCCCACAAATCGTGGTGCTAACTTTCCTTTGACTCCAAATCTCTTAATACCTCGAAGTGGAGACACTCGAAGATATGCTCTATCTCCCACTTCATAGATCACTTCCTTGCGTTTAGCATCGGCATAAGTCTTCTGTCTAGACTGAGCTATCTTGAGTCTATCACGAATCAACTTGACCTTTTCCTCGGAATCTCTGATCAAATCTGGTCCAAACAATTTGTGATCTCCAACTCCATCCACATCAAAGGTGTCCTGCATTTCCTCCCATACAATGCCTCGAAAGGGGCCATCTGCAGACTGGCTTGATAGCTGTTGTTCTACGAGAACTCTGTGTAAGGTAAATTTCATCCCAACTAGACCCATAGTCTAGCGCACAAGCTCTCAACATGTCCTCCAAAATCTGATTTACTCTCTCTGTCTGCCCATCTGTCTACGGATGGAAGGCTGTACTGAACTCTAGCCTGGTACCCAAAATTTTGTGTAACTGATGCCAAAACTTTGAGGTAAACTATGTTCCTCTATCTGATACGATGGTCCTCGGAACTCCATGTAGACATACAATCCTGGTCATATATATCTTTGCTAGCTTAGCACTTGTATAGGTGGTCTTCACTGAAATGAAGTGAGCAACCTTGGTTAAACGATCAACTATTACCCAGATGGAATCATAACCTGAACGGGTCCTGGGTAATCCTGTAATAAAGTCCATGCCAAGCTTATCCCATTTCCAATCAGGTATCGGCAATGGCTGAAGTAAACCTGCTGGTTTCTAATGCTCTGCCTTTACTCTTTGACATACATCACATATCGCCACATACTCAGCAATTTCCCTCTTCATACCGGTCCACCAAAAACTTTCCTTCGAGTCCAAATACATCTTGGTGTTGCCTGGATGTATCGAGTATGGTGAGTCATAAGCCTCGTGAAGAATCAACTTCCTGATCTCTGGGTCATTGGGTACACAAATTCGTTGCTCAAACCATATGGTTCCATGCTCATCCTCACGGAATCCTTCCTCTTTCCCTTTGCTCATTCTTTCAGCAATACCTTTGTCCAACTTCTGGGCCTCTCTGATTCTTCCCAACAAGGTGGACTGCACCTCGAGTGCAGCAACATAACCTCTTGGAATTATTTCCAACAGAATGTCTCTAAGCTCATCACATAACTCTTGAGGTAATCCTCCTTCTGTGAGGGTGTTAACATAACTCTTATGGCTCAAAGCATCTGCCACTACATTGGCTTTTCCCGGATGATAATGCACACTCATGTCATAATCCTTTATAAGTTCTAACCATATCCTTTGCCTGTGGTTCAAGTCCTTCTGCATGAAGATATACTTCAAACTCTTGTGATCATTGTAAACATCACAATGATTTCCAATAAGATAGTGCCTCCAAGTCTTGAGTGCATGCACCACAGCTGCTAACTCCAAATCATGCATGGCGTAGTTCTACTCATGAGGTCGAAGCTATCGTGAGGCATAAGATACAACTTTTCCCTCTTGCATAAGAACACCTCCAAGTCCCTGACGTGAAGCATCACAATACACCTGAAAATCCTTGTGTATGTCAGGCAGAACTAGCACTGGGGCTATAACCAAACACTTCTTCAACTCTTGAAAGCTGGCTTCACACTCTTCAGTCCAAACAAACTTGGTTTCCTTCTTCAACAACTCTGTCATGGGCTTTGCAATCTTGGAGAAATTCTCAATAAACCTCCGATAATATCCTGCAAGTCCAAGGAAACTGCGGATCTCGCCAATTGATGTGGGCACCTTCCATTCTGTGACTGCTTCTACCTTGGAAGGGTCCACTGCAATCCCTTCACCTAACAAAACATGTCCAAGAAATCCCACTTCCTTTAACCAAAACTCACACTTGCTGAACTTGGCATAAAGTTGGTGTTCTTTGAGCTTCTCTAGAACTAAGCGTAGATGTTCTGCGTGTTCCTCCTCATTCTTGGAGTAAACCAATAAATCATCAATGAACACCACAACAAACTTATCCAAGAACTCCATGAATACCTTGTTCATCATACTCATAAAATAGGCAGGAGCATTAGTCAAACCAAAAGACATGACTGTGTACTCATAAAGCCCATACCTCGTGGTAAAAGCTGTCTTGGGTATATCCTTCTCACGGATCTTCAGCTGGTGATAACCCGATCGATGATCAATCTTGGAGAAAGCACTAGCTCCTTCTAGCTGGTCAAACAAGTCATTGATCATCGGCAGGGGATACTTGTTCTTGATGGTCACCTCGTTCAAAGAGCGGTAATCCACACACATCCTCAAGGTTCCATCCATCTTCTCCACTAAGAGTACTGGGGCTCCCCAAGGTGATGAACTCGGGTGAATATACAATTTCTCCAGCAACTCCTTAATCTGCTTCTTGACTTCTTCCAAATCATTAGCAGGCATCCGATATGGCCTCTTCGAGATAGGTCCTGTGCCAGGCAGCAACTCAATCAAAAACTCAATCTCCCGATCTGGTGGCATACCTAGTAATTCCTCTGGGAATACATCGGGATAATCCTACACCACTGGTACTTCTTCCTGGACAACTCCCGTAAGAGAGTTCAGCTGAGTCCTCCTAGGTTTAAACCTGGACACATACTTGATCCTTTTCTGTGGCGCCCCGCCTGATTACCACTATAGCCAGACGATCGCTGCACACACCAGCCCAGGAAATCACTCTGGCGTGCGCGTTTACAACAAGTATCATGAACATAGGCACAAATGTAATAAGAATATATTTATTGGCCATTTTGGCTAGAATGGATACATCATGGTTACAAAGCTGGGGTAGCGGAAAATACTAACTAAGGCAGCACTGACTTGGAGAGGCTCCAATCCACAGGGATCTGACGGGTTACTCTTCTAGCTCGCGAACGCTCCGGCTCCTTGACGGATCCTTAGGTGAACCTGGCCACATTGAAGGCCACTGAGTACTTTTGAATGTACTCGCAAGAAAACCAAACCAACATATACACCAAGCATAGCAATCCATGGCATTCAAGCATGTATCAATACCTTTAGCATTGTTAATTAATATGGTTTAACTATCTAGCATTATTAATTATCATGACATAGCAGGATTATCTATCCATACTACTACTAAAGTAAAAATGACATGACAAGGATAAAGCATATCGAGTAATGAATTCATACTCCAAACATTCTCAGGGTCTAATCCAAATCATATCCAATCCCGATCTAACTCTTGCGGTCATCCGACCACTCACCTCATAGCCATCGCATGGCTAACATTCATATCCCTGACATCATCTGATGCCCACGCATCTGCACTGCAAGTTTGACAAACCTTACATTTCTCTGGTTCATTCTTAGCAATACATTACATAGTTTATTCCTCCGGACTCAACACAGACCAAATAGTGTGACCTAGTACGAACTGTGTCCCATGACCGAGGACGCGACTATTCGAATAGATTTACACTATGCAGAGGTTGCGCACTTTACCCACACCATGGAGCTCCTGACCTCGTACTTTAGTACCTGTTCCCATTCGGGTGGACTGGTGCTGCTCCAACAAAACTTGTCTATTTCCTGGCACTCTTACGGTCCCACCGACAATCATACCCCTTCCGGGGCATGCCCTGGGTGGCCCCTGTGTCACTCCTGACACCTGCCACTGTTGTGGCTAAACTAAACTGTCCCAAATGGGGACCCTGGATCCATAAAACTTGGGCTCACAAGGTTATCGCCGCCTACCGGGCCAGGATAGCACGCACGCATAACCTTCCCTCTTTAGAGGTGCCGATAAGAGACAAGACAATAGAGCAAGTTAGGGCCTCCCCGTAAAGGCAAATGTGGCTGCACTAACGAGCTCGGTTCGGTGGCACTATGACTCGATCCAGCCGACGGAGGAGGTTGTCATTATTATGCCACATTCTTTATCATTGCAATAGCAGTAACAATGCATGATGTAACAACTATGGAAACGTAACAAGCTATCTCCATATAATATCACAATGAGTCATTAGTGAAACAATGTTTAAATGGCAAGTTTATCACTTTACAAGTTCTAGCTGTAAGTTACGACCATCTGAACCCATGCATGAAACTGGCAAATAAACCAGTAGCCACCAGAATGGTCTTTACAACTCAGATTTGGGACGTTACTAGAATAACTCAACCCCGGCTCAAGACGGCTGAAAAGCAGCTCAGAGCATGAGACGGTGTTGATAAAAAGAAGGTAGCAGTTCCCTAAGATGGACGGAAAGCAGCTCAGAGCATGGGGTTACTGCTACAAAAAGAAACTCAACAGCTGCCCGAGACGTCCGAAAAGCAGCTCAGAACACGGGCCAGCTGTTGAAAAGAGTAATATAAAGTCGGCATCCACCCCGGATGGCCGAAAGTAGCTCAGCACACGGGCATGGTGCCGTCACCAAAGAAAGGCAAGCAAGGGTTCATCAGAGTCACATACAGCTTACTACTACGCATACGAGCATAAGCATACTCATTTGCATGCAAGTACCTACACATACAAGAACAACATAGAAGCAATGCTTTAGGGCATATATTAGATGGTCGGCTTGCCTGGGGGTCGAAGAATGCTCTGGGAAGGAGTGCGATCATCTCGCGAAAAGATTTGCCGGAAAAGTTTCTCTCTCAAACGGGCTGAATGTGGGGCAGGGGCAAAATGGTCATTTTTAGAATGTGTCAACATCATGAAAATGATACCATCGGAACGGGTCGATGAATATAGATCGTGGGCTTTGGAATCACATTAATCGGAGTCACGAGTGAAAAGTTGTGGCCGTTCGCTCGTTAGGCAGAAAACAAATGAAACCCTGTTCATTCCTGCGCTTAACTGACGAACGACCACTATTTAACTGCTTGGGCGCTGGGTTGAGACCGAAGGCGTATTTTGAGAAATACGTCTTCAGTGCAGCAAGGCGGCTTCGCGGGAGGGCGCCTCCACTTATCCAGCTGGCCGGCCTCTGGGTGGCTGACGGACGGGGCCCACGCGCCTTCTCTCTCCTCCCCCTTTCTTCCTCCTCTGGACAGCACGGAGGCGGGCCGGTCGCCATGGTTCCGGTCGCCGGGGTGCTCGAGAGGGTCGACCGAGAGGCGGAATGAGTGCGGTGCTCGACGGCGAGCCCGTCGGTACCCGCGGCGGAGGCGGGGGTGGTCTGTGGTGGCCGGACGGTGGTGGGAGGCGGACGGCGGCCGTGGTGAGGCTCAGGCTCGTGGCTACGGTCTGCTCCGACGTGAAATGGAGGGCGGGGAGGGCCTCTGGTGGTGGTGGTTGACTTGTGTGGCGAGGTGGAGTGGAGGAGGGTGGAGTGGAGGAGGGCCGTCGGGGAGTGTCACGGAGGAGCAGGGAAAGCTAGCTGGTGCCTCGGGAGGGTTTGGCCATCGCTGCATACGGCGGTGCTATGGACGAACAGTGGCAGTACGGCGACATTCATCGCGGCGCGGCGAGGAAGAGGACGGAGGGGAAGCTGTTGCAGAAGGTGCGCGTGGACGCCGGGGAAGGCAGTCGGCATGAACGGACAACCGGCGGCAGGCGCAACTGGCCTGGCTTACGCGACCAGACACTGCTGGCGCCCAGAGCGTCGTTCTCGCGTGGCCGTCGTGTGGTCACGATGCCAAAATGTGCTCTGGCACACGTCTTGATCCAAAACCTTGTCTCTTGCATGACTCAGAGATCAGATAGATGCTAGAAGTGGCTGGAATCAAATGGATGGCCATGAGGTGAGAGATTTGACCAGGAATTGTTTCTGATCAGAAACTTGGATGGATGTTTCTGGAGAAATGGCTAAAGGAATGGAGTTGGATTCTTGTCATGGTGGAATGTGGTACAAAGGCGTAGGTTCTGGCAAAATTTGAAGGCATTTGGACCTATTTTGCATATACTTCCTTTGCAATGCCAAATTTGGTCCAGAAACTAGACTTGGAAGCTGTGCTCAAGTGGCTTGATTAAGTGAGCTGAATTTTTGTGTAGGGTTATGATTTGGAGGTATGGAGGCACTGGTAAAATATCATACCATTTGGGTATGCTAAAATGGTACTTCCTTCACAGTGCTTCTCTCTGGACAGAAATCAGATGGAATTATTGGGAAATAATGACTTGGCAAAATGATGTGGATTTTGGCATGGTCTCATAATATGAGGAGAGTGAGGTCCTGGATTAATTTCAAGAATCATGGAGCAATATAAAATATAGTTGCTTCACAATCTCAAAATAGGTCCAGAAACTAGAATTGGATGATGCTCTCAAACTTTGAACTGTGGAACTTGGGTTCTTGATGGAAATGGTGAAGATATGGATAGGAGAAGCTCCACAAATTATTTGGGATTTTTCCTGGCTACCAAAATGATAGTTCCTTTGGAAAGTGCCCAAAATGCAATATTGGCTTTAAATAGAAAAATGCAATTTCCCTTATTTAATTATGGCCAATATTTTTATGAGAGATCAATATGATGACAAAGAATATCTCCACAAGTTTTCATGAACTTTGGAGATGGATAGATATTTTTCTGAATTTAATTCCTTTAAACAACAGAAAAAGAAATTAATTCTAAATGAAAAATATTGCAAATGACTTAGCAATATTTTTGCATATCCAGGGTTGATAAGTATAGGAGAGTCTCTGGCAAGAGTTTGGTAAGCAATAGATCAAAGGAAATTGGGGTTCCTTTGTAACTGAAGGAATTAGGGTTTCCTTTCCGGTAACTCAGAAGGTAGGGTTTTGGCGGCAAAATCCTGAGAATATATCTTGGGTGGCAAGGTTGGACTGGAGAGAATCTCTGGTCTGATGGGAAAGGCAAGGCTATATGACCATCTTCATATACCCAAGAGCGAGAGAAAATCCGATAACATCAAAAAAAAAAGATGGGAGTCCAATCCCGCGAAGGAAAAAAAACGAGGAGCGAAAACTAGGGTGTCACAAACCTACCCCCCTTAAGAAAATCTCATCCTCGAGATTTCTGGGCTTACCTCTTGATGAAGGGGGACTTACCTGTGTGTGACTTGGATCCATCAGCTATCTTGTCTTCGTCGGTTCGCTGGCCTTTTAACTGCCTCTTCTGATGGCTCCGGTGTTGCCTTCTCAAACGGCTGCATTGAATCCTTCTCTTTCCTGTCAGGAAAACCCTTTGTCCTGGTAGTTTGTTGCCTAGGCTTGGTGTGTAGCTTATAGTACCGACAAGTAGTTTGGTTTTCAAGACCTGGCGCTAGCTGCTTCGCGTTTTATTGCGATACTTCGTACACTGACTGCCAAGGGTGAGACATCCTTTCTGGGTACAGGGCTCACGTGCTCATATGGCCTCGAGTGACTAGGGGTGGCATTCTTTCTACCTTGCGAGAAGGCTCAGTCTGGCTCTAGGTTCCGTACTGATGTTTCCTTCTGTCTTATGCATTCTTACTTTGTCCTTAGGTGATTCACAATCCAAGTAACAACATGACCAAACTATTACCGCCGTATCCCCAACTGAAATGTCAGGCATGATCACAAAGTAATCATAGACAGTAATCTCCTATTCCAATGACACCGTGGCATCTACGAACCATCGATGCCGACGTGTATGTGCCTTTAGCTATTTTATCTGAATGTCTTATTTCCATGTGAATTCAGACTGTCAAACTTTGTCAATTACTGAGGTGGCTCTGCCATATATAGCCTCTATAGTCCTTGTTATGACCACTAAGCTGAACATAGTATGGCTAGCATCCGGTGTATCTCTCGGAGCATAGCCTCTTATCTTGGTTGATGGCCCATATTCATGATGAGTATGACATGCTGGCTGCTTTGTTATGGTTGCTTATGCAAGAGTCTGATAAGGATTGGCAATATCACTCTGTCTGTGAAGCTGTATCCTGTTGACCGTCACGGAGGTTGTTTATCCAAAACCTCTTTATTCTTGAGGGTTCCTGTTTGTGAAGCTGTCATGACCGGCCAACACGGCTCCTTGGTCGTATCATAAGTTACTCTTGTGTATCTCGTAGGGGTTGCTGCGTTCATATCCTCCTTTGAAATATGGGGCCAATGTCTCACAGTCATTCCCGTGTACGAGTGGCTCGCATGAACTGATCAAATAGACTGCATGCTCACAACATATTCAAGTGTAGGATAAATACTCTCATAACCACTGAGTTCTGAGGCGGACGTGTGTCTGGACTAGTTCGTGCTTCTGACAAGCTTGTTGTGGGCACGATGGCGTGTTGAAGAAGGCTGAATTCCTTATGCTCGAAGCTTCTGCCAAGGTAACGTGCCGAAGAAGGCTGGGTATCGTACCCCAGAAAATCTTTCCTCCTAGTGGCGTAGCGAGGAAGATTGGGGAGTCTTGCATCACAAGCTCCCCCCGATAGCTTGCGGAGGAAGGCTGGGTCTCTTATACCAAAAGCCTTGCACTGTAATACGCAGTCGGTCCCGTGGCCAGTTCTGGCTTCCTTCCGAAGTATCCAAAATTTACCCATAGCAGAGTCAAAATTTGGTATAGGCCATACCTTGACTGGAGATATTCTGCTGGTCATGCACACCGCTTGTCCTTCTGCTGGTCTGATCATTGCTACTGTAAAGGTTGCACAACTGATGCAGACTTCATGTTGCTAATTAATTCGGGATACCAGATGTTGCCGGTAGGAAGCAGTTGGCGGATAATTCCATTCGGTTTAGTTGAACTTTCAGGCATTTAAAATTCTCATTGATTCTAGGCAGCCGTGAACTTGCCCAAGTATTCTTCACAAGCCTTGTTCACAGTGCCTGGAAATTTTGTGTATGCACTGGTGAACTCCAAAATATCCTTTGAAATTTGTATCAACATACTAGAGTTTTGTTGTTGCTCTCGGTACATTCGCATTCTTGAAATATGTCTGTTGTGGATAATAAATGATTCTTGAGTCCGTTGAGAGAAGACTCAAGGTTCACCCCACTGACTGAAATAATCCTTGTATTGAGGGCGGAATCATTTGTCCCTACTGGTGTTCATTACTGATAGCTCATCTGACTGCTCCTTAGGTGTGATTTGTTCTAAGGCAAACTCTCTCAGGTATATTCTGGCCTTGTCTGTTGCACGCAGATTCTGCTTCTGCCCCATTGTTCATTTGGCGAATTTGCAGTTTTGCTGGTCTGAAGATCAGGTGGTTGGCTTGAACTGACCTAATTTGGACTATTGGGTATTATCCAAGCTGTAATCTGGTCTTCTTAACAGCACTTGCGGATGGATCCAGTCGGAGCAAGAGAACGGAATCGAGAAAAGAAGCAAGAACCGCGAAAAACCAAAAAGCAAATAATGCTCAAATTTTTGCGGACTTTACACACGTGGCCAAAAATTCACTTGTATAACTAGCCTAGCGCACTCGATGTGCCTCTAAGGATTTAGAACCAAACCACACAATGCTCCTGGTAGCAGTTGGGGTCAAGCTCCTACTACTTCCTTAGGGAACATCAACCTCGACGTATGGCCATAGCCAGGGTGGCTTAGTCAACGATCCTGGGGTTGTCAGGGAAAGATGGAATTTATAGGCGTTTCCCAAAGGAAACTGGATTTGAGGAGTGAAATGCCATGGTTAGCAAGCAGGGTGGGGATATCTGGCTTACTTAGGGGTTCAAGACCCACGGGTCGTTGCCGGGTGCGGACATTTTACACCGGAGGCAAAGGCCACAAGAGTTGGGGGTCTGATGTGGGGCAAAGCCTATGGGATTGCCTTATGATCAATAGTAGCTGTGCCGGTTTGGCAAAGATGGCTGAAATCTATCTGGGCTTTCTACTGAGCACAAGACAATGAAGTCCAGCTAGGGTAACCTACAGTCAGCCTAGCTGCTCTGATACCATCCGTTGTGGCTCCCCGCCTGATTACCACTGTAGCCAGACGATCGCCGCACACACCAGCCCAGGAAATCACTCTGGCGTGCGCGTTTACAACAAGTATCATGAACAATGGCACAACTATAATAAGAATATATTTATTGGCCATTTTGGCTGGAATGGATACATCATGGTTACAAAGCTGGGGCAGCGGAAAATACTAACTAAGGCAGCACTGACTTGGAGAGGCTCCAATCCATAGGGATCTGACTGGGCTACTCTTCTAGCTCACAAATGCTCCGGCTCCTTGACGGATCCTTAGGTGAACCTGGCCACATTGAAGGTCGCTGAGTACTTTTGAATGTACTCGCAAGCAAACCAAACCAACATATACACCAAGCATAGCAATCCATGGCATTCAAGCATGTATCAATACCTTTAGCATTGTTAATTAATATGGTTTAACTATCTAGCATTATTAATTATCATGACATAGCAGGATTATCTAGCCATACTACTACTAAAGTAAAAACGACATGACGAGGATAAAGCATATCGAGTAATGAATTCATACTCCAAACATTCTCATGGTCTAATCCAAATCATATCCAATCCCGATCTAACTCTTGCGGTCATCCGACCACTCACCTCATAGACATCGCATGGCTAACATTCATATCCTTGACATCATCTGATGCCCACGCATCTGCACTGCAAGTTTGACAAACCTTACCTTTCTCTGGTTCATTCTTAGCAATACATTACATAGTTTATTCCTCCGGACTCGACACAGACCAAATAGTGTGACCTAGTACGAACTGTGTCCCATGACCGAGGACGCGGCTATTCGAATAGATTTACACTCTGCAGAGGTTGCGCACTTTACCCACACCATGGAGCTCCTGCCTTGTACTTTAGTACCTGTTCCCATTCGGGTGGACCGGTGCTGCTCCAACAAAACTTGTCTATTTCCTGGCACTCTTACGGTCCCACCGACAATCATACCCCTTTCCGGGTCATGCCCTGGGAGGCCCCTGTGTCACTCCTGACACCTGCCACTGTTGTGGCTAAACTAAACTGTCCCAAACGGGGACCCTGGATCCATATAACTTGGGCTCACTGTGACGCCCCCGACTTAATCGTGCACTAATCATACACGCAAATGCACACGATCAAGCCTAAGGACTCACTTGAAGATATCACAACACAACTCTAAACATAAATAAAAGTCTTACAAGCTTTATATTACAAGCCAGGGCTTCGAGGGCTCGAATACATAAGCTTGAGTCATACAAGCATCAGCGGAAGCATCAGGTATCTAAGTATAGACACAAAGTTAAATAGATAGGCCTTTAAAAGGCGGGGAAAAATAAAACACAGATTGAAAGGCGCAGGCCTCCCGCTTGGGTGCCTCCTAACTACTCCTGGTCGTCGAAGGGCTCCTCGTAGAAGTAGTATCCACCAGGGGGTGGTAGTAGTCGTAGTTGTCGGCTGGGGCAGCTGGCTCCGGGGCTCCGTCATCTGGTCGCAACAATCAGGCAAGGGAAAAAATGGGAAGCAAAGCAACCGTGAGTACTCATCCAAAGTACTCAGCAAGACTGACATCAGATCTATTCTAAATATGCAACATTATCAAAGGAAGGCTGTATATGTGGACTGATTTGCAGAAATGCCAGAATAGAAGGGAAAGGCCTAGCCTATCGAAGACTAGCATCTTCAGGGTCTTGCAGCATTAGAAGAGTACAGATTAGTTCATAAGTATAGTCGTAGCAACAAGTATCAACATCGCCCAGAGATCCCTTCTCGACTCCCTGCGAGAAAGCAATCCCGGAGCCAATATATTCAACCCATTTCTAGTTGTAGAAGATCGGGATATTTTCCGAGCGTCCTGTTACCGTGGACACGGCTATTCGAATAGATATACTTCCCTGCAGTGGTGCACCAACTTACCCAACATGCTCGATGACTCTGGCCGGACACACTTGCTCAGTCGATGCCCGGCCTCGGACTATCGACACGTCGTAGCCCTACCTAGGCTCAACAGAGAGGCCAGCATGCCGGTCTACATCCTAAGCACTCAGGGGTCTTGGGCCCATCGCCCTTTCCACTCCTGCGCATTGCGAACGCGGCCGGTGAGCAGTCCTAGCCCCCTTAATACAAGCATAGGCTTTACCAGACCAACCCGGCGCGCGCCGCTCAACCGCTGACATCTGAAGAACTTTGGCTGATACTACGACGCCGAGTACCCATATTATTCCCATGTGCTGGTAAGCGCGAAAAGGCTAGAGGCCTACTCAGATTACATATCCTAACCCATTAGTGCATTAGGAGCGCGCGGTAACGAGCAGAGACTCACGATCCTGTGACCCCGTCGCCCCATCTCGTGGACTTACGGCCAGCCGCCGCCCCACCACTCGCCCCCCCGAGGACAAAGCCGGCGACCCCCCCCCCCGCCACCGCCGCCGCGTTGGCCCCTCCTCCCCACCCCTCGCCCACCGGCGGGCCCCAGCCGAGGCCTCCGTCGCCCCCGCCGTCCACGCGCGTTGCGCCCCGGCCTGCCGCGCCGCCGCCCGCCAATGTGAGCTCTTCTACTCTTCTCTAATCCATGGACATGGCCGTGGCTGTGTTGGTGCTCTGTTGCTAGTGGGGATTTTTTTTGAGGATCATCCTACTGGGGATTTGGTGGATGTGATCTTGGGGTAGTGTGGTGCTGTGTTCTGCAGAAGCAGATAATCAATTGGGTGCTACCCTGACTATTTCTTCTATGCTATAGCTATATTGTATTTTGAGTAGTATTTTGAGTAGTATATTGTATATTGTATATTTAGGAATTGCTACTGTATATTTAGGAGTAGTTGTCGGAGGGAGAGGAAGAGGGAGGGAGAGGGAGAGGGAGGGAGAGGGAATCCCTAGCGTGGCCGCCGGCCAACTATATAGGAATTGCTACTATATATTTAGGAGTAGTCGTCGGAGGGAGAGGGAGAAGGAGGGAGAGGGAGAGGGAATCCCGAGCGTGGCGTCCTAAATGACGGCTATTTAGGTTTGGGGGTTCCTCGGCGTCGATGGAACCCTAAATGACGGCTATTTAGGTTAGGGGGTTCCTCGGCGTCGATGGAACCCTAAATGACGGGTATTTAGGTTAGGGGTGCCTCGACGTCGACGGAACCCTCAATGACAGCTATTTCGGGTAGGGGTGCCTCCGCGTGGATGGAACCCTAAATGATAACTCTTTAGGTTAGGGGTTGTTGCGGGGAACGAGCTGTGCGAATCATTTTTTTACAACTTGGCGGTGGCATCCTGTTGTAAATATTTAGGTAGGTTGACGGAAAAATCAATAATGCTATGTTACTCATCTTTGCATTTAAATGTGCAGTTGTTTCGTCGCTGCAAGGGTCTGGTGTTCAAAGAGCTCCGCCCCTGCGTTCGTGGGTGAGCACAAATGACATCTCCTCCTCCCCCCTTCATTTGCTCTGTTCCGGTCTTCGTGCCGATGAATCTTGCTAGCTATAGGTGTCTTCAATCATCAGTATGCGTGACCACTATGCGTCTCCCATTCGAAAGGGTTACATCTATAAATATGCATGCATTTGCATATTTATAACCGTGATTCTTTCGAATTGTCCAACGTTATCCATGGACAGCCCGAGTATGTGTAGATTGGGTTTGTTTTCCCATATGCTCTGCTCCGGATCCGATGCAGAATTTCATCAGTGCCTGCTTGTTGTTCTCCGGGTACACATCCTCTCTGCTTATTGCCGAGACGTGTATCAGGAGAACAGCGGGGAGGTGCTGCCGAAATTTTGCGTCAGATCCAGAGCAGAGCATGGGAAAATGAACCCAATCTACACATACTCGGGCGGGATTAGGACCTATCTTTACCTATTAGCATCTAGGTTGCATGGACGTAATAAAACTGACAAACTCCATTAACTGATGAATATGGTTTGCTGAATTATGTATATATTTCTTGTGTGTCCAGTAGGTAGGCAAGATGAGTGATCGTGCGTGGATGTACACCGGTCACACTAGTCAGAAAGACAGGACCGATGAATGGTTAACAAAAACCAAGGGGTTTGTGAGGGCCGCATTTGCAAATGGCCAGAGAAAAACCTGGTGCCCCTGTGTCCGGTGCGACAACTATCATAAGAGGACAGAGCTTGAAATGAGTAAACACATGCAGAAGTGGGGTTTTACGCCTGCTTATACGGTCTGGACATTTCATGGTGAGTCTGCCCAACATGCCAGAGCTGAGGTGGGCCGTCGTCGCACCGACGAGCATGGTACCGGGATCGAAGACATGGTGGAAGACTTTGATGATGCTCGGGATTTGGACGATGAGATGGAGGAATCTGCAAAGGCCTTCAATGATATGCTGGAGTCTTCAAAACGTCCTCTCCATGAGCACACTGAGCTTTGTCAGCTGGATGCCATCGCACAAGTAATGGCTCTGAAGGCTCAATTCAACTTGGGCAGAGAATGCTACGACGCGATGAAGACACTATTTGGACGCTTTCTACCCAAAGGCCATGTAATGCCTGCAAACCTGTACCAGTCGGACAAAATCCTCCGTGTACTTAAGATGCCCTATGAGAAGATAGATGCCTGTGAGAATGGATGTGCCTTATTTAGGCTTGAGTATGCGGACTTGAACTATTGTCCCATTTGCAAGTCTTCCAGGTATGTTGTGGTAGACAACGGTATGGGTGAGAAGAGTCAGACAAAAATCCCAGTTAATGTTCTTCGGTATATGCCAATCATACCAAGACTTCAACGTCTTTTCATGGTCGAAGAGACGGCCAGACAGATGACATGGCACAAATTGGGCAAAAGAACCGAACTAGATGCATATGGGAATCAGATGTTGGTACACACATAAGACGCTTTTGCGTGGAAGCACTTCGATGCAATACATCATGATAAAGCGGCAGATCCAAGGCATCCTCGAGTCGCCATCAGCACGGATGGGTTCAATGTGTTTGGTATGATGGCAGCCCAATACAGTTGTTGGCCTGTATTTGTCATTCCACTCAATCTCCCCCCCCCCCCCGGACAGATTATGCAAAGAAAGAACATTTTCCTGACGTTGATAATTCCGGGGCCCAACTATCCGGGGAAGAGTATGAATGTGTACATGCAGCCGCTTAAGGATGAATTGCAAGAAGCTTGGGATAATGGGATCAAGACATACGACGCCGCTACAAAAAAAACTTCCTAATGCATGTGTGGTACATGTACTCGATGCATGACTTGACGGCGTATGCGCTATTCGTTGGCTGGTGTGTGCATGGAAGGTTCTCGTGCCCCACATGAAAGGCAGCTCTTGAGTTTCGTTGGCTGGATGCGGGTCGCAAGTATTCTTGCTTCGACTTGCATAGACAGTTCCTGGATCCTCGCCATAAGTTTAGAAAAGACAAGAAGAAATTCATCAAAGGTAGAGTTGTCAAAAACTCTGCACCACCTGCGTTGACAGGCCAACAGACCCTGGATTAGTTAAACGCTCTCGAACCGGATCCAGAGCGTCCAGGGTATTTCAAGGGGTATAATTCGGAACACGCCTGGACTCACAAGACATGCTTGTGTGATCTGCCTTACTTCACAGACCTCCTTTGCCCACACAACATCGACGTGATGCACACTGAAAAGAATGTCGCCGAGGCCCTCTTTGGTACATTGTTCGGTATAGAGGGGAAGTCAAAGGATAACTCTAAGGCTAGACTCGATCAGGAGGCTCTATGTGATAGGCCGTTACAAAACATGCGACAACCGAAAGGAAAGCAGAATTGGACGAAGCCAAAGGCATGGTTCAATCTTGGAAGGCCAGATATGAGGGAAATTATCCTGTGGGTGAAAAAGGAGTTGATGTTCCCCGATGGGTATGCAGCGAATCTAAAGAGGGGAGCGAGTCTTGAAAAAATGAAAATATTTGGTCTCAAGAGTCATGATTGGCACATATGGCTTGAGCGGGTAATGCCAGTGATGTTGTGTGGCTTTATCCCTGAGAATGAATGGCTAGTACTGGCAGAGCAGAGCTATTTCTTCCGTGTTCTTTGTGCGAAAGAACTATCGCCTAGCTTGCTAGATGAAATGGAAGAGTTGGCGCCGGAGTTGATCTGCAAGTTAGAGAAGATCTTCCCACCGGGCTTCTTTAATCCAATGCTGCATTTGATTTTGCATCTCCCGACCGAGGCACGATTGGGGGGGCCCGTGCAGAATTGTTGGTGCTACGCAACTGAGAGGATGCAGAAGACGCTTCGAGCAAAATGTAAAAATAAACGTAGAATTGAAGCATCGATGGCCGAGGCATTCATTACTGAGGAGGCGGCAAACTTCGTGACAGCACACTACGAAGCCAAAAATCGTCATTTGCATAATCCGAAGCCTCGGTACAATGCTGGCGACCCTAAAAAGGGTGGATCCAACCTCAGCCTATTCAAAGGGAAGCTTGCACCCGGCGGTGCTTCTAATTCCTTACCATTGGATGTCGAAGAATGGCGGACCATTTCGTTGTATATCTTCAACAACCTAACAGAAGTGCAGCCGTACGTCGAGTAAGTTCTCGGTACATTGTTTCGCAACTTCTAATTCCTTTGAACTGCTCTTATTCCTGGATATTTGATACAGTCGATACGTCGCCAAATTCTCGTATGGAGCGGTGATCCAAAAGGATTCCGTCGAAGAGTATGAGCTTCTGGCAAAGCATGGAGGCGGCTATCCCGGTTTCATCTCTTGGTTCAAACAAACGGTAATTTCCATTAGACCATTTCATTTCTTCGTCTAAATTGCGGCTAATGCAACAATCCTTTCGTATTAAACTTGTAGGCTAATTCAGAGTCTATGGACGCCGAATTGAGACAAGTCGCTAATGGTTTTGACTATAAGGTCCGTTCATTTGACAAATACGACATCAACGGGTATCGCTTTCGTACCTATGGCAAAGAGCTATCTATGGCCGACCGAAAGTCTACAAATTGTTGTGTCTCTGCTATCGGCGAAGGAGATACCGAGTATTCTGGAAGAGTTGAAGCAATTTATGAACTTCTATTGTATGGTGCAAACCCACCGAACGTCGTAGTCTTCAAATGTTTTTGGTTCCAGCCGAAGGAGACTAGGACTCATGAACATATAGGGCTAGTTGAAATCAAATAAAGCACCCATTTGGATGTTCCCAATGTCTATATTACGGCTCAACAGGCAACCCAAGTTTTCTATCTACCGTGGGCCTGTCAAAGTGATCCAAATCTCAATGGTTGGGATGTCGTTTATGAAGTGCCGCCACATGTTAGACCACCTCCCCCCAATGAAGAGGATTATGAACCTCACATTAACCCAGACACATATGAAGGAGAATTCTTCCAAGAAACACGTCTTTCCAAAAAACGTTTCAAGAACCGCTCTACTTCACCCCAGAACATTGAAGTAGACAGCGACAGTGAATCCGACTTCACCCCTGACCAGGAACAAGAAGAGCCGGAACAAGAAGAGGTTACTGCTACAGATGACCTGTCAATGCTTGACCGATTACGTAAAGGAGGCCTTCCACATGTTGATGCATTTATTGATGATGATGATGAGCACGTCATTACTGATAGTGATGATGATGATGCATGTATTGACCCCGGAGCATATATAGACGATGAAGATTAATATTAGTTCATGTCAGGTATTCAATTATTATGATGTACATATATATTATTAATTAGTTCATGTTAGGTATTCCATTTTTTATTATGTTCATGATGATGATACACTTAAATTATATACATATTATTATTCATGTCAGGTATTCAATTTTTTTATGTTGTACTAATTTCGTTTACTCTTTTTCATTGCAGGTGTTGACAGATGGTGGGCGCGGGTCCAGAGCGCTCCGAGGCTCCTTCCTCGGCGCGTGGTGGGAGGGGTGCTTCCATTCCACCCCAGCACCTCCGGAGAGCACTGCATCTCAGTATGCAGACACCACCGGCAGGTGCTTCTTCTTCGGCCGGGAGAGGTCGGGGGAAGAAGAGGGGTACTAGAGGTGGCCGTGGCGGCGGGAGAGGTAGGAAGGCTGCTACGCCTTCCTCGCCGCCACCCCCAGCTGATTCACCCGACCACAGGACTGCTCCATCTGAGGTGGACCCGTCTCGGACTCCGGTCCACGAGCCTCGGGCCGACGAGCCTCGGGTCACCGAGCCTTCTCCCCACGAGACTCCGGTCCACGAGCCTCGGGCCGCCGAGCCTTCGCCCCACGAGACTCCAGTCCCAGAGGCTTCGTCCCACGAGACTCCGGAGCAAAGCACGGATCAGGCTACGTCGTAGTCGACCCGATGGGGGGACTGGCCGCCGGAGGCGAGTGGCCATGCTGATGGTGGCGAGGATCACTTTTCGGATGATAGCTATAGCGAGGGCGAGCTGGTTGAGGGGGGCAACATCTACCAGCGTGGTGGTAAAAAGCTCCCGCCCGTGCCGGCGACCCGCGAGCAGAGGTGGTTGATTGCGCCTAATGGGGAGAAGTAAGTGCATTTACTCTTTTTTAACCTTTTGCCTTCATGTTTCTTCAAAATCTAATGCGTTGGCCTTGTCATACTGTAGGGGTTGGATACACGGCCCTGGTATCCGTAAGCCCAACTTCGTCCTTGGTGTGCTTTGCCGGCAGAACTTCCCGGGGTGGGTCACGTTGCTCGGTGAGGGTCAGGTTCGACAGCTCGGACTGAGCTGGGAGCTGTACTTGGCTGCCCCGGCCCCGCCGCAGGAGAGGATCGACAGTGTCTTGTGCCGCACGAGGGCCGAGATGGTGATCCAGACGTTTTGGGTAATTTCTCCTTTACAGAATTAAAAATCAACAGTACCGAGTTATTGTACTAATCAGTGTTGTCTTGTTTGATTGCAGACCTTCTACAGGTGTCTTGAGGGAGAGGAGGAGGCCGCAGCTATGGTTATCGAAGCCGAGTGCAGGCGCCTATTTCAGAACTTACAACACGAGGCTCGGGTGCAGGCTGTTCGAGATTACTACGCCTCGAATGGTATTAAGAGGTCCAAGACGAAGTGCCGCGGCAAGTTTCTGAGTAAGGAGAAGTACATGAAGGTAAATACCTATTCTTAAGGCCTTGTACTTAGTTTCCTTGATTTGATTCGTATGCCTAGCGCTCAAATTTCTCTTGACTAACTTAGGTGCCCCCAAGATGGTGTGCGGATAGGATGGACTGTTGGGAGGCGTTGGTGGATGAGTGGTGCTTTCCCCAATGGCTAGTCGTCCACAACAATGCCAAGGAGCGGCATGCCAAAATGGTTGGTGTGCCACACCATCAAGGGAGAGCCAACCTATATGAGTTCGGGAATAACTGGGTATGTGGTTTGCTTCATGATTCATGCAATTTCATTCTTCATGCTAGCTTGAGCCCTTAATTAATAATTTGTTCCTCTCTTTTAGGCGCGACACAACAAGACGGAGGTGCCAGAGGTGTTCGACCTCTATGCCATGGCCCATACTGCACCGTACAAGAAGGCCAAGGCATTCTCTGAGTCTGACCTTGATCATCCAGAGAGCTTCACCAACATCTCCTCCCACAACAAGCTCGTGAGGTACAGAGACGAGGAGAAGGCGAGGAAAGGGGAGGACTTTAAACCGAGCCGGCAACCTCTTGATCTAGAGCTGGTGATGATATCTGGTGGCGGGAGGCCCCATGGCTCGATATCCATTGGGGATGGACTGGTACGTTGTCCTAGCACTCTCCCGGAGATCAAGAAGCGCCAGACGAGCTCCGATCCTGAGATAAGGCCTCGTCCACGGCCAATGGAGCTCCAAATCGAGGTTAGTTATACGAACTCAGATACCTTTCCTCCATTACATTGTGTGTGCAGCCGTCGATGATTACAATGCTAATGAGGAGTGGTGTTGCAGGCTGCTCTTGAGAAAGAGAGAGCGAAGACCCAGGAGCTTCTGGCGGAGGCAAAGAGGCAGGCGGCGGAGAGGAGTTGGAGGAGAGGACTGCTACGCTGTTGGAGGAGGAGAGGAACCAGAACGACGCATCTCACCGGGCCTTATACGAGCTCTTCGTGGTAAGTTTCTTCTGCATATTAGCCAAATCATGCACGTAATGTTCGTTTCATTACTAACTAATATGACTGACTCATGAAAACCAAATGTGCAGACCATGTGCCAGAGCAATGGTCAGACCCCTCCGCCGATGCCAGTCATTGCTCCAGCGGGCACGGTGAGTTTCATTTGAATGGTCATTAGTTACTAGTCTTCACATTTGAGTTGCATCATGCTAACAAGACATTGCAAATGATCTTTGGTGCAGCGTAACTCCCGACAAGCATCGGCCGATCCTTCTGCGTCTGCCACTGGTGCGACCGGTCCTTCACCTCCGTGATGACTGTACGTTTTCCCTAGTGTTTTGCTTAACAAATGCATACTTAGCTGAATAAATGACCTATTTAGCTCCAAAATGTCATATAGTTAGCTTTTTTTCCTCGAAAATAACATAATAACCTTACTTAGCTCCAAAATGACCTATTTTACCTAGGCTAGCTCAATAATGACCTATACTTAGCTTAATTAGTTCATTTATGACATAATTAGCTTACTTAGGTCAAAAATGGCATAATAACCTTGGTTTAGCTCCAAAATGTCATATACTTAGCTTATTTTCCTCGAAAATGACATAATAACCTTACTTAGCTCCAAAATGACCTATTTTACCTAGGATAGCTCTAAAATGACCTACACTTAGCATTTTTTCCTCCAAAATGACTTAATATGCTTAGTTAGCTCACAAATGGCATAACTACCTAGGCTAGCTCAAAAATGACCTATACTTAGCTTAGCTAGTTCATTTATGACATAATTAGCTTACATAGGTCAAAAATGGCATAATAACCTTGGTTTAGCTCCAAAATGTCATATACTTAGCTTATTTTCCTCGAAAATGACATAATAACCTTACTTAGCTCCAAAATGACCTATTTTACCTAGGTTAGCTCTCAAATGACCTATACTTAGCTTAGCTAGTTCATTTATGACATAATTAGCTTACTTAGGTAAAAAATGGCATAATAACCTTGGTTTAGCTCCAAAATGTCATATACTTAGCTTATTTTCCTCGAAAATGACATAATAACCTTACTTAGCTCCAAAATGACCTATTTTACCTAGGATAGCTCTAAAATGACCTATACTTAGCATTTTTCCTCCAAAATGACTTAAGATGCTTAGTTAGCTAAAAAAATGGCATAACTACCTAAGATAGCTCAATAATGACCTATACTTAGCTTAGCTAGTTCATTTATGACATAATTAGCTTACTTAGGTAAAAAATAGCATAATAACCTTGGTTTAGCTCCAAAATGACCTATTTACCTAGGTTAGCTCTAAAATGACCTATACTTAGCATTTTTTCCTCCAAAATGACTTAATATGCTTAGTTAGCTCAAAAATGGCATAATTACCTAGGTTAGCTCAATAATGACCTATACTTAGCTTATTTAGTTCATTTATGACATACTTAGCATACTTAGGTCAAAAATGGCATAATAACCCTGGTTACCTCCAAAATGTCATATACTTAGCTTATTTTCCTCGAAAATGACATAATAACCTTACTTAGCTCCAAAATGACATATTTACCTAGGTTAGCTCTAAAATGACACAAGTAAGCAATAAGAAGAAGAAAAGGAAGAGGAGAAAAAGAAAGAGAAGAAAAATTCTTCTTCTTCTTCTTCTTCTTATTTTTCTTCTTATTCTTCTTCTTCTAGTCTTCTTCTTCTTCTTCTTCTTCTTCTTCTTTTTCTTCTTCTTCTTCTTCTTCTAGTCTTCTTCTTCTTCTTCTTCTTCTTCTTCTTATTTTTCTTCTTATTCTTCTTCTTCTAGTCTTCTTCTTCTTCTTCTTCTTCTTTTTCTTCTTCTTCTTCTTCTTCTTCTAGTCTTCTTCTTCTTCTTCTTCTTCTTCTTCTTCTTCTTCTAACTTTCTTCTTTCCCATTTTGCAGATTTGCTTCAGATCACGGAAGCTTGCGTTGATGGAGTCTACTCTTCTCCTTGTCCTTCCTTTTTGTTTTGATTTTGTAGGATGAACAATGTGAAACTTGCTACCTATATATGTATGTATGGATGAAACCATTGTATATGGACTTTTTACTTAATTGTTGGATATGTTGGCTATATATATGTTGGATATGGACTTTTGATTTGGTATATATATGTGTTGGATGATCATATCCATACGGTTGGGATATGTATGCTTGTTGAAAGTATTTTCAAATGAATATATATATATATATATATATATATATATATATATATATATATATATATCTGTGAAATTGATTGAATTTAAGAAAAAACAGAATTAACAGGGGCAATACAGGCACTTTGCCGTCTGCCAGCAGACGGCAAAGCTGCCACGTGGCAGCTACCTGTGCAACCTGGGGGGCACCTGGGCTGGCCTATTTGGGCACTTTGCTGTTTGCCAGCAGACGGCAAAGGATGGTGTGCTTTGCCGTCTGCTGGCAGACGGCAAAGGGCATGCATTGGCCCTAGCTGACGCCTGACGTCAGCTGGCAGACGGCAAAGAACTTTGCGCCTTTGCCGTCTGCTGGCAGACGGCAAAGTACGCCGTTAGCCACCTAACGGGCCTAACCCTATCCCTCTGCCGTCCAAGGCATTTGCCGTCTGCTTGCTTAGTATGGCTGACGGCAAACTTCTTTGCCGTCCGCTTTATTTAAGCAGACGGCAAAGCAGCCCTCTGCCGTAGTTCATTCAGCCGGATGTGAGGCCGTCTGCTGGCTGACGGCAAAGGGCTTTGTCGTCCGCCAGACATTCCTTTGGCGTCTGCCATGGCAGACGGCAAAGTGCCTGATTCCTGTAGTGTCTAATGGAAATGATTCCTATTAGTGTTTTGTTCTACAGCTAGATTACTTCAAGGACATGCCATGGCATGAAAAGTGCGTCAAGCTAGTTCCAATACAGCTCTAAAATAGCTAAGTCAGTATTCTGTTTTTCTATCTTTTCTGTTTACAGAACTTAGACTTTTGTCATTTTTGTAGGAATTAATCCATGCCTTGGATGGATTTGGTCCAGTGGAGTATTTTGTAGCTTGTCTAGTATACTACCAGTACATGTTATTTTTACTCATATTGCAGCTTGATTAGATGATGATTAGTGGCTGTCAAAAGGGCTAATCAGTGCATATTAGTGAAAGCTAGCTATAGCTAAAGTAGCATTCGGCTACTGTAGCTTCAGCAGAGCAGCGGGAAACAGAGCACGGCCAGCGGTGGTGGAGCTCGTCGTCCGGTCAGCTCCGGCCATCATTCGAGGCGCGGTTCATTCCTGGAGGTTCAACGCGACGAGGCGAAGCGATGGGTGCTAGTGGTTCGCGTCGGGGCAGCCAGAACTGACCACGACGATGACGACGGCGACGGTCGTGCTTCGGGCGTGAACGAACTGGCGGCAGCAGCGCGTCCTAGAGCAAAACGAGGGGAAGGAGAGAGGGAGGAGCTCACGTTGGGGCACACGGAGGCCGGTGACAGTTTTGGAGTGCAGAACGGCGGTGAATCGCGGCGACGGCGTCGCGGTGGCCGGAGATGGGGACGAGGGGGGTTCGGCGCTGCAGGGCCCGCCGGCTCCACTTGAGGCTACCAGGAGAAGGTGCAGACCGCGGCAGAGCTCGCAGACAGGGTCAGCTGGCACGGGGGCCGCCGGTGGCCGCGAGGCAGCAACGTGCGCGGCGGCGGCAGCACTCGGGGAGGAAGAGAGGGGAGCGGGCGAGCGCTGGGAGAGGGAGAGAGGGGAGAATGGGGGCGAGGCGACCAGGGGGGAGGGTTTGGGCGCCCTTATCCCCAGCCCCAACTGCCTCGTCGGCGTGGCGGGTGGTGGACGGCGCCGTGCGCGCCGGATGCGGCGACGCCGACACGGAGGGCGGGAGCAGGTGAGGGAGGTGGGCTAGGCCGTTTCGGCCCACTGCCAGGAAAAGCTTCGCCCGTTTCCTTTTCCTTCTTTTTCTTCTTTTATTCATTAAACAGAGAAGGAAAAAGAATATTTGGGCAACCAAATCATTTTAGAAAAATGTGTGACTTGGCCCATTAATTACTTTGCATTTTTAGGCACTGCCACAATTATTTTGGAGCCTAGAGGAATTCATTTGTATTTTTCATAATTGAATTTGCAATTTTAATTGCTGGAATTGCACTGGACAAAATGCTATTGTCCATTTTAGCAACTTGGTGATGTTGTTTTCCTGAACAACAAATTGTTTTAGAATATTTGCTAAATGGTGAACATTTTTCCAGCAACTTTTAAGCAACTTCAAATTCCACGTGCATTTGAATTGGAATTCAGTGGCCGAATTTGAAATGAGATATTAATCCATCATGATTATCATTGCAAGTCTCAGATGACTTGTCATTAATATGGTGGATCACTGTAGCTCATTATATAGGGGTGTTACACTCACAAGGTTATCGCCGCCTACCGGGCCAGGGTAGCACGCACACATAACCTTCCCTCTTTGGAGGTACCGATAAGAGGCAAGACAATAGACCAAGTTAGGGCCTCCCCATAAAGGCAAATGTGGCTGCACTGACGAGCTCAGTTCGGTGGCACTATGACTCGATCCAGCCGACGAAGGAGGTTGTCATTATTACGCCACATTCTTTATCATTGCAATAGCAGTAACAATGCATGATGTAACAACTATCGAAATGTAACAACCTATCTCCATATAATATCACAATGAGTCATTAGTGAAACAATGTTTAAATGGCAAGTTTATCACTTTACAAGTTCTAGCTATAAGTTACGACCATCTGAACCCTTGCATGAAACCGGCAAATAAACCAGTAGCCACCAGAACGGTCTTTACAACTCAGATCTGGGATGTTACTGGAATAACTCAACCCCGGCTCAAGATGGCTGAAAAGTAGCTCAGAGCATGAGACAGTGTTGATAAAAAGAAGGTAGCAGTTCCCTAAGACGGCCGGGAAGCAGCTCAGAGCATGGGGTTACTGCTACAAAAAGAAACTCAACAGCTGCCCGAGACGGCCGAAAAGCAGCTCAGAACACGAGCCAGCTGTTGAAAAGAGTAATATAAAGTTGGCATCCACCCCGGATGGCCGAAAGTAGCTCAGAACACAGGCATGGTGCCGTCACCAAAGAAAGGCAAGCAAGGGTTCATCAAAGTCACATACAGCTTACTACTACGCATACGAGCATAAGCATACTCATTTGCATGCAAGTACCTACACATACCAGAACAACATAGAAGCAATGCTTTAGGGCATATATCAGATGGTTGGCTTGCCTGGGGGTCGAAGAATGCTCCGAGAAGGAGTGCGATCATCTCGCAGAAAGATTTGCCGGAAAAGTTTCTCTCTCGAAAGGGCTGAATGTGGGGCAGGGGCAAAATGGTCATTTTCAGAATGTGTCAACATCATCAAAATGATACCATCGGAACGGGCTCGATGAATAGAGATCGTGGGCTTTCAAATCACCTGAATCGGAGTCACGAGTGAAAAGTTGTGGCCGTTCGTTCGTTAGGCAGAAAACAAACGAAACCCTGTTCATTCCTGCGCTTAAGTGACGAAGGACCGCTATTTAACTGCTTGGGCGCTGGGTTGAGACCGAAGGCGTATTTTGTGAAATACGTCTTCAGTGCAGCAAGACGGCTTCGCGGGAGGGCGCCTCCACTTATCCAGCTGGCCGGCCTTTGGGTGACTGACGAACGGGGCCCACGTGCCTTCTCTCTCCTCCCCCTTTCTTCCTCCTCGGGATAGCATGAAGGCGGGCCGGTCACCATGGTTCCGGTCGCCAGGTGCTCGGGAGGGCCGGCCGAGAGGCGGAATGGGTGCGGTGCTCGACGGCGAGCCCGTCGGTACCCGCGGCGGAGGCGGGGGTAGTCTGTGGTGGCCGGACGGTGTTGGGAGGCGGACAACAGCCATGGTGAGGCTCGGGCTCGAGGCTACGGCCTGCTCCTGCATGAAATGGAGGGCGGGGAGGGCCTCTGGTGGTGGTGTTGGTTTTCTGGTGTGGCGAGGTGGAGTGGGGGAGGGTGGAGGTGCTCGAATCGACCGAGGCCGAGGCGGAGATCATGGCAACTGGGCGGAGCAAATGGAGTGGGAGAAGGCGAGAGCTTCGGCCAGGAGGGAGCTGGGAGGGAGGGAGGGAGGTTGCAGTGCTCAGCGGAGCCCGGGCATGGCTATTTATAGCCAAGCCATGGCGAGGGGATAAGAACGGCACCGGGGTGAGCTGGCCGTGGTATTGGAGCTCACGGGAGGCGTGGCTGGAGGGTTGCGGCCGGCGGGGAGTGTCACGAAGGAGCAGGGAAAGCTAGCTGGTGCCTCGGGAGGGTTCGGCCATGGCTGCATACGGCGGCGCTGTGGACGAACAGTGGTGGTACAGCGACGTTCATCGCGGTGCGGCGAGGAAGAGGACGGAGGGGAAGCTGCTGGAGAAGGTGCGCGTGGACAGCGGGGAAAGCAGTCGGCATGAAGGACAACCGGCGACAGGCGTAGCTGGCCTGGCTGACATGACCAGACGATGCCGGCACCCAGAGCGTCGTTCTTGCGCGGCCGGCGTATGGTCACCATGCCAAAACATGCTCTGGCGCACGTCTTGATCCAAAACCTTTTCTCTTGCATGACTCAGAGATCAAATAGATGCTAGAAGTGGCTGGAATCAAATGGACGGCCACGAGGTGAGAGATTTGACCAGGAATTGTTTCTGATTAGAAACTTGGATGGATGTTTCTGGAGAAATCGCTAAAGGAATGGAGTTGGATTCTTGTCATGGTGGAATGTGGTAGAAAGGAGTAGGTTCTGGCAAAATTTGAAGGCATTTGGACCTATTTTGCATATACTTCCTTTGCAATGCCAAATTTGGTCCAGAAACTAGACTTGGAAGCTGTGCTCAAGTGGCTTGATTAAGTGAGCTGAATTTTTGTGTAGGGTGATGATTTTGAGGTATGGAGGAACTGGTAAAATTTCATACCATTTGGGTATGCTAAAATGGTACTTCCTTCACAGTGCTTCTCTCTGGACAGAAATCAGATGGAATTATTGGGAAATAATGACTTGGCAAAATGATGTGGATTTTGGCATGGTCTCATAATATGAGGAGAGTGAGGACCTGGATTAATTTCAAGAATCATGGAGCAATATAAAATATAGTTGCTTCACAATCTCAAAATAGGTCCAGAAACTAGAATTGGATGATGCTCTCAAACTTTGAACTGTGGAACTTGGGTTCTTGATAGAAATGGTGAAGATATGGATAGGAGAAGCTCAACAAATTATTTGGGATTTTTTCCTGACTACCAAAATGATAGTTCCTTTGGAAAGTGCCCAAAATGCAATATTGGCATTAAATAGGAAAATGCAATTTCCCTTATTTAATTATGTCCAATATTTTTATGAGAGCTCAATATTATCACAAAGAATATCTCCACAAGTTTTCATGAACTTTGGAGATGGATAGATATTTTTCTGAATTTAATTCCTTTAAACAGCAGAAAAAGGAATTAATTCTAAATGAAAAATATTGCAAATGACTTAGCAATATTTTTGCATATCCAGGGTTGATAAGTATAGGAGAGTCTCTGGCAAGAGTTTGGTAAGCAATAGATCAAAGGAAATTGGGGTTCCTTTGTAACTGAAGGAATTAGGGTTTCCTTTCCGGTAACTCAGAAGGTAGGGTTTCGGCGGCAAAATCCTGAGAATATATCTTGGGTGGCAAGGTTGGACTGGAGAGAATCTCTGGTCTGATGGGAAAGGCAAGGCTATATGACCATCTTCATATACCCAAGAGCGAGAGAAAATCCGATAACATGGAAAAAAAAGACGGGAGTCCAATCCCGCGAAGGAAAAAAAAGGAGGAGCGAAAACCAGGGTGTCACATTTTCCCCTCTGGGGTGGTGAGAAAGATCGACCTACAGGTGCAATCAATGCTTCCCTCATACTTGGACAACCAATCCATGCCTAAGATTACATCCAATCCTTGTGACTCAAGTATGATCAGATCTGTGGGGAAGACATGTCCCCCTATGTTCAATGGTAACTGAAAACATCCCTGACTAACCATAGACTCTGCTCCCGGGGAACTCACTAGGATGGGTGACTTAAGAGCTACGGTAGACAACTTATGCTTATCAAAAAATCCCCTTGATATGAATGAATGTGATGCACCAGTGTCAAAAAGAATGAGTGCTGGAAATGAATTAACCAAGAACTTACCAATCACTGAATTAGGCTGCTCATAGACTTCTTCCACATTGACATGGTTCACATGCCCCTTAGTGAAAGGGTTGGGCTTCTTGCCTCCAGAACTCCCATTGCCATTTCCATTCTGCAGCTCGGGACAATCATTGGAGTAGTGCCCTGTTTTCTTGCACTTGAAGCAGGTGATGTTGCTGAGATCCTTCCTCACTGGGGTAGCATGGCTGGAACATTGATGATTGCCGTTTCCTCCATTCCCATTGCCATTCTTATGGCCATTGTGGTTGTGTCCATTGCCTCCATGCTGGAAATGACCAGCATGGTTATGATGGTTGTGCCCTCCAAACTTACTGGGTCCTGAACCAGCATATCCAGAGTGTGGGGTGTAGCAGGGCTTCTGCTGAGCTCCAGATTGAAACTTGCCCTGACCATATTTCCTCTTGCAGTTTTCCATCTGCTGATGCTTGCCCTCGAGAATGATAGCCTTGTCAACCAACTCTTGATAGTTCTCAAAAGTTGCTACCATCAACTGAACTCCCAGCTCGTCATTCAGTCCCTCCAGAAATTTCTCCTGATTGGCTGCATCTGTGGCCATGTCTCCTGGAGCATAACGGGCCAACTTGCTGAACTCATCAACATATTCTCCCACTGAACGGTTTCCCTAGAGTAAGTTGCGGAATTCCCTCTTCTTGAGATTCATAGCTCTAGCGGAAACATGAGCAGTGCGGAACGCTTGCTGGAACTGAGTCCAAGTCACATTCTCCATGGGGTATGTGGCGGTGTAGTTCTCCCACCATGAAGTTGCCGGTCCATCCAGCTGGTGAGCGGAAAACCTCACCTTCTATGCGTCATTGCATCTTGCTGTGGCCAGCTCCCTTCGTATCTTGTGAAGCCAACCATCTGCAATGATCGGCTCCGTGCTACTTGAGAACACTGGTGGGTTCAACCTCAGAAAATGGGTAAGGCTATCAACTGGGGGTGGCGGCGGTGTGTTGTTGTTGTTGTTGTGGATGAGCATTTGCATGAGAGCATTCTGGTTCTGGATCAACTGGGTGAGTTTCAGTGGGAAGTTGGATCCCGGGTCACGTCTCGGAGGCATCTGATGGGTTTGCATAGATGAGATATAGAGAGAATAAGGTCTAAGGGGAAAACACTACCCATATGCAGATGATGGTAACTAAAATTCCAAATCACACCACTAAATTCCAATCAAGGTTCACACAATCACACAAAAGTCTCATGAACTAATCGGAAAAGAAATCTAATCGCATAACGAATTACTAATGTCTAAATGGTGGTCTGCTAGTACTTGTCGGTAGAAGACTTCATTAGATCAACGTCAGCTCCAGCTTCTTTTTCGTTAGTGTCGTCTTCATAGGTCATGGTCTCGCCGGCTGAGAAAACTTGATAATGGGGGTCAACATCAATTTTGTTGAAATAGAGAAGAAGTAGAAATGAATAGAGAAGAGTAATAGATACAACGGAAATATAGGGAAATTGTAAAATAGAATTTTTCATTCTATGGCTTTTCCATTTTCTATGGGTTGCGTCCTACAGTCAACGTGTGCTCTGATACCATCTTGTAGCGACCCGACCAGGTAAGGATCGGAGTCTCTGTGCTTACCATGCTAATCCCTAGGTCGACTTGCTAGCACACACAGTACTCGATGAAATAACAGAAATAACACACATCTTTATTACATCGATAGTCCAGGAGTAATACAATTTATTACAACGATATGGCATAAGGCCAAATAAAACAAATACTGCGAAAGCAAAGAAGTAAATGAGTCCATCAACTCCACGAGCAAAAGTTGAGTGTAGAACATCGACCTATTGCACCTTAATGCTCGTCGGATAAATCTGCAACATGATAGGTTGCAGCCGTGTAGGTCAGTACATGGAATGTACTGGCAAGTCAATCATAAGAGTATAATGAACCTATCTGTACATGCAATTTCGCTGGTGGGAAGCTCTAAGTTTAACTTTGCATAAAGCTGATTTTTCCCTATTATAAAAGAAATTATTCTACCACTCCAAAATAGCATATGATTGAGCCGATGCTGGCGTGAATGCCACCGCTGGAGATCACCCGCAGCACGCGTCCTGGCCTCCGCTAGTGAGGCCTCACACCCTTTGCAACCCTCAACATGGGTCTGGGCGTCCACAACACGACCGTTGGTGACCTCCAGCCGCCTCCGCAGGTCGGCTTCCGCCTCCCGACTCTCCTTTAGATGAGAACGGAGACCCTCGGTGATACCCTGGTTGTCAGCCAACAGGCATCCGTCCGACTCAAGAAGCTTCTGACAGGAAAGGGCTTCGACGCCCTTGGCGCTGGCCGCATCCCGCGCATGCATCATCGCCCCGCGATCTGCATCCACCTGGGCCTGCAGCCGCAGAAACTACTCAAAGGCTGATAACAAGGAACACAATGGAGATGTCAGAACAAAGAAGCACTATCAAAATAGGTAGCTCTAGGCTAGTGGACTCACAGCAGATGTCCGCCCGCAACCTCTGTAAGCAAGCCACTTGCCCTTCTTCCATAACCACCTACCGTTCCAAATCTTGGACCCGTCTATCTAGCTGCCTCGCAAGGCTCACGGGTACCTAAAGTGAACCTCAAGTACATTGGTAAACAATCCACTTAAGGCTCGGGGGATACTGGGAGGAGCAAGGCTATCTCACCTTTGTTCCGACCTCCAGCGCTTGGTGGAGATCGGAGATTGAGGCCTGCAGGGCCCGATTCGAGGACTGACCTAGATGAAGAGTTGTTTCCGAGCGACGCAGCACTGGAAGCCCGCCCAAGGCGGCCCTCAAGGGCGCGGACCACAGGTCAGAGGCATTGCTTTCTCCATCCAGTGGAGCCCCGTCCTGTGACCCCGAAGCATCGTGCGGCCACTCCCCTAGAGGAAGCAAGATCATAGGCGATTGAGGGACCCGGTGGCTTGCGATTTTCTTTTTGGCCGTGACTTTTGGTCTCTACGAAGGAACGACGGTAGAACCTGGCACCGGGGGGCCTGCTAGGAGCAATAGGGCTCCACTGGAAGCCTGGGAACGGCCGGAGGAAGGCATTAGAGCGTCAACGCCCCCGACCTCATCGGGGGTGGCAAGGTCAGAGCATGGCAGCAAGCGCGCGGCCTTCACCGCCGGAGGATCATCTGGTAACCCACCGGGCCTTTTTTTTACCCTCTCCTCTGGAGCCGCAGCTTCGGCAGACACGGCTCCCGGAGGGGCCTCAGAGCCCGTATCGCTCGAAACCCTGACCGCGGCAGGCCCGTAGCTGGCATCTGAGATGTGCCCGTGCTGCACGGCGTACAATGCTGCTGCAGGACCTCGCGGTTGGGGAGGGTTGGACACAATGCCGTCGAAAGCCTGCAAAATAAGCATGGTCAGAAGAAATCCACGAAGCATTCTGGCTGGAACAACATAAGTCCTCACGGCGCCTTACCCGTGATTGGGAGTTTCGCAAACTGAAGGGCTCGTAGGTGACCCCCATGTTTATCTCACCAAGAGTAAGGCCGATCACAAGGCTCATACGAGCCTTGACCTCGCTTTCGGGGAGCTCCCACCGAAGGAGGCGATTTGGGTCACCCAGGCCTCGGTACTCGAACATTAAAGACACCCTGGAGCCAAGGGGAGGAATGTTTCTCTCCATCCATGTCTTCACAAGCTGGACGCCGGCTAGACCCCTCTCGCGCATCTCGAAAACCGCTTTGATCAGAGAACCAGTCTTAGGTTCGAATTCCGTCTTCGAGCTCCACCCTGGGCCCGGGCGGCACGGGACATTGGAGAAGACTGGCAGCCCGACCTCACGGTGCCCCTGAGCAATGTCGGTGTCATAGAACCATCTGCGTTCCCACGACTCCGGACCATCGACAGTTGGGATCTCAAAGAAACCCGCGCCCGGACGAGGTTGGAGTTCCACGCTTCCACAGGAGGGGACCTTGCCCCTCTTCAGGCAAGGGATTACCTCAAATAAATACCTGAAGAGGTCGAAGTGGGGCGGAATTCCTAGGAAGCACTCACAGAAAGTAATGAAGCAAGACAAATGGAGCACCCCGCTTGGCGTCAGATGATGTAGTTGGAGCCCATAGTGAGTGTAGCGACCCAACCCGGTAAGGATCGGAGTCTTTGTGCTTACCGTGCTATTCCCTGGATCGAGTTGCTAGCACACACAGTACTCGATGAAATAACAGAAATAACACACATCTTTATTACATCAATAGTCAAGGAGTAATACAATTAATTACAACGATATGGCATAAGGCCAAATAAAACAAATACTGCGGAAGCAAAGAAGTAAATGAGTCCATCAACTCCATGAGCAAAAGCTAAGTGTAGAACATCGACCTATCGCACCTTAATCCTCGTCAGATAAATCTGTAACATGATAGGTTGCAGCCGTGTAGGTCAGTACATGGAATGTACTAGCAAGTCACATCATAAGAGTATAATGAACCTATCTGTACATGCAATTTGGTTGGTGGGAAGCTCTAAGATTAACTTTGCATAAAGCTGATTTTTCCCTATTATAAAAGAAATTATTCTAGCACTACAAAATAGCATATGATTGAGCTGGTGCCCCCAGCTCAATCTATTCCCAAAGTTTATTTAAACCCAATTAATTAAAGTAAGGGTGGTGAGATCTCCCGGCATTTCCACTTCTAAAAGCTCAAATTGTCCATAACCGGGGACATGGCTAATCGATTAGGTTGACACTCTGCAGAGGTTTGTGCACTTTTCCCCACAAGACTCGACCACCTTCTTGATCGGAAGATCGAGACATAGTCTTTCGAAAGTATTTCCCCTTAACCCACGGATAGGCCGGTACACCTACATATTCTACATCTGCTAGCCTATCCTGGAAAGTGGTCACACTAACTACTCAACTAAGCCATAGCCCGTAATGGCTTGTGGCTGCACACATAAGCTTCTAGACATGAAAACACGTTTGATCCCTTTGATCCTGAGCGGACGGACCACTAGTGTGCACTCCCATGGATTCCCCATGAATGCTCCCACTGTACTTCGCCACTGTTCAAACCAATTCTGCCCAGGTAGTTCATTTAAAAGTCTTGGTCCTGATTACTACTTTGTGTTGGGAAACGTAGTAGAAAACAAAAAAAAATCACACTACGATCACCCAGGAACAATATGAAGATGCATATAGGGTTTGGATCAACGATCGTTACCGACTCCGGGAGTGTAGCAGAAGTAGACGAGCCAGTGTAGATCATACTTGAAGTCCCTCGAACGTCGATGACGATCCCACGAACCGCCCTCGAACGATCCCTCGAACAGAAGACCAAAAGTACGGCCTCTCTACTTGGTTGCAAGCGTACGGTCTTCACGATCCGGCAGCGCTTCGCTGTCTAGAGCTAATCGTCACCGGAGAATTAGAGGGAGGAGATTAGAACCACACAGGGCTTATAATTATGAGGATTAGAGGTGGCTAGGGCTAGCTCTAATTAGTCAACTAGGACCAACTAGAACTAGAACTAGATCAACTAGAGGAGTCTCCAAAACTTGTATATAGAAAAGGGCCAATACCTAAAGTATATATAGGTTACAAGGAGAGGAGGGGGCACCACAAGAGGGAGGGAAAGTCCCCTCCCTTGGCTGGCCAAGGAGGAGGAGGACTCCCCCTCCTATTCGGCCTCCCTCTCCCCTTTCCATGGGGAGAAGGGGGCGCCACCCCAATTGGGCCTAAGTGGCCCAAGTGGTCTTCCACCACTTGGCCTTTTTAGGCCCGTTGATATTTAAATTAAATATAATTTGTTCTAAATACTTTTAGACCATTTTATATATAATTCAACATCCCCAGAAACATTTTCCACCTATATATTATTTATCGGTAATACCCGGTATTACCCGATATTCACCGAAACCCTTCCAGTGACCCCGAAACGCTTTCGGATCCTCTTGGAAATATTCCGAATATTAACGAAACAATTTCACAAATATATCCTCGATACTCTCGTCCTACTAACACTCAGCAGATCATGATTACCTTAAGCTTGTGACCCCATAGGTTCGGTAAAGTATAGACATGAACGAAAACCCCTTCGTTCAATGACCGATAGCGGAACCGTGGACCTCCATATCGGTCCCTATGATTACACGAATGATATTCGAGTGAACCTTTGGTTATCATGTGGTGTTCCCTTTGCTTCGCGATACTTTACAAAACCCGGTGTGCATCGGTATCCTCCTGAGTCATCACCATGCTCACTATACCGTTATTCCCGTTACCGGTTTTGTTCTTCTTTCTCGTTAACGTATTCCGGCATCCCTGTGATGTAGTCACCTGTGTCTAGCCAGATGATGGTGGATGCCGTCACACCGAGAGGGCCCTAAGAATATCTATCCATCATCGGAGGAGCAAATCCCACTCTCGAGCTATCCGGTCACTTGTCAAACTTTTCGATGAGCCTGAAAGTTGTCGTTACGATCACCTTGTTACAGATGACGTTTGAGCAACCCCAAAGCCCACCGTCTAGTAGGAAGTAACAGAGACACTCTCATGGTCTGAGGAACTAAAACACATGCTAACACTCCGTGTTATAACAAATGATTTCAGATGATATAATCACAAAGTATAACAGACAAGTTTTGGGTCGATTCAATGTGATCGTTCTTCTAACGTCATACCCTCAATGTTGTTTTAGGACTATCATTACACTTAACGATATCCTAAGATCCAGAAAACGTGATCACCAACAACACTTGAGCTAGTCATAGAGGCGTGAAATATAAACTCTTAATTATGAATAATGGAAATATAATAATACAATATTATTGCCTCTAGGGCATATTTCCAACAGTCTCCCACTTGCACTAGAGTCAATAATCTAGTTGCATAGTCTTCAAAACACCTATGGCTTATCTGGTGTTACTCATGCTTTGCTTGTGGTAGAGCCTTTGTCATTGGTTTTGACATATTCAAAACACTGTAATGTTTGTGTTAGTCTTGTCTGATTTTAAGGATCTCAATCCATTTTGCTTTGAGCTATAACATTTTTATTCAAAATAAAATATCATTGGACTCATTGCACTTAGAATTACACCAACTATATCAAGACTCTTCTTGATTATATTCATAATATATTGTAATTGGTTTCATCATACTTTGGATCCACCCCTTTATATCAAGACCCTTCTTGATTAACTATATTCACAATATAATGTTTATGGGTTTCTACAACTTTTGCAACATCCAATAATATCAAGACATTTGTTGATTCAGACAATATTGAAACATCTAATGTTTTCAAACACATATATATCTCTATCGTTATAGAATCAACAATATCATTCATAAAATAATTCTAAATAATTATCATAGCCCAATTATATCAGTTATGAAGTTTGATATTCATATATTCTCAATAATGAACTTTTACTTCATATTCTCAAAATAATACATTTATTCTTTTGAGATTCTTGTTAACTGTTACTAACACTTAGTAAAAACTTCTTTGGCCCTTTTATATATCATAACTATCAAGTTGAATCCATTCATCTATCCGTGCTTATCAATCTCATAAGCATCTAGTTATGTGACATTGAGAGAAAACATTTTCTCCATTTAAACCTTTTAAACCTTTGTCAAAATATATAAACATATTTTAGCCCAATCAGACATTTTGATCTATCTTTATTGATTCTTTTATGCCCAATATTTTGCCTCACTATTTGATGGAAAATATGTTTCAAAACCATTTTATTTGTGCTCAGAAGCTTTATATTATTTCCATTCCATAATATGTCATATACATATGAGATCAGAAATACTATATAGCTTCCACTGAGTTATATATATATACACAAAATACTTTTATTATTTTGACAAGATCAAAATCTCAATGTCAACTCACCTGTTATAATCTTCAAAAACTCTTTTGTAGTTTGCACATTTATCCAGTGCCCTGAGGATTTTAAAACTTCTCCGGTTGTATCATTCATACATCCTTTCCTATTTAGGAGACTTGTTTTGATATCCTTTCTATTTACCTCATACTCTTTGAAGTATCAACCAAGTTCTAAACTTGTATCAAAATTAACAATCAAGTACTAAACTTAATTGTATTTGAATTTTCATTCCGGTGTGCATGGCTATGAGCCATTCCTTTGAGTTGGGCGCCACCATCGCTTCCCTGTAGTGTGCTAGTTCATCTTCTTCTAAGATGAATATCTCATCGTGAAATTTCAGAAAATTCAATGATATTCCTGATTTACATAATCCTGTTACAAGCTTTAGAGTTTCTACATCTAATGTAGTAACTTATGGTTTATTTTGCAGACAATCTATCGGAACAACTTCCGGTTTATTTATTATGCTTATTACCGTTAGTGATTCAATAATCCTTTCCAAGCTGTAATGTCCTCCCACTTACTTTGACAAGAAAACTCCTTCTTGTAAAAGTGTTCATCCATAACAAACACTTTGCCTTTGAACATTTTAATGGAAGGAACCCAATCACGATTTGAGATATCCTACAATTCAGCATTTATCTGGTTTATAAATTTCATAACTCATATGAATACTTTTAGCCAGATTTATATGCGGTGCACCTTTTAGTGTATATCTTGCTGTTTTGATTATGTCACCAAAGTTTATAAAAGCAGATCAGTAATAAATAATTCTACAATTATTCGTGTGTTTTGCTGAACTTGTGACTCAGATAATTTTTCTTCGATATTGAAGAATCATTTTATCTTTTGTCATAATGATCTTTTATCTTCATTATAATATATTTGAACTCTTCAAATAATAAGTTCTGAAACTCCATTGAACTTTTCAAATAATTTAGATTTATTTTAACTAAATCATATTTATTCAAATTATAATGAAAATAATTATTCACCGCGTCTAGGTTATTCATTGGACCTCATACATCATTATGTATTCTCTTATTTGATTTCTCAATCAAGATAATTCAACACTTCATCTATATGAAGATTATTTTTCCGATATAACCAAGCAGTGCCACATTTAAGTGGAGCTCATTAGTCTTCTCAAGATGTTTAGCATTAATGTTATAAAATTTCAAATCAAGATTCATGAATAAACCATCAATATTTGAGGTAAATCCAAACATATTCTTATAACCACTTCAACAAATTTTGTTCAATACTTTATAATAATATATGTCGCATAATCCAAAACATAATGTCTTACACAACTCCGGAACGTAATAACTATTATTCGATCCTAAGATAAATCTTGAAGATAAACTAAAGCCATGACTTCATCGGTCTTGAGTAGCGATCCCATCACCATCTTTGACTAGCATCATGTCTTTATTTCTTCTCAACTTGTGAGCTTTCTGTAGTCCCTGCATCGGATTGCAATCGAGAGCAATCGATCAATGTCAAATACTAGTGACATACAGAAACAAGTAATATAACATTAACTTTGTATAACTTTTATACCTTTACCGGAAGAACCATTCTTCTTATCCGCCAAGTACTTCTTGCAGTTATGCTTCCAGTGACCCTTCTGTTTGCAGTAGAAACATTCAGTCTCCTTAGTGGCTCCACCCTTGTTCTTCTTATGAGAGACGGTCTTACCGGCACCAGCAGATTTCTTCTTGGACTTGCCCTTCTTCTTGAAACTGGTAGTTTTGTTGACCATCAACACTTCTTTGTTCTTCTGTAGGAGATATGCCCTAGAGGCAATAATAAATGTTATTATTTATCCCCAGGTTCCTAATTAAGTTTATATTCCGTGCTATAACTGCTATGGTTCTCGAGTCTGCAATAACCACGAGGCTCGGAGGAAAACTCATATGCACGTGTGGAATAATAATAGGTAAAATGTATTCCTAGTCTGGCCTCTAAGACTAGCTCAAGTGTTGCATGATGGTTATGTTTTCCTGATCATGGGCATGACTATGTCGGCAACTTTGAGGGCACAAGGTTAGAAGAACATTTGTGTTGAATCGACCCGATTGATGTTATGCTATGAGATGCATTCGTCACAAGTTAATGGTTAATAACACAGAGATAGTTAACGTTTGCATAATTCCTTAGATCATGAGAGTATAGAGTTTCTTCATGCTTGCTTCATGAACTTTGGGGTTTGTTAAACGTCATCCGTAGATGGGTGGCTATTACGGCGTCTTACGGGTTCATGGAAAAGTATGTCAAGGGACTTGATAGCTCAAGATTGGGATTTGCTCCTCCGACGATGGAGAGATATTCTTTGGGCCCTCTCGGTGTTACGGTATCCATCATCGTCTGGCCAGACACATTGTGATTTGATCACAGGGATACCAGAACACGGGAACGAGAAAAAAGAACAAAACCGGTAACGAGGTAACTGCCATAGTGGACAAGTGTTGATCCACGGGGATGCCGATAAATCTCACCTCGGGTATTTGTAACATATCGCGATGCAACAGGAATAGCACACGGCAACTGGAGGTTCACTCGAATATTTATTCGTGTGCGTATAGGGGTCAATATGGGTGTCCACTGCTCCGATGTTGATCATTGATCGGAAAGTGTTCCGGTCATGTCTATACTTCACCGAACCTATAGGGTCACACGCTTAAGGGTCATCTATCTGCTGAATACTAGACAGGGAGTCTGAGAGAAAGTCACCGGAAAAGTTTCGGAGACAATGGAAAAGTTCCGGGAGAGAACACGGGAAAAGTTTTCGTAAAACCAAAAAGTTGTTTCGGAGTAAACCATTAAGCCAAATAGGTTTCGGCACACACCTGGAACTTTTTGGAGGTGCCAGAAATGTTCTGGGAACATCTGGAATTTTTTCGGAGAAAAAACCAGAAATGTTCCGGAGCGGCCGGAATTGCTTTGGTTGGTTTTCGCTGAAGAAAATCATTGATCTGGAAATGTTTCGGAACGCGTTCAGAATTGTTTTAGTGGGTGCTGGAAATGTTCTGGACCTACAGAAATATTTTCGGATTTAAGGGACGCGAAAAATTGTCTTCGTGAATAGTGAAAACGCATTCTTGTTTGCTTTTCACTGATGAAAATCATTGATCCAAAAATGTTTCGGAATGTGTCCAGAATTGTTTTAGTGGGTACTGGAAATGTTCTGGACCTACAGAAATATTTTCGGATTTAACGGTCGCGGAAAAATATTTTCATGAATAGTGGAAACACTATTTGGTAGCTTCTTTGGGAAGCCATGTTTGAGGGCATTTTGGTATTTCCAAGTGTCCTCTACCACTTGGGCTTATCCTATAAATAGGGGTGGAGGGGGTTGCCCAAACTCACTCTTTCTCTCATACATTATGCCATGCAATGATCTGGCTTCTTCTCTCCCTCACACGAAATAGTCTCGTAGAGCAGAAAGGCTGTCTGGGTTTCGGTGGGAACTAGTTCTGGACGGCGAAGCCCTACCGGATAGCTGACACTGTATGTGTGCAACCCCATAGAGAGGTCGTAGGTTCGATCTTTTTGCCCGAGGGGCTGTTCGAGAGTGCCTCCCAAAGGGCTGTCCGAGTGACCGTCCGAGTTTCTGTGAGTGCCTCCCGAAGGGCTGTCCGTGACACCGTCCGGGGGACTGTCCGGCCGCCTCCCGAAGGGCTGTCTGAGGGACTGTCTGAGGGACTGTTTGAGGAGCAGATGAGGGAGTACATCCTCGCGGTTGGGAGGTTGTAAATCCTAGCTGCGGGGATCTGCTCCGACGATCTTCATCGACTCTACTTCCGTTGCGCTACGAGTCGGTAACGATCAGATCCAAACCTTGTATGCATCTCCATAGTGATCCTGGGCGTGCTCGCTGTACCGAAATTTTTTGTTTTCTGTCGTGTTCCCCTACAGTGGCATCATGAGCCGTGCTATGTGTAGATGGAGGTAACGATCTAGAATACATAGAGATGTATGGGTATTGCATAATATAATTTTGTAGTAGATGAGATCTACTGCAGAAAACTATTTATGCGGATAGCAGATGAAATCTATTACCCGATGTTCTTGTTGCTTCCCTGAAATTTGCAAATTTCTGATCTTGATAACGGCATGGTGGAGTTTCAATGTTCTGGCAATCCGCGATCCTGATTGATCAACGAAGTGCTAACAGTTCGTTGAATTCCACCATAGTTAAAAGAAAGATGAAATTTCGCAGACGAAAGGGCAATGCATATATGGTCTGCACAGGGGTCATGCGTATGACGAAGTTCAGTATGGGGCTTGAGATTTTATTATCTCGTGTTTCATACACCCCGCAAAGTTAATCTAGCGACTTGAATAATCATACTTGATGATAAACGTTGGTAGCTGCGGTTTAAGTCAAAACCTTAGAAGCCACGTAAAATAAAATTTTGCATAAACCGATTAGAGGTGTCTAACTTGGTTTTGCAGGATGTGCATGTGATGTGGTATAGCAATTCTCATATTAATTCGATTATGTATGAGATGACTATATGATGTAAATTATTAAAATGACCTCCGAGTCATGATTCGGCATGATGGCTGGAGCCATATGATTGTCACTTTAATGACCTGCGTGTCAACCTTAAGTATTGCACATATTTTATTCGCTATAGAGATAGCAATATTATCTGGTGCATCGACAAGGTGGTGGCAAACTTCGCAAAGGTGAAACACCGACGCGAATGCCAAAGACGAAGAAATGAAAGACTTCTCCGTCAGAAAGGGCTATACCATATCATGCTATTATGAATTGCCTGAGATGTTTATCCCTAATGATGCACCCATTTGATTGCACAGTAGTCGCTTTTTATTAGGGTGATCTCTCACAAAAATATCAAGTAGTTAGTTTTCTCCCAAGTGTAGCACCGTCACGGCACCTATCTCTTCGGGGTATCACATGGATGCATGGGTACGAACGATTAGAGAAGTGTGAGGCGGGTGAGTTGAGACCTCGTAGCGAGATCACTTGGTTGTCTTGACGTTCTGGCTTGATCGTCCTGAGCTCGGAACACGCCCATCGAAAGATTAACAAGAGTCACATAGAGATGTGATTGGCAAGTTGGCCTACCGATTGCAATTCTCGTCACTTGAGATGGATGCATCCTTGACGTTGAATTGTAATATGGGTCTTGTATCACTCACAATCAATTATGAGAGATATTGATTTGAGTGGGAGCGCACCTTAGAATTAATTCTTTTAATTCTCAGTGCAAATTAATTATGAACACTGTCTAAGTGTTATATGCATAAAAGTTGTAGAAGAATGGCTCGCGTTTCCACCTTCCCTATTAAAATTGAATAGCTGTTAAATATCTGGTTAAAACTTTATGGTTGGTAACGTAATGTGAGGATTGTCCTCAAGAGTGCCGAGAAGGACTTTGTCCTATCGCATGCTTTCGGTATTAATTCTCCCGTAATGCTATGGATAATGTGACTCTCGTCCATCGATCCAAAAGCTAGAATTCCGTTTCGGTCAAGTGCAATACGTTTGCTTCCATGAGACCCGAACTTCAAAAGTTTGGGATAGTTATGTGATATTCATGGAACTAAAAATTGTTTTCAGATGCAGATAAAGGCTAAAAGATATGAGATATCCAAAGCAATGTTTGTTTGCAAAGTATTAGTAAAGTGTTTACTGGGCATTTGACTGATGAGAGAGGGATCCAGTAGAATGCTTGTCATGTAAATGAAGGTGAATAAAACAACAACTTAAAGAGAAAGGAAATGTCTGAAGGGTGTTAGTGTGACTTGCACGCCTAGGAAGTCTGGGGCTAACGCCACTCTTAAAGTTGGGTGCTTCTTCTGAGAGTAGGAGAAATACTGAAAGTTAAACTGTTAGAAGTATAAAGGCAAATAGAGAGAAGACTGGAATATCCAGCTCATGTATGAATGTCATACAAGTTATTGATATATAGAAGGCTGGTCAAAGATATAATTCTTGGGAATTATGATTAAACATGTTAATCACTGATTCTTGGGTATTGTGAGTTGATCACAGAGATACCCGCTCGATTGCATTCTGTTGCGACTCGATGCAAGAACTACTACGGCCTAAAAGTTTTGCCAGAGTGAGGTTTAGATACGCGCTGGGAACATAGTAAATGTTACTATACCTTCCATCGGTGAATTACCTATGTATTTATTTTCATAATTCATTTTTAGAGTTTCATACACTCTAGCCCATTGCATAAGGTATCTTGCAAGAAGGTTGTTCATAAGAGAACTTTTGATGTTCGGTGTTATGAATAATATAAGGGCCATACTTTCATTATGAATGAGATGTATGTTATGAATATTGATAATAATACATTACCTCTGTATTTACTTTCATAATTCATTTTAAAGTTTTATACACTCAGCCCATTTGCATAATGTTTGTTGCAAGAGTGTTGTTCATAAAAGAACAATTGTTCTTCAGTATTATGAATAACATAAGGGCCATACTTCCATCATGGATGGGAGGTATGTTATGAATATTGATGGTAATATGATACATCCATAACACTGACGCTAAATGTCGCAAGACTAAAAGAATACCACACATGTGTGGCACTGCATTTAGTCACATTGGAGAAACCCGCATGGAGAAATTCCATAATGATGGATTTTGAAGTCGTTTGATTATGAATCATCTCACACTTGCAACTTTCCTCCGAAAAGTGAAGTGACTGAAATACCGTTCACAGGCCATAAGGAACGAGCAAAGAACTTATTGGTGATCATAAATCATGATGTGTGTAGTCCAATAAATGTTGTTGCTGGCAGTGGATTTGTCTATCTTCTGAAATGACTCAAGAAGATATATGGATATTTGCTTGATGAGACGTAAGTCTGGTGTCACACCCTGGTTTTCGCTCCTTGTTTTTTTTTCCTTCGCGGGATTTGACTCCCGTCTTTTTTTCGGTGTTATCGGATTTTCTCTCACTCTTGGGTATATGAAGATGGTCATTTAGCCTTGCCTTTCCATCCAACCAGAGATTCTCCTTAGTCCAACCTTGCCACCCAAGATGTATTCTCAAGATTTTGCCACCGAGACCCTACTCTCCGATTTACCGGAAGGGAAACCCTAATTCCTTCCGTTACAAAGGAACCCTAATTTTCTTTGATCTATTGCCTACCAAACATTTCCCAGTGATCATCCCATATCTATAAACCCTGGATATGCAAAAATATTGCCAAGACATTTGCAATATTTTTCATTTAAAATTAATTCCTTTTTCTGCTGTTTAAAGGAATTAAATCCAGGAAAATATCTATCCATCTCCAAAGTTCATGAAAACTTGTGGAGACATTCTTTGTGATCATATTGAGCTCTCATAAAAATATTGGCCATAATTAAATAAAGGAAATTGCATTTTCCTATTTAAAGCCAATATTGCAACTTGGGCACTTTCCAAAGGAACTACCATTTTGGTAGCCAGGAAAAATCCCAAATAATTTATGGAGCTTCTCCTATCCATATCTTCACCATTTCCATCAAGAACCCAAGTTCCATAGTTCAAAGTTTGAGAGCATTATCCAATTCTACTTTCTGGACCTATTTTAAGGTTGTGAAGCAACTATATTTTATATTGCTTAAACATTCTTGAAATTAATCCAGGACCTCAAATTCCCTATATGATGTGATCATGCAAAAATTCAGATCATTTTATCTAGCCAATTTCTCCCAAAAATTCCATCTAGTTTCTGTCCAGATTCAAGCTCTGTGAAGGAAGTACCACGTTTGGCATTTCCAAATGAGCTGAAATTTTTCCAGTACTTTCATATCTCCAAATCATCACCCTACACCAAAATTCAGTTCATTTCATCAAGCCAGTTGAGTGCAACATCAAAATCCAGTTTCTGGACCAAATTTTGCATTACAAAGGAAGTATATGCAAGTGAGGTCCAAATTGCTTCAAATTTCTCCAGCAGCTACTCCTTCCTACCCCATATTATTTTGACAACATTTCAATCTCACTTGCTAAGTCATTTCACCCCAGCTTGGTCCCCAAGTTTCCATCCAGAAACTATTCTGGATCACCTCGGCCACTCTAGAGCAATCCTGGTCCATCCAATGATCCATCTAATCTAATTAACCAGTAAACCACCTATTGGACAAGGTGTGACGGGCAGACTGGCAGCAGAGCGCGCTGTGCCAGTGGTGACCGCGTGAACAGCGAGCAGAGACTGTGCTCTACGTGGTCGTCGCGTCGGCCAGCTAGCTCCGGCCAACTCCGGCTTGTCTGGGCATGTCCAGCGACTCCCCTGCGTCCACGCACCCCTCTCCCGCAGCTTCTCCCCTCCTCTTCCTTCCTCTGCACGCCACGGTGGTCGCCACCAAGGTTCTGTCCGCCCGTGACCGCCGTCGTCTTCCTCTCCCCTTGGCCTCTTCCTCGCCGCCGTGTCACGTCGTGCTGCCCCGCGTCAGGTCGGCACCACCCGGATCTTGCCACCTCGTCAGAATGCCGCCAAGGCATCGAGCTCCCGAAGCCTCGGTTGTCGCCGAGAAGCCCGTCCCGGCCGGCTATAAAAGCCGTGGCTCGGAGACCTCCCCGAGCACCCACAGCGCACCACCCCACTCCCCTCCCTCCCAGCACTCCAACGCTTCGCTCAGAGGAGCACCGGAGCCCCTCTGCCCCGCCTCCGGCCGCCTTGGCCCCCGCCTCTGCTCCGGGTCAACCAAGCCGCAGAGCATTTCCCTAGCCCTCTCCTCCATCCGGGCCTCCTCCCCACCTCTCCTGGATCCTCCCAAGACCACCAGAGCAAGCTCGAGCCCCACCCTTCGCCTCAATTTGGCCGAGCCGCCGCGGATCTGCCGCCGCTGCCACACCCCATTCCGGCCATCCCCGGCGCCAAGACCCCCACCTCTAGCCGCGGGATGCAGCCGCGGTCCCGTCCCCATCGCCGCCCGAGACCCTGGAGCCCTCCATCGCCGGATTCCCCCACGGTCGCGCCTTCTCTGTTCCCCATCGCAAGGAAGACGAAGAGGAGCAGAGGAGGAGAGAGAGAGAGAGCCGGCAGGGTCCCACATGTAAGCGGGTCGGCGGAGGGGTATGTGTCGCTGACCCACGCGGCCCGGTCCCTTACGTGGAAGCGTAAGTCTGAGGAATACGCTTTCCGTTCTGCAAAATGCATTCGGCCACGGCAACATGACGGAGTACGCCTTTCCTACTCCGAAAGCGTATTCCGCCAAAGTGTGCTTTCGGTCTCAGCCGGGCAGCCGAAAAGGTCAAATTGCGAGCGTTCGCCCGTTAGCAGCAGAAAAGCTCAATTTTTGTCTGTTTTTCTGCCTAATGAACGAACGGCCCTAACTTTTTAACCGTAACTCCGATCGAGGTGATTCCAAAGCACACTTCTTCAGTTCGTCGAGCCCGTTCTGATGATGTCACTTCCACCTTGTGGACACTCTAAAAATGACCATTTTGCCCCTGCTCTATACTCAGCCCCTCCGAGAGGGAATCCTTTCCGGCGATTTCTTCTGCGAGGTGATCGCACTTCTCCTGGAGTATTCCTTCACCCCCAGTCAAGCCGACCATCTGATATATGTCCTGAAGCATTGCTCTGTGTTATTCTTGCGTGTTTAATTAATGCATATGCCTGTGTTAGTAATAATTAAACTCCTGCTAGTTTGAATTTGCTATCTGCATCACCTGCTAATGGTCATCATGTTATCGCACTAGTGACTCGTTGTAATGCATATGGGGATAGGTTGTTATGTTTTTATAGTGATTACAGCATGCATTACCATTGTTATTGCTATGATAAAGAATGTGACATAATGACAACAACCTCCTCCGTCGACTAGATCGAGTCATAGTGCTACCGAACCGAGCTCATCAAGTGCAACCACATTTGCCGGTATGGGACGACCCTGACTTAGTCTATTGTCTTGCCTCTTGTCGGTACCACCAAAATAGGGAAGGTTATGCGTGCGCACTACCCTGGCCCGGTAGGCGGCGATAACCTTGTGAGCCCAGTTGTTTGTTTGCACGCAGTCCCCGTTTGGGACAGTTTTGTTTGGCCACGACGGTGGCAGGTGTCACGGGGTGACACAGGGGCCACCCAGGACATGACCCTGGGAGAGTATGATTGTCGGTGGGACCGTAAGAGTGCCGGGCAATAGACAAAGTTTTGTTGGAGCAGCACCGGTCCACCCGAATGGGAACATGTACTAAAGTACGAGGCCAGGCGCTCCATGGTGTGGGTAAAGTGTGCAACCTCTGCAGAGTGTAAATCTATTCGAATAGCCGCGTCCTCGGTCATGGGACACAGTTCGTATTAGGTCACACTATTTGGTCTGTGTCGAGTCCGGAGGAACAAACTATATAATGTTATTGCTAAGACTGAACCAGAGAATGGTAAGGTTTGTCAGACTTACAGTGCGGATGCATGGACAGCGGATGATGTCAGGAATATGAAATGTTAGCCATGCAATGGCTATGAGACGAGTGGTCGGATGACCGCAAAGTTTGGATGAGACTTGGATAGTGAGCATATTTGGAGTGTGGATTATTTACTTAATATGCCTTACATTTCTGTATTTACCCTAGTAGTTATCATGCTAGATAATTCTTGCTAGGACATGTTGATTTATGTTGCTAAATGATTAATCTTGCTAGATAATCCTGCCATAACGTGACAGTTAACATTGTTAAAATAACAAATGCATGCTTGAATGCCATGGATTGCTTTGCTTGGTGTATATGTTGGTTTGGTTTGCTTGCGAGTACATTCAAAAGAACTCAGCGGCCTTCAATGTGGCCAGGTTCACCTAAGGATCCGACGTTTGCTAGCGAGGAGCCGGAGTGTTCGCGGGCTAGAAGAGTAACCCAGTCAGATCCCTGTGGATTGGAGCTGCACCAAGACCATGCTGCCTTAGATAGAGCTTTTCCGCTGCCATCACCCTTGTAATATACCATGTAAGACTGATATATCCATTAATAGAAATGTCTGTGTTCATGATACTTGTTGTAAAAGCGCATGCCAGAGTGATTTCCTGGGCTGGTATGTGCGGTGACCATCTGGCTACAGTAGTATTCAGGCGGGGCGCCACAACGGATGGTATCAGAGCCAAGCTGATTGTAGGTTACCCTAGCCAGAATTTCATTGCCTCTTGATCAGTAGAAAGCCCAGATGGATTTCAGCCATCTTTGCCAAGCAGGCATGGCTACTATTGATCATTAGGCAACCCCCATAGGTTTATGGCTCCATCAGACCCCAACTCTCGTGGTCTTTGTCTTCGGGATGAAATTCCCGCACCAGGCAACGACCCGTGAGCCCTTAACCCCTAGGTAAACCAGATATCCCCACCTTGCTTGCTAACCATGGCATTTCTCTTCTCAAATCCAGTTTCCTTTGGGAAACGCTTATAAATTCCATCTTTCCCCGGCGACCCTAGGATCGTTGACTAAGCCACTTTGGCTATGGTCGTGCGACGAGTTGATGTTCCCTAAGTAAGTAGTAGGAGCTTGACCCCAATTGCTACCAGGGGCATCGTGAGGTTTTGCTTCTAAGTCCTTAGAGGTACCTCGAGTGCGCTATATAGTTATACTAGTGAATCCTTGGCCACGTGTGTATGGTCCGCAAAATTTGAGCTTTATTTGCTTTTTGGTTTTTCGCGGTTCTTGCTTCCTTTGTCGTTTCCGTTCTCTTGCTCCGACTGGATCCATCCGCAAGTACCGCAAGGAAGACCAACACACAACTTGGATAATACCCAATAATCCAAATTCTGTAAGAGTCAAGCCAAGATAACTGCCCGGTATTCAGAATATTATCACCGGATCTGTCAAGAATGAAGAATGTGTCAGAAGCAGACTCTGAGTGCAACCGACAAGGCCAGACTATACCTAAGGGAAATTTGTCGCAGAATAGACTACACCAGCCGAGACAAATGATTCCGTCCTCAACAAAAGGGATTATTTCAGTCAGTGGGTGAACCTTGAGTCTTTTCTAAATGGACTCAAGAATCATTTATTGCCCACAGAAGACATATTTCAAGAATGTGAAGGTGCCGAGAGCAACAACAAAACTCTGGTATGTTGATACAAATTTCAAAGCATATTCTGGAATTTTTCAATGCATATACAAATTTTCTGGGCATGATAAACAAGGTTTGCGAGGAATATGGATAAGTTCACGGTTGCCCAGAATCAATGAGAATTTCACATGCTTGGAAGCTCAGCTAAACCGAATGGAATTATCTGTCAACTGCTCACTACCAACAACACTTGGTTTGAATGCAAAGGGTATTCCGAATTAATTATCAACACAAAGTCTGCATCAGTTGTGCAACCTCTATAGCAGCAATGACCAGACCAGCAAAAGGACAAGAGGTGTGCCCGACCAACGGAATATCTTCAGACAAGGTATGGCCTATACCAAATTTTGGCTCCACTATGGGTAAATTTCGGATACTCCGGAAGGAAGCCAGAATCGGCCACAGGTCCGACTGCGTATCACAGTACAAGGCTTTTGGTACAAGGAACCCAGCCTTCCTCTACAAGCTATCGAGAAGAGCTTGCGATGCAAGACTCCCAACCTTCCTCGCCACACCACTTGGTGAGAAAATCTTCTGGGGTACGGCACTCCCAATCTTCCTCAGCAAGCTGTCGCGAAAAGCTTCCGGCATAAGGCACTTGACCTTCCCCAGTAAGCTACATGAGGGAAAGCTTTCGAGGTACGACACCCAGCCTTCTTCGGCACTCTACCCTGGCAAAAGCTTCGAGCGTAAGGAATTTAGCCTTCTTCAGCACGCCAACGTGCCCACAACAATCTTGTCAGAAGCATGAACTAGTTCGGACACCCATCCGCCTCAGAACTCAATGGTTATGAAAATATTTATCCTACTTTGCATATGTTGTGAGCATGCAGTCCAGGGGATCAGTTCATGCGAGCCACTCGTACACGGGAATGACTGTGCTCAAGAGAAACGTCGGCCCCATACTTCAAAGAAGGATGTGAACACAGCAATCCCTACGAGATATGCAAGAGTAAATTGTGAATACAAGCCCAACAAGCTCGGATATGACCAAGGAGCCATGATGGTAGGTCATGACAAGTTCCCCAAAAGGAACCCCCAAGAACCAGGAAGTCTTGAATAAACAATCTCCGTGACGGTCAATAAAAGTAAAGCTTCATGGATAAGGTGATATTGCCAATCCTTGTCAGACTCTTGCATATACGACCACAACAATGCAGCCAGCATGTGATCGTGAATACGGGCCATCAACCAAGATCAGAAGTTATGCTCCGAAGAATGCACAGAATGATAGTCATACTGTGTCAGCTCAGTGGTCATAGCAAGGACCACAGAGGCTATATATGGCAGAGCCACCTCAGAGATTACCGTCTATGATTATTTTGTGATCATGCCCGACATTTCGGTTAGGAACCTCCTGAGAACAAAGTCAGAATGCAAGAGACAGGAAGAAAGCATCCGTATAGAACCCACAGCCAGATTGATCATTCTAACAAGGCAAAAAGAGAGCCACTCCTAGCCACTCCAGGCCATACGAGCACATGAGTCCGGTACCTAGAAAGAATGTCTCGCCGTTGGCAGTCAGTGTACGAAGTATCGCAATAAAACCCGAAGCAGCTAGTCCCAGGACATGGAAACTAGATTATTTGTCGATACTCGGAGCTACCCACCAACCCCACCCAACAAACTACCAACACCAAAGGTACACCTGACAGGAAAGAGAAGGATTCAATGCAGTTGTTGGAAAAGACAGCACCTGAGCCATCAGAAGAAGCAGTTAAAAGGCCAGTAAACAAATGAAGACAAGATAGCTGATGGATCCAAGTCGCACACAGGTAAGTTCCCCTTCACCGGGAGTAATCCCAGAAATTTCGAGGATGAGATTTTCTTAAGGGGGTAGGTTTGTGACACCCTGGTTTTTGCTCCTTGTTTTTTTTTCCTTCGCGGGATTTGACTCCCGTCTTTTTTTCGGTGTTATCAGATTTTCTCTCGCTCTTGGGTATATGAAGATGGTCATTTAGCCTTGCCTTTCCATCCAACCAGAGATTCTCCTTAGTCCAACCTTGCCACCCAAAATTTGTTCTCAGGATTCTGCCACTGAAACCCTACTAGCCGATCTACCGGAAGGGAAACCCTAATTCCTTCCGTTACAAAGGAACTCCAATTTCCTTTGATCTGTTGCCTCCCAAACTTTTCCCAGTGATCATCCCATATCTGTAAACCCTGGATATGCAAAAATATTGCCAAGTCTTTTGCAATATTTTTCATTTAAAATTAATTCCTTTTTCTGCCAGTTAAAGGAATTAAATCCAGGAAAATATCTATCCATCACCAAGGTTCATGAAAACTTGTGGAGATATTCTTTGTGATCATATTGAGCTCCCATAAAAATATTGGCCATAATTAAATAAGGGAAATTGCCTTTTCCTATTTAAAGCCAATATTGCATTTTGGTCACTTTCTAAAGGAACTACCATTTTGGTAGCCAGGAAAAATCCCAAATAATTTGTGGAGCTTCTCCTATCCATATCTTCACCATTTCCATCAAGATCCCAAGTTCCATAGTTCAAATTTTGAGCACATCATCCAATTCTTGTTTCGGGATTTATTTTGAGGTTGTGAAGCAACTATATTTTATATTGCTTCAAAAATTCTCAAATTAATCCAGGACCTCAAATTCCCTATATGATGTGATCATGCAAAAATTCAGATCATTTTATCTAGCCAATTTCTCCCAAAAATTCCATCTAGTTTCTGTCCAGATTCAAGCTCTGTGAAGGAAGTACCACGTTGGCATTTCCAAATGAGCTGAAATTTTTCCAGTACTTTCATATCTCCAAATCATCACCCTACACCAAAATTCAGTTCATTTCATCAAGCTAGTTGAGTGCAAAATCAAAATCCAGTTTCTGGACCAAATTTTGCATTACAAAGGAAGTATATGCAAGTGAGGTCCAAATTGCTTCAAATTTCTCCAGCAGCTACTCCTTCCTACCCCATCTTATTTTGACAACATTTCAATCTCACTTGCTAAGTCATTTCACCCCAGCTTGGTCCCCAAGTTTCCATCCAGAAACTATTCTGGATCACCTCGTCCACTCTAGAGCAATCCTGGTCCATCCAATGATCCATCTAATCTAATTGACCAGTAAACCACCTGTTGGACAAGGTGTGACGGGCAGACTGGCAGCAGAGCGCGCTGTGCCAGTGGTGACCACGTGAACAGCGAGCAGAGACTGTGCTCTACGCGGTCGTCGCGTCGGCCAGCTAGCTCCGGCCAACTCCGGCTTGTCTGGGCATGTCCAGTGAGTCCCCTGCGTCCACGCACCCCTCTCCCGCAGCTTCTCCCCTCCTCTTCCTTCCTCTGCACGCCACGGTGGTCGCCGCCAAGGTTCTGTCCGCCCGTGACCGCCGTCGTCTTCCTCTCCCCTTGGCCTCTTCCTCGCCGCCGTGTCACGTCGTGCTGCCCCGCGTCAGGTCGGCACCACCCGGATCTTGCCACCTCGTCGGAATGCCGCCAAGGCATCGAGCTCCCGAAGCCTCGGTTGTCGCCGAGAAGCCCGCCCCAGCCGGCTATAAAAGCCGTGGCTCGGAGCCCTCCCCGAGCACCCACAGCGCACCACCCCACTCCCCTCCCTCCCAGCTCTCCAACGCTTCGCTCAGAGGAGCACCGGAGCCCCTCTGCCCCGCCTCCGGCCGCCTTGGCCCCCGCCTCTGCTCCGGGTCAACCAAGCCGCAGAGCATTTCCCTAGCCCTCTCCTCCATCCGGGCCTCCTCCCCACCTCTCCTGGATCCTCCCAAGACCACCAGAGCAAGCTCGAGCCCCACCCTTCGCCTCAATTTGGCCGAGCCGCCGTGGCTCTGCCGCCGCTGCCGCACCCCATTCCGGCCATCCCCGGCGCCGAGACCCCCACCTCTAGCCGCGGGATGCAGCCGCGGTCCCGTCCCCATCGCCGCCCGAGACCCTCGAGCCCTCCATCGCCGGATTCCACCACGGCCGCGCCTTCTCTGTTCCCCGTCGCAAGGAAGAAGAAGAGGAGCAGAGGATGAGAGAGAGAGCTGGCAGGGTCCCACATGTAAGCGGGTCGGCGAAGGAGTATGTGTCGCTGACCCACGGGGCCCGGTCCCTTAAGTGGAAGCGTAAGTCCGAGGAATACGCATTTCGTTCTTCAAAATGCATTCGGCCGTGGCAATAGGATGGAGTACGCCTTCCCTACTCCGATAGCGTATTCCGCCAAAGTGTGCTTTCGGTCTCAGCCGGGCAGCCAAAAAGGTTAAATTGCGGGCGTTCGCCCGTTAGCAGCAGAAAAGCTCAGTTTTTGTCTGTTTTTCTGCCTAACGAATGAACGGCCCTAACTTTTTAACCGTAACTCCGATCGAGGTGATTCCAAAGCCCACTTCTTCAGTTCGTCGAGCCCGTTCCGATGATGTCACTTCCACATTGTTAACACACTCTAAAAATGACCATTTTGTCCCTGCTCTATACTCAGCCCCTCCGAGAGGGAATCCTTTCCGGCGATTTCTTCTGCGAGGGGATCGCACTTCTCCCGGAGTATTCCTTCACCCCCAGGCAAGCCGACCATCTGATATATGCGCTGAAGCATTGCTCTGTGTTATTCTTGCGTGTTTAATTAATGCATATGCCTGTGTTAGTAATAATTAAACTCCTGCTAGTTTGAATTTGCTATCTGCATCACCTGCTAATGCTCATCATGTTATCGCACTAGTGACTCGTTGTAATGCATATGGGGATAGGTTGTTATGTTTTCATAGTGATTACAGCATGCATTACCATTGTTATTGCTGTGATAAAGAATGTGACATAATGACAACAACCTCCTTCGTCAACTGGATCGAGTCATAGTGCCACCGAACCGAGCTCATCAAGTGCAACCACATTTGCCGGTATGGGACGGCCCTGACTTAGTCTATTGTCTTGCCTCTTGTCGGTACCACCAAAATAGGGAAGGTTATGCGTGCGCGCTACCCTGGCCCAGTAGGGAGGCGATAACCTTGTGAGCCCAGTTGTTTGTTTGCACGCAGTCCCCGTTTGGGACAGTTTTGTTTGGCCACGACGGTGGCAGGTGTCACGGGGTGACACAGGGGCCACCCAGGACATGACCCTGGGAGAGTATGATTGTCGGTGGGACCGTAAGAGTGCCGGGTAATAGACAAAGTTTTGTTGGAGCAGCACCGGTCCACCCGAATGGGAACATGTACTAAAGTACGAGGCCAGGCGCTCCATGGTGTGGGTAAAGTGCGCAACCTCTGCGGAGTGTAAATCTATTCGAATAGCCGCGTCCTTGGTCATGGGACACAGTTCGTATTAGGTCACACTATTTGGTCTGTGTCGAGTCTGGAGGAACAAACTATATAATGTTATTGCTAAGACTGAACCAGAGAATGGTAAGGTTTGTCAGACTTACAGTGCGGATGCATGGACAGCGGATGATGTCAGGAATATGAAATGTTAGCCATGCAATGGCTATGAGACGAGTGGTCGGATGACCGCCAAGTTTGGATGAGACTTGGATAGTGAGCATATTTGGAGTGTGGATTATTTACTTAATATGCATTACATTTCTGTATTTACCCCAGTAGTTATCATGCTAGATAATTCTTGCTAGGACATGTTGATTTTTGTTGCTAAATGATTAATCTTGCTAGATAATCCTGCCATAACGTGACAGTTAACATTGTTAAAATAACAAATGCATGCTTGAATGCCATGGATTGCTTTGCTTGGTGTATATGTTGGTTTGGTTTGCTTGCGAGTACATTCAAAAGTACTCAGCGGCCTTCAATGTGGCCAGGTTCACCTAAGGATCCGACGTTCGCTAGCGAGGAGCCGGAGTGTTCGCGGGATAGAAGAGTAACCCAGTCAGATCCCTGTGGATTGGAGCCGCACCAAGACCATGCTGCCTTAGATAGAGCTTTTCCGCTGCCATCACCCTTGTAATATACCATGTAAGACTGATATATCCATTAATAGAAATGTCTGTGTTCATGATACTTGTTGTAAAAGTGCATGCCAGAGTGATTTCCTGGGCTGGTATGTGCGGTGACCGTCTGGCTACAGTAGTATTCAGGCGGGGCGCCACATCTGGATCTTTTGAAATCATTCAAAAGGTTTTCAAAAATGAAGTAGAAGTTATTGTAACAAGAAAATTATGTTTCTACAATTAGATTGTGGAAAGGAATATTTGAGTTACAAGTTTAGCGAATGTCTGATGAGTTGTGAAAAGAGTTTCATAACTTACACTTCCCAGAACACCGCAGTAAGTGGAATGTCCATGAAGATGTAATCAAACCATTTATGACATGGTAAGATCAAAGATAAAATAAATCAATTTGCCATTATCCCTTTTAAAGTAATGCTTTAGAGACTGCGGCTTTTACACTGAAAAGAGCGCCATCAAATCTGTTGAAATGACGCCATGGTATGGTACACCTAACCCTGTTATGCCTTTTCTTAACATTTGGAATATGGGGCTTGTGTAAAATATTTACAAACCTATTCCAAATCAGACAAGTGCTACTTTGTAGGTTATCCTAATTTATTGGGTATTCCTCCATCACTATACCGAGGCAAATATGTTTGCCACAAAGAGCGGTATGATTTTGAAGAAAATGGTTCTTGCAAAAAGGTGAGTGGGAGGACAGTTCAACTCGACGAGATAACAGTATCTTCGTCATCAGGTTAAGGGAAAGAAACCTTGGAAGTGATTCCAGAGTTTCCTACTGCGACTGATACGGAAGCCTCTACATGAGATGTATGGACTTCGGTCGAACTTGCAGCTGAACCACGTAGGCAAAACTCGTGCAAACCTCTCAGGTGCACAGACGAGATATTGTTGCTAGACAATAGTATACCTACGATACACAAGGAAGCGTTGATGGGCCCTGACTCTGGAATTGGCTAAATGCCAATATAATCCGAGATAGTTTCCATATAAATGATTCAAGATTATATCTTGATAAACCCTTCGAAAGACTTAGAGTCTAACGAATGTTAATGGAACTATAAACTGATACGGATAAAATGTTTTATCCATAAAGCTCGACTTGTTGCAATAACAAATTCAAGGAATTGACTACGATGAGATTGTCTCACCGTAGCGATGCTTAAAGTCGGTTCGGGTTAAACTAGCAATTAATACATATTTCAATCATGAGATATGAAACATGGATGACAAAAGGATTTCCATGAAATGGGAATACAAACTAGGACATGTATGTGATACAGTCCAAAGTATTTTGTCGATCCGGAGGATGTTAGTGAGTGTGCAAACTTCAGAGTTCCAGCAATGGACAGAAGAGAGCAAAATGGAGTTGGAATCTTCGTTTTTGATGAAATAGTCAAAAGAGTTTGATTTCATCAATGGATAGCGAAGATGCTTGTTGTTACAAGAAAGTAAGTGGGAGCATAATAATATTTCTGAAAACTTGTGTGCTAGACACATTGTTGATTGGAAATAATATAAATTTCTTGACACAAATTAGGACTTCATTGAAAATTAGTTTTTCGATGAAGTGCTTGGGCTAGGTAGCCTTGATATTAGGCATAATTATCTACGGAGATAGAATTGCCTAATAGGGCTAAGCCAAAATACATATTGACAAGATGCTAAAACAGTTTAGCATTAAAACGCCAATGAGTGATTCTTGCCAAAGTCACATGGAAAGAGTTTTTGCAAGACTCGGTGTCCCAAAACACTGATTAGCAAAATACATGATGGATATTCGACACACCTTTGTGTTTGGATTAATCATGTATTCCATGGTATGTAAAACAATCAGATATGTCCAATACTCCCAAGTTGTTGCGAGTATAGATACCAAAGTGATCAAAATACTGATCATAGGACAACAGTGAAAAATGTCGTTGAGTGCTAAAGTAGCACTGATAACATGTTTTCTCGCAAACTGAGATTATGAAGTACTCGTTGTAATGCAATACATTGATACAGTCTTCATCAATGCTCCAAGCGATTTTCGATTTAAGTTAAGGGTTTTTGTGTAATACACGATATGGTGGCACGGTAGTTGGAAATTGTTCCAAATAGGTTACTTTGGCAAATTCTATAACAAAGGCTAAGTATCTTGATGCTTTGGAAGCGACAAAGAAGATGTTGAATCATATAGTTCATTCATGAACTTAGTATGGTTCCAAGATGGCTTTTGTCAATGGGACACTATTGCAGATAGTTGCTCCATAGCTTAGTCTGAGGAATCAAGGTTTGCCCTGTGATTCACATATATACAAAATCAAGTCCACACAAAATATGTATTTTGTGAAAGCATGAAAGCGCAAGGATATGCAAAGATACACACGGCCCTGAAGTTGTCAGGTCCGTTGGACAAAGACTATACCACAAGCGAAGCATATTTTACACCGGTATGCCAAAGGTGTAAAGTGAATTAGCATTGACTAAATTATTGACTCTAGTGCAACTGGGAGTCTATAGGAGATATGCCCTAGAGGCAATAATAAATGTTATTATTTCTCCCCATGTTCCTAATTAAGTTTATATTCCGTGCTATAACTGCTATGGTTCTCGAGTCTGCAATAACCACGAGGCTCGGAGGAAAACTCATATGCACGTGTGGAATAATAAACGGTAAAATGTATTCCTAGTCTGGCCTCTAAGACTAGCTCAAGTGTTGCATGATGGTTCTGTTTTCCTGATCATGGGCATGACTATGCCGGCAACTTTGAGGGCACAATGTTACAAGAACATTTGTGTTGAATCGACCCGATTGATGTTATGCTATGAGATACATTCGTCACAAGTTAATGGTTAATAACACAGAGATAGTTAACGTTTGCATAATTCCTTAGATCATGAGAGTATAGAGTTTCTTCATGCTTGCTTCATGAACTTTGGGGTTTGTTAAACGTCATCCGTAAATGGGTGGCTATTACGACGGCTTACGGGTTCATGGAAAAGTATGTCAAGGGACTTGATAGCTCAAGATTGGGATTTGCTCCTCCGACGATGGAGAGATATTCTTTGGGCCCTCTCGGTGTTACGGTATCCATCATCGTCTGACACATTGTGATTTGATCACAGGGATACCGGAACACGGGAACGAGAAAAAGAACAAAACCGGTAACGAGGTAACTGCCATAGTGGACAAGTGTTGATCCACGGGGATGCCGATAAATCTCACCTCGGGTATTTGTAACGTATCGCGAAGCAACAGCAATAGCACACGGCAACTGGAGGTTCACTAGAATATTTATTCGTGTGGGTATAGGGGTCAATATGGGTGCCACGGCTTCGATGTTGATCATTGATCAGAAAGTGTTCCGGTCATGTCTATACTTCACCGAACCTATAGGGTCACACGCTTAAGGGTCATCTATCTGCTGAATACTAGACAGGGAGTCTGAGAGAAAGTCACTGGAAAAGTTTCGGAGACAACGGAAAAGTTCCGGGAGAGAACACGGGAAAAGTTTCCATAAAATCGAAAAGTTGTTTCGGAGTAAACCATTAAGCCAAATAGGTTTTGGCACGCACCTGGAACTTTTTAAAGGTGCCAGAAATGTTCTGGGAACTTCTGGAATTTTTCCGGAGAAAAAACCGGAAATGTTCCGGAGCAGCCGGAATTGCTTTGGTTGGTTTTCGCTGAAGAAAATCATTGATCCGAAAATGTTTCGGAACACGTTCAGAATTGTTTTAGTGGGTGCTGGAAATGTTCTGGACCTATAGAAATATTTTCGTATTTAATGGACGCGAAAAATTGTCTTTGTGAATAGTGAAAACACATTCTTGTTTGCTTTTCGCTGATGAAAATCATTGATCCGGAAATGTTTCGGAACGCGTCCAGAATTGTTTTAGTGGGTACTGGAAATGTTCTGGACCTACAGAAATATTTTTGGATTTAACGGTAGCGGAAAAATATTTTCATGAATAGTGGAAACACTATTTGGTAGCTTCTTTGGGAAGCCACCTTTGAGGGCATTTTGGTATTTCCAAGTGTCCTCTACCCCTTGGGCTTGGCCTATAAATAGGGGTGGAGGGGGCTGCCCAAACTCACTCTTTCTCTCATACATTATGACATGCAATGATCTGGCTTCTTCTCTCCCTCACACGAAATAGTTTCGTAGAGCCGAAAGGTTGTCTGGGTTCCGTTGGGAACTAGTTCTGGACGGCGAAGCCCTGCCGGATAGCTGACACCGTATGTGTGCAACCCTGTAGAGAGGTCGTACGTTCGATCTTTTTGCCCGAGGGGCTGTTCGAGAGTGCCTCCCGAAGGGCTGTCCGAGTGACCGTCCGAGTTTCTGTGAGTGCCTCCCGAAGGGCTGTCCGTGACACCGTCCGGGGGACTGTCCGACCGCCTACCGAAGGGCTGTCCGAGGGACTGTCTGAGGAGCAGATGAGGGAGTATATCCTCGCGGTTGGGAGGCTGTAAATCCTAGCTGTGGGGATCTGCACCGACGATCTTCATCGACTCTACTTCCGCTGTGCTACGAGTCGGTAACGATCAGATCCAAACCTTGTATGCATCTCCATAGTGATCCTGGGCGTGCTCGCTGTACCGAATTTTTTTGTTTTCTGTCGCGTTCCCCTACACTTCTGCATCCCAGCTTCCGCAGTTTTGAGCATAGCAAACAACTCGTTTGTACTTTTCTCCATCCTGTTTATGTTGTAATTCATGATAAAACCATCGTAAGATGGGGGGAGTGAAGCAAGCACAATATATGTACCGAGTGTTGGCGGAATTCCAAATTCCAGTGAAACAAGTCTATCAACATAGCCAGCAAGCTTCACTATATGCTCACTCATTGAGGAACCCTCTTTCATCTTGCACTCAATCAGGGCCTTGGTTAATTCAAACCGTTCGGTCCTTGCCTGCTTCTTGTACAGAACTTCCAGTGACCCAATTATAAATTGAGTGGTAGATCATTCAAAACGCTTCTGTAGTTCAGGATCCATGCAAGTTAACATGAGACACTGGACTACCTCATAGTCATCACTACGAGCAGCATAAGCAGCAACTTCTTCTGGTGGTGCATCCTTTGCGGGAGCATCACCCAGGGGCTGATCTAGCACGTACTCCTTCTTAGCACTCCTGAGAACAATCTCAGGTTCCGGATCCAATCCACATAGTTTCCACCATTTGCAGCCAACTTTTCTTTCTCAAGCATAGGGGCTAAGTTGAACATATTGCGAGCCATTTAATCTACAAGGACAAACACACAAATAACTTCAGACATAATTCATAATTAATATTGCACTAGTTTATTAAAAAAAATGTGCACTCCCACTCAAATTAATATGTCTCATATTTAATAGTGAGTGATTCAAGATCCAAGTCTAGTTCTCAGCCATTGATGTGGACATCACTGATGACGAGAATTTTGACCGGTGGGCAAACTTTTGCCGATCATATCTCCATATGACCCTTGTTAATCTTTCGATGCTTTGTGCTCCCAGCTCAGAACGTTACTGCTAGAACTTCAATACAACCGAGTGTTATTTGCACACATGGTCTGACCATCCCCGTCTTACACCTCACGTCCTGTTTATACTCATGTGAACATGACGCACTCTAGAACGCTACGTTTTTAGACGGTTGCAACACTGGGAAGAGCATGATACGTCTCCATCGTATCTATAATTTTTGATTGTTTCATGCCAATATCCTACAATTTCCACATACTTTTGGCAACATTTTATATGATTTCTTGGACTAACATATTGATCCAGTGCCCAATGCCAGTTCCTGTTTTCTGCTTGTTTTTTGTTTCACAAAAAATCCATATCAAATGAAGTCCAAACGTGATAAATTTTTACGGAGAATTATTTTGGAATATATGTGATTTTTGGGAGGTGGAATCAACGCAAACGGAGGCCCACAGCCTCCACAAGGCAAACGGGCACGACCCCCCCCCCCAGGCCGCGTGGTGTTGCCTTGTGGGCACACCGTAAGTCAGTTGGGGCTCTTCTTCGGCCTCAAGGAAGCTTATATAAAAAAAATCGTGTTAAAATTTCTATGCAATCGGAGTTTTGGATCTCCCGGAATATAAGAAACGGTTTTCGGCCAGAAAACAGGAACGCGAAACAGAAGAGAAACAGAGAGAGGGATCCAATCTCGGAGGGGCTCCTCCCCTCCGGGAGCCATGGCGGCCATGGACCAGAGGGGAAACTCTCCTCCCATCTAGGGGGGAGGCCAAGGAAGAAGAAGAAGGAGGGGGCTCTCTGCCCCTCTCTTCCGGTGGCGCCGGAGCGCCGCCGGGGGAACCATCGTGACGACTATCTACACCAACAACTTCGCCGCCGTCAACACCAACTCTCTCCCCCTCTATGCAGCAGTGTAACACCTCTTCTCCCCGCTGTAATCTCTACTTAAACATGGTGCTTAATGCTACATATTATTATCCAATGATGTGTTGCCATCCTATGATGTTTGAGTCGATTCGTTTTGTCCTATGGGTTGATTGATGATCGTGATTGGTTTGAGTTGTATGTTTTATTTTGGTGCTGTCCTATGGTGCCCTCCATGTCGCGCAAGCATGAGGGATTCCCGCTGTAGGGTTTGCAATATGTTCATAATTCTCTTATAATGGGCGGCTAGAGTGACAGAAGCTTACACCCGAATAAGGGGGTTGTTGCGTATGGGAGTAAAGAGGACTTGTTACTTAAAGCTATGGTTGGGTTTTACCTTAATGATCTTTGGTAGTTGCGGATGCTTGCTAGAGTTCCAATCATAAGTGCATATGATCCAAGTACAGAAAGTATGTTAGCTCATGCCTCTCCCTCATATAAAATTGCAATAATGATTAGCGGTCTAGTTATCGATTGCCTAGGGACAAATCCTTCTCTTGTGTTACAAAAGCTTTCTACTAAATAACTAAATTTTATTATCTTGCAAATTACTCATAGTTTTATTCTCGCAAAGTACTCCTAGTTTTATTCTTGCAAAGTAGTTCTAGCATTACACCTACAAAGTACTTCTAGTTTCATACTTGTTCTAGGTAAAGCAAACGTTAAGTGTGCGTAGAGTTGTATCGGTGGTCGATAGAACTTGAAGGGAATATTGATTCTACCTTTAGCTCCTCGTTGGGTTTGACACTCTTATTTATCGAGAAAGGCTACAACTGATCCCCTATACTTGTGGGTTATCAAGAGAGCACCTTTTAACTTGATATTTACTATGAGAGATCACCCTAATAATTGACTACTGCGCAATCAAAGGCTGCAAACAACAAAGGGATAAACATCTTAGGTAATTCATAATAGCATGATATGATATAGCCCTGGGCGCCGGGAGTACTCCATGATCGTCTTCAATCTCCAGTTGAAGCGACGTGACAGCCAATATTTCGTTGACGTGGCAACCGTTTCAAAAGCGTTGCCGTGGCGGCAATCTCAGAAATGTTGCCGTGGCGATTGTTTCAGGAAATGTTGCCATGGCACCAAAATCTGAAATTCCGCCATGGCACGAAATTATAGCTCCTCGTCCCGCGCCTGGTACACCTTCTCCTCGTGAGGGTCCTCCGTGTACATCTTGCCACCGTCACCTGTAACCTATCTCTACGATATTTACATTAAGGTGGCAATCTCGTGGCTCCAGCCATCATGCCGTGACGCGCAGGCCACTTAACATTACAACATATAACCATCTCATACATAAACTCATTATCATGATGAAGGCTATACCACATCATATGCAAACCCTGCAAAACCAAGTTAGACGTCCTCTAATCGGTTTGGCAAATTTTAATTACGTGGCTTCTAGTGTTTCCGGATAAACCTAGCTACCTACGTGCACACCATAAAGTGATAATCCTTGTTACTAGATTAACTTTCGGGGTGTGTGAAAGAAGAGACTTAATTAAAAATCTCGTTCCCCCACACTAAACTTCGTCTAATATGTGTGACCCCCTAGAAGATCATCTATCTTCATTGCCCTTTTGTGTATGCGACGGTTCACTATTCTTGACTATGGTGAAGCCCAAGGAACTGTTAGCAGATCGTCGACAGCCAGAGCTGAGCGATTGTCAGAACCTTGTATAAAGTGACACCATGCCATCAATGAACTAAACTGAAGCAACATTCGAGGGAAGCATAGCAAGAACATCACCCTCACAATCACATGTGATCTACATCGAAACCAGCATCTACTCATAGAACCGCTCATGATGCCACTGTTGGGAAACGTAGTAGAAAACAAAAAATTCGCCCTACGATCACCCAGGAACAATATGAAGATGCATATAGGGTTTGGATCAATGATCGTTACCGACTCCGGGAGTGCAGCGAAAGTAGACGAGCCGATGTAGATCATACTTGGAGTCCCTCGAACGTTGATGACGATCCCACGAACCGCCCTTGAATAGAAGACCGAAACTACGGCCTCTCTACTTGGTTGCAAGCGTACGATCTTCATGATCCGACAACGCTTCACCGTCCAAAGCTAATCGTCGCCGGGGAATTAGGGGGAGGAGATTAGAACCACACAGGGCTTCTAATTATGAGGATTAGAGGTGGCTAGGGCTAGCTCTAATTAGTCAACTAGGACCAACTAGAACTAGAACTAGATCAACTAGAGGAGGCTCCAAAACTTGTATATAGAAAAGGGCCAATACCTCAAGTATATATAGGTTAGGAGGAGAGGAGGGGGCACCGCAAGAGGGAGGGAAAGTCCCCTCCCTTGGCTGGCCAAGGAGGAAGAGGACTCCCCCTCCAATTCGGCCTCCCTCTCCCCTTTCCATGGGGAGAAGGGGGCGCCACCCCAATTGGGCCTAAGTGGCCCAAGTGGTCTTCCACCACTTGGCCTTTTTAGGCCCATTGATATTTAAATTAAATATGAATTGCTCTAAATACTTTCAAACCATTTTACATATAATTCAACATCCCTGGAAACATTTTCCACCTATATATTATTTATCGGTATTACCCGATATTCACCGAAACCCTTCTGGTGACCCCGAAACGCTTTCGGATCCTCTTGGAACTATTCCGAATATTAACGAAAAAAATTCACAAATATATCCTCGATTACCTTAAGCTTGTGACCCCGTAGGTTCGGTAAAGTATAGGCATGAATGAAAACCCCTTCGTTCAATGACCGATAGCGGAACCGTGGACAACCATATCGGTCCCTATGATTACACGAATGATATTCGAGTGAACCTTTGGTTATCATGTGATGTTCCCTTTGCTTCGCGATACTTTACAAAAATCGGTGTGCATCGGTATCCTCCTGAGTCACCACCATGCTCACTATACCATTATTCCCGTTACCGGTTTTGTTCTTCTTTCTCGTTAACGTGTTCCGGCATCCCCGTGACGTAGTCACCTGTGTCTGGCCAGACGATGATGGATGCCGTCACACTGAGAGGGCCCTCAGAATATCTCTCCATCGTCAGAGGAGCAAATCCCACTCTCGAGCTATCCGATCACTTGTCAAACTTTCCGGTGAGCCTGAAAGTTTTCGTTATGATCACCTTGTTACAGATGACGTTTGAGCAACCCCAAAGCCCACCGTCCGGTAGGAAGTGACCGAGACACTCTCATGGTCTGAGGAACTAAAACACATGCTAACACTCTGTGTTATAACAAATGATTTCAGATGATATAATCACAAAGTATAACAAACAAGTTTTGGGTCGATTCAATATGATCGTTCTTCTAACATCATACCCTCAATGTTGTTTTAGGACTATCGTTACACTTAACGATATCCTAAGATCCGAAAAACATGATCACCAACAACACTTGAGCCAGTCTTAGAGGCATGACCGGGAACCTATTTGTTAGGACCGAGAGTATATCGACCAGAGGGGGGTGAATGGGAGATTCAAAAATTCTTGCGAATGTTCTGAACTGACCCCAAACACAGCAGCGGAAATAAGGTTCGGTAGCAAGGTACTTAATCAAGCACGCTGTAGAGGAACATATCTATCGATGTAGGAAGCAATAATAGTTCGAGCGAAGAATATCACAGGTTTGACAATTATGATGGTAATGCAATATACGAGCAGATGCAGTAGCATGAGGGAAAACAAGGTATGAACTGCGAGGGAAATGCAAGGGAAGTAGTGATGAGGTGAATGGATACGGCACTGAATGAAATCACGCTAACATGCACAAGTGCGATGAGATATTCATTAGACAGAAACGATAGAAATGAATGATGAGGATGCGAATGAAAAGCAACGAACTATGATAGATCAGATCAATACTATCGACATAGAGCACGAAAGTAAACTGCTGAAGATGATGCAGTAAAGTAGAGTGAACCAGTGGTGCTCAATGGCGACAGATGAATTTGGTAGACCAGTTCGCCCTTCTGCCAAAGGACTACGTCTGGTTGGAGGGGTTGTGATTTAACACAGAAGATAAACTCTCTTCGCCCTATTCTCCTTCAACTCAGAGCTGATCAGACTCCAGTTGATTTCACTCATGGTAGATACTTGTCGGCGATCTCCAAACCTTCGACAGACTTCTTCGCAAACCACAATGACTCTTGGTTGCTGAAGATCTTGCTTGGTGAAGACAATTACTCTTCGACACTCGAGCCGACACCTATCCGTCTAGAGAGTGCGCATCTCTCAAGAGTAATAGGTACAAGAACTCTAACTCAGAACTACTATGATGCTCAACCACTGTCTAAGTTTCGGCTCTTGATTTTCTCTCGGTGGATTTTAAACTCAAATCACTCGGAGAGGGGATGCTCAATCAATCTTCTCAGAAATCTTAAGCGGAGCAGCCAATGGGCAACGTTGGAGCGGGGTGGCTATTTATAGCCGCAGCCTTCCCTAAAGGGAAAAGACCAAATTGGACATGTGGGGCAGCCAATGGCCGAACGACACGAGTCCAACGGTCGGATATTGAGCACAACGGTAACATTCCTCGCAGAGCAAGTAATGCTAACTCCTCAGTTCGAAAGATATCTCCCGCAGCACCGAAGAACAACGTCTTCTGCTGGCAGGTAATCATTCGAAGCATAAAGAAATTTCTCTCAGTCTTGCATAGGTTTGGGCTAAGCATCACAGCGGATCTAAGCTTCGAGAACCTATACCCCTCTTAATAGTACGGAGGTCCTATGACTCAAATAAGACAAAGAAGAACAACAAAACAAATGCTACGTCGTCGCTTCGTCGACAACCTTCTCGACTGCAGTCATTCTTCTTCGGACACACCGAATAAAAATTGCTTTGCGTCAGCAATAAATTTTGAGGGGTTAACTCCTTCACATCAATCTTCTCGTTTACATGACTCCAATGGATGTAGCTCATTCTTCTCTGCTGCGCAGATATTCTTCGGTGAAGTTCCTCGAACTTGACACCGGAGACAACATTCTCTTCAGAACTGCATGGACTATTTCTCTGTGTGTGCACAAGCAAACAAATCAGTCCATGCATGTTTCTGTCAACAATCTCCAAAACACAGGAGGGCAAATATTGCACCAACAATCTCCCCCTTTTTGGACGATTGTTGACAAAACAGAACACATCAAAAGATAGATTATAGAATGGAATGCGAAGGATAATGAAAGACGAGAGATAATTACGAAGATAAAACACGCTCCCCCCTGAAGGTATGCATCATTCCGACTTAAGAGTATGCATAGGAGATAACACGGAAGGTAGCGAGGTGAATCTTCGTATGTGTGACATTGACAGATGATCTCATTCGTAGTCTTATCCAATGCACTCGACGGTGTCTGAGGTATTTCCTGCCACACACAACCTTTGAAATAGATTTGTTAGGTAGTGAGGATATTTTGAAATGAGTTGTGGCAATGAATAAGCCATGAAGATTTTCTCAGAACACAGTTTGAATCCACACGAGATATAGGTTCCCTGCAAGTTAGATATTCGAAGAAAATTAGAGCAAGGGAATCACAAGTATTTTGCTCGGAGTAGATATTCTTCAGACGAGGTTTTTCCTGCAACAAGGATGATACGATAGAAATATGCGAGGAAAAACAGCTTATGAGACAGATAGAAAGAATTCTTTTTTGAATCATGAGTAAATTTACTCTGAAGCAACCTTTCTTCTCCTGCATCGTTAGATATCGATAGATAATCATAGTAGCATATCTAAGTGGAAGATACATGTAGTTTCAAGGAGTGAGATATCTCTTTTAGAGAAGCATGATTTCCAATCCTCCTTGAAATGCTTTCACTTTACCCTGCACGATAGATAAGTATCGAGGATAATTATTGCAAGGAAGTAACCATTCAATAGCACCTGCAAACAGATAACTGGAAGCAAATAGCATTACAGGGGGGTTATTAACGGTACATGACGACGCAGTATTCCATCACCACAGGTGGTGAGTTTAAGTTCCATGAACAAAAGCAAATAGTTCAATGACGGAAACCAGATTGTTCGAATGAAAAGCAAATGGCGAATGGAAACACCCTGCAAATAACCCGCTTATCTATCTCTCGATGTTCTTCTCCCCCTTTTTGTCAACAAGTGTCAAAAAGGAAAGAGAATTGCATGCGAGGAACTACTCGTCCGAAGAATCCCCAGAACTCGAACTGTTCGGTGAAGCAGAGCAAGCAATGGTCGAGGCTGAAGCAGGAGTTGGAGTCGCAGCATGGGCTTCGGGATCAGCTTCGGGAGTAGCATTGCGAGGTGCATCTGGCTTGAATATAAATGTGCCTGCTGTGTCTTCAAGTTCATCATCGGGTTCAACAAACAACAGGTCGGTGGAGGCAGAACGCTGAGGAAGCACTGGGGTTTGCCTTCGGATGCGAGGAACTTCAAACAGCTCCAGATAATCATATTCTTTCTCAATACCCTTAGCAGATAGTTGTTTGCCAGAATAATGCTTGCGCAGAAGGGTCCACGAGCGCTTCTTTTGTTCTTTCTCATATAAAAGAGCTTGGCAAGCATAATTGTGAAGCAGATTGATCTCAGCCATCATTTCCATCTTCTCTTTGCGGTCGAGCTTGATGTGACTTTCCAGGGCTTGCTGAGTGCGATGACAAATCTCATATAGTGAGGGATTTTCTTCACGAGGGATTTCAACTGTTGCCATCTTAACCTTCGGAGCTTTAGCAGAGCAGAGGCAGTAGCATCAATAGGTGTCTTCCCTTTGCCGATGTCCTTCACGATCCGGAGAGTGTCCCGGACTGGTGGAATGAAAACTTTCGGGACATGTGGGTAGAAAAACTTTTTCTCAGTAAGCTGCTCAATTGCAAACATGATCCAAGGTGCATATGGCTTCAAAGCCTGAGGGGTATCAGCTGCATAGGCCAAGTTGCGAATGAAAAGATCCAGAATGTCAAACCGAATGCCATGAGCTGTTGCTTGAAGAGCATTTGCCACGATGCCATGAATGGTTTCTGGCCTGTTTGTTGGCATGAGGGAGTTGCAGAGGATATAGAACAGCACTTTGTTCTCATAGGCCAGATTCTTAGGATTTGCCTCGGTACATTCATCACCAACAAGTTTGAGATCCATCAGCATATGAAGTTCGGCTTCGGAAACATCCCAGTAGTGCAGTCTGTGTTCCCGAGTGGCATCAAATTCACACAGAGGAAGATTCAACAGAGCTAAGAACTGGTCAGCCGAACATTTGATATTTTCTTCTTCGGTCATCCATTCGAGGATCCAAGTACTGCTATTAGCAAGGTCCCCTGAGATATAAAGAGTGGCATAGAACTGAAGGATTACTTCACGATTCCAGCCATGATTGAAACGAAGGAAACTCTTCAGGAAGACTTGTTCAATCTGCTCGATGGTGTGATGGAAGCAAGGTAAACTTTCGAGCTCGGTGAAATCCAGAATCTTGTGCTTGAAGATGCGATTCTTGCCGTACAGAATGCGAGCATAGTACATGGCCTGTTCCTTCGTCCAGAATCTTGGTGACAAGGAAGTTCTTTCTCCATCATATGGGCTGGTCCCAAAGAATGCAAGTTTCGAATGATGAAACTGCACGTTGAAAGCTAGACCATTCTGGCCATCATTGACAGGAAACAAAGGATAGGTTTCCAATGGGTTTCTCAGTGGTTCTTCATCAGCCATAAATTGGGTCTGAATGTCATCAGGTGCAGGCACTCCTTCCTCAATAGGCTTGAGAGGAGCACGTGGCATCCTTGATTTTTCTTGTGCAGATTGCTTCGAAGAACTTGACTGACTACCGTTTTTGCTCACTGGAACTCCTTCAGCAGCTTTCCGGCTTTCGGGCACAAGGGCCTTTTCTTTCTTTGCACTTTCTTCGGCTGGAGGCACAATGACCTCTTTCTCAGATGCTTCAGTCACAACTGGTGGTACAATTACTTCTCGAGCCATCGGCTCATCAGATTTCTTTTCTTCCTCTACCGTCTGTGGTGCACTAGTAAGAGGAGCAGAATCAACATCCATCTGAGAAGGGGTACCAGATGATGTGACCGGGGTTGTTTTCTCTCGGGAAGCATTTAGCTCCCCCTCAATCTTGTCATTCTCCTCCTTATTTGGTTCGGAGGGCTCTGCTTGCGATGTTCTCGGCGGCAATGAATCTGCCTTCTCAACTTCAATTTCTTCATCAGTCTCATCTACTGGGGCTCGCTGCTTAAGCGAAGCATTTTCTTCATCAGCCTTTCTAAGGAAAATATCAACAACATCAGGTTGTTCTTGGACTATCGGAGCTGGAATGATAACCTCCATAGTACCAGCTTGCTGCATAGGTTCATCTTCATGAGGTGGAGATGGTGGAACCTGCTGCAAGGGTGCACTGGAGTTCAGTGGAATAGGATCAGCAGCAACATTCTGAAGGCGGCGGTCTTTGTTTTCTTTCGGTTTGCTGATTCTCGCCCTAGCTTTCTGACGTTTTCTTCTGAGTTCTTCTTCGAGCAAGATCTGCCTTGCGGTCAATCTCCTTGTTCCTTCTGTCACACAACTGAGATACCTCCATGTGCAAGCGCGAGTGCCAATCAATTTTCTCATTGTGCAAGACACTGAGGGCCTTGGTGAGTTCAACAATTTCTTTGTTCAGCTTTTTCCTTTCGGATTCAGTTTTGGCCTCACTCCTCATTTTCTCGATAGCTTGCTTGTCTTTGGCTTCTTTATATAGCTTCTTGGAGATTTTTCTGAGCTCGATGAAATGCTTCGTCACCATTTTGGTAACATCATCAGGCAGTCCCAGACCGCTCACATCATCAGATTTTGCATCATATGCAGCACTGTCAATCACATCGATCATGAATTTGAAATCATACTTTTGTTCCTCTGTGGAAGCAGGAACAGTGGGCCTGGCCTTCTTGGCAGATACATCAGCTTTTTCTTCAGACTGCAGCTTTCTCTTTGCCGCAGTGTTTGTCAAAGTTCTCGGGGCTGCAGAACCCGAAGGTTTGTCAGTGACGGGAATGGGTGCATGCCTTGGTGATCTCCTTGGAGAGGGTAAAACTTTCACTACAGAGGGGCTCTTGGATGGCTTGTTGAGAATGGCAAGTTGATCATACTGTGGAATTTCATCAGGGAGCTCTTCGCTGGATGACTCATCAGACGAGCCAGAAACTACCTTCTTGATTCTCTTGGCGACAGTTTTCTTTCGAGGTGCACAAGGGGAAACTGATTTCCTAGACTTGCTTCCCTTGGAAGCAGATGCACGATCCTTCTTCTTCTGTACATCTTGCTGGGTCAGCGCGACGTTTTTCGCTTCAACTTGGTTTTTCTTTGCTTCCCTAGCATCACGCTTGGCTTTTGCCTTCGCCCTCTTAGCCACTTCCTCAGGGAAATTAGCGATGGTTTTGAGGGAGTCGGGATGAGCATTTGAAGGCTGTGGTGGTCTAACTTTTTCATCATCGGGGCCAATGCAGTTTTCCGAAATGCATTCATTCCACGGTGGTGTGAAGGCAAACAGAATCTGGTACTTCTTGCGAACATTTTCGTATCAGAACCATTTGCTTGCCCAGTGGCGGTGAATTCTTTGAAGCCTGTTGTTGCGATCTGTCGTTGATTCAATCCCTGGTGGAGTTCTGTAACTATCCGGATCAGACATTTCAGCAGTGGTGTTCTTTTCTCTGCCACGACCGCCCTTTTTAGGATTTCCATCAGAAAAGACGGTTAGGGTGTCGGTGACCAATTCATCCTCGTGCTGACTGTGAGCAGAGGGAATCTCCTCATCATCTTCTTCGGATTCAGTCTCATGTTTCTTTTTCGGAGCCTTGGGTGGTTTCGAAGATTTTCCTCCTCCAGTCATTCTCATTCGTTCAGACCTTGATGGAAACTGAGGCAATTCTTCTTCAAAATTTGAATACTCTTGCGAACTCTGTGCCATAACCAACCTGTGAAATAGAATAGATACGAGGGGAAAAAAGGTAGGGTCACAAGCATGCACAGAAGATATTTTGAACGAAAATGATTTTGAGGGAGTCCAAAGGAACTCATGGTAATCCAAAAAGATATCCTTGATAGATTTTACAAGCTAGCCACAGAAGATACTAGGCAGGTTGATAGCCATCTAATCTTTCGGATAAATACACATGAATCCTAGGTCGAGGAAAAACAAGTACGAGGAAGATCTACAAACCGTACAAGTCAAATCCTAGTGAGTCCTAAGGATCTACCACGGTGAAACAAACCAACGAAAATAGCATCGGTAAGAACTGCCCTAAGAACAGAGATATGGACAGGAGCAGTTCCGGATCCAAGCACCCTAACTTGGAAACTTGAATCAACTACGGCAATGCGGGAGGAAAGATTACCGCACCGGCGTGATCAACTGCGACGAGATTTCACCGGAGTAGCACGGCGGAGCTTCTCGCCGGAGTTGCTTCGAGCACGGGCTCGGGTGAAGGTGAAACGATGGTTTGAGGAAATGAGGAAGAAGACACGGTGAGGGATATTCATAGCTGGAGAGCTGAACCTCCTCTCCGAAATCTACGGCCCACAGTTGCGGGACGTTCCGCATTCGACGAACATGATCACGATTGTGGAGATCGTGGGCACGTGGCAACCGTTCTCTGTGAGAATCTCGGGAAGAGAACGGAAGTTCGAAAGATTTGAGGAAGGGCTTAACTCCAAAAATGGATAAAAGTTCAAAGTTGATCTCTTTCGCGACCAAGGATGTCGGAGAGAGATTTTCTTCAGATCAAATTGCATGCTCATGACGGACATCATAGATTTGGATGAGAAAGAATAGAGGGATAAAAGGGTCCGAAACAAAACACTTAGCTAGAAGAGAAGAAACACTAAACTGAGAGCTATGAGTGAGTTGTTCATCGGACGAAACACAAACACGGCAACTCGAAGACAAAAAAACACAAAGAACTAGCACCAACAATATAGATCTCAGGGCTATGGATAAGCAAATAGAATCCCAGAGAGAGAGTTCCTGCAAGACGAGTTAGTTCTTTCTCGCAACCCACACTTATGTGGGCAGCGCAGACCTCATTTGTCTTGACTGAGCAAGGACGTTCCCTCGTTGATCTCTGTAGTTTGCCTGTACATTTCGAGAGTAATCATATGAATATGCATTGAAATTGTTCCCAGAGACATGAGCATAATGTTTCGAGGAGATATGCATGTACTCCTTTTGTCGAATGTTTGACCGATATCCATTCGAGGAAGTTGCAGTGCCAACCTGCGAGTGGTTATCGTTTCCTCGAAGAGAATTACTCTGCATATTCAGGTTAGCAGTGACAGATAAATTTTCAATGATGCACTTCTTCACCCAGATTTGCTTCTTGGGTGAACCAGACCTGTAGTTAGTCCCAACATACCGAGCGAAAACCTTACCATTCTGTTGTTTTGAAGAATTTGTAGTTTGAGTCATCAGACTCGTCAGAAACAATAGAAATGGGAGTGTCATATCCTGACAGAAGTGCAGGTTCAAGAGTTTTTCTTTTGGCAAGAACCCAACTCGTTCGAGGATATTGCTCGAGAGTCCAGTAGGTTCCATCAACGTTGAGTTTCCTTTTGAAACCCAGTCCTTCCTTTCAGGGATTTTTGTGCAGTATTGACTTCTTGAGCACATCACAGAGAGTTTGATGCCCTTTGAGGCTCTTTAGCATTCTTGTCTCAAGCAAGTTCTTTAGCCTGCAATTTTCATCAGAGATAGCAACAAATTCCTCGGGAGAGGGGTTAGAAATATCATTCGTAGTGGTTGCAATATTCTCGATGATAGCATTAGATGTTTCAGCATTCGAATCAGCATTGCTATGTTCTAGGCATTTTGAGCATGGAGGCACAAAATCATCAGGAAAGTTGTTGGATTGCTCGGCGAAGAGAGAAGCTTTTTCTTTTGCAAGCACGTTATAAGACTCTTTTAGTGACTCGAGTTCTTGATTCCTGCTAAGGAGTTCATCTGATAAATTCTCGTAGTCGACTGCAAGAGAATCATATCATTTGGAAAGATCATCAATCGTTGAAAAAAAGCATCATGCTCTTCAGTCAACTCTTAATTCTTCTCCATCTCTTCGACCAGTAATCCTTCGAATTTCCTGAGAATCTTCTCAAGTTTTTCAAGCTCATCTTGTTGAGATTTGTTAATCTTAACCAGTTTAGCATAGGCAATGTATTCAGAAGAATATTCAGTCATAGATTTTTGGTGCTTTGCTAATACCTGATCCTTTGAGGTTTTTGCCATGAGACAGAGTGCGATTGGTTCATCATCACTTGAATCATTATCATCAGTGTTTGATTCGAGCGATTTCTCGGCATTGCCTCTTCCTAGGCTTCTGTGAAGCTCTTTGTCATCTGATTCGGATTCGGATGTCTCATCTTCAGATTCCATATTCATTTCAGCACATACTCTAGTCAGCTGCGATATTCTCTTCATGTTAAATTCAATGTTTGCTTTGGCTTGCACGTCAGTGACTGGTCTCTTCGAAGAGGATGAGAAGGATTCATTCTTCTTCGAGAGCTTAGTGTGATGGTCCATTCGAGTGAATCCAGTGCAGTGAAGATAAATCCATCTGTTGCTAGGTTTTTCATTTAGTTCCCAACAAGGACAGTCTGCTATGTAGTGACCAAATTGTTTGCACTTGAAGCACTTTATTTCTTTCCGAGGTAATTTTCTTGAAGATTCAGGCAAGTCAATTTTGTCATCATTTGTGAGACACAGATTCTGTCTTCCGAGATTACCTAGTCTTTCTGTGAGCATTTCCAGTTCTCTTGTGATAGAGTGTTGATTCTCGATATCTTCTTCTTGTGAACTGCCATAGTATGAAATAATTTCCACTTTGCTTTTTGAAGAAGATTCTTGATGCCCATTTTAAAGTTCCATCTTCTCTTCATGAACAGACAACATCGTCATGACCTCGACGTAGTGAAGTTCTTCATAGTCTGGTCTTTGCTTGATTTCAGCTACGATTGAATCGAAGGTTGCATCAAGAGCACTCAGCAGCTTGTTGACCACATCTCTATCAGTGATATCTGTTACTCCTCGTTGATGAAGTCTTTCAACAATGTTTATCAACCGATCAGTGAGTTCCATAGCACTCTCCTTACGAAGACTTCTGAACCCAGCAAACATGGCACGAAGCATATTAGTGTGTGGATCTGTTCTGGCAATGAATTCTTCATGAAAATTTTTTATGGCTTCCCAGATTTGCTTTGCAGTGTCAAGCTTTCGGAACCGAATGAAGATGTCTTTCGAGATACTATCACAGATAATATCTTTTGCTTGAGCATTCAACCGCATTAAAGCTTTGTCATCGGAAGTAGGAGCATCAGGGTGCTGAACGGTGTATCCATTTTCCACAATCTGCCAAAGTTCTATGTTGATGGCTTGAAGTCTAATTTTCATTCGCTCTTTCCAGTAGACATAGTCATTTCCATCGAAGATAGGAAACCCTTCAGAGTGCGAGGATCTACCTGCATATGACATACACAAAACTCCAAGGTTGTTAGACCTTTAATAAACAGAGACAGGGAGAACCTGCTCTGATACGAATTGTTAGGACCGAGAGTATATCGACCAGAGGGGGGGTGAATGGGAGATTCAAAAATTCTTGCGAATGTTCTGAACTGATCCCAAACACAGTAGCGGAAATAAGGTTCGGTAGCAAGGTACTTAATCAAGCACGCTGTAGAGGAACATATCTATCGATGTAGGAAGCAATAATAGTTCAAGCGAAGAATATCATAGGTTTGACAATTATGATGATAATGCAATATACGAGCAGATGCAGTAGCATGAGGGAAAACAAGGTATGAACTGCGATGGAAATGCAAGGGAAGTAGTGATGAGGTGAATGGATACGGCACTAAATGAAATCACGCTAACATGCACAAGTGCGATGAGAAATTCATTAGACCGAAACGACAGAAATGAATGACGAGGATGCGAATGAAAAGCAACGAACTATGACAGATCAGATCAATACTATCGACATAGAGCACAAAAGTAAACTGCTGAAGATGATGTAGTAAAGTAGAGTGAACCAGTGGTGCTCGATGGCGACAGATGAATTAGGTAGACCAGTTCGCCCTTCTGCCAAAGGAATACATCAGGTTGGAGGGGTTGTGATTTAACACAGAAGATAAACTCTCTTTGCCCTATTCTCCTTCAACTCGGAGCTGATCAGACTCCAGTTGATTTCACTCATGGTAGATACTAGTCGGCGATCTCCAAACCTTCAACAGACTTCTTTGCAAACCACAATGACTCTTGGTTGCTGAAGATCTTGCTCGGTGAAGACAATTACTCTTCGACACTCGAGCTGACACCTATCTATCTTCACTTGTTATTGAACGATTTGATGTTTGGGGTTTCGATTATATGGGACCTTTCCCTAAATCCAATGGGTATACTCATATTTTAGTTACTGTTGATTACGTTACTAAGTGGGTAGAAGTTATTCCAGTAGTGCTGATCATAACACTTCTATTAAAATGTTTAAAGAAGTTATATTCCCAAGGTTTGGAGTCCCTAGATACTTAATGACTGATGGTGGTTCACATTTTATTCATGGTGTTTTCCATAAATTGCTTACTAAATATGATGTTAATCATAGAATTGCATTTCCTTATCATCCTCAGTCTAGTGGTCAAGTTGAATTAACTAATAGAGAAATAAAATTAATTTTGCAAGAGACTGTTAATAGATCTAGAAAGAATTGGTCTAAGAAACTTGATGCTGCACTATGGGCTTACATAACTGCTTGTAAAAATCCTATGGGTATGTCTCCATATAAAATGGTCTATGGAAAAGCATGTCATTTACCTCTTGAGCTAGAACATAAAGCATATTGGGTAATTAAAGAACTTAACTATGATTTTAAACTTGCCGGTTGTCGTGGGTACGACCATCTATGGGGCCAACTAGCCCCTTGTGGTTCGGCAAGGGAGATCAACGTGCACAAAGAGCGGAATCAATGGAGAACGCAAAGGATTTACCCAGGTTCGGGCCGCTAAGAAGCGTAAAACCCTACTCCTGCTTTGGTGTATTGGATGTGTGAGAGCACAGGTACAAGGAGAGCTTCTCCCGGCAAGGTGTGGAGAGAGCAGCTACGCATGCAAGACGTGCTAGTGTTTGGAAAAGGATCTGAATCCCCCTAACTGTTGCCCTGGCCCTCCTTTTGTAGCTCAAGGGGTTACCACAGTGGCAAAACGGTAATTACAAGTCGATTAGATAGCAAACAGTGCTATCATACCTAACTCTGCCAGTTTAGGACAAAAGCAATAAATGCACCGTTAGGCGTCATGTGGAGGAGGAGCCCCGGCAAGGTTCCTGCACCGCTCGCCCAGCTACCTCCTATTAGCCTGACACGCCTTCTGGACGGGTGTCATTAAAGGCAAACCTTCTCCCTGCGTACTGACACGTGCCCGACAAATCTCACCAACCAGCCTGCGCGGTCGACACCTCACCGATTAGTGTCCAGCTGCCCGGTGAGGTGGAGCGCTGGAGAGCTGGCGAAGGCTCGCCGACACGGAGCTTGCCGGGTCTTCGCCTTGCCCGTTCGGCCCTGCTGGCAAGGAATGTCTTCATCCTTAGCACTAGTTGAGTGCTTGTTGATGTTTCGTCTTGCGCTTCTCTCCAGTAGTTTCTGTGGTTGGGTCTTGGATCTTGTTATTTGGCAAGTTCCGGCAAGCCTTGGCAGACAAGGAGGCTGCTACCGTCTGTGCATAAGTCAGGGTATAAAATACCCATGTTTTATACACCGACAGGAGCCCCCGGGCCTGGGCCATACGCGCATCCGAAGCATCATCGGGGTAGGCCCAAACAATGCACAGACACGCGGCGGGAAAACTGCCGCTGTAATTTTCGTCATGATGGTTTTCACCTCTTGAGATTTTCTTTGCTTCTTCATTAATCTGGACTTGAGTGCATTCTTGGTCATCTTCCAGCAAACCTTGCCGTCGGACGGACAGCTGCTTGGCGTGCTCAGACCAGGAATACACCCATATGCGGGGCGTCGTTGGTTCAAACTGAACCGGCACACGGCTACGCGTGGCAAAGGATAACTGCCATATCTATCATGGTTTTGTCACAGCAGATGTCTTCGTGAGAAGACTAAGTCGCGAGGCCATTGCTGCTAGGTGGAAGATTGGATGGGGTTGATCAGAAACGAGAAGACGCGAGTTTACCCAGGTTTGGTCCCTCATGGTGGAGGTAAAAGCCTACATCCTGCTTGATTGCCATTGATTATGGTGGTATCGATTACAAGGGCGCTATTTCGCTACCTCTGTCTCGAGAGCTATCAAAACATATGTCTCGAGACCTATCAAAACATCTGTCTCGAGACTTGTCTGTCTCAAAAAACCTGTCCGTCCGATGACCCAGGGACTCACTTTATATAATAGATGAGTCCTTGGGGTTACAAGAGATTCCAGGTTATACCCGTAGTTGGAATCCTACTCTAAGTCCTCTAAGTCCTTCGTGTCTTCCAAGTTCGGGGTCTCTGTCTTGTATTTGGACTCCTTGGTGGAATTTCGTCTAAGTCCAGGTCATGTAGTAGACCGGGTCCTTAGCAGGCCGGGTCATCCTTGAGGGCAGGCCCTGTAGCAGGCCGGGTCAACCTTGAGGCCAGGCCCTGTAGCAGGCTGGGTCATCCTTGAGGCCAGGCCCTGTAGCAGGCCGGGTCATCCTTGAGGCTAGGCCTTGTAGCAGGCCGGGTCATCCTTGAGGCCAGGTCCTGTAGCAGGCCGGGTCATCCTTGAGGCCAGGTCCTGTAGCAGGCCGGGTCTTGGCCGCGGGAAATTCCCCCGACATTAGCCCCCAGGTTAGCTTGAATACAGGCTTGGCATGCATTCATGCTAAGCTCCTGAAATAAGAATAATTAGTACATTAAGGGACCGACTCGCTCAGATGACCAGCTTATTCAATGAACCAGCTCCTGGAAAGTTCGGGTCTGTTTGTCATATCAACAGGCCGGCTTCACAATCAACTTGCTGATGTTGGTTCCTCGTAGGAAAATATTGGGAATAATTACCCATCTGACATTGCGCTGGTTTCTTGTGTTTCAGCTTAAAAAATATTGGGAATAAAAATCCATCCGATGTTGAGCCGGCTTTCACTGCTTCGGCTTAATGAAAATATTTGGGAACAATAACCCATCTGATGTCGAACCGTCTTTCAGTGCTTCTAGACCTTCTATGAATAACTTGGAAGAAATGAACTATGCAAACCTCCACCAAGAAAATGAAACCCGGCTCTCTCAAAATTGACAGCTTGAAGGTGTTCTTCTGTTTTTTATCTCCATATTACCTGTAGCCCCCAAGCTCCGAGTTTATCAGTTCATGATGACTTGGTGCTTTGCATAAAAATAACATCTTGACTGTGCAGCCCCCAAGTGTCGGGTTGTCTTGCCTGCAGCGATCTGGGACTTGTAATTGCCTTACACTTGTAAAACTTCAGCCAGCACAGCCCCCAAGTGTCGGGTTGTCTTGCCTGCAGCAACCTGGGACTTGGACTTTGTCTTGAATGTTGTAGATATATAACTGCAAATAGTGTAGCCCCCAAGTGCCGGGTTGCCTGGCCTGCGGCAAGCTGGGACTTTATAATTTGTCTTGTGCTCACAAGGATTCAACCAATGTAGCCCCCAATAGTGATAGCTTAAGACTTGCTTACAAATAAATGTTGCAACTTTGGAGAAATCCTGGGTTTGTTCATCTGAGTCTCCAGTCATAAACTGGATATTTTGCATTTCACATGTGTAGCCCCCAAGGGCCGGCTCATCAGTATGCGATGGGCCGGGTCTTCAATCTGGACCTTATGCACTGTTTTAAACAACTGAACACTATAGCGCCTAAGTGTCGGCTCGCATGCCTGCAGCGACTTGGGACTTAGAAAGTTTGTAGATCTTGAACTAAGTAGTGTAGCCCCCAAGTGTCGGGTCGTTTGCCTGCAGCGACTCGGGACTTACATGTACTTCTCCTTTGAAAAGAAAAACATCATATGATGTAGCTCCCAAGTGCCGGGTCGCCTGCCTGTAGCGACTTGGGACTGAGTAATATAACCCATCTGTATTTATATAAGCCATGCTGAATCAGGTCAGAATTGACTGATGTAACCCCCAAGCTTCGGGTCACTATTGATATAGCAGATTGGGGCTTGTGTTTTTGAACTTCTGAATTTTGACAGGAGCAATTGGTAGCCCCCAAGAGCCGGCTCAGCAATATGTGATAGGCCGGCTCAGCAATATGTAATAGGCTGGCACTTCAAAAATAGCCATTTCTCTGAGCTGGCATGAAAACCCCAATCATTTAATACTGGTTAGGATAAACCATGATGAAGATCCGACCATTTTGGCTATCAAAGTTATATTTGTTCCTGCAGAAGTTACAATGCAACCCGGGTTGAAGACCGGCTTTCTGCAACATAAACAAATATAGATATGTATATATGATGCATTGTGCAATGATGCAATGCAGGATGATGTATGTATATGGTAACAGAGTATAAAAATGCCAGCTTTCAAGGCATGACATAAGACCGGCTTTCAAGGCTCGAGTCTTGATTTTGCTTCCTGTGGAAGCAGGCTTTTTGGCCTCTTTTGGTTTGTCCTAGCTCTCTGAAAGCCGGCTCTCATGCAACCAATCGAGCGTTTTAACTCTGATGAATTTAGGGTCACCTGTGTGATTGACTCATCAGACGTACGCCGGGTCGCCTTTAGGGAGTAGCATCTTGCTAACAGGCAGGTTTAACCAAGTATATTTTGGCTTTTCGCCGGGTTAAAAGGGTTTTGTAAGCTAAACTCGATGAGTTGGAAGCCCCCAAGTAACCATATGATCATGGAAAAGCTCAGCATAGGATATACAGGAGACAATGCTACTACTGCAAAACAGTCCAGATAAGCCGACTTTATTACATTGATCATAATTGAGTAGGATACCCATGTTTAGACTGTGCATCATGGCGACTAGTCTTCTTTGGTAACCTTTCTTTTCGCCAATACAACAGGATGCCCATGTTTGAACTGTGCATCATGGCAGCTAGTCCTCTTCGGTAATCTTGGCGTTTGATGACGCAGTATAAATCCAGCAAAGATTTGATGATCGGTGACTTTCGAGGTTGTAGACGACCCTATAGGAGCCACAAGCCAGTAACCCAGCTGGTGGTTCGAACCGGAAATTTTTGGTCATAAGCTGGATTTTGTTGGATATGCCGGAACCTTTGTCATAAGCCGGAATTTTTCTGAAGACCCAGAACTTTTATCATAAGCCAGAATTTTTTCTGAAGATGCCGGAACCTTTGCCATAAGCCAGAATTTTTTTGAAGGAGCTCAAACCCTTTTGTCAACTCAGAATTTTTCGTCGAGTCGGAATTTTCGATGACTCAGAATTTTTCGGCGAATCGGTATTTTTGGCGACTCCGAATTTTTTCGTCGAATCGGTATTTTCGGCGACTCGGAATTTTTTCGTCGAATCGGAATTTTCGGCGACTCAGAATTTTTCGTCGAGTCAGAATTTTCAACATAAGCCGGACATTTTCCTGAAGAACCAGAACTTTTATCATAAGCCAGACTTGAGCCGGATTTTTCTTGAGCCAGATTTTTCTGAGAGTAGGATTTCTCATGAGCCAGATTTTTCTTGAGCCGGATTTTTCTTGAGCCAGATTTTTCTTGAGCCGGATTTCTCTTGAGCCAGATTTTCCTTGAGCTGGATTTCTCTTTAGGCGGATTTTTCTTGAGCCGGATTTTTCTTGAGCCAGATTTTTTTGAGAGCAGGATTTTTCTTGAGCTGGATTTTTCTGAGAGCAGGATTTTTCTTGAGCCAGATTTTTCTGAGAGCAGGATTTTTCTTGAGCCGGATTTTTCTCATCCGGCCGACCGTGAATTTTCTCGATCCCTGGGAGAGCTCCCTCCAAGAACACAACACCATTGTGCGCAGGCCCCACGGTGGGCGCCAACTGTCGTGGTTTTGTCACAGCAGATATCTTCATGAGAAGACTAAGTCGCGAGGCCATTCCTGCTAGGTGGAAGCTTTGATGGGGTTGATTGGAAACGAGAAGACGTGAGTTTACCCAGGTTCAGCCCCTCACGGTGGAGGTAAAAACCTACATCCTGCTTGATTGCCATTGATTATGGTGGTATCTATTACAAGGGCACTATTTCGCTACCTCTGTCTCGAGAGCTATCAAAACATCTGTCTTGAGACCTATCAAAACATCTGTCTCGAGACTTGTCTAACTCAAAAAACCTGTCCGTCTGATGACCCAGGGACTCGCTTTATATAATAGCTGAGTCCTTGGGGTTACAAGAGATTTCGAGTTATACCCGTAGTTGGAATCCTACTCTAAGTCCTCTAAGTCCTTTGTGTCTTCCAAGTTCGGGGTCTCCGTCTTGTATTTGGACTCCTTGGTGGAATTTCGTCTAAGTCCAGGTCATGTAGCAGACTGGGTCCTGTAGCAGGCCAGGTCATCCTTGAGGCCAGGCCCTGTAGCAGGCCGGGTCATCCTTGAGGCCAGGCCCTGTAGCAGGCCGGGTCATCCTTGAGGCCAGGCCCTGTAGCAGGCCGGGTCATCCTTGAGGCCAGGCCCTGTAGCAGGTCGGGTCATCCTTGAGGCTAGGCCCTAGCAGGCCGGGTCATCCTTGAGGTCCTGTAGCAGGCCGGGTCACCCTTGAGGCTAGGTCCTGTAGCAGGCCGGGTCTTGGCCGCGGGTAATTCCCCCGACAATATATGTCTTTACTTCTCCTTTTTCTGCGCCCTTCCATCACGCACGTTTGCATGCATGCAAAGCAACGGATTGGCGAAGAAGGGCGGTTGTTGGAGTGACGCGCCCGGCCAGGAACGCAGGGCGCGGGATTGGCGAACTTGGACAGTCGCTGGAGTAATGCGCCTGGCCAGAAGTGCAGGGCACATGATTGGTGAACCTGGGCGGCCGCCCGAAGACAGTGAAGAGCCAGCCCCCCGCGCTCTCCCTATAAAGAGGGGGCTGCAGGATGCGATGCTCATCCATCTCCTTTCGCTCCAATCTTCAGCAACCGTCGCCTCCTTCTTCTATCTTCTTCCTCCGCATCTGATGACGGTATGGCGAGGGGAAGAGGCCGCGGTACTGCTTCCGCCGTTGCGGTGAGAGCTTCTCCTCGGCTTCACGCCCACGCCTCGGCCGCGGCTACGGAAGCCGGGTCCGGTGCTCAAGGAAGGGTTGCGGCCCGTGGTCGTGGAAGACGCGGTGCCCGTGGTCAAGGCGGCCACGGCAGAGCACTTGCCGCTTCATCTTCGGCGCTCCCTCCTCAGGTAGAAGGCCATACGGAGGACATGGCGCACGAGTTCGTCGTCGAATTGCGTGATCGGCCGCGGAGCTGGCTGCAGCTTCCCCGCCCCTTCGCTAGGGTGATGGAAGGCAGTCATCTGCGTGGCTTATGGCTGCGTGTAGATGGCTGCTGCAATGGCCCGGTCTGGGTGACCGTGGAGACCTCCAACAACGGCATTATGTACTTCGCGTGTGGATGGAAATCCTTCGTCCGTGCCCGTTGCTTGGGGCAGGGACACCTCCTTCACTTCAAGCTTGTCGGATCTGACACGCTTGTCGTGAATTTCTTCGAGGCTTCGGGCGCTCGTCTGGAATGCTGCGTGGAAAGCTCGAGCGACTGCGACACTGCTTCCTCCAGTGAGACCGAGGACGACGACGACGAGGACGACGATGATGACGATGGTGCTCCCAACGTCAAGACCGAGGACGACGGTGATGAGTCTGGCTGAACGCCGGCAGCACCATCATCTGGTCTTCCGAGAGCGAGCCGTGCCCCGCCTAGGCGCCCCTTGTCGGTGTAAAAACCGGCAGACCTCGGGGTAGGGGGTCCCGAGCTGTGGATCTTGGATCAATGGTAACAGAGACAAGGGAGACGATGTTTACCCAGGTTCGGGCCCTCTTAATGGAGGTAAAACCCTACGTTCTTCTTCTGTTTATATTGATGGAGATGTAACAAGTACAGAGTTGATCTACCTCGAGATCGTAATACGAGTCTAACTTCTAGGGCTAGGTGAGCAATATTGCATTCTCCCCCTCTATGGGCTAAACCCTATGGCTTATATACACGCCAGGGAGGGTATCTAGGGTTACAAGGTCGGTATCTAGGAGTAAGATAGTTGGACAAATCTTGAAGTGTACTACAAGTCTTCGGTAGAGACAGCCTCGATCACGTCTCCCATGTGTGGCCTCCGGAGTCCATCTTGATCACGCACGGAGGCATATCGGCCCAACTGAAGAGACGGGACGGCTAGGTTAGCACCCCCTAATCCAGGACACCGTCAGTAGCCCCCGAACTGGTCTTCTACGCCGAGGACAACTTTCGACAAACATCACTTCGGATCCGGAGTCCTCGGCTTGACAGACGAGTTCCACTTTGCATTTTTGATTCTCTTAATGGAGCATTAACGTCCGTGGTCCAACCGAGCTTGTACCCTGCCCGAGGTGGGTAGGTATCTTAGCCTCGAAGGCTGGTCGTGCAGGTATGAACAATCTAATCCTGCCTGACAACTTTATCGGCGAGGCTCGCCCCATGACAGGTCGAGCAGTTGCTGCCTCCCCCTCAAATCGTGGTTCGAGGCAGCCTGTTTACTGGCACGTCCCTTCAAGGTAGAGATCGTGCCCGCTTCCTTAGGGATATCATCAAGATTTTGTTTCCCCCCATATGTTTCAACAGCATTTTTGATAGCAACCGCGAATTTATCGGCGCTGCGGGCGGGACTCTTGGCCTTTCATAGGCCTATAAGAGCAAAGGGGAGAACAGCGCAATAGCCTACGCTCCCATTCTTCCCCACTGTTGCCTCGTCTAGCTCCAGCGCCCAGATCCAAACAGTGCGTCTTTCCCTTTTGGGAGCCCAACTCCTCAACCAGCCATGGCCGACACCCTCAAGGGACACTGGGCGGCTCCATCGTGACAGCTGCGACCATCACCGAGCTGCGCGACGCGGGGTATCTGGCCCCCGCCATCGCCGCTCGCGTTCCAGTAGCCGGCCAGCTGATGCCCGCTCCCAACGCCGGGGAGCGGGTGGTCTTCGTCCCCCACCTCATCCGAGGCCTGGGGTTCCCGCTGCACCCCTTCGTGCGCGGGGTAATGTACTATTATGGGTTAGATTTCCACCATCTGGCCCCTAACTCCGTTCTCCACCTCGCCGCCTTCATCACAGTCTGCGAGGCCTTCCTCCGCTGTGAGCCGCACTTCGGCTTATGGCTGAAGCTCTTCGGGATCAAACCAAAGTCAAGTGGCTCGGATCTCGCGGAGTGCGGAGGGGCCATGATCAGCAAGAACCAGGGGGCCACCTGGTTCAAGGGCACCTTCATCGAAACGGTGAAGGAGTGGCAAAGAGAGTGGTTCTACATCACCGAGCCACTTGCCCTGGTCAAACTGAAGTCCCGGCCTTCTCGGCCGGGCCTCCCAAGAAACTCAAGTCCTGGAAGGAGAAGGGTGTTTCTTGGGGGAAGCCAGAAGAGGTGGAGACCCTGATCGACAGGATCTTGTGGTGGTCCACAACGGGGAAGGTTGAGCTGGCCGACATCATAAATGTCATGCTCAACCGCCGTATACTCCCTCTCCAACTTCGGGATACCCCGATGTGGGCACAAAAGCCCGAGGACATGGACACCATCAACACCTTCTTCCGCTCCACCTTGGCCGCCATGTGGTCGAAGCTCATGAAGCTGGCCAATGACAAAATCCCCAAGGCGGGGGAGGACTGCGGCCTCGAGCACGCCTATGAGGCCCCCCCGGTGAGTGGTTTCGCCCTTCAATCTTTGTTTTTTGCTCATTGCATTGAGGAGCAAAGTTCTTACTTGAATTGTCATGTTTTGACATTTTGTAGAAGTGGCTGGCCTGGGTACAAGGGGTACGATGCTCGGTCCCACTGCCAGAGTAGCCCCCCACTCCCCTGCTCTCAGCGCTTCTGACCGAGGAGCCGCATGTGGTGGCCTCCAAAGGGACGAAGTCCCAGGCGGGGAGGTCAAGTGCTCGGACCCGGGGGATTTCGGTCACCCGGTCAGAAGAGACCCACACCTCCGCCGCTCAAGACGGCGGCGCCGAGGAGGGTGAGGAGGAGGAGGTTCCCCCTCTGAAGGGGAAGAGGTCGGCGTTAGAAGACGCCGACGCGGACATGCTGCCGAAGGGCCCAAAGAGGCCGAGGTGAGCCTCATCCGAGGCCGCCAACAAGTCGTCGGAGAGAGCCGAGCTCTCCGGTGACTCAGCAAAAGACCTCCTCGCTATGGGAAGGAAGAAACTGACACCCCGAGGGTAAGCACTTGTCCTTGTCTTCCTTACTTGAGTCATTTTTCAGCAAGGGAAATCTTTACAGAAGCAATCTTTCACATGCAGTCTGCCGAGGGTAATCCCCAGCGGTTCTTCAAGTGGGCTACCATCCACCAGCGGGACTCCAGAGCCCACCGCTTCTCCCCCGAAGCATGATGGGCTAGGGGAGACGACATCCACCCTGGTCCCCGACGTCGACTTGGCGGGGGCCAATGAGGTGGCGACCATGGCCGAGGTCAACACCCGGGGACGGAGCGCCCCGAGGTCATCGAAGAAGGGCTGGGCCAGTCATCGGCCCAGCCGACGTCTACCCGAGGTCATTCCTTCACCCCAGCCTACTGCCCAAGGATGGAATGGTGCGGGGTGGACCGAGGAGGTGGAGGAGGCCCTAAAGGGCTCTTCCATCAAGGAGGAGCACCGTGCCTTGATAGGCACGGCGCTGGAAGGCTACCGGTCCGCAGGGGCCGGCCTGCACGAGGTTTTCAAGAACCTCGTAGCAGGTTTCGAGGTATGCCTTTCTGCACAATCAATTTGTTTATTTAAGCTGTTTGTTTTATGAATTTTGTCCAAGGACGTAAAAGTACAGCCTGCTAAATGGCTTAGTGAGTGAGTAGCCCCCGGGCCCGAAGTCGGTTTCAAGAAACCGGCATCGGGGTCGCTTGATTAAGTAGGAGCTCGTTGAATAGCCCCCAGGACGCTGCTCGAGGCAGCCGTCCTAGAGCCTGTTTAATTATTCCCTTTATGAGGATATGCTTTGTTCCAGGTTTCAACCTTGGTTCCGAACTCCATCTCCGAAGAGATGGCGGAGATGAACCGGAAACTTGAGCAATCTCAAGGTAAGCAAGTATAAACTTGCCTTGTATTCTGGATGAAGAGGTATAATGTGTGTTTAAAGAAAACAACTAAGGTGGAATTGTATTGACAGCGGAGCTGGAGACGCTCAAGGCCGAGCTTGAAAGGGCTCGGAAGGAGGTGCGGCAGCAGGAGGCTGCTGCCGCCGCGGTCGAGAAGGCAGCCGGGGAGAAGCACCAGGCAAGGGTGCTAGAGGTCGAGGAGACCTTGAAGGACGTGTTCGAAGCACGTGACAAACTTCAGGAGGAGGGGCAAAAAATGAAAGAGGAGCTTGAGAAGCTTCAACATGCCCACTCCGAGCTCAAGACCTCGGCCCGAGCTGACCGCGAAGTGCTCCAGCAAGTGGAGCAAATCGCCTCGGGTAAGATATATTTGCTGCAGTGTTCCTTTGGCAGCAAAGGGTGTGTCGAGCTCACCCAGTTATGGCGTTCCGCAGAGGTCTTTGAGGATCTCCCGCAGAGCGCGGCGGATGTGGTGGCATACTTCGGCCAGCTAGCGGGTCATGAGGCGGAGAAGGCCTTCTGGGGGCAGTTTCCAGGGTCGCCATCCGCACAGCTGCTGAATCATCGAGTGAAGCAGCTGGTGGAACTGTTTCGCATGACGAGACCGGTGCTCCAGGAACTCTGCGTCGCTCTGTGGCCTGCCGAAGCCATGCTGAAGATCCTCTTCGGCCTGACGGCCCGTCTCCGAGATGCCGTGCCCTGCGTGGATCGCTGGAAGAGGTCCGCGTGCTTCGAAGGGCCGTGGAGGGCATATGCTTGCATGAAGACTCATTTCCGCAAGGTTGATGCGGAGACATGTGCCGCGGGCCCCCCTGCCGACAAGCCGCGGACCGCCGAGCAGTTCTTCGCCGAGGTGGAGGCGGAAGCTCGGACCACCGAGGCCATGTGCCCCAAAGACACTCTGTATTTTTAGATGATACTTCGGAATGCCGAGGTGTACAATGTAAAAACTTTATCTTTTGTTGAATGAGACTGGCTTAAGATTCCATGTTGTTTTATAATTTTAATTATTCCTCCTATATGATTGTTTAAAATAAGAGTGGCCAGTCGTCGGCTTCAGCCCCAGTGTAGGTCATACATAGGGTGTCCCTTAAGGCACACTGCACCCTTAGCCGACGTCTCGGTACCCGGAGGCGGTCGGTGTCTTATAGGAACTACGCAATCGGACTATAGTGGCTTGATATCTTTCATTTAGTCATAAGAGTTTGACTGTGGGGGTTGATGACCAGCCCCCGGTGTAAGAAATGTTCGGCCAGCTCGGCCGAGGTCTAGGCCAGAGCACACTTCGGCTAAGAATGGAAGCCCTTCGTTTGACATGGGTGATCTCTATCGTCACATCGCTTGACGCGGTCTACGGATGGCAGACCAGTTTACGCCTACCTAGATAGTCAGTTTTTGGCTTTCTCCACTGAGGCGCCATGCCAATTGACCTGGCGGCGCAATCGCAGTGGTTCTCCCGTTACACCCTTAGCCGAATTCATCGAAAACGTAAGGGGTACACATAGGAGCCGGGCAACCCAACTATTGACCGAAATCTAGGTTCGAAACTGATGCATATAAGGCCAACATCCGAGACGCCGAATACATCGGACTTTGTTATACGATTGCATCTTTTTAGAGAACTGCATCGTCACAGCGCTTATGCTGATAAAGAAATACAATAGAGACCTTGAAAGGGCACAGTTTCTTTATTTCGTAATATCAATCGTGTACATGCCCAGCTGTGACGAGAGTAATTGAAAGAGTACAATGTAGATGGTAAAGAAGAAAAAGGAAAAACAGGTCGGATAATCGCTAATGGATTTTAAAGGATCTGGACTACTACCTGCCGCACGTCTGCGTTTCCGGACTGTTGACCAGATAATCACCATTGATGGCGAAGAATTTGCGAAGGTCGATGCCCTTCCGGCCCTTTATACACTCTAGGTGCTTGATTGACCGAGTTCCTTGAAGGGAGGTGTGGCCGAAGCCACTCTGTGGTTTTAAAACCACATAGAAGTTTGGCAGTTCCTTTTACAGATACTTGCCTGTGCAGGGGCTCTAAGCCTCGTCTTTGCATGGTTAATCCGTGCCGATGTTTGGGTAGTCGTTCTGGCTCCTCGACGTCCCAGGGAATCTTGAGTGCGAAGTTATGCACTCTGGGGACGTAGTGCCCACTCCAGAGAGGGCACACGAGGAGCCCGCATCCCTATTTCGAGTGCGGGGGCACCTGGCCGAGGTCGATTTGTGCCGCACGGGCGCGCTTCAAGGAGCAGGCGGCGCGCTTATCGCTGCGGGCTGCCTCTTCGGTCGCTTGAACCTTGGCTGTGAAAGCCGCGGTCTGTTCCTCTGTCCGGAGTGAACGTTCCGTGTTGCCATTGACTGTGATGATGCCGTTGGGTCCCGACATTTTGAGCTTGAGATAGGCGTAATGTGGGACTGCGTTAAAGCGTGCAAAGGATGTGCGCCCTAAGAGCGCATGGTATCCGCTCCGGAAGGGTACGATATCGAAGATTAACTCTTCGCTTCGGAAGTTATCGGGCGAACCGAAGACTACCTCTAGGGTGACCGTTCCGGTACAACGGGCTTTGACGCCTAGAATGACACCTTTAAAGGTGGTAGATCTCGGCTTAATCCGAGATGAGTCAATGTTCATCTTCCGAACTGTGTCCTCGTAGATGAGGTTAAGGCTGCTTCCCCCGTCCATCAGGATGCGTGTTAGATGTTAACCATCAACAATAGGGTCCAGGACGAGCGCCGCCGATCTGCCATGCCTGATGCTGGTCGGATGATCGTGCTTGTCGAAAGTGATCGGGTAGGCCGACCATGGGTTATACTTCGGGGCGACTGGCTCTAGCGTGTATACGTCCCGAAGTGCACGTTTCCTCTCCCTTTTAGGGATGTGGGTGACATAGATCATGTTGACCTCTGTTACCTCATTAGGAAATTTCTTTTGTCCTCCATTATTGGGCTGCCGAGGTTCATCCTCGTCATCGCTGTGGTGTTGGGTTTTACTCTGACCCTCTGCCGCTATCTTGTCGGCTTGTTTAAAGACCAAGCAATTCCTATTAGTGTGGTTTGATGGTTTTTCCTGAGTACCGTGGATCCCACATGAGCGGTCCAGGAGTCTATCAAGCTGGCTAGGTCCATCTTTGTTCCCTTTAAAGGGTTTTCTTTTTTGCCCGGCTTTAGGTCCGGTGAATCCTGCGTTGACCGCGGCGTCTTCAGTGTCGCTTCCGCCATTCTTATACCTGCGCTTATTTTTGTTGCGCTTTGGTTTTCCATTGGCGTCATGAGTTTCCGAGGTGCCTGCCTCACCGTTATGAGTACTTCAAGCGAGCCAGCTATCTTCCCCCGCACAAAAGCGAGTCATTAGTGCGGTCAGGGCAGCCATGGTTCTCGGCTTATCCTGGCCGAGTTGTCGAGCCAACCATTCATCACGAATATTGTTTTTAAATGCGGCGATGGCCTCGGCTTCGGAACATTCTATGATCTGGTTCTTCTTGGTGAGGAACCTGTTCCAGAATTTCTGGGCAGATTCGCCTGGCTGCTGGGTGACACGGCTAAGGTCATCCGCGTCCGGAGGTCGGACATATGTGCCCTGGAAGTTTGCTCGAAAAGCGTCTTCTAGGGCTTCCCAACTGCCGATAGAGTAGGCGGGAGGTTGTTAAGCCAATGCCTCGCCGGCCCCTTAAGCTTGAGCGGCTGGTATTTAATGGCATGGAGATCATCTCCTTTGGCCATGTGTATATGCAGGAGGAAATCTTCGATCCAAACTGCTGGGTCCGTGGTGCCATCGTATGATTGGGTTTAAACCCTTCCGGGAATTGATGTTCCATCACCCTGTCTGTAAAGCAGATTGGGTGAGCCGGACCCCGGGAGCGAGGAGGATCTCGTCGGATCTCGGGAGAAAGCCGTGAGTAGGCTTGATCTCGGGCACGGCCGTTCCTGTCCATCTAGGCATCGTAGCCGTCGGTCCCAGCGGGCGCACGTCCCCTTGATCGGTAGATGGACCGAGGGGGAGCCCTGTTTTCCTCAATACGACGTCTAGCATCGCGAGGATCTAGGTAGTCCACGGGGTCTTTGCCATGACAGCGTGGAGGTGGCCGTTCACCGTAGTCTTCTCGTCGTGGCCTATCCCGGCCTCTAGGGGGCCGATCGAGGTCATCAGCGAGCTCTTCGTCGAACTCCGGTAAAAGACGCCTGCGTGGGTATGATTTCGGCATATTATGGCGTTGGTTCTCTATATCTTGGTCGGCAGAGAGCACTTCAACCCACTTTTCATTTAGCGCATCGGTATTTTTCCTGCAGCTGCTGCTGCTTACGCTTTAAGCACCGGGCCGTCGCAACGAGGCGTCGCCGGAAGCGTTCTTGTTCAAAGGGGTCTTTGGGGACGATGTAATCCTCGGTACCAAGGCTCTCGTCCTCCTCGGATTCCGGCATGTAATTGTCGTCGGCCTCTTCGAAGAGGTCATCGGGATCTGTGTCTCGAAGAGGTCGGTCTGGTGTGACGTTCCTTATTGGGGAGGCTTGAACTTCCTCCTCATGGTTATCGGCGTCGCCGTCCTCCGCGTCGCCATTATTGGCTGTCGCATCGTTGCCACTGGGTTCCTCATTATTGCCACTTCGGCGCCTTTGCCGACGTCTTGGAGGGGATTTGGGTGTGTCCACCATATAAACATCGTAGGTGGATGTGGCGGCCCACCTGCCCGTGTTTACCGGGGGCAAGGTGTTCTCGCTGGGGCCATCAGCGTCTTCCTCCATGTCCGAGGGTTCGCCGTAGTCCAACACGTCGGTTAAATCATCGATCGTGGCGACTAGGTGGGTGGTGGGTGGGATGTAAATTTCCCTATCGTTGGCTTTAAGGCCGATCTGATTGTAAACCGAAGTCTTGCCGTCCGAGATGGACATGCTCTGGATGCGGTCAAGCATCTCATCGAGGTGAGATAACTCTTCGGGATTCAGGGATGCGCCATAGGCAGGGCTGATTCGAAGTACACCCGGTGTGTAACCAGATGCGTCTTTGGAGCGGCAGGAGTCTGAACATAGTTCCGGGTTTCGTGCCGGAATCAATCCAGGCACCGGCGCAATTTCAGGGGTGGGAGCCGGATCCATCTCCGGACTGGCGATCGGGGAGAGACTGGCCGGAGTAGCGATGTCAGGGGTCTCAAGAGGCGCCGTGACAGAGTCCGGCTCTGGAGTCGAGCCTCGAAACCAGCCGAGCTCTCGATCCGGCCGGGAGTCCATCCCGATAAGATGAGTTCACCACGGGAATCTGCAGTGTATTCCAGACCGCCGAAAGTCACGATCCGACCTGGGGCATAGTTCTCGACAGAGGTCAGGTGACCCGTCGAGTCGGCGCAAAATACCATGCTGCTGAAGACGAAAAGCTGGCCGAGGGCGTAAACATCCCCGCAGCCGTTAGTGCAGTTGATCTGCAGGGGAGCCATCAATCCTTCTGGTGATCGCGCAGCAGAACTCTCAATGAAAGCACCAGTGTCGGTGTAAAAACCGGCAGACCTCAGGGTAGGGGGTCCCAAGCTGTGGATCTTGGATCGATGGTAACAGAGACAAGGGAGACGATGTTTACCCAGGTTCAGGCCCTCTTAATGGAGGTAAAACCCTACGTCCTGCTTCTGTTTATATTGATGGAGATGTAACAAGTACAGAGTTGATCTACCTCGAGATCGTAATACGAGTCTAACTTCTAGGGCTAGGTGAGCAATATTGCGTTCCCCCCTCTAAGGGCTAAACCCTATGGCTTATATACATGCCAGGGAGGGTATCTAGGGTTACAAGGTCGGTATCTAGGAGTAAGACGGCTGGACAAATCTTGAAGTGTACTACAAGTCTTCGGTAGAGACAGCCTCGATCACATCTCCCATGTGTGGCCTCCGAAGTCCATCTTGATCATGCACGGAGGCATATCGGCCCAACCGAAGAGACGGGCCGGCTAGGTTAGCACCCCCTAATCCAGGACACCGTCACCCCTTTTGCCCTTGTATTGCACTCGATATAAACCCTGGGTAGAGGGCTAAGAAAATTTTATTGAGCACTCTTAACGCATATCTATTACTTGTTATGCTCAGATGAATGCACGCTATTCCCTTTGTTTTTCTTCGTTTTTGTATGATTGCATACCCTACGCTTGCCGGAAGCTTTCCGGTGTATGCACTTGCCGCGAGCGCTTGAGGAACGGATCCTTAGCAGCCTGCTGGTAGTGTTGCCACCGGCAAGATAACTTGTCGATCACGTTGCGGCAACTTGCCGGTGCGCACACTTGCCATGAGCGCTTTGAGGAACGGGTCCTTAGCAGCCTGCTGGAAGCACCGCCACCGGCAAGGCAACTTGTCGGTCATAACGCGGCTACAAACCTTGCCGAGCAGACTCGAGGCAAAACCAGAGCGTGAACGACCACGACAAGAGCACGAATGATAACGACAAGGTTCCTTCGCGTGCAGGTTTCTCATACAAACACAGAATCATTCAAGGGAAGTTGCAAATGTAACAAGGAAATTGTTTCAAAGTTTTTCAACTTAGCTTTTCCTTGCACTGTTTTCCTCGTCGTATGAAATGATCACTTGAACGTCATTAAAATGGTACCCCATCATCACTCCCCCAGGAAACTTGCACGCGAGGGATCCTTTTGTTCTTTAAGAAAAAGAAAGAAGAGAAAAGAGTGGTTTGGAAACCTTGATGGTTCATTAGCCATTCCATACAAACTAAAGTGTAATCACAACATTACATGCTTCCATATATAAATGAATATGTATGAAGAGTTGCGAAACACTTAGCTTTATTATGCACAGGATCTGCGCCTGGCTTTGTACAAAGGGTTACAAGTCTTGCCGACAAAGCTTGTACAAAAGGGGTTGCCGGGGGGCCCGGCAACTGCGCCTTATGGGTAGAACTTGCGAAGATGCTCAATATTCCATGAGTTCTGCACTAGGGTGCCATCTTCGGTCTCCAGATGGACTGCGCCAGGTTTGGTGACTCGTACTACCCGATAAGGGCCTTCCCACTTCGGCGTCAACTTATTTGATCTCTTGGCGGACTGAACGCGCCAAAGAACAAGGTCGCCTTCCTCAAGGCTTCGGGCATGCACTTTGCGGCTATGATAGCGGCGCAAGGCTTGCTGGTTGCGTGCAGCTCGCACAGCCGCCTGAAGACGATCCTCCTCAAGGAGCGTTGCGTCTTCTTGCCACAACTTCTCTTGCTCAGCTTCATCGTAAGCGAGCACTCGAGGTGACCCGTATATGAGTTCTATGGGGAGCACCGCTTCTGCACCATAGACTAGGGAGAAGGGTGTTTGGCCGGTAGCTCAATTTGGTGTCATTATGAGTGACCAAAGAACCGCTGGCAACTCATCAATCCAGCGTCTTCCACGCTTGCACAGCCTGTCAAAGGTTCTTGTCTTGAGGCCGCACAGCACTTCAGCGTTCATCCTTTCCACTTGGCCGTTGCTTCTCGGGTGAGCAACAGATGCAAAACAGATTTTGCCGCCAAGGTCCTGGATATACTGCATGAAGGTGTAGCTCATGAATTGTGTGCCGTTGTCGGTGATGATTTTGTTAGGAACCCCGAAACGGCAAACTAATCCTTTGAAGAACTTGACGGCTGATTGCGCTGTCACCATCCTCACTGGCTCCATTTCAGGCCACTTTGTGAACTTGTCGATGGCGACGTACAAGAACTCAAAGCCCCCGGTAGCACGGGGGAAGGGGCCCAAGATATCGAGCCCCCAGACTGAAAAGGGCCAGGAGAGAGGGATTGTTTGGAGAGCTTGAGCTGGCTGATGTATGTTCTTCGAATGGAACTGGCATGCTTCACACTTTGTTACTAGCTCAGTTGCATCCTGGAGGGCAGTGGGCTAATAGAAGCCTTGCCGGAAAGCTTTGCCGGCAAGCGCTCTTGAACCTATGTGAGAGCCACATATGCCCCCATGTATTTCTGCCAACAGTTTCAGTCCATCTTCCCGGCAAATACACTTTAATTTCACACTGTTTGGTCTCTTTCTGTATAGCGTGTTATCCACAAACTGATACATACTTGACTGACGGGCTACTTTCTCAGCTTCTTCTTGCTTATCGGGAAGTTCTCATATTTGAAGGAAATGGACTATCTGCTGTGCCCATGCCGGAGCCTGCGGCTCGATGACAAGGACTAAAGGCATTTCTTCGGCCGCGGGAGCGCTTGCCTCAGCGGCAAGAACCTGAGGTTCTACGCGAAGCCACTACTCACCAGCAACTGTGTCATTGTCCCCGGCAACCTTTTTGCCGGCGGCTTCTGGGAGTTCTTCCAGAAAGTAGTTGCCGGTATTCAATTTCCTTCTCTTGCTGGCCTGCGTTGATGGAGTGACTATTGGTTGATTCAAATGGAGCACAAAAGTTCCTGGTTCCATAGGTAGCTTTTGAGCGGCACACTTTGACAGGTAATCAACAATGATGTTTTCCGCATGAGGGACGTGCTCTGTTTGCAACCCGTCAAAGTGTTCCTCCAACTCTCTCACTTCTCCCACATACGCTTCCATCAATGGGCTCTGGTAATCTTTGTTCACTTGTTTTACAACAAACTGCGAGTCACCACGGATGATCAGCTTTCTGATTCCAAGGTCCACTTCGATCCTAAGACCGGCAAGGAGCCCTTCGTACTCAGCAGTGTTGTTTGTAGCTTGCTCCCTGGGAAAGTGCATTTGAATTACATACTTGAGGTGCTCTCCGGTGGGTGCGACAAGCAGCACTCCAGCACCGGCGCCTTGCAGCGAGAAGGCACCATCAAAATACATAATCCATTCTTTGGTCGTCTCTTTGCCGGGGAGACCCGTTTCTTGAATTTCTTCGTCTTGCGTTGGTCTCCATTCTGCAATGAACTCCGCCAAGGCCCTGCTCTGAATGGTTGAGGTGCTTTCAAACTTAAGTGCAAAGCTTGACAATTCCAATGCCCACTCCACTATCCTGCCAGTTGCCTCTGGATTTCTCAATATGCGTTGCAACGGAAAGCGAGTGACGACGGTGATCTCGTGTGCTTGGAAGTAGTGACGCAGCTTTCTCGAAGCCATATGAAGGCCAAAAAGCAACTTCCGTACCCCAGAGTATCTTGATTTAGCCCCCTGCAAAAGGGAACTAACAAAATATACGGGCCGCTACACCACTTTCTTTTTCGGCACCACTTTTTGATTAGCTTCATTTGCCTGTGCTGACTTTGCCGGAGAAGAGTCCGGTTTGTCGCTGGACGGGCTTGCCGCGGCCGCTTCCTCGTCGTCGACTTCCCTCTGCGCCACTAATGCAGCACTAGCCACTTGATTTGTTGCCGCTACATATAGCAGCAACGGCTCTTGTGGTTTAGGTGCAACTAGTATTGGCACGGAGGAGAGGTATCTTTTCAAGTCTTGCAGCGCGGCCTCCGCTTCCGGAGTCCATTTCATCGGACCTGCCTTTTTCAAGATCTTGAAAAACGGTAGGACGCGCTCAGCAGATCTTGAAATGAACCTACTCAAGGCAGCAACACAGCTGGCAAGACCTCGTACATCCTAGATGCTTTTTGGCGCTTGAATCTACTCAATTGCTTTGATCTTGTCGGGATTTGCTTCAATTCCTCGTTGAGATACAAAGAATCTGAGAAGCTTGCCGGATGGAACGCCAAACACACACTTCTCGGGATTGAGCTTCAAATTGATTTTGCGCAGGTTTGCAAATGTTTCTTGTAAATCTTGAATGAGAGTTGATTTGTCCTTGGTTTTGACCACTATATCATCCATATATGCTTCCACATTCCTGTGCAGCTGGGGCTCAAAACCAATCTGAACTACTCTCGCGAATGTTGAACCGGCACTCTTTAACCCGAAAGGCATACGCACGAAGCAGTGTGTGCCACATGGAGTAATGAATGCGGTTTTCTCCTCATCCTCCTTGGCCATGAATCTGATGGTACCCAGAATATGCATCAAGGAAGGAGAGTAAATCACAGCCGGAAGTAGAGTCTACAATTTGATCAATGCGCGACAAAGGGAAAGGCTTCTTTGGGCATGCTTTGTTAATGTCAGTGTAGTCAATACAAAGTCTCCACTTTCCGTTTTCCTTGTGCACCACAACTGGATTTGCCAACCAAGTTGGATGTACACCTCTAACCAAACCTGCTGCTTCAAGCTTCTTGATTTCCTCGGCACTGAACTGTTCCCGCTCCAAAGCTTGCTTCCTGACTTTCTGCTTGACGGGCCGAGCATGGGGACAGACAGCAAGGTGGTGTTCAATTACCTCCCTGGGAACACCGGGGATGTCAGATGGTCGCCATGCAAACACATCGACATTCGCCCACAGGAAGGCAATGAGCGCGCTTTCCTATTTGTTGTCAAGGGTGGCACTGATGGTGAAGGTACCGTCAGTGCCGTCCTCCCTCACCGGCACCCTTTTGATTGCTGGTGAAGTAGCTTTGGATTTCTTGCCGGCAGAGCACTCTGGAAAGTCCTCAACAGGCGCGCGGCACTCCGAAGAGGCGCGCTTCCCGGAATCCTTGCTAGAGGTCTTGCCGGACTTCTTGCTTTCCTTCTTGTTGGCGGGAGCTGGCGCCTTGGCGGCCTCTGCTGCAACCGCATCTCTGTACATCTTATCGACGCAAATAACTGCATCTTTCTTGTCGGAGTTGATGGAAATGACACCCATCGGCCCTGGCATCTTCAACATATTGTAAGCGTAGTGAGACGCCGCCATGAATTTTGCCAAGGCTGGGCAGCCAAGAATTCCATTATACGGCAAGGGGATCTTGACAACATCAAACACAATCCTTTCTGTTCTGTAGTTCAATTCCCCGCCAAACATTACCGGCAATGTGATCTTTCCCTTGGGCTGGCTTCTTCCCGGGTTTACTCCTTGAAAAGTGCCTGTTTTCTCGAGTTCCTCGTCGGGAATCTGCAGCCTCTTGATTACTTCTGGAGAAATCAAGTTTAGGCCGGCCCCACTGTCAACTAACATTTTCGTGACCTGGAGGTTGCGAATTGTTGGCGAAACCAACAACTGCAAACACCCGACCGCGGTTGTGCGATCAGGGTGATCCTCGGCATCGAAAATGATAGGCGTGTGAGATCACTTGAGTGGCTTTTGAGAGCCTATTGCCGGTTCTGCCGCATTAACCTCACGTGCCCACTGCTTAAGTTGGTGGTGAGAGGAGTGCAAAGATGCACCTCCATCAACGCACATAGCCTCCGTTGCCTTCTGGAATTCCTGTTCACTGGACTCTCTATCGTCCTCTTCCTCTTCACTTCCATCATCTTCCTCTTTCTTTTCGCGGCCTCTAGCAGGCTTCTCTTTCTGCTGCTTGGCCTTGCCACGACGGCCTCCTCGACCACAACGGCACTTTTTGCCGGATCCACCGGCACCATCTTGACCCTTCTCTTTGTCACGTTTTTCATATTCAGCCTTCTGTTTCTCAACAAGGTGCTCGACTTGTCAGCACTCTTGGAGATCGTGGCCCTTGGTGCGGTGAATCTTGCAGTATGGCCCATCAGACTTGCCGGCCTTCTCGTTTGCCGCCGCTTCCTGGCAAGCGGCGCATACAATAGCCTCCTTGCCAGAGTTCTCAGTCTTAGCTTTCTTGGCAGACTCAGAGTTGCTGGAGCCCTCAATGGCCATAATAGCTCTACCTTTGCGCTTCCTATTGCGCTTTCGGCCCTTCTTCCTCGGGGTGGCAACATCGTCATCCTCGGAATCCACCTCGGCACCAGAGTCCTCCCCGGGAAGCCTTGTTCCTTCCTCAGCGCGTGCGCACTTATCCGCCAACGTATAGAGTTCGTTGATGGTTTTGGGCAGTTTGACGTTCATCTTCTCCTGCATCCTTCGATTGCGCACATTCGTGTGAAAGGCGGCAATGATGGCTGCGGGGTGTACATCTGGAATGTTGCGGTGTACACAGCTGAACCTCTGGATGTACTTGCGCAAAGTTTCACCATCTCTTTGCGGGATTACTTGTAAGTCGCTGGGCTGTCCAGGGGCCTTGTGGCCTCCGGTAAAGGCACCAACAAACTCATTACAGAGATCTGCCCATGAAGAAATGGAGTTCTTCGGCAAGTTCATTAGCCAAGATTGCACGTTGGGCTTCAGCACCAATGGAAAGTAGTTGGCGAAGATTTTCTCATCTCTTCCTCCGACAGCTTGCACGGCAATTGTGTAAATGCCTAGAAACTCTGCCAGGTTCAGTTTGCCGTCGTACTTTTCCGGTACTTCTGGCTTGAAGGCCCAGACGAATGGCCATCGGACTTGCCGCAGCTCACGGGTGAAGGCAGGACATCCAACCTCGTAAGGCAGATATCCGCTAACCCCTGGCGCAGGCTCATTAACGATGGGACTGTTGCGCGCGTCGGATTGACGGCGCGCCTCCCGGCGCCGTTCGATGGTGGTGTAGGCGTCCTCTACCCGCCTGTCTCGCAGCACTTGCCGCTGATCTTGTCGCGCTCGCGGATCTGAAGAGGCCATCGACATCTCGTCGGGCTCGAAAGATCGCTGAGCTTGCCGCGGTTGTTGGTGTTGCTGCTGTTGAGGCTGTTGCCGCTGGGGTGATTGCACCGTTAGCGCAGCACCGTCAACACGGCCACCAGCTGGAGCTACTGGTGTTGTTTGCGGACGCCGTGAGGGCTCCGCTTGCTGTGATTTGCTCGCCTCAGCAAACCCAATCAGGCTCTGGATGGTGGCTCACCATTCATCCATTTTCTCCGCTGCCGGAGGGAAGTTCAGCAGCATCTGGGCTCGCGCCATCGCCTCTGCTGCTGTGGCTGGCATGGCCGGAAGCGAAGAGCATGACGTCGCTCTACTCCTGGCAGAGCCAATAGGAGCGCCATTGCGGTCTTGCTGCCGCAGCACATGATCAGCAGCAGGTTGCCGTGGCAGAGGTGAAGCCTGGGGATCCGGAACCTGATCGACAGGGGTCTTGCCGTGCGGCCGCCGCTGCCTGGAGTTGTCGGTGCCGCTCGGAGTTGCGCCACGCCCATTGTGCGAGGTGCGCGGCGTCTGTCCTGAAGCAGCATCTCTGGGTGCCGTTGCGGTGGGATCTTGGCTCGCGCCGGTCCGGGCATTGCTGCTCCAGTGGCTGCGTTCGTCGGCGCGGCGAGAAGGAGGAGGAAGACGCCCATCTGCTCCGCCCGCGCCGTCTCGACTTTGTTCACTAGAGGGTCGAGGAAGTCGACCGCCTCCAGCGCACTCGTCTCCTGCACCGACCACGGTGGGCATGGCGACCGCGCCACCTGCGTTGGTCATCCCAACCGTGGTATCCGCACCACCCGCATTGGCTGCGCCGCCTGCGGATATGCGCGAAGGGGCCGTCATCGTGATGCCCTTCTTCTTGGGGGCCATTGACGACAAGGAGAACGGTGATGAAGCTGACACGCAATTCACTGATTCAGGTTTGCGCAAGCGATCCCCCTACCTGGCGCGCCAAAGATGTCGTGGGTACGACCATCTATGGTGCCATCTAGCCCCTTGTGGTTCGGCAGGGGAGATCAACGTGCACAAAGAGCGGAATCAATGGAGAACGCAAGGGATTTACCCAGGTTCGGGCCACTGAGAAGCGTAAAACCCTACTCCTGCTTTGGTGTATTGGATGTGTGAGAGCACAGGTACAAGGAGCGCTTCTCCCGGCAAGGTGCGGAGAGAGCAACTACGCATTCAAGACGTGCTAGTGTTTGGAAAAGGATCCGAATCCCCCAAACTGTTGCCCTGGCCCTCCTTTTATAGCTCAAGGGGTTACCACAGTGGCAAAACAGTAAATACAAGTCGATTAGATAGCAAACAGTGCTATCATACCTAACTCTACCAGTTTAGGACAAAAGCAATAAATGCACCGTTAGGTGTCATGTGGAGGAGGAGCACCGGCAAGGTTCCTGCACCGCTCGCCCAGCTACCTCCTATTAGCCTGACACGCCTTCTGGACGGGTGTCATTAAAGGCAAACCTTCTCCCTGCGTGCTGACACGTGCCCGACAAATCTCACCAACCAACCTGCGTGGTCGACACCTCACCGATTAGTGTCCAGCTGCCCGGTGAGGTGGAGCGCTGGAGAGCTGGCGAAGGCTTGCCGGCACGGAGCTTGCCGGGTCTTCGCCTTGCCGGTTCGGCCCTGCCGGCAAGGAATATCTTCATCCTTAGCACTAGTTGAGTGCTTGTTGATGTTTCGTCTTGAGCTTCTCTCCAGTAGTTTCTGTGGTTGGGTCTTGGATCTTGTTATTTGGCAAGTTCCGGCAAGCCTTGGCCAGCAAGGAGGCTGCTACCATCTGTTCATAAGTCAGGGTATAAAATACCCATGTTTTATACACCGACACCGGTGAAAAGAGGTTATTTGATATTAGCTCTCTAGATGAATGGAGAACACAAGCTTATGAAAATGCCAAGTTGTTTAATGAAAAAGTTAAAATGGCATGATAAGAGAATCCAAAAACGGGAATTCAAAGTAGGTGATCACGTTCTATTATCCAATTCTCGTTTAAGATTTTTTGCAGGAAAACTTCTCTCTAAATGGGAAGGACCGTATATCATCGAAGAAGTTTATCGCTCCCGAGCCATCAAAATAAACAACTCCGAAGGCAATAATCCGAGAGTGGTTAATGGGCAAAGAATTAAACATTATATCTCAGGTACGCCCATTAATGTTGAAACTAATATTATTCAAACAATGACACTGGAAGAGCACATAGAAGAAACCTTCCGGAACGCTCCAGAATCCTGAAAAGGAGTAGGTACGTGGTACGGTAAGTAAACCGACTCCAAAAATTCCATAAAAGTACTTTCTCTCCGTTTTGGAATATATAAAAAATTAGGAAAATAATAAACATTCCAAAAAGTGCACGAGGAGGCGACAAGCCTGGGGGCGCGCCTACCAGGCTTGTGGCTCCCTCGTGGACTTTCCCGACTCCGTTTTTCTTCCATATTACTTGTTCTACATGGGAAAAATTTAGTATATATACTCTCAGATGTTTTGACCACCGTATCGCAAGTTCTCCTCTGTTCTTGTTTCAGGCTATTTTTTTGACAGATCTAGATCGCCAATGCGTCTCCAAGCTCGTCCAAGGACAAGTTCTACGAGAAGGTCATCAACCCGTACCTACCGGAGGTGATGAAGCACCCTCAAGCCATTGAGATGCGTGACGGGGTGCTCCACATCCGGGACGTTCAAGGACCTAAGAAGACCGGGAGCGAGAAGGCCAGGCTGGAAGCGGTGGAACTGGAGATCTTCAGGTGCCAGGGGATGGTGGAGCGCGGACTCAGTGCTAACTACTCCATGATCACGGAGTTCATCCGTGAGCACAAGGTGGACGGCAAGAATATTGGGGACGTTATCTTCAAGCTCAATGACCGGATTGACTATCTTCAGGCCCAAATCTATGATCTACAAAACCAAAATTTTGAGTATGAGGCCAAGTTCAAAGGTACGAGTTTAGCTGGAAATTTCAGGACTCCGGAAACACGTTCGTCCTTTTATGATGGAGAACCTATGCCTCGGAAGACGGAGGACAAGCCCATCACTTCATCACCACCATCACCGAAGAAGGAGACTTGAGTACATGGGTATGGGCACCACCCTTGGCTTGTGCCAAGCTTGGGGGAGGTGCCCCGATATCGTATCACCATCACTTTTATCATCATTATCTATTTTAGTTCGATCCTTAGTTATTTCGTGATTTAGAAGAATAAAGTTTAGTGTGATTTAGCTTCGAGTGCTTGCTTTGTGATCTATCTATCTATCTATGTAATCGTGTGTGAAAGTTATATAATAAAGAGTAGTTTGAGTTGAGTGTTTTGCTTTTGTTGATCCAATCTTAGAAAAAAAATAAAGGGTATAAGAAATATGATCATATCCTAATCCCATGGGGAGTGATGACTTCACGTAAAAGAAGCATAATTGTTGGAAGTTAACAAACATAGCATTGGCCATTGTTGCAATTCATGAAAAAGTAATAAAGGAAGAGAGGTATCACATATAAATACACTATCTTCGACATCTTTTATGATTGTGAGCCCCCATTAAATATTCTATGTCAAGTAGTCGAGGTTGGACAAGGAAGACAACGTAATGAGTTATGTTTGCTTATATTCACATAGAAGTTATATTGTTTTGTATCCTCTAACATGTGGTGCTTGCCCCCTATCTTTTGCTAGCAAAAATTCCGCACTAAGTAGAGATACTACTTGTGCATCCAAAAATCCTTAAACCCAGTTTCATGTCATGAGAGTCCACTATATCTACCTATGGATTGAATAAGATCCTTCAAGTAAGTTGTCATCGGTGCAAAGCAATAAAAATTGCTCCTAAATATGTATGATCTTTTATTGTAAGGGAAAATAAGCTTTGTACAATCTTGTGATGGTGAAGAAATAAAAGCGACTGACTGCATAATAAAGGTTGCTGTCACAAGGGGCAATATAAAGTGACGTTCCTTTACATTAAGAGCTTGCACATCCAAAAACAAAAAGCGCATGACAACATCTGCTTCCCTCTGTGAAGGGCCTATCTTGTACTTTATGTATTTACTTTTATGCAAGAGTCAATAGTATTCCCCTCTATTCTATTTTTATTTTCTCTCTTGGAAAGCATCATGTGGTGGGGATTGATCCAGGCATATATATCCAGTTGGATGTAGGTGATCATGAGTTATTATTGTTGACATTACCCTTGAGGTAAATATGTTGGGAGGCGAAATTATAAGCCCCTATCTTTCTATGTGTCTGACTAAAACTTTTGCTCCATAAGTATGCCGTGAGTGTCAGCAATCATAGAAGACTAAATGATAGTTGAGTATGTGAACTTGCTAAACAAAGCTCTTACATAGACTCTTTCTGATAATATGATGAATTGCAATTGCTTCAGTGACTTAGGTCATAGTTTGTTAGTTTTCAATATGGTTTATGGTTCATACTTTAACTTGTGATTGAATTGTTACTTTTTCATGAGAAGTTTTATGATGATATATTGCTGTTATAATAAAGATCATGATGCTTCATATCCGTATTTTATTTTTATCAACGCCTCTCTCTATAAACATGTGGTCATGATTATCGATTTCGGCTTTCGCTTGAGGACAAGCGAGGTCTAAGCTTGGGGGAGTTGATACGTCCAATTTGCATCATGATTTCCTAGTGTTAATTAATATGTTTTTGATCATTATTTCACCTTATGGTACAATCCTTATGCCTTTTCTCTCTTATTTTGCAAGATTCACATGAAGAGGGAGATTGCCCGCAGCTGGAATTCTGGACCGGAAAGGGGTGAAATAGAGATAGCTATTCTGCACAACTCCAAATGACCTGAAAATTTACGGAGAATTATTTTGCAATATATAAAAAATATTAGCGAAAGAATTACTAGGAGGGGGCCCACCAGGAAGCCACAAGCCTGGGGGCACGCCCCCGAGCTTGTGGGGCCCCTGGCAAGCCTTCGGCCCCCTCCTTCTGCTATATGAAGCCATTTGCCCTAGAAAAAAAAGAAGAATACTTTCGGGACAAAGCGCCGCCGTCTCGAGGCAGAACTTGGGAAGGAGCTATTTTGCTCTCCGGCGGAACGATTCCGCTGGGGAAACTTCCCTCCGGGAGGGGGAAATCGAAGCCATCGACATCACCAATGATCCTCTCATCGTGGGAGGACCAATCTTCATCAACATCTGCACCAGCACCATCTCATCTCAAAACCTAGTTCATCTCTTGTATTCAATCTTTGTCTCAAAACCTCAGATTGGTACCTGTGGGTTGCTAGTAGTGTTGATTACATCTTGTAGTTCATGCTAGTTGGTTTAATTGGTGGAAGATTATATGTTCAGATCCTTAATGCGATTCAATACCCCTCTGATCTTGAACATGAATATGATTTCTGAGTAGTTACTTTTGTTCTTGAGGACATGGGAGAAGTCTTGTCATAAGTAATCATGTGAATTTGGTATTCGTTCGATATTTTGATGATATGTATGTTGTTGCTTCCTATAGTGGTGTCGTGTGAACGTCGACTACATGACACTTCACCATCTTTGGGCCTAAGGGAAGGCATTGTGGAGTAGTAATTAGATGATGGGTTGCTAGAGTGACAGAAGCTTAAACCCTAGTTTATGCGCTATTCCATAAGGGACTGATTTGGATCCATATGTTTCATGCTATGGTTATAGTTATCTTAATTCTTCTTTCATAGTTGCGGATGCTTGCGAGAGGGGGTAATCATAAGTGGGAGGCTTGTTCAAGTAAGAACAACACCGAAGCACCGGTCCACCCACATATCAAATTATCAAAGTAGCGAACGCAAATCAAACAAACATGATGAAAGTGACTAGATGAAATTCCCATGTGTCCTCGAGAACGCTTTACTTATTATACGAGTTCGTTCCGGCTTGTCCTTTGCTATAAAAAGGATTGGGCCACCTTGCTGCACCTTTGTTACCATTATTACTTGTTACTTGTTATGAATTACCTTACTATCAAACTATCCGTTACCGATAATTTCAGTGCTTGCAGAGAATACCTTGCTGAAAACCGCTTGTCATTTCCTTCTGCTCCTCGTTGGGTTCGACACTCTTACTTATCGAAAGGACTACGATTGATCCCCTATACTTGTGGGTCGTCAATGCTCATAATTAATTAAACAAACGTATGGTCGACACACACAGACACTAACTACTTCTCGCATGCTGGCCAGCCCCAGACGTCGTCGTACTCCTTACCGGCCTTGTCGGCGGCAGCCCACCGTGCTTGAATCTCCGCCCGGCTCTCCTCAGCAGCGCGTGATGCCGCTTCTTTCTTACGGCGGCGGGACTCTCTTTTCTTGAGTGCTTTCTACCTTTTTCGCTCCTTCTGTGTGGATTTGGCCTCCTCTTGCTCCACCGCCCATTCGGCCATGGAAGCTTCAAAGTCCACCCACGTAGGTGTGTGGTCGCGGGCGGTGATAAACTCGGCGCGGCGGGATGCCATCGCTTCCTTACCAGTTAGTGTGCGGTCGCGGGCAGCGATGAACTCGTCGCACCGGGATGCCATCGCTTCCTTACCAGTTAGTGTGCGGCGCGGTGTCATGGACGGCGATGCTTGGAGAGAGCTCTAGGACGGAGTGGCCGGACAACCGTATAGTGCGGTGGTTTTTTAGAGCACTCGAGATCTGATTGCCTATGAGAACCGTGTGCGCTAACCCTATTGTGCGTTGCATTCTGATTGGCCGGATCCCCAGCCACGCGGATCGCGCGTGTGCACCGTAGGATGCACCACGATAGAACGGCAATCCACTTCCCTCCCATCACACCCGTGTAGCTGTAGCTAAGATTTGACTTATATGCGCTAATTGTCAGGTAAATGCTATAAAGTGCTTAAGTATATCAAACGAGTCCTGAAATGCGCAAAATATTCAAATCTAGCGGCTGATGGTGCTTGTGCACCGTGTAAATAGTTTGGACGCGAAACGATAAAGTCACCGTAAATTCAAGTCCAAATTGCCATTTATCAACTTTCTAGAGTTGGAAAACCAATAAACGACACGTTTGTGGTTGACTCTTGCCACACATGTCCTTCAAATCTCTCCCCATTCCTCGTAAAAGGCATGCAAATTTAGTAAACACCACAAGCATGATTTTCCAAACCATTTTTTGCACTTTTTCATTGACCGATTGTGCGAAATTGAATTATGTGCATTAATGCCTAGAAAATGCACAAAACGGCCCAAATATAGAAAATTTGCACGGAAAGTGCCAAATTTGAACACGGTGTATTATAGGGTCTATGTTGATCGTAGAAAAAAACTCAAGGACAAACGACGAAGGAACTTTGGATTCCCCTTCAAACTTAGTGATTTCCCTCTCGAAACCACCAAAACTTCCTTTTATGATGGTTCGGTTTATGAAGAGCATGTACAACGACATTAGCCGAACCTTCTCAAAAAATTACCATGTTTTACTGAGGTCATACCATGGCACCATGCCAGGTATCATCTTTTTCTGGCATGTTTTTCAATTTTCTAGAGTTGAAAAACCAATAAGCGACACGTTTGTGGTTGACTCTTGCGACACATGTCCTTGAAATCTCTCATAATTCCTCGTAAAAGGCATGCAAATTTAGTAAATACCACAAGCATGATTTTCCAAACCATTTTTGTGAACTTTTCCATGGACCGATTGTGCGAAATTGAATTATGTGCATTAATGCCTAGAAAATGCACATAACTGCCCAAATATACTAAATTAGCCCGGAAAATTGCCAAATTTGAACACGGTGCATTATAGGGTGTATGTTGATCATACAAAAAAACTCAAGGACAAACGACGAAGGAAGTTTCGATTCCCCTTCAAACTTGGTGATTTCCCTCTCGAAACCACGAAACTTCCTTTTGTGATGGTTCGGTTTATGAAGAGCGTGTACAACAACATTAGCCGAACCTTCTCAAAAAATTACCACGCTTTTCTGAGGTCATACCATGGCACCATGCCAGGTATCATCTTTTTCAGGCATGTTTTTCAATTTTCTAGAGTCAAAAAACCAATAAATGACACGTTTGTGGTTGACTATTGCCACACATGTCCTTGAAATCTCTCCCCATTCCTCGTAAAAGGCATGCAAATTTAGTAAACACCACAAGCATGATTTTCCAAACCGTTTTTGTGCACTTTTTCATGGACCGATTGTGTGAAATTGAATTATGTGCGTTAATGCCTAGAAAATGCACATAACTCCCCAAATATAGTAAATTAGCCCGGAAAAGTGCCAAATTTGAACACGGTGCATTATAGGGTGTATGTTGATCGTAGAAAAAACAAGGAAAAACGACGAAAGAACTTTGGATTCCCCTTCAAACTTGGTGATTTCCCTCTAGAAGCCACCAAAACTTCCTTTTGTGATGGTTCGGTTTATGAAGAGCGTGTACAACGACATTAGCCAAACCCTCTCAAAAAATTACCACGCTTTGCTGAGGTCATACCATGGCACCATGCCAGGTATCATCTTTTTCAGGCATGTTTTTCAATTTTGTAGAGTCGAAAAACCAATAAACGACACATTTGTGGTTGACTATTGCGACACATATCATCGAAATCTCTCCCCATTCCCTTGTAAAAGGCATGGAAATTTAGTAATACCACAAGCTTGATTTTTCAAACCGTTATTGTGCACCTTTTCATGCACCTATTGTGCCAATTTGAATTATGTGCATAAATGCCTAGAAAATGCAAATAATGGCCCAAATATAGTAAATGAGCCCGGAAAAGTGCCAAATTTGAACAAGGTGCATTCTAGGGTCTATTTTGATCGTATAAAAAAACTCAATGACGAATGACGAAGGAAATTTGGATTCCCTTCCAATCTTGGTAACATCAATCACACACGGGTTGTGTTTACGAAACGTTGCCTCCGCAGCGCATTATTTGGGCGCAGAAAACCCTCACCAACACGTCAATAAAGAAAAGAAAAACCTCACCCCCTCCCCCTTCGTCCCCACTCCCCACTCGCACTGCACTCTCCGTAACTCTGCCTGTCAACTTCTATCATCGCGCCCACCCCTTAGCTGACGATTGTCGCTGGCGGGATTCGGCCCCGTGCCAAACGTCACGGGATTTCGCCGCTGCCGCTTGCCGCCGCCTGTCTGGACGGCCTCTAGCAGACGTCGTCATTGCTCATTCTCGACAGGTCTGCCCAAATCTTTGATCTCGACGGCGTCCCTCGCAGCCGGCTGCCGCCAACAAACGCCACTGCATTTTGTTTCTTTCCCTCGCCGACGCCTATCGGCACCGACTTTCTCGAAGCTGGTCGATTGTTGTTTTCTGCGGGATTTTCCGCGGGCTTGGGCCGGGTTTTTCTCTCTCTCTCTCTCTCTCATGGAGAACAAGGTAATTCATTTAGCGAAATATTCGCTCATCTCTTATCGCAGTCCATCTGTCCCTGTTAATCACCCGGTGGAAATCGTCGTGGATTCATTTTTCTTATAGCTGATTCAAGGTTTTTCATTCTAGTGTCCATAGTGCGAGCACAAATCAGGCCACTGTGGTTGCGCCCAGTCAGACAAGAAGTTCTATCTCACCATACCAGATGACTTCAGGGAGCGCACGGTCTGTTCAACCTCATCCTACCACGGTTGGCATGTCCCAATTTTATGAACATATAACATATATTTCTATATTTGGTTAAAAGGTGCGACATGCACCATAGACGTCAAAGAGGATTTTTTCTTTCTAAATTAGGCAGATTAATGATGTATTTGCTCCCTTAAAAAATGATGTATTGTTCTTTCAGTTACTCTCATATTTGCATGAAATCTTGGTTACATTATCTGTTTAATTATATATTTTTGTACTTTGCTTTCAGCTATTGTTCTGTTTTCTATCATTTATTCCCATATTTGCATGTAACGATCTTAATTTTCATTTCCCGCAGTACATCCCTTGCTTTGCAAGAACACGTGTACAATGAAATCTTGGCCTTTACTTTGTTGATGACTCCATGGATGTCATATTGACCACGTACCATGGATTTACAATGACAGTTAGGGTAAAAGTTGATAAAGATGGTCACTCCTATTTTGATGCAGACCTTTGGAGAAAAATTTCTATATTTTATGAACTGAAAGCTGGCAGTAAAATTCTAGTGCGTGCACCACAATCTGGTCAAATAAACATGGATGTTTACTTCCCCAGCGTCATCAGCCAACCACGGTCTGATCGAGGTTAGTGTTCTGTCAAATTTCTCCATGTCGGCTTATTACTCATTAGCAAAATTAAAGTAATTGTTCTGGCTAAATGATTACTATTTGAGCAACCAATTGGGATTCCATTTCCTGACTCTGTTACTAGCCAGTATCAACTTCCAATTACCAATTTATGCCCACTATTCTTCTGCCATGTTTTGAATAAATAATCCCTTTCCACCTTTTAAGCAAGATATGTTGGATGCATAGTTAACAAACTGTATGTTACTCGGCATACCAAATTTCACTGGAAATAGTTGGAGCATGTCATACAATTTGTTGCTAATCTAGAAGACCTAGCACAGCGTATGGACGCTGGATTTGGGATGGGAATGTGACACCCTCGTTTTTACCAACTTTTCTTTTCAAAAACCCATTTGAATTTTATTTGAAATTTGGTTTGGATTTTATTTTGAATGGCTCTATGGACTTAAAACTTCGGATTATTCTTACTTTCCTTTCCCAAGTGACTCAAGCATCCAAAAACCTCTCTCAAGTCATGATACTTCCATTCTTGCCCAATCCTAATTTTTATTCCAATTAAAATATTCCTTTTCTATTAAAGGAATAGCCCTTTTTGCTCTAGGTTGTGAAGCAACCTATATTTCTGTCTACCCAAAAACTCCAAGAAAATTATCATAAATTCTTTGGACCATATGAACCTTGGATATGTGAAAATATTCAAGATTTCATGCTCATGGTGAGCACACCATCCAATCTTTATTTCTCGTCACAATTTCAGTTTGTGAAGAAACTATATTTTATATTTCTCCAAAAATTCTGAAATTAATCCAGGACATTCGCCTATCCATATTAGCACCCTCCACCAAATTTTGGCGCATTTCAGTTAGCCATTTTCCCTATAAAATTCTCCCAAGCTTTTGTCCAGGAGGAAGCATTGTGAAGGAAGTACCATTTATACTTGTCCAAATGGTATGAAATTTTTATAGCATCATGCCACCCAAAAATGACCCACAAATACCAAGTTTCATATCCAGGAGCCAATCTATGTGAGTGCAACATCTTCAACAAGCTTCTGGACCAGAGAAGAAGTTGTGAAGCAACTACATCTAAAACTTATCCATTTGGCATGGAATTTTCCCAGCATGGGCACCTTCCTACCACAACTCATTGTGACAAACTCCCTCTCTTATTTCCCCAACATTTTTATCTCAGCACCTTGCCCAAGTTTCTATCCAGAAGCTTGTTTGGAAGCTCCAGTGTTGTCCAGGCCACCTCTTGTCAAACCAGTTGCACAGGGAGGCTTCAGGGAGAAGGGACGACCACGTAGAAATGACCGGATGGGCCAGAGCGCACCGCGTGCGCCAATGCACATGGTGACCACATGTCTGCCAGGGCCAAAGTCGCGCTCTGCGCGCCGACCGCGTCGGACGCGACCACTCCGGCCACCGCACGCTGCCCCTCCTTGTCCCGTCGTGCCGACGTCGTTGCCGCCATCCACGTACCCCCTCCAGAACCCTCTACCTTCTCCGGCAAGGCTCGCCGCCGCACACGGCCAAGTACGCCCACGGGCAGAACAGGGCGCCGCGGTCGCTGCCATTGTCCGCACGCCTTTAATGGCTCCGGACTTGTCCCGTCGTCCTCTGCGAGCTCACGTCCTCTCCCCACGTGCTCCGCAGGCCAGCACGACGGCCAGCTCACCCTGGAGCTCGGCCGCATCCCCATGGCGCTAAGCGGCTCAGGCACCTCCCGTTCGGCTATAAAAGCCGCCCCGAGCCCTCCCTCTCCTCATCTCTCGAGCTCCCCCTCTCCTAATCGTCACCCAGCAGCACCAGAGCCAGCCGGGAGGCCCTCCTTCTCCGTCTCCGGCGAGGTACTCCGCCACACTCCCCTTGCTTCTCCCGCTCGACCCCATCCACCCCAGCTCCAACCAAGCCCACCCCCGAGCTCGTGGCACTCCACTGGTCTTCCCCAGCCACTCCGCTCCTCGAGAGCTCGCCGGAGTAGCCGGATCAGCCAACACCCGAAGCACGCCGCCTCCTGAGACGAAGGGAGCGACCCCGTCCGGCCACCATTCGAGGAGCCACTGGTACGGGAGTGCTCGCCGTTTTCTGCCCAATTCATCCTGACCATTTCCCGGCGCCGCCGCAGCCTCTACGCCGGCCAACCATTGCTGGTGAGCCGCCATCCTCTGTTCTCTCTCTCTCTCTCTCTGTTTAAATCTGGCGAAAGGACCCCACCTATCAGCGACCCGGTGCGCGCCCGAAGCGGTACGCTAATGGAGGCATACTCTGGTTTTATGCCTTCGACGTGGCCGCTTCAGGGTTTTCTGATTTTTCTGTTAATTTCAAATAAATCCAGAAATTTGACTAAACTTTGACCAGCTATATCTTTTAAACCATAAGTCCAAATGAGTTCATTCTTTTTGCATTATTTTTCTTATGAGCTCCTCTATTTGCTGTAAAATTTTGGTATTTTTCTTTGCTGTCTAGAATTTCGGGACAGAGGAAAATGCTTTATGTGGTATTTACAAGTGGTTTCAAAAATATTTTTTTCAGAGTGGTTTTGACTAGTTGGTGAAGACTAGGTGTTTTCCCACACTCCCCTGGTGCAAGGCAAGCCACAACTCTCATTTGCATAATTGCATTGCAATGTCATGTTTTAAATAATTAATTAGGCTAAAATTTGATTTATTTATAATTAGTTTATGCATGCCACACTTGGAGAAATTCTTAGATGTGTTGCTGTCATGATGATGATTGGGTTGTTAGTGACTAGTGGCTCATAAGTATGATGATGCTAAGACACTGATGGACGGAGAGATTACCGTCTATGATTAATTTTGTGATTCCATCCGGCATTTTGTTTATGGGATCAGTAGCAGTAGATTGATCATGTTGTTCATTGGATTACCAGCTAACTAGTGATAACCTAGACCCCTACAATATCGGAGGATCAGTTATGACGAAAAGATTACTTGGGGGATTAATTCCTTCATTGTTGACCAAGTGCCACTGAACCGAGCTTTCTAGTGCAGCCACATCTGCCGGAATGGGACGGCCTTAACTTGGGCTAACCTTGTGCTCTTTCATCGGTACCACCAAAGAGGGGAGGTTATGCGTGCGTGTTACCCTGATCAGGTAGACGACGATAACCTTGTGAGCCCGGTTTGGTTATTGAGCTCAGGTCCCCGTTTGGGACAGGTTGTATGGCCACGACGGTGGCAGGTGTCAGAAGTGACACAGGGGCCACCCAGGGCATGACCTCAGAAAGGACGTGTCGGTGGTACGAGGGAAGGGACACAGGTTGGGCAAGTTTCGTTGGACGAAGGTCCATGGTGTGGGTAAAGTGCGCAACCTCTACAGAGTGTAAAACCTATTCGAATAGCCGCGTCCATGGTATTGGACACAGTTCGTATTAAGTCACACTGTCTGATCAACACCAATGATGGAATGACTTGATAATGATGGAAGAACTTGTCTCAGTGTGGTGAGGTGACCGCTTGGAAGAAGGCCGCTGGTGATGTTTGTAGGTGATCTCGAGAATGATCGTCAGATGTTCTTGAGGTGACCAAGAGTTGGTCACAAGAGTAAGTGGTTCACCTGAGTAGTCAAGAGCAAAGTGGCCTCTGTGACTTTAACAAGGGTGACTTTTGGTGGATAGTTTAGCAATAGCATGTTATTATTTTTCTTCCACCCTTTTTAATAACATTTGAATCTGATATAATCATACTTGCTATGATGTTGTTGTGCTTTGATGCTTTTGTTTGTTGTGAGTTTGCGAGTACATTCAAAGTACTCACCTGGCGTGTCATGCCAGTTTGCAGGTGCTGCCATGATTGCATAGCCGAGGATTCTGAGTCGCAAGCTAGGACGTGTCCCAGCCAGAGTCCCTGCGGAGTGGAGTCCATTACTGTCGTCGTGGTTCCGCTGCTAGGAGTCACACCGGTGCTAGCATAGAGCTACCTTAGATAGTGCGGCGTTGTCGATGTAATCCTTTGTAACACCCCAAACACTTGTATCTTAGTTATTTGTAATAAAGAGCTGATTTCTTCTATGCCAAGTAGTGCCATATTCCAGAAGACTTGATCTCAGGGCTGGAATACAGGGCATTCCGGTTCTTCTGAGCTGGGGTGCCACAAGGTTTGGTATCAGAGCAGGTCTGGATATAGGGCACCCTAGCCACTAGCCAACCCAGACGTTAGAAAACCGCTAGTATAGAGCCCAGCTTGCTTGTGTGATGCATTTGAATTGTTGTTGCATTTGTTTACCGCATAGCATGCATATAGATTTGGCTCACTAACCAGCTGATTTTGTAGATGGCATCCGTTCCGATTAACTACGACTCAGCCCCTGCACCACTCAGCTTCGCATCCCTGCTTCATGATGTTTGGCGTCTTCTCTATCCCAGTGGAGAGATGCCAAGGTACCAAGTGTTCCAGACCCCACTTGCAGGACTGGTGCTTGAGTACCATGCCAATGGCATTCTGTCAGTCGACCTACCTTTGGGGCAACGCACCTATAGCCTTCATGGTGGTCATGCCTCTACACCGGAGCGCGCCATCCAGCTTGCCGCTTTGGCAGGCCTCACTGTTCTTCGTCATCAGGAGAGCGCGATGCAAGAGAATCGTGCCTTCCACTACTATCCCACTATGGCCATCACTCCCAGACGGGTTAGATTTCCTCCTGTTCGCCCAGACGACGACCCAGCTGTGGCCTACATATCCCGTTACATGATTGCAGAATACGTCCTCATCGCTGAACTGGCCAGAGATGCAACTCGCACCCGGAGAGCGCTTGGTATGGTTTTAGCTCCGTCAACCTCTCCGCCAACTCCTTCGCTCTCCAGTAACCCGCCCTCCGATCATAGTATCTAAGCACTTGCGAGGTTCATGTCACATAAGTTGTAGTAGTATCGAGTGTTGTCAATTGCCTCAAGTAGCAATAAAGTGTGGTTTTCTGGTAAGCTTAGTGCATTTTATTGAGCAGTATTTATTTGCCCTTTTATTTGGCTCCTCGGTGTCACTTTACTTTCCCTATGGAAGTTGCTCATCAACCCCCAACGGATTCAAAGAGTTAATGAGGGTTTCAGATACTTGGGAGCTCAGCTGAACCTTATGGAGTTACTAATGGACTGCCTGGTATTGGGAATATTTGGTTTGAATGCAAATGAGATCTTGGATTGGTTATCAGTATCAAGTCCGTCGCAGTAGGTAACCACTACAACCAGCAGGAAGATAGTTTGGGTGCAAGACCCACAGGGTTAAAGGTATGGATCATGTACAAAGTATGGTTCTGCTTGAGTAAACATGAAACAGGTTGTACCCGGAAGCAAACAAGGATGCACCATACACCCAGTACTCAGCAAGAGGGATAGTCAGACAAATCATGTTTGTACAAGTAATCAACAACTGGAGTTGTGAGGTGGTACATATGGCATTCAGTCCGCATAGCACAGGGAGAAACTTCTGGTGCAAGCAACCCAGCCTTTTTCCTCACACCACCGGCGAAGCTTACAGTGCAAGGCTCCTCAAATCTTCCTCAGTACGGAATATGGATAGCTTCCGGCATAAGCTACTTTGGCTTCTTCGGTAAGCTACCATAGAAAGCTTCCGGCATAAGGCATCGAGTCTTCGACGATAAGCAACTACGAGGGGAAGCTTCTGAGGTACTCTACCTAGCCTTCTTCAGCATGCCATCCCGGCAGAAGCTTCGAGCATAAGCCACCCAGTCTTCTTCAGCACGATACTCTCGATGGCTTCCCACACAAGCTATCCAACCTTCGTCAGTACGACACCACCAAACAGCTGGCAATAGTAGTACCAGCAATTATACAGTGCGTTGGCAGTGCATCGCAAGAGTCAAGCCCATAACCGCTTGATCAAAACCCGAGCTAGTCAGGATACAGGTCTACCGGAGGAAGGTAGGAATCCAACACCTACATAAGTCATGCAAGAGGAAGAAGACCAATATGCGCCTCAGCACGTTGCAAGGACTGATAAGCTATGAGGAAAAGGCAATTTGGGATGCCAATCTTGGCAATAGTTGACCAGGCAAGTCTTCTCACACTTGAGAACCTGGTAGGTGATCCTGATGAACCCTTGCTTGCCTTCTCTTGGTAACAGCACCATGCCTGTGTTCTGAGCTACTTTCAGCCGTCCGGGGTGGATGCCGACTTTATAATTCTCTTTCCAACAATTGTCCCGGGTTCTGAGCTGCTTTTCGGCCGTCTCGGGCAGCTGTTGAGTTTCTTTTGGGAAGCAATGACCCTATGCTCTGAGCTGTTTTTTGGCAGTCTTAGGGAACTGCTACATTCTTCTTATCAACATGGTCTCATGCTCTGAGCTGTTTTTCAACAGTCTTGAACCATGGTTGAGTTATTTCAGTGATGTCCCAGATCTGAGTTGTAAAGACCGTTCTGGTGGCTACAGATTTATTTGCCGATTTCATACAAGGGTTTGGATGATCATTGCCCTACAGTATAGCTCGTGAAAGGATAAAGTTGCCATTAAGAAGTTGTTACCGGAATATTGCACCTGACCACTGTAGGAGATATGCCCTAGAGGCAATAATAAATGTTATTATTTATCCCCATGTTCCTAATTAAGTTTATATTCCGTGCTATAACTGCTATGGTTCTCGAGTCTACAATAACACGAGGCTCGGAGGGAAACTCATATGCACGTGTGGAATAATAAACGGTAAAATGTATTCCTAGTCTGGCCTCTAAGACTAGCTCAAGTCTTGCATGATGGTTCTGTTTTCCTGATCATGGGCATGACTATGCCAGCAACTTTGAGGGCACAATGTTAGGAGAACACTTGTGTTGAATCGACCCGATTCATGTTATGCTATGAGATACATTTGTCATAAGTTAATGGTAAATAACATAGAGAAAGTTAACGTTTGCATAATTCCTTAGACCATGAGAGTATCGAGTTTCTTCATGCTTTCTTCATGAACTTTGGGGTTTGTTAAACGTCATCCGTAAATGGGTGGCTATTACGGCGGCTTACGGGTTCATGGAAAAGTATGTCAAGGGACTTGATAGCTCAAGATTGAGATTTGCTCCTCCGGCGATGGAGAGATATTCTTTGGGCCCTCTCGGTGTTACGGTATCCATCATCGTCTGGACAGACACATTTTGATTTGATCACAGGGATACCGGAACACGGGAACGAGAAAAGAGAACAAAACCGGTAACGAGGTAACTGGCATAGTGGACAAGTTGTTGATTCACGGGGATGCCAATAAATCTCACCTCAGGTATTTGTAACATATCGCGAAGCAACAGGAATAGCACACGGCAACTGGAGGTTCACTCGAATATTTATTCGTGTGGGTATAGGGGTCAATATGGGTGTCCACGGCTCCGATGTTGATCATTGATCGGAAAGTGTTCCGGTCATGTCTATACTTCACCGAACCTATAGGGTCACACGCTTAAGGGTCATCTATCTGCTGAATGCTAGACAGGGAGTCTGAGAGAAAGTCACCGGAAAAGTTTCGGAGACAACGGAAGAGTTTCGGAGAGAGAACACCGGGAGAGTTTCGGTAAAACTGAAAAGTTGTTTCGGGGTAAACCATTAAGTCAAATTGGTTTCAGCACACGCCTGGAAATTCTTGGAGGGTGCCAGAATTGTTCTGGAAACTTCTGGGATTTTTCCGGAGAAAAAACCCAGAAATGTTCCGGAGCTGCCGGAACCGCTTTGGTTGCTTTTCGTAGATGAAAATCACTAATCCGGAATTGTTTCAGAACATGTCCAAAATTATTTTAGTGGGTACTGGAAATGTTCTAAGACCTACAGAAATATTTTCGGATTTAACGGTCGCGGAAAAATGTTTCCGTGAATAGTGAAAATCACTTTATGGTTACTTTATGGAAAGCCACCTTTTTGGGCTTTGTCCCAAAATATCTTAGGGATGACATGGATGGATGAGAGCCACCCTACCCCTTGGGTTTTCCTATAAATAGAGGTGGAGAGGCACTCTCCACACTCACTCAATCTCACATACAAGTGCCATGCAATGATCTGGCTTCTTCTCTCCCTCCCACGAAAAGAGTTTTGTAGAGCCGAAAGGCTGTCTGGGTTCCGGTGGGAACTAGTTCTGGACGGTGAAGCCCTACCGGATAGATGACACCGTATGTGTGCAACCCCATAGAGAGGTCGTAGGTTCGATCTTTTTGCCCGAGGGGCTATTCGAGAGTGCCTCCCAAAGGGCTGTCCGAGTGACTGTCCGAGATTCTGTGTGTGCCTCCCAAAGGGCTGTCCGTGACACCGTCCGGGGACTATCCGACCGCCTCCTGAAGGGCTATCCAAGGGACTGTCTGGGGTAGATGAGGGAGTACATCCTCGCAGTTGGGAGGTTGTAAATCCTAGCTGCGGGGATCTGCACCGACGATCTACATCGACTCTACTTCCGCTGCGCTACGAGTCGGTAACGATCAGATCAAACCCTGTATGCATCTCCATAGTGATCCTGGGCGTGCTCACAGTTCCGGAAATTTTTGTTTTCTGGTGCGTTCCCCTACAGTGGCATCATGAGCCACGCTATGCGTAGATGCAGGTTACGATCTAGAATACATAGATATGTATGGGTGTTGCACAATATAATTTGTAGTAGATGAGTTCTATTACTGAAAATTATTTGTGCGGGTAGCAGATGAAATCTGTTACCCGATGTTATTGTTGCTTCCCTGAAATTTGCGTATTTCTGATCTTGATAACGGCATGGTGGAGTTTCAAAGTTCTGGCAATCCGCGATCCTGATTGATTAACGAAGTGCTAACAGTTCATTGAATTCCACCATGGTTAAAAGAAAGATGAAATTTCGCAGATGAAAGGGTAATGCAGATATGATCTACATGGGGGTCATGCGTATGACGAAGTTCGGTATGGGGCTCGAGATTTTATTATCTCGTGTTTCATATACCCCGCAAAGTTAATCTAGCGACTTGAATAATCATACTTGATGATGGACGTTGGTAGCTTCGGTTTGTGTCGAAACCTTAGAAGCCATGAAAAATAAAATTTTGCATAAACCGATTAGAGGCGTCTAACTTGGTTTTGCAGGATGTGCATGTGATGTGGTATAGCAGTTCTCATATTAATTTGATTATGTATGAGATGACTATATGATGTAAAATTAACATGACCTGCGAGTCATGATTTGGCATGATGGCTGGAACCATATGATTGTCACTTTAAATGACCTGCGTGTCAACTTTGTTGTAATGCATTATTTTATTAGCTATGGAGATAGCAATATTATCTGGTGCATCGACAAGGTGGTGGAAATCTTCGCAAAGGTGAATACCGACGCGAATGCCGAAGACGAAGAAATTAAAGACTTCTCCGTCAGAAAGGGCTATACCATATCATGCTATAATGAATTGCCTGAGATGCTTATCCCTTATGATGCACCCTTTTTTATTGCGCGGTAGTCACTTTTATTAGGGTGATCTCTCACTTAAAATATCAAGTAGCTAGTGTTCTCCCAAGTGTAGCACCGTCACGGCACCTATCTTTTCGGAGTGCGTCGTGTTTCCATGAGTACAAATGATTAGAAAAGTGTGAGGCGGGTGAGTTGAAACCTCGCAGCGAGATCACTTGGTTGTCTTGATGTTCAGGCAGGAGAGTCCTGAGCTTGAAACACTCGCATCGAAAGATGAACAAGAATCACATTGAGATGTGATCGGCAAGTTGGCCTACCGATTGAAGTTCCCGTCATCAGTGATGTTCCCATCAATGGCATGGAATTGAAATGCGGATCTTGAATCACTCACAATCAATTATGAGAGATATTGGTTTGAGTGGGAGCGCACGGTAGAATTAACTTGTTTAATTCTCAGTGCATTTAATTATGAACACTGTCTAAGTGTGATTTGCATAATAGTTGTAGAATAATGGCTCGCGTTTCCACCTTCCCTATTGAAGATTGAATAGCTGTTAAATATCTGGTTAAAACTTTATGGTTGGTAAACGTAATGTGAGGATTGTCCTCAAGAGTGCCGAGAAGGACTTTGTCCTATCGCATGCTTTTGGTATTCTCCCGCTAATGCTATGGATGATGTAACTCTCGTCCTTCGATCCAAAAGCTAGAATTCCGTTACAGTCAAGTGCAATATGTTTGCTTCCACGAGACCCGAACTTCAAAAGTTTGGGATAGCTATGTGATATTCATGGAACTGAAAACTAGTTTCAGATACAAACAAAGGCTAGATGATATGGGATGTGCAGAGCAATGTTTGTTTGCAAATTATTAGTAAAGTGTTTACTATGCATTAGACTGATAAGAGAGGGATCCAGAAGAACGCCTGTCATATGATGAAGGTGAATAAAACAACAACTTAAAGAGAGAGGAAATGTCCAAAGGGTGTTAGTGTGACTTACACACCTAGGAAGTCCAGGGCTAACACCACTCTTAAAGTTGGGTGCTTCTTCTGAGAGTAGGAGAAATACTGAAAGTTAAACTGTTAGAAGTATAAAGGCAAAAAGAGAGAAGACTGGAATATCCAGCTCATGTATGAAAGTCATACAAGTTATTGATGTATAGAAGGCTGGTCAAAGATATAATTCTTGGGAATTATGATTAAACATGTTAATCACTAATTCTTCGGTATTGTGAGTTGATCACAGAGATACCCGCTCAATTGCATTCTGTTGCGACTCGATGCAAGAACTACTATGGCCTAAAAGACTTGCCGGGAATGAGGTTTAGATACGCGCTGGGAACATAGTAAATGTTACTATACCTTCCATCGGTGTATTACCGTCTGTATTTATTTTCATAATTCATTTAGAGTTTTATACACTCTAGCCCATTGCATAAAGTATGTTGCAAGAAGGTTATTCATAAGAGAACTTGTGATGTTCGGTGTTATGAATAACATAAGGGCCATACTTTCATTATGAATGAGATGTATGTTATGAATATTGATAATAATATATTACCTCTGTGTTTACTTTCATAATTCATTTTAGAGTTTTATACACTCTAGCCCATTGCATAATGTTTGTTGCAAAAGGGTTGTTCATAAAAGAACAATTGTTGTTCAGTATCATGAATAACATAAGGGCCATGCTTCCATCGTGGATGGGATGTATGTTATGAATATTGATGGTAATATGATACATCCATAACACTGACGCTAAATGTCGCAAGACTAAAAGAATACCACATATGTGTGGCACTGCATTTGGTCACATTGGAGAAACCCGCATGGAGAAATTCCATTATGATGGATTTTGAAGTCATTTGATTATGAATCATCTGACACTTACAACTTTCGTCCGAAAAGTGAAGTGACTGAAATACCATTCATAGGCCATAAGGAACGAGCAATGAACTTATTGGTGATCATACATTTTGATGTGTGTAGTCCGATAAATGTTGTTGCTAGTAGTGGATTTATCTATCTTCATAAATGACTCAAGTAGATATATGGATATTTACTTGATGAGACGTAAGTCTGGATCTTTTGAAATCATTCAAAAGGTTTTCAAAATGAAGTAGAAATTATTGTAACAAGAAAATTATGTTTCCACAATTAGATTGCGGAAAAGAATATTTGCGTTACAAGTTTAGCGAATGTCTGATGAGTTGTGAAAAGAGTTTCATAACTTACACCTCTCGGAACACCACTATGAGTGGAATGTCCATGAATATGTAATCAAACCATTTATGACATGGTAAGATCAAAGATGACATAAATCATTTTGCCATTATCCCTTTTAAAAGGTAATGCTTTAGAGACTGCGGCTCTTACACTGAAAAGAGCGCCATCAAATCTGTTGAAATGACGTCATGGTATGGTACGCCCAACCATGTTATGTCTTTTCTTAACATTTGGAATATAGGGCTTGTGTAAAATATTTACAAACCTATTCCAAATCAGACAAGTGCTACTTTGTAGGTTATCCTAATTTATTGGGTATTCCTCCATCACTATACCGAGGCAAAAAGTTTGCCACAAAGAACGGTATGATTTTGAAGAAAATGGTTCTTGCAAAAAGGTGAGTGGGAGGACAGTGCAACTCGACGAGATAACAGTATCTTCGTCATCAGGTCAAAGGAAAGAAACCTTGGAAGTGATTCCAGAGTTTCCTACTGCGACTGATACGGAAGCCTCTACATGAGATGTATGGACTTCGGTCGAACTTGCAGCTGAACCACGTAGGCAAAACTCGTGCAAACCTCTCAGGTGCACAGACGAGATATTGTTGTTGGACAACAGTATACCTACGATACACAAGGAAGCTTTTATGGGCCCTGACTTCGGAATTGGCCAAATGCCAATATAATCCAAGATAGTTTCCATATAAATGATTCAAGATTATATCTTGATGAACCCTTCGGAAGACTTAGAGTCTAATGAATATTTATGGAACTATAAACTGATACGGATAAAAATGTTTTATCCATAAAGCTCGACTTGTTGCTTATAAAAAATTCAAGGAATTAACTACGGCGAGATTGTCTCTCCGTAGCGATGCTTAAAGTCGGTTCGGGTTAAACTGGCAATTAATACATATTTCAATCATGAGATATGTTACATGGATGCCAAAAGGATTTCCATGAGATGGAAATACAACCTAGGACTTGCATGTGATACAGTCCAAGGTATTTTGTCAATCCAGAGGATGCTAGTGAGTATGCAAACTTCAGAGTTCTAGCGATGGACAGAAGAGAGCAAAATGGAGTTGGAATCTTTGTTTTTGATGAAATAGTCAAAAGAGTTTGATTTCATCAATGGATAACAAAGATGCTTGTGGTTACAAGAAAGTAATGTGACGCCCCGAAAACCGATGCTCCAGATGCCTTCCATTTATTTCCGTCGGTGCCGTGTGATTCGTTTGCTTGTTGCACTTCGTCATGTCATCCTGTGCATTTCATCTGCATGTTTTCATAAAACTCTCATCCGTTCGTAGTTGTCATTCTCCCCGTTCTTTTCGTTGTCCGTTCTGAGTCCAACCACACTCGCACGCGCCCGCGGCACCTCCAAAATATTATTTTTATAAGTGGGATAAAAATGTTCTCGGAATGGGTTGGAACTTGGCGTGCGGTCTTATTATGTTGTAGGTAGACCGCCTGCCAAATTTCGTCCCATTCGGAGGTCGTTTGATGCCCCAACGGATAACCTATAGCGGCACTATAGCCGGTCAAAACGTCGGACATTTTCGGTGTTCCGAAAACCGTGCCGGGCTGCCATCTTCCCTCTCTTGTTGGCCCAGTCCCTCCACACAGCCCATCCAACCCATCTAGCTTCCCCCTCCGTTTTGGACCGTCCGATCGGGATCAAAAGGTCCGAAAACGGACTAAATCCCCTAATCCCTAGCCCCCTGTCTATAAATAGACAGCCTTCCTGCCCAAAACGGAACCCTAACCTACCCCCACCTTCCTCCTGTAGCCTCCGCCACCCTCCTCCTCGTTTTCCGGTGCTGGCCCGCCCGTCCTCGCCACTTGGCGGCGAGCCACAGGCCGCGCCGCCACCTGACCGCCGCCCCCAGCAGCCCCATCCACCACCAGCCGCAGCCGGCTCGCCCAGGCCCGCGAGGGGCCCCCGAAGCCCATCGGGGCCCGCCCCGAGCCCGCGTTTGCCCAGCCGCCAGCGCCGCCCGGCTCCCGAGCCGCACCCCATCACGCGCCGCCACCATACGTCCTCCCCGCGCCGCAGAGCCGCCGCCCCGTTGGAGTGCCGCCTGCCGGAGCTGCGCCGTCGCCTCGCCTCCGCCGCCGACTGCCTCCGCCTCTGCGTCCCCGCACCTCGCCGCCCTGCCGCTGCCTCGCGCCGCCCTCGCAGTGCATCGCCGCCGCATGTGCTACCGCGTCCGCGCCTCGCCGCCCTCCACCGCCCAAGCTCCGTCGCGCCGCAGCTCGCCGCCCCGCACCCCTCACGCCCAGATCTGGCCGGATCCGCGGCGCCCCGCCGTCGCCGGAGCTCCACCTCGCCGCTGCCGCCGTTGACCCGTCCCAGATCCGCCGCATCCCGCGAACCAAACACCCGCCTGCACCACGTCGTCCCACGTCTGTGCCGTCCCGGTACTTCGTCGTCCCAGGGATCCCGCTGACCCTCGAACCAAACGGCGCCCTGCACCGCCTCGTCCCGCACCGCGCCGTCCTGCGTCCCACCGTCCAGCAGGCCCACGGGCCCTCTGGTGAGCGTGCCCGCCTATTCCTCGCTCATGCGCTTGTTCGCTATCCTGCGCTCCCTCGGATTTTCTGTTAAAATGACTAAGTCCCAGATTTTTGTCATCATTTTTGCGCATGTTCGAGTGGCTGTAACTTTGTGCATGTTGGTCCTATGATGATGATTTATATATGTAAATTGCTCTACTCTCTGTGCTCTACATGATGATTGCATTTGCATTCATGTTAGGATCCATCTACATGTCATAATCTCTGTTGCAAAAGTGCATCATGCTGTTGCTTGCTGAAAACTGTTAATACTTGTCACTTTGTCATTTTTGTGTGATTTAATGCAAATGTCATATGAGCATCTTGTCAACATGTCTTTGGAGCATTTTCATGTCTTCTTGTTGTTAGTATTTATTTCATGCCATGATAAGCCATGATGTGACTGCCATGAGCTTGTAAACATGCCTAGTCAATGTTGCTGTTTTAAGTAAAAGCTGTCTGTGATAAAACTTGTCAACTTTGCTTGTTGGTTGCCACTAATCTAGAGCTCATATGCATGTGGTTTCTTCATGTGATTTGGTCTATGTAATGTCTACTTTGATGCCATGCCTTTGGTTGCCATGTAAAGTTCCTGTAGCATGTCTCTTTCTTGCTCCCAAGTTGCCACCATGTTAAATCTGTCAACCTGTTAACAGAATGTTCCATTTTGTAAAAATCATAGTAATTAATCTGTGCATCCTATGACTTTGTGCCAATGGAGAAATTTGAAGATTGCCATGTCTACTGTATGCTCATATCAATTTCATAAATAGTAAAATTGCTTTCCTTGCTATTGTGTGCATCCCAAGTCAGCATCATGATATAACTGTTGCAATCCCAGTTTTTCTAGAATCGGCATGTTTCATAGTTGCATATTATATTGATGATTGCCTTGGATATATTTCTCCTATGATTATGCCCATGTTGAATGATTTGAGCTCCATGCTATGTACTACCATGACATGCCATTTGATGCCATGTTCTAACACTGTAGCATGTTGTTTTGATGCTTGCAAAGTGCTATGTTGCTGTTTTGGGCAGATTGTTGTTATAACTTGTGTTGCTTGTAATTGTTGAACCGTTGCTCCGTTTTGATCATGTCCTATATGAAACTTGCTTAGAATTGTGTGTAATTTCATATTGTCATGTTGCATCCTTGTTTTGAGTGTTTGTGGTGGATGTTTGCATGCATTTTGCATTATTACCATGTTAATCTTGTTCAGCTCATATCTTCTAGGTCGTAGCTCCGAATTAAATGCTCTACATATGTAACTTGATTATAAAAATGTGTAGATCATCATGGTGCATGTTAACTTGATGTTTAACAACTTTACCATTGTGTTTAATTCAGATCAGTACCAATTTCGAAATTTGCATATGGGGATTTTCCGGAATTGTTATTTGTGTTTCCGGCCTCATTTAAACTTGCCTAGTTGTATGGATTGCTTAGGCTTCATCTCTTGCCATGTTTAACAACATTTAATCTTGTCATGCATCCTATTTGGCTGTGCATCATGCCATGATTATGCTTGGTTGTTTATCATGTTGTTTGCTTCTTTTTGGTTGTGCTTCTTCTCGATAGTTCCGGTTTCGTTGCGATTGTGAGGATTCGTTCGACTACATTGGTTCGTCTTCTTCATGGACTCGATCTTCTTCCAAGCGGGATTTTAGGCAAGATGATCATGACCTTGGATATCTCTACTATCTTTGCTTGCTAGTTGTCTCGTTGCTATCGCTATGTCGCGCTTCCTACCACATATATGTCAGCTTCCCATATGCCATGATACAGCCATCTAACCACCCTTACCCAGTAAACCGTTGTTTGGCTATGTTACCGCTTTTGCTCAGCCCCTTTCTTATAGCATTGCTAGTTGCAGGTGCAGTTGCAGGTTGTTCCATGTTGGGACATGGATATCATGGGATATCACAATATCTATTATTTAATTAATGCATCTATATACTTGGTTTTGGGTGGAAGGCTTGGCCTTTTGCCTAGTGTTTTGTTCCACTCATGCCGCCATAGTTTCCGTAATACTGGTGTTATGATCCTTGTTTAGCGTTCCTAACATGCTCAGGGGAATGGGACCCTCTTGACAGTTCGCTTTGAATAACCGCTTCCAGCAAGGCCCAACATTGGTTTTAACATTTGCCAACATAATAATACTGAATTGAATAATTAATTTGCATAGGGAGTTAGCGCTACCCGAGGATTCTTAATTCAACATAATTGAAAGCACATTTGCTCCCTTGGTGGTTTTGATAATTCATAACAACATATATCTCATTGAACTAATGTCCATTCAAGATTAAGATTTCAGGATGTTCAATGATTGGCATGGCATGGACTAGAGACGTGGACCCCTCAAAATGCTAAGCACAAGGATTGGCAAAGATCAAGACTCTACATTTTTGGTTCAGTGATCCAAGATCACATTGAGTCCATAGGAAAGCCAATACTATTAAAAGAGGATGAGGTGTTGCTTAATGGTCTTTTTGCTCAAGTGCTTAGTGATAGTATTCCTAAACCCTCAACCACTATCTCTACGCAAATATGTCCCAAACCTAAAGTCCAACTCGGCCCCACCGAAATTTCCAATCCGGCCCCACCGAGTTCATCCAAGACTTAGCCACTGCCAAACCCTAACAAATCGGATCCACCGAAATGGATCTCGGTCTCACCGAGATGGCCTTGCCAACTCTCTGTAATCGTTTGCAATTACTTCGGTCTCACCGAGTTTGCAAATCGGTCTCACCGAGATGGCTTGCCAACTCTCTGTTGCCTTATTGCTTCGCTTCGGTCCTACCGAGTTGATGCAATCGGTGCCACCGAGATGAGGATTTCCCTAAGCCATTGCACTTCGGTCCATCCGAGTTGTTCATATCGGTCCCACCGAGATTCCTAAAGTTCATATCTTTTACACAGTTCGGTGCTACCGAGATTATCGTTTCGGTGCCACCGAGTTGGGTCAAAAGTGTGTAACGGTTGGATTTTGTGTGGAGGCTATATATACCCCTCCACCCCATCCTTCTCAGTGAGGAAAGCCATCAGAACGTGCCTACACTTCCACCATACATTTTCTGAGAGAGAACTACCTACTCATGTGTTGAGATCAAGATATTCCATTCCTACCATTTGAACCTTGATCTCTAGCCTTTCCCAAGTTGCTTTCCACTCAAATCCTTCTTCCACCATAGCCAAATCTGTGAGGAGTGATTGAGTGTTGGGAAGACTATCATTTGAAGCACAAGAGCAAGGAGTTCATCAACAACACACCGTCTATTACCTTTTGGAGAGTGGTGTCTCCTAGATTGGTTAGGTGTCGCTTGGGAGCCTCCAACCAGATGTGGAGTTGAACCAAGAAGTTTGTAAGGGCAAGGAGATCGCCTACTTCGTGAAGATCTACCCCGAGTGAGGCTAGTCCTTCGTGGACGTAAGCCATGGTGGAATAGGCAAGGTTGCTTCTTCGTGGACCCTTCGTGGGTGGAGCCCTCCGTGGACTCGCGCAGCCGTTACCCTTCGTGGGTTGAAGCCTCCATCAATGTGGACGTACGATAGCACCACCTATCGGAACCACGCCAAAAACCGCCGTGTCTTCATTGCGTTTGATATCTCCGACCCCCTCTCTACATACATAAGAAATTGCTTACATTCCGCTGCTATACTCTTAGAATTGCATGTGTAGGGTGATGCTTGACATGTACTATTGCTAAAATCTGCCTACAACTAAAATCTGGGAAAAGGTTAAGTTTTATTTGGTCAAGTAGTCTAATCACCCCCCCCCTCTAGACATACTTTCGATCCTACAATAATACAGGTGGGCCAGTGCCGATGGTGTTGGTCCGAAACGGGTAGACTGCGGGGCCACCACGGGGAAACTTGAGGATCTGGTTTTACTCGTAGGATGTCCCATCCGGTCGTGGCCTGAGACGAGATACGCGCGGCTACTATCAGGGTGTCGGCACGCCGGGAGGTCTTGCTGGACTTGCGTTACCATTGTCGAAATGTCTTGTGCACCGGGATTCTGAGGATACTTCGGGCTGACTCGAGGTTGATCGGGTTTTCTTGAGGTTGAGGTCTTCCACCGCAGCTTGTGTTGGTTTGTGATGGACCAGGTTGGAACACCCCTGCAGGGTTAAATCTTACGCGAAGCCGTGCCCGCGATTATGTGGCGACTTGGATATTTATAACCTCCGGTTGTAGAGAACTTGACACTAATTCTAATTAAAATACACCAACCGCGTGCGTAACCGTGATTGTCTCTTTTCGAGGGAGTTCGGGAAGAGAACGCGGTGGGGTTATGTTTGACTCGTAAGTAGGTGTTCAGGATCACTTCTTGATCATTATTAGTTTGCGACCGTTATGCGTAGTTTACTCTTCTTATTCTTGTACTCGTAAGTTAGCCACCATATAATGCTTAGTGCTTGCTGCAACCTCACCACTTTACCCCTTCCATACCCATTAAGCTTTGATAGTCTTGTTACCCATGGTTATGGGATTGCTGAGTCCTCGTGGCTCACAGATTACTACAACAACAGATGCAGGTACAGGTAATGCGATGATTTGACGTGAGAGCGATGCACGTCTGCTTTTGGAGTTCTTCTTCTGCGTTGATCTTGGGATAGGTTCCTGGTCGGCAGCCTGGGCTAGTAGGGTGGATGTCGTTCGTGTTTTTTGTTTGTGTTTCATCCGTAGTCGGATTCTGCTCTTCTGTATGGCGTTTGCTATGTATTGATGTATTCATGTGATGATTGTATGTATTTCTCTATATCCCCATCTATTATGTACATGGTACGATGTAATGATATCCACCTTGCAAGCGTCTTCGACATGCGCTTCTATCCCTGGTGGGGCCTCCGAGTCCCTCGAGGATAGGATCGCATATTGGGCGTGACAAGTTGGTATCAGAGCCAGGTTCGACCATAGGAGCCCCCTTGATTGATCGAACCGTTGGCGAGTATAGAAGAAAAACTATTTTGAGTCTAGCTATATATCGGAGAGTAAGAATTCTTTTTACTCCTTATCCCCTTCGTCGCTCTGGTGAGGAATTGTGACGTAGGTGTTTTGATTCTACTACTCTTCTCACTCAAAAAAAATTAGGGTCACGCGGGTATTTTGGAATCGTTGTGATATCATTGTGACGGGAATTCTGTCTTGGTGCCTCCTGGCCGTATGGATTGGACCCGGGGAGTTGAGCTCCAAAGGGTTCTTGTCACATTCGCAATCGTTTCAGTTCCTGAATACCAGAGGACGCCGACATCGAAACGCTTCTATACTTTTTGTGGTGGCAAATAGTGCCGTGACTTTTCCCCAGTACTGGAGGAGATAGCTCGGATGATCCATCATGACTAGTATCACTGTGTTTTCGAAGGTCTGAGGTAGACGAATTTGTGAAGTTTCTCGGTTGTGTGTTAAGGGTTGCGGATGCAGTTGCAGCTGATTAGGTTGTTGATTGCTGAGTAGGTTCCTGGACCCGCAACCTGATCGCATAACCAAGAAGTTTCGGGAGTTCTTAGGTGGGAATTCAAGTAGTTACCTAGGATATCTTTCCGACAGATGCATGATATGAGATTGGGGTTCGACGTCTAGTGGTCCGCCTGTTCACGGTCATTTTTACAGTGGTCTCGTGGTGTCTTAAAGAGCCCTTGTAGCTTTGCTACGGCTCGGGGATGCTTCGTATGTCAAGGGCAGCAATGTACTTGATGGTCGCTGTACGATCGAGCCCGTGTGGGCCCCACCACAAAAATTTCGGATGAAATCTCTATCATATGTTTGTTCCGGCTTATTCTCCAAGCCAAATCCTTTGTTTTGTTTTTGTTGTGGTTTTTGAGTTGCTTCGAAGTCAAGTGTTGATTCCATACCTTTCCTAAGCGGTGTTCTCATATTTCTATGGGAGTGCTAATCCATCTTGATCATCGAGATCGTCATGTTAATTCTTTTTCAACCGACGTGCTTCTCCTCGAATTAATTCGATCCTTTCAACATTTGCAAGATCAATTCTCAGTTTTTCTCAACGGCGTTCGTTTCACCCATCCTAAGTTGTCTTTATTTTCCCCACCCTCCCACCCTTTTTCTTTGCAGAGTCAAAATTCTCAAATCAAGTATCCATTTTATTTGTAAGAAGGCTGTCCATTCTTTTCCTTCCATGTTCTTAACCGGTGATTCTCATGAAGGTGCTCAGGAGCTACAAGTTCATCATTGTTCGTTCTCGGTGGATTCAATTCAAGCTTTCGGTGTTGATAATTTTCCTTTCATTGATTCAAATATTTCCCATGTTGGAAATTCTTACCCAATCCTCTCTTGTTTATTCACCTCTCTCTATTCATGTCCGGAGTGCAGAAATTATCTCAGAAGATTCATGTTTCCATTCAAGATCCGTTCGAGCTAGTTCGAGGTTGTTACCTCATCCAATCCATTTAAATCTTTCCGGTGCATTTTCTCTCTTTCAAGCAATCGTTCTAACGGTGTTTCTTTTGAGTGGGCCCTAACCCACAGGTCTTTTCCCAGGATCTTACCTAACTCTTCTAATTTTTTCCCGGAGTTACTCCCGAATTCTTTCTAAGCTTGACGTAAGAAGGGATTCCATCAGTCATATCCCTCTCCAAGATCTCTTCCAAATTCTTTTCAAATTTGGCTCAACCGTTCTATTCGTCATTATTCCGGAGTATCTCACAAAATCTTCATGGTGGTTCTCATCGTCATTCTCAGCTTTGAAGACCGAAGGAGAGTTCTCTTAAATCCTTTTCCGTTCTCTTCAAGATTCGTAGTTCAAGCTTGATGCTATCCTCTCCAATTGTTCCGGTCGTGAGAAATTCTTTTCATACCCATCCGTAGTATTTCAGGAGTTGTTTTCGTTTTGATTCTCCGAAGGCCATCATTCAGAAGAATTATTCATTCTCAACGCTCATCTCTCGTTCTCAAATTCTTCTGGTGCATCGTTCAAGTATTCTTTAGTCAGCTCGCGATCGCTTCGTTCTCTTGTATCTAATTTTTCTCAAGTATCCTCGTTCGTTTTCTAATTCTTCCCGGCGATTCGTTCAATTTTCTTCGTTCGTTTTCAATTCTTACGGTGGTTCATTCAACATTCCTCTTCCTTGTTATCGTATCAATTCATTCGTTCTTTTCAAATCCTACCGGTAGTTCGTTGAAGGCCTTCCCAAGTTGGCGCTATATCTCTCTTCAATTTTTTCAAGAAGAATAAGTAGTATGCAAATCCATTGCTTTTCATCAATATTTTGATGAAGGATAGACATATCATAATTCTTATTCTTGTTTCATGGAGCTGATTTAATTCCTTCTTCCGGAGTTTGTTCTTGATGAATAAATTCTTGGTTCAAAGTTGCTCGTCTTTCTTTTCCAGAGTTCATAGTTTTTCTCATTATCTCGTCATGAAGCTCCATCTAAAATCATTGCAAGGATTCATCATGTTCTTCAGCCTTCACTTCTTTTCTAGCATCCTTTCTATCCGGAGTTCTTTGAGAGTTTCTTCTTGGTGGCTCATTAAGTATTTAATCCGTTCTCGAAGTCTTCTTCAAGATTCTTGCTGGAGGAGCTCACGTATTCTTTGGAGATGGTGTTATACCATTCTTGATTCATGAGGAGTCTCGAAGAAAAATTGTCAAGAATGATATATTTAAAACCATCATTTCTTTCTCGTAGCTATCTTGGTATACATTTCACCTAAAGCCTTTCCGATGGATTGTTACTATTTGTGGTGATTATCCATGATCCAAGCTTGCTCCTTATCCTCTCGGTGCAAGAAGTTTTTCATCTCCATGTTTCTCTCAAGCAAACAATTGTTTCCGTTAGTGGCCGGTTGTCACCTCATAATTTTGAGATGTTTTCCATAACCCCACAACAAGCTTATTCTTGTCGTTGTTGATTTTCCAACAACTCCGTTCAATCCTTCTTTGCGAGGATGATTTTCAAATTCAATTATGGTGGAAGTTGTCTTTTGTTTTCCCCTTTCTTTTCCTTCCAACGATTTAGCTTCTATTCTTTCGTTTCAGAGGTATGGTGATGTTGCTCTCTTCGACCCATTATCTCCTTTCGCCAAGACCATGTTATTTTCTTGCTTATCCATTTTACCATAGTGTTGTGTCCTCTTTTCAAGTCTTTCTTCTTGTCAACCTCTGCTTTCTTTTCTACCGGGATGCTATCCGAATTCTTTCGTTCTCATTCCTTTTCTATCCTGTTCTAACTGGAGTGGTTTCATAGTCTTCTTCTTGAGCTCTTGATTCTCGTCATATTCCCCGTTCCTCTCTTTTCTACCCGAGTGCACTTGACTTCGTTCATCTTGTCTCTTGAGCTCTTGTTTTACCTCTTCCTCTTCCTCTTCCCCTTCCGTTTCCTTCCTAAGATCTCGGGTCGAGATCTTCTGTTAGTGGGGGAGAGTTGTGACGCCCCGAAAACCGATGCTCCAAATGCCTTCCATTTATTTCCGTCGGTGCCGTGTGATTTGTTTGCTTGTTGCACTTTGTCATGTCATCATGTGCATTTCATCCTCATGTTTTCATAAAACTCTCATCCGTTCGTAGTTGTCATTCTCCCCGTTCTTTCCGTTGTCCGTTCTGAGTCCAACCACACTCGCACGCACCTGCGGTACCTCCGAAATATTATTTTTATAAGTGGGATAAAAATGTTCTCGGAATGGGTTGGCAGTTGGCGTGCGGTCTTATTATGTTGTAGGTAGACCGCCTGCCAAATTTCGTCCCATTCGGAGGTCGTTTGATGCCCCAACGGATAACCTATAGCGGCACTATAGCCGGTCAAAACGTCGGACGTTTTCGGTGTTCCGAAAACCGTGCCGGGCTGCCATCTTCCCTCTCTTGTTGGCCCAGTCCCTCCACACAGCCCATCCAACCCATCTAGCTACCCCCTCCATTTCGGACCGTCCGATCGGGATCAAACGGTCCGAAAATGGACTAAAGCCCCTAATCCCTAGCCCCCTGTCTATAAATAGACAGCCTCCCTGCCCAAAACGGAACCCTAACCTACCCCCACCTTCCTCCTGTAGCCGCCGCCACCCTCCTCCTCGTTTTCCGATGCTGGCCCGCCCGTCCTCACCACTTGGCGGCGAGCCACAGGCCGCGCCGCCACCTGACCGCCGCCTCCAGCCATCTGGGAGCCGCCAAGTGTCGCCCCAGCCACCACCAGCCGCCGCCGGCCCGCCCAGGCCAGCGAGGGGCCCCCGAAGCCCATCGGGGCCCGCCCCGAGCCCGCGTGTGCCCAGCCGCCCGGCTCCCGAGCCGCACCCCGTCGTGCGCTGCCACCGTACGTCCTTCCCGCGCCGCAGAGCCGCCGCCCCGCCGGAGTGCCGCCTGCCGGAGCTACGCCGCCGCCTCGCCTCCGCCGCCGAGTGCTTCCGCCTCTGCGTCCCCGCGCCTCGCCGCCCTGCCGCTGCCTCGCGCCGCCCTCGCCGTGCGTCGCCGCCCACCGCCGCCCGAGCTCCGCCGCGCTGCAGCTCGGCGCCCCGCACCCCTCGTGCCCGGATCTGGCCGGATCCGCGCCGCCCCGCCGTCGCCGGAGCTCCACCTCACCGCTGCTGCCGTTGACCCGGCCCGGGACGGTCCCGTCCCAGATCCGCCACATCCCGCGAACCAAACACCCGCCTGCACCGCGCCATCCCACGTATGTGTCGTCCCAGTACCTCGTCGTCCCAGGGATCCCGCCGACCCTCGAACCAAACGGGCGCCCTGCACCGCGCCGTCCTGCTTCCCACCGTCCAGCAGGCCCACGGGCCCTCTGGTGAGCGTGCCCGACTATTCCTCGCCCGTGCGCTTGTTCGCTATCCTGCGCTCCCTCTGATTTTCTGTTAAAATGACTAAGTCCAAAAAATTTATCATCATTTTTGCGCATGTTTGACTGGCTGTAACTTTGTGCATGTTGGTCCTATGATGATGATTTATATATGTAAATTGCTCTACTCTCTGTGCTCTACATGATGATTGCATTTACATTCATGTTAGGATCCATCTACATGTCATAATCTCTGTGGCAAAAGTGCATCATGCTGTTACCTGCTGAAAACTGTTAATACTTCTCACTTTGTCATTTTTGTGTGATTTAATGCAAATGTCATATGAGCATCTTGTCAACATGTCTTGGGAGCATTTTCATGTCTTCTTGCTGTTAGTATTTATTTCATGCCATGATAAGCCATGATGTGACTGCCATGAGCTTGTAAACATGCCTAGTCAATGTTGTTGTTTTAAGTAAAAGCTGTGTGTGATAAAACTTGTCAACTTTGCTTGTTGGTTGCCACTAATCTAGAGCTCATATGCATGTGGTTTCTTCATGTGATTTGGTCTATGTAATGTCTACTTTGATGCCCTGCATTTGGTTGCCATGTAAAGTTCCTGTAGCATGTCTCTTTCTTGCTCTCAAGTTGCCATCATGTTAAATCTGTCAACCTGTTAACAGAATGTTCCATTTTGTAAAAATCATAGTAATTAATCTGTGCATCCTATGACTTTGTGCCAATGGAGAAATTTGAAGATTGCCATGTCTACTGTATGCTCATATCAATTTCATAAATAGTAAAATTGCTTTGCTTGCTGTTGTGTGCATCCCAAGTCAGCATCATGATATAACTGTTGCAATCCCAGATTTTCTAGAATCAGCATGTTTCATAGTTGCATATTATATTGATGATTGCCTTGGATATATTGCTCCTATGATTATGCCCATGTTGAATGATTTTAGCTCCATGCTATGTACTACCATGACATGCCATTTGATGCCATGTTCTAACACTATAGCATGTTGTTTTGATGCTTGCAAAGTGCTATGTTGCTGTTTTGGGCAGATTGTTGTTATAACGTGTTACTTGTAATTGTTGAACCGTTGCTCCGTTTTGATCATGTCCTATATGAAACTTGCTTAGAATTGTGTGTAGTTTCATATTTTCATGTTGCATCCTTGTTTTGAGTGTTTGTGGTGGATGTTTGCATGCATTTTGCATTATTGCCATGCTAATCTTGTTCAGCTCATATCTTCTAGGTTGTAGCTCCGAATTAAATGCTCTACATATGTAACTTGATTAGAAAAACATGTAGATCATCATGGTGCATGTTAACTTGATGTTTAACAACTTTAACATTGTGTTTAATTCAGATCAGTACCAATTTCGAAATTTGCATATGGGGATTTTCCGGAATTGCTATTTGTGTTTCCGGCCTCATTTAAACTTGCCTAGTTGTATGGATTGCTTATGCTTCATCTCTTGCCATGTTTAACAACATTTAATCTTGTCATGCATCCTATTTGGTTGTGCATCATGCCATGATTATGCTTGGTTGTTTATCATGTTGTTTGCTTCTTTCCGGTTGTGCTTCTTCTCGATAGTTCCGGTTTCGTTGCGATTGTGAGGATTCGTTCGACTACGTTGGTTCGTCTTCTTCATGGACTCGATCTTCTTTCGAGCGGGATTTTAGGCAAGATGATCATGACCATGGATATCTCTACTATCTTTGCTTGCTAGTTGTCTCGTTGCTATCGCTATGTCGCGCTTCCTACCACATATATGTCAGCCTCCCATATGCCATGATACAGCCATCTAACCACCCTTACCCAGCAAACCGTTGTTTGGCTATGTTACTGCTTTTGCTCAGCCCCTTTGTTATAGCGTTGCTAGTTGCAGGTGCAGTTGCAGGTGCAGTTGCATGTTGTTCCATGTTGGGACATGGATATCATGGGATATCACAATATCTATTATTTAATTAATGCATCTATATACTTGGTTTTGGGTGGAAGGCTCGGCCTTTTGCCTAGTGTTTTGTTCCACTCATGCGGCCATAGTTTTCGTAATACCGGTGTTATGATCCTTGTTTAGCGTTCCTAACATGCTCAGGGAAATGGGACCCTCTTGATAGTTCGCTTTGAATAACCGCTTCCAGCAAGGCCCAACATTGGTTTTAACATTTGCCAACATAATAATACTGAATTGAATAATTAATTTGCATAGGGAGTTAGCGCTACCCGAGGATTCTTAATTCAACATAATACAGGTGGGCCAGTGCCGATGGTGTTGGTCCGAAACGGGTAGACTGCGGGGCCACCACGGGGAAACTCGAGGATCTGGTTTTACTCGTAGGATGCCCCATCCGGTCGTGGCCTGAGGCGAGATACGCGCAGCTACTATCAGGGTGTCGGCATGCCGTGAGGCCTTGCTGGACTTGCGTTACCATTGTCGAAATGTCTTGTGCACCGGGATTCCGAGGATACTTCGGGCTGACTCGAGGTTGACCGGGTTTTCTTGAGGTTGAGGTCTTCCACCGCAGCTTGTGTTGGTTTGTGATGGACCAGGTTGGAACACACCTGTAGGGTTAAATCTTACGCGAAGCCGTGCCCGCGGTTATGTGGCAACTTGGATATTTATAACCTCCGGTTGTAGAGAACTTGACACTAATTCTAATTAAAATACACCAACCGCGTGCGTAACCATGATTGTCTCTTTTCGATGGAGTTCGGGAAGAGAACACGGTGGGGTTATGTTTGACTCGTAAGTAGGTGTTCAGGATCACTTCTTGATCATTATTAGTTTGCGACCGTTATGCGTAGTTTACTCTTCTTATTCTTGTACTCGTAAGTTAGCCACCATATAATGCTTAGTACTTGCTGCAACCTCACCACTTTACCCCTTCCATACCCATTAAGCTTTGATAGTCTTGTTACCCATGGTTATGGGATTGCTGAGTCCTCGTGGCTCACAGATTACTACAACAACAGATGCAGGTACAGGTAATGCGATGATTTAACGTGAGAGCGATGCGCGTCTGCTTTTGGAGTTCTTCTTCTTCGTCGATCTTGGGATAGGTTCCTGGTCGGCAGCCTGGGCTACTAGGGTGGATGTCGTTCATGTTTTTCGTTTGTGTTTCATCCATAGTCGGATTCTGCTCTTCTGTATGGCGTTTGCTATGTATTGATGTATTCATGTGATGATTGTATGTATTTCTCTGTATCCCCATCTATTATGTACATGGTACGATGTAATGATATCCACCTTGCAAGCGTCTTCGATATGCGCTTCTATCCCTGGCGGGGCCTCCAAGTCCCTCGAGGATAGGATCGCATATTGGGTGTGACAAGTAAGTGGGAGCATAATAATATTTCTAAAAACTTTGTGTGCCTGACACATTGTTGATTGGAAATAATATAAATTGCTTGACACGAATTAGGACTTCATTGAAAATAGTTTTTCGATGAAGTGCTTGGGCTAAGTAGCCTTGATATTAGGCATATTTATCAACGAAGATAGAATTGCCTAATAGGCTAAGCCAAAAATACATATTGACAAGATGCTAAAACAGTTTAGCATAAGAACGCCAAGGAGTGATTCTTGCCGAAGTCACATGGAAAGAGTTTTGCAAGACTCGGTGTCCTAAAACACTGATGAGCAAAATACATGATGGAGATTCCACACACTTTTGTGTTTGGATTAATCATGTATTCCATGGTATGTAAAACAACCAGAGATGTCCAATACTCCCAAGCTGTTGCGAATATAGATACCAAAGTGATCAAAGTACTGATCATGGGACAACAGTGAAAAATGTCATTGAGTACTAAAGTAGCATTGATGACATGTTTTCTCGCAAGCAGAGATTATGAAGTGCTCGTTGTAAGTAATTACATCGATACAGTCTTCATTAAATGCTCCAAGCGATTTTCGATTTAAGTTGAGGGTTTTGTATAATACACGATATGGTGGCACGGTAGTTGGAAATTGTTCCAAACAGGTTACTGTGGCGAATTCTATAACAAAGGCTAAGTATGTTGACGCTTTGGAAACGACAAAGAAGATGTTGAATCATATAGTTCATTCATGAACTTAGTATGGTTCCAAGATGGCTTTGGTCAATGGGACACTATTGCAGATAGTTGCTCCATAGCTCAGTCTGAGGAATCAAGGTTTGACCTGTGATTCACATATATACAAAGCCAAGTCCACACAAAATATGAATTTTGTGAAAGCGTGAAAACACGAGGATATGCAAAGTTACACACGGAGCTGAAGTTATCAGATCCGTTGGACATCAGGCTATACCACAAGCGAAGCATATTTTACACCAGTATGCCATAGGTGTAAAGTGCATTAGCATTGACTAGATTATTGATTCTAGTGCAAGTGGGAGTCTGTAGGAGATATGCCCTAGAGGCAATAATAAATGTTATTATTTATCCCCGTGTTCCTAATTAAGTTTATATTCCGTGCTATAACTGCTATGGTTCTTGAGTCTGCAATAACACGAGGCTCAGAGGGAAACTCATATGCACGTGTGGAATAATAAACGGTAAAATGTATTCCTAGTCTGGCCTCTAAGACTAGCTCAAGTGTTGCATGATGGTTCTGTTTTCCTGATCATGGGCATGACTATGCCGGCAACTTTGAGGGCACAATGTTAGGAGAACACTTGTGTTGAATCGACCCGATTGATGTTATGCTATGAGATACATTCGTCACAAGTTAATGGTTAATAACACAGAGAAAGTTAACGTTTTCATAATTCCTTAGACCATGAGAGTATCGAGTTTCTTCATGCTTGCTTCATGAACTTTGGGGTTTGTTAAACGTCATCCGTAAATGGGTGGCTATTACAGCGGCTTACGGCTTCATGGAAAAGTATGTCAAGGGACTTGATAGCTCAAGATTGGGATTTGCTCCTCCGGCGATGGAGAGATATTCTTTGGGCCCTCTCGGTGTTACGGTATCCATCATCGTCTGGCCAGACACATTGTGATTTGATCACAGGGATACCAGAACACGGGAACGAGAAAAGAAAACAAAACCGGTAACGAGGTAACTGGCATAGTGGACAAGTTGTTGATTCATGGGGATGCCGATAAATCTCACCTCAGGTATTTGTAACATATCGCGAAGCAACAGGAATAGCACACGGCAACTGGAGGTTCACTCGAATATTTATTCGTGTGGGTATAGGGGTCAATATGGGTGTCCACGGCTCCGATGTTGATCATTGATCGGAAAGTGTTCCGGTCATGTCTATACTTCACCGAACCTATAGGGTCACATGCTTAAGGGTCATCTATCTGCTGAATGCTAGACAGGGAGTCTAAGAGAAAGTCACCGGAAAAGTTTCGGAGACAACGGAAGAGTTCCGGAGAGAGAACACCAGAAGAGTTTCGGTAAAACTGAAAAGTTGTTTCGGGGTATACCATTAAGTCAAATTGGTTTCGGCACACGCCTGGAAATTCTTGGAGGGTGCCAGAATTGTTCTGGGAACTTCTGGGATTTTTCCGGAGAAAAAACCCGGAAATGTTCCGGAGCTGCCGAAACCGCTTTGGTTGCTTTTCGCAGATGAAAATCACTAATCCGGAATTGTTTCGGAACGCGTCCAAAATTATTTTAGTGGGTACTGGAAATGTTCTAAGACCTACAGAAATATTTTCGGATTTAACGGTCGCGGAAAAATGTTTCCGTGAATAGTGAAAATCACTTTATGGTTATTTTATGAAAAGCCACCTTTTTGGGCTTTGTCCCAAAATATCTTAGGGATGACATGGATGGATGAGAGCCACCCTACCCCTTGGGTTTTCCTATAAATAGAGGTGGAGAGGCACTCTCCACACTCACTCAATCTAACATACAAGTGCCATGCAATGATCTGGCTTCTTCTCTCCCTCCCACGAAAAGAGTTCGTAGAGCCGAAAGGCTGTCTGGGTTCCGGTGGGAACTAGTTCTGGACGGCGAAGCCCTACCGGATAGATGACACCGTATGTGTGTAACCCCGTAGAGAGGTCGTAGGTTTGATGTTTTTTCCCGAGGGGCTATTCGAGAGTGCCTCTCGAAGGGCTGTCCGAGTGACTGTCCGAGATTCTGTGTGTGCCTCTCGAAGGGCTGTCCGTGACACCGTCCGGGGACTGTCCGACCGCCTCCCAAAGGGCTATCCGAGGGACTGTCTGGGGCAGATGAGGGAGTACATCCTCGCGGTTGGGAGGTTGTAAATCCTACCTGCGGGGATCTGCACCGACGATCTACATCGACTCTACTTCCGCTGCGCTACGAGTCGGTAACGATCAGATCAAACCCTGTATGCATCTCCATAGTGATCCTGGGCATGCTCACAGTTCCGGAATTTTTTGTTTTCTGCTGCGTTCCCCTACAACCACACCTATGGTCACATGAAGAGTTAAGGATATATATTTGGCCAAGTTCTTCGACAAAGGATTCAGGAGAGGGAACCATAGCGAAGAACAAGACCTACAATATGGGAGAGATGATCACTACAGCAACAATAGGGTGCGGATACCCAAAACAAGCTGATTCCATGACAACCACCAGTAAGATACACTCAAGTGATCTACTCGGTTCTATAAGGGCCCCATGTTAAGGATGAGTACTCGAAATACTGAGCATCAGCCTCGGGTCATGCGCTCTCACATATGATACCCTGCCATGAACAAGATTTCTCCGCCAGAACCCTCGTCAGTCAAGTCTCTAGAAACTATTGCTATAAGGTATTACTACCTCATACTGGTCATGACGAGAGACAGTCAAATCGTCGGTAAGGAGTTGAGACAAAGAAGTCAGTCCAGATGATTCAGACTCCCTACAAGTAGTCAGACTCTGCCGAGAGAAGCGTTGTGATTCTCAGCCTTGCAACCTGATGCAATGATTAAATGCTTACCGACGGAATTGGTGCATAACTCCATTGAATACTATTGGGCTGGATAGAAAAACGATACGATCATCGGAAACCACTCTTGGAATCGTGTGAAAGATCAGATATTCCGGTCATGATAATCTAGCAGCTAAGTCAGCAGACATAAGGGAATTGGAGCCAGTATAGGATGAACATATGAGGGAAGACCTGCCAGAACATTGGATACAGTAAAGCAAACCACCCCAGAGCAAGACAGTCAGGTCATATGAGATTCAATGGGAACAGTATATAACGAAAAGGACACCCGAATTAAAACCGGTTTCCTTAAGTCAGAATATTCATACCTGTTCCCTGAGCAACCAAATCTCGAGGATGAGATTTATCCTAAGGGGGTAGGTTTGTGACACTCTGGTTTTTACCAACTTTTCTTTTCAAAAACCCATTTGAATTTTATTTGGAATTTGGTTTGGATTTTATTTTGAATGGCTCTATGGACTTAAAATTTGGGATTATTCTTACTTTCCTTTCCCAAGTGACTCAAGCATCCAAAAACCTCTCTCAAGTCATGATACTTCCATTCTTGCCCAATCCTAATTTTCATTCCAGCTAAAATATTCCTTTTCTATTAAAGGAATAGCCCTTTTTGCTCTAGGTTGTGAAGCAACCTATATTTCTGTCTACCCTAAAATTCCAGGAAAATTCTCATAAATTCTTTGGACCATATGAACCTTGTATATGCGAAAATATTCAAGATTCCATGCTCATGGTGAGCACACCATCCAATCTTTGTTTCTGGTCACAATTTCAGTTTGTGAAGCAACTATATTTTATATTGCTCCAAAAATTCTGATATTAATCCAGGACATTCTCCTATCCATATTAGCACCCTCCACCAAATTTTGGCCCATTTCAGTTAGCCATTTTCTCTATAAAATTCTCCCAAGCTTCTGTCCAGGAGGAAGCATTGTGAAGGAAGTACCATTTATACTTGTCCAAATGGTATGAAATTTTTATAGCATCATGCCACTCCGAAATGACCTACAAATACCAAGTTTCATCTCCAGGAGCCCATCTATGTGAGTGCAACATCTTCAACAAGCTTCTGGACCAGAGAAGAAGTTGTGAAGCAACTACATCTAAAACTTATCCATTTGGCCTGGAATTTTCCTAGCATGGGCACCTTCCTACCACAACTCATTGTGACAAACTCCCTCTCTTATTTCCCCAACATTTTTATCTCAGCACCTTGCCCAAGTTTCTATCCAGAAGCTTGTCTGGAAGCTCCAGTGCTGTCCAGGCCACCTCTTGTCAAACAAGTTGCACAGGGAGGCTTTGGGGAGAAGGGACGACCGCGTAGACATGACCGGACGGGCCAGAGCGCACCGCGTGCGCCAATGCATGCGGTGACCACGCGTCTGCCAGGGCCAAAGTCGCGCTCTGCGCACCGACCGCGTCGGACGCGACCACTCCGACCACCGCACGCTGCCCCTCCTTGTCCCGTCGTGCCGACGTCGTTGCCGACATCCACGTACCCCCTCCAGAACCCTCTACCTTCTCCGACAAGGCTCGCCGCCGCACACGGCCAAGTTCTCCCACGGGCAGAACAGGGCGCCACGGTCACCGCCATTGTCCGCACGCCTTTAATGGCTTCGGACTTGTCCCGTCGTCCTCTGCGAGCTCACGTCCTCTCCCCACGCGCTCCGCAGGCCAGCACGACGGCCAGCTCACCCCGGAGCTCGGCCGCATCCTCACGGCGCTGACCGGCTCGGGCACCTCCTGTTCAGCTATAAAAGCCTCCCCCGATCCCTCCCTCTCCTCATCACTCGAGCTCCCCCTCTCCTAATCGTCACCCAGCAGCACCAGAGCCAGCCGGGAGGCCCTCCTTCTCCGTCTCCGGCGAGGTGCTCCGCCACACTACCCTTGCTTCTCCCGCTCGACCCCGTCCACCCCAGCTCCAACCAAGCCCACCCCCGAGCTCGTGGCACTCCATTGGTCTTCCCCAGCCGCTCCGCTGCTCGAGAGCTCGCCGGAGTCGCTGGATCAGCCAATGCCCGAAGCTCGCCGCCGCCTGAGACGAAGGGAGCGACCCCGTCTGGCCACCATTCGAGGAGCCACTTGTACGGGAGTGCTCGCCGTTGTCTGCCCGATCCATCCTGACCATTTCCCGGCGCCGCCGCAGCCTCTACGCCGGCCAACCATCGCCGGTGAGCCGCCGTCCTCTGTTCTCTCTCTCTCTCTCTGTTTAAATCTGGCGAAAGGGCCCCACCTGCCAGCGACCCGGTGCGCGCCTGAAGCGGTACGCTAGTGGAGGCGTACTCTGGTTTTACGCCTACGACATGGCCACTTCAGGGTTTTCTGATTTTTCTGTTAATTTCAAATAAATCCTGAAATTTGACTAAACTTTGACCAGCTATATCTTTTAAACCATAAGTCCAAATGAGTTCACTCTTTTTGCATTATTTTTCTTATGAGCTCCTCTATTTGCTGTAAAATTTTGGTATTTTTCTTTGTTGTCTAGAATTTCTGGACAGAGGAAAATGCTTTATGTGGTATTTACAAGTGGTTTCAAAAATATTTTTTTCAGAGTGGTTTTGACTAGTTGGTGAAGACTAGGTGTTTTCCCACACTCCCCTGGTGCAAGGCAAGCCACAACTCTCATTTGCATAATTGCATTGCAATGTCATGTTTTAAATAATTAATTAGGCTAAAATTTGATTTATTTATAATTGGTTTATTCATGCCAAACTTGGAGAAATTCTTAGATGTGTTGCTGTCATGATGATGATTGGGTTGTTAGTGACTAGTGTCTCATAAGTATGATGATGCTAAGACACTGATGGACGGAGAGATTACCGTCTATGATTAATTTTGTGATTCCGTCCGGCATTTTCTTTATCGGATCAGTAGCAGTAGATTGATCATGTTGTTCATTGGATTACCAGTTAACTAGTGATAACCTAGACCCCTACAATATCGAAGGATCGGTTATGACGAAAAGATTACTTGGGGGATAAATTCCTTCATTGTTGACCAAATGCCACTGAACCGAGCTTTCCAGTGCAGCCACATCTGCCAGAATGGGACGGCCTTAACTTGGGCTAACCTTGTGCTCTTTCATCGGTACCACCAAAGAGGGGAGGTTATGCGTGCGTGTTACCCTGATCAGGTAGACGACGATAACCTTGTGAGCCCGGTTTGGTTATTGAGCTCAAGTCCCCGTTTGGGACAGGTTGTATGGACACGATGGTGGCAGGTGTCAGAAGTGACATAGGGGCCACCCAGGGCATGACCTCAGAAAGGACGTGTCGGTGGTACAAGGGAAGGGACACAGGTTGGGCAAGTTTCGTTGGACGAAGGTCCATGGTGTAGGTAAAGTGCGCAACCTCTGCAGAGTGTAAAACCTATTCGAATAGCCGCGTCCATGGTATTGACATAGTTCGTATTAAGTCACACTGTCTGATCAACACCAATGATGGAATGACTTGATAATGATGGAAGAACTCGTCTCGGTGTGGTGAGGTGACCGCTTGGCAGAAGGCCGCTGGTGATGTTTGTAGGCGATCTCGAGAATTATCGTCAGATGTTCTTGAGGTGACCAGGAGTTGGTCACAAGAGTAAGTGGTTCACCTGAGTAGTCAAGAGCAAAGTGGCCTCTGTGACTTTAACAAGGGTGACTTTTGGTGGATAGTTTAGCAATAGCATGTTATTATTTTTCTTCCACCCTTTTCAATAACATTTGAATCTGATATAATCATACTTGCTATGATGTTGTTGTGCTTTGATGCTTTTGTTTGTTGTGAGCTTGCGAGTACATTCAAAGTACTCACCTGGCGTGTCATGCCAGTTTGCAGGTCCTGCCATGATTGCATAGCCGAGGATTCCGAGTTGCGAGCTAGGACGTATCCCAGCCAGAGTCCCTGTGGAGTGGAGTCCATTACCGTCGTCGTGGTTCCGCTGCTAGGAGTCACACCGCTGCTAGCATAGAGCAACCTTAGATAGTGAAGCGTTGTCGATATAATCCTTTGTAACACCCCAAACACTTGTATCTTAGTTATTTGTAATAAAGAGCTGATTTGTTCTATGCCAACCAGTGCCGTATTCCAGAAGTCTTGATCTCTGGGCTGGAATACGGGGCATTCCAGTTCCTCTGAGCCGGGGTGCCACAGGGAATAAATCTACCACTGGTGCACACATTGAACAAGACCAATTATGTGAACAAAATGCTGGTACAAAGTCTTATTTGTATGTTGTTGTTCATAAACTATATATAGCTTCAATGATATGTTATAATTGGTTTTTATTCTTCATTGCAACAGAAATTGCCCGCTGCAGCTGTTCCTGAATTGATATCCCGACGTGGTCGAATTACACTTGTGCCTGCTAAGAATGCTAAAGTGATTGCAAGGTACTACATTTCTTGCACAAATGGAACCATTCAAATTAATAGGTTCTCGGTTGTCCTGGCAATGCATCAACATTTGAAAATCAGAGACACTGTTATACTCATGCTCTACTGCTACTTGTAGACTGCGTTGGTATTTCCCCGAAGAGGAGGGGATGATGTAGTATAGTAGAGATAAGTATTTCCCTCAGTTAAGAACCAAGGTTATCAATCCAGTAGGAGAACCAAGCAAAATCCCGTTAGCAGCACCTGCACACACAAAAGCAAACACTTGCACTCAACGCAAATAAGAGGGTTGTCAATCCTCTTAGCAGTTATTTGCAAGGATTAATTCTGATAGTGATAGATAAATAAACTAAAATGTTAAATAAAATAAAAGTAAATAAATTGCAGCAAGGTGTTTTTTATTTTAATATATGATAAAAGTCGACCCGGGGGCCATAGTTTTCACTAGAGGCTTCTCTCTTGAACACATAGCATACGGTGGGTAAACAAATTACTGTTGGGCATTTGATAGAAAAGCAAATAATTATGACGGATTCATGGCAATGATCATGTATATAGGCATCACGTCCGAGACAAGTAGACCGACTCCTTCCTGCATCTACTACTATTACTCCACCCATCGACCGCTATCCAGCATGCATCTAGGGTATTAAGTATGAAATAGAGTAACGCCTTAAGCAAGATGACATGATGTAGACAAAGTAAACTCAAGCAATATGATTAAACCCCATCTTTTTATCCTTAATGGCAACAATACAAATATGTGTCATGTCCCTTTCTGTCACTGGGATTGAGCACCGCAAGATTGAACCCATCACAAAGCACCTCTCCCATTGCAAGATAAACCAATCTAGTTGGCCAAACCAAATCGATAGATCAGAGAGAAATACAAAGCTATAATAATCATGCATAAAAGAGTTCAGAGAAGACTCAAATATTTCTCATGAATAATCTGATCATAAACTCACAATTCATCGGATCCCAACAAACACACCGCAAAAGAAGATTACATCGGATAGAACTCCAAGAACATCGAGGAGAACATTGTATTAAAGATCAAAGAGAGAGAAGAAACCATCTAGCTACTAGCTATGGACCCGTAGGTCTATGGTAAACTACTCACACATCATCGGAAGGGCAGCAAGGTTGCTGTAGAAGCCCTCCGTGATCGATTCCCCCTCCGGCAGAGTACCGGAAAAGGCCTCCAGATGGGATCGCGGAAGAACAGAGGCTTGCGGCAGCATAAAAGTTATTCGGGGTGGCTCTATGTTGGTTTCCGAATATTTGAGAATTAATACAAGTGGAATTAGGTCAAACGGAGCCAAGAGGGCCCCACAAGGCATCAGGGCGCGCCCCCTGGGGCCGCGCCCTGTTGCCTTGTGGAGGCCTCGTGAACCTTCTGGCCTCCTCTCCAAGTCTCCAGGGTCTCTTTTGTCCAGAAAAAAATCTCCAAAAAGTTTCGTGGCATTTGGACTTCGTTTGGTACTGATTTCCTGAAAAACCAAAAACAAGCAGAAAACAGCAACTGGCACTGGGCACTAGGTCAATAGGTTAGTCACAAAAAATGATATATAATTGCATATAAAAGCATCCAAGCTTGATACTATACTAGCATGGAACAATCAAAAAATTATAGATATGTTGGAGACGTATCATCTACCAAGGCACAGGAGGGATCTTACTTTTCATTGACGAGATGACGAGTCGCCATCATCAAGCTGCTTCCAGCGGATAGTTGTGGTTGTTGGCCTATCTTAAGTATGTAGATATGGACCATATGGTTGTCAAAATTGTTCATTTCATGGAAAGTATTAGTATCACCTTTTGTTAAATAGTGTCACCACTATATGTTACTCAAATGCTGTTTTTCAGGTTCTTAAATTTTCCATATTGCAAAATGAGATAATATATAGATATGCCAGCCCATACAATTGACATATTTGACATGCATGAACAAATAATCACTCAAGCATATATATATGCTCAAATTGGTCCAGTGCCTAGTTCGAGGAGTAATTTACAAACCATTATTAGCTCCCTAATTTACATCAATATAACGAACCACGCGCGCACAAAAAGAGCCACTGCCCTTGACGCGGACCCAGCACGCACAGCTGCCATCATCCATCATCGTGTCTATCCTGCTTGGCTCAGGAGGAGAGGAGGTCACCAAGTCGATGACCACCTTGATCGATCGAGGCTGGGGCAGCCTCGACATCGGTGATCGCCGGTACTGCCTCGGGCGCAGCTCTCACCAGGGTTGCCGCGACCGCCGGCTCTGTGTACATCGCCCCGGCGGCCGACGAGATGTTTGCTCTCGCCAGGGCTGCCGTCACTGCCCCGGCTATGCCTAGCACTGCGCCCTCCTCCATCTCGGACATAAGTCTGCGCCTCGTGTGGCGGCTGCCACTGCCGCAGTTGTCCTTGCATCGTCGCGGTTCCTGCTCCGCCGCCCGCACCATCCGCCTCACTCTACGTCGAGCCCGCAGTATCGCCCGCTGGCGATCCCTAGCCGCTTTCAGGACGACCCTGGCTAACCTGGTGGCTTGCTCATACCACGTTTCCTGCCTCGTCTGGCTATCGTTGGGAGAGGCGGCGGCATGGCCGTCGATCGCAAAGCCGACCATCGCGCCGGCAGCCTCGATTCCGCTATCACCCAACTCCATCCGGTCGTCAGCCGTTGGGGCAGGGTATGCCGGTATGTGTGGGTAACTAGCTAGCAAGGGGATCAGTAGTGGGTCACCGCCGGCGGCCATTGTTGTGGTTATTTATAGCTAGCTAGCAGCTGGCTAGGGGATTGGGGATTTACAATTTACCCCTGTGGCTGGCGCTTGCGCGGGAAGGCATCGCTGGAGCGCGGGAAGACTAAGTGGAGCACACAATTCCCGGCACACAACCGTATGCGGTGTCACGTGTTATCACACACGTGTTAACATAAGGAAACAAATGTGTAACTTACAAATCATCACTCACGAGTACTCGCACCACGCATCGTGTGTGATGCTCCTACCATCGTAAACAACTCGTTTGCATTTTCAAAGGTTTTTGTACACACATAATCGCACACGAAACATCCAGGTCCGTAGGGTGCCTAAGAGAATTTAGATTTTTCCAAGAATTTTAGTCGCACTTTCTTAATTAGCACCAATTGCCCGACTGTCTTTCTCATCGTTAAAAGTGTTTTTAGTTTTTAGTTTTTCCCCTCCCACGTATGAGCCAACCAACTACCTCCAAAATTTAATTATGTTTGCATGCATGCGTGGTGGAAGAGGAAAATGATAAGGAAGTGGGCAGTGATTCTACTCTGGCAATTATAATAACCTAATTAATGGGATGTGTTCATTGGCAATTTGGCGCGGTCAATTTTTTCACCTCGCCCACTCCCTGTTCACCTTGGTTGCGCTCCTCCTCCTTCGCTCTCTATCCTCTCTTCGCTCTCTATCATCTCTTTCCTCTCGCAGCCCCCAAATCTGGCCTTCCGCGCTCGCCTCCCTGCCTCACCCATCGGATTACACCATGGATAATCCCCTAGATCCCAGCATCCCGCGGGCTTCCCTCTCATTGCGGCCCGCGGCACTGCCACCGTTGAACGAAACCCATGTATCTATTAGAGGGGATCCATTACTCTGGACTCACAGATCGGTGGCGCCGGAGGACATGCCGGGGCTGCGTTGGAGGTGGTGGGCAGCAAGGGAAAATTGGATCAAGGAAGCGAGGCATCGATTGGAGACATGTTCGAAGCAGCTGCGCATGGCGAAGCAGAAGGCGGAGGCGGAACTCGATCTCAGGACAGAGATGCTGAGGGATGTCGGCATCTGGCAGCGTTGTGCCGACTTGGAGCTGACGCTAATGGCAGAGATCATATTCACGGAGTCGACTGCGGAGGAGAGAACGCGCATGCCTGCGGAATGGTATACGAACCCGGTGCGGCTGTTCAGATGGGCGGTAGAAGAAGCCAAATCGCCCAACCTGCTGCAGCGACGGCGCTGGGCATGCATCCTAGGCGAGGTGACCTGCCCTCCTTCCCCGCCAGATATTGGATGAAGATCACCTCAAGTACACTGCCATGGACGCGTACACATGCTACGAGATGTACAGGCAGATCGTTGACATGTGGAAGTACCTCCTTCCTGTAGACAGCGAGGGATCGAGCCACAAGTAGAGCATTGGAGGCAAGCGTCACAACAAGAAGTAGTTGATATGATGATCGTTTCTCCTAGTTTATTATGCATGTAATTGTTTACTTAGTTGTGCAAATGCTATCTGTTTTCAGTTATGTAATTGGAAGTTTAATTTGGTTATGCAATCATGTTCTTATAAGTATATATGTTGTTGTTCTGTAGACAGAGCATAGATGTTGTGCAAACAGAGCAAATCATATCACACACGAACTAAACTACAGAACCCGTCGGTGATGAATTCATCAATTGCTGACAATTATTTACCACCAACCATTTGCCCACAACACACATGGGTTATTAGCAGGAATCGTCCGTGTTGTTATCCGTCTTCCCACACATCTTGGACCAACCGGTTCATACCATCTTTCTTCCTGACAAAGAGAGAAGGTGCTCCCCAGGCAGAGGAACTTGGATGAATGAAACCCTTGCGAAGTGATTTGTCGATTTCCTCCTTAAGCTCAAGAAGTTCATGCGGAGGCATCTTATAGGGACGCTTCGCAATAGGAGTGGTGCCTGGTTTTAAATCAATGACAAACTCGACTGCAAGAGCTCGGGCAGTGCGATCCAGAGCCTGAGTGTACTGTACCAAAACCTGCGGGTCATAACGACGTGGCACGTAAGGGGTACAGACAGCAGTGTAATATCCACTCTCATCCCCAGCGGGGGCATATGGGACATATCCGAAAGCAGTCTCCTCCAAGCGACTGTGATCTCCACGGAGACGGGCAATAGCAGTATAGGCAGCATCATGGACGGTCATATCGACAGTCACTCCAACACCATGAAAGGTGTGCAATTCAGTGATGGAGTTGTTCTGCCGATCAAAGATACGGACCATAGCGTGGTACTGCTCCTGGTTGAACTCGCGGTAATCCTCGTAAACAGTGTACTCGGGGTACCAGCGATATCCCAGCCTGGTCAAGAGATCGACCAGGATAGCAGGGAACCTAGTCGCATCAATAGCCATGGTGTGGCGTACGAGCTGTCTTGCGGGACGCATCTGAAACAAAGGAGTGCAAGATGTCAAACGACAGTGTGAGAAGCATATGATAGCATTGGTAAGAAATGTTTGCAGATAATCCAGCTCTCCGGGTGAATGTGATCACGAGAACCTAATGTTAGAGTTAGCAAAATCATTTAACCCGAAAGGAAGAGAGATCAGAATCCTAGAGTATGGAAGAGGAATAGAAGATCCTAATACCACCCATTGGTGATGTGGGCCCGTAAGCCACACAGCCATGTTAGTAAAATCGTTTTCAACGTCTAGACTCAACTTCGGCCAAGGAGTTGGAAAGGGGGTTTCTACAGGCAGTCAGCTCTGATACCAACTTGTGACGCCCCCGACTCGACCGTGCACTAATCATACACGCAAATGCACACGATCAAGCCTAAGGACTCACTTGAAGATATCACAACACAACTCTAAACACAAATAAAAGTCATACAAGCTTTATATTATAAGCCAGGGCCTCGAGGGCTCGAATACATAAGCTCGAGTCATACAAGCATCAGCGAAAGCATTAGATATCTGAGTACAGACATAAAAGTTAAACAAGTCTGTCTTAAGAAGGCTAAGCAAAACAACGACATCTGATCGAAAGGTACAGGCCTCCTGCCTGGGTGCCTCCTATCTACTCCTAGTCGTCGGTCTCCACGTAGTAGTAGGCTCCACCGGTAGGGTAGTAGTAGTCGTCGACAGGGGCAGCTAGCTCCGGGGCTCCGTCATCTGGTCGCAGCATTCGGGTATGGGGAAAAAGGGGAAGCAAAGCTACCGTGAGTACTCATCCAAAGTACTCGCAAGATTTACATCAAAACTATTCTACTTAGGCATCGGTATCAAAGAAAGGCTATATCTGTGGACTAGACTGCAGAAATGCCAGAATAGAGTGAAGGCCTAGCCTATCGAAGACTAGCATCTTCAGGATCTTGCAGCATTAGAAGAGTGTAGATTAGTACATAAATATAGTAGTAAGTATATGTAGTAGCAATGCCCAGAGATCCTTCCTCGACTCCCTGCGAGAAAGCAATCCCGGAGCTAACATATTAATAAGTTCACAAGTATCCAGTTCTAGTTGTAGTAGATCGGGATACTTTTCGAGCGTCCTGTTACCGTGGACACGGCTATTCGAATAGATATACTTCCCTGTAGGGGTGCACCAACTTACCCAACACGCTCGATTAACTCTGGCCGGACACACTTGCTCGGTACATGCCCGGCCTCGGCTGATCGACACATCGTAGCCCTACCTAGGCTCAACAGAGAGGCCAGCACGCCGGTCTACATCCTAAGCGCTCAGGGGTCTTGGGCCCATCGCCCTTTCCACTCCTGCGCGTTGCGAGGACGGCCGGGAGCAGGCCTAGCCCCTGTATACACACGCAGGCTTTCGCGGTCCAACCCGGGCGCGTGCCGCTCAACTGCTGACGTCTGAAGAACTTCGGCTGATACATACGACGCCGAGTGCCCATACTTATTCTCGTGTGGTGGTTAGTGCGAAAAGGCCAGAGGCCTACTCAGATCACATATCCTAACCCATTAGTGTGTTGGGAGCTCGCAATGACAATCAGCGATCCACGATCTGTGGTCCCGTCGCCCCGTCTCGAGGACTTGCGGCAAGGGCCAGGCCCAATTCCTCTCCTCCCTCTCCTGAGGCAATCTGCCTGCCCGACCGCGCCTCGTAATTATACCCCGGGTACCCTCATGGTCAACCCGACATCACATCGCTCGCGGGTACCCCTCGGGGCCGACCCGACTTTAATCAGGGACTGAAATAAAAAATCAAGGAGGAATCCGAGGAATCACCCTCGTTGGATTTCCACTCGATGTTTCGGTCAAGGTGAACCCGGAGGAATCACCCTCGATGGATTCACACTTGAGGGGTTGCTTGACAAAAGCTTCATCGGAGGTGGTGAAAGAGGAATCACCCTCATTAACCCACAACCGACTAGCTATACTACAGAGGCAACATCAGGAGTGAGGCAAGAGGTATCACCCTCGGCACTCGATGGTAGCTCTGTAGAGCCGTACAACTTAGAGGGTGTGCGGTGATGTGTTGGTCTCTGCCCATCGATCATTCTGATCGGGGCACTAGTAGCTAAGCGGGGCAACTAGGACAAGGATGAGGGGCCACAGATGGTTTACTAACCAACCTAAACTAAGCATATAGGATAACAGGAATAGTATCAACAGCAGTTACAAAAACAGGCTATGCATCAGAATAGGTATTTTGGAACAATAACTGTAGCAATTCTAATGCAAGCATGAGGGAGAAAGAATAGGCGATATAGGCATGTTCAAGGGGGTTGCTTGCCTAGAAGCTCTGCGGGGAAAGAGGGGTCGTCGACGGTGTAGTCGTACTCCGGAGCTGCGTCGGTCTCGGGGGCTACCGGGTAAGAAGAGGGGGAAGAAACAATAAATAAAAGCAAACAAATGCAACACAATGCATGTCATGGCAAAATGCAGTGCTGGGGTGACCTAATGCAATGCTACACGTTGCAGGCGGAGCGAGGGATATTTTCCCGGCCTTAGGCAGTTATCGGCATACTGAACCGGAGGGGAAGGTTCCATATTTGCATGGTTGTGGGCATGTGACAGGTAAACGGAGGGCATATTCGGATTCGTCTCGTTTTTCTGATCAACTTTCATGTAGAAAACTTTTCGATCCGAGCTACGGTTTATTTTCTATGATTTTTCAAAGATTTAAACCATTTTCTAAAAATCCTGGAATTAATTTAATTAATAAATTTGCGTTATCCAGAACAGTAACATTTGTGACATCAGCATGACGTCAGGATGATGTCATCGGTCAACCCAGCTGGTCCAGGTCAAACCTGACCACTGGGACCCACATGTTAGTGTCACAGTAGCTAAACAGAGACTATTTAAACTAATTAGGGGTTAATTAGCACGTGGGGCCCCGCTGTCAGTGTCAGATTAATTAACCGATTATTTAAATTATCTAATTAGTTAAATAAGCGAGTGGGGCCCGCCTGTCAGTGGCACTGTGCTGCCCAGTCAGCACGTTGACCAGTCAACGTGGTCAACTGGGGGCCCTAGACCCACTGGTCAGTGACCCAGGGGGTGCCCACGTGGCGGCCAGCTCAGCGGCGCCGACGTTTAAACGCCGGCGGCCTCGTTTCACGGCGGAGGGCACGGGCTAGCGGCGGGATTCGGCTACGATGGACCAAATCGAGCGCAACTTGGCGCGTTGGAATGTGTGAAGCGCGCCGCATTGATTGGTTGCGGTGGTGCGGCCGGAGACGGCCGGAAACGTCGACGGCGAGCGGCGAAGGCGGCGACCGGAATCGGGCATGCACGGCTACGGCGCTAGGGGGCTCGGGATGGCATGCGTGTGCGCGCGTTGGGCTCCAGGAGCTCGATGCGGTGCTCGGCCGCGCATGACAGTGGCTAAGGCCACGGCGGCAAGCTCGGCGGCGGCAACGCGTTCGGCCACGGCGGAGCAGCTAGCTAGGAGGCGCGCGCGAGCCAACGGAGAGGGGGAAAAGGTAGAGGAGCTCACCGGGAGGCGAACGGTGGCCGTTGGAAGCTTAGGAGCGCAGTACGGCGGCCGAAATCGACGACGAACGCCGGTGACCCGAGGAGGAAGAAGGCGGCATGGATCCGTGCGGTGGGGCTCCCCGGCTTGCGCTCATGGCCGTAGACGAGGTAGCGGAGCACGCCGGAGCGGCTGGACACGGCGGAGAGGAGCGGGGAGCACGGTGGCCGCGGGAAACGGCGGCGACGGCGATGGACGCGCTCGGGCGCGTCGGAGATCAAGCGAGAGAGGGCGAGAGAGGAGCTGGCGAGTGGATGAGGATGACGGGGAGGAGGCCGCGGTGGAGATCTTATCCACCCGCGGCGTCTGTAGCGACGCCGTGTCGCCCGCTGGCCGGCAAGGTCGACATGGGGAGGAGAGATGTGGGAGGTAGGAGAGAGAGAGGGTGGTGGGCTTGGCCGGTGCACGGTGCGCTTAGGCCCAGCTCACAGTAGAGTAGGGCCTTTTTTCCCTTTTTCTTTCTGTTTTATTTTTATAGAAAGGATTTGCAAAAAATTTCAGCTCCCAGATGCATTTTGTAAAATGTGAAACTTGTCCACAAAATTACATTGCATTATTCTACACTGCCACAAAAAGTTTGGGAAATTTTTGAATCCATTTGAATTTTTTCAAAAATGAAATGGCATTTAAATTGCTGTTTTTGCACTGTTTTAAATGCTCTAGCCCATTTTAGCAAATAGGTGGTGTTGTTTTCCTGAACAGGAATTTGTTTTGGAATATTTGCTAAAACATGAACTATTTTTCAGCAATTTTTGAGCAACTTCAAATTTCACTTGTGATTTGAATTGCATTTGGTGGTGGAATTTGAAATGAGATATGAATCCATTTTGATCAAGCATTGCAAATCACAGTGGTTTAGCATAATCATTGTGGATCACTGTTGCTCATTACAGAGGGGTGTTACAGATGTGCAGGAATGGCTCGATGGAGCTCGTCCCCGGCGTCGCTGGCTCCGACTTAGGAACACGGAGGCCCCGGCTGCTGCTGGCACTGGCGCCTTGATACGTCTCCAACGTATCTATAATTTTTGATTGTTCCATGCTATTATAGTATAAATCTTGGATGTTTATTATGCAATTATATATCATTTTTTGGGACTAACCTATTAACCTAGTGCCCAGTGCCAATTGCTATTTTTTTGCCTGTTTTTGCCTTTTCAGAAAATCATTATCAAACGAAGTCCAAACGAAGAAAAAACTTTGGATTAATTTTTTCTCGACCAGAAGGGGCCCTAGAAGCTTCGGGAGAATAACAGACGAGTCACGAGGGAGCGACAAGCCCAGAGGGCGCGCCCGGGGGGGTAGGCGCGCACCCAGGCTTGTGGGCCCCTCGTGGCACCTCTTGAATTCCAGCGCTATAAATTCCAAAATATTCCCAATACATCAGAGAGCCACCACGAATAACTTTTCCGCCGCCGCAAGCTTCTGTTCTTCCGCGATCCCATCTGGAGGCCTTTTCCGGCAATCTGCCAGAGGGGGAATCGATCACGGAGGGCTTCTTCATCAACCTTGCTGCCCTTCGATGATGTGTGAGTAGTTTACCACCGACCTATGTGTCCATAGCTAGTAGCTAGATGGTTTCTTCTCTCTCTTTGATCTTCAATACAATGTTCTCCTCGATGTTCTTGGAGTTCTATTCGATGTAATCTTCTTTTGCGGTGTGTTTGTTGGGATCCGATGAATTGTGGGTTTATGATCAGATTATTCATGAGAAATATTTGAGTGCTCTCTGAACTCTTTTATGCATGATTGTTATAGCCTTGTATTTCTCTCCGATCTATCCGTTTGGTTTGGCCAACTAGATTGATTTATCTTGCAATGGGAGAGGTGCTTTGTGATGGGTTCAATCTTGCGGTGTTCTATATCCCAGTGACAGAAAGGGACAAGGCACGTATTTGTATTGTTGCCATTAAGGATAAAAAGATGGGGTTTAATCATATTTCTTGAGTTTACTTTGTCTACATCATGTCATCTTGCTTAAGGCGTTACTCTGTTTTATACTTAATACTCTAGATGCATGTTGGATAGCGGTCGATGAGTGGAGTAATAGTAGTAGATGCAGGCAGGAGTCAGTCTACTTGTCTCGGACGTGATGCCTATATACATGATCATTGTCATGAATCTGTCATAACTATGCGCTTTTCTATCAATTGTCCAACAGTAATTTGTTTACCCACTGTATGCTATGTGTTCAAGAGAGAAGCCTCTAGTGAAAACTATGGCCCCCGGGTCTATTTTTATCATATATTAAAATCCAAAAATACCTTGCTGCAATTTTATTTACTTTATTTTATTTAGCAATTTACTTTATCTATCTATCACTATCAGAATTAATCCTTGCAAGTAACCGCCAAGGGGATTGACAACCCTCTTGTTTGCGTTGGGTGCAAGCATTTTCTTTTCTGTGTGTAGGTGCTGCTAACGAGGTTCTGTGTGGTTCTCCTACTGGATTGATAACATTGGTTCTTAACTGAGGGAAATACTTATCTCTACTGTACTGCATCATCCTCTCCTCTTCAGGGAAATCCCAACGCAGTTCACTAGTAGCACGCCTCCTCCTACAGATGTGGGCGTGGCCCGCGTCATGGATCGAGCCGTGGCCCACGGCGGCGAAACCCGGTCGCCCTCGTCCAGGCCGAGCTGGACGCGACACGCGGCCATGACATCGGGGAAGGTACGCCCTTCCCCAAAGGTGTACCTCTCGTCGATGTTGTGTCGCGACGGCGGTGGGTAGCGGCCGCCGTAGGGCTGGGTGCGGGCGGCGTTCTCCGCCGCCAGGATCTCCGGCCACTGCGGGCTGCTAGTCGCGTAGCGCTGCTTCGACCGCTCCTCCAGCGGTAGGCTTTGCCGAAAGTCGCGTATTGCGCGCAACATGACCGGCGTGCCAACGGTGGGGACAGGCTCCACCGGGAGCCCCCCGGCGCTCAGGTGCCATCCGGCCGGCAGGCGCATGTCTGGCGGCACCATGATGCCGCAGCAGGCGAGGAGCGACGCCTCGTCGACCCGTAGGGCGCGCGGCAGGCCGGGAATGACAAACAGACGACGTCGTTCCCGGCTGCTGCTTCCCGCCCCACCATCGTGGCTAGCCATTGTTGCGGCTAAGGAAGGGGAGGCGGCTAGGGTTTGGTGGAGGCGCACGACGGAGAAGGTTGTGGGCCGGCGACGGGAGGGGAGGGGATTGGGACAGGAGTGGGTGCACGCCGGTGCGCCCCGTGCGGCTATAAAATGCATTAATAGACGCCTACCTGGCACGCCGGCGACGTGACTCCTCGCATGGGAAACCGCGTGGTGCGTACTCCCCATGAGTGAAAGCGCCGACGTGACCGCGATGTAACTACTCATGCATGCGGGCACGCACACCGCCGATTGTGAGAGCGCCATGTGGCACGGTGAGCCCCACGTGTCAGTAACAGCGCCGGCTAACAGTCAACTCCCTTGACCAATGGCAAAATCCCGTTTGGGCGTTGGTGAGGGTGGGTGGCACGGTGGAGGGGAAAAGTGAGCAAAATAAGTGTGCTTGTGCAAAACTGAGGAGGACTAAGGAATGAGGGGCACAGAAATAGAAATCCCTTGATTTTATGTATCTGAGCATAAAGATTCGATTGAAACCAGGGAATACATTGACATTTGTTGAGATCACATTGAATGACACGATAAAGCCATCTAAAACAGCTCTTGCTTTTAGCTTGCCTAGAAACCAAGTGAGCTATACAGACTTCTCCAAATGGAGGATCTGCGTAATCGAGTTAGCTTAAGAGTTATTTAATGAAATCACACAAAGCTTCTATGTTGTTCTAAGTAAAAATGAGCATGAACTAAGAAATGATGACCAGCTTCAGTTAAGGCCTTGTGCTGATATTTTATCGAGGAACATCACCAATTTATTCCGAATAGCATGGAACTGATCTACATATACTAAAAGAAAGACAAATATGATCCCATTATTTAGCTATATAGACAAGTACCAACGCTAATAGTATTGCAATTCAGGGTAGCTCCATCTGCCGAGTTAGCACTATCAACCTCCTACATGATCTCTTATTAGTTGGTATAGTTCACATCTTGCATATTTCAAAGGAAAATTCTTCCATTTTTACTCCTAGTGAATGCAATATAATATATAGCTAGACATGACATAGATTAGATGTCATAAAAAATACTGTTCTAAATTCATCTATCAAAACTACATTTAGCTAAGTACAAATATATTTGGATGGTTCTCTTCAAAACATAGCAGTGCGAAGTCCTGGACAATGAAGTTTGGTTTAGTGTTTAGTTAGCCAGCTAACTTTGAGTGATGCGTAAGGAACCTGTAGACTTACAGTCATAGTGTTCTTGAATCAACTCATTGGTTGGCTTATCTTATGATCTACTACCTTGATGTGACCTTGTAAAAGAATGGGCTGATATTGTCAATCTTTCATAACATGGGAAATGAACAATCGGTTACCTTCAAATTTTAAGTTATTTATTTCTAAGGATTGTGATAGCTGTAACCAGTTGCAGAAAATCACCTCAATTAGGTAGTATTCACATTGTTGACTCTTGTTGGCCAACCTGAATCTTCACTCTGTGCCTGTTGATTGCCAAGAGCCCTGGATTGTGGCATTTGGAAACTCAGGGGATTGCTGTGTAGAACACCATCTTCTTTCATGTTGGTAAAACCAAGAGAAGAAATTGGGGTGGGAGGTGTGTTTTAGTTGTCTATGTAGAACCCTGTGTGATGAAGATGGCAAATGGGAAGCTGGAAGACTAGTGTTGTCTACATGCGTGGGCATACAAGAGCCAAAAGACTAAAAGAGCATTCCTTAAGCAGGTGCAGGCTCTGTATTGCATTGTACTACTAGTATAAATTTGTGAACGGATGAGAAGGTGTGGCAAAAAGATTTTATTTGACAAGCCAGGTTGTGCCAATTGTACCTACATTATCCTTGCTTGGAGTGAATTGCAAAAAACCACCACATTGAAGCGTAGGGTTGCAGAAAAGACTCTTTTATGAATTTGTTGCAGAAAACACTGATTTCAGGCCTAATCATTTGCAGAAAGCACTGAACTGTGTGTTCGGGCATTTTAAGCACTATTATGACAGGTGGGACCCTGTTTTGGTGACGTGGCGTCACGGCCGCGATCTGACGCCGTCTAACGGTGCTATAGTGACATCGGACGCGCCGTGTGGGTAAAAACTGGCTCGAACCGGCTCTCTCCTCACTCTCTCGCATCTGGCTCGCCCTCTCCTCACTCTCTGTTCTTCTCCCCCGCCGCCGCCCCCACCGCCGGCCGTCGTCCTGCTGATCCCCCTTGCCATGGTGTCATGGAACGACGACGAGACCAGTGAGGATTCTGTCATGAACGTCTCCACCTCCTGCGATGGCATCATCAAGGTCAGTTTGTTAGAGAGCGAGAGCTAGGGTTAGGGTTAGTGAATTGGGGATTTTGTCAATGAGCTCGATCTGAACCTAGGGTTTTCTTTGTTTGCTCCCGCAGCTTCCTGCTACGATGCACGATCCGAATTTCAACGGCATTGACGCAGATGTGAATGTTTTGTGCGAACACGGCGAGCCGGCCGAGCGCTTTGTTGCATTTGAAGGGATGCACACCGGCAGGAGGTTTCTTGGATGTGCTAAGAAGGTATGATTCAGAACTTGTGTAATGGAAGGTGCTCATTGCCTCTGTTTAATGCTTGGTCCACATTGTTTGATGTGGTCAGTGCTTAATGCTTTGTTTATTAAGTTGTTAAGCTTTGTTAAGTGCTTGGTCTTTGTTTAGCTTGTTCTAGCATGTGTTGTCATCAGTGGATGGTAGTCATTGTTTATTGTGCTCGGTGCTTAATGCCTTGTTTAACAGTGGTCATTGTTTATTTGGTTGCTGTCTCATTTGCTTGCTGCACATATTAGATCCATGAACCTCTTTAACAGTGGATGTCTTTAAAAAAACATGTTGGTTTGAGTGGTCTTCATAATACTGCCTACTAGAGTTGGCATGGCACTGTGGAGCATGGCACAGCAGTTTGTAGATCCTACTCACTTAGCTAAATCTTTATTGGTTTATTGTTTTTTTACAGGAAGGCATAAACTGTGGAGTAGTTCAATGGATTGATTTTGAATGGCCAAACTCAATGGAGAAGGCATTGGCCAAGTTATGGGATATGTATGAGGAGATTAAGGCAGCAAGGAGCAATGACAATCTACAGAGTTCCTTTACAATTCACAACCTGACAGAAGAGAAGAAGAAGAAACTACAGGAAAACTATGATAGTTTGTATGCTGATGTGAATGCTCTCTTGGATGCCCAGCAGCAGAGGGGTGTGGAGTTAAACAATTAGAAGGAGCAAAAGGACTATGTTGATGTGAAGATTGCTTAGCTAGAAACTGTAGTGGGCAACTTGAAGGCAGAGCTGTAAAAGAAAGAGGAGGAGAATAACAAGCTGCTGCAAAAGTTTGATACTCTCAAGAACCTGACAGGTGCTCAAGCCAATGTGATTAGGAACTTGAAGTTCAATCATTTGAAGGAGAAGGAAAGGCTGACAGAAGAGAGGCATAAGTTGCACTATCACATTTCTGAGCTTCAAAAGTCTGAGGAAAAGATAAAGCTGAAGCTTCAGGGGGTGAAGGCCATCTTAGATGAGTAGGGTGCCTTCCAGTATGATAATCATCTATCTAATATGTAGATGATAATCTTCTATCCAGTACTTTAGTATGAATTTGTGAACCTAGTAACTTAAGTATGCATCCAGCAGTGTTGTAATGTAGATGATAATCATCTGTTTAGTACTTTAGTTTGAATTTCTGAACCCAGTAATTTAAGTATGTATTTTGTGATCCATGGTGTTGTATCCAACCTTGATGAACCTTTATGAATGCGAGTCCAATCTGATGTTATATGGTGTATGTGCTTAGTATAATTTGATTTGATATATTTAGGGCCACCATGACTCATTTGATCGATGAATCGACAAAATGACCATAGGGTTACCCCAAGCCTCATTTGATCGATGAATCGACAAAATGACCATAGGGTTACCCCAAGCCTCATTTCATCGATGAATCGACAAAATGACCATAGGGTTACCCCAAGCCTCATTTGATCGATGAATCGACAAAACGACCATAGGGTTACCCCAAGCCTCATTTGATCGATGAATCGACAAAATGACCATAGGGTTACCCCAAGCCTCATTTCATCGATGAATCGACAAAATGACCATAGGGTTACCCCAAGCCTCATTTGATCGATGAATCGACAAAATGACCACAAAAATGAACTTCAAGTGAACAAAAGAGCTTAATTATCACCTTAGCTACACCATAATATGAACATCATGAGAACAAAAAAATCATAATAAGAAACATCAGCATGCCCATAATATGAAGAACCATCACAGCAAGACACAAATAGGAATCATCACAACAGTGCATCTAATAGCAGTGCTTAAAGTTCATAAAAGCAAGATCAATACATGATGTTTCTTGCTAATAACATCCGACCAGCACAAAAGCTGTTGGCAGTGCTTAAAGTACCATAAAAGCAAGATCAGAACATGATGTTTCTTGCTAATAACACCAGACCACCACAAGAAGTTTGGTTACAGTACCATAACATAAAAGCCAGATCACATCATCAACAAGGTTTGCCATCAGATAGCAACTATTAGTTCCCTGAAGCATAGAAATAGTCCTTCAGCCTGCTGGGTTGCTTTCTCTGTCTTGGTGGCAAGAAGGGTGCTGCTATTGAAGCTCTCCTAGCTGCAGCTGTTGAGGAAGATGCCCTTGCTGGTGGAGCTATTGAGGAAGATGCCCTTGCTGCTGGAGCTGTTGAGGAAGATGCCCTTGCTGCTGGAGCTGTTGAGGAAGATGCCCTTGGTGGTGCCCTGGTGCCTGCATTAGAGGAGGCAGCTGCCCTGGTCCCTGCAGGTGTTGATGCAGCTCCACTTGGTGTTGCTCTCCTAGTAGGTGCCCTGCTTCCTTCTGCGGTCTCCTCTGTCCTGTTAGACTGCAGGTAAGAGTAGTAGTTAGTTAATACATTGTACTGTCAAAAAACAAAAAGAATGGTAGCAAGTACAAACCTCATGCTTGTTCTTTCTCATTGCTAGGCTTGGCTTTAGGGTCTTCTGGCATGATGTGTATCTGTGACCCACAAGATTGCAATTGCTGCATGTAATTGAGGCCATCCTAGATGTATCTTTAGGTGCTGGTGGCTCAAACTGGCTCCTTCTCCTCTTGGTTTGCTGCATCCCTGGCTTATCCTTGAACACTGGAGGTTCTATGTCTCTAGTTTTGGTCTTGGGCCAGAGATCAGGTCTAGGTACAGGAAATATGATTGGGCTGTATGCTGCCAGATACATAGACTTTTTGAAGAACTCATGCACAAAGTCTTCAGGCCTCAGTTTGGCTTTGGTAATAGCTACTACTGCATGCTTACATGGCATTGCGGTCATATCCCATTTTTTGCACCCACATGTCCTATGCTGCAAGTTAACTAAATAGGTTTTTTCATTGCTTGTCACTTGGTAAATATTTGGCCCAGCCATCAATGCTTGACATTTCCTAGATAGTTTCTTTGCTTCTTCAAGCAACTCAGCATATGTTGGGCATATTTCCCACTTGGCAACCTCTGTCTTAGTCCTATTTCCATTGAACCTAACCATCAACTTAGTCATGATTCCATCTACCATGGTCTTTATTGGTTTACCCCTCACATCTAATATCATCTTGTTAAAAACCTCACTAATATTGTTAACCACTAAGTCAGTTTTGCAATTGAAGTACATGGCATATCTAGCCCAAGCATGTCTAGGAACTTTATTAAGCCAGGCCCAAGCAGCCTTACACTCTTGCTTAAGAGCATCCATTGCAGCTACATGCCCATGTTCAGTATAAGAGTAACTAGCCTTATCCATGTACTTCTTTAATTCTGACCCCCTAAAACCAGCAGTCTGAAAGTTTTGATAGATGTGTCTAAGGCAGTATCTATGTGGGCAATTGGGGATACATGATGTACAGCATTTAGAAGGCCCTGTTTGAAAAAATGACCAAAATCACAACTACATCCAACTAAGCAATGAATATGAGATTCAACTAAGCAATGAATATGAGCAACAACTAAGCAATGAATATGAGCAACAACTAAGCTATCACTATGAAATTACCTTCTGTCTATCAGAGATTATGGTGTAATAACCAAATCTCTCTGATTCTCCACCAATTGCTGTCTTTAGTTCTGTGAGAAATCAAGTCCAACTCTTTGTGTCTTCTTTGTCCACAACTGCAAAAGCAATGGGGTATATGTTATTATTCCCATCCCTTCCTGTGGCAGCAAGGATTTGTTGGCCGGTAGACAGCTTGATGAAGCATCCATTCACACCTGCAATGGCAGACAACACAAGTTAGAAACAAAGCATCTATGAACACATGTCAGAGATAACAAAGTTCAGTAATAACCTATGAATGGTCTGCATCCATTCAAAAATCCTTCCTTGCAAGCATTCAAATAGATGAACAAACCATGGAACCTTGGATTCTTGCTTGGATGCTCTTTTAAGAACTTAGTAGTGACAATGCACCTACTACATGGATTTATGTCTAACACAGCCTGCAAGTAATCCCTGATCCTAGTATATTGCCCCCTCTGATCTCCTTGCACCATCTTAATAGCTTTGTTCTTAGCCCTATAGGCCATATGAGTGCTGATCTCAACTCCATACTTGCTCTTCAGATTTTGCATTATTGTACTAATTGATGTGTTCAAGTCTGTTCTTATTGCTTCCAAAACCTGATGTGTAACCCACTTTGTAGTCACCTTGGTGCTCTCTGCTACAGCTGGACATGTGTGCACCAGATTTGTTTTCCTAATGCAGAAAGTTCTCTCTTTTGACAGCACAGAAGCTGCAATGAAGAAAGGGCAGTCTTCTTGGGTGCAAACAGCTATAATTTTGTCATTACAATTCCTATGAAACTGATAGTTTCTGTTTTGTGCTATGTGAAATGTGAGAAGTGCCCTTCTAAATTGGTACACATCATCAAAACAGAGCTTCTTAACAAACTACAGCTCAGGGCTCTCTCTATCCTCAGAATACCATATCCTTTGTTTGGGTTTTTTGGCCCTACTCTTACGGCCAAGCACAAATGGTAGGGCTACAGCCCCATCATCTTCCTCCTTCAAATCACCAGGATTTGGATCCTCATCAGATGATGGTACCCAAACATCCTCAAATTGTTGCTCCAAACTAGAATGTGATCTTGTGGTTGGCCCCTTTCTTACTCTTAACTTCTTCCTCTTTTGCCCCTGTGGTACCACCTCATCTTCAAATTCCTCATCCTCTCCATGCTGCTCTTGCTCTGCATGTTCCTCTTGCACTTCCTCTTCTTCTAGCTCATAAGGTTCTTCAACATCAGTGTCACCTTCAAAGTGTAAAAGTGGGTCCTCTCTCTGCCTCCTCATCTCAGCCATCCTAGCCATGAAATCCTCATCTTCCTCCAAGTCAGAGTCATCTTCAGTTAGTAGAACAGGAAGTTTTCTTTTAAGTGCTTGCACCCTCTCAACACTCTTCTTCTGCTTCTTAAACCTTTCAATTTTATTCCTCCTCTTAAGTTCCATACTTCTTTCCAGCTCCTCTTGCTCCAAATCAACATCTCCTGCATTGCCTTCATCCATATCAACATCTCCTGCATTGTGCCTAAACAGATGTGTGCTCTATTGTGTGGAGTAAAACTGGATTGGTTGTGCCTCCTGCTCATCCACTTGTGCAACTTTCTTTGATGGTGACTTGTACACAACACCATTATCACTGACCTCATATACAGTCCTCTCTCCAACACTACCTATAGGAACCTGCTGCTCACAGACATAACCTATGTTTAAATCTCCAGGTCTGGGCTCACTACCCCTAACTACAGTCAAATTTACTATGGTCTCATCTCTGTTGGCAATGTGGTCTAACATCTCATCAACCTGGTCATCATCAGAAATCTCTTGCAAACCTACTATTCCCAACCCAGCATCCCTCACAAAATACATGTAATCATTCTCTCCATATCCTGCTGTCTCTATGAGTGTTATAAGATTAAGAAATGTAATGTCTAAAACACACATGGTCCTTTCCAAATTATCTCTGTCATGAAAGTGGAGTCTAATTTTTCAAATATCATCACACAAACTGCAAAACAAAGAAAGTATGCATTAAATAAACATTCCAAAAACTGTTATACAGAAGTGTTAACTGAATTGTTAACTGAAGTGTTAACTGAAGTTAACTGAATTAAACATTAATTGAACTACACTAATATGCAGAAGTGTTAACTGAAGTTTGTTAACAGTGCACACATACAGTGCACACATTGAAGTTTGCCCATTGAATTGTTAACAGTGCAGACATACAGTGCACACATTTTCTACTGTAGTTTGTTAACTGAATTCAGATTCAATTAACTGAATTTAACACTTGCGACTTTTAGACTTGGTACAAAAGAGCTTAAGTCAAATATTGCTTCAGTGCACAAGACACAAGCAATAACCATCTGTTCATAATTACTCCACAATTATTCTAAATGATGTACTACAATCAAACTAGACTTAATTTATGCACAGACATCAAGGGTTAGGCTGGACTACAGGTTAATCATACTAATTCACAGACCTGGACTACAGGTTAATCATACTTTCCAATCTCACATAAGAAATCTGGTAGAAAAATCCCCAAATTGTATAAGAACCCTAACCCTAGAATCGACAGGAAAAGAGGGAGAAATCTTACTCAACACCGCCAAATCCTGAAGCCCATTGATGGCTACCCGTCGGAGTGGCCTGGATAGCACGGGCGAGAGAACCGGCAGCGCGGTACTCCAACGACGGCGACGGCGCTCGCCCATGCGGGGCCTGACTAGGGTTTGAGCTGGCGCACACCTCCTCCGCTCGGTTTGGATCGCCGCCGCTAAGTAACCCTCCTCCGGCATCACCGCCGGCGCCATCCACTCCGCCGCCATCGTCAGTAGCCATGGAGGACGCAGAGAGAGAGAGACAGAGGAGAGCGGGGAAAGTGGGGGGGATGAACTGGTCAAGGCTACCGAGCCGGTTTTGCCGTAGACGCGCCGTTAGACGGCGTTAGATCGCGGCTGTGACGCCACATCACCAAAACAAGGTCCCACCTGTCATAATAGTGCTTAAAATGCCCGAACACACAGTTCAGTGCTTTCTGCAAATGATTAGGCCTGAAATCAGTGTTTTCTGCAACAAATTCGTAAAAGAGTCTTTTCTGCAACCCTACGCTTCAATGTGGTGGTTTTTTGCAATTCACTCTCCTTGCTTGTGTCAATCCTGAGATCTTCATCATTGTGCCAATTGTAGTGTCAAGTGGTTATCAGGTATCTGTTACCTTTGTTTCCTGATGAATTGTTTGGCTATGCAGTATCAAAGCCCAAGAACAGACATAGTAGCACAACATTTTTTTTAAACTGTCACCAGGGGGAAGGACTCCCCACCTGAATATATTTCAAAAGAATTTTGTTACAAACTAGACAAGGCGAGAAGTAAAATAGTCCCGCCACAAGCCGGCGTGAACTTTGTCCTCCATTCTTAAGGCGGTGAGACCACAGCGTGAGATCCGCAATGATACCCCTGATAACATCATGGGGTGAGACATCTAAATTCCTAAAGGTTTTTGCATTACGAGTGTCCCAAATTTTCCAAATGATAAGAAGAAGAATAAAAGGCCACACCGACTCGGGAGACCCGAGCGCCCATCAGAGATCCAAAGATCTGCAAAGGGGGTTGAGCATGGGTGGAGATCAATGGCATCCCAAATGGCACGAGCTGCCGAACAGTGGAAGAAAAGGTGTGCTCGGTCTTCTGGCACGGCCGCGCATCGGGGGCAGGCGGCAGAGTCGATGATAGACTTGCGGTGCAGGTTTGCCCGGGTGTTGAGTCGGTCAAGGTAGAAGAGCCAGCCGAACACCCTCACTCGGCTAGGGACACGCGAGTCCCATATATGAGCAAGAGTAGGGTCAGCCAACTGAGGAGCCATCGCGTCGTAGGCACCCTTGGTGGTGAAGGCGGCGCCATTAAGCAGGGTCCTGACGTCGGGGGCACCTGACAGACTGACATCCTGCAACAGTAATCTCAAGAAAGCAAGTTCATTGGAAGCAGTTAAGGTTAGCCGGCTACGCAAGCCCAGATCAATCCCATCCATCATTATAGTGGCTACAAGAGCATTAAGCTTTGTATGGTGCGTAAACAGAGCAGGGAAAAGCAATGCACAGGGGTTTAGGGAGAACCCAACGATCTAATCAGAAGAAGGTGGATGAGCCGTCCCCAATGGTCACACACGAGATCTCGCGAAGAGTAGCACAACAGTGTTCAGTAATCAAGAATAACAAAAAAAACTAATGGCAACCACAATGCCTTCGGATCATTAACTCAACTTCTTCTATGCCTTATGTCACTCACATCTAATACAAAGCTGAAAATCATGCAATGAAGGAACTGAATGTGAAGAACAGAGAAGGCAAACAGGGGAAATCAGGAAAAGTACGCGTACAGGCAAAGCAACCGGCCCGGCCGTCGATATTATCTATACATTCAAATCTGCAACAGAACGGCTACCTTCCCCTCTCCGCCTTCCGTCCGCTTGCGCCCGCGTCCGGGAGGCGTCGTGGCGTTGTCTCGGACCTAGTCCATCTGCGTCGTCGACTCCAACACGCGTCCGGGGGGCGTCGTCGCGGCGTCTCCGACCTCGCGGCATCGGCGTCGTCGACTCCAACCGCGACGGTGAGTGAGCTTCGAATTCCATACCTACGGCTTGTGTGGGGAGAGAGAGAGGGAGGGAGCACCATCGGGCAGCGAATTGAGAGCGGAGAAGGCTGGTCGGGGGGGGGGGGGGGGGGGGGGGGGGGGGGGGGGGAGGGGGAGCGCACCGCGCGCCATGATCGAGCATTCGCGTCGGCGGAGGAACCACAGCAGCGACGCCTCCCCGAGTGGGAGGACAAGCGGGCACGGCGTCGCGCCGAGTTTGGCGCCCGTATTACAGCCATCGCGGCGCATGTGGCTCCAGAGGTGTCGGCGGCGGTAGCATCGGAGGTGTCGGCTGCCGTTCCAGCAGCGCTACAGGCTGTGCGCGCGGGGCACCACGAGTGCGTCGACCTTGAGCCGACGACCACATCGACCCCAACTGCGTCGGTGGTGGACGACAACGCCTCTGTTCCTGATGCATCCATGGTGGTCTCTGCTCAGAGATCGGCATCAGCCTCTGCGCAGCAGCAGCAGCAGGAAGATGCGGCACCGCGCCAGTCAATTGAGAACACAGTCGCCAATGTCCTCGCTGCCTGGAGTCCCACCACATGTTCGACGCAATGCCCGAGCAGCACCGTCACCATGTCGGTGTCAGCGACAGCTCCCGCTGCCGCTGCAACATCAGCTTCGTCCAAGGTCACCGTTGGTGTCGTCCCCGAGCTCTGCTGCCTTGACCTCGAGCCATCGGATGTCCTCGTGCAAGTCACGATGCAGTACAGCTACAACACCTGTGAACTTGTTCCTCAATTTTCACAGTATATACCATGTTTTATGCTACGAAGCACCGATACGTGCAAAACCTGTGTATCGCCGTCCTGTACGTCGCCGATACGCCGATACGGCTGATACGGGCCGCGATACGGGTATCGCCGGAGTATCGTGTTTTTTGATTTACAAAAAAGGTTAAAAACGCCGATACGTGCTGTTCACTGTCCACGATACGACTGGGATACGGCCAGCCCAATACTAACCATATCTCGCGTACTCCTTTCAATGTGTTCGCTTCACACGCGCACGGCAGGGGAGAGGCGCTCAAGCGAGCTGCCGCCGGTTGTAGAGATCAGTGGCGGAGCTACACACGTTTCGCTGGACGGGCCAAAACGAATTAGCATAAGAAACACGTCTGTAATTTTCCTCCCAGGACCCAACTTCAGCACCACTCTACACTAAAATCTTATTTGGCTGGGCGGGCCATAGCCTGGTTTAGCCCAGCCGTAGCTCCGCCACTGGTAGAGATTGTAGTTGTTTGCTAATGTTACTGCTTTGCTAATGATAAACCATACGCTAACAGTGTTAACTTCGTGCTGCTCGCCCGCTCGCAAAGAAAAGAAACATGAACTGCTAACAGAGAGCACCTGAAGAATTCTGCGCTAACCTCCTTAAGCCTTCTATGTAGCCAATAAAATCCTTAAGTAATGAGGCTCCTCAAGTGCAAGCAGCCAGCCTGCATGTCGTACGTATAGAAGGATGTGTTGTTGCATGCCTAAGGTAGGTTAAATGAATGTATGCATATATACTAATGACTCTGAAGATGTCCAATGGACTGCAGAATACTTGACTGATGCCTACAGCTAATGCACTGCCTACAGCATTTTGATCTAATCTAACACATTTTATTAAGTTTGTTTTTATTACATGTCATTTTATTATTATTTATATATACTTGCCGTATCGCCGTATTGGTGTTTTTAAAAATTGCCGTATCCCGTATCGCCGTACCCGTATCGTCGTATCGGTGTTGCCGTATCGGTGCTTCATAGGTTTTATGGGGCCTGGGAAGTGGGATTGTGGGGATCAGGACCAGTTTACATGGTATATTTGCCATTCTGGCTAGAATTCCAGTTTCAGATGTTAGTGTAATAGATATGTCATATCCTCGTTACTAGCGTCTTGTAGCATCAATTTTCAGAACTGTCGCCCTCTGTCCCCGGCTCGCCGCACGGCCGCACCCCACAACCTGAAAACCTGCAGTTATCCTTGTGTTCTGTACTGGACTAGTGAAATGTGTAAAGCTGCTACATATGCTTGTAATTATTAAACGCTAAGTTGCACTAGACTGTTCTGTTTTATGCGTGATGGCCCTGATGGGTAATGGTGGTGCTCTTTACTGTCAGTCAAGTTGAACAGGTGGTACAGCTACAGCCCCTGTGAACTTGGCCCTTAATTTTTCTGACTATATACCATGTTTTGTGGGAACTGGGAAGTGGGATTGTGGGAATTAGGATCAGTTTGCATGGTGTGTTTTCCATTCTTCCTAGAATTCCAGTTTCTGATGTTGGTGCATATATGATTTGCATATACCTTCATTGTTGTGTACACATGGCTCCTGCTGGAAGTTGAGAACTAGCCTGTGCTGGAACGGTTCAAACTTCAACGTTAAAACGGAAATAGAAGATGTTTGCCTCATTTTTAAATTCACGTCACCTTTTGTTAATTTGATATATATTGAAACCATACCAAATAGTTTGATATATGCCAAAACCGAATGTATTCTGATTTCATACCGTGTTGACCGAAGTATCAATATTGTATTTAGCAAAAAACCTATTTACCGAACCGAATAAACTGAGTGTTCAGAGTTTAGTGGGAGTTTGTTGAAACGGAGATTCTATGTAATTTTGATTCTATATAAAGCATAGTGTCATGTCCTTGTTTCTACAATACCCGCGTCTTGTAGCATAAACAAAGAGCTACAGTTCCCTGGATTCTATGTAATTTTTTGTATCAGAAAGTCACTAGTTTTTGGTTCCGGTTTCCCAAGAAACTCTGCCAATGAGACACGTCCCGATTTGATCGCTGGTTCTGAGACTGTTTGCAAAGTTCCAGCAAACTTTTTTTTTTCTTTTGTGAAAAAAGTTTCAGCTAAGCTCACACCTCAGCAGCTAGAACTAGGAAACAGTTTGCTGAGAACACACCGTTTGCTGGAAACAGTTTACTTCTATTTCATTCTTGTCTGATACAATTAATGACTTATGTTCAGAGTTCAAGCTTCACAGCTCAATGCATGCACTGTTTCCTACTTAACAGATGGGCCTGCGTGATCTGCTGTTCAAGCGAGGGTACGAGGAAGCGCTGGAAGGGAAGTCTGACGCGGACAAAGAGTTGGCGAAAAGGCTTGAGAAATATGGGACTATCTGCCAGCTCGGCATCGCTAATCTGTTTTGGAAGGGCACTACCTTAGTGTTCAAGGACATGAAGGCTAAAGAGGATCCTCTTCTTGTCTACTACATCACCATCTTCACCGTCTGTTTGCTCCTCATGGCCATGGGAACGGTCGCATCTCAGTTTCCGGACACTTCACCCTTTCCCTGCTTTACCTCCGGCGTGGGTGCCCTAGTGGCGATTCTCAGCATGTTTGGCTCCTACCATCTTGACCTGATGGAATATTTCCCTTCGCCATACGACTGCTCTGCCTCCATGATCTTGATGGGCCTTGCGTTTACTCTTTATTGGGCATACGCTGTACAGGACCCATGGGTAAGCTTAAAATCCTTCTGCTGCATTGATTTCTGTGCATGTTTATTATAATTGGATGGTGACGGTCTGCAGTATCGTATTCCTTTTGCAGTTTGTCCACCTGCTCGCCAAGATCCTCAACTGGTTGATTGCTCTTGTTTGCTTGTGCGCCTGTTCGATCTGGAACTGTGTCTGGACGAAAGGAGTCTCCCGCTGGCCGGGCTTCATCAAGGTGTGGTTCGAGAAGAAGAAGGCCGGCTGGCCGGGCAGCATAAAGAAGAACAAGGGAAGTAATGAGTCACTGCTTGCAAAGGACCTTGTCGACTCCAGCGTCATTTGATCCCCATCGAAATGAAGACCCAGTAGTCAGAAATAGCACAAGCATCATCATGTACAGCAGCTCTCGGGATAAGTAATGTGGACCATCCCAGCTCCAGTATCATCTGACCTCCATCGACACAAAGACCAGTAGTTTGCACAGCAGTTAGCATTTACTAGCAATTAGCCCGCAAAGACATCAGACGTGGAATGCTTCTCCCTTTCCACCCGGTTGGAGCCCACCGATAAGTGATAACTAGCTTGGCTGCTATTCATGCAACACAGTCCTTCTTTTCTTGCGGGGGCATGCAACACAGTCATTGGCTGCCGGTTCCTGAAACATTAGTTAGCTCCAAAAATTACAGTAAGCTCCAGTATACAACATGTGCATTGTGTGTTTGCAAGACTTTGTTCGTGTTTTGAGAAATTACGGTCCAGCTCCGGTATACAACACGTTCGCTGTACGTTTGCAATATTTTGCTCGTGTTTCGAGAAATTACTGTCAAGCTCCGGCATACAACATGTGCGTTGCGTGTTTGCAATATATTTCTTTTTATTGTTTTGAGAAATTACAGTCAAGCACCGGTATACAACATGTGCGTTGTGTGTTTGCAAAAAAAATCTCGTGTTTCGAGGAAAAAAATGTGTTGTGTGTTTGTAATATTTTTCCCTCGTGTTTTGAGAAACAAATGTTTGAAAAACGTTGCAGCATTTCCTTGGAATCTCATGGATCCGAAATATGACACCATCATTCTTAGGACATCTCTAGCTAGGGTATAAATGGAGCAGAAACCAACGAAACAGAGTATTACCGCATTTGTTTTCATTATGTTCTCCGAAAGTGGAAATGACCCTAGAAACATACTATCAAAAACAAACACGAAGTGAATACGGAGAGGACGTGAATATAAAATGGGTGTTAGTCGAAACTAAAAGTACACATGTGCACTTGAGGAAAACACAAGCAAACCAACGAATATTTCAATTTATATGACTACAATGTCTTTCGGTGATCTCCCAGACAAGTCACACCACTTGGAGGCGTCTGGACACTCACTACTGCAAAAATATTTACACACAATCTTAAGTAGTGGCGCGCCACTTTGAATCCACGTCACAAGTATTTTTTTAGACCTGGGCCAATTTCACATGCCATCAATATTGTCTCACTGGTGGCGTGTCTCCAAAATGCTACGTCACCAGTATGTGGGACCCAGCAGTCTGGCCAGCCCCAAGTTAATGGTGGTGTGTGATTTTTTACCACGTCACTAATATTGGGCCTACTGGTGGAGTGTTACTTTTCACCACGCTACAATATCTTTTGTGCCGCTTTTTGGGTCTCACATGGTAGTGGCATGCCTATAAGTGGATTACCACCATTAAGTCATGCCACTAATAGCATCGCTCGAACAATCCAGCTCACAATTATATAAAGATGCTCCTCTCTCACCTATAGCTACAACTTCCTCCCTCCAAATCCTCTCTCTAGATCACACTCCGATCCCCACACTACATACGTACGACCGACCTCTCTTTCCCGAACTATCGACGACTAGCGTAGTCATCTTCGTCTCTCTGTGAGAGAACTAGCTTCTCGTTAATTATGTGATGGATGCATGTGATTGGTATACGCGCGCGTGTGTGTGTGTGTGTGTGTGTGTGTGTGTGTGTGTGTGTGTTGTGATGTCGGCTATGCCAGAATTTCCGTTTCGTCAAATTTCTGGCACTCAATATGTCCATTTTTTAACAAAGATCGTGCCGAAATTTTCTATGACCTTGTTGGTTATATATAATTCTTTTTCTTATACCCTTGTAGGAAGCTCGATCGATCGAATGATTCCATGGATCGAACTATAAATGGGTTTATCAAGGTGACGGTGGAATATATGATTCAGAAGGGTAAACACAGAGATAGTAGGTCCGTGTAAGAAGTGCAAACATGAAGTTTTGATCAACCCTTTTGCTCCGTATGTGCAGATGCCCTTGCTCAAACATGATTTCATGTCTGGTTATACACCATGGACTAGGCACGGTGAGGACGAGGGTGATGTTTCCGACGTCGATGGGGTGGTAGATGAAGAAGCGGGTAACTCTTCGATGAAGAACCAAAAGGAGGGACCGACCAAGAGGCAGCCGAACATGAAGAAGATCATCAGGACATACATGAAGGAGAGTTCGCTCAATGCTTCTACATAACTGACCCGACAAAGTCGAACTGTGTTGTCGTTGACCCATCGAAAGACTTTGACCAATTTGGCGGCAACCCAAAGGAAGAAGATGAGGTCTACAAGGAAGAAGAGTACACTACTAGAAGGAGCGGAACTATGTTGTCCGAGACCGAAATTGTCGTTGAGAGGAAAACGACATCGCCGTACTTGATTTATGTATCTCTTTATTGACTAGATGACCTGTTGCCCCATTGGCGCAAAGCCAAACTGGAGACCGGAAGCAAAGCAACTTGCGAACAACATATTTTCCAAATGAATTCACCAAGGAGTGAAAAACAAGTGCAACTGAGAGCTTAGGCGAAATAAGGATGTTTCTTGTGAATTGTCTGCAAGTGATTGTGTTTGTATTGCATTTGTATTTGCCTTGTATTTACTAACAACAGACAATGATGATCATTATCCATGCCTTTCTTTTGCAATACATAATCTGTTTTCTTGAGCAGATAAATTGAGTGTATCATTTATTTCATATTCCAACCGGGTTGATAAAAACCCCGACCCCCACCCCCACCCCCCATGGAAAATCATCTGAACTTGCCAGCCGTCCAGGCCGCATGGTGTTTGGTATCCTCGTTACACTTAACCAAATACCCATGATCTGGAAAACATGATCATCACACAACACTTGAGCCAGTCCTAGAGGCAAGACTAGGAATCAGGTTTTACCATTTATCATTCTACACGTGCATATGAGTTTTCCTTTGAATTGCATATTCAAGAACCATAGCAGTTATAACATAGAATATAAACTCTTAATTATAAACGTGGAAATAAATAATGCAAATATTATTGCATCTAGAGCTGTAGAGCATATTTCCAACATATAGATCTATATGCTGAGAGAGAGACACACACACACACAGAGAGAGAGAGAGAGAGTATTTGATTTTGCTGGTTTTTATCCTTGATACTTCGTTTGATTCTTGTTGGATGTAAACCTTATCTCGTGTGTTTGACCGTACTGTGCTTGTTTACCATATTCATGGTACTTATCATTTGCTTATGCATTTTATCATGGTCATTCACATGTGTGCTTGGTGATGTGTGCAATTTTAAATTCCATTCATATTCTTGTGTGCGCTCCACCAAGATGTATGTGACATGGAAGAGTTACCTCACAAACCTAATCGATTGTACATTTGCATTCCAACGCAAATTCAAATAATGCACCAATTTAGGTTTGTGAGGTAACTCTTCCATGTCATCAATGTTGAAGCTTTGATCTATATGTTGTCATCAATTACCAAAAAGGAGATTGAAAGTGCATCTAATCCCTAAGTGGTTTTGGTAATTCATCACAACATATATATCATTGAACTAATGCCTACTCAAAGGACATTTAAGGAAAGTTCAATTTAGGTACAACAATTGGGATGTGAAAAGTAGACCCCTCAAAATGCTAAGGACAAGTGTTGGCCAAGCCTCAAGATTCTTCATTTACTAGTAAGGTGCCTGTGCTACGCTATGGAGCCACATGAAATAAGGTTGAATATATGCAATAAAAAATAGTACTTAGTCAAGAGTATTTGTATTAATAACATCACCAACACAACCGGAGTTACGTGGAACCAAACATCCAGCATTATCTAACACAGGTGAATAAACTATTTGCAGTTCTACACGCACAAACAACATGACATGCTTTAAAGTTGTTGCATCTCCCTGTCAGACATAAATCATATAATGGGCTTTGGAGTTAAGTGATGAAATAAATATGTGACATAATTAGTTTAAATACATACATGCAAACTTCCTTAACCTAAGCCAGGTTATGTAATGGGGATCTGCTTTTGTTATAGTAACATACATTTCTCAATAATACGTTGTGCAAAACTAAATCTTAGAGGTGGCTCAAAGAGAAAGAGATATCATTCACATTTTCATTTCATAATGTATCTTAATCTAGTACAAAACGCATAGCTCAAGCTCTCAAGCATCTTAAATAATTACTCCCTCTGTAAATAAATATAAGACCTTTTAGATCACTAGACTATTAATCTTGCATCATTTCTAAAAAAATGTTAGCATAACACAATCTCGGTACTATGACTATCTGCGTGTGCAGTCCCAAAACTTACAGATATATCAAGGTTTATCTTTTAGATGCATCAAGTTCACCATATAGTATCGTGTTGGATTGAAAAAAGATACACGGATGGACTGTAACAAATGTTTCAAGGAAATCACCCATTGCAGATGGCATGTTTTCTGAGAGCCGTTCGTAATCAAATGCTCAACTTGTTGGACACAATACTAATTTTACTTCCACAGTCATGAAACAACTTCTCTTTACTGGCAAAAGAACTTCATCCAAGTGATGCATTGCTCCATCAATTGCTCGAACTACAAGATAACTGGCATCATTCTCTTATGTATATAATAAAAATGCACAGTGAAACATATTAAACAACCAACCACAATGGAGAGAAGCATGCACATTGTTCTATAGATACCATTCATGTGAGGACATGGTGTTAAGTGAATCTGCACCGTATTTGAAATATTTTATATTGCAAATCCATAGACAAATTCATATTAGAAAACTTTAGCCAATGCAAAGAACTATGCTCATGAAGCACATGAAGCTTATGCAATTCAAGTACAAAGCTATGTATACTCATGAGAAAAAGCATTCTCGTGCTTGTAGACTACAGCTTCATCCTCTGCTCAACACCTACATCACTGAAGGTGCTCATGAACAAATAATTTGCAACACATCAACGGAGACATAAAAATTGTACTAAAAAGCAGACTTCAAAATGTAAAAGAAAATTAGAAAAGCTTATTGGCAAAATTGGTAGTCATGTGACCATACTACATTGTTAACTAAGAACATTATAACACTTTTGCAATATCTGATTTCTAAATGTTATACAATAACATGCATAGAGTTTTTTACAGGACAACGATGCCAACAATTTCAATGAAATCGATCAATATATGAAAGCACAATGACACAACACAATCCTCTCTTTTGTAAACTTCCCTTGATAGGTTTGTATTTCTGTTGAACTTCTAAAAAATTAGTACATGCATCACCCCTTTCTGTCTCTCTGGGGAAAATTGCAGTAGCTTCCTCTGTTGTATATAGAATCATTGCTCCAATCCCCAATCGCTCTCTCACGAATCCACCTTCTACCCCCCCCCCCCCCCCCCTCGCAGCAAAAAATAGTACACAAGGGGAGGAAAAGTGGAGGCGGCCTCAGCAAAAACTTACAGCCGCAATCCCAGTTGACACGGCATCCTCTCCTTGCAGCAAGCTACTCACTTGTCCCATCTTTCCAGTGATGCCCTATCACCCTCTACACGCCATCAGCCGCCCCCACTTTTCCTCCCCTCGTCTTCAACCGACCCCCTTGCAATGGGTCTTCCTCGCCCTGACGACCTCCACCCTCACGCCATCCTCCTCGCTCTCCGGCGGTGGCTCATGACCCTCCCAACAACCAGACACTCCCTCGCCTCCGCTTCACGCCTTCACTACTTGAAAAGAAGAGGAGAGGGAGGAGAGGTTCTTGTTTTCGTCCTTACCTGAGTGGTGTTGAAGTAAACTTACGAGGAATAGAAGTGAAGACGATGGGCGCATGCATATGGAGGAGGGCGCAGAGCAGAAGCGGGGTGGCGGGCGTGGTCGGTGCGCGGTGGGCATTGGGAGGTGGGGAGGGAGATGTCTATGTGATGTAGGGTGGAACCCTAGTTCGTCGATCTTTTCACAATTGGAGGGGGAAAAGGCAAGAACACAAGAACACAAATCACTCAATTGACACAATCACAAGTCACACATACACTAGATCCACATACACATACGAGGATTCACGATACAAAGTCAACACGAGAGGATACACGGTAGTTCATCCCGATCCAGAGAGGAGTCGAGGTCTTGACATCCGGAGTGGATCTTCTCACATGGGTCTCATGGAGGTCTTGATCTCCATGGGAGAGGTAAGGATGAGCAAAGCTCTAATCTCAAGAGCCTAATACTTTGCTAACCCTAAAACATAGAGGGGGATGGGTTTATATAGTCTAGGGGACGGAATAGTTACATGGGCCTCGGGCTAAAACACACACACTGCGGGGGGCAGACGATCCGGGTGGTCGTCCGGATGATCCGGCTGTCGGGAGCCCGGATGATCCGGGCGGTCGCCCGGACGTCCGGGCGGGTCACTTTCAGGCGCGGGAGGGCCGGACATCCGGGCCGCCGTCTGGACATCCGGGCTGGTCTGGATGATCCGGCTTCACTTTGAGGCTTGCTGTACTCGGGCGCCGTTCGGCCGGATCATCCGGGCCTGGGTCCGGATCATCCGGGCGTCTGTCCAGATCGTCCGGGCCTGGGTCCGGATCATCCGGGCAGGTTCTGATTTGCCCTTTTCCTTCTCCGTCTTCGCGTTCGTCTTTCTCCTTCGCTCGGCCTTGCTCCTTAGCTTCTCCATGATGATCTCCTTGGTACCTGAGTATGCATAGGGTCTCCGCTTGAGGTAGCATCCATGTCTCATGTGCTTCGAAGGGAAATTGCGAGAGGAGAGATGTCACCTCATTTTCGATGGCTCTTGCATGTGCTTGTGTCATAGGTCCTCGTGGCACTTGAGGAGACGAAGGTGAGTCCATGGGGATGACCTCGGGATGCTCCGCATCATCTCCCCCCCCCCTTGGGAAAGATCCGTCCTCAGATCGAGATCCACATCACCATGGAAGGGAGATAAGTCCTTGACGTTGAAGATGTCGCTCACGTTGTACTTGTCGTGCAGGATGTCGATCTTGTAGGCGTTGTCATTGTAGCGTGCTAGCACCTTGAACGGTCCATCGGCTCGAGGAAGTAGTTTGGACTTGCGTTCGTTGGGGAAGCGTTCTTTGCGTAGGTGTAGCCACACAAGATCTCCGGGGTTGAACACCATGGGGTGCTTGTTGATGTTGACCTTGTTCGCGAGTCGTTGTACTTGGCGCTCGATTGCGTGCGTTGTATCTTCATGCACCTTCTTGAGGTATGTAGCTCGTGCACTCGCGTCCATGTCGATGTGCTCTTGGAGTGGTAGCGGTAGGATGTCCAATGGAGAAAACGGGTTGAAGCCGTAGACGATCTCGAAGGGGGACTTGCCGGTAGTCGAATGTCTTGCTCGATTGTAGGCGTACTCGGCGATGGGTAAGCATTCTTCCCACTCCTTTATGTTCTTCTTGATCAACACGCGAAGGAGTGTGGAGAGCGTCCGTTTCGTGACCTCCGTTTGGCCGTCGGTTTGTGGATGATAAGCCAAAGAGAATAGTAGCTTGATTCCGAGCTTGGCGCATAGAGTCTTCCAAAAGTAGCTTAGGAACTTGACGTCGCGGTCCGATACAATCATCTTGGGCACTCCATGCAACCGTAAGATTTCCCTACAAAAAAGATTTGCAACATGCGAAGCATCGTCGCTCTTGTTACATGGAATAAAGTGTGCCATCTTAGAGAAATGGTCAACAACAACAAATACCGAATCTTTGCCATTTTGAGTACAAGGCAAACCAAGCACAAAATCCATACTAATATCTTCCCAAGGTTGATATGGAATAGGAAGTGGCATGTATAGACCATTAGATTGAGCTTTTGACTTAGCTTTGCGGCATGTAGAGCACCGGGTGGTGTAACGTGAAACATCTCAAAACATCTTTGGCCAAAAATAGTTCTTGGAGAGCGTAGCGAAGGTCTTGTCGCGTCCAAAATGTCCCATGAGTCCTCCACCATGAGCTTCTTGCAAAAGTAGCATACGAAGAGAAGACTCGGGAATACAAAGTTTGTTAGCTTTCATAAGATAATCATCCTTCAAATAGTATTGCTCCCAAGTTTTGTGAGTTAGGCATTTGGCATAAGGAATCGCAAAAGAAACGTCATTCACATACAAGTCTTTAATGTGCTCAAATCCTATAACATTCAACTCAAATTGATGAACCAACATGCACTTGCGGGAAAGAGCGTCCGCCACAACATTTTCCTTACCTTTGATATACTTGATAACATAAGGAAATGACTCAATGAACTCACTCCATTTAGCATGACGCTTATTCAATTTAGTTTGACACTTTAGGTACTTAAGCGTTTCATGATCCGTATGGATGACAAATTCAGGTGGACGAAGATAATGTTCCCACATATGCAAGACTCTCACTAAAGCATATAACTCTTTGTCATAGATAGGATAGTTAAGTTGCGCGCCGGATAGTTTTTCACTAAAATATGCAATGGGTCGCTTCTCTTGGATTAACACACCACCTATGCCATTACCACTAGTGTCATAATGCACTTCAAAAGTTTTATCAAAGTTGGGTAATGCAAGTAATGGAGCATGTGTAAGCAAGTTCTTAAGCTCATGAAATGCGGCATCTTGGGATGGACCCCAAACAAATGGTGTATTCTTCTTACTCAATGCGTGCAATGGTGATGCAATAGTGCTAAAATCCTTCACAAAGCGTCTATAAAATCGGGCTAAGCCAAGGAAGCTACGCACTTGAAGTAAATTGGTTGGTTGTGGCCAATTTTTAATAGCATCAATTTTAGCTTCATCTACATGAACACCCTTAGATGAGACAACAAAGCCCAAGAAAACAAGCTTATCAACACCAAAAGTGCATTTTTTCCATGTTAGCATAAAGTCGTTCGTCTCGAAGAACTTGCAAAACGTCTCTAAGGTGTTTGACATGATCCTCAAGAGATTGGCTAAACACAAGGATGTCATCAAAGTAAACCACAACACAAATGCCAATTAATTTGCAAAGAACATAGTGCATCACACGCATAAAAGTGATAGGTGATTGCGATAAACCCATAGGCATGACTAACCATTCATACAAGCCAAATTTGGTTTTGAAAGCGGTTTTCCATTCATCACCTTCTTGCATGCGGATTTGATAATAACCACTTTTAAGATCAATTTTAGAGAAAATGGTGGCTCCACTAAGTTCATCAAGCATGTCATCTAGGCGTGGAATGGGATGGCGATATCTAACGGTGATAGCATTTATGGGACGGCAATCGAAACATATGCGATAGGAACCATCTTTCTTAGGCACGAGAATTACCGGAATGGCACATGGGCTCAAGCTTTCACGTACATACCCATTCTCCATGAGATGTTGCACTTGCCTTTGGATCTCTTTGGTCTTATCGGGGTTGACGCGGTAGGGTGCCTTGTTCGGTAAAGGTGCTCCGGGAATGAGATCAATGCGGTGTTCGATTCCGCGTAGAGGAGGAAGTCCGGGAGGTAGCTCATCCGGAAACACATCCTTGAATTCCTGCAATAGATGAGACAACACTAGAGGAAGATGTTATGAAGTATCAGTCCGCTCCACTTCACCTTTGCATAAAAGCACAAAGTGAAGAACACTTGATGGGCTCTCACTCACATCCCTCAAATCTCTTTTGGTAGCTAAAAGAACTAGATCTCTTTTGTCGCTCATCGTGGAGTCACTCATTTTTGGCTTGTGGCACTCACTCTCTTTTTGGTGGTTCACTCGCTCACTTGTCTCTCCACGATGGGTAGATGCTTGCTTGTCGGCGATGACTTGACTTGGCGACATGGGTCGAAGCACGAACTCTTTTCCCTTCATCTTGAAGCTATAGTGATTGGTCCGTCCGTTGTGGGTGACGCCGCGGTCGAATTGCCAAGGTCTTCCAAGGAGGAGATGGCATACGGACATGGGAACCACATCACACTCCAAGGTGTCTTCATATGCTCCAATCTTGAAAGAGACTTGAACAGTGTGCTCCACTTGGATGGTGCCGGAGTCGCTCAACCATTGGACCTTGTAGGGGCGAGGGTGCTTCTTCTTGATCAATTGTAGCTTGGAACATAACTCTTCACTTGCCAAATTGTGGCAACTTCCGCCGTCGATGATGACCTTGACGGAACGTCCTTGAATACCTTCTTTGGTATGGAAGATATGGCAACGTTGATCTTCGTCTTGTTGTTGTTGAAGTGTCAAGACCTTGGAGACAACAAGATCGGGGCTTGAATCATTATCACAAAAGACTTGAGCGTCTTCATCTTCATTCACTTGGTGGTGCATGGCCACTTGCTCGAGGGCTTCCATTTCATCTTCACTCATTGAGTCGTAGGTGCCATCGGCGTTGAGTATCATAGTGCGTCGTGTTGGGCACTCAAAAGATTTGTGGCCTCATCCCTTGCAAGTGAAACACTTGATATCACTCGTCTTAGTGTCGTCCGTAGGAGTTGCTGATGACGAAGGCTTTTGCTTGGAGCTTGAGGTATGACGACTCGAAGATGTCGTAAGTTGCTTGGAGCTTGACTTGTCGCCGGTACTTGGTGTAGATCGAGTCGTGGAAGGAGTTGTAGAAGTCATTGAAGCTTGAGTGTATGAACCATAGGTCTTGGAAGAGTACTTGGAGTACTTGTAGTCCTCTTGTACTTGTCGCTCTGCTTTGGTTGCTTGGTGCACTAGCTCGAGGAGGTTGGAGTATGGTTGGAAATCCGCAATTTTCTTGATGGGATGGTTGAGGCCATTCAAGAATCTCGCCATAGTTTGTTCATCATCTTCCTTGACATTGGCTCGTATCATTGCAATCTCCATTTCTTGGTAGTATTCTTCAATGGACTTGGTGCCTTGCTTTAGGAGTTGTAGCTTCTTGAAGAGGTCACGGCTATAGTGTGTAGGCACAAAGCGAGCTCGCATGACATCTTTCATTTGATTCCAAGTGGTGATGGGTGGCTCGCCCTTCTCTTGGCGTCGTTGAATAACTTGCTCCCACCAAATGAGAACATAGTCTTGGAACTCAAGAGATTCCATGGCAATCTTCTTTTCCTCTTCGTAGTTGTCAAGACGGAATATCTTGTCGACCTTCAATGCCCATGAGAGGTATTCTTCGGGATCATTTCCACCGGAGAATTTAGGCATGTTGAACTTGAGCTTGCCGTAGTGCTACTCATTGTGTTGTTGGCGATGGCGATGACGCTCGTGACGTGGAGGAGGATCTTCTAGCTCTTGCTCGTCGTGCTCATCTTGATTGACTTGACGTCGAGGGCATGGAATTCTTGCACGGTGCTACTTGTAGCTTGCATTGGTATTATCCCCGAAGAGGAAGGGATGATGCAGCACAGTAGAGATAAGTATTTCCCTCAGTTATGAAACCAAGGTTATCGAACCAGTAGGAGAATCACGCAACACCTCGTTAGCAGCACCTGCACACAAACAACAAATCCTTGCACCCAACGCAAACGAGGGGTTGTCAATCCCTCGGCGGTTAATTGCAAGATTAAATTGTATGTGATAGATAGATAGATAGATTGAAACAAAAATACAAAATAAAATAAATAAAAGAAAATGGAAGCAATATTTTTAGGGTTTTAGTAATATGATTTAGATAGACCCGGGGCCATAGGTTTCACTAGAGGCTTCTCTCAAGAAAATAGCATACGGTGGGTAGACAAATTACTGTTGCGCAATTGATAGAAAAGCAAATAATCATGACGATATCCAAGGCAATGATCATGTATATAGGCATCACGTCCAAAATAAGTAGACCGACTCCTGCCTACATCTACTACTATTACTCCACACATCGACCGCTATCCAGCATGCATCTAGTGTATTAAGTCCATAAGAACGGAGTAATGCCTTAAGAACGATGACATGATGTAGACAAGATAAACTCACGTATAAATAAACCCCATCTTTTTACCCTCAGTAGCAACGATACATACGTGTCATGTCCCTTTCTGTCACTGGGATTGAGCACCGCAAGATCGAACCCACTACAAAGCACCTCTTCCCATGGCAAGATAAATCAATCTAGTTGGCCAAACCAAATAATATGAGGCTATAATAATCATGCATAAAAGAGTGCAGCAAAGACTCAAATAATTTCATGGATAATCTGATCATAAACTCACAATTCATTGGATCCCAGCAAACACACCGCAAAAAGTGATTACATCGGATAGAACTCCAAGAACATCGAGGAGAACATTGTATTGAAGATCAAAAAGAGAGAAGAAGCCATCTAGCTACTGCCTATGGACCCGAAGGTCTATGGTAAACTACTCACGCATCATCGGAAGGGCAGCAAGGTTGATGTAGAGCCCCTCCGTGATTGATTCCCCCTTCGGCGGAGTACCGGAGAAGGCCTCCAGATGGGATCTCTCTGGAACAGAAACTTGCGGCGGCGGAAAAAGTATTTCGTGGACTCTCCTGAGGGTTTCTGATTTTTTCTGAATTTATAGTGGAAGAATTAGGTCAAACGGAGCTGGGTGGGCCCCACGAGGTACCAGGGCGCGCCACCCCCCCCCCCTGGGGCGCGCCCTGGTGCCTCGTGGCCCACTCCTTCATCTTCTGGCCCTCTCCCAAAGCTTCTAGTGTTTATCTTGTCCAATAAAAATCTCCAAAAAAATTCATGGCATTTGGACTTCGTTTGGTATTGATTTTCTGTAAAACAAAAACAGGGCAGAAAACAGCAACTGGCACTGGGCACTAGGTTAATAGGCTAGTCTCCAAAAATGATATATAATTGTTGTAAATGATTATAAAAACATCCAAGATTGATAATATAACAGCATGGAACAATCAAAAATTATAGATACGTTGGAGACGTATCAGCATCCCCAAGCTTAATTCCTGCTCGTCCTCGAGTAGGTAAATGATAAAAACAAAATTTTTGATGTGGAATGCTGCCTATCATATTCATCACATATTCTTTTCTTTTGTAGCATGGACATTGGACTTGAATGATTCAAAGCAATAGTCTATAATTTGACATGAACATATAAATACTCAAGCATGCTAACAAGCAACCATGTCTTTCAAAATATCAACGCTAAAGAAAGTTATCCCTAGCCCATTATGCTCAATCATTGATCCTTTCATGAAACACACTCAAATATTACCTACATCCACTGCACAAGTATGACAATAGTGCTCTCTAGTTGGTGCTTTTGTAAGAGAAGATGGAGACTCAAAAAAAATAAAAATTGCATAAAAGTAAATAGATAGGCCCTTCGCAGAGGGAAGCAGAGATTTGTCAAATGTGCCAAAGCTCAAAGCTGAAATTAAAGAGATAAAAATATTTTGAGAGGCATGCTTTTCCTGTCAACGAAAACGACCGAGAATTCCTAATATTTTCCATGCTAGACACATCATAGGTGGTTCCCAAACAGAAAGTAAAGTTTATTTCCTTTCCACCATTCTTTCACAATCCATGGCTAGCCGTATCCACGGGTGCCCTCCATACCAACACTTTCCAAGGAATTTTGTTGTTATTAATTTGATTTCATGTGGGACTGGGCATCCCTATTACCAACCATTCTCTCGTGCAATGACAAGTGAATAAACACTCATCGTGAGAATAACACACCTAGCATGGAAAATAATGGCCACCCCCTGCCGCTTCATGAGCGGTACGGGCACACAAAACGGAAAATTATTTTGAAAATTGGAGTTGGCACACGCAAATTTACTTGGAACGGCATTGAAATACCGCATATAGGTAGATATAGTGGACTCATTTGGCACAACTTGGGTTTAAGGAGTTTGGATGCACAAGCAGTATTTCCGCTTAGTACAAATGAAGGCTAGCAAATAGATTGAGAAGCAACCAACCAAAAAAACGAAAACGGTCATAAACATGCATTGAACACAACTAACACCGAATAATGCACCATAAGTAGGATATAATTTCATTGCATAACTATTGACTTAACGTGCATGCATAGGGAATCACAAACCTTAACACTAATATTCTTACTAAATCACAATTACTCACTAACATGACTCACATATTATCATTTCCATATCGCAAAACTATTGCAAGGAATCACACTTATCATATCCAATGATCTATATGAAAGTTTTTATTTATATCCCTCTTGAATATTCATCACTTTGGGACCAACTTCATATCTTGTGCAAATTACCGTTACTATCATCAACTCTCAAAAAGATTTGAGTGAAGCATGAGAGTGCAACTATTTCTTCAAAATTTAAATCTTATCAATTCTCAAAATAATATAAGTGAAGCATGAGAATTCATTTCTTCAAAATTTTAGTCTTGTCAATTCTCAAAATAATATAAGTGAAGCATGAGAATTCATTTCTTCAAAATTTTAATCAACTCTCAAAATAATATAAGTGAAGCATGAGAGTTTATTTATTCAAAAATTTAGCCACCACCGTGCTCAAAAAGATTTAAGTGAAGCACTAGAGCAACTGCCTAGCTCAAAAAATTTAAGTGAAGCACATAGAGTATTCTAACAAATGATGATAAACGTGTGGCTCTCAAGATAGGTGTGTTCAGCAAAGATGATTGTGACAAACTAAAAAGCAAACAAAGCAAAGACTCATATAATACAAGACGATCCAAGCAAAACTCATATCATGTGACGAATAAAAATATAGCTCCAAGTAAAATTACCGATGGTTGGTAGAAGAAAGAGGGGATGCCTTCCGGGGCATCCCCAAGCTTAGACGCTCGAGTCTTCCTTGAATATTACCTTGGGGTGCCTCGGGCATCCCCAAGCTTAGGCTTTTACTACTCCTTATTCCTTCATCCATCGTGATCTCACCCAAAACTTGAAAACTTCAATCACACAAAACTCAACAAAACCTTCGTGAGATCCGTTAGTATAACAAAACAAATCACTACTATAAGTACTGTTGCAAACCCATTCATATTTTATTTTTGCATTATACCTACTGTACTCTAACTTCACCATGGCTTATACCCCCCGATACAATCCATAGATTCATCAAAACAAGCAAGTAGTGCATCAAAAACATAATCTGTCAAAAACAGAACAGTCTGTAGAAATCTATTTAAAAGCCATACTTCTGTAACTCCAAAAATTCTGAAAAATTAGGAAAACGTGGTAAATTCATATACCAATACTGTGTAAAAATTTCAGATTTTTCTAACACTCCAGTACAGAAAACAAAAATCGTGCATTGGACCCAAAACTTTCTGTTTTCCAAACAGCATCAATTATATTATCTTCCAAATCATCCTAAAGGTATTACTTGGCACAAACACTAATTAAAAACACAAAAACACATTCATACCAGTATCATAAATGTGAAAACACACAATAATAGAAAATTTTATTTTATTCATTGGGTTGCCTCCCAACAAGCGCTATTGTTATAGCCATTAAGATAGGCTTGAGATTTCAATGATGCTCACATGAAAGATAATAATTGAAACACAAAGAGAGCATCATGTAGCATGTGAAAAACATATTTAAGTCTAACACACTTCCTATGCATAGGCATTTTATAAGCAAACAAATTATCAAGGCAAGCAATTTCTAGCATATGCAAAGGAGAAGAATAAAACATTGATGATTTCAACATAACGAGAGGTAATTTAGTAACATGAAGATTTCTACAACCATATTTTCCTCTCTCATAATAATTACATGTAGGATCATAATCAAATTCAATAATATAGCTATCATATAAAATATTCTCATCATGATCCACATGCATAAAAATTTTATTATCTTCCAAAATTGTGGGATTATCATCAACGAAAGTTATGACCTCTTCAAACCCACTTTTATCAAAAATTTCATAAGATTGATAATTCTCTAAAGTAGTGGGATCATTATTACCTAAAGTTGACGCTCTTCCAAACCCACTTTTAATAGTGTTACAAATTTTATTATCAATAACATATTCATCACGAGGCTTAAATAAATTTTCAAGATCATAAAAAGCATTATCACCCCAATCATGATCATTGCAATAAGTAGTGGATATAACAAAATTATCATCCCCAAGCTCGTAGTTTTGCATATTATTAGCACAATTGACATTAATAGAATATATAATAACATTATTGCAATCATGCTTTTCATTGAAGGAGCTATCATGAATCACTTTATAAATTTCTTCTTTCAACACTTCATCACAATTTTCCGGTTCATGATTTTCAAGCAAAATTTCATAGAGATAATCAATTGCACTCAACTCACTAGCAATTGGTTCATCATAATTGTATCTTTTGAAAAGATTAGCAAGTGGATGAGGATCCATATCAATAGATTTCTAGCAAGCGAAGATGCAAGCAAATAGAAGGCACATGGCACACAAGCAAAGATAGCAAACGAGCAAAAAGGCAAACGGAAAATATTTTTGTGAAAACGTTTTAGAAGTGGGGGAGATGAAAATGAGAGGCAAAGGCAAATAAAATAAATGCAAGGAGATGTAAGTTTTATGCGTAGGTACTTGATAGATGTTGACGATGTCTCCCCGGCAACGGCACCAGAAATTCTTCCTGCTACTTGTAGCTTGCGTTGGTATTATCCCCGAAGAGGAAGGGATGATGCAGCACAGTAGAGATAAGTATTTTCCTTAGTTATGAAACCAAGGTTATCGAACCAGTAGGAGAATCACGCAACACCTCGTTAGCAGCACCTGCACACAAACAACAAATCCTTGCACCCAACGCAAACGAGGGGTTGTCAATCCCTCGGCGGTTAATTGCAAGATTAAATTGTATGTGATAGATAGATAGATTGAAACAAAAATACAAAATAAAATAAATAAAAGAAAATGGCAGCAATATTTTTAGGGTTTTAGTAATATGATTTAGATAGACCCGGGGGCCATAGGTTTCACTAGAGGCTTCTCTCAAGAAAATAGCATACGGTGGGTAGACAAATTACTGTTGGGCAATTGATAGAAAAGCAAATAATCATGACGATATCCAAGGCAATGATCATGTATATAGGCATCACTCCTGCCTACATCTACTACTATTACTCCACACATCGACCGCTATCCAGCATGCATCTAGTGTATTAAGTCCATAAGAACGGAGTAATGCCTTAAGAACGATGACATGATGTAGACAAGATAAACTCACGTATGAATAAACCCCATCTTTTTACCCTCAGTAGCAACGATACATACGTGTCATGTCCCTTTCTGTCACTGGGATTGAGCACCGCAAGATCGAACCCACTACAAAGCACCTCTTCCCATGGCAAGATAAATCAATCTAGTTGGCCAAACCAAATAATATGAGGCTATAATAATCATGCATAAAAGAGTGCAGCAAAGACTCAAATAATTTCATGGATAATCTGGTCATAAACTCACAATTCATTGGATCCCAGCAAACACACCGCAAAAAGTGATTACATCGGATAGAACTCCAAGAACATCGAGGAGAACATTGTATTGAAGATCAAAAAGAGAGAAGAAGCCATCTAGCTACTGCCTATGGACCCGAAGGTCTATGGTAAACTACTCACGCATCATCGGAAGGGCAGCAAGGTTGATGTAGAGCCCCTCCGTGATTGATTCCCCCTTCGGCGGAGTACCGGAGAAGGCCTCCAGATGGGATCTCTCTGGAACAGAAACTTGCGGCGGCGGAAAAAGTATTTCGTGGACTCTCCTGAGGGTTTCTGATTTTTTCTGAATTTATAGTGGAAGAATTAGGTCAAACGGAGCTGGGTGGGCCCCACGAGGTACCAGGGCGCGCCACCCCCCCCTGGGGCGCGCCCTGGTGCCTCGTGGCCCACTCCTTCATCTTCTGGCCCTCTCCCAAAGCTTCTAGTGTTTATCTTGTCCAATAAAAAATCTCCAAAAAGTTTCGTGGCATTTGGACTTCGTTTGGTATTGATTTTCTATAAAACAAAAACAGGGCAGAAAACAGCAACTGGCACTGGGCACTAGGTTAATAGGTTAGTCTCCAAAAATGATATATAATTGTTGTAAATGATTATAAAAACATCCAAGATTGATAATATAACAGCATGGAACAATCAAAAATTATAGATACGTTGGAGATGTATCTCCTCATCTCTTGGCGCTCCTCATTTCTTGCAGCCTCGTCTTGTTGCTCGTGTTGGAGGGCCTCTTCTTGTTGTCGCACACGGCGGTTGCGGTCGGCAACGTTGCGAGTTGCTTCGCATAGGGCACGTTGAGCTTCAAGTGCTTGCTCCCCACGACGTTGTCGTTCTTGTAGTATAGCGTCGTCGTCTTGGTTTACTTGACGTTGGCGTTGTGGAACTTGATCTTGCTCCATGTTAGCTTGTGCTTGCCGGTTTTGCCGTTCGTGCTCTCGAAGACGGTCTTGCAAACCATTGTGGAATGGGTTTCTTGGCGCTTGCTGGTCTTCATGTACTTGAGGGCGATGAGAGCGTGCTCGTGGAAGACTTGCATCCGAAGAAGTGTCCTAAGAGTTGCGTCTTGAGTGGCGCCGTCTTGATCTTGAACTTGACGAAGTGGAAGAAGCGTGGTTGACCATCATAGCACGAAACTCTTCCATTTGAGATGATAGCTTGTCGTCAAGAGTTTGTCGAAAGTCGGAGGCGAGTTGTTCGATGCATTCTCCCAAAGCTTCACTTTCTTGATGTAAGGCTCGTTGGACGCCAAAGAGGTGTGCCTTGGTGACGTAGTCGTTCTGTGCATCGTCTTGCTCATCGAAGAGAGGATTCGAAGAAGTGCCCGACCTATCCATGATTCTCAAACAAGTGTTAGTGGAAGAAAGGAACAAACTAGACCAATGTACCTTTTCCAATGTTGAAGATGGATCAATGATCACTCGATATGGTATTATGGAAATAGTGCAATTGGTACCGGATCGTGTCAATTCTCACACCTACACAAGTAAAGCTTTTGGAGGAGTTTGGTTAGGATGGTGGCACAAAATATTTGCAATTGTAAGCAAGATATCAATAATGTTGAGAAAGATTCGCAAATTCGCAAGTGAACAAGTAGACCAAAAGCAAAGTTACACGGAAACACACACACGGATAGATAAATGAGGCCGTGCAACCAAGGAATGAGCACAATATGTGGAACACCCGGAAACGCTCGTGTTGCACAACTCTAGAGAGACGCCAGCACGATTGCTTAATAGGCGGATACGACACTTGTGCACAACCTATAGGAGACAAAACGATCAACTTCTATCTCAAATATGCTTTGTATGTATGAGTCCCGGTGAACTTGTCACAATGATCCAAGATGATCAAATATGATATGTAATGTGGCAATGCTATGGCTATTGCTTACAAGCTTGTTGTTGCTCTTTTCTCTTTGCTTAAAAGCTTTTCTTTCTTTTGCTATTTTCCTTTGGCCACTTATGCGAAATGCTCTCATGATGGTAGGAATGATGTATATGCGGGAACAAAATTTTGGCACAAGAGATGATATGATGATATATGCACGCTATAATAGCTATGCGGAACGGTATCACTAAAGTGCACAAGTAGCGTTGCCCGGCAATACTCAAATGGCTAGTCTCGTAGGAAAGCGACGCAAAAGAGGGCCTTTGGGTTAACAATGCAATGGCAAGGGAATGAACGAGGTGTCATCGAGGTTATCGTCCTTGCTTACGGTGGTGGTGTCACGATGGTGAGACGGTTGTTGTCGATGTCGAGTCCGTGGCGATGATGAGTAGCGGTGAAGCCGATGTCGAACCGTGCCTAGTTAGCCGAAACACACTAGGAAACGGAAATCCGCAACTCAAACTCTCAATGCAAATTCAAATGGTGGTGATGGTGGTGGTCTAGGGGTATAGTGGAAGGTGGCAAAGCTATGGTGGTGCTCGGGAAAAGTATGCGGAAGTGGTGGCGGCGGTGGGATAGCTGCTGGAAAAAAATTCAGCGAAGTTCAGAGGAAGCCGGATGATCCGGGCCTCGGTCCGGCTGATCCGGGCTCGTCCGGATGATCTGGGTCCTGGTCCGGATCGTCCGGGCAGGTCAACTCGGCGCGGGTGAGGCTCGGGAAGAACCCTAAAATTTGAGAAAAAGAGAAAAAATCGAGGATTTTCGAGGGGTTTTCGAGGTGGAGATGATTGGGAAGTGTAGATCCACTTGCAACACACGAAATCCACGGATCAAAATCAACAAAACATCATCAAACCAACAAATCACAAACAAAAATTGGTGGGGCTATTTTTGTGGGAATTTTCAAAATTGGGGAAAAACAACAAAATTGAGGGTAGCAAATGGAGGGAAAGGACACCAAATTGTGAATCAACGTGGCTCCGATACCAAGATGATGTAGGGTGGAACCCTAGTTCGTTGATCTTTTCACAATTGGAGGGGGAAAAGGCAAGAACACAAGAACACAAATCACTCAATTGACACAATCACAAGTCACACATACACTAGATCCACATACACATACGAGGATTCATGATACAAAGTCAACACGAGAGGATACACGGTAGCTAGTTCATCCCGATCCGGAGAGGAGTCGAGGTCTTGACATCCGGAGTGGATCTTCTCACATGGGTCTCATGGAGGTCTTGATCTCCATGGGAGAGGTATGGATGAGCAAAGCTCTAATCTCAAGAGCCTAATACTTTGCTAACCCTAAAACATAGAGGGGGGGTGGGTTTATATAGTCTAGGGGACGGAATAGTTACATGGGCCTCGGGCCAAAACACACACACTGCGGGGGGGCCCGGACGATCCGGGTGGTCGTCCGGATGATCCGGCTGTCGGGAGCCCGGATGATCCAGGCGGTCGCCCGGACGTCCGGGCGGGTCACTTTCAGGCGCGGGAGGGCCGGACATGCGGGCCGCCGTCCGGACATCCGGGCTGGTCCGGATGATCCGGGTCGGGGTCCGGATGATCCGGCTTCACTTTGAGGCTTGCTGTACTCAGGCGCCGTCCGGCCGGATCATCCGGGTCTGGGTCCGGATCATCCTGGCGTCTGTCCGGATCGTCCGGGCCTGGGTCCAGATCATCCGGACAGGTGCTGATTTGCCCTTTTCCTTCTCTGTCTTCGCGTTCGTCTTTCTCCTTCGCTCGGCCTTGCTCCTTAGCTTCTCCATGATGATATCCTTGGTACCTGAGTATGCATAGGGTCTCCGCTTGAGGTAGCATCCATGTCTCATGTGCTTCGAATGGAAATTGCGAGAGGAGAGATGTCACCTCGTTTTCGATGGCTCTTGCACGTGCTCGTGTCATAGGTCCTCGTGGCACTTGAGGAGACGAAGGTGAGTCCATGGGGATGACCTCGGGATGCTCCGCATCACTATGGGCTACAACGTCCATGGGGGAGATGAGGCTTCAAAATTTCCAACGCCTGCGGACATCAATTGGTGAGGAGAGGGGCCCAGAGAATGATGGTTGGTGAATAGCGGCGGCGGACAAGATGGGCTAACAAAACCGAGCGCATTACGGTATGGGACAGGAACGAGGTATTTTTTATTTCGGGGTAACTATTACAGTAGGTCCTACATGTAATAGAGGGATGAGGGTGGGTAAACTCACAACCAACTCAAAATTTCATAGGTAGGAATGATATTTAAGTGGTACAAGATCACATTGAGTCCATAGGAAAGCCAATACTATGAAAAGGGGGTGAGGTTATGATCATGGATTCACTGCTCAAGTGCTTAGAGATATTGCTCCAAAAACCTCTGTCAAACTCTCACATTTCACTATGTACAAAATCCTAAAGTTCATCTCGGTCCTACCGAAACACTCATACCCGGACTCACTGAGATACTCATGACATAGACGTTGCCTAAACCCTAGAACCTCGATCACTCCGAATTGACCCTTCGGTCCCAACAAAGAGCACTGGCCAACCTTCTGTTGCCAACTGAAATTCAATCAGAATTTCCGAGTGGTTTCAGTCGGTGACACAAAGTGAGGAAAGTGCTTAGGTCGGCATGACTCAGTCCCACCGATTGGTTTCATCCGGTCTCACCAAAAATACTAAAGTTCAAACCTTTTGTACTAGTCGGTCCCACCGAGTAGTGCATAAAGGTGTGTATCGTTTAGATTTTGGAGCTGCCTATATATAACCCCACCCATTTCACCAACTCTCAGAGAGCAACCAGAGTGAAGCATACAATTCCCGTATCCATTTTGCTGAGAAAGGGCTCCAAATTCTTGTGTTGAGATCAAAGGGATTCCACTCCAACCATAGAACTTTGATATCTAGCCACCTTAATTGCTTTCCACCCAAATCCCTCTCCTAACACATAGCCAAAATATGTGAGAGAGTGTTCAAGTGTTGAAGGGACTATCTTTTATAGTACAAGAGCAGTGAGTCCATCATCAACAACAACATCTATTACCTTTTGGAGGGTGGTGCCTCCTAGATTGGTTAGGTGTGCTTGGGGGCCTCCAAATCGTGTGGAGTGAACGAAGAAGTTTGTAAGGGCAAGGAGATCGCCTAATTCGTGAAGATCTACCCCGAGTGAGGCTAGTCCTTCGTGGACATAAGCCATGGTGGAATAGGTAAGGTTGCTTCATCATGGATCCTTCGTGGGTGGAGCCCTCCGTGGACTCTCGCAACCGTTATCCTAGGGATTGAAGCCTCCATCAACGTGGACGTACGATAGCACCACCTATAGGAACCACAAATCAAAATCTTCTGTGTCACCATAGCGTTTGCATATCTGCAAACCCTTCCTCTACTTACTATCACTTGCAAAGTCTTTACTTTCTGCCCCACTATTAGACTTGCATGTGTAGGGTGTTTGTAGACATGCTGGAATTGCTAAAATCTGCCAAGAACTAAAATTGGGAAAATGTTAAGCTTTTATTTGGCAAGTATTTTAATCACCCCCCCCCCCCCCTCCCAACCTCTAGACCTACTTACGATCCTACAGGGAGAACAATGACATATGTACGGTTCAAGTCAAGTCACCCCCGGAAAAGAAGAAATAAATTAAAAAGTCGGTAAGTAAAAATGCGGTGGAAATGGAAAAATAGACAACATCTTTTGTCAAAGGATGCATTAAGGCTGCAGACACAGGTAAACCTGTGTTACCTTACTCTTTTCGTAGCACCTCTTATTATGGGCTTTGCGATATTGGTTCTTCAATCAATGTGATACCGTATACTCTCTATGTTAAGATTCCTGACGAAATCTATTTTAATGAACTCCAAACCACCGACATGGACATTAGACTTGCAGATGGCACTTTTAGAAAACCTTATGGTATTTTGCCTGATGTTTATGTTGTCCTTGGTACTTTCACTTACCCTGTTGATTTTGTTGTCATGGAAATTCCCGATGATGATTTTTGTCCAATTATCTTTGGAAGACCTTTCTTGAACACTGCAGTGGCTAAAATTGATTGCAAGAAGAGGTGGGTTCTCTTCGTTTTGGAAAAGAAGAAAAGGAATTTCACTTCTCTAGGTTTAAGAATCATCATCAACCACGTGAGTATGATAACGGTGAGGATAAAACAATAGAACAACTCGCTGCCATTTACTTCGGGACACCAGAAGATGAGCTCGAAAGAAGTCTCACCGAATATGAACTAAGCCCCAAAGATCCTAGTAAGATGGAAATAGATCAACATCTAAATGAGGCACCCGTGCAAGAGTCCACAATTGACGAGAAATTTGAGGTGCCTACAAAGAAGGGAGATGAAAGACTCCCTCCTTCGGAACTCAAGCCTTTACCAAAAGACATGAGGTATGAGATTTTAGATGAACACAATACTGCAGGGTGTGGGTACTACGGGCGTGCGTTGCGTGGTAGAGATGATCCAACGGTTGTGGTCCTTTGCATCAGACGGCAACTGATCCCGTGCGGCGAATCAGTCAGATGACGCCTAGCATCCGCCTATACTAATTCTGTACCATACTAATTCTGTACCAGTGTGTGCTTTTGGGAGTTTACCGCTCTGTATATACTATGCTGGTGAATAAATAGCAATCAATCCAGTGCTGTTGTACAACTCAGGAGTATGCAGCGTTTCCCATATTTTTGCAATGCTCTTTCACAACGGACACTGACAAAGCAAATAAGTACCACATCATAAACCTAGTGATGATAATGTACAAATTAGATCATGGGTTCCTTATTGGAAGCTTACATGGGAAAAACATGCAAAGTCAGATTTCAAGTGCGCTAGGTTCTTTTGAAAAACAGCAAAGTTCAATGGTTCTAATTTTTGCCCTACTTTATAGTCAACAATATTGGGAAGACAACACATAGAGTTTGTGAGAGATCTTGAGACACCAATCTACTCTTCCTCGACATCGTACTCCTCGTCGTCGTCGTCGTCGTCGTCGTATTCATCAACATCGTCATCTTGAGTACTACTACTGTTACGGCGGAAACTGCCCATCTCGTACCTCCCATCATCCTCGTTGATGAACTCCAGACCATACACCGCATCTCTGTGCTTCACCACCAACCAGCGAAGCAGACGGTCCTCCTTGTTTAGATAGTGCAGTTCTTGAGTAAAGGAAGGTGGAACCATCATGGTCATTTGCAAAAGTTGACCCTGAAAACGCAACGGCAACTTCAGCACATCAGGAAAGCAGGAGACCACACCCACAATACTAGTGGCAAGGTAAGATGGCAATGACCAACAGTTGGAATATAACATTACTTAACCAGGAGTACATAAGAACAATTCTCAAATACACTGAGATGCATTCTATGTGCCTCCCAGCTGCTTTGGTCAACTCTTTTCTAGGGATGCTGTACTTTACTTTTCTCACTGTTTGATCGAAGGTTTTATCAAAGAGTAGCGGGGAAAAAAGGAATATTTACACTTGCATTCTCAGGGTGCTGCATTTCATTTTCTGACTGTTTGATTGAAGATTTTATCGAAGAGTTGTGGAGAAAAACATTTTTACACCCACACTGCTACTGGGTCCATCACAATTCGGTACTGGTGGAAAGCTACAACCTTAGTCAGACTGATATAACACTCACTGTGTGGTCGAAGTTGACGAGTTATTTCAAAACAAAGACTGAACTACGACATGATAATACAAAATATACTGGAGACGTGTGTTCACAATTTGTCAAACTTACATTTACTGAACACACACCAATCAACCAACCACTGTCAATTATTCAGTAACTCACAAACTAATCTCCCATAAGAAGTGGCGAGGAAATTGTAGAAGGTAATGACTCGCTGTCGGATTCAATTTTAAGAAGTGAGGCTGCATCAAAAGATACACTTAACACAAATACATGGTGTATAAGAGAGAAAGGATAGCCTGTAGACGAAAGAAAAATCATAACCTCAATAACAGTCACTCGGAAGACTGTAGCGAAAGGAGCTCGGGAAAGGCATAATAGCTCTAAAGTTTTGTTCAAGAAAATAACAATATATTGTTTTGTTACACTCAGCAATAGTCTTTGTGACATTGATCAGCCCTTCTCTGCTTAGATGCTTGTGGTGAACACGTTCCCGGGTCTCAACCCGAAGATCGACAAAGCAGCCTCCTCGCAATCTAGAATTTTAAGGGTTGAGGCCTCGCAACATGTTCCAGGTGAGCATCCTGTCTGAGACAGGCTGACCACACTGCGAAGATTGTAACGATGGCAGGTGTGCTCAAGCAATGGGAAGAGTGAAACTTGTTCTCGATGTAGAATAAAGCCCTTGAGCGTGGTATTCGGCTGCACGACAAAATCAAGGATCTCCAAGGATATGGAGTAGAAAAGAAGAATAGGTGCTGAAACCTTCTTCTGTACAAAGAGTGTTCTCATGGTCAGCCTCAGAAACATCAATATGATAAGTAAGCTCAAACTTGCCGAGAATAACCTTGAAGAAGCAACATCACTTCCGGTGATTTGGGGTCCAGGAAAACAGGGACGTGAGTGCTTATGTTGGTGATCTGAATCGCCTAAGAAATTAATACCACTGCTTGGGACAAAGAACCATGTGTGGTAGTGGAGGTGGGAGAAGCAGAGCTGTCAGCTAAGCTGAAGCTTATGGCTTATGGAGGCAGTGGTATGTAAGCAAGCCCAGTTGGTGAGCCCGCCGGAACTGTGGTTGGTGGCCAACGTGTAGCCGCCAGAAGGATCGTAGGAAGGGGTGTGCAGAAGGGCAATGCTACCATTTCATGACTCACATGAATCACTTACCGACTGACCATTTTCCCCAAGAATACTTCTAAACCCCAGAACATGAAAGATCCCAGTGTTATACCCTTCTACTCAGTACTCAGAGCAAATAGATCACAGCATGCAGCATATCTCTGCGAGCCGCCCAGCCAGTGGAATCCTGAGTTCCTGAGTCATGTAATAACACTAACTACGATCAATAGAATGATCTGAACCTACACAAATTATCCGCTAGAGCGTTCTATCGAGCAAGCAGAGGCCAATGCCCACAAACAGTCTAACAGCCGACGGCCAACCCTATTTGGGCATTTCGTCGAGCACGTCAAAGGCACCACCCACCGTCAAGAACCAAAACGCCAAAGGCCGAAACACTCATACCTCAACCCGGCAGTTTGACCCATGGGTTTGATCGCCCATGGGCACCCGACCCGAATGGGTAGGGTTTGGGTCGCTGTCTTCACCCATGGGTCTTACCCATGGGTAACCCGATTAGTCGTGGGTAGGGTATGGGCATAGGTTCGTGCCCATGGGTTACCCGATGGGTCGCCCGATTAGCATATTAATAATTAAATACATGTACACAGGTTGATGCCTATATTTGTCTAACAAATATGCATAATACCGGGATACCATCATGCCTTCTAAGCATCCTAAGTCCACCATCCCTACCACGTTGCAGCCCACGTCATGTAGCCATGACAGATTGGCAGCAGCCCATAATGCCCATTCACAACTTTCTCAACTACCGAAATTTGTGATTACGAAATTGTGAAACACCGTGAGACATATGCAACAGGCCCATGGACCAGCAAGTCCATGTTAATTGCTGCTACCTACAGCCGCAAAAAATAGCCTGGACACGGTAGTTTTAGTACCACTTCGTCAACTGAGTGAGACTCAAGTGAGAGCACCGCTATAAAAGGAGGCTTGGGGAGGCTGAAGTTCCAGCCAGTGGTCGGCCCTTCGACTGCACGTTGGTGCAGCTCAGACCCGATGGGTGCCCGATCGGGTCGGGTTACCCAATGGGTTCGGGCATGGGTCTGGAATCAAACCCATGGGTAGGGTCATGGGTGGACGATCGACCCGATTAGTATTCGGGCATGGGTCTGGTATAGGTCGACCCGACCAAACCCGACCCGATTGCCAGGTTGACTCATACCAACTTAGACATTTCGTCCTCTACGCATCAATCTAGCCAGACGACTCAGATCGTCACCAGTACGCTCTGTCACGAGGCACATCGCAGGGGGGGGTGCGAGGCTACGATTGAGGAGTACAAATAAAGAGCGGCGAATCGGGGCGGACCTGGAAGTGGCGGCCGTCGAGCTTCCTGATGCCGTAGCCGAGGTGCACTTTGCCGAAGGATTTGAGCTCAGTGACGACGCCGTTGCGCTGGTAGGCGCGCGCCGCCACCCGCGCCACGAGCTCCGCGATGGCCTCCTTGGTCACCATCGGCTTGACCATGAGCATGCAGTCGTACAACGGCATCTTGCCCGGAACTCCTCTTTTCCTCTCCCTCGGCGAGCCTGTACCTCGCACTCGCTGGCTCTTCTCCCACCACGCCGCCGCCGCGCCGCCGCTCTGTTCGACGATCTCGGGGACCCGGACTTGGGGAGGGCAGGCGGTCGTTTGGGCTTTTCTACCTCTGGCCTACAAGTGTCTAACTCGAGCGCCTATACAGGACCGGAAAGTGCAGACAGGTGCAGTGGCATAGACATATGACCCAGCGCGGAACCAAAATGGACCGAGAGAGCCTATACGGCGCTTCAGGCGGCGAACTCGGCTGCTGGCGCTCGTGCCTATCTAGCGTGCGCGGCAGCCCAATAACGAGCGAACCTCGCTCGCTCGATCACCTCGTGTTACTCAAAAAAAAAAAAAAAAAAAAAAAAAACAAACAAACTCGCTCGCTTGATCGCTCAGTGCTGTTCGGTCGTTGGGTTACACTATAGCCAGGTAAAAAAAACAGCAGGTGCTGATTCGAAAAAAAAAGCGACTTGCAATTTCTTACAGATAAAAAATTTGTATATCCAAAAAATGTTCCCATATATTAAAAAAGTTCATAAATTTGATAAAAACCTGAATTCAAAAATAATGTTCATGAATTTTAAAACTGTTTGTGAACTTCAAAAATAGTTCATGAATTAAAGAAATTGTTAAAGAAGTTAAAAACATGTTCATTAATTTGAAAATTGGTAGCGAATTTCACAAATTGTTTGTGAATTCCAAAAAATGTTCAGCACTATGAAAATCTTTGCTAATTCGAAAATTGGTTACAGATTTCAAAATTGTTCGTGAATTTGAAAAATGTTCATGAATTTCCAAAATGTTCACGAATTTAAAAACAAGCATGAATTTCAAAAAGGTTCATGAATTCACAAAACATTCATGGATTTAAAAATAATAATTCGAAAAATATTTGTAATTTTAAAAAGTTAGTGAATTTAAAAATGTTGGCGGATAAGAAAAAGATTTTTTTTCAAAAGTATGACTAAATTTATAACAAATTTGAAAATTATACGGCGAAATGAAAAAATACCGAAAATATGACCCCGTCGGCCTGCGGTGGGCCGAAAGGGGCCCTGTCGGCCAGCAGTGGGCCGAGCGCAGCCTGTCGGCCACCAGTAGGCCGACTGGTGGGCTGTCGGCCACCAGCAGGCCGAAAGGTGGCTGTCGGCCTACCAGAGGCCGATAGGCCCGTAGATAGCCTGCCCAAAAGTTATCTTGAATTTTTTTCAGAAATAGTACATTTTTTTGGTATTTCCTTCGCCGAAGTCATCTGCCACAGTGATCGTACTATCTCGCCCTACTATCCCCCCATTTTCTTTTCCTGCCCTACTATCCCGCCATTTTCTTTCCCGCCATACTCTCCCGCCACTTTTTCTCCCGCCATTCTCTCCCGCCATTTTCTTTCCCGCCTATCTTTCCCGCCTTTCTCTCCCGCCATCTTCTCTTGTGAACAACCTATATAACCACATCCGCAGTAAGGTGGGTGAGCAGGCCCTTCTGTCCCCCTTTCTCTCACGCCTTTCGCTCCCGCCATCCTTTCGTGGAGATGTCTCATCCTCATTATCCTTTTGATCGTAGTTTTCACTCTAGTATGTCCGATCGTCTTCTCAAACTAGCCGCCAATTTCAAGATGGATGATAGAGTAGTTCCATGGGAGGAACTCATCAGTAGTGACACCATAATGAATGAGTTGGCTCACTCATTAGCTAGGAGTGGGTGGCCTCCCAGGACATTTGAGGAGATACGGAAAGAACTTCTTAGGTTGCATGGCAGATGGCAGAAGGTCAAACTGCATAAGAGTGAATCTTACATCAGGCTTGCGAGGAATAATTCAGATTTATGGTCAGCAGACAGTGAGGACGAAGACGACCTCTTCATGCCGAGCACCAAGGTCAAGACTACCGCATCGTCGAAGGGCAAGAGCTCTACATCGACGAAGGGCAAGAGATCTGCATCGACGGAGGACGAAGAGGACGTCTTCATGCCGAGCACCAAGGTCAAGACTACCGCATCGTCGAAGGCCAAAAGTTCTACTTCGACAAAGGGCATTATGTTTTATGTAAAGCGCGGCGTTGGATGCATTTAGTTCGCAGTAGAAGTGTTATCTCTCTAGACCAATTGACCACTGAAATAAAACATCAATACGTCTCATACATAAGTAGATAGTAATTTGTCCCATACATAAAATAGACATACGTCTCATACATAATTAGATAGTCATGTCTCATACATAGATAACCATATCACTGCTGTGGACGGCGACGAATCTTCGGCTTCCTCGGACGAGGACCGGAAGGCGATAAGCGCTCACGCGGTGGACGAGTCTCACGATGACCACGACCATAGGCCGCCTCGTCTGTCTGTGTCTGTGTCTCCTGCGTGTATGGTGGTGGTGGAGTGGCAAGAACTGTCTCCGAGAAATCATAGGTGTTTGCAGCTCGGTCATCGTCGTCGCCGTCGCCGAACGAACCAGCACTAGTAAACATCGGTGACTGGACATTAGACTGCATGAACGGTTGTGACTGGCTGTCGACTGCGGTAAAGTAAAACATGTAAAATTGATTTGCGAACCTAGAATGTTTAAAAGAATGTACAAAGTAGTGTTACCTAGGTCCATCTGATTATGCCAGAAAGAGCTCCCTGGTTGTGAAGGAGGTATCTGCTGCCATGAAGAGCTCATTGGTTGTGAAGGAGGTGTCTGTTGCCAGGAAGAGCTCCCTGGTTGTGAAGGAGGTGTCTGCTGCCAGGAAGAGCTCCCTGGTTGTGAAGGAGGTGTTTGCTGCCAGGAAGAGCTCCCTGGTTGTGAAGGTCGTGGTTCCGAACGGTGCACAGAGGTTCGAGGTTCTGAACGCTGCAGAGAGGGGCGTGGCGGACGATGTGCTGGACGAGGAATAGCAACATCCGAAGATCGTCTACATGTAACAGCTGCGTAAATCCCGCGTACCTTCTCATGAAGACCCCTCAACCATGAGACGTGCTCTCGCGGTGGGATATTATCTCCTCTCTCAAAGCGTTGCATTAAAGAGGAAACCTCATCTAGCACCTCGCATGCCAAGTCACCCTGTACACGGAGAGTTAACCAATTAGATCATCGTTGTATGGCAGACAACACGAATAGTTAACCAATTGTATATGTTCAGGTTAAGAAAAAACTTAACATGTGAGAAACATAGCACGTACCGCGTGGTGTCTGGTTCCGACAACAGAGGCAGTTGGGAACAGATCGCTGGTGAGAGGGGCTTCGATCTGATCAGGAGCTGATGATGGAACCAAGTAGATCCTCGTGCTATGCCGGTAACGCTGCAGATACAACCCGAACTTGTCCTAGTCAAAGGGCCGAACTTCATCCCAGATATTTGTCGGCGCAGTAGTCCATTCGTCCACGTAAGGGCTAATGTCACGAAGCCAAGAATCCTGGGACTTGTTTCCTCCTGAGCGAGTGTACCTGAGATTGAAATGCACGTTACATGATTAGTTATATTCTGAATGCAGACATGACAACTAAAGTAGTATTACTTACTTGTGCACGTGATCTGGTAAGTGTGGAATAACAGGAATGTCAGGCTCTTGGCATCGACCGAACTGTCTCATCACCCTATGAATAGCCATCTCCTCAACCGTCACGTCGAACACCAACCTGACCTTGGTCATCCAATAATGCCGATCTCTAGTGCACATTCCAGAAATCCCATCTGCACATCTGGAGGAAATAGCACGATCGGAGTATGGCTCCCAGATAACTTGATCCTCGTGCAAACTGTCAAACTGCGCCGTGAAGGAGGGGTAGCAGCCCCTCACCTGGCTATGCGCAAACTGTCTCTGTATTTGACAACAAACATTAGTAATACTATTGAATAGCGAGAAATAAACATTAGTAATTCATATTGTTACAAATTATGAAAATACCTCTCTCCGTGTCCAAACAGATCCCATAGTAGGCAAGTCGCCGATAGAAGGCACGTAAGTCCCAGCCATGTCCTCATTACCAAAAGATTTTTCAACGCTGACATAGGGTCGACCAATAGGGAATCTCTCATATGACCAGAGCTGCAACAATAGTGGACATCCAAGAAGACCTGATTTTCTAGACTTCAACTGGCAAGCTTTGCACAGGCCTCTGTACGTAGCCGCTAACACAGCAGAACCAAAACTCCTCTGCACAATGTCCCCCGGGCAACGTGCATCAGCTATCTCTCTTGCAATACCGATGAGTCGTGCATCGACAGTGGTCACGTGGTTTTCCGTGAACATCATCTTGCCGAACAACCACATAATATATGCCTCTAGGGATCGGTCAATCTGTGCCTCTGACAACTCAACATTGGGATATCCTAAGGAGACAATCTGAAACTGGCTGTACCACCTAAAAAGAGGCCCGTGACGATCGTTGCCTAGCACCGTAGTAGTTGGCACCGCATCCAGAAAACGGCGACGAATCGATGCTAGCCAACCAGGTTCTGGCTCTAAAGGACCTATGGCAGCACCGGCCAGAGGTAATCCCAACAAGTAAGACACATCCTGTAATGTAGGCGCCATCTCTCCCCAGGGAAAGTGAAACGTATGTGTCTCTGGTCTCCATCTATCTACTAAGCAGGTAAGGAGTGACCTGTCGTAAGAGAAGCGTGTAACTTGCTTCTTCTGTAACTGCATTGGTTCACCTGCCTCATCCAATTCCGGATGATCAACCCACTCATCCAATGTACCCTCAACCAGCCGTGCCAAGGGTAGAAGTCCAGCCCAATTTAACCTACAAAATAAATAGAATGTAGCTTACAGTTAGCGGCTATCAAAAGGATGTCAAACATAGTAAGTCATTATACCGACACATACCTATCAACCCATAAAGGGTGTATCATCCAGTTACGCTTTGGGGTGCGAGTGATCAACACGTCTAAGTTCTTGCCCGCTTCCATATCTGCGGCCCGGTGCCCTCTATCAATATTCCCATTAAGCAACGGATACGAAGCCATATCTGCAATTAAAACATAGCCCAGGCATATTACAAATTAAAACATAGTCCAGACATATTACAAATTATAACATCGTCCAGACATATTACAGAATAAAACATAGTCCGTCATATTACACATTAAAACATAGTCCACACATATTACAGAATAAAACATAGTCCGTCATATTACACATTAAAACATAGACCACACATATTACAGAATAAAACATAGTCCGTCATATTACAAATTAAAACATAGTGCGACACATTATATAGCTTCTGAGTTATTTCTTCCTTGTCCGCCCCTTCGGCCTCGACTTCCACGACCACCTCTTGCTACTGTTGTCGCAGTCGTCGATGTGGAAGCACTCGTCGATGTGGAAGCACCGTCTTTGTTCAGGTCGGGACAATATTTCATCCTATGCCCATAAGCCGCGCATAGCAAACATTGTCTGGTTGCTCCACCAGCTTCAGATTGGTCCATATCGTTTCGGATGCGCTTTACCTTGCGTCTGCCCCTGCTTGTTCGCCGAAGTCCTGGATCCGGGATGTATACTCTCTCACCATCGTTTACCTTGTTGAAATTGCTGACGACTCTAAACCCCGTCATCTCACCTGTCCAGACATTGAGTACTGCCTCTTTTGAATAGTACGGAGACACGAAGGAGATAGCGTCCAACTCAATCTAGCCACAGGCAGCCAACACATGTGAGCAAGGCAGGTGCAACAACTGCGGTTTGTTGCATGTACACTCACAAGTTGGATAAAATTCCGTTCCAATTTTAACCTCATGCGTCTTCACCTCATTTGCAGAACCAAAACCATCAGTAGGAAGCTGAACCTCATACCTCCTTTCCTGATTACCTATGAGTATGACAGTGTGCTTTTTTGCTTTCTTTATCTTCTGAGCCATGTACTCCATGACACGGCTACAATAAGGTGTGTTCTGATTAACTGCAATATGCTTCTTTGCTAACTCGTGCCTTTCTCTGAAATATCTCAAAGTGCCATGGAATACACCCTCCACAATAGCTGTTAGTGGCAATGCTCTATTCCCTCTGAGTACAAAGTTATACACCTCTGCAAGATTGGTTGTCATGTGGCCATACCTAGCTCCATGGGTATCATGCAGCAAAGACCAATTCACTGGAGGCTCTTTCTCTATCCACTCAGAAAAATTCTTTATTGCCCTGCCCTTCTTTCTCTTGGTATTAGGAGGGTCAATTGCTGGCAAGTCACAAAGACCTACTGGCTCCTCTAGCTCCGCCATGAGTGTTGCTAATTTAACCTGATCTGCTTCCATTTTCTTCCTCGCGCGGACCTGCTTCTTAGTGAACTCATCAAGTTTTGACCAAATAAAATGGTATTTACGCTGCTGGTTCTGCTTGCATAATTTTTTAAACAAGTTCATCAACCGCTTGTTCTTGAACTGTGAGAAAAAATTAGCCCCAAGATGGCACATGCACTACCGGCTCTGCAAGTCCTTCCAAGGTGTTGGTTCGTCAGCAGTTGGATTCCTTAGTGTCTTCACGGCCTTCAATATACCAGGATGTCTTTCATGAATGACACACACGTTTGGTCGGTCCTTCACGATCGCAATTTTAACTTGCCGGAAGAACCATACCCAGCTCGGAAAGTTCTCACCCTCCACAAATGCCATGGCTAGTGGGATGATTTGATTGTTCCCGTCCACACCAATAGCAGTCGGGATTTGCCCTTTGTACTGACCAGTCAGGAATGTACCATCCACAAACATCACAGGAGGACAATGCCGGAAAGCTTCGATGCACATAGCGAAAGAGAAGAATACTCGTTTCAACACCTTGTGATCTGGTATAATGTCCAACCTCGTGTGTTGTATGTTAACATAAGTGCCGGGATTTCTCTCCTTCAGTATGTCAAGGAGACGGACAACATTATCATATGAGTCGAAGAACGTCCCAAACCTTTCCTCCATAGCCTTCTGCTTAGCCCTCCAAGCCTTCCCATATGGAATGTCATAATTCCATCTGACCTTCACTGCTCTCTGGATGTGTTTTGCTTCCATATCTTTCTTCTCCACTATCTCAGTATACATGAGTTGCGCAATGAGAGTTGAAGTCAGGTTTGGATGACTAACCAACAGGTTTTTCCTCACACAATTATGTGGGACCACATTGGTGACAAGCCAGTGGATGTCATACTTCGGCACGTGCCCGTGCACCTTCCCAGGACAACCTGCTTCAACACACTTCACGGTATAGTTTGTTGGACTCGATATGTGTGTCCGGAAAACCCTCTGCGTAGACATAGCCCACTTTATCACCGCATACTTCAATTTTTTCTTTGTATCAAACATAGCCCCTATCTGGACTTGGTTCAGATTATATTGCCATGGAGTCTCATGGCCATCGTTGACAGTAAGGCCAGTGGATATGTCCTGATCCCATGCAGAAGGAATCGGTACCTCCACTTCATCCTCGGAATTTTCAGAATCCAGATCCTCCGCAAATCCATCCTCGTCATCTTCCTCCATCACCCTCTGCATTTCATCGCCTTCCTCATCCCCATCAGCAACACCAGAACCAGCTAATATTTTTGACTGAATACTCTGCCCAGTATCATGACCACAAACATTGTGTGACATGTAGTCTGACTCTTTCTCGGCTTGGCTAGCATCCACATCCGGTGGCTGTGACCCGGATAAATAATTCTCGTTAGCCACTTGACTACCCTGGCCTGGTTCATACCCCACGTGAAGTTGTACCGTATTCTCCTCCTTCGCCACTGGTTGCACTAGGGCATATGGGTGGATTCTTCGGTCTCGGCAACGACTTAACAGGGTCACCCAATGCTGGCTCCTATCTATCGGCATCAACTCCCACTTAACATTTTTACAGGATTTTGTCCACAGTGCATGAATACTGACGGAACATACTTCAGGATCTAGCCCAAAACTAGTAGTCAACCAGTGCTTCAACTGTCTAATGTCAAGTATGTCCGGGTGTGAAAGTGTCATGACGCCATTTTTAAACTCGCTAAGATCAACCCCCAACTCATTATATCGAACATTACCAGGGCCGTAGTAAACAGTCAAATTTACTGATTCAGACATTTTCACCTGTCAGACATTGCCACCTTTCATTAATCGCAACGAACAAAATTATTACCGGCTACACTAACTATCCGCTAAAATTACTATGTACACTAAATAAACTCTACAACACATACAAAATTATTACCGGCTACACTAACTATCCCCTAAAATTACTATGTAAACTAAAATGACTATGTACACTAAATAAACTGTACAATAAAACTACAATAACTACACGAACAAAAATATACCTTCGACGCGTGTGTCCCCTTCTTCTTCCTCTCCACACCACCACCTCCTCACCAGCCACACCTCCTCCACCCCACCACCTCCTCACCTCCTCCACCCCACCATGGCTCCTCCTCACTTACGCACAAATAACTATCCCATTGCAAAAAAAATGACCATAGGACGCTGGAGAATGCTATGATCTATTGATTCTGCGGCTTGGAACGGAAAATCGGTGGAAGAATGAGTAGATCGGTGAGGGGGGGAGAGTATAGAGAGGAAATGACAGAGAGAGAGAGAGAGAGCTGCCAGCGACCAGGAACGAGAGAGAGAGAGAGCGAGAGGAAGAAGAAAACGGTCGGGCGGCCGACAGCCCCCTTTCGGCCTGCTGGTGGCCGACAGCCACCTTTCGGCCTGCTGGTGGCCGACAGCCCACCAGTAGGCCTACTGGTGGCCGACAGGCTGCGCTCGGCCTACTGCTGGCCGACAGGGCCCCTTTCGGCCCACCGCAGGCCGACGGGGTCATATTTTCGATATTTTTTCATTTCGCCGTATAATTTTCAAATTTGTTATAAATTTAGTCATACTTTTGAAAAAAAATCTAAGAAAAAAGTACATAAATTTGAAAAATGTTCACGAATTTGAAAAGGTTCACAAGTTTGAAAAAAAATCATGAATTTTTAAAAAATATTCAAACTTTTTAGATAATAAAAAATAAATAAATAATAAAAACAACAAAGGAAAAAACAAAAGAAAAAAGCAGGAAAGAAAAACTAACCAGAATCTTCTAGATGCTTCCTAAAACCGGCGCAAGGACCTACACAGTGCAGTCTAGTGAGCCGGTCCATTACGCTTAGTGGGGGAGTGCGCCATGTACCATTAACACCTTATTTGATGCCTTAAGCTCCAAATAGGGTTTGGCAAACGGATATACCAAATGTGCACGGACACATCCGAACATGTCCGCCGACATAGATGGGATGAAGGTCATCTAATCGTAGTCATCAAATGTTTGCCTCTCTCAGACTTCCTTCATTTAGTATGCATATCTAGATCAATATCAATTTAATAGTTGCATACACATGCGATCACACCTAAAAAGCATTGAATGTACAATAAGTTTTACATCCAATCGATCCCAAGAGGTGCTAGCTTGGCGGTCCATATCAAATACCTCCTTCTTTGACTCCGAGTCCGGGTGCTTTTTAAAAGAAATTGCAAGGACCCGATTGCTTACTAAAAATATCTGTAGGGACCCGATTGCTTTCTAAAAATATTTGTAGGGGTACGGTTGTTTTATAAAAATATTATAGCATGGGACCCACCTATCATAACAGTCAAAGAAAACAATGTTGACTTTTATGCCTCGTTAGACTTGGCGAGTGGACCCCATCTGTCATAATCATGATTGAAATTAACCAACACAGTCATCCGTGCAACATTGGTGGTTTTTTGAAACAGCCAACCAACTTTGTAGTAGACTTGGACCCCTAGCCCGAAATGTGGTAGTTTTATGCTATTTACTCGCTTCTTCATCTTGTGTGGTGGCGGGCGGCGTGTTCCGCGGATGCGGCCTTGTGGGCGACCACCACCCTCGGTTCCTCCGGCTCGGCGGGATGACGGTTATCTTCGTCGGGCCCTCCGACGGCTACTCCTTCGTGGCGGCGGACGACCGAACAGTGGGGTTTGGCGGACATCAGGACCGAGGTAGTGGGGAAGGGCGCCTCTCACGCAAAAATAGTGATGGGAGTGTTCAAATGTGCGGGCTCCAAATGAATTTTTTTGATGGGCCGGGAGTGTCGGAGTCCAACATGACGGACGTCCTGATGCCCATAATCCTTCCTTATGTTTAGTTCCAGTTTGTGTTATTTTGGACATCTCGATCCAGACACTTAGGAGTTAGGACGATATCCATGTTGGAGTTGTCCATAAAGAGTATGTCTGTCCAGCGAGCTTAAGATCCCAAATATACACATGTTCATAGTCCAAAAAAACCGTTCGGTTTCAGTTATAAGAAATGTTTGGTTTTCACTAAAAACCTAAAATATATATGCATGCTCATCTTATGGACATTCTTCTGCTATGACATGGGAGAAGATAAAAGTATGTTCTGGTGCGTAGTTTTCCTCATGTCTCTACCTTAAGGTCATTATTAAGGGCATCTCCAATGCTGACCTTTAAATCGGACACCGTATCCATCCACGGATCGGTAGGGAGCAGTCCGTAGACAGTGATACGAGAGCCAGTCAGCCAAAGTTAGCCACAAGCATCAAGTCACTTTTGATGCAAACTTAAACAAACTGGACAAGTCTCATTCAAACTTAAATAATTTTTACATAAAACCGGATGATTTTTATATAAACCGGCTGCGAGGCGGATAGGGTACCGCGTTGGATGACAAAATACGTCCGGACCGCGTGGTCCAGACGGATGCAGGCGGTTTGAGGTCAGCGTTGGAGATGCCCTAAGCATGAAACAACATCCTAGCGAAGTGCTTGGTTTATTGCCACAATTGTGACACGCTATGTTTCCTGACACTATGAATTGCATCCCTCGCATGTCAATATCTGAGGCTTTGCTTGTCTGCTACTATCTCTGTTCTAAAATATATGACGTTTTGGTAGGCTAAACTAGCCTATCAAAACATCTTATATTTTGAAATGGAGGTATAGTAGTATCTTTGGACTTCCTTGTGATTTTCTTTCCAACTAAAAAAATAGCTTTGGACTTCCTTGTGATACTACCATGAGTGCATTCATCCCAGGGAGGATGATTACTGATAATGTTCTGGTGGCCTTTGAGTGTATTCACTATATCAAGCAAGAGAAGGATCCTGCAGAAAGTTTTTGTGCATATAAACTCGATCAGTCAAAGGCATATGATAGAGCGGATTGGGTTTTCTTGAGGCAGGTGATGCAAAAGCTGGGTTTCTCTCATCGATGAATTGATTGGGTAATGACGTGTGTCACGTCGGTGAGATATTCTGTCAAACTTAACGGAACCCTCTTAGATTCATTTGCACCGTCGTGTGGTCTTCGGCAAGGTGACCCACTCTCACCGTTTTTATTCCTGTTTGTGGCGGATGGACTGTCTACTATTCTGAAAAACAAGGTGGCCATGGGCGAAATCACACCGGTTAAAGTTTGTAGAAGAGCTCCGGGCATTTCTCATTTATTATTTGCTGATGACACGTTGTTGTTCTTTGAGGCCTCTAGAGCCCAGGCGGAAAATGTGAAGGCAGCACTGGAGGTGTATGGTGTGGCCACAGGTCAGAATCTAAATTACAACAAGTGCTCATTATTCTTTGGTGGTGCTTGTCTTGTTGCAGTCCAGGACCAGGTTTGTGATGCCCTGAATGTCACGAGTACGGTGTTTGTAACACCCCCTTGTAATGTGCTACAGTGATCCATCATGATCAATGCCAAGTCAGCATCTTTTGTAAAGCACAAGTGCCACTTGTCTTAGAATTCAAACTCAAAATCCAAATTTGAATTGCAAGTCAAATATTTATATTTTCAAACAAGCAAACAAAATAGTTCATAATATTGCAAATAATCCCAAAGCAATTATAAAAATAAAATCAACATTATTTGGATTTCAAAATTTACTCTAACATCCAAAAACAGTGACCAAATCAGCCCCATTAATCCATTTTCATTTATTGAAAATTCAAATATAATCATCTGGCCTCCAAACTTTTTGTGGCGGCGAGAAATATTGCATATCATTTATTGAGACTGGATTCACATTTTACAAAAGTCATTTAGGGCAAAAATAAAAGGCAAAGTAGCTACTGGAAAATAAAACAAAAGGAGGAAATTAGAAAAAGGCCTAACACTACTGTGCGGCTGGGCCTAAGTGCTACAGCGCCCACGGCCCAGCCCAGCGCTGGTCGTCTCCCTCCTCGCGCTCTCTCTCCTGGCGTGTCGACGCCGCGCGCGCCCGAGCCGCCGATGGCCACGCGCCGGCCATCCCGCCGTCTCCCCGCGTGGATAAGGCCTCCCTCGCCCCCCTGGAGCGAACCCTAGCCCCCATTTCCCTATTCCCCTTCTTCTTCTCGATCTAGAGCTCCTTCCCGCACGCTGCCGTCGCCGCGCTGCCTCGCCGTCGCGGCCACCGGCCACCACACGACCTGCCGTGGTGTCCAGGAGCTCCGCCTGCCTCCCCTACGTCACCTGCGTGCCACCGCACGAGCTCTGCGCCACTACAGCGAGCAGATCGAGCTTTTCCCCAACCTCGGTCGTCGCCGTTCGCCGTCGTCGATCCGCTTCTCTGCTGCTCACGTGCTCTCGCCGGGCCTTCTTGAGCCCCCTCGGTGAGCACCCAGTCGACTCCCCTCTCTCTCCCGGTCGCGCTCGAGCTCTAGCTAGCCTCACCGTCGCACCCGAGCACTAGCCGCCGCCGCGCTTACCATCACCGTAGCCACCGCAGCCACAGCTCGTGTCCGAGCGTGGAACCGTGTTCAGTGCGCTCGCAGTAGCCCGTAGCCACTTCTGGCCGTGAAAATGGAGCTCCCTAGCCTCGCGCCGATCAAACCCGTGCTCCGGCCGCCGCTGTAGTCCTCGCCGCCGACGAGTCAGGCCGCTGCAGCCCCTGCCACCGCCACCATTGGACGCGGCACTTCACGGCCGTTCGAACGCGACCCCTCGTGCTCGTTTTGGTGGCCTGTGGCGGAATCCCGAAGGACGCCGCCGCGTTGGGTGGTTGCCGGTGGCTAAACGCCGGCCGACTGACGTGTCCGGCGCAATTAGCCCCTAACCACGCCTCTGTGCGGCTGACAGATGGGCCCCGCTCGCTAACTAACCCCTAATTAACTAACCTAATGTGCCACTGACACTCGGGGCCCATCCGCTAATTAACTATGTTTAATAAACTAAAATGCTAGTTAACTTACTGTGTATGACATGTGGGACCCGCAACTACTATTCAAACGGATAAGATGGGTCCTGTCAGCCTGCTGACTCAGCAGAGGGCCCACCAGTCAGCCTCTGCTGACTGGACCCTTGACCAGTCAACGTTGACCCAGTCAACTGGTGACTGGGCAGTTGACTGGGCCCACATGTCAGTCTCTGTTGCATATTTCTGGGTACACTTCTGTGTACCCATAGCAATTAATATTTAAATGATTTTCAAATTAAATTAATTCCAGAAATTCCAAAAAATGATTAAAACTTTGAAAAATCATATAAAATAATCCGTAACTCGGATGAAAATAATTTATATATGAAAAATGATCAGAAAAATCCAACGAATCCGAATATGTCATCTGCACTCATGTTAGAACCCTCTAAGTAGATGAACATGGAACTTTTTGCCTGTTTCCGATAAATGAATAGTGCATGACTTTGGATAAATAATTCCAAATAAATTCCTAAATCATCTAAAATATTTAGAGATGCAGTATATCACCCCTGCATATCATTTAGGCATGTCATGCATAGTGATTGCTTTTGTATGCTTGTATTTATCTGTTTCTTCCCCCTCTTCTTCTCCGGTAGACTCCGAGACCACTGACGAACCGGGGATCGACTACACCGTTGAAGATTCCTTTTCGCCTACAGAGCAACCAGGCAAGCAAACCTCCTTGATCATTCCTATATCACCTATTCTTTCTCCCCCGTGCTTGCATTAGAATTTGCTACCGTATTTGATTGCTCCTATTCTGATGCATAGCCTAATTTTGTAACTGTTATTGATACCTTACCTGCTATCCTAAATGCTTAGTATAGGTTGGTTAGCGATCCATCAGTGGCCCCACACCCTTGTCCGTGTTACCCTGCTTTACCACCAGAAGACTCGATCAACGTGATCGATGTGCATAGACCGGCACAGCACCGCACACCCTCTTAGTTGTACGACTCTGCAGAGCTACCATCGAGTGCCGAGGATGATACCTCCTACCTCACTCCTGATGATATCTCTATAGCGTAGCTAGTCGGTTGTGGGTTACCGAGGGTGATTCCTCTTTCACCACCTCCGATGATGCCTCTGTCGTGCAGCCCCTCAAGTGTGAACCCATCGAGGGTGATTCCTCCAAGTTCACCTTGACGGTTACATCGAGTGGGAATCCATCGAGGGTGATTCCTCGGATTCCCCACGATGCTATGGACACACGGGTACTTTGAACATCACCTCAGTCCTTTGGAAAGTCGGGTTGGCCATGAGGGCACCCGCGAGAGATTATTGTGGCGGAACGACAGGGCAGGCGGAGACCACCTAGGAGAGAGGTGGGCCTGGTCCCTGGTCGTTGGACCGCAGGTTACCAAGTCGGTGCGACAGGGTGTCGGAGGTGAGCCTTGAGCCCTGTTCGTGTCCGCGAGCTACTAATAACACGCTTAACGGATTTGGGTATTTGATCTGAGTTGGCCACTGGCCTATACGCACTACCACCACGCGGGATAATGGTTTAATGGGGCCCTCGGCACCGTATGTATCAGCCGAAAGCTCTGCAGATGTCCAGTTCAGCATTGTGGGCCTGTCGGGCCAGTGCCATCCAGGATGAGGTGGTGCTCGTCCTGGCTAATCGCATAACGACCCGGAGTGCAAAGGGCGATGGGCCCAAGACCCCTGAGCGCTTAGGATGTAGACCGGTGGGGACCTCTCTGCGGAGCCTAGGTAGGACTACGTCGTGTCGATCAGCCGAGGCCGGGCATGACCGAGAAAAGTGTGTCCGACCAGAGTTAATCGAGCGTGTTGGGTAATAGTAGTGCACCCCTGCAGGGAAGTTATCTATTCGAATAGCCGTGTCCACGGTAACAGGACGCTCAGTGTTGTATCCCGATCTACTACAACTTGAACTGGATACCTGTGATACTTAATAATTTGTTAGCTCTGGGATCGCTTTCTCGCAGGGAGTCGAGGAAGGATCTCTGGGCTTTGCTACCACATGCTTGTTGCTTTATTATATGCTTCTAATCTACACTCTTCTAATGCTGCAAGATGATGCAAGATGTTAGTCTTCGATAGGCTAGCCCTTCCCCTCTATTCTGGCATTTCTGTAGTTTAGTCCATAGATACAGCCCCTTCATTTGATACCGATGCATAAATAGGCTAGTTCTGATGTAAGTCTTGCGACTACTTTGGATGAGTACTCACGGTTGCTTTGCTACCTCGTTTTCCCCATACCTGATTGTTGCGATCAGATGACGGAGCCCCGGAGCCAGCTGATCCCGCCGACGACTACTACTACCGGCGGAGCCTACTACTACGTGGAGACCGACGACCAGGAGTAGTTTAGGAGGCTCCCAGGCAGGAGGCATGCGCCTTTTTGATCTAGTTATCGTTGTTTTGCTCAGCCTTCTTAAGGCAACCTTGTTTAACCTTTATGTATGTACTCAGATGCTAATGCTTCCGCTGATGCTTGTATGACTCGAGCTTATGTATTCGAACCCTCGAGGCCCCTGGCTTGTAATATAAAGCTTGTATGACTTTTATTTGTGTTTAGAGTTGTGTTGTGATATCTTCCCGTGAGTCCCTGTGCTTGATCGTGCGCATTTGCGTGTATGATTAGTGCACGGTCGAGTCGGGGGCGTCACAGTGTTTGAGGAGAAGTATCTTGGCCTCCCGACCCCGGAGGGCCGCATGTCAAAGGGCCGGTTTCAGAATCTCCAAGCAAGTCTAACAAAACGCCTTATTCAGTGGGGGGATGGCTTGCTAGCTCAGCCGGGCCGAGAGGTGTTAATTAAATCAGTGGCCCAGGCTCTGCCAACTTATATTATGGGCGTTTTCAAACTTCCGTATTCGGTTTGTGATGACCTCATGAGAATGGTGAGGAATTTTTATTGGGGCTTATCGGAAGGCAAACGTAAGGTGCACTGGAAGGGTTGGGATCATCTTCTTCAGCCGAAAGATAGAGGAGGTGTTGGTTTTTGGGACTTCCGGATGTTCAATCAAGCTTTGCTGGCTCATCAAGCATGGCGATTACTGTCTAAACCGGAGAGTCTATGTGCCCAGGTGCTTAAAGCAAGGAATTATCCATATGGTAAACTTGAGGATACGGTCTTTACAGGGAATGCATCATCTTCGTGGCAAGCGATCAGCCATGGTCTTGATCTCCTGAAGAAAGGGCTGATATGGAGGGTGGGCAACGGTAAGAGTATCCGAGTTTGGAGAGACAACTGGATACCAAGGCCCTTTTCATTCAAACCAATATCACTACAGGGAAGGTGCCGTATCCGTTTTGTCTCAGACCTTCTTAATGCTAATGGGTCGTGGAAAGTTGAGGTGTTACAGAAGTATTTTTTGCCCGCGGATGTGAATGAGATCATGAAGATACGTGCATCGCCTAGATTAGAGGAGGACGTTATTGCTTGGGGACCGGGGAAACTTGGAATTTTTACTGTCAAATCGGCGTATCAATTTGCTTTTCAGGAAGCTCATAGTGGAAACTCAGCTTCTACTAGTAACTCGAGCACAGGAGGGAGAAGTTGTTGGAAGATCATTTGGAAGTGTGAAGTACCACCGACGGTCCGTAACTTTGCTTGGCGGCTGGCGACGGATGCTCTTCCAACTTGGACGAACAAGAATAAGATTGGGCTAGAGCCGGTTAGTGGCTGTCCGGTTTGTGGTGTGGAAGCTGAAGACAATTTTCATCCCTTTTTGAGGTGCCAGCTTGGGCGAGATCTGTACAAGGCGATGGCTAAAGTGTGGAAACTACCAGCAATTGAATCTTTTGTACCCACAGAAAAGGAATGGCTCCTCCATGCTCTGGATCCCTTATGCGATGTTGATAGAAGTAAAGTGTTGCTCATCTTTTGGAGAAGCTGGTATGTTCGTAATGAATTAGTGCATAAAAAACCAGCGCCGGCCATGGAAGTTTCTGTGAATTTTCTGAGAAGGTACCTGGATGAACTACTAGGTATCAAGCTGAACTCTGAAGTGGACCCAGTGAAAGGCAAGGGCTTCTTATCTTTTGATCATCTACTTGGTATAACAGCCTCACCGCAACGAACGAGTTCTGAACCAAGATGGAAGCCGCCCGGCCATGGCTGGGTAAAGTTGAGCACGGATGGCTCATTTGTGGCACATGATGAGGCTGGAGCTGGTATGATTCTTCGTGACTATAGGGGTATGATCATTTTTTCGGCTTGCAGAGCGTTATATTCCTGCAGAGACGTAGTTGAAGCTGAGTTATGTGGGATCATGGGAGGTTTATCGCTAGCCATTCAAAGATCTGAACTTCCAATTGCCATTGAATCGGATTCAAGTATGGCGGTTTCTTTGATATCCTCTGCTGAAGGTGATCGCTCAGTTTACGCCTCCTTGGTGAATGAAATAAGACTGCTGTTGCGTCTTAGGCAAACTTGTATTACTCACGTTTCGCGAGCTCAGAATAAAGCTAGTGATAGTTTAGCTAGGTTTGCTCGAGTTGAAGGGCGGACTATGACTTGGCTGGGATCTGGGCCAGATGAAGTCTTGGGTATATCCCTTGATGATTGTAAAGACATTATTATTTGAGTAATACTCCTACAAGTTTATTCCGGAAAAAAAAAGATCGCGACGAGCACGTATATATTTCCCGGGACCCCACGGCCGGGTCCATCCATTTCCGGGATGAATGACTCCCGTGGTGGCCACGCTCGCCCGCGGCGCACGCGCCACGGAGCCACGCGAGGCTGCTGTTCCGTGGGGCAGTACGACGATATCCTCCTGTCACGGTCCTCAATCTCCCCTTTGTTTTTGCGTCGCAAATTGCCCGGGGCAAAAGGCACCCACGGAATCCCCCGGCCCTGTTTCACCGCATCTGCTGATCGGACGCCGCGTACGTCTCTGTCCGGCGAAGAAGAGAAGATGCCCGATCGAGCCCGTTGGCTGAGGCAAACCATGGGCCGGCGACGGCGCCAGCTCGCGTCGCGTTCGTGTGTCACCGGCCGGAACGGCAGGGAAATCGGCCCGCGAATCACCGGGGTTCTGCTGCGTTTTCACGTCGCCCTCCCGCCGGATACCCGCCATGCGCGCCTGACACGGACAGGTGGGGTCGCTCAACAATGAATGGTCCATACTCCATCGATCTCATCCTCTATCTCTCTTGAGATGATCTCGACGTCGCTTTTCTCTTCGCATTGGTCTGGTCTTCACGAGTTCTCTTAAATGTATCGTCAAAATTTATTGCCCCGGCAGGTTAACTCTGTCACGTGTTGGTACGCGAGGAAACGCCGCGTACTCCGTGCGCGGTGACTGTGCACCACGTCCGCGTACATGGGGGGTGGTGGCCCGCTTCAACGGCGCCACGTCCGCGTACATGGGGGTGGTGTCCGCAAGGCAAGATCACGTAATACGTACGTACTGAAGAGTCATGCCGCCTGCGAACCAACCTGTGGTTGGATGGTTAGAGGGACAGTGGTATCCCCAGCCCATCAGGGTTCAAGTCCTGGTGTTCGCATTATTCCTGGATTTAAATCTCAAGATGATATGTCGGCTCAGTCTCTCAAAGGTGCTCATAGGGATAGGGTGTGCGTGTGTGCGTTCATAGGGGTGAGTGTATGCGCGTATGTATGAGCGCTTGCGTCTGTACGGTGTTAAAAAAAAAAGAGTCATGCCGCCCGGTGCATATGTTGCACGATGATGCATGACGCATCTGCTGGTTTAAGTCGAGACAATAAGACAGAGGCTACAGAACGTGGACCTCAGCCTGAGGTGTATTCTTTTGCTAGGGTTCGGTGTTCGCTTGTCCTGGTCTCATGGATATTGATTTTGTCCTGGTCTCATGGATATTGATTGTGTAACAACCAATGGAAAAAAAATACCGCGTTATAACAAAATACCACCGATCTTAAAATATGTTACTAGCGTGTTATATCATGCTATAACGTGTTATTAGTAAGATAATGTACATTGATTTATTTAGCGAGACAAATCTCAGCACGTTATAGCAAGCTATTAGAGGCGCTATAACGCACTATCTTTTTCAGTGGTAACAACCCATTCTAAGAGCATCTACAGTCAGGCTCCCCCAAACCCTCCTTGTACGTCTGGGTGGGCGTTCCGGTAACTGATCGGTAAAAAAAATGACCAAGACGGAATCCTCATACCGGCCCTAAACGTCGGATTGACCGGCACCCCTCACATCCGGCCCAAATCTGGGGCAGATATGAGGAGGCTCAGGCGGACGTCCTCACTACCGGTCAAAAAAAAACCGACCCAGACGCCGACGGTGTCCTCATGCCGGCCATAAATGTCCGGGTTGATCGTCACCCCTCATATCCGGCGCAAATCTGGGGCGGATATGGAGAGGCCCGGACGTGTCCGCCACGTCGGTCCTGACAGGCAGAACCCACCGCAAATTACACCAACTTCACCCCCGACCTCCGGGACCAGCCATTTTCCTCTCCTCTCTTTCCCTCGTCCATGTCGGCCCTCCCCTAGCCCGGCCGCCATACCGAGCCCTCAACACCGCCACAACACTCCTTCCCCCACTCTCGCCACCGCGGGCACTCCCGGCGGCCCGGACGCCATCGCGGTACGTCCGGCTCCTCTCGGACTGCACCTTGCCCTCAATGTGTTCGACACATTGTCCGACCAATTTTTGGTGATTGTTTTGTAGTCAAGACGATGTATTCGAATGGTTCCTCGGATGAGGAGTATGGACCGATGGAGCTTGATGAATTCATAAAAAGGAGTTATTTGATTCGTCGGATTCAGACGAAGTAGTGGAGATGATTATGATCATGAGCATCCAACCGGAAATGGACCGGGAGGTGGAGCACATTCTAAACTTCAAGGGATCGATCAAAGGGAGAAGAGTTCTTAACCGGGATCGGGTCTCTGGAGCTCGGTTGCTCTACAAGGGTTAGTTTGATCCCGAACCAACATTCCCTGATGAATGCTTTCGTCGACACTTCCGTATGCGCAAACCCTTATTATTGCACGTGGTGGAGGAAGTGGAGGCCCATGATCCCTACTTCAAGCTCACTAGGGTTGTTGCGGACAACAGTCATTCTCTGCTAAGAAATGCACGACTGCTATGAGGATACTTGCACTTGGTACCGCCGCCGATGCGTTGGCGAGATGGTCCGGATGGGGGAGAGCACATGCCTAAAGTCAACTGTCAAGTTCGCCCACGCTGTAGTGGAGGTGTTTGGAGCATAGTATCTGATAGAACCAAAGTGCAGGACACAAAAAAATTGCTGGCTATTGAAAAGGCGAGAGGTTTTTCAGGTATGCTCGGTTCAATTGATTACATGCAATGCAATGGAAGAACTGCCCCAAAGGTTTGTGCGAGATGTACAAATGTCACACCAAAGAGGCCACCATCATATTGGAAGCAGTTGTGTCACATGACTTGTGGATTTGGCATGCTTTCTTTGGAATGCCTTGTTCTCACAACGACATCAATGTGCTTCAACGATTGATATGTCTCTGACGTATCTATTTGATTGTTTCATGCTATTATATTATCATTCCTACATACTTTTGCCATCATTTTACATCATTTTATATTATTTTTCTGGGCTAACATATTAATTTAGTGCCCAAGTGCCAGTTGCTATTTTCTGCTTGTTTTTTGTTTTATAGAAAATCGATACCTACGGAGGTCCAAACACGATGCCAAAATTTGACGATTTTTCTGAACCAAAAGAAACACTGGAAGCTTTGGGAGTCGTCGAGAGGATGGCCGAGGGACCGACAAGGGCAGGCGGCATAGCCAGGGGGTAGCCGCGCCACCTGGCCTTGTGGGCCCCCTGAGCCTACGTTTGACCTAATTCCTGACCTATAAATTCTCATAATTCCAGAAACCTTTAGAGCGACACCCGAAACAATTTTATTGCCGCCACAAGTCTCTGTTCTAGAGTTCTGCCGAAGGGGAAAACCATTGGGGTGGCCATCTTCATCAACCTTATTGCCTTCATGATGGTGTGTGAGTAGTTCCTTTAGGACCTACGGGTCCATAGTAGTAGCTAGATGGCTCTCTCTCTCTCTCTCTCTCTCTCCCTCTCTCTCTCTCTCTCTCTCTCTCTCTCTTTTGGATCTTCAATACCATGTTCTTTTTTGAGATCAATCCGATGTAATTCTTGTGGTGTGTTTGTTGGGATCCGATGAATTCTGGATTTATGATCAAATTGTTCATTGATTTATATTGAATCTCTTGAAGTTTCTTTGCTACGTAATTAAATAGCTATGTATGCTTTCCGATCTATTTGACTTCTCTGGCCAAGATAGATGAGTATTTCATCAGAGGGGGTGGTGCATAATAGTGGGTTCAATCTTGCAGTGCTCTAATCCAGTGACAATAAGGACGAAGACATGTATTGTATTATTCCCACTAAGGATAAAATGATGGGGTTTAATCTTATTCTAGATTTTTTTTGTCTACATTATGTCATCTGGTTTATTGCGTTATTCTGTTTCTTGCAAACTTAATACTTTGATATGCATGCTGGATAGCGGTCTTGGGGTGGAGTAATAGTACTACACTACTGAAGGCGACCGCTAACGCGACACATGAATCAGAGCCCCCGCGACCAAACTGTGTGCGATGCATGAATCGCAAACGGTGTCGTAAAAAAACCATCGCCAATAAGACGAACTGTTTGCGATGCCGGAGACATCAAAAACGATTCAGATTAGAGACGCTGATACGTCTCCAACGTATCTATAATTTTTGATTGTTCCATGCTATTATAGTATCAATCTTGGACGTTTTATATACATTTACAAGCACTTATATATCATTTTTTGGGACTAACCTATTAACTTAGTGTTCAGTGCCAGTTGTTGTTTTTTGCCTGTTTTTAGTTTTCCAGAATATCAGTACCAAACGAAGTCCAAATGCCACGAAACTTTTTGAAGATTTTTTTCTGGATATAAGAGACGCTAGAAGCTTCGGGAGAGGGCCAGAAGACAGAGGAGGTGGCCACGAGCCACCAGGGCGCGCCCCAGGGGGGGTGGCGCGCCCTGGTGCCTTGTGGGCCCACCTCTGCTCCGTTTGACCTAATTCCACCTCTATAAATTCTCTAAAATCGGGAAACCAACAGAGGAGTCCACGAAATACTTTTTCCGCCGCCGCTAGTTCCTGTTCTCGAGAGATCCCATCTGGAGGCCTTTTCCGGCACTCCGCCGGAGGGGGAATCGATCACGGAGGGGCTCTACATCAACCTTGCTGCCCTTCCGATGATGCGTGAGTAGTTTACCACAGACCTACGGGTCCATAGTTTGTAGCTAGATGGCTTCTTCTCTCTTTTTGATCTTCAATACAATGTTCTCCTCGATGTTCTTGGAGTTCTATCCGATTTAATCACTTTTTGCGGTGTGTTTGTTGGGATCCGATGAATTGTGAGTTTATGATCAGATCATCCATGAATATTATTTGAGTTTTCTCTGAACTCATTTATGCATGATTGTTATAGCTTCGTATTTCTCTCCGATCTATTGATTTGGTTTGGCCAACTAGATCGATTTATCTTGAAATGGGAGAGGTGCTTTGTAATGGGTTCGATCTTGCGGTGCTCAATCCCAGTGACAGAAAGGGACATGACACGTATGTATCGATGCTATTAAGGGTAAAAAGATGGGGTTTATTCATGCGTGAGTTTACTTTGTCTACATCATGTCATCTTGCTTAAGGCGTTACTCCGTTCTTTATGAACTTAATACTCTAGATGCATGCTGGATAGCGGTTGATGGGTGGAGTAATAGTAGTAGATGCAGAATCGTTTCGGTCTACTTGTCTCGGATGTGATGCCCTATATACATGATCATTGCCTTGGATATCGTCATGATTATTTGCTTTTCTATCAATTGCCCAATAGTAATTTGTTCACCCACCGTATGCTATTTTCAAGAGAGAAGCCTCTAGTGAAAACTATGGCCCCCGGGTCAACTTTTACCATCTATTAAAAATCCCAAAATTACCTTGCTACAATTTTACTTTATTTATTTTATTTTGTATTTTTGTTTGATCTATCTATCTATCACCATACAATTTAATCTTGCAATTAACCGCCAAGGGATTGACAACCCCTTGTTCGTGTTGGGTGCAAGGATTTGTTGTTTTGTGTGCAGGTACTGCTAACGAGTTGTTGGGTGATTCTCCTACTGGATTGATAACCTTGGTTTCATAACTGAGGGAAATACTTATCTCTACTGTACTGCATCATCCCCTCCTCTTCGGGGAAATCCCAACGCAGCTCACAAGTAGCAGGAAGAATTTCTGGCCCCGTTGCCGGGGAGACATCATCAACATCTATCAAGTACCTACGCATAAACTTTCATCTCCTTGCATTTATTTTATTTGCCTTTGCCTCTCGTTTTCATATCCCCCCTTCTAAAACAATTTTACAAAAAATATACAAAAATATTTTGTGTGCTATCTTTGCTTGTGTTGCCATGTGCCTTCTATTTGCTTGCATCTTCGCTTGCTAAAAATCTATTGATATGGATCCTAATCTACTAGCTAATCTTTTCAAAAGATCCAATCATGATGAACAAATTGCTAGTGAGTTGAATGCACTTGATTATCTCTATGAAGTTTTGCTTGAAAATCATGAATCTAAAAATGGTGATGAAGTGTTGAAAGAAGAAATTTATAAAGTGATTCATGATAGTTCCTTGAATGAAAAGCATGATTGCAATGATGTTACTATAAATTCTATTAATGTGAATTGTGCTAATAATATGCAAAACTACAAGCTTGGGGATGATAATTTTGTTATGTCCACTACTTATTGCAATGATCATGATTGGGGTGATAATGCTTCTTATGATCTTGAAAATTTATTTAAGCCTCATGATGAATATGTTATTGATAATAATGTTTGCAATACTATTAAAAGTGGGTTTGGAAGAGCGTCAACTTTAGGTAATAATGATCCCACTACTTTGGAGAATTATCAATCTTATGAATTTTTGGATAAAAGTGGGTTCGGAGAGGTCATGACTTTAGTTGATGTTAATCCCACTATCTTGGAAGATTATAAAACTTTTATGCATGTGGATCATGAAGAGAATATTTTATATGATAGCTACATTGTTGAATTTGAATATGATCCTACATGTAATTATTATGAGAGAGAGAAATATGGTTGTAGAAATCTTCATGTTACTAAATTGCCTCTAGTTATATTGAAGTTATTAATGCTCCATTCTTCCTATTGGCATATGCTAGATATTGCTTGTCTTGATAATTTGTTTGCTTATAAAATTCCTATGCATAGGAAGTATGTTAGACTTAAATGTGTTTTTCACATGTTTCATGATGCTCTCTTCGTGTTTCAATTACTATCTTTCATACGAGCATCATTGAAATCTCGAGTCTATCTTAATGGCTTTAAAGAAAGAGCTTGTTGGCAGACAACCCAATAAATTTTTTTATTCTATTCTTGTGTGTTTACACAATTATGCTACTGTTATGATTGTGTTTTTATGTTTTAATTAGTGTTTGTGCCAAGTAAAGCCTTTGGGATGATTTGGAAGATAGTATAATTGATGTTGTTTGGAAAACAGAAAGTTTTATGTCCAGTGCTGGAATTTTAATTCTGTACTGGAGCGTCAGAAAAATCTGAAATTTTTACAAAGTATTTTTATATGAATTTACCACGTGTTCCTAATTTTTCAGAATTTTTGGAGTTATATAAGTTTAGCTTCTAAATAGATCTTTACAGACTGTTCTGTTTTAGACAGATTCTGTTTTTGTTGCATAGTTTGCTTATTTTGATGAATCTATGGATCGTATCGGGGGGTATGAGTCATGGAGAAGTTGGAGTACAGTAGCATTATGTCAATATTAAATATGAATCAATTTACCACAATACTTAAAGTTAAAGATTTATTTGTTATACTAACGGATCTCACGAAGGTTTTGTTGAGTTTTGTGTGATTGAAGTTTTCAAGTTTTGGGTGAGATCACGATAGATGAAGGAATAAGGAGTGGCAAGAGCCTAAGCTTGGGGATGCCCAAGGCACCCCAAGGTAATATTCAAGGAAGACTCAAGCGTCTAAGCTTGGGGATGCCCCGGAAGGCATCCCCTCTTTCTTCTACCAACTATCGGTAATTTTACTTGGAGCTATATTTTTATTCGTCACATGATATGTGTTTTACTTGGAGCGTCATGTATTATATGAGTCTTTGCTTTGTTTGCTTTTTAGTTTATCACAATCATCTTTGCTGGACACACCTATTTGAGAGAGCCACACGTTTATCATGATTTATTAGAATACTCTATGTGCTTCAATTAAATCTTTTGAGCTAGGCACTTGCTCTAGTACTTCACTTAAATCTTTTTGAGCACGGCGGTGGCTATATTTTGAAGAAATATTTGAACTCTCATGCTTCACTTATAGTATTTTGAGAGTTGATAAAGATTAAATTTTGAAGAAATATTTGCACTCTCATGCTTCACTTATATCTTTTTGAGAGTTGATAATAGTAATGGTAATTTGCATAAGATATGAATTTGGTCCCAAAGTGATGAATATTCAAGAGGGATATAATAAAAACTTTCATGAAAGATCATTGGAAATGATAAGTTTGATTCCTTGCAATAGTTTTGCGATATGGAGATGATAATATGTGAGTCATGTTAGTGAGTAATTGTGATTTAGTAAGAATATTGGTGTTAAGGTTTGTGATTCCCTATGCATGCACATAAAGTCAATAGTTATGCAACGAAATTATATCCTACTTATGGTGCATTATTCGGTGTTAGTTATGTTCAATGCATGTTTATGACTATTTTTGCTTTTTGGTTGGTCGCTTCTCAATCTATTTGCTAGCCTTCATTTGTACTAAGCGGGAATACTGCTTGTGCATCCGAACTCCTTAAACCCAAGTTGTGCCAAATGAGTCCGCCATACCTACCTATATGCGGTATTTCCATGCCGTTCCAAGTAAATTTGCATGTGCCAACTCTAATTTTCAAAATAATTTTCCGTTTTGTGTGCCCGTACTGCTTATGAAGCGGCAGGGGGTGGCCAATATTTTCCATGCTAGGTGTGTTATTCTCACGATGAGTGTTTATTCACTTGTCATTGCACGAGAGAGTGGCAGGTAATAGGGATGCCCAGTCCCGAAATGAAATGAAAAAAACTTTAATATGATGATAATAATAAAATCCTTGGAAAGTGTTGGTATGGAGGGCACCCGTGGATACGGCTAGCCATGGATTATGAAAGAATGGTGGAAAGGAAATAAACTTTATTTTCTGTTTGGGAACCGCCTATAATGTGTCTAGCATGGAAGATATTGGGAAATCTCGGTCGTTTTCGTTGACAGGAAAAGCATGCCTCTCAAAATAATTTTATCTCTCTAATTTAAGCCTTGAGCTCTGGCACATTTGCAAATCTCTGCTTCCCTCTGCGAAGGGACTATCTATTTACTTTTATGCAATTTTTATTTTTATTTTGAGTCTCCATCTTCTCTTACAAAAGTACCAACTAGAGAGCATTATTGTCATACTTGTGCATTGTATGTAGCTAATATTGAGTGTGTTTCATGAATGGATCAATGATTGAGCATAATGGACTAGGGATAACTTTCTTTAGCGTTGATATTTTGAAAAGCATGGTTGGTTGTTAATATGCTTGAGTATTTATGTCTTCATGTCAAACTATAGACTATTGCTTTGAATCATTCAAGTCCAAATGTCCATGCTATAAAAGAAAAGAGTATGTGATGAATACGATAGGTAGCATTCCACATCAAAAATTCTGCTTTTATCATTTACCTACTCGAGGACGAGCAGGAATTAAGGTTGGGGATGCTTCATACGTCTCCAACGTATCTATAATTTTTTATTGTTACATGCTATTATAGTATCAATCTTGGATGTTTTATATACATTTACAAGCACTTATATATCATTTTTTGGGACTAACCTATTAACTTAGTGCCCAGTGTCAGTTGCTGTATTTTGCCTGTTTTTGGTTTTCCAGAATATCAGTACCAAATGAAGTCCAAATGCCACGAAACTTTTTGGAGATTTTTTTCTGGACATAAGAGACACTAGAAACTTCGGGAGAGGGCCAGAAGACCGAGGAGGTGGCCACGAGCCACCAGGGCGTGCCCCAGGGGGGTGGCGCGCCCTGGTGCCTCGTGGGCCCACCTCTGCCCCTTTTGACCTAATTCCACCTCTATAAATTCTCTAAAATCGGGAAACCAAGATAGGAGTCCACGAAATACTTTTTGCGCCGCCGCAAGTTCCTGTTCTCGAGAGATCCCATCTGGAGGCCTTTTCCGGCACTCCGCCGGAGGGGGAATCGATCACGGAGGGGCTCTACATCAACCTTGCTGCCCTTCCGATGATGCGTGAGTAGTTTACCACAGACCTACGGGTCCATAGTTAGTAGCTAGATGGCTTCTTCTCTCTTTTTGATCTTCAATACAATGTTCTCCTCGATGTTCTTGGAGTTATATCCGATGTAATCACTTTTTGCGGTGTGTTTGTTGGGATCCGATGAATTGTGAGTTTATGATGAGATTATCCATGAATATTATTTGGGTTTTCTCTGAACTCATTTATGCATGATTGTTATAGCTTCGTATTTCTCTCCGATCTATTGATTTGGTTTGGCTAACTAGATTGATTTATCTTGCAATGGGAGAGGTGCTTTGTAATGGGTTCGATCTTGCGGTGCTCAATCCCAGTGACAGAAAGGGACGTGACACGTATGTATCGTTGCTATTAAGGGTAAAAATATGGGGTTTATTCATGCGTGAGTTTACTTTGTCTACAACATGTCATCTTGCTTAAGGCGTTACTCCGTTCTTTATGAACTTAATACTCTAGATGCATGCTGGATAGCGGTCGATGGGTGGAGTAATAGTAGTAGATGCAGAATCGTTTCGGTCTACTTGTCTCGGACGTGATGCCCTATATACATGATCATTGCCTTGGATATCGTCATGATTATTTGCTTTTCTATCAATTGCCCAACAGTAATTTGTTCACCCGCCGTATGCTATTTTCAAGAGAGAAGCCTCTAGTGAAAATTATTGCCCCCGGGTCTACTTTTATCATATATTAAAAATCCCAAAATTACCTTGCTGCAATTTTACTTTATTTATTTTATTTTGTATTTTTGTTTGATCTATCTATCTATCACCATACAATTTAATCTTGCAATTAACCGCCAAGGGATTGACAACCCCTTGTTCACGTTGGGTGCAAGGATTTGTTGTTTTGTGTGCAGGTACTACTAACGAGTTGTTGCGTGATTCTCCTACTGGATTGATAACCTTGGTTTCATAACTGAGGGAAATACTTATCTCTACTATACTGCATCATCCCCTCCTCTTCGGGGAAATTCCAACGCAGCTCACAAGTAGCAGACGCGTGTGCGATACGTGGCATACAGTTGATCCATACGAACTATTTGCGATAAGCCAGAACAACAAAAACGGTCAGCCAGTTCCTGGTGTGTGCGATACACGGCATACAGTTCACTCGGATGAACTGTTTGTGATTACACAACACAACAGAAACGGTCAGGCAGATCAAGGTGTGTGCGATATACGGCATGCGGTTAACTCGGATGAACTGTTTGCGATTACCCAACACAACAGAAACGGTTCAACTTAACAAGATGTATGTGATATGCGGCAAACAAGTCAGTAATCCAAAATGTGTGGGAAGACGGATAACAACACGGACGATTCCTGCTAATAACCCGTGTGTGTTGTGGACAAACGCTTGCTGGTATACAATTGTCAGCGATTGATGAAATCATCACCGACGGGTTCCCTAGTTTAGTCCGTCTGCGGTGTAATTTGCTTAGTCTATAGAAGAACAACATATATAACCAAATTAAACATGCAATTACATAGGTGACTATACAAAACATTCGCACACACCTCAATAAACAATTACATGCATTCTAAGCTAGGAGAAACGATCATCTAATCATCTACTTCTTGTGACGTTGCCTCCACTACTCTACTTGTGGCTCGATCCCTCGTCGTCCACAGGAAGGAGGCACTCCCTCATGTCAACGATCCGCCTGTACATCTCGTAGCTTGTGTACGCATCCTTGGCCGCGTACTTGACATGTTCTTCATCCAGTCTCCGCACCCAGGCCTCGTGCCAGGCATCCTTATTCTTTTTGCACTCATCTTTCATGCCTCTATAGTAGGGGTCGATGATGGCCACGACTGGGTCAACTAGGGAGTCCTTCTCCTTCTTTTTGCCCCAGACCCTGTACTGGCCTTGAATGTCGACAAGATTCTGGCAGGCCAAGCCCGTAGTCTCGAGCACCTTTAGATCGTTCACGGTGTCCACCATAGCGAACCTGTAGTCGGGTGATACGTCCATTTTGCATCATGTTTTCCTACTGTTATTTATAGTGTTTTTAATCAATATAACACTTTGTGGAGCAATTCTAATGCCTTTTCTCTCTTAATATGCAAGATTTACATAAGGAGGGAGATTGCCGGCAGCTGGAATTCTGGACCTGAAAAAGCTATGTCAGAGATACCTATTCTGCACATCTCCAAATGAGCTGAAATTTCACGGAGATTTATTTTGGAATAAATAAAAAAATACTGGAGAAAAGAAGTACCAGAGGAGGCCACCCAGGTGCCCACGAGGCACCAGGGCGCGCCACCCCCCAGGCGCGCCCTGGTGGCTTGTGGGGCCCCTGGCCAGCCTCCGGTGCCCACTTTCTGGTATATAAGCCCATTTGCCCTAGAAAAAATAAGGAGAAGACTTTTGGGACGGAGTGCCGCCGTCTTGAGGCAGAACTTGGGCAGGAGCACTTTGGCTCTCCGGTGGAGCGATTCCGCCGGGGATACTTCCCTCCGGGAGGGGGAAATCGAAGCCATCGTCATCACCAACGATCCTCTCATCGTGGGAGGACCAATCTTCATCAACATCTTCAACAGCACCATCTCATCTCAAACCCTACTTCATCTCTTGTATTCAATCTTTGTCTCAAAACCTCAGATTGGTACCTGTGGGTTGCTAGTAGTTGCGGATGCTTGCGAGAGGGGTTAATCATAAGTGGGAGGCTTGTTCAAGTAAGAACGGCACCCAAGCATCGGTCCACCCACATATCAAATTATCAAAGTAGCGAACGCGAATCAAACAAACATGATGAAAGTGACTAGATGAAATTCCCATGTGTCCTCGAGAACGTTTAGCTTATTATAAGAGATCGTTCCGGCCTATCCTTTGCTACAAAAGGATTGGGCTACCTTGCTGCACCTTAGTTACTTTTGCTACTTGTCACTTGTTGTAAATTATCTTGCTATCAAACTACTCGTTACCGATAATTTCAGTGCTTGCAGAAAATACCTTGCTGAAAACCGCTTGTCATTTCCTTCTGCTCCTCGTTGGGTTCGACACTCTTATTTATCGAAAGGACTACGATTGATCCCCTATACTTGTGGGTCATCCAGACTCTTTTCTTGCGCCGTTGCCGGGGAGTGAAGCGCCTTTGGTGAGTGGAATTTGGTAAGGAAACATTTATATTACGTGCTAAAATTTATTGTCACTTGTCACTATGGAAAGTAATCCTTTGAGGGGTTTGTTCGGGGTATCTTCACCTCGACCGGAAGCACAAAGAGTTGTGATGTCTACTACACAACTTGTTCTTGTAGACTCGTGTTGGGCCTCCAAGCGCAGAGGTTTGTAGGACAGTAGCAATTTTCCCTCAAGTGGATGACCTAAGGTTTATCAATCCGTGGGAGGCGTAGGATGAAGATGGTCTCTCTCAAATAACCCTGCAACCATATAACAAAGAGTCTCTTGTGTCCCCAACACACCCAATACAATGGTAAATTGTATAGGTACACTAGTTCGGCGAAGAGATGGTGATACAAGTGTAGTATGGATAGTAGATATAGGTTTTTGTAATCTGAAAATATAAAAACAGCAAGATAGCAAGTAACAAAAGTGAGCACAAACGGTATTGCAATGCTTAGAAATAAGGCCTAGGGTTCATACTTTCACTAGTGCAATCTCTCAACAATGCTAATATAATTGGATCATATAACCATCCCTCAACGTGCGATAAAGAATCACTCCCAAGTTTCTATTAGCGGAGAACATAAGATAGAAATTGTTTGTAGGGTACGAAACCACCTCAAAGTTATCCTTTTCGATCGATCTATTGAGCTATTCCTATAAGTGTCACAAACAGCCCTAGAGTTTGTACCAAAATAACACCATATGATACACATCAACCAACTCTAATGTCACCTAGATACTCCAATGTCACCACAAGTATCCGTGAGTTGATTATACGATATGCATCAAACAACTTCATAATCATAATATTCAATCCACACAAAGAACTCCAAGGAGCACCCCAAAGTTTCTATCGGAGAAAAGATAATGAAAACATGCATCAACCCCTATGCATAGAATACCCCAATGTCACCTCGGGAATCCGCCAGTTGAGTGCCAAAACATATATCAAGTGAATCAATATAATACCCCATTGTCACCACGGGTATTCATATGCAAGACATACATCAAGTGTTCTCAAATTTGAAATATTCAATCCAACAATAACGAAACCTCAAAGGGAAAAGATTCGATTCATCACAACAAGATAGAGAGGGGGAAACACCATATGATCCAACTATATTAACAAAGCTCGCGATACATCAAGATCGTGCCAAATTAAGAACACGAGAGAGAGAGAGAGATAAAACACATAGCTACTGGTACAAACCCTCAGCCCCGAGGGTGAACTACTCCCTCCTCGTCATGGAGACCACCGAGATGATGAAGATGGCCTCCAGTGATGCTTTCCCCCCTCCGACAGGGTGCCAAAAAAGGGCTGTAGATGAGACCGTGGAGGTACAGAGGCTTGCGGCGGCGTAAAAAGTCATCTAGATTAACTTTCGGGGGTTTCTGAATATATATGATTTTTTGGCGTTGGAATCACGCGAAGAAGGGCCACAGGGGGCCCACGAGGCACCAGGGCATGCCTGGGGAGGGGTGGCACGCCCTGGTGGCTCGTGGAGCCCCTGTGGGTCTTCTGGCCTCCTCCCGAAGCTTCTAGTGTCTCTTATGTTCCAGAAAAAATCGTCAAAAAGTTTCGCTGCATTTGGACTTCATTTGACATGGATTTTCTAGAAAAGAAAAAACAAGCAGAAAACAACAACTGGCACTGGGCACTAGGATCAATATGTTAGTCCGTAAAAATCATATAAAAGCCATATAAAAGTGCACCAAAATCATACAAAACTATAATAAACATGGCATGAATACTTCATAAATTATAGATACGTTGGAGACGTATCAAGTTGCTCCTCAACCCACTGCACCTACTGAAAATATTTATTATGAGATTTCTTCGGGTATGATAGAGAAACTGCTAGCTAATCCTTATGCAGGAGATGGAACAATACATCCTGATATGCACCTAGTCTATGTGGATGAAGTTTGTGGATTATTTAAGCTTGCAGGTTTACCCGGAGATGAAGTTAAGAAGAAGGTTTTCCCTTTATCTTTGAAGGGAAAGGCATTGACATGGTATAGGCTATCTGATGATATCGATTGAAATTGGAATTTCATCAAAAGTTTTATCCTATGCATCTAGTTCATCATGATCGGAATTATATATATAATTTTTGGCCTCGTGAAGGAGAAAGCATCGCTCAAGCTTGGGGGAGGTTTAAGTACATGATGTACACATGCCCCAACCATGATCTCTCAAAAGAAATTATCTTACATAATTTTTATGCTCGGCTTTCTCATGATGATCAAACCATGCTCGATTCTTCTTCGACCAGTCCTTTATGAAGAAAACTATTGAATTCAGATGGGATCTTCTGGAAAGAATTAAACGCAACTCTGAAGATTGGGAACTCGACAAAGGTAATGAGTCAGGTATAACACTCGAGTTCGATTGTGTTAAATCTTTTATGGATATCGATGCTTTTCATATGTTTAGCACTAAATATGGACTTGACTCTGAGATAGTAGCCTCCTTTTGTGAATCATTTGCTACTCATGTTGATCTCCCTAAGGAGAAGTGGTTTAAATATCATCCCCCTGTTAAAGAAAAGATTGAGGAACCCGTTAGTGTTAAAGAAGAAACAATTGTTTACCATGTTGATCCAGTTGTGCCTACTGCTTATATTGAGAAACCGCCTTTTCCTGTTAGGATTAAGGAACATGCTAAAGTTTCAACACAACAAGATAGAGAGGGGGAAACACCATATGATCCAACTATATTAACAAAGCTCGCGATACATCAAGATCGTGCCAAATCAAGAACACGAGAGAGAGAGAGAGAGAGAGAGAGAGATAAAACACATAGCTACTGGTACAAACCCTCAGCCCCGAGGGTGAACTACTCCCTCCTCGTCATGGAGACCGCCGAGATGATGAAGATGGCCTCCGGTGATGCTTTCCCCCCTCTGGCAGGATGCCGAAAAAGGGTTGTAGATGAGACCGTGGAGGTACAGAGGCTTGCGGCGGCGTAAAAAGTCATCTAGATTAACTTTCGGGGGTTTCTGAATATATATGACTTTTTGGCGTTGGAATCACGCGAAGAAGGGCCACAGGGGGCCCACAAGGCACCAGGGCGCGCCTGGGGAGGGGTGGCGCGCCCTGGTGGCTCGTGGAGCCCCTGTGGGTCTTCTGGCCTCCTCCCGAAGCTTCTAGTGTCTCTTATGTTCCAGAAAAAATCGTCAAAAAGTTTCGCTGCATTTGGACTTCATTTGATATGGATTTTCTGGAAAACCAAAAACAAGCAAAAAACAGCAACTGGCACTGGGCACTAGGATCAATATGTTAGTCCATAAAAATCATATGAAAGCCATATAAAAGTGCACCAAAATCATACAAAACTATAATAAACATGGCATGAATACTTCATAAATTATAGATACATTGGAGACATATCAGCATCCCCAAGCTTAATTCCTGCTCGTCCTCGAGTAGGTAAATGATAAAAGAAATAATTTATGAAGTGTGAATGCTAGCATGGTGCATAAGTTTGATCAATGATAATTTCAATCACTTTTTCTAGCATCAATATATATCATAATCAGTAGCTCATCTCATAAAACTTCTCATGATCAAGTAGCAAGCTATTCACATGTTTAAAGTATAGGCCATAAACTTTCTTGAAAACTAACAAACTATGTTCTCAGTCATCAAACAATTGCAATTCATCTTATTTTCAGGAAGGGTCTATGTAAGAGCTTTGATCTAGCAAATTCCACATACTCAACCATCATTTAGTCTTCCATGATTGCTGACACTCAAAGCATATTTTTAGAACAAACTATTTCAGTCAAACACATAGGAAGATAGGGGCTTAATGTTTTGCCTCCCAACTTATTTATCTCGGGGATAATGTCAACAATAATAACTCATGATCATCTATATTCAACTGGATATATGTGCCTGGATCTTTCCCTACCACATAATGCTTGCCAACTAAAAAATAGAGCGGAATAGGGATGAACATTAATGACTCTTGCATAAAAGTAAATACAGAAAAGTAAATGCATAAAAGTAAAAGATAGGCCCTTCGCAGAGGGAAGCAGAGGTTGTCATGCGCTTTTTGTTGTTGGATGCACAAGCCCTTAATGCGAAGGAACATCACGTTATATTGCCCCTTGTGATAGTAACCTTTATTATGCAGTCTGTCGCTTTTATTTCTTTACCATCACAAGTTCGTACAACACTTATTTTCCCTTACAATAAAAGATCACACATATTTTAGGAGCAATTTTTATTGCTTTTTGCACCGATGACAACTTACTTGAAGGATCTTATTCAATCCATAGGTAGATATAGTGGACTCTCATGGCAAGAAACTGGGTTTAAGGGTTTTTGGATGCACAAGTGGTATCTCTACTTAGTACGATTTTTTGGCTAGCAAAAGATCCTAAGCAAGCACCACATGTTAGAGGATCCATGACAATATAACTTCTATGTGAATATAAACAAACATAACTCATTACGTTGTCTTCCTTGTCCAACATCAACTACTTGATCAAGCTTGAAAATAATTAATGGGGGCTCACAATCATAGAAGATGTCCAAGATAGTATATTTATATGTGAAATTTCTCTTCCTTCAAAATTCTTTCATGAATTGTTCAAGTGACCAATGCTATGTTTGTTAACTTTCAATAAATTTTACCACTTATACTTCTTGTATGTGAAGTCACTACTCCCCATGGGACAAGCATATGAAGCATATAAATTTCAAATTTATGATATTCAATTCTTTCACAATTTACTCATAGGATATAAGTGAAGCACAAGAGTAAATGACAAACTACTCCAAAAAGATATAAGTGAAGATCAAATGAGTAGTTAAGTAAATAGGTAGCTATGTGAGGACTCTCTCTCATTTGAAAATTTCAGATCTTAAGTATTGTATTCAAACAGCAAAGAAAACAAAATAAAATGACATTCCAAGGATAGCACATATCATGTGAAGAAGCAAAACATAGGCTCAACCAAAACTGACCGATAGTTGTTGATGAAGAATGGTGGGATGCCTACCGGGGCATCCCCAAGCTTAGATGCTTGAGACTTCTTGAGATATTAATTTGGGATGCCTTGGGCATCCCCAAGCTTGAGCTCTTGTGTCTCCTTAATTCCTCTTATATCATGGCTTCCCTAAATCTTAAAAACATCATCCACACAAAACTCAACAAGAACTCGTGAGATAAGTTAGTATAAATCAACTCAAAACCTTAACATTCTTTACTGTAGCAAATCACAAAAATTATAATTAAACATTGCATACTAAATGCCTCTTCATATTTAATACTCCTATCCTCAAATAGAAACATTAAACACGCAAACATATGCAAACAATGCAACTATAACAGCAATCTGCCAAAACAGAACAGTCTGTAAAGGGTGAATAAGAATCCATACTTCCCTAACTCCAAAAATTCTGAAAAATTACCACGTGATAGAGAACTCATGCATGCTTACTTTGTAAAAATTTCAGATTTTTATCATGTTCTGACTATTCAGGAATATTCTGGACATAACAGAAAACTTTCTGTTTTCAAACAGCAACACATGAACTTGCAAACTGAGCATGGTAAAGGCTATAATTGGCATTTTATTGAGCTAAAAGATAGAAAACATGATTATTGTTAACAGAAAGCAAATATAAACAAAATAAAATGATGCTCCAAGCAAAACTCATATTATGTGACGAATAAAAATATAGCTCCGAGTAAGGTTACCGATAGTGTTGAAGACGAAAGAGGGGATGCCTTACGGGGCATCCCCAAGCTTAGTTGCTTGGGTCTTCCTTGAATATTAACTTGGGGTGCCTTGGGAATCCCCAAGATTAGGGTCTTGCCACTCCTTATTCTCCTCATATCGATATCTCACCCAAAACTTGAAAACTTCAATCACACAAAACTTAGCGGAACTTCGTGAGATAGGTTACTATGATAAAAACAAATCATCCACTTAGGTACTGTCAAGACAAGATTCATAATTGTTCTCACATAATGCCTAATGTATTCTATCATTTTCACAATTTATATTACTCAATATAAGCTATGGAAACACTAAAACAAGCAAACTATGCACCGAAAACAGAATCTGTCAAAAACAGAACAGCATGCAGTGAGCGATTTAAAAACCATACTTATGTATCTCCAAAAATTCTGAAACATTAGTAAAACGTAAAAACTTTGTAACCCAATACTGTGTAAAAATTTCAGAATTTTTTCACGCTCCAGTACAGAATAGAAATTCCAGCACTGGACGCAAAAGTTTCTGTTTTTGCACAGAATCAAATCAACAAGCATCCACACTATCCCAAAGGCTTTACTTGGCACATTATTAAAAGAAAACATAAAAACATGATTACTACAGTATCTTAATCATGTGAACACACAAAAACAGTAGGGGTAAATATTGGGTTGTCTCCCAACAAGCGCTTTTCTTTAATGCCTTTTAGCTAGGCATGATGATTTCAATGATGCTCACATAAAAGTAAAGAATTGAAACACAATGGGAGCATCATGAAGCATATGGCTAGAACATTTAAGCCTAACCCACTTCCTATGCATAGGTATTTTGTGATCAAACAATTTATGGGAGCAAGAATCAACTAGCATAGGAAGGCAAAACAAGCTTAACTTCAAAACTTTCAACGCATAGAGAGGAAACTTGATATTATTGCAACACCTACAAGCATATGATCCTATCTCATAATAATTTTCAGTAGCATCATGAATGAATTAAACAATATAGCTATCACATAAAGCATTCTTTTCATGATCCATGAGCATAGAAATTTTACTACTCTCCACATAAGCAATTTTCTTCTCATTCATAATCGTGGGAGCAAACTCAACAAAATAACTATCATGAGATACTTGATTGGCATAATCCAATTGAAAATTAAAATCATGATGACAAGTTTCATGGTTATCATTATTATTTATAGCATACATGTCATCACAATAATCATCATTGATAGCAACTTTGTTGTCATAATCAATTGAAACCTCTTCCAAAATAGTGGAATCATCACTAAATAAATTCATGGCCTCTCCAAATCCACTTTCATCAATATAATAATCATAAATAGGAGGCATGCAATCATCATAATAAATTTGATCATCAAAACTTGGGGGACTAAAAATATCATCTTCATCAAATATAGCATCCCCAAGCTTGTGGCTTTGCATATCATTAGCATCATGGATACTCATAGAATTCATACTAATTTCATTGCAATCATGCCCATCATCCAAAGATTTTATGCCAAATATTTTATTGAATTCTTCTTCTATCAATTGAGCACAATTTTCTAAATCCTTATTTTCAAGAAAGACATTATAAAGACGAATAATATGAGGCAACCTCAATTCCATTTTTTGTAGTTTTCTTTTATAAACCAAACTAGTGATAAAACAAGAAACTAAAAGATTCAATTGCAAGATCTAAAGATATAACTTCAAGCACTCACCTCCTTGGCAACGGCGCCAGAAAAGAGCTTGATGTCTACTACACAACTTGTTCTTGTAGTCTCGTGTTGGGCCTCCAAGCGCAGAGGTTTGTACGACAGTAGCAATTTTCCCTCAAGTGGATGACCTAAGGTTTATCAATCCGTGGGAGGCGTAGGATGAAGATGGTCTCTCTCAAACAACCCTGCAACCAAATAACAAAGAGTCTCTTGTGTCCCCAACACACCCAATACAATGGTAAATTGTATAGGTGCACTAGTTTGGCGAAGAGATGGTGATACAAGTGTAGTATGGATAGTAGATATAGGTTTTTGTAATCTGAAAATATAAAAACAGCAAGGTAGCAAGTAACAAAAGTGAGCACAAACGGTATTGCAATGCTTAGAAATAAGGCCTAGGGTTCATACTTTCACTAGTGCAATCTCTCAACAATGCTAATATAATTGGATCATATAACCATCCCTCAACGTGCGATAAAGAATCACTCCCAAGTTCCTATTAGCGGAGAACATAAGATAGAAATTGTTTGTAGGGTACGAAACCACCTCAAAGTTATCCTTTCCGATCGATCTATTGAGCTATTCCTATAAGTGTCACAAACAGCCCTAGAGTTTGTACTAAAATAACACCATATGATACACATCAACCAACTCTAATGTCACCTAGATACTCCAATGTCACCACAAGTATTCGTGAGTTGATTATACGATATGCATCAAACAACTTCATAATCATAATATTCAATCCACACAAAGAACTCCAAGGAGCACCCCAAAGTTTCTATTGGAGAAAAGATAATGAAAACGTGCATCAACCCCTATGCATAGATTACCCCAATGTCACCTCGGGAATCCGCGAGTTGAGTGCCAAAACATATATCAAGTGAATCAATATAATACCCCATTGTCACCACGGGTATTCATATGCAAGATATACATCAAGTGTTCTCAAATCTGAAATATTCAATCCAACAATAACGAAACCTCAAAGGGAAAAGATTCAATTCATCACAACAAGATAGAGAGGGGGAAACACCATATGATCCAACTATATTAACAAAGCTCGCAATACATCAAGATCGTGCCAAATCAAGAACACGAGAGAGAGAGAGAGAGAGATAAAACACATAGCTACTGGTACAAACCCTCAGCCCCGAGGGTGAACTACTCCCTCCTCGTCATGGAGACCGCCGAGATGATGAAGATGGCCTCCGGTGATGCTTTCCCCCCTCCGGCAGGGTGCCGGAAAAGGGCTGTAGATGAGACCGTGGAGGTACAGAGGCTTGCGGCGGCGTAAAAAGTCATCTAGATTAACTTTCGGGGGTTTCTGAATATATATGAGTTTTTGGCATTGGAATCACGCGAAGAAGGGCCACAGGGGGCCCACGAGGCACCAGGGCGCGCCTGGGGAGGGGTGGCGCGCCCTGGTGGCTCGTGGAGCCCCTGTGGGTCTTCTGGCCTCCTCCCGAAGCTTCTAGTGTCTCTTATGTTCCAGAAAAAATCGTCAAAAAGTTTCGCTGCATTTGGACTTCATTTGACATGGATTTTCTAGAAAATAAAAAACAAGCAGAAAACAGCAACTGGCACTGGGCACTAGGATCAATATGTTAGTCCGTAAAAATCATATAAAAGCCATATAAAAGTGCACCAAAATCATACAAAACTATAATAAACATGGCATGAATACTTCATAAATTATAAATACGTTGGAGACGTATCAAGTAGCTCCTCAACCCACTGCACCTACTGAAAATATTTATTATGAGATTCCTTCGGGTATGATAGAGAAACTTCTAGCTAATCCTTATGCAGGAGATGGAACAATACATCCTGATATGCACCTAATCTATGTCGATGAAGTTTGTGGATTATTTAAGCTTGCAGGTTTACCCGGAGATGAAGTTAAGAAGAAGGTTTTCCCTTTATCTTTGAAGGGAAAGGCATTGACATGGTATAGGCTATCTGATGATATCGATTGAAATTGGAATTTTATCAAAAGTTTTATCCTATGCATCTAGTTCATCGTGATCGGAATTATATATATAATTTTTGGCCTCGTGAAGGAGAAAGCATCGCTCAAGCTTGGGGGAGGCTTAAGTACATGATGTACACATGCCCCAACCATGATCTCTCAAAAGAAATTATCTTACATAATTTTTATGCTCGGCTTTCTCATGATGATCAAACCATGCTCGATTCTTCTTCGACCAGTCCTTTATGAAGAAAACTATTGAATTCAGATGGGATCTTCTGGAAAGAATTAAACGCAACTCTGAAGATTGGGAACTCGACAAAGGTAATGAGTCAGGTATAACACTTGAGTTTGATTGTGTTAAATCTTTTATGGATACCGATGCTTTTCATAAGTTTAGCACTAAATATGGACTTGACTCTGAGATAGTAGCCCCCTTTTGTGAATCATTTGCTACTCATGTTGATCTCCCTAAGGAGAAGTGGTTTAAATATCATCCCCCTGTTAAAGAAAAGATTGAGGAACCCGTTAGTGTTAAAGAAGAAACAATTGTTTACCATGTTGATCCAGTTGTGCCTACTGCTTATATTGAGAAACCGCCTTTTCCTGTTAGGATTAAGGAACATGCTAAAGTTTCAACTGTGGTTAACAAAAGTAATATTAGAGCACCTAGACCCTCTGAACAAATTAAAGTTGAACCTAATGTTGCTATGGTTAAAGATCTCTTGGTCGATAATATAGATGGGCATGTTATTTACTTCTATGATGAAGCAGCTAGAATTGCTAAACCCGATCCTAAAGATAAAAACAGACCTATAGTAGGCATGCCTGTTGTCTCTGTTAAAATAGGAGATCATTGTTATCATGGCTTATGTGATTTGGGTGCTAGTGTGAGTGCTATTCCGTTTACCTTATATCAAGAAATTATGAATGATATTGCACCTATTGAAATAGAGGACATTGATGTTACTATTAAGCTTGCAAACAGAGATACCATTACGCCGCTTGGGATCGTTAGAGATGTTGAAGTCTTGTGTGGAAAAATAAAATACCCTACTTATTTTCTAGTCCTCGGTTCTCCACAAGATAATTTTTGTCCCATTATATTTGGTATACCTTTCTTGAACACTGTTAATGCCAAGATTGATTGCGCTAAAGAAACAGTTAGTGTTAATTTTGGTGGTATGTCTCATGAGTTTAATTTCTCCAAGTTTCGTAGACAACCTCATGATAAAGAATTACCTAGTAAAGATGAAATTATTGGTTTTGCTTCTATTGCCGTACCTCCTACTGATCCGTTAGAACAATATTTGCTAGACCATGAAAATGATATGCACATGAATGAAAGAAATGAAATAGATAGGATGTTCTTTGATCAACCACCTATCCTTAAACATAATTTGCCTATTGAAACTCTTGGAGGTCCTCCTCCACCTAAGGGTGACCCTGTATTTGAATTGAAGCAATTGCCTAATACATTGAAATATGCTTATCTAGATGAAAAGAAGATATATCCTGTTATTATTAGTGCTAACCTTTCAGAGCATGAAGAAAAGAGTTTACTAAAAACTCTGAGGAAGCACCGTGCTGCTATTGGATATACTCTTGATGATCTTAAGGGCATTAGTCCCACTCTATGTCAACACAAAATTAATATGGAGCCTGATGCTAAACCAGTTGTCGACCACCAACGACGATTAAATCCTAAAATGAAGGAGGTAGTAAGAACTGAAATATTAAAGCTTCTGGAAGCAGGTATAATCTATCCCATAGCTGATAGTAGATGGGTAAGTCCTGTTCATTGTGTTCCTAAAAAGGGAGGCATTACTGTTGTTCCTAATGATAAAAATGAACTCATTCCACAAAGAATTGTAACTGGTTATAGGATGGTGATTGATTTTAGAAAATTAAACAAAGCCACTAGAAAAGATCATTACCCCTTGCCTTTTATTGATCAAATGTTAGAAAGATTGTCCAAGCATACACACTTTTGTTTCCTAGATGGTTATTCTGGTTTCTCTCAAATACCTGTATCACCTGAAGATCAAGAGAAAACCACCTTTACTTGCCCTTTTGGAACCTATGCTTATCGTCGTATGCCTTTTGGTTTATGTAATGCACCTGCTACCTTTCAAAGATGTATGACTGCTATATTCTATGACTTTTGTGAAAAGATTGTTGAGGTTTTCATGGATGATTTCTCCATTTACGGAACTTCTATTGATGATTGCTTAAGCAACCTTGATCAAGTTTTGCAGAGATGTGAAGAAACTAATCTTGTCTTGAATTGGGAGAAGTGCCACTTTATGGTTAATGAAGGTATAGTCCTTGGGCATAAAATTTCTGAAAGAGGTATTGAAGTTGATAAAGCTAAGGTTGATGCTATTGAGAAAATGCCATGTTCTAAAGATATCAAAGGTATAAGAAGTTTCCTAGGTCATGCTGGTTTCTATAGAAGGTTTATTAAAGACTTCTCTAAAATTTCTAGGCCTCTTACTAATCTATTGCAAAAAGATGTTCCATTTGTTTTTGATGATGATTGTGTAGAAGCCTTTGAAACACTTAAGAAAGCCTTAACCTCTGCACCTATTGTACAACCACCTGATTGGGACTTGCCTTTTGAAATTATGTGTGATGCTAGTGATTATGCTGTTGGTGCTGTTCTAGGACAGAGAGTTGATAAGAAATTAAATGTTATCCATTATGCTAGTAAAACTTTAGACAGTGCTCAAAGAAATTATGCAACTACTGAGAAAGAATTTCTAGCAGTTGTGTTTGCATATGATAAATTCAGATCTTACATAGTTGATTCTAAAGTAACTGTTCACACCGATCATGCTGCTATTAAATACCTTATGGAAAAGAAAGATGCTAAACCTAGACTCGTTAGGTGGGTTCTATTGCTACAAGAATTTGACTTGCATATTACTGATAGGAAGGGAGCTGAGAATCCCGTAGCTGATAATTTGTCTAGAATGGAAAATGTTCTTGATGACCCACTTCCTATTAATGATGATTTCCTGATGAACAATTAGCTGTCATAAATGCTTCTCGTAATACTCCTTGGTATGCAGACTATGCTAATTATATTGTTGCTAAATTTATACCACCTAGTTTCACATACCAACAAAAGAAAAAGTTCTTCTTTGATTTAAGACATTACTTCTGGGATGACCCACATCTTTATAAAGAAGGAGTGGATGGTATTATTAGACGTTGTATACTTGAGCATGAACAGGAACAAATCCTACGGAAGTGTCAGTCCGAGGCTTACGGAGGACACCATGCGGGAGACAGAACTGCGCATAAGGTACTACAATCTGGTTTTTATTGGCCTACTCTTTTCAAGGATGCTCGTAAGTTTGTCTTATCTTGTGATGAATGCCAAAAAATTGGTAATATTAGTAGACGTCAGGAAATGCCTATGAATTATTCACTTGTTATTGAACCATTTGATGTTTGGGGATTTGATTATATGGGACCTTTTCCTAAATCCATTGGGTATACACATATTTTAGTTGCTGTTGATTACGTTACTAAGTGGGTAGAAGCTATTCCAACTAGTAGTGCTGATCACAACACTTCTATTAAAATGCTTAAAGAAGTTATTTTCCCGAGGTTCGGAGTCCCTAGATATTTAATGACTGATGGTGGTTCACATTTTATTCATGGTGCATTCCGTAAACTGCTTGCTAAATATGATGTCAACCATAGAATTGCATCTCCCTATCACCCTCAATCTAGTGGTCAAGTTGAATTGAGCAATAGAGAAATAAAGTTAATTTTGAAAAAGACCGTCAATAGATCTAGAAAGAATTGGTCTAAGAAACTTGACGATGCATTATGGGCTTATAGAACTGCTTATAAAAATCCTATGGGTATGTCTCCTTATAAAATGGTTTATGGAAAAGCATGTCATTTACCTCTTGAGTTAGAACATAAAGCATATTGGGCAATTAAAGAACTCAATTATGATTTTAAACTTGCCGGTGAAAAGAGGCTATTTGATATTAGCTCACTAGATGAATGGAGAACCCAAGCTTATGAAAATGCCAAATTGTTTAAAGAAAAAGTTAAAAGATGGCATGATAGAAGAATTCAAAAACGGGAATTCAAAGTGGGTGAGTATATTCTATTGTACAATTCTCGTTTTAATTTTTTGCAGGAAAACTTCTCTCTAAATGGGAAGGGCCGTATATCATCGAGAAAGTTTATCGCTCTGGAGCCGTTAAAATCAATAATGCTGAAGGCACTAATCCGAGGGTGGTCAATGGGCAAAGAATTAAGCACTATATTACAGGTACTCCCATTAATGTTGAAACTAATATTATTGAAACTATGACACCGAAGGAATACATAAGAGAGACCTTCCAGAACACTCCAGAACCTTGAAAAGGAAGAGGTACGTGATACGGTAAGTAAACCGACTCCAAAAATTCCATAAAAATACTTTCTGTCAGTTTTGGGATATTAGAAAAAATACAGTCGAGGGGACCCACGAGGTGCACACGAGGCACCAGGGCGCGCCTGGGGGCACCAGGGCGTGCCACCCCCCCAGGCGCGCCCTGGTGGCTCGTGGGCCCCTTGTGAGCCTTCCTGACTCCGTTTTCTCCTGGAATACTTGTTTTGCAAGATAAAAATTCTTTATATATACTCCCGGACGATTTGACCACCGTATCGCAGAAATCTCCTCTGTTCTTGTTTCGTCCTATTTTTCTGACAGATCTAGATCGCCATGGCTCCCCAAAGGCTCCGTACCAAGCACCGAATCGTGCAACCATCGCTGGGCAAACGCCCCTACAGCGAGGTTTACTAATAGTGGTCGTCGGGAGAGGAAGACAATGGCAAGGAGGACAAGGTCGAGGAAGTTGCGGAAACCCAGGCTCCAGAAGGAGGGCAAGCCATTCCCATGGAGGCGACCGCAGAGAAGGGAGATATCCTTCAACCCCTCTATGATCATCTTCCTCCATCTGTAATTGAAGCCCTAAGAGTCTTTGAAACAGTTTCTGCTCAGAACACATCTCTCACTCGTGAAGTTATTTTGTTGGAAGAGCAAAACATCACCCTTCGGAGCATCAACCGTAAATTGGAGTATCTGCTAAAGCTAAAGGACAAGCCCACCACTTCATCATCACCATCATCACCGAAGAAAGAAACTTGAGTACATGGGTATGGGCACTCCCCTTGGCTTGTGCCAAGCTTGGGGGAGGTGCCCCGGTATCGTATCACCATCACCTTTTATTATCTTTACCTATTTTTAGTTCGATCCTTAGTTATTTCGTGATTTAGTTGAATAAAAGTTTAGTATGATCTATTTTCGAGTGCTAGTTTCATGATCTATCTATCTATGTAATTGAGTTGAGAGTTATATAATAAAGAGTAGTTTGAGTTTTTGCTTCTTTACTTTTAAGTTTCAATCCTAGCAATGGAAATAATAAAAAAGATCATACGCTAATCTTATGGAAAGTAATGACATTACATAAATAAAAGTATAAGTGGTAAAATTTATTGAAAGTTAACAAACATAGCATTAGTCAATGATGCAATTCATGAAAAAATTAATAAGGGAAGAGAAGATTCACATGCAAATACACTATCTTGGACATCTTTTATGATTGTGAGCCCCCATTGAGTATTTTATGTCAAATTGTTGACGTTGGACAAGGAAGACAACGTAATGAATTATGTTTGCTTATATTCACATAGAAGTTATATGGTCATAGATCCTCCAACATGTGGTGCTTGCTCAATATCTTTGCTAGCCAAAAATCCGCACCAAGTAGAGATACTACTTGTGCATCCAAAATCCTTAAACCCAGTTTCATGTCATGAGAGTCCACTATATCTACCTATGGATTGAATAAGATCCTTCAAGTAAGTTGTCATCGGTGCATAAAGCAATAAAAATTGCCTCTAAATATGTATGAACTTTTATTGTAAGGGCAAATAAGCTTTGTACGAACTTGTGATGGAAAAGAAATAAAAGCGACGGACTGCATAATAAAGGTTGCTATCACAAGGGGCAATATAAAGTGACGTTCCTTTGCATTAAGAGCTTGTGCATCCAACAACAAAAAGCGCATGACAACCTATGCTTCCCTCTGCGAAGGGCCTATCTTTTACTTTTATGTATTTACTTTTTGTGCAAGAGTCAATAGTGTTCTCCTCTATTCCTTTTTATTTTTCTCTTTCGCAAGCATCGTGTGGTGGGAAAAGATCTGGGCACATATATCCAGTTGGATATGAGTGATCATGAGTTATTATTGTTGACATTACCCTTGAGGTGAATAAGTTGGGAGGCGAAATCATAAGCCCCTATCTTTCTATGTGTCTGGCTGAAACTTTTTGCTCCATATATATGTTGTGAGTGTTAGCAATCATAGAAGACTAAATGATGGTTGAGTATGTGGACTTGCTAAAAAGCTCCTACATGAGACCCTTCCTGAAAATATGATGAATTGCAATTGCATTGTTGACTGAGAACATAGTTTGTTAGTTTTCAAGAAAGTTTATGTCTTATACTTCGTTGTAGTGATGAACTATTACTTGCTCATGAGAAGTTCTATGATAGTGAATATTGCTGTTATAATAATGATCATGATGCTACTATGTCCGTATTTTGTTTTTATCGACACCTCTCTCTCTAAACATGTGGACATGATTATCGATATCAGCTTTCGCTTGAGGACAAGCGAGGTCTAAGCTTGGGGGAGTTGATACGTCCATTTTGCATCATGTTTTCCTACTATTATTTATAGTGTTTTTAATCAAAATAACACTTTGTGGAGCAATTCTAATGCCTTTTCTCTCTTAATATGCAAGATTTACATAAGGAGGGAGATTGCCGGCAGCTGGAATTCTGGACCTGAAAAAGCTATGTCAGAGATACCTATTCTGCACATCTCCAAATGAGCTGAAATTTCACAGAGATTTATTTTGGAATAAATAAAAAATACCGAAGAAAATAAGTACCAGAGGGGGCCACCCAGGTGCCCACGAGGCACCAGGGCGCGCCACCCCCCCCCCCCCCCCCAGGCGCGCCCTGGTGGCTCGTGGGGCCCCTGGCCAGCCTCCAGTGCCCATTTTCTGGTATATAAGCCCATTTGCCCTAGAAAAAATAAGGAGAAGACTTTTGGGACGGAGCGCCGCCGTCTCGAGGCGGAACTTGGGCAGGAGCACTTTTGCTCTCCGGCGGAGCGATTCCGCAGGGGATACTTCCCACCGGGAGGGGGGAATTGAAGCCATCATCATCACCAACGATCCTCTCATCGTGGGAGGACCAATCTTCATCAACATCTTCAATAGCACCATCTCATCTCAAACCCTAGTTCATCTCTTGTATTCAATCTTTGTCTCAAAACCTCAGATTGGTACCTGTGGGTTGCTAGTAGTGTTAATTACATCTTGTAGTTGATGCTAGTTGGTTTACTTGGTGGAAGATTATATGTTCAGATCCATTATGCTATTCAATACCCCTCTGATCTTGGACATGAATATGATGTGTGAGTAGTTAATTTTGTTCTTGAGGACATGGGAGAAGTCTTGTCATAAGTAATCATGTGAATTTGGTATTCGTTCGATATTTTGATGATATGTATGTTGTTGATTCTCTTAGTGGTGTCATGTGAACGTCGACTACATGACACTTCACCATCTTTGGGCCTAAGGGAATGCATTGTGGAGTAGTAATTAGATGATGGGTTGCTAGAGTGACAGAAGCTTAAACCCTAGTTTATGCGCTATTCCATAAGGGGCTGATTTGGATCCAAATGTTTAATGCTATGGTTAGATTTATCTTAATTCTTCTTTCGTAGTTGCGGATGCTTGCGAGAGGGGTTAATCATAAGTGGGAGGCTTGTTCAAGTAAGAACAGCACCCAAGCATCGGTCCACCCACATATCAAATTATCAAAGTAGCGAACGTGAATCAAATAAACATGATGAAAGTGACTAGATGAAATTCCCATGTGTCCTCGAGAACGTTTAGCTTATTATAAGAGATCGTTCCGGCCTGTCCCTTGCTACAAAAGGATTAGGCCACCTTGCTGCACCTTAGTTACTTTTGCTACTTGTCACTTGTTACAAATTATCTTGCTATCAAACTACTCGTTACCGATTATTTCAGTGCTTGCAGAAAATACCTTGCTGAAAACCGCTTGTCATTTCCTTCTGCTCCTCGTTGGGTTCGACACTCTTATTTATCGAAAGGACTACGATTGATCCCCTATACTTGTGGGTCATCATCGGGGCTGTTGATAAACCTGGCGAAATGCTCGCAAGGCCTTGTGGCCAGGGAGTAGTGGTAGACGAGGACGAGATGGCACACGCACAACTGGGCGACGGCAACCTTCTGATCATACCCGACACGACCGCCGGTGAACTCGAGGTCGAAGCCGACCACTTGCTACTCGTCCTCAGCAAGCAACTGCTCCATAGTGTGGATGGAGCTCTCCACCGAGACCGGCTCATTGGTGTACACCACCGAGAGGTCCTTCCCCCTCATGTGGGTGTCCACTACGTGAGGCGTGGTGAACTGCCGCCCGTCGTTGTCGTCAGCCGCTGGGAGCGCCATTGGAGCCGGGTGCGTCATTGGAGCCATTGGATATCCTCTCTGTATGTGTCATCGTGGGTGTGCTTATTGTGTCGTGGGGCGCGAGAGATGAAGGTAAATGGCTGCAGGAATAAATGAGGGCCGGGCGGCCGGGATTCTCGGCACGTCCGCAAGGCAGTTTTTGCCGCACGTAGCTGCGTCGTGGCGCCGCGTCCGGCGTAACTGCATGCATAAGGCACCCCGAACGTACGTGATCATGCGCCATCCCGAAACGCTTGCAGCGCGCGCGGAGGGACGCGGGCAGAGCGCGCGCGGTGTGACGCGAGCAGAGCGCGCCGCGGCCGCCTCAACCGCGAAACCACACGCATAGAGCAGTTGAACACGCAGGGAATGGCCGTCTACAAGCCGGCCGACAGTTGTGAGCCGGCGGCGTGATGTGAAACTACGTCGCGTTCCACATCACACAGTGGGCAAACAATCGTTCGCGACGCTGCGTAGAGAGCGGCCGTGTGCTAGGTAATTAAATTGCAAATGTTTTTTTATTAACCGTTTGTGTACGTGTCATTTCGTCCTCTTCTCGCACATCTTGTCACCGCGCTACCGCAGAAGGCTTCGAGCACAAGCTTGAGCACTGCACAGGCGCTCTTTTGGCCAAACGTTAGCTCGAAGAGGCGCCAATGAATCGTTGGTGAGCCCGTTCCCGCGCAACCGCACAGGTTCCATCACGGTACCGCGCAAGCTTCCCGCCCGACTCGGTGAAATCCCAAAAAAACCAGTGCTTATCGGCCTGCTATATAAACAGTCACGGCCGGTGAGTCGGCATCGCATTTTCCCCTCCCTCCCCGTAGCTTATCTCGTCTGCTTCTCCCACCATCACCAATGGCACCAGTCCGTCGTCGTCGCTCAGCCACTCCGCCGTCGTCTGAGGACAGCTCCAGCTGGGATGCTCCACTGCGGCGGAGGCGTAGTCCCCAGCGGCGTGTACTGCCCGTGGCGTCCCAGTTGGGTGTGCACACAACACCCGCCACACGCTCTGCCGCCGCTGCCCGATGGCAGCTGTTGCCGGCAGCCGTTGCCGCCACCCCACCATCGGCCACCGTGGCCGCCACACCACCAAAGCCCGCCAAGGCCATCGCCCGCTCCGCCACCGCGGCCGAAAGGTGGGTGGTGGCCGTCTTGGCCGCCAACCCACCGTTGGCCGCCATGGCCATCACCCGCTCCGCCACCGCGGCCCGAAGGCGGGATGTGGCCGCCACCCCACCGTCGGCCGCCGTGGCCGCCTCCCCACCGTCGACCGCCGGAGTCATCACCCGTGATACGTCTCCAACGTATCTATATTTTTTGATTGTTCCATGCTATTATAGTATCAATCTTGGATGTTTTTATATGCAATTATATGCCATTATATATCATTTTTTGGGACTAACCTATTAACCTAGTGCCCAGTGCCAATTGCTGTTTTCTGCTTGTTTTTGGCTTTTCAGAGAAACAGTACCAAATGAAGTCCAAATGCCACGAAACTTTTTGGAGATTTTTTTCTGGACAAAAGAAACCATGGAAGCTTTGGGAGGAGGCCAGAAGCCTCACGGAGGCTTCACAAGGCAACAAGGCGCGCCCCGGGGGGCGCCGTGTTGCCTTGTGGGGCCCACGTGACTCCGTTTGACCTAATTCCACTTCTATAAATTCACAAATATTGGGAAACCATCAGAGAGCCAGAAGAGAAAACCTTTCCGCCGCTGCAAGCCTCTGTTCTTCTGCGATCCCATCTGGAGGCCTTTTCCGGTACTCTGCCGGAGGGGGAATCGATCACGGAGGGCTTCTACATCAACCTTGCCGCCCTTCCGATGATGTGTGAGTAGTTTACCACAGACCTACGGGTCCATAGCTAGTAGCTATATGGCTTCTTTTCTCTCTTTGATCTTCAATACAATGTTCTCCTCGATGTTCTTGGAGTTCTATCCGATGTAATCTTCTTTTGTGGTGTGTTTGGTGGGATCCGATGAATTGTGAGTTTATGATCAGATTATCCATGAGAAATATTTGAGTCTTCTCTGAACTCTTTTATGCATGATTGTTATAGCTTTGTATTTCTCTCCGATCTATCGATTTGGTTTGGCCTACTAGATTGATTTATCTTGCAATGGGAGAGGTGCTTTGTGATGGGTTCAATCTTGCGGTGCTCAATCCCAGTGACAGAAGGGGACATGACACGTATTTGTATTGTTGCCATTAAGGATAAAAAGATGGGGTTTATTCATATTGCTTGAATTTGCTTCTCTACATCATGTCATCTTGTTTAAGGCGTTACTCTATTTTTATTAACTTAATACTCTATATGCATGTTGGATAGCGGTCGATGAGTGGAGTAATAGTAGTAGATGCAGGCAGGAGTCGGTCTACTTGTCTCGGACGTGATGCCTATATACATGATCATTGCCATGAATACATCATAATTATTTGCTTTTCTATCAATTGCCCAACAGTAATTTGTTTACCCACCGTATGTTTCTGTGCTCGAGAGAGAAGCCTCTAGTGAAAACTATGGCCCCCCAGGTCTATCTTTATCATATAAAAAACCTAAAATACCTTGCTGAAATTTATTTACTTTTATTTTAATTAGTGTTTTAGTTTATCTATTTACCTCGATAAGATTTAATCCTTGCAAATAACCGCTAAGAGGATTGACAACCCTCTTATTTGCGTTGGGTGCAAGTGTTTGCTCTTGTGTGTGCAGGTGCACTTAACGGAATTTTGCTTGGTTCTCCTACTGGATTGATAACCTTGGTTCTTAACTGAGGGAAATACTTATCTCTACTGTACTACATCATCCTCTCCTCTTCGGGGAAATACCAACGCAGACTACAAGTAGCAGGAAGAATTTCTGGCGCCGTTGCCGGGGAGACATCATCAAAATTACCAAGTACCTTCGCACAAATTATCATTCACTTGCATTTACTTTATTTGACTTTTATTTGCATTTGCCTCTCGTTTTCATCTCCCCCAACTTCTAATTTTTTTTTACAAAAACACAAAAATATTTTATTTACTTGTTCGCTAGTTCTGTCACTATGTCTTTAGAGGAATTTCGCGATAGTTTCTATAGCAGAAGATTGTCTGAAATTGAAAATGTTACTAAGAGTTTTATGACTTCACAATTTGAGCAAAATAAATTCTTTTCTAAAGAGCTTAAGGAACATTCTAGCTTGTTGGATGCCATTAATAAATAACTTGAAGATGTTAATTTAGAGGTATCAAACCTTCAGGCTCAACTTGCTAATACTAAAAATTTACTAGGAAAAATTTCGGATAAACAAACAACTCTAGTGAATTGGATGGCTGCCAAACCGAAATCACTACCTAGTAATGATGAAGATATTAAAATGATTGGTGTTACACCTATTGAATATTTGTTTAGTAATATAAAACTTGATGAAAAAGGGACTGAAGAAGAGTCAATTTTAGATAGAAGGAGTCCCACTTGCTTGGAGGGTGATAATCTTGATCATAAAAATGAAAAAAGTGGGTTTGGAGAGGTTAAAACTTTAAATAGTAATGCACCCACTACTTTGGATTACAAGGACTTTAATTATGATAATTGTTCTTTAATTGAGTGTATTTCCTTGTTGCAATCCATGATTAATTCACAAAATGCATATGAACAAGATAAGGCTTTCACTAAACACATTGTAGAAGCCATGATGAAAGCACATGAAGAAAAACTTGAGTTGGAAGTATCAATTCCTAGAAAATTACAAGATGAATGGGAACCTACTATTAAATTAAAATTAAAGATTATGAATGTAATGCTCCTTGTGATCTTGGTGCTAGCGTTTCCACTATACCAAAGTCTTTGTGTGATGTGCTAGGTCGCACCGACTTGGATCCTTGTTCCCTTAATTTGCATCTTGCGGATTCCACTATTAAAAAGCCATTGGGTAGAATAAATGATGTGCTTATTCTTGTAAATATAAATTATGTGCCCGTGGACTTTATTGTTCTTGACATTGAATGCAATCCTTCTTGCCCCATAATACTTGGTAGGCCTTTTCTTCGAACTATTGGTGCTATTATTGATATGAAAGAATGTAATATAAGATTTCAATTTCCACTAAAGAAAGGGATGGAACACTTCCCTAGGAAAAGAATTAAAGCACCCTATGAATCCATTATGAGGGCCACTTATGGAATTAACTTGAAGGATGACAACACTTGAAACTATGCATTATGCCTAGCTAGGGGCATAAAACAATAGCGCTTGTTGGGAGGCAACCCAATGAATAAAATAATTTTTTGCTTTTACCTACTGTTTTTGAGTGTTTGCATGATTATAGCTTCTGTTATGATTGTGTTTTTATGTTTTAATTAGTGTTTGTGCCAAGTAATGGCTTTGGGATGATTTGGAAGATAGTATAATTGATGCTGTTTGGAAAACAGAAAGTTTTGCGTCCAGTGCTAGAATTTTAGTTCTGTACTGGAGCGTCAGAAAAATCTGAAATTTTTAAAAAGTATTGGTATATGAATTTTCCAAGTTTTTCTAAATTTTCAGAATTTTTGAAGTTACATAAGTAAGGATTTTAAATAGATCTTTACAGACTGTTCTGTTTTAGACAGATTCTATTTTTGTTGCATAGTTCGCTTATTTTGATGAATCTATGGATCGTATCGGGGGGTATGAGTCATGGAGAAGTTGGAGTACAGTATCATTATGCCAATATTAAATATGAATCAATTTACTACAGTACCTAAAGTTAAAGATTTGTTTGTTATACTAACGGATCTCACGAGGTTTCTGTTGAGTTTTGTGTGCTGAAGTTTTCAAGTTTTGGGTGAGAATACGATGGATAAAGGAATAAGGAGCGGCAAGAGCCTAAGCTTGGGGATGCCCAAGGCAACCCAAGGTAATATTCAAGGAAGACTCAAGCGTCTAAGCTTGGGGATGCCCTGGAAGGCATCCCCTCTTTCGTCTACAATCTAGCGGTAACTCACTTGGAGCTATATTTTTATTCATCACATGATATGTGTTTTACTTGGAGCGTCTTGTGATATTGTTTGTTTGCTTTTTAGTTTGTCACAATCATCTTTGCTGAACACACCTTTTTGAGAGGGACACACATTATTCGTGATTTGTTAGAATACTCTATGTGCTTCACTTATATCTTTTGAGCTAGGCAGTTGCTCTAGTGCTTCACTTATATCTTTTAGAGCACGGCGATGATGATATTTTAAAAGAAATAGTTGCACTCTCATGCTTCACTTATATCTTTTTGAGAGTCTCATGATAGCAATGGTAATATGCACGGGTTATGAATTTGGTCCTGATATGATAGGTATTCAAGAGGGATATAATAAAAACTTTCATATAGATCACGGAATATGATAAATTTGATTCCTTGCAATAGTTTTGCAATATTAACATGATAATATGGGGGAGGTATTAGTAGATAATTGTGGTTTAGTAATAATAATTGTGTTAAGGTTTGTGATTCCCGAAGCATGCACGTATGATCTGTCGTTATGCTAAGAAGTTGGAGCATGATTTATTATTGATTGTCTACCTTATGAGTGGCGGTCGGGGACGAGCGATGGACCTTGCCCTGCCAATCTATCCCTCTAGGGGCATGCGTAGTAGTACTTTACTTCGAGGGCTAATAAACTTTCGCAATAAGTATGTGAGTTCTTTATGACTAATGTAAGTCCATGGATTATACGCACTCTCACCCTTCCGCAATTTGCTAGCCTCTTCGGTACCGTGCATTGCCCTTTCTCACATCGAGAGTTGGTGCAAACTTCGTCGGTGCATCCAAACCCCGTGATATGATACGCTCTATCACACATAAGCCTTCTTATATCTTCCTCAAAACAGCCACCATACCTACCTATCATGGCATTTCCATAGCCATTCCGAGATATATTGCCATGCAACTTCCATCGTTCCTTTTTTTATGACATACATCATCATTGTCATATTGCTTTGCATGATCATATAGCTGACATAGTATTTGTGGCTCAGCCACCGTTCATCATTGCTATACATGTTACGCTAGCATCATTGCACATCCTGGTACACTGCCAGAGGCATTCATATAGAGTCATATTTTGTTCTAGTATCAAGTTGTAATGTTGAGTTGTAAGTAAATAGAGGTGTGATGATCATCATTATTAGAGCATTGTCCCAGTGAGGTAAGAATGATGGAGACTAATGAGTCCTCGAAAAAGTGGGGATGAGGTCCATGAGATCGTTCTAAAAAAAAGAAAAAAAAGGAAAAGAAAAAGAAAAAAAGAGGGCAAAAAAGAGCCATAAAAAATGAGAGAAAAGAGAGAGAAGGGGCAATGTTACTATCCTTTTCCACACTTGTGCTTCAGAGTAGCACCATGTTTTTCATATAGAGAGTCTCTTATTTCGTCACTTTCATATACTAGTGGGAATTTTTCATTATAGAACTTGGCTTGTATATTCCGATGACGGGCTTCCTCAAATGCCCGAGGTCTTCATGAGCAAGCAAGTTGGATGCACGCCCACTTAGTTTTCATGTTGAGCTTTCATACACTTATAGCTCTTAGTGCATCCGTTGCATGGCAATCCCTACTCCTCGCATTGACATCAATTGATGGGCATCTCCATAGCCCGTTGATTAGCCTCGTTGATGTGAGGCTTTCTCCATTTTTTGACTTCTCCTATTTATCTCTACCACCATACTCTATTCCACCCATAGTGCTATATCCATGGCTTGCGCTCATGTATTGAGTGGGAGTTGAAAAAGCTGAAGCGCGTTAAAAAGTATGAACCAATTCCTCGGCTTGTCATCGGGGTAGTGCATGATAAATACTTTGTGTGAAGAAGATGGAGCATGATAGGACTATATGATTTTGTAGGGATAATGTTCTTTAGCATTTTTATTTTGAAAGACATGATTGTTTATTAGTATGCCTGAGTATTGATGTCTTTATATCAAATTATAGACTATTGCTTTGAATCATTTGGATCTTATTATTCATACCGTAAGAGAAAGATTACATGATGAAACATGATAGGTAGCATTCCACATCAAAAATTCTGTTTTTATCATTTACCTACTCGAGGACGAGCAGGAATTAAGCTTTGGGATGCTTGATACGTCTCCAATGTATCTATAATTTTTGATTGTTCCATGCTATTATAGTATCAATCTTGGATGTTTTTATATGCAATTATATGCCATTATATATCATTTTTTGGGACTAACTTATTAACCCAGTGCCCAGTGCCAGTTGCTGTTTTCTGCTTGTTTTTGGCTTTTCAGAGAAACAGTACCGAATGAAGTCCAAATGCCACGAAACTTTTTAGAGATTTTTTTCTGGACAAAAGAAACCTTGGAAGCTTCGGGAGGAGGCCAGAAGCCTCACGGAGGCTTCACAAGGCAACAGGGCGCACCCCGGGGGGGGCGCCGTGCTGCCTTGTGGGGCCCACGTGACTCCGTTTGACCGAATTCCACTTCTATAAATTCACAAATATTGGGAAACCATCAGAGATCCAGAAGAGAAAACCTTTCCGCTGCCGCAAGCCTCTGTTCTTCCGCGATCCCATCTGGAGGCCTTTTCCGGTACTCTGCCGGAGGGGGAATCGATCACGGAGGGCTTCTACATCAACCTTGCTGCCCTTCCGATGATGTGTGAGTAGTTTACCACAGACCTATGGGTCCATAGCTAGTAGCTATATGGCTTTTTTTCTCTCTTTGATCTTCAATACAATGTTCTCCTCGATGTTCTTGGAGTTCTATCCGATGTAATCTTCTTTTGTGGTGTGTTTGTTGGGATCCGATGAATTGTGAGTTTATGATCAGATTATCCATGAGAAATATTTGAGTCTTCTCTGAACTCTTTTATGAATGATTCTTATAGCTTTGTATTTCTCTCCGATCTATCAATTTGGTTTGGCCTACTAGATTGATTTATCTTGCAATGGGAGAGGTGCTTTGTGATGGGTTCAATCTTGCGGTGCTCAATCCCAGTGATAGAAGGGGACATGACACGTATTTGTATTGTTGCCATTAAGGATAAAAATATGGGGTTTATTCATATTGCTTGAATTTGCTTCTCTACATCATGTCATCTTGCTTAAGGCGTTACTCTGTTTTTATTAACTTAATACTCTAGATGCATGCTGGATAGCGGTCGATGAGTGGAGTAATAGTAGTAGATGCAGGCAGGAGTCGGTCTACTTGTCTCGGACATGATGCCTATATACATGCTCATTGCCATAAATCCGTCATAATTATTTGCTTTTCTATCAATTGCCCAACAGTAATTTGTTTACCCACCGTATGTTTCTGTGCTCGAGAGAGAAGCCTCTAGTGAAAAATATGGCCCCCGGGTCTATCTTTATCATATAAAAAACCTAAAAATACCTTGCTGCAATTTATTTACTTTTATTTTAATTAGTGTTTTAGTTTATCTATTTACCTCGATAAGATTTAATCCTTGCAAATAACCGCTAAGAGGATTGACAACCCTCTTATTTGTGTTGGGTGCAAGTGTTTGCTCTTGTGTGTGCAGGTGCGCTTAAAGGAATTTTGCTTGGTTCTCCTACTGGATTGATAACCTTGGTTCTTAACAGAGGGAAATACTTATCTCTACTGTACTGCATCATCCTCTCCTCTTCGGGGAAATACCAACGCAGACTACAAGTAGCAACCCGCTCCACCACCGCGGCCCGAAGGCGAGATGTGGAGGCCCGCACGAGCATCAGCGACCTTGCCGCGCGCTACATCGAGTTTTTGCGGGAGGAGGAGGAGCGCCTGGTCGAGCACGCAAAGCATCTTACCGCCGCCGTGGCCGCAGTAGAAGCCGCTGCAGTGGCGCAGAATGCAGAGATATACGAGGAGTCCCGCCGCTTCGAGAGGGATCGTCTGGAGCGGCAGAGGGCGTTCGAGCAGGGCATCGCTAAAGGTGCAGCAGCGGCAGGTGCCGGATTCCGCTTCTCCAGCTCGTCGGTAGTCTCCTCCTCCTCGGCCTCTTACTGAGCGTGCTCGGCAGAGGAGAGGCTGCTGGAAGTAGTACAAAGCCCCTCCGTAGTAGTAGTATTTAGGGGTTATTTTGTTTAGTTCATCTGACTATAGATATGGTTGAACTGTACTACGTACTTAAATTTAGCTGATATATATAGTTGAACAAGCTATTTCAGTACGTGGTTGGCAACAATTGGGTAAAAGTTTGTTCGGTTCAGCAGTCGAGTTGAACTATTTGTATAAAGAACGACTGCTTAATCTATGAATGAAATCTATGCTTACTGAATTTCATTTGCAAAAATTACAGTACTAGTGATTTTTAGCTGCAAAATTTGACAAATGGTAGTGTTTTTTTCTGAGGATCACAAATGGCAGTGTTACTAGGTTGACAAATGGCAATGTTACTAGATTGACAAATGACAATGTTACTAGATTGACAAATGCCAATTTTTTCATTTTGACAAATGGCAATTATACCCAATATGACAGATGCAAATCTTACCACATTGTTTGTACGTCGTTGCACATGGGTCATCATGCAAAATCGTTTGTGATGAAGAGATGCACAAAACCTGCGTGCCACATTTTCCCTTGGCTTAGCTGCGAAGGAACCCAGCTCTCGCTTTGCATACGGGTGTTCAGTCTGAAACATTTGCGATGAAGAGATGCACAAAACCCGCACGCCACATTTTTCCCTTGGCTTAGCTACGAAGGAACCCAACTCTCGCTTTGCATACGGGTGTTCAGTCTGAAAACGTTTGCGATGAGTGTTTTATTCAGAGAAAGACGTTGATGTTTTTTTTACTTTGGTAAGTCTGTACATTCAGAGAAAAAATGCTAAGTTGATCAAAACCATAGATTTCATTCAATGACACTGTGGTTTTATATTCATTCAATCGGGATACAATATTAAACAAAAAATAATTGCAGTGGCGGCGGCGGTGGCGGCGTGCTGCGCCGGTGTTGTCGTCGTCCGGGACGCCGTTGTTCAAGTCTTCAAGCCATCCTAGAATGTTGTGGACTTCCCAATCCAAGAGTCATTCGTCGTGCGATTGACGGGCGGGGCGCGGGGGGACGGCGACTCGCGATGCTACAAGGTAGCGATCGACGGCGGCGTCCCATGACGCTGAGGGGGGCGCGGTGGGTGCACGCGCACGCACGGGCACAGGCGTGGCTGGTGCAGGAAAGTGCACGGGGACCGACGCCGCGGTGGGTGCTGGGGCGTGCACGAGCACAGGCGGGGGCGCTGGCGCTTGTACGTACACGAGCTCGCGTGGGTTCGCGGGGACCTCGCTGACGCACACGGCTTCCAGCTCTGCGATGGTGCTCGACGACCAGCCTGTCAATGCCACGGGGATGGTCACTGGCGCGGGCGCGGGGATGGGAGCTGGGACGGGCGCGGGGGCGGCATCCACCGCGGCCAGCTCGTGAGGGCCATGTCCCTGAGGTCTCACTCCTCCTTATTTTCTATCTCCTCCGGCTCGGAGTCGACTTCACCAAACCGGAAGACTAGTGGTAGATAATCCTTGTGCGCCATGAAGTAGGTGGAGCTCTAGAAGATAGGATTCGGGCGAGAGGGGAATGGGAGGTGAAGAGAGATTAGTAAGGCCGCCTATTAAACAGCGGCTCGGGCGCCATTAATGGAGAAGTTGAGAGCGAGGCGGGCGGCGATGGAGGTCAAAGGGCTCACTTCCCGGTGAGCCTACGCAGCGTACTACTCGCACGCCTCCCGGTGAGCCTGCGTAGCGGAGGACTGGTCGCACGCCTCCCGGTCAGCCTGCGCAGTGCAGGACTGGTCGCACGCCTCCCGGTCAGCCTGCACCGCGGACTTCGCTTGCACGCCTCCCGTCTACTCAATCAGCTGCCCGGACGGCACCTCCTTACCATTAAAAAAGTGGGACGCGTGGCGGCACGTAAATGGTCAGTAGAACGCCCACGATTGAAATAATAATGTACAACCGTTTATGATGATAACGTGACAGCTATTTGTTGGATGTTAATGTGTGCGCCTTCTCTCATATTGGACAAATTTTTTACCACAACATGTTGGTGCCATTCCATGACACCATGCCAAGTCTCATGAATTTCAGACGAGTTTTTGATTTACTAGAATTTCAAAACCAAGTTCTCAAGTTTGCGGCCGAGCCACGAAGAGCCTAGGTGTTTGAGATTCATTCTCATTTCTTGCATGGGACCTAAACATGCAACCAAGGACACATATATGATTTTTCAACCCATTTTGGTGCACAGGAGCATGTGCATGCAGTTCAAATTTGAATTATGCACATAAAATGCCTAGAAAACTCAGTTAAAGTATAAAAATGTCCAAACGAACCACGAATAATTCCAAAATTTAACACGACACTCCTATTGGTCTATGTTACCTCTAGAAAAAAATCAAGGCAAGAAGAGGCAACGAATGTCGTTTCGTCCACAAAGGTGACACGTTCCCTACCGGAACCATGAGGCTTCTTGTGAGAAGCTCTGGTTTGTGAGAAGCTTATACCAAAACCTGCCCCAAATGGGACAAATATTTTACCACAGCATGTTGGTGCCATTCCATGATAGCATGCCAAGTTTCATGAATTTCAGACGAGTTTTGGATTTACTAGAATTTAAAAACCATGTATCTCAGCGTTTGCGGCCGAGCCATGATGCCGAGATGTTTGATATTCATTCCCATTTCTTGCATGGGACCTAAGCATGCACCCAAGGACACACATATGATTTTTCAACCCATTTTGGTGCACCGGAGCATGTGCATGTAGTTCAAATTTGAATTATGCACATAAAATGCCTAGAAAACTCAGTTAATGTATAAAAATGTCCAAACGAACCCGAATAATTCCAAATTTTAACACGACACTCCTGTTGGTCTATGTTGCCTCTAGAAAAAATGAAGGCAAGAAGAGGCAACGAATGTCGTTTCGTCCACAAAGGTGACACGTTCCCCACCGGAACCATGAGGCTTCTTGTGAGAAGCTTTGGTTTGTGAGAAGCTTATACCAAAACCTGCCCCAAATGGGACAATTTTTTTACCACAACATGTTGGTGCCATTCCATGAAAGCATGCCAAGTTTCATGAATTTCTGATGAGTTTTGGATTTACTAGAATTTCAAAACCAAGTATCTCAACGTTTGCGGTGGAGCCACGATGCCGAGGTGTCTGAAATTCATTCCCATTTCTTGCATGGGACCTAAGCCTGCACCCAAGGACACATATACAATTTTTCAACCCATTTTGGTGCACCGGAGCATGTGCCTGTAGTTCAAATTTGAATTATGCACATAAAATGCCTAGAAAACTCAGTTAATGTATAAAAATGTCCAAACGAACCCCGAATAATTCCAAAATTTAACACGACACTCCTATTGGTCTATGTTACCTCTAGAAAAAAAATCAAGGCAAGAAGAGGCAACAAATGTTGTTTCGTCCACAAAGGTGACACGTTCCCTACCGGAACCATGAGTCTTCTTGTGAGAAGCTTATACCAAAACCTGCCCCAAATGGGACAAATTTTTTACCACAGCATGTTGGTGCCATTCCATGATAGCATGCCAAGTTTCATGAATTTCAGACGAGTTTTGGATTTACTAGAATTTCAAAACCAAGTATCTCAGCGTTTGCGGCCGAGCCACGATGCCGAGGTGTTTGAAATTCATTCCCATTTCTTGCATGGGACCTAAGCATGCACCCAAGGACACACATATGATTTTTCAACCCATTTTGGTGCACCGGAGCATGTGCATTTAGTTCAAATTTGATATATGCACATAAATGCCTAGAAAACTCAGTTGATGTATAAAAATGTCCAAACGAACCCCGAATAATTCCACATTTTAACACAACACTCGTATAGTTTTATGTTCACTGTAGACAAATGTTCTAGCAATTCAAACACCGTCCTTTGCCGCTGTGACCCCATTCCGTATTTCAAATCAAGACAAAAAAATCAAGTACATCACACACAGTTTATTATCACCAACCGTGTGAGATGCAGTACAAAATATCTTGGTGCACCGTCATATATGGCTTACGCGAGAAGGTTCGTCGGATACAGTCCACAGCCGGTGTGTCAAGCAAACTAGCCCCCCAAATATCATTTCACTGTTCAATCGTCGCCGGTCAAAGATGGGGACGTGGACTCGCGTCGTGAGGGCAACTTCGGCGGCCCAGTCCGGCGAGAGCGCGACCGCAGCCACCATGAGCGTGCTCACAACCTGCGTGAGTACGGCCGCAATCTGTGACCGGGCGGCTGCGGCAGCCAAAACGGCCGCTACTGCAGCTCAGATGGCGGCAGCAACATCTGCGACGGGGATAGCAAATGGCGAAAGCGGGACAGCACCTGTCCATTCCGTGGCGACCACCTTAGCCCTGATTGAGGCCGCCCGCGCCCATGTCGAGGCCGGCCACGCCCAGCTCCTGGCGGTCACCGCACAAATCGCACGAATCTTCTCCGACAACGGTGGGCAACCCACGGCCGAAGAGTTCGCAATCGCCGAGAGCGTTCGAGCAGCCGTCCGTTCGTTCGCGTCATACCTTGCCACGATGGAGCCCGTCCAAGCCCAGACCGCGGCAGCCCACGCCCAGCTCATGGCGGCCTTTTCTAAAGAGATGGCGGACGCGGATGGCGAGATGCTTGCCGAGTATGGTGCGATGGATGCCATGGAGCCCCTTCCCTAGGAGATCGTCGAGCGCGAGCTGGACATGGAGGAGGCGGCGGAGATCGACGAGCGCCAGGCGGAGTAGTAGTCTTTGTTTAGAGTGCCGGTCTTTTGTTAGAGTAATGTTTAGGTCAGCTAGCTCTGTTTAATTGTTGAACTTGCTCGATTAAGAAGTGTGGGTGTGCTGTAGGCTCTTTTCTGTACCCAAATTATGCATTGACGTGGATGACCACTGTAACCAGGGAAATTCGAACCAAAATTTGCACGTTCAAACTCATCACACACGGGGTAAGCCATATGAATCGTTTGTGATGTTCAGATATCGTACACAGTGTTGAATAAGGGACCGTGTCTGATGACACTTCGCGCGCCAGTTTTTCGCTGCACGGAGTGAAAATTTTCGGCATCCGCGGAAATATCTACCTCCCATGCCCCCCTCCTCCTTACCAAAAGCCACATTTCCCCTGTTTCCGCCTTCCATTCCAAGTTCAAACCTTCACTGTTTGCTTGCAGCGCCACCGCCTCGCCGGCGACGCTCCTTCCTGCTGCTCGGCCTCGTCGATCTACTCAGGTAATCCACACCCGACCCCCATCCTCCACCTCCTTCTACATCCCACATGCCCCGACCGCCGGCACGACACCTTCCACCCAAATCATCGACCCATCCTCCAAATAAGCGCCGCCCTAAGCCATGGTGCACACAGTATAGCCAGGAGCTCAAGGAGCATCTGGCAGCGGAGAAGCAAATCACGGTTGCATGCGCAAATGAGGTCGCGATGGCTGCCATGCGTGCTGACCCCCAGATCTTGGAGGAGCACCTCGCCGCCGAGGCCGCCGTCGACGCCTCGCGCGCGGACGCCGCCACGCGGTTGGCTGCTTTAAATGACAGTTCATGGCGTTTTCTCGAGGCCACCGTCGGTGCCTTCGACGAAGACTACGAGTCGTTTTCTCAGCGTGCCCATGCTTACCTCAACTCCAGATCCAGCAGGTTGGTGCCCGGAGCGGCTCAGGCGACTCACCACTACGAGGAGGGCACCCACGATGTGGAGGCCTCGCCCTCTTCCAAGTCTAAGGAGCCCATCGTCAGCGACATCTCCGACGATGAGGAGTAGCTTGTCTTTTTAGCTCACTACAAGGACCTATGTTCAGCTAGCTAGCTACGCCGGTTAAGCATGTTCGGTTTACCTGTTGCATGTGCTGCTCCTGCCTTTCCTTTACAAATTCTAGTGAATTGTCCTATGTACTCTTACTATGCAATCTGATCCTCTAGTATATATGTTCTATATATTGTGCAATGTGGTGCTGAGTTAACTGCTTGGTTATTTTTTTTGTCATGTTCAGTTAACTGTTTAGTTCAATTCTGCAATGTGATGCTCAATTCTTGTGGGTGCAATTTTTTATTCTCTTGCATGTGAGAAATAATCGAATTTGGCTGTACAAAATACATGAGATACAAATACAATTGCTATATTTCCAAGTTGTTAAGCATACTAGGTTTGGTTAACTGTCTGATCTTGTAGTATGTTCTCTTGTGCAATGTGGTTCTTAGTTAACTGTTTGGTTCATTTCTTGTGGTGCTTAGTTAACTGTTTGGTTCAATTCTGCAATGTGATGTTCAATTGTCGTGGGTACAATTTTGTATTGTTATGCATGTGAGAAATAAATCGAATTCAGCTGTACTAAATACATGAGAAACATATACAATTGCTATATTTCCTAGTTCTTAAGCATGCTTGGTTTGATAAATGGCTTTTCCATGTGGCTCGAATTAATCTACTGAATCTGCAATGTGTTTATTTTTTATCAACATATTTTACTGATAATATGCCAACCCTCACTTAACCTGATCAATAACTACCTTATATGTGTTGCAGGGAAACAATGGGAGGCACTGAGGTTTACCATCGAGGTTCGCACATGCATGGTTCTTTGTCTAATAGCACATTATTGTGCAATTGCAGGAACCATTCTAGTATTTAGCTTTTTAACAATTTGGTCTTGCACATGTAGGTCCTGCTGTCAGAGGTTTTGACCCACTGTTCGACCCATTTTGCATATGGGGAAATGAGATGTCCATGAATATCAGTCAAGTCAAGAAACTCAGAAAGATTGTGAGGATAAAGAAACTAGCGATGAAAAACAACAAGATCTTTCTCTGCACAATGAAGAAGACATCAGTGAACTACAGGATGGTACTAACTCTTATACTCCCTCCGGTCCTTTTTAGTCTGCATATAAGTTTTGTCCGAAGTCAAAGTATCTCTACTTTGACCAAAGTTATAGAAAAAAAGCATCAACATTCAAATTGAAAAATCATTATTTTTAGATGCATTATGAAATACAATTTTATAGTTTACATATTTGGTATCGTGGATGTTGATATTTTTTAAAATAAATTTGGTGAAACTTTACAAAGTTTGACTGTATACAAATCTAATGCGCGGAGTAAAAAGGACCGGAGGGAGTACCTTGTTTTTTTATTCCTTTGCGCCATTTCAAAATTCAGAGAAGATATTTATGCATATCTTTGTTTTCAGGCCTTTCCAAAGTAGTTCACAGATGATTACCTCTCAAACCATCTGTATGGTCAAGAGGCGAGGAAGGTGTTCATACAACACCCACCGTACTATATTGAAGTCTTCCTCAAGAGGACGAAGGATGGGCGGTCAATCATCCACATGCACTGGCCTAAAGCTGCAAGGACATTCAACATCATTGAAGGCTCAATATTCGCCTTCCGCTTCAGCAGTTTTCCAGATGAGATTCATCTGTCTATCTACCGTCTATGATGCTAATTTTCAAAGGTTTTAGATGTTGCATGTGAAACTTGGTGCTGTTGTGTAATGGGGTAGCTAGCTATATGCCTATATGGTGTGAGTAAGTGCTGAAGCTATATGATGTTGTACTATGATGTATTTCAATTATGAAATCCTGGTTCCGTAATACGAAAATGAAATATATTGTGTGTTTATTATGAAATGTAAATTTGATTACTAAATGGATTAATAATAATAGGCCAATTAGCCTGCTTATTGGGTTTTTCTAGTGCAGACGGTTATTGAGACAACACCGTGGGCGATAATCTCAGACAACCCACACAATTTATAGGAAGTAAACGTGTTGGATCAATGAACAATCACACACGACTTCCTCTGGACAACTATTTGCGTTAGGCCACCTTACACAAACGTTTTCCACATAAAAAGTGTGTGTGATGGACAGCCTATCCCACACAGTTTCTTCTAGACACCGTGCGTTATGCATTCAATAACACAAACAATAAAATTATTACTATCGTCTGCAATGGCAACACTATCACAGATGATGTGATGCGGAAAACTGTGTGCTTTGTATATACAAACGAAAACATTTGTCTGGGATTCATTGTGTGGGATGTATATACGAACGAAAACGTTTATATTGGATTCACTGTGTGGGATGTACATACGAACGGAAACGATTGGGCCAGTATAATTGTCTGTGATGGCTCACCCGATCGCACATAAGCTCTTTTTGCCCCGCGTGTGTGACCAGAGGCCCTATCGCGGATTGTTTCTGGGTCGTGTGGAAAGGACCCTCTATCGCACACACAGGCAAGGCGACGGTTTAAAACTTCGTCGCTGAAAGGGGGTAAAAACCATTTGTATAGCAGCTCGCTGTACTAGTGGTAGATGCAGTTGGATTAATGGTCTACTTATCACAGAGGTAATGCCTACGTGAGATTATGCCAAGAATGATCATAGTTATAAATTCCTACTTTTCTGTCAATTGCCCAACAGTAATTTGTCTACCATGCCACTACCTGCTTTCGAGAGAGATGCCACTAGTGAACCTATGCCCCCCCGGGTCCATTCCCCATTAATACAAAACTCCTACAAAATTGGCACTTTTATTTTCTTTACTTTTTACTGTCTTACCTATACCACTATCTATTTGCTTTTAATCTTGTAACTAGTAAGACAAGTGGCCTGACCACCCCCTTGCCAAGTTGGGTGCAAGCATTTTTTATTTGTTTGTGTGCAGGTGTTGTTTACATTGTTAGCTTGGTGACTCGTACTGGTTCGATAAATCTTGTTTCTTAACTGAGGGAAATACTTTCTGCTGATGTGCTACATCACCTTTCCTCTTCGGGGAACCAACAACTCCTACGAGAGTAGCAGCGATCTTCCGTGTTCAGGAGACTTTGTAATGGGGAATCACCGCCATGCAACTTCACTGTCAACGGCCACGGCTAGAACATGAGGTAATACCTTGCCGATGATATCCATCCTCAGTGGCCGGCGTTTGTCAAGACCATATATGATCCCAACGACAACAAACAAACTCACTTTGCAACAATGCAAGAAGCATCTAGGAAGGATGTGGAGAGAACATTCAGAGTGCTCCAAGCTCGTTGTGGAATTGTTCATGGAGCTGCAATTATATGGGAATTAGAGACTTTATGACAGCTGATGACATGTCGTGTCATTCTGCACAATATATGATTGTCGAGGACGAGGGTGTGACGCCCCTGCTCGACCGTGCACTAAACATACACGCAAATGCACACGATCGAGGCCAGAGACTCACGGGAAGATATCACAACACAACTCTAAACACAAATAAAAGTCATACAAGATTTATATTACAAGCCAGGGGCCTCGAGGGCTCGAATACATAAGCTCGAGAACAAGCGTTAGCGGAAACAACAATATCTGAGTACAGACATTAAGTTAAACAAGGATGCCTTAAGTAGGCAAAAACAAACAACAGCTCTGATCGAAAGAGGCAAGGCCTCCTACTTGGGAGCCTCCTAAACTACTCCTGGTCGTCGGTCTCCACGTAGTAGTAGGCTCCACCGGAAGTGTAGTAGCAGTCGTCGACGGTAGCAGCTGGCTCCTAGGATCCGTCAGCTGGTCGCAGCGATCGGGTATGGGGGGAAAGAGGTAGCAAAGCAACCGTGAGTACTCATCCAAAGTACTCGCAAGACTGACATCAGAACTATACTAAGTATGCAATGGTATCAACGGAATGGGGCTATATCTTTGGACTAAACTACAGAAATGCCAGAATAGAGGGGGAAAAGCCTAGCCTATCGAAGACTAGCATCTTGAAGCAATCTTGCAGCATCAGAAGAGAGTAGAACAAGATAATATATAATCAATCATATTTAGTAATGCCCTGGGATCCTTCCTCGACTACCCTATGAGAAAGTGATCCCGAGAGCAGTAGTAATAGTTTAACATTGTAACAGTATCCATTTGTAGTTGTAGCAGATCAGGATACAACACTGAGCGTCCTGTTACCGTGGACACGGCTATTCGAATAGATAACTTCCCTGCAGGGGTGCACTACTGTTACCCAACACGCTCGATTAACTCTGGCTGGACACACTTTTCTCGGTCATGCCCGGCCTCGGCTGATCGACACGACATAGATCTACCTAGGCTCAGTAGAGAGGTCCCCGCCGGTCTACATCCTAAGTGCTCAGGGGTCTTGGGCCATCGCCCTTTGCACTCCGGGTCGTTGCGTGTAGGGTGAAGCCAGTCACCACCCGTGTGCTGGGTGGCACCGGTCCTCCCGGCCGCAATGCTGAACTGGACGTCTGACAGAGCTTTCGGCTGATACATAGGACGCCGAGGGTCCCATAACTATTATCCCACGTGGTGGTAGTGCGTTTAAGGCCAGCGGCCTACTCAGATCAAATACCCAAATCCGTTAGGCGTGTTTAGTAACTCGCAGAGACGAATAGAGTTCCGTCGCTCTGACTTGGCAATACACGGCTCGCGGGTGCTCTTGGAGCCGACCCGTCTTTAACATAATTCTCTCGCGGGCACTCTTGGAGCCGGTCCGACTTTACAGTTTAAAGTATTGCAATATGTAAACATTTCCGTGATCATCACCCAGAGTGATCACGGCCCGATAACAAGCATGGCAAACGGACAAGGGTGAAGGGCCAGCTGATGAAACATAGCATACCGGACTAAGCATCATAGTATAGCAGGTAGGGTATCAATAGCAGGCGACGAAATCAGGCTATGCATCAGAATAGGAGCTATCGGAATACCAGCAGAAGCAATTCTAATGCAAGCAATAGAGAGAAAGAGTAGGCGATATCTGGATGATCAAGGGGGTTTTGCTTGCCTGGAAGCTCTGCTGAAGGGGTCTGGTCGTCGACGACGTGGTCGTACTCAGCGGTGTCGTCGGCAGTCTCGAGGTCTATCGGGAGAGAAGGAGGGGGAAGAAACAATAAATACACGGCAACAATACAACAGGGATGCATGACATGCCTAAATGATATGCAGGGTTGATATAATGCATATCTAATTATTTTAGATGATTTAGGAATTTATCTGGAATTATTTTATCAAGGTCATGCACTGTTCACTTATCGAAAACAGGCAAAAAGTTCCATGTTCTGTATGTTAGAGGGGTGTGGCAGGCATGTGGATAGGATATTCGGATTCTTCATATTTTTCTGATCATTTTTCATATATAAATTATTTTCATCCGAGTTACGGTTTATTTTATATGATTTTTCAAAGTTTTAAACATTTTTAGAATTTTACAGATTATTTTTAATTACTAAAATTCGTCAGAAAAGGAATATGACATCATCATGGCGTCATCACTACGTCAGCGGTCAACGGACCCGCTGACCAGTCAACTGGGCCCACGCGGAACCCACTGGCAGTGACTGGGCACTGCCCAGTCAGCCAGTTGACCTGGTCAACTGGTCAACTGGGCCCGCGGGTCCCAGCTGCCAGCGACACAGGATGGTCCACCGGTCAGGCCAGGTCAGCGGCGGCGCCGGCGACGACGCCGGCGACCAAACCCGCGGCGGCAGCACGGAATCAGCGCACAGAGCCCCGTTTGGCACGGGAGTAGGCGCGTTCGAAAGCCAGAGCTGCGCCGCATCCATTCGTGGGGGTTGCAGCACCGGGGATGGCCCGTGGCGTCGACGGCGACCACCGCAGCGGGCGCCGGAGTTCGGGCCTCGAGCACCCGCTCGATGCGGCCCGCGTGCGAGCGATCTAACGCGGTGGCTGGCTTCAGGGGGAGGCCCTGAACTCGTTGGTGAGCTCAGCTGGCCTTGGGGCGGCCAGTTGCCACGGCGGTGAGCTCCACCGCGACGGCGCATTTCGGCTAGAGAAAAATGAGGGCGACGACGGCGCTACGACTACGGATGGGGAGCGGGAAAGGAGGGGAAAGGAGGGCGGCCTCACAGCGATCACACACGGCAGCTAAGGAGGCTCGGGGAGGGCCGGACGGCGACGAATCGGCGGTGGCGGCCTTCGGTACCCGAGGTTGAAGAAGAAGGGCGTGGCGGCGCTGTGGTGCGGCTCCGATCGAGCGGACGGGCTCAGACGACGTAGTCGACGTCGGGGATCCCGTCGGGCACGGTGCGGCAGCGTGGAGGGTACGGTGGCCGCGTTAATGGCGAGGCGGCGACGGCGGCAGCGCTCGGGCGTGACGGGATCGAGAGGGGGAGGGCGTGTGAGGGGAAACTAAGGGCTAGGGTTTGACCGGGGAGGTGCGGGGGCACTTGTAGACGGCTCAGCGGCGCTGTAGTATCGCGCTGTCGTCATCCGCGCGGCCGCGCGCGCGATCGGCGCTGTGGACGGCTGTGACGAGAGGTGGGAGATGACCCCGAGCGGGCTGGGCCGGGGGTACTGTTCAACTGAAGCCCAGGGGCACAGTGCAGCGTTACAGTTTTTCTTTTCTTTTTCTTCTGCCACTTTCTTCTCTACTATTTTGCAAATTGTTAGACCATGAAAAGACTTTTGTAAAATAAGAGACTTGGCCCAACAAATACCAGGCAATATTTGGCACTGCTATAAAATGGTTGGGGTAATATTTGAAGTCACTAGATTTTTGATTAAATGCAAATGGATTAAAGTGGCTGTTTTGGGTACTGTTTTAGTTGCTAGGATCAAATTGGGAATTTTAATAATGTTTATTTTAATTTTATAATTGCTTTGGGAATTTTTGCAATATTATGAACATTTTAGTTTTCAAATCTGAACAACTTTTATTTTGCTTCATATCTGAATTTCAATTTGAATTGGAATTTGAAATGAGATATGATTCAAATGATGATCAAGCACTGTTAATCTTGGTGACTTGGCATAATCAAAAGGGTGATCATTGTAGCTTAACACATGGGGATGTTACAATTCTCCTCCTCTAAAAGAAATTCTCGTCCCGAGAATTAAGAGGTTGGCTGGAAGAGAGCGGGGTATTCTTCACGAAGACGATATTCGCGTTCCCAAGTGGCTTCATCTTCAGAATGATTCGACCACTGAACTTTAAGGAACTTGATTGCCTTCTGACGGGTTCGACGTTCAGCTTGATCAAGAATGCGGATCGGATACTCTTGATAAGAAAGATCATCTTGCAATTCAAGCATTTCATGATCCACTGCTCGGATAGGATCCTTGAAGCAGCGACGGAGTTGCGACACGTGGAAGACATCAGGAACTTGAGAAAGGTTTGGCGGCAATTCCAATTGATATGCCACTTCTCCACGTCTGGCGAGGATACGGAACGGGCCAATGTAGCGAGGAGCTAACTTGCCCTTGATTCCAAATCGATGAGTACCCTTCATCGGAGTGACACGAAGGTAAGCTTGTTCGCCAGCATGATAAACCATTACCTGGTGTTTCCGGTCATAATTGCTCTTCTGACGGGACTGAGCAGCTTTCAAATGTTCACGAACGATACGCACTTGTTCTTCAGCTTGTTGGATAATATCCGGACCGACGAGTGACCGTTCCCAAGTTTCTGACCAATTCAGAGGGGTTCGGCACTTACGTCCATAAAGGACTTCAAATGGTGCCATCTTCAGATTAGCTTGATAGCTATTGTTGTATGAGAATTCAGCGTATGGTAGAGATTCCTCCCATTTCTTACCGAATGAGATGACACAAGCTCGAAGCATATCTTCAAGCACTTGATTGACTCGTTCAACTTGTCCCTGGGACTGGGGGTGAAAGGCGGTGCTGAAGGACAGATGAGTTCCCATAGCTTCTTGGAAACTGTTCCAAAACCTTGAGGTAAAGAGGCTGCCACGGTCTGAACTGATCTCCAACGGAACATCGTGGAGTGACACAATTCTGGAAACATACAAGTCTGCTAACTGGCTAGCAATGATTGTCTCCTTGACTGGCAGAAAGTGAGCAACCTTTGAGAATCGGTCAATGACGACAAAAATAGCATCATGACCCTTCTGCGATCTGGGAAAACCAGTAATGAAATCCATTTCGACTTTGTCCCATTTCCATTCAGGAATATCAAGGGGTTGCAGAGTTCCAGCAGGTCTTTAATGTTCTGCTTTAATGTGACGGCAGACGTCACACTCAGCAACATAACGAGCAATGTCTCGCTTCAGATCAGGCCACCAGTACCGTTGACGAATGTCTTGGTACATCTTGGTACTACCAGGGTGAATTGAAAGAGGTGTATCATGAGCTTCTTTCATGACACACGGGGTCAGATCCAGGTTGTCCTTTCTAGGTACCACTAAGCGATTTTTGAAGAACAAGGTGCCATCAGCATCAATAGTGAAGAATGAGGGCCTTCCCCTTTTGAGATCGCGCTTAATCTTCTCGACCTCAGAGTCAGCTTTCTGTATATGCTTGATGAGATCTTCGAGATCTGGTTCAACAACCAAGGTATTTAGATATCCTTGAGGAACTATCTCGATATTCAGCTTTCGAAGCTCTTCATACAAGAGTGGCTGCTGTAGTTGAACCTCAAGTTCACAACAGTAGGATTTACGGCTCAAAGCATCAGCCATTACATTAGCCTTGCCAGGGGTGTAAGAAATACCCAAATCATAGTCTGTAATGGCCTCCATCCATCTTTGCTGACGGAGGTTAAGAGATGGCTGAGTGAACAAGTATTTCAAACTTTTATGATCTGTGTAGATCTCGCAACGATTACCAAGTAGGTAATGTCGCCATAACTTCAATGCATAAATAACTGCTGCCAGTTCGAGATCGTGCGTTGGATAGTTCTCTTCATGAGGACGCAATTGTCGAGAGCCATAAGCAATTACCTTGCGCTCTTGCATTAGGACACAGCCTAATCCTTGACGAGACGCGTCACAGTAGATCACAAAGTCCTTGCGAGAATCTGGAGGAGCAAGCACTGGTGCAGATGTCAGCTTGTCCTTGAGTGTTTGAAAACTTTCCTGACATTTGTCTGTCCACTCAAACTTAACGCCTTTGTGAAGCAGATCAGTCAGAGGCTTGGCAATCTTGGAGAAGTTCTCGACAAAACGGCGGCAATAGCTGGCGAGTCCGAGGAAACTCCTGACTTGCTTGACATTCTTCGGAGGAGTCCATTCAAGAATAGCCTGAACTCGTTCTGGGTTAACAGCAATGCCATCTTTGGAAATCACATGACCTAGATAGGTCACCTCGGATAACCAGAATTCACACTTAGAGTATTTGGCATATAGCGGGTGTTCTCGAAGTTTCTCCAATACAAGCCGAAGATGTTCGGCGTGTTCTTCTTCATTCTTGGAATATATAAGGATATCATCCAGATAAACCACGACGAACTTGTCGAGGTAATCCATGAAGATGTAGTTCATTAACCGGGAGAAAGTTACTGGAGTGTTGGTTAAGCCGAAGGACATGACGGTGTACTCGTAAGAACCATAGCGAGTAACGAAGGCTGTCTTCGGAATGTCCTCTTTACGAACTCGGATCTGGTGGTATCCCAATCTCAAATCAAGTTTAGAGAATACTGAGGAACCAGCAAGTTGATCATACAGATCGTTGATTCTAGAAAGTGGATACTTGTTCTGAATTGTTGCTTGGTTGATAGGTCGGTAATCTTGAACCAACCGATTTGTTCCATCCTTCTTCTTAACAAAGAGAGAAGGTGCCCCCCAAGTAGAAGAACTGGGGCGAATGAAACCCTTTTTAAGTGACTTGTCGATTTCCTCCTTAAGCTCAAGGAGTTCATGTGGAGGCATCTTATAGGGACGCTTAGCAATAGGGGTAGTGCCTGGTTTTAAGTCGATGACAAACTCGACAGCCCTGGCAGGTGGTACTCCTAGGAGTTCCTCTGGGAAGACATCTTGAAAGTCACGAACAACTGGAACGTTCTCTATTCCTTCAAGAGGCGAAGCATTCAATGCATTCAGAGCATATATCTGGCTCTCGGCATTCTGAATTATCTGAGCTGAATAGTTGATTGTCTGGCCAGAGGGATGTGTAAGTTGGACTTTCTTAGCAGCACAGTCGATCAAAGCATTATGGGCGGTCATCCAGTCCATTCCGAGAATGATGTCTATGTCGGAAGGTCCGAGAGCAATGAGGGAAGCAGAGAACATCATCCCTTCAATTCTGATCTGATTGTTGTGACTTACCATCTTGGTTTGCCACCTGGAATAGGGAGTGATAATCTCTAGTGGAGTGGGCAACAACTCTAGAGGTAGTACATGCTGCTGAGCAAATTGTTGAGACACAAATGAATGTGATGCCCCAGAATCAAAGAGAACAGAAGCTGCAACTGAATTAACTGGAAGAGTTCCCATCACGATTTTAGGGGACTCACGAGCTTCTTCCATTTTGACATGAGTGACCTGGCCACGACCCATAGCAGGCGGCCTGGCCTTACGATTTCTACAATGATGGGTTCGATGGCCCTTCCTCCGACCATCAATAGGACGTGGCGTATCCTGAGGCTGATCCTGGCGGCAGTTGATAGTAGTGTGCCCTGGCTGTCCATAGTTGAAGCAATTTCCATCATTGGGGCGAGGAGCCACAGTATTGGGCCGTCCACTTGAAATATTCAGTTGTCTTGGTGGTGGAGGCAGACGAGGTGCAACATAAGAAGGCCTCGGTGCAGGGGCAGGTCGGTGATGGACATTATGAGGAATCCAGACTTGACGTTTCTGAGCAGGCTGACCCGAGGATGATCCAACATCACGAGTGCGCTTGAGTGACTCCTGGTACTCAGTCAGACCAGTTTCAGCTCGAAAAGCTTGGCTGACAAGCGTCGCAAAATCCGCGCAATCATGGACAACAAGTGCGAGCTTTATATCATGCCGCAGTCCTTCCCGAAACTTCTCTTGCTTGCGAGCATCGGTGTAGACGTCATCTGCAGCATAGCGGGATAATTCAAGAAATTTCCTCTGATATTCATCCACAGTCATCTTGCCCTGTGTGAGTTTGCGGAACTCCTTCTTCTTCTGGTCGATCAAACCTTGGGGAATGTGCCGTGCATGGAAGGCTGACAGGAATTCCTGCCAAGTGGTTTCAGTTCCAGTAGGCAGCATACCCCTGTGACTTTCCCACCATTGAGCAGCTGGACCCTTCAAGTGAAATGCCACAAAAGTGACGTAACTGTCAGGGGCAACCTTAGCTGACTCCATCTCAAACAAGATGTCACGAAGCCAATCATCAGCATCTATAGGATTGGTGGAGTTGCGAAAAATGGACGGGTTGAGGCGCACGAATTCTTGCAGCGTTATTGGGGCAGGCTGTTGCTGAGCATTCTGAGTTGGAAACTGGGCCATTACTCCAGTCATAAACTGACGATTCAGCTCAAACTGCTGCATCATTGCGGCAATATAGGGTGGAGGTGGAGGATCGTCAGCCATCCTGCCAAATCAACAGGGGCAGTTTAGCAAGAACAACTGCATGTGTAAGCGGTCATTCATGAGGTAACATGAGTAATGAACAAGAAGTGCATTAGATATATATTAGTAGTCGTTAAAGACATACAAATCTATGCACGGAGTTGGATACAAACGGCAGTAGGAGTTCGGAAACGCACGCAGCTAGACAAACTAGGCGGCGCACAGGCACGCGGTGAGGGAATACAACAACGAGACATAGCAAAGGCTACACCAACGTCGGAGAAAACTATTGGAGCAAGGAATCTACAGGGGACGACGCAGGGTGCCCTCGATAAAAGGATCCTGCGGTCCGTGAAAACTGTGAAGCAGAACCTGGTCCAGAATTCAAAGAAGGTTTGATTCAATTCTCCGGATGGATGTGATCACGAGAACCTAATGTTAGTGTTTAGTAAAAAAAATTAACCCGAAAGGAAGAGAGATCAGTATCCCAGAGTAAAGACGAGGAATAAAAGATCCTAATACCACCCATCGGCGACGTGGGCCCGTAAGCCACACAGCCATGTTAGTAAAACAGTTTTTTGAAAGACTAGACTCAACTTCGGCCAACGAGTTGGAAGGGGGTTCCTATAGGCAGTCGGCTCTGATACCAACTTGTGATGCCCCTGCTCGACCGTGCACTAAACATACACGCAAATGCACACGATCGAGACCAGAGACTCATGGGAAGATATCACAACACAACTCTAAACACAAATAAAAGTCATACAAGATTTATATTACAAGCCAGGGGCCTCGTGGGCTCGAATACATAAGCTCGAGAACAAGCGTTAGCGGAAACAACAATATCTGAGTACAGACATTAAGTTAAACAAGGATGCCTTAAGTAGGCGAAAACAAACAACAGCTCTGATCGAAAGAGGCAAGGCCTCCTGCCTGAGAGCCTCCTAAACTACTCCTGGTCGTCGGTCTCCACGTAGTAGTAGGCTCCACCGGAAGTGTAGTAGCAGTCGTCGGCGGTAGCAGCTGGCTCCTGGGATCCGTCATCTGGTCGCAGCGATCGGGTATGGGGGGGAAGAGGTAGCAAAGCAACCGTGAGTACTCATCCAAAGTACTCGCAAGACTGACATCAGAACTATACTAAGTATGCAACGGTATCAAAGGAATGGGGCTATATCTTTGGACTAAACTGCAAAAATGCCAGAATAGAGGGGGAAAAGCCTAGCCTATCGAAGACTAGCATCTTGAAGCAATCTTGCAGCATCAGAAGAGAGTAGAACAAGATAATATATAATCAATCATATTTAGTAATGCCCTGGGATCCTTCCTCGACTACCCTGTGAGAAAGTGATCCCGAGAGCAGTAGTAACAGTTTAACATTGTAACAGTATCCATTTGTAGTTGTAGCAGATCAGGATACAACTCCGAGCGTCCTGTTACCGTGGACACGGCTATTCGAATAGATAACTTCCCTGCAGGGGTGCACTACTGTTACCCAACACGCTCGATTAACTCTGGCCGGACACACTTTTCTCGGTCATGCCCGGCCTCGGCTGATCGACACGACGTAGTCCTACCTAGGCTCAGCAGAGAGGTCCCCGCTGGTTTACATCCTAAGTGCTCAGGGGTCTTGGGCCATTGCCCTTTGCACTCTGGGTCGTTGCGTGCAGGGTGAAGCCAGGCACCACCCGTGTGCTGGGTGGCACCGGTCCGTCCCGGCCGCAATGCTGAACTGGACGTCTGACAGAGCTTTCGGCTGATACATACGACGCCGAGGATCCCATAACCATTATCCCACGTGGTGGTAGTGCGTTTAAGGCCAGCGGCCTACTCAGATCAAATATCCAAATCCGTTAGGCGTGTTTAGTAACTCGCAGAGACGAACAGAGTTCCGTCGCTCCGACTTGGTAATACACGGCTCGCGGGTGCTCTTGGAGCCGACCCGTCTTTAACATAATTCTCTCGCGGGCACTCTTGGAGCCGGCCCGACTTTACAGTTTAAAGTATTGCAATATGTAAACATTTCCGTGATCATCACCCAGAGTGATCACGGCCCGATAACAAGCATGGCAAACGGACAAGGGTGAAGGGCCAGCTGATGAAACATAGCATACCTGACTAAGCATCATAGTATAGCAGGTAGGGTATCAATAGCAGGCGACGAAATCAGGCTATGCATCAGAATAGGAGCTATCGGAATACCAGCAGAAGCAATTCTAATGCAAGCAATAGAGAGAAAGAGTAGGCGATATCTGGATGATCAAGGGGGTTTTGCTTGCCTGGAAGCTCTGCTGAAGGGGTGTGGTCGTCGACAATGTGGTCGTACTCAGCGGTGTCGTCGGCAGTCTCGGGGTCTATCGGGAGAGAAGGAGGGGGAAGAAACAATAAATACACGGCAACAATGCAACAGGGATGCATGACATGCCTAAATGATATGCAGGGTTGATATAATGCATCTCTAATTATTTTAGATGATTTAGGAATTTATCTGGAATTATTTTATCAAGGTCATGCACTATTCACTTATCGGAAACAGGCAAAAAGTTCCATGTTCTGTATGTTAGAGGGGTGTGGCAGGCATGTGGATAGGATATTCGGATTCTTCATATTTTTCTGATCATTTTTCATATATAAATTATTTTCATCCGAGTTACGGTTTATTTTATATGATTTTTCAAAGTTTTAAACATTTTCTGAATTTTACAGATTATTTTTAATTACTAAAATTCGTCAGTAAAGGAATATGACGTCATCATGACGTCATCACTACGTCAGCGGTCAACGGACCCGCTGACCAGTCAACTGGGCCCACGCGGGACCCATTGGCAGTGACTGGGCACTGCCCAGTCAGCCAGTTGACCTGGTCAACTGGTCAACTGGGCCCGCGGGTCCCAGCTGCCAGCGACCCAGGAGGGTCCACCGGTCAGGCCAGGTCAGCGGCGGCGCCGGCGACCAAACCCGCGGCGGCAGCACGCAGGAGTTGGCCGGAATCAGCGCACAGAGCCCCGTTTGGCACGGGAGTAGGCGCGTTCGAAAGCCAGAGCTGCGCCGCGTCCATTCGCGGGGGTTACAGCGTCGGGGATGGCCCGTGGCGTCGACGGCGACCACCGCAGCGGGCGCCGGAGTTCGGGCCTCGAGCACCCGCTCGATGCGGCCCGCATGCGAGCGATCTAACGCGGTGGCTGGCTTCAGGGGGAGGCCCTGAGCTCGTTGGTGAGCTCAGCTGGCCCTGGGGCGGCCAGTTGCCACGGCGATGAGCTCCACCGCGACGGCGCATTTCGGCCGGAGAAAAATGAGGACGACGACGGCGCTACGACTACGGATGGGGAGCGGGAAAGGAGGGGAAAGGAGGGCGGCCTCACAGCGATCACGCACGGCAGCTAAGGAGGCTCGGGGAGGGCCGGACGGCGACGAATCAGCGGTGGCGGCCTTCGGTACCCGAGGTTGAAGAAGAAGGGCGTGGTGGCGCTGTGGTGCGGCTCCGATCGAGTGGACGGGCTCAGACGACGTAGTCGACGTCGAGGATCCCGTCGGGCACGGTGCGGCAGCGTGGAGGGTACGGTGGCCGCGTTAATGGCGAGGCGGCGACGGCGGCAGCGCTCGGGCGTGACGGGATCGAGAGGGGGAGGGCGTGTGAGGGGAAACTAAGGGCTAGGGTTTGACCGGGGAGGTGCGGGGGCACATGTAGACGGCTCAGCGGCGCTGTAGCATCGCGCTGTCGTCATCCGCGCGGCCGCGCGCGCGATCGGCGCTGTGGACGGCTGTGATGAGAGGTGGGAGATGACCCCGAGCGGGCTGGGCCGGGGTACTGTTCAACTGAAGCCCAGGGGCACAGTGCAGCGTTACAGTTTTTCTTTTCTTTTTCTTCTGCCACTTTCTTCTCTACTGTTTTGCAAATTGTTAGACCATGAAAAGACTTTTGTAAAATAAGAGACTTGGCCCAACAAATACCAGGCAATATTTGGCACTGCTATAAAATGGTTGGGGTAATATTTGAAGTCACTAGATTTTTGATTAAATGCAAATGGATTAAAGTGGCTGTTTTGGGTACTGTTTTAGTTGCTAGGGTCAAATTGGGAATTTGAATAATGTTGATTTTAATTTTATAATTGATTTGGAAATTTTTGCAATATTATGAACATTTTAGTTTTCAAATCGGAACAACTTTTATTTTGCTTCATATCTGAATTTCAATTTGAATTGGAATTTGAAATGAGATATGATTCAAATGATGATCAAGCACTGTTAATCTTGGTGACTTGGCATAATCAAAAGGGTGATCACTGTAGCTTAACACATGGGGATGTTACAGAGGGTGAAGGGGCTGCCCCAACCCATGATTTTGACAAGCCTGCATAACAAGTCCACATCCTAAAACAACAAGATGCGGACCAACTTATCAATTTTCTACAAATGCATCAGAATCTTCGAGATCGTCAGGTGCACGCGCAGCAGCTCAGTGATCTTGTGGAGAATATGTGGACCCACGGTGAAAACCAATGAATTGTGCGCTAATTGTGTTTACGTGTGATATTCACATGTATGATGGACGTGCATGAATTTGTATGAATTTGAGGGTTTCAATTTTAGAATTGTGGCTGCCCGACAACCAATATGAGGGGCCGTTTGGCGCTGTCTGCGATCGCGCCGGGGCGCGTCGGCGGATGTTTAGGGGGCTGGATTTGTCAAGTCCGGCCGTAGATGCTCTAAACATACAACGTGGACCTCAGCCTGAGGTGTATCTTTTTATTTTATTTTTTCTTTACTTTTTTTTTAACTTGAGGTGTATCTACTTTTATGGTTAGGAATACGGCGCTCACTTGTTTCATGGGCAGACATGAAGTAATAACCCATAATTAACACTTTTCTTAAAAACCAACATCATTGTAGTACATGACAGTAAAGATGCTAACATGATTGTGCACCCTTTTCTCCCAATAATTCTATACTAGATGGGAGAGGTCATGTGACTGCTGCGTACCAGGAGGACCACACACCGGATGATGAGTGACGCTGCGTGGACGCCATGAGGGCATCTCCTGTCTCGTACAGTGCTGGATTTTGTTGCACCAGGATAGTCGGAGTTTCTAGTCTAGGTAAATATGAAAAATATCATCCCCTGAATTTCTGGCTGACCGCTTTGCTACGTACTTCCTCAGTAATTAGTGATCTAAACGCTCTTATATTTCTTCACCGAGGGAGTACAGGACAAGCTTAAATCCATTTTTGGCTATCTCCGCAACGCACGAGTACTGGTCCCGGCCCTGAATGAATCAAAACCGTTTTTGGCCACGCATACCAAAAGCAGGAGCTCTCCTCTTGTGCTAGCCAACACATGCGTCTGTTCTTCAGCTTAAGAAAAAATTGTGATGGCTGAGTTGGCATGACACGGGTGGACCCAACGTGGCCCTCCCTGCATTTTGCAAGTCCATGAATGGCTGGCTACATGTCAACAGGTGCAATGATTTGTCGAGCCTTTGCATCATCTTTCTACCGTACGAGAGTTTGCAATGCCAGTGAAAAATGCAAGGTGTCATTCAATGATGTCATTATTATACAATACAATTTCTCTTGCAAAGAACTCTCTGTTACTATCAGTAAAAAATCATCGACCAGAAATCCTGCACCTTTAGCGCACGCCTAATAAGTCAGAATAGACGGTTGAGAGAGAAGTGAGGAATCGACAGGGGAGCAATGCAAAACAAACACCTCTCACAAAACCACATGTCAAGTGGGCCGTCATTTTCAGCCCTTGTCCCGTAGCCCGGAGGCACATTAGAGATTGCGCAGTTATCCGGAATCGCCATTAGTCTCCCCGAAAACGACCGAGCGGACAACATAATCCAGGCACGGTGGAGCTGCAGCGCGCGGGTGTCGTGGCCATTGCCGCCATCAGTCGCGCTTGCAGAGCTTCTCCCAGATTTTTAGTGGCAGCGGCAGACGACTGGGCGACGTAGTTTTCAGTGAGAGAGAGAGAGAGAGAGAGAGAGAGAGAGAGAGAGATCCTCTGGGTTGATGATTGCAGCAACAATATTTCTTGTGACCCCTATTAACTCGTCGTAGCACCAAACCGTCAGTGCACTCGTACATATCCCCATGCTACCAAGCTAGCGACCCATGGAGGTCCATGCTCATGCTGGCTTGGTCTGGATGGAGACGGATCATGGGACTAATTGGCACATCTTTCTACTTCCTCCACTGGCAACTTGGCAAGTGGAAATGGGCTAGTGGAGTCTATAACACTCTAATGTGCAAAGGGTTTGTCGCGCTCACGTGCACAGGATGCTAGCATTTCCATTTATTGGTGGCAATGGGTTTTAGCGAAGACCATTTCTCGGTTTCGAGCTTATCTTTCACGACTTTGAGCCTAGGCAGCATAGTCGCACACGGCGTACTACGTGATTGTTGCATTCTAGTCAGAAAGTTGTGGCGAGGGAAACCAGACGTGCACGTGATGTGCATTTCCACTTTATAACGGGCACTTTTATCTCCGGGGGTTTAATCGGTGAAAACGAGGTTACATTGGGAATGAATGGAATTGTCTCCGATCCGTTGAATAGGGACATTAGAGCATCTACAATTGGACTTGGCAAATCCGTCCCTATACGTCCGCAGACACATCCGGACCACACCTCATATCTCGTGTTCAGCAGCCACATACCTTAAATCCGGACTCTCAAATCCATGTACGTCCATCATACACGTCAATATCACACGTAAATAACAAATGTTGGTATCGAAAATACATAGTTCTACATAAAATTTATTTTAAATGCACAACTCAAACATTAGCTCATTGGTTTCCATTGTCGGTCCACATATGCTCCATAAGATCACTGAGCAGCTGCGCGTGCACCTGATGATCTCGAAGATTCTGATGCATCTGCAGAAAGTTCATAAGTTGATTTGCATCTTGATCTTCAGGGATTTGAACTTATTCTCCAGGCGCTTCAAAATCATTGGTTTGGGTAACACCATCACCTTCATCCTCGACAATTATAGTGTGCAAAATAACACAACATGTCATCAGCTGCCATAAAATTTCTGATTCACACATCATTGCAACTCCACGAACAATTCCCCAACGAGCTTGAACCACCCCGAATGCCCTCTCCACATCCTTCTTAGCCGCTTCCTGCATTGATGCAAAGTGGCTTTGTTTGTTGCCGTGTGATTCGGATATGGTCTTCACAAACGCCGCCCACTGAGGATAGATGTCATCGGCAAGATAGTATCCCATGTTGTAGTCACGGCCGTTGACAGTGTAGTTGCACGGCGGCGATTCCCCATTACAAAACCTTCTGAACACGGGAGATCATTGAAGCATGTTGATGTCGTTCCGAGAACCCGACATTCCAAAGAAAGCATGTCAAATCCATAAGTCATGTGATGCCACTTCTTCAAGTATGATGGTGGCCTCTTTGGTGTGACCTTGATACATTCCCCGCAAACCTTTGGGGCAGTCCTTCCATTGCCAATGCATACAATCAATTGATCCGAGCATTCCTGGAAACCCTCTGGCCTCTCCAATAGCTAGCAACTTTTTTGTGTCCTGCACATTTGGTTCTCTCAGATACTCTGCTCCAAACACATGCACCACGGCGCGGGCAAACTTGACAGTAGTCTTCAAGCATGTGCTCCCCCCCCCCATCCGGACCATCTCACCAACGGCATCTATGGCAGTACCAAGTCCAAGCATTCTCAGAGCAGCTGTGCATTTCTGCTTAGCAGAGAAAGAAAGTTGGCCGCAGCAATCCCTTGTGAGCTTGAAGTAGTCATCGTGTGCCTCCACTCCCTCCACAATGCGCAAAAACAATGGTTTTCGCATGCGAAAACGGCAACGAAACCATGGATCATCCGAAAAAGTTGGGTCCGGAGCAAAGTAGTCCTTGTGCAGTACCCGTGCTCCGGAGACCCTATCCCGATTGATCACTCTTCTCCCTTTAACTGAGCCATTGAAGTTCAGAATATGCTCCACCTGCCGGTCCATTTCCTCTTGCATGCTCATGTCCACTTCTTCGTCCGAATACGATGAATCAAAGAACTCAGCTTCAATCATTTTATCAAGCTCCGTCAGTCCATACTCCTCGTTCGACGAAGCATCGGAATTCATGGCTTTCCCTACAAATAAATCACAAAAACTGGGGCGGACATTCTATCGAACACATAGAGCGCAAGGGGCAGCCCGAGAGTTGCCGGACGTACCGCGGTGGCGTTCGGGCCGGCGACGATGTCCGCGGCGGCAAGCACGTGAGAGAGGACTGTTGTGCCGGTCCTAGCGGTGCTGAGGCTCGGAACGGCTGCGGAGCAAGGGTGGCGGCGAAGTTGCGAGACGTCTGGCGCAGAGGAGGAAGAACAGAGGAGAGAGGAAATGAATCTGGTAGGTCGAGGGGGTGAATTTGATGCAATTTGTGGTGGGGTAGGCCTGTTGGGTCCGACGTGGCGGACGCGCCCGGGCGCGCCCGAGCATCCCAATATCCGCCCCATACTTGGGCTGGATACGGTGGGTGCCAGTCAGCCCGGGCGTTTGAGGCGCCCGTCTGGGTCGGTTTTTTTAACCGGTCACTAACCGGGCCGTCCGCTCGGACGTTTGAGCCAGGTTTGGGACGCCCGGCTGTAGATGCTCTTACAGGTTTGAAAGCTCTATTATCCAGGCCTTTGTGTTGTAGATTTTTCTTGAAAAAGTGCGGAAAAAATCTCGACATCTGCATCGAGTGATGAACAAAACCATCTCTGTGTTGTAGACGCACACACCTAACTCAACGCAAAGAGAAATCGCACAAAGAAAAATACTAAGTGAAGTGTCAAGTTATATTGAGCAAAAATAAAACCTTCATCTATCGGTTCCTACATAAGAAGAAACTTCCTCTAGAGTCTCAAGTCAGTAAGCAATTCCGGCACGCTCCTCATAATCATTTCAAGCCACGCCTCGTCCCCAAAACAACATCACAAAAAGTCCACGATGCCGAAGAGCCTCCATCAACATATGTCACGTGCATCACCGACGTCAGTCGACCGACCATAGTTTTACCATGGTTCACATTTTTAGTGGGCAAATATATTTTGAATAAAATAGTATGATTTAATATGTCTTGGTGCACGTTTGGGAGAAGTGTTAACAAGAATCAAGTGACACCATATCAACACAAGTGTCACAAAGATATAAAGTCAGGGGGGTGGTTTGTGGACAAATAGGTAGTAGCGCCATCACCCAGTCCGGAATGTTAGATGCATCATCGACGTCGGCCTCGATCGTCAACCGACTATAGTTTTCCGATGGTCTATATATTTTGAATAAAGTAGAATGATTTAACATGTCTTGGTGTCAGCAAGAATCAAGTAACACCATATCAACACAAGTCTAAAGAAAGGGGGAGGGGGTCTGGATTTTCTATGTTGAAGTATGTGGACGAATGTCATATTAGGGCATCTCCAAGGCTGACCCGCAAACTGCCCGCATCCGTCCGGACCGCGCTGTCTGGACAGCGTGAGCCATCCAACGCCGACCTGTATCGGTCCACGGGGCGGTCCGGACGCGATTTCTCTCGCAAAATGGAGACAAACGTGGGGAGTTTTGCTGGAGTACGGACCGATTCCAAGCCAGCTTCTGACCGCCCTGGCCCACCGAAACCCCTCCTCCCTCGCCCGTGCGCGTTCCCGCCCGACGCCACCTGTCCGCATTCATGCCACTGTAGAGCGCGCCGCTCCACATTGAATGTGGCTCAGGGCGGACGTGACCTTTCACTGCCTCCGCCATTGAAGCGGCGCGCCGACCGAGGGCGCCGCCCGCTGCACGCCCGGCTGAACACGCCTCCTCGCCGCATTCAAACGCCTCCATTAAACCCGCGTGGAAGCCGAGAAACCTACTTCGGCCACACGTCCGTTCATCAATGGTCCGGCATTAAACGAAACGCTGGCAGAGCTCCTCCCCTCCGCCCTCTATTTAAACGAGGCCAGGCGCCGGGCAAGAATCGCACCCCTCCCCCTTCCCCCATCTCCTCCTCCTCCATTTTCTCCACTCTTCCGATGGATTCCGAAGAGCAGTTCTCCGGCATACAAGCCGGCTGGGTGGCCCGCCGCTCCGGCCGGATACGAGCGAGGCAGCTCGCGGCGCCACCTCCCTCGCGTAGCCCGACGGAGCCAGTTGCGGGCCCAAGCCGGCGTGTGGTTCAGCAAATGGCCGCTCCAGGCCAGCTCGATGAGGAGTGGGGGGTTGTTCCACGTCGGCACGGCGGGGAGCACGGCGGCACGGCCGTCGTCGCTGCCGTCGATGACACCGCGTCGTACCGCGCCTCCCGTGTCTGCGTCCGCGCCTCCCGTGCCCGCGACCGCGCCTCGCGTTCCTACGACCGCGCCATGCAGGCAGAGACAGAAGCCGGGTGCGCGGAGAGCGATGAGTCGGTGGCCAGCGCCTCCGCGTCCGTCGCCATCGTCGAGGAGAAGTAGAACACGGGAGGCCGCCGCCGCTTGGGTCCCATGAAGGCCACCGGCGAGGCGACGCCGGCGTACACAACCGGTGTCTTGCCCGGTTCTTCTCTTTCGAGGACCTTCGTCGCTCCCGCATGGGCTCCGGGGAAGCAGAGGCACCCCCTTCCCCTCCCTCTGAAGCATCAGCCGGGGGTTCCGCTCCGATGAGCAGTGGGGAAGCGAGCCGTCCTTTGCGTTGAAGCATATTCCTCCGGGGCTCCCGACAGTCCGGTGATCGGGCTGCCGGACATGAGGAAGACAAAGGGATCCGCGGGCGGCCATTTAGATTAGGTATTAATTATACCTCCAGAGCCGGACTAGCACCGCTTAGTTGATGTAAATGTAATGAAATCCGTCATGTTTATATGAAATCCGGCCGTGTTTATATGAAATCCATCATGTTTATATGAAATCCGGTTTTGATTGCACGAATTTCATCCGGTTTGTTGAAAAGGAGTTTGAAATGTATGCGGCTAGCGTTGGATGGCGTCCTCCCGCATCCGTGTCCGCGGACTGGTCACCCTGTCCGCGGACGGATGCGGGAGGATTTTTGCGGGTTGCCGTTGGAGATGCCCTTATATAGGTGAAATATAGCACTAGCCTCATATTTCATGAACGAATAGAGTCATAGGTGGTCGTTCACATGCTAATATGTATTTACTCTAGGGATAACTAACTAGTTTCATCAATTTTATAAGTAAAAAGAGCACAATAACAAGTAAAGTTAATGTAATGCAGGTTGTATAAACCCTACCTTTTGGCAAGTAGGAAGCCATGGTTATGAAATATGTCATATGCTGATCAAACATTATGGAAAGTAGGTCTACAAAATTATACTTTTACTTTCCATAACAAGGCAAGACTCAAATAATAAAATGGTATCCAACAATCACAGTAGGAATTCTTTTGCACGGAAGTTTAAAAGTTACCTTATCTGCCCTAGATCCGTTTAAGAACAACGTCACTGGAGACAAAGAGAAATAAATGAAGCGGTGGGACGCTTAATGGGTGGGTGGGATAAGGTGGTAAGACTGCACTTGGCCCCATCACAAATGAAAAGTTTCCACAACGATACACGAGACAACTATAATGTGCCTCCTCACCTTCGGACAAGACCACACCCCTGAAGGTCGAATGGATATGTCTCCTCCTTCAACATTTTTTGAGGTTGGTACTCCCATCTCTCCTCTTTTCCTCGAAGTCTTCCTCTCCATCCTTCTTTATATAACCTTGTCGCCCATCTCTCATAGGTAGAGGTAGCTAGGGGAACTCAAGATCTAGGGTTCTCTCCAAGTACTTTTAATATTTGTTTTCTGATTACTTTTCTTTGATTTGAAATATGTGATTTATATAAAAAAATCTGGTGTATTCGGTGTATAGTGTTTCGACCTTTTGGGATTGATAATTGTACTTTTTTTAGAGAGGGGAAGGGTGCGTGGGGGGAATGAGCTCAGAACTGAGTGCTTTGAACCTTGTAAATTTTCTCGCTATTAACTTTACTCTCTCTCTATCTATATATCCATCTGTCTCTCTCTCCCTCTCCCCCCCTCTCCCCCCTCCCATGTCAACATAGGGTTAAAACGCCTCGGCCTCCTCCCAGGTTGCACACAAACCACCTTCCAAAAAGCCTACCATGTCATCTTCCTTCCGTGGCCCAACACAAGCATTCCATGTTCTACTACTTGTCCACATGGGCCGTGCGGAAGGTCTGAATCTCGCCCTCTCCACCAGATTCTCCTCCTATCGATTGTCATCTCGTGTTAGCATCTCCCCCCCCCCCCCCAACACACAATTTTTCTAGCAAAAATCAGCAGTTGTGGATGTAGCGAAGCTCTGTTGAGTAGGGGTTGCGACATCTCTCATGTATGGAAGCTAAGGTTGGTTGCTCGGGCTTGTTTTCTTCCACGAGGATATGTTGGTTGATCCAATCGTTCATGCCATTTTTTTTGCTTCTTTTGCAAAACATTTTGTTTATCAATTTGTGAATTGTGATAATCAATACCTCCTTGACTATATTAGGCCCGCGAGAAATAGTGTGACCACTTGAGAACATGATCCTCAAGCTAGATAGTGCTTTGGGCTCATGTAGATTTAGCCGACGTGATAGAGAGGAGAGATAATGCTGACACGGATAAAGATAAAAGTAATGTCAAAGCCAATCGAATAGAGATGGAAGGGTCGCTTAGGCATGTTCGTGAATTATAGTGTACTACAACCGTGTGTTTGTAATCTCAAAAGGAAACAATGTGTTTGTTTACTTGTTGGGGGAATTATCCAGACGGAATTGGAATTTGAGGGGTACAAGACATATTATCCATCATTCAATTTCTTTTGTGGGGTGCGGGTGAGTGTGATTAAGGGAGTTGAGGGAGAGAAGGGGAAACCGAATAAAGGGGTCAACTCTACCAAAGTGCTCTTGTGAGCTCGAGCTCACACGCGCCCTTTGCTACAGTTCAGTTCGAAATATCAGCATGCCATGGTGAGCTACAGTAAGAGCATCTACATCTACGATTACCAAATTCGGCACCCTATCTGTTTGCGGACGCGCCCGGATGCATCCGCGGACAGTGACGGTCAGACCTCAAATTCTTGCCTGCACAGCCGCGTACCTCATATCCGGATCCTATATACACACTACGCATGCAACGTGAACTAGTCTACGTAGATCAAACAATGGACACAGAAATTGACAACAAACGGATACTGAAATGCACATAATCCACTTTACATAATTCAAAAGATCACCATAGTTCATCGCCGGACAGGTTCTAAACTAAAACACGATAATATTAAACGGAGGAGGAGCGTCTTCACCACTTCCCCGCCGGCCCTTTGCCCTTCCGGTCGCCGGCGCAGCTGTAGGCGTCCGCGGCAGGTGGTGGATTGTCGGAGTCATCGGAGTCGGAGCCGTGGTCGTCGTCGTCCGAGGAGGAATCAGAGATGACGATGAAGCCCTTCATCCACCGGACGGCCCGTTCCTGTTGCCGCTTGAGCTTGGCCACCCTCGCCGCCTCCGCCGCTTCGCACTTCGATTGCTCAATGGCTAGCCGGAGTGCCTTGGCATTCTTCCTCCGGAGCCGACGAGCGTCCTTCTCCGCCGTCGTAAGCGAACGACAGTAGACCCAAGAGAGGAGTCACTCCTCCTCGCCGGGCACCGTCGGCAACCCGCGGCGGCGGCGAATGGATTGCTCTGCCGCGTCCCTCTCCCTTGCCCACTGCCTCTCGCGGCGGGAGGCGCGCGCCTCCAATTTCGGCGTGCGCGTCCGCTGGGCCGACGGAGCGGGCACTAGCACCCACCGCTACCCCTTGCGGAGCAGCGGCCGACCGCGGGGGGAGTGGGGTGGACGACGGAGGGGCAGCGCGGACTGATCAGCCCTCGCGGTGGTGCGCGCGGGTCGGGAGGGGCTAGCGCGTGCGTCCGCGCTGCGCCGTTGGGGAAGCGGCGATGGGGCAGATCCGGAACTGCACCCGTGTCCACCTTTGACCGCTCCAGCGCAATGAGGAGAGCCAGCTCCTCGTCGACATCGAGCTCGGAGTCAGAGTGGCTGCCAGAGCTCGACATGCTCGCCGGAGTTGTCGGATTGGATCAAAATCGGAGAAAACGGAGATGAGAAGAAGAGATGGAACGAGAGCGGAGTGATGTGAGGTAGGGTTTTTGGATTGGGAGTATATTTGTTTACAGAGGGAGTATTAGATATCATTAGGGTTTAAATCCAAAATCTAATCAGTGGTCAGGGTTTTCAACATAGACTGTGTGTGATGGGAGACGGCGGGGCCTTCTCTCGGCCAATTCGATAGCACACCTTTATAATACTGGCGTCTCCTATATAAACCGACCAAAATCGTGGATTTGCCCCGTTTCCAACGTTCATCCTTCCCGTCGCCTTCTCTCCTCGCAGATTTCTCCCCCCAAATTCGCCCCCTTCTCAGCCCCATTTTCCAGCCCGTGTTCCTTCGTTCGTCGCGATTTGTTTTCCCGGCGGCGACGAGAGTACGGCGACGCAGCAAGCCAGCCTCACTGGTTACGGGCACTGGACCGGCGTGGATTGATTTCTTCTTTCCTCGGTAAGGAGCCCTAAGCCTGGCCGGATGGATTGCTCAAGAGCTCGGTTCGTCTCGTTATTTGCCGTGGCAGCTAGCAATCAAAATCCGAACCATTCTTTCTCTACATTCAGTTAGTTGCCGATTTGTTTGTTGACTGGTACCGTATCAGTCTAATCCATCCGCCCATGGCTCGATTTGTACCGCGCAAGGTCGATCTGAGCAGCCCCTACGGGATTTACCCAGGAGCTGCGCAGCTTATTTTTTCCCCCAAAAGATTGGGTCTTGACTGAATTTCCATGCCGCACGTTGAGTCCGCCCCTGCGTGGTATCAAGGTTGCTGAACGATTCCTTTGTACCCGAGCCGTATTGCAAGTGTATCAGTGAATTGGGGGGTGTTCATTTTGTACAACCACTTCCTTGTTTTCCCTACTATTCCAAGTTCTTTGTTTGTTTTTAAAACCAGTGCTCCAGTTTCGGACAGTCAGACTGATGTGTTGAATTTGATGTTAAGTGAGTACCTATTGTCAGCAATTTAGTGTTTGGCATGCTGTTGTTCTTCCAAGATTCTTAGATGGCCAATCTCACAAATCCTGTTCAATTTCTGACAATAAGATTGCACTTTCATATCTGGTTGGTACACCAGAGTTTTTTGTTTTTTTTTGTTTTGAGGGGTAGGTACACCAGAGTTAAGAAGTTAAGTTCAGTGATGTCTTTCAGCGTATGAAATGACACTTCTTGGGGATGCTACTGCTTCCCGTTCCATGCCATTAAGTAATACTACTATCAAACCTCTTTTTTAACGACAATTCATATTATCAGTAATTTAAAACCTACGAAGGGGAGCCTTGGCGCAGCGGTAAAGCTGTTGCCTTGTGACCATGAGGTCACGGGTTCGAGTCCTGGAAACAGGTTCTTACAGAAATGTAGGGAAAAGGCTATCTACAATAGACCCAAAGTGGTCGGACCGGTGGCGCTTGCAATATGGGGCCGCGTTTCAAGGTGGAGGGGATGCTAATCCTTAAACCCAAGGGAATGGAGCAGTCACAGCACTGCTCTACGTTACTGGGAAGACATCGTCGAAGCTGCGCCTGCAACCTGCAAGAAAGGAATCAAATCGATGCTAATGCTAGTGGTCTGGGAAATCTGGCTGGAAAGAAACAACAGAATTTTCAAGCGCAAGATTTCTCCAGTGTTGTCGGTGATCAAGACAATCAGATGCTCCTTGGAAGACTGGAGAATCGCGGGAGCAAAGTTTATGCAGCCCCCTTTTCGAACCCAGGATGAGAGAGTAGAGTCTTGTTTTACATTAGCCTAGATGCTACTACGGCTGTTGTTGTCGCTCTGGCCACCTTTGGTGCCCTCCTGTAAATATTTTTGCTACCCTACCCCCCATAATATATGAAAACCAGCAATTGCTGGACAGTTTCAAAAAAAAAAAAAGGCTGGACCCTTCACCGGACCCTGCGAAAGCGGGTACACCGGGCTGCCCTTTTAGTAGTTTAAAACCTACATTACACATTTCCTTATTCTTTCAGAAGAAAGCACACAATATTTCGGTAGATGCTTATGCAAATTCATTTTTGATGAGACCTGCAACAAGTTCTTATTTAAGCACCATATAATTTCTACCTTTCCCCGATTGATGTTATCATCAATTTGATGGAAGTGCCAGTATCGTTTCATCTTATGAATGCCAAAATGCCATACTTGCAGTAGAATAGCAGTACTACTCGTTTCCTTATACCTTAAAAGGACCCTCATACTTCGTTCTCTCTATCATGTCACTGCACTTTTTTTTCTTCCTTTTTTGCATTATTCGACCAAAAGTTTGAAGCTCATTAGCTTCCTAGTCTAGAATGAAATAAATTGGAAAGCTGATATGGCAGTTTCCAGCAAGGTTGTTTTAAGGTGCACTGCAATGGTTTGATGTTTATTTTCGAGTTTGTATTCTTGTTAAACGTAACAACGTTTCGCAATGCATTCGAGCATAACCATTGGTATAATCTTCCTGTCAGGATAAGCATTGATCCTGGATTTAACTATTTCTTACGTGATAAGCAGATAAGCTGCAATGAAGGATTCTCAGGTGAATTTGCTTGCTATTATCAGTTGTCACTGAAAATCCCATTTGTAATTATCTTTACCTTTCAGCGTAAAATTAGTTCTGGTTGGTCTAACCAGATGGTGAAAGTGCATAGAATTTTATTCACCAGACTAGAGAGTGAGATGACTATACATTATGAATTGCACATGAATCAGAGTTTTGCTACAGCTTTTCTTGGTAACTGCTAACAAAATACTTCTATAGTAATGTGGCGAATATAGGATTAAACATTAACACATAATATTTGTGAGAGAATTATTCCTCAATGGCAAGGCATCTTTTTCTTTTTCTTAATAACACTTATAATTGACTGTTACTGTTTTCAGTATTTTTCTTTTTCTTTTAGCAGGTGATTGATTTATGTTACTTATGGACATTTCCTACAGGATATTCAGAGCATGACAGAGTTGCAGATGTCACCCCAAGGTACTAATGAAGTGCAAAGTAACCAACCAAACACAATGGCCACTGATGCTCCTGCAGGAGATCCTGGTTCTTTGGCAGTCGCTAACAATGATAATAGAAAAGTCTCCCGCGAAGACATTGAACTTGTAAGACGTCTAGCTGTTCTGTACTCTTTAGCTTTTTGGATGCTAATCTATTACCAGATTACATCCCTCTACAGTGGGGGTTCCACACTCTTGTAATTAATGAAACTTGACATCCTGTTGCAGGTCCAAAATTTGATAGAGCGCTGTCTGCAGCTGTACATGACCAAAGGAGAGGTTGTTAGGACACTTTCTACTCGTGCGAGAATAGAACCTGGCTTCACTACTTTAGGTGATGTTGCAAATTCAGTTGCTGATGATATTCTTGTTTGGAGTTCTTTTTTCTACATACTAGTTTATTTGTGTGTTAGCTTCTTTCTTGTAATTCGGACTACAATAAGTAATATATGGTACTATTTCTTACAGTATGAAAGTTATATCTTGCTCAGGAGGCATGCACAAATCCTGCTCATCATATTGATGAACAAATTTGCTCAATAAAATGAAGTTGTAGCCTTGTACTTACCTGTTTGACCTATTCATCAATACTTACATGGATGGTAATTGCTCAGGACAAGCACAAAATCTGAACTTCAAGCATCTAGATATACATCCATTGGAGTTCTGAAGTCTTTCTGCTCATTTTTGTTGATACTTCTGTATTTTCAGTATGGCAGAAACTCGAAGAAGAGAACTCTGAATTCTTTCGGGCTTACTATATAAGATTGAAATTGAAAAGACAGATTGTCTTGTTCAACCATTTATTGCAGCACCAGTATAATTTGATGAAATATCCAGCACCTCCGAATGTTCCGCTGGCTCCCATGCAAAATGGAATGCATCCTATGCCAGGTAATGCCCCTGTTTTACACATCTAGCCTTCAAAAGAGGCTAAACAAGTGCATTACAGTTTAGGATCTCTAGTATGCTGTCTATTCTACTTAGCCGTTATGTTTACTACAGTTTGCCTTCAGCAGAAAATGTGCACATTTTCTATCAGGCAATTTCCCTCCCTTTCATGTGATTTTACTGAGAAGAAAATTACAAGTCCACACCTTATATTGAAATATCTTATCATCATAAGTAACTACACTTTCTCTCTGCTTTCTTGCGTCCATATTATCCTCATTTACTGCATCAGTGCTGGCTTGGTATGGGAAGACTCTAAATGATATAATTATAGGATTAAAGATCTTACAATGATGTTTTTTTTTTCTGCACTAGTACCGAGTTTTATGGTGCAGCTTTAGCATGATTTGGCTAAGTTTCAGGTTCAGCCGTCATCATCAACTGGTTTAGACATTTACAAAAGTATAATATAATTATCATTGCTATTGAACTCAAGCCCGGATCTGGTGCAGTTAACAATCTACCGATGGGTTATCCAGTACTTCAGCAACCTCTGATGCCTGCCCCCGGCCAGCCTCACATTGATCCGATGGTTTGTGGTCTATCCAGTGGTCATGTAGTGAATGGGATCCCTGCACCAGGTGGTTATCATCCAATGCGCATGAACTCTGGAAATGAGTAAGCATTACCTTTATCGGTTTAACCATGTTCTTTTTTCCCTTCATGCTTGATATTTGCGCTGTGGGATTTATTGGTTTAATCATGTTCTTGAGAATATTTTGTCTGGCAAATCATATTCTATCTATGTATGCATATCAAAAGATTGGAACATTTTATCTTGGGTGTTGCTTCTGCCTATATAGTTGGAGCATATCCTGCATATACACATACTGGGGTAAGGCATATACAGTTTTTTGTGCCGCACTAGTCAAACTGCTAGGGAATAAATGCTTACTCGATTCTTAAGTAATGTCCCAGCATGCTATTCAATAATTTATCTACTTTAATTATGATGCTTATTTATTGATTGATGATTTATTTTTATCATCTTTCTGCTATAAAGTTTCTTGAAAGGTGCACCAGAAAAATCTCCTGTTGATTTCTGTTGTTATCCATATTTCTGTTTCACTTGATGTCATCTGATGTTTCTGCAACATGTTCATTTTTTTAACCAATGTCCGAAAGCTGTTATTTCTACAAAATACAAATATAGGAATTAGTATTGCAGGTTGCAGCCTTCTGGCTTATTGTCTTGCAGAAAGTCTTATTCATAATTGTGTATTCCTTTTTCTTTTGCTCTTGCTATTCACATTCATGGCTAATATTATCTTTTTCTGATGTTGCCTGAAGCATGGTTGTGGACAACGGTGCACCTGAAGCTGCACATGCTGGTGCTATGTCATCTGATATGGCTGTGAGTCCCTCATCAGCAGCATCAACCAACCATGCTCCTTTCACTCCATCTGAGATACCAGGGATGGACATGGATACATCAGTCCTGGATTCAGCATTTGGATCTGACATAGGGAACACAGGACCTCTGCAATTAGGGGCAGATGGGTCGTCAAGGGATTCCATTCGATCCTTGGGGCAGCTCTGGAATTTCAGCCTCTCTGATCTTACAGCTGATTTGACAAGTTTAGGAGGTGATCTTCTGGCTTTGGTAGTATGACTTTAATTGATAGTATTTCTTTTGACAATCAGCCCTTCGAAAACATGAAACTATGATCTACTCAGGATGCATTGTATCATCTATCATCTTCTCTCTTAATGAAATCACATGCAGGTCTCCTGCATGGTTCGAAAACTATGCAGCCTACTTTGATTAGCTAATTCTGTGCTGCTGATTGCTGCCAAGTAACACAACATTTATACTGTCAGATTTATTTTCTGCGTCCTATCTGCCTGCCATTCTAAATTTCTAATCACACTGTTGTATTCCATGTTCATGTTCAGATTTGGAGGCTCTCGAGAACTACGCAGGTACTCCTTTCCTGCCCTCGGACTCGGACCTCTTACTTGATTCCCCAGACCAAGACCATGACGACATAGGTAATTTTGGTTCTGTTTGTGATTTCTCTCGGCCATGAAGCGCCAATTAATCATGCGCCATACCTGACTGGATGATTTGTGGCACTATCTCCAGTTGAGTACTTTGCTGACGCCATCAACGGGTCTCAATCGGACGAAGAGAAGCCATAGAGAAGAGACTCGGATAGTCCCCATTCAGATTCAAACCTGGGTAGAGTGCCATCTCCTCATGTAGTGTAATCCTGCAGCTGTGCATGCTGCGACAAATCTGTGTATCCGCCCGCAGGCGCGGTCATTGGCGCGTGTCACTAAAGAATTTTGTAGTGGTGGTCAATGCTAATTCGGTGGAATAATCAGTTCAGGCAGACTTCACCAGCTGAAGTTGCTGCCAAAAAGTTTAGAAGATTGTGTCAAACCTCAGGAACTCTGAATCCCTTTGTAATTGCTGAAGTGGACAGTTCATCTGGTGTTGCGCCGTTTCTCTTTCTCGTGTTCCAGGTCATCATGTACAGCCAATTTAAGGCCTGTTTCCTTCTTTTTTTTCCTCCGAGAGTATGCCAATAGCGTACCGTATTGTCGAGAAAGCGTCAAAATAAAGAGTTTACAAGAGGGTTTCTCAGACCGCACGAATTGAGTTGAGCAAAACATTCCGGATAACACAAACTGGAACGAACTGCTGATGATCCCTATCTATCCCCACCATTCCTGCTCTTTTCTCCATTGCCGAGTGTGGCGCCCTTGCTCGACCGTGCACTAATCATACACGCAAATGCACACGATCAAGCCTAAGGACTCACGGGAAGATATCACAACACAACTCTAAACACAAATAAAAGTCATACAAGCTTTATATTACAAGCCAGGGGCCTCGAGGGCTCGAATACATAAGCTCGCGTTACACAAGCGTCGGCGGAAGCATCAGAATCTGAGTACAGACATAATTAGACAAGTTTGCCTTAAGAAGGCGAAAACAAACAACGGCTCTGATCGAAAGAGGCAAGGCCTCCTGCCTGGGAGCCTCCTAAACTACTCCTGGTCGTCGGTCTCCACGTAGTAGTAGGCTCCGTCGGTGTAGTAGTAGTCGTCGACGGGATCAGCTGGCTCCGGGACTCCGTCATCTGATCGTAGCAACCGGGTAGGAGAAAAGAGGTAGCAAAGCAACCGTGAGTACTCATCCAAAGTACTCGCAAGACTTACATTAGAACTATACTAAGTATGCATCGGTATCAAAGGAATGGGCTATATCTTTGGACTAAACTGCAGAAATGCCAGAACAGAGGGGAAAGGGCCTAGCCTATCGAAGACTAGCATCTTGAAGCAATCTTGCAGCATCAGAAGAGAATAGAACACAGTAGCATATAATAATAAGTATATATTAGCAATGCCCTAAGATCCTTCCTCGACTACCCTGCGAGAAAGTGATCCCGAGAGCAGTAGTAACAGTTTAACATTGTAACGGTATCCATTCATAGTTGTAGTAGATCAGGATACAACTCCGAGCGTCCTGTTACCGTGGACACGGCTATTCGAATAGATTACTTCCCTGCAGGGGTGCACTACTGTTACCCAACATGCTCAATTACATCTGGCCAGACACACTTGCTGGGTAATACCCGGCCTCGGGTAATCGACACGCCGTAGACCAACCTAGACTCTCCAGAGAGGTCAACACGCCAGTCTAAATCCTAAGTGCGAAGGGGTCTTGGGCCCATCGCCCTCTACACTCCTGCACGTTGCGAGACTGGCCGGGGCCCAAGCGCGACTGTGGAAACACCAACAGACGTAACCAGCTCACCCCAACAATCAGCCCGCATCTCTGAACTGTGACATCTGGATCGCTTTCGGAAGGAACGTACGACGTAGAGGGCCCCATTAAACCATTATCCCGCGTGGTGGTAGTGTGTATAGACCAGCGGCGAACTCAGATCAAATACCCAAATCCGTTAGGCGTGTTTTAGTAACTCGCAGAGACGAACAGGATTCCTGTCGCTCCGACTTGGTAATCCGCGGACTACGACTAAGGACCAGGCCCACCTCTCTCCTAGGTGGTCTCCACCTGCCCTGTCGTTCCGCCACAATATCACTCGCGGGTACCCTTGGGTTCAACCCGTCTTGTTTCATTATCTCGCGGGCACTCTTGGAGCCGTCCCGACTTTAACAGTTTAAAAGTATTGCAGTAATGTAACATTTCCGTGATCATCACCCAAAGTGATCACGGCCCGATAACAAGCCTGGCAAACGGACAAGGGTGAAGGGCCCGCTGATGAAACATAGCATACCTAACTAAGCATCATAGGATAGCAGGTAAGATATCAATAGTAGGCGACGAAATCAGACTATGCATCAGAATAGGAGCTATCGGAATATCAATAGAAGCAATTCTAATGCAAGCAATAGGGAGAAAGAGTAGGCGATATCTGGATGATCAAGGGGTTTTTGCTTGCCTGGAAGCTCTGCTGAAGGGATCTGGTCGTCGACGACGTAGTCGTACTCAGCAGTGTCGTCGGCAGTCTCGGGGTCTATCGGGGGAGAAGGAGGGGGAAGAAACAATAAATACACGGCAAACAATGCAACACAAATGCATGACATGGCAATATGCAGTGCTAGGGGTGTTCTTATGCAGTGCTAGGTATTTTGGTCGGAGCGGGAAAATATCCGGGAGTGTTTTCCCAGCTCCGAACACTATTCATTTAGCGGGTTCGGTAGCAAATGTTCAACGTTCGGTATGTTAGAGACACGCGACAGGTATGTGGAGGGCATATTCGGATTCGTCATATTTTTCTGATCATTTTTCATATATAAATTATTTTCATCCGAGTTACGGTTTATTTTATATGATTTTTCAAAGTTTTAATCATTTTCTGGATTTTCTGGAATTAATTTTAATTCGAAATTAAATAGCAAAATGCTAAATGCACCAAGCACAGTGTACACAGAAGTGTACACAGTGGCTGACAGGTGGGGCCAGTTGACTAAGTCAACTGCGCCGTCAGCACCCAGTCAACAGAGGCTGACATGTGGGTCCAGTGCTGAGTCAGCACGGTGACTCAGCGAGTCTTATCCGTTTGAACAGTAAGTGTGGGCCCCACATGTCATTTTATTAATTAACTAAATCATTTTATTAGGCCTAACTAAACTACGTGGGGCCCGGCTGTCAGTCAGAGTCTAGGGTTAGACTAATTAGGGGTTAGGGTTAACTAAACACCGGCGGGCCCCACTGGTTTAAAACCAGCGCGCGCCGGCGATGACATGCAGAGGCAGCGGCGACGACCAAACGGGCGCCTCCGGCGGCCATTCGAGCGGCGGAGGGCAGGGATCGCCTCAGCGCAGAGCGCCGCATCCAACGATGCTTGCGGTGTAGGCCAGGGTCAACGGAAACGACGGCGGCGGCTATGCCCGACGGCGGCCGGAGCACGCGGTCGCGGGGACGACAGCTAGCGCACGGGAACGAGAGGGGAGAGGCCAGGGGGAAACTAGGTGCTCACAGCGTTGCAGAGGAGGCTCGAGGAGGCCGGAGGAGCTCGGAGGGAGCAGATCGACGGCGAGGTTAGTGGCGGCGTCCGACGAGGGGAATCGACGTGTGTGACGACGGTGGGGGTCCCCGGCTTCGATCCGGTGGCGAGGGAGAAGGAGCGGTCCGCTGCGGACCTCCTGGTCAGCTCGGAACGGAGAGGGGAAGCCGGTGGCCGCGCGTTTTACCGGGGCGCTCCCATTGTTGGGGATGTTTACCAGCATGGAGACCCGGCAGGGTGTTAACCCGGCCATAATGCAAGCTTAGCGGGTCAACTCGCCGCGGGGCTGAAGACTCTGTGTGGGCCGGCTTAACGAGGCCTGGCAAGGATAGACCGGCTTAAGCGGTGGGCCGGCTCACGAGAAGATAGAAGGCCAGAAGACTGTCTTGGAGAACAAGTAGGAAAGAGTAGGAGGTGGGTCAAAGAACGACCCGGACTCTCGTGTAATCTAGGGTTCCACCTATATATATATAAAGGGGAGCACCTATACGAAAAAGACTAAGTTGCAATCTCCTCGAGAGCTAGGTTAGCGAATCCGCATCCTTGTAATCGAGATCTACTGCAATATAATCAAGCAGGACGTAGGCTTTTACCTCCACCGTGAGGGGCCGAACCTGGGTAACCCGGCGTCTTCTCGTTCCCGATCAACCCCGTTAAGCTTCCACCTTTGAGCGATGGCCTCATCTCTAAGTCCTTTCACAAGGGCATCTGCCGTGTTAAAACCACGACAGTTGGCGCCCACCGTGGGGCCTACGCACGGTGGAGTTGAGTTCTTAGCGGGATCTCTCCCAGGTTTCGGGAAGTACGCGGTTGGCATGATGACCAAGAGCCGCCGCGGGAAGTTCTACATCGACGATTCATACTGGGGCCCCGACGCCGACTCAGTCGAGTACGGGTACCGGGTCCCCTTCGGCAAGATTCACACCTTCATCGGCGTGGTCGGCGAGCCGGCCGCTGGGTTGGAGAATATCGCCGGCGTCAAGTCGGCACACCGCGCTGGTCAGCGCCAGGCGAGACCCGGCTCACGTCAAGCCGGCCCAAGCCATGTCTTCGTGGGTTTCACCCAAGGGGTGGCCTTGTCGGAGAACTCCCTGTCCCAGGATGACACGCTCATCCAATCTGACGGCGAGTCCTCGACGGGAGAAACCGAGTCAATCCTTCCTCTGTATGCTAGGGGGCTCGGGCACGCCAACGACGTCTTTCCGGAGAGCCCAGATCCGCCTCGCTTCGCGGCGGTGTACATGGCGGGAAGACAAGATCCAGTGCGAGACCCGGCCAACCCAACGGCGGGGCAGAATAACATCCTTGCCGGCTCAGGAGGAGCCGGCGCGTCGGCCACCGGCTCTCAGAAAACCGGGGCTCAGGCACTCGCGAACTTGGTGACCATGCTGGCCGCCCTGTTGGCCGAGCCGGTCACTGCGGAGAACGTGGCGGCGCGCAACACGGAGATCACGAAGTGTCGCGAGCAGATGTCCAAGATCCAAGAGGACATCAACGCGGAGAACGCTCGCATGATGCAGGAACAGGCCCGGATTGCCGATGAGAGGCAGCGCCTGGAACAGGAGGCACATTACCTGAACCGCCGGCAGGCCGAGTCGGAGCTCGTTCACAGGAGGCGTCATCAGAGCCGGCTTCCGGCTAATCTTGAGCCGACTCAGCTTTTTACCACACCGCCGGCTCCGACGAACCCGGGGGCTGGAGTCGTCCCCATGGGAGAGCCGCCTTTGCAACAGCCGGTCCAGCAGCGGGAGCCGGCGCAGCATCGCACGCCGGAGCAGCAGCAGCAGTCACCATCTCGCCGGTTCCAGACCCCAATTGGACACTACTCTAACCCGGTGGATAACGTGCTGGCAGCGACCCACAACTTGGCAGCTATTCCGATCGAGGGGGACGGCCCGATTCAGACCGAGGCCAGGAACGCCATTGCAATGCTCAAGACAGCCGTAGTACAGCAAGCCAACTACTCGCATAGCCAGCATCGGCTTCACTCGACCCCTCATCAGAGCCGCACCAGGAGTCAGCGCCCTGAGTCGCCAGCGGTCTCCAGCAACGCACACCGTAGGAGAGCCGCCCAGCCGCTGGCGGAGCAGCGCCAACCCGGGATCCCGCAAGACGTTGCAGACGCTGCTTGGATTCTGCAAGCTTGGGAGGAAGCAAACGCGCGTGCAGGGCATAACCCGCCGGCGCGAACTAACCCGCCGCTGGATATCAACCCGCCGCCGAATGTTAACTCGCCCGTCGCGACCCAGACAGATGGCCGACTTGGGAGCTCTTCTAGACGCATGATTGGAACTCCCTGTTTGGTACCAGCGCTGCGAGAAGTGCGCATCCCCCCCGATTTCAAAGGGCCTCGCAAGGTCCCTAATTATACAGCGAATCTGGAGCCCACCGAGTGGATCGAGAGTTATGAGCTGGAAATGGACTTGTTGGGCGCAAGTGAGTCAGTATGCGCGCGTTACCTCCCTCTGATGTTGGAAGGCCCTGCACGCACCTGGATGAAAAACCTACCGGCGAATTCTGTCAACACATGGCAGGAACTGAAGGAGCGCTTCATCAAGAATTTCCAGGGAACCTGTAAAAGGCCGACCACAATTGTTGCTCTTGAGCGTTATGTCCAGCGCGAGGATGAGTCGGCGCATCACTGGGCTCGCCGGGTTGCGGAAGTCATACACAGTTCTGACAGCATCTCGGCGGCTCAAGCAGTGCTCGTTCTGGAACGAACATGCAAGTTTCAGCCCCTGGTCCAGAAGCTTGGGCGACTCAAGCGAAAGGTCCAGGACATGGGAGACCTCATGGATGTCTTAACCCGGTATGCGGAGTTAGATAACACCAAGGATCCACTGTCAGACGAGGAGAAGTCTGACAAGGGGAAGAAGGCTGGTGGCAAGGGTCAGCAGCAGAACAACAATAATGGTCAGAGCAACAATGGTGGTAAACGCAAGGGTCATGACGGTAGTTCCGATCTGGTGGCAAACACAAACACAGAGAATAAAGGTCAGCGGCAGAATGACGGTTCAAGGAGGCAGTCTGGAAATCGCCCTCTCACTTACGAGGAAGCTCTCAAGGCTCCTTGTCCGAAGCACAGCTACAATGGTAAGCCGTCCAGTCACTCCTGGGAAAATTGCTATGTCATGCAAGAGTTTGCCAAGCGGGTCTTCCAGAATCATCATAATGGAGGCGGTAACGGCGGACAACCCGCCAACCAGGGACCCGGCTTCTCGGGCGCCGGCTTACAAGGGCCCTTCGCAGGACAGGGCTTCCAAGGGAACAGTGGTCAAGGCGGCGGGTTCCAGGGGGCTGGTAACACTGGAGGCGGCAATCAGCGAAACAACCAGGGAAATCAGCATCAGGCTGGTGCGGCAGGGTTTCAGAGTAACCCAAAACAGCTAAATAGCGGACAGTATCACGTTTTCACCACTAGCACCTGCAAACGGGATCGGAAGGTACATCGACGAGCCGCCCACGTGGTTGAGCCGGCGTCTCCTTACTATCTCAACTGGTCTGAACAGCCGGTTACCTGGAGTAGGGAAGATCATCCTGTCCTTGTCGATCACCCTGGTCACCTGGCTCTGGTGGTTGCGCCACAAGTCGGCGGTTACACCCTGACTAAGGTGCTCATGGACGGAGGCAGCAGCATCAACATTCTGTACTATGACACGTTCAGACGGATGAATCTGTCCGATAAGCAGTTAACTCCATCCTCTACAGTCTTTCATGGCATTGTTCCTAGCAAGTCGGCTTATCCCATGGGAAGAATTTCCCTTGAGGTGGCCTTTGGCTCAGAGGATAACTGGCGTTCTGAGTTCCTGTCCTTTGAGGTGGTTAAGCTTAAGAGCCCACACCACGCCTTATTTGGCCGGCCGGCTTACGCGCGGTTCATGGCGCGGCCATGTTACGTCTACCTGAAGATGAAGATGCCAGGACCGAGGGGAACCATCACAGTGGAAGGAAACCGCAAGATTGCACTCGAGTGCGAGGAAGGGGATGCAGCTTATGCTGTGTCGGCTTGCGCTGCGGAGGAGTTGCGGTATTATAAGGACAACGTTGACCCGTCTGACAGGACATCCCTGAAGAAGCCCACTACAGAGTCAGACCCCCTGCTCAAGTTTAAGTCAGCCAGAGACACAAAGCAAGTTGATTTCACCCCGGGCAATTCTTCGGAGCAGTTCACCATCGGGGAAAATATGGATCCCAAATAGGAAAGCGCGCTCATCGAGTTCATCCGTGAGAACCGGGACATCTTTGCATGGAAACCTTCTGACATGCCAGGTGTACCGAGAGAACTCGCTGAGCACTCCCTTAATGTGGATCCTAAGTTTAAGCCAGTTCGCCAGTATCTCCGTCGCTTTAATGAGGAAAGGCGGAAAGCTATTGGTGAAGAGGTGGCCCGGCTCCTAGCTGCCGGGTTCATCGTCGAAGTCTTCCATCCTGAATGGCTAGCTAACCCAGTGCTTGTTCTGAAGAAAAACGGGACTTGGCGGATGTGTGTTGATTACACAGACCTAAACAAGGCTTGTCCTAGTGACCCCTTTGCCTTGCCTGGTATTGACCAGATCATCGATGCTACGGCTGGTTGTGAGAGTTTATGTTTCCTGGATGCTTACTCTGGCTATCATCAGATCAAAATGAAGTTGGAAGACCAGGAAAAGACGGCTTTCATCACACCCTTTGGGGCCTTCTGCTATACAACCATGCCGTTTGGTCTGAAGTGTGCACAGGTGACTTACCAGCGTTGTGTCCAGAGCTTCTTTCACAAACAGATCGGGTGGAACGTTCATGCTTATGTTGATGACATTGTGGTCAAGTCCCGGAAGAAAGAAATTCTGTTGGAGGATCTCAAGGAAACGTTTGGCAACCTCCGCATCTACCAGATGAAGCTTAACCCAGAGAAGTGTGTTTTTGGTGTCCCTGCAGGAAAACTTCTGGGATGTTCATAAGCCGGCTTGGAGAAAAGGCCATTCCGTTATACCAGTTGCTTGAGAAATCAGATGACTTCTTCTGGAGTGATGCTGCAGATCAGGCTTTTGAGGCCCTCAAGAAGCAGTTGTCTGAGCCACCAGTCCTTGCTGCCCCTCGTGAGAAGGAGCCAATGTTGCTGTATATTGCTGCTAATAACAAGGCTGTAAGCGTGGCAGTCGTGGTGGAGTGCAAGGAAGATGGCAAGGAGTATCCAATCCAGCACCCTGTGTATTATATCAGTGAGGTGTTAACCGAGTCCAAGCAGCGATATCCACATTGGCAGAAACTGGTCTACGGAGTATTTATGGCTAGCCGCAAGCTGAAGCATTACTTCCACGAGCACCCAATCACTGTGGTCAGCTCAGCCCCTCTTGGGGATATAATCCAGAACCGGGAGGCGACAGGCCGGGTTGCTAAGTGGGCTATCGAGCTCGGTCCGCATCATCTCAAATACGTGCCTCGCACAGCAATCAAATCTCAGGCGTTGGTTGACTTTATTAATGATTGGACAGAGTTGCAGGCTCTTGAAGAGAAGCCCGACACAACATACTGGTCCATACACTTTGACGGCTCAAGGCAGCTTGAAGGCTCGGGGGCTGGAGTTGTGATTACTTCCCCACGAGGAGACAAGTTCTGTTATGTTTTGAGACTTATGTTCCCCTGTACTAACAATGCAGCAGAATATGAGGCCTTGCTTCATGGGCTCCGGATGGCCAAGGAGATGAACTTGAGCCGGGTCAGGTGTTTGGATGACTCAGATTTGGTGGCCCAACAGGTTTTCGGTACTTGGGATTCCAAGGATCCCCTTATGGCGGCTTATCGGCACGCGGTCACAAATATTGTTGGACACTTCAAAGGTTATCAAGTTGATCACATTGATCGCAGGCAGAATGAGGCGGCAGACGCACTCTCTCGCTTGGGCTCGCAGCGCAAGCCGGTGCCACCCAATGTATTCCTGGACGTTTTGCACAACCCGTCTGTCAAGCTACCAACAAAAGAGGACTTGGCTATTCCTGACCCGGAGGCAGCTCTGGTGGCTGCTATCCACGCAATCCCTGATTGGACGGTCCCCTACTTGGATTATCTAAGCCGGGGTGAACTGCCAACAGAGGAACTCCTTGCTCGACAGATCATTAGATGATCCAAGTCTATGACCATTGTCAATGGCGAGTTGCACCGACAAAGCGTCACTGGTGTTTTTCAGCGTTGTGTTTCACCTGAAGAAGGCCGCGCAATTCTCAATGAAATTCACTCTGGCGATTGTGGACACCATGCCGGCTCAAGATCACTGGTTGCGAAGGCCTTCCGACACGGTTTTTACTGGCTCACGGCTCATGCTGATGCAGAGGAAATTGTCCGTAAGTGTGATGGTTGCCAGAAATATGCTCGCCAGGCCCATGTGTCGGCTCAAGAGTTGAGGATGATCCCGATTACTTGGCCGTTCGCGGTCTGGGGGCTTGACATGGTAGGGCCATTCAAACGTTCTAAGAACAAGCATACGTACCTACTGGTGGTTGTGGACAAGTTTACCAAGTGGGTGGAAGCAGACCCGATCAGCAACTGCGACGCGGCTACAGTTGTCAAGTTTCTGAAAAAGCTGATATTCCGATTTGGCTACCCGCACAGTATCATTACAGACAATGGAACTAATCTGTCCAAGGGAGCTATGGAACAGTTCTGTCAACAGGAACACATCTGGCTTGATCTAGCATCGATTGCGCATCCTCAATCCAACGGACAGGCAGAAAGGGCCAATCAGGAAATATTGCGCGGTATCAAACCCCGGCTCATGGTGCCTTTGCAGCGCACGCCGGGTTGCTGGGAAGAAGAACTACCTTCAGTACTTTGGAGCATACGGACTACTCCCAACAGGTCAACAGGCTATATGCCGTTTTTCCTAGTCTATGGTGCAGAAGCTGTGCTTCCGAGCGATATTCGGCATGACTCCCCTCGAGTGGCGGCTTATGTGGAATCAGATAATGAGCTAGCTCGCCAAGACGCTCTTGATGCTCTGGAGGAAGAGCGTGACCTTGCTGCATCCAGATCAGCAATCTATCAGCAAGACCTACGTCGCTATCACAGACATAGAGTTCGAAGCCGCACTTTTCAGGAAGGTGACTTAGTGCTCCGTCTGATACAAGACCAGACAGGCATGCATAAGCTTTCACCACCTTGGGAAGGGCCCTTTGTGGTCAGCAAGAATCTCAACAACGGGTCATATTACCTGATTGACATACGTGAGACAGATACATCACGTACCTCTGAGGAGGAAACAAACCGGCCCTGGAACATTGCCCAGCTCCGGCCATACTACACCTAAGTCCCTGACTAGGTCACATCTTTGTACATACCTTTTTTCTTGTATATACCTGTTTTCGATCAAATAAAATAACGACCAGTAGCACTGTGTAAAGGTGATGTTTTGCCTCAAAATTTGTGTGCTGGATCTTTATTTGTTGATCATGGTTACTTGGGGGCTTCCAACTCAATTGAGTTTAGCTTGCAAAACCCTTTTAACCCGGCGAGATGCCACAAAGTTGGCTAAACCTGCCTGTTAGCAAGATGCTACTCCCTAAAAAACGACCCGGCATACGTCTGATGAGTCAATCACATAAGTGACCCTGAATTCATCAGAGTTAAAACGACTGATTGGTTGTGTGAGAGCCGGCTTTCAGAGAGCAAGGACAAACCAATAGGCCAAAGTGCCATCTTTATGAAAGCATATTCCGGCTTGTGCTTTATGAGCCGGCCGTTTCAAGTTGTGTTTAGCAGCCGGCTTGCGCTTTATAAGCCGGCCGTTTCAAGCGTATTCCGACTTACGATTACATTCTTTGTTGCATTCATCTCATCTCTGCATACATGCATACATCCATGCATATCATTTGCTTAGTTCCATTTAAATACTTGATTCATTGCAAATGGTAACAAAGATTACTCGTTCACTATGATTTCATCGGTAACCATTACATGCAATTGTTATTGTTTCGGCAGAATCACTCTATTGCAAAACCGGCTCTTAAGGCCAAAAGGAGGATTCGCTGAAGCGCAAAATATTTGTACAGGCAAACAAAGCTCAGTACACGACGGCACTGGCATCAGCATCAAGTATTTCATACTACCATATTACAAGCCGCCCATCAACTGCGGCCACGACATGACTTTTTACAAAGTTTGGCCTACAAAGGATAAGCCGGCGTTTATGTCGCCGGGTCAGAGCTGGCACCAGCGCCCGATGAAGCGCCAGGAGCCGGCCCTTCGCGGCCTTCATCATCCTCCGCTTCTTGGCTTGAGTCGCCGGTCGACCACTGAATGGAGCGCAATGCCTCAAATAGAGCATCATCGGATATCAGGGAGGAAGGGTCGACTTCAGGAGCAAAAGATGGCTTACGCGTGCGGGTTAAGGCCACCGGCTCATGGTTAGGCGGCTCTATCCTCTCATTTGCCTTTGAGTACGGCGCCTGGTACCGGGTCAGGTCTGCCTCTTCTGCAATGTCGGTGGCGGCAACCCGGGTTTCTTTTATACAGCGCTGGAAGTCCCTCTTGGTAAATGGCGAGTCGTCCACATTGAACTCTGGATACCCGCCCGCCACCTGAGCCAAATCGAGCTCTGGCACGTAGGCCTTGGCTCGTGCAAGTGCCGTCAGGGCCCCGGTATGGCAAGCCGCCCTTTTCCAATCTTCGAACCACCTGGGCACAACTGATAGTTCTCTCAAAGTATCTGCAATCAGCTGCGGCGGCGCCTTGGTGTTCTTTGCGGCCATTATACACCGACAGCTGCCTATGTACAGCTGCTCTACAAGGGTGTAGACCGCCTTCAATTTCACCACTGGTTGCTGCACAAGAGTTTGATTTTTATGGCCTGCACAAGTCAGTATATATGATCAGCAAAGCCGGCTTAGCATATTTCAGACAGAACAGTTGACTTAAAATAGTCTTACCAAAGATGGCTCGGCACATGGCGGTAATCTGACCCTTAAGAGTTATTAGCTCCTGCGTTGCCGGCTCAAGCTTGGCTTCCGCCTCTTCAGCTCGCGTGGCTTGGGCGGCTCTTGCAGTTTCCGTCTCCTTCAAAGTGGTCCTCACAATGACCAAGGACTTATTGGCTTCAGCGGCGGCTTCCTCAGCTTCCTTGCGCAATTTTCTCTCCTTCCGTGCTTCCTTTCGGAAGGCGGAAGCCTAGGCCTCCGCTTGATCCAGCATTTCCTGCAGTGTAGTCTGTTATACATCATATATGCATGAACCGAGCCGCCCTAAAGGACAACCCGGCACATGGGGGCTACATGCTTTCGAGCTTAAAACAAATAGCAAAGCAAGTTCCATGCAGCTGCAGGCACTCTACATGGCACTTGGGGGCTAATGCATAAATTGGTCTATCCTACTAAGTGGTGAAGGCCCGCCCGTCATGAATGACGAGCCGGCCTTTGGGGTCGCCGGTTGCAGTTCTGTTTACAAGTCAAAATTTTGAAGTCACGGGTCCTCATTTCATAATGACCCGGCCCTTGGGGGCTACATATATATATGGTTCATAAGAAGGTGTAACTTACCTCATATTTCCTCTTCGGCGAGGTTATCATAGCTATCTCTGTGTCCCGGCTTTCAGACAACCGGGTCAACACAGCCTGGTGCAAAGCGCTGGCGTCCTAGTCTTCAAAAGTAGAGAAATCAAGAGCCGTTTTTCCCTTATCTTTCGGGGCCGGCTCAGGCTTGGCCGGAACCTTGGTAAGAGCAGTGGAAGATTCTGGTGCAGCAGTTTGTTGCTCGCTCATCACTACTACTTCTTCTTGAGCCGGCGCCTCGGGTCGCTGTGCGGGTTGATCTTCAATTACATCTTCCCTCTCTTGTGCTATAGGAGAGGTTGTGCGAGCCGGGCTTGTTGTGTCCTGGGGCGGCGGGTTGTTCTGGAATGCCGGCTCATCCTGGATGACCAAGATGGCCTCTTCTTGCGGCTCAGTTGGAATGACCGGGTCAGATGACCCGACGGCTGTTTTCTTCTTGATGGCCTTGGCACTGAAAAGAGCAAAGATTTAATTCAGTTAAGGGTTATAAGATGAAGAGCTGTGCAAATAAGGGATAATCAGTATGCTTACCCCGGGTTGATGTTGAAGGCCGGTGCCTGAGTGGCGCTTGATTCATCCGAGGAAGGGGACGTCTGGTATGCCGAGTCATTTAAATGTAAGGGTTCTTTGAAGCAACCAGCTAGAGGAAAGGAAGGAGTTGGACTGAGAAGCACCTCTGCCCGTGCTTTACGGGATGGCGGCTCATACGGAAGCCCGCCACTCAACTCGCCCTCGCTGCTCCGGGTCTTCCGTTTGGAGGTGTCGGCTTGCTGAGTTTTCTTCAAAACAAATTTGAGATCCAGATGAGCGTCTTGGTGTGAAAAGGGGACTTTATGGACGGCAACCCGGGGTTTCCTTCGGACTTTGCGGATTGCAGCCCGGGTTTTATTTTGAATTGGTATTGGGGAATCAGAATCTGAGGAGATCAAAGTTACCTCTGGCTCGGCGTGGTGACTAGTTTCAGCTTCCTCCTGAGATGAGTAGGCATCAGCAATCTGATTAAAAAGGCGGCTTAGAGAGTCAAGTTCTACCTCATTGTCTTCGTCGTTATCCGACTCCTCTTCATCATCCTCCCGAGGAGGGGTAGGATCTACAGGCTCGACCCGCCACCAGTCGTCGTTTTCCTGCACCGGGGCAGATGGGTGAAATGAAAACAAGGACAATGTAGTATTGATACTGCTTAAGGGCAGAGACGGCTTACTGGAGGGGCCGGCTTGTTGGCGTTAAACGGGGCAAGCCCCCCAGTATTGATGTCTTCCATCGTCTCGCCAAACAGTTTCTTGGCTAGTTTTATAACCTCCTTCTCCTTGAGGTTGACCCGGCTGAACCGGAGTGGGTCTTCACGGTGGCCGGTGTAGGTGTGCATCAGCCGGGTCCGGGAGCTCAGCGGCTGAATCCTCCATTCGACCCAAGTCCGGGTCAAATCGACACCGGTGAGGCTATGAGCAAGTAAGGCATTCATATTTGGATATAGTGGCTCTAGATTCTCCCTCTCTTCTTGGGGAGCAAGACCCGGGAAGGTTGCATTGGTAAGCCGGGTTGCCCGGTAACCCGGCAAGGGGTTCTGACCTGCGGGAGAGGTGTCTTTGCAATAGAACCAAGTCCTCTGCCACCCCTTTGGATGACTGGCCGGCTTGGCATTGGGGAAGATAATGTTCTTTCGGCGTTGGATAGAAATTCCGCCGAGTTCAATGCTGGGGCCGTCCTTGTGTTCAGTTTGGCGGTTTAGATAAAAGAGTTCTCGGAACAAGGTAAGAGACGGCTCGAGCTGCAAATAGACTTCGCAAAATACTTGGAATTGGCAAAGATTGAAGATGGAGTTGGGGGCCAAGTCTTGGGGCCTGATGTTGAACAAGTGTAGCACATCCCTGAAAAACTTTGAGCCAGGAGGACGAAAACCCCTTGAGACATGATCAGCAAATATGACTACTTCATTTTCGCCGGGTTGCGGGTGGATTTCTTCTTCAGGAGCCCGCCATGAGATTATCTCCTTGGCTGGTAGCAACCCGGTGTCTGTCAGAGCTTGCAGGCTCAGTTCGGACATACTGGACTTAGCCCAGTTGACGATCTTGGGCTTGGGAGGCATGATGTCAGTTGTTCTGAAAAGGAAAAAGTGTCACAAGCCGGCAATATGAGCTTTTTGATAAAATACAAATGATATAAACAAGCCGGTGAGTAAGAAGTTTTGGCCGGGTTAGACAAGAGAATACAGGCAAATTGCCGGGTCAAGATTATTAGCGCAGATGAGTCAGAGTTGCAGGCTACACATTTTTACAAGTGTTGACGCACGACTTGGGCTACGAGTCCGCAAACAGAGTTATACAAGGTGAGGAGATTTTACGGATCTACAAAATGGGTAAAAATGAAGAAATAAAGGGTAAACGTGTTCTTCGTATTGAAAGAAGAACCGCAGTGGGCTTAGTCATGATAGTGCAATGGATCTACTAAATATGAAAAAGGCTGCGGGATGGCTGCGGAAACTGAAACCGAAAGGGACCGAAGGCATTTGAGATCTGCTGTGGTTGCGATGAAGAACACGACGAACAGTACAGAGCTATGGTAATGGCGCCCGTGACTTACAGATCTAGATTGGAAGCGAACCGCAGACGATGAAGTGCGGCGGCGTGGCCGGTGACGGGGAAGAGCTCCGGCGACGAAGAAGAGGCGCGGTGAAGGGTTGGCTCCGGCGGCGACGGGCTTGAGCGGGCGCGTTGTAGAAGAGGAAGGGACGGTAGGCAGTGAAAGAGAGAAGAGGAAGACGACGGTCTATTTATGGGCGCCACTGGACTCCCAAACGGCAAGCACGAAATCCAAGGCGACACAGTAAACAGTGGCGAAAGGAGCTCCTCGTTTTTCACGCCTGACATGACGATTCAAACCCACTCAAGGATATGGTGTGATGTCATCCCAGATTTTGCGAAAGTGGATTGTCACGTCATGAGGGAAAAAGAGCTGAAAATGCCAAGTCTGAACCTGAAGGGGAGACCCGCCGATCCATTTAATCCAGCAAGTTGAGCCGGCCTAGGACGGTGTTCTAAAAGACTGGCTTGGGGAACACTTGGAGAGTATATTCCTGATGTTTTACTTTTTCAGGTTGAAGTTTAACGTGAATAAATTCAAGTCAAACTGAGGGCTAATGTTGGGGATGTTTACCAGCATGGAGACCCGGCAGGGTGTTAACCCAGCCATAACGCAAGCTTAGCGGGTCAACTCGCCGCGGGGCTGAAGACTCTGTGTGGGCCGGCTTAACGAGGCCTGGCAAGGATAGGCCGGCTTAAGCGGTGGGCCGGCTCATGAGAAGATAGAAGGCCAGAAGACTGTCTTGGAGAACAAGTAGGAAAGAGTAGGAGGCGGGTCAAAGAATGACCCGGACTCTCGTGTAATCTAGGGTTCCACCTATATATATAAAGGGGAGCACCTATACGAAAAAGACTAAGTTGCAATCTCCTCGAGAGCTAGGTTAGCGAATCCGCATCCATGTAATCGAGATCTACAGCAATATAATCAAGCAGGACGTAGGCTTTTACCTCCACCGTGAGGGGCCGAACCTGGGTAACCCGGCGTCTTCTTGTTCCCGATCAACCCCGTTAAGCTTCCACCTTTGAGCGATGGCCTCATCTCTAAGTCCTTTCACAAGGGCATCTGTCGTGTTAAAACCACGACACCCATGGTAGCGTCGGGCGCCGTATTTCAGAGGAGAGCGACGAGGGAGGGAGGAGAAAACAGGGTTGGCTTCGTCTAGGGGCTCGGGAGAGATCTTTATCTGGCGCGGGGAGTCGTCGGATGGTCGACATCGAGCGATCGGGGAAGCGGACGACACGCACGCTTCGGCCGCTTGCCATGGTTTCTGGCCAGCGGGAGGAAGGAGAAGGCCTAGCCAGGCCGGGCTGAATCGCACTGTAGGACTTAAGCCCACTAGCACAGTGCCCACTTTCATTTCTCTTTTTCTTTTTCTGCTTTCTTTCTTTCTGTTTTGCCTTTTCTTTTTGCTCCAAAAGACTTTTGTAAAATGTGCAAGTAGCCAATTCAAATATTAGGCAATGTCTAGTACTGCCACAAAAAGCTTGGGGTTAAAGGATTTCATTTGAATTTTATTTAAATGCAAATGGATTAAATGGGCTATCTTTATTACGGTTTTGGGTTGCTAACTTTCAAATGAGCAAACAAGTGAGGATGTTTTTCTTTACCATAATTACATATGAATTATCTCCTAAATCATGAACTTTTCATACAAGTTTGTGGCTTTTCAAATTTCACTTATTATTTGAATTTTGAATTGGAGTTGAATTATTTCTTAATTGCATCTCTTAGGATATAATGATGATGACTTGGCATCATTACCATGTGGTCACTGTGGCTAACCACTGGGGGTGTTACAAATCTCCTCCACTAAAAGAAATCTCGTCCCGAGATTTTAAGAGGTCGAGTAAGGGGGAAAGGTTTGTCTATGAAATTCTAACGAGTCCTCTTGTTCTTGTTACCCTTCTCGAAGAAGTTCATCTTGTTCGTTGATGTCTTCATTTCTCTGCTTCAGGTCATCATGATGAAGTCGTCATCCTTTCTTCGGGAACTCCATCGTACTTACGAATAGGGTAGGAGGGGAAACTTAAGGGGGTTGGATCGGTATAAGGTTAATCAACCGGGGTTGTCTCAAGGAATGAAGTACATGGTATCTCTCGGGTTGAAACTTAAGAAAAACATCCAGAGCAAAGTAAGGAGGTATAAGAAGTTTCGAACGGGTAGGCAAGCATTCGATGCCTAAAAAAAACAGAGTGTGAATGGGGTTCAGAGCAACGGGAATAAGTATTACATCTGATACCAGAATAGATCATCTCTAGGAAGGAGGCTCGTGAATTACATACAAAGCCAAGTGCGAGGAATAACGTTGGACACAGAGATGTACAGGAGAGTCAGGTTTCGGTCCTGTGGAACTGTGGTTATTGTGGATTATGAGCAATGAGAGTGGTGACATCTTGTAGGATCACGATAGCAGGGTATGTCAGAGGATAGTTTGTCAGCTATGTTGGCAACAACGTTGGTACCAAGGGCGGGGGACGCAGAGAACCATTTTCCTGCTCGCAATGCGAGGCAGACCATTAGGCAAAGTTCTCCTCCACCGGCGGTTACCGGAATGTCATCAACAATAGTAACAGGGTCTTACTGACAGAGTTGTACACCAAGGTGTTTACATAAGTAGAAAATTACTACTGCTTAGATCATATAATTTAAAGAAGGTTAAACAGACCAATGGAAAGGAAAATGTATTTATACACAAGAATTAGAAGTTTATCCTTTCCCAAGGACAAGCAGAATATGATATCCATGACAGGATAGCAAGTACTTCACCCTTTAGATAAAGGGGCGAGGAAAATTCATGACGTTACCCATACAACGGTGTCTGGATAATTGATCAAGAAACGTTTAGTATTGCGCTTCCAATGTTCTTGTTGATATTCGGAGTACCACAGTAATGCTTCGAAATAGCAATGATATGGTGTTTTAAGTAAAGGCTGGGTTTGGAGAACATAAGAATTACACAAGGAATAATTTCAAGAATAACAAGGAACTCAAGGTATAACCAAATCATGACCAAGTCTGTGTTGAAAGGAAAAACAAGGATGTTGCCGATGACAACACAAATTATCGAGGGGCAAAGATGGTAATTCTCGTCATGAATTCAATTCACATTTTGGAAGGAGTCAGATTGTTGACGAAGATCACAACACATTTTATCGAAATGTTACATGAAGATGTAATTAAATAGCGACGGCATCAAACAAAGGAATGGTGAAGTGGACAGTTATTGGATCCACAGATAAGATGCAAACTCAGAATCGGTGTTGCTTTTCAAGACAAACAACATGATGTTGAAAACTCGACGTAAGCTTTGCTCACGGTCTGAAGAATTCATGCGCCCAAGAAGGAAGAGGTAGCACGGTCTAAGGTAGCATGATAAGGATGTAGCCGACAGGCTAGCAATGACAAAATTGAATATTAAACTTCCCAGCAACAAATTACTAGGAGTAATGAACTACAGTGTGGATTCGAGTCATTTGTCAGAGTTCTCAAGTGACGGACAATGCAAACCTGCGGAGTGACTAAAACGGGATAAGCATTATTCCAACAAGAATTCATAAGAGGTAGTGCGATGGCACGATATCCTCGAGATACCAGAGGGTAATATTCAAGGGTGGAACAGAATAGAAATTGATCTGGATCGTTGAGCTGCGGGCAGCAGATAGTTTAACCTTGTCGAAAAATAGACGGGGCACGGGAATGGATTCCTTTCAGATATATCGAATAAGGACAGCATGGTCGGAACCATAACTGCAAGGGATTAAATTTTAATGATACCGAAAGAATTATTCAATGATTAAATATTTTACAAGAAGCTTCTGTGACGGTCTATGTCGTTTCCATGGGCACGAACACAAAGTTCAAGGTCGACTCCCACTTCTTCAATGCATAACCTTTCATTCACTTCTCGTTTTCAAAGGAGTTGTAGAGTTGAAATTTTATCTGACAGAACGCCAGTAGAGTATAACCCGCATACTTCCGGGTGTACACAGATTAGGGAAGGCATAGGTTCAACCCGTCGGGGAATCTTAGGAATATATACCACAAACTTCAAGAGTAAATAACACAAGCTCGAAAGCAGAGCATGGTTGACAAAAGCAAAGGATACAATTTACCAAAAGCATTATGTTTCAAGGAAACATCTCACAAGGTTTTTTAGAATATGCAGAAACGGTCGGATAATAATCCACCAAAGGGTCTGGCGGACCACAAAGGATCTGATGTGAGTATCGGTACTCAACCAGAAGAAGAAAGAATGCAAAGGCATCGGATCATAGTACCATCTGAATAAATTGAGGTATAAACTACAAAGGAACTACGATTTCCAATGCTCTGACCAAGTATGGATAAGTTGAATAGACTTATATGGACAATCAACAAAGGTTTGATTTGTCGAGATCCAGCTCATGTCCAGAATGACGTCTGAGCCAGAAGGACGAATTCTTGGAATCAACTGATAATAGCGAGTATCCGCGACCATATTGAATCGAGGGACTCAGAATGATAATGGCAAAGGATGTCAATGATGATTGCCGAACACCTGGAGTTAACCACAAGGGTAAGTAGGCGACAAGGAATTTCAACAGCAGCAGGACACATAGGATTCTCGAAAAGTCAGAGAGTATTTCAGGGCATCTTGTAAATAACAAGAGTAACTGGGAATGGAAGTATGAATGGCAAATGTATGTAGTAATCCATAGGGATTTATCGATGGTGGAGAATTTGCAAGGGTGGTGGGCACAAGGGTCTCGGGAAAACATCGAAGAGTATCTTCAGAATCTTCTGGTGAAGCAGACGATCATCTGGAATGAAGGGCTCTCCGGAAGGAAGTGGTTATGAGAACCTAATGTTAGAGTTAGTAAAATCTTTAACCCGAATAGAAGAGAGATCAGAGTCCCGGAGTAAGGAAGGGGAATAAAAGATCCTAAACCCATCCATTGGCGACGTGGGCCTGTAAGCCACGTAGCCATGTTAGTAAAATGGGTTTTGAAAGACTAGACTCAACTTCGCCCAAGGAGTTGGAAAGAGGGGTTCCTACAGGCAGTCGGCTCTGATACCAGCTTGTGGCACCCCTGCTTGACAGTGCACTAATCATACACGCAAATGCACACGATCAAGCCTAAGGACTCACGGGAAGATATCACAACTCAACTCTAAACACAAATAAAAGTCATACAAGCTTTATATTATAAGCCAGGGGCCTCGAGGGCACGAATACATAAGCTCGCGTTACACAAGCATCAGCGGAAGCATCAGAATCTGAGTACAGACATAATTAGACAAGTTTGCCTTAAGAAGGCGAAAACAAACAACGGCTCTGATCGAAAGAGGCAACGCTACCTGCCTGGGAGCCTCCTAAACTACTCCTGGTCGTCGGTCTCCACGTAGTAGTAGGCTCCGTCGGTGTAGTAGTAGTCGTCGACGGGATCAGCTGGCTCCGGGACTCCGTCATCTGATCGCAGCAACCAGGTAGGGGAAAGCGGTAGCAAAGCAACCGTGAGTACTCATCCAAAGTACTCACAAGACTTACATCAGAACTATACTAAGTATGCAACGGTATCAAAGGAATGGGCTATATCTTTGGACTAAACTGCAGAAATGCCAGAACAGAGGGGAAAGGGCCTAGCCTATCGAAGACTAGCATCTTGAAGCAATCTTGCAGCATCAGAAGAGAATAGAACACAGTAGCATATAATAATAAGTATATATTAGCGATGCCCTAAGATCCTTCCTCGACTACCCTGCGAGAAAGTGATCCCGAGAGCAGTAGTAACAGTTTAACATTGTAACGGTATCCATTCATAGTTGTAGTAGATCAGGATACAACTCCGAGCGTCCTGTTACCGTGGACACGGCTATTCGAATAGATTACTTCCCTGCAGGGGTGCACTACTGTTACCCAACATGCTCAATTACATCTGGCCGGACACACTTGCTGGGTAATACCCGGCCTCGGGTAATCGACACGCCGTAGACCAACCTAGACTCTCCAGAGAGGTCAACACGCCAGTCTAAATCCTAAGTGCGAAGGGGTCTTGGGCCCATCGCCCTCTACACTCCTGCACGTTGCGAGACTGGCCGGGGCCCAAGCGCGACTGTGGAAACACCAACAGACGTAACCAGCTCACCCCAACAATCAGCCCGCATCTCTGAACTGTGACATCTGGATCGCTTTCGGAAGGAACGTACGACGTAGAGGGCCCCATTAAATCATTATCCCGCGTGGTGGTAGTGCGTATAGACCAGCGGCGAACTCAGATCAAATACCCAAATCCGTTAGGCGTGTTTTAGTAACTCGCAGAGACGAACAGGATTCCTGTCGCTCCGACTTGGTAATCCGCGGACTACGACTAAGGACCAGGCCCACCTCTCTCCTAGGTGGTCTCCACCTGCCCTGTCGTTCCGCCACAATATCACTCGCGGGTACCCTTGGGTTCAACCCGTCTTGTTTCATTATCTCGCGGGCACTCTTGGAGCCGGCCCGACTTTAACAGTTTAAAAGTATTGCAGTAATGTAACATTTCCGTGATCATCACCCAAAGTGATCACGGCCCGATAACAAGCCTGGCAAACGGACAAGGGTGAAGGGCCCACTGATGAAACATAGCATACCCAACTAAGCATCATAGGATAGCAGGTAAGGTATCAATAGTAGGCGACGAAATCAGGCTATGCATCAGAATAGGAGCTATCGGAATATCAACAGAAGCAATTCTAATGCAAGCAATAGGGAGAAAGAGTAGGTGATATCTGGATGATCAAGGGGGTTTTGCTTGCCTGGAAGCTCTGCTGAAGGGATCTGGTCGTCGACGATGTAGTCGTACTCAGCAGTGTCGTCGGCAGTCTCGGGGTCTATCGGAAGAGAAGGAGGGGGAAGAAACAATAAATACACGGCAAACAATGCAACACAAATGCATGACATGGCAATATGCAGTGCTAGGAGTGTTCTTATGCAGTGCTAGGTATTTTGGTCGGAGCGGGAAAATATCCGGGAGTATTTTCCCAGCTCCGAACACTATTCATTTAGCGGTTTCGGTAGCAAATGTTCAACGTTCGGTATGTTAGAGACACGCGACAGGTATGTGGAGGGCATATTCTGATTCGTCATATTTTTCTGATCATTTTTCATATATAAATTATTTTCATCCGAGTTACGGTTTATTTTATATGATTTTTTAAAGTTTTAATCATTTTCTAGATTTTCTGGAATTAATTTTAATTCGAAATTAAATAGCAAAATGCTAAATGCACCCAGCACAGTGTACACAGAAGTGTACACAGTGGCTGACAGGTGGGGCCAATTGACTAAGTCAACAGCCCAGTCAGCACCCAGTCAACAGAGGCTGACATGTGGGCAGGGACGGAGCCAGGATTCTAACATAGGGGGGGGGGCAAGGTTTTTCGTGTGGTGACTGACTGGAAAAAAAAATGTGCAGAGACGGCTGTGGCTTAGGTTAATGAAAGATTTCACCAAGAGAAGAAAACATGTGGTGGCTTTGAACAATTTAATTTTTACTAAAAGTTGCCATAAAAGAAATACAAAGGGTAATTCACATGCTAATGAACTAAATCTTTCTGCTGCTGGAAGGGATAAACAATGCAAAATCTTATCTCATGGGTCAGGACACAGGAGTATTTCCTAATAATAAATTCATGTATACAGTTTGTGTTCTTCCAATCCTTTAGTTCTAAAGGTACAGATTAATCTAATTATAAAATATAAGCCAAGGATGAAGTAAAGAGAATGAGAAACGAGAGTAACATAGTCTTACTTGCCTCATCGCCGATCATGCTAGCTGTGCGGCCGGCCGGCCGTGCATCCCCACAAGCTTTGGATCGCCTTGCCCCCTTCGACAGTCTAGATCTTGATTTAGGAATTGCACGGCGCTGAATACGGAACTGCCCTACACGGCAGCTATACATTAGCGATAGCATCGGAGGCAAGTAAAAGGAAAGAAAACGAATGCTAATGACGTCCTTCGTCTTCCTGTTGTGGGCTGCTGCAGGGGCCTGCCATAGATGGGCTTTATAGTTTTGCACTTCACGTGATTAGGGGGGGCAAAGTTAGCCATGCGTTCATTAATTTCCCTTATTTTTACCAGCTGCTTGATCGTTATTACGTAAAAACAAAATCGTTAGGGGGAATCTAGCCCCCCCTCGTCCCCCCTTGGAATCGTCTCTGCATGTGGGTCTAGTGCTGAGTCAGCACGCTGACTCAGCGAGTCTTATCCTTTTGAACAGTAAGTGTGGGCCCCACATGTCAGTTTATTAATTAACTAAATCATTTTATTAGGCCTAACTAAACTACGTGGGGCCCGGCTGTCAGTCAGAGTCTAGGGTTAGAATAATTAGGGGTTAGGGTCACTGGCGGAGCCTCTTGGAGGCCAAAGGGGGTTGTGACCCCCCCCCCCTCCCTTCCAAATCTGCAATTTTTTACTACTACTTATACTAAGCGTTTTGGTCCAGCCCATCAGTGAATGATTCCCCTGTCAATTCAGTTATTATCTCTGTTGGTTCTAGAGCATTGGATCGATTAACTGGAAGGATATAAACACACTCTGTACGTACAAAGCTAGCTAGCTACTACAAGCAGCTTGAATGCTTGATTGATTGTTTTATGAGTAGATTCCTGTTTGCTTCTGCAGCTGCACCGGATGCTTGCTTGCAGTTTCATAAGATAGATTCACCGGCTACTTGCTGCATCTGGTGGCATTAGATCGATTCTTGGTGCTGTATATGCATGGCATGTCTCGTGCTATTGAGCACAACTGCCAAGACGATGAATCGACGATTGCTGATAAGTCGAACTGTCAAATGAGGGACCAATTGGCATGAGTGGTAAGCTATATAGAAAACAATGAACTGTCAAATGAGGGAAATAGCAAGCTATGTTCGATTACCATGTAAGTTCATGTGATTGGCATATGTTTTCATGCATATTTTGCATTCCGTTCAAAAATTGACCCCCCCTTCGTCGCTTGTCACCCTCCGCCACTGGTTAGGGTTAAATAAACACCGGCGGGCCCCACTGGTTTAAAATCAGCGCGCGCCGGCGACGACGTACAGAGGCGGCGGCGACGACCAAACGGGCGCCTCCGGCGGCCATTTGAGCGGCGGAGGGCAGGGATCGCCTCAGCGCGGAGCCCCGCATCCAACGATGCTTGCGGTGTAGGCCAGGGTCAACGAAAACGACGGCGGCGGCTAAGCCCGACGGCGGCCGGAGCACGCGCTCGCGGGGACGACAGCTAGCGCACGGGAACGAGAGGGGAGAGGCCAGGGGGAAACTGGGCACTCACAGCGTTGCAGAGGAGGCTCGAGGAGGCTGGAGGAGCTCGGAGGGAGCAGATCGACGGCGAGGTTAGTGGCGGCGTCCGACGAGGGGAATCGACGCGTGTGACGACGGTGGGGGTCCCCGGCTTTGATCCGGTGGCGAGGGAGAAGGAGCGGTCCGCTGCGGACCTCCTGGTCAGCTCGGAACGGAGAGGGGAAGCCGGTGGCCGCGCGTTTTACCGGGGCGCGCCCATGGCGGCGTCGGGCACCGTATTTCAGAGGAGAGCGACGAGGGAGGGAGGAGAAAACAGGGTTGGCTTCGTCTAGGGGCTCGGGAGAGATCTTTATCTGGCGCGGGGAGTCGTCGGATGGTCGACAGCGAGCGATCAGGGAAGCGGACGGCGCGCACGCTTCGGCCGCGCGCCATGGCTTCTGGCCAGCGGGAGGAAGGAGAAGGCCTAGCCAGGATGGCCGAATCGCACTGTAGGACTTAAGCCCACTAGCACAGTGCCCACTTTCATTTCTCTTTTTCTTTTTCTGCTTTCTTTCTTTCTTTCTTTCTGTTTTGCCTTTTCTTTTTGCTCCAAAAGACTTTTGTAAAATGTGCAAGTAGCCAATTCAAATATTAGGCAATGTCTAGTACTGCCACAAAAAGCTTGGGGGTTAAAGGATTTCATTTGAATTTTATTTAAATGCAAATGGATTAAATGGGCTATCTTTATTACTGTTTTGGGTTGCTAACTTTCAAATGAGCAAACAAGTGAGGATGTTTTTCTTTACCATAATTACATATGAATTATCTCCTAAATTATAAACTATTTTTCATACAAGTTTGTGTCATTTCAAATTTCACTTATTATTTGAATTTTGAATTATTTCTTAATTGCGTCTCTTAGGATATAATGATGATGACTTGGCATCATTACCATGTGGTCACAGTGGCTAACCACTAGGGGCGTTACACCGAGTCTCCTCAAGAATGCGAGAGAAATGCCGGTGCGGATCACCGAATACCCAAGCATTTAAAGGATCCAGCGTGCTAGCATCATCACCGAACTGAATCCTTCTCAGTGTTAGCTTGGGGAGCAGAATCTCCTCATCAAGGGAAGCCACCGCTCGCCTGAGATTCTACCGGAGACTAAGAAGATGAACTAGGAATTGGCTGTGCTGTGTATTTCCTCCCAACCACCCTCACGGGGAATTCGAGTTTACAGCCAGGGCCAACGCCCAACGCCCATTTCTTTCAAGCCAAGTCTGACGAACAACTTTTCCGTGTCAAAAAAAAAGCCTGACAAACAACTTTTTTTTTGAGAAATCCTGACAAACAACTACAGCTAGCTTCAGTTTGAGGCAACGTTACAAGGTCAGTTGTCAGCCTCTTAGGTCGACGGGCTTCTCTCATGGGCCGGCGGGACAGTAGCGATGTCTCGCTGAAGGGTTCGCTGCGATCGGGCCAGCCCATTAGCGTCTTTGTTTCGAAAAAGTGAGTAAAAAAGATGAGCGCGTGGGATTCGAACCTGGGATGTCCAAGCTGCGTCGTTCCCGACAATATCCAGTTTGTGTTTACCTACCTGGGCGCAACCTATTAGAAGGAAAAGAACTGGTTTTTCACTGGTTTTCTTTTTTTTTCTTTTCTTTTCTCCATTTTATTCTTTTTATTCGGTTTTCTTCACCTTTTCTTTTCTTTTTTAGTTTTCTTGTTTCTTTTCTTCTTTCTTCTCTAATTTTTTGTTTTTTCATTCTTTTTTCATTTGCTTCTTCGGTTTCAATGCTTTTTTTGTTTTCTTTTGTTTATTTTCTTTTTTTCTCTGGTTTTTTGTTTTGCTTTCATTCTTTTTTTATTCTTTCTACATTTGTTTCTTTGGTTTTATTTTTTCTTTTTTTCTTTTTGGTTTATTTTGTTTCTTTTTTGGTTTTCATTTTTCAACTGCGGCCATATCTCGCACGTGGTTAGGACTAGGCGCGTAATATACTTGAGGCGAACTAAGCCAGTTTTTTCATTGTTATTTCAATGGTTTTCTCTATTTCCATTTTATTTTTACATTTCTTTCTTTTTTCGTTGTTTTTCTTTATTTCTTTCTTTCTTATTTCGTTTTCTTCTCCGATTTTTTCATTCTTTTCTTTTTTCTTTTCCGAGTTGTTTAATTTTTTTGTTCCTTTTTGTTTTTTCATTCTACATTCTTATATACATGATAAAAAAAAATTCAAATACTTGTTCACCATTTTTCAAATACTTGCTCAACATTTTTTCAAAAACTTGTTCAACATTTTTTCAAATACTTGTTCAACATTTTTTTTTTTGAAATACTTGTTCAACATTTTTCAAATACTTGTTCAACATTTTTCAAATACTTGCCCCCTCTCGCTTAATGCGAGAAATAGGGGCGCCCCTCCTGTTGCGCCCGAACAGTAACCAGGCGCACACTACAGCGCCATGTTGGGCCGGCCCGTGAAGGAGCTGTGCAGCGAACCTGTAGCACAGGAAACACGCAAAAAAATGCCTTCTCCAGGAATCGAATTCGCGTCGCTGAGTTTGTATCCAAACTTCCCTAACCACTAGAGCAACTGGCCACTTTTGACTAATGATAGCACCAATCTTATAAGAACAAATATGGCCGCGCTATTTATTGCACAATACCCTCTATTATATCACTTAGATTTTTGAATTATTTAGAAAAAATCATGAATTTGAAAAATTTCATCATTTTTTAAGAAAAGTTCATCGAATTTGAAAAAGTTTACGAAAAACAAAAAAAGTTCAAGGATTATAAAAAAAGTTCATCTATTTTGAAAAAAGTTCATGAAAAACAAAAAAAGTTCAATGCTTATGAAAAAAGTTCATCGATTTTGAAAAAAGTTCAACACTTTTGAAAAAAGTTCATCAAATTTGAAAAAATGTTCACCAAGTTTGAAAAAAAGTTCATCAAATTTGAAGAAAAGTTCATCAATTTGAAAAAGTTCACCGAGTTTGAAAAAAATTCATCGAATTCCAAGAAAAGTTCATCAATTTCTAAAAAAAATTCATCGAATTTGGAAAAAGTTCCGCGTGTTTGAAAAAAGTTCAGCAAATTTGAAAAAGGTTCATCAAATTTGAAGAAAAGTTCATCAATTTTGAAAAACGATCATCGAATTTGAAAAGAAGTTTATCAATTTTGATAAAAAGTTCGTCGGCTTTGAAGAAAAAAAATCGTGAATTTAAAAAAAAAACCGAAACAAGAAAAAGAAAAAGAAAAGTAGAAAGAAGAAAAGATGGAAAAGATGCAAGTATTCACGTGTGAAATCGTGGTGGGATGGTTAGTGCCCGCTAATGCAAAGCGGGAGGTCGCGGGCGGCTCGGGGGGAAACCCTAAATCCGCCGCAAACTCCCTCCCACTCCCTACCCTCCCCTCGTCGCCGCCTGAGGGGCTTGCCGGCGAAGCCCGGCCGGCTTCGGGGGCGGCGGCGAGGTGTTCTTCAGCCTGTGCGTCGGGTCCTGGAGGTGTGGCCTCGTTCGTCGGTTGGGGACCAGATCTCGGGCTGTCTTCAGCCGGGACTGGCGGCGGTGGTGGCTTGCCGGCCGTGGGCTGAGGGGGTGCGGCGCCTCCGTCTCCCTCCTCTGGACATGGCGGCGGATGCAGGCGGCGGGCCAGATCTGGGCCCGTCTGAATCGGTGGCAGGCTTGGGCGGCAGTGTGGCGGATCTTCACCGGGCCGCTCGTGGTGGAGCGTGGCGGCTCTGCCTGGCCTCCGGTGGGCGCGCAACGGTGGCTGCGAACAGGTGGGTGGGCCCAATCTGGCGCGTTCGTGCCTGTGCTGGGTGCGCGAGTCTGGAGCGGCGCGGGGTCTAGGACGGCGCGATGTGCTGCTGCTGAGTGGGCAGCTGGTGGTGGTGCGGCTGGGACTTTTGTCCATGGCGTCGCGGTGCGGAGTCTCCAGACGAAAGTCCTGCTCTATGCCGGTGATGGCAACATCAGTGGATGCTGCATTCTTTCTTGGAGGCATCACCGAGGAGATCCGTCACCCTCCTGCCTTTGAAACTATTCTCCGGGTGAAAACCTAGATCCGCCTTGTCGGATCGGCAATGGGGTGGCCTTGGCAGCCTTACTTCGCTGGAAGCATTGTTTTGGAGAGGTTTTTGGTGGGCACATCTGGTTGGTGGTGGTCGGGATGGTCGGACTCCGGAGGTGTGTGGAGTCCGTGTTGGCGCGGGCGTCCGTGGTTGGCCGTGGCACGGCGGTGGAGGGCAACAGCAGGACACTTGACATGCGGGGAGCGTCGAGCAAGCTTTGTTTGTCCTCCTCTCAGGATTGGAGCGGCACATGTTTGCTTCTCTTCGGATATGTCTTCTCTCTCTGGCGTCGACGAGGTCGAAGAACACGCTTGTGGCGGACATGCCGATGCGAGTGCTCCTGTGTTGTTGCAGCGAAGTCGAAGTCGTCGGGTCGTGAGTGCGATGGATGATGTACGATGACACCGCAATGGGCTGTGATGTGCTCTGCTAGGTCATGTTTAGTTTCTTCGGCATTTTTGTATGTCTTGTGGTGCTAGTGACCTAGTTTAGCTAGGTGTGGTTGCTTTGTTCAGGTTTTCATCCGGTTTCCCTCTGATAAACCGAGCAGTTCTCGCCGTCGGCGTACTTTTTCTTAATGGAATCTTAGCAGCTCTCCTGCTAACTTTAAAAAAAAAAGTCAGGGAGCTGAGGCAAGCATGCACCAAACCTGACGTGATGCCCATCGTTTCTGACGGGTTTTCAGTTGGAATGCCCAGTTTTCTTATTATTTTCCCGATGGAAGCATGCATGATGCATCCATTCCAGGCGCTGCACTCTGGGGGTTTTTGGCCGGATAACCCGAAAGACACGAACTGCACAACCGGGGAACGTTGAGTTCACAACGGCCGCGGGTCATAGACAGACACGGCATCGTGAAACTGGGGATTAGGTTCATCATCTCTTCACTCACTCTTCTGACCCGGTGATTCGTGCTGAACCAGTGCGTGCCTTGCGTAGCTACCCTGTCTCCTTCGATGGCCCGTCAGAAGAGCTCGGGATGAAGAAAATCGTGCACGGCACACGCCATGGCACGTCATGGTGATGGCGCACCCCCTCTTTCTCCCAAGTTCCCGGGGGCGGCACTTGGCGCTTTGGCCCGAGGACAAGTCAACAGTCAACTTAAAACATGATCGTCTCCGTGTCACAAAACTCATCCTGCCATGGTCCGTAGAGAATGCCATGTCGACCTGCCCGATCTCGGAGGCACATGCTTATTCCCAATCAGCATTGACGTGACATGGCCATGGCGTGTCTCGACGAACATGATCTCTGTGTGTCTCTCTGTTTATGTCTTCGAACAGCGAACCGCGTCTCAACATTATTTTATACAAGGTAAAGAGGAAGGAGCAGTTTTCAGTGCAGGAACTAGGCACGACTACGGCCCCAAAACATCTACGGAGTAGGCCGTATAGCATTGACCAACATCGCCATTCAACCTGCTCGATAGGGCGATGAATCGCGGTACGCTCCTTGTCAAAAGACTCCCTTGTTTCATTCCACGAGCCAGGCGACGAGGACGACAATGCCATTCAGCAGAGTCTTCTCTCTGCTTATGTACACGAAACCACTCACTCAACATACATATGTACATGCGCTAGAGTACACGTGAATCGGGCTGTTGACTGCTGTGTCCGCGTTCGTGATCATGGGCACAGGGTTCGATCCCCGGTCAAATCTAGAGTCAAGGAGGTTAGGTATAGGTTGGTTCCGATTTGAGAACCCGAAAACGGCCGCAGTGCTCCAAGCATAGATTAGGGGGCGTGACGGCGTGCCCTTGGTTCCAGTCGTGCCACTTGCAAGTACTCCTACGTGTGCATGCAGGATTTTTTTCCGGAAATACGACTTTTTTTTGAACAAATTCGGAAAATATGATGAAGAAATAAAAAATGTCAGAAATAGCACACCGTCGTCCTACTGTTGGACGAAAAGTGACGTGTCGTCCTACCATTGGACGAAACGAGACATTTTGTCCTACTATTGGACGAAACTGGACTTGTCGTCCTATGGTTGGACGAAACATGACATGTTGTCCAGCGGTTGGACGAAACCTACGTTTCGTTGAACCAGTGGACGAAACATCCATGCATTCGCGAACGACGCAGCATGTCGTTCAACCGTTGGACGAAAACTCTGAAAATAGCCTGTTTCATTTTTTGGACAACGAAAACTCTATTTTATTTTTCCGATTCACATCTTTTCCCAATATTCTTCCCGCCATTTTATTTTTGCCGCCAATATTCTTTCGCGCCTTTTTTTTTGCTGCCAATATATTTCCCGCCAATATTCTTCACGCCTTTTTCTTTCCCGCCAATATTCTTCCCGCCATTTTATTTCCCGCCACTATTCTTCCCGCCTTTTTCTTTCCCGCCATTTTATTTCCCGCCAATATTCTTCCCGCCTCTTTCTTTCCCGCCATTCTATTTTCCACCTTTTTCTTTGCCGCCAATATTCTTTCGCCCCTTTTTTTTCCGCCAATATTTTTCTTTGCCGCCAATATTCTTTCGCGCCTTTTTCTTTTTCCGCCAATATATTTCCCGTCAATATTCTTTCCGCCTTTTTCTTTCCCGCCATTTTATTTCCCACCAATATTCTTCCCGCCTTTTTCTTTCCCGCCATTTTATTTCCCGCCAATATTCTTCCCGCCTTTTTCTTTCCCGCCAATATTCTTCGCGCCATCTCCTTTTCCGCCAACCCTTTCCCACCATCTTCTTTCCCACCAACCCTTTCCCGCCATCTCCTTTCCCGCTAACCCTTTCCCGCCATCTTCATTCCCGCCATCTTCTCCTCTGAACCTATAAAACCCCCTCGACTCAGTAAGGTGGGTAAGCATAGCAGTGTAGTCTCGTCAAGATGTCCGATTATCCTTTCGATCGTAGTTTTCACCCTAGTATGTCCAAATGTCTTCTGAGGTTGGCCAGCGATTTCAAGATAGACAATAGGATAGTTCCATGGGACGAACTACTCATTAGTGACACCGTACTGAATGAGTTGGCTCACGCATTAAGTAGGTGCGGGTGGCCTGCAAGAACCTTTGAGGAGATACGAAAATAACTTCTCAGGTTGCATGGAAGGTGAAAGAAGCAACAACATAAGGGTGAAGCATTCCTAAAGGCAGCAGCAGAACATACTTATTTATGGACCCAAGACAGCGAGGACGAAGACGATATTTTCATGCCGAGCACCAAGGGGAAGAGTACCACATCGTCGAAGGCCAAGAGTACCGCATCATCGAAGGGCAAGAGTGCCGCATCGTCGAAGGGCAAGAGTGCCGCATCGTCGAAGGGCAAGAGTGCTGCATCGACGGAGGATGACGATGATGCCTTCATGTAGTTTGTAAGATGTATTTTTTAATTCAGCCCTACCGTTTAATTCAGATGTACTTGTATCTTAATTGTAGGAGCATTATGTTGTATCTTAATTTCCCGTTGTAGTTGTTGCACGACGTTGTAGAATTAGTTTGTAGTGTCTTTTTGTAGAAGCATTATGTTGTATCTTAATTTCCTATTGTAGTTGTTGCAAAAATAGTTTGTACTATCAGAATTATCATATGTATTATGTGTCTCATACATAGATAATGGCTCATACATAGATAAAAGTCGGAAAAAAACATAGATAGAAATATGTCTCATACATAGATAAAAGTCGGAAACAAACATAGATACAAATATGTCTGATGCATAGATAAAAGTCTGAAACAAACATAGATAGAAATATATCTCATGCATAGATAATAGTATCACTCGGCTCTATGAGGACGCGTACGCGGTCTCCGCCGAGGACCGGAAAGCGTGAGTGGGATCCTCGGACGCACGTGACGTAGACCTGGGCCGTACAACGGCTCGTCAACCTCTGGTTGTGTCTCCTGCGTGGGAGGTGGTGGCGGAGTCTGATATGCTTGCTGAGACCAGCCGGTGTAGGCTTGCGGGTCTCCCAAGACATCTGAATGGACATCTGATGAGCGGTCAGAAAACGCGGCAGTGTGTCCTCCAGGCGAAGCCATGTACTGTCCCTCAGTAGTGTCTGTGGTATGAACGGCGTCATAGTGAGTTGCATATTTATAATCAATTACTAACAAGAACGATGAATTATTACCTTGCCACATATGTTGTTGCGGCTGCCACACCTGTTGATGAAGCCAATCGTCTTCCTGTTGCGACCCCTGTTGCTGCTGCCATGATGAACTTCCGGGCTGGAAAGGAGGTGATGGCCTGGGAGGAATCTGAGGCGAAACATGTGGTTGCGGATCCTGACGGTGCAAAGAGTGCCGAGGGGCCGATACCTGTGGGCGCGATTCCTGACGGCGCAAAGAGTGACGAGGGGGCGAAACATGTGGCCGCGGATCGTGAAGGTCCAATGAGTGACGCGGGGGGCGCTGTGCTGCTCGACGAGGCACAACGTCAGACGAGCGCATACACGAAATAGCCTGCTTGATACCTCGTAGCTTCTCTTCAAGACGCCTCAACCAGGAGACGTGCTCCTCCTTGGGGAGAAGAGGCCCAGTCTCAACCCGGTGAATAAAAGCAGCAACATCCTCCTGAGCCTGTTCAGTCAACTCACCCTGAAAAGAATAAACAAAAAGTTATATACGTATTGAAGATTTGATGCGTGCACGCAATTGAGCGACATGATACTTACAGCGTGGTGTCTGATACCCACCATAGACTCAATTGGGTACATCTCCGACGTGCCAGGGGGCTGCATCTGGCCAGGAATTGCCGTCGGTACCAAGTATAGACGAGTCGAGCTTCTGTACATATGGAGATACGCGGCGAATTCCTGTGGATTAAATGGGACATTCTCAACCCAGACTTGTGCCTCCGCCGCGTTCCACGAGTCAACGTACGGTCGAAGGGTCCGCATCCAGGCACTAAGAGCCTTTTCTCCTCCTTTGCGGCTTAAACTAAGATTGAGATATGTGTTGGATAATCAACAAACAAAGAAATATGGACACATGCGTTAGATAAGTTAGGAATGAACTTACTCGTGGACATGCGACGGGAGGGGACGATCCAGGCGAACTGGGTTAGCCAATTGGCGCCTACCAAACTGTCTCATAACCCTCTGTTGGGACATCTCCTCCACGAAGATGTCAAAAATAATCTTTACCTTGGTCATCCAATATATGTGATCTCTGGTGCACAAGTTAGAAATCCCGCGGGGGTATCTGTGAGCCATCTCCTCCGCCGTGTACGGCTGCCAAATGACCTTATCCTCGTGCAAGGTATCAAACTGCGCCGTGAAGGACGGGTAACAACGACTCACTTGTTGATGTGCATACTGTCTCTGCAGATTAAAAAAAATTAGTTGTGAGCAACAGGTTTGTCAACATAGAATAAAAAGTACCGGGCATAATGAAAAAACATATCGCTCTACGTGTCCACACGGTAACAAAAGTAGGCAAGTCGATGAGATTTGCATCCATATGTCTAACATCATATGGATCCTCAACATCGATGTTAGGTCGTCCGATAGGGAACCTCTCGTAAGACCATAATTGCAACAACAGTGGACATCCTATCAATGCTGAAGTTTCAGCGCGTCGTAAGCAAGCCTTGCACATACCTCTGTATGTAGCTGCTAAGACGGCAGAACCAAAACTCCTTGGCACGATGTCATGAGCATAACGTGCGTCCGCGATCTCTCTTGCAATACTGATGTACCGGGCATCAACAGTGTTGACGTGGTTATCCGTGAACATCACTTTGCCAAACAGTCACAAGATATATGCCTCTAGGCATCGATCAATCTGTGGCCTCGACAAGTCTATTTCTGGATATCCTAGAAGGCCAATCTGCATGAAACAAAGAACATGTGAAGCTAAATAATGAGAAGATGTATGTGCAAACAGATAAGAATATAAAACTATTGATTTACCTGAAACTGGCTCAACCATAAAAACCGAGGTCCGTGTGGATCAGGCACTAAGTTCACCATCCCATCGGCTGGCCCAAGACCTGCGAAACGTGCCTCCCGCCAATTATCTGGTACCTCCAACGGGCCTATGGCCTAGCCCGCCAAAGGTAGTCCCAACAAGTAGGACACATCCTGGAGAGTAGGCGCCATCTCTCCCCAGGGAAAGTGAAACGTGTGAGTCTCAGGCCTTCATCGGTCCGCTAAGCATGTGAGCAGTGACCTGTCGTAACCGAAACGTTTGTGCTTCTCTCTGTACTCATCGAGGTCCTCACCGCCCACCTCAGATGCTGGGACGCGAACCCACTCCTCTCTAGTGGCCTCAACCATACATGCCAAAGGTAAAAGTCCAGCCCAAGCCAGCCTGCAAAATTCAATTAGTGTGTGCATATTTTCAGGTACTACTGGAATAAGAACGACACATACCTATCAGCCCAATCAGGGTGTATCATCCAGTCAGACTTTGGAGTGCGAGTGACCAACACAGGGAGCTCATGACCAGCCTCCATATGTTTAGCCCGATGTTTGACATCAATCGTAGGATTGAGCAAAGGATACGGAGCCATTTCTGCACATATTACAAAGTAAAACATAGTCCGCACATATTATAAAGTAAAACATAGTCCGCACATATTACAAAGTAAAACATAGTCCGCACATATTACAAAGTTAAACATAGTCCGCACATATTACAAAGTAAAACATAGTCCGCACATATTACAAAGTTAAACATAGTCCGCACACTTCAAATGCTGGGAGCTCTCTCTCCCTCACCCTCTCCCTCCCCGTCGTCCTCGACTGCCTCGGCCACATCCACGCCTTCTTACTGACGTTGCAACCACTGGCGTTGTAGCCGTCGATGTGGACGCACCAGCAGTATCACCACCAACGATAAGAGTGGGACAATATTTCATCCTATGGCCATATCCAGCGCATAGCAAACATTGTCTAGTACACCCACCGGCTTCAGATTCGTCCATATCATTACGGATGCGACATACCTTCCTTCTACCTCTACTTGTCCGCATCATATATGGGTCTGGGATGTATTGCCTGTCATCCGGGTTAACCGTGTTGAAGTTACCCATAACTCTAAATCCAACCATCTCACCGGTCCAAGTATTCCGCACTGACTCTTTTAGATAATATTCTGACACGAAAGAGATCGCGTCCATTTTTAACTGGCCACATGCAGCCAACACATGTGAGCAAGGCAAGTGGAGCAGCTTCGGTTTGTTGCATGTGCACTCACATGTTGGCCTGACTCCACTTCCAATTTTCACCTCGTGCGTCTTCAACTCATTTGCAGCACCGAATCTATCGGTAGGTAGGCGCACCTCATACCTCCTTTCTTGATTACCAATGGCTGTGACAGTGTGCAACTTTGCTTTTTTGAGCTTCTTCGCCATGTACCGCATAATCTTTTCACAGTAAGGTGTTTCGGGATTCTTCTTCATATGCTTCTCAGATTTCAAGCGCCTATCTCTGAAATACCTCACCGTGCCATGAAAAACACCCTCGACAATTGCTGTTAGTGGCATACCCCTATTCCCTCTGAGGACAAAGTTATAAACCTCAGCAAGGTTGGTTGTCATGGTGCCATACCTCGCTCCATGGGTGTCATGAAGCAAAGACCACTTCACGGGAGGCTCTTTCTCTATCCACTGTGAAAAATTCTTTATTGCCCTACCCTTCTTTCTCTTCGTACCGGGCGGGTCAAATGCTGGCAAGTCACAAAGCTCCATTGGCTCTAGCTCTGTGTTAGTTGGTTGCTTAGCCTGTGCAGCTCTCCTTTCCTTAACCCGTGCCTTCGTGAACTCATCGAACTTCTTCCACAAAAAATCATACTTCTTTTGTTGGTTTTGTGCGCACAGTTTTTTGAACATATTCATGAGGCGCTTATTCTTGAACTAGGAGTAAAAATTAGCCCCAAGATGGCGCATGAAACATCGGCTCTGCATGTCCTGCCATGGTGCTGGTTCGTTCAAACCTGGCGTCTGCAGTGCCCGAATGGCCGCTAGTATACCCGGATGCCTGTCATGAAGGATGCACACATTTGGCCGGTCCTTCACAATTGCAATTTTTAACTGCCTGAAGAACCATAGCCAACTCTCCAAATTCTCACCCTCCACGAAGGCCATAGCAAGTGGGAGGATCTGATTGTTGCCGTCCACACCTATAGCGGTGAGGATCTGACCCCTGTACTTACCAGTGAGAAATGTACCATCCACACACAACACAGGAAGGCAATGACTGAAAGCTTCGATGCATATAGCGAAAGAGAAGAACACTCGATGCAGCACCTTATAATCTGGGAATTCGGGCAGCGTAAAGTGCTGGATGTCGACATGTGTGACAGGATTCCTCGCCTGCAATGTGTGCAGGAGACGGACAACATTATCATACGAGTCGATGAACGTCCCAAACCTCTTCTCCATCGCTCTCTGCTTGGCCCTCCAAGCCTTCCCATATGGAATTTCGTAACTATATCTGCTCTTAATTGCATTCTGAATGTGTTTCGCTTTCATGTCTTTCTTGTTCACTATCTCACTGAACATGACTTCTGCAATGAGAGCTGAAGTAAGGTTTGGATGATCAACCAGCGGATATTTCATCACACAATTATGGGGCACAACCTTCGTCACGACCCAAGTCACGTCCCACTTTGGAACTTGGGTGTGCACCTTCGTGGGATAACTATTCATAATACATGACAAAGTCAAGTATTTTTTTGTTGATACGTCCGTTTGAAAAATCCTTTGCGTGGACATTGCCCACTCTGTCACGGCTGCCTTCAGATTTTTCTTTGTGGCATACATACCCCCTATTTCGACTTTGCTCCGATGATACTCCCAGGAAGATTCATGACCATCTTTCACGGTCATGCCAGTCGAGAGGTTCTGATTCCATGAAGCAGGAATCGGTACCTCCTCGTCGTTCTCTTCACCATCTTCTTCATTTGAGTTCTCGGAATCAAGATCCTCCGCCAATCCATCCTCGTCTTCCTCTTCCATCAGGTTCTGCATTTCCGATCCTTCCTTATCCCCATCAGCCTCGCCACTATCAGGATCTCCTATGTTCTGACTACTCTCCCCTGCATCGTAGTCCCCTCCAACGTGTGACACATAATCCGACTGACCCTCGAGTTCAGTACCACCCATATGTTCTGACCCAGCTACATCCATCTCATCAATCGGCTGACTGACCTGGCCAGGCTCGTAACCACCGCCGCCTTGTAACAGAGGATCCACCATGGGGATGGGGAGCACTAAGGCAACAGGGTGAGTCCTCCGGCGTTTGCAGGATTCTAACCAGGTCACCCACTTATGTGTCCTATCTATCGGAACCAACTCCCAGGAAATTTTTGTACGGGATTTCGTCCACACTGACTGAATACTGACGGTGCACACATTGGGATCAAGCGAGAAATTTGTTGTCAACCAGTGTTTCAACTGACTAATGTTCACTTTTTCTGGATCGGTCAGTTGCAACTCCACACATGCAAACTCAGTCAGATCAACCCCACTCTCGTTTGATCGGACATTACCAGGACCATAGTAAACAACAAATTTGACTGATTCAGACATGTCTCCTGCCATAAAAATTCATACCCATCAACCACTATGTACCACATAATTTTTTATACAATAACCGGAATGTCTGCCATATATACATGACTACCACTAAGCAAACAATCGATCAAACGAACTAAAATTTCAGACATGTCTCCTGCAATTAAATTTCATATTCCCGTCAACCACTACGTACCACATAATTTTTTTTACACTAACATAAATGTCTACCACATATACATGACTACCACTAAGTAAATAACCGATCTAACGAACTAAACAATCGTCATTTATATTATGAACTAAACAAAAAAAATTACACTAACAAAAAACTGAAGCTCATTAAACCTAAAATAAATATGCACTAAATAAAAATGTGAGGTTATACCTTTGACGCGTGCTTCTCCGGCGAGCTCCTGTCCTCCGCGCTAATCCGAGCACCGAGCTGCCCACGGCCAACCCGCACGAGCACGGCCACCACAGACAGCCGCCCCTGCCAAGCTCCTCCAATGGCCGCCCTGCCTCACCCCCGCCCCTGCCAAGCTCCACCTTGGCCGGGACCAAGCTCCAATGGCTGCCTCCACGCCGGCCTCCCTCCTCTACCCTCTCCCCCACACGCGGCTGCCGGATTCCCTCCTCTACCCCATTGACGGATCGGGTTACTAGTAGCCGGTTTCTAGCTTCATCTACTCGATTTAATGGCTAAATGGCCTGGAATCAGAAGAAATAGGGGAAGAAACCGAAGAACACAGAGAGAGAGCCGAGAGAAATGGAGGCAGGAGGAAGAAGAGGGCGGCCGGCCTTATCCCGAGCCGTTTCGTCCTGCCACCGGACGAAACACCTCGTTTCGTCCTACCCCCGGATGAATCAACTCGGGCCCATCGGTGGCCGGACGAAAATGGGCCGTTCGCAGCCCACTTAAACGAAACACTCGTTTCGGCCAACTGTTAAACGAAACAGCTTTGTTTCGTCCTACCACGCAACGACACACCACGTTTCGTCCAACAGTAAGACGAAACCATCGTTTCGTCCAACAGTACAACGACGGTGTGCTATTTTTGAAATTTCTGATTTGTTCATCATATTTTCCGAATTTGTTGAAAAAAAAGTAGTATTTCCAAAAAAAATCTGCATGCAGTGACAGTTTGACGCACACACGACACGAAGCCCAGCTCCGCTCCGTCCAACCTCTGACTCGTGCCGTGCGTGACTGCAGGCTGATCCAAGGGAGACAGTTTTAAGGCTGCGCCGGGAACCAGGCCTGCGTGCTTCCGGGCGCCGCACCCGGAACCGACTAAACAATTCCACAGCCTCCATCACATCACATGGCAGACGCGATTCACAACGAGGCAGGCGGTGCAACGGTTTCCTTTCCTCGACGACGCCCAGCACGGCATCCTAGAAAAGGACCGTCTATTATTTTTGCGTTTTCCTGCCTCATGCTTGGAACGGAAGAATCAAGTAAAAGATTGGCTTTGGGATGAATGTTCATACTGGAACTAGGCCTGGATAGCTTTTTTTTTTGCGAGAAACTTTCAATCTATTCATCTTCAATCATGGCAGTACAAAGAACAACAGAGGTAATAAAAATTACAACCATGTCCGTGGACCACCTAGCGACGACTACAAGCACTGGAGCGAGCCGAAGGCGCGCCGCCGTCATCACCCCTCCCTCACCGGAGCCGGGCAAACCTTGTTGTAGTAGACAGTCGGGAAGTCGTCGTGCTAAGGCCCCATAGGACCAGCGCACCAGAGTAGCAACCATCGCCGATGAAGAAAGTCGTAGATCAGAAGAATCAAACCTGTAAACACCCAAACAAAGGCGAACGAAGACCGGATCCAAACAGATCCACCGAAGACCAGCACCGACCGAATCCCGCGAGATCCGACGGAGACAAACCTCCACACGCCCTCCGATGATGCTAGACACACCATCGGGACGGGGATAGAACGTGGGAGACATTATTCCTACTATGGGATATCGCCGTCGCCACACAGCCCCAACCAACACGCTGAATCTAACAAGAACGAGAACGGGGTCCCTCCCGCCGGCGGGGGGCCGAGATCCTCCACACCTCCATGGCCTAGAGGCCATCGGAGATGGGGCGGACCGGCGGCGACGCCGACGGGAGGAGAAGAGCTTTTCTTGTGGAGGAGGAAAGAGATGTCGATCAAGTAGCAGTTCAACACTTGCCTCCTCTGCCGAACTTGATCAGCATGTTTCCCACTGTTGGCACTGTTGCCTCAACTGCTTGCCGTTATGATCAGCTGCTCAAGCCACGCGTGCACCCGCTCTAAAACCAGCAAATTTGTTAACTTCGCAAGGCACGCAAGCTGCAGTTGTGGTAGTAGATGCATTGATTGCGATCGGTGTTTCAATGGAGTAAAAATACATATACTATGCGTGACTTTTAACCTGACGTGCCGCCTCTCGCGCGAGCTACCGGGGCCCTGTCAGCCGGGCGCGTATAAGTAGATACGGCCGTCGGAAATTCTGGCATGAACAATCGACGTCTGCTGCCTCGAGCGCAGGGCTGGTTGCAGATTAACCGCATGCACGTACGCATGATTCGACCAACAGGAGGGCGCGTTCGTCGTCGTACTTGCTGGTAAATTCTTGCATGGAGAATGAAGCAACCGTATAAAATTCGGAGCCATCGAGATGTTGCAGGAATTTTAAAAGATTCAGCAGCGTCAGTTGCAGTGTGGTCAACTCGCCCTACCGGATTTGGCTCTTGCAAGTGTAAGCTAGTGCGCTGATTACCCGAGCATGTAGCGGCGCTGTTCGCGACTTTTGTACTACGAAATCTCTGTGCTCATTTCAAGAGAGAAAAAGGCTTGATTACAGAAGAAATGAAGGGATGCCAGTACTGATTCAAAGCTTGGATATCGAGCATTATTTATCTGCACTCATATTAGGATATCGAGCATTATTTATCGGGCGTTGGGCTGCGCTTGCGTCAATGACTACAGATAGATCATAGATGATGTTCAGATAGTTGGCGGTTCTTGGAGACCGCGCACATGACGATTGAGCATGGTGCTATATCCATCTGCAGGCCAGGAGAGAGGTTTATCTGGCAAGAACAAGCACACAGTTATACCTGATGTGGGCGGGACTCCCATGCATGCTCTGTTTCGGACTAGCTTTGACTTCGTCACTTGATCAACCAAAATCCTCGGGAAGCAGCTGTTGTGTGTTTCGGATATGAAGTTGCCGCTTTACAACTTTCTGATAGGACGACTCGGGCGGCGCCCTAATCTCGCGGCCAGCAGCCCTCCCTTCCGATCCGTTCTCCTCGCCGTCGCCAGAGGGGACCGGCGGCGAAGCCTTCTCGGTCCCCAAGGACGGCGGCGGCGGGGCGTGCCTGCTCAGCCTCCTCCTCTCCCGCTCCTCCCCTCATCGCGGGCTCCGTCGCCATCTGCCGTCTCCGGCCGCTTCCTGCGGATCTGGCGGGCGGCGCGCCGGATCCGGTCGCCCCAGCGCCTGGCGGCTGTGGTTGTGTTGGCTTGGGTCTGGCTTTTTTATTTCTTTTTCTTTTTCACACCTACGCATAGCTTTTGGTCTTATGACTTTGCTAGCTATTGGTGTGTTTCCACGTGCGTGTTGGGTTGGCTGTGTGCATCCTACTTATGCAGAGGCCGGGTGTGTGCTCATTATATTGTATCCTCTTGATGCTTCTTTTGAGCCAATAAAATCCACCCTTTGTCGAAAAAACAACTTTCTGATAGGATTTCATTTGGTTGAATCTGGATTCTAATTCCAAGTCTTATGTTTCGCTGATAATTGGGATTTATTAAATGAAATGATTTCTATCCCATGGTTTGGCTATCATTTTGAAGTGTAATCATTAAGGGCCTGTTTGGTTATCTGCATGGATTTTGGCCTTCTTGCATTTGTGGCCCTGCTGGTCTGGCTAAGTGAATATAGAAAAAAAAACATGTTTTACACATAGTTTGGTTGTCTCCCAACTCCCCCCTAACGCCTGGCTGAGCAGAAACACATTGAGAGGTGTTTGGTTGCATACCTCTGCTACCCAGAAGACATGCAATGTTGTAATCTCTTGTTCTGGTGGTGTGGTCCAGCACACACACCCATTATAGGCATAACATAACAATTTCAACAAGCATTAGGCATTACTAACAAAAACACATTAATAATCATAGGGATTAACCACATTAACACATTAACAGTCATGATAACGATGGTATTAAACAAACATGCCCTAGGGATTAACCACACATAGTCAAACAAACAGTCACTACTAACGAAAACACATTAATGAAATCGGGGCAAGTGCCTCGTCGTGCTTCTTGCACCTGACCACCACCTCGCTACCGGAAAGGTCGAAGGCGATCCCTTGAAGGTGTCGGGAGTCAGCACCTTGAAGGTGACGAGGTACCCGATTGCAGCTGGTGAGCTACGGCGAAGCTGACCCACCCTTTATCAAGGGTTAGCCTATCGTTGACCACCCGGAGAGTGATTCTCCTGGCACTGCCGGTGTTCGCCCTCATAACGACTTCTGGTGGGATGATGTGCATGTGCTTGCTGAAGTCCCAGGGGATCAACATGCACTCAACTTAGTTGCTTGAATGACCTTGCAGAAGTGCGATGGATTTGACTCCTCGTGGAAATGGTCGTAATTCCTCAACCTGACAGAGGCCTCTTGGCAGCGCTGCCCTGCTCGACCTCCTTTCCCTTTGACCGGTTGCCCTCTAGCACCGCCTTGCCCTTCGGGCAGTTGCCGTCAGCAGCATTGCTGAGGACGAGCTTCTCGGTAAAGTACTACATTGAACAACTGAACAAGATCAATGGAGCTTCTCTGCAGAGCACCACATTGAACAATCTAACCCTAAATCGACATGGTAATTGACCAAAATCTGACCCTATATCGACATGGTAACTCACCAAGATCTGACCCTATATTGACTACATATGTACATGGGAAGTCAACAAATCTATTTGTATGTCAACACCCAAATTTGACCGGGCTTCAACACCGAAATCGATCCGTATGGACCCCCAAATCAACCCCTTAACCAACACCCTAAATGGACACCAATATGGATGGCCAAATCATGATCTTAATCGATAACCCAAATCGAATCCTAAATCAAATGCGGGAAGTTTAAATCCATGCCTAAATACACCCCAAATCAAAGCCTAAATCAGGGGGACAAGCCTTACTGCCATTGATGAAGCGTTGGCGGAGGGGAGATGAAGCGGTGATGAAGTTGGTGGTCGCCGTCAGTGCTCGCCGTCCAGATCTTTCCCCCTATGATGCTCGCCACCGCCGGTGAGAGAGTGGAGAGGGGGGAAAGTGAGCGGTGAGAAAGGGGTGAGGGGATTTATGGCGCCTCTCCAGGAAACAATGCGCCTTCTCTCGCGTGTTCCCACACATGCAGTCGACTGCAGCCGTGTGGCCTCTTTGTGCTCGCTCAGGCCAGGCTCGCTGGAAACGGCCGATTCGGCCGTTCCTCCAAAGCCAGGCTTTGGGATGCTTTAAGTTTCGTGCGATGCAGGCCCACACGCACGCGCATGCAACTAAACGGACCAAAATTGCATCCCCGGGTCCTGGATGAGGGGGATGCAGGCAGCCAAACGGGCCCTAAGCAATGCTAGATGAGGAAGAACATAACACGAAACCTCTACTGCTTACACGTATACCCATATTGTGCATTTGTTGGAAATATGCCCTAGAGGCAATAATAAATTGGTTATTATCATATTTCCTTGTTCATGATAAATGTTTATTATTCATGCTAGAATTGTATTGACCGGAAACTTAAATACTGAATACATAGACAACACCGTGTCCCTAATGAGCCTCTACTAGACTAGCTCGTTGATCAAAGATGGTTAAGGTTTCCTAACCATAGACATGAGTTGTCATTTGATAACGGGGTCACATCATTAGGAGAATGATGTGATGGACAAGACCCAACCGTAAGCTTAGCATTAGATTGATTAGTTATTTGCTACAACTTTCTTCATGTCAAGTATCAGTTCCTTAGACCATGAGATCGTGCCAGTCCCGGATACCGGAGGAATACTTTGTGTGCTATCAAACGTCACTTCGTAACTGGGTGATCATAAAGGTGCTCTACAGGTATCTCCAAAGGTGTCTGTTGGGTTGCATGGATCGAGACTGGGATTTGTCGCTCCGTATGACGGAGAGATATCTCCGTGCCCTCTCGGTAATACAACATCATAAAGAGCTTGCAAGCAATGTGGCTAATGAGTTAGTCACGGGATCTTGTATTACGGAACGAGTAAAGAGACTTGCCGGTAATGAGATTGAACTAGGTATGGAGATACCGACGATCGAATCTCGGGCAAGTAACATATCGCCGGACAAAGGGAATTGTATACGGGATTAATTGAATCCTCGACATCGTGGTTACACCGATAAAGATCTTCGTTGGACATGTGGGAATCAATATGGGTATCCAGATCCCGCTATTGATTATTGACCGGAGAAGTGTCTTGGTCATGTCTACATGTTTCCGAACCCGTAGGGTCGCACGCTTAACGTTCGGTAGTGATAGGGTAGTATTGAGATATTAATAGCGGAAAGTCCGAAGGTTGTTCGGAGTCCCGGATGGGATCCGGGATATCACGAGGATCTCCGGAATGGTCCGGAGGTAAATATTTATATATGGAAAGTTGTTTTCGGGGTTACGGAAAAAGTTTGGTTTTTTTCGGTATTGTACCGGGAAGTCACCGGAAGGTTCCAGAAGGTTCCGGAGGAGTCCTGGAGTCCACCAGCCCCTAGGGCGTGCATGGGCTGTGGGGGGCGCCCTGGCTGTCGTAGGAGCGATTCCGACAGTACGAAGGGGGTAGGGTAAAGGAGCATGATCTACCGAGATGCATATGGGTGACACGGTGGTTTTAGCGAGTTCGGGCCTCTCACGGTGGAGATAACAGCCCTACGTCTCGTGCTCCGGAGAGGCTTTGTTTATCTGTCGAGTGGAATATGAGTATCCTTATAGAGGGTGCGAACCCCTGAGCCAGAGGGGAGGGGCGGCTTATATAGAGTCCGCTGCCCCTCATAATGTCCGGCATCAAAGGGTCCGATCGTGGCTATAATGGTGAACGTTACTGGTAACGTATGCAATAAATGCTACTTATGATACAGACGAACGCCTGTCCATTAGCCTCCCTGGGGTGACTTCTGGTCTTCTGCGGTCGACTGTCTCCCGGTTCTTCCGAGTGAAAGATAACCGTCGAGTGAAAGGTAATCTCCGAGTGGATACTGTTGAGTGACTTGTATGTCTTGGTGATTTCAGTCGGAGACTTCCTTGTTGCCCTTAAGCTTTCTGGGGCAGTGTCCTTAGGTGGGGTATGTAGGTCAGGCCTATGACCCTACCCTAGGTACATATCCCCATCATTAGCCCCCGAATGGATCGGGGTTCGTCTGTATCATAAGTAGCATTTATTGCATACGTTACCAGTAACGTTCACCATTATAGCCACGATCGGACCCTTTGATGCCGGACATTATGAGGGGCAGCGGACTCTATATAAGCCGCCCCTCCCCTCTGGCTCAGGGGTTCGCACCCTCTGTAAGGATACTCATATTCCACTCGACAGATAAACAAAGCCTCTCCGGAGCACGAGACGTAGGGCTGTTATCTCCACCGTGAGAGGCCCGAACTCGCTAAAACCACCGTGTCACCCATATGCATCTCGGTAGATCATGCTCCTTTACCCTACCTCCTTCGTACTGTCGGAATCGCTCCTACGACAGTTGGCGCCCACCGTGGGGCCCGAACCCACGACCACAAGGTTAAGCGGAAGAACCGTCGAGTGAAAGGTAATCTCCGAGTGGATACTGTCGAGTGACTTGTATGTCTTGGTGATTTCAGTCGGAGACTTCCTTGTTGCCCTTAAGCTTTCTGGGGCAGTGTCCTTAGGTGGGGTATGTAGGTCAGGCCTATGACCCTACCCTAGGTACATATCCCCATCATTAGCCCCCGAATGGATCGGGGTTCGTCTGTATCATAAGTAGCATTTATTGCATACGTTACCAGTAACGTTCACCATTATAGCCACGATCGGACCCTTTGATGCCGGACATTATGAGGGGCAGCGGACTCTATATAAGCCGCCCCTTCCCTCTGGCTCAGGGGTTCGCACCCTCTGTAAGGATACTCATATTCCACTCGACAGATAAGAGGGGCGGCTTATATAGAGTCCGATGCCCCTCATAATGTCCGGCATCAAAGGGTCCGATCGTGGCTATAATGGTGAACGTTACTGGTAACGTATGCAATAAATGCTACTTATGATACAGACGAACGCCTTTCCATTAGCCTCCCTGGGGTGACTTCTGGTCTTCTGCGGTCGACTGTCTCCCGATTCTTCCGAGTGAAAGATAACCGTCGAGTGAAAGGTAATCTCCGAGTGGATACTGTCGAGTGACTTGTATGTCTTGGTGATTTCAGTCGGAGACTTCCTTGTTGCCCTTAAGCTTTCTGGGGCAGTGTCCTTAGGTGGGGTATGTAGGTCAGGCCTATGACCCTACCCTAGGTACATATCCCCATCACTGGCCTTATTGGGCCAAGGGGACCAGCCCCACATAGGCGCATGCGCCTGGGGGGGGGGGGCAAACCCTAGGAGGTGGGGCGCCTCCACTTGGCTTGGGGGCCAAGTTTCCCCCCTTGGCCAGCGCCCCCTCCCCCTTGCCCCTATATATAGTGGGGGAGAGGGAGGGCAGCCGCACCCTTTACCCTGGCGCCTCCCTTCTTTCCCGTATACTCCTCCACGTTCCGTCAACGCTTGGCGAAACCTTGCCGGAGTTCCGCTGCTGCCACCACCACCATACCGCCGTGCTGGTTCCGATCTCATCTACCTCCTCCCGCTTGCTTACTTGATCAAGAAGGAGAGGACGCCATCGAGCTGAACGTGTGCTAATCTCGGAGGTGCCGTCCGTTCGGCACTAGATCGGATTGAATCGCGATTAGATCGTGAAGAGTACGACTACGTCAACCGCGTTACGACGCTAACGCTTTTGGTCTACAAGGGTATGTAGACACACTCCCCTCTCTTTGCTATACATCTCCTAGATTAGATCTTGGGTGTTTCGTAGGAATTTTTTTGATTTTCATGCAACGTTCCCCTTCAGTGGCATCATGAGCTAGGTCTATGCATAGATGTATTTGCACGAGTAGAACACAAAGAAGTTGTGGGCGTTGATGTTCAAATTGCTTACTTCCTTTGTCTTATTTGGATTCGGCGGTATTGTGGCATGAAGCGGCTCGGACCAACCTTGCTTGTCCTCGCACAAGAGACCGATTCCACTGACTGACATGCAACTTGTATTGCATAAAAGTGGCTTTGCGGGTGTTTGTCTCTCCCACTTTAGTTGAATCTAATTTGACAAGGGAGGTCCTTGTTGAAGGTTAAAAGGCAACTTGTATATCACCGTTGTGGCTTTGCATAGGTAAGAATGGTTCTTGCTAGTTGCCCATAGCAGCCACATAAAATTTGCAACAACAAAGTAGAGGACGTCCAACTTGTTTTTGCAGGGCATGTTGTGATGTGGTATGGCCAAAACGTGATGTGATATATGTTGATGTATGAGATGATCATGTTTTGTAATAGGTTCATGACTTGCATGTCGATGAGTACGGAAACCGGCAGGAGCCATAGGGTTGTCTTTAATTTATTGTATGACCTGCGTGTCAATCATTAAACGCCATGTAATTGCTTTACTTTATCGCTATGCGTTAGCAATAGTTGGCGAGACAACCATGATACGTCTCCGTCGTATCTACTTTTTCAAACACTTTTGCTCTTGTTTTGGACTCTAATTTGCATGATTTGAATGAAACTAACTCGGACTGACGCTGTTTTCAGCAGAACTACCATGGTGTTGTTTTTTGTGCAAAAATAAAAGTTCTCGGAATTGGACGAAACTTTTTGGAGATTTTTTAAGGAATAAACAAAAAATACTGGAGGCAAGATCCACTGGAGGGGGGCCACCTACTGCCCACGAGGCACCAGGGCGCGCCACCCCCTGGCACGCCCTGGTGGCTTGTGGGGCCCACGTGGCTCCGCTGACCCTAATCTCAAGCCTATAAATTCACAATTCTAGAGAAAAAAATAAGAGGGGAAGTTTCATCGCGTTTTATGATACGGAGCCGCCGCCACCTCCTGTTCTTCATCGGGAGGCCAGATCTGGAGTCCGTTCGAGGCTCCAGAGAGGGGGATCTTCCGTCATCGTCATCATCAACCATCCTCCATCACCAATTTCATGATGCTCACCGCCGGGAGTGAGTAATTCCTTCGTAGGCTTGTTGGACGGTGATGGGTTGGATGAGATTTATCATGTAATCAAGTTAGTTTTGTTAGGGCTTGATCCCTAGTATCCACTATGTTCTCAGATTGATGTTGCTATGACTTTGCTATGCTTAATGCTTGTCACTAGGGCCCGAGTGCCATGATTTCAGATCTGAACCCTTTATGTTTTCATGAATATATTTGTGTTCTTGATCCGATCTTGTAAGTTATACACACCTGCTATGTGTTATGATCCGCATACCCCAAGGTGACAATAATTGGGATTCTTTCTGGTGATTACCGTAGTTTGAGGAGTTCATGTATTCACTATGTGTTAATGCTTTGTTCCGGTTCTCTATTAAAAGGAGGCCTTAATATCCCTTAGTTTCCTTATGGACCCCGCTGCCATGGGAGGGTAGGACAAAAGATGTCATGCAAGTTCTTATCGCAAGCACGTATGACTATATACGGAATACATGCCTACATTACATTGATGAATTGGAGCTAGTTTTGTGTCGCCCTAGGTTATGACTGTTACATGATGAATGTTATCCAACATAATCACCGATCCAATGCCTACGAGTTTTTCACATATTGTTCTTTGCTAAGTTACTACTGTTGCTACTACTGTCACAATTGTTACAAAACTATTGCTGCTACCGTTACTGTTACTGTTACTATTATTGCTATTGCTATCAAACTACCATACTACTGTGCTACTGATCACTCTGCTGCAGATATTTAGTCTCCAGGTGTGGTTGAATTGACAACTCAACTGCTAATACTTGCAAATATTCTTTGGCTCCCCTTGTGTCGAATCAATAAATTTGGATTGAATACTCTACCCTCGAAAACTGTTACGATCCCCTATACTTGTGGGTTATCAAGACCTTTTTCTGGCGCCGTTGCCGGGGAGCATAGCTCTATTTGCTGAGTCACTTGGGATTTATATCTGTTGATCACTATGAAGAATCTTAAGGATGATAGAACCAAGATCGTTCCCTCTAAGACGAGGGGAGGTAAGGAACTGCCATCTAGCTCTGCACTCGATTCACCTTCTGTTTTGAGTAAGCTTGCAACACCACCACCTGCTATTAATTCTGATATGTCTCAAGTTATTGATGATACTACTTCTGCTATGAATGATACATATTATGATGCTAGTACTTTGCTTGATAATACTGTGCCACTTGGTGAATTTCTTGATGAATAACTTGCTAAAGCTAAAGAAATTGAAAATGTTGGAACTCTTGAGAATTATGATTCACCTATTATGCCTAGCTCTCCTACTAGTGTTGAATCACCTGATGAACATGTCTTTGATAGGGAGACGGCTAGAGCCATTCTTGCTTGTAATGATAGAGATGAAGTTATAAAATTGCTTGCTGAAATGAAAGAAAAATCTATGAGGGAGAGAATGAAATATGATCCTAAGTTTGCTACCTCTCCCATATTTGTTACTGATAAGGACTATGAATTCTCTGTCGATCCTGAGTTAATTACTTTGGTTGAATCTGATCCTTTCCATGGCTATGAAACTGAAACCGTTGTGGCACATCTTACTAAATTAAATGATATAGCCACCCTATTCGCTCATGAGGAAAAAATTCGCTATTACTATATTCTTAAGTTATTTCCTTTCTCGCTAAAGGGTGATGCTAAGATATGGTATAATACTATTGCTCCTGGTTGTGTGCGTAGTCCCCAGGATATGATTTATTACTTCTCTGAAAAATATTTTCCTGCTCATAAAAAACAAGCTGCCTTACAGGAAATATTTAACTTTGTGCAAATTGAAGAAGAGAATCTCCCTCAAGCTTGGGGGAGGCTTCTCCGATTACTTAATGCTTTGCCTGATCATCCTCTTATGAAAAATGAAATACTTGATATCTTCTATAATGGACTAACCAATGCTTCTAGGGACTACCTAGATAGTTGTGTTGGTTGTGTTTTCAGGGAACGGACTATTGAACAAGCTGAGGAGCTATTGAATAATATATTGAAGAATAATAATGATTGGACACTTCCTGAACCACCGCCTAAGACCACTCCGTAGAAGAGGGGTATTCTATTTCCCAGTCCTGAAGATATGCAAGAAGCAAAGAAATGTATGAAGGAAAAATGTATTAAGGCTGAAGATGTTAAGAATTTGCCACCTATTGAAGAAATACATGGTCTTGACACACCGCCACAGGTGGTAGAGGTAAATTCTTTTATAAAGTTTGATGAAGGTGATATTCATTATAACAAACCTCCTAGTCAATGTTTGTATGAATTTGACAATTATATTATTAAGCAAGATCATTTCAATGCAAATGTTATGAAACAATTGAAACGAAATGCCTACATGATTGATCGCTTGAGTGACTTGTTGTTTAGAATTGCTAATGATGTCAAAGGTGTAGGTAAACATGCATCTATGGTTCAAACCCAATTAGAACAAGTTGCTAAATCTCAAAGTAAATTGCTCAATGAAATGAATAACAATATGAATGATCATGTTGTTAGAGTAATGACTAGAGGAGGTAGAATGACTCAGGAGCCACTTTATCCTGAAGGTCACCCTAAAAGAATTGAACAAGACTCTCAAAGAATTAATTTTGATGCACCTAGTCCATCTAAAAAGAAAAAGAAAAAGAAAAATGATAGGACTTTGCATACTTCTAGTGAACCTGAGGTAGAAAAACCCTTGGAGGATAATAATGATGTTTCTATTTCCGATGCTGAAACACAATTTGGTAATGAACATTCACTTGATGATAATAATAATGATGATGCTCATGTGGATGCCCAACCAGATAATGATAAAGAACTTGATAATGATGTTGAAATAGAACCTGCTGTTGATCTTGATAACCCACCTCCTAAAAACAAACGTTATGATAAAAGAGACTTCGTTGCTAGAAAACATGGTAAAGAAAGAGAACCATGGGTTAAAAAACCCATGCCCTTTCCTCCTAAACCATCTAAGAATAAGGATGAGGAAGAATTTGAACGTTTTGCTGAAATGCTTAGGCCAGTATTTTTGCGTACTCGTTTGACTGATATTTTAAGGGTGGCCCCTTATGCTAAATATATGAAAGACATTGTCATAAATAAAAGAAAGATACCTGAAGCTGAAATTTCTACCATGCTTGCAAATTATTCTTTTAAGGACGGAGTACCTAAGAAACTAGGAGATCCAGGAATACCAACTATACCATGCTCCATTAAAAGAAATTATGTCAAAACTGCTTTGTGTGATTTATGAGCCGGTGTTAGTGTTATGCCCTTCTCTTTATATAAAAGACTTGATTTGAATAAACTCACTCCCACTGAAATATCATTGCAAATGGCTAACAAATCAACTGCCATACCTATCGGTGTTTGTGAGGATGTGCCCGTTGTAGTTGCAAATGTTACTATCCTAACAGACTTTGTTATACTTGATATGCCCGAGGACGACAACATGTCGATTATCCTTGGCAGACCCTTTTTGAATACTGTAGGGGTTGTTATTGGTTGCAACAAAAGCAAGGTCACTTTTCATATCAATGGTAATGAACATACGGTTGATAACCCACAAGTATAGGGGATCAATTGTAGCTTTTTCGATAAATAAGAGTGTCGAACCCAATGAGGAGCTAAAGGTAGAATTAATATTCCCTTCAAGTTCTATCGACCACAGATACAACTCTACGCACACTTAACGTTTGCTCTACCTAGAACAAGTATGAAACTATTTTGCGGGTGTAAGGATAAGACTAGAAGTACTTAACGAGAATAAAACTAGGAGTAATTTGCGAGATAATAAAAGTTAGTTTTAGTAGAGAGCTTTTTGTAACACAAAGAAAAGGATTTGTCCATAGGCAATCGATAACTAGACCGGTAATCATTATTGCAATTTTATATGAGGGAGAGGCATGAGCTAACATACTTTCCATACTTGGATCATATGCACTTATGATTGGAACTCTAGCAAGCATCCGCAACTACCAAAGATCATTAAGGTAAAACCCAACCATAGCATTAAGTATCAAGTCCCCTTTACTCCCATACGCAACAACCCCCTTACTCGGGTGTAAGCTTCTGTCACTCTAGCCGCCCACTATAAGAGAATTATGAACGTATTGCAAACCCTACAACAGGAATCCCTCACGCTTGCGCGACACGGAGGGCACCATAGGACAGCACCAAAATAAAACATACAACTCAAACCAATCACGATCATCAATCAACCCATAGGACAAAACGAATCTACTCAAACATCATAGGATGGCAACACATCATTGGATAATAATATGTAGCATTAAGCACCATGTTTAAGTAGATAATTACAGCGGGAAAAGAGAGGTTACATCGCTGCATAGAGGGGGAGAGAGTTGGTGTTGACGGCGGCGAAGTTGTTGGTGTAGATCGCCGTCACGATGATTGCCCCGGCGGCGTTCCGTCGCCACCGGGAGAGAGGGGGAGAGAGCCCCCCTCCTTCTTCTTCCTTGGCCTCCCCCCTAGATGGGAGGAGGTTTTCCCCTCTGGTCCTTGGCCTCCATGGCACCCGGAGGGGCGGGAGCCCCTCTGAGATTGGATCTCTCTCTTAGTTCTCTTCTGTTTCGTGCTCTGTTTTCTGACCTTTCACCGTTTCTTAAATTCCCGGAGATCCGTAACTCCGATTGGGATGAAATTTTAACACGATTTTTTTCGGATATTATCTTTCTTGCGGCGAAAGAAGGGGGTCAACCGACTTACGAGGGGCTCACGAGGCACCACGGCGCGCCACCCCCTGGGGCACGCCCTGGTGCCTCGTGGGGCCCACGAGCACCGTTTTGCGTTGATTCTTCTTCCCAAAAATCACATATATTCCAAAATAAATATTCGTAAATTTTTATCGCGTTTGGACTTCGTTTGATATGGATATTCTGCGAAACAAAAAACATGCAACAAACAGGAACTGGCACTGGGCACTGGATCAATATGTTAGTCCCAAAAATAATATAAAATGTTGCCAAAAGTATATGAAAGTTGTAGAATATTGGCATGAAACAATCAAAAATTATAGATACGATGGAGACGTATCAGCATCCCCAAGCTTAATTCCTGCTCGTCCTTGAGTAGGTAAATGATAAAAAAGATAATTTTTGATGTGGAATGCTACCTAGCATAATCGTGATCATATAATCTAATCATGGCATGAATATTAAGACACGAGTGATTCAAAGCAATAGTCTATAATTTGACATAAAGACATCAATACTCAGGCATACCACAACAAACAATCATGTCTTTCAAAATAAAAATGCTAAAGAACGCTATCCCAAGCCCGTTATGCTCAATCATTGATCCAGTCATGATACACACTCAATATTAGCTACATCCAATGCACAAGTATGACAATAGTGCTCTCCAGTTGGTACTTTATAAGAGAAGATGGAGACTCAAAATAAAAAATAAAAATTGCATAAAAGTAAAATAGATAGGCCCTTCGCAGAGGGAAGCAGAGATTTGCAGAGGTGCCAGAGCTCAAAGCTTAAATTAGAGAGATACAATTATTTTGAGAGGCATGCTTTTCCTATCAATGCTAGGACCAAAAGTTCCCAATATCTTCCATGCTAGACACATTATAGGCGGTTCCCAAACAGAAAATAAAATTCATTTCCTTTCCACCATTCTTTCACAATCCATGGCTAGCCGTATCCACGGGTGCCTTCCATACCAACACTTTCCAAGGAATTTTGTTATTATTATTATTTTTGATTCATTATGGGACTGGGCATCCCTATTACCTGCCACTCTCTCGTGCAATGACAAGTGAATAAACACTCATCTTGAGAATAACCCGCCTAGCATGAAAGATATTGGCCACCCCCTGCCGCCACATGAGCGGTACGGGCACACAAAACAGAAATTTATTTTGAATAATTAGAGTTGGCACATGCAAATTTACTTGGAACGGCAAGAAAATACCGCATATAGGAAGGTATGGTGGACTCATTTGGCACAACTTTAGGTTTAAGGAGTTGGATGCACAAGCAGCATTCCCGCTTAGTACAAGTGAAGGCTAGCAAATAGATTGAGAAGCGACCAACCAAAAAACAAAAATGTTCATAAACATGCATGGAACATAATTAACACTGAATAATGCACCATAAGTAGGATGTAACTTCGTTGCATAACTATAGACTATATGTGCATGCTTCGGGAATCACAAACCTTAACACCAATATTCTTACTAAACCACAATCATTCACTAGTACCTCCCACATATTACCATCTCTATGTCGCAAAACTATTGCAAGGAATCAAACATATCATATTCAATGATCTACAAGTTTTATGTAGGATTTTATGACTAACCATGTGAATGGCCAATTCCTGTTGACTCTCTAAACAGATATAAGTGAAGCAAGAGAGTTTAATTCTTCCTTCAAAAGACCATGCTCACGCTCTAACAAATATAAGTGAAGCAAAAGAGCATTCTACAAATAATGGTTTTCCTATGTGTAGAGAAACATGCATCCAAACTTCAAATGATATAAGTGAAGCACATGAAGCATTCTATAAAGCCATACTCAAAAGATATAAGTGAAGTGCAAAGAGCATTCTATAAATCAACCAAGGACTATCTCATACCAGCATGGTGCATAAAAGAAAAGGGAAAAATAAACACAAAAGACGCTCCAAGAATTTACGCATATCATGTGAACAAAACAAAAACCGAGACATACCGATAATTGTCGAATAAAGATGGGATGCCTTCCGGGGCATCCCCAAGCTTAGACGCCTGAGTCTCCTTGAATATTTACTTGGGGTGCCTTGGGCATCCCCAAGCTTGAGCTCTTGTCTCTCCTCATTCTTCTCATATCAATACCTCCCCGATCTTCGAACACTTCATCCACACAAAACTTAACCGAACTTTTTATTAGAAGGGTTAGTACATATAACATCAAATCCCATCATGTCCTGCTCTAACATTATTGTATAATTATAATCAAACATTACCCACTGTATGCTATCACAATTCTATGTCTCCCAAGTCAATGGGGCTCAACAAGATTTCAAACATAAGCAAATAACGAAACTATAACAGCAATCTGTGAAAACAGGACAGTCTGTAAAGATGCAGATGGTACATATACTTCTGTAACTCAAAAAATTCTGAAAAATTAGGAAAACATAAATAATTTGCATAGCAGTACCGTGTAAACATTTCAGAATTTTTGCATGTTCCAGTAAAAAATGTAAATTCACGCACTACAGCAAAAGTTTCTGTTTTTGCACTGCACATACCAAACATGCAATTTAAATATCCTAACGGTAAATCTTGGCACATTATTTTTATAATACAATGGATTTGTACAAGGGGATAATTATTTTTGTTGAAAAGTTTCTGTAATTCAAGATTCACAAAGTTTCCATGGGCATGAACAAAGTTCAAGGCATGCTCCCGCTTCCACGGTGCTCGTCTTTCTCACTTTCACTTTTCTTTTTGCAAAGTTTTAGGTTCCCCTCTATATTTTTTTGTTTTTAAACTTTTTAAAAGCACACAACAGAAATAAATGAATCTCTAAAACTTCCGGGTTGTCTCCCTGGCAGCGCTTTCTTTAAAGCCATTAAGCTAGGCATAAAGTGCTCAAGTAATTGATCCACCCGGATCCCAAGGTATATCAAAGCCAATTTTAATTAACAATGATTTGTAATTTAGTAGTGAGCACAAAGTAACATATATCATGCAATGACGAAGTCTAACTCTCTTCCTATGCATCGGCATGTCATAAAAGAACAATTCATGCACATCAAGTAAAGGCCCATGCATAGTATAAACAGTCTCTTCCAATTTTATCGCATTGGAAACATAGAGAGGTGGAGATGTAGTTCCTCTCTCATAATAATTGCAATTAGGAGCAGCAAGCACGTGCATATTATATTCATCAAAAACATCATGTGCAACGGTAAAACGCAACCCATCAATATAATCCTTAATAAGCGCAAATTTCTCCAATATAGTGTAGTTGAGAGAATTCAAAAAAATAATAGGACTATCATGAGTGGGTGCAATAGCAACAATTTCATGTTTAACATAAGGGACTATAGCAAGTTCATCTCCATAAGCATAATTGGCATCATGGCCACAAGCATAGCAAGCATCAATTTCATCAAAAAGGGATATTTCAAACGAATCCAATGGATCATAGCATTCATCCTTCGGTAAGCACGAAGGGAAATTAAACAATGTATGAGTTGAAGAGTTACTCTCATTAGAAGGTGGGCATGGGTAGCTAATCCGCTCTTCCTCCTTTTTTTTCTTCGCTCTCCTCCTCATCTTTTTCATCTAATGAGCCCACAATTTCAACAATTTCTTCTTCCATAGTTTCCTGCAAAATATTAGTCTCCTCTTGGACAGCGGAGACTTTCTCAATAAATTGATCAATATAGGCATTGTATTCATAATTATCATAGCAATATTTTAGTATAGCATAATTTTCAGATCTGTAAACAGCATCATCATAATTTTCATACTTTTCAAACAAAGATTCAATTTCATAAGCACCCTTAAAAGCAACAAATTCTTCTATTTGTTCCACATCATAGTAATCATATACACCATTAGCATAAGAAGCCAAGGTTTCATTATCATTAAATTTACATGAAAAGGGAAGGTGTGGAGCCTTCATCTTAGAGCAACAAGTATAATCATATCTTAAGCATAAATTCCGAGCATACCAATGCAAATAATAAATTTGATCCCATAAGAGTTTCCCTTTTTGAGACAAGCGATAATCCCTAAAGTATTCCCGTTGATCCAAAGTATATCCCATTATCAAGTTGAATGGAGATTTATCTGGATTATCAAAGTAGTATTTAATGTTTTCCACATAACGAGCATCGAGGGTTTTAGGAGGTTCCCCATCTCCATGAGTAGCAAGTACAACTGATTTTTTTGGTATTTCGTGTTCCATATCCATAACTAAAGATAGAGAATAACTTAGAACAGAAAATAAAAACTACTTAGTGATAAAGCAAACAAGCACACACGAGAATATCAACCCCACGCTATTGCTCCCCGGCAACGGCGCCAGAAAAAGGTCTTGATAACCCACAAGTATAGGGGATCAATTGTAGCTTTTTTGATAAATAAGAGTGTCGAACCCAACAAGGAGCTAAAGGTAGAATTAATATTCCCTTCAAGTTCTATCGACCACCGTTACAACTCTACCCACACTTAACGTTTGCTCTACCTAGAACAAGTATGAAACTATTTTGCGGGTGTAAGGATAAGACTAGAAGTACTTAACGAGAATAAAACTAGGAGTAATTTGCGAGATAATAAAAGTTAGTTTTAGTAGAGAGCTTTTTGTAACACAAAGAAAATGATTTGTCCATAGGCAATCGATAACTAGACTGGTAATCATTATTGCAATTTTATATGAGAAGAGGCATGAGCTAGCATACTTTCCGTACTTGGATCATATGCACTTATGATTGGAACTCTAGCAAGCATCCACAACTACCAAAGATCATTAAGGTAAAACCCAACCATAGCATTAAGTATCAAGTCCCCTTTACTCCCATACGCAACAACCCCCTTACTCGGGTGTAAACTTCTGTCACTCTAGCCGCCCACTATAAGAGAATTATGAACGTATTGCAAACCCTACAGCAGGAATCCCTCACACTTGCGTGACACAGAGGGCACCATAGGACAGCACCAAAATAAAACATACAACTCAAACCAATCACGATCATCAATCAACCCATAGGACAAAACGAATCTACTCAAACATCATAGGATGGCAACACATCATTGGATAATAATATGTAGCATTAAGCACCATGTTTAAGTAGAGAATTACAGTGGGAAAAGAGAGGTTAGACTGCTGCATAGAGGGGGAGAGAGTTGGTGTTGACGGCGGCGAAGTTGTTGGTGTAGATCGTCGTCACGATGATTGCCCCGGCGGCGTTCCGGCACCAGCGGGAGAGAGGGGGAGAGAGCCCCCTCCCTCTTCTTCCTTGGCCTCCTCCCTAGATGGGAGGAGGTTTCCCCCTTTGGTCCTTGGCCTCCATGGCACCCGGAGGGGCGGGAGCCCCTCCGAGATTGGATCTCTCTCTCTGTTCTCTTCTGTTTCGCGCTCTGTTTTCTGGCCTTTCACCGTTTCTTAAATTCCCGGAGATCCGTAACTCCGATTGGGCTGAAATTTTAACACGATTTTTTTTCCGGATATTATCTTTCTTGCGGCGAAAGAAGGGGGTCAACTAACTTACGAGGGGCTCACGAGGCACCACGGCGCGCCACCCCCCTGGGGCGCGCCCTGGTGCCTCGTGGGGCCCACGAGCACCGTCTTGCGTTGATTCTTGTTCCCGAAAATCACATATATTCCAAAATAAATCTCCGTAAATTTTTATCGCGTTTGGACTTCGTTTGATATGGATATTCTGTGAAACAAAAAACATGCAACAAACACGAACTGGCACTGGGAACTGGATCAATATGTTAGTCCCAAAAATAATATAAAATGTTGCCAAAAGTATATGAAAGTTGTAGAATATTGGCATGAAACAATCAAAAATTATAGATACGACGGAGACGTATCAACGGTGCACTTTCCGAAGAAACAATTTCATGTAAACGGTATTCATGTTGTTGAAAAGACTCCGATAATTACTATTGGAAGTTTTCAACTCCCTCTTCCTATTGTCAAAAAGAAATATGAAACTCTTATTATTGGGGAGGTACACATCCCCGTTGAGGTAACCTAGTGTTTTACGAAGGTTTCTTCGGTTTCATGTTACTCGGAAATGGTTTCTTAATAAGACTTGATCAACCTTATTAATGGATTCTTTTAGAGAGGCATGTGGTCGATGAATTTAGTAAGCACAACCTTCTGCACCCACGTTTTGTTTTCTGTTATTTTTAGGTAAACGAAATAAAATGCCATGATTGTCCTGTTTTCTGAATTATACGTGCAATAAAAAAGTGCCCAAAAATGAAAGTGCTCAGAATGATCTGAAATTTTTACATGAATTTTTATAGAATATTTAAGAATTTTTGGCACTAAAAACATACCAGGGGGATGCCCTAGGTGCCCACGAGGCACCAGGGCGCGCCACCCCCCCTGAGCGCGCCCTGGTGGCTTGTGGGCCCCACGGGGACCCCTCACTTATTCCTTCAGCCCACTTCGTCTCTTACCTCTTGCAAAAATTCCTGGTAGCTCTTTCTCTCTCTCTCTCTCTCTCTCTCTCTCTCTCGTGTTCTTGCTCCCAAACCTGAGATTTTCGATCTCTTTCCTCGAAACTCCGTTTCCGAAACTGTTTTGGGAGATTGCTACTTGGTATGTGACTCCTCATTTGCTCCAATTAGTTTTTGCTCTAGTGGATTATATCTTGCATAATTAGCTGCTCTTGGTGCTACTGAAAATGAGCTTGCATGTTGAATTCTTTGAGTCCTAAGTAGTTTGAATGCTTGATATGGCCTCTAGGCACTTGTATGAGTAGTTGCTATCAATTTTGTGAAGTTTTGTTAACATCTTTTTGTGGCCCAAATTTTTTCAGAAATTTGTTCTTAGGAAAATGAATTTCTTTCGGAGGAGTTCTTCGAGGAGGAGATCCTCTGAAGCGTCATCAAGTGAAAGCTCAGCACGCCAATCATATGAGGAACCAAGAGCAAGTTCGGTGAGAGGTGCCGAGGCAAAATCTTGTCAATGGCCCTGTGAGGAGTTCATGTTGGGTACAGGGATTAAGAAGGAATTCGAGCAATACATTCATAACACTGATCTTTCCGCCTTTGTCGTAGATAAGCCTCCGCAGCACTACAACCTCACTCATTCATTCACTCAACATTTTGCGTATCATACTCATTTTGCGTATCATACTCGTAATTCTAGAGTTTCGTTTCATCTCTATAATAAATCCTATAGTATGTCTCTAGAAGAATTCTGTGATGCATGCAAAATTCCATATTGGGGTTCGTTAGATGAACCACCAAAATCTGATTATGAGTTGTTTCTTAATAGCCTTTGCAACGGTGAGGATAGGGGAGTTACGCATGCAAGAATAATTAGCATTCGCTTTCCCGCTATTCGTTATTTTGCACTTTTTAATGGTAAATGCATTGTTGGTAAGCAAGACTGCAGTGCGCTTTGCACCTCTAATCTGAGTCTTATTCATACAGCTTTGACTGGTAGCAAGCATTATAATCTTGGGGCTATTGTTGCACGTAGACTGTAGCGTGACGCGGGTAATGATGATTTGTATGGAGGAATTTATGCCTCCCGCTTAGCTGCAAGGTTAGGGGTCTCGCCCAATTTCAATGATCCCCTCTTACCTGATAAATATTTGAATTTCGAAGCAATGCGAGAACATAAGTTTTTAAAATGCGACGCACATGGATATGAATATAACTTAGTTTTTGATAAATATCACTCTGTGTATGTTGCTTTGCCTGCTCCTGCCCTCTTTGATTTTCAGAACAAACAGAGATATTTTCTATCAGAGAGCGAGGTGCATGAGTACAATGCGGCAGTTGAGGCTACCCATCTGGCTGAGGAGGCGGCTCAGAACGCCTCTACGTGCTACCACTTCGATCATTATCTAGGACAGCCATGGCAGTAGACCAAGCTAGGCAAATGCCTAAGCTTGGGGGAGTACGTATCTCTCACCGACATTACATTCATGTTCACACATTCATTTCAGTTGTCGGTGTTCATCCTCTTTCATTGTATAATCCATGTTAGTTTTATTTTCTCGCTTTCTTCTTGTGTGTTTGAAAAAAAAAACTTTGAGAAAATCCAAAAACATTTCTCGCTTCTTTTTGGTTTTTCTTTCTAGTTTAATTAGTTGTAGTATTAAAAGAAAACCCAAAAAGATTTCCCGTTTCTTCTTTTGCTTGTTGGGAGCTTTCCCATGTAAATAGTTTTTTTCTATCGTTTTTGTTTTGTCTTCTTTAAATTGCTTCCTTCAAGAAAAAACTAAAAACTCCAAAAATATTTCAGTGTGTTTCTCTGAAATTCTTTTCTTTTGTTGAGTCATTGTAAGGAAAAGACCGCGATGAAAATGTTGAGTGGCTCTCGTATGCATTATTGTTGATCTAACAAAGAGCCCATATTACCTTGTCTTCTCCTTTGAATAAAATGTTGGCAGATTCCAGCTTAGTCCACATCACCCTTGCACTATTATTATTTTCACATCATTCAGTTGTGCAAGTGAAAGGCAATAATGACGATAATTTGATGAAGTGACAGTGGCAAGGAAACACGGGTATGAACTCAACTTGTTTTTGTTTTTGTAAATATGTTTAACTCAGTATCCATGATTCAACATATTATGATTAAACATGTTTATGATGACAATTAGAGATTATAGTTGCTCATGCCATGCTTAAGTAGCTAGGAGTGGATAATGATTTATCTTGGGTGTCAACATGCATTAAAATGTTTGTGATGTAGTATGATGATATGGTATCCTCCTCTGAATGTTTCGAGTGGCTTGACTTGGCACATGTTCACGCATGTAGTTGATTCAAAACCAACATAGCCTCCACGATATTTATGTTCATGGTGCTTATATCCTACTCATGCTAGTATTCAATATTGATTATTCATAATGCATGATTATGACCGTTTTCGCTCTCTAGCTGGTCGCTTCTCAACATATTTGCTAGCCTTCGCCTGTACTAAGCGGGAATACTGCTTGTGCATCAAAACCCTTAAACCAAAGTTATTCCAGATGAGTCCACTATATCTACCTATATGCGGTATTACCCTGCCGTTCTAAGTAAATTTGCATGTGCCACCTCTAAATATTCAAATGAACATCCGTTTTGTGTGTCCGTACCGCTCATGGAGCGACAGGGAGCGGTCAATATCTTCCATGCTAAGCGGGTTATTTTCATGATGAGTGTTTATTCACTTGTCCTTGCACGAGAGGGGCTGGTAATCGGGATGCCCAGTCCCATGATTAAAATTGCAAAATAATAAAACAAACTCCCCCGAAAAGTTGTTGGTATGGAGGGCACCCGAGGATTTAGCTAGCCATGGCTTGTGATTGTTGGTGGAGGGGGAGTAAACTTTACTTTACCGCTTGGGAACCGCCGCTAATTTGTTTAGCATGGAAGATATTGAAAACTCTCGGTCGTGACGTTGACAGGAAAGGCATACCTCCCAAAATTATATTTATCTCTGATTTAAGCTTTGAGCTCTAGCACCTCTGCAAATCCCTGCTTCCCTCTGCGAAGGGCCCATCTATTTACTTTTATGTTATTTTATTTTTATTGTTGAGTCACCACCCTCTCAAATAAGCACCAGTCCTGAGAGCACTATTGTCATTCTCATGCATTGTGTATAGTTAATGTTGTGTGCATCATGACTGGATCTCTTCTACCATGAATTACAATGTTTAGTCGCTGCTTGAACTTTGGAGGTGCTCTGCATTTATGTTTGCGGTCTCAGAAAGGGCTAGCGAGATACCATGTTGTCATATTATGTCATGATTGTTTTGACAAAGTGTTGGCATTTGAGATATCTTATTATTGCTCGCTAGTTGATTATGCCATTGATATGAGTGAATATAATTTCTAAGAGTTATCATTTGCATGGTTAGTTATAATATTTGCTAAAACCCTGGGTATTATTTAAGCATATATATAGATACCAGAACAAAAGAGTTCGTAAAAGTTTTTCTTTATCACTTTCAGTTTGTCAACTGAATTGCTTGAGGACAAGCAATGAGTTAAGCTTGGGGAGTTGATACGTCTCCGTCGTATCTACTTTTCCAAACACTTTTGCTCTTGTTTTGGACTCTAATTTGCATGATTTGAATGAAACTAACCCGGACTGACGCTGTTTTCAGCAGAACTACCATGGTGTTGTTTTTTGTGCAGAAATAAAAGTTCTCGGAATTGGACGAAACTTTTTGGAGATTTTTTATGGAATAAATAAAAAATACTGGAACCAAGATCCACTGGAGGGGGGCCACCTGCTGCCCATGAGGCACCAGGGCGCGCCACCCCCCCCCCCCCGGCGCGCCCTGGTGGCTTGTGGGGCCCACGTGGCTCCGCTGACCCTAATCTCAAGCCTATAAATTCACAATTCCAGAGAAAAAAAATAAGAGAGGAAGTTTCATCGTGTTTTATGATACGAAGCCGCCGCCACCTCCTGTTCTTCATCGGGAGGCCAGATCTGGAGTCCGTTCGGGGCTCCGGAGAGGGGGGTCTTCCGTCATCGTCATCATCAACCATCCTCCATCACCAATTTCATGATGCTCACCGCCGGGAGTGAGTAATTCCTTCGTAGGCTTGCTGGATGGTGATGGGTTGGATGAGATTTATCTTGTAATCGAGTTAGTTTTGTTAGGGCTTGATCCCTAGTATCCACTATGTTCTGAGATTGATGTTGCTATGACTTTGCTATGCTTAATGCTTGTCACTAGGGCCCGAGTGCCATGATTTCAGATCTGAACCCTTTATGTTTTCATGAATATATTTGTGTTCTTGATCCGATCTTGCAAGTTATACACACCTTCTATGTGTTATAATCCGCATACCCCAAGGTGACAATAATTGGGATTCTTTCCGGTGATTATCGTAGTTTGAGGAGTTCATGTATTCGCTATGTGTTAATGCTGTAACATCCCCAGATCTCAACCTGTCATTAAGCTAATTAATTAGCCATGTCATCATGATCATCCTAAACAAATTGCATTTAGAAAATAATCCAACTTCAAGTTCAAATTCAAAATTCAAATGCAAGTCAAATTATTACTTCTTCAAATAATTAAACAAAATAGTTAATAATATTGCAAAAATTCCCAAAGCTATTATAAAAATAAAACCAGCATTATTTAAATTCCCAATTTGACCCTTGCAACCAAAACAATGGACCAGCAGCAATTTAATTGACCTTTTCAATTTCTAAAAATGTTTAGACAATTCAAATTCTCTGAAACTTTTTGTGCCATTCCACCATGTTGCAATTGAATTATGTGCAAAGTTTTAGCGGTAACTAAAATCATTAAGTGCCCCAACTAAATAGAAAACAGAGGCAGCTGTTTGACAGAAAAGGAAAAAGAGTAATGCACTACTATGCACCTGTAGCCCGGTGCTACAGTGCCAGCCCAGGCCCACCAACGGCCTCTCCCCTACCTCTGTACTGCACAAAGGGGAGGCAGGGGCAGGGCGTGGCAGCCATCCAGGCCGCCATGGCCGAGGCTGCCGACGTGCCGGCCATCCCCGCCCCTCTGGCCGCCTACAAAACCACCGCTGCACCCCCCCGAACCCTAGCCATTTCTCTCCCTCCTCGCGCCCTTTGCTTTCTGCCCGCTCACGCCCGAGCGCCATCGTCGTCACAGTCGTCGTCGATCCCGTGGCCAACTGCTGTCCCTCGTTGCACCAGCACGTCCAGGAGCCTCCCCGCGGTCGTCTCTTTTGTCTACACCGAAGAACACAAGCCGGAACGCCCCGCAGCCTCGCCATCGTCCTCATCTTCGCCCACGGGTCGCCGACGTCCGCCGCCGGTTGCCGCTGCTCCGGGCCGCCCACAACCTCCTGACCACGTCCACGAGCTCCGTAGTGAGCATCTCCTTCGATTCCCCCATTTCCCCCTTCGATTTGGACGCCATAGTGCCGCCCCTGTACGTGGCCGCCATGGCCAGAGCCGAACTCCTTGTGCTGTTGCTACCCTTGGAACTGCTGCTGTTGTTGCTTGCGCCTGCTGCTACTGCTTGCCTTGCCGCTGCTTCTGCTGCTCAGCTGCTACTGCTGCCCCGCACCCACTGCCGCCCGCGCTCGTCGAGCGGCCGTGTGCGTGCGTGCTGTGTGTGTGTGTGTGTTGTGTGTGAGTGCAGTGTGTGTGTGCGTGAGTGTGTTGTGTGTGCGTGCAGTGTGTGCGTGTGTTGAGTGTGTGGCTGGCCCTGTTAGTTTAGGCTAATTAGCTAGGATTAGTTTAGGACTAATTTAATTTAGGTTAGTTAGGATAGTTTAGTTGTTTAGTTAGTCTAATGTGTGAATGACATGTGGCCCCCGCGGTTAAAATTAAAATGCTAAGTTAGATTAAAAATATCTAAGCCTATGACCCGTGGGCCACACCTGCCTTTTGACTAGTCAAATTGACTTGGTCAATTCGGATTAAACTAAATACAAAATTCCAGAAATTTCATAAAATGTATAAAAACTTTGGAAATTCATAGAAAATAAACCGTAACTCCGATGAAAATAATTTATATATGAAAAATGATCAGAAAAATATGAAGAGACCGAATATGTCATCTGCACTCATGTTAGAACCCTCTAAGTAGATGAACATTGAAATTTTTGCCTGTTTCCGATATATGAATAGTGCATGGCTTTGGTAAAATAAATCCAAACAAATTCCTAAATCATCTAAGGGGATTAGAGAGGCATTATATCACCCCTGCATATCGTTTAACCATGTCATGCATGTTGTTGCATTTGTGTGTTCCGTTATTTATTCTGTTTCTTCCCCCTCTTCTCTTCGGTACACTCCGAGACCGCTTATGATACGGTGAACATCTACTTCGTTGAAGATCCGTTTCAGTCTGCAGAGCAACCATGCAAGCAAAACCCCCTTGATCATTCCTATATCACCTATTCTTTCTTCCACGTGCTTGCATTAGATTTTGCTACTGTAATTGATTGATCCTATTCTGATGCATGACCTGATGTTGTAACCTGTTGTTGATACTTTACCTGTTGTCCTATATGATTAGTATAGGCTGGTTAGCGATCCATCAGTGGCCCTACACCCTTGTCCGTGTTGTCTTGCTTTACTTCCAGATGCTCGATCAGTGTGATCGATGTACAGAGACCGAACACAGCACCGCACCCCCCCCCCTTAGTTGTACGACTCTACAGAGCTACTATCGAGTGCCGAGGGTGATACCTCCTACCTCACTCCTGATGATATATCTGTAGCGTAGCTAGTCGGTTGTGGGTTACCGAGGGTGATTCCTCTTTCATCACCTCCGACGATGCCTCTGTCGTGCAACCCCTCAAGTGTGAACCAATCGAGGGTGATTCCTCCAAGTTCACCTTGACGGTAGCATCGAGTGGGAGTCCATCGAGGGTGATTCCTCGTACTTCCCCCCTTGATGACAAAACACACTGTTACCTTTAACTGTTGCCCCCTTGTACTGTTACTGCGGGACTGAAGGGACAGGCGGTACCATCCCGGTAGATGTGGACCTGAGTTCCCGACAGTCTCTTGAGAGTCGGGTTGACCTGGAGGGTACCCGCGAGATAATTACGAGGCGCGGCCGGGCAGGCAGAGACCGCCCTAGAGAGGGATGGGCCTGTCCCTTGTTGCACTTCCTCGAGACGGGGCGACAGGAGTACTGATCGTCACCGCGAGCTCCTAATAATTCACTAACGGATTTGGGTATTTGATCTGAGTTGGCCACTGGCCTATACGCACTACCACCACGCGGGATAATGGTTTAATGGGCCCCTCGGCGCCGTATGTATCAGCCGAAAGCTCTGTCAGATGTCCAGTTCAGCATTGTGAGCCCGTCGGGACAAGTGCCATCAAGGACTGAGGTGGTGCTTGGACTCCGATACGCGACACAACGACCCGGAGTGCAAAGGGCGATGGGCCCAAGACCCCAGAGCGCTTAGGATGTAGACCGGTGGGGACCTCTCTGCGGAACCTAGGTAGGACTACGTCGTGTTGATCAGCCGAGGCCGGGCATGACCAAGAAAAGTTTGTCCGGCCAGAGTTAATCGAGCGTGTTGGGTAACAGTAGTGCACCCCTGCAGGGAAGTTATCTATTCGAATAGCCGTGTCCACGGTAACAGGATGCTCAGTGTTGTATCCCAATCTACTACAACTTGAAGTGGATACATGTTAATTAATTGTAAGCTCCGGGATCGCTTTCTCGCCGGGAGTCGAGGAAGGATCTCTAGGATTTGCTACCACATGCTTGTTATTTTATGTTATGATGCTAATCTGCACTCTTCTAATGCTGCAACACGCTGAAGATGCTTGTCTTCGATAGGCTAGGTATTCCCCTCTATTCTGGCATTTCTGCAGTCTAGTCCACAGATACAGCCTCCCCTTTGATACCGATGCATAATTAGTATAGATCTGATGTAAGTCTTGCGAGTACTTTGGATGAGTACTCACGGTTGCTTTGCTTCCCCTTTTCCCCATACCCGATTGCTGTGACCAGATGGCGGAGTCCCAGAGCCAGCTGATCCCGTCGACGACTACTACTACCCCCCGGTAGAGCTTACTACTACGTGGAGACCGACCACCAGGAGTAGTTTAGGAGGCTCCCAGGCAGGAGGCCTTGCCTCTTTCGATCAGAGCCGTTGTTTGTTTTCGCCTTCTTAAGGCAACCTTTGTCTATTTATGTCTGTACCCAGACATTGTTGCTTTTGCTGACGCTTGTGTAACTCAAGCTTATGTATTCGAGCCCTCGAGGCCCCTGGCTTGTAATATAAAGCTTGTATTATTTTTTTTGTGTCTAGAGTTGTGTTGTGATATCTTCCCGTGAGTCCCTGGGCTTGATCGTGCGCATTTGTGTGTCTAATTAGTGCACGGTCGGGCCGGGGGCGTCACAAGCTGGTATCAGAGCCAACTGCCTGTAGGAAGCCCCCTTTCCAACTCCTTGGCTGAAGTTGAGTCTTGTCTCCTAAACTATTTTACTAACATGGTTGTGTGGCTTACGGGCCCACATCGCCAATGGATGGGTTTAGGATCTTTTATTTCTCTTCCTTACTCTGGGATTCTGATCTCTCCTCTATTTGGGTTAAAAGATTTTGCTAACTCTAACATTTGGTTCTCGTGCTCACATTCACCCGGAGAGCTGGATTGTCTTCAATTGCTCCTTTCCATTGGTCTGTTTAATCTGATCATCACATTTTCCTTTCCATTGGTCTGTTTAACCTTTCTTATGATCTAGCTTTTATCTAAGCAGTAATGATTCCCTACTTATGCAAACACCTCGGTGTACCACTCAGTCGGTAACACCATGTTACTATTGTTGTTGGCATTCAGGTAACCGACGGTGGATGAGAACTTTGCCTATTGTTCCGCCTCGTTTTAACGAGCGGGAAAATTCTTCTCTTCGTCCCTCGCCCTTGGTACCGACGTTGTTGCTGACGTAGCTAACAAGCTATCCCCTGACATGCCTTACTATCATGACCTTGCAAGATGTCACAGCCTTCCCACTCTTAATCGACACCCACCACAATTTCACAGGATCGAAACCCGACTCTCCTGTACACCCTTGATCCCGAAGATACCCCTTACCTCCACCTCTTAAATCTCGGGACGAGATTTCTTGTAGTGGGGGAGATTTGTAACATCCCCAGATCTCAACCCTGTCATTAAGCTAATTAATTAGCCATGTCATCATGATCATCTAAACAAATTGCATTTAGAAAATAATCCAACTTCAAGTTCAAATTCAAAATTCAAATGCAAGTCAAATTATTACTTCTTCAAATAATTAAAAAAAATAGTTCATAATATTGCAAAAATTCCCAAAGCTATTATAAAAATAAAACCAGCATTATTTAAATTCCCAATTTGACCCTAGCAACCAAAACAGTGGACCAGTAGCAATTTAATCGACCTTTTCAATTTCTAAAAATGTTTAGACAATTCCAAATGCTCTGAAACTTTTTGTGCCACTCCACCATGTTGCAATTGAATTATGTGCAAAGTTTTAGCGATAACTAAAATCATTAAGTGCCCCAACTAAATAGAAAACAGAGGCAGCTGTTTGACAGAAAAGGAAAAAGAGTAATGCACTACTGTGCACTTGTAGCCCGGTGCTACAGTGCCAGCCCAGGCAAACCAACGGCCTCTCTCCTACCTCTGTACTGCACAGAGGGGAGGCAGGGGCAGGGCGTGGCAGCCATCCAGGCCGCCATGGCCGAGGCTGCCGACGTGCCGGCCATCCCTGCCCCCCCTGGCCGCCTACAAAACCACCGCCGCAACCCTCCCGAACCCTAGCCATTTCTCTCCCTCCCCGCGCCCTTTGCTTTCTGCCCGCTCACGCCCGAGCGCCATCGCCGTCACACTCGTCGTCGATCCCGTGGCCACCGGCCGTCCCTCGTCGCACCAGCACGTCTAGCAGCCTCCCCGCGGTCATCTCTTTCGTCTACACCGAAGAACCCGAGCTGGAACGCCCCGCAGCATCGCCATCGTCCTCATCTTCGCCCACGGGTCACCGATGTCCGCCGCCGGTTGCCGCTGCTCCGGGCCGCCCCCAACCTCCTGACCACGTCCACGAGCTCCGCAGTGAGCATCTCCTTCGATTCCCCCTTTTTCCCCTTCGATTTGGACGCCATAGTGCCGCCCCTGTACGTGGCCGCCATGGCCGGAGCCGAGCTCCTTGTGCTGCTGCTACCCTTGGAGCTGCCGCTGCTGTTGCTTGCGCCTGCTGCTACTGCTTGCCTTGCCGCTGCTTCTGCTGCTGCCCCGCACCCACTGCCGCCCGTGCACACCGGTGCTCGCCGCTGCTGTCCCGCACTCATCTCGGCTGTGGCCGTGGCCATGGCCGAGCGGCTGTGTGCGTGCGTGTTGTGTGTGTGTGTTGTGTGTGTGTGTGTGTGCGTGAGTGTGTTGTGTGTGCGTGCAGTGTGCGTGTGCGTGAGTGTGTTGTGTGTGCGTGCAGTGTGTTGAGTGTGTGGCCGGCCCTGTTAGTTTAGGCTAATTAGCTAGGATTAGTTTAGGACTAATTTTAGTTTAGGTTAGTTAGGATAGTTTAGTTGTTTAGTTAGTCTAATGTGTGAATCACATGTGGCCCCCGCGGTTAAAATTAAAATGCTAAGTTAGATTAAAAATATCTAAGCCTATGACATGTGGGCCACACCTGCCTTTTGACTAGTCAAATTGACTTGGTCAATTCGGATTAAACTAAATACAAAATTCCAGAAATTTCATAAAATGTATAAAAACTTTGGAAATTCATAGAAAATAAACCGTAACTCCGATGAAAATAATTTATATATGAAAAATGATTAGAAAAATATGAAGAGTCCGAATATGTCATCTGCACTCATGTTAGAACCCTCTAAGTAGACGAACATTGAACTTTTTGCCTGTTTCCGAGATATGAATAGTGCATGGCTTTGGTAAAATAAATCCAAACAAATTCCTAAATCATCTAAGAGGATTAGAGAGGCATTATATCAACCCTGCATATCATTTAACCATGTCATGCATGTTGTTGCATTTGTGTGTTCCGTTATTTATTCTGTTTCGTCCCCCTCTTCTCTCCGGTACACTCCGAGACCGCTGATGATACGGTGAACGTCTACTTCATCGAAGATCCGTTTCTGTCTGCAGAGCAACCAGGCAAGCAAAACCCCCTTGATCATTCCTATATCACCTATTCTTTCTTCCCCGTGCTTGCATTAGATTTTGCTACTGTAATTGATTGCTCCTATTCTGATGCATGGCCTGATGTTGTAACCTGCTGTTGATACTTTACCTGTTGTCCTATATCTTAGTATAGGCTGGTTAGCGATCCATCAGTGGCCCTACACCCTTGTCCGTGTTGTCTTGCTTTACTTCCGGATGCTCGATCAGTGTGATCGATGTACAGAGACCGAACACAGCACCGCACACCCCCCTTAGTTGTACGACTCTACAGAGCTACTATCGAGTGCCGAGGGTGATACCTCCTACCTCACTCCTGATGATATCTCTGTAGCGTAGCTAGTCGGTTGTGGGTTACCGAGGGTGATTCCTCTTTCACCACCTCCGACGATGCCTCTGTCGTGCAACCCCTCAAGTGTGAACCCATCGAGGGTGATTCCTCCAAGTTCACCTTGACGGTAGCATCGAGTGGGAGTCCATCGAGGGTGATTCCTCGTACCTCCCCCCTTGATGACAAAACATACTATTACCTTTAACTATTGCCCCCTTGTACTGTTACTGCGGGACTGAAGGGACAGGCGGTACCACCCCGATAGAGGTGGACCTGAGTTCCCGACAGTCTCTTGAGAGTCGGGTTGACCTGGAGGGTACTCGTGAGATAATTACGAGGCGCGGCCGGGCAGGCAGAGACCGCCCTAGAGAGGGATGGGCCTGATCCTTGTTGCACTTCCTCGAGACGGGGCAACAAGAGTACTGATCGTCCCCGCGAGCTCCTAATAATTCACTAACGGATTTGGGTATTTGATCTGAGTTGGCCACTGGCCTATACGCACTACCACCACGCGGGATAATGGTTTAATGGGGCCCTCGGCGCCGTATGTATCAGCCGAAAGCTCTGTCAGATGTCCAGTTCAGCATTGTGAGCCCGTCGGGACAAGTGCCATCCAGGACTGAGGTGGTGCTTGGACTCCGATACGCGACACAACGACCCGGAGTGCAAAGGGCGATGGGCCCAAGACCCCGGAGCGCTTAGGATGTAGACCGGCGGGGACCTCTCTACGGAGCCTAGGTAGGACTACGTCGTGTCGATCAGCCGAGGCCGGGCATGACCGAGAAAAGTGTGTCCGGCCAGAGTTAATCGAGCATGTTGGGTAATAGTAGTGCACCCCTGCAGGGAAGTTATCTATTCGAATAGCCGTGTCCACGGTAACAGGACGCTCAATGTTGTATCCCGATCTACTACAACTTGAACTGGATACATGTTAATTAATTGTAAGCTCCGGGATCGCTTTCTCGCCGGGAGTCGAGGAAGGATCTCTAGGCTTTGCTACTACATGTTTGTTATTTTATGTTATGATGCTAATCTGCACTCTTCTAATGCTGCAAGACGCTGAAGATGCTAGTCTTCGATAGGCTAGGTCTTCCCCTCTATTCTGGCATTTCTGCAGTCTAGTCCACAGATACAGCCTCCCCTTTGATACCGATGCATAATTAGTATAGATCTGATGTAAGTCTTGCGAGTACTTTGGATGAGTACTCACGGTTGCTTTGCTTCCCATTTTCCCCATACCCGATTGCTGCAACCAGATGGTGGAGTCCCGGAGCTAGCTGATCCCGTCGACGTCTACTACTACCCCCCCCCCCCCCCGGTGGAGCTTACTACTACATGGAGACCGACGACCAGGAGTAGTTTAGGAGGCTCCCAGGCAGGAGGCCTTGCCTCTTTCGATCAGAGCCGTTGTTTGTTTTCGCCTTCTTAAGGCAACCTTTGTCTATTTATGTCTGTACCCAGACATTGTTGCTTTCGCTGTCGCTTGTGTAACTCGAGCTTATGTATTCGAGCCCTCGAGGCCCCTGGCTTGTAATATAAAGCTTGTATTATTTTATTTTCTGTCTAGAGTTGTGTTGTGATATGTTCCCGTGAGTCCCTGGGCTTGATCGTGCGCATTTGTGTGTATAATTAGTGCGCGGTCGGGCCGGGGGCGTCACAAATGCTTTGTTCCGGTTCTCTATTAAAAGGAGGCCTTAATATCCCTTAGTTTCCTTATGGACCCCGCTGCCACGGGAGGGTAGGACAAAAGATGTCATGCAAGGTCTTATCGCAAGCTCGTATGACTATATACGGAATACATGCCTACATTACATTGATGAATTGGAGCTAGTTCTGTGTCGCCCTAGGTTATGACTGTTACATGATGAATGTTATCCAACATAATCACCGATCCAATGCCTACGAGTTTTTCACATATTGTTCTTTGCTAAGTTACTACTGTTGCTACTACTGTCACAATTGTTACAAAACTATTGCTGCTACCATTACTGTTACTGTTACTATTATTGCTATTGCCATCAAACTACCATACTACTATGCTACTGATCACTCTGCTGCAGATATTTAGTCTCCAGGTGTGGTTGAATTGACAACTCAACTGCTAATACTTGCAAATATTCTTTGGCTCCCCTTGTGTCGAATCAATAAATTTGGGTTGAATACTCTACCCTCGAAAACTGTTGCGATCCCCTATACTTGATGGAGATCATGGTTTCATGCCCATGACGATGGAGATCATGCCGGTGCTTTGGAGATGGAGATCAAAGGTACGAGATGATAATGGCCATATCATGTCACATATTGATTGCATGTGATGTTTATCTTTTTATGTATCTTATTTTGCCTAAGACGACAGTAGCATTATAAGATGATCCCTTCACTTAATTTCGAGATAAAATGTGTTCTCCCTAAGTATGCACCATTGCGAAAGTTCGTCGTTTCAAAGCACCTCGTGATGATCGGGTGTGATAGACTCTACGTTCGCATACAACGGGTGTAAGCCAGTTTTACACATGCAGAATACATGGGTTAAACTTGACGAGCCTAGCATGTACAGACATGGCCTCGGGGCTCGGAGGACCGAAAGGTCGAACATGAGTCATATAGTAGATATGATCAACATGGAGATGTTCACCATTGATGACTGCCCCATCTCACGTGATGATCGGACATGGGTCAGTTGATTTGGATCATGTAACACTTAGACAACTTGAGGGATGTTGATTTAAGTGGGAGTTCTTTAGTAATTTGATTAACAGAACCAATTATCATGAACTTAGTCTAATTGTCTTTGCAAATTAATGTTGTAGATCAATGGCTCACGCTGTAGCTCCCCTGAATTTTAATGCGTTCCTAGAGAAAGCTAAGTTGAAAGATGATGGAAGCAACTATACGGACTGGGCCCGTAATCTGAGGATTATCCTCACTGTTGCACAGAAGGCGTATGTCCTTAATGCACCATTAGGTGTACCACCTACTCCCTTGACTGTAGATGCTATGAACATCTGGCAGACTCGAGTTGATGACTACTCGATAGTTCAGTGCGCCATGCTATACGGCTTAGAACCGGAGCTCCAAAGACGTTTTGAGTACCACGGAGCATATGAGATGTTCCAGGAGCTGAAATTGGTATTTCAAGCTCATGCCCGGGTCTAGAGGTATGACGCCTCCAACAAGTTCTTTAGCTGCAAGATGGAGGAGAACGGCTCCATCAGCGAACACGTACTCAAAATGTCTGGGTACTTCAACCACTTGAACCAGTTGGGAGTTAATCTTCCTAATGAAGTAGCGATTGACAGAGTTCTCCAGTCACTACCACTGAGCTATAAGAGCTTTGTGATGAACTACAACATGCAAGGGATCGAAAAGACGATCCCTGAGCTCTTCGCGATGCTTAAGGCCGCGGAGGTAGAAATCAAGAAAGAACATCAAGTGTTGATGGTCAACAAGACCACCAGTTTCAAGAAGAAAGGCAAGGGAAAGAAAGGGAACTTCAAGAAGAATGGCAAGCCAGTTGCCGCTCTCGTGAAGAAACCCAAGGCTGGACCCAAACTAAGACTGAGTGCTTCTATTGCAAGGGGAATGGTCACTAGAAGCGGAACTGCCCCAAGTACTTGGCAGATAAGAAGTCTGGCAACGTCAACAAAGGTATATTTCATATACATGTTATTGATATGTACCTTACTAGTGCTCATAGTAGTGCCTGGGTATTTGATACTGGTCCGGTTGCTAATATTTGTAACTCGAAACAGGAGCTACGGAATAAACGGAGACTAGCTAAGGACGAGGTGACGATGCGCGTCGGAAATGGTTCCAAGGTTGATGTGATCGCCGTCGGCACGCTCCCTCTACGTTTACCTTCGGGATTAGTTTTGAACCTGAATAATTGTTATTTGGTGCCTGCGTTAAGCATGAACATTATATCTGGATCTTGTTTATTGCGAGACGGTTATTCATTTAAGACAAAGAATAATGGTTGTTCTATTTATATGGATAATATTTTTTATGGTCATGCACCCCTTGTGAATGGTTTATTTCTATTGAATCTCGATCGTAGTGATACACATATTCATAATATCGATGCCAAAAGATGCAAAGTTAATGATGATAGTACCACATACTTGTGGCACTGCCGCTTAGGTCATATTGGCGTAAAGCGCATGAAGAAACTCCATGCTGATGGACTTTTGGAATCTCTTCATTATGAATCATTTGAGACGTGTGAACCATGCCTCATGGGCAAGATGACTAAAACCCCATTTTCCGGAACAATGGAGCGGGCAAGTGACTTGTTGGAAATAATACATACCGATGTATGCGGTCCAATGAGTATTGAAGCACGCGGTGGATATCGTTATTTTCTTACCTTCACAGATGATTTGAGTAGATATGGGTATATTTACTTAATGAAACACAAGTCTAAAACATTTGAAAAGTTCAAGGAGTTTCAGAGTGAAGTAGAGAATCATCATAATAAGAAAATTAAATTTCTACGATCTGATCGTGGAGGTGAATATTTGAGTTACGAGTTTGGTATGCATTTAAGACAATGTGGAATTGTTTCACAGCTCACGCCACCTGGAACACCACAGCGTAATGGTGTGTCCGAACGTCGTAATCGTACTTTATTGGATATGGTAAATGCTATGATGTCTCTTACTGATTTGCCACTATCTTTTTGGGCTTATGCATTAGAGACAGCCGCATTCACTTTAAACAGGGCACCGTCTAAATCCGTTGAGACGACACCGCATGAATTATGGTTTGGCAAGAAACCCAAGCTGTCATTTCTTAAAGTTTGGGGATGCGACGCTTATGTCAAGAGGCTTCAGCATGATAAGCTCGAACCCAAAGCGGAGAAGTGCATCTTCATAGGATACCCTAAAGAGACCATTGGATATACCTTCTATCACAGATCCGAGGGCAAAATCTTTGTTGCTAAGAATGGGTCCTTTCTAGAGAAGGAGTTTCTCTGGAAAGAAGTGAGTAGGAGGAAAATAGAACTTGATGAGGTAATTGTACCTTCTCCCAAATTGGAAAGTAGCACATCACAGAAAGAAGTTCCCATGATGCCTACACCATCCGGAGAGGAAGCTAATGATGATGATCATGAAACTTCGGATCAAGTTACTACTGAACTTCGTAGGTCGGTCAGGGTACGTTCCGCACCAGAGTGGTACGGTAATCCTGTCCTGGAAATCATGTTGTTAGACCACGGCGAACCTATGAACTATGAAGAAGCAATGTTGAACCCGGATTCCGACAAATGGCTTGAATCCATGAAATCCGAGATAGGATCCATGTATGAAAACAAAGTATGGACTTTGGTGGACTTGCCCGATGATCGGCAGGCCATTGAAAACAAATGGATCTTTAAGAAGAAGACAGACGCTGATGGTAATGTCATCGTCTATAAAGCTCGACTTGTCGCAAAGGGTTTCCGACAAATTCAAGGGGTTGACTACGATGAGACCTTCTCACCCGTAGCGATGCTTAAGTCTGTTAGAATTATGTTAGCAATTGCCGCATTTTATGATTATGAAATCTGGCAGATGGACGTCAAAACAGCGTTCCTTAACGGGTTTCTTAAGGAAGAGTTGTATATGATGCAACTGGAAGGTTTTGTCGATCCTAAGGATGTTAACAAAGTATGCAAGCTCCAGCGATCCATCCATGGACTGGTGCAAGCATCTCAGAGTTGGAATATACGCTTTGATGAGGTGATCAAAGCTTTTGGTTTTATACAAACTTACAAAGAAGCTTGTATTTACAAGAAAGTGAGTGGGAGCTCTGTAGCATTTCTAATATTATATGTGGATGACATATTGTTGATTGGAAATGATATAGAATTACTGGAAAGCATAAAAGATTATTTGAACAAGTGTTTTTCAATGAAAGACCTAGGTGAAGTTGCTTACATATTGGGCATTAAAATCTATAGAGATAGATCAAAATGCCTAATAGGACTTTCACAAAGCACATACCTTGACAAGATTTTGAAGAAGTTCAAAATAGACCAGTCAAAGAAAGGGTTCTTGCCTGTGTTGCAAGGTGTGAAGTTGAGTAAGACTCAAAGCCCGACCACGGCAGAAGAAAGAGAAAGGATGAAAGTCATCCCCTATGCCTCAACCATAGGCTCTATAATGTATGCCATGCTGTGTACCAGACCTGATGTGTGCCTTGCCATAAGTCTGGCAGGGAGGTACCAAAGTGATCCAGGAGTAGATCACTGGACAACGGTCAAGAATATCCTTAAGTACCTAAAGAGGACTAAGGACATGTTTCTCGTTTATGGAGGTGACGAAGAGCTCGTCGTAAAGGGTTATGTCGATGCTAGCTTCGACATAGATCCGGATGACTCTAAGTCTCAAACCGGATACATATTTATATTGAATGGCGGAGCAGTCAGTTGGTGCAGTTCCAAGCAAAGCGTCGCAGCGGGATCTACATGTGAAGCGGAATATATAGCTGCTTCGGAAGCAGCGCAAGGAGTCTGGATGAAGGAGTTCATATCCGATCTGGGAGTAATACCTAGTGCATCGGATCAAATGACTATCTTTTGTGACAACACTGGAGCTATTGCCATTGCCAAAGAGCCCAGGTTTCACAAGAAGACCAAGCACATCAAACGCCGCTTCAACTCCATCCGTGATTACATCAAGGGGGGAGACATAGAACTTTGCAAAGTACATACGGATCTGAATGTGGCAGGCCCGTTGACTAAACCTCTTCCGCGAGAAAAACATGATCAGCACCAGGACTCCATGGGTGTTAGATTCATTACGATATAAATTAGATTATTGACTCTAGTGCAAGTGGGAGACTGTTGGAAATATGCCCTAGAAGCAATAATAATTTGGTTATTATCATATTTCCTTGTTCATGATAAATGTTTATTATTCATGCTAGAATTGTATTGACCGGGAATTTAAATACATGTGTGAATACATAGACAACACCGTGTCCCTAGTGAGCCTCTACTAGACTAGCTTGTTGATCAAAGATGGTTAAGGTTTCCTAACCATAGACATGAGTTGTCATTTGATAACGGGGTCACATCATTAGGAGAATGCTATGATGGACAAGACCCAACCGTAATCTTAGCATTAGATCGATTAGTTATTTGCTACAGCTTTCTTCATGTCAAGTATCAGTTCCTTAGACCATGAGATCATGCCACTCCCGGATACCGGAGGAATACTTTGTGTGCTATCAAACGTCACTTTGTAACTGGGTGATCATAAAGGTGCTTGATATGTCCATTTTGCATCATGTTTTCCTACTGTTATTTATAGTGTTTTTAATCAATATAACACTTTGTGGAGTTATTCTAATGCCTTTTCTCTCTTAATATGCAAGATTTACATAAGGAGGGAGATTGCCGGCAGCTGTATTCAATCTTTGTCTCAAAACCTCAGATTGGTACCTGTGGGTTGCCAGTAGTGTTGATTACATCTCGTAGTTGATGCTAGTTGGTTTATTTGGTGGAAGATTATATGTTCAGACCCATTATGCTATTCAATACCCCTCTGATCTTGGACATGAATATGATGTGTGAGTAGTTACTTTTGTTCTTGAGGAGAAGTCTTGTCATAAGTAATCATGTGAATTTGGTATTCGTTCGATATTTTGATGATATGTATGTTGTTGATTCTCTTAGTGGTGTCATGTGAACGTCGACTACATGACACTTCACCATCTTTGGGCCTAAGGAAATGCATTGTGGAGTGGTAATTAGATGATGGGTTGCTAGAGTGACAGAAGCTTAAACCCTAGTTTATGCGCTATTCCGTAAGGGGCTGATTTGGATCCATATGTTTAATGCTATGGTTAGATTTATCTTAATTCTTCTTTAGTAGTTGCGGATGCTTGCGAGAGGGGTTAATCATAAGTGGGAGGCTTGTTCAAGTAAGAACAGCACCCAAGCACCGGTCCACCCACATATCAAATTATCAAAGTAGCGAACGCGAATCAAACAAACATGATGAAAGTGGCTAGATGAAATTCCCATGTGTCCTCGAGAACGCTTTGCTTATTATAAGAGAACGTTCCGGCCTGTCCTTTGCAACAAAAGGATTGGGATGCCTTGCTGCACCTTAGTTACTATTGCTACTTGTCACTTGTTACAAATTATCTTGCTATCAAACTACTCGTTACCGATAATTTCAGTGCTTGCAGAAAATACCTTGCTGAAAACCGCTTGTCATTTCCTTCTGCTCCTCGTTGGGTTCGACACTCTTACTTATCAAAAGGACTACGATTGATCCCCTATACTTGTGGGTCATCAGTGCTCTACAGGTATCTCCGAAGGTGTCTGTTGGGTTGCATGGATCGAGACTGGGATTTGTCGAACTAGGTATGGAGATACCGACGATCGAATCTTGGGCAAGTAACATATCGCCGGACAAAGGGAATTATATACGGGATTAATTGAATCCTCGACATCGTGGTTCAACCGATAAAGATCTTCGTTGGACATGTGGGAATCAATATGGGTATCCAGATCCCGCTATTGATTATTGATCGGAGAAGTGTCTCGGTCATGTCTACATGTTCCCGAACCAGTAGGGTCGCACGCTTAACGTTCGGTAGTGATTGGGTAGTATTGAGATATTAATAGCGGAAAGTCCGAAGGTTGTTTGGAGTCCCGGATGGGATCCGTGATATCACGAGGAGCTCCGGAATGGTCCGGAGGTAAAGATTTATATATGGAAAGTTGTTTTCGGGGTTACAGAAAAAGTTTGTTTTTTTTGGTATTGTACCGGGAAGTCACCGGAAGGTTCCAGAAGGTTCCGGAGGAGTCCGGAAGTCCATGGAAGGTTTTCACCACCCCCTAGGGCGTGCATGGGCTGTGGGGGGCGCCCTGGCCTTATTGGGCTAAGGGGACCAGCCCCACGTAGGCCCATGCGCCTGGGGTGCAAACCCTAGGAGGTGGGGGCGCCTCCACTTGGCTTGGGGGCCAAGTTTGCCCCCTTGGCCGCCGCCCCCTCCCTTGGAGGAGGGGCTAGGGCCGGCGCCCCCTCCCCCTTGCCCCTATATATAGTGGGGGAGAGGGAGGGCAGCTGCACCATTTACCATGGCGCCTTCCTTCTCTCCCGTATACTCCTCCACGTTCCGTCAGCGCTTGGCGAAGCCCTGCCAGAGTTCCGCTATTGCCACCACCACCATACCGCCATGCTGGTTCCGATCTCATCTACCTCCTCCCCCTTGCTTGCTGGATCAAGAAGGAGAGGACGCCATCGATCTGAACGTGTGCTAATCTCGGAGGTGCCGTCCGTTCGGCACTAGATCGGATTGGATCGTGAAGAGTACGACTACATCAACCGTGTTACGACGCTAACGCTTTCGGTCTACAAGGGTATGTAGACACACTCCCCTCTCTTTTCTATACATCTCCTAGATTAGATCTTGGGTGTTTTGTAGGAATTTTTTGATTTTCTTGCAACGTTCCCCTTCGGCATTAAACTGAACCATGTCGGTCCACATATAAAATAAAACAAAAGGAGAACTTCTGTGGCACCCCGATCCGCACGGAGCAGGGGGCCTTCGCACGTCAGCCCAGGATAACACCTGACGCACGACAGGTCCATGGTACAGCATTCCAAGCACAAAATATATTTCATTTACATGAAATAGAGTATTACATCGTGGATGAATACAAGGGTTTGCACAGCTTAAGGCTATCTAAATGGCGGCGGAAGTCTTGGTTTAGCGGCACGTCGTCTCTGGATGGACTCCACAACTCACAGGACTGGCGAGGTTACGGTCTAGCACGACAAGTCTTCTCCTGCAATCTGGCCACGTGCAAGGCCAGGTGAGTACTTTGAATCTACTCGCAAGACAACCAAATACATAGCATCCAAACAAGCAGATGACAAAGCAAGCCCTATGCTTATACATAATTTATCTCATGGCAAAGGATAAGCATGGCATGATACTAGCAAGAAACATGGATCAAATACATCTATACCAAATCATATCACAGCATATCAAAGCATATCATGGCAGATCATGGCATAACATGGAATATCATGGCATAACATGGAATGGCATAGTTGTATCTTACAAGACATGCATGCTACTGTGCTGGAAAGTAAATTACCATTACCTCCCATGGTGAGTTAAAGCGATATGTTGTTCATTTACCAGTTTCACTGCCACTGCCCCTCTGGGCTAGCTCATGACTCACCGAGATCTCATCTCATAATCATGTCCGAAACAACTCCATGACTTCTCGCGACTATCTCATAGTCCAAGTCACCACATTTACTTTATAGCACATTCTTTAATAGGTTTATTATATTAGGTTTATCCTCCATGTCGACACAGACCAGATAGTGTGACCTAGTACGAAGTGTGTCCATAACCGAGGACGCGGCTATCGATAGATTATACACTCTGCAGAGGTTAGTACACTGTACCCACACCACGGAACTCATGGCCTCGTGCTCCCATTCGGGTGGACCAACGACATTCCGACAAAACCAATCTATTGCATGACACTCTCCCGGCCACTCCCGACAAACTCCCCTTTGGGCTATGTCCTGGGTTGCCCCTGATGTCAACTCGTGACATCCGCCACCTTTGTGGCTGCCACCGTCGTGGCCAAACCGAACAAACCGTCCCAAACGGGGACAACCGCGCGCAAACAACTCGGGCACTCAAGGCTTATGGCCGCCCACCGGGCCAGGGTAGCGCGCGCACATAAGGCAAGTGTGACTGCACTGGTGAGCTCGATTCAGTGGCACTATGACACGATCCAGCCGATGGAGGTGGTTGTTGTTATTAATACATGTTCTTTTCATCTCCATCATTTTATCATGTCATCAAGATTATAAGCATGAATATCATGAATGCATTAATAAACATGTTTACCAAACTTATGAAGTGCAGAGCATATATGACATATGAAGCATGGCAGTAACATGATACCGATATAGTATGACAGGATCACCATAGCATTGACAAACATGGTATGATATACAAATATAGTAATGACATGATATTACCAGTAAAAACATTATTGCTAACATGGCAAACGCTAGTATGAAATCTGGTCATAGCATGATATGGCAAGCAATATATATACCACATTTGCAGACAAAAACATCATATGAATATACTGCAGCTACACACACACAGGGTTCAAGCAAAGTCAACATGCAAGTCCGGTGCTCATGATAAGAGGTTGGCTTGCCTCGGGGTGGACGAATACTCCAGGTGGAAGTGCGACGATCCACTGGAAACGAGTCGCCGGAAACGATACTCTCGGGAGAGGCCTGGATTCGAGGAAGGGCAAAGATGGTATTTTCAATATGTGACAACATTATGAAAATGGCACCATCGGAACGGGCTCGACGCACTGAGCGCGTGGGCTTTGGAATTACCTCAATCGGAGTTACGGGCGCAAAGATACGGCCGTTCGTTCGTTAGGCAGAAAACAGACAAAAATCTGTCCGTTTTAGTCCTTAACGGGCGAACGCCCGTAAAGTAACCAGTTCAGCCGGCGGCTGGGCGGAAAGCGTATTTTCGGGAGTGCGCTTCCGCGCAGAGAAAGCGTATTTCACCGCGAGGCCGCAGCAGAGTGCGCTTCCCTTAGCAGAAAACGTATTCCGCAAAAATACGCGTCCACTTATCCGGTCAACCGGTCAGCCTGGTCAGCGCCTGAGAGAATGACACGCGGGGCCCACGCCGACTTTTCTCTCCTCCTCACTGCCTTCTTCTCCAACGCGACAGAGAGCAGGGGAGGGGCTTCGGCCGGTGACGCAGGCGGCGTCCGGCGACGCGGGGAGGCCGGCCGACGAGCGGAGGGGATCGGGCGCTCCTCGCCGCACCCGTGGGTGGCCTCGGGACCGGCTGAGGCTGCCCACAGCGCCGGGGCCGCTGCTCGGGCGCCATGGCCGAGATGCAGCAGGGGAAGGGCGGCGCTGGCGGGGTTCCCTGGAGGGAATGGAGGGCGGCGGCGGCTCTGTAGCTCCAGGGGGACTCTAGGACGCCGAAAGGAGGGTGGGGGAGGGCCACTGGCCGGAATGGCCGTGGGGGACGGCGGCTCCCATCTCGGCCATGGAGGGGACAGGGAAAGGTCCAGGAGCTCGGGGATGGCTGTGGTGGCGAGGGAGGGCTCGGGCACGCGCTAAATAGAGCAGGGGAAGGCTCAGGAAGGAGAGGGACTGTGGCTACGCGGTGCAGGACGTGGCGGCATCCAGGCGACGGACGCGGCGCCGTCAGGCGCGGCCACGAGCTACGGGACGAGGAGAATCGGGGCACAGGCGACGCGGGCGAGGGCGTGGCGCGCCGTGGCTCACTGGGCGACCGCGTGGTCCTCCCATTGGTGTCCAGAGACACAGTGCACGCCCACTGCAGGCCATGCGCGCGCCCAACACGTGGTCACCGCGTGGCAACAGTGCTCGCACGCGCACCGGACGTTCCAGCTATGTCTGGCAAGTTACTTACTCCCCCAGAAGCTGCTCGACGCAAAGCAACGATACCCATGGCCCACGACGCGACTGAAGCATGTCCAAAGCCTAAACCACAGCAAGGTGTTTGATAGAGATATTAGGCAGTGCACAGATCCATTAGGCCTGGGATTTGGGTGAGGCTGATCATCTACTAAGGTGATCATTGTGCCAGAATCTCAACTCCAAAAGAGAGGGCTAGCTCATACTTCCTTTACAAAGTGTCCAGCTGACCAGAAATGCAAATGAGGGTGCTGGGGAAAAATTGCTAGATGAAAATGGCCCAAATTTGGTGGAAACCAATTATTTGAGCATATGGAGTCACTGTAAAAATTTCATACCATTTCGATAAATAAAAATGGTACTTCCTTCACAATGCTTCCCACTGGTCAGAAAGTTTGGGAATTTGCTGAGGAAAATTGGATAGGCAAATAGAGCTGAATTTTGGCATGAGGCAATAATTTGGATGTGAAAGAGTGCTCAAAAAGTTTGAGGGCAATCTAGCAAATATAAATAGCACTTTCTTCACACCGGTGAAATCTGAACAGAAACTTGAGAAAATCATAGAAAAAGATTGGATAGATGAATTGAGCTAATTTTTGGTTCCCAGTAGTAATATATCAATATTAAATACCCTGCAAAATTTCAGCTCAATTGGATCAAGGAATCAAGCACTTCCTTCACAAAGTTTCAGACAGGGCAGAAACTTGCATTGGATCATGTGCTCAAATTTTTAAATATGGAACATGGGGTTTGGATGGAAATGGTGAAGATATATCCAGGAGAAACTCCACAAATTATTTGGGAATTTTCCTGGCTACCAAAATGGTAGTTCCTTTGGAAAGTGGCAGAGAGGCAATATTGGCCTTGTCAAGGAAAAAGGGAATTTTCCTTATTTAAATATGACCAATATATTTACCAGAGCTTGGGATAGTTACAAAGATCATCTCCAAAAAAATTCATGAATTTTAGAGATGTCTAACTATCCTTCTGGATTTAATTCCTCCGAAAGGCAGGAAAAGGAATTAATCCTAGATGAAAAATACTGCATATGACTTGGCAATATTTTTGCAGATCCAGGGTTTATAAGTGTAGGAAGGTCTCTAGGAATTTTTGGAGGATCAACATGGCAAAGGAAATGATAGCTCCTTTGTAATCACAAAGGCAGAGTTAAAATTCCAAATATTGGAATTAGGGTTCTGATGGGGTTTTGGGTGATGCAAATAGGTCTTGGCCAGCATCAAAGACATGGACAAGGTTTTGGAAGGTTTAAAAATTGCCTGGATTCATCAGATCATCCAGCAAACTCTGGAGAAAGATTTTGAAAAAGAAAGCTCGGGAAAGAATAACAGCATAAAAATTGGTAACCCAATTTTTGGGGTGTTACAAACCTTCCCCCCTTAAGAGAATCTTGTCCTCGAGATTCCTAGGGTTAAAACAAGATTGCTTCTACTCCAGGAAAAACCTCTGGGTTGGCTGTTAACCCTTCGGTCGGATACAGCTGAATTGGGGTACCGATAATTGATACACCCAGGGAGAGACACGGGCAAAGCGAGGCTATAACCACTGCTGGGATCACTTTGGATCAAATTCCAAAATGTTGGAGGTACCCTATGAACAGTGGTTTCTCCTGCTGATAGATGGGACCAGGGCCCACTGGCAGCCTCCTTCTTCTTCCTCCAGCTCTCGACTTCTTCCTCGCTGCTGCTCCGCGTGCGGCTTGGCACAGTGCCCATCTAGCTCCTAGGGCACTAAGTACCCTAGTGGTCATAGTGCGTGGCGTGCACGGTGCCGATACAAAGAGCACTCACGTCGCGGGCCAGCGCCTTGTCGGCACTGCTCGCGGATTTGCCTCCGGGATGTCGGTGATCGGGCGACGAGCGGTTCTCCTGGACCTCGCTCACCATACACCGATCTCGGGCTATAAAAGACGGCAGCGCGGCTCTGCCCAACCCACACCATGCTGCTCTTCCATCTCTTCGGTTAGGATGATATCGAGCCGAGGTCCTTCGGCGAGGTCGTGTTCTTGGTGGGGCTGCGGTGGTTCCGCGCTACTGGCCATACTGATCAGTTCATCGCTCTTGCTGCTGCAGCTCATCCTGCAGGAGCGGGCTCGCGACAACGAGGATCGTGGTGCGGCAGCTCAAGGGGCTGATGGTGATGGTGTGGTGGCTGGTCCTCGGCAGCACTTGCTTCTCCGCCGCTTCGGGGCGGTGGAGTAATCGCGTGCTGCGGCGGGTCGGGATGGCGACTGGTCCGGCGTCATGCAAGGCAGTGACGGCGGTGCCGTTGGTTCCGGGGAATCGCGAGATGCAGAGGAGGTGGCTTCGCCAGCACTGGAATCACGCTACTGATTCCACGTAGGAAAAAATCTTCGCGGATTGCTCCACGAAGAGTACGCGTCGAGGTAGAATCCGGGATAAAATCTGTACTGGGGTAGTTGTACTGGTTTGAGTGAAATAAAGCTGGCCGTGTTCCTCTGGACATGCAAATGGGGGCTAGGGAAAAAGGATTAGAGGCGAGGAATTGCCAGGAGGAACTGCCTCTTGGAGGCTTTGGATCTGGAGATCTGGCACACTGAGTATGCATAGAAAAGAGGTAGGCAATTGACTTTGCATTCCCTCGAGTACTGCCCAATCGTACTCGGGGTGAACCATGTATGCGTGCATTATGCAATACATTCTAAAACATATGCAAAAATACAGGTGAAGGAAAACACACCAAGCAAAATGCACTAAGGTGTTTTAATGCCAGTGGGTATATGTACTCCTGGCATACATATACCTACACCAGCTCACATTTATTAGGGACTCGAGACGAGTCCAAAGTTGTAGGTCTATGTGTTCTACCAATTAAAATCTTATTAGAAGTTCACTGCCAACTCTGTCAAATATTTCTACTTAACAGAGAGGCAGCTGAACCATAAGGCAAAGGAGCATACATTACCACAACACAAGCAGTACAAACATACAACAAAGCACAACCATACTACGCATCGAAAAGCAACAACTCACTCCGGGATACATGGTTCTATCCTCCTAATGAGGATGAACAGACGGACTTGGCATACTCGCATCATCGCCTGACTACGCAATTGGGGTCACATAGGTCTAGTCTTGCTGGGGCTCACCTGGAGGACGCAGGCTAAGCCAATCTCTGTCTTCATCGTCGGGCACCTCTATCGGTTGGGGCTCAACTGCTGGGGTTGCGGATGACGCGGGCAGGAACCTGTGGAGATGACAAATCGTTCTGTCGATGGAATGGAGGTTTGCGGTACCTGGCTTCAACCAAGGCACGGGCTGAGAAGATAGCACTGGGCCGGAGGACATGGGGTCTGCGATCTGGGATACAGCTTGACGGGCCTCGCGGTATGCTTCCGTGACAACCCGGGTAGCATCTCGGTCGATAGATTTGAACTCTCCCAGAATGCTACCGATCATCATTCCCTGGGCACTGATGAACTGCACCAGGCGAACTATCGCTGGGTCATCCTCTTGGGCAGCGTAGGAGAACTCCCATCCGGTATTTGACGCAGAGGGGAAATAACGGAACTCCCGCATCTCCGCTACACGCGGAAACAGAGATCGGAGGCGAGCGATAGCCTCAGCAGCGGCGGCCTGGGTAGCCAACACCAGAGTGGGCATGGGTCTGCCCAGAAAAATCAAGGGCTTCCCATCCTCTCCTGGGCCTGGGCAGATCTGCACCTTTGCCTGGTATCGGTGAAGATGGGGGATGGGTTCCGATTGGAACACCATGTACTCGGGACTAGTACTGCAATCAAGGGCTCGGGTGAGCATATCTGAAAGCAGGGGTGGAAAGCCAACATGGCCGGCTGCGAAAGTGCGGCTATGAAAAGTGGGTTCCCTGGGAAGACTAGCCATGGCTTCTGATCTGGGGCTACTAGCTAGGGTTCTTGCAGGGATATGACTTACTGAGCTGGGGTCGCAGCTAGCAAGTGGGGTTTTATAGGCAACTAGGCGGGGACACACTAGTACAGCGTGGATCCTTCCTACAGGAGAAAGGATACGCCGATACTGACGACAAAAAGATAGGGTCGCCGTCCAACCCAGAAAACTAGGTGGGAGGGGTCAACTGGGTAGGGACGCGTCAGTTCCGACTGTGCCACCTGTTCCTTAGAGCAATCGTGTATAACCCGAGTATCAACAATTGATGGAGTAACAAGGAACAAGACAACCTAAACATATCCTTTGACAACATTTGATTTATGCTTCATTCTTGTCATTTTGGATATACATGTTGTTCCTTGCAAATCTAACCCATGTAGGAAGATGAAGTACAAATGATAGGATCGCTCCAAATTTCAACTCTTGAGCATCCACTTCAAGTTCAACTACATGATGGACTTCACCACCAAATACCAATGTAAGTTCTCACATCTTAGAGAAGCTTCACTCAAAGACATGAGCTAAAGCAACTCAACAAGATGTGAATACATTGAAATGCTTAAAAGGAAAATGGCAACCCCATTTTTGAGCTTAAATGATGAGTATGACCTATGATCAAGTGTTCTCACTTGACTCCTAAGTCAATATACTCTAACATAGGTGACCTAGTCGCCGACCCATCTAGATGAAGTTCTCTAGTGTCTCTTCTGCTTGTTCTCTTCTTGCTAGAGTGTTTCTTTTCAAAAAAAAAACTTCATCTAGATGTTTCTTTGCTTCTTTTCTGTTTCTTCTTTTTTGGCTTGATTCGCAGTTAATTCATTGCAAATCCTTGTGAGATTTCCTTGCCTAGTGAGCTGAGTTGACAAAATATTCCATTGCATCAAACTCGGTTCCACCGAATTGTCTCAACTCGGTGTCACCGATTTTGACTGCTCTAAGGAATTTTCTGTCAAATTTTCCCTGAGTTTTTCTCCTCCAGCTCCACTCGATGATTCTTACCCTCTACTTGCATCTAGAGCCACTCAATGGCCAAGTGTGTTTCTCAAGGACCAAACCCACTTGATCAATAACCTTGAAGTCCCTTCTTGGAAATTGATGTCAAAGTGGGAGAGAGGAATACACATCAAAGCTTATGAGAGGAATACCCATCAAAGCCTATCATTACAAAGAGATGCACCTTACAAGAGGAGAGAATGTTACATGTTTCTTTTAGGGGGAGAGAAACATGATAAGTTTGTTCTTTGGTTGTTCTAGTTTTCTCACCCTACCTACTCCCAATATCCATGTCAGATTCAGGGGGAGAGGAAGTTCTTTAAGGGGAGACAACTATTTCTTTTGGGGACATGTCTGCTTCAAAGAAGTATTCACCTAGTGATACTCTCTTCTACATGTCATCCCAATCTTGGTTTCTTGTTGATCTTGTGTCCTTTTCTTGAAGAAATTATCTTGTGTTATCTAACCCTGTTTTCTCAAGTGTATTTCTTCAGGTACTTGATCAAGAACTTCAAGGTAAGTATATGCATCACACTCATGTACATGATTGACCTCTTGCTAAGTATATTGTTTGCAAGGAGAAAATCTTGTACATGTGGATACCCTAATGTCACACATATATTGCTCTGATGCATATAGCCAAGATACATGTTGCATGTATATTTCCCATAAGGTATCATCATGTTATGCACATCTTCAGGGGGAGTTCAAGGGAGCTCATACATGTTACATGTTTCCTTCAAAGCTTTCATACATACCTCTGCTAAATCTTTAATTAAAGCTTTGATGTATGTTGTCATCAATTACCAAAAAGGGGGAGATTGAAAGCACATTTGCTCCCTTGGTGGTTTGGTAATTTATGCCAACAAACATGTTGTTGGACTAATACTTTTATCTAGTGAATTTCAGACAAGTTCAACAATGGCGTGGCATGGACAAGAGGACGTGGAACCCCTTCAAAATGCTAAGGACAAGAATTGGCAAAAGATCAAGACTCTACATTTTTGGTTTAGTGATCCAAGATCACATTGAGTCCATAGGAAAGCCAATACTATTAAAAGGGGATGAGGTGTTGCTTAATGGTATTTTTGCTCAAGTGCTTAGTGACAGCATTCCTAAACCTTCAACCACTCTCTCAACCCAAATATGTCCAAAACCCAAAGTCCAACTCGGCCCCACCGAAATTTCCAATCCGGCCCCACCGAGTTCATCCAAGACTTAGCCACTGCCAAACCCTAACAAATCGGATCCACCGAAATGGATCTCGGTCCCACCGAGATGGCCTTGCCAACTCTCTGTAATCGTTTGCAACTACTTCGGTCTCACCGAGTTTGCAAATCGATCTCACCGAGATGGCTTGCCAACTCTCTGTTGCCTTATTGCTTCACTTCGGTCCTACCGAGTTGATGCAATCGGTGCCACCGAGATGAGGATTGCCCTAAGCCATTGCACTTCGGTCCATCCGAGTTGTTCGTATCGGTCCCACCGAGATTCCTAAAGTTCATATCTTTTACACAGTTCGGTGCTACCGAGATGATCGTTTCGGTGCCACCGAGTTGGGTCAAAAGTGTGTAACGGTTGGATTTTGTGTGGAGGCTATATATACCCCTCCACCCCATCCTTCTCAGTAAGGAGAGCCATCAGAACGTGCCTACACTTCCACCATTCATTTTCTGAGAGAGAACTACCTACTCATGTGTTGAGATCAAGATATTCCATTCCTACCATTTGAACCTTGATCTCTAGCCTTTCCCAAGTTGCTTTCCACTCAAATCTTTTTTCCAACATAGCCAAATCTGTGAGGAGTTGATTGAGTGCTGGGAAGACTATCATTTGAAGCACAAGAGCAAGGAGTTCATCAACAACACACCGTCTATTACCTTTTGGAGAGTGGTGTCTCCTGGATTGGTTAGGTGTCACTTGGGAGCCTCCAACCAGATGTGGAGTTGAACCAAGAAGTTTGTAAGGGCAAGGAGATCGCCTACTTCGTGAAGATCTACCCCGAGTAAGGCTAGTCCTTCGTGGACGTAAGCCATGGTGGAATAGGCAAGATTGCTTCTTTGTGGACCCTTCGTGGGTGGAGCCCTCCGTGGACTCGCGCAGCCGTTACCCTTCGTGGGTTGAAGTCTCCATCAACGTGGACGTACGATAGCACCACCTATCGGAACCATGCCAAAAACCACCGTGTCTTCACTGCGTTTGATCTTCCATACTCTACCCCTTTACTTTTCGTACTATTGCATGCTTTACTATTTCCGCTGCTCAATCTCTAGATATGCATGTGTAGAAAGTATTGGAGATATCTTAACTTGTGCCAAAATCTGCCTAAGTTCCAAGAGAAATTAAAAACTGCTAATTTGGCTGGTTAGGAGTCTATTCACCCCCCCTCTAGACCTATCTCCTCGATCCTACACCAACCATGTTGATTTCATAAATCAAAATTGAATTCCATGAACTCTAACCCAAATGTGGGTGCCAAACGGGCTATTAAGTAAATGTTGCTATCATTAATTAGAATGGACTTGTCGTAAATGTTGGTACCATCGTGTACATACATAGCGGGTTCCAGCCAACATGAATCAATGTTAACCATTGGTATAACGAATCGATCACTACTTTACTCATTAAGTAGGAGGGTGTTAGTCGGTGTTTGTAAGCTTAAGTTCATACCAAAGAAGTTGACGGTATTGTCGAAGGGAAGGAAGTGTTGTTGAGATTATGGTAATATTGAAGGGGATGAAGCGATGAAAGTTTACAGCAATTATATATCATTTTTGGAGACTAACCTATTAACCTAGTGCCAGTTGTTGTTTTCTGCCCTGTTTTTGTTTTACAGAAAATCAATACCAAACGAAGTCCAAATGCCACGAAACTTTTTGGAGATTTTTTATTGGACAAGATAAACACTAGAAGCTTCGGGAGAGGGCCAGAAGATGAAGGAGTGGGCCACGAGGCACCAGGGCGCGCCCCTGGGGGGTGGCACGCCCCGGTACCTCGTGGGGCCCACTCAGCTCCGTTCGACCTAATTCTTCCACTATAAATTCAGAAAAAATCGGAAACACTCAGGAGAATCCACGAAATACTTTTTCCGCCGCCGTAAGTTTCTGTTCCAGAGAGATCCCATCTGGAGGCCTTCTCCGGTACTCCGCCGGAGGGGGAATCGATCACGGAGGGGCTCTACATCAACCTTGCCGCCCTTTCGATGATGAGTGAGTAGTTTACCACAGACCTTCGGGTCCATAGGCAATAGCTAGATGGCTTCTTCTCTCTTTTTGATCTTCAATACAATGTTCTTCTCGATGTTCTTGGAGTTCTATCCGATGTAATCACTTTTTGCGGTGTGTTTGTTGGGATCCGATGAATTGTGAGTTTATGATCAAAATTATCCATGAAATTATTTGATTCTTTGCTGCACTCTTTTATGCATGATTATTATAGCCTCGTATTTCTTCTCCGATCTATTGATTTGGTTTGGCCAACTAGATTGATTTATCTTGCCATGGGAAGAGGTGCTTTGTAGTGGGTTCGATCTTGCGGTGCTCAATCCCAGTGACAGAAAGAGACATGACACGTATGTATCGTTGCTACTAAGGGTAAAAAGATGGGGTTTATTCATACGTGAGTTTATCTTGTCTATATCATGTCATCGTTCTTAAGGCATTACTCCGTTCTTATGGACTTAATACACTAGATGCATGCTGGATAGCGGTCGATGTGTGGAGTAATAGTAGTAGATGCAGGCAAGAGTCGGTCTACTTATTTTGGACGTGATGCCTATATACATGATCATTGCCTTGGATATCGTCATGATTATTTGCTTTTCTATCAATTGCCCAACAGTAATTTGTCTACCCACCGTATGCTATTTTCTTGAGAGAAGCCTCTAGTGAAACCTATGGTCCCCGGGTCTATCTAAATCATATTACTAAAACCCTAAAAATATTGCTGTCGTTTTTTTTTTTGTATTTTTGTTTCAATCTATCTATCTATCACATACAATATAATCTTGCAATTAACCGTCGAGGGATTGACAACCCTTCGTTTGCGTTGGGTGCAAGGATTTGTTGTTTGTGTGCAGGTACTGCTAACGAGGTGTTGCGTGATTCTCCTACTGGTTCGATAACCTTGGTTTCATAACTGAGAAAAATACTTATCTCTACTGTGCTGCATTATCCCTTCCTCTTCGGGGATAATACCAACGCAAGCTACAAGTAGCATGGACCTGCACCCATGGCAGCTTGAGCTTCAGTCTGGTGCTTAGGTCCAAAACTACAATAGATGCTCTTTAAAATGTAGAAAAAATATATAAAGTAATAAAGCCCACATACATGACCCAGCGGGGCTCAGCCCCAACCGAACCAGGGTCAGTCCATTTATGTAACACCCCAACAATTAAACTTTAGATGACCTACAACTTCGTATATTTTTCCGAGATCTTGTACCACATATCTCTTTGTTATGATATTCTTTCATTTACTTTATCAGTTTTAATACTCTCTCCCATCCAAATTAATTGACACAACCTCTATACAATGTAAAATAGACATTATATATATAGGCTGCATCAATTAATTCGGATTGGAGGGAGTACTCGTTTTATGTCATGAAACTCGGATACTCTGATTTAAAACCGAAGAAATTAGGGTGCATTTATTGTTTTGTATAGAACTATAGATATGATTTTGAGATGTGCACGATCTGTCTCATTTGCTTTCCAATATTTATTGTTTTTTTCTTCATTTGTGCAGTCACCATTTAGATAGCCAACAGATTGTACTCCTTTCAAAATAACCAGACCTCCGCCACCTTTGAGCCCTCCTCTTCCTTCCGACCGGACACGCTATAAATACATGCTCTCGCGCTCCAGAGCGTCCATCCAAAGCAAGTCACAGTGTGGCATTCCCTCTTTTGCTAGCCTCTTGGCCTTCAGCCAACAAGCCATAGCCATGGGTCTCGTCGTTGTCTTGGTGCTTGCCGCCATGGCACAGGTGGCGTACTGCGCGGGTGGTGGCACCACCCCGAACTACCGCGAGGCGCTGGCCAAGAGCATCCTCTTCCTCGAGGCCCAGCGGTCCGGCGTGCTCCCCGCCAGCCAAAGGGTCGGCTGGAGGTCCAACTCTGGTCTCCAGGACGGGAAGGCCAACGGGGTATGCAACTGCCTATTGCAAATGAGCAGTTTTAACATGCATTAATTCTGGCCACGTGCATTTTCCAACTCGTTCCATTGTTTTGTGTTGCCTTTCTTTCAGGTGGATCTCACGGGCGGCTACTACGACGCCGGCGACAACGTCAAGTTCGGGCTGCCGATGGCGTTCACGGTGACCATGATGGCGTGGAGCGTCCTGGAGTACGGCGGGCAGATGGAGGCGGCCGGCGAGCTCGGCAACGCCCTGGAGGCCGTCAAGTGGGGCACCGACTACTTCGTCAAGGCGCACCCGGAGCCCAACGTGCTCTACGGAGAGGTAATTCGTACTGCTTACTTTTGAAGCACTCGAGTGCATGCACGTCGGGTTTACGTGGTCATACACGTAGTCGGCAGCTGACCAAGTGTACGCATTCCGAATGGATTCTTGTGCAGGTGGGAGACGGTGACTCTGACCACTACTGCTGGCAGCGGCCGGAGGAAATGACGACGAGCCGCCAGGCGTACCGCCTCGACCCCCAGCGCCCGGGGTCCGACCTCGCCGGAGAGACCGCCGCCGCAATGGCCGCGGCGTCGCTCGTGTTCCGCCGCTCCAACCCGGGATACGCGAACCAACTCCTGCAACACTCCAAGCAGGTTTGTCCATTCTAAAATCTAAACTAACCATCCAAGATGAAATTATCCAATAGTTGATCCTAATGTTTCTTGGCTCAATTGGTGGATGTCTCAGCTGTTTGATTTCGCCGACAAGTACCGGGGAAGGTACGACGCCAGCATCCCTGTGGCGAGGAATTATTACGAATCAGTCAGCGGATACAGCGTAAGCTATCAGATCGTTAATCCGTGTTCAACATTTGGCATCCCATCTTGATCTGGTCGTTAATCCGTGTGGTGTGGTTTCAGGACGAGCTGCTGTGGGCGGCGGCGTGGCTGTTCCAGGCGACCGACGACCGGCGCTACCTGGACTACCTTGCTAACAACGCCGACGCGATGGGCGGCACGGGCTGGTCCACCGGCTTGTTCGGCTGGGACACCAAGTACCCCGGCGTGCAGGTCCTCGCCGCCAAGATCCTGCTGCAAGGCAGAGCCGGCGCGCACGCCGCCGTGCTGCAGCGGTACCGGCAGAAGGCCGACTTCTTCGTCTGCGCGTCCCTCGCCAAGCAGGGCTCCGGCAACGTCAAGCGGACGCCCGGCGGCCTCTTGTACCACCAGAAGTGGAACAACCTCCAGTACGTGACCAGCGGGTCGTTCCTCATGGCCGCCTACTCCGACAGCCTCGCCGCCGCCCGGCAGTCCGCCGTGCGGTGCCCGGCCGGGGCGGCGTCGACCGCGGAGATGATGGCGTTCGCCAAGTCCCAGGTGGACTACGTCCTTGGGAGCAACCCGAGGAGGACGAGCTACATGGTCGGGTACGGCTTCATTTACCCGCTGGAGGCGCACCACCGCGGCGCGTCCATCGTGTCCTTCAAGTCCAACCCGTCGTTCGTGGCCTGAAAAGCCGGGTACGCGAACTGGTATCTCCGCAAGGGCAGCAACCCGAACCTGCTCGAGGGCGCCATCGTTGGCGGACCGGACGCGTACGATAACTTCGCCGACGAGAGGGACAACTACCGGCAGACCGAGGCTACCACCTACAACAACGCGCCGTTCATGGGCGTGCTCGCTCGGCTCGCCGCCGGCCACGGCGGTGGCAGCCAGTTTGGTCGGTCAATTCCCGATGGTACATACCCAATTTTTCAGAAGTTATTATCCCAGGCATTAAGCATCATTTGATCGTGACTCTTTCCTTGCAGAGCTTGACAACCAGACCTCTGTAGTGCCATCTCTTTCTGCTGGTAATAATCTACCCAACATCATGGCTATCAAGATTCAGTTCAGTAACAGAGTTTTCATCATTTTTACCACCCAATCCGAGAGATGACTAATTCTTGATTCTTCACCTTATACGTGTTGCAGCTGCCGATCAAGGTGAGCACACGTCGCCGATCGTGATCGAGCAGAACGCGACGGCGTCATGGACCGAAAAGGGCCTGACGTACCGCCGGTACGCGGTGACGGTGACCAACAGGTCGCTGAACAAGACGGTGCACGAGCTGTACCTCGGCATCGCCGAGCTCTACGGCCCGGTGACGGGGCTCGACAAGAAGCGGTATGGCCACGTGCTCCCGGGCACGGCCCCGTCGGTGCCCGCCGGCGGGAGCGTCACGTTCCAGTACGCCCACGCCGCGCCGCCGGCGAACGTCTGGGTCACCGGCTACAGGCTCGTCTGAACTGAAACCAATGGTAGTCAGTTTGTCAGGTTAACAAAAGGGAACTTGGAGTGATGGGGCTAGTGACAATCTCTCAGCCATCCTCCATATGCCGTTATAATAATCTAAGCTAAGCTAAGCTCGTAGGAGTGACTAGTGGCTGCGTGTTATCGTGGTTGAAAATGTAAGAGCAATGATATTGTTGCGCTATAAATTATAAACCAGGGGGAAATGGATTATACAACCTTCGAGTACATTTCGACCCAAATTCGGATTTTAATTAGCAAGCTAATCCAAATAAAAACAAAAGAAAGGGCTATACAATACAACAAAGACACTGCTAGTGTGCTAGTGTCGTTATGGAAAGGAGATGAGCTCTGTACTGAATCCACTGAGTTCCTCCGGCAGGCATACAAATTTGTTTAAAAAATGAGATCGTTTCGAGTGTTCCTGTCCTTCAATGATCAGCTGACTAAGTGTGCTTTAAGCTGATTAAACTGTCCCTCAATTTCACAGTGCATCGGTGTCCAAGTAGGAAAAATTAGACTGTGCAAATTCACAATGGAAAAATTAGTGATCCTTGTTTCCAGAACTCCCAAGCCACAGAGAACACAAGTGTCGTAGTCTGCACTAATCCACAGAGTGCACTGGTATTCAATCCATTGTGGATTAGCAGCCAAAAAAAAAGATATACTTGAGCTGGCAGCGGGAATTCCATAGCCATTTAATTGCAGGAATGACAGTGGCCACTCCAATCAGCAACTTATAAGTTTTTGAAACCATAAAGAGGAACTTATGAATGTAATTTAACTCTTTGAAATCTACAGGAACTTATGAGTAATTAAACCCTAAAGAAACTTCCCTTCTTTCTTTCTCTTGTCGCAAACCGTAAGTGCATTCTGTGAATGTGATCATGAGCACCAAGCAGTATGCCCAGCCAGGCCGTTGATGGTGGACACTGTGATCATGAGCACCAAGCAAGTTCCCCCAACCAGAACTCACAACAGGAAGGGCATACTGTGAAAGGCCGGGCTGAATAACATTCAGTCGGGTACAACCAATTGGCCTCACGATTATTAAGGGTAGTATAGATCAACTCATTGTTGGCTAACAAAGAACTCTCTGCAACTAAGAGTGTTGAGAGCCATAAGTTTCAGACAACAGGTGCTCACTTACAAGTTCAATGAGAAATTAATCGGAGCAACTATTTTCCTTTTTGTTTCCAGTGGTCTTGTGCAGGAGCAGAGAGGGGTTGACAGAGAACGGTGGTAGTACAACAAGGAGCTTATTATTTCAGTTAACGCTTAGGCTAGTTCTCAGCGTCTATGAGAGCACAATAAGGAGCTTATTATTTCAGTTCCGTGTAATCGACAATTCAGTTAACTCTTAGGCTACTTTTCAGAGTATAGGAAAGCACAACAAGGAGCTTATTATGTCATCAACTGTATTCCTATAATGTATGTAAATTCTTACAAACGAAAATTATATACATGGAAAGAATCAACAATAGATGTTCGACGAGAGAAAACAGAACAAAAACATAGTCTATAATAGTATTCTGGTACTCCTACTTCATTATCTAACAATGGTTACTGGATCACTTGTACAGATCGTCTTCATCCTCACCAGCTGCCGCGGAGGTGTCAACAGCAGCTTCTGCCGCCTGTGGCTGCGCCGGGAAGCGGAACTCGGTGCCGAACCCCCTAGACTGTTGCAGCGTCTGCGCGAAGGGCTGATACTTCCTTATGTCGGCGTCACTCACGCTCCGCCTCGCGTACTTCATCGACTCCTCGAAGTGAGCCGCCTTAATCTCAGCCACCTCCTCTTCCAGACCGCCGTCCACCTCCATGGTGTCTTTCCCCATCCTTTGCCTTTCCATGTCCTTTTCAATGTCCTCCCTGATGGCGTACTTGCACGCCCTCTGGCAGATCTCCGTGATGTCGGCACCGCTGAAGCCGGCCGTGAACCTTGCGAGCGCACCGAGGTCGACCTCCTTGGCCACGGAGACTTCCTGAGGCAGGCCTTGAAGATCTGGTGTCGTGAGGCCTCGTCCGGCAAGGGGATGTAGATGAGCTGGTCTAGGCGGCCGGGACGGAGCAACGCCGAATCAATAATGTCCGGCCTATTGGTGGCGCCGATGATGAAGACCGTCTTCTTGGCATTCATGCCGTCCATCTCGGTGAGCAGCTGGTTCAGGACCCTGTCCGCCGCGCCACCGGCGTCGCCCACTCTGCCGCCCCTTTGGGTTGCGATGGAGTCGAGCTCGTCGAAGAACAGCACGCACGGCGCAGACTGACGCGCCTTGTCGAAGATCTCGCGCACGTTGACCTCGCTCTCACCGAACCACATGGTGAGCAGCTCTGGCCCCTTGATGCTGATGAAGTTGGCCTGGCATTCGTTGGCGATCGCCTTCTCCAGCAAGGTCTTACCGCATCCTGGTGGCCCGTAGAAGAGGACACCCTTGGACGGCGACATGCCGAACTTCTCGAATTTTTCTTGGTGCTCGACCGGGTACAGGACGGTCTCTTGCAGTTGCAGCTCCCTCTTGACGCCGTCGAGGCCGCCAATATCGTTCCAGCTGACGTTGGGCACCTCGACGACGGTCTCGCGTAGCGCAGACGGGTTCGTGCCGACGAGAGCCGTCTTAAGGTGGTCATTGGTGACGGCCATCGAGTTTAAGATCTCGGAGTCGATGGTGTCGTCCTCTAAGTCGATCAAGTCCATCTTCTCCCTGATGCACTGCAGCGCCGCCTCGGTGCATAGCGCGGCCAAGTCGGCACCGACGTAGCCGTGCGTATCCTTGGCAACCACCTCAAGGTTGACATCCTCTTCCAGCTTCATGTTTTTGGTGTGGATGCGGAGCACTTCGAGACGCCCGACCTCGTCCGGCACGCCGATGTCGATCTCGCGATCGAACCTCCCGAAGCGCCTCAAGGCAGGATCGATGCTGTTGGGACGGTTTGTGGCGCCCATGACGATGACGTGCGCGCGGGCCTTCATGCCGTCCATCAGAGTCAGCAGCTGGGAGACAATGCGCCTCTCAGACCTCGCCGTGAGTCTTCTCCCTGTTCGGAGCAATGGAGTCAATCTCATCGATGAAGATGATGGAGGGCGCGTTCTTCTCGGCCTCCTCAAAGGCCTTCCTCAGGTTGCTCTCGCTCTCTCCAGCCATCTTGGACATTATCTCCGGGCCGTTGATGAGGAAGAAGGCCCCAGTCTCGTTGGCCACCGCGCGAGCGATCAGCGTCTTGCCTGAGCCGGGAGGGCCGTACAGGAGGATGCCCTTTGGAGGCTTGACGCCAATGGACTTGAAGATCTGCGGATGCCTGAGTGGCAGCTCGACGAGCTCCCTGATCAGAGTCAGGGGTTTCCCCATGCCACCACGTCGTCGTAGCCGACGTCGTCTAGCCTCTCCTCGTCCTCCCGCTTGACCGGCTCGCCCTCGCAGAATATCTCTGTGTCGGCCGCCACGATGCAGTACTCCGCCGCGGGGTCGATTTCCATGACCTTGAACTCGACACTCCGCATGCGGCCACGCACGAGGAACAGGTCACCCTTGTGGACCGGGCGGTAGGCGTCCACAAAGTAGGGCTTGAGGTAGGCGTCGAAGAGGTTCCCCGCGATGCCCTCTACGGTGTCGTCCAAGGGGAGGATGTGCACGCGTCTGCCGTACTTGGCGTCATGGCACTGGTGCACCGACACGACGTCGGCGATGCGCACGCGCAGGTTGGACCGGGCCACCTTGTTGATCCTGAGCTTGTGCCCCTCGCAGGTGTCGTCGGGCAGTGCCATGCAGATGGTGCTATGGCGGCGCTTGCCCTTGAGCAGCACGATGTCGCCTTTGAATATCGAGAGTTTCTCCATGGTGGTCGGGTGGAGGGTGCACACGGAGTTGTCGTCGTTGGTGGTGGCCTCCTCCACCACCAGCCGGTTCGCCGCCTTCTTCGACGCCGCCGCCGCGCTCGCCATCGCGTTCAACTCTAGCTGGTCAGACTTGTTGCGTCTCTCGTGTATTATTCTCGTTGGATGTCCAGCGCTAATCTGCGTTGGTGTTGTGGTGAGGTGGAGACCCTTTATTGAAGGCACGGCCGACTCCGGTTGGAAGGCCCGTACGCTCGCACCTCACTTCCGAGTCATAGCCTGAATTAACGCTAGCTAGATGGATTCGTACCCGTACTTGACTCTTTTCAGAGAGGCTTTCCCCTGGTTTTCTCCAAGACGAATTTTGTACAATTTTTCGCTTTTCCTTTTTCTTTGTTTTTCATTCTCACGAACTTTTCTTAAATCCACAAATATTTTCCAATTTCGTCAGCATGTTTAAACTTTAACTTGGTCATATTTGCGAACATTTTTTCAAATCCATGAAATTTTTCAAAATCGACATTTTCTTTTTGAATCAGTGATTTTTTTTTCACAAATTCGTAAACTTTTTTTTTCCAAATTCCCTGAACATTTTTGAAATTCATGAATATTTTTGAGCTTTTTCCAGATTCGTGAACATTTTTCAAACTCTTTTTTTTCAAATTTGTAAACCTTTTCAAAATTTTGATTTTTCCCCAATTTTATGAACCTTTTAAAATTCATGAACCGCATTTTCAAAATTTATGAACCTTATCAAATTTATGACTATTTTTGTTTTTCATTTCTTTTCCAAAAGTCCACAATCAACCGGTCTACCGGTCAACTACGTGTAGCCGGGCTGGCCTACAGCACACCGTGCGTGAGCGCCAGTTGGCATGCTGGCGCCGTGAGAGCGGACTAGGAGGTCTTGTCCGTGCCGTTCCATGGAAACTTATATTTGTTCAGTACGAGTGTGTGAAATTTTCTTTTAAAATATTGTGATTTGGAGGCTTCATAGAAAAACCAAAATTTCAACCTAACAACAAACAAAATCAGCCCATTTAGAAATCCATATTTGTTTTCCTTTTGCGCGCCGCATGTCAAAGTATAATGTTGTATTTCTTTTGCGGGGTATAATGTTGTAAATTTTTGCACATGCATTGTATACATGTATATGTGTGTTCACAAAAAAATGCGTCGTGTAAATGGTATTTTACTATCGAGCTTCGTGGATCTCAGCCTCTATCGGCATTGTCCGGCTAACTCTTTCCCTACTTAAACACTTCTCTGAAAAATTGATATACTACCTTGGCACGTATGATAAAAAATGAAAGAACCAGCGAACCAACCTGTGGTTGGATGGTTAGAGGGACAGTGATAGCCCCAGCCCACCAGGGTTCAAGTCCTGGTGCTCGCATTATTCCTGGGGTTATTTCAGGATTTCCAGCGATGCGCTTTCAGTGGGAGGAGACGTTCCCGTCGATGACGAGGCGCCTACGGTGACTTCGTAAATCTCAAAATGATATGCCGGCTCAGTCTCTCGAAGGTGCTCATAGGGGTAGGGTGTGCGTGTGTGTGTTCATAGGGGTGAGTGTATGCGCGTCTGTATGAGCGCTTGCGTCTGTACTGTGTTAAAAGAAAAAAAAGAACCCGTCCCTTCTCAATAATTGTCCCTAGATGCGCTTACAATGACGTGTTCCTTTTGGAGGAGAGTGTTGTCGTTCGTGCGATGCAAGACGGACAACACCAATTCGACCCATGGAGTATTTTTTTTTTTAGAGAAAAGGTCGGAACCTGACTTTATAAATAAAGCCATCACATCGAGTTCACCATAAGTCACAGTGCAAGAAGTAGCAATAGTTACGACATACAAACCAAGTATAGATCCCCAGGATCAAGCCAAAGGCGCACATGCCAAGCAAAAGAGAAGGATATATCTTAACGACGATTCTCCACAAGGGAACTTGAGGGGCTCTGGGTGATGGCGGAGGCACGGATCTTGGAGACCACCAAGGCGACAACATCAACATCCACAACTTTAACGAGAGGGCTCCATGGCTGGACAACGCCAGACATTTTGAACAAACAATTAGAGGGACCATTAGGAAACAAAGTGTTCAATTGTAAATTTGTTACGGGTGGTCCATAAGGACCAACCAAAAGTGGCAAATGCAATCCAAAACACACAAGCAAACTGACCTGAGTAATTTCGTAAGATATTTTTTTCAGCCAATTTTCCAGGCTTGTTTTCTTCTGTAGTTGGTCCGGCCTGCTACAACGAACGCATGCATGTCATGTCTTTCCTGACTTACTTTCTTCTGCTACATACTTTCTTCCATACGTAGGTAAGCTGTAGCCAGCGGATGCTTGCACGAAATCACTAATTAAGTACTTCTTCCAAAGATCACTCTCACCTCCCCAGGTTGCGACAAGTGATGCACTGCATGCGCGTCGCTTGTCGCAATCTGGAAGTTTTTTCTTTTTTCGTAGATCCGTTTATTCAAAATGTTTTATCTCTTAAACCGTGCGTCCAAATCTCGAATCGTTTTCACCATTGGATTCCTCGCGTCGAGATCTTCAAAACTAGATTCCATGTTGATAGGTTTTGACGAACTATTTTTTTCACGAAAAAAACCGGACGAAAAACCGAACCGGAAGCACGTTTTTTTTCCCTTTCCGAAAGAGGCACGGCCATGCCTCTCGCGAAAGCAAACCCGTGCCTCCCGTGGAAGCAAAACCGTGCCTCTCGCGGAAGGAAAAAACAGAAAACGCGTTTTATTTTTGTTTTCCGAGAGGCACAGCCGTGCCTCTCGTGAAAGCAAAACCGTTCCTCTCGCGAAAGCAAAATCGTGCCTCTCGCGAAAGAAAAAAAAATAGAAAACACATTTTTTCCCATTTCCGAGAGGCACGGCCTTGCCTCTCGCGAAAGCAAAACCGTGCCTCTCGTGGAAGGAAAAAAACACTATATTTTTTTCCGTTTCTGAGAGGCACGGCTGTGCCTCTCACGAAAGTAAAACCGTGCCTCTCGCGGAAGCAAACCGTGCCTATCGCGAAAGAAAAAAAACAAAAAACGCGTTTTTTTCCTTTTCCGAGAGGCATGGTTGGGCCTCTCGCGAAAGCAAAACCGTGCATCTCACGGAAGAAAAAAAACGCGTTTTTTGCGCAAATTTTTTTTTCCGAAATTTTTTTGTCCTAAAGCTAAGGAAGAACGGTGGAAAACCAAAAAGCCGAAAAAGGGGGAAAACCGTTTAAAAAGCCGAAAACGCGTGCGGAAAAAAAATTCTGGAGGGAATGCCTAGAGCGCGACACGTGGCGGCGGCTGAGAGCGCGCCACTCGGCGCTCTCTCAGTCCACCCCAAATGATCGTTGGGGAGGCTGCAAAGGAGCGCTCCTTAATTAGTTGTTCTCATGCTTGCATGCACGTTGGTTGCTTAGCTAGAATATTACACGTGCATGTGAGTGAGGATTGGATCGAAGAAATAGTAGTATGTTAATTGGTGGATGATTGTTGTTCATCCTTGCATACGCTGGTTGATGTCTACTACACAACTTATTTTTTTAGACTTGTGTTGGGCCTCCAAGCACAGAGTTTTGTAGGACAATAGCAATTTTCGCTCAAGTGGATGACCTAAGATTTATCAATCCGTGGGAGGCGTAGGATGAAGATGGTCTCTCTCAAACAACCCTGCAACCAAATAACAAAGAGTCTCTTGTGTCCCCAACACATCCAATACAATGGTAAATTGTATAGGTGCACTAGTTCGGCGAAGAGATGGTGATAAAAATATAGTATGGATGGTAGAAATATATTTTTATAATCTGAATAAATAAAAACAGCAAGGTAGCAAACGACAAAAGTGAGCACAAACGGTATTGCAATGCTTAAAAACAAGGCCTAGGGTTCATACTTTCACTAGTGCAATCTCTCAACAATGCTAACATAATTGGATCATATAACAATCCCTCAACGTGCGATAAAGAATCACTCCAAAATTCCTATTAGCGGAGAACATAAGATAGAAATTGTTTGTAGGGTACGAAGCCACCTCAAAGTTATTCTTTCCGATCAATCTATTGAGAAGTGTCACGAACAGTCCTAGAGTTCGTACTAAAATAACACCATATGATACGCATCAACCAACTCTAATGTCACCTAGATACTCCAATGTCACCACAAGTATCCGTGAGTTGATTATTCGATATGCATCAAACAACTTCAGATTCATAATATTCAATCCAACACAAAGAACTTCAAAGAGTGCCCCAAGATTTCTACCGGAGAAAGTAGGACGAAAACGTGCATCAACCCCTATGCATAGATTACCCCAATGTCACCTCGGGAATCCGCGAGTTGAGTGCCAAAACATACATCAAGTGAATCAATATAATACCCCATTGTCACCACGGGTATTCATATGCAAGACATACATCAAGTGTTCTCAAATCCATAAAAGTATTCGATCCGATAATAGTGAAACCTCAAAGGTAAAAACTCAATTCATCACAACAAGATAGAGAGGGGGAAACACCATATGATCCAACTATATTAACAAAGCTCGCGGTACATCAAGATCGTGCCAAATCAAGAACACGAGAGAGAGAGAGATCAAACACATAGCTACTTGTACATACCCCTAGCCTCGAGGATGAACTACTCCCTCCTCGTCATGGAGACCGCCGGGATGATGAAGATGTCCTCCGGTGATGATTCCCCCCCTCCGGCAGGGTGCCGAAAAAGGGCTGTAGATGAGATCTCTTTGGTACAGAGGCTTGCGGCGGCGTAAAAACTTATCTAGGTTAACTTTTGGGGGTTTCTGAATATATATGATTTTTCAGCGTTGGAATCACGCAAAGAGGTGCCACAGGGGACCCACGAGGCACCAGGGCGCGCCTGGGGGGTGGCGCGCCCTGGTGGCTTGTGGGGCCCCTGTGGGTCTTCTGCTGCTCCACCGAAGCTTCCTGGGTCTGTTTCCTTCCAGAAAAAATCGTCAAAAAATTTCGCTGCATTTGGACTTCGTTTGATATGGATTTTCTGGAAAACCAAAAACAAGCAGAAAACAGCAACTGGCACTGGGCACTATGTCAATATGTTAGTCCATAAAAATCATATAAAAGCCATATAAAAGTGCACCAAAATCATACAAAACTATAATAAACATGGCATGAATACTTCATAAATTATAGATACGTTGGAGACGTATCAGCATCCCCAAGCTTAATTCCTGCTCGTCCTCGAGTAGGTAAATGATAAAAGAAATAATTTATGAAGTGTGAATGCTAGCATAGTGCATAAGTTTGATCGATGATAATTCCAATCACTTTTTTGTAGCATCATTATATATCATAAACAGTAGCTCATCTCATAAAACTTCTCATGATCAAGTAGCAAGCTATTCACATGTTAAAGTATAGACCATAAACTTTTTTGAAAACTAACAAACTATGTTTTCAGTCATCAAACAATTGCAATTCATCTTATTTTCAGGAAGTGTCTATGTAAGAGCTTTGATCTAGCAAATTCCACATACTCAACCATCATTTAGTCTTCCTTGATTGCTGACACTCAAAGCATATTTTTACAACAAACCGTTTCAGTCAAACACATAGGAAGATAGTGGCTTAATGTTTCGCCTCCCAACTTATTTATCTCAGGGATAATATCAACAATAATAACTCATGATCACCTATATTCAACTGGATATATGTGCCTGGATCTTTTCCTACCACATAATGCTTGCCAACTAAAGAATAAATAGAGCGGAATAAGGATGAACATTACTGACTCTTACATAAAAGTAAATGCAAAAAATTAAAAGATAGGCCCTTCGCAGAGGGAAGCAGAGGTTGTCATGCGCTTTTTGTTGTTGGATGCACAAGCCCTTAATGCAAAGGAACGTCACATTATATTGCACCTTGTGATAGCAACCTTTATTATGCAGTCCGTCACTTTTATTTATTTACCATCACAAGTTCGTACAACACTTATTTTCCCTTACAATAAAAGATCATACATATTTTAGGAGCAATTTTTATTTATTTTTGCACTGATGACAACTTACTTGAAGGATCTTATTCAATCCATAGGTAGATATAGTGGACTCTCATGGCAAGAAACTGGGTTTAAGGGTTTTTGGATGCACAAGTAGTATCTCCACTTAGTACGAATTTTTGGCTAGCAAAAGATCCTAAGCAAGCACCACATGTTAGAGGATTCATGACAATATAACTTCTATGTGAATATAAACAAACATAACTCATTACGTTGTCTTCCTTGTCCAACGTCAACTACTTGATCAAGCTTGAAAATAATTAATGGGGGCTCAAAATCATAGAAGATGTCCAAGATAGTATATTTATATGTGAAATTTCTCTTTCTTCAAAATTCTTTCATGAATTGTTCAAGTGACCAATGCTATGTTTGTTAACTTTCAATAAATTTTACCACTTATACTTCTTGTATGTGAAGTCACTACTCCCCATAGGACAAGCATATGAAGCATATAAATTTCAACTTTATGATATTCAATTCATTTCAATAATTTACTCATAGGGTATAAGTGAAGAACAAGAGTAAATGACAAACTACTCCAAAAAGATATAAGTGAAGACCAAATGAGTAGTTAAGTAAATAGGTAGCTATGTGAGGACTCTCTCTTATTTAAAAAAAAATCAGATCTTATTATTTTATTCAAACAGCAAGAAAACAAAATAAAATGACATTCCAAGAATAGCACAACTCATGTGAAGAAGCAAAAACTTAGCCTCAACCAAGACTAACCGATAATTGTTGATGAAGAAAGGTGGGATACCTACCGGGGAATCCCCAAGCTTAGTTGCTTCAGACTTCTTGGAATATTATCTTGGGGTGCCTTGGGCATCCCAAGCTTGAGCTCTTGTGTCTCCTTAATTCCTCTCATATCATGGCTTCTCCTAAATCTTTAAAAACTTCATCCACACAAAACTCAACAAGAACTCGTGAGATAAGTTAGTATAAATCAACTCAAAACCTTAACATTCTCTACTGTAGAAAATCACTAAAATTATAATTTAACGTTGCATACTAAATGCCTCTGCATATTTAATACTCCTATCCACAAATAGAAATATTAAACAAGCAAACGTATGTAAACAATGCAACTATAACATCAATCTGCCAAAACAGAACAGTCTGTAAAGGGGGATTTAAAATTCATGCTTTCCTAACTCCAAAAATTCTGAAAATTTACCACGTGACAGAGAACTCATGCATGCTTACTGTGTAAAAATTTCAGATTTTTATCATGTTCTGACTATTCAGGAATATTCTGGACATAACAGAAAACTTTCTGTTTTCAAACAGCAACACATAAACTTGCAAACTGAGCATGGTAAAGGCTATCATTGGCATTTTATTGAACTAAAAGATACAAAACTTGATTATTGATAACAGCAAGCAAATCTCAACAAAATAAAATGACGCTCCAAGCAAAACTCATATTATGTGATGAATAAAAATATAGCTCGAAGTAAGGTTACCGATAATGTTGAAGACGAAAGAGGGGATGTCTTCCGGGGCATCCCCAAGTTTAGACGCTTGAGTCTTCCTTGAGTATTATCTTGGGGTGCCTTGGGCATCCCCAAGCTTAGGGTCTTGCCACTCCTTATTCTCCTCATATCGATATCTCACCCAAAACTTGAAAACTTCAATCACACAAAACTTAACGGAACTTGTGAGATAGGTTAGTATGATAAAAATAAATCATCCATTTAGGTACTGTCAAGACAAGATTCATAATTGTTCTCACATAATTCCTACTGTATTCTATCATTTCCACAATTTATATTGCTCAATATAAGCTATGGAAACACTAAAACAAGCAAACTATGCATCGAAAACAGAATCTGTCAAAAATAGAATAGCATGTAGTGAGCGATTTGAAAACCATACTTCTGTACCTCCAAAAATTCTAAACAATTAGGACAACGTAAAAAATTTGTATCCTAATACTGTGTAAAAATTTCAGAATTTTATCACGCTCCAGTACAGAATAGAAATTCCAGCACTGGATGCAAAAGTTTCTGTTTTTGCACAGAATCGAATCAACAAGTATCCACGCTATCCCAAAGGCTTTACTGAAGGGTAACGCAGTAGAAAACAAAAAAATTCTGACCTACGCACCAGCCCAGGACCACTATGAAGACTGCATACAAGGTTTGATCTTTTTCGTTACCGACTCGTAGCACAGCGGAAGTAGAGTCGATGACGATCGGCGGTGCAGATCCCCGCAGCTAGGATTTACAACCTCCCAACCGCGAGGATGTATACCCTCATCCGCCCCCTGGACAGTCCTCCGGGAGGCGGTTGGACAGTCCTCCGGACGGTGTCACGGACAGCCCTTCGGGAGGACCATCGAAACTCGGACGGTCACTCGGACAGCCCTTCGGGAGGCACTCTCAAACTAAGACCGAAACTACGATCTCTCTACAGAGTTGCACACATACGGTCTCAACTATCCGGCAGGGCTTTGCCGTCCAGAACTAGTTCCTGCCAGAACCCAGACAGCCTTTCGGCTCTACAAAACTATTTCGCTGGGAGGGAGAGAGAAGCCAGACAAGTCTATGGCATGTGTATGAGAGCAAGGATCAGATTTAGGCTGCCCCCTCCACCTCTATTTATAGGAGAAGGAGGGGTGGAGGGGCTGAAATTTCAGCCACATCCATCCATGTCATCTCCAAGATATTTTGGAGCAAAAGCCCAAAAAGGTGGCTTTCCAAAAAGTAATCCAAAAAGCACTTTCACTATTCATGACGACATATTTCAGCGTCCGTTCGAACTGAAAATATTCATGTGGGCTTAGAACATTTCCAGTACCCACTAAAATAATTTTCAACGCGATCCGAAACAATTCCGGTTTAGTGATTTTCATCTGCGAAAAGCATCTGAAGCGGTTCCGGCAGCTCCGGAACATTTCCGGTTTTCATCCCGGAAAATTCCAGAAAGTTTCCAGAACGATTCTGGCACCCTCCAAGAATTATCAGGCATGTGCCGAAACCATTTTGACTTTATGGTGTACTCCGAAACAACTTTTCGGTTTAGTGATTTTCATCTGTGAAAAGCAACTAAAGCGGTTCCGGCAGTCCGGAACATTTCCGGTTTTTGTCTCTAAAAAATCTCAGAAGTTACCGGAACAATTCTGGTACCTTCCAATAATTTCCAGGCATGTGCCGAAACCAATTTGACTTTATGGAATACCCTGAAACAACTTTTCAGTTTCACCGGAACTATTCCGATATCCTCTCCGGAACGTTTCCGTTTCGTCCGAAACTTTTTCGGTGATTTTCTCTCAGACTCCCCGTCTAGTATTCAGCAGATAGATGACCCTTAAGCGTGTGACCCTATAGGTTCGGTGAAGTATAGACATGACCCGGAACCCCTTCCGATCAATGATCAACATCGGAGCCGTGGACACCCATATTGACCCCTATACCCACACGAATGAATATTCGAGTGAACCTCCAGTTGCCGTGTGCTATTCCTGTTGCTTCGCGATATGTTACAAATACCCGAGGTGAGACATGTTGGCATCCCCGTGGATCAACAACTTGTCCACTATGCCAGTTACCTCGTTACCGGTATTGTTCTCTTTTCTCGTTCCCGTGTTCCGGCATCCCTGTGATCAAATCACAAAGTGTCTGGCCAGACGATGATGGATACCGTAACACCGAGAGGGCCCAGAGATATCTCTCCATCGTCGGAGGAGCAAATCCCAATCTTGAGCTATCAAGTTACTTGACATACTTTTCCGTGAACCCGTAAGCCGCCGTAATAGCCACCCAGTAACGGATGACGTTTAACAAACCCCAAAGTTCACGAAGCAAGCACGAAGGAACTCGATACTCTCATGGTCTAAGGAATTATGCAAACATTAACTATCTCTGTGTTATAAACCATTAACTAGTGACGAATGTATCTCATAGCATAACATCAATTCGGGTCTATTCAACACAAGTGTTCTACCAACATTGCGCCCTCAAAATTGCCGGCATAGCCATGCCCATGATCAGGAAAACAGGATCATCATGCAATACTTGAGCCAGTCTTAGAGGCCAGACTAGGAATACATTTTACCGTTTATTATTCCACACGTGCATATGAGTCTTCCTCCGAGCCTCGTGGTTATTGCAGACTCGAGAACCATAGCAGTTATAGCATGGAACATAAACCTAATTATGAACAGGGAGATAATCAATAACATTTATTATTGCCTCTAGGGCATATCTCCTACATTTACTTGGCACATTATTGAAAGAAAACTTATAAAACATGATTACCACAGTAGCTTAATCATGTGAGCACAAAAAAACAGTAGGGGTAAATGTTGGGTTGTCTCCCAGCAAGCGCTTTTCTTTAATGCCTTTTAGCTAGGCATGATGATTTCAATGATGCTCGCATAAAAGTAAAGAATTGAAACACAAAGAGAGCATCATGAAGCATATAACTAGCACATTTAAGCCTAACCCACTTCCTATGCATAGGGATTTTGTGAGCAAACAATTTGTGGGAGCAAGAATCAACTAGCATGGGAAGGCAAAACAAGCATGACTTCAAAACTTTCAACACATAGAGAGGAAACTTGATATTATTGCAACACCTACAAGCATATGATCCTCTCTCAAAATAATTTTAAGTGGTATCATGAATGAATTCAACAATATAGCTATCACATAAAGCATTCTTTTCATGATCCACAAGCATATAATTTTTATTACTCTTCACATAAGCAAATTTATTGTCAACAATAGTAGTGGGAGCAAACTCAACAAAATAACTATCATGTGATACTTGATTGGCATAATCCAACTAAAAATTAAAATCATGATGACAAGTTTCATGGTTATCATTATTCTTTATAGCATACATGTCATCACAATAATCCTCATAGATAGCAACTTTGTTGTCATAATCAATTGAAACCTCTTCCAAAATAGTGGAATCATCATTAAATAAAGTTGTGACCTCTCCAAATCCACTTTTATCAATATAATCATCATAAATAGGAGGCATGCTATTATCATAATAAATTTTCTCATCTAAACTTGGGGGGCTAAAAATATCATCTTCATCAAACATAGCATCCCCAAGCTTGTAGCTTTGCATATCATTAGCATCATGGGTATTCAAAGAATTCACACTAACAACATTGCAATCATGCTCATCATTCAAAGATTTTATGCCAAACATTTTATTAAATTCTTCTTCTAGCAATTGAGCACAATTATCCGCTCCATCATTTTCAAGAAAGACATTATAAAGATGAATAATATGAGGCAACCTCAATTCCATTTTTTTGTAATTTTCTTTTATAAACCAAACTAGTGATAAAACAAGAAACTAAAAGATTTGATTGTAAGATCTAAAGATATACCTTCAAGCACTCACCTCCCTGGCAACGGCGCTAGAAAAGAGCTTGATGTCTACTACACAACTTATTCTTATAGACTCGTGTTGGGCCTCCAAGCGCAGAGTTTTGTAGGACAGTAGCAATTTTCCCTCAAGTGGATGACCTAAGATTTATCAATCCGTGGGAGGCGTAGGATGAAGATGGTCTCTCTCAAACAACCCTGCAACCAAATAACAAAGAGTCTCTTGTGTCCCCAACACACCCAATACAATGGTAAATTGTATAGGTGCACTGGTTCGGCGAAGAGATGGTGATAAAAGTGTAGTATGGATGGTAGAAATATATTTTTATAATCTGAATAAATAAAAACAACAAGGTAGAAAACGACAAAAGTGAGCACAAACGGTATTGCAATGCTTAAAAAGAAGGCCTAGGGTTCATACTTTCACTAGTGCAATCTCTCAACAATGCTAACATATTTGGATCATATAACAATCCCTCAACGTGCGATAAAGAATCACTCCAAAGTTCCTATTAGCGGAGAACATAAGATGGAAATTGTTTGTAGGGTACGAAACCACCTCAAAGTTATTCTTTCCGATCGATCTATTGAGCCATCCCTATAAGTGTCACGAACAGCCCTAGAGTTCGTACTAAAATAACACCATATGATACGCATCAACCAACTCTAATGTCACCTAGATACTCCAATGTCACCACAAGTATCCGTGAGTTGATTATTTGATATGCATCAAACAACTTCAGATTCATAATATTCAATCCAACACAAAGAACTTCAAAGAGTGCCCCAAGATTTCTACCGGAGAAAGTAGGACGAAAACGTGCATCAACCCCTATGCATAGATTACCCCAATGTCACCTCGGGAATCCGCGAGTTGAGTGCCAAAACATACATCAAGTGAATCAATATAATACCCCATTGTCACCACGGGTATTCATATGCAAGACATACATCAAGTGTTCTCAAATCCATAAAAGTATTCGATCCGATAATAGTGAAACCTCAAAGGTAAAAACTCAATTCATCACAACAAGATAGAGAGGGGGAAACACCATATGATCCAACTATATTAACAAAGCTCGCGGTACATCAAGATCGTGCCAAATCAAGAACACGAGAGAGAGAGAGATCAAACACATAGCTACTTGTACATACCCCTAGCCTTGAGGGTGAACTACTCCCTCCTCGTCATGGAGACCGCCGGGATGATGAAGATGTCCTCCGGTGATGATCCCTCCCCTCCGGCAGGGTGCCGGAAAAGGGCTCTAGATGAGATCTCTTTGGTACAGAGGCTTGCGGCGGCGTAAAAACTCATCTAGGTTAACTTTCGGTTTTTTTTGAATAGATATGATTTTCAGCGTTGGAATCACGCAAAGAGGTGCCACAGGGGGCCCACGAGGCACCAGGGCGCACCTGGGGGGGTGGCGTGCCCTGGTGGCTTGTGGGGCCCCTGTGGGTCTTCTGCTGCTCCCCCGAAGCTTCCTGGGTCTGTTTCCTTCCAGAAAAAATCGTCAAAAAGTTTTGCTGCATTTGGACTTCGTTTGATATGGATTTTCTGGAAAACCAAAAACAAGCAGAAAACAGCAACTGGCACTGGGAACTAGGTCAATATGTTAGTCCATGAAAATCATATAAAAGTGCACCAAAATCATACAAAACTATAATAAACATGGCATGAATACTTCATAAATTATAGATACGTTGGAGACGTATCACTGGTAACCTCATCTGGGCATAGTGTTTATGTTTCTCTATGATGGTAAATTTACACCAGATTACTATTATCGTTGCGCTTTTCCCATTGGGCAATCACTTGATTATTTTTAGTTCAGTTAATTTTTCGTGTTTTCATATGTGTTCGATTTTTTTCTTTTTTGTTGAGTCAGTTTTCGTTTTTTCTTTATGTGTATGTGTGGATGTTGGGCGTGTGTGTAAATTATTATACACATAAGTACTATGCAATATATTTGTAAATTAAATTAGAGTATGAAAATTGCACTATTATATGCTTATTCTTAAAAACTACTGCCTCCGTCCCAAAATAATTGTCGCTGATTTAGTACAAGTTAGTGACACTTATTTTGGGACGGAGGGAGTATAAAAATTTACATTTTACATGCCAATTGTGTGTAAATTTTTTCCTTCATTTGTTTTACTTTTTTTTTCTCATTTTCTTCTTCATTAAGGGTAATATCAAGCCACTAATTCATTCTTCCTTCGAAAACTTTAATTTTTTTAGGTATTGTTTTTATTTAAGTTTTAGTATAGGGTAAGACAAGTACTCCTAATTATTATTGTCATCTTCTTTCTCCATTAGGGGTAATGCCAATGCCCCTAATCCACTCTTTCTTCGAAAACTTCATTTCTTGTGTTTGGTTTTTTATTTAAGTTTTAGTATAGCGGGGAGAAGAAGGCAGCTGAGACTTTGGATCTCGATCAGATGGTGGTTAGCGATTTGATTGAACCGTAAAACAAATCCACGCACCTGTTTAATAAGCCTCCTTATTTGTTTTTCTTCCTGCTCGTGCTAATTTTTCAGTTCCTCTCCTTTTGTTGTTGAGTTAATTTTTTGACCATAGCATTTTCATTTATTTCCGTGCATGATTTTATCAGGGTATTACCAACACTCCTAATTGATTCTACCTTAGAATATCATAATTTCATTATGTCGTTGTTTATTTATGCTTAGTTGATTTCTTTTATCCATGATTTCTCTCCTATATTTCTGCATGCAACAATTTTTCATGTTTTCATGTGGTTTTATTTCCTTTTTCTTTTTTGAGTCAGTTTTTCATTTTTCTTTATGTGTATGTGTGCGTGGGTGTAAATTATTACACACATAAGTTCTATACAATATATGTGTAAATTATATTAGAGTGCGGAAATTGCACTATTAGATATTTCTTCTTGCATATTGTAAAAATGTACACTTTTCCGTGCATATTGTGTCTAAGTATTTTCCTTCATTTGTTCTTTTTTTCATTTTCTTTCTTCATTAAGGTTAATATCAAAGCCACTAATTCATTCTTCATTGGAAAACTTATTGTTTAGTTTTAGTTTTAGTTTTTATTTTAGTGTTAGTGTAGGGTAATATAAGTACTCCTTATTATTATAATTATTATTTTCTTTCTTAATTAAAGGTTATACAATGTCCCTAATTCAATCTACCTTAGAGAACTTTAAAAAAATGAGTTTGTTTTTATTTTAGTTTTAGTATAGGTGGAGAAGAAGACAATTGAGCTTTTGGATCTCGTTGAGAAGGTGGTTAGCGATTTTACTGAACTGAAAACAAATCGAAGAACCTTTTTAATAATGGCCTCCTTATTGTTAGTTTTTTTCTTCTTGCTCGTGCTACTTTTTCAATTTCTTTCCTTTTTCTTGTTGCTTAGTTAATGTTTTGACTATAGCATTTCCATTTATTTCTGTGTGTGATCCTACCAGGATAATACCAATACTCCTAATTGATACTAACCTAGAATTTAATTTTTTTTATTATGTCTTCATTTATTGATGCTTAGTCGATTTCTTTTGTCATTGATTTTTCTCCTATATTTGTGCATGCAACCATTTTTCATCTTTTCATGTGCATTTGATCATAAATTTTTCTTTTTTTGAGTCAGTTTTTCTTTTTCTTTATATGTATGTGTAGATGTTGGGTATGTGTGTAAAATATTATGCACGTAAAAACTATACAATATATGTGTAAATTATATTAGAGCATGGAAATTGCACTATATATGCTTATTATTGCATATTATAAAAATGTACAATTTTCCGTGCATATTGTGCGTAAGTTTTCCTTCATTTGTTTTATTTTTTTATTTTCTTTCTTTATTCAGGGCAAATATCAATGCCGCCAATTCATTATTCCTTAGAAAATTTCATTCTTTTTGATTTAGTTTAAGTATAGGGTAATATCAGTAATCATCATCATTATTATTTTATTTCTTCATTAAGGGTAATGTCAATGTCCCTAATTCATTCTTGTTTAGAAAACTTCATTTTTTGTTTTGGGTTTTATTTCCTGTTTGGTTTAAGTAAGGGGAGGGGGGAAGAAGAAGGTAACCGGGCCTTTGGATCTCGGTCAGACGGTGGCTAGAGATTTGATTGAGCTGGAAAAAAAAAATCCAGGCACTTGTTTAATAAGTGCCCCCTTATTGTTAGTTTTTTTTTCTCTCACTCATGCTAAGTTATCAGTTCCTTTTTCTTGTTGCTTAGTTATTTTTCTACCATAGTTTTCTTCATTTATTTCAATGCATGATTCAACCTTAGAATATCATATTTTTATTATGTCTTTGTTTGTAGATGCTTAGTCGATTTATTTTGCCGTTGAATTTTCTCCTGTATTTGTGCGTGCAACAAAAATTTATATGTTATAAATGTGTGACACTGTGGAATTTTTACTAGAAACTAAATATGAAATTCATTTTTGTAATCGGTCAACTTGAATCATAAATATTATTAAAGTTGCACTAGTTTACACTTGTTCTTGCACATTATAGAAAAGTGTAAGTTTTATGTAATTTGTGTGCAAGTTTTCAATATATTCTTATTCCTACATATAATAATATAGACAATAAGTCTTTATGATTTTTCATGGTAGCTGTAATTGTTTTTTTTTCAATTTCTTGTTTTTATGGTTAAACCACTCTTGTAATTCCTGCTTCTGTATATTTCTTTTTCCTGTTCTTGTTCTTGTTACATTTCTTATTTTACGAAAACCACACTCCCACGTTTCTATTTTCCTTAGGTTAAAATTTATTCTTCTTTTCGCCTTTTTTTCATTTCTCGGTTTGACATTTTTTTGTACTTTTTTAGTTCTAGATTTTTCAGAATGGACATTATTTACATTTATCGAAATGTTTACGTTATTTTACTTTTCATGTAATACATTGATTTGCAATTATTTTTGTTCAAAAATAATATGTTGGAATTATGGTTTTAATTCCCTCTTTAATCCTTCTATAAATCTTTACAACTACAGAGTAATATACGTGTCAAGGTAAAGCTTATATACTTGGTGACGGTTATCCAGTGTTTTGTACGTGTAATGGTGGTCATGCACAAAGGAAAATATCTAGTGCTAGTAGTACCTCGCTGGAGCGGCCCTGTAGTTGTTTGTTGGGGTTTAATCAGTTGGGCTTAGATAGTAGTACTTCCTATCTGTTGGGCTTTAATCGGGCTGGGTGTTGAAATTAGGACAATTATCTTGGTTGGATTTGAATCTGACGTACCAGGGAACAATTGACTGAAACAAAGAAAATTTTCACGCACCTGAGCCATAGGTGCTCCCATAGATCAACTCATTGTTGGCTAACAAAGAACTCTATGCAACTAATACTGTTGGGAGCCACAAGTTTCAGACGGAAAAGAAGTACGTGGATACCTTCTACAAACTCCATCTCGCCACTTCAACGAGAGGTCCACCTGAAAAAACCTAGCCACCGCCCACCTCCGCCTCCACCATAGACCGGTTCCCCCTCCTCCGGTCGGCCTCGCCAGCGTCCCGAGGGGAACCCGATCTATGAGTGGAGTTTTTAATAATAGTAGTGTTTTCATTAGATTGGTTTAGGGTTTTGGTAGTCGTCTTCTTCATCTTTGAAGATGGCATCTCGTCTACAATAAAATCTTGCTTCGTAGATTGGTTTTGGACCTTTTTTTTTCTCATGGTCACGCAGAGGAGGATTGTCCTCGCAATATCTGTCCCGGCTGCTACGTCCTCGACAATGGTGATTCGTACTCTCGGCTCCCACCGACTTGACCTGACTGTTCGGTTTTTTGTACCTGGAATACCGGTGTTGGTACTCTTGCCGATCTTGGTTGATTATTTTAATGGCTGCGTGCGTGCATCGCAACCTTGGCATTGCGGCTCAAATTAAAATTATGAGAGAGCCCTCGTTGGTATTTTACAGGTCTGTGGTTTGATACGTTTGTTATTTTTCTTATGGTTGTCTTCAGAAAAGTTATAAGATTGTGTCATGGAAGAAGAAAGAGTTTGAAGATCACGAAGATTTGCTTGTTTCTTTTAGTCTTTATTTTGTAATTGCTGTAGTCAGCTCATGTATCTCTGCCCTGTACAATTCGCTACTATAAATATATCAATGTATTTTTTTTAACACAGTACAGACGCAAGCGCTCATATATACGCGTATACACTCACCCCTATGAATGTACACGCGCACACCCTACCCCTATGAACACCTCCGAGAGACTGAACCAGATAAATGCGAGCACCAGGATTTGAACCCTGGTGGGTTGGGGATATCACTGTCCACCTAACCATCCAACCACAGGTTGGTTCGCAAATATATCAATGTACTGATTGTACAAAAATATATCCATCCCGTGCATACCCTGTGTGAGACGACGCCACGTGTTCCATCTCGACATCCAACGACATCTGCTCGTCCGCTCCTGTGCGCTGGCTCCCTCGGCTCGAGCGCTCCTCTCGGCTCCAGGAAACAGGCCGCAGCCTCTCAAACGCTCGGCTGGACCGGTTGCACGATCCCTGTCCCATCTGAACTAGAGTCAGCTTCAGGCGCCGCCGCATCCCTCGTCGCCGCCGCCGCAGTCTCCTCCGTCGTTCGCGGCCGGCCGATCGTACGCTTCCGCCGTCATCTCCTTCATCCCCCGCATGCCCGTCGTCCGGCACGGGATAGAGGGAGTGCGGCCACGTGCCGACGTCTCCAATTCTCTATCTCTTCTGCTCGCCGCCGCTCCCTTTTCCCCCATTGTTTCTTGTTTATTTCGTTCCCGTGCAAGTGGTGACCGTTAACCTTTGATTAATCACTGTTCAGCACCTTAGCTGTGAGGAATCGTAGGTGTCATCAGACCAACCTTGATAATGTAAGTAATTACAACGCAAAGATTAAGATTGCCTCACCCTGGACAAAGTCTCCTCCATGTGGCTCGGTGATGTCGGTGAAGTCGGTGTGGTGTCTACTTGTCAAGTTGTCATTGTTATTTTTTTCTTCGTGGCTCGGTGAAGTCGGTGTGGTGTCTACTTGTTCTTCTGTAGAAATGACTACTGTAGCTGATTGCAGGGGATGATGCTACCGAAATGCTGATGTTTTCCTCTAACCAAGAGTGGAGTACATATCAGAGGTAACTATTCTTTCTCTCGTCTTCTGTTCCATTACCATTTTCAATATGAGCGATGTCATGGATAGCACAGCTATGCTCCGCGTGCTTCACCGTCTAACTGAACAAACTTGCTAATTGATTCTTTGCAGAAGAATTGGGAACCACTTCAGCATTGGGGAAAAGGAGACCTAGAGGAAACCATTGGAGAAGATGGAATGGTTCATGATTGCTTCCTGTTCGACTACATCCACAAGGCGTGAGAACCAGGATTAATGCAAAAAGGGTCTCTGTCGCCGGTTGAGTTCATGCTAATGAAAGTTGATGTTTTGGTCTTCTCTAATTCATGGCACGTGGGCTATGGTGTGTCTAAGATCACTTTAGGATCTGTACAAGCAGCTAGAAGGGGCTATGCTGATCAAGTGGAAAAATCTGAAACTAACTGAAGAGCTACAAAAAAAACTGAAGAGCTATAAGACATGCTCTGAACTTTGCAGCACAAGCATGTTTTCAGAAAATGAAAATAGCATCGGATTGCTCGTCGTTGATCAACAAGATGAAGAGTGAAGAGCAAGACAGACCCCATAGTGACATCATAATTGATGATATCATATGTAAAACCCTGAAATTTGTTTCGTGTTGCTTTCGTCGTGTAAATATTTTTTTGTAATGAGGCAGCTCATGTTCTGGCAAAATCAGTCAAACATGATGTAGGTTTCCTGGGTATAATGAGTTCCTTGTGATTATGAGGACCAATGTCTGTAACAAACAGAATTTCAATGAATGACATGGTGCTGCCATTTCCAGAAAAAAATCTAGAGTTGATTGCTCTCCCTGACAATGTATTAACTATAATGTACAATGTATCTTTTGGGAGAAGAACAATGTATCTGGATGTGTGGACTATCTGCATGTGTTATCTGGATGTCTTCATAAATCTGTACTCATTACAGTGTGCAAGATGGTACATAAATTCTCTGATCTGTGCTATATAAAAGAACAATCAATGTTTGAAATATGAAATCTGGAATGTGCAATCTAGTCCAACTTTACAGAGAATGATCAGAAATAATGAACTGTAGCATCACTAACTAAATTCAGTGTGACAACATGTAAATGATGATAAAATCCAGTGTAACACATGGTCTGTGAGGTTTATCTTACACAGGGTATGCACGGGATGGAGTATGCAGCCGGTATGCACGAATTTCTTTTTTCGTTTCAGACAACAGGTTCTCTTGTTCTTACTAGTTCAATGAGGAATTAATCGAACATTAATCAGGCAACTATTTTCCCATTTTTCTAATTTTCCTGTGGTCTTGTGCAGGAGTAGAGAGGGATTGAGAGAGAACGGTTCAGTTAACGGTTAGGCTAGTTTTCAGAGTTTCATCACTACCTAGAAATAAAAGGAAAGCACAACAAGGAGCTTATTATTTCATCAACTGTATTTCTATGATGTATGTAAATTCTTACAAACGAAAATTATATACATGGAAAGAAATCAACAAAAACAGAGTCTAATATTCTGGTACTTCAGTTTCTAACAATGGTTACTGAATCAATTGTACATATCGTCTTCGTCTTCAGGAGCTACCGCGGAGGTGTGGACAGCAGCTTCTGCCGCCTGTGGCTGCGCCGGGAAGCGGAACTCGGTGCCAAACCCCCTAGATTGCTGCAGCGTCTGCGCAAAGGCCTGATACTTCCTGATGTCAGCGTCACTCACGCTCCGCCTCGCGTACTTCATCGACTCCTCGAAGTGAGTCGCCTTGATCTCAGCTACCTCGTCATCCTGCCTGCCGTCCACCTCCATGGTGTCTTTCCCCATCCTCTGCCTCTCCATGTCCTTTTCAATGTCCTCCCTTATGGCGTACTTGCATGCTCTCTGGCAGATCTCCGTGATGTCGGCGCCGCTGAAGCCGGCCGTGAACCTTGCGAGCGCACCAAGGTCGGCGTCCTTGGCCACGGGAGACTTCCTGAGGCATGCCCTGAAGATCTGGTGCCGTGAGGCCTCGTCCGGCAAGGGGATGTAGATGAGCTGGTCCAGGCGGCCAGGACTGAGCAACGCCGAGTCAATTATGTCCGGCCTATTGGTGGCGCCGATGATGAAGACCGTCGTCTTGGTGTTCATGCTGTCCATCTCGGTGAGCAGCTGGTTCAGGACCCTGTCCGCCGCGCCGCCGGCGTCGCCCACTCTGCCGCCCCTTTGGGTTGCGATGGAGTCGAGCTCGTCGAAGAAGATGATGGAGGACTCGTTGGCGATCGCCTTCGCCAGCAAGGTCTTGCCGCATCCTGGTGGCCCGTAGAAGAGGACGCCCTTGGACGGCGACATGCCGAACTTCTCGAATTTCTCTGGGTGCTCGACGGGGTACTGAACGGTCTCTTGCAGCTCCCTTTTGACGCCGTCGAGGCCGCCGATATCGTTCCAGCTGACGTTGGGCACCTCAACGACGGTCTCACGTAGCGTAGACGGGTTCGTGCCGACGAGAGCCGTCTTAAGGTGGTCATTGGTGACTGCCATTGAGTTTAAGATCTCGGCATCGATGGTGTCGTCCTCTAAGTCGATCACGTCCATCTTCTCCCTGATGCACTGCAGCGCCGCCTCGGTGAAGAGCGCGGCCAAGTCGGCGCCGACGTAGCCGTGCGTATCCTTGGCAACCACCTCAAGGTTGACTCGTCAAGCTTCATGTTTTTGGTGTGGATGCGGAGCACTTCGAGACGCCCGACCTCGTCCGGCACGCCGATATCGATCTCGCGATCGAACCTCCCGAAATGCCTCAAGGCAGGATCGATGCTGTTGGGACAGTTCGTGGCACCCATGACGATGACGTGCGCGCGGGCCTTCATGCCGTCCATCAGAGTCAGCAGCTGGGAGACAATGCGCCTCTCGACCTCGCCGTGAGTCTTCTCCCTGTTCGGAGCAATGGAGTCAATCTCGTCGATGAAGATGATGGAGGGCGCGTTCTTCTCGGCCTCCTCGAAGGCCTTCCTCAGGTTGCTCTCCCTCTCTCCGGCCATCTTCGACATTATCTTAGGGCCGTTGATAAGGAAGAAGAAGGCCCCGGTCTCGTTGGCCACCGCACGGGCGATCAGCGTCTTGCCCGAGCCGGGAGGGCCGTAAAGGAGGATGCCCTTGGGAGGCTTGACGCCAATGCTCTTGAAGATCTGCGGATGCCTGAGTGGCAGCTCGACGAGCTCCCTGATCAGAGTCAGCGGTTTCCCTATGCCACCCACGTCGTCGTAGCCGACGTCGTCGAGCCTCTCCTCGTCCTCCCGCTTGACCGGCTCGCCGGTGCAGAAGATCTCCGTGTCGGCCGCCACGATGCAGTACTCCGCCGCGGGGTCGATCTCCATGACCTTGAACTCGATGCTCCGCATGCCACCACGCACGAGGAACAGGTCACCCTTGTGAACCGGGCGGTAGGCATCCAGGAAGTAGGGCTTGAGGTAGGCGTCGAAGAGGTTCCCCGCGATGCCCTTGACGGTGTCGTCCAAGGGGAGGATGTGCACGCGTCTGGCGTACTTGTCGTCGTGGCACTGGTGCACCGACACGACGTCGGCGATGCGCACGCGCAGGTTGGAGCGGGCTACCCTGTTGATCCTGAGCTTGTGCCCCTCGCAGGTGTCGTCGGGCAGTGCCATGCAGACCGTGCTGCGGCGGCGCTTGCCCTTGAGCAGCACGATGTCGCCCTTGAATATGGAGAGCTTCTCCATGGTGGTGGGGTGGAGGGTGCACACGGAGTTGTCGTCGTTGGTGTTGGCCTCCTCCACCACCAGCCGGTTCGCCGCCTTCTTCGACGACGCCGCGCTCGCCATCGCGTTCAACTCTCGATGATCGATTCGCAGCGTCTCTCGTGGATTACTACTCTGGTTGGATGTGGAGCGCTAGTTTGCGTTCGTGTTGTGGTGAATAGGATACTTGGGGGTCACACCCTTTATTGAAGGCACGGCACGACCGACTCCGGGTTTTTTTTTTTTTGCATGGTAATATGTGTCTCATTCATATCATAAAGATTAAAGTACAAATCACATAAAGACCGACATGACAAAACTGAAAAGACAGCAGAACGTCTCTGAGCTTGACACCAACGCCCGTCACCTGCCTCCGGCACCACCACAGCAGCCACCGAAAGAAAAAATGACGGATCACCTTCTCACCCGAGCTCGACGCGGCTCCATCGCTGATATGCAGCTTTGCGGACCTCCAAGGTGGCTTGCCGGTTCGCTTTCTGTTCGTGGCTTTTCTGTTTTTTTAATTCTCTACTATTCAGTCGGTCGTAGCAGGATGGGAATTGCAGGAGGAGTGTGATATCGTCTCTATGTGCATGTTTTTCTGCCCCTGATTTTGTGCTATAATCTTCATTCGGTTTTTGTTGTGCACGGTTGCTTCTTAGGCCTGTGTTATGGAGCAGGTTTTGTGGTGATTTTTCTTTGCGATTCAGGCTAAATGGATAGGCATGGAAAAATTCAGGCTGTTTTTTGTTATTGTACTTCTTCAGAATGCTTTTTTAGTTTCAAGCTGTTTTTGCACCAACAATGGTTGATTGGTGTAGCTCATTTTTTCTGTATGTTGCAATCAGGCTAAATCAGGTGATTTTGTTTTTGCAATGTAGTGTCTGCAAACAGAGTCTAGTGTAGCTATGATTATTTTTTCTATTTGCAGTGTCATTTGATCTTTTACTTCTTCAGTTTATATGTTATCAGTCTTCACTCGAAGCAATTGTTTATATTTGTATAAGAATTTTCATTTAGTTTTTTATAGTTCCCAGTTTGTTTTCCTAGTTAGTCAGCAGTCTTTGGTTTCATTGGTGTACTTAGTTCCTACTTCTGCAGTTCTTATTTGCCACAAAATCTTGCATGGACACCTGATGAACTTGTAGTGTCGCGTTCTTTTTCATGGTGTTATTCACGCCACTAAGCGTATCAACTGGACATGGTGATTTAATTTGCACGCTATATAAGCCATTTTCTGGGTGTGGAAGTTCCTTCCTGTTTACATTTTTCCAGCCTAGTGCTTGATACTAATTTCTCTTTTCTTCTGTGTAGTGCTTGAGGCTAATTTCTCTCAGAACCCCGTTTCTGACTGGATGTCTTCTGTCACTCAAAGTGTACATGATATCCTTCTTCAAAGTAAACTACCATTCCTGGGATATTTTTGTACCTCAAGAGTTTATTAATTAAAAAGGAAGAATATGCAGATGGTTGTAATTTAGTCTAAGTTCCTGGTGCTCTTTAAGTTTCCCTATCACTTAACCAATCAGCCAAGAGAAACATACAGTAGCGGATTGTTGTATCGTCTTCAACACACACATACGGGTAATGCCTAGAGCACAAAAATAATATTATTCAGTCACCTGTTGTAGCCTAGAATTGTTCTTTGTAGTTCAGTTTTCAGTTTTATCAGTCATGCAACATTTAATTTATCATTAAGCTTTATTTTTCAGTTTCAGATTGATGTGTTATTTTTATTTAATTAGTATCAATATAGCTTATTTTTATCGGTTTGTATTTCAGCTTTTTTTCAGTTCCAGTCTATAATCATGAGTGTCCTACTAAATTATTTATTACATAGTTCTCTTTATTTTCATTTTTCAGCAAGCATCTCCTGTATTTTCTTAGTATTTCATTATTGTCACTGTGTACCAGTCATCAGTTTTATGTGGTTATGGTTTAGGGGTTCATTTTTTAATCAGTAGTTCTTAGTTTTTTTCAAGGTTTAGTTAATAGTTTTCAGTTTTTTCAGGGTTCAGTGTATGGTTTTCAGTGTTATATATTCATTTTGTGTTCAGTCTCTAGTTTTTAGTCTTGCATGGTTAGTTTCAGTGACATCAGTGTTTCATCAATCATCAGTTTTGATATTTTGGTTTAGTTCTTAGCATGAGTTTTCAGATTTTCAGTTTAGTATAAGTCATCAGTTAGGTTTTAGTCTTTAATCAGGGAGTAACATCATTTGTTTAGTGTTCATGGGTTTTCTGTCATGTTTCAGTTTTCAATCTGTAGTTATTTCTGTAAGTAGTTTCAGAGTTAGGTGTCATTTTTTTCAGTTCCGTCAGTTAGTTTCATTCTTCATTAGTTTCTTCATTTATTAGTCTCAGTTATCAGTTCTTAGTCTTCAGAGTTAGTTCTCAGTACCTTTCTAAGGATCAATATCTTTCAGTTATTAGTCTTCATTAACCCTAAGGATCGACATTTGTGTGCTTATGTTGCTATCAGTTCTCAGTTTTTTGTATCTTCTGCGCCTAGTCATAACTAGTTTCATTTTTTAACAACAGTACTTTTGTTGCTCATCGGCTGACACCTTCTTTTTCTTTTTTCTCTTTTTTTTTCTGATGTATGCAACCCACGGGCATCACAGAAATTACCATTCAAGATCACGGGGACGGGCTGGCTGGAATACAGGGAGCATTACCACTGTTGTGTATAAGACTTGGCCGAATCAAATTTAAGGAGGGGGTGGAAGGAGTTTGTGATAGGGAAGGCAATGCTGTACTAATCACTTTCAGGCGCAGCGCATTCGTGGAGTTCAAAATGATAATGATCATCAACAAGAGAGTTGCTCAAGTTTATTCAAGAGGGCGATGATGTGCTTTTTCTGAAGTATAAGTTGTTCGCCGTGCGCAATTTTTATTTTGTTATAGTTGCTGTGTTTGCTTCAAGCTACTGGAACCTTTTTATGAGCCATCTATTTTCAGTATCTTTTTCTTCAGTTAGCTTTCATGTATGTATTGCCAATCAATCGCCTAGCTATGCTCAATAGCATCTGTATTTTCTCAATCTGTACTAGTATCATCAGTCATTGATTCTATTTTTTTTTAAGTTTTGCTTTTCATTGTATGTATTATTGATTATTTCATTTTTCTCCTCTACACACCGCTTTACTTGGCCTATTCCTCGCATCTATCAGAGCTCCCAAAATATAGTAAGCAAGGCTTCTGTTATAGCAGCGGGCGCGTCAGCTGATGCCTGTAAACACGGCTTCTATTAGCAGCGGGCGGGGACTGATGATTTTAGACTAACTGAAATCTAGACAGATGGCAGTACGACAATGGACAAAAAAAAGCGACCTGAGCCCAAATAGGAATCAGACGTTTGTTTGTTAGGCACTCCCTTATTATTATGCATCGCCTTTCACCAGATTTATTTACTGTAGCCATTACACATAACCATTCTTTTTAATTTACATAACCATATTTTGCATTGTAACGGTAGCTATTGACTGTATTACCCTTGTGCTGTAAATGATTTCGCTTCATACATTACACAAAATCATCAGTATTGTCGGGATGAAACGGCGTAAAGGCCAATTTGCTGCTGGAAGGCCTGATTTTGGTATCATGTGTATCAACTATTCAGTTTTTTTTTGAGAATAATCAACTATTCAGCTATCAACCTTGTGATTGTGATTTGTGTGTGTGCGCGCGCAAATGAACAAATCGTATTACATCAGTTTCATATTCAGAAGGTTGACCTTCATGTATCGACTAGCAGCAACATTCCTACTAGTTAGCATTCCAAATTTTCAAGTACGGTAGTAAGTCCTCTGAATGCCCGCAAAATGACTGCAGCATCTTGGCACTCCTAGTAAAATGGTGTGCTATGTTTCTTATAGAAACTTGTTTATTTCAACACCTTTTCTTGTAACAAAGATTGTCTGAACACTACACTTGTGATTTAATTGTGCAGGGATATACTCGCCGTCACAGGTGGGATTAGATGATAAAGTATCATTTGTTCTACATGTGGAGCATAATCAAGCAACACATGCTCTTTGTTGCATCTGAAATCAGTATGCCAAAACTGGAGCAGAAGCTGAACATACACCCGTCGCGGCCGAAGAAGATATCAGGGTAGTTTCATGACAAATGCTCAAACATGTGTATACAGATTGAAAGAATTGTTTGATGATTCTAGCCTTCATTCGTAATCTTACAATGTATGAACCAATCTTTGTTTAACAAGTATCTGTCGTTCAAGGGACAAGAGAAATAATCTCAGTTTTGAAGTTTCATCATTCCAGAATATCACAGTTTTGAACTATCTGTAATTCCATATTTCATTTTCAAAGGAATAAGAGAAACAGTCTACAATCTCTGAGCAATTTACAATCCGATCATGTCAAACCATCGCAATTTGATCAATGTACAACTTGATGAAATCTTCCAAACAAAAATCAGACACGAGTCTCCGCAACATCGTTGTTATAATCACGCTTGTGCTGGAAATGTTGAGGCATCTGAATCTCTGTTGGTCGGACTACTTGGTTTGTCATGATCTTCACATTGCTCGCTGATCTAAGTTTAGGAGCTTCTTCACACTGTCCTGGACAGGATAATGGTATCATGGAAGCCAAAGACCTATCAGCCATCATCCTAAATTCAGTACACCGTCAACATGGATAATAGTTCAATATGCCGTTATAAATAAGCTAAGCTAAGCTCGTAGGAGTAACTAGTGGCAGCGTGTTATCGTGATTGAAAATGTAAGAGGAATGGAATTGTTGCGCTATAAGTATAAACCAGAGGGAATTGGATTATACCAGCGAGTACATTTCGACCCAATTTCAGATTTTTAATTAACAAGAAGCTAATCCAAATAAAAACTAAAGAAAGAGCTATACAACAGAGAATTTGTACAAAAAAGATACTGCTAATGCCATTATGCAAAGGATTTTTTTTTTTTCGAAACGGAGGCAAAAGATTTGCCTCATCCATTAAATAAGGGAGAAAAGAGTTTTTAGAGTGTTACAAAGCCCTCACAGAAAAAACGGCATGACAACTACTCGCGCAATACAATAAGCCCTAGTTTCTTTGCACCCGCGGTAACCCAAAGCTTAGCCTCGTCAACGATTGCGTTCAGAAGGATTGGAGGCGGCGCACTCTTATGCAAAGGATTGGATCTAATCACCAAAAGCTTTGTATTTATTTCGCTGAGCTCTGTACTGAATCCACTAAAGTTCCACTGGCTGGCAGGCATACAAATTTGGTTGAATGCCTTTAAAAATGAAACTGCTTCGAGTGTTCCAAATAGCCCAGGAAATTAAACTGATCAGCTCAAGGAAGAAAGGCACGACAACGTGTGCTTTAAGTTGATTATAATCTGTCCATCAGTGCTTCAGTGTCCAAGTAGGAAATTCACACTGGAAAAAAAAATATCCTTGTTTCCAGAACTCGCAAGCTACATAGAACACAAGTGTAGTCTGCAGTAAAGAATTTTTTCCACTGCAGGAGTGCACTTGTATTCAATCTATTGTCAATTAGCGCCAAAAAAAGATCTACTTGAGCTGGCAGCGGGAATTCCATATAGCCATTTAATTGCAGGAATGACAGTGACCACTGCAGTCAGCAACTTATAAGTTTTTTAAACCTTAAATAGGAACTTACGAAAGTAATTTAACTTTTTGAAACCTTAAAGAGGAACTTATCAGTAATTAAACCCTAAAGAAACTTTCCTTCTTTCTTTCTCTTGTTATAAACCATAAGTGCATTGTGGTGAGTGTGATCATGAGCACCGAGTAGTATGCCCAGCCCGGCCGTTGATGGTGACACTAGCAAGTTCCCCCAACCAGAAGAACTCACAACAGGAAGGGCGCTGTGAAAGGTCGGGCTGAACGACATTCAGTTGCGTACAACCAATTGGCCTCAGGATAAGGGTAGTATATAGATCAACTCATTGTTGGTTAACAAAGAAATCTCTGCAACTAAGACTGTTGGGAGCCACAAGTTTCAGACAACAGGTGTTTCTGTTCCTACAAGTTCAATGAGAAATTGATCAGACATTAATCAGACAACTATGTTTTTTTTCCTGTGGTCTTGTGCAGGAGCAGAGAGCAAAACCTGCAGGATATTCTTCAGAGTCACGTCACTGCCTACTAATAAAAGGAAAGCTCAACAAGGAGCTTATTATTTCATCAACTGTATTTTATGATCATCTAAAAAAAGAAAAAAACTGTATTTCTATGATCATGTAAATTCTTACAAACGAAAATTATATACATGGAAAGAATCAACAATATAGAACAAAAACATAGTCTATAATATTCTGGTACTCCTACTTCATGTTCTAACAATGGTTACTGGATCACTTGTACAGATCGTCTTCATCCTCATCAGCTGCCGCTAGAGGTGTGGACAGCAGCTTCTGCCGCCTGTGGCTGCGCCGGGAAGCGGAACTTAGTGCCGAACCCCCTAGACTGTTGCAGCGTCTGCGCGAAGGCCTGGTACTTTCTGATGTCGGCGTCGCTCACGCTCCGCCTCGCGTACTTCATCGACTCCTCGAAGTGAGCCGCCTTAATCTGAGCCACCACGTCTTCCTGCCCGCCGTCCACCTCCATGGTGTCTTTCCCCATCCTCTGCCTCTCCATGTCTTTTTCAATGTCTTCCCTGATGGCGTACTTGCATGCCCTCTGGCCTCTGTGATGTCGGCACCGCTGAAGCCGGCCGTGAACCTTGCGAGCGCACCGAGGTCGACGTCCTTTGCCACGGGAGACTTCCTGAGGCAGGCCTTGAAGATCTGGTGCCGTGAGGCCTCGTCCGGTAACGGGATGTAGATGAGCTGGTCCAGGCGGCCAGGACGGAGCAACGCCGAGTCAATAATGTCCGGCCTATTGGTGGCCCCGATGATGAAGACCGTCTTCTTGGCGTTCACGCCGTCCATCTCGGTGAGCAGCTGGTTCAGGACCCTGTCCGCCGCGCCACCGGTGTCGCCCACTCTGCCACCCCTTTGGGTTGCGATGGAGTCGAGCTCGTCGAAGAACAGCCCGCACGGCGCAGACTGACGCGCCTTGTCGAAGATCTCGCGCACGTTGGCCTCGCTCTCACCGAACCACATGGTGAGCAGCTCTGGCCCCTTGATGCTGATGAAGTTGGCCTGGCATTCGTTGGCGATTGCCTTTGCCAGCAAGGTCTTGCCACATCCTGGTGGCCCGTAGAAGAGGACGCCCTTGGACGGTGACATGCCGAACTTCTCGAATTTCTCTGGGTGCTCAACAGGGTACTGGACGGTCTCTTGCAGCTCCCTCTTGACGCCGTCGAGGCCACCGATATCACTCCAGCTGACGTTGGGCACCTCGACGACGGTCTCACGTAGTGCAGACGGGTTCGTGCCGGCGAGTGCCGTCTTAAGGTGGTCATTGGTGACGGCCATGGAGTTCAAGATCTAAGCGTCGATGGTGTCGTCCTCTAAGTCAATCACGTCCATCTTCTCCCATATATACTGCAGCGCCGCCTCGGTGCAGAGCGCAGCCAAGTCGGCGCCGACGTAGCCATGCGTATCCTTGGCAACCACCTCAAGGTTGACGTCCTCGTCCAGCTTCATGTTTTTGGTGTGGATGCGGAGCACTTCAAGACGCCCAACCTCGTCCGGCACGCCGATGTCGATCTCGCGATCGAACCTTCCGAAGCGCCTCAAGGCAGGGTCGATGCTGTTGGGACGGTTTGTGGCGCCCATGACGATGACGTGCGCGCGGGCCTTCATGCCGTCCATCAGAGTCAGCAGCTGGGAGACGATACGCCTCTCGACCTCGCCGTGAGTCTTCTCCCTGTTCGGAGCAATGGAGTCAATCTCATCGATGAAGATGATGGAGGGCGCGTTCTTCTCGGCCTCCTCGAAGGCCTTCCTCAGGTTGCTCTCGCTCTCTCCAGCCATCTTCGACATTATCTCAGGGCCGTTGATAAGGAAGAAGAAGGCCCCGGTCTCATTGGCCACCGCACGGGCGATCAGCGTCTTGCCCGAGCCGGGAGGGCCGTACAGGAGGATGCCCTTGGGAGGCTTGACGCCAATGGACTTGAAAATCTGCGGATGCCTGAGTGGCAGCTCGACGAGTTCCCTGATCAGAGTCAGCGGTTTTCCCATGCCACCCACGTCGCCGTAGCCGATGTCGTCGAGCCTCTCCTCGTCCTCCCGCTTGACTGGCTCGCCGGCGCAGAAGATCTCCGTGTCGGCCGCCACGATGCAGTAGTCCGCTGCGCACCGCCGACCATCTCGATGCTGCACGGGTCGCTGCCTCGGACCCTGGAGGATGGATCGAGGTGCGGGGGAGCAAGGGATGTGCAGATGTTTCCAGGGGCGGCCTGGCTGAGCCGCCACTGAAACGCCCGGTGGTTAGTCTGGCTGAGCGCGCCGCCTACCTCAAATGGATGGATGGTCGCTGTTTTCGTTGTCTCAGCCGCAAGCATTTCGCCAAGGATTGCGAGGAGCCGCTGAAGTGTTGGCGTTGCTACAAGGATTTCCATCTTGCCAGTCAATGTTCTGGCACTCCGCCGAAGCCTTCCTCGTCGGTGCCTCCCTTGGGCCCTCGAATCGGTGTTGGGGTTCGTCGTGACGCGTCGCCAATCCATGCTACTAGACAGCGTTCGTATGCCGAGGCTCTTTTGGCGCCGCCCCTTGGAGATCGCTCTGCTCGTCGTGTGGACTGCTGCATCTTCCCTCACGCTCCTGTCGAGCAGGATCTCCTTGCCGCTATGCTCTCGGCTAGGCCGGTGGGCATTGATCCATGGCATGATGATCCTATGCTTGATGAAGCAATGACGTCTTCTCCTCAGGTTTTGCCTGTCATCATAGGTACTTTGGACTGCTCTGCTTGGGATGATGGCATGTGGTTGACCCATGATGCCTCGTCGGTGGGGAGTGAGGAATCTGTTGATCCTATGTGCTTGGAGGCTACGCTACGGTCGTCACGCTCAGGAGGCTCCTTCTCGTCTCCCGTGGTGCACTCCCTTGTATGTCCGATGCCGAGTCCAGAGGAACCTCTTGACTTCAACACACCCAACGTTTTGGTTGAGCCTGTGGTTGAGATGTGCAATGTTGTTGCAAAGGTGGCACAAACTAAAGCAACATCATTATCTCTGGAGGATTTTCTCAGCAAGGTTACGTGCCCGCTCACACAACCTCTGCTCGGGACCCCGGTGCCTTCGAATGGGAAGAAGAATGACGAGCGGCGGAGCGGGCGTCTGGATAAGAAGAACAAGGCATGCAACATCCCGACATCCAAGCGCGCAGAGTATAGGATGTTGGAGGTTTTTGGTGAGCTGCCGGAGGTCAGCAAAGTTGAGGGTCCAGAGCAAAAGATGCAAGCATACAAAGATATGTACAAAAAACCGCTTTCGCCGCAAGTGATCGAGGCGTTGAGCTCTTTGGCGAGGATCACGGGAAAGTCAAAGTTCGACCCCTCAGGATGGTTACCACAAGATAATGTTAGCACATGATTCTTTGAGGCCATGACGGGAGAGTCATTCAATATGGATGGTTTTCCTTCGGCGAGTGGCGGTCAATTTGGTTGCACTTGAGCCTCGTCAAACTGTTTTGGGCCTAGGTGCTCTAGTATCCGGCTCCGACAATGTCCCTTGATGTTGCCTTTTTATCGTCCCTATTCCCTAGTTCTTGTGTCTCTTTTTTCGTTTTCTTTTTTCTTTCTTATTGGGTTTTCATTCGGTTTTCCCTGATTAGCCGAGAATGTTTGGTTTTTGGGTCCGGTTTTCCCTTATAAACTGGATCAACTCTCTTCTTCTTAATGAAATGCAGGAACCCCTGCCCCTCTCGAGGTGTTCTCAAAAAAAAAAAAAAGAACTCGACGCTCCGCATGCCACCACGCACGAGGAACAGGTCACCCTTGTGGACCGGGCGGTAGGCGTCCAGGAAGTAGGGCTTGAGGTAGGCGTCGAAGAGGTTCCCCGCGATGCCCTCGACGGTGTCGTCCAACGGGAGGATGTGCACGCGTCTGGCGTACTTGGCGTCGTGGCACTGGTGCACAGACACGACGTCGGCGATGCACACGCGCAGGTTGGAGCGGGCCACCTTGTTGATCCTGAGCTTGTGCCCCTCACAGGTGTCGTCGGGCAGTGCCATGCAGATGGTGTTGTGGCGGCGCTTGCCCTTGAGCAGCACGATGTCACCTTTGAATATGGAGAGTTTCTCCATGGTGGTCGGGTGGAGGGTGCACACGGAGTTGTCGTCGTTGGTGGTGGCCTCCTCCACCACCAGCCGGTTCCCCGCCTTCTTCGACGACGCCGCGGCGCTCGCCATCGCGTTCAACTCTTGTTGGTCGACTTGCTGCGTCTCTCGTGTATCTCTACTCCTAATGGAGCAGTTGGTAGCCTGGTACTCCGGTTTTATTTTGGTACTCCGGTTTTATTTTCGTCCTATTTTAATTCCTCCCACCTCCCCTGTACCACTGGTTTTAATCTATCTCTATCTATCGACAAAAAATCACTAAAAAAAAAAACTATCAACGCTCCCGAACGAGGTCCCAGGAACAGCAGGACGACGCCGCCGCCGATCAGCCGCCACCGCCGATCCGGGATCAGGAACAGCAGGACGCCGCAGCCGCCAATCCGCGATCAGGAACAGCCGGACGCCGCAGCCGCCGATCCACGATCAGGAACAGCCAGACGCCGCAGCCGCCGATCCGATCAGGAACGGCAGGACGCGACAGCCGGACGCCGCAGCCGCCGGTCCGTGATCAGGAACAGCGGGACGCCACCGCGGCCGCCGCCTTCGGTACCCACACGCCACAGATCCTAGCGGATCAGGTACGTACTCTTACAACCAGATGGAGACACATCTCTTTCATTAGAGCCAAATACAATGGAGCCATATGAAGCCAGATACAATGGAGTCATATGGTCGCTTCTTCCCCATGTTCCCAGTTCGAACACCAAAAAAACATTCCAAGACAATTGAACAGTAGACAATGGATGCGTGAATACAATGGGAGTCATTCCTTCCCCCGTGTTCCCAGTTCGAACACCAAAAATACATGCCAATCTAATTCTACAGTATACATACCAAATCATTTTACCTCTTGAAAAATGTTAGGTACGGATGGGAAATGCAACTAGCAAGGCGCCGGAAGAAAAAAAGGGTCAGATGTGCCTGTACCCCCTCTTGTTGACCTACATTCACAAGGGAGCCAAGGTACGTTAGAATAATACAAATGGGTCAGATGTCAACGGTGCATAATGTGTTGCAGGACATAATGTCGACGGAAGTGTAGATGAATACAACCCAGCAATCATTCCCGTAGCTGACAACGTTGACAATTATCCAACGACTCCAGGTATGGGAGTGTGTAAATACCCATATCCATTGTATCGTATGGTTTTAAAATGGTCAGTCGTGCCTAACAGACTTGGAAGACTTGGAAACACACAACAAAACAGAAGGAACTGGGATGGTATGGTTAGAGTAGGACAAGCATGCAAACCTAACCAAACACCCTCTTTCTGATAGAACAAATGTTCATCAGCCTGGGCATGCGACTTTAGGTACGTGGGTTCCTTGTTTGAAAACACATACGAACCTGAATCGTTCGGTTTTTTTTGTTTTTTTTGTCTACGTGGGTTCCTTGTTTAAAAACACATTCTGTTAGCAGGAACCTGACTCATTCAGGTTTTTTTTTTCTAGGCAACCCATCAATATCCTTCACGCATGATGTTGCTTCGTTCCCGGGTCCAAGTGCTCTCACAGGTATTTCTGCCTACGGCCTTGCAGGAAGTTCATTTCGTATGATCAAACGTCTCTATGAATGTACATGTTGACTCATTCTCATCTAGATTTGTTGTTTATACATCATGCAGACAATGATGTGCCTTCGCTCCCGGACAGGAGTACTCTTGCATCACTTTATGCCACGGGTCACGCAGAAGGCTCAAGTGGTGTGACCCAATACGCCTTTCATATGGCCGAATTTGTGCTTATAGGGTCCATATTCATGTATTAACCTAACTGATGAATTTTCTTTTGTTCCTGTAGCCAGCGAATCTCCCCTTAATGATGTGTGGCTTAATGCCCTTGGTCGTGGTGGTTCAGAGTTTGTGCCAGCGTCTACCCCAACAATTGATGTATACCCAACTGATTCCCAGACAACATCTGCTGTTGTGAATGACCAAGTGCGTTATAGCATAACAGACGACAAAAGGGAGCAGAGAAACGCACAAAGGCGAGCAACTTATCGGAAGAAAAAGGATGAAAAGATCAGGCTACAGAATGAAAAGCAGAATGTTTCCCGACCCCCTCTTGGTGATATCACTAATATTGATCAGCCTTCCGGTTCGATGCCAGGTACGGGTGTTTAAAGTTTCAACATAGCAATGATAGTACAATTTCATTTATCGTACCCATGAGGCAACGGGATAAATAACGCAATAATGGCTTCACAGACGATAAAGAGTTGCAGACAAACGCGCGTAGGCGAACATCATGTCGGAAGAAAAATGATGAGGGTACGACCATGCTCCGAGATGAAATGCAACGTGTTTTCCGCCCCGCTCTTCGTGAGATCACGAATGTTATTCAACCTTCAGGTAGGGGTGTTCTGGTTTTCAGTTTATATGTTAGCTGAACATTGGACGGGTTGACTTGGTTCTGGATCGGAAATGATTGTTGATCATTGATGAGATGATTATGTTTTAACTTTATTGTTGAACCAGCCTAACCAGCTAGCTCGAACTATACATCCTTGTCAGATGATGATGCTCCAGAACATGGGTCCACATCTGCCATTGCTGAATTCAATCGTGACAAAGAACTGGCTAGGAGGCAACGTGCAAGAGACAAGAGTAGAAATATGGCAGACGAAAAAAGGGAGCGGAAAAACGCACAGAGACGGGCATCTTATCGGAAGAGAAAGGAAGAGGGTACGAATATTATTCAACCTTCAGGTAGGGGTGTTCTGGTTTTCAGTTTATATGTTAGCTGAACATTGGACAGATTGACTTGCTTCTGGATCTTCATGATTGTTGATCATTGATGAGATGATTATGTTTTAACTTTATTGTTGAACCAGAAAAACCAGCTAGCTCGAACTATACATCCTTGTCAGATGATGATGCTCCAGAACATGGGTCCACATCTGCCATTGCTGAATTCAATCGTGACAAAGAACTGGCTAGGAGGCAACGTGCAAAAGACAAAAGTAGTAATATGGCAGACGAACATAGGGAGCGGAAAAACGCACAGAGACGGGCAGCTTATCGGAAGAGAAAGGAAGAGGGTACGATCAATCTCCAAGAAAACAATCGGCAGCAATGGGAGCGACGCAGGGAACACCGAGGTAGCATGGCTGCGGATGATAAGGCAGAGTCAAGTGCGAAGCAAAAGGCAAAATATGCTTCAAGGAAAAACACCCCGTGCGCTGAATCCATTGCTATGCCACGCCCAGATCTAGCGAGCGTAAACACGGACTTGACTCCTTCCACCCCCATCGCAACATCTGGCTCTCGGGCAGAAGCTGCTTCACCCGCGCGCGGCCCTTCGGGGAGCATGCCGACATACACTGCCGGTACGGAAGGTAAGACTTGACTATACTCGTCATCTCGGAGCATTGGTGTCATATAACATGTGCTTACCATCTCTACAATGGCGCAGATGACATGGAGGCCTTCCTAAGCCGCATCATGGGGGGTCATCCAGTACCACCAGATCTCATGGATGACGAGTACTATCTATTTGGTGGCCAAGGTATGTTCAAGCTGTCGACGGGATCATCAAGTTGCAATATATTGATTTAAAATAATAGAGAAAGATGTTGCAATAATTGCCCGCAGGATCCGATGATGATAGCATGGATGGAGATGAAGGCGCGAACATACCTGGTTCTGAGTTTATCGACACTGACCCACTTGACTATGTCTACTCGAACCTCCCAGACAACACACACATCCTTAAGCACGCCGCGAACTGCGAGCACTGCAAGGCCAAGAAGTTTCAGTCCGAGACCCCTGGATTCTGCTGTCGCAATGGGCAGATCGAGCTGAAGGAACCAGAGCCCATCCCGGAGCTAATGAGGCTTTGGTCCAGCGCGGATGCGGACTCTAGGCATTTTCGGGAGAACATACGGTTCTTCAACGGCCACTTCTCCTTCACAACCCTTGGCGTCAGCCTCGATGAGAACTACACAAACATGAAATCTGGGGTGTACACTTTCCGGGCGCACGGCACCATCTACCACAACGTTCATTCCTTCGGGCCAAGCTCCCGTCCAGAGCATCTCCAGTTGTACTTCTACGACGACGACCCTGACCTAACCCATCGCAAGGCTGCCACCAAGCAATTGGACCAGAATGTCGTCAGAAAGTTAGTATACATACTCAGGGAAAACCCGTACTCCCAGCAGTTTAGGAGTTTGGGTGCGCACAGGGACAACCTCGACGATTATAGGATAGACCTCAACACAGACCAGAGGCTAGACCAACGAAAATATAATAGACCGGTGTCATCTGAAGTCGCGGCAATCTGGGTGGAGGGCACTGACCTAGCCAAGAGGTTCGATCGTAGAATTACACTTTGCGGTAACGACAACCAAAGGCACAGTATACATGTGACTGATGGCTCATATGACCCGCTCTCTTACCCCTCTTCTATCCAAGGGGGGAGCTCGGTTGGCATCCGAAACTCCCCAAACATGATGTCCTATGGGAGGATGTACAACAACCAAGTCGTGGCCATGATGTTGAGGAGGATGCAGGTAGGCCTTGTGCATTTTCTGTCGTTCTGAATAATAGTATAATTCTCATATGAATCCTAATTTTCGCATTACTCCTCCATTTGCAGAGGGGAATAGCAGGTTATGCGTCTCCGTAAGAGACTACTACTGTTACAGGCTGCAGACACAGCCTGCGATATTCAATCCCATACTCTGTGGAGCACGATTGCTCCAGCAATGGGGGGTCGACATGTACATTAAGATCGAGAGTTGTAGGTTGAAGTGGTACAGGAAGAACCAGACAAAGATTCGTGCAGACCTATATAAAGGAGTAGTTGATGCGATCACATCCGGGGAGACACGAGCAAGCGCTGTTGGAGTGAGGATAGTGCTCCCTGGAACGTACCCAGGTGGCGACCGCGACATGAAGCGGAGGCATATGGATGCCATGGCAATTGTCCATACATACGGGAAGCCTGACATCTTCTTAACCATGACCTGCAACCCTAACTGGAAAGAGATATCGAATGAGTTGTTTCCTGGTCAGACAGCGCAAGACCGACCTGATCTTGTGGCTCGCGTGTTCCATGGAAAGCTAGAGGCTATGAAAGATATGTTGTTCAAGAAGCATATCTTGGGTGTTGTTGTCGCGTATGTATACGTAGTCGAGTTCCAGAAGAGAGGCCTCCCCCACGCACACTTTCTGTTGATCATGGATTCGACATATAAGCTTGTCGTTCCAGAGCAGTACGACCGACTCATTTCCGCCGAGCTCCCAGACAAGCAGAAGTATCCGGAGCTCTACGCCTTGGTGGTCAAACATATGATGCATGGACCATGCGGTGCTCTCAACCCAAAAAATGTGTGCATGCAACAGAACGAGTGCAAGTGCAGATACCCCCGGCCGTTTAATGAAAACACCGCACAGGGCAAGGACTCATACCCAGTTTATCGGCGTAGAGACGATGGTCGGCAGGCTAAGGTCCGGGGTAAAATGTTGGACAACAGATGGGTTGTGCCTTATAACCCTTATCTTTTGCAGATGTTCAATTGCCACATCAACGTTGAGGTCTGCTCCAGCATAAAGGCCGTCAAATACCTTTACAAGTACATATACAAGGGCCATGATAGGGCTTCTTTCAGCATCGACCAGCCCGACGCGGATGGTAACATTGATGAGATCAAAAGATACATCGACGCGAGGTGGGTTACTCCTCCGGAGGCGATGTGGAGGATATTTGGCTTCCCCCTATGTGCCAACTCTCCGTCTGTCCTACAGTTGCCTCTCCATCTCCCGAATATGCACAGGGTGGCATTCAAGGAGCAAGTTGATTTGACCGACGTTGTCGCCTCTAAGAATGCTTCCAAATCCATGTTGACGGAGTATTTCAAGGCTAACCAGGACCACCCGTGGGCTAGGCATATATTGTACAAGGATTTTCCTGGAAGCTTCACATGGCAGAAGGGACCGAAGTATTGGAAGCCGCGGGTGGAGCGTTATCAAATAGGACGAATCGTGTCTGCCAATCCTGCCGAGGGGGAACGATACTATCTGCGTGTGCTGCTAAACCATGTTCCGGGCAAGACATCCTTCGAAGACCTACTCACCGTGGATGGGAGGCTATGTGGGAGCTTTCAAGAGGCCGCTGAGAGGTTGGGACTCATCGCTCCACGATTGTCTGACTGAGGCAGAGCAGTGGGCGATGCCATGTTCGCTCAGGAGGCTATTCGCAACAATCTTGGTGCATTGTGAGCCAGGTGACGTTCGTGGTTTATGGGATAGGCACTTCGAGCCTATGTCTGATGACTATCGCCCATCACACACGTGCCCGAATGAGGTGGAGCAGATGGTGTTGCTTGACATTAGAGGTATGTTGCAGTCCATGGGCAAAGACATAGTTGATTTCGCTCTTCCGAGCATTGACGATACGTTCGACCCAACCGGGGGCGAGGCCAGAGAGGTGATCGAGGAATCCACCGTCGAGTTTGACGTGAACGACACTAAATTGGCATCATCGCTAAACTTCGAGCAAAGGGTTGCATACGACGAGATACTAGCGGCAGTTGACCGCGGTGAAGGGGTGTATTCTTTGTTGATGGCCCGGGAGGTACAGGGAAGACCTTCCTGTACAGGGCGCTACTCGCCAAGGTTCGGAGCCAGGGCAACATCGCTATCGCTACCGCGACGTCGGGCATCGCCACTTCTATCATGCCTGGAGGCAGGACTGCCCACTCAAGGTTCAAGATCCCATTGAGCTGCGACGATGGTGCCTCATGCAGCTTCACCAAGCAGGGTGGGACCGCCAAGCTGCTAAGGATGGCCTCATTGATACTATGGGACGAGGCCACCATGACTAAGCGACAGGCGGTCGAGGCACTGGACAATAGCATGCGCGACATCATGGGAAGACGAGACCGACCCTTTGGAGGAAAGACTGTTGTTTTTGGCGGGGACTTCAGGCAGGTGCTTCCGGTCGTCAGGAGGGGGTCCCGGGGTCAAATAATCGATGCAACCCTCCGAAGTTCTCATCTATGGAAGTGTATGCGCCAGCTAAGGCTCGTCACCAACATGAGGGCTCATAATGACACGTGGTTTGCGGATTACTTGCTAAGGGTTGGCAATGGCACCGAGGAAGCTGACGATCAAGGCAACATACGACTCCCTGAAGATATTTGTGTGCCGTCTACAGGCGAGGTTGACGACTTGGAGAAGCTGATTGACCATGTATTTCCGAGTCTAGATGACAACATGTCTGATCCGAATTACATGACTTCTCGCGCAATCCTCTCCACGACAAACGACAATGTCGACAAGATAAACATACGCATGATAGAGCGTCTTCAAGGAGAAGAAGTAATCTACCATAGCTTTGACAGTGCGGAGGACGACTCATATGGCTACTACGCTCCCGAGTTCCTGAACGGATTGACTCCCAATGGTCTGCCTCCGCATGCACTCAAACTGAAGCTGAACTGCCCTGTCATACTGTCGGCCCAGTGGGAACCAGGGTACCACGTCCCGGCTGCCTCTGGCCCAGAGGACCGCGCTCGGGCCGGCCCGTGAGAGTGGCCCTGCCACGGCCGCTCCGGAGGAAGCCGCCTCGCGAGGGGCGAGCCTCGCGAGGCCCCTCGCCGCCAGGCCAGGCCCTGCCGAGGCCGCCAAGCACCAGGTTCCCTCGCGAGGCTCCCCTCGCGAGGCCTTCTCACGAAGCAAGTCGTACGGCGCCAGCCGCAGTTCTCCGCGCCCAGCACATGGGTGACGTCCCGCTGTCAGGATAAGGACAGCGGGGCGCGACCGAGCCCAGCTTCCATTCTGGTGATAAGGAAGCAGCGGCATCTGCCTTCCCCAAAGCAAGTCCCAAAGGCTTTCCTCTTTGGTGATAGAAGATCAGGACGGATCAGCGCGCCAGGACGGAGGTCATCGCCAAGCCCACCATCACGTCACGAGGAGCTGCTTTAGCAGGCGAAGACCGCCTTTAGTCAGGATAAGCCTGCACTCTTGTCCCCCTTTTGAATTGCCGCCCTGTGGCAACCCTTTCTCGCTCATATTTTCGGGGAAGAGGACCAAGGCACTACAAAAGGGGCAGGGCTGCTTCCATGTAAGGGGATCGACCTATTCTCCCCCGCACCTCTTGTACCTAGAGCCCGAGCTCTCCACCACAGAGCAATCCAACACAGGCAGGAGTAGGGTATTACACCGCATGGTGGCCCGAACCTGGGTAGCTCGCGCGTCCCCTTCGTGTCCGGTGAGAGCCAGCGAGTCCGTCGTGTCCCCGCCGTAGTCCCGTCGTAGGCTGCCAAGCAAAGTCCCCCAGAGTTCGAATCCTAAGTTCTCGGAGAAGTTTCTTGGACGCAGATCCTAGACTCCGACACATACTTCTAAGGAACATTGATCCGGCTAATGGACTGTGTAATGGGACGAGGCTTGTGGTCCGAGGTTTTGAGAGGAACGCCATTGACGCGGAAATCGTGATTGGACAACACGCGGGTAGGAGGGTCTTCCTTCCTCGAATACCCCTATGCCCATCTGACAACGACATGTTTCCGTTCAAGTTCAAGAGGAAGCAATTTCCTGTAAGGCTTAGCTTTGCTATGACGATTAACAAGGCTCAAGGGCAGACCATCCCGATTGTTGGCGTGTACCTACCTAATCCGGTGTTCTCTCATGGTCAACTCTATGTCGCGTTGTCTCGAGCCACCGCGAAGAGAAACATAAAGATCCTCATTGAGAAGGAGAAGGAGAAGGAGAAGGAGAAGGGCAAGAAGCAAAACAGTAATCCAAAGAAGCAAAAAAAGACCGACCGTGTCCTTACAGACCTCGATGAAGAACATCGTCTATAAGGAAGTCCTTACAGGCTGAAGGCCGCACTTAATAAACTAGCGGGATTTGAATATGACAGAGCATTTACTCTTATGCTACAGAGAATTTCTTCGGTGTTTTTGTACAGATCTTTTTCTTTGGGTTTTTTTGACTGAAATCTTTATCTTTGGTTGTTAGCAACTGAGCTTTATTATGTTTATACAAAAAGTCAAATATTAATAATATTTCCTCGGAGTTGTGATTTTGCAAATTGCCAATTTTTTCTGTATGTGACAAACCTGGTACCTGCAAACTATGTGTCTAAACGTGCGTGACCACTATGTTTTCCTGCACAAATGTTGCACACTGCCCAGGTCACTCCGATGCTGTGAAACTAGACTCCACCGGAGTGTTCTACTTTAGAGAAATATTATGATGCGGCCCCAAAGCAGGCACACACAATGTCCTCAAAACAAAATGTGCGGTATAGTTGTTTCTTAGTTTCATTTATTTTGTGTCTGTTTGCTCCTTTTACCTTTTTTTAGGTAGCTGGAGCTAGACTCCAATTAGGTGAACTCCTAACTAATGTTTAATAAATGGAAATAGTAGCAGCATCATCGCTGTTGAGGTTTTCTTTTTTCTCCTTGTTTCTGGCATAGCCATGGTCAACTCGTGGTACGGAGTATTGCTTGTAGTTTAGATTATTTATCCTTTTGGTAGATTGCTTATGTATATTATTCTTTTGCTGTTTTGTAATCAATCATCTACTACATCTAAGTAAAACGTTGTTGCGGACTTGTAACACACTCCAGCATTCATTCTTTGCTTAACATTAGCAGACGATGTAAAATAACCAAGCTCACAGCATTCTGAAGCGATCTATTAGCTACTTCAGCAGACAACAGACAGAGAGAAAGAAGCAATATTTGATTTGCTCATACCAGTGGAGCAGCGAATTCTGCCCAAGGCTTCTCACAGCACTTGTGGTCTGCGGCGAGGATGTGCACCCACACCCGCTCCTTGTTGCTGGCCTCTGCATCCTCCTCCCTCGACGCGGGTCTATGCGGGGAGTTGATCTAGAAAATCCTATTGTTAGTTATAACAAATAGGTGACAAGAAATAAACAAGAACTATGTAGTGCAATATATGTGTCACACAGTATACTTTGAAATGTGTAATATGAGATTCTGATATAATGGTTGGCCTGTAACACACCTTGAACATGCACTGAAAACTGCTGTTTACAGTTTGATTTCTGAACCTGATGAAAACCCTATTTTAAAAAGGATTTAATAGAATTTGTAGTGATTCTTTTGTCAGATTGATAATATATCGCTTCTTATGCTTGATGGTTAATTTCTTGGCATCCTTAATATCCCCTTATTATTCTGATTGGTCAAAACTATAGGTGCAAAGCATGCATGATATATGTCAATGTCCTAATACATTTCATACAGTGAAGTACAAGACCAGATGTAGGCTCTAAAGGCTCAAAGCATGCATGCTCATGAAAAGGAGGAGTTCTTTATTATCTTGCATGTACTTTCACCAGAACGATTATTTTGGATATACCTCACTGACCAATGATAAAAGATACTGAACATTGCAATATTGTATTTTCCTTCTCCCTTTTATTAGGTTATAATATGTTCATGGACATAATTTTGAAGATTATAAGATGGTGTTTTTTTCCATAATTCCCCAATACTGTGCCCATCTTATTTTTGCATAAGATTGCATTAATTCAACGTTGTGGTCTACTATATCAAGTTCTGTTATTGCCTTTCCAGCCAGATATTTTGTTTTCCACTAGGATCCAGAGTTTGCCACGAGCAGTGCGAGTGTCTAATATTTGGTTTCCGCCATTCAGTTTTATACATCTTTTTCGAATATAAGATAATTGACAATATTTTGTGTTCTATGTATGAAGTTTCTTTTTGACTATATCTACTACTACTATTAGAAGAGAGAACTTTCTTTTGGACTATATTGAGACTGTACATAACTACCAATATATGGAATTATGTATTAGTACAAACTGTTAAAGCATACAAGAAGAGCTAGGCAGGAAAACAAATTGCATGTCAACCAAATAAGTGACAGGAAAGGCCAAAGCATTATTTTTCAGTGAGAAAACAAGTGGACAAAGAATTTCATTGTTATTTCACCGTACCACGTTAATAGTAGATATGTTAGTGTGTACGCCGTGAATTTCTTTTTACGGTAGCTAATCTTGGCATGCAATCAATGATAAGTTCTTTATTTAATTAATACAATAATTTAATTCTTTAGTAAGTTCTGATTTTTGACATCTTTTCTAATTTATTAACAGGTGTGCATTTGATGGAAAAAGGAAAGAGATCTGCACCATACAGCACTATATGGTAGAACTGGAATAAGCCATGATCTGCTACCCAGTTGTCCTCCGCATGGCCTACCTATATATGTTAACCTCCTCTGCCATCCCTCCTCCCCCTCCTTGCTCTCCCTTCGCCCATCACAGATAGCAAAGGATCAAAATAGCCAGACCTGGAGGAAAAATTCCCGAGGAGTACCTTGTGTAAGCAAGGAGCATCAAGAAGGCGAGTTCCTCTAGGTATGAACATTTCTGGATCTTTATCTTCTCTAAAAGTGTAATAGTTATTAGATTAGGAACATGTTTGGTTCAGGTATACTATCAAATTGCAAATGAACAACAGTAGTGGAGATAGTGCCAGCTTATAAAAATCTCATAGCCACTACAATTGATTGTAGATCTAATCAAGCAGTCCTATTAGGTGGGCTGCAACTGAAGAAAAACAGATCCTTCAGAGATTTTAGGCTAACAGTCTATTCTGGACATTGCAAGTGTGACATACCCCTAACTTTTTAAGTGATGAACATAGTTCACTGCCTAAATTTGCATAGCCAAGCAAACTTTTTTTTAATGAAATCTCACCATTAGATTTGATAATTTATAGCATGCTTTATCTTGCATTTTCTGTAAAGGGAGGGAGAGAAGGTGAGGGTTAGTGGTGCAGCAAGCCAGATGATGAGAGGGGTGAAGAGATGACCTTGAGGAGGGGAGCGAGCTCTGTCCATGGCGTGGGTGGGAGCAGAGGGAGGTCCATCCATGGCGTGGCGATAGGGGCGCTGAGCGAGGAAGAAGCACAGGAGCGCTGTCCATCTGTAGTCCCCCTTGGTCTTCCACAAGCCGGCGCGCACAAATGGAAGCACTAATCTGGAACCAAACCCAGCAAGCTACTGATGCAGCAATAAGTTTCCACTAATATGGAAGCACTAATTTTAACAGTCTCCACTAATCTGGATTAACAGTTTTCTATTGACAGTGACAAATCTGGAAGCACCAACTTGAAAGAAAAAAACTGAAAACATACAATTAGGAGGAGTTGTCCCAATTAGTGTACCTCCAAGGAAAGAACCTGCTTTTCCAGATTGCCATTGGCCTTCAGCACACACTTATACTTCTCCTACAAATAAGATCATCATGAGATCAAGATACAAGTAAGGAAATTTTTTAGTTAGTTTTAGTTAACTGAAAGACAATTAAAGACAAGATAAACAGCACTCAATTGTTGGAGTGATAAACCAGAAAGAGAAGAGAAAGAGATGCTTGTAGGAGTGACAATTAAAGACAAGATAATTGTTGGAGTGACAATTGTTGACAATTAAACAACACTCAATTAGTGACAATTAAAGAGGGCAAGAAGAAACTACACAAAACTGCTGGAGTAAAAGCAACACTACTCCTACTTGTTTCAGAAGCAGCAACAGCATCACATTAAGAAACTACTGCTCCTATTTCAATGTGAACAATGTGAATTTCAGTACTACTCCTGACCTGAATTTTGTTAACCTACTCCTGACCTGCACAACTACTCCAACTACTCCTGATCAAAGAGCAAAATGGAGTAGTTCAACTACACAAAACTTGCCAGGAGTACTGCAAAACTTACTGAATCTTTTTAGTGAATCAACTACTGCAACCAAATTAAACTACTCCATTTTTAAGTACTCCTCGACTGCTTAAACATGGAGAGATACAAGTACTACTGCTGGGGTACAAGCAACACTTCCAAATGCCAGCACTAAGCTACTCCACCAAATTTACATCATGCACCATTCAGTACAGAACTTCTTTACAGTGCACTCCCTGTTTCAGTGCAACACTACTCCTACTCCAAACTGAATTTACATACTCCAAACTGAATTTTTGTACTACAGCAGCAGCATCACATTAACAAAGTGAACTAAAATTTCACATTAACAGACTGTATTGCTACTTCAGTTTCACAGATTGTATTGCTACTCCAATTTCACAGACTGTATTGCTACAGCAGCAGCAGCATCACATTAACAGACTGTATTGCTACTCCAATTTCACATATTGCAAGCAATACTGCTACTCCAATTTTCACAGATAGTGACTGCAAGCAATATTGCAAAATTACAGAGAACCAAAATTACAGAGTACTCCAGTGCAATCAGTACAGATTACAGAGTACTCCAGTACAAGCAGTACCATGTTGGTTCTGTTCACCTTAGCACCGGTGCGGAGGGCGGCGTCGACGATGGCGGCAGCGGTAAGGTAGCTCTCCCGAACTGGAGGCGGCGTCGTGGTGGACGTAGCAGAGGGCGAGATCGGGAGGCGGCGCCGTGGTCGACAGCTCGTCGTCAGCGTCGCTCCAGAGAACAGATCAAGCGCCGCTGCGTCGCCACCATGGGAGCATACCAGCCACTGCATCACCAGCACAGCCACAAGCCGTCGTCGACTCACCATGGCCTGGCTCTTCTCCGCCGTGCTCTGCCTGGCTCTCCTCCACCTCCTCTGCTGCTCCCTGCCCGACGCACGCGAAAATGTCCTCTGCTCCACATGACGCACGCGGATCAGTGGCTCCACATGACGCACGCGGATCCAGCACCTACGCCGCCCAGAACCTTGTCGACGGCGCCTACAAAATCAAGCTTTTGACGCACGCGGTGGTGGGTTTCTGGTGGGAGGAAATGGGGTGGTCCGGTGGTAGGGAGAAAGGGAGGAAGCGCGGTGGTGGGGAGAAAGGGAGGAGAGGAGAGGCCGGTGACGACGGGGAGGAGAGGCCGGCGAGGCGGCGACGACGGCGAGGAGAGGCCGGCGAGGAGAGATCTGGGAGGGGAACGAGAGGGAGGTGGGTGAGAGGGGAACCAGAGGGTGAGAGCGGACTGTGAAGAGGGCATTTTCGGAAAGTCAAAAGAAATCGTAGCGTAACCAGATTTGCCCATGAATCGCTAGAACGGCTTATGTTTCGGTACAGAGGGAGTATATATTAAAGTATATATATATATATATTAATTAAACATGGATCATACAAATAAATAAAAAATTTATACTTATTAGATATATTCAAAGTATCACAAAAAATAAAATTTTGAGAGAAGAAACCGAATATACTTGGTTTATGTTGGATTGCTTGCATGTGTTCTATCTTTTGTCGGACAATTTTCCTTATCCTATATAAATAAACTAAAAAGTATTAAAATATATATAAATAAATTAAAATGATTTAAGAAATTTCAGATGACATATTATTTATATATGAACATTATAGTTGGTTGTTTGCTCTGAAAGAAATGCGACATATTTTTGAAATAATATGAAAAATGGTTTTTCTTTTTTACAAAATAAAACAGTTGTGTTAGTTTCACTTTTATTTTTATTATATATTATATATGTTTATATGATGCAGTAGAAAATATCGTTTAGATTTCATCGGAGATAAAAAGTGATGGGTTCCGACATACACACTGATCGATGACAGATCGGACTAAAACACCACGAGAAGAGGTATATAGCTAATCCTTCTTTGTCTGTATCTTATACATGATAATACAAAATGTTTAATTTTTTACATATTATTATTTTTCAGAATATAGGAGACATAGATATGGATTTTGGAGATGCAGACAAAGAATCCATCGACAAGGGTTCCGAAGCGGCGTCGCTGAAAGGGGCCGAAAATTCACCGAGTTTTTTACAACATAATGATGTGGAGGCGGTGATATCTCATAAAAAACCAAAAAAGGATGCCAATTTAAATATTATCGCACTAGGTTTTTTTTTTAATGTTATTATCGATCTTTCCTTCGTCATATTGCCTTTTGTATTCAACCAATTTGTCTCGTTATTTATACTAATTTGGCTCATTTTCGTATCATGCCGACAGACTATGTTTGTACCCCTAGAGATATTGCAGTCATCGAATCAATCATGTCTGCCCCCAAGAAAACCAAGTTCGTGGACATTGAAGATGCCTTGTTATCGAACGACGATTTGGTGCCTTATGAAGGATGATATGTTCTTACACGATGGTGTAAGTGTTGAAAATATGCCCTAGAGGCAATAATAAATTGTTTATTATTATATTTCCTTGTTCATGATAATCGTTTATTATCCATGCTATAATTGTATTGATTGGAAACTCAAATACATGTGTGGGTACATAGACAAACACTGTGTCCCTAGTAAGCCTCTAGATGACTAGCTCGTTGATCAAAGATGGTTAAGGTTTCCTAGCCATTGACATGGGATGTCATTTGATAACGGGATCACATCATTAGGAGAATGATGTGATGGACAAGACCCAAACTACGAACTTAGCATATGATCGTGTCAGTTTATTGCTATTGTTTTCTGCTTGTCAAGTATCTGTTCCTATGACCATGAGATCATGCAACTCCCTGACATCGGAAGAGTACCTTGTGTGTATCAAACGTCGCAACGTAATTGGGTGACTATAAAGGTGCTCTACAGGTATCTCCGAGGGTGTCTGTTGGGTTGGCATGGATCAAGACTGGGATTTGTTACTCCGTATGACGGAGAGGTATCTCAGGGCCCACTCGGTAATACAACATCACAATGAGCCTTGCAAGCAATGTGACTAAAGTGTTAGCCACGAGATCTTGTATTACGGAACGAGTAAAGAGACTTGCCGGTAACGAGATTGAACTAGGTATAGAGATACCGACGATCGAATCTCGGGCAAGTAACATACCGAAGAACAAAGGGAACAGCATACGGGATTAACTGAATCCTTGACATAGAGGTTCGACCGATAAAAGATCTTCGTAGAATATGTAGGAGCCAATATGGGCATCCAGGTCCCGCTATTGGTTATTGGCCGTAGAGGTGTCTCGGTCATGTCTACATAGTTCTCGAACCCGCAGGGTCTACACACTTAACGTTTGGTGACGATTAGTATAATTGAGTTATTATGTTGGTGACCGAAAGTTGTTCGGAGTCCCGGATAAGATCCCGGACATGACGAGGATCTCCGGAATAGTCCAGAGGTAAAGATTGATATATGTGATAATAGTGTTTTGATCTCCGGAAAGGTTCCGGAGTTCACCGGAAGGGGTTCCGGATGTTTACCGAAGTGTTCGGGTGCAGCAACACTTTATATGGGCCAAAGGGATAAAGCCCACGAGGTATTGGAAAGTGCAAAAGTAGTTTTGCTGCCGCGTAAGCGGTACTACCGCTTGTGTGAAGCGGTACTACCGCCCGAGCGGTACTACCGCTTGTGTGAAGCGGTACTACCGCTTGTGCGCGGCTGTGCACGGTTCGGCAGGGATCCGAGTTGGACTCTTTCCCTGCGGGCCAAACCGACCTTGTGCGGGCAAAACCGACCTGGAGGAGGCTTTTACTCCAAGTTTAGACCCCAAGGCTCAACATATAAATAGAGGGGCAGGGCTAGCACACGAGATACATCAAGATTTCCCCAAGCCGTGTGCGGCAACCCATAACCCTCTAGTTCCTCCGTCATAATCTCCGTAGCGCTTGGCGAAGCCCTGCAGAGATTGTTCCTCACCACCATCACCACGCCGTCGTGCTGCTGGAACTCAACCACTACTTCACCATCGCTCGCTGGATCGAGGAGGTGAAGGCGTCATCAAGCCGTACGTGTGTTGAACGCGGAGGTGCCGTCCGTTCGGCGCTAGTTCGTGATCGGATCGAGGGACGACTTGCGATTTGGATCGCGGAGACGTTCGACTACATCAACCGCGTTTCTTAAACGCTTCCGCTTAGCGATCTACAAGGGTATGTAGATTCACTCTCCCTCTCGTAGATGCTCATCACCATGGATAGATCTTGTGTGTGCGTAGGAAAATTTTTGTTTCCCATGCAACGTTCCCCATCAGTGGTATCAGAGCCAGGTCTATGCGTAGATGAGATCTCGAGTAGAACACAAACGAGTTGTGGGCGTGGGTGTATACATATTGCTTGCCGTTACTAGTTGATATTTGATTCGTCGGTACTGTGAGATGAAGCGGCCCGGACCGACATTACGCGTACACTTACGCGAGACAGGTTCCTTCAACTAACATGTAACTTCGTTGCATAAAGATGGCTAGCGGGTGTCTGTCTCTCTCACTTTAGTTGAATCGATTTCAATGAAGAGGGTTCTTTTAGAAGATCAAAAAGCAATCACTACACCACGTTGTGGTTTTGCGTAGGTAAGAACGGTTCTTGCAAACCCGTAGCAGCCACGTAAAATTTGCAACAACAATTAGAGGACGTCTAACTTGTTTTTGCAGGGTATGATGTGATATGATATGGCCAATTACATGATGAGATATATGTGATGTATGAGATGATCATGTGTTGTATAGAATATCACGACTTGCATGTCGATGAGTACGGCAACTGGCAGGAGCCATAGAGTTGTCTTTAATTATTGTATGACCTGCGTGTCAATCATTAAGCGCTATGTAATGCTTTACTTTATCGCTAAACGTTAGCAATAGTCGTGGAAGCAACAGTCGACGCGACAACCTTATGGCGACACGTTGATGGAGATCAAGATGATGGAGATCATGGTGTCATGCCGGTGACGATGGAGATCATGCCGGTGCTTTGGAGATGGAGATCAAAAGCACAAGTTCATGGCCATATCATGTCACTTATGATTTGCATGTGATGTTAATCCTTTTATGCATCTTATTTTGCTTAGGACGACGGTAGCATTATAAGGTGATCCCTCACTTAAATTTCAAGATAAATTGTGTTCTCCCCAAGTGTGCACCATTGCGAAAGTTCGTCGTTTCGAGACACGCCGTGATGATCGGGTGTGATAGACTCTACGTTCACATACAACGGGTGCAAGCCATGTTGCACGTGCGGAACACTCGGGTTAAACTTGACGAGCCTAGCATGTACAGACATGGCCTCGGAACACAAGAGACCGAAAGGTCGAACATGAGTCATATAGTAGATATGATCAACATGAAGATGTTCACCATTGAAACCACCTCGGCTCACGTGATGATCGGACTTGAGTTGGTGGATTTGGATCATGTTACGCTCGAATGATCGGAGGGATGTCAATTTGAGTGGGAGTTTTTAAGTAATATGATTAACTAAACTCATTATCTAGAACAATAGTCTAAGTTGTCTTTGCTATATTTATGTTGTAGATCATGGCTCGCGCAGTAGCACCCCTGAATTTTAATGCGTTCCTAGAGAAAGCGAAGTTGAAAGATGATGGAAGTAACTTTGTGGACTGGGCCCGTAATCTAAGGATTATCCTTACGGCTTCCCAGAAAGCTTATGTCCTTGATGCACCGCTTGGTGATCCACCCGCTCCAGTTGAGTCTCTAGACGTTGTGAACGCCTGGCAGGCTCGTTCTGATGATTACTCAATAGTTCAATGTGCAATGTTGTATGGCTTAGAACCGGGACTTCAAAGACGTTTTGAACGTCATGGAGCATATGAGATGTTCCAGGAGTTGAAGTTTATCTTTCAGAAGAATACCCGGATCGAGAGATATGAGATCTCCGATAAGTTCTATGCTTGCAAGATGGAGGAGAACGGGTCTATCAGTGATCACGTGCTCAGAATGTCTGGGTACTCCACCCGTCTGGCTGAGTTAGGGATGCCCCTTCCGCCAGAGGCTATCACTGACAGAGTTCTTCAATCATTGCCACCTAGCTACAAGAGCTTCGTGTTGAACTATAACATGCACGGGATGAACAAGTCAGTCGCCGAGCTGTTTGCGATGCTGAAAGCCGCTGAGTCTGAAATTCAGAAGGAGCATCAAGTGTTGATGGTCAATAAAACCACTAGTTTCAAGAAAAATGGCAAGGGTAAGAAGGGTAACTCCAAGAAGAGTGGCAAAGCAGTTGCTCCTCTCGTGAAGAAACCCAAGGCTGGACCCAAACCAGAAACTGTGTGTTTTCATTGCAAGGGAACTGGACACTGGAAGCGGAATTGCCCCAAGTATTTGGCTGACAAGAAGGCGGCCAACAACAAACAAGGTATATATGATATACATGTTATTGATGTGTACCTTACCAACTCTCGTTGTAGTGCCTGGGTATTTGATACCGGTGCGGTTGCTCATATTTGCAACTCAAAACAGGAACTGCGGAATAGACGGAGGCTGGCAAAGGACGAAGTGACGATGCGCGTGGGAAATGGTTCCAAGGTTGATGTGATCGCCGTCGGCACGCTCGCTCTTCGATTACCGTCGGGATTAGTGATGAACCTAAATAAGTGTTATTTGGTGCCTGCGTTAAGCATGAACATTATATCTGGATCTTGTTTATTGCGAGACGGTTACTCATTTAAATCAGAGAATAATGGTTGTTCTATTTATATGAGTAATATCTTTTATGGTCATGCACCCAATGTGAGGGGTTTATTCTTATTGAATCTCGATAGTAATGATACACATGTTCATAACATTGATGCCAAAAGATGTAGAATTGATAATGATAATACCACTTTCTTGTGGCACTGCCGTTTAGGTCATATTGGCGTAAAACGCATGAAGAAGCTCCATGCTGATGGACTTTTGGAGTCACTTGATTTTGAATCACTTGACACATGTGAGCCATGCCTCATGGGCAAGATGACTAAAACGCCGTTCTCTGGAACAATGGAACGGGCAAGTGACTTATTGGAAATCATACATACTGATGTGTGTGGTCCGATGAGTATTGAGGCGCGCGGTGGTTATCGTTATTTTCTCACCTTCACTGATGACTTAAGTAGATATGGGTATATTTACTTAATGAAACACAAGTCTGAAACATTTGAAAAGTTCAAACAATTTCAGAGTGAAGTTGAGAATCATCGTAACAAGAAGATTAAATTCCTACGATCTGATCGAGGAGGAGAATATCTGAGTTATGAGTTTGGCAGTCACTTAAGACAGTGTGGAATTGTTTCACAATTGACACCGCCTGGAACACCACAGCGTAATGGTGTGTCCGAACGTCGTAATCGAACCTTATTGGATATGGTGCGATCTATGATGTCTCTTGCCGATTTGCCACTATCGTTTTGGGGTTATGCATTAGAGACAGCTGCATTCACTTTAAATAGGGCACCATCGAAATCCGTTGAGACGACGCCATATGAACTTTGGTTTGGCAAGAAGCCAAAACTGTCGTTTCTTAAAGTTTGGGGATGTGATGCTTATGTCAAAAAGCTTCAGCCTGAAAAGCTGGAACCCAAAGCGGAGAAATGCGTCTTCATAGGATACCCAAAAGAGACAATTGGGTATACCTTCTACCTCAGATCCGAGGGCAAAGTGTTTGTCGCTAAAAACGGAACATTTCTTGAGAAAGAGTTTCTCTCGAAAGAATTGAGTGGGAGGAAGATAGAACTTGATGAGGTTGTTGAACCTTTACTTCAACCTGAGAGTAGCGCAGCGCAGAAAGTTGTTTCTGTGGAGCCTACATTAGCTGAAGAGGAAGTTAATGATGATGATCATGAAGCTTTGGATCAAGTTGCTATCGAACCTCGTAGGTCGACAAGGACGCGTACTGCTCCCGAGTGGTACGGCAACCCTGTCTTAGAGGTCATGTTGTTAGACAACGATGAACCTACGAGCTATGGAGAAGCGATGATGGGCCCGGATTCCGAGAAGTGGTTAGAGGCCATGAAATCCGAGATGGGATCCATGTATGAAAACAAAGTATGGACTTTGGAAGTATTACCTGAAGGGCGTAAGGCCATTCAGAACAAATGGATCTTTAAGAGGAAGACGGACGCGGACGGTAATGTCACCGTCTATAAAGCTCGACTTGTGGCAAAGGGTTTTTCACAAGTTCAAGGAGTTGACTACGATGAGACCTTCTCACCCGTAGCGATGCTTAAGTCCGTCAGAATCATGTTAGCAATAGCTGCCTTTTTCGATTATGAAATTTGGCAGATGGATGTCAAAACAGCGTTCCTTAACGGTTTCCTTAAGGAAGAGTTGTATATGATGCAACCAGAAGGTTTTGTCGATCCAGAGAATGCTGACAAAGTTTGCAAACTCCAGCGATCCATTTATGGACTGGTGCAAGCATCTCGGAGTTGGAATCTTCGTTTTGATGAGGTGATCAAAGCGTTCGAGTTTATACAAGTTTACGGAGAAGCTTGTATTTACAAGAAAGTGAGTGGGAGCTCTATAGCGTTTCTAATATTATATGTGGATGACATATTGCTGATTGGAAACAATATAGAAATGCTGGAAAGCGTGAAGGAATATTTGAACAAGAGTTTTTCAATGAAGGACCTAGGAGAAGCTGCTTTCATATTAGGCATCAAGATCTATAGAGATAGATCAAGACGCTTAATAGGACTTTCACAAAGCACATACCTTGATAAGATTTTGAAGAAGTTCAAAATGGATCAGTCCAAGAAGGGGTTCTTGCCTGTTTTGCAAGGTGTGAAGTTGAGTAAGACTCAATGCCCAGTGACTGCAGAAGATAGAGAAAAGATGAGTGTCATCCCCTATGCTTCGGCCATAGGCTCTATCATGTATGCAATGCTGTGCACAAGACCCGATGTCAGCCTTGCCATAAGTATGGTCGGAAGGTTTCAAAGTGATCCAGGAATGGAACACTGGACGGCGGTCAAGAATATCCTGAAGTACCTGAAAAGGACTAAGGACATGTTTCTCGTTTATGGAGGTGATCAAGAGCTCGTCGTAAAGGGTTACGTCGATGCAAGCTTTGACACTGATCCGGATGACTCTAAGTCGCAAACCGGATACGTATTTATTCTTAATGGGGGTGCGGTTAGCTGGTGCAGTTCCAAGCAAAGCGTGGTAGCAGATTCTACATGCGAAGCGGAGTACATCGCAGCCTCGGAGGCGGCGAAGGAAGGTGTCTGGATGAAGGAGTTCATGACAGATCTTGGAGTAGTGCCTAGTGCACTTAACCCAATGACTCTGTTTTGTGATAACACTGGTGCCATTGCTCTAGCCAAGGAACCAAGATTTCACAAGAGGACCAGACACATAAAGCGACGTTTCAATTCCATCCGCGATTACATCAAGGAGGACGACATAAATATTTGCAAAGTACACACGGATCTAAATGTTGCAGATCCGATGACTAAACCTCTTCCAAGGGCTAAACATGAACAACACCAGAACTGCATGGGTGTTCGATTCATTACAATGTAAATCACATAGTGATGTGAACTAGATTATTGACTCTAGTGCAAGTGGGAGACTGTTGGAAATATGCCCTAGAGGCAATAATAAATTGGTTATTATTATATTTCCTTGTTCATGATAATCGTTTATTATCCATGCTATAATTGTATTGATTGGAAACTCAAATACATGTGTGGGTACATAGACAAACACTGTGTCCCTAGTAAGCCTCTAGATGACTAGCTCGTTGATCAAAGATGGTTAAGGTTTCCTAGCCATTGACATGGGATGTCATTTGATAACGGGATCACATCATTAGGAGAATGATGTGATGGACAAGACCCAAACTACGAACTTAGCATATGATCGTGTCAGTTTATTGCTATTGTTTTCTGCATGTCAAGTATCTGTTCCTATGACCATGAGATCATGCAACTCCCTGACATCGGAAGAGTACCTTGTGTGTATCAAACGTCGCAACGTAATTGGGTGACTATAAAGGTGCTCTACAGGTATCTCCGAGGGTGTCTGTTGGGTTGGCATGGATCAAGACTGGGATTTGTTACTCCGTATGACGGAGAGGTATCTCAGGGCCCACTCGGTAATACAACATCACAATGAGCCTTGCAAGCAATGTGACTAAAGTGTTAGCCACGAGATCTTGTATTACGGAACGAGTAAAGAGACTTGCCGGTAACGAGATTGAACTAGGTATAGAGATACCGACGATCGAATCTCGGGCAAGTAACATACCGAAAAACAAAGGGAACAGCATACGGGATTAACTGAATCCTTGACATAGAGGTTCGACCGATAAAAGATCTTCGTAGAATATGTAGGAGCCAATATGGGCATCCAGGTCCCGCTATTGGTTATTGGCCGTAGAGGTGTCTCGGTCATGTCTACATAGTTCTCGAACCCGCAGGGTCTACACACTTAACGTTTGGTGACGATTAGTATAATTGAGTTATTATGTTGGTGACCGAAAGTTGTTCGGAGTCCCGGATAAGATCCCGGACATGACGAGGATCTCCGGAATAGTCCAGAGGTAAAGATTGATATATGTGATAATAGTGTTTTGATCTCCGGAAAGGTTCCGGAGTTCACCGGAAGGGGTTCCGGATGTTTACCGAAGTGTTCGGGTGCAGCAACACTTTATATGGGCCAAAGGGATAAAGCCCACGAGGTATTGGAAAGTGCAAAAGTAGTTTTGCTGCCGCGTAAGCGGTACTACCGCTTGTGTGAAGCGGTACTACCGCCCGAGCGGTACTACCGCCCGAGCGGTACTACCGCTTGTGTGAAGCGGTACTACCGCCCGAGCGGTACTACCGCTTGTGTGAAGCGGTACTACCGCCCAAGCGGTACTACCGCTTGTGTGAAGCGGTACTACCGCTTGTGCGCGGCTGTGCACGGTTCGGCAGGGATCCGAGTTGGACTCTTTCCCTGCGGGCCAAACCGACCTTGTGCGGGCAAAACCGACCTGGAGGAGGCTTTTACTCCAAGTTTAGACCCCAAGGCTCAACATATAAATAGAGGGGCAGGGCTAGCACACGAGATACATCAAGATTTCCCCAAGCCGTGTGCGGCAACCCATAACCCTCTAGTTCCTCCGTCATAATCTCCGTAGCGCTTGGCGAAGCCCTGCAGAGATTGTTCCTCACCACCATCACCACGCCGTCGTGCTGCTGGAACTCAACCACTACTTCACCATCGCTCGCTGGATCGAGGAGGTGAAGGCGTCATCAAGCCGTACGTGTGTTGAACGCGGAGGTGCCGTCCGTTCGGCGCTAGTTCGTGATCGGATCGAGGGACGACTTGCGATTTGGATCGCGGAGACGTTCGACTACATCAACCGCGTTTCTTAAACGCTTCCGCTTAGCGATCTACAAGGGTATGTAGATTCACTCTCCCTCTCGTAGATGCTCATCACCATGGATAGATCTTGTGTGTGCGTAGGAATTTTTTTGTTTCCCATGCAACGTTCCCCATCAGTAAGATCAATTGCATAAACTTTGTAATTAATAATATAAACAATATATAATATCGTAAAACATAAATATGATCTAAACGTGGAATTACAGGTGATAAATGCTTACATATATTGCATGCTGGCTCACGACCATATACGAGACAGGGCGGGTGAAAAGGTACATATTATTAGCACGTTTGTATCTGTCCAGATAAAAGAAGATGGGGGAAAAGACATAGACCCATCAAAATATCGTCACATTGTACAACATGTTAATACTTATCTACAGCAAGATATGGTTAGTCCTGCCTCATTATCCATGCATATAATGATGTATTATTTTTAATTAATCCATGTGTATGATTATTTATTATTTTTTATATCTAAGTATGTCTACGACTTATATGATATTTACACCAGCTATTCATTCCGATTAACATTCCGAGGTATCATTGGTACCTAGCAGTCGTCAATGCCAAAAAACATGAGATTCACGTATTGGACTCACTTGGTTCTCGGATCGAACAGAGTGACCTTACTACTACGGTAACTATCTATTGTTTTTGGTCCTGTTGACATATGTTTTGTTTGCCTTAATCCCTACTATTTTCCATATATAAAATAGTTAATAGGACTCGAGAAGCGTCTGAAACTTGGAGAACAGAGTCCGGAGTTTAACAGAGATCATAAGTGGCTCGATCTCAATGTTACAAAATGGAGGGTCGTAGAACAGTTCCATGAGGCAGTACAAACGGATGGGTAAGCACTTGTCACAAAATGAAAATTATTGTGTTTGCTACTCATGAACACAAAGATATCATGTAATAGAAAATATTGATAGTAAAATGTCGTAGTGTATCTATTAGCTGATGCAAGCAGGCGGGTATAATGAACACTATTGTTTGTTCACATGGTTTGTTTATTTGATTCATCTGGGTGATATTCTAAAGCATTAATGTATAATATTATAGGGTATCGTGTGGACTGTTTATGCTAAATTATATGGAATATTGGACAGCAGATGCACTATTAGATGAGTTCACCCAGGTATTTCATTTATATACATTATCTTATTATTTTATCTCAAAATATTATATCAAATTTATTTTTTTATATTTTGCAGGAGGATATGAAACACTTCCGACGAAAATTAGTTGTCATTCCGATATACCATCAATCTGACAATGAAGAAAATTTATCTAATTCTGATCTCGAGCTCATGGAGAATCCACCTGATGGAGTCAAGGACAGACGTCCTACCCCAATCCCCATCATGCTCACGGATCAATGTGAATTACTTGCCGGTCTCTGCAACTACATCATGTCGATCGATGATGCCGAGTGTTTGGAGTAAGTATCATTTATCAATATGTAATGTGCAAGTATACATTGTTATTATACTTACCATCCAATTTTCAGGAAGGAATGGGTTCGAAGCTCGACACCCCATCCAATGGGCTTAAGTCTCAAAAAAATTCAAGGCATACTTGGCATGGAGCGGTCTATGGACAATGATTGTTTTAACATCGCCGTGCGTATACTGGCATGTGACGAGGGAGTATTGTTCACATACCCTCTTATACACTACATGGATCTACAATTTTGTGTAAGTCATCATACTTCTTCATTCAATATCATTAGTATCAACATGTTTCTAAATAGTTTTTTACTCGGTCCATGATGCGGGATTCAACACTAGATCAAAAGTTTTGCGATAAGGAAACTATTCAGATGTTGGCAACTTTGTTTGATAGCTGGCCTGGGATAGACAACAACATCTCATCGTGCAATATGGTAAGTAAGGTCTTTTGTCCATTGTTTGTCATGGTTTATTGTTGTTTCTAATAGCCACCACTTGTAGATTTATCTTCCATATGAATCCATCGGTCGATACATCTTGTACGTCATCGACAAAGAGGCACGCCGTTTATCTATTTTAGACCCTATTCATACAACACAATCGTCAGAGATGAAAATTCTGAGGCACTTAGTGAAATTAAAAAGTTTTGCGAGGGAATTCAAAGAAGCACTCGAAATAAAGCAACCAGGATGGCATTTCGATATATCAAAATGGCAACGTTTATTTCCTAATGGTATTCCAACGAGCGTAGACGAGTAATAAATTCAGAATACAAACATTTATTTTTGTTACCACCATAGTTAATATAATAATAATTTAGGAAATTGCATGAATTTGTCTGGCTATTTTGTTTTTCATTTTATGCTCTTGTGGAACGGTAAAGACTTGGCGAAGCCGGTTTGCGTGGTGAGTATTGTCAGTTACACATGTTTTTAGACCTTCCACGTGAAGTATTCGTGCTAACTACATATATTGCTTTTGCAGGATGGGTATGAGTTGAGGAAGCAGTTTTTATTATAATTGCTCAAACATCATGCGAATGAAGCTAAAGACAACTTTCCTAATATTGTGCAAGAATTTCTTAAGCGCATCAAGTAGATCTCAATAATTTGTAATAGATTTTTAGTTGAATAATTTTATATGTATACATTGTCAATTTGCCATTTTGTTATCTGTTTACATTACAAGTGAAGTGGACTTCAATTATTATGCAATTGTTTCTACCTGTGAAATTTAGCATGCATTATCTTTATATAACTTCAGCAAAATATTTCAGAAGCCCGTGGCAACGCACGGGCATTCTACTAGTTACTATTAGTCTCGTTGGATGTCGAGCGCTAGTTTGCTTTGGTGTTGTGGGGACGTGGGGGTCGCACCCTTTATTGAAGGCATGGCCGACTCCGGTTGGAAGGCCCGTGCGCCGAGCCGAGATCTTCGTCCGAGCCGTAATAGGACGCTAACTCTCTTCCTACGTGAACCCTTCTTTCTCTGGAAAATCGGTTTACTACCTTGGCATGATCGAAGAAAGAAAGAACCCGGCGCTAACAGGAAAAAAAAATATGTACAAGCATAGTATCCGACGCCGGCTCGCTTGCTCGGCTCGTCCGCCGCCGCCACAATGATGTTGCCTGAGATTCAACCCGCCCCGCCCCTGCCATATCCAGCAAGAAGCAGTAGAAGAAGAAGGCGCAGCGCCAGCGCCAGCCCGTGCAGCAGCTGGGGCCAAGGAGGCCGAACACTTTCCAGCGAGCTACGGCGACGTCCACGCTGAAGAGGTCCAGTTCAAGTACGTCTTCACCATATCAAACCCATTAAGCTACGGGAGAATGGCGGGCAACCAGCATGGCCACGTGGCGCATGCTGGTTGGCCGTGGCAAGAAACTTTTTGATTTTTTTTAAAGATAAAATTGAGAAACTTTTTGATTTTTTTTTGGAAGATGAAATTAAGACTTTTTTTCCTTTTGAGAAAAGTTTTTTTTTGGAGATTATTTTTGAAAGATGGAAGTGAGACTTTTGTTTCTTTTTCATTTTAAGAATGTTTTTTAGGCTATTCCTTTTTCTTTTTGAGATGGATGTGATGTTCACGTGTTGTGAGAAAGTTTTCTTTTTAATTTTGAGATGAAGTTGAGGTTTTTTCTTTGAGAGGAAGAAATACACGCACAGCTTCCTCTCAAGAGGCCCGCAATGGCGGGCCCCAACCACTAGTTATTATTATGCATCACCTTTCAACAGATTTATTTACTGTAGCCATTACACATAACCATTCTTTTTAATTTACATAACCATATTTTGCATTGTAACGGTAGCTATTGACTGTATCACCCTTGTGCTGTAAATGATTTCGCTTCATACATTACACAAAATCATCTGTATTGTCGGAATGAAACGGCGTAAAGGCCAATTTGCTGCTGGAAGGCCTGATTTTGGTATGATGTGTATCAACTATTCAGTTTTTTTTTAGAATAATCAGCTATTCAGCTATCAACCTTGTGATTGTGATTTGTGTGTGTGCGCGCGCAAATGAGCAAATCGTATTACATCAGTTTCATATTCAGAAGGTTGATGCCTTCATGTATCGACTAGCAGCAACATTCCTACTAGTTAACATTCCAAATTTTCAAGTACAGTAGTAAGTCCTCTAAATGCCCGCAAAATGACTGTAGCATCTTGGCACTCCTAGTAAAATGGTGTGCTATGTTTCTTATAGAAACTTGTTTATTTTAACACCTTTTCTTGTAACAAAGATTGTCTGAACACTACACTTGTGATTTAATTGTGCAGGGATATACTCGCCGTCACAGGTGGGATTAGATGATAAAGTATCATTTGTTCTACATGTGGAGCATAATCAAGCAACACATGCTCTTTGTTGCATCTGAAATCAGTATGCCAAAACTGGAGCAGAAGCTGAACATACACCCGTCGCGGCCGAAGAAGATATCAGGGTGGTTTCATGACAAATGCTCAAACATGTGTATACAGATTGAAAGAATTGTTTGATGATTCTAGCCTTCATTCGTAATCTTACAATGTATGAACCAATCTTTGTTTAACAAGTATATGTCGTTTAAGGGACGAGAAATAATCTCAGTTTTGAAATTTTGTCATTCCAGAACATCACAGTTTTGAACTATCTGTAATTCCATATTTCATTTTCAAAGGAATAAGAGAAACAGTCTACAATCTCTGAGCAATTTACCATCCGATCATGTCAAACCATCGCAATTTGATCAATGTACAACTTGATGAAATCTTCCAAACAAAAATCGGACACGAGTCTATGGGCCAGCAGATGATGGCCACAAGGATGAGTTTCTGCACGAGCTGGCCACGGTGGCACCTCCGGCCGGGCAGCCGTGGATCATCAACGGAGACTTCAACATCATATACGAAGCAAGAGACAAGAGCAACACCAACATCAACAGGGGCATTATGGGAAAATTCAGAGCGGCCATTGGTCAAGCCGGTTTGCGTGAGATCAAATGCAAGAACATGAGATACACGTGGAGCAATGAGCGCGAAAATCCCACTTTCGTGGGGATTGACAAATTTTTCTGCAATCTGGATTGGGAGGCCCTCTTCCCCTCGCACACTTTGATGGCGGCGTCCACGGCATGCTCTGACCACTGCCCACTGCTGCTCGCAAACGCAGAGGCCCCTCGGTGCAAGGCTCGTTTCCACTACGAATACTTCTGGCCGCGCTTCCAGCACTTCTAGGAGACAGTGGCCAGAGCATGGCAAAGGCCAGTGAATCATGACTGCCCTTTTACCAGAATCAAGATCAAGCTAAAGCGAACGGCTGCTGACCTGAAAATGTGGGGCAAATCACTCTTCAGTGACACAAAGATGCAGTTCCATCTTGCTACAGAGGCAGTGCTGCAGCTCGACATCGCTCAGGAGAAAAGGATGCTCACACGGTCTGAGTTCCACCTGAGGAAGATGCTAAAACTCAGGATCGTGGGGCTGGCTGTGGCACCCCGGCCCAGAGTCACCGGAGCACCCCGTATTCCAGCCCAGAGATCAAGTCTTCTGTAATACGGCACTGCTTGGCATAGAACAAATCAGCTCTTTATTACAAATGGTTGGGGTACAAGGGTTTGAGATATTACAAAGGGTTGCCTCGGCAAAACTACGCTTGCTATGATAATTCTATGCTAGCAGCGGCTCGAATCCTAGCAGCAGAATTACGGCGGCAAAATGGACTCCACTCCGCAGGTACTCTGGCTGGGACACGTCCTAGCTCGCAACTCGAACATCTCCACTAAGCAAACATGGCAGCACCTGCAAACTGGCATGACACGCCAGGTGAGTACTTTGAATGTACTCGCAAGCTCGCAACAAACAAGAGCATCAAAGCATAACAATGTCATAGCAATCAGGCTTAACTCAGATTTAACTGCTACTAAAAGGGTGGAAGAAAATAATAACATACTATTGCTACCACTATCAATCTTGCTACTACTATGGAACCACTTTGTCCTGAGCCTCATAATTGAACCACTTACCCTCGTGACCAACTCATGATCACCTTGAGAAGTTCTGACAATCATCCCCGAGAATCATCCTCAACAGTTACCAGTGGTTCTCAGCAATCAGCCACTTAACTATACTGAGACGAGTTCTTCCATCATTAACACGTCATTCCCCCATTGGTGTTGATCGGTCAGTGTGACTTAGTACGAACTGTGTCCAATACCGTGGACTCAGCTATTCGAATAAATTCTTACACTCTGCAGAGGTTGCGCACTTTACCCACACTATGGAGCTCCCGGCCTCATGCTCCCATTCGGGTGGACCGGTGCTGCTCCAACAGAACTTGTCTATTGCCTGGCACTCTTACGGTCCCACCGACAATCATACCCTCCCAGGGTCATGTCCTGGGTGGCCCCTGTGTCACTCCTGACACCTGCCACCGTCGTGGCCAAACAAAACTGTCCCAAACGGTGACCTGAGGTCAATAACCAAACCGGGCTCACAAGATTATCGCCGCCTACCGGGCCAGGGTAGCACGCGCGCATAACCTTCCCTCTTTGGAGGTACCGACAAGAGGCAAGACAATAGACCAAGTTAGGGCCTTCACATAAAGGCAAATGTGGCTGCACTGATGAGCTCGGTTCGGTGGCACTATGACTCGATCCAGCCGGCGGAGGAGGTTGTTGTCATAATATCATATTTGGCATTAAAATAATTATTTAAACTATGATATTGCAATGCAATTATGCAAATGAGAGTTGTGGCTTGCCTTGCACCAATAAAGTGTGGGAGAATACTCCTGGTCTTCACCAACTAGGCAAAACAATCTGAAAAGCATTTTTGACAACATTTTCAAATACCACATAAAGCATTTTCTTTTGACCAGAAATTCTAGACAGCAGAGAAAAATACCAAAATTTTACAGCAACTAGAGGAGCTCATAAGAAAAATAATGCAAAAAGAATGAACTCATTTGGACTTATACTTTAAAAGTTATAGCTGGTCAAAGTTCAGTCAAACTTCTGATTTAAAATGAATTTAAACAGAATAAACAGAAAACCCAGAGACGGCCACATCGAAGGCGTAATCCCAGCGTACGCCTCCACTCGCGAACCGCTTCGGGCACTGACGGAGTCACTGACATGCGGGGCCGCTGTCAGTTTTAAAAGAGAGGGAGAGGGAGAACAGAGGACGGCGGCTCACCGGGGATGGTTGGCCGGCGTAGAGGCCACGGCGGAGCTGGGCGACTGCGGGGATGGAACGAGCGGACGAGGGCGAGCACTCCCGTACCCGTGGCTCCTTGAACGGTGGCCGGACGCAGTCGCCCCCTTCGTCTCAGGCGGCGGCGAGCTACGGTGGTCGATCGATCCGGTGACTCCGACGAGCTCTTGGGCAGAGGAGAGGTTGGGGAGGGTCAGTGGAGCTTCACGAGCTCACTGGTCGTCTCGGTTGGGCCTGGGGTGGACGGAGGCGAGTGGACGGAGCTGGGGCAGAGCGGCGGAGCACCTTGCCGGAGATGGAGGAGGAGAGCCTCTCGGCTTACTCCGGTGCTGTGGGGCGACGATTGGGAGAGGGAGGGCTTGAGTGGTGAGGAGAGGGAGGGCTCGGGGCGGCTTTTATAGCCGGACGGGAGGTGCCCAAGCCGGATCCCACCACGGTTGAGCTGGCCGGGCGAGGACGGCGAGCTAGCCGTCGTGGAGCAAGGGAGGGTGCTAGAGAAGGTTAGAGAGTTAAGGCGATGCGACGGCTCGATGGGAGGAAGAGGACAGCCAGCGCGGCCACAGTACCAGTACTATGCCGCGCGTGGCGGCGCTTGGCCGTGTCCGACGAGGGTGCTGCCGGCGACGGGAGGCTTCCAGGCGAGCCAGGTGGACGGCGGGGAGGACGTCGGCACTAAGGGACACAACGGGGTGGCATAGTCGCGAAGAACCGGCGAGGCCCGAGAGGGTTCAGTGCGCAGAGCGTGAGTTCTGCCCTGGCAGACGCGTGGTCACCGCGTGCACTGGCGCACGCGGCGTGCTCTGGCCTGCCCGGTCATGTCTATGCGGTAGTCCTCTCAGCCCGAGTCCTTTCTGTGCCTTTGGTTTGACAAGAGGTGACCTGGACAGCTGGCTAGCTTCCAGACAAGTTTCTGGATAGAAACTTGTGCAACAAGTTGAGGTAAAATGGCTAGGGCTTTGGGAGTAAAAGTTTGCCATGCTGAAATGCAGTAGGAAGGTGCACATGCTGGGAAAAATTCAGACCAAATGGATCAGTGTAGAGCATGGTTGCTTCACAACTGCCTTTATGGTCCAGAAATCTTGCTGAGGATGTTGCACTCATTTGGATGGGTTCCTGGAGTTGAAACTTGGTATTGGTGGGTGATTTGGGAATGCCAACATGCTATAAAAATTTCAGCCCAATTGGGTTAGTGTACAGGGTACTTCCTTCACAATACTTCCCTCTGGACAGAAACTTGGAGGAATTTTATAGAGAAATTGGCTTAATGAAATGAGCCAAAAATTTGTGGATACTGATAATATGGGTAGGAGAATGTCATGGATTAATTTCAGATTTTTTGAAGCAATATAAAATATAGTTGCCTCACAAACTGAAATTATGACCAGAATCAAAGATTGGATGCTGTGCTCACCATGAGGAGTAAATCTTGAATATTTTCACATATCCAAGGTTTACATGACTTAAAGGATTTATGAGAATTTTCTTGGGATTTTTGGAAGAACAGAAATATAGGTTGCTTCACAACCTAGAGCTCAAAGGGTTATTCCTTTATTGGAAAAAGGAATATTGAATTGGAGTAAAATTGAGATTGAGCAAGAATGGAGGTGACATGACTTGAGAGAAGCTTTTGAGAGCCTGAGTCACTTGCAAAAGAAAGTCAAAAGAAATTCCCAAGTTTTAAGTCCATAGAGTCATTCAGAAACAAAACCAAGCCAAATCCAAATAAAATTTCAAGTAAATTTTGAAAAGAAAAGCTGAGAAAAATCAGGGTGTCACAAACCTACCCCCCTTAGGATAAATCTCGTCCTCGAGATTTGGTTGCTCAGGGAACCAGTATGAATATTCTGCCTTTAAGGAAAAACCGGTTCCAACTCGGGTATCCTTTTTCTTGATATAATGTTTCCCCACGAATCTCATATGACCTAACTTCATGATTATCATGTCTGCTGGTTCCTCTGGCATATTTTCCTGACTGGAGTAAGTCACCCTTTCATAAGTCCGGAAGCAATGTTTGATGAGCATGTCCTGCTCCCATCTGGTACCAATAAGGATTATGAACAACTTTCCTTAGTGGACACAATCCAACTGGTTATGGTATCGAGTTACAATGCTGAGAATCACAATGTTTTTCTGGGTGGGGTCTGACTGCTTGCAAGGTGGCTGAATCCTCTGAGCTGACTGTTTTGTCTCCATTCTGTATTGACAATTTGGCTGCTATTTATCATGTCCAAAGGAGTAATACCTTATAGCCATACCTTGATTGACGGTGGTCCTGGCAGAATAACCTTGCTCGTGTCAGGGGAGCGCATGCGGGGGCATTTGATCCGAAGTTGTTGTGTAGCATTGCAAGCGCCCATTCTGAGATATCCACAAGTCTTGCGAGGCCTGACATGAAATCCTTCAATACAGAGCGAAGCGGACCACTCAGTGGTGTATTCATGATGATTGATACGAAATCAGCCAATCCTAGGTGTTCGTATCATGTTGTTTCTGTAATGGTCCTCACGCCTACATCTTCAGTCTTGTTCTTCTTTCTTTCCTGATTCCTGTGCCGCAGGAAATTGGTCACGTATTCCCCAATTTTTCATATGTCCATGGGTATTATCAGGTGCAATATTCCGGCAAGCATATCTTGTCGCTAACCTAGTGCTGTCACACTTGTCTGGCAAGCTTTTCATCTCACAAGCTGTAGTGGTAAGGCATTGGTCATCCGAACTCCTTGCATGAAATCAGCAAATAAACCGGTGGCCACCAAAACGGTCTTTACAACTCAGATCTGGGACTTTTACTGGAGTAATTCAATCATGGTTCAAGACGGCTGGAAAGCAGCTCAGAGCATGAGACCATGTTGATAAAAAAGAATGTAGCGGCTCCCTAAGACGGCCGAAGAACAGCTCAGAACATAGAGTCACCGCTACCAAAAGAAACTCAACAGCTGCCTGAGACAGCCGAAAAACAGCTCAGAACAAAGGGCAGTTGTTGAAAAGAGAAATATAATGCCGGCATCCACCCCGAACGGCCGAAAAATAACTCAGTACACGGGCGTGGTGCCGTCTCCAAGAAAAAGTAAGCAAGGGTTCATCGGAACCATATACCAAGTTCATAAGTACCTTGATATCCATTGCCCAAATTATAATTCCAAATGATCTTACCTCTTAGCTTGTGAGTCCTCCCAACATGCTGATGGGTATACCTGTGTTTGTTCACTTGCATAACTTATACAGGTGTTGGATTCTTACCTTCCTTTGGTAGTTCGGCTCAAACATAGTTGCTTTCGTACAAGTAACTGTCATGATTCGGGCAATACTCCACCATGTATATAGAAGCATGTGTGGCTAAACATCTGATTCCCCGAGACAGATCTTTGTGTCCTGACTAGCTCATATTTCTGACCGAACAATTTATAACTTAGCTTCTCGAGATGCACTGCCAACACATCGTGTACTAACTTATACCAAGACTGCCAACTGTTTGTAGTACCGTGCTGACGAAAATTGGATAGCTTATGTTGGAAGCCATCGGGTATCGTACTGAGGAAGACTGGGTAACTTGTGCTCGAAGTTTTTGCTGGAATAGCGTGCTGAAGAAGGCTGGGTAGCGTTCCCCAGAAGCTTTCCCTCCTGGTTACTTGTCGATGAAGATTCTGTACCTTATGCTGGAAGCTTTCCCACGGTAGCTTATCGAGGAAGACAGGGTATCTTATGCTGGAAGCCATCCATATGTCGTACTGAGGAAGACTCGAAGAGCCTTGCCTTGTAAGTTTCTCCAGTGGCGTGTAGAAGACGAATGCATTGCTTATACCAGAAGTTTCTTACTGTGCCATGCTGCTATATATACATATCCTCACAACTCCGCTGGTTTGTTACTTGCGGAAGAGTTGGCCGACTATCCTTCATGAATCCCAACTTGTACTGTAACCATATCACTGGTCTCCCTGTTGGGTTAACCATTACCTCTATGACAATTGCATCACCGCTTAACACTAATAGTCAATTCAGGATACCGCTTGCTTTCCACCAAATGTTTCCTCAAACAATGTGATCCTGAAAATTTCATACTGCTCAACCTAACCTCCAAGTACTTGCAATCCTCCTTATCTCTTCGTGTCCGGTAGTTGGTAAGCAACTCACATGGGGAAAGTAGTATGACACCGAAAACCAAAGAAGAGCAAATAAGACTACTCAAGGAAAAACACCAAACTCGCAAAACCACACTTTATTGCTACTCAGGGTAATTTACAGCACTTGGCACTACCACAACTCATGCAACATGAACCTCGCGGATGCTTAGGTACTAGGGTTGGATGGCGGGTTGCTGGAGAGCGAAGGAGCTGGCAGAGAGGTTGATGGAGCTAAAGCCATACCAAGGGCTCTCCGGGCACGAGTTGCATCTCGGACTAGCTCAGCGATGAGGACGTACTCTGCTACCATGTAACGAGACATGTATGCCACAACGACATCGTCATCTGAGCGGACAGGAGGAAATCTAATCCGTCTGGGAGTGGTGGACATGGTGGGATAGTACTGGAAGGCACGATTCTCCTGCATCGCATTTTCCTGATGGCGAATAATAGCGAGGCCTGCTAGAGCGGCAAGTTGGACAGCGCGATCCGGGGTAGAGGCATAACCACCATGGAGACTATAGGTGCGCTTCCCCAAAGGTAGGTCGACTGACAGAATGACACTGGCATGATACTCAAGCACCAGCCCCGCAAGCGGGGTCTGGAACACTTGGTACCTTGCCATCTCCTCATTGGGATAGAGAAGACGCCAGACATCCCAAAGCAGAGATGCGAAGCTGAGTGGTGCAGGGGCTGAGTTGTAGTCAACAGGAACAGATGCCATCTACAAAATCAACTGATTAGTGAGCCAAATCTATATGCATGCCATGCAACAAACAAATGCATCAATCAAGTGCAGCAACTCAGATGCAACACACAAGCAGGCGGGGCTCTAAACTAACGGTTTCTAACGTCCGGGTTAGCTAGGGTGTCCTATAGCCAAACCTGCTCTGATACCAAACCTTGTGGCACCCCGGCTCAGAGTTACCGGAGCACCCCGTATTCCAGCCCAGAGATCAAGTCTTCCGGAATACGGCACTGCTTGGCATAGAACAAATCAGCTCTTTATTACAAATAGTTGGGGTACAAGGGTTTGAGATATTACAAAGGGTTGCCTCGGCAAAACTACGCTTGCTATGATAATTCTATGCTAGCAGCGGCTCGAATCCTAGCAGCAGAATTACGACGGCAAAATGGACTCCACTCCGCAGGGACTCTGGCTGGGACACGTCCTAGCTCGCAACTCAAACATCTCCACTAAGCAAACATGGCAGCACCTGCAAACTAGCATGACACGCCAGGTGAGTACTTTGAATGTACTCGCAAGCTCGCAACAAACAAGAGCATCAAAGCATAACAATGTCATAGCAATCAGGCTTAACTCAGATTTAACTGCTACTAAAAGGGTGGAAGAAAATAATAACATACTATTGCTACCACAATCAATCTTGCTACTACTATGGAACCACTTTGTCCTGAGCCTCATAATTGAACCACTTACCCTCGTGACCAACTCATGGTCACCTTGAGAACTTCTGACAATCATGCCCGAGAATCATCCTCAACAGTTACCAGCGGTTCTCAGCAATCAGCCACTTAACTATACTGAGACGAGTTCATCCATCATTAACACGTCATTCCCCCATTGGTGTTGATCGGACAGTGTGACTTAGTACGAACTGTGTCCAATACCGTGGACTCGGCTATTCGAATAGATTCTTACACTCTGCAGAGGTTGCGCACTTTACCCACACTATGGAGCTCCCGGCCTGATGCTCCCATTCGGGTGGACCGGTGCTGCTCCAACAGAACTTGTCTATTGCCTGGCACTCTTACGGTCCCACCGACAATCATACCCTCCCAGGGTCATGTCCTGGGTGGCCCCTGTGTCACTCCTGACACCTGCCACCGTCGTGGCCAAACAAAACTGTCCCAAACGGGGACCTGAGCTCAATAACCAAACCGGGCTCACAAGATTATCGCCGCCTACCGGGCCAGGGTAGCATGCGCATAACCTTCCCTCTTTGGAGGTACCGACAAGAGGCAAGACAATAGACCAAGTTAGGGCCTTCCCATAAAGGCAAATGTGGCTGCACTGATGAGCTCGGATCGGTGGCACTATGACTCGATCCAGCCGGCGGAGGAGGTTGTTGTCATAATATCATATTTGGCATTAAAATAATTATTTAAACTATGATATTGCAATGCAATTATGCAAATGAGAGTTGTGGCTTGCCTTGCACCAATAAAGTGTGGGAGAATACTCCTGGTCTTCACCAACTAGGCAAAACAATCTGAAAAGCATTTTTGACAACATTTTCAAATACCACATAAAGCATTTTCTTTTGACCAGAAATTCTAGACAGCAGAGAAAAATACCAAATTTTTACAGCAACTAGAGGAGCTCATAAGAAAAATAATGCAAAAAGAATGAACTCATTTGGACTTATAGTTTAAAAGTTATAACTGGTCAAACTTCAGTCAAACTTCTGATTTAAAATGAATTTAAACAGAATAAACAGAAAACCCAGAGACGGCCACGTCGAAGGCGTAATCCCAATGCACGCCTCCACTCGCGTACCTCTTCGGGCGCTGACGGAGTCACTGACATGCGGGGCCCGCTGTCAGTTTTAAAAGAGAGGGAGAGGGAGAACAGAGGACGGCGGCTCACCGGCGACGGTTGGCCGGCGTAGAGGCCACGGCGGAGCTGGGCGACGGCGGGGATGGAACGAGCGGACGACGGCGAGCACTCCTGTACCCATGGCTCCTCGAACGGTGGTCGGACGTGGTTGCCCCCTTCGTCTCAGGCGGCGGCGAGCTATGGTGGTCGATCGATCCAGCGACTCCGACGAGCTCTTGGGCAGAGGAGAGGTTGGGGAGGGTCAGTGGAGCTTCACGAGCTCACTGGTGGTCTCGGTTGGGCCTGGGGTGGACGGAGGCGAGCGAACGGAGCTGGGGCAGAGCGGCGGAGCACCTCGCCGGAGATGGAGGAGGAGAGCCTCTCGGCTTACTCCGGTGCTGTGGGGCGACGATTGGGAGAGGGAGGGCTCGAGTGGTGAGGAGAGGGAGGGCTCGGGGCGGCTTTTATAGCCGGACGAGAGGTGCCCGAGCCGGATCCCGCCATGGTTGAGCTGGCCGGTCGGGGACGGCGAGCTGGCCGTCGTGGAGCGAGGGAGGGTGCTAGAGAAGGTCAGAGAGTTAAGGCGATGCGATGGCTCGACGGGAGGAAGAGGACAGCCATCGCGGCCACAGTACTAGTACTGTGCCACGCGTGGCGGCGCTTGGCCGTGTCCGGCGAGGGCGTTACCGGTGACGGGAGGCTTCCAGGAGAGCCAGGTGGACGGTGGGGAGGACGTCGGCACTAAGGGACACGGCGGGGTGGCATAGTCGCGAAGAACCGGCGAGGCCCGAGAGGGTTCAGTGCGCAGAGCGCGAGTTCTGCCCTGGCAGACTCATGGTCACCGCGTGCACTGGGGCACGCGGCGCGCTCTGGCCTGCCCGGTCATGTCTACGCGGTAGTCCTCTCAGCCTGAGTCCTTTCTGTGCCTTTGGTTTGACAAGAGGTGACCTGGACAGCTGGCTAGCTTCCAGACAAGTTTCTGGATAGAAACTTGTGCAGCAAGTTGAGGTAAAATGATTAGGGCTTTGGGAGTAAAAGTTTGCCATGCTGAAATGCAGTAGAAAGGTGCACATGCTGGGAAAAATTCAGACCAAATTGATCAGTGTAGAGCATGGTTGCTTCACAACTGCCTTTATGGTCCAGAAATCTTGCTGAGGATGTTGCACTCATTTGGTTGGGTTCTTGGAGTTGAAATTTGGTATTGGTTGGTGATTTGGGAATGCCAACATGCTATAAAAATTTCAGTCCAATTGAGTTAGTGTACATGGTACTTCCTTCAGAACACTTCCCTCTGGACAGAAACTTGGGGGAATTTTATAGATAAATTGGCTTAATGAAATGAACCAAAAATTTGTGGAGACTGATAATATGGGTAGGAGAATGTCATGGATTAATTTCAGAATTTTTGAAGCAATATAAAATATAGTTGCCTCACAAACTGAAATTATGACCAGAATCAAAGATTGGATGCTGTGCTCACCATGAGGAGTAAATCTTGAATATTTTCACATATCCAAGGTTTACATGGCCCAAAGGATTTATGAGAATTTTCTTGGGATTTTTGGAAGAACATAAATATAGGTTGCTTCACAACCTAGAGCTCAAAGGGTTATTCCTTTATTGGAAAAAGGAATATTGAATTGGAGTAAAATTGAGATTGAGCAAGAATGGAGGTGACATGACTTGAGAGAAGCTTTTAAGAGCCTGAGTCACTTGGGAAAGAAAGTCAAAAGAAATTCCTAAGTTTTAAGTCCATAGAGTCATTCAGAAACAAAACCAAGCCAAATCCAAATAAAATTTCAAATAAATTTTGAAAAGAAAAGCTGAGAAAAACCAGGGTGTCACACTGGCGGCCCTTGAACGTGCAAGAAAGCGGCAAGCATCCCGGGTGGCATGGCTCAAGGCGGGGGATGCCAAAACGGCATTTTTCCAGGCAAAAATCTGCTCGCGGAGGTGAAAGAACTTCATTCAGAGCCTGCAGAAAGGGGACGCCCAGGCGACGGCTCACGAGGACAAGGCCAAGATGATCCATGACCACTTTCAGGAGTTGTTGGGGCAGAAGAAAGACAGAGGTTGCACAATAAACTGGGAAGTGCTCGACATGCCCGTGCTTGGAAACGTAGGAATAGATAATCCGTTCACTGAAGCGGAGGTATGGGAGGCGGTGTGTGCTTCGCCTGCTGAAAAAGCCCCTGGCCCTGATGGTTTTGCTGGTGGATTCTTCCGGGCGTGTTGGGCAACCATCAAGGAGGATGTCATGGCAGTGTTTCACAAATTCCACAACCTGGCCGCCGGTGACTTCAAGGCAATCAACACAGCGCTGATCATTCTGCTGCCAAAAAAGAACAGGGAACAAAAGTGGGGGATTACAGACCCATTAGTCTGATTCACTCCATGGCCAAGCTGATTGCAAAGGTGTTATCCATCAGGCTGGCCAGCGTGATTGATCAGATCATTTCGCCGGCGCAAAGTGCTTTTCAGAAGAAGAAGGGGATACATGACAGTTACCTATATGTGCACAACACCGTCAAGCATCTGCACAGGAGGAACAAGCCTGCTCTACTGCTGAAGTTAGACATCGCCAGAGCCTTTGACAGCGTGTCCTGGGAGTACTTGATGGAGTTGATGCAGAGGTTAAGTTTTCCGGCAAGGTGGCGGGACTGGATTGCTACGCTCCTGTCGACATCAACATCCTCCTGCTTGCTCAACGGCGTCGAGGGTGAGAGAATTCTTCACAGAAGAGGCCTGCGTCAGGGCGATCCGCTATCACCGCTCCTCTTCATCATGGCCATTGACCCTCTGCACCGGCTGATCGACGCTGCAGAACGCACGGCCATGCTCCAGCCGCTGCAAGCCAGCGCCGCTCGCTTGCGCGTCAGCCTTTATGCAGACGATGCCGTGGTCTTCGCCAACCCAACGAGGGAAGAGGTGGATATGATCGTGGGGATGCTGCAGGGATTCGGCAAGGCATCTGGCCTGGTGCTCAACCCCACCAAATCGTCGGTGGTGCCAATTCGCTGCGGTAGCATCGATCTGCAGCACATCCTGCATAGTTTTGGAGGACAGATAGTCAGCTTCCCGATCCGCTACCTGGGGATCCCAATCACGCTTGGCAGGATTCGGCTAGTACATCTACAATTCATCCTGGATCGGATTAGAGCTAGACTAGCAGGATGGAAGGGCCGCCTGATGCCAATCTCGGGCCGCCGAGTGCTTGTCAGGAGCGTGCTCTCGGCGCTCCCGGCGTTCGCGCTCACCGTGCTACGCGTGCTGAAAAAACTCCTCAAGGACGTGGACAAGGTGCACAGGAAATTCCTATGGGCGCAGGACGAGGAGGTGTCGGGAGGGAAGTGCAAGGTCAACTGGCAGATGGTGGCGTCTCCGATCGACCGTGGAGGGCTTGGCATCCCCGACCTGGAGCGGTCCGCGCGTGCGCTACGGCTACGGTGGCTATGGCTAGAGTGGAAGCACCCGGAGAGGCCCTGGGTGAGCTCCAGCGCCCCCTGTGATGCCAAGGACCGTGCTCTGTTTGCGTCCGCAACATCTGTCACCATCCGTGCCGGTGAGACGGCGCAGTTCTGGCACAGCCGCTGGCTTGGGGATCGGCCGCTGTGCCTAGCCTACCCAGCCCTGTTCAACCACTCCGTCTGCAAAAACAGAACAGTCAAGGCGGCGCTGCAGGGGGATCGGTGGATTCAAGATCTGCGACACGGCAACACTGAAGACATCATACCTCAGTACGTATACCTGATGCAAGCGATTAGAACTGCCGGGATCGTGCTGGAAGATGGCGTGCCCGACAAAATTGAGTGGACAGCGGGAGGCGGAGCTGAATACTCTGCGCGATCTGCGTATGAGCTGCAGTTTGCGGATCGGCCAGGGACGGACCTCAAGTCGCTGGTTTGGAAGGTGTGGGTGCCGGGCCGCGCCAAGATGGTGAGCTGGCTGCTGCACCATGACTGGCTATGGTGCAACGATCGCCTACAACGACGAGGATGGGAGAATAGGTATTTCTGCTCTCTCTGCAACAGAAACCTGGAGTCATCCATCCACCTATTCTCAGACTGCCCGTTCGCCAATAGCATTTGGGCTGCCGTGGCAACACGGTCAGGATGCGGTGCTCTTGCCCTGGGGGCACGGCGGCAGGGAGGGACGACGACTCAGATCGTTGCACAGATGGTCGCCAGCGCAACACCAAGATCAAGAAAGGGGGTGTGTCGTGGGAACCATTCCTACAATAGAGAGGGGTAGGGTAAAGGAGCATGGACTATCAAGATGCAAACGGGTGACACGAATGATTTTAGCGAGTTTGGGCCTCTTGTGGTGGAGATAACAGCCCTACGTCTTGTGCTCCGGAGAGGCTTTGTTTTATCTGAGTATGAATCCGGAGATTACAATGTGTGAGAGAGGGGAGAACGGATCTCCATGCCTGAGCTAAGTCCTGAGACTAATGGCGAGAGAGCCAGGGGAGAAGAATGAGCCTGCCCCTAAGTCTAGTGGTGGGGGGTGGCTTATATAGAGTGCGCCACCCCCTCACCTCTTATGTTACAAGGTCCACCCACTACGAAACCGTCATGCTGACTATTGGTCTTCGTATGTCCGAGTGAGTTGATGGTCATCCGAGTGGATGGTATGTTGATTGTCCGAGTGATGCTCTGGGCCCATCTATCGTATGGACCCCATGCTTTATGATATTTTGACCCTTCATGGGCCTACCTGCTATGTGTATCCCCAACAATAACCCCCGAGTCAATTGAGATTTTGCAGAAAGAGTTTGTGAAGGACACAATTTGGCCCGAGTGATTACGGAAATACTCGGTACCCGTCATCGTGCTTCCAAACAACCAAGGTTGAACAAAATCTCAAAGGATTCTACCACTGTGCTTCTCGACTGATCTGGGGTAAGTGGCCGCAAGGAGAAACTTGGTGACAGTCGTTCATCTCTCGGAAGAGGTTAACTCGTGATCAGAGTATGGGAGTGTCGTTAAATCTGGGCAACAAGATTGACGCATGGACTGCTCTCTCGGAGAGATGCCATTCTTATCCCGGAGGAACGTCAATATGAGTCGGCTCTAGATCCAAACTTATGAGTTTCACGCTTTGAGTCCTAGAAGAAGGCTCAAAACGGGTCCGCGGAGGAGCGTCAAACTCACCTTATAGCAATTTTTTGAGTGATCTGGAGCTGGTCCTGCACCGAGTAACTGATTACTCAGAATTTTGTTCTATGAGTGCGCAATCAGTGCACCCATAGGGTGTAGCCCCCAAGACTCTGACTGATTGCTGGTAGTCAGTTAGAGTCTGTAGGGTTTGTTGTACTTGAATGTTGTTGCTGGATTCGCCTGAGCAGAATGTTTCTTTTTGAGTTCTCTTCCAGTGGGGGCACGCTGAGTGCACCCACTGGGTGTAGTCCCCGAGCCTCTGTCAGACTAGATGAGTCTGGTAGAGGGTTTAAGTCCCCTGGTGAACCTCCATGCAGTCGGCACGATAAATATCTTTTAGTCTGAAATTGAGTCAATCGGATGGATCTTCATGCGCTTGGCACGGTAAATAAGTTCAGCCTGGAGCTGAATCAGTCGGACTGATCATCGTGCACTCGGCACGGTCAATAAATTCAGCCTGGAACTGGGTCAAGCAGGCGAATCTTCGTGCATTCGGCATGATGAATGAATTTGGCCTCAAAACTGCCGATTGTAGAAAAAAGCTGGACACTCCAGGGAGTAATCGTTCCAGTAGTACTTCTTACATTGACCGTTAGCTTTTGCTCTTGCCAACCAGACGATCGGGTTGGGACCGGGTTGGAGACAAAGAGTGAGCATTAGGTATTGAGCATATTTTATGAAAAAGTAGAAAGCTGAGTGAGGAACGTGCTGACTGGCGGCGCGCCCATAGGTTTAGCCCCCAAATCGGTTGAGGTTTTGTAGAACATGTTTACTAAACACTTGATTTGGCCCGAGCACTGCGGGGGCAATCGGCGCCTGTCGTCAAGCTTTAGTCAACTACGATTTGAACAAAACTTCAATGGATTCTGGACTATATGTTTTCCGATTGATCGGATTGGGTTGATTGCTGGGCAAAACTCGGTGGCATTCGTATGTCTCTCGGGAGAGATTGACTACAGGTCTGAGTGAGGACATGCCATGAAACCCGAGTGACGACGCCGGCACGTGGTCTGATTCTCCGGAGAGATGCCACTCACTATCCCAGGGGAACGCCAGCGCAGGTCATCTCCGAGTCCAAGTTTATGAGACTCGCGCCTTGGAGCCTAGACAAAGGGCCAAGTTAACCCGCGGAGGGGCATCGAGCTCATCCATTGCAATCCTGAAGGTGACTTCAGTCGGGTGTTTTACGTGTCCGAGTGCACGGAGACCCTTGTGTAACACCCCAAAAATTTAACCATATTTTTATTAAGTAAAATTTGGCCAGAAATAAAATTTTGAATTATACTAGGTCTTTTATTAATTTCAAAGTATTTTCTGTTTTCTGTTTTCCAAAATTCTTCCCTCCATATAGAAAATTTTGGAAAAATATTGTGGGCTTTGGTAGTTTTCTTAAATCATTTCATTTATATTTTAAATAACAGTAGGAAATATTTTCATAATAAAATTTGCACAAAATAATCCTTTAAATAGCATTTTCAATAATTGAAATGCTTCTATTGCACTACAACTATTTTAAATAATTCTTTTAAAATTCCACAAAAATTATGAGGGGTAATGAGGTGTCTATAAATCACTTTTATGCAAAAACCCAACTTGGTCTTTTGAAAATTTTGAGCACAACTTCCATTTTTCAAATCTGTCCCATTCTTAGGTTACAACTGCAACCCTATTTTCCTTTCATCAAACAATTATGAAATTATTCCCACTTATAGTCCTTCCAACCAAACCCTTAAGTCCAGAAGATCAACTCCATTTGCATCTTGCAAACCCACCAAATAAATCCTCCAAGTTTGGGTCCAGAACTGAATTTCTCCAAAACTTGCACTAACAAGTTTTTCTTTTTGCCAAACTAACTCCACCACAATCTCTATCATCTAATGAGACATCACCCTGCCAATTTTTATAGCTAACAAAAATGCCTGGATGGCCTTAGCATTTTGTCAAGCAGGTTGTGAGCATGACAGAAATTTTGCAACTTTCCAAGCTACATTGGAAACTTGCCCACCTAGCTACACCAGCATGTCCAGTAACCTTGGCATCCTTGTAAGTGCCACCCTACCAAAACTTAGCTCAAATGGAGCAGCCTAGCATGCACGGGCATTCTGCCGAGCACACTGTGGGCATGCCCAAAGCGCGGCCAGGGCGAGTGTATTGCAGCCACTGGCATCGAGCTGCTGTCGCGCCTCTGCTGCTGCCCTCGCTCGCCCTAGCTCCCATCTGGATCAACCCGACCACCTAGGAGCCCACCGACACTCCCCCTTGACCGCTAGCGCCGGCCACCGCCGTCCACGACGACCCGAAGCGCCGCCCGACGAGCCCCTCCACGCCACGTCTCTGCCTCACTTAATGGCCAACGGCCGAGCTCATCCGCAGCTCACCAACTCCCCACCGACCTCCTACCGCCCTTACCGGCCTCCACCGACCCCGCCGACCTCGCCAGCTACCTCAACGGCGCCATGAATAGCCGCCACCGCCGTGTCTTCTTCGGGAAGCCACGGAACCGCCTCTCCCCCACCTATTTAAGCTCAACCGAGCTCCATCAGCTCAGCACCAGTCCTCCCTCGCCCTCCCTGAGCCTCCTAGAGCAGCAAACCGACTGGAGCGGTCACCTTCTTCATCTCCGATCGCTTCAGCCGCCGTCACTTTCCGGTTGATTTCGGCGCAACCAGAGCCTCTCCCTCTCCAATCTCTTCACCAACAGCTTCCTCTCGAACCCGCAAACCCAGTCCAACGCCCAATTTCACTTGAGATCGATCATGGATGAAATCCCCAATTTGGTTCCGCCGGAGTCCTCGGGAAGACCTTGCCGCCGGCGACTCCGTCCACCCCGACGACCAAGAAGAGTAACCACGGGACCGCCTCGACCTCCTGAGCTCGTGGGTGGCCTCGGCTCCCCGAACGGCGCCACCGTTCGCCGGCGAGCCTCGCTGGAGTGCCGCCACCGTTCGGCCAGAGGGAAGACGCGCGCGGGCGACTGGTCAAACCTGACCAGTGGGTCAGGCGGGCCCACTGTCAGTGACCCAGCGCCCCGCCGTCTCGTCTATAAGTGGAGACGGGCTCCCCCGAGCCGTCTTCACACGGGGAAGACGTATTCCCGCGAATACGCCTTCAACGTCGGCCGATCTCCCGCGCAGCCGAGCGACTGGGCCTGGCCCAGTGGCGCCATGCGGCTAAACCACTCCCAGGGCGCACTTTTGCTGGCCAGATTCAGCCAGCAGGTTGCTTTTCCTCTTTTTTCTTTTTCCAGTAGATTTCAAATAATTCCACAGTAGTCATTTCTATATCAAATTTGATGATTCAAATTTCGACATACTCCTAAAGTCATGCCCTATTAATCCAGCTAGGGTGAACATTTTTACTAAGCTTAGTTTTTGTTAGATCTATTAAATAGTCCATTTAGTCATTTATGTCAGCTTAGAAATTCCCTAGAAAAATCATATGAACTCCAAATAATTTGATTCTTTTTCTGAAATTCATCATTTTTCATCTAGTTCATTTTAGTATTTATTTCAAAATTTTCCAAACAACTTTTTAGTACTGTTTTGGCTTTATGTGGTAATTGCAATATTTCTGGAAATAGGAAAAATGGAGGGAAGAGAATTTTCAAAACTTTTGGAGTGCACCCAACACTTCTGCATGCTCAAGGCAAGCATCTTGAACACTTGATATGGTGAATGCATGATTAATTGTTTGCTAGAGTAACTGAATCATGACTTTGTTGAATTCAAATAAAACTTGCATATTGCTACTTTTGCATGGATGATCCATTGATATTTTGTTACCCTCACTTAAACATGAAGTATGAGTGAGTATGGTTATATTCACATGTCACATGTGCCTATGTTGGTTCAGACTAATCTGCAGGAAAGAATCAGTCACGAGAAAAGTGACCGTGAGACTGAAATCTCGTTGTGATGAGAATGATCAGTGAGGGCATGTTGGGACATGCCAGATGGTGACCCTGTTGGGCACTACCGAGGATATATATATATATATATATATAAACTTAACCTCCTAAGTCGACCATAGATCGAGTCTTGTTCCGGTAACCCCCATACTTGTTTCGTGCTACCACATATCCCTACCACAGGTAGGGTATGGTTCAGTAAGTTGCTAACCCCTTTACTTGCACACACCACACAGAGGGGCCATAGTGAAAGATACCATTGGCCCATGGTAGGCATTTCACTTGGTCAGGGGGCATGGGTGTATTCGGTTGGAGCCGAGAGGGGGTCACCCCTGATCTTTGCGCACGTTATATATAAGATTGTGATCCCATGCTATTCGAGGTTGTAGCCTCCCCATCTTAGAGTTTTTCTTAAACGATGCTTTGGGTGATTCCTGGCATCAGGAAAGATAAGCTGGTGTGTGCGGGTCAGGTGTGTTTTCAACCCAAAGACCGTAATGCGAATTAGTCAGCGTCTCGGTGTTGACTAAGGAAATCCTTTACCTGTGGGTAAAGAGTACACCCTCTGCAGAGTTATACCTATTCGAATAGCCGTGTTCGTGGTTAAGGACTACAATCTGGGTTGGTCAAGTGTCGGTCTTCGGAGGAAACAATTAAAATTGAGCATGATTCATTTTTGCAGGAGGATTATTGTCACTACTGATGCCACCATGAATATTATTGTCATCATAAATATTATTGTGGACTAACTCTGTTTTTCTGTGTGAAGTCTGCGTATCACTTGGGATGGCTAGTCCACCCGGATACTCATTTCTATTTTTCTGGGTATCACTTGGGATGGCTAGTCCACCTGGATACCCAGTTTTATTTTCCTTTCTGAGTATCACTTGGGATGGCTAGTCCACCTGGATACTCATTTCTTTTCAAGACCTCTCGAGGCGTTGCATTCAGACACCCGTTTGGCATTTCTTTTCAAGACCTCTCGAGGCGTCGCATTCAGACACCCGTTTGGCATTTTTCTTGGAATTCCTCGGGCGGTCCAGCGCCCGATGTTCCATTTAATTTTCTTGGTTTATTACTAAAATAGTATATTCATTCTTCTACACCGTATTAATATTTATCATCTCATGATTTAATATCGGTCAGCATATGCATATAAATTAATCCATCATGATCATATGCACTCTATTGCATTCGGTATATCTTTTGTTCATGATGTTTGCAAGTACATTCAAATGTACTCACTGGCTTGTCCCTGGCTATTTAATTGGCCAGGTCAGGATTTCACAAGGAGTACTACAACGACGTCCATGCAGACTAGGAGCCTAAAATAGCAGCCACGCGAGATAGGAATTATCCTGGTCAGCCGTTCCTGTGGGATTGGAGCTTCCACTAGAATTGGAGACCCGCTACTCACTTCCGCCATCCGCTGTTAGAAATCATTGTTGTATCATTAGACCTTTATGGTCTTGTATTTGATTCTTGTAATTTCTTGGTAATCTGTATCAAGGACGTGTCCACCAGTAAAAATGATCTTGGGGCTGGTGATGACACGAGGGGTTGTTTTCTGGGATTTTATGTCCTGGAAATCCGGCCCCGACACCTTGGAGGGTGGTCGGTCTGACCGACATGTGTCCTTTAGGAAAGGCGCAAAGAGAAATCATGCATGTGTGCGCGGAAGCGGTTACGTCGCGGTTAGTGGGGAAAGTGGGGCACTGCGAGGAAAAACTTGGTGGCACTCGTATGTCTCCCGAAGGAGATAGACTAGTGGTCTGAGGTGGACGTGCCATGAAAACCCAAGTGGCGAGGCTAGCGCGTGGACTGACTCTCTGGAGAGAAGTCACTCATCATCCTGGGGGAACGCCAGCACATGCCATCTCCGAGTCCAAGTTTGTGAAACTGACGCCTTGGAGCCTAGAAGAAGGGCCAAGTGTATCCATAGAGGAGCGCCGGTTTCACCCTTTTGCAGTCCTGAAGATGACTCCACGTAATGATTTGGGCGATCATCCGAGTGGACATGCTTCCCGACTGATCGGGGTATGTTGACTGCGAGGAAAAACTTGGTGGCACTCGTATGTCTCCCGAAGGAGATAGACCAGTGGTCCGATGTGGACGTGCCATGTTAACCCGAGTGGCGAGTCTAGCGCGTGGACTGACTCTCCGGAGAGAAGCCACTCATCATCCCGGGGGAACACCAGCACATGCCATCTCCGAGTCCAAGTTTGTGAAACTGATGCCTTGGAGCCTAGAAGAAGGGCCAAGTGTATCCGAAGAGGAGCGCCGGTTTCACCCTTTTGCAGTCCTGAAGATGACTCCAGGTAATGATTTGGGCGATCGTCCGAGTGAACAATGCTACCCTTATAGATCTTTGACGGACCGAGTAAGTATGTTCAGAAAAATATTCCTGACGTGATCAATAGGTTGATCAAATGGGTGTAACCCCTGAGGGTGGCATAGCCCTCGGCTGTGGCGTAGCTCCCGAGTGATGCTCGCAAGAGGTAAGCTCGCTACAGAGTGTGATCTGAGGTTTGATCATATGCGTAACTTGGTTGTTTCCACGTTGGGGATGTAGCCAAAGTCGTCGAAGCCATGACACGACGAAAAATGTCCTCGGAGGAGTCAGTCAGATGTTTTTGAAGTTGGTGCAGCGACGAGGTCGGTGTAGCGTGGTTGCAGTGCAACAAGACCGCCGCGGCGGACGAGTCTGAGTAGCGACGAAGATGGCGCGTAGAGCGTCTGAGTGATCATGTAACTTGTCAAAGTGGTGGATCCGACTGCAGTCATTGAAGTGAAGGATCTGACTGGTGATGAAGTACTAGACCACTCAGGATAGTGCAATTCCGAATGAGCTGCAGCCCCCGAGTGCGGCGTAGCCCCTGAGCGTACTACAGATTTTGACGGTGGACCTGTCTCATGCCCAACATGACGACGAGGTCAATGTCGTTGACACAATGAAGAAGACTCCACGGAGGGGTCGGCTGGATGTGTCTGAAGTCAACAGAGCGACGGGTCGGTGTTGCGGTGCGTTAGGATCGGTGCGGTGACCGAGTCCGAGTAGCAATGAAGTTGGCGCACAGAGGCGCCGAGTGATCGTGTAAGCTGTGTATGAAAATAGCACAAGCCAACGTAATAATTTCTCGAGGTAATTTGATGTGTGCTGAAATGATTTGTGTAAATAAAACCCATAGACACCCGCTGGGTGTGCAAGGGGCTTGCTGGTTCAGAACCAGCAAGAGTCTAAAAGAGCGAAGGATCCGATCGAATTTGTCGAAGTGAAGGATCTGACTGAACTCGTTGGAGTATTGGACCCAAATGAGGTGGAAGTGTAGTGTTCCAACATGAAAATAAACAACCGAGCGTAGAGGTACACTCGGTGGCGTGGCCTCCGAGTGAACGTCATGTGTGGATTACCGGACGCTCGGGAACACGAAAATAGCGATTTAATAGCATGTAGTGCAGTGTGTGAAGAATGACTTAGCTGTCTAACGGCGCGCGAGCGGCCGAGTGGTGAAGACGTGTTCAACCGATGGCGATGTGCAGGGCGACTGAGTGGTGAGGACGTGTCCAACAGAGTGGCGACATGCGGGGTGGCCGAGTGGTGAGGACGTGTCCAACCGAGTGGCGACGCGTGGGGCGGCCGAGTGGTGAGGACGTGTCCAACCGAGTGTCGACGTGCGGGGTGGCCGAGTGATGAGGACGTGTCCAACCGAGTGGCGACGCGTGGGGCGGCCGAGTGGTGAGGACGTGTCCAACCGAGTGTCGACGCGCAGGGCGGCCGAGTGGTGAGGACGTTTCCAACCGAATGGCGACGCGTGGGGCGGCCGAGTGGTGAGGACGTGTCCAACCGAATGGCGACGCGTGGGGCGGCCGAGTGGTGAGGACGTGTCCAACCGAGTGTCGACGCGCAGGGCGGCCGAGTGGTGAGGACGTGTCCAACCGAATGGCGATGAGCGGGGCGGCCGAGTGGTGAGGACGTGCCTAACCGAGTGGCGACGCGACGGGCGACTGAGTGGTGAAGATGTGTCTCACCGAGTGGCGACGCGCGGGACGGCCGAGTGGTGAGGATGTGTCTCACCGAGTGGTGACGCGCAGGGCGGCCGAGTGGTGAGGATGTGTCTCACCGAGTGGTGACGCGGAGGGCGGCCGAGTGGTGAGGATGTGTCTCACCGAGTGGCGACGCACAGGGCGGCCGAGTGGTGAAGATGTGTCTCACCGAGTGGCAACGCGCAGGGCGGCCGAGTGGTGAGGACGTGTCCAATCGAATGGCGATGCACATGGCGGCCGAGTGGTGAGGACGTGTCCAACCGAATGGCGACGAGCGGGGCGGCCGAGTGGTGAGGACGTGCCCAACCGAGTGGTGACGCGCAGGGCGACCGAGTGGTGAAGATGTGTCTCACCGAGTCACGACACGCAGGGAGGTCGAGTGGTGAGGATGTGTCTCACCGAGTGGCGACGCGCATGGCGACCGAGTGGTGAGGAGGTGTCTCACCGAGTGGCGACGCGGAGGGCGGCCGAGTGGTGAGGATGTGTCTCACCGAGTGGCGACGCGCGGGGCGGCCGAGTGGTGAGGATGTGTCTCACCGAGAGGCGACGCGCGGGGCGGTCGAGTGGTGACGATGTGTCTCACCGAGTGGCGACGCACAGGGCGGCCGAGTGGTGAGGACGTGTCCAGCTGAGTGGCGACGCACGGGGCGGCCGAGTGATGAAGACGCGTCCAGCTGAGCGATGGTGCGCGGGCGGCTGCGTGATGAAGATGCGTACAGCTGAGCAACGGCGCGCGGGGCGGCCGAGTGATGAAGACGCGTACAGCTGAGCGACGGTAAGCGGGGTGGCTGAGTGATGAAACCGCATACAGCTGAGCGATGGTGCGCGGGCGGCCGAGTGATGAAGACACGTCCAGCTGAGCGACGGTGCGCGGGGCGGCCGAGTGATGAGGACGCGTCCAGCTGAGCGATGGTGCGCGGGCGGCCGAATGATGTAGACGCGTATAGCTGAGCGACGGCGCACGGGGCGGCCGAGTGATGAAGACGCGTACAGCTGAGCGACGGCGCGCGGGGCGGCAGAGTGATGAAACCGCATACAGCTAAGCGATGGTGCGCGGGGCGGCCGAGTGATGAAGACATGTCCAGCTGGGCGACGATGCGCGGGGCGGCCAAGTGATGAAGACGCGTCCAGCTGAGCGATGGTGCGCGGGGCGGCCGAGTGATGAAGACACGTCTAGCTGGGCGACGGTGCGTGGGGTGGCCGAGTGATGAAGACGCGTCCACCTGAGCGATGGTGCGCGGGGCAGCCGAGTCGGGCAAGTTGATGACAACGTGTTGTGCAGTTGACTGCGGTGCTTCGCCGTTCGGGAGCCGAATCGTTGATCGAAACAAAGGGGAGGTGGGCCTGTCGCCGCAACTGCCGCCGTTGTTGTGATTTCTCCGCCGATGATGCTCCTGTCATAATTAGCAATAAATCCCTAGTAATTAGGTGTAATTGTTTGGCTAACTGACGCATTGAAGGAGTCGTCCACATCCAATGCATTGAAGGAGTTGTCCACGTCCAACGCATTGATGGATTTGCCCCACGTCCAGAATCTGCATGTGCTACTTGTGAGTGATACGTCCATTTTGCATCATGTTTTGCTACTGTTATTTATAGTGTTTTTAATCAATATAACACTTTGTGAAGCAATTCTAATGCCTTTTCTCTCTTAATATGCAAGATTTACACAAGGAGGGAGATTGCCGGCAGCTAGAATTCTGGACCTGAAAAAGCTATGTCAGAGATACCTATTCTGCACATCTCCAAATGAGCTGAAATTTCACGGAGAATTATTTTGGAATAAATAAAAAATATTGGAAGAAAGAAGTACCAGAGGGGGCCACCCAGGTGCCCACAAGGCACCAGGGCGCGCCACCCCCCTAAGCGCGCCCTGGTGGCTCGTGGGGCCCCTGGCCAGTCTCTGGCCCCCATTTTCTGGTATATAAGTCCATTTGCCCTAGAAAAAATAGAGAGAAGACTTTCGGGACGGTGCGCTGCCGTCTCGAGGCGGAACTTGGGCAGGAGCACTTTTGCTCTCTGGCGGAGAGATTCTGCCGGGGATACTTCCCTCCGGGAGGGGGAAATCGTCGCCATCGACATCACCAACGATCCTCTCATCGTGGGAGGACCAATCTTCATCAACATCTTCAACAGCACCATCTCATCTCAAACCCTAGTTCATCTCTTGTGTTCAATCTTTGTCTCAAAACCTCAGATTGGTACCTGTGGGTTGCTAGTAGTGTTGATTACATCTTGTAGTTGATGCTAGTTGGTTTATTTGGTGGAAGATTATACATTCAGATCCATTATGCTATTTAATACCCCTCTGATCTTGAACATGATTATGATTATGATTTGTGAGTAGTTACTTTTGTTCTTGAGGACATGGGAGAAGTCTTGTCATAAGTAATCATGTGCATTTGGTATTCATTCGATATTTTGATGATATGTATGTTGTTGATTCTCTTAGTGGTGTCATGTGAACGTCGACTACATGACACTTCACCATCTTTGGGCCTAAGAGAATGCATTGTGGAGTAGTAATTAGATGATGGGTTGCTAGAGTGACAGAAGCTTAAACCCTAGTTTATGCGCAATTCCGTAAGGGGCTGATTTGGATCCATATGTTTAATGCTATGGTTAGAGTTATCTTAATTCTTCTTTCGTAGTTGCGGATGCTTGTGAGAGGGGGTAATCATAAGTGGGAGTCTTGTTCAAGTAAGAACAGCACCCCAAGCACCGGTCCACCCACATATCAAATTATCAAAGTAGCGAACGCGAATCAAACTAACATGATGAAAGTGACTAGATGAAATTCCCATGTGTCCTCGAGAACGCTTTGCTTACTATAAGAGATCGTTCTAGCTTGTCCTTTGCTACAAAAAGGATTGGGCCACCTTGCTGCACTCTTTGTTACTATTGCTACTTTTCACTTGTTACAAATTATCTTGCTATCAAACTACTCGTTACCGATAATTTCAGTGCTTGCAGAAAATACCTTGCTGAAAACCGCTTGTCATTTCCTTCTGCTCCTCGTTGGGTTCGACACACTTACTTATCGAAAGGACTACGATTGATCCCCTATACTTGTGGGTCATCAAGACTCTTTTCTGGCACCGTTGCCGGGGAGTGAAGCGCCTTTGGTGAGTGGAATTTGGTAAGAAAATATTTATATTACGTGCTGAAATTTACTGTCACTTGTCACTATGGAAAGTAATCCTTTGAGGGGTTTTTTCAGGGTATCTTCGCCTCGACCAGAAACACAAATAGTCGCTCCTCAACCTACTGCACCTACTGAAAATATTTATTATGAGATTCCTCCGGGTATGATAGAGAAACTGCTAGCTAATCCTTATGCAGGAGATGGAACGGTACATCCTGATATGCACTTGATCTATGTGGATGAAATTTGTGGATTGTTTAAGCTTGCAGGTTTATCCGGAGATGGAGTTAATAAGAAAGTATTCCCTTTATCTTTGGAGGGAAAGGCATTGACATGGTATAGGCTATGTGATGATACTGATACATGGGACTGGAACCGATTGAAACTGGAATTCCATCAGAAATTTTATCCTATGCATTTGGTTCATCGTGATCGGAATTATATATAGAATTTTTGGCCTCGTGAAGGAGAAAGCATCACTCAAGCTTGGGGGAGGATTAAGTACATGATGTACACATGCCCCAATCATGATCTCTCAAGAAAAATTATCTTACAGAATTTTTATGCTCGGCTTTCTCATGATAATCAAACCATGCTCGATTCTTCTTCGACTGGCAACTTTATGAAGAAAACTATTGAATTCAGATGGGATCTTCTGGAAAGAATTAAACGCAACTCTGAAGATTGGGAACTCGACAAAAGTAATGAGTCAGGTATAATACTTGAGTTTGATTGTGTTAAATCTTTTATGGCTACCGATGCTTTTCATAAGTTTAGCACTAAATATGGACTTGACTCTGAGATAGTAGCTTCCTTTTATGAATCATTTGCTACTCATGTTGATCTCCCTAAGGAGAAGTGGTTTAAATATCATCCCCCTGTTAAAGAAAAGATTGAGGAACCCGTTAGTGCTAAAGAAGAAACAATTGTTTACCATGTTGACCCAGTTGTGCCTACTGCTTATATTGAGAAACCACCTTTTCCTGTTAGGATCAAGGAACATGCTAAAGTTTCAACTGTGGTTAACAAAATTAATATTAGAGCACCTAGACCCTCCGAACAAATTAAAGTTGAACCTAATGTTGCTATGGTTAAAGATCTCTTGGTCGATAATATAGATGGGCATGTTATTTACTTCTGTGATGAAGCAGCTAGAATTGCTAAACCAGATCCAAAAGATAAAAACAGACCTATAGTAGGCATGCCTGTTGTCTCTGTTAAAATAGGAGATCATTGTTATCATGGCTTATGTGATTTGGGTGCTAGTGTGAGTGCTATTCCGTTTACCTTATATCAAGAAATTATGAATGATATTGCACCTGTTGAAATAGAGGACATTGATGTTACTATTAAACTTGCAAACAGAGATACCATTACACCACTTGGGATCATTAGAGATGTTGAAGTCTTGTGTGGAAAAATAAAATACCCTACTGATTTTCTAGTCCTCGGTTCTCCACAAGATGATTTTTGTCCCATTATATTTGGTAGACCTTTCTTGAACACTGTTAATGCCAAGATTGATTGTGCTAAAGAAACTGTTAGTGTTAATTTTGGTGGTATGTCTCATGAGTTTAATTTCTCCAAGTTTTGTAGACAACCTCATGATAAAGAATTGCCTAGTAAAGATGAAATTATTGGTCTTGCTTCCATTGCCGTACCTCCTACTGATCCGTTAGAACAATATTTGCTAGACCATGAAAACGATATGCATATGAATGAAAGAAATGAAATAGATAAGATGTTCTTTGATCAACCACCTATCCTTAAACACAATTTGCCTGTTGAAACTCTTGGAGGCCCTCCTCCACCTAAGGGTGATCCTGTATTTGAATTGAAGCAATTGCCTGATACATTGAAATATGCTTATCTTGATGAAAAGAAGATATATCTTGTTATTATTAGTGCTAACCTTCAGCGCATGAAGAAAAGAGATTACTAAAAACTCTAAGGAAGCACCGAGCTGCTATTGGATATACTCTTGATGATCTTAAGGGCATTAGTCCCACTCTATGTCAGCACAAAATTAATATGGAGCCTGATGCTAAACCAGTTGTCGACCACCAACGACGATTAAATCCTAAGATGAAAGAGGTGGTAAGAACTGAAATATTAAAGCTTCTGGAAGCAGGTATAATCTATCCCATAGATGATAGTAGATGGGTAAGTCCCGTTCATTGTGTCCCTAAGAAAGGAGGTATTGTCGTTGTTCCTAATGATAAAAATGAACTCATCCCACAAAGAATTGTGACCGGTTATAGGATGGTAATTGATTTTAGAAAATTAAACAAAGCCACTAGAAAAGATCATTACCCCTTACCTTTTATTGATCAAATGTTAGAAAGATTGTCTAAGCATACACACTTTTGTTTCCTAGATGGTTATTCTGGTTTTCTCAAATACCCGTATCACAATCCGACCAAGAGAAAACCACCTTTACTTATCCTTTTGGAACTTATGCTTATAGATGTATGCCCTTTGGTTTATGCAATGCACCTGCTACCTTTCAAAGATGTATGACTGCTATATTCTCTGACTTTTGTGAAAAGATTGTTGAGGTATTCATGGATGATTTCTCCGTTTACGGAACTTCTTTTGATGATTGCTTAAGCAACCTTGATCGAGTTTTGCAGAGATGTGAAGAAACTAATCTTGTCTTGAATTGGGAGAAGTGCCACTTTATGGTGAATGAAGGCATTGTCTTGGGGCATAAAATTTCTGAAAGAGGTATTGAAGTTGATAAAGCTAAGGTTGATGCTATTGAGAAAATGCCATGTCCTAATTATATTAAAGGTATAAGAAGTTTCCTTGGTCATGCGGGTTTCTATAGAAGATTTATTAAAGACTTCTCTAAAATTTCTAGGCCTCTTACCAATCTTTTGCAAAAAGATGTTCCATTTGTTTTTGATGATGATTGTGTAGAAGCCTTTGAAACACTTAAGAAAGCCTTAACCACTGCACCTATTGTTCAACCATGCTACTTGTAGCTTGCGTTGGTATTTTCCCCGAAGAGGAAGGGATGATGCAACACAGTAGAGGTAAGTATTTCCCTCAGTTATGAAACCAAGGTTATCAATCCAGTAGGAGAATCATGCAACACCTCGTTAGCAGCACCTGCACACAAACAACAAATCCTTGCACCCAACGCAAACGAGGGGTTGTCAATCCCTCGGCGGTAATTGCAAGATTAAATTGTATGTGATAGATAGATAGATTGAAACAAAAATACAAAATAAAATAAATAAAGTAAAATTACAGCAAGGTATTTTTAGGGTTTTTAATATATGATTTAGATAGACCCGGGGGCCATAGTTTTCACTAGAGGCTTCTCTCAAGAAAATAGCATACGGTGGGTAGACAAATTACTGTTGGGCAATTGATAGAAAAGCAAATAATCATGACGATATCCAAGGCAATGATCATGTATATAGGCACCACGTCCGAGACAAGTAGACCGACTCCTGCCTGCATCTACCACTATTGCTCCACACATCGACCGCTATCCAGCATGCATCTAGTGTATTAAGTCCATAAAGAACGGAGTAACGCCTTAAGCAAGATGACATGATGTAGACAAAGTAAACTCACGCATGAATAAACCACATATTTTTACCCTTAATAGCAACGATACATACGTGTCATGTCCCTTTCTGTCACTAGGATTGAGCACCGCAAGATCGAACCCATTACAAAGCACCTCTTCCTATGGCAAGATAAATCAATCTAGTTGGCCAAACCAAATCAATAGATCGGAGAAGAAATACGAAGCTATAATAATCATGCATAAAAGAGATCAGAGAAGACTCAAATAATATTCATGGATAATCTGATCATAAACTCACAATTCATCGGATCCCAACAAACACACCGCAAAAAGTGATTACATGGGATAGAACTCCAAGAACATCGAGGAGAACATTGTATTGAAGATCAAAAAGAGAGAAGAAGCCATCTAGCTACTAACTATGGACCTGAAGGTCTGTGGTAAACTACTCACGCATCATCGGAAGGGCAGCAAGGTTGATGTAGAGCCCCTCCGTGATCGATTCCCCCTCCGGCAGAGTACCGGAAAAGGCCTCTAGATGGGATCTCTCGAGAACAGAAACTTGCGGCGGCGGAAAAAGTATTTCGTGGACTCCCCCGATGGTTTCCCGATTTTTGGGAATTTATAGTGGTGGAATTAGGTCAAAAGAGTCAGAGGTGGGCCCACGAGGCACCAGGGCGCGCCTGCCCCACCCCCCAGGCGCTCCCTGGTGGCTCGTGGCCACCTCCTGGGGCTTCTGGACTCCTCCCGAAGCTTCTAGTGTTGGTTATGTGCAGAAAAAAATCTCCAAAAAGTTTCGTGGCATTTGGACTTCGTTTGGTATTGAAATTCTGTAAACCAAAAACAGGCAGAAAACAACAACTGGCACTGGGCACTAAGTTAATAGGTTAGTCCCAAAAAATGATATATAATTGCTGTAAATGTATATAAAAACATCCAAGATTGATAATATAACAGCATGGAACAATCAAAATTATAGATACGTTGGAGACGTTTCAGCATCCCCAAGCTTAATTCCTGCTCGTCCTCGAGTACGTAAATGATAAAAACAGAATTTTTGATGTGGAATGCTGCCTATCATATTTATCATATATTCTTTTCTTTGTAGCATGGACATTTGGACTTGAATGATTCATAGCAATAATCTATAGTTTGACATGAAGATATAAATACTCAAGCATGCTAATAAGAAACCATGTCTTTCAAAATATCAATGCTAAAGAAAGTTATCCCTAGCCCGTTATGCTCAATCATTGATCCATTCATGAAACACACTCAATATTAGCTACATCCAATGCACAAGTATGGCAATAGTGCTCTCTAGTTGGTGCTTTATAATAGAAGATGGAGACTCAAATTAAAAATAAAAATTGCATAAAGTAAATAGATAGGCCCTTCGCAGAGGGAAGCAGAGATTTGCTAATGTGCCAGAGCTCAAAGCTTAAATTAGAGAGATAAAAATATTTTGAGAGGCATGCTTTTCCTGTCAATGAAAACGATCGAGAATTCCCAATATTTTCCATGCTAGACTGTCGGTGTATAAAACATGGGTATTTTATACCCTGACTTATGAACAGACAGTAGCAGCCTCCTTGCCGGGAACCGCCAAGACCAAGATTCAGGACCCAGTTGCGGAAGCCACTGGAGAGAAGCTCAAGACACAGCACCAACAACCACTCAACTAGTACTGAAGGCGAAGACATTCCTTGCCGGCAAGGCTAAACCGGCAAGGTAAAGACCCGGCAAGCTCCGTACCGGCAAGCCTCTGCCAGTCCTCCAGCGCTCCACCTCACCGCACAGATGTTCGCTAATGGATGAGGTGTCGACCGCACAAGCTGGTTGGTGAGGCTTGTCGGGCACGTGTCAGCACGCTGGGACAGGTTTTGCCTTTAATGACACCCGTCCAGGAGGCGTGGCAAAATAATACAAGGTAGCTGGGCGAGCAGTGCAGAAACCTTGCCGGGACTACCTCTCCACATGACACCTAACGGTGCATTTAATGCTTTTGTCCTAACCTGGCAGAGTTAGGTATGATAGCATTGTTTGCTATCAAATCGCTATGTAATTACTGTTTTGCCACTGTGGTAACCCCTTGAGCTATAAAAGGACGGCCAAGGCAACAATTAGAAGGGGTCGGACTCTTTACACAACTCGATGTGCAGCTGCCTCTCCGCACCTTGCCGGGGAAGTGCTCCTTGTCCTTGTGTTCATACACCCTCAATATACCAAAGCAGGAGTAGGGTTTTACGCTTCTCAGCGGCCCGAACCAGGGTAAATCACCCTGCGCCCTCTGGTGATTCTGCTCTTTGTGCTTGCGTCTCCCCTTACCGAACCACAAGGGGCTGGATGGCCCCATAGATGGTCGCTCCACCGCGACATATTTGGCGCGCCAGGTAGGGGGATCGCTGGTGCGAACCTGAACCATCAGAGTGCGCGTTGATATCATCAGCTTCATCATCTTCTTCACCATCGATGGCGCCCAAGAAGAAGGGCATCACGATGACAGCTCCTTCCGCCTCCAAAGCTCCCTCACGCGCATCCGCAGGCGGCGCAGGCGGCGCGAGCGCCGCGGTTGGCACGACCAGCGCAGGCGGCGCGGTCACCATGCCCACCGTAGCCGGAGCAGGAGATGAGCGCGCTGGGGGTAGTCGACTCCCTCGACCCTCTGGCGAACAAAGCCGAGATGGCACGGGCGGGACGGATGGACGTCTACCTCCTCCTCGCCGCGTCAACGAGCGCAGCCACCGGGGCAACGATCAAAGGGCCGGCGCGAGCCAAGACCCCGCCGTGGCGACATCCAGGGACCCTGCATCGAGACACACGCCGAGCCCATCACAGGATAGGCGCAGCGCGACCCCAAGCGACGTCAACGACCCTGGGCGGCGGCGATCACACGGCAAGACCCCTGTCGATCAAATCCCAGATCGTCAGGCACCGCCTCCGCCGCGACGACCCTCTGCTGATCGTGTGCCGCGGCAGCAAGATCGCGATGGCGCTCCTGCTGGCTCTGCCAAGAGTAGAGCGACTTCGCTTCCGGTCATGCCAACCACAACAGCGGAGGCGATGGCGCAGGCTCAGATGTTGCTAAACTTCCCTCCGGCAGCAGAGAAGATGGATGAGTGGAGAGGCACCATCCAAAGCTTGATTGGATTTGCCGAAGCCAGCAAATCACAGCAAGCGGAGCCCTCACGGCGACCACAAACGACGCCAGTAGCCCTAACTGGTGGCCGCGTTGACGGTGCTACGCTGACGGTGCAATCGCCTCCGCGGCAATAGCCTCAACAGCAGTAACGTCAATAGCCGCAACAAGCCCAACAATCTTTTGGGCCCGACGAGATGTCGATGGCTTCTTCGGATCCACGGGTGCGGCAAGATCAGCGGCAAGTGCTGTGAGATAGACGGGCAGAGGACGCCCGCACCACCATCGAACGGCGCCGGGAGGCGCGCCATCAATCCGACGCGTGCAACGGCCCCATCGTTGATGAGTCTGCGCCAGGGGTTGGCGGGAATCTACCTTACGAGGTTGGGTGTCCTGCCTTCACCCGTGAGCTGCGACAAGTCCGATGGCCATCCGTCCGAGCCTTCAAGCCAGAAGTACCAGAGAAGTACGCCGGCAAGCTGAACCTGGCAGAGTTTCTGGGCATCTACACGATTGCCGTGCAAGCTGCCGGGGGAAGAGATGAGAAGATCCTCGCCAATTACTTTCCATTGGTACTGAAGCCCAACGTGAGATCTTGGCTGATGAACTTGCCGGAGAACTCCATTTCTTCGTGGTCAGATCTCTGCAATGAGTTTGTTGGTGCCTTTACCAAAGGCCATAAGGCCCCTGGACAGCCCAGTGACCTGCAGGTAATCCCGCAAAGAGATGGTGAAACTTTGCGCAAGTATATCCAGAGATTCAGCTGCGTGCACCGCAATATCCCAGATGTGCACCCCGCAGCCGTGATTGCCGCCTTTCATACGAACGTGTGCAATCAGAGGATGCGGGAGAAAATGAACGTCAAGTTGCCCAGGACCGTCAACGAGCTCTACACATTGGCGGATAAGTGTGCACGTGCTGAGGAAGGAAGGAGGCTTCCCGGGGAGGACGCTGGCACCGAGGTAGATTCTGAGGACGATGATGCTGCTACCCCGAGGAAGAAAGGCCGAAAGCGTAACAGGAAGCGCAAAGGCAAAACTATTATGGCTGTCGAAGGCTCGGGCAACTCTGAGTCCGCCAAGAAAGCCAAGACTGAAAACTCCGGCAAGGAGGCTGCTGTATGCGCCGCTTGCCAGGAGGCGGCGGCAAACGAGAAAGCCGGCAAGTCTGATGGACCATACTGCAAGATTCACCGTACCAAGGGCCATGATCTCCAAGAATGCCGGCAAGTCGAGCACCTTGTTGAGAAACAGAAAGCTGAATACAAAAAGCGTGACAAAGAGAAGGGCCAAGATGATACTGGTGGATCCGGCAAAAAGGGCCGTGGTGGTCGAGGAGGCCGCCGCGGCAAGGCCAAGCAGCAGAAAGAGAAGCCTGCTAGAGGCCGAGACAAGAAAGAGGAAGATGATGGAAGTGACGAAGAGGACGATGATGAGACCAGCGAACAAGAATTCTAGAAGGCAACCGACGCCATGTGCATCGACGGAGGAGCATCCTTGCACTCCTCTCACCGCCAACTTAAGCAGTGGGCACGTGAGGTTAATGCGGCAGAACCGGCGATGGGCTCTCAAAAACCGCTCAAATGGTCACACACGCCTATCATTTTTAAGCTGAGGACCACCCTGATCGCATAACCGCGGTCGGGTGTTTGCCGTTGTTGGTTTCGCCAACAATTCGCAACCTCCAAGTAACAAAGATGTTAGTTGACGGTGGGGCCGGTCTAAATCTGATCTCTCTGGAGGTTATCAAGAGGCTGCAGGTCCCCGACGAGGAACTCGAGAAAACGGGCACGTTTCAAGGAGTAAACCCGGGAAGAAGCCAACCCAAGGGAAAGATCACATTACCGGTGACGTTTGGCGGGGAACTGAACTACAGAATGGAAAAGATTGTGTTTGACGTCGTCAAAATCCCCTTGCCGTACAATGGAATTCTTGGCCGCCCAGCCTTGGCAAAATTCATGGCAGCATCTCACTATGCTTACAACATGTTGAAGATGCCAGGGCCGATGGGTGTCATCTCCATCAACTCCGACAAGAAAGATGCAGTCATTTGCATCAACAAGATGTACAGAGATGTGGTTGCAGCAAAGGCCGCCAAGGTGCCAGCTCCCGCCAAGAAGAAGGAAAGCAAGAAGTCCGGCAAGATCTCTAGCAAGGATTCCGGGAAGCGCACCTCTTCGGAGTGCTGCGCGCCTGTTGAAGACTTGCCGGAGTACTCTGCCGGTAAGAAATCCAAAGCTGCTCCACCGACGACCAAAAAGGTGCCGGCGAGGGAGGACGGCACTGATGGTACCTTCACCATCAGTGCCACCCTTGATAGCAAATAGGAAAGCGCGCTCGTTGCCTTCCTGCGGGCGAATATCGATATGTTTGCATGGCGACCATCCGACATCCCCGGTGTTCCCATGGAGGTAATTGAGCACCACCTTGCTGTCTGTCCCCGCGCTCGGCCCGTCAAGCAAAAGGTCCAGAAGCAAGCTTTGGAGCGGCAACAATTCATTGCCGAAGAAATCAAGAAACTGGAAGCAACAGGTTTGGTTAGAGGTGTACTACATCCAACTTGGTTGGCAAACCCAGTTGTGGTGCGCAAAGCAAACGGGAAGTGGAGACTTTGTATTGACTACACTGATATCAACAAAGCATGTCCAAAGGATCCTTTCCCTTTGCCGCGCATTGATCAGATTGTAGACTCTACTTCCGGCTGTGATTTAATCTCCTTCCTTGATGCATATTCTGGGTACCATCAGATATTCATGGCCAAGGAGGATGAGGAGAAAACCGCATTCATTACTCCATGTGGCACATATTGCTTCGTGCGCATGCCTTTCGGATTAAAGAGTACTGGTTCAACATTTGCGAGGGCAGTCCAGATTGGTTTTGAGCCCCAGCTGCACAGGAATGTGGAAGCATACATGGATGATATAGTGGTCAAGACCAAAGACAAATCTACCCTCATTCAAGACTTGGAAGAAACGTTTGCAAACTTGCGCAAGATCAACTTGAAACTCAATCCCGAGAAGTGTGTGTTTGGCGTTCCATCCGGCAAGCTTCTCGGATTCTTTGTATCTCAATGAGGAATTGAAGCAAATCCCGACAAGATCAAAGCAATCGAGCAGATTCAAGCACCAAAAAGCGTCAAAGATGTGCGGCGTCTTGCCGGCTGCGTTGCTGCTTTGAGTAGGTTCATTTCAAGATCCGCTGAGCGCGCCCTGCCATTTTTCAAGATTTTGAAAAAGGCAGGTCCGATGAAATGGACTCCGGAAGCGGAGGCCGCGCTACAGGACTTGAAAAGATACCTCTCCTCCGTGCCAACACTAGTTGCGCCTAGACCGCAAGAGCCGTTGCTACTATACGTAGCGGTAACGAATCAAGCGGCTAGTGCTGCGTTAGTGGCGCGGAGGGAAGTCGATGATGAGGAGGCAGCCACGGCAAACCCGTCCAGCGACAAACCGGAATCTTCTCCGGCAAAGTCTAGCACCGACAAATCAAAAGCAGCACAAGAAAATGAAGTTGATCAACAACAGATGCCGAAAAAGAAGGTGGTGCAGTGTCCCGTGTATTTTGTTAGTTCCCTTCTGCAGGGGGCTAGATCGAGATACTCGGGAGTGCAGAAATTGTTTTTCGGTCTTCTTATGGCCTCGAGAAAGCTGCGTCACTACTTCCAAGCGCATGAGATCACCGTCGTCACCCGCTTTCCGTTACAACGCATCTTGAGAAATCCAGAGGCAACTGGCAGGATAGTGGAGTGGGCGTTAGAATTGTCAAGTTTTGCACTCAAGTTTGAAAGCACTTCAACCATTCAGAGCAGGGCCTTGGCGGAGTTCATCGCCGAATGGACGCCAACGAAAGACGAAGAAATTCGAGAAACAGCTCTCCCCGGCAAAGAGACAGCCAAAGAATGGATCATGTACTTTGACGGTGCCTTCTCGCTGCAAGGTGCCGGTGCCAGAGTGCTGCTTGTCGCACCCACCGGGGAGCACCTCAAGTATGTGGTTCAAATGCATTTTCCCAGGGAGCAAGCTACAAACAACACTGCTGAGTACGAAGGACTCCTTGCCCGTCTTAGGATCGTAGTAGACCTTGGAATCAAAAAATTGATCATCCGCGGCGACTCGCAGCTTGTTGTGAAACAAGTAAACAAAGATTACCAGAGCCCGTTGATGGAAGCGTATGTGGAAGAAGTGAGGAAATTGGAAGAACACTTTGACGGGTTGCAAACAGAGCACGTCCCTCGCGCGGAAAACAACATTGCTGATAGCCTGTCAAAGTGTGTCGCTCAAAAGCTTCCCGTGGAACCGGGAACGTTTGTGCTCCATTTGAATCAACCAACAGTCACTCCATCAACGCATGCCGGTAAGAGAAGGAAGTTGAATACCGGCAAGTACTTTCCGGCAGGGCTTCCTGAAGCCGCCGGCAAGGATGTTGCCAGGAACAACGACACGGTTGTCGGTGAGCAGCAGCTTAGCGCAGAACCTCAGGTTCTTGCCGCAGAGGCAAGCGCTCACGCGGCAGAAGAAATGCCTTTAGTCCTTGTCGTCGAGCCACAGGCTCCGGCATGGGCGCAGCAGATAGTTCGTTTCCTTCAAACAGGAGAACTTCCCAATGAGCAAGAAGAAGCTGAGAGAGTAGCCCGTCAGTCAAATATGTACCAGTTTGTGGATAGCATCCTGTACAGAAAACGACAATATGGCATGAAATTAAAGTGTATTTGCCGGGAAGACGGACTGAAGCTGTTGGCGGAGATACATGGAGGCATATGTGGCTCTCACATAGGTTCAAGGGCATTTGCCGGCAAAGCTTTCTGGCAAGGCTTCTATTGGCCCACTGCCCTCCAGGATGCGACTGAGCTAGTAACCAAGTGTGAAGCATGCCAGTTCCATTCAAAGAACATACATCAGCCAACTCAAGCTCTCCAAACAATCCCTCTCTCCTGGCCCTTTTCGGTCTGGGGGCTCGATATCTTGGGCACCTTCCCCCGTGCTGCCGGGGGCTTTGAGTTCTTGTACGTCACCATCGACAAGTTCACAAAGTGGCCTGAAGTGGAGCCAGTGAGGAAGGTGACAACGCAATCATCCGTCAAGTTCTTCAAAGGATTAGTTTGCCGTTTCGGGGTTCCTAACAGAATCATCACTGACAACGGCACACAATTCACGAGCCGCACCTTCCTGCAGTATATCCAAGACCTTGGCAGCAAGATCTATTTTGCATCTGTTGCTCACCCGAGAAGCAACGGCCAAGCGGAAAGGATGAACGCTGAAGTGCTGCGTGGCCTCAAAACAAGAACCTTTGACAGGCTGCGCAAGTATGGAAGGCGCTGGATTGATGAGTTGCCGGCGGTTCTTTGGTCACTCAGGACGACACCAAATCGAGCTACCGGCCAAACACCCTTCTCCCTAATCTATGGTGTAGAAGCGGCGCTCCCCACAGAACTCATATACGGGTCACCTCGAGTGCTCGCTTACGATGAAGCTGAGCAAGAGCAGTTGTGGCAAGACGACGCGATGCTCCTTGAGGAAGATCGTCTTCGGGTGGCTGTGCGAGCTGCACGCTACCAGCAAGCTTTGCGCCGCTATCATAGCCGCAAAGTGCACGTCCGAAGCCTTGAGGAAGGCGACTTTGTTCTTCGGCGTGCTCAGCCCGCCAAGAGATCAAACAAGTTGTCGCCGAAGTGGGAAGGCCCTTATCGGGTAGTGCGAGTCACCAGACCTGGCGCAGTCCGTCTGGAGACCGAAGATGGCATTCAAGTGCAAAACTCATGGAATATTGAGCATCTTCGCAAGTTCTACCCATAAGGCGCGGTTGCCGGGAGACCTCCCGGCAACCCCTTTTGTACAAGCTTTGTCAACCAGACATGTAACCCTTTGTACAAAGCCAGGCGCAGATCCTGTGCATAATAAAAGCTAAGTGTTTTGCAACCCCTTTAGTTTGTATGGAATGACTGATGGACCGTCAAGGTTCCCAAACCACTCTTTTCTCTTCTTTCTTTTTCTTAAAAGGATAGAAGGATCCCTCGCGTACAAGTTTCCCGGGGAGAGTGGAGATGGGGTGCCATTTTAATGACGTTCAAGTGATCATTTCATACAACGAGAGAAACGATGCAAGGAAAAGCTAAGTTGAAAAGCTTTAAAAAAATTCCTTGTTACATTCACGATTTCCCTTGAACGAATATGTGCTTTGTATGAGAAACCTGCACGCGAAGGAACCTTGTCGCGGTCAGTCCACGCTCTGGCTTGCCTCGAGTCCGCTCAGCAAGCTTAGCAGCTGCATTCTGGCCCGGCAAGTTACCTTGCCGGCAGCGGCACTTCCAGCAGGCTGCTAAGGACCCGTTCCTCAAAGCGCTCGCGGCAAGTGTGCGCACCGGCAAGTTTCTGAACAAGCGTAGGGAACACGGTCATACAAAGGCAAAACAAAACAAGGGAAACAACACGCATTTACTTAAAACCGGTAAACAATAGATATTCATCGAAAAGGTACTCGATTACATTTCGTTGGCCCTTCCCCAGGGTTTACATCAAGAGCGAGGAGGGCAAAAGGGGTGACGGTTGCTGAGGATCAAGGCGGAAGGAGATAAGTGAGCAACGCATCCCGCAGTCCCCCGACCTCTTTATAGGGGGAGTGCGGGAGGCTGGCTCCTCACCGTCTTCGGGCGGCCACCCACATTCGCCAATCCCGCGCCCAGCGCTCCTGGCCAGGCGCATTACTCCAGCAACCGCCCACGATCGCCAATCCCGCACCCTGCGCCCCTGGCCCGGCGCATCACTCCAACGGCCGCCCTTCTTCACCAATCCGCTGCCCTGCATGCATGCAAACGTGCGTGATGGAGGGGTGCAGAAAAAGGAGGAGTAAAGACAGACATGGCAGTTATCCTTTGCCACGCGTGGCTGCGTGCCGGTTCAGTTTGAACCCACGACGCCCCACCTACGAGCATGCAGGGCAGCAAGGGTTGCCGGAAGACAACCGAGAACACACCCAAATTCAGATTAATGAGGAAGCAAAGAAGATCTCAAAAAAAGATGATAACCATCATGACGAAAAATTACAGTGGCAATTTTCCCGCCGCGTGTCTGTGCATTGTTTGGGCCTAGCCCAACGACGCTTCGGACGCACGTATGGCCCAGGCCCGGGGGCTCCTGTCGGTGTATAAAACATGGGTATTTTATACCCTGACTTATGCACAGACAGTAGCAGCCTCCTTGCCGGCCGAGCCTTGCCGGGAACCGCCAAGACCAAGATTCAGGACCCAGTTGCGGAAGCCACTGGAGAGAAGCTCAAGACACAGCACCAACAAGCACTCAACTAGTACTGAAGGCGAAGACATTCCTTGCCGGCAAGGCTAAACCGGCAAGGTAAAGACCCGGCAAGCTCCGTACCGGCAAGCCTCTGCCAGTCCTCCAGCGCTCCACCTCACCGCACAGATGTTCGCTAATGGATGAGGTGTCGACCGCGCAGGCTGGTTGGTGAGGCTTGTCGGGCACGTGTCAGCACGCTGGGACAAGATTTGCCTTTAATGACACCCGTCCAGGAGGCGTGGTAGAATAATACAAGGTAGCTGGGCGAGCAGTGCAGAAACCTTGCCGGGACTACCTCTCCACATGACACCTAACGGTGCATTTAATGCTTTTGTCCTAACCTGGCAGAGTTAGGTATGATAGCACTGTTTGCTATCTAATCGCTATGTAATTACTATTTTGCCACTGTGGTAACCCCTTGAGCTATAAAAGGAGGGCCAAGGCAACAGTTAGAAGGGGTCAAACTCTTTACACAACTCGACGTGCAGCTGCCTCTCCGCACCTTGCCGGGGAAGCGCTCCTTGTCCTCGTGTTCATACACCCTCAATATACCAAAGCAGGAGTAGGGTTTTATGCTTCTGAGCGGCCCGAACCTGGGTAAATCACCCTGCGCCCTTTGGTGATTCTGCTCCTTGTGCTTGCGTCTCCCCTCACCAAACCACAAGGGGTTGGATGGCCCCATAGATGGTCGCTCCACTGCGACATAGACACATCATAGGCGGTTCCCAAACAAAAAGTAAAGTTTATTTTCCTTTCACCATTCTTTCACAATCCATGGCTAGCCGTATCCACGGGTGCCCTCCATACCAACATTTTTCAAGGAATTTTGTTGTTATTAATTTTTGATTTCATTGTGGGACTGGGCATCCCTATTACCAGCCACTCTCCCGTGCAATGACAAGTGAATAAACACTCATCGTGAGAATAACACACCTAGCGTGGAAAATATTGGCCACCCCCTGCCGCTTCATGAGCGGTACGGGCACACAAAACAAAAAAATTATTTTGAAAATTAGAGTTGGCACACACAAATTTACTTGGAACGGCATGGAAATACCGCATATAGGTAGATATGGTGGAATCATTTGGCACAACTTGGGTTTAAGGAGTTTGGATGCACAAGCAGTATTTCCGCTTAGTACAAATGAAGGCTAGCAAATAGATTGAGAAGCAACCAACCAAAAAAACGAAAACGGTCATAAACATGCATTGAACATAACTAACACCGAATAATGCACCATAAGTAGGATATAATTTCTTTGCATAACTATTGACTTAATGTGCATGCATAGGGAATCACAAACCTTAACACGAATATTCTTACTAAATCACAATTACTCACTAACATGACTCACATATTATCATCTCCATATCACAAAACTATTGCAAGGAATCACACTTATCATATCCAATGATCTATATGAAAGTTTTTATTATATCCCTCTTGAATATTCATCACTTTTGGGACCAAATTCATATCTTGTGCAAATTACCATTACTATTATCAACTCTCAAAAAGATTTAAGTGAAGCATGAGAGTGCAAATATTTCTTCAAAATTTTCATCTTATCAACTCTCAAAATAATATAAGTGAAGCATGAGAGTTTATTTCTTCAAAATTTTAATCTTATCAACTCTCAAAATAATACAAGTGAAGCATGAGAGTTTATTTCTTCAAAATATAGCCACCGCCGTGCTCAAAAAGATTTAAGTGAAGCACTAGGGCAACTGCCTAGCTCAAAAAATTTAAGTGAAGCACATAGAGTATTCTAACAAATTATGATGAACGTGTGGCTGCCTCAAATTGGTGTGTCCAGCAAAGATGATTGTGACAAACTAAAAAGCAAACAAAGAAAAGACTCATATAATACATGACGCTCCAAGCAAAACTCATATCATGTGATGAATAAAAATATAGCTCCAAGTAAAATTACCGATGGTTGGTAGAAGAAAGAGGGGATGCCTTCCGGGGCATCCCCAAGCTTAGACGCTTGAGTCTTCCTTGAATATTACCTTGGGGTGCCTCAGGCATCCCCAAGCTTAGGCTCTTGCCACTCCTTATTCCTTCATCCATCATGATCTCACCCAAAACTTGAAAACTTCAATCACACAAAACTCAACAAAACCTTCGTGAGATCCGTTAGTATAACAAAATAAATCACTACTTTAAGTACTGTTGCAAACCCATTCATATTTTATTTTTGCATTATACCTACTGTATTCTATCTTCTCCATGGCTTATACCCCCCGATACAATCCATAGTTTCATCAAAACAAGCAAGCAACACATCAAAAACAGAATCTGTCAAAAACAGAATAGTCTGTAGCAATCTATTTAAAAACCATACTTTTGTAACTCCAAAAATTCTAAAAAAATTTGGACAACATGGGCAATTCATATACCAATACTGTGTAAAATTTCAGATTTTTTTGACGCTACTGTACATAACCAAAATTCCAGCACTGGATGCAAAACTTTCTGTTTTCCAAACAGCATCAATTATACTATCTTCCAAATCATCCTAAAGGCTTTACTTGGCACAAAAACTAATTAAAAACACAAAACACAATCATAACAGTAGCATAATTGTGGAAACACACAAGAACAGAAGCAAAAATTTATTTTATTCATTGTGTTGGCTCCCAACAAGCTCTTTCTTTATAGCCATTAAGATAGGCTTGAGATTTTATTGATGCTCACATGAAAGATAATAAATGAAACACAAGAGAGCATCATGTAGCATGTGAAAAACACATTTAAGTCTAACATACTTCCTATGCATAGGCATTTTATAGGCAAACAAATTATCTAGACAAGCAATACCTAGCATATGCAAGGAAGAGGAAAGAAACAATAACAATCTCAACATGAAGGGAGGTAATTTAGTAACATGAAAATTTCTACAAACATATTTTCCTCTCTCATAATAATTACATGTAGGATCATATTCAAATTAAACAATATAGCTATCATAAACAATATTCTCTTTATGATCCACATGCATAAAAATTTTATAATCTTCCAAAATAGTGGGATTATCATCAACGAAAGTCATGACCTCTCCAAATCCACTTTTATAAAAAAATTCATAAGATTGAACATTCTCCAAATATGTGGGATTATTTTTACCTAGAGTTGACACTCTTCCAAACCCACTTTCAATATTATTGCAAGCATTATTATCAATATAATATTCATCATGATGCTTAAATAAATTTTCAAGATCATAAAAAGCATTAGCACCCCAATCATGATCATTGCAATAAGTAGTGGACATGACAAAATTATCATCCCCAAGCTTGTGGTTTTGCATATCATTAGCACAATTGACACTAATAGAATTTATAATAACATCATTGCAATCATGCTTTTCATTGAAGGAGCTATCATGAATCACTTTATAAATTTCTTCTTTCAGCACTTCATCACAATTTTCAGATTCATGATTTTCAAGCAAAACTTCATAGAGGAAATCAAGTGCACTCAACTCACTAGCAATTGGTTCATCACAATTGGGTCTTTTGAAAAGATTAGCAAGTGGATGAGGATCCATATCAATAGATTTTTAGCAAGCAAAGATGCAAGCAAATAGAAGGCACATGGCAACACAAGCAAAGATAGCAAACAAGCAAAAAGGCAAACGGAAAATATTTTTGTATTTTTGTAAAAAAAATTATAAGTGGGGGAGATGAAAACGATAGGCAAATAAAATAAATGCAAGGAGATGAGAGTTTATGCGAAGGTACTTGATAGATGTTGATGATGTCTCCCCGGCAACGGCGCCAGAAATTCTTCCTGCTACTTGTAGCTTGTGTTGGTATTTTCCCCGAAGAGGAAGTGATGATGCAGCATAGTAGAGGTAAGTATTTCCCTCAGTTATGAAACCAAGGTTATCAATCCAGTAGGAGAATCACGCAACACCTCATTAGCAGCACCTGCACATAAACAACAAATCCTTGCACCCAACGCAAACGAGGGGTTGTCAATCCCTCGGCGGTAATTGCAAGATTAAATTGTATGTGATAGATAGATAGATTGAAACAAAAATACAAAATAAAATAAATAAAGTAAAATTGCAGCAAGGTATTTTTAGGGTTTTTAATATATGATTTAGATAGACCCGGGGGCCATAGTTTTCACTAGAGGCTTCTCTCAAGAAAATAGCATACGGTGAGTAGACAAATTACTGTTGGGCAATTGACAGAAAAGCAAATAACCATGACGATATCCAAGGCAATGATCATGTATATAGGCATCACGTTCGAGACAAGTAGACCGACTCCTGCCTGCATCTACTACTATTACTCCACACATCGACCGCTATCCAGCATGCATCTAGTGTATTAAGTCCATAAAGAACGGAGTAATGCCTTAAGCAAGATGACATGATGTAGACAAAGTAAACTCACGCATGAATAAACCCCATATTTTTAGCCTTAATAGCAACGATACATACGTGTCATGTCCCTTTCTGTCACTGGGATTGAGCACCGCAAGATCGAACCCATTACAAAGCACCTCTTCACATGGCAAGATAAATCAATCTAGTTGGCCAAACCAAATCAATAGATTAGAGAAGAAATACGAAGCTATAATAATCATGCATAAAAGAGATCAGAGAAGACTCAAATAATATTCATGGATAATTTGATCATAAACTCACAATTCATCGGATCCCAACAAACACACCGCAAAAAGTGATTACATCGGATAGAACTCCAAGAACATCAAGGAGAACATTGTATTGAAGATCAAAAAGAGAGAAGAATCCATCTAGCTACTAACTATGGACCCGAAGGTCTGTGGTAAACTACTCACGCATCATCGGAAGGGCAGCAAGGTTGATGTAGAGCCCCTCCGTGATCGATCCCCCCTCCGGCGGAGTACCGGAAAAGGCCTCCAGATGGGATCTCTTGAGAACAGAAACTTGCGGCGGCGGAAAAAGTATTTCGTGGACTCCCCCGATGGTTTTCTGATTTTTGGGAATTTATAGTGGTGGAATTAGGTCAAAAGAGTCAGAGGTGGGCCCACGAGGCACCAGGGCGCGCCTGCCCCCCCCAGGCATGCCCTGGTGGCTCGTGGCCACCTCTTGGGGCTTCTGGCCTCCTCCCAAAGCTTCTAGTGTTGGTTATGTGCAGAAAAAAAATCTGCAAGAAGTTTCGTGGCATTTGGACTTCGTTTGGTATTGATATTCTGTAAAACCAAAAACAGGCAGAAAACTGCAACTGGCACTGGGCACTAAGTTAATAGGTTAGTCCCAAAAAATGATATATAATTGCTGTAAATGTATATAAAAATATCCAAGATTGATAATATAACAGCATGGAACAATAAAAAATTATAGATACGTTGGAGACGTATCAAACCAGCTGATTGGAACTTGCCTTTTGAAATTATGTCTGATGCTAGTGATTATGCTGTTGGTGCTGTTCTAGGACAGAGAGTTGATAAGAAATTAAATGTTATCCATTATGCTAGTAAAACTCTAGAGAGTGCCCAAAGAAATTATGCTACTACTGAAAAAGAATTTCTAGCAGTTGTGTTTGCATGTGATAAATTCAGATCTTACATAGTTGATTCTAAAGTAACTGTTCACACCGATCATGCTGCTATTAAATAACTTATGGAAAATAAAGATGCTAAACCTAGACTCATTAGGTGGGTTTTATTGCTACAAGAATTTGACTTGCATATTATTGATAGAAAGGGAGCTGAGAATCCCGTAGCTGATAATTTGTCTAGAATGAAAAATGTTCTTGATGGCCCACTACCTATTAATGATGATTTTCCTGATGAACAATTAGCTGTCATAAATGCTTCTCGTAATACTCCATAGTATGCGGACTATGCTAATTATATTTTTGCTAAATTTATACCACCTAGTCTCACATACCAATAAAAGAAAAAGTTCTTCTTTGATTTAAGACATTACTTCTGGGATGACCCACATCTTTATAAAGAAGGAGTATATGGTATTATTAGACGTTGTATACCTGAGCATGAACAGGAACAAATCCTATGGAAGTGTCATTCCGAGGCTTACAGAGGACACCATGCGGGAGACAGAACTGCACACAAGGTATTACAATTTGGTTTTTATTGGCCTACTCTTTTCAAGGATGCTCGCAAGTTTGTCCTATCTTGTGATGAATGTCAAAGAATTGGTAATGTTGGTAGACGTCAGGAAATGCCTATGAATTACTCACTTGCTATTGAACCATCTGATGTTTGGGGATTTGATTATATGGGACCTTTTCCTAAATCCAATGGGTATACACATATTTTAGTTGCTGTTGATTACGTTACTAAGTGGGTAGAAGCTATTCCAACTAGTAGTGCTGATCATAACACTTCTATTAAAATGCTTAAAAAAGTTATTTTCCCAAGGTTCGGAGTCCCTAGATATTTAATGACTGATGGTGGTTCACATTTTATTCATGGTGCATTCCGTAAATTGCATGCTAAATATGATGTCAACCATAGAATTACATCTCCCTATCACCCTCAAACTAGTGGTCAAGTTGAATTGAGCAATAGAGAAATAAAATTAATTTTGCAAAAAACCGTCAATAGATCTAGAAAGAATTGGTCTAAGAAACTTGATGATGCATTATGGGCTTATAGAACTGCTTATAAAAACCCTATGGGTATGTCTCCTTATAAAATGGTTTATGAAAAAGCATGTCATTTACCTCTTGTGTTAGAACATAAATATTGGGCAATTAAAGAACTCAATTACGATTTTAAACTTGCCGGTGAAAAGAGGTTATTTGATATTAGCTCATTAGATGAATGGAGAACCCAAGCTTATGAAAATGCCAAATTGTTTAAAGAAAAAGTTAAAAGATGGCATGATAGAAGAATTCAAAAACGGGAATTTAAAGTGGGTGAGTAAGTTCTATTGTACAATTCTTGTTTGAGATTCTTTGCAGGGAAACTTCTCTCTAAATGGGAAGGACCGTATATCATCGAAGAAGTTTATCGCTTCGGGGCCATCAAAATAAACAACTCCGAAGGCACTAATCCGAGAGTGGTGAATGGGCAAAGAATTAAGCACTATATTTCAGGTACTCCCATTAACGTTGAAACTAATATTATTGAAACAATTACACCGGAGGAATACATAAGAGAGACCTTCCAGAACACTCCAGAACCCTGAAAAGGAAGAGGTACGTGATACGGTAAGTAAACCGACTCCAAAATTTCCATAAAAATACTTTCTGTCAGTTTTGGAATATTAGAAAAAAATACAAAAATAAGAAACAGCCGAGGGGACCCACTTGATGCCCACGAGGCACCAGGGCGCGCCACCCCCCCAGGCGCGCCCTGGTGGCTCGTGGGCCCCTCGTGAGCCTTCCCGACTCCGTTTTCTCCCGGACTACTTGTTTTGCAAGATAAAAATTCTTTATATATACTCCCGGACGTTTTGACCATCGTATCACAGAAATCTCCTCTGTTCTTGTTTCGTGCTAAGTTTCTGACAGATCCGAAAGTATGTCGTACCAAGACTCAGATGGAGAGAGCTTCGTATCACATTATGTTACAAATCCAAGGATCTATGGGGATATAGATCCCTATGGATGGTCCGCGGAGGAGGAGCGAGATGTCAACATGAAGGGAACGGAAGAAGTGAGCTCGGATGAAGACGATGCTCCTCTACCTCAACCCGGAGATATGCATGTGGAGTTCAAGAAGTCGAGCCTACCAAGCACAGTAAACAAATCTAAGATCCAATTTATCCCTTTCCGTCTTCTATAGGAAAACAAGAACGTATTGTGTGAGAAGATAGTGGAGCTTGAACAAGAAATTAGCAAGTTGAAGGAAGAAAACTATGTTCTCAAACGGAAACTGAAGGACAAGCCCACCACTTCATCACCACCACCATCATCGAAGAAGGAAACTTGAGTACATGGGTATGGGCACTCCCCTTGGCTTGTGCCAAGCTTGGGGGAGGCGCCCCGGTATCGTATCACCATCACTTTTATCATCTTTACCTATTTTTAGTTCGATCCTTAGTTATTTCGTGATCTAGTTGAATAAAAGTTTAGTATGATCTATTTTCGAGCGCTAGTTTCATGATCTATCTATCTATGTAATCGAGTTGAGAGTTATATAATAAAGAGTAGTTTGAGTTTTTTTTTGCTTCTTTACTTCCATGTTTCAATCCTAGCAATGAAAGTAATGAAAAAGATCATATGCCAATCTTATGGAAAGTAATGAAATTACATAAAGAAAAGTATAAGTGGTAAAATTTATTGGAAGTTAACAAGCATAGCATTAGTCAATGATGCAATTCATGAAAAAATTAATAGGGAAGAGAAGATTCACATGCAAATATACTATCTTGGACATCTTTTATGATTGTGAGTCCCCATTAAGTATTTTATGTCAAATTGTTGACGTTGGACAAGGAAGACAACGTAATGAATTATGTTTGCTTATATTCACATAGAAGTTATATTGTCATAGATCCTCCAACATGTGGTGCTTGCCCAATATCTTTGCTAGCCAAAAATCCGCACCAAGTAGAGATACTACTTGTGCATCCAAAACCCTTAAACCCAGTTTCATGTCATGAGAGTCCACTATATCTACCTATGGATTGAATAAGATCCTTCAAGTAAGTTGTCATGGGTGCAAAATGCAATAAAAATTGCCTCTAAATATGTCTGAACTTTTATTGTAAGGGAAAATAAGCTTTGTACGAACTTGTGATGGTAAAGAAATAAAAGCGACAGACTGCATAATAAAGGTTGCCATCACAAGGGGCAATATAAAGTGACGTTCCTTTGCATTAAGAGCTTGTGCATCCAACAACAAAAAGCGCATGACAACCTCTGCTTCCCTCTGCGAAGGGCCTATCCTTTACTTTTATGTATTTACTTTTTATGCAAGAGTCAATAGTGTTCTCCTCTACTTTCTTTTTATTTTCTCTTTTGCAAGTAGCATGTGGTGGGGAAAGATCTAGGCATATATATCCAGTTGGATATGAGTGATCATGAGTTATTATTGTTGACATCACCCTTGAGGTGAATAAGTTGGGAGGCGAAATCATAAGCCCCTATCTTTCTGTGTGTCTGGCTGAAACTTTTTGCTCCATATATATGTCGTGAGTGTTAGCAATCATAGAAGACTAAATGATGGTTGAGTATGTGGACTTGCTAAAAAGCTCCTACATGAGACCCTTCCTGAAAATATGATGAATTGCAATTGCATTGTTGACTGAGAACATAGTTTGTTAGTTTTCAAGAAAGTTTATGCCTTATACTTCATTGTTGTGATGAATTGTTACTTGCTCATGAGAAGTTTTATGATAATAAATATTGCTGTTGTAATAATGATCATGATGCTACTATGTCCGTATTTTGTTTTTATCGACACCTCTCTCTCTAAACATGTGGACATGATTATCGATATCGGCTTTCGCTTGAGGACAAGCGAGGTCTAAGATTGGGGGAGTTGATACGTCCATTTTGCATCATGTTTTGCTACTGTTATTTATAGTGTTTTTAATCAATATAACACTTTGTGGAGCAATTCTAATGCCTTTTCTCTCTTAATATGCAAGATTTACACAAGGAGGGAGATTGCCGGCAGCTGGAATTCTGGACCTGAAAAAGCTATGTCAGAGATACCTATTCTGCACATCTCCAAATGAGCTGAAATTTCACGGATAATTATTTTGGAATAAATAAAAAATATTTGAAGAAAGAAGTACCAGAGGGGGCCACCCAGGTGCCCACGAGGCACCAGGGCGCGCCACCCCCCCAGGCGCGCCCTGGTGGTTTGTGGGCCCCTGGCCAGCCTCTGACCCCCATTTTCTGGTATATAAGTCCATTTGTCCTAGAAAAAAATAGAGAGACTTTCGGGATGGTGCGCCGCCGTCTCGAGGCGGAACTTGGGCAGGAGCACTTTTGCTCTCCGGTGGAGAGATTCTGCCGGGGATACTTCCCTCCGGGAGGGGGAAATCGTCGCTGTCGACATCACCAACGATCCTCTCATCGTGGGAGGACCAATCTTCATCAACATCTTCAATAGCACCATCTCATCTCAAACCCTAGTTCATCTCTTGTGTTCAATCTTTGTCTCAAAACCTCAGATTGGTACCTGTGGGTTGCTAGTAGTGTTGATTACATCTTGTAGTTGATGCTAGTTGGTTTATTTGGTGGAAGATTATACGTTCAGATCCATTATGCTATTTAATACCCCTCTGATCTTGAACATGATTATGATTTGTGAGTAGTTACTTTTGTTCTTGAGGACATGTGAGAAGTCTTGTCATAAGTAATCATGTGAATTTGGTATTCGTTCGATATTTTGATGATATGTATGTTGTTGATTCTCTTAGTGGTGTCATGTGAACGTCGACTACATGACACTTCACCATCTTTGGGCCTAAGGGAATGCATTGTGGAGTAGTAATTAGATGATGTGTTGCTAGAGTGACAGAAGCTTAAACCCTTGTTTATGCGCTATTCCGTAAGGGGCTGATTTAGATCCATATGTTTAATGCTATGGTTAGAGTTATCTTAATTCTTCTTTCGTAGTTGTGGATGCTTGCGAGAGGGGGTAATCATAAGTGGGAGGCTTGTTCAAGTAAGAACAGCACCCAAGCACCGGTCCACCCACATATCAAATTATCAAAGTAGCGAACGCGAATCAAACTAACATGATGAAAGTGACTAGATGAAATTCCCATGTGTCCTCGAGAACGCTTTGCTTACTATAAGAGATCGTTCCGGCTTGTCCTTTGCTACAAAAAGGATTGGGCCACCTTGCTGCACTCTTTGTTACTATTGCTACTTGTCACTTGTTACAAATTATCTTGCTATCAAACTACTCGTTACCGATAATTTCAGTGCTTGCAGAAAATACCTTGCTGAAAACCGCTTGTCATTTCCTTCTGCTCCTCGTTGGGTTTGACACTCTTACTTATCGAAAGGACTAGGATTGATCCCCTATACTTGTAGGTCATCAGTGAACTGCGTTGGTAATTCCCTGAAGAGGAAGGGAGATGCAGTACAGTAGAGATAAGTATTTCCCTTAGTTATGAAACCAAGGTTATCAATCCAGTAGGAGAATCACGCAACACCTCGTTAACAGTACCTGCACACAAAACAACAAATCCTTGCACCCAACGCAATCAAGGGGTTGTCAATCCCTTGGCGGTTAATTGCAAGATTAAATTGTATGGTGTTAGATAGATAGATTGAACTAAAACATAAAATAAAATAAATAGAGTAAAAGTGCAGCAAGGTATTTTTAGGATTTTTAATATATGATAGAAGTAGACCCGGGGGCCATAGTTTTCACTAGAGGCTTCTCTCATGAAAATAGCATACGGTGGGTAAACAAATCACTGTTGGGCAATTGATAGAAAAGCAAATAATCATGACGATATCCAAGGCAATGATCATGTATATAGGCATCACGTCCGAGACAAGTAGACCGACTCCTGCCTGCATCTACTACTATTACTCCACACATCGACCGCTATCCAGCATGCATCTAGTGTATTAAGTCCATAAAGAACGGAGTAATGCCTTAAGCAAGATGACATGATGTAGACAAAGTAAACTCACGCATGAATAAACCCCATCTTTTTACCCTTAATAGCAATGATACATACATGTCATGTCCCTTTCTGTCACTGGGATTGAGCACCGCAAGATCGAACCCATTACAAAGCACCTATCCCATTGCAAGATAAATCAATCTAGTTGGCCAAACCAAATCAATAGATCAGAGAGAAATATGAAGCTATAATAATCATGCATAAAAGAGTTCAGAGAAGACTCAAATAATATTCATGGATAATCTGATCATAAACTCACAATTCCTCGGATCCCAACAAACACACCGCAAAAAGTGATTACATCGGATAGAACTCCAAGAACTTAGAGGAGAACATTGTATTGAAGATCAAAAAGAGAGAAGAAGCCACCTAGCTACTAATTATGGACCCGAAGGTCTGTGGTAAACTACTCACGCATCATCAGAAGGGCAGCAAGGTTGATGTAGAGCCCCTCCGTGATCGATTCCCCCTCCGGCGGAGTACCGGAAAAGGCCTCTAGATGGGATCTCTCGAGAACAGAAGCTTGCGGCGGCGGAAAAAGTATTTCGTGGACTCCTCTGTGGTTTCCCGATTTTTGATAATTTATAGTGGTGGAATTAGGTCAAAAGGGGCAGAGGTGGGCCCACGAGGCACCAGGGCGCGCCTGCCCCCCCAAAGCTCGTGGCCACCTCCTCTGGCTTCTGGCCTCCTCCCGAAGCTTCTAGTGTCTCTTATGTCCAGAAAAAAAATCTCCAAAAAGTTTCGTGGCAATTGGACTTCGTTTGGTATTGATATTCTGTAAAACCAAAAACAGGCAAAAAGCAGCAACTGGCACTGGGCACTAAGTTAATAGGTTAGTCCCAAAAAATGATATATAATTGCTGTAAATGTATATAAAAACATCCAAGATTGATACTACAATAGCATGGAACAATCAAAAATTATAGATACGTTGGAGACGTATCAAGCATCCCCAAGCTTAATTCCTGCTCGTCCTCGAGTAGGTAAATGATAAAAACAAATTTTTTGATGTGGAATGCTACCTATCATATTCATCATATACTCTTTTCTTTGTAGCTTGGACATTTGGACTTGAATGATTCAAAGCAATAGTCTATAGTTTGACATGAAAATATAAATACTCAAGCATACTAACAAGCAACCATGTCTTTCAAAATATCAACGCTAAAGAAATTTATCCCTAGCCCATTATGCTCAATCATTGATCCATTCATGAAACACACTCAATATTAGCTACACACAATGCACAAGTATGACAATAGTGCTCTCTAGTTGGTGCTTTGTAAGAGAAGATGGAGACTCAAAATAAAAATAAAAATTGCATAAAAGTAAATAGATAGGCCCTTCGCAGAGGGAAGCAGAGATTTGCAAATGTGCCAGAGCTCAAAGCTTAAATTAGAGAGATAAAAAATATTTTGAGAGGCATGCTTTTCCTGTCAACGAAAACGACTGAGAATTCCCAATATCTTCCATGCTAGACACATCATAGGTGGTTTCCAAACAGAAAATAAAGTTTATTTCCTTTCCACCATTCTTTCACAATCCATGGCTAGCTGTATCCACGGGTGCCCTCCATACCAACACTTTCTAAGGAATTTTGTTGTTATTAATTTTTGATTCATTGTGGGACTGGGCATCCCTATTACCAGCCACTCTCTCGTGCAATGACAAGTGAATAAACACTCATCGTGAGAATAACACACCTAGCATGGAAAATATTGGCCACCCCTGCCGCTTCATGAGCTGTACGGGCACACAAAATGGAAAATTATTTTGAAAATTAGAGTTGGCACATGCAAATTTACTTGGAACGACATGGAAATGCCGCATATAGGTAGGTATGGTGGACTCATTTGCCACAACTTGGGTTTAAGGAGTTTGGATGCACAAGCAGTATTCTCGCTTAGTGCAAATGAAGGCTAGCAAATAGATTGAGAAGCGACCAACCAAAAAGTGAAAACGGTCATAAACATGCATTGAACATAACTAACACCAAATAATGCACCATAAGTAGGATATAATTTCTTTGGATAACTATTGACTAAATGTGCATGCATAGGGAATCACAAACCTTAACACTAATATTCTTACTAAATCACAATTACTCACTAACATGGCTCACATATTATCATCTCCATATCGCAAAACTATTGCAAGGAATAACATTTATCATATCCAATGATTTATATGAAAGTTTTTATTATATCCCTCTTGAGTATTCATCACTTTGGGACCAAATTCATATCTTGTGCAAATTACCATTACTATTATCAACTCTCAAAAAGATATAAGTGAAGCATGAGAGTGCAAATATTTCTTCAAAATTTTAGTCTTATCAACTCTCAAAATAATATAAGTGAAGCATGAGAGTTTAAATATTTCTTCAAAATATAGCCACCGCCGTGCTCAAAAAGATTTAAGTGAAGCACTAGAGCAACTGCCTAGCTCAAAAAATTTAAGTGAAGCACATAGAGTATTCTAACAAATTATGATAAACGTGTGGCTCTCTCAAATTGGTGTGTCCAGCAAAGATGATTGTGACAAACTAAAATGCAAACAAAGCAAAGACTCATATAATACACGATGCTACAAGCAAAACACATATCATGTGACGAATAAAAATATAGCTCCAAGTAAAATTACCGATGGTTGGTAGAAGAAAGAGGGGATGCCTTCCGGGGCATCCCCAAGCATAGACGCTTGAGTCTTCCTTGAATATTACCTTGGGGTGCCATGGGCATCCCCAAGCTTAGGCTCTTGCCACTCCTTATTCCTTCATCCATCGTGATCTCACCCAAAACTTGAAAACTTCAATCACACAAAACTCAACAAAACCTTCGTGAGATCCGTTAGTATAACAAAATAAATGACTACTTTTAGTACTGTTGCAAACCCATTCATATTTTATTTTTGCATTATAACTACTGTATTCTAACTTCTCCATGGCTTATACCCCCCGATACAATCCATAGTTTCATCAAAACAAGCGAGCAATGCATCAAAAACAGAATCTGTCAAAAACAGAACAATCTGCAGAGATCTATTTAAAAGACATACTTATGTAACTCCAAAAATTCTGAAAAATTAGGAAAACGTGGGCAATTTATATACCAATATTGTGTAAAATTTTTAGATTTTCTGATGCTCCAGTACAGAATCAAAATTCCAGCACTGGACGCAAAACTTCCTGTTTTCCAAACAACATCAATTATACTATCTCCCAAATCATGCCAAAGGTATTACTTGGCACAAACACTAATTAAAACATAAAAACTCAATCACAACAGTAGCATAATTGTGAAAACACACAAGAATAGAAACAAAAAGTAAAAATTTATTTTATTCATTGGGTTGCCTCCCAACAAGCGATATTGCTTTATGCCCCTAGCTAGGCATAATGCATAGTTTCAAGTATTGTCATCTTTCAAGTTGATTCCATAAGTGGCCCTCATAATTGATTCATATGGTGCTTTAATTTTCTTCCTAGGGAAATGTTCCATACCCTTCTTTAATGAAAACTGAAATTTTATATTCCCTTCTTTCATGTCAATAACGGCACCTATGGTTCGTAAGAACGGTCTACCAAGTATTATGGGGCAAGAAGGATTGCATTCAAGGTCAAGTACAATAAAATCAACGGGCACATAGTTCCTATTTGCAAGAATAAGAACATCATTAATTCTACCCAAAGGCTTTTTAATAGTGGAATCCGCAAGATGCAAATTAAGAGAACATTCATCTATATTGGTAAAGCCTAACACATCACATAGAGATTTTGGAATTGTGGAAACGCTAGCACCCAAATCACATAGAGCATTGCACTCATAATTTTTAATTTTAACTTTAATGGTGGGTTCCCATTCATCATATAATTTTCTAGGAATTGAAATTTCTAGTTCTAGCTTTTCTTCTAACGCTTTCATCATTGCTTCTACGATGTGTTTAGTAAAAGCCTTATTTTGCTCATAAGCGTTGGGTGAATTTAGCTTGGATTGTAATAAAGAAATACATTCAATCAAGGAACAATTGTCATAATTAAAATCTTTGTAATCCAAGAGAGTGGGCACATCGCAAGTTAAAGTTTTTACCTCTGCAAACCCACTTTTATCAATTTTTTCATCAAGATTTTCACCCTCCGAATTATGGGAACGCCTTCTAGCTAAAGTTGACTCTTCTTCAGTCCCCTTTTCATCAAGTTTTATATTGCTAAACAAAGAATCAATAGATGAGAAACACCACTCATTTTAATATCCTCATCATTACTACGATAGAAACCGGGAGGAATCGCTTTTTCTAAAAATTCTCGTTTAGCTTTTAGCATGGCGGTTCTTTTCTTACTCTCATCCATGGAAACATATAAGGCTTTAATTGATTCATTAATATCAATTTTGGGTGCCAAAATTTTAGTCTTAAGATTTTCCACATCATGAATAATTCTATTAATGCTCCTAGACATATCATCAAGTTTACTTAATTTTTCTTCTATCGTAGTGTTGAAAACTTTTTGAGCATTAATAAATTCTTTAATATTACTTTCAAGATCAGAGGGCATCCTATTATTATTATTATTATTATTATTATTATTATTATTATTATTATTATTATTATTATTATTATTATAAGGATTACCATAGGAATTGCCATAATTACTAGAGGAATTTCCAGGAAACGGCCTAGGATTAAAATTACCTCTATAAGCATTACTATTAAAATTGTTTCGCGAGACAAAATTCACATCTACGGGATCATTATTTTGCTCAATCAAGGTGGATAAAGGCACATCATTAGGGTCAATAGGAGTATTTTTGCTAGCAACCAATTTCATAAGCGCATCAACTTTATCACTCAAAGTACTAATTTCTTCAACATAATTCACTTTTTTACTAGTAGGAATTCTTTCAGTATGCCAATGTGAATAATTTGCCATAATATTATCAAGCAATTTAGTAGCTTCTCCCAAAGTAATTTCCATAAAAGTACCACCCGCGGCGGAATCTAAAAGATTTCTAGAAACAAAATTTAATCCCGCATAATTTTTTTGTATGATCATCCATAAATTTAAACCATGAGTAGGACAATTTCTTATCATTAATTTCATCATTTCCCAAGATTGGGCAACATGTTCATGATCAAGTTGCTTAAAATTCATAATTTGATTTCTAAGGGAAATAATTTTCGCGGGAGGAAAATACTTGGTAATAAAAGCATCTTTACACCTATCCCAAGAATCGATACTATTTTGAGGTAAAGATGAAAACCAAATTTTTGCACGATCCCGCAATGAGAATGGAAATAATTTTAATTTCACAATATCATTATCCACATCTTATTTCTTTTGCATATCACACAATTCTACGAAAGTGTTAAGATGGGATGCAACATCTTCATTAGGACTACCAGAAAATTGTTCTTTCATAACAAGATTTAGCAAAGCGGCATTAATATCACAAGTCTCCACACAAGCGGCGGGAGGAGCAATTGGAGTACTAATAAAATAATTATTATTAGTATTGGAAAAATCACACAATTTTGTATTTTCTTAAGACATCGTGGCTACGCAATCAAGATAGCAATCAAGCAAAGAAGCAAACAAGAAAAAGGCAAACGGAAAATATTTTTTTATTTTTGTAAAAACTTTTTAGAAATGGGGGAGATGGAAATGAGAGGCAAAGGCAAATAAAATAAATGCAAGGATATGAAAGTTTTATGCGTAGGTACTTGATAGATGTTGATGATGTCTCCCCGGCAACGGCGCCAGAAATTCTTCCTGCTACTTGTGAGCTGCATTGGTAATTGCCTGAAGAGGAAGGGAGATGCAGTACAGTAGAGATAAGTATTTCCCTCAATTATGAAACCAAGGTTATCAATCCAGTAGGAGAATCACGCAACACCTCGTTAACAGTACCTGCACACAAAACAACAAATCCTTGCACCCAACGCAAACAAGGGGTTGTCAATCCCTTGGCGGTTAATTGCAAGATTAAATTGTATGGTGATAGATAGATAGATTGAACTAAAATATAAAATAAAATAAATAAAGTAAAAGTGCAGCAGGGTATTTTTAGGATTTTTAATATATGATAGAAGTAGACCCGGGGGCCATAGTTTTCACTAGAGGCTTCTCTCATGAAAATAGCATACGATGGGTAAACAAATTACTGTTGGAAAATTGATAGAAAAGCAAATAATCATGACGATATCCAAGGCAATGATCATGTATATAGGCATCATGTCCGAGACAAGTAGACCGACTCCTGCCTGCATCTACTACTATTACTCCACACATCGACCGCTATCCAGCATGCATCTAGTGTATTAAGTCCATAAAGAACGGAGTAACGCCTTAAGCAAGATGACATGATGTAGACAAAATAAACTCACGCATGAATAAACCCCATCTTTTTACCCTTAATAGCAATGATACATACGTGTAATGTCCCTTTCTGTCACTGGGATTGAGCACCGCAAGATCGAACCCATTACAAAGCACCTCTCCCATTGCAAGATAAATCAATCTAGTTGGCCAAATCAAATCAATAGATCGGAGAGAAATACAAAGCTATAATAATCATGCATAAAGGAGTTCAGAGAAGACTCAAATAATATCCATGGATAATCTGATCATAAACTCACAATTCATCGGATCCCAACAAACACACCGCAAAAAGTGATTACATCGGATAGAACTCCAAGAATATAGAGGAGAACATCGTATTGAAGATCAAAAAGAGAGAAGAAGCTATCTAGCTACTAACTATGGACCCGAAGGTCTGTGGTAAACTACTCACGCATCATCAGAAGGGCAGCAAGGTTGATGTAGAGCCCCTCCGTGATCGATTCCCCCTCCGGCGGAGTACCGAAAAAGGCCTCTAGATGGGATCTCTCGAGAACAGAAGCTTGCGGTGGCAGAAAAAGTATTTCGTGGACTCCTCTGTTGGTTTCCTAATTTTTGATAATTTATAGTGGTGGAATTAGGTCAAAAGGGGCAGAGGTGGGCCCACGAGGCACCAGGGCACGCCTGCTCCCCCCAGGCGCGCCCTGGTGGCTCGTGGCCACCTCCTCTGGCTTCTGGCCTCCTCCCAAAGCTTCTAGTGTCTCTTATGTCCAGAAAAAAATCTCCAAAAAGTTTCGTGGCATTTGGACTTCGTTTGGTACTGATATTCTGGAAAACCAAAAACAGGCAAAAAACAGCAATTGGCACTGGGCACTAAGTTAATACGTTAGTCCCAAAAAATGATATATAATTGTTGTAAATGTATATAAAAACATCCAAGATTGATACTACAATAGCATGGAACAATCAAAAATTATAGATACGTCTCCGTTGGAGACGTATCAGCATGCAAGAGGTATTAGTGCTGATTAAGCAAGAATTAAATGCGATTCTGCATGCGATGGGAGTTGAAATGAGAAGGAGTGTTGTAGAGGCAGCCCGGAGGAGAGCTCCGCTGCGGCAGAAACTGCCGGTCTGGCCGGAACCAGACGGCAGCCGAGAGGTGGCGATGAGGAGGATGAGCAGCTGGCCGCAGTCCAGGCGCGGGAGTCACGGGCCGGCGCAGCCAAGGGCGAGGCCGACGCGAGCGCTGGTGGTCGCGTTTCACTGCTGGGGGAGCCGGAGCTATGCACAGGTCGGAGTCGTGCTTCGACGCCTGCGGAGCTGGGCCGAGTGCCGGCAGCCGGGCCTTGTCGCCCGAGGAGCCGGGTCGACCACCGGTCGTCGTGCTCCGCCGGCCGAGGAACCAGGCCGAGCGTTAGCGGCTGTGCGTGTGTGGGCGCTCGGCGACGGCGTCGCACATGATGCCGGAGATGACGACGGGCGGACAGCGGCGCTTCATCGTCCGGGAGCCGAACCACCAATCGGAACAAAGGGAGGCGTCCTTTTGTATGAGCTCGTGTGCATACAGAAGAAGAACAAACAATCGTTAGATCAGTGTTTGATTGTAAAGAGGACAAGATGAGATGAGCAACTCCCTGATCCTTTCGTATGATGAGGAGTATTTTGTCCTCCCGTAGATGGCGTGATGGCCGGGACTCCAATGTCAAATTTTGTGGCGATGATTGTTTGATCTCGGGAGATCATCCCAAGAAAGCTTGGGTCGCCTGCAGAAATTAGTCCGTTGCCGGCGATTTGAAGAAAAAACCATCTGCATCATGGCTCGATAGACGCCATGCCCCACGGTGGGCGCCAACTGTCGTGGGAACCATTCCGACAATAGAGAGGGGTAGGGTAAAGGAGCGTGGACTATCGAGATGCAAACGGGTGACACGAATGATTTTAGCGAGTTCGGGCCTCTCGCGGTGGAGATAACAGCCCTACGTCTCGTGCTCCGGAGAGGCTTTGTTTTATCTGAGTATGAATCCGGAGATTACAATGTGTGAGAGAGGGGAGAACGGATCTCCATGCCTGAGCTAAGTCCTAAGACTAATGGCGAGAGAGCCAGGGGAGAAGAATGAGCCTGCCCCTAAGTCTAGTGGTGGGGGGTGGCTTATATAGAGTGCGCCACCCCCTCACCTCTTATGTTACAAGGTGGAGCATCAATGCCATAATATCTGCCCACTACGAAACCGTCATGCTAACTGTTGGTCTTCGTATGTCCGAGTGAGTTGATGGTCATCCGAGTGGATGGTATGTTAATTGTCTGAGTGATGCTCTGGGCCCATCTGTCGTATGGACCCCATGCTTTATGATATTTTGACCCTTCATGGGCCTACCTGCTATGTGTATCCCCAACAGGGTGCGCTCAATCATGGCCATGACCATATGGCACATATGGATGGAGAGAAATGCCTGCACTTTTCGCGCGAAAACACCATGCACTGAAGACGTCCTCGCAGCAATCAGAAGTGACATCGAACAATGGCGGCTCGCCGGTGCAAAATGCTTAGCGACCCCGTTCGGGGATCTGCCAGGAGAGATAGGTTAGAAGAAGTGGCAGGGAGGACCTTTGTAGCTCTCCCTCCAAAAGAGTTGTGTGGCGTTGTACCTCTCAGGTCACTTGACCAAAAACTTTTGTATCTCCTCCTGCTCAATCTATGAAAAGCCAGTGAACACTGGATCTTTCAAAAAAAATAAAAATCAGACACGAGTCTCCGCAACATCGTTGTTATAATCACGCTTGTGCTGGAAATGTTGAGGCATCTGAATCTCTGTTGGTCGGACTACTTGGTTTGTCATGATCTTCACATTGCTCGCTGATCTAAGTTTAGGAGCTTCTTCACACTGTCCTGGACAGGATAATGGTATCATGGAAGCCAAAGACCTATCAGCTATCATCCTAAATTCAGTACACCGTCAACATGGATAATAGTTCAATATGCCGTTATAATAAGCTAAGCTAAGCTCGTAGGAGTAACTAGTGGCTGCGTGTTATCGTGATTGAAAATGTAAGAGGAATGGAATTGTTGCGCTATAAGTATAAACCAGAGGGAATTGGATTATACCAGCGAGTACATTTCGACCCAATTTCAGATTTTTAATTAACAAGAAGCTAATCCAAATAAAAACTAAAGAAAGAGCTATACAACAGAGAATTTGTACAAAAAAGATACTGCTAATGTCATTATGCAAAGGATTGGATCTAATCACCAAAAGCTTTGTATTTATTTCGCTGAGCTCTGTACTGAATCCACTAAAGTTCCACTGGCTGGCAGGCATACAAATTTGGTTGAATGCCTTTAAAAATGAAACTGTTTCGAGTGTTCCAAATAGCCCAGGAAATTAAACTGATCAGCTCAAGGAAGAAAGGCGCGACAAAGTGTGCTTTAAGTTGATTAATCTGTCCCTCAGTGCGTCAGTGTCCAAGTAGGACATGGATACTTCCAACAAGCCAGTGCAAATTCACACTGGAAAAAAAAAGAGAACACAAGTGTAGTCTGCAATAAAGAAAATTTTCCACTGCAGGAATGCACTGGTATTCAATCTATTGTGGATTAGCAGCCAAAAAAAGATCTACTTAAGCTGGCAGCGGGAATTCCATAGCCATTTAATTGCAGGAATGACAGTGTCCACTCGAATCAGCAACTTATAAGTTTTTGAAACCTTAAATAGGAACTTACGAAAGTAATTTACTCCCTCCGATCCATAATAAGTGTCGCAGTTTGGAACTAAGGTTGAACTAACCTTAGTTCAAAACTGCGACACTTATTTTGGATCGGAGGGAGTAACTTTTTCAAACCTTAAAGAAGAACTTATGCTTTTCTCTAAACAAAAGAGGAACTTATCAGTAATTAAACCCTGAAGAAACTTTCCTTCTTTCTTTCTCTTGTTGCAAACCATAAGTGCATTGTGGTGAATGTGATCATGAGCACCTAGCAGTATGCCCAGTCTGGTCGTTGATGGTGGACACTAGCAAGTTCCTCCAACCAGAACTCACAACAGGAAGGACATACTGTGAAAGGCCGGGCTGAGTGACATTCAGTTGGGTACAACCAATTGGCCTCAAGATAAGGATAGTATAGATCAACTCATTGTTGGCTAACAAAGAACTCTCTGCAACTAAGAGTGTTGAGAGCCATAAGTTTCAGACAACAGGTGCTCACTTACAAGTTCAATGAGAAATTAGTCGGAGCAACTATTTTCCTTTTTGTTTCCAGTGGTCTTGTGCAGGAGCAGAGAGGGGTTGACAGAGAACGGTGGTAGTACAACAAGGAGCTTATTATTTCAGTTAACGCTTAGGCTAGTTCTCAGCGTCTATGAGAGCACAATAAGGAGCTTATTATTTCAGTTCCGTGTAATCGACAATTCAGTTAACTCTTAGGCTACTTTTCAGAGTATAGGAAAGCACAACAAGGAGCTTATTATGTCATCAACTGTATTCCTATAATGTATGTAAATTCTTACAAACGAAAATTATATACATGGAAAGAATCAACAATATATGTTCGACGAGAGAAAACAGAACAAAAACATAGTCTATAATAGTATTCTGGTACTCCTACTTCATTATCTAACAATGGTTACTGGATCACTTGTACAGATCGTCTTCATCCTCACCAGCTGCCGCGGAGGTGTCAACAGCAGCTTCTGCCGCCTGTGGCTGCGCCGGGAAGCGGAACTCGGTGCCGAACCCCCTAGACTGTTGCAGCGTCTGCGCGAAGGGCTGATACTTCCTTATGTCGGCGTCACTCACGCTCCGCCTCGCGTACTTCATCGACTCCTCGAAGTGAGCCGCCTTAATCTCAGCCACCTCCTCTTCCAGACCGCCGTCCACCTCCATGGTGTCTTTCCCCATCCTTTGCCTTTCCATGTCCTTTTCAATGTCCTCCCTGATGGCGTACTTGCACGCCCTCTGGCAGATCTCCGTGATGTCGGCACCGCTGAAGCCGGCCGTGAACCTTGCGAGCGCACCGAGGTCGACCTCCTTGGCCACGGAGACTTCCTGAGGCAGGCCTTGAAGATCTGGTGTCGTGAGGCCTCGTCCGGCAAGGGGATGTAGATGAGCTGGTTTAGGCCGCCGGGACGGAGCAACGCCGAATCAATAATGTCCGGCCTATTGGTGGCGCCGATGATGAAGACCGTCTTCTTGGCATTCATGCCGTCCATCTCGGTGAGCAGCTGGTTCAGGACCCTGTCCGCCGCGCCACCGGCGTCGCCCACTCTGCCGCCCCTTTGGGTTGCGATGGAATCGAGCTCGTCGAAGAACAGCACGCACGGCGCAGACTGACGCGCCTTGTCGAAAATCTCGCGCACGTTGGCCTCGCTCTCACCGAACCACATGGTGAGCAGCTCTGGCCCCTTGATGCTGATGAAGTTGGCCTGTCACTCGTTGGCGATCGCCTTCGCCAGCAAGGTCTTGCCACATCCTGGTGGCCCGTAGAAGAGAACGCCCTTGGACGGCGACATGCCGAACTTCTCGAATTTTTCTGGGTGCTCGACCGGGTACTGGACGGTCTCTTGCAGCTCCCTCTTGACGCCGTCGAGGCCGCCAATATCGTTCCAGCTGACGTTGGGCACCTCGACGACGGTCTCACGTAGCGCCGACGGGTTCGTGCCGACGAGAGCCGTCTTAAGGTGGTCATTGGTGACGGCCATCGAGTTTAAGATCTCCGCGTCGACGGTATCTCCGAGTCGATCAAGTCCATCTTCTTCCTGATGCACTGCAGCGCCGCCTCGGTGCATAGCGCGGCCAAGTCGGCACCGACGTAGCCGTGTGTATCCTGGCAACCACCTCAAGGTTGACATCCTCTTCCAGCTTCATGTTTTTGGTGTGGATGCGGAGCACTTCGAGACGCCCGACCTCGTCCGGCACGCCGATGTCGATCTGGCGATCGAACCTCCCGAAGCGCCTCAAGGCAGGATCGATGCTGTTGGGACGGTTTGTGGCGCCCATGACGATGACGTGCGCGCGGGCCTTCATGCCGTCCATCAGAGTCAGCAGCTGGGAGACAATGCGCCTCTCAGACCTCGCCGTGAGTCTTCTCCCTGTTCGGAGCAATGGAGTCAATCTCATCGATGAAGATGATGGAGGGCGCGTTCTTCTCGGCCTCCTCAAAGGCCTTCCTCAGGTTGCTCTCTCTCTCTCCAGCCATCTTCGACATTATCTCGGGGTCGTTGATGAGGAAGAAGAACGCTCCAGTCTCATTGGCCACCGCGCGAGCGATCAACGTCTTGCCCGAGCCGGGAGGGCCGTACAGGAGGATGCCCTTGGGAGGCTTTACGCCAATGGACTTGAAAATCTGCGGATGCCTGAGTGGCAGCTCGACGAGCTCCCTGATCAGAGTCAGCGGTTTCCCCATGCCACCCACGTCGTCGTAGCCGACGTCGTCGGGCCTCTCCCCGTCCTCCCGCTTGACCGGCTCGCCGGCGCAGAAGATCTCCGTGTCGGCCGCCACGATGCAGTACTCCGCCACGGGATCGATCTCCATGATCTTGAACTCGACGCTCCGCATGCCGCCACGCACGAGGAAAAGGTCGCCCTTGTGGACCGGGCGGTAGGCGTCCACGAAGTAAGGCTTGAGGTAGGCGTCGAAGAGGTTCCCCGCGATGCCATCGATGGTGTCGTCCAACGGGAGGATGTGCACGCGTCTGGCGTACGTGGCGTCGTGGCACTGGTGCACCGACACGACGTCGGCGATGCGCACGCGCAGGTTGGACCGGGCTATCCTCAGCTTGTGCCCCTCGCAGGTGTCGTCGGGCAGTGCCATGCAGACCGTGCTGCGGCGGCGCTTGCCCTTGAGCAGCACGATGTCGCCTTTGAATATGGAGAGCTTCTGCATGGTGGCGGGGTGGAGGGTGCACACGGAGTTGTCGTCGTTGGTGGTGGCCTCCTCCACCACCAGCCGGTTCGCCGCCTTCTTGGACGCCGCCGCGCTCGCCATCGCGTTCAACTCTCGTTGGTCGACTCGCTGTGTCTCTCGAGTATTAATCTCGTTGGATGTCGAGCGCTAGTTTGCGTTCGTGTTGCGGTGAAGAGGATGCCTGGGGTCAGCCCCCCTTTTGAAGGCCCGGCCTGAAGAATTCGACTCCGGGTTGGAAGGCCCCTACGCTAGCACCTCACACGTGCCGAGTCGAGATCGTTCGCGTCATAGCCTGAATTGACGCTGAGATGGATTCCTGCCTAAGAATAAGAAGAGTGCAGATTAGCATATTATTAATTAACAAGCATGTTGAAGCAAAGCCCAGAGATCCTTTCTCGACTCCCTGTGAGAAAGCGATCCCGGAACTTACAATTAATTAACATGTCTCCAGTTCAAGTTGTAGTAGATCGGGATACAACACTGAGCGTCCTGTTACCGTGGACACGGCTATTCGAATAGATAAACTTCCCTGCAGGGCTGCACTACTGTTACCCAACACGCTCGATTAACTCTGGCCGGACACACTTTTCCGGGTCATGCCCGGCCTCGGCTGATCGACACACCGCAGCCCTACCTAGAGCTCAGCAGAGAGGTCCCCGCCGGTCTACATCCTAAGCGCTCAGGGGTCTTGGGCCATCGCCCTTAGCACTCCGGGTCATTGTGAGGACGGTGGATACCAGCGCCAGCGGCACGATCCGACCGTGCCACAATGCTGAACTGGACGTCTGACAGAGCTTTCGGCTGATACATACGACGCCGAGGGTCCCATAACCATTATCCCACGTGGTGGTAGTGCGTATATGGCCAGCGGCCAACTCAGATCAAATACCCAAATCCGTTAGTGCATTATTAGGAGCTCGCGGAGACGATCAGTACTCCTATCGTCCCGTCTCGAGGAAGTGCAACAAGGGTCAGGCCCATCCCTCTCTAGGGCGGTCTCTGCCTACCTGGCCGCGCCTCGTAATTATCTTGCGGGTACCCTCACGGTCAACCCGACTTCACACCTCTCGCGGGTACCCCTCGGGGTCGACCCGACTTTACCAGGGGCCTGAGGTAAATTCAAGGTATCCGTGTGTCTGAAACATCAAGGGGAAATCCGAGGAATCACCCTCGATGGATTCCTACTCGATGTAACCGTCAAGGTGAACTTGGAGGAATCACCCTCGATAGGTTCACACTTGAGGGGTTGCACGACAGAGGCTTCATCGGAGGTGGTGGAAGAGGAATCACCCTCGGTGACTCACGTCCGACTAGCTACGCTACAGAGATGTCATCAGGAGTGAGTTAGGAGGTATCACCCTCGGCACTCGATAGTATCCCTGCAGAGTCGTACAACTAAGGGGGTGTGCGGTGCTGTGTCGGTCTCTGTACATCGATCACACTGATCGAGTCACCGGTGGTAAAGCATGGCAACAAGGACAAGGGTGTGGGGCCATTAATGGATCATTAACCAGCCTATACTAAGCAGTTTAGGATTACAGGTAAAGTATCAACAACAGGTTACAAAAACAGGCTATGCATCAGAATAGGAGCAAGCAATTACAGTAGCAAAATCTAATGCAAGCATGAGGGAGAAGGAATAGGCGATATAGGAATGATCAAGGGGGTTTTGCTTGCCTGGAAACTCTGCTGAAAGGGGCTGGTCCTCTGCGGTGTAGTCGTACTCGGTAGCAGCGTCAATCTCGGGGTCTACCGGAGAGAAGAGGGGGGAGAAACAATAAATAAAAGGCAGACAATTGCAACACAGATGCATGGCATGGCAGCACGTTATTCGAGGGGTGCCCTAATGCAGTACTACGCAAGTTAGTCGGAGCGGGAAACATCTGGAGGTGTTTTACCAGCTCCGGGCAATTATCGGACTGATGAATCGAAGAGGAAAGTTTCATGTTCATCATGTTAGAGGGGTGTGACAGGTATGTGGATAGGATATTCGGATTTGTCATATTTTTCTGATCATTTTTCATATATAAATTATTTTCATTCGAGTTACGGTTTATTTTATATGATTTTTCAAAGTTTTATAATATTCTGGAATTATTTTAATTATTTAAATTCGAATTATCCGAAACAGTATTATGTGACGTCAGCATGACGTCAGCGGTCAAATTCGGCTGGCTAGGGTCAAACCTGACCAGTGGGTCCCACTGGTCAGTGACTGATTAATTAAATAGGGGTTTATTTTATCTAATTAAGTTAATTATCAGGTGTGACCCAGTAGTCAGTGACTGTTTAGTAATTAAACTAATTCAGATTAATTAGGGGGGTGGGCCCCATTAGTCAGTGATAGATTAGTTAACAGATTAGTTTTTAATTAATAAATAGTTAATTAAAATGGTGGGGCCTACGTGTCATTGACTGGGTAAATCCCAGTCAGCAGTTTGACTGGTCAACTAGGTCCAGTGGGACCCACATGTCAGTCACTGTTAGTTTAACTGTGATTTTGTTTATTTAATTAACTATTTTAGCCAGTGGGCCCAGCCTGTCAGTGGGTGATTAGCTTATAGGGTTAATTAGTGTTAAACCTAATCGCTACAGTAGTGGGCCCACTCGTCAGCGTCTGTTAGGGCGGGGTTTAGCTGTTAACGACCTGACGCGCGGGACCCACCAGAGTTTAAACGCCGGCGCGCGCCGGAGTTGCTCCGGCGAGCAACCGACGCGGCGGAGGAGGCCGGAAATGGTCCTCCGGCGACCATTTGAGCGGCGGAAGCACGCGTTCGAACATGTGCAGCGTCGCGCGTCGAACGGAGCCAGTTGCACGTGTTGGGGTGGACCACAGCGACGGCGGCGACGATGGCAGCGGCGGCCGGAACTCGGTCGAGCTCGGGATCGAGCGCAGAGGCTCGCGTTCGATGAACTAAAGGCACGGGCGGCTGCGGGACGATGGCCTGAGCACACTGACGTGCTCGGTCGGCCATGAAACAGACGGCGGTGACAGCAGCGAGTGCAATGGCGGTGGCGAGCTTCGGTTGCGATGGCCGGGGTGGCTAGAGGCGACCAGAGGGAGAGGGGAAGGGCGCAGCTGGCGCGGTGGCTCACTGTGAGGGCAGAGACGAGCTCGGGGAGGCCGGGGTGGTCGGAGGGCGGCAGATCGACGGCGGTGAGCGGCGGATGCCGACGGCGATTCCCGACGAATGCGGCGGCTCGTGGACATCCGAGCTCGTGCGGGTCCTCGTAGGCGAAGAGGACGACGGTTGCGGTCCTCCTGGACTCCTCGGAACGGCGAGGGCTGGCTGGTAGCCGCGGGATCGACGGCGGCGCGTCGGCGACCGCGCTCGGGTGAGGTGTGCAGCGCGCGAGAGAGAGAGAGAGCGCGGGAAGGGGAAGGAGGGGAGCCAGGGGGAGCGAGGGGGCGCTGGGGCGGCCTTATCCACCCACGGCGAGCGGCAGGGCTGCTATCGAGCAAGGGGGAATGGGGACCTGGCGCGGGTGTGCGCGCGCGGATTACACGGCGACGGAGGAGGGAGACGACGCAGGTGGGCCGGGCCGCGAGGCACTGTGCACTGAAGGCCCAAAGGTACAGTGAGTTTTCCTCTTTTCCCTTTTCTTTTCTGTTTTATTTTCACCTCACTGTTTTGCATTAATTAGAGCCATTATATGAGTTTTGTAAAATGTGAAACTTGCCTCATAATTAGCATTTCAATTTTCTGCAATGCCACAAAAAGTTTGAGGGTAAAATAATTGCATATGAATTTTGTTTAAATAGTAATGATTTAAATGAGCTATTTTGGGGACTGTTTTTGGATGTTGGGGTCAAATTTGGAATTCAATAAATATTGATTTTATTTTTATAATTGCTTTGGGGATTTTTGCAATATTATGAACATTTTTATTCAATTAATTGAAGAAGTAATAATTTGACTTACATTTGAATTTGGAATTTGAATTGGATTATTTCCTAAATGCAATTTAATTAGAATGATCATGATGACATGACAATTTAATTAGCTTAATGACAGGGTTAAGATCTGGGGATGTAACACGGAGTAAAACATAAATTCGCATAAATTCAACCTAGTTTCAACCGAAATTTGCATAGATTTAAACATAAGTTCAACCTAGTCTTGACAACCGAACTTTATACATAAATTCGAACTTAAATTACACTAAACTAAAACTGCACTAACTTGAACTACACTAGATTACTCATCATCATCGCCGTAGTAAAGGTCGAGCCAATCTTGCCTCTACATGCCACCGCCCATTGGGTCCGGGCCGGCGCCGTCGTCGTCGGAGTCAGGGAAGATGTGCCGCCACTCCTCGGCGTCGAATGGCGTCGAATGTCTTCTCGTCCTGGCCGCCCTCCTCGCCGCCTTGCACCTCGTCGTCGGAGATGACGATGACCTCCCCTCCATTGTCCGCGAAGATGGCCCGCTCTGCCTCCACGAGCTCGGGGTGCTGGCGGCGAAGGTCCGCCATGTACGCCTCGCCGGCGGCCTCCGCCGCGAGGCGCTCCCTCGCCTCTCGATCATCCTGAACCATGGCCGCACTCACCACACGCGGCATCAGTGGGACGAGGTGGGCGGGAGCCGTTCCAAACGAGAAGTTGAGGCGCCTCCTGGCCATGGAACCAGACCTGCCACGGGTCGTATTCGAGCGCGGGGAGCTCCGCCGTGTGGAACGACCCGATCCACTTCCTCGTGTGGGTCTTCTGGTTGGTGATCTCCGCCACCCATGCCCCCCACGCTCGTTGGCGGACGCCGAGGTAGGTCCACTGCGGCTGCCGCGGTGGAGGGAGGTCCAGGAAGTCGGCGAAGCGAGAGGGGGCCAGCGCATCGGCCGTGCGGCGGCGACTCGAGGATGCGCCACTTGAAGACGAAGCGCGGGAGTGGCGGCGTGGATCCGCGCTGCGGATCGGCGGCGGGGAGCGTCGGTGACGGGATCCGGCCATTGGGAGGAGAGGGGGCGGCGGGGAAGGGCGGGGGAGGCGCCGGCGGCGGGACGTGGGGGGGAGGGAGGAGGGGAGGCAGAGGAGGGGAAGAGAGAGTGAGATATTTTTACTCGGTCGTCGAGCGATGGAGTAAATATAGGGAGATTCGCGGCGGCAAAGTATAATTTTTACTCCACTAACGCCGATTGGGGATCGGCCAGGTCCCGGTTAGAGGAGTAAAACCGGAATTTTCCTCCTCTAACCGGTTATTGGGGGTCGGTTAAAAATGGCCTTAAACACTTCTTTCTCTAGAAAATTGCTATACTACCTTGTCACGTTTGATCAAAAAAGAAAGAACCCGCCCCTTCTAAATAATTGTTCCTAGTTGATTCCCAAAAAGAATAAGTGTCCCTAGATGCGCTTACAATGACGTGTTCCTTTTGGAGGAGAGTGTTGTCGTTTGTGTGATGCAAAACGAACAATACCGATTCGACCCATCGAGTGTTTTTTTTAGGGAAAAGGTAGGAACCCGACTATATAAATAAAGCCATCACATCGAGTTCACCATAAGTCACAGTGCAAGAAGTAGCAATAGTTACAACATACAAACCAAGTATAGATCCTCAGGATCAAGCCAAAGGCGCGCATGCCAAGCAAAAGAGAAGGATAAATCTTAACGACGATTCTCATCAGGGGAACTTGAGGGGCTCTGGGTGTTGGCGGAGGCACGGATCTTGGAGACCACCAAGGCGACAACATCAACATCCACAACTTTAATGAGAGGGCTCCACTACTGGACAACGGCAGGCATTTTGAACAAACAATTAGAAGGACGGTTAGGTAACAATTGTTCAATCGTAAATTTGTTCCGGGTGGTCCGTAAGGACCAACCGAAAGTGGCAAATGCAATCCAAAACACACAAGCAAACTGTCCCGAGTAATTTTGTAAGATGTTAAGTAGCTCATCTACGCTAGTTGGGTTCTAGCAAAGTTCAACCACGATCAAACGCAGCTCCATCCAAGTTTAGCTAAACACACAGTCAAATAGGATGTGCTCGGTGGTCTCATTCTCCCCACAAAGAGAGTAAGCAGCGGAAGTATGACCATACTGCTTAAGGATTTGATCACTAGCCGAAAGTCGTCGTCTGATGGCCTGCCAAAGGAAGATTTTGATCTTAAGCGGGATCCATGCTTTCCATAGGCCCTTGAAATGGGGGGAAGGTCGTCCCTGAGAAAGCTTAAGGTATAACGATTTAACCGTAAACTTGCTAGAAGAGGTGTGGGGCCAGGAGATCTGATCCGGGTTCTCTGAGAGTGACGAAAGAAGGACAGTGAGGGTCTGCCAATCAGCTACCTCTTCAGGAGACAAAGTCTGGCGTAGCTCAAGGTCCCAATTAGCAGCTACAAGCTTCAAAATGGAGATTGACTGGCTGGAATAGTAAGAAAACAGAGCAAGGAAAAGAATGGAATAGGGGCCCTCTCTCGACCACCAATCAAGCTAGAAGCGAACAGAGGAATCTGATCCAACAGTAAATTTAATCAAGCTACTCATCCTGCACTTGATTAAGGACTTTTAGTACTAAGAGCCGCCACGAAACATCATCAACAACCAGTACGCCACAGGCCGGATCGCGAAGTACGCCATCGAGCTCTTATCTTTCGAGATCCAATATCAGCCACATCAGGCTGGTAAGTCACAGGTGTTGGCAGATTTTGTTACCGAATGGACGGAGACCGAGCTCTGGCCCTAAAGAGCATGTTGCCTATACAAATTGGATCATGTACTTCGACGGATCTAACATGCTGGCCGGCCTTGGGGCTGGAGTCGTCCTCATCTTCCCAACCGGCGACGTGACAAAGTACATGTTGCTGATCATGTACACGGATTACAACAACACCACAGAGTGCGAGGCACTACTGCTCGGTCTTCGAATGGCCGTCTCCATGGGGATCCAACGTCTGGAAGTCTGAGGTGACTCTAACCTTGCTATTTCCTAGATCAATGCTGAGTTCAACGCCAAGGACCAGAAGATGATTGGGCGTAGAGAATGACTTTCTGTATCCATTACAAAAATAAATCAACGGGAACATAATCCATATTGTCAATATCGTGCCTTGAAGACGAATACAAATATCTGCCGAATGCCATTGCCGAAACCATTTGGGTCCAATCATTGCTTAACAACTTGGTTTCCCTCAAGAAAGAGTGCCATCACTTTGTTGTGATAGTTCAGGAGCAACATCATCTTATCATGTTTTTCATGCCATGACAAAACACATATAAATTGGTTTTCATTTCATCAGAGAAAGAGTTACAAAGCTTCTTGAGATTTGATCGTCCCTTCATCATGAGATCAAGTGTGCAGTAGCGTCACGAAGGTACCTCCGGTTGAGCTCCTTGAAGAATTCCAGAGCAATCTAAATCTTATGAGGTTGAGATCGAGGGAGAGATGTTAGATATGATTTGATATTGTACCCAACTCAATCTATAAGAGATCGCTTAGGTTTAACCGCGGATATGCCTTCGATATTAAATTTGTATTAAGTCATGTAATCCTCACCGATTTGGCTCAATTAATATATACATACGGAGTACTCACGTTTCCCCTAGGTGGATACGCTTGCCTCAAATTTGCACATGGTAAAGCATGCTTTTTTGCTATTGCTATAATATTTAATTAGTATATCAAATCTAATATAGTGGTGTATTATAAATCCAATAATGGCAGCACCGAGGAATAATTCACGAAAAAAACTAGAATTCCCTTTGTTCCTAAAATAGATGATATTGTGCCAGAATGCGTGCAATCAAACTTCTATGACTTCCACAAGTATACTTAGACGCAAATATTAGTCAAAGTTATTATGCACTAGAGACCATATCAAAATCTAATACCGTAAATATAATATATTGTGGTAAATCTAGTGCACATGGCTCATGCCATGCGGAAGGCGAAGTTTCTCAGCCCGAGCTCAAAAAAATCTGATTGTTTATGACAAACTTTGACAAATGTTCTAAGAGCTTGCAAAATTTCATCATGAAATCACATTTGTGGAAGTCGTGGCAAAAAAAACGAAATCAATACTCTGAAAATGCTACTTTTGAAAGCATTTTAGAGCACTGATTTTGTTCTTTTTTGCCACGACTTTCACAAATGTGATTTCATGATAAAATTTTGCAAGCTATTAGAACATTTGTCAAAATTTGCCATAAAAAAGTTCAGATTTTTTTTAAACTTTTTTTCAATGTTTTTAGATTTATTGTTCACCTCGAGCTCATTTGAGCTCGGGTGTAGAAGAGGACTTTCCATGCCATGCATGCTACTCTGCTAGTTACTTCTCAAGACTGTTTTTTTTGTCTCAGGCACTCGTATCCTTGGGAGGGGTAAAGGCATCTGCAATCGGACGCCCCATATCTGCATCAAACGCTCAGGTGGACTGCCCGAACGCGAAATTGCCATCCAACCGGACGCCTGAACGCAGCCCAAACGTCCGGGCTGACCGGCAACCCCCATATCGAGCTCATAGGTGGGGCGGACATAGGGACGCCCGGACGCAACTGATACGTCGGATTCGTCCCACATTGGCAACCTCGACCCCACATATATTTAACGCTATCTACACTTCGGACGAAATCCTAGCCGCACTCCACTCCCACCGTACCCAAGCTCCTCTCTGGCGAACTTCGGCGTACTCCTTCATGGCGGGCACTGGATTCGACTCCAAGGGGTCCGGATCCGAGGACTGGGACCTCATCCCTTGCGTTCCCGAGGAGGAGATGGCCGTCCGCGCAACTCTTCGATGCTCCCGGGAGGAGTGCGACCTCCTGCGGCCGGAATCGATCCGACGAGAATCTATTGCCTCAGCTCCAATGGCGCTAGGATCAAGGTGCAACCCCACTTGGTTGACGGAACCGTTTACGTGGCGCCTCGTCCTTGTGGCGTCGGGCGCCGAAACGGAGGCCATATCCGCCTCCATGGTTTGCGGCCAAAACAAACAGGAGGCGCGACATGCCCACCGCGCGAGGCTGTGGGCGTGGGATGCCGCGGCAGCCCTTAAGGCGGAGCCGGTGGAATCGCACGCCGGCACAGGAGGAGGAAGCCCTTCGTGCCCGCATCGCCGAGAAGCGGCGAACGAGGGTGGTCCGTGCCATGGCAAAAGAGCAAAGCATGGCGGTCCGTGCCATGGCCGGACTGCCCCCAAGGAGTAGAAGGATGAGGACGGATCGGACAACTCCGGCAGTGAGCAGATCCGCCTCGATCTGTTTTGCGTCTTCGACCGCTAGTCGGGCAAGGAAGACGACAAGGGTAAGGGTGGCCTTGGATGAACTTCTTCTATTGTCGTTTCATTCGAAGTCAGTAGAACATGTCAAGTTTTGGTAATCCGATGGCATGTGTTCAACTACGTATGTACTTTAACGTTGTATGAGACTAGTATGAATTTGAGGATTTGATTTGATGGATCCAGTTGTGGAAGTGTAGTTTTAATGCCTGCCTATTCGGAAGCCAAGCTTCAGAGGTCTCCTTGTCTCTCCAGGAACGCGGCAAAGACGAGTTAGATAGCGATGCCGACCAACGGTGAGGCCCCAGCGGCGGAGACGGCGGCACCGGCGGGACCGTCGTCGCTTGCATGGGGATGGGGTTCATGTCCTGCGCTGTACGTGTCCTATGGCTTGTCCGTCCTCAAAGGCCGGCAACCGGAGCTGACGGGCGCCCTGGCGGCCGTGCCGTCGTTCACGGTGCTGTCGCCGCCCATGGGGCTCGACTACTTCGGGGTCTTCGACGGCCACTCGGGCGCGGCCGTCGCCAATTACCTGACGGAGCGGCTGCACGACGCCATCGCGGAGCAGATCTTGCGCGAGCTGCTCGCCGAGGCCCCGCGGTTCCTCCACGGGTCGCAGGGAGACGTGGAGGGATGGTGGAGGACGGCCATGGCGGACGCGTTCCAGACAGTGGACGCGGAGCTGCTGCGGGGAACAGGCGGCGTCGACGCGTCGGTCGCCGGCGCGACGGCTCTCGTGGCGCTGGTCCTGGAGGAGTACGTGGTGCTCGCCAACTGCGGCGTTTCCAGGGCCGTCATCTCCCGCGGCGGCGAGATCTTGCAGCTCACCTCCGAGCACCGGGTAATTACAGCAGTATCTTTCTGATGATATGCTTTAATTTCACTAGCTGGCTAGTTCGTACTTCATTTCCGAGCACAGAGGGCGAGCCTTAGCTACGAGGGTTTTTTCTCGAGATCATGCAAGCTCTATGCCTCGTATCTTTTTGAAGATCATGCATGCAAAAAGCTCTATGTCGCGTATCACAAGCTAGATGTGATTTGTGAGTTGTACCTTCGGAATCTGGCAAGTAATTAATCTGTACTTCTGTAGTAGACTCACAATCCATCCATTTTTAAGGCTATTTGAAGTAAAAAGGAGAATCTTAAGTTAGGTGCGATCTTGTATTTGGATTCTTCCAAGAAATTTTAGAGGTCACACAACGCATTCCTTTAATCGGAAGTCCAAACCCCTAAAAAAAATTATAGTTTCCTCTGCAACTGAAATTCTCAGAAGACGCCCCCAACCAAATGCTTGAATCACAAAGAACACAAAGGAGCACAAAACCAGGACACAAGAATTTGTCACAAATGAGTAAAAATGGTTTAGTACTTGGGAGTTCCTGTTTGCACATTTGGCGAGTTCGTAGGTTTGCTTGTGTAGTAACAACAGTAAGTAAGATTTAGGTTTGCTTGAGTAGCACAGGATCAGGAAATATGGTGTGATAAAAATATGCGGCATATTTCCCACAGGCACAGAACAGTATGATGGATGTTTGAAGTTGCCTTCACTGCTTTGCATGTGAATTTTGTAGGGCAGAAGTGCACGTGCAATGTCACTGTAGCCAAGCCATTGCCCATCCAAAACTTTTCTTGGTTTGCCTAGTTATTTATGACCAGCTCCTGTGTGTATGCAGAACCCCAACAAAGACAATAAGGACCAGCCGGTCCAAGCTCCATCAAACATCCATGTAAGGTTTGCCCATTCCTCTGGGGGTGGGGTGTGTTGTCAGATCCTGTAGAAAATATACCATTTGAGACATAGTGCAGACATCAATTTATATATGCTCGTAGCTTTATACATGTGAGGTGAAAGCCATCAAACATTAATATCAATGAATAAACATCCATGTAAGGTTTGCCCATTCCTCTGGGGGGTGTGGTGTGTTGTCAGATCCTGTAGAAAATATACCATTTGAGACATAGTGCAGACATCAATTTATATATGCTCGTAGCTTTATACATGTGAGGTGAAAGCCTGAACCATTAGTAGTATATATGCGCGCGCTCGCGCGCGCGCGCACAGAGAGAGAGAGAGGGCTGCCCCTCCACCCACCAGGCCACTACCTGATTTCCATTAATAGAAATCAAACATTAATATCAATGAATAGGGCTTACAATTTGCCAGCAACCTACAATACAATGTATATTCTTCCAAACAATCAAAGGATGTTAATTTTCTTTCTTTTTTACACAGGTTTCAGTTTCCAGTTTTTTTTTGGTGGAATTCGTAATTAGTAAAACAAACACACACACACACACACACACACACACACACACACACACACACACACACACACACACACACATATATATATATATATATATATATATATATATATATATATATATATACTCACTGGGTGGTCTAAACTAGCTACACAGAGGAAATATCTTCAAGTCTTGGACAATAGTAATAGAATGTACCTGTACGCAATTAATCCTCTCACGTGTAAAACTAGATAGTCGGAAAAACAATGTAATTACTTGATTTTATATCGAAAAGAAAATGCTCACAGTACGTACGTGCACAGCCAAACAGGCCAGATGAGAAGCAGCGTGTGGAAAACGGCGGCGGACGCGTGGATGAATCCACCAACACAGTTGACGAGTTTCTGCCAACCTCCCGCGCATTTGGTATGTACTCATTGACTGGATCGATCGACCATTTCTGGCTTAATTTCTGCGATCCATGCTCGCTAACGATCGATCTTACCATTAACACCGTACCCTGCAGGGAGCTATCTGTACAAGCAGTACGTGATCGCGCAGCCCGAGGTCACGGCGGTGGGTCGCGATCCGCAGGACGAGTTCCTGATCCTGGCCACCGCCGGGCTCTGGGACAGCGTCTCGCCGGTGGAGGCGTGCCGCGTCGTGGAGCGGAAGCTGCGCAGCAGGTCGCGGAGCGCCATGCCGTGGGGGACGACGACGGACAACAACAGGGTCTCGGCAACCATGCTCGCCAATGAGCTGGCCCAGCATGCGGTCCGCGCGGGCAGCACGGGCAACGTCAGCATCATCGTCGTCCTCTTCAGGGACGATCCCGTTGCCACGGCCTCTCCTGCTCCGGTGCTGGCCAGCGGGCGCGTCCAGCGCCCACGGCGTGGGTGTCGCTCGTGTGGCTCTCCGTGATGAGTGTCCAAGTTGTAAGCAGCTTTTTTTTTTTGAGAGAGATCCAAGTTGTAAGCAGCTGGAGAAACTACTCTTCGTCAAAGAACATTTGCCTTAGTTCTCCGTTCCAAATTTCTCAGAACTGGATTCAGTAATAAATTAGCATGTTTCATGAGCTTCAATTTATTTTTGTAAGCCATGTTTACTGTGTTGTTAGAGCATCTACAACCGCCGCTCAAACCCTTCCCAAACGTTCGGGAGACAGCCCGGCACCGTCCGCATAGGAAAACGCCACCCAACCACCCCATAAAAACAACCCAAACTTTCGGACTGTCCGGCACCCCTCAAACTCAGCTCATATGTGGGGCAGATATGGGGACGCCCGGATGCGTCTGCAACGTCGGGCTCGACAGGCCGGACCCATCCCAAATCCCACCAAATTGACCAAACCGACCGCCCTCCTCCCGTGTCCGAGCCGTCGCCCTCCTCCACCCTTTCTCCCGGTCCGCGCCTCCGTCCTCGTGCGCCGTCGTAGATGTTGATGTAAAGTATCTCGCCCCCCACCGCGCCGTGGTCGATGACTCTGCGGAGTGCGTGTCGCTCCCTACCGCCGCCGTCCGTGGAGGAGGAACCGACATCACCTGTCGCCACGGCTGCGACGTGCACAACATGCTCGACTAAATGTCCCAAAGGTAAAAAAAAAACAATGCAATTGTGATGTGATTCTACCTTTTCAATGCAATTGTGATGCGATGTGTGCCTATGTTATTCAATTTTTTTATGTATGCAGCCTCGATGACGAAACATTGCACTACAAGAATGTTGCATCGCCAAATTTTGTCTCTCAAGAAACCCCCTATCAAGAATATGTCCAATTTTGACATGAACGAGGAGATTTTTTATTCAACACCAATGGGAAGAATGAAAAACTATCAAGTAGATGAACACATGTTGCTATGTTTAGCATGGAAGAAAGTTGATTGCTTGCTCAAATTTATCCATTTTTTTCTTTGTCTCTTTACCACTTATATGTGTTGGTGGCTAACTTGTTTTGTCAATTGTGATATGTAGCTAAACTTTGCTCAAGCTTTGTTCAAAGGAAAAGGAAAAGGGAAGCAAGGCAAAGCATTCATCTTGCATCATTGTTGGAAGGAGCCTAAAAATGAGGAGAAGTGAAAGAACCGAGAGGCATATGAAGTTCCTAGTAAGAAGAACTCTAAGAGCTTGGTTCTAAATGTAACAATGGTTGGTGATGATGATGATGATGCATCAATTGGCGAAAAAGGAAAGAAAAAAAAGTAGCCCCACTCCCAACTGGGTTACTCCTATGAGCAGGCCCGATGAAGGAAAGGTTGGAGACAATGATATGAGCAATCATTGGAAGCTATCATGAATGCAAGAAAAAGAGATGGCGGAAGAAAGAAAACGTATGAAGATCAAAGAAATGGAGGAGAGGACAGCGGCATAACAGCGGAGAGCAGCGACTGAGGAGAGGTTGGCGATGGCCGAGTAAAGGAAGGTGAAAGTGCTAGTTATCGACTAGAGGAGGGGGGGGGGTGAATAGGCGATTTTTATGAAAGGCTTCGAAAACAGGCAATGTCTTCGAAGAAAGCGGAAGCACGATGAAAACTAACAACAGTTGTAGCTAAGATTAACAGATATGACAGGCATAGGCATCATACATACAAGCATGCGTTGAATATAAACACAAGAAGCATGATGACAAATTGGCAAACAGATGAATGGCTTTAGGGAATATCTTCAACATAAACAAGCATGCAAAGGCTTCACAGTACGAAATAGTAAGTAAGGGAAGTGAAGGGATAGAACCAGTAGCTCGGGGAAGACAATGATTTGTTAGACCAGTTCCAACTGCCGTGACAGTTGTACGTCTGGTTAGGGAGGCTGAGATTAAACTCAGAAGACCACGTCTTCACCTTATTCCCCTTGAGCTAAGACCCGCAGATCTCGCCCAATCACTCTGGTAAGTCTTCAAGGTAGACTTCCAAACCTTCATAGAGTTCGTTCACCGGCAATCCACAATGACTCTTGGATGCTCAGAACGTGACGCCGAACCGGCTGGAAGATCACAGTCTTCAAGTGTAATAAGTCTTCGGTTCACTTGGAACAGAATGTCTTCAGTGATGCTCAATCACTTTGGGCTCTGGGTGTTTTTGGTTTTGTCCTCGCAAGGATTCTCTCTTAAAGGCTTCGAGGTGGGTTGCTCTCAAACGACAAAAGCCGTGCACTAACTCGGAGCAGCCACCAACTTATGGTGGAGGGGGTGGCTATTTATAGCCAGGAGGCAACCCGACATGATTTGTCTGAAATGACCTTGGGTCATTGGGGAACTGACACGTGTCCAACTGTCGGATCCCAACACACGCGGCAACTTTACTTGGGCTCCAAACAAAGCTGACTCAACCAACTCTGGAAGATATTTTCTCTCATTTGTCTTCGCTCGAAGACATAGGATTTTAGGTTGAGCATCACGTCAATTTCTGACTTCGTTTACCTCGACCCCACTTAACAGTACGATGGTTCCTATGACTCAAGAAAGAAGAAAATGAAACTACCAAAAGACTAAGTCTTCGCGTTCCATTGGCTTCAAGTGCATGTCTTCGTGAGTCATTAACTTCAACACGAATGTATTCGTGAACCACCATTGTCTTCAATGTCTTCATACATTTTTAGGGGTCATCTTTGATGGGTAAACCGAATCAATAGGGACTTCTACCTGTGTTACCCTGTGAATCTCACAAACACATTAGTCCCTTCAACCAAGTTTGTCTTCAATACTCCAAAACCAACAAGGGGTGGCACTAGATGCACTTACAATCTCCCCCTTTTTGGTGATTGATGACAAACTGGTTGAAGTTTCAACGGAGATAAAATATGTTAAAGTATAAGGAACAAGGTGTTTGGCTTTATGAATTTTGAGGAGCTCCCCCTGAAGATGTGCATATAAGTAATTTGCTTTTGAATGCAAATGCACATGGCAGGCTTTACTTTGTGGAGATCTGCCTTTTTTCATGAAGTCAAAAACATAGTGCATAGAGATATTATGAAGATAATGAAATGCACAATGAAAAATGGGCGTCTGCAGAATGACTTCAAGTGCATAAGATCAGATATAACAGTCGCGCAGAAATGATAACTAACAAATGTAGCAGACGTCCATCAGGACTTAAGTTTACAACCCAAATAACCAAATGTTCCAAAACGAGAGTTGCAAACATAACAAAATATATCAAGCCCGACCCAAAATGCCCGCTTGAATACTATCAACCCATATGCTTCTCCCCCTTTTGTCATCGAATGACCAAAAAGGTGTGAAGACATAGGGTGTTTAAACGTCCCGAGAAGGCGACGAAGATGTTGGGGCAGTCGGGTCGATGGTGGAGTTTGGCGGTGCAGACGGGCCTGATGCAGCATCGTGGTGCAGTGAAGTCATCGCAGGAGAAGTGGCATCATCTTCTTCATCAACCACCCTGGCATAAACTGTAGGGGCTGAAGAAGAATAATCTGAATCTTCAAGTGAAGGCATAGCACGCCACTTCTCAGTTGATGGGGGCTTGGAGCCAAATTTGAAGCTTTCCTTGAAGCCATCGGCAGCAAGGTCATGTTCAGAACATAGCAGTGTAAGGCTCTTCCAAGCACGGCGGTTGGCTTCATGAGCTACAAAGGCATTCTTCGTGGAGAGGTTGCGAACTCTGTTGATATCAGATATGATGCTCTTCATTTGCCTCTTGAGGCAGTCATGATGCTTATCTTTCTTCTGATGAAGAGAAACAAGTAGCTCTCGGTCAGATAAGACACGCGCTCGCTTTTGAGGTCTTTGAGGCATAGTACTTGTGGTGGCTTCAGTATTGGCTTCAAGTGGTTGACGAAACTTTCCGGTAAGATGGTCAGCTGAAGCAGCACTGGGAAGATGTATGGTTTCAACAGGGGTAGCACCACTGTGATGAGAGCCAGGAACTTCCACCAATGGGGTCTTATCTGCAACTGGATATATGTCTTCAACAGGAGCAATCTCACGCAGAAAAATGTGATGGTTTCGGCCTAAAGGGTGATAGTGCACTGCAGAGCGAATCTTGATGAGGCGCATAATCCATGGAGCATAAATCTTTAGGCCAAACAAATCCATGCCAGAAGCAGCCAACTGTCTGCTACTTGTAGCTTGCGTTGGTATTATCCCCGAAGAGGAAGGGATGATGCAGCACAGTAGAAATAAGTATTTCCCTCAGTTATGAAACCAAGGTTATCGAACCAGTAGGAGAATCACGCAACACCTCGTTAGCAGCACCTGCACACAAACAACAAATCCTTGCACCCAACGCAAACGAGGGGTTGTCAATCCCTCGGCGGTTAATTGCAAGATTAAATTGTATGTGATAGATAGATAGATAGAAACAAAAATACAAAATAAAATAAATAAAAGAAAATGACAGCAATATTTTTAGGGTTTTAGTAATATGATTTAGATAGACCCGGGGGCCATAGGTTTCACTAGAGGCTTCTCTCAAGAAAATAGCATACGGTGGGCAGATAAATTACTGCTGGGCAATTGATATAAAAGCAAATAATCAAGACGATATCCAAGGCAATGATCATGTATATAGGCATCACGTCCAAAATAAGTAGACCGACTCCTGCCTGCATCTACTACTATTACTCCACACATCGACCGCTATCCAGCATGCATCTAGTGTATTAAGTCCATAAGAACGGAGTAATGCCTTAAGAACGATGACATGATGTAGACAAGATAAACTCACGTATGAATAAACCCCATATTTTTACCCTTAGTAGCAACGATACATACGTATCATGTCCCTTTCTGTCACTGGGATTGAGCACCGCAAGATCGAACCCACTACAAAGCACCTCTTCCCGTGGCAAGATAAATCAATCTAGTTGGCCAAACCAAATCAATAGATTGGAGAAGAAATACGAGGCTATAATAATCATGCATAAAAGAGTGCAGCAAAGTCTCAAATAATTTCATGGATAATCTGATCATAAACTCACAATTCATCGGATCCCAACAAACACACCGCAAAAAGTGATTACATCGGATAGAACTCCAAGAACATCGAGGAGAACATTGTATTGAAGATCAAAAAGAGAGAAGAAGCCATCTAGCTACTGCCTATAGACCCGAAGGTCTGTGGTAAACTACTCACGCATCATCGGAAGGGCAGCAAGGTTGATGTAGAGCCCCTCCGTGATCGATTCCCCCTCCGGCGGAGTACCGGAGAAGGCCTCCAGATGGGATCTCTCTGGAAAAGAAGGCGGAAAAAGTATTTCGTGAACTCTTCTGAGGGTTTCTGATTTTTTCTGAATTTATAGTGGAAGAATTAGGTCAAACGGAGCTGGGTGGGCCCCACGAGGTACCAGGGCGCGCCACCCCCCTGGGGCGCGCCCTGGTGCCTCGTGGCCCACTCCTTCATCTTCAAAAAGTTTTGTGGCATTTGGGCTTCGTTTGGTATTGATTTTCTATAAAACAAAAACAGGGCAGAAAACAACAACTGGCACTGGGCACTAGGTTAATAGGTTAGTCTCCAAAAATGATATATAATTGCTGTAAATGATTATAAAAACATCCAAGATTGATAATATAACAGCATGGAATAATAAAAAATTATAGATACGTTGGAGACGTATCAGCATCCCCAAGCTTAATTCCTGCTCGTCCTCGAGTAGGTAAATGATAAAAACAGAATTTTTGATGTGGAATGCTGCCTATCATATTCATCACATATTCTTTTCTTTTGTAGCATGGACATTGGACTTGAATGATTCAAAGCAATAGTCTATAATTTGACATGAAGATATAAATACTCAAGCATGCTAACAAGCAACCATGTCTTTCAAAATATCAACGCTAAAGAAAGTTATCCCTAGCCCATTATGCTCAATCATTGATCCATTCATGAAACACACTCAAATATTAGCTACATCCAATGCACAAGTATGACAATAGTGCTCTCTAGTTGGTGCTTTTTTAAGAGAAGATGGAGACTCAAAAAAAATAAAAATTGCATAAAAGTAAATAGATAGGCCCTTCGCAGAGGGAAGCAGAGATTTGTCAATTGTGCCAGAGCTCAAAGCTGAAATTAAAGAGATAAAAATATTTTGAGAGGCATGCTTTTCCTGTCAACGAAAACGACCGAGAATTCCCAATATTTTCCATGCTAGACACATCATAGGTGGCTCCCAAACTGAAAGTAAAGTTTATTTCCTTTCCACCATTCTTTCACAATCCATGGCTAGCCGTATCCACGGGTGCCCTCCATACCAACACTTTGCAAGGAATTTTGTTGTTATTAATTTGATTTCATGTGGGACTGGGCATCCCTATTACCAACCATTCTCTCGTGCAATGACAAATGAATAAACACTCATCGTGAGAATAACACACCTACCATGGAAAATAATGGTCACCCCCTGCCGCTTCATGAGCGGTACGGGCACACAAAACGGAAAATTATTTTGAAAATTAGAGTTGGCACATGCAAATTTACTTGGAACGGCATTGAAATACCGCATATAGGTAGATATAGTGGACTCATTAGGCACAACTTGGGTTTAAGGAGTTTGGATGCACAAGCAGTATTTCCGCTTAGTACAAATGAAGGCTAGCAAATAGATTGAGAAGCAACCAACCAAAAAATGAAAACGGTCATAAACATGCATTGAACACAACTAACACCGAATAATGCACCATAAGTAGGATATAATTTCATTGCATAACTATTGACTTAACGTGCATGCATAGGGAATCACAAACCTTAACACTAATATTCTTACTAAATCACAATTACTCACTAACATGACTCACATATTATCATTTCCATATCGCAAAACTATTGCAAGGAATCACACTTATCATATCCAATGATCTATATGAAAGTTTTTATTTATATCCCTCTTGAATATTCATCACTTTGGGACCAACTTCATATCTTGTGCAAATTACCGTTACTATCATCAACTCTCAAAAAGATTTAAGTGAAGCATGAGAGTGCAAATATTTCTTCAAAATTTCAATCTTATCAATTCTCAAAATAATATAAGTGAAGCATGAGAATTCAGTTCTTCAAATTTTTAATCTTGTCAATTCTCAAAATAATATAAGTGAAGCATGAGAATTAATTTCTTCAAAATTTTAATCAACTCTAAAAATAATATAAGTGAAGCATGAGAGTTTATTTCTTCAAAATATAGCCACCACCGTGCTCAAAAAGATTTAAGTGAAGCACTAGAGCAACTGCCTAGCTCAAAAAATTTAAGTGAAGCACATATAGTATTCTAACAAATGATGATAAACGTGTGGCTCTCTCAAGATAGGTGTGTTTAGCAAAGATGATTGTGACAAACTAAAAAGCAAACAAAGCAAAGACTCATATAATACAAGACGCTCCAAGCAAAACTCATATCATGTGACGAATAAAAATATAGCTCCAAGTAAAATTACCGATGGTTGGTAGAAGAAAGAGGGGATGCCTTCCGGGGCATCCCCAAGCTTAGACGCTTGAGTCTTCCTAGAATATTACCTTGGGGTGCCTCGGGCATCCCCAAGCTTAGGATTTTTCTACTCCTTATTCCTTCATCCATCGTGATCTCACCCAAAACTTGAAAACTTCAATCACACAAAACTCAACAAAACCTTCGTGAGATCCGTTAGTATAACAAAATAAATCACTACTATAAGTACTGTTGCAAAACCATTCATATTTTATTTTTGCCTTATACCTACTGTACTCTAACTTCACCATGGCTTATACCCCCTGATACAATCCATAGATTCATCAAAACAAGCAAGTAGTGCATCAAAAACAGAATCTGTGAAAAACAGAACAGTCTGTAACAATCTATTTAAAAGCCATACTTCTGTAACTCCAAAAATTCTGAAACATTAGGACAACGTGGGCAATTCATATACCAATACTGTGTAAAAATTTCAGATTTTTATGACGCTCCAGTACAGAAACAAATTCGGGCATTGGACGCAAAACTTTCTGTTTGCCAAACAACATCAATTATACTATCTTCCAAATCATCCTAAAGGCTTTACTTAGCACAAACACTAATTAAAAACACAAAAACACATTCATACCAGTAGCATAAATGTGAAAACACACAATAACAGAATTTTTTTATTTTGTTCATTGGGTTGCCTCCCAACGAGCTCTTTCTTTATAGCCATTAAGATAGGCTTGAGATTTCAATGATGCTCACATGAAAGATGATAATTGAAACACAAAGAGAGCATCATGTAGCATGTGAAAAACATATTTAAGTCTAACATACTTCCTATGCATAGGCATTTTATGAGCAAACAAATTATCAAGGCAAGCAATTTCTAGCATATGCAAAGGAGAAGAATAAAACATTGATGATTTCAACATAACGAGAGGTAATTTAGTAATATGAAAATTTCTACAACCATATTTTCCTCTCTCATAATAATTACATGTAGGATCATAATCAAATTCAACAATATAGCTATCATATAAAATATTCTCATCATGATCCATATGCATAATTTTTTTATTATCTTCCAAAATAGTGGGATTATCATCAACGAAAGTTATGACCTCTCCAAACCCACTTTTAATAGTGTTGAAAATTTTATTATCAATAACATATTCATCATGAGGCTTAAATAAATTTTCAAGATCATAAAAAGCATTATCACCCCAATCATGATCATTGCAATAAGTGGTGGACATGACAAAATTATCATCCCCAAGCTTGTGGTTTTGCATATCATTAGCACAATTGACGCTAATAGAATTTATAGTAACATCATTGCAATCATGCTTTTCATTCAAGGGGCTATCAAGTATGGGTGTTTTAGCAATAATTTCATTTTTAACATAAGGAACTATAGCAAGTTCATCTCTATAAGCATCTTTAATATTGGCATCGTGGCCATAACAATAACAAGCATCATGTTCATCAAGAGGGGATATTTCAATTGAAACATCGGAATCATGATTATCTATAGATTCATGTGTATCATTATTCTCTTCCAAAGCAGTAGACATTCTCTCAATAAATTCACTAACATTGACATTAGATGCATAATTTTCATAGCAATACTTAAGTATGGCAAAATTTTCAGATTTGTAGAGAGTAATATCATACTTTTCAATCAAAGAAGCAACTTCATAAGCACCCTTAAAAGCAACAAATTCTTCAATTTGTTCGATATCATAGTAACTATAAACACCTTTTTCATAAGAAGATAAGATTTCATTATCATTGAACTCACATAGGTAGGGAAGGTGTTTTTTAGGGTTCTTAGAGCAACAAGTAAAATCATAAATTTCACATAGATTCCAAGCATACTATAGCAAACTATTTATTTGATGCCATAGGAGTCTCCCCTTTTGGGACAAACGGTGACGCACAAAATGAGCATGCTCATCTAATGATTTTCCCTCAACTAAACTAGTTGGGGTTTCAGCACGAGCACGAATGGATAAAAGATGATTCACATAGTAAACTTTATATGGATCCATAGTTTCTTATAGTTTTACTTTTAGTTTCTGTTCTGGTGTGTTCGACATGAAGGCAATAAAAGTAAGCAAGCAAGTAAGGAAGCAAACAAGAAAAAGGCAAACAAAAAATATTTTTGTATTTTTGTAAAAACGTTTTACAAGTGGGGGAGATGAAAACGAGAGGCAAATGGCAAATAAAGTAAATGCAAGGAGATGAGAGTTTATGCAAAGGTACTTGATAGATGCCAGAAATTCTTCCTGCTACTTGTAGCTTGCGTTGGTTTTATCCCCGAAGAGGAAGGGATGATGCAGCACAGTAGAGATAAGTATTTCCCTCAGTTATGAGACCAAGGTTATCGAACCAGTAGGAGAATCACGCAACACCTCGTTAGCAGCACCTGCACACAAACAACAAATCCTTGCACCCAACGCAAACGAGGGGTTGTCAATCCCTCGGCGGTTAATTGCAAGATTAAATTGTATGTGATAGATAGATAGATTGAAACAAAAATACAAAATAAAATAAATAAAAGAAAATGGCAGCAATATTTTTAGGGTTTTAGTAATATGATTTAGATAGACCCGGGGGCCATAGGTTTCACTAGAGGCTTCTCTCAAGAAAATAGCATACGGTGGGTAGACAAATTACTGTTGGGCAATTGATAGAAAAGCAAATAATCATGACGATATCCAAGGCAATGATCATGTATATAGGCATCACGTCCAAAATAAGTAGACCGACTCCTGCCTGCATCTACTACTATTACTCCACACATCGACCGCTATCCAGCATTCATCTAGTGTATTAAGTCCATAAGAACGGAGTAATGCATTAAGAACGATGACATGATGTAGACAAGATAAACTCACGTATAAATAAACCCCATCTTTTTACCCTTAGTAGCAACGATACATACGTGTCATGTCCCTTTCCGTCAGTGGGATTGAGCATGGCAAGATCGAACCCACTACAAAGCACCTCTTCCCATGGCAAGATAAATCAATCTAGTTGGCCAACCCAAATCAATAGATCAGAGAAGAAATATGAGGCTATAATAATCATGCATAAAAGAGTGCAGCAAAGACTCAAATAATTTCATGGATAATCTGATCATAAACTCACAATTCATCGGATCCCAACAAACACACCGCAAAAAGTGATTACATCGGATAGAACTCCAAGAACATCGAGGAGAACATTGTATTGAAGATCAAAAAGAGAGAAGAAGCCATCTAGCTACTGCCTATGGACCTGAAGGTCTGTGGTAAACTACTCACGCGTCATCGGAAGGGCAGCAAGGTTGATGTAGAGCCCCTCCGTGATCGATTCCCCCTCCGGCGGAGTACCGGAGAAGGCCTCCAGATGGGATCTCTCTGGAACAGAAACTTGCGGCGGCGGAAAAAGTATTTCGTGGACTCTCCTGAGGGTTTCTGATTTTTTCTGAATTTATAGTGGAAGAATTAGGTCAAACGGAGCTGGGTGGGCCCCACGAGGTACCAGGGCGCGCCACCCCCCCTGGGGCGCGCCCTGGTGCCTCGTGGCCCACTCCTTCATCTTCTGGCCCTCTCCCGAAGCTTCTAGTGTTTATCTTGTCCAATAAAAAATCTCCAAAAAGTTTCGTGGCATTTGGACTTCGTTTGGTATTGATTTTCTGTAAAACAAAAACAGGGCAGAAAACAGCAACCGGCACTGGGCACTAGGTTAATAGGTTAGTCTCCAAAAATGATATATAATTGCTGTAAATGATTATAAAAACATCCAAGATTGATAATATAATAGCAAGGAACAATAAAAAATTATAGATATGTTGGAGACGTATCACTGTCTGATGAAGAAATCGTGGGTGTTGAACCGGATGCCATTGATGATGTTGTAGAGCATTGTCTTCATAGCTCCTTCAACCTTGCTGGAAGGGGAGTGCCCTTTAATTGGCCACAGAGTATGCCTCAGAATATGATAGATGGTGCGAGGCAAATACTCGAGGTCATTTACCAGAAATTCCTAGGGGCAATCAGCTTCAGCAGGCAATGGCTTCATCATAGTGAGCATGTGAGTCATGTTGGGCTCTGGCTTGTGAAAGATGCTCTCCACAGCTCTAGCATGGGCTTCACAGCCTGGTTCATAGTCATCACCAGGAGTGGGAAGGTTGACTAGCTCAAGAAGCTCACTTTCAGGAGCAGTGTGGTGTATGTCACATGTCATCCACTCAAGAACCCAGGTGTTTGGATCTCTATTGTAACCAAAGATGTGGAGGGTGGCATAGAATTGGAGTAGAAGCTCTTCATTCTAGTGCTCTTTGTCAGTCACAAAGGGAAGCAGACCAACATCACGAAGACAGTCAATGGCTTCATCCAGACACGGCAGATCGGTCATGGCTTCAAAGTTGATGCGCTTGTGAGGATGAATCCTGTCTTGATTGTACAGCACACACATGTAATAGCTTCGTTGATAGTAGCTCCAGAACCGATAGGAAGATATCCTTGGCTTGGTGTAGGGGTTCTTGGAGCGGTCAAAGAAAGTGTTATCCTTCCTGAAGCTAGGGACACTGAACGTGCACTCTGTTGAAGCAGCTCCGCGAAGCCTTGGTAGTTTGGGCATATGCTTCTGAACAAGTGGCCTGTTGTCAACGTGGAACTCATACTGAGGGCCAGGTCTCTCAGGTAAAGCAAGACTAGGCCATTTGACAGGCACAAGTTCACCAGCCTTGTTATAAGCCATGACAGTATTGGCTTCAGATAGCACAATGGCTTCATTTTTTTTGCTTCAGATAGCACAATGGCTTCAGTTGTAACAGGAGTTTCATGTGTGTCAAGTAGATTCACTTCAGTTGCTGTGGCTTCAGTCTCGGGGGCCACAGTATCATCAGTTGTAGTGACAGGTGTTGGCTCTTGAATAACTTCGGCTGATGCAGCCAGAATGTCTTCAGACTATTTGGCTTCATGCTCAGAATGGTCTTCAACAGATGCAGACTGAACAGTTTCAACATGCATGTCATTAGTTTGAGGGGTGGTGCTAGGTGGAACATCTTCTTGCACAACCTCTTGAGAAACAGAGGCTTCTTGACGCACTTCCTCCTCAGGAATGCTGGACATGGAGGTTGAAGGTTTTGGGCCACGGCGAAGCCTTCGAAATGAGGGCGACGCCTTTGGAGAAGATGTGTCTTTCTCCATGGCTTCTGATGTTCCTTGCGTCGGGGGCAGATCAGTTGTTGCAACTTGAGGGGGTGGAGTAGTGGGAATCACTTCATGCAGCGGTGCGTTTGGATGCTGCTCATCCCAGCACTCATCGTGTGCCATTGGCGTCAGGGGTCTGCCAATGCTTATAGGCTCACTGTTCTCTTGAACAGGCGATGATACCACATCTTGTATGAGCTGAGGAAGGACTTCAACATCATCATGTCTTACATTGGCTTCAGTACCAATGTCTTCAGCTGTGGTGGGGTCAACAGCTGGAATATCTTCAGTGACAGGAACCTCTGTGGAAGCAGGTTCATGCACAATTCTAAGGAGTAGCAGCAGAGGCATCTGATTGCTTGCGCTTGCGAGCTTCGGCTTCGGCTTGCTGGGTCTTCTTCCTTTCTGAAGCAATTGATGGGAAGATGGCTTCATGCCAGAAAAGCTTGGCGGGAAGATAATCTTGGGCACATCTTGCCTTGACGCCTCAGCAGCAGGGGTCACTGGCTTCTTCTTCTTCTAGATCAGCTTCGGATCAATTGCGGGGCGTCCAAGTGCTTTTCTCTTCAAGCCCTCATTGTGGGCTTGCACAGTCTTCTCAGCATAGTGCTTTAGGCGATCTCTGGCATCTTTGGTGTCATCACGACACTTTTGAAACTCTTCTTTCAGGTCAGCTATCATCTTCTTGTAGCCTTGAATTTCTTTGACTCTGAACTTGGCAAGATGCCTCTTAAAAAGCTGTTTCTCATGCTCAATCTTGTTTTTCTGCTCAAGCACCTTTTGGACGACTACAAGTTCCTTGTTAATGAAGCCTTGGAAAGTGACACTGATGTCATTAGGAAGCTGCAGATCGTCGATAGACAGAGACGGGTCGCGAAACCATTCATCAATGAAGTTGTTTAGAATGTCATGATCGAACAGAGGCAGGTCCTTGAAGATATCGGCCTCTTCCTGCTTGTTCTTGATGAGCTGCTCAAGAGCATCATCAGCAGATAAATCAATGATGTCATCATCATCTCATAGGGTGCTTGGTGGTTTGGGGCCTTGCCCTGAAGGTTGATTTGTCTTCGGAGAGTTCCGAGATACATCTTCAGATTGCACATTAGATTCAGGATGTGCAGATCTCTTAGGCTTCACTCTTGAAGCTTTTGGTGCAGCAACAGACTTTGAAGTTTTCTCCCCTTTTGCTTTAGTCTTTCATTGGGGCTTGGGGGAGGCTGGAGCAATGTCTTCAGCTTGAGCTTCTTCGCGAGCGGCAGCAGCGGCATGATGTTTACTACGCAACTTTTATTCTTGTAGATGTTGTTGGGCCTCCAAGTGCAGAGTTTTGTAGGACAGTAGCAAATTTCCCTCAAGTGCATAACCTAAGGTTTATCAATCCGTGGGAGGCGTAGGATGAAGATGGTCTCTCTCAAATAACCCTGCAATCAAATACAAGAAATCTCAAGTGTCCCCAACACACCCAATACAATGGTAAATTGTATAGGTGCACTAGTTCGGCGAAGAGATGGTGATACAAGTGTAGTATGGATAGTAGATATATGTTTTTGTAATCTAAAAATAAAAAAACAGCAAGGTAGCAAGTGATAAAACGGAGCACAAACGGTATTGCAATGCTTAAAAACAAGGCCTAGGGTTCATACTTTCACTAGTGCAATCTCTCAACAGTGCTAACATAGTTGAATCATATAACAATCCCTCAACGTGCGATAAAGAATCACTCTAAAGTTCCTATTAGCGGAGAACATAAGAAATAAATTGTTGTAGGGTATGAAACCACCTCAAAGTTATCCTTTCCGATCAATCTATTGATCCATCCCTATAAGTGTCACAAATAGCCATAGAGTTCGTACTAAAATAACACCATATGATACGCATCAACCAACTCTAATGTCACCTAGATACTCCAATGTCACCACAAGTATCCGTGAGTTGATTATTTGATATGCATCAAACAACTTCAGATTCATAATATTCAATCCACACAAAGAATTTCAAAGAGTCCCCCAAAGTTTCTTATCGGAGAAAAGATAATGAAAACGTGCAACCAACCCCTATGCCTAGATTACCACAAGGTCACGGGAATCCGCGAGTTGATCACCAAAACATACATCAAGTGAATCAATAGAATACCCCATTGTCACCACGGGTATCCACATGCAAGACATACATCAAGTGTTCTCAAATCTGAAATATTCAATCCGACAATAACGAAACCTCAAAGGGAAAGACTCAATTCATCACAAGAAGATAGAGAGGGAAGAAACACCATATGATCCAACTATATTAACAAAGCTTGCGGTACATCAAGATCGTGCCAAATCAAGAACACGAGAGAGAAAGATCAAACACATAGCTACTAGTACATACCCTCAGCCCCGACGGTGAACTACTCCCTCCTCGTCATGGAGATCGTCGGGATGATGAAGATGGCCTCCGGTGATGATTTCCCCCTCCGGCAGGGTGCCGGAACCGGGCTCCAGATGGTATTTCTTCGGTACAGAGGCGTGCGGCGGCGGCGTTGAAGTTCTAGGTTTATTTCTGGGAGTTTCTCTATTTATAAGATTTTTCAGCATTGGAATCACGCAAAACGGAGCTACGAGGGCCCCACAAGGTACCACGGCGCAACCCCCCCAGGCCGTGCCGTGGTGCCTTGTGAGCACCTCGTGAGGCTTCTGGTTCTTCCACAAAGCTTCAGGGGTCTCTTTTGGTCCAAAAAAAATCGTCAAAAAGTTTCGTCCAATTCCGAGAACTTTTATTTCTACACAAAAAACACCACCACGGTAGTTCTGCTAAAAACAGCGTCAGTCCGGGTTAGTTCTAATCAAATCATACCAAAACCATATAAAATTGTTATAAACATGGCATGAGTACTTCATAAATTATAGATACGTTGGAGACGTATCAGCATCCCCAAGCTTAATTCCTGCTCGTCCTTGAGTAGGTAAATGATAAACGAAATAATTTAAGAAGTGTGAATGCTAGAATAGTGCATGAGTTTGATCAATGATAATTGCAATCACCTTTTCTAGCATCATTATATATCATAAACAGTAGCTCATCTCATAAAACTTCTCATGATCAAGTAGCAAGCTATTCACATGTTAAAGTATATACCATAAACTTTCTTGAAAACTAACAAACTATGTTCTCAGTCATCAAACAATTGCAATTCATCTTATTTTCAGGAAGAGTCTATGTAAGAGCTTTGATTTAGCAAATTCCACATACTCAACTATCATATAGTCTTCCATGATTGCTGACTCTCAAAGCATATTTTTAGAACAAATCGTTTCAGTCAAACACATAGGAAGATAGGGGCTTAATGTTTTGCCTCCCAACTTATTTATATCATGGATAATGTCAACAATAATAACTCATGATCACCTATATTCAACGGGATATATATGCCTGGATCAATCCCCACCACATGATGCTTACCAAAAGAGAAAATAAAAACGGAATAGAGGAGAATACTATTGACTCTTGCATGAAAGTAAATACATAAAGTAAAAGATAGGCCCTTCGCAGAGGGAAGCAGAGGTTGTCATGCGCTTTTTAATTTTGGATGTGCAAGCTCTTAATGCAAAGGAACAATACTTTATATTGCCCCTTGTGATAGCAACCTTTATTATGCAGTCCATAGCTTTTATTACTCCACCATCACAAGATCGTACAAAGCTTATTTTCCCTTACAATAAAAGTTCATACATGTTTAGGAGCAATTTTTATTGCTTTGCACCGATGACAACTTACTTGAAGGATCTTATTCAATCCATAGGTAGATATAGTGGACTCTCATGACATGAAACTGGGTTTAAGGGTTTTTGGATGCACAAGTAGTATCTCTACTTAGTGCAGAATTTTGGCTAGCAAAAGATAGGGGGCAAGCACCACATTCTAGAGGATCCAAAACAATATAACTTCTATGTGAATATAAGCAAACATAACCCATTACGTTGTCTTCCTTGTCCAACATCAACTACTTGATCAAGGTTGAAAATAATTAATGGGGGCTCACAATCATAGAGGATGTCCAAGATAGTATATTTATATGTGAAATCTCTCTTCCTTCAATATTCTTTCATGAATTGTTCAAATGACCAATGCTGTGTTTGCTAACTTTCAATAAATTTTACCACTTATACTTCTTTTATGTGAAGTCACTACTCCCCATGGGACAAGCATATGAAGCACATGTAATTTCAACTTTATGATATTCAATTCATTCAACAATTTACTCTTAGGATATAAGTGAAGCACGAGAGTAAATGACAATCTACTCCAAAAGATATAAGTGAAGATCAATGAGTAGTTAAGCAAATAAGTAGCTATGTGAAGACTCTCTCCAAATAAAGATTTCAGATCTTGATAATTTTATTCAAACAACAAACAAAATGAAAATAAAAGGACACTCCAAGAATAGCACATATCATGTAAACAAGTAAAAACTTAGGCTAACCGATAGGTGTTGATGAAGAAAGGTGGGATGCCCACCGGGGCATCCCCAAGCTTAGTTGCTTGAGACTTCTTGGAATGTTATCTTGGGGTGCCTTGGGCATCCCCAAGCTTGAGCTCTCGTGTCTCCTTAATTCCTCTCATATCATGGCTTCTCCTAAATCTTAAAAACTTCATCCACACAAGACTCAACAAGAACTCGCGAGATAAGTTAGTATAAATCAACTCAAAACCTTAACATTATCTACTGTAGGAAATCACTAAAATTATAATTAAACATTGCATACTAAATGCCTCTGCATATTTAATACACCTATCCACAAATAGAAACATTAAACAAGCAACATATGCAAACAATGCAACTATAACCGAAATCTGTCTAAACAGAACAGTCTGTAAAGGGTGAATAAGAATTCATACTTCCCTAACCTCAAAATTTTTAAAAAATTACCACATGACAGAGAACTCATGCATTATTACTGTGTAAAAATTTCAGATTTTTATCATGTTCTGACTATTCAGGAATATTCTGGACATAACAGAAAACTTTCTGTTTTCAAACAGCAACACATGAACTTGCAAACTGAGCATGGTAAAGGCTATAATTGGCATTTTATTGAACTAAAAGATAAAACATGATTATTTATAACACCAAGAAAATATCAACATAAGAAAATGATGCTCCAAGCAAAACTCATATTATGTGACGAATAAAAATATAGATCCAAGTGAGGTTACCGATAGTGTTGAAGACGAAAGAGGGGGTGCCTTCCGGGGCATCCCCAAGCTTAGACGCTTGAATCTTCCTTGAGTATTACCTTGGGGTGCCTTTGGCATCCCCAAGCTTAGGGTCTTTCCACTCCTTATTCTCCTCATATCGATATCTCACCCAAAACTTGAAAACTTCAATCACACAAAACTTAACGGAACTTGTGAGATAGGTTAGTATGATAAAAATAAACCATCCACTTAGGTACTGTCAAGACAAGATTCATAATTTTTCTCACATAATTCCTATTGTATTCCATCATTTCCACAATTTATATTACTCAATATAAGCTATGGAAACACTAAAACAAGCAAACTATGCATTAAAAACAGAATCTGTCAAAAACAGAACAGCATGTAGTGAGCGAATTAGAAACCATACTTCTGTACCTCTAAAAATTCTGAAAAATTAAGACAACATAAAACATTTGTAACGCACTACTCTGTAAAAAATTCAGAATTTTTCCACGTTCCAGTACAGAATAGAAATTCTAGCACTAGACACAAAAGTTTCTGTTTTTGCAAAGAATCAAATCAACAAGCATCCACACTATCCCAAAGGCTTTACTTGGCACATTATTGAAAGAAAACATATGAAACATGATTACTACAGTATCTTAATCATGTGAACACAAGAAAAACAGTAGGTATAAATATTGGGTTGTCTCCCAACAAGCGCTTTTCTTTAATGCCTTTTAGCTAGGCATGATGATTTCAATGATGCTCACATAAGAATAAAGAATTGGAACATAAAGAGAGCATCATGAATCATATGACAAGCAAATTTAAGCCTAACCCACTTCCTATGCATAGGGATTTTGTGAGCAAATAACTTATGGGAGCAAGAATCAACTAGCATAGGAAGGCAAAACAAGCATGACTTAAAAAATTTCAACACATAGAGAGGAAACTTGATATTATTGCAACTCCTAAAAGCATATGTTCCTCTCTCATAATAATTTTCAGTAGCATCATGAATGAATTCAAAAATATAGCTATCACATAAAGCATTCTTTTCATGACCTACAAGCATACAATTTTCATTACTCCCCACATAAGCAAATTTATTCTCATCAATAGTGGGAGCAAACTCAACAAAATAACTATCATGAGATACTTGATTGGCATAATCCAATTGAAAATTAAAATCATGATGACAAGTTTCATAGTTATCTTTATTCTTTATAGCATACATGTCATCACAATAATCATCATAGATAGCAACTTTTTTGTCATAATCAATCGAAACCTCTTCCAAAATAGTGGAATCATCATTAAATAAAGTCATGACCTCTCCAAATCCACTTTCATCATTATTCCAATAAGATTCAACACCCTCCAAAATAGTGGGATCATTATTACATAAAGTTGACACTCTTCCAAACCCACTTTCATCATTGTAATCATCATTAATAGGAGGCATGCTATCATCATAATAAATTTTCTCATCAAAACTTGGGGGGCTAAAAATATCATCTTCATCAAACATAGCATCCCCAAGCTTGTAGCTTTGCATATCGTTAGCATCATGAGTATTCAAAGAATTCATACTAACAACATTGCAATCATGCTCATCATTCAAAGATTTTATGCTAAACATTTTATTAAATTCTTCTTCTAACAATTGCGCACAATTATCGGAATCCTTATTTTCAAGAAAGATATTATAAAGATGAAGCATTTGAGGCAACCTCAATTCCATTTTTTTGTAGTTTTCTTTTATAAGCCAAACTAGTGAATAAACAAGAAACTAAAAGATTCAATTGCAAGATCTAAAGATATACCTTCAAGCACTCACCTCCCCGGCAACGGCGCCAGAAAAGAGCCTGATGTCTACTACGCAACTTTTATTCTTGTAGACGTTGTTGGGCCTCCAAGTGCAGAGTTTTGTAGGACAGTAGCAAATTTCCCTCAAGTGGATGACCTAAGGTTTATCAATCCGTGGGAGGCGTAGGATGAAGATGGTCTCTCTCAAACAACCCTGCAATCAAATACAAGAAATCTCTTGTGTCCCCAACACACCCAATACAATGGTAAATTGTATAGGTGCACTAGTTCGACGAAGAGATGGTGATACAAGTGTAGTATGGATAGTAGATATAGGTTTTTGTAATCTAAAAATAAAAAAACAGCAAGGTAGCAAGTGATAAAACGGAGCACAAACTGTATTGCAATGCTTAAAAACAAGGCCTAGAGTTCATACTTTCACTAGTGCAATCTCTCAATAGTGCTAACATAGTTGAATCATATAACAATCCATCAACGTGCGATAAAGAATCACTCCAAAGTTCCTATTAGCGGAGAACATAAGAAATAAATTGTTGTAGGGTACGAAACCACCTCAAAATTATCCTTTCCGATCAATCTATTGAGCCATCCCTATAAGTGTCATAAATAGCCCTAGAGTTCGTACTAAAATAACACCATATGATACGCATCAACCAACTCTAATGTCAACTAGATACTCCAATGTCACCACAAGTATCTGTGAGTTGATTATTCGATATGCATCAAACAACTTCAGATTCATAATATTCAATCCACACAAAGAACTTCAAAGAGTACCCCAAAGTTTCTTATCGGAGAAAAGATAATGAAAACGTGCAACCAACCCCTATGCCTAGATTACCCCAAGGTCACGGGAATCCCCGAGTTGATCACCAAAACATACATCAAGTGAATCAATACAATACCCCATTGTCACCACGGGTATCCACATGCAAGACATACATCAAGTGTTCTCAAATCTGAAATATTCAATCCGACAATAACGAAACCTCAAAGGGAAAGACTCAATTCATCACAAGAAGATAGAGAGGGAAGAAACACCATATGATCCAACTATATTAACAAAGCTCGCGGTACATCAAGATCGTGCCAAATCAAGAACACGAGAGAGAGAGAGATCAAACACATAGCTACTAGTACATACCCTCAGCCCTGAGGGTGAACTACTCCCTCCTCGTCTTGGAGACCGCCGGGATGATGAAGATGGCCTCCGGTGATGATTTCCCCCTCCGGCAGGGTGCCGGAACAGGGCTCCAGATGGTATTTCTTCAGTACAGAGGCGTGCGGCGGCGGCGGCGAAGTTCTAGGTTTATTTCTGGGAGTTTCTCTATTTATAGGATTTTTCAGCGTTGGAATCACGCAAAACGGAGCTACGAGGGCCCCACAAGGTACCACGGCGCGACCCCCCCCCAGGCCGCTTCGTGGTGCCTTGTGAGCACCTCATGAGGCTTCCGGTCCTTCCATGAAGCTTCGGGGGTCTCTTTTGGTCCAAAAAAAATCATCAAAAAGTTTCGTCCAATTCCGAGAACTTTTATTTCTGCACAAAAAACAACACCACGGTAGTTCTGCTGAAAACAGTGTCAGTCCGGGTTAGTTCTAATCAAATTATACCAAAACCATATAAAATTGTTATAAACATGGCATGAATACTTCATAAATTATAGATACGTTAGAGATGTATCACGGCAGTACGAAGAGCCCAGTCAAATTTGGATCTGCTTCACAAGTGCCATCTGGCCTTGGTTCAGCCGGACTAGGGTTGAAGTCAACACCAAAATCCTTCTTGTTCTGTTCTGCTGAACCCTTTGCAAACTGATAGTTGGCTTCAAACAGATCGTCTTCACGGTACCATCTGATGCTAGATGGGTGAGCATCATGAGGCTGTCCTCCTCTGACCATGCACGGATAGAATCCTCTTGCAATGGCGTCAACCCTTGTCTTTGAAATCAGTTTTCTGTAGACAATATCTGCCCATGGAGGCCTGATTGCATTCTTGTCAGCATATTCAGGAGTAACAAAATGATAGTAGAACCATTCTTCAGCCCAGTATCTACAAATCCATTGCACACGTGACTTGCGCTCTCCATAATTTTCCTCAGGATCTGATTTGTACTTCTCATATAGATCTAGAGGAAGATCTAGAGCAGTGTTTGCACGCTGTTGTCTTCCACCCTTCTTTGAAGATTTGTCACCTGCCATTGGCTTCAAAGGACTGACAGGCTTCGATCTGCTGATTCGACAGGAGCTGGCTTCAGGAGAGTCAAGATGAAGCTGTAAGAAGTCGCACGATGAGCAGCTCGACGAAGAGCGAATGAGGCTGAGCAGTTCGATCTCCCATGCCCTAACTTGGCAGTGCAAGACAGCTACGGCGGCAGCGGCGAGATGATTTCTGTGGCCGACGTGAGTACGGCGTCGAAGAGGTCGCGGCAGCGAAGTGCTTCTTCTCCGGCGTCGATGAAGGCTAGCAACGGCGCTAGGGTTTGCGAAGGCGAGAACGACAGGTGTGAAAGAATTTAATGACCGCAGGGGTGAAGTATTTATAAGGAGGAGTTCATCACGGTGAATTTACTGTGTTGCCCTTGGTGATACGTATTTGCTTGACGCGTGGCATGTAGGTGCAGTTTTGACAACCATGCCTTGACCCCACTACATAGCTGTTTTGGCGGGAGGTCGTTCCGGCTTCTGCGGCGGCCGGCAAAATGGATAAGGATATAAAAATGTTTTAAATTTTGGTCTCAAAATCTTCGACTGACAAGGACACAGTGAAGACAATCGACACGTGTCAAGAAGAATGCATATGAAGATTTAGAGAGATTGGAAAAGATAAGCACAGAGGGGGGGGGGGGGATAAGGGTCCGATCACATTCACTTAGTTCAGAAAACGCAGTTTGAAGACATAGCTATAAGTGAATGTTGTTGAGGACAAGCTCATATATATATATAGTATAGGCAATGAGATCAAATAAAGTGCAAAGATAAAACCATTGGTGAAGACAAACCAAATAAAGAGGATAATGCAATAGATGTGACGCTAAATGAAAATCTTCAAGAAAGTTTGGTGGTGGCGTCACCCACCGTATAGGAAGTATTAGACCCAAATACAGTGCACAATTATCGTGGCGCTTTGAAGTCAAATTCCACGTTAATGTCTTCACACTTAGAGTGTATATCATCTTGAATTGAAGACATACGTTACTTCATGTGTTGTACATCATAGTCATCAACAATGCATAAGCGTTAGGACGTGTGTCCAATCACTGGACATTTGAGGATTCTAAGATATTTAGCTCACACCACAACTTGCAAAACCTCTTCTCATCCAAAGGCTTCGTGAAGATATCTGCCAACTGATCTTCAGTGTTGACGTGTATGATGTGAATGTCTTCTTTGAGCACATGGTCATGAAGGAAATGATGCCTGATCTCAATATGCTTCGTCTTGGAGTGCTGGACTGGATTGTGAGAAATCTTGATGGCGCTCTCGTTGTCACAGAACAGAGGTACTTTCTTCTTGTTGATGCCGTAGTCCTTCAGGGTTTGCTTCATCCAGAGAAGCTGAGCACAACAAGATCCAGCAGCAATGTATTCAGCTTCAGCAGTGGAGAGTGAAACACAGTTCTGCTTCTTTGAAGACCAACATACAAGTGAACGGCCAAGAAAGTGACAAGTGCCTGATGTGGATTTGTGATCCACCCTATCTCCAGCATAGTCAGAATTGGAGAATCCAAGCAGATCGAACTCTGAGCCCTTTGGATACCATAATCCTAGCGTTGGGGTGTGAGCCAAATATCGAAGTATTCGCTTCACTGCGAGGTGATGCAATTCCTTTGGTGCCGCTTGGAATCGGGCAAACATGCAAATGCTAAGCATTATATCTGGCCTAGATGCACATAAGTACAATAAAGAACCAATCATGGAGCGGTATACCTTTTGATCAAACTCTTTACCATTGTCGTCGGATCTCAGTTGACCATTTATTGGCATTGGCGTCTTATAGCCCTTGCAATCTTGCATACCAAACTTCTTCAAGCAGTCCTTGAGATACTTCTCTTGTGATATGAAGATGTCGTTGCGTTGTTGACGAATTTGAAGACCAAGAATGAATTTCAGCTCTCCCGTCATGGACATTTGATATTGCTCTTGCATCATATGACTGAACTCATCACTATATCATTTGTCAGTGCAGCCGAAGATAATGTCATCCACATAGATTTGGCACACAAATAGTTCACCATCATATGATCTGGTGAAGAGAGTGGGATCAAGTGAACCAGGTTTGAAGCCTTTGCTTTTCAGGAATTCCTTGAGTGTGTCATACCAGGCTCGTGGAGCTTGTTTGAGGCCATACAGTGCCTTGTTGAGCCTATAGACCTTGTCAGGGTGCTTTGGATCTTCAAACCCAGGTGGTTGAGCAACATAGACTTCTTCTTCAATTTTGCCGTTGAGAAAGGCACTCTTCACATCCATTTGATACAAAAGGATATCATGATGATTGGCGTAAGCAAGAAGTATGCGGATGGCTTCAAGTCTAGCCACATGAGCAAAGGTTTCATCGAAGTCAATTCCTTCCACTTGTGTATAACCTTGAGCAACAAGACGGGCTTTGTTTCTGACAACTTTGCCATGTTCATCTTGCTTTATGCGGTAGATCCATTTGGTTCCAATGATGTTGTACTTGCGAGGGTCAGGACGCTTGACAAGTTCCCACACATTGTTGAGCTCAAATTGCTGAAGCTCTTCTTGCATAGCTTGAATCCATTCTGGTTCCATGAAGGCTTCAGTGACTTTGGTGGGTTCTATGATGGAGACGAAAGCAAAGTGTCCACAAAAGTTTGCTAGCTGTGTGGTTGTGGAGCGAGTGAGAGGACCAGGTGCATTTATGTTGTCAAGTATCTTCTCGATCTGAACTTCATTGGCCACACGAGGATGAACAGGGCGAAGAATTTGTTGTTGCTGAGCATTATCTTCAGAGGCATTGGCTTCAGGCTCAGCATTATCTTCAGGCTGATCATTGTCTTCACGCTGGACAGGAGCAGGTATCACAACCTCTTCATCTCCAGGTTTCTCGGTGGGTATTATATCTCCAGTACCCATTAGCTTGATGGATTCACTTGGAGGGAGTTCATCTAGCACATGTAGCAGGTGCTCTCTTTGTGAGCCGTTAGTCTCATCGAACCGCACATCTACAGTTTCAACCACTTTATGGTGAAAGAGGTTGAAGACTCTGTAGGTGTGCGAATCCTTTCCATAGCCAAGCATAAAACCCTAATGTGCTTTTGGTGCAAATTTGGAAGTGTGATGTGGATCCCGTATCCAGCACCTAGCACCGAATACTTTGAAATAACTTACATTTGGCTTCTTACCAGTGATCAGTTCATAAGATGTCTTCTTGAAGAATTTTTGAAGATATACTCTATTGATGATGTGGCATGCAGTATCAATGGCTTCAGGCCACATCTTGCGTGGTGTCTTGTATTCGTCGAGCATAGTGCGAGCCATCTCAATGAGAGTCCTGTTCTTGCGCAACACGATGCCATTCTACTGTGGAGTGTATGGAGCTGATAACTCATGAGTGATGCCAAGAACGTCAAGATAGGTGTCGAGCCCAGTGTTCTTGAACTCGGTGCCATTGTCACTCCTGATGTGCTTGATCTTGACGCCATAGTTGGTCATGGCTCGGTTGGCGAACCGCCGGAAAACATCATGCACTTCAGTCTTATACAGGATTATGTGCACCCAGGTATATCGAGAGTAATCATCAACAATCACGAAGCCATATAGATGTGCAGAAGTAGTAAGGGTGGAGTAATGAGTAGGGCCGAATAAGTCCATGTGTAGCAGCTCGAAGGGACGAGTAGTCGTCATGATTGTCTTCGAGGGGTGTTTCGCCCTATTCATCTTCCCAGCTTCACAGGCCCCACATAAGTAATCCTTCTAGAACTTGACGCCTTCGATCCCAATGATGTGCTTCTTCTTCACAAGGGTGTGCAAGTTCCTCATGCCATCATGTCCTAGCCGTCGATGCCAAAGCCAGCATTCTAAAGCTTTTGCTAGAAGACATGTGGCAAGCTATGGTCCTGTGGAGAAATCTACAATGTACAAGTCACCACTTCGATAACCTTCAAAGACTTGAGTTTTGTCAGAAGCCATTAGCACAAGACAAAGAAAATTGCCAAAGATGACAATCATATCAAGATCACAAAGCATTGAGACGGACATGAGGTTGAATCCAAGGTGACGGTGTCCTAGACTAGGGGGTACTAACCTAGTCTTCCTGTATTCCTCAGGCTGGGCCAGTGGGCCCCCATTCTTATCAAGATGGACTCCGGAAGATACACGCGGGAGGAGAGACCAAGACTACATCTGCCGAAGACTTGGCGTGTACTCCAAGACTTCTCCTGCCGCCTCCTCGCCTAGATACTGACCTTGTAACCCTAGATACCCTACCTGGCGTGTATATAAGCCGAAGGGTTTAACCCGTAGGGACTTCAACACAATCTCATTCACCTAGCCCTAGAACTAGAACATATCTTACGATCTCGAGGTAGATCAACTTTGTACTTGATACATCTCCATTGATATAAACAAGAGCAGGACGTAGGGTTTTACCTCCATCAAGAGGGCCTGAACCTGGGTAAACATCGTCTCCTTGTTCCTGTTACCATCTGTCCGAGATCCACAGCTCGGGACCCCCTACCCTGAGGTCTGCCGGTTTTTACACCGACACTGGTGCTTACATTGAGAGCCCCACTGTGAGATAAAAAAGGATCGATGGGATCATCGGCTTGCGATCTCGCGGGCACGATCCCTGCACCCGAAGCTTCTGCCACAAAAGCGCCCTTCCTTCTCCACGGATCAGGAGTGATCCATGACTCCTCCCCAGCTCCGGCCGAACCCCCTTTCAAGGGCGAAGGGCCGAAGTACTTCTTGGAAAGCGATTCAGACGGCGACCAGCCAGACGCGGCTGATGAACCTGATCTTCAAATCAGTCCGGCCAGTCCGATGGCCGTAGGCCTGTCACGGGATGAAGATACCAGGACTTCAAGCCCACGATCCATAGAGATCGAAAACCACTCACCCACTTCCCACATCGAGTATTGCCCCAATTATTCGGGGCCACCCGATGTCTGGGATTTAGCCTACGTGCAATAGCTCCCCGACGAATCAATCAGACAGTTCTGGGCCAGGTTCTTGTCGATCAGGAACAAGATACCAAACTACCAGGATTCAGATATAATAACAGCTTTCCAGCACGGATGCAAGGATAAAGGCATCTCAAACGCCCTCGCCCGCCGCTGTGTACAAACCCTCTCGGAGTTGTCCAACTTGGTGACCAGGTTCTGCACCATTGAAGATGCTTGGATTACCAGGAAAAACACAAATGTGATCTGTGAACACAAGTTAAAACGTGAAAGGCCCGCACCTCAATGCGCACCCCGCACGGGGACCGTACCGACCTCAAAAAAAGAAGAAAACCTCTGGCCTCCCCGGGACCACCCTTGATGGTCTCCTGGACAAACCGTGTCCGATACATGCTATTCTGCTTAATTCTTGCCTGACTCACAGCCTTCGCGACTGTTGGGTGGTGAGGCAAGTGGCAAAAAGAGGGCCTGCCCTCCTTATGGGCACCCCTAGTCATGCAGAAGAATCCTCGGACGAGAACGAGGTCATGATGATCTACGAGACCTTTACGTCCAACAACCAGTGCAAGTGGGCCCTGCGAGAAATCAATTCTATCCGTCAGGTACCAACCCGGGGCGCGTGGATAGACACGCCCATCACCTTCGATCATAAAGATTAGCTGAGGTCGATCCTGAACAGGTGCCCCGCCGCCCTGGTCCTCGATCCAATTGTGGGCAGCTGCCATCTCCGAAAAGTATTAATGGACGGGGGCAGCAGCTTAAACCTTATATATGCAGACACTCTGGACAGAATGCAAATCGATAAATCGCGCATTGAACAGAGCAGCACCACCTTTAAAGGCATCATACTTGGGCGAGAAGCACGCTGCAGGGGAAGGATAATCTTGGATGTGGTCTTTGGAACCCCGGACAATTACCGATCCGAAGAAATTACGTTCCACATCGCCCCTTTTAGGAGCGGATATCACGCCCTCCTGGGACGGGACGCCTTCTCCAAATTTCAAGAAGTACCACACTACGGCTACATGAAGCTCAAAATGTCGGGCCCAAACGGGATAATCACCTCTTCAAGCGACCCCGACAGAGCAGTCAAAGCCGAGAACAAAACGGCGTCACTTGCCTCAAAACTTTGTCCGAAACCCTCGTGGCCGAGGAACTGATCACATTATGAGCCGAAGTCGACCGAGATGATGTCATCCTTGACAAACGGCCGAAGTCCACCTCATTCAAGCCGGCTGATGAAATAGTCAAGTTCCAAGTACACCCCACGGACCCAGCTAAAACGGCATCCATAGGGGCAAACCTCGATCCAGAGATCGACGAGGCTCTACGCAATTTCCTTAAGGAAAATTGGGATATATTCGCCTGGCACCCCTCGGACATGCCCGGGATACCCCGCAGGCTTGCGGAACACAACCTAAACATAATAAAAGCCTATAAGCCCATCAAACAAACACTTCAGCGCTTCTCTGAACCCAAGCGTCAAGCAATGGGCGAAGAACTGGCCAAATTATTGGAAGCCGGGTTCATCCGAGACATAAAACATCCCGATTGGCTTGCCAATTTGGTCATGGTACCTAAGAAGGATAGGTCCTGGCGCTTGTGTGTCGATTTTAAAGACCTCAATAAAGCATGCCCCAAAGACCCCTTACCCTTACCGCGAATTGACCAAATCATGGATGCCACAGCCGGGCACGATTTGTTGTGCTTTTTGGATGCCTACTCAGGATATCATCAAATTAAGATGAAAGAATCTGACCAGGCAGCAACATCATTCATCACACCTTACGGGCCGTTTTGCTTCAATACGATGCCCTTCGGACTAAAGAACGCCGGCGCCACATACCAGCGCATGATTCAATCATGCTTGGAGAAACATATCGGGAAGACCGTCGAGGCCTACGTAGATGATGTGGTTGTCAAAACCAAACACGTCAAACAATTGGTAGACAATCTCCGCGACACATTTGCCAGTCTACGGGAGTATCAAATTAAGCTCAACCCGAAGAAATGTGTCTTCGGAGTACCAGCCGGCAAACTCCTCGGCTTCATCGTATCTAGCCAAGGAATTGAAGCCAATCCGGCAAAAATAAGAGCCTTGGACCGCTTAGAGGTACCAACGGAGCTCAAACATGTACAAAAGCTGGGAGGATGCGTGGCGGCATTGAGTCGCTTCATATCAAGACTCGGGGAGAAAGCCTTGCCTTTGTATAGACTGTTAAAACAGACAAAAACCTTCAAATGGACCGAGGAGGCCGCGACGGCTCTGGAAGGCATTAAAGCTCTCCTTGCAACCAATCCTATCTTAGCGGCACCAGGCATATGCGAGCCGATGATATTATACATCTCGGCCACAAACCAGGTGGTCAGCGCTGTACTCGTGGTCGAACGAGACATTGAGGGTCACAAGTTCAAGGTACAAAAGCCCGTTTACTACGTCTCTGAGGTCCTAGGCCTGTGCAAAACACGCTACCCCCACTATCAAAAGATAGCCTACGCCATCTTCATGGCATCCCGAAAACTTTGGCACTACTTTCAAGAGTGCTTGGTAACCGTGGCATCCGATGTCCCATTAAGTGACATAATCAACAATAGGGATCCAACGGGGCGCATAGCCAAATGGGGCATAGAGCTCCTACCCTTTGAAATAACTTACCGACCATGCGGAGCTATTAAATCTCAAGTGTTGGCCGACTTCGTGGCCGAATGGACGAAGGTCGAGCTCCCTCGAGAATATAGCACTTATTCGCATTGGACCATGTATTTCGACGGTTGATGTGGATATGTATTAAGGGTAGGGTCCTAAGCATGGCCTACATACCCCACCTAAAGACACCATATGCAAGATTACAAGACTACAAGGAAGATTCCGACTGGAGTAAGCAAAGCTTACGATCCACTCGACTTCCAGCTCACTCGGAAGATTCTACATCCACTCGACAGGATACGTTTCACTCGACAGAGCTGGACGTCATTCGACCGCTGAAGATCTAAAGTCACCCTGAGAAGAGCAACAGACAGGCGGTCGGGCCATCACCATAATTAGCATTTATTGCATGCGTTATCAGTAACGCTCTCCTTTACTCCCCACGATCGAACCCTTGGTTGCCTGGCGTTTATGAGGGGCAGCGCACTCTATATAAGCCACCCCTCCCCTCTGGCACAAGGGTTCGCACCCCCTGTATCTCACACATTCCACACGACAGAAAGCTCCCGAGCACTGAGACGTAGGGCTGTTACCTCCACGAGAGGGGCCTGAACTCATACATCCGTGTGTACGATCTCGCCGTAGCTAGGACTCGGCCCTCTCCTTACGTACCCCTAACCTCTACTGTCAGGCTCGTTCCCACGACAGTTGGCGCCCACCGTGGGGCAGGCGTCCAAGCGACTTCCGGCGAGGTTGCGTTTTTCATCTTCATCATGTCTTCCGGCGGTAGTTTGGTCCTGGGCCGCGAGATCCGTCTCGGTGTGCTCACCTTCGTCACCGACGACTCCGCATGGCTCCAGGAAGCCCCTCTCGACGTTGAGGCTCTCCCTGTTTGCAGGGCGACGCACTTCAGCGCGAGTTCATGCGGCGTTCTTCTTCGGCAGCCGTCGACCCAGTACATATCGGCTTCGGCATCGTTCACTCTCCCCGCTGTGCGTCGCCGCAAGCGATCTGGTCGCTCGCGACTCCAGCGATGGGTGAGGCATGCGGCGGCACGCCAGGCGTCGACTCCACAGATTGCGGCTATCGAGCCCGCCGAGTCACTTCACGGCGTGTTCGATTCGGCGTCAGATCAATCTGAGCTCCCTTCCGAGTGTGAAAGCTGCGATCCGGCAGCAGAACTTTTCATGGCGGGTTCTCGTCAGAGCCCGCCCGGCTACGGCCGTGGCGGCTACGAGCATGGCGGCCCGTCGAATGAACAGCAGCGCAGGGATGAGGAGGTCCTCTTAACCCCCATCGTCGGCGCGACTGCGGAGGCCCAAGCTCTGGAGACTGCACGTCTGGCCACTTTGGCGGAGCGCACGCGCCTCGAAGAGATGCAGAGGGCACTCGAGGAGCGCACTCGACAGCGTCAGTTATTCCCTCCAGTCGACGGCAACCTTCAGGTATTCCGTACTCCGATCCAAAACGTTGCGGCAACGGCTAGGATTGCAGATTCTATCCAGCCGTCCAATTCTGAGGCTGGCAGAGGTCTTGAGCAGATCCGAGCTCTGCTTGGGGCGGCTCGAGAGCAGAACTCTGCTGTCTCTCAGTTGCGCAACATGATACACAGCAGATCAGCTAAGGCAGACATGGTCCAATCGGCCCACAGTCCAGGGTCACCTCTGCGTCGTAGAGGCGGGGATTATCGTAATGATCAGTTCAGTGATCAGAGGCGAGATCAGTTTGCTCCTCGATATCACCGTGATGACCACCGTCGAGTGCCCACTCCTCCGCGGAGTGGTCCATACGTGCCTCGGCACTATGATGATAGGCGCCCGTACGGTGATGAGCGGGTCCCTGGGTTTGACGCGAGGTCAGTTCTCGTACAGAACCGGGTCGACAGGGGCAGGTATAACAGAGATGGTTATGACAGAGGTTTTCCGAGTGGAAGCGGTGCAGTTGTTTCTGGTCCAGAGTGTTTTAGCAGAGCCATTCGATCTGCTGAGATTCCCCCCAACTTCAGGTTGGCAGCTGGGGTTAGCAAATTCACCGGTGAGTCGAAGCCAGAAACTTGGCTAGATGATTACCGAGTGGCTGTACAGATCGGTGGAGGCAATGACAACATAGCTATGAAGCACTTGTCTCTGATGTTGGATGGTTCGGCCCGAGCATGGCTGAATCAGTTGGCTCCTTCTAGCATCTATTGCTGGGAGGATCTTGCCCGGGTGTTCATCAAAACTTTCGAAGGCACTTGCAAGCGTCCTGCTGGTTTGACCGAGTTGCAGCATTGTGTACAGAAGCCGAATGAAACTTTGAGGGATTACATTCAGCGTTGGACCACTCTTCATCACACAGTGGAAGGTGTTTCCGAACACCAAGCTGTTTGCGCCTTCAAGGCCGGCGTTAGATACAGAGAGCTCTACTTGAAGTTTGGTCGGACAGGAGATATGTCTCTTAGCAAGATGATGGAAATTGCCACTAAGTACGCCAACGGCGAAGAAGAGGATCGCCTCCGTAGTGGCAAGGGAAAAGTAGTTGACAATGGCGCCGGCGGCGGAAATTCCAGTCGAAAGCAAAAGCGTAAAGCTGATGGTTCTGCTCAGGCAGAAGCAGCCGCTCTGGCGGCGCAAGGAAAAGGGAAAGGGAAGCCCAAGGGGCAGTTTACTCAAAAGAAGTCAAAGAATCAGTCAACGGATGTCCTGGATATGACGTGTGCCATTCACACGAAGGACGAAGAAGGCAACTTGATATTGCCGAAACACACCACTCGACAGTGCAGATTACTGATCCAGCAGTTCGAGGAAGGACAGTCGAGTGGAAAAGATCCTGAGAAAGAAGAAGATGAAGAGAAAGATGACTTCCCTGAGGTTAATGCCACTTTGATGATTTTTGCTGATGTAGAAAGCAGGAGTCGACTGAAGGTCATAAACAGGGTGGTCAACATGACTGTTCCTGCCACCCCCACGTACCTCAAGTGGTCCCAGACTCCTATCACCTTTGATCAGTCGGACCACCCCGCTCATGTTGCTACCCCAGGTCGGCAGGCTTTGGTGGTGGATCCGGTAGTAGGAGGCACTCGACTCCTCAAAGTTCTCATGGACGGACGGAGTAGCCTGAACATTTTATACGCAGATACCCTCAAAGGGATGGGCATTCCGATGTCCAGGCTCAGTGAGAGCAATATGCAATTCCACGGGTCATCCTTGGAAAGAAGGCCAAGTCACTCGGTCAGATTGCATTGGATGTGGTGTTCGGCACCGACAAGAATTTTCGCAAGGAAAAGTTGACGTTTGAAGTTGTAGACTTTCAGAGTGCATATCACGCCATCCTTGGACGTCCGGCTTATGCATGTTTCATGGCCCGTCCATGTTACGTGTATCTCAAGCTGAAGATGCCCGGGCCCAAGGGTGTGATCACAGTCACAGGGAATCGACAGAGGGCTGAGGAGTGCCTCCAGCAGGGCTCCAAGATTGCCGACCAGCAAATGGCTGTGGTCGAGTTGGAAGAATACAAGAAGAATGCTGATCCCGGACGGGCCAGAGTGGTTTCACGTATCTACTGGTAGCAGTCGACAAGTTCACCAAATGGATTGAGGCCAAACCTATTAAGAAACTGAACTCACGCACGGCCATCAAATTCATGAAAGAGATAATATTCAGATACGGAGTTCCCCACAGTATCATCACAGACAATGGTTCTAATTTTGACTCGGAAGAGTTCAGAAACTTTTGCTCCACTCAAGGCACTCGGGTGGATTACGCATCCGTTGCGCACCCCCAGTCTAACGGTCAGGCAGAGCGAGCAAATGGCCTTATCCTTCAAGGATTGAAGCCTCGACTCATGCGCGAACTTGATCATGCAGCTGGAGCTTGGGTTACTGAATTACCGTCTGTTCTGTGGGGCTTGAGGACGACTCCAAATCGGTCGACTGATCGCACTCCCTTCTTTATGGTGTATGGAGCCGAGGCTGTCTTGCCGAGTGATCTCCTTCACAATTCTCCTCGTGTGGATCTTTACTCGGAGGCTGAGGCTGAACAAGCACGTCAGGATGCTGTGGATCTCCTTGAAGAAGAGCGAGAAATGGCTTTGATTCGGTCGACTGTGTACCAGCAAGATCTGCGTTGCTTTCATGCAAGGCACTTCAGGAGTCGGTCGTTCCATGAAGGTGACCTCGTGCTCCGAGTGGATCAGCAGCGGCCTCACAAGCTCGCCCCCGCATGGGAAGGCCCTTTCGTCGTCACCAAAGTACTGAACAATGGAGCCTACCACCTTTTCAACCTCAAGAAGAACATTGACGAGCCGCGGGCCTGGAACGCGGATTTACTTCGACGATTTTATACCTGAAGACTGAGTTGTTTGATGTAATAAGAGTACTCTAAACAGTTTTGCTTATCAAAGATACGACTCCTGCAGTTTTTTGTCGATTCCGATCACACAATTCTAAGTTCAAAAATACTCCGAGTGACGAGCAATCCTCTCACTCGGGGGCTTAGCTGCGAACCAGATTTCGCCTAAGTTAAAAATCTCGTCGAGTGAATAGCATCCCATTCACTCGAAAGTTTAGCTGCGAACAAGTTTTTGCCTAAGTTAAAAACTCTCCCGAGTGACGAGCAATCCTCTCACTCGGGGGCTTAGTTGCGAACCAGATTTCGCCTAAGTTAAAAATCTCGTCGACTGAATAGCATCCCATTCACTCGAAAGCTTAGCTGCGAACAAGTTTTCGCCTAAGTTAAAAAACTCTCCCAAGTGACGAGCAATCCTCTCACTCAGGGGCTTAGTTGCGAACAAGTTTTCGCCTAAGTTAAAAACTCTCCCGAGTGACGAGCAATCCTCTCACTCGGGGACTTAGCTGCGAACCAGATTTCGCCTAAGTTAAAAATCTCGTCGAGTGAATAGCATCCCATTCACTCGAAAGCTTAACTGCGAACAAGTTTTCGCCTAAGTTAAAAACTCTCCCGAGTGACGAGCAATCCTCTCACTCGGGGACTTAGCTGCGAACCAGATTTCGCCTAAGTTAAAAATCTCGTCGAGTGAATAGCATCCCATTCACTCGAAAGCTTAGATGCGAACAAGTTTTCGCCTAAGTTAAATACTCTCCCGAGTGACGAGCAATCCTCTCACTCGGGGGCTTAGCTGTGAACCAGATTTCGCCTAAGTTAAAAATCTCGTCGAGTGAATAGCATCCCATTCACTCGAAAGCTTAGCTGCGAACAAGTTTTCGCCTAAGTTAAAAAACTCTCCCGAGTGACGAGCAATCCTCTCACTCGGGGGCTTAGTTGCGAACAAGTTTTCGCCTAAGTTAAAAACTCTCCCGAGTGACGAGCAATCCTCTCACTCGGGGACTTAGCTGCGAACCAGATTTTGCCTAAGTTAAAAATCTCGTCGAGTGAATAGCATCCCATTCACTCGAAAGCTTAGCTGCGAACAAGTTTTCGCCTAAGTTAAATACTCTCCCGAGTGACGAGCAATCCTCTCACTCGGGGGCTTAGCTGTGAACCAGATTTCGCCTAAGTTAAAAAATCTCGTCGAGTGAATAGCATCCCATTCACTCAAAAGCTTAGCTGCGGACAAGTTTTCGCTTATGATAAAAATCCTACCGAGTGTCGAGTGATACTCACACTCGGGGGCTTAGCCGCGAACCTGATTTCGGCTAAGTCAAAATATCTGTCGAGTGTCGAGCACTCCTCTCACTCGGGGACTTAGCTGCGAGTCAGTCCTCGCCTAAGTCCAAAATTCCTCCGAGTGATGAATATCCGTCTCACTCGGAAAGCAAACAAAATCAACCAAGCAAAGGACTGGAAAGCAAGATGCAGATAAATCCAGAATATCCAACACGGATAAAAGTTGCCCATGCAAACGGAAAGTACTCGGGCTTAAGGCCCAAACGAAGTTTTAAGCGGTTACACCGTCACTCGGCATACCGAGGCAAAATAAAGTTTCGACTACCAGCAAAGTTTTTCTCAAGCTCCGGTGGGACTCGCGGGCTCGACGAAAGTGTCCAGATCAATCCCATCGGCGATCCGAGTGGCTGCTGCGATGAAGGTCTCCATGAAGTCCTGGAACTGAAGTTTCTTCGTGTTGGCCACTTGAAGAGCCTTCAGTCTGTCCTCCTTGACCTCCTTACAATGGACCCGGACGAGTGAGAGCGCTACGTCAGCTCCGCAGCGTGCCGCAGATTTTTTCCACGCCTGCGCTCGACCGGGGAGCTCATCAAGGCGAGTCATCATCGACTCGAGGTCAGTCTGAAGAGAGTCCTCTGGCCATAATTCCTTGTCGATCTTCTCCATCGCGGCCCTCAGTCGAGTGACATATCCCCGGACACCTCCGAGACGAGCTTCAAGCCGAAACATATTCATGGCTACGGCATCCCCGACGGGTGACTTGGTGGGGTCCAGACTTGGCTCAATCTCTTCAGTCTCCTTGTCAAAGTCTTGGCTGAATTCTACACGAAGAAGAAGGGAAAGATTGGTCATGCTGCTGTTCTCTGGGAATTAACGGAATTCACTCGACTGGAGAAAGTTACCTTCAAGCAAAATGTACATCTTCTTCGCGAAGTCCCCCAGATATTTCTCCAGAACCTTCGCTCTCTTGGTCGCCTGCTCAACCCTCTTGCCCCAGTCGGCTCGCTCCTGCTTGAGTTTGGTGTTCTCCTCTTCCAACTTACTGGTTATGGCGAGTTTCTTCTCTGCGGCTTCAGTTTTCTCCCTCGCCGTCTTCTGAGCATCGGCGAGTGATTTGTCCTTATCTTCAAGCGCCTTCTTCATGGTATCTAAGGAAACAGCATTGTTGAGTCGCGCGTGGAGTCGACGATCTCACCACGCACGTCTGCTCGAGTGAAGTCACTCGGTTCAAAGATAGAAGAAACAAGTAATGGTGCATTCGGTCGACGAAGTTTACCTCCCGAAGCCTTCAGGTCAGCCTGCACGCGCTCCAGGTCCTTCTTGGCCACTTCCAGGTCTAGTTGAAGCTGGTTCTTCTCTTTCTCCAAGTTAGCATATTGAGTCCCGAGTTCGCAAGTCTTCTGAGATCAACAACAAACACAATTCAGTCGACAGAAATATTCTTCCGCACCCGAGTGGAAGCACAAAACCCACCCACCCTTATGCAGCGTCATATCATGGTTGATGGAAAGGTCCGAACTGACAAGACCTACTCTGCTGGTTTCATGGACATCATTTCCATTTCTACATCAAGCATTTAGGAGGGAAGACACTAAAACAAGACATCCGCTTGGCATGCCAAGTGGAGAGTGTGTTTCAAACACAAGTTTGGGCTCCGAGTCCAAGTTCTTAAGACTACACCCAGTGAGTGCACTCAGCGTGCCCCACTGGACTCAACCTCACTCGACCAGGCCCGACCTGTCCGAGTCAAAAAAAAAAACAATCTACAATGTCTCTTTCAGACCCCTGCCGATGCAAACATCCGACGGCGGTCTCGGGGACTACACCCAGTGGGTGCACTCAGCGTGCCCCCACTGGACCTACTATCACTCGACCAGGTCCAGCCTGTCCGAGTGGCAAATGAATAGCAAAATACATAAAAGACCCCCGCCGATTTCACCAACATTCGACAGCGGTCTCGGGGACTACACCCAGTGGGTGCACTCAGCGTGCCCCCACTGGACAAATGTCCACTCGACCAGGTCAGCCCTGGCCGAGTGCGTGACAAGCAATTATCACTCGACCAGGTCAGTCCTGGCCAAGTGAGTGACAAGCGACTACACATCGACGGACAGAAAACACCCAGTGGGTGTAGAGTCAAGTCAAGATAAACGGAAAACGACACAATCAAAAACGAACTTACAAGCACACTTACTCGGACGTTCGCTCGAAGCGCCGAGCTGGCGTCGTAAGCCAACTTGCTGGCCTCGTACGCCTCCTTCGTGTGCCGCATCATGTGCTCGGCTTGGATCATCGCCTCCTTTGCAGCTCCAGTCTGATCTTCTGGAACATGATACAGAGGAAAGGTAGACTGTGGAGGGAGCGGTGATACAGCCAGAAGGACTGGCGCTTGAGAGACTGGCGCTTGTGAGACCGGTGCTTGAGGCGGATTGGCGAGCTCCACGGTCATCAGATCCGGTGCTGAAACTGGATCAGTCGGAGAAGGAGCTGCGGGGTCGGCACTCCTCTGAAGCTCATCTTCACCGTCATCAGCGATCTGGAGGGCATTCCTTGGCTCTGCAGTCACCAGACAACATTTCACACGACTGTCGAATGGTTTGAGAAAAATTTCGAATGGCAATATGTCATACCTCGGCGGGAGGTAGCTGCGTCGGAAGTATCCTTCTCCGCGCCTTCCTCAGCCCGCACCGTGTCGTGGGAATGAGCCTGACAGTAGAAGGTAGGGGTACGTAAGGAGAGGGCAGAGTCCTAGCTATGGCGTGTGTGTACACACGGATGTATGAGTTCAGGCCCCTCTCGTGGAGGTAAAAGCCCTACGTCTCAGTGCTCGGGAGCTCTTGTCGAGTGAAATATAAGTGTCGTTACAGGGGATGCGAACCCCTGTGCCAGAGGGGAGGGGCGGCTTATATAGAGTGCGCTGCCCCTCATAAGTGTCCGGCACTCAAGGATCAGATCGTGGCTATAAAGACGTACGTTACTGGTAACGTACGTAATAAACGCTATTAATGAGACAGACGAACGCCTGCCCGTTGGCCTCCCTGGGGTGGCTTCTGGTCTTCTGCGGTCGACTGTCTTCCGGTTCTTCCGAGTGAATGGTACCCGTCGAGTGAAAAGGTAATCTCCGAGTGGATATTGTCGAGTGACTTGTATGCCTTGGTGATTTCAGTCGGAGATCTCCTTGCAGCACTTAAGCTTTCTGGGGCAGTGTCCTTGGGTAGAGCAGGTAGGTCAGGCCTATGACCCTACCCTAGGTACATATCCCCATCATTAGCCCCCGAATGGATCGGGGTTCGAGTGTAAAAGGAGTCAATACAAGTTCTGACAAGACACAAAAATTCCGAGTGCATTTTGAGGCTTCTTAGAAATCTGCGTCGATTGGAACCTTTATCGTTCGCCTTGATCGATTCTGTCTTGAAGTATATCCGAGTGAAACCGAGCTCGAAATCAGGTCCGAGTGAAACTGAGCTCGAAATCAGGTTCGAGTGGTCTGCAGAGTCTTCTGATGTGACGGTTCGCTCCGTCGGGTCCGGATTTTACGGGATTTGAAAATTGGACAAACGCGCGCCGAGCGGAGATGATGCAACCGCAAAGGCAAGTGGGGACGCGACGCCTCGATTACCGCGCCGTCAAAATCGCCACGCGGTGCGCCTCCTCTGAATTCGGGATACTCAGAGATCTGGCGGGCCCGCAAGTCAGTGACCCACACGGGCGGATATAAGGGGCGACGACGCCGGTGCTGGTACAGTATTCTTCCCCCAAATCCTTTCTTCTCCTCCTCCTCCTCTGCTCAGCTCCACTCCAACGGCCGCCGCCGCCATGACGAAGGGCAAGACGGAGAAATTCGAGCGCGCCAACAAGGGAGGAGCCAAGGCGAAGAAGCCGTCGGGCGCCCGGTCGACGGTGCCACCGGGGTGGATCCAGGGGGATTTCCTCCAATCGACGGTCACGGCGGAGGATGTGCAAAATCTCGTCGACGACGGGTTGATAGCTGCGGAGTCCTGGAGATTGCCGAAGGGGGAAACCGAGCCAGAGCCACGCGACGGCGAGTGAGTTCTGCTTCTCACCCACGTCGAACGAGGTTGCTCCATGCCACCTCACCCATTCATCCGTAGTTTCCTAAACTATTTCGAGGCGCAGCTCCACCATTTCTCTCCGAATGCAATTGCCTATCTTTCCTGTTTCATAACCCTGTGCGAATGCTTCGTGGGCTGTTCTCCGCATTGGGGTTTGTTTAAACACATATTCTCCGTTAGATCCCAATCCGTCAAGAAAGCCAATCCCAGTGATAGCAAAACCCACGTAATCCAACTGTGTGGTGGCTTAGGGATCCAAAAGAGAGGTAGGAGTGCATTCCCCTCTATGACCTTTCCTGACTCTGTCCGGGATTGGCAGTCGACATGGTTCTATTGCAATGATGTTGCATCGCCAAATATGTCGACTGGATTTCCGCCTTTCACCTTGGATCGACCTACCACCCCCAAACCACTGTACGTGACAAAAGTAGAGAAAATCCAAGTAGGGATCCTAGTGAACGCTGTATCTGATCTGATCCGTGGCGGAGTGACTGGCTTGGATCTTCTTGAAACGTTTCTCAGTCGACGGATCCAGCCTCTCCAAGCCCGGGATCACACCATGTGGCATTACTCGGGCCCTGAGGATACCACTCGGACTCATCCTGAAGAAGTTTCCGACGAGACCGTTTCTCAGTGGCTCAGGAGCATCACCGGATCCTGTGATAATCCCGAGGGAGCCAAGTGAATTCCGCCCTTTTCTGCTTTGAACCCACCAAAGAACCTGGTGAGTTATACCTCTGCCGATTGTTTTAATATTTGTTGAGTAACCGGATCTTCAGTCGACTGACTTTGAAACTTGTATCTTGCAGGAATTTACAAACATGTACTCGCCCGTGCCAAACGGAGAACAGCCTGACGAAGAAGAAGGGAGTGTAGATGGCAGCGCAGACGGTGATTACGCCGACGACAGCGAGAGCAGCGATGACGACCTGGAGGAAGGCGAGGTGGAAGCTCAGGTCCCTCTGCGCACCGGGCGTCGCACCAAGCAGCAGGAAGACCCAGAGGTTGCCCCGAGCAAAACTATGGTGTCGAGCACAAGGAACCCAAAGCGTGACCGTGCCGCAACATCGGGGTCGACTGAAAAAGTTGCGAAACAACTCAAGCCGGACGCGCCAAAGCCTCGGAATGCCCTGCCTCGTATCAAGATTGTTGTGCCTGTTGCCTCAACGTGAGTGTTTATTTTCCCGCAATTGTGATTGTGGCACTTCATGTCTCTGCTAACCGAGTGGAGTTTATCCGCCAGAGCTGCTACCTCCGTGACGTCGGCCCAGCGAAATGATGGGGACCATATGGAAGTGGACACTCCTGATGCGGCCACCTCCCAACGAGGTATAACAAACCCACACTCTACTCTGTTTTTTGAAGAATAATCGTCGAGTGACTTGATTAAAATTGCCGATTGATAGCTGACGAGGTCATCGAACTCGAAGACGATGAGGAGCTACAGCGAGGAACGCAGGATGAAGCTGTGCCTCTGGGGGTTTCACGCGTACGCACTCGGAGAACATCGTCAGGACAGACACCCCGTGGGTCGACTGCTGCGACACCTCCAGCCCTTGTGGCCCCGCTGTCGAGTGCTCCGCCAGCCACTTCAATTCTGGTGGCTTCAGCACCTACTGGACAATCTGAAGCACCTCCTGCTGCCTCAGTTACAACACCAACTCATTCGACGCCCGCATACCCTTTGTATCACATCCCGGAGGACCAAACTGGAGCTGCCAAGGAAGCCATGATTTAGGCTGGGCAGATGATGCTGCGAACAAAGGAGGCGTACGAAGCCAGCAAGTTAGCCTATGATGCCAGCTCAGCGCTTCAAGCCAACGTCCGAGTAAGTGCTATTGTAAGTTCATTTCCAATTGAATTCCTGTCCGTCTTGATTTTACACCCACTGGGTGTTTTCTTCGCAAGTTGATCAAGTAGTCTCTGGTCCAGTGGGGGCACGCTGAGTGCACCCACTGGGTGTAGTCCCCGAGACCACCGTCGAGTGCGTGCATCGGCGGGGGTCTGATAGAAACAATGTTCGCTTGCTTGCTTTCTTCTTTTATACTCTGATAGGCCAGACCTGGTCGAGTGTTTTTGTATCCAGTGGGGGCACGCTGAGTGCACCCACCGGGTGTAGTCCCCGAGACTACCGTCGATCGTTGACGATGGGCAGCAGTCTTAAGAACCATTCTGCAGGTTTCATGGACATCATTTCCATTAACCATGATATGACGCTGTATAGGGTTGTGGGGTGGGGCGGCAGGCCGCCTTTCAGTCGACTGCACTTGTACTTTTCCACTCGGGAGTAGAGAAATATCCATGTCGACTGAACCCCTTCTTTGCTGATTTTAGAAAGCCTGTGGGCTCGGGACCAAGTACGTCGAGCTGGAGAAGGAAAAGAATCGACTTCTGCTGGATCTGGAGCTGACGAACAACAACCTGGACCGTGCACAGACCGAATTGAAGACTTTGGGAGGTAATCCTTGTCAACCAATTGCATTATCACTTTCATCTTCCGAACTTTGAACCGAGTGAATCCACTCGAACAGACGTACGTGATGAGAACCGTCGTCTCCGAGTGCGACTCAACAATGTTATTTCTTTAGATACCATGAAGAAGGCGCTCGAGGACAAGGACAAATCACTTGCTGATGCTCAGAAGGAAGCGAAGGAGAAAACTGAAGCTGCTGAGAAGAAACTTGCTGCAGCCAGTAAACTGGAAGAAGAGAACGCCAAACTCAAGCAGGAACGATCCGACTGGATCAAAAAACTTGAAGTGCAGACCAAGGGAAAGAGTGCTCTGGAGAAACACTTAGGAGGCTTCACGAAGAAAACGTTCAGCATGCTTGAAGGTAACTTTCTTCTGTCGAATGAATTTCTTCGGAACGGCATTGTGATCACCCTTTCCCTTTCTCTTCATGCAGAATTCTGTCAAGACTTTGAGAAGGAAACTGAAGAGATCGAGCCCAATCTGGACCCCACGAAGTCACTCGTCGGAGACGCCGTGGCCATGGATATGTTTCGACTTGAAGCTCGTCTTAAGAGTGTCCAAGGATATGTCACTCGGCTGAAGGCTGCGTTCGAGAAGGTCAACAAGGAGTTGTGGCCTGAAGATTCTCTCCAGACTGACCTCGAGTCTATGATGACTCGCCTCAACGAAATTCTCAGTCGAGTGCAGGCGTGGAAGAACTCCGCTGCTCGTTGTGGTGCTGATGTGGCACTTTCACTCGTCAGGGTTCATTGCAAGGAGGCCAGGGAGGACAAACTGAAGGCCCTCCAAGTGATCAACACAAAGAAACTTCAGTTTGAAGATTTCATGGAGACTTTCATCGAAGCAGCCACTCGGATCGCCGACGGAATTGACCTGGACACCTTTGTCGAGCCCTCAAGCCCTACTGGAGCTTGAACAAGTACTTTGCTTTCAGTAAAAACTTTATTTGCCTCGGTATGCCGAGTGATGGTGTAACCGATTAAACTTTGTTCAGGCCTCAAGCCTGAGAACTTCCCTTTGCGCGAACAAGTTTTTGCTGCGCTAGAGATTTTAGTCTTACTCGCATTTTGCTTTCCGACATTTTGCTTAGGCGAAGACTGGTTCGCAGCTAAGTTTCTGAGTGTAAGGAATACCATACACTCGGAAGGATTTTTCAACTCAGGTGAAAACTGGTTCGCAGCTAAGTCCCCGAGTGAGAGAATTGCTCTTTACTCGGAAAAGTTTTTGAACTTAGGCGAAGACTGGTTCGCAGATAAGCCTCCGAGTGTATTGAATTTTATACACTCGGAAGGGTTTTTAACTTAGGCGAAACGGGTTCGCAGCTAAGCCCCCGAGCAAGAGGGTTGCTCTTCACTCGGAGAAGTTTTCTGAACTTAGGCGAAGACTGGTTCGTGGCTAAGTCTCCGAGTGTATTGAATGTTATACACTCGGAAGGGTTTTTAACTTTAGGCGAAACGGGTTCGCCGCTAAGCCCCCGAGCAAGAGGGTTGCTCTTCACTCGGAGAAGTTTTCTGAACTTAGGCGAAGACTGGTTCGCGGCTAAGTCTCCGAGTGTATTGAATGTTATACACTCGGAAGGGTTTTTAACTTAGGCGAAACGGGTTCGCAGCTAAGCCCCCGAGCAAGAGGGTTGCTCTTCACTCGGAGAAGTTTTCTGAACTTAGGCGAAGACTGGTTCGCGGCTAAGTCTCCGAGTGTATTGAATGTTATACACTCGGAAGGGTTTTTAACTTAGGCGAAACGGGTTCGCAGCTAAGCCCCCGAGCAAGAGGGTTGCTCTTCACTCGAAGAAGTTTTCTGAACTTAGGCGAAGACTGGTTCGCGGCTAAGTCTCCGAGTGTATTGAATGTTATACACTCGGAAGGGTTTTTAACTTAGGCGAAACGGGTTCGCAGCTAAGCCCCCGAGCAAGAGGGTTGCTCTTCACTCGGAGAAGTTTTCTGAACTTAGGTGAAGACTGGTTCGCGGCTAAGTCTCCGAGTGTATTGAATGTTATACACTCGGAAGGGTTTTTAACTTAGGCGAAACGGGTTCGCAGCTAAGCCCCCGAGCAAGCGGGTTGCTCTTCACTCGGAGAAGTTTTCTGAACTTAGGCGAAGACTGGTTCGCGCTAAGTCTCCGAGTGTATTGAATGTTATACACTCGGAAGGGTTTTTAACTTAGGAGAAACGGGTTCGCAACTAAGCCCCCGAGCAAGAGGGTTGCTCTTCACTCGGAGAAGTTTTCTGAACTTAGGCGAAGACTGGTTCGCGGCTAAGTCTCCGAGTGTATTGAATGTTATACACTCGGAAGGGTTTTTAACTTAGGCGAAACGGGTTCGCAGCTAAGCCCCCGGGCAAGAGGGTTGCTCTTCACTCGGAGAAGTTTTCTGAACTTAGGCGAAGACTGGTTCGCGGCTAAGTCTCCGAGTGTATTGAATGTTATACACTCGGAAGCGTTTTTAACTTAGGCGAAATGGGTTCGCGGCTAAGCCCCCGAGCAAGAGGGTTGCTCTTCACTCGGAGAAGTTTTCTGAACTTAGGCGAAGACTGGTTCGCGGCTAAGTCTCCGAGTGTATTGAATGTTATACACTCGGAAGGGTTTTTAACTTAGGCGAAACGGGTTCGCAGCTAAGCCCCCGAGCAAGAGGGTTGCTCTTCACTCGGAGAAGTTTTCCGAATGCGAAATTGTGCGATCGGAATCGACAATAGACTGCGGAAGTCATAACTTAACAAGCAACATCGTCTGGAGCACTCTTATTACATCAAAATAACTCAGTCATCAAGTATAAAAGCGTCGAAGCAAATCTGCGTTCCAGGCGCGTGGCTCATCAATATTCTTCTTCAAATTGAAAAGATGGTACGCTCCGTTGTTCAGCACCTTGGTGATGACGTATGGGCCTTCCCACACTGGGGCCAACTTGTGGGGTCGCTGCTGATCCACTCGGAGCACCAGATCACCTTTGTGGAATGAACGGCTCTTGACGTGTCTCGCATGGAAGCGGCGAAGGTCTTGTTGATATACAGTCAACCGGATCAGGGCCATCTCTCGTTCTTCCTCTAGGAGATCCACCCCATCTTGTCTAGCTTGCTCAGCTTCGTCTTCAGAGTAAAGATCCACTCGGGGAGAATTGTGAAGGACGTCACTTGGCAAAACGGCTTCAGCTCCATACACAAGGAAGAAAGGAGTGCGCCCAGTCGACCGGTTTGGAGTTGTCCTCAAGCCCCACAGAACAGACGACAATTCAGTGACCCAAGCTCCAGCAGCATGATCAAGATCTCGCATGAGCCGAGGCTTCAGTCCTTGGAGGATAAGGCCGTTCGCTCGCTCAGCTTGACCGTTAGACTGGGGGTGTGCAACGGACGCGTAGTCCACCCGAGTGCCTTGAGAGGAGCAAAAGTATCTGAACTCTTCCGAGTCAAAATTAGAGCCGTTGTCTGTAATGATACTGTGGGGGACTCCATACCGGAATGTTATCTCTTTCATGAATTTGATAGCAGTGCAGGCGTTCAGCTTCTTGATGGGTTTAGCTTCAATCCACTTAGTGAACTTGTCGACTGCAACTAGTAAGTGAGTGAATCCACTCTGGCCTGTTCTAAGGGGTCCAACCATATCCAAGCCCCATACAGCAAACGGCCAGACGAGTGGAATAGTCTTCAAGGCAGATGCAGGTTTGTGTGACAGGTTCGAATAGAACTGGCATCCTTCGCAGTGATCGACTATATCTTTAGCCATCTCATTGGCGCGTGGCCAGAAGAAACCCGCTCGGTAAGCTTTGGCACCAATCGTCCTAGAGGACGCATGATGACCACAAGTTCCCGAGTGAATCTCCTCCAAAATCAGTCGACCTTCTTTAGGAGAAATACACCGCTGAGTCACGCCAGTCACACTTTCTCTGTAGAGTTGTCCATCCATAACAGTAAAAGCTTTGGATTTACGGACTATCTGTCGAGCTTCATCTTCATCATCTGGGAGTTCTCTCCTAAGAATGTACGCAATATAGGGTACAGTCCAGTCGGGCGTGATCACTAAAATCTCCATGACCAAATCAATGACAGCTAGGACATCGACTTCGGTCGGATCAGAGGCGCTTTTTGCCTGCGGGGGCTCCTCAGTGAAGGGATCTTCCTGCACCGAAGGAGAATGAAGGTGCTCGAGAAATACATTGCTGGGGACAGGCTTCCGAGTGGATCCAATCTTTGCCAGCTCATCAGCTGCTTGATTCTTCACTCGGGGAACATGATGGAGTTCCAAACCTTCGAATTTCTTCTCGAGTTTCCTTACTGCATTGCAGTATCTAGTCATAGCGGGGTTCCTGACATCCCACTCTTTCATCACTTGATTGACCACCAAATCAGAGTTGCCATATACCATCAGGCGCCAGACGCCGAGTGAAATGGCCATACGCAACCCATACAAGAGTGCTTCATATTCAGCTTCATTGTTGGAGGAATCAAAGTGAATCTGCAAGACGTAACTGAGTTTGTCGCCTTTTGGGGACACCAGTACTACGCCAGCACCAGACCCATTCAGCATCTTCGAGCCATCAAAGAACATGGTCCAGTGTGCCGAGTAAACTTGGATCGGCTGCTGCTGTTCAGTCCACTCGGCCAGGAAATCAGCGAGGGCTTGAGACTTGATTGCTTTCTTTGCTTCAAACTTGATGTCAAAATAGAGGAGCTCAATAGCCCATTTGGCCACTCGACCAGATGCATCTCGATTGTGGAGAATTTCAGACAATGGAGCATCACTGACGACTGAAATTGAGTGATCTTGAAAATAATGTGCCACCTTCTTAGCTGACAGATATATACCGTACACGAGCTTCTGGTAATGTGGATATCTTTGCTTTGAAGGAGTCAACACTTCAGAGACGTAATAAACAGGATGCTGGACTTTGTAAGCTTTACTTTCCTCTTCCCTCTCGATAGTGAGAACTGTACTGACGACCTGATTAGTAGCCGCTATGTACAATAGCAATGGCTCTTTACTGTGCGGAGCAGCAAGCACCGGCTGGGTGGAAAGCAGAGCTTTGAGCTCGACAAACGCTGCTTCAGCTTCTGGAGTCCACTCGAATGTATCAGACTTCTTCATCAGTCGGTATAAAGGCAATGCCTTTTCGCCGAGACGAGAAATGAATCGACTCAATGCTGCCAAGCAACATGTGAGCTTCTGGACATCGTGCACCCGCTCAGGGCTTTTCATTCGGGTGATGGCACCGATCTTTTCAGGATTAACGTTGATTCCCTTTTCGGAAACGAGAAAACCGAGTAATTTGCCGCCAGGAACACCGAAAGTGCACTTAGTCAGATTTAGCTTGATGTCATATCTCCTCAAATTGGCGAATGTTTCAGCTAAGTCAGACAACAGGTCGGAACCTTTGCGAGACTTGACGACAATGTCATCCATGTACGCTTCAACATTTCGAGGGATCTGATCGAGTAAACATTTTTGAATCATGCGCATGAAAGTAGCGCCAGCGTTCTTCAAACCAAAAGGCATGGTGATATAACAGAAACACCCGAAAAGGGTGATGAAGGTTGTCTTTATTTCATTCGGACCAAACAGACGGATCTGATGGTAACCAGAGTAAGCATCCAGAAAAGATAGACGCTCACACCCCGCAGTCGAGTCGACAATCTGATCAATGCGGGGGAGTGGAAAATGATCTTTCGGGCAGACCCGATTGATATGTTTGAAATCAATACACATGCGGAGTGACTTGTCCTTCTTAGGGACCATAACGACGTTCGATAACCACTCGGAGTGGTAAATCTCACGTATGAACTTTGCCGCCAAGAGACGAGCCACCTCCTCGCCGATTGCTTTTCGCTTCTCCGTTGCCGACCGACGCAAATGCTCCTTCACAGGCTTGGCCTTCGGGTCAACTCTCAATCGGTGCTCAGCCAGTTCCCTGGGTACTCCAGGCATGTCAGTAGGCTTCCATGCGAAGATGTCCCAGTTCTCACGGAGGAACTGGATGAGCTCGGCTTCCTATTTGCTGTCGAGTGTCGTCGAGATGTTGGTCGGGGCAGCAGTTGGCTCTGTCGGGTGAATGTTCACTTTCTTCACTTCTCCTGCCGACTGAAAAGATGACTCAGAAGCGGGCTTCTTAGCGCGCAACAGGTCGGAAGGATCAGCGTTTTTCTTGTATTCTTCCAATTCAACCATAGCCATCTGATGATCGGCGATCTTGGAGCCATGCTGAAGGCACTCCTCAGCCCTCTGTCGATTGCCAGTGACTGTGATCACACCCTTGGGTCCGGGCATCTTCAGCTTGAGATACACGTAACATGGACGGGCCATGAAACGGGCATAAGCCGGACGACCAAGGATGGCATGGTATGCACTCTGGAAGTCCACCACTTCGAATGTCAATTTTTCCTTGCGAAAATGCTTATCGTCACCAAACACAACATCCAACGCTATTTGACCGAGTGAACGGGCCTTTTTTCCAGGGATGACGCCATGGAACTGCATGTTGCTTTCACTGAGTCGGGACATCGGAATGCCCATCCCCTTGAGGGTATCTGCATATAGGATGTTCAGACCGCTCCCACCGTCCATCAAAACCTTGCGGAGTCGAGTGCCCCCCACAACTGGGTCCACCACCAGCGCTTGCCGCCCGGGGGTAGCGATATGCGCCGGGTGATCTGACTGATCAAACGTGATAGCAGTCTGAGACCACTTGAGATATGTGGGGGTAGAGGGAACCGCCATGTTAACCTCCCTGTTGATAACTTTCAGTCGACTCTTGCTCTCAACATCAGCAAAAATCAACAGAGTGGCATTGATCTCAGGAAACTCTTCTTTATCTTCTTCATCTCCCTTTTCGGGGTCTTTTTCACTCGACTGACTCTCTTTGAATTGTTGGATCAGCAAACGGCACTGTCGAGTGGTATGCTTTGGCAATATTAAATTGCCCTCTTCATCTTTCCTCGTGTGGATTGCACACGGTAAATCCATAACATCTGTACCCGATTGATTCTTTGACTTCTTGGGGGTGAACTTAGCTTTGGACTTTCCTTTATTTTTGGCCAGTGCCGCCAGAGTGGACGCTTCTGCCTGAGCAGGGGGATCAGCCTTGCGCTTCTGCTTCCGATTGGAATTTCCGCCTGCATCATTGTCGACTGCTTTTCCTTTACCGCTTCGGAGGCGGTCCTCTTCTTCACCATTGGCGTACCGAGTGGCAATCTCCATCATCTTGCTCAGAGAAATATCACCAGTGCGACCAAACTTCAGATAGAGCTCTCTGTATCTAACACCGGCCTTGAAGGCACAAATAGCCTGATGTTCGGAAACATTCTCCACCATGTGATGCAGGGTGGACCAGCACTGAATGTAGTCTCGCAAGGTCTCATTGGGTTTCTGAAAACAGTGCTGCAAATCAATCAAACCAGCCGGACGTTTGCAGGTGCCCTCAAAGGTTCTGATGAACACTCGGGCCAAATCCTCCCAGCAATAGATACTAGAGGGAGCCAAACGATTCAACCAAGCTCTGGCCGAACCATCTAACATCAGGGACAAGTGCTTCATGGCTATGTTGTCGTTTCCTCCACCAATCTGCACGGCCACTCGGTAATCATCTAACCATGTCTCGGGCTTCGACTCGCCAGAAAACTTGCTAATTCCAGCCGCCAACCTGAAGTTGGGGGGAATCTCTGCAGAGCGAATGGCTCTGCTAAAACACTCGGGACCAGACACAACAACTCCACTTCCACTCGAATAGTCTCCGTTATAACCATCTCTGTGGGCTCTGCCTCTGTCGACCCGTCTTTGAGCAAGGACGTCCCTTGCGTCAAATCTAGGATTCCGCTCATCTCCGAACGGGAGCCTATCATCATTGTGCAGGGGCACATATGAACCACTCCGCGGAGGAGAAAGCACTCGACGGTGGTCATCGCGGTGATAACGGGGAGCAAACTGATCTCGCCCCTGATCTCTGTACCGACCTTCGCGGAAGTCTCCGCCTCTGTGGCGCAGGGGTGACCCAAGGCTGTGGGCCGACTGAACTGTTTCCGCCCTGGGCGAATTGCTATGTAACCTGTTCTGCGACTGAGAAACAGCCGCATTCTACTGCTGCGCTGCCTCGAGCAACATTCTGATTTGTTGCAAACCTCTACCAGCTTCCGATCGTGACGGCTGTATAGAATCTGCAATCCTAGCAGCAGCTGCAACATTCAATACTGGAGTACGGCATACCTCGACGTTGTTCCGAGACCCACTCGGAAATAACTGTCGTTGATGTCGATTGGGACGCGGCGGACGCTGTCGAGCATGCTCGTCGAGTGCTTTCTGCATCTCTTTGAGTCGAAGGCGAGTCGCCTCCATGGCCTGGGCCTCAGCAGTCGTGCCGACGATGGGAGTATGGAGAACATCCTCGTCCCAGCGCTGCTGTTCATTCGACGTTCCACCAATCTCGCGCCTGGCGTGGTTGAAGCCAGGCGGCGGACTCTGATGAGAGCCAGCCATAAGAACTTCAGCCGCAGGATCGCAGCTCTCGCACTCGGAGGGAACGTCAGACCGATCTGATGCCGAGTCGAACACGCCGAGAAGTGACTCGGCGGGCTCGATGGCCGCAATCTGCGGGGACGAAGCCTGGCGGGCCGCCGCATGTCGCACCCAACGCTGTAGCCGTGAACGACCGGATCGCTTGCGGCGAGGAACAGCATGGAGGGCTGACACGTACGGAGTCGACAGCTGAAGGAGAAGAACACCGCAGGAGCTTGCGCAGAAGTGCGTCGCTCCGCATATTGGGAGCGCCTCAACATCTAGAGGCTCTTCCTGGAGCCATGCCGAACCTTCGGCGATGAAGGTGAGCGCTCCGAGACGGATCTCACGGCCCAGGAACAAATCACCGCCGGAAGACATGACGAAGGAAAACAAATGCAACCTCGCCGGAAGTCGTTTAGATGCCTGCCCCACGGTGGGCGCCAACTGTCGTGGGACTGAGCCTGACAGTAGAAGGTAGGGGTACGTAAGGAGAGGGCAGAGTCCTAGCTACGGCGAGGGTGTACACACGGATGTATGAGTTCAGGCCCCTCTCGTGGAGGTAAAATCCCTACGTCTCAGTGCTCGGGAGCTCTTGTCGAGTGAAATATAAGTGTCGTTACAGGGGATGCGAACCCCTGTGCCAGAGGGGAGGGGCGGCTTATATAGAGTGCGCTGCCCCTCATAAGTGTCCGGCACTCAAGGATCAGATCGTGGCTATAAAGACGTACGTTACTGGTAACGTACGTAATAAACGCTATTAATGAGACAGACGAACGCCTGCCCATTGGCCTCCCTGGGGTGGCTTCTGGTCTTCTGCGGTCGACTGTCTTCCGGTTCTTCCGAGTGAATGGTACCCGTCGAGTGAAAAGGTAATCTCCGAGTGGATATTGTCGAGTGACTTGTATGCCTTGGTGATTTCAGTCGGAGATCTCCTTGCAGCACTTAAGCTTTCTGGGGCAGTGTCCTTGGGTAGAGTAGGTAGGTTAGGCCTATGACCCTACCCTAGGTACATATCCCCATCACACCGGTGACGTCACCGAGGTAGCAGCCCTGACATTCAAGTTTCACTCGGTCAGCAAAAATATGAAGTTCAGCAACAATTTAAGCAAGGAGCAAGAATACTTACGTCGAAGCAATCGGCACGACAACCTTTATCCAGGGAAGAGCTTTCCGGGACTTTGCAGGAGCAACCTTGGGCTGTTTGGCGACCTTTTCGGTCGGTTCCGGCGTCGACGTCCGATTGCGCTTCGAGCTCCTGGTGGTCGACCCCATGGTCCGACCTTGGTCGATTGCAGGATCTTGATGCTGCTTGGAACGTCCCTCGGTACGTGGAGGAGATTGAACTTCGACTTCTTCGCTCTCTTCCGAGTCATCATCGCTGCCTTCACTGTCCTCGGCATAACTGATGTTGGCGCTGTCTCCTTCACTCTCCACCCCTTCAACGTTCTGTTCTCCATTCGGCACAGGTGAATACATGTTTGTGAACTCCTGCAAAGATTCAAGTCAGTCAGTTGAAGACCCATTCACTCGACAAGATATAAAAGCAATCGACAATGACATGACTCACCACGTTCGGTGGGTGCTCAGCGGAGAAGGGCAAGACTCTTTTGGATCCTTGGGGGTTGTCACGCGCTCCAGTGATGCCGCGCAGCCATTGAGCGACCGTTTCTTCTGAGACATCCTCCGGATGGGTACGAGTGGTGTCGTCGACTCCCGAGTAATGCCACATGGGATGGTCCCGCGCCTGGAGCGGCTGGATCCGTCGACCGAGGAACACCTCTAGCAGATCCAGACCAGTCACTCCACCACGAATCAGATTCACTACACCATTCATCAAGATTCCTACGTTGGCCTTCTCTTCCTCGGTCACAGTCAGAGATTTGGGCACAGTGGGTCGAGCCAGTGTGAAGGGGGGAAGACCAGTCGACATATTTGGGGATGCGACATCATTGCAATAGAACCAAGTAGACTGCCAGCCCCGCACCGAGTCCGGAAAGGTTAACGCTGGGAAAGCACTCCCCGTCCTCTTTTGGAGGCCCAAACCCCCACATAACTGAATAACGTTGGTCTTGCTATCACTAGTGTGGGCTTTCTTGACCGACTGGGAGCGGATGGTGAAAATATGCTTGAACAAACCCCAGTGAGGGGGACAACCCAGGAAACACTCGCACATCATCACAAATGCGGCAAGGTACGCGATAGCATTGGGAGGGAAATGATGAAGTTGTGCCCCGAAGAAATTCAAGAAACCACGGAAGAAGGGATGAGGAGGCAGAGAAAAACCTCTCTCCAAGTGAGTGGTCAGGAGGACCCGCTCGCCCTCGCGCGGCTCCGGCTCAGCTTTCGCCCCCGGCAGCCTCCACGACCCGGGCGCTACCAGGCCGTCGGTGACGAGCTTCTCAACGTCCTCCTCCGTGACGGTCGACGGCAAGAAGTCGCCCTGGATCCATCCGGGCGGCGCCGCGGCTCGAGCGCCCGATGGCTTCTTCCCCTTCGCCGTCTTCTTGGCGCGCTCCAACTTCGCCATCTTGTCTTTCGTCATTGTTGCGGCGGCGGGCGGGTTCGAGATGAGCGGCGCGGTGGCGGAACAGAGGAAGCGGGGGAGACGGGGAGAAAATGGACGCACTGTTGCAAATTCCCCCCCCCCCCCCCCGCTCTCGTTTCTTATATCCGTCGACCCGAGTCACTGACTCATGGGCCCGCTGAATCCCTGTGTATCCCGTTAACAGAGGAGGCGCGATACGTGGCGCTAAAAGCGACGCGAGGATCGAGGGGTCGTGCCCCCGTCTGTTGCGTCATCCCCGCTCGACGCGCGCTCCCCGAAATTTTGAACCCCGTGAAATCTGGACCGGGCGGAGCGTCCTGTCACATCTAAAGATCCTGCTGGCCAGTCGGACTTGAACCTGCATCCAAATTCACTCGGAAGAACTGATAAGCTGAATAGATCAAGGTGAATGCTAGAAGGCCCAGACGTCACAGGCATCAGTAAAATCTCGAAGCTCATTCGGAACGTTGAGTTTGGCAGAACCTGCACTGTCCCTTTCCCACTCGAACCCTGATCCATTCGGGGGCTAATGATGTGGATATGTATTAAGGGTAGGGTCCTAAGCATGGCCTACATACCCCACCTAAAGACACCATATGCAAGATTACAAGACTACAAGGAAGATTCCGACTGGAGTAAGCAAAGCTTACGATCCACTCAACTTCCAGCTCACTCAGAAGATTCTACATCCACTCGACAGGATACGTTTCACTAGACAGAGCTGGACGTCATTCGACCGCTGAAGATCTAAAGTCACCCTGAGAAGAGCAACAGACAGGCGGTCGGGCCATCACCATAATTAGCATTTATGGCATGCGTTATCAGTAACGCTCTCCTTTACTCCCCACGATCGAACCCTTGGTTGCCTGGCGTTTATGAGGGGCAGCGCACTCTATATAAGCCACCCCTCCCCTCTGGCACAAGGGTTCGCACCCCCTGTATCTCACACATTCCACACGACAGAAAGCTCCCGAGCGCTGAGACGTAGGGCTGTTACCTCCACGAGAGGGGCCTGAACTCATACATCCGTGTGTACGATCTCGCCGTAGCTAGGACTCTGCCCTCTCCTTACGTACCCCTAACCTCTACTGTCAGGCTCGTTCCCACGACAACGGTTCCAGAATGCTTGCTGGCCTAGGGGCTGGCGTAGTGCTTACCTCACCCACAGGGGATAGTATTCGGTATGTGTTGCAAATTATGTATACTGACTCCAATAACGCGGCAGAATACGAAGCCCTGTTACATGGACTCCCTATAGCAGTCTCCATTGGTGTCCAACGTCTTGAGGTTCCGGGTGATTCCAACCTCGCCATCTCACAAGTCAACGGCAAATTCGACGCAAAGGACCCAAAGATGAAAGGCTACCGGAATGCCGTCATACAAATCTCGGCCAGGTTCGAGGGGCTTGAATTTCACCACATACCCCGAGATAGTAACCAGGCCACAGATATACTCGCCCGAATGGGCGCTAAGCGGGAAAAAGTCCCAGACAACACCTTCCTCGAACGGCTCTTTAATCCCTCCGTAGTCTGGCAAGACGACAAGGAAACGTCGGAATCAAACGACATCGGACAGCCCTCCACACCCGAAGATGACGAAGGGCTAGATATAGTGGGCGGCTCGGCTGTTCAGAAAACAGCTTCTACACACGAAGTTATGGCAGTCATTGCACCATGGACCGAGCTGCTCCTCGCATACCTGCTCCATAAAGAGCTCCCCGAAGACCAAACCGACGCACGTCGGATTGTAAGGCAATCTAAAGCCTATAAGGTTCATGAGGGAGAACTCTATAAGATAAGCACTACGGGCGTCCTCCGGTGGTGTATTTCCGAAGAGGAAGGACGATTATTACTCAAGGAGGAAGGATGATTATTACTCAAGGAGGTTCACTCCGGCATGAGCAGACATCATGCCGCTGCTCGGACCTTGGTCAGCAAGGCCTTCCGAGCTGGTTTTTACTGGCCAACCACGGGTGCCGACGCCTCTGCGTTAGTACAGCGCTGCCCCGGCTGCCAGGTATTCGCCAAACAAAGCCACATGCCCCCTGTGGCTCTCCGCACAATCCCTATCACTTGGCCTTTCACGGTCTGGGGGCTAGATATGGTCGGCCCACTCTGGGGCGGGTCAAGAAAAAATAAGTACCTACTTGTCATGGTGGACAAGTTTACTAAGTGGATCGAAGCAAAACCAGTAACTTCGGCCGGTGCAGTCCATGTACTTGAATTCATCTCGGGGGTAGTACACCGTTATGGTATCCCCCATAGTCTCATAACAGACAACGGGACAAACTTCACGGCCAAAGAAGTGAAAACATGGTGCGCAAAACTAGGCATCAAGCTCGATGCTACTTGTAGCTTGCGTTGGTATTATCCCCGAAGAGGAAGGGATGATGCGGCACAGTAGAGATAAGTATTTCCCTCAGTTATGAAACCAAGGTTATCGAACCAGTAGGAGAATCACGCAACACCTCGTTAGCAGCACCTGCACACAAACAACAAATCCTTGCACCCAACGCAAACGAGGGGTTGTCAATCCCTCGGTGGTTAATTGCAAGATTAAATTGTATGTGATAGATAGATAGATTTAAACAAAAATACAAAATAAAATAAATAAAAGAAAATGGCAGCAATATTTTTAGGGTTTTAGTAATATGATTTAGATAGACCCGGGGGCCATAGGTTTCACTAGAGGCTTCTCTCAAGAAAATAGCATACGGTGGGTAGATAAATTACTGTTGGGCAATTGATAGAAAAGCAAATAATCAAGACGATATCCAAGGCAATTATCAAGTATATAGGCGTCACGTCCAAAATAAGTAGACCGACCCCTGCCTGCATCTACTACTATTACTCCACACATCGACTGCTATCCAGGATGCATCTAGTGTATTAAGTCCATAAGAACGGAGTAATGCCTTAAGAACGATGACATGATGTAGACAAGATAAACTCACGTATGAATAAACCCCATCTTTTTACCCTTAGTAGCAATGATACATACGTATCATGTCCCTTTCTGTCACTGGGATTGAGCACCGCAAGATCGAACCCACTACAAAGCACCTCTTCCCGTGGCAAGATAAATCAATCTAGTTGGCCAAACCAAATCAATAGATCGAAGAAGAAATACGAGGCTATAATAATCATGCATAAAAGAGTGTAGCAAAGACTCAAATAATTTCATGGATAATCTGATCATAAACTCACAATTCATCGGATCCCAACAAACACACCGCAAAAAGTGATTACATCGGATAGAACTCCAAGAACATCGGGGAGAACATTGCATTGAAGATCAAAAAGAGATAAGAAGCCATCTAGCTACTGCCTATGGACCCGAAGGTCTGTGGTAAACTACTCACGCATCATCGGAAGGGCAGCAAGGTTGATGTAGAGCCCCTCCGTGATCGATTCCCCCTCCGGCGGAGTACCGGAGAAGGCCTCTAGATGGGATCTCTCTGGAACAGAAACTTGCGGCGGCGGAAAAAGTATTTCATGGACTCCTGAGGGTTTCTAATTTTTTCTGAATTTATAGTGGAAGAATTAGGTCAAACGGAGTCGGGTGGGCCCCACGAGGTACCAGGGTGCGCCACTCCCCTGGGTCGCGCCCTGGTGCCTCGTGGCCCACTCCATCATCTTCTGGCCCTCTCCCGAAGCTTCTAGTGTTTATCTTGTCCAATAAGAAATCTCCAAAAAGTTTTGTGGCATTTGGACTTCGTTTGGTATTGATTTTCTGTGAAACAAAAACAGGGCAGAAAACAGCAATTGGCACTGGGCACTAAGTTAATAGGTTAGTCTCCAAAAATGATATATAATTGCTGTAAATTATTATAAAAACATCCAAGATTGATAATATAACAGCATGGAACAATAAAAAATTATAGATACGTTGGAGACGTATCAGCATCCCCAAGCTTAATTCCTGCTCGTCCTCGAGTAGGTAAATGATAAAAACAGAATTTTTGATGTGGAATGCTGCCTATCATATTCATCACATATTCTTTTCTTTTGTAGCATGGACATTGGACTTGAATGATTCAAAGCAATAGTCTATAATTTGACATGGACATATAAATACTCAAGCATGCTAACAAGCAACCATGTTGTTCAAAATATCAACGCTATAGAAAGTTATCCCTAGCCCATTATGCTCAATCATTGATCCATTCATGAAACACACTCAAATATTCGCTACATCCAATGCACAAGTATGACAATAGTGCTCTCTAGTTGTTGCTTTTGTAAGAGAAGATGGAGACTCAAAAAAAATAAAAAATGCATAAAAGTAAATAGATAGGCCCTTCGCAGAGGGAAGCAGAGATTTGTCAAATGTGCCAGAGCTCAAAGCTGAAATTAAAGAGATAAAAATATTTTGAGAAGCATGCTTTTCAAGTCAACGAAAACGACCGAGAATTCCCAATATTTTCCATGCTAGACACATCATAGATGGTTCCCATACAGAAAGTAAAGTTTATTTCCTTTCCACCATTCTTTCACAATCGATGGCTAGCCGTATCCATACCAACACTTTCCAAGGAATTTTGTTGTCATTAATTTGATTTCATGTGGGACTGGGCATCCCTATTACCAACCATTCTCTCGTGCAATGACAAGTGAATAAACACTCACCGTGAGAATAACACACCTAGCATGGAAAATAATGGCCACCCCCTGCCGCTTCATGAGCGGTACGGGCACACAAAACGGAAAATTATTTTGAAAATTAGAGTTGGCACACGCAAATTTACTTGGAACGGCATTGAAATACCGCATATAGGTAGATATAGTGGACTCATTTGGCACAACTTGGGTTTAAGGAGTTTGGATGCACAAGCAGTATTTCCGCTTAGTACAAATGAAGGCTAGCAAATAGATTGAGAAGCAACCAACCAAAAAACGAAAACGGTCATAAACATGCATTGAACACAACTAACACCAAATAATGCACCATAAGTAGGATATAATTTCATTGCATAACTATTGACTTAACGTGCATGCATAGGGAATCACCAACCTTAACACTAATATTCTTACTAAATCACAATTACTCACTAACATGACTCACATATCATCATTTCCATATCGCAAAACTATTGCAAGGAATCACACTTATCATATCCAATGATCTATATGAAAGTTTTTATTTATATCCCTCTTGAATATTCATCACTTTGGGACCAAATTCATATCTTGTGCAAATTACCGTTACTATTATCAACTCTCAAAAAGATTTAAGTGAAGCATGAGAGTGCAAATATTTCTTCAAAATTTCAATCTTATCAATTCTCAAAATAATATAAGTGAAGCATGAGAATTCATTTCTTCAAAATTTTAATCAACTCTCAAAATAATATAAGTGAAGCATGAGAATTCATTTCTTCAAAATTTTAATCAACTCTCAAAATAATATAAGTGAAGCAAGAGAGTTTATTTCTTCAAAATTGTAATCTTGTCAACTCTCAAAATAATATAAGTGAAGCATGAGAGTTTATTTCTTCAAAATTTTAATCTTGTCAACTCTCAAAATAATATAAGTGAAGCATGAGAGTTTATTTCTTCAAAATATAGCCACCACCATGCTCAAAAAGATTTAAGTGAAGCACTAGAGCAACTGCCTAGCTCAAAAAATTTAAGTGAAGCACATAGAGTATTCTAACAAATTATGATGAACGTGTGGCTCTCTCAAAATAGGTGTGTTCAGCAAGGATGATTGTGACAAACTAAAAAGCAAACAAAGCAAAGACTCATATAATACAAGACGCTCCAAGCAAAACTCATATCATGTGACGAATAAAAATACAGCTCCAAGTAAAATTACCGATGGTTGGTAGAAGAAAGAGGGGATGCCTTCCGGGGCATCCCCAAGCTTAGACGCTTGAGTCTTCCTTGAATATTACCTTGGGGTTCCTCGGGCATCCCCAAGCTTAGGCTTTTACTAGTCCTTATTGCTTCATCCATCGTGATCTCACCCAAAACTTGAAAACTTCAATCACACAAAACTCAACAAAACCTTCGTGAGATCCGTTAGTATAACAAAACAAATCACTACTATAAGTACTATTGTAAACCCATTCATGTTTTATTTTTGCATTATACCTACTGTACTCTAACTTCACCATGGCTTATACCCCCTGATACAATCCATAGATTCATCAAAACAAGCAAGTAGTGCATCAAAAACAGAATCTGTCAAAAACAGAATAGTCTGTAGAAATCTATTTAAAATCCATACTTATGTAACTCAAAAAATTCTGAAACATTAGGACAACGTGGGAAATTCATATACCAATACTGTGTTAAAATTTAAGATTTTTTTGACTCTCCATTAAAGAAACAAAATTCGGGCACTGGACGCAAAACTTTCTGTTTTCCGAACAGCATCAATTATATTATCTTCCAAATCATCCTAAAGGCTTTACTTGGCACAAACACTAATTAAAAACACAAAACACAGTCATACCAGTAGCATGACAGTGAAAACACACAATAACAGAAACTTATAACAAAAAATTATTTTATTCATTGGGTTGCCTCCCAACAAGCGCTATTGTTTTATGCCCCTAGCTAGGCATAATGCATAATTTCAAGTATTGTCATCTTTGGTTTCCAACTCCTCAATCACACATCCATTTTTTCAAATAGATTTAACATAGGTGTTTCTCACCATCACACTTCTAGGCACAAAATCAAGAATTTTACTTTTGTGAATAGGTTCCTTAATTATACCAATGAAATCGGGGTGCAAGCTAATCATTTTAAGATCCTCATTTCCCTTACTAGAAGTAGCACCATTGATTTTAGGAACATACATAAACTTGCAATTCTTGCTAGGAGTAATTTTTTCAATAGTTTTAGCGGAAGAAAAAGCGGAACCTAATTTATTAATAATTTCTTTCAACTTATCGATCCTAGCGGGACTTTGTTCCACCCTTTCATTAATTATTGGTTCTTTCTCTTTTAGCATCTTAAGAGTAATACCTACTTTTGATCCAAATTGAGTAACATGGTTATGAATCTTTTTATCTAAATTTTCAATATGTTCAATGGTAGGCATTTTGTTTTCAATAGCATCTAACCTTTGCATAACATGTTCCAAGGTCAAAGTTGTTTCATTAATAGTAATAGGTGGTGATCCCACTAAATTTCCCATAGCATTAAAAGCATCCGTAGAGGGACACATCAAGAAATTCCCTCCAGCAATAGTGTCAAGCACAAAGCGATACCAAGTAGTAATGCCCACATAAAAATTGCGAAGAAGGATGGTAGAGGATTGCTTACGAGTTGATCTATTATGAGCATCACAAATCCTATACCAAGCATCTTTTAAATTCTCTCCTCCCCTTTGTTTAAAATTAAGTACTTCATTTTTAGGGGTAATAGTAACGAGCGAAGAACTAGCCATAATGATAAAGCAAGCAAAAAACGAACAAGCAAACAAGAAAAAGGCAACCGGAAAATATTTTTGTATTTTTGTAAAAACGTTTTAGAAGTGGGGGAGATGAAAATGAGAGGCAAATGGCAAATAAAGTAAATGCAAGGATATGAGAGTTTGTGCAAAGGTACTTGATAGATGTTGATGATGTCTCCCCGGCAACGGTGCCAGAAATTGGCAAGTTGACGGGAGACTGTGTTGACGTGACTTCTCCCCGGCAACGGCGCCAGAAATTTTTCCTGCTACTTGTAGCTTGCGTTGGTATTATCCCCGAAGAGGAAGGGATGATGCAGCACAGTAGAGATAAGTATTTCCCTTAGTTATGAAACCAAGGTTATCGAACCAGTAGGAGAATCATGCAACACCTCGTTAGCAGCACCTGCACACAAACAACAAATCCTTGCACCCAACGCAAACGAGGGGTTGTCAATCCCTCGGCGGTTAATTGCAAGATTAAATTGTATGTGATAGATAGATAGATTCACATATGAATAAACCCCATCTTTTTACCCTTAGTAGCAACGATACATACGTGTCATGTCCCTTTCTGTCACTGGGATTGAGCACCGCAAGATCGAACCCACTACAAAGCACCTCTTCCCGTGGCAAGATAAATCAATCTAGTTGGCCAAACCAAATCAATAGATCAGAGAAGAAATACGAGGCTATAATAATCATGCATAAAAGAGTGCAGCAAAGACTCAAATAATTTCATGGATAATCTGATCATAAACTCACAATTCATCGGATCCCAACAAACACACCGCAAAAAGTGATTACATCGGATAGAACTCCAAGAACATCGAGGAGAACATTGTATTGAAGATCAAAAAGAGAGAAGAAGCCATCTAGCTACTGCCTATGGACCTGAAGGTCTGTGGTAAACTACTCACACATCATCGGAAGGGCAGCAAGGTTGATGTAGAGCCCCTCCATGATCGATTCCCCCTCCGACGGAGTACCGGAGCAGGCCTCCAGATGGGATCTCTCTGGAACAGAAACTTGCGGCGGTGGAAAAAGTATTTCGTGGACTCCTTAGGGTTTCAGATTTTTTCTGAATTTATAGTGGAAGAATTAGGTCAAACGGAGCTGGGTGGGCCCCACGAGGTACCAGGGCGCGCCACCCCCCTGGGGCGTGCCCTGGTGCCTCGTGGCCTACTCATTCATCTTCTGGCCCTCTCCCGAAGCTTCTAGTGTTTATCTTGTCCAATAAAAAATCTCCAAAAAGTTTTATGGCATTTGGACTTCGTTTGGTATTGATTTTCTGTAAAACAAAAATAGGGCAGAAAATAGCAACTGGCACTGGGCACTAAGTTAATAGGTTATTCTCCAAAAATGATATATAATTGCTGTAAATGATTATAAAAACATCCAAGATTGATAATATAATAGCATGGAACAATCAAAAATTATAGATACGTTGGAGACGTATCACTCGACTACGCATCCGTATATCACCCGCAGTCAAACGGGCAAGTGGAACGCGCCAACGGACTAATCCTTAGTGGCATCAAGCCTAGGTAGTTCGCTCCCTCAAGGAGGCCGACAGCAAATGGGTAGAGGAACTTGATTCCATTCTATGGGGTCTGCGCACCACACCAAACAGATCCACTGGGTATACTCCATTTTTCATTGTGTACGGCGCCGAGGCAGTGCTCCCCTGCGACATCATACACGATGCTCCTCGGGTACGCATGTACGAGGAGCGGGAGGCCGAGTTAGATCGGCAGGATGCCTTGGACGCCCTAGAAGAGGAACGCAATGTCGCTCGGGCATGATCTGCCATTTACCAGCAACAAGCCCGCCGCTACCACAGTAGGGCGGTTCGCGCAAAGGACTTCAACAAAGGAGACCTCGTCATGCGACTGCATCCGGAGAAGCAGACGCACAAGCTCTCCCCTAAGTGGGATGGGCCATTTATCATCGACCAGGTCCTCATTGGAGGCGCTTACCGAATTCGAGACCCAGTGGATGGGCGTTTAGAGCCCAACCCCTAGAACGCGGCTGTACTCCGACGTTTCTTTGGTTGAACCTCCGAAAACTACTCACCTCTGTACATACACCACCCTGCTTTTCCTTTTTTTCTCTCTTTTATCTCTCTCAAGAGATTTCAGGGGTATCCTCTGAAGGACCTCGAGAAACAAAATCAGTACTGCATGTTCTTTTCAAAACACGCGTTATTCCACCTCTTACATACTATTGTCTTTCAAGCCATAATATGCATCGATTTGACTTAAGATTTGGCCAAGCTAGGTTGCCCGGCTCCTGTGCTTGCCCCTTATGTTCCCGATCATTCGACTAAGAGGCAAAGGGAGCACCGCTGTGATTGTCACTCCCAGGTCACCCGGTGCAGTACCTCAAATGGACAAAGCCGAAAGCTAGCACTCTTAAACGTACAAATCAGTCGGCCATGACATAGAAGTAAAGTGGAGGGGGTCTATCAAACCCCAACCAGGGGCTTTACCTCCGAGGTCACTGATACTTCTCCAACGTATCTATAATTTATGAAGTATTCATGCCATGTTTATTATAGTTTTGTATGATTTTAGTGCACTTTTATATGGATTTTATATGATTTTCATGGACTAACATATTGACCTAGTGCCCAGTGCCAGTTGCTATTTTCTGCTTGTTTTTGGTTTTCTAGAAAATCAATATCAAATGAAGTCCAAATGCAGCGAAACTTTTTGACGATTATTTCTGGAAGGAAACAGACCCAGGAAGCTTTGGGGGAGCAGCAAAAGACCCACAGGGGCCCCACAAGCCACCTGGGCGCGCCACCCCCCCAGGAGCGCCCTGGTGCCTCGTGGGCCCCCTGTGGCCCTTCTTCGCATGATTCCAACGCTGAAAAATCCTATATATTTATAAACCCCCGAAAGTTAACCTAGATGAGTTTTTACGCTGCTGCAAGCCTCTGTTCCGAAGTGACCCCATCTGGAGCTCCATTCCGGCACCCTGCCGAAGGGGGAAAATCATCACCGGAGGCCATCTTCATCATCCCGGCGGTCTCCTTGACGAAGAGGGAGTAGTTCACCCTCGGGGCTGAGGGTATGTACTAATAGCTATGTGTTTGATCTCTCTCTCTCTCTCTCGTGTTCTTGATTTGGCACGATCTTGATGTACCACGAGCTTTGTTAATATAGTTGGATCATATGGTGTTTCTCCCTCTCTATCTTGTTGTGATGAATTGAGTTTTTACCTTTGAGGTTTCACTATTATCGGATTGAATACTTTTATGGATTTGAGAACACTTGATGTATGTCTTGCATATGAATACCCGTGGTGACAACGGGGTATTATATTGATTCACTTGATGTATGTTTTGGCACTCAACTCGCGGATTCCTGAGGTGACATTGGGGTAATCTATGCATAGGGGTTGATGCACGTTTTCGTCCTACTTTCTCCAGTAGAAATCTTGGGGCACTCTTTGAAGTTCTTTGTGTTGGATTGAATATTATGAATCTGAAATTGTTTGACGCATATCGAATAATCAACTCACAGATACTTTTGGCGACATTGGAGTATCTAGGTGACATTAGAGTTGGTTGATGCGTATCATATGGTGTTATTTTAGTATGAACTCTAGGGCTGTTCGTGACACTTATAGGGATGGCTCAATAGATTGATCGGAAAAGATAACTTTGAGGTGGTTTCGTACCCTACAACAATTTCTATCTTATGTTCTCCGCTAATAGGAACTTTGGAGTGATTCTTTGTCGCACGTTGAGGGATTGTTATATGATCCAATTATGTTAGCATTGTTGAGAGATTGCACTAGTGAAAGTATGAACCCTAGGCCCTGTTTCTAAGCATTGCAATACTGTTTGTGCTCCGTTTTATCACTTGCTACCTTGCTGTTTTTTTATTTTCAGATTACAAAAACCTATATCTACTATCCATACTACACTTGTATCACCATGTCTTCGCCGAACTAGTGCACCTATACAATTTGCCATTGTATTGGGTATGTTGGGGACACAAGAGATTTCTTGTATTTGATTGCAGGGTTGTTTGAGAGATACCATCTTCATCCTACGCCTCCCACAGATTGATAAACCTTAGGTCATCCACTTGAGGGAAAATTGCTACTGTCCTACAAAACTCTGCGCTTGGAGGCCCAACACGAGTCTACAAGAATAAGTTGTGTAGTAGACATCAAGCTCTTTTCTGGCTCCGTTGCCGGGGAGGTGAGTGCTTGAAGGTATATCTTTTGATCTTGCAATCGAATCTTTTAGTTTCTTGTTTTATCACTAGTTTGGTTTATAAAAGAAAACTACAAAAAAATGGATTTGAGGTTGCCTCATATTATTCATCTTTATAATGTCTTTCTTGAAAATGATGGAGCGGAAAATTGTGCTCAATTGCTAGAAGAAGAATTTAATAAAATGTTTGGCATAAAATCTTTGAATGATGAGCATGATTGCAATGTTGTTAGTATGAATTCTTTGAATACCCATGATGCTAATGATATGCAAAGCTACAAGCTTGGGGATGCTATGTTTGATGAAGATGATATTTTTAGCCCCCCAAGTTTAGATGAGAAAATTTATTATGATGATGGCATGCCTCCTATTTATGATGATTATATTGATAAAAGTGGATTTGGAGAGGTCACAACTTTATTTAATGATGATTCCACTATTTTGGAAGAGGTTTCAATTGATTATGACAACAAAGTTGCTATCTATGAGGATTATTGTGATGACATGTATGCTATAAAGAATAATGATAACCATGAAACTTGTCATCATGATTTTAATTTTCAGTTGGATTATGCCAATCAAGTATCACATGATAGTTATTTTGTTGAGTTTGCTCCCACTACTATTGTTGAGAATAAATTTGCTTATGTGGAGAGTAATAAAAATTCTATGCTTGTGGATCATGAAAAGAATGCTTTATGTGATAGCTATATTGTTGAATTCATTCATGATGCCACTGAAAATTATTATGACAGAGGATCATATGCTTGTAGGTGTTGCAATAATATCAAGTTTCCTCTCTATGTGTTGAAAGTTTTGAAGTCATGCTTGTTTTGCCTTCACATGCTAGTTGATTCTTGCTCCCAAAAATTGTTTGCTCACAAAATCCCTATGCATAGGAAGTGGGTTAGGCTTAAATTTGCTAGTTATATGCTTCATGATGCTCTCTTTGTGTTTCAATTCTTTACTTTTATGTGAGCATCATTGAAATCATCATGCCTAGCTAAAAGGCATTAAAGAAAAGCGCTTGTTGGGAGACAACCCAATATTTATACCTACTATTTTTTGTGTGTTCACATGATTAAACTACTGTATTAATGATATTTTATATGTTTTCTTTCAATAATGTGCCAAGTAAAGCCTTTGGGATAGTGTGGATGCTTGTTGATTTGATTCTGTGCAAAAACAGAAACTTTTGCGTCCAGTGCTGGAATTTCTATTCTGTACTGAAGCATGAGAAACTTTTGAAATTTTTACAGAGAATTGGCCTACAAATGTTTTACGTTGTCCTAATTTTTCAGAATTTTTGGAGGTACAGAAGTATGGTATTTAAATCGCCCACTACATGCTGTTCTGTTTTTGACAGATTCTGTTTTCAGTGCATAGTTTGCTTGTTTTAGTGTTTCCATAGCTTATATTGAGTAATATAAATTGTGGAAATGATATAATACAGTAGGAATTATGTGAGAACAATTATTAAACTTTTCTTGACAGTACCTAAGTGGATGATTTAATTTTATCATACTAACCTATCTCACCAAGTTCCGTTAAGTTTTGTGTGATTGAAGTTTTCAAGTTTTGGGTGAGATATCGATATGAGGAGAATAAGGAGTGGCAAGACCCTAAGCTTGGGGATTACCAAGGCACCCCAAGGTAATATTCAAGGAAGACCCAAGCAACTAAGCTTGGGGATGCCCCGGAAGGCATCCCCTCTTTCGTCTTCAACATTATCGTTAACCTTACTTGGAGCTATATTTTTATTCGTCACATGATATGTGTTTTGCTTGGAGCGTCATTTTATTTTGTTGAGATCTGCTTGATGTTATAAATAATCATGTTTTGTATCTTTTAGTTCAATAAAATGCCAATTATAGCCTTTACCATGCTCAGTTTGCAAGTTCATGTGTTGCTGTTTGAAAACAGAAAGTTTTCTGTTATGTCCAGAATATTCCTGAATAGTAAGAACATGATAAAAATCTGAAATTTTTACACAGTTATCATGCATGATTTCTCTGTTACTTGGTAATTTTTCAGAATTTTTGGAGTTAGGGAAGTATGAATTTTAAATCCCCCTTTACAGGCAGTTCTGTTTTGGCAGATTTCGGTTATAGTTGCATTGTTTGCATATGTTCCTTGTTTAATGTTTCTATTTGTGGATAGGAGTATTAAATATGCAGAGGAATTTAGTATGCAATGTTTAATTATAATTTTAGTGATTTGTTACAGTAGATAATGTTAAGGTTTTGAGTTGATTTATACTAACTTATCTCACGAGTTCTTGTTGAGTTTTGTGTGGATGAAGTTTTTAAGATTTAGGGAAACCGTGATATGAGAGGAATTAAGGAGACACAAGAGCTCAAGCTTGGGGATTCCCAAGGCATCCAAAGTTAATATTTCAAGAAGTCTCAAGCATCTAAGCTTGGGGATGCCCCGGTAGGCATCCCACCTTTCTTCATCAACAATTATCGGTTAGTCTTGGTTGAGCCTAAGTTTTTGCTTCTTCACATGATATGTGCTATTCTTGGAATGTCATTTTATTTTGTTTTCTTTGCTGTTTGAATAAAATACTTAAGATCTGAAATTTTTAAATGAGAGAGAGTCCTCACATAGCTACTTATTTACTTAACTACTCATTTGGTCTTCACTTATATCTTTTCGGAGTAGTTTGTCATTTACTCTTGTTCTTCACTTATATCATATGAGTAAATTGTTGAATAAATTAAATATCATAAAGTTGAAATTATATGTGCTTCATATGCTTGTATCATGTATAGTAGTAGTTTCACATTTGGGTTAGAAAGTGAAATCTATTGAAGCTTGACAATCACAATATTGGTCATACAAGCAATTCATGAATGATTAGTATAAGGATGAGAACTTTCACATATAAATATATTATCTTGGACATCTTTTATGATTGTGAATACCCATTAATTATTTTCAAACTTGAGCAAATTAGTTGAATTTGGACAAGGAAGACAACGTAATGAGTTATGTTTGAGTATATTTGCATAGAAGTTATATTGTTATGGATCCTCCAACATGTGGTGCTTGCTTAGGATCTTTTGCTAGCCAAAAATTCGTACTAAGTAGAGATACTACTTGTGCATCCAAAAACCATTAAACCCAGTTTCTTGCCATGAGTGTCCACCATATCTACCTATGGATTGAATAAGATCCTTCAAGTAAGTTGTCATCGGTGCAAAAAGCAATAAAAATTGCTCCTAAATATGTATGATCTTTTATTGCAAGGGAAAATAAGCATTGTACGAACTTGTGATGGTAAAGAAATAAAAGCGACAGACTGCATAATAAAGGTTGCTATCACAAGGGGCAATATAACGTGACGTTCCTTTGCATTAAGGGCTTGTGCATCCAAAAATAAAAAGCGCATGACAACATCTGCTTCCCTCTGCGAAGGGCCTATCTTTTACTTTATGCATTTATTTTTATGCAAGAGTCAATAGTATTACTTCTCATTTCAACCTTAATTATTCTCTAGTTGGCAAGCATCATGTGGTGGGGAAAGATCCAGGCACATATGGCTAGTCAAATATATTCGATCATGAATTATTATTGTTGACAATTATCTTTTTGATAAATAAGTTGGGAGGCGAAACATTAAGCCCCTATCTTTCTCTGTGTTCGATGGATGCCATTTGTTCTAAAAATATGCTTTGAGTACTAGCAATCATAGAAGACTATATGATAATTGAGTATGTGGAGCTCTTACTTAGACTTTGTTGAAAATAAGTTGAATTGCAATTGTTTGGTGACTAAGAACATAGGTTGTTAAGTTTCAAGAGAATGCACTGTTTAAACCATAACATGTGAATTGGTTGCTACTATATCATGATGAGAAAGAGTTGCTGTTATGATGCTAGGAAAAGTGATTGAAATTATCATTGATCAAACTTATGCACTATGCTAGCATTCATACTTCATAAATTATTTCTTTTATCATTTACCTACTCGAGGACGAGCAGGAATTAAGCTTGGGGATGCTGATACGTCTCCAACGTATCTATAATTTATGAAGTATTCATGCCATGTTTATTATAGTTTTGTATGATTTTGGTGCACTTTTATATGGATTTTATATGATTTTCATGGACTAAGATATTGACCTAGTGCCCAGTGCCAGTTGCTGTTTTCTGCTTGTTTTTGGTTTTCCAGAAAATCCATATCAAATGAAGTCCAAATGCAGCGAAACTTTTTGATGATTTTTTCTGGAAGGAAACAGACCCAGGAAGCTTCGGGGGAGCGGCAGAAGACCCACAGGGGCCCCACAAGCCACCTGGGCGCGCCACCCCCCAGGCGCGCCCTGGTGCCTCGTGGGCCCCCTGTGGCCCTTCTTCGCGTGATTCCAACGTTGAAAAAGCCTATATATTCAGAAACCCCTGAAAGCTAACCTAGATGAGTTTTTACGCCGCCACAAGCCTCCATTCCGAAGCGATCCCATCTGGAGCTCTGTTCCGGCACCCTGCCGGAGGGGGAAATCATCACCGGAGGCCATCTTCATCATCCCGGCGGTCTCCATGATGAAGAGGGAGTAGTTCACCCTTGGGGCTGAGGGTATGTACTAGTAGCTATGTGTTTGATCTCTCTCTCTCTCTCTCATGTTCTTGATTTGGCACGATCTTGATGTACCGCGAGCTTTTCTAATATAGTTGGATCATATGGTGTTTCTCCCTCTCTATCTTGTTGTGATGAATTGAGTTTTTACCTTTGAGGTTTCACTATTATCGGATTGAATACTTTTATGGATTTGAGAACACTTGATGTATGTCTTGCATATGAATACCCGTGGTGACAATGGCGTATTATATTGATTCACTTGATGTATGTTTTGGCACTCAACTCGCGGATTCCCGAGGTGACATTGGGGTAATCTATGCATAGGGGTTGATGCACATTTTCGTCCTACTTTCTTCGGTAGAAATCTTGGGGCACTCTTTGAAGTTCTTTGTGTTGGATTGAATATTATGAATCTGAAGTTGTTTGACGCATATCGAATAATCAACTCACGGATACTTGTGGTGGCATTGGAGTATCTAGGTGACATTAGAGTTGGTTGATGCGTATCATATGGTGTTATTTTAGTATGAACTCTAGGGCTGTTCGTGACACTTATAGGGATGGCTCAATAGATTGATAGGAAAAGATAACTTTGAGGTGGTTTCGTACCCTACAACAATTTCTATCTTATGTTCTCCGCTAATAGGAACTTTGGAGTGATTCTTTGTCGCACATTGAGGGATTGTTATATGATCCAATTATGTTAGCATTGTTGAGAGATTGCACTAGTGAAAGTATGAACCCTAGGCCTTGTTTCTAAGCATTGCAATACCATTTGTGCTCCGTTTTATCACTTGCTACCTTGCTGTTTTTTTTACTTTCAGATTACAAAAACCTATATCTACTATCCATACTACACTTTTATCACCATCTCTTCGCCGAACTAGTGCACCTATACAATTTGCCATTGTATTGGGTGTGTTGGGGACACAAGAGATTTCTTGTATTTGATTGCAGGGTTGTTTGAGAGATACCATCTTCATCCTACGCCTCCCACGGATTGATAAACCTTAGGTCATCCACTTGAGGGAAAATTGCTACTGTCCTACAAAACTCTGCGCTTGGAGGCCCAACACGAGTCTACAAGAATAAGTTGTGTAGTAGACATCAGTCACCCGTCTTCGGACTTCTGTGCTCGACACAGCTACCCGAGGAAAGGAACTGTTGGAAGAACTATTTTCCTCAGAAGATGTTTCACGTTAAAAAGTAATATAACATAACTCTCCGCCTCACTCTTGTCGTTCGCACCACATAGCCGGATTGCCTCGTCTCCTGAAGCATCTGGTCCGAAGTACTTCGGTCAGTAGTAAGTGGACACTCCTCGGTCACTGATCGAGGAGGTAGAAGCAGATGGCTGGTTGACAGAGTTTGGATGTGTGGTTTGAATAATGACGTAAAGTACCTTGATACATAGAGTCACACATTATCATTACACACGGTCTAACCCATCTATTAAGATGTCTAGGGCGCAGTCCTTCTGCGAGTACCGAGCAGCAGGCATGACATTCTCGTATACGAGACTAATGGGTATTTCTTCCCCGTCCGGCCCCATTGGCCCTACCTCGGCCAGGCGTGCCATATCAACACTCGTATACCGAGTCTTGACCATGGCCCAGGCCTCCCTTGCCCCTTCCCGGCAGGCGGACACCTTCCACGTCTGGATCCGACGTCGAGCTCCTTTCAAATGTTCGGCTAGGACGGCCATGTCTTCAGGGACGTGCTCCACTTTGGGCTACAACGCCTTGAAAACTACCTTCATTGATTTCCGTGCACTTTCGTGCACCTCGGATAGATGAGCCTCCATGTCTTTGGGTACCGGACCTTGGTCATCAAGGGGTTGGCCGGACAGCGAAACTGGCAAGAAACATGTGTTAGCCTGCTAATCATCTCGGCTAAACTCCCAAACTCAAGTAACGATTCTTGAAATAAAAACTTACCAAAAATCGTCTCATCTGTTCGACGATTCTTGGCCTCGGGAGCAGCCAGTTGAGCTTTTAAGCTCTTAATCTCGTCCGCCTGTCGGGCATTTTCGGCCCTTAGCGCATTAACACCATCTACCCTTTGGGTCACCACATGTTGGTTTGCCTGGCGCTGCGACTTTGCATAAAGCAAATCCTTGCGAGCCTGCTTGAGATCTCTTTCAAGATGACCCAGGGCTTTTGCTGCTACATTGGATTACGCTGTCAGGAGATCTTAATAACTAAGATTATTATATACAATACAAAGCACTTACCGTGCGCCTCACGAGTGAACTTCTTCACCTGTTCCACCTCGACCAAGGCAGTCTCCAACCTCCCCTTTGTCTGGGAAAGGGCCTCAGATAGATGATCGTTCCTCGCCCGAGCACTCTACAAAAATAATAATAATAATAATAATAACTTCTTCAGGTCAAAATCAAGCCTCGCTATGGGCATTCTTGCCCATATCAAGCCTTAGGGGCTGCTACTACGGTTGGCAGTGTTGTTTGTCTTTTAAACAAACAGAAAGATGTAAGAAATCTTCGAGATAAAATGAGCTCGGGCTGGACCTTACCCGTAACCCTTGCAACAAAACATCTAATGATTGATCAAAAACAGTGCGGGTCGCCCCGAGGTATGCGTCCACCGAGCTGAGAGCGTTGAACTCCCGATCCGAGAAGGCCAGACTCCTTAGGGAGATCTTTTGCCGCCTGTAATTCGTGGCACATTGGATCTCGGAAGGAGTAGCTGAGCTGGTCTCTGAGTCCTCGGGCTGGGGAACTTCATGAGTGACTCCCGAAGAAGGGTGTGCTTCTGCTTCCCTGTTTGAAGCTGCCATCCCCTCAGCCCTCTCGCTCCCTGCCATGAAGGAAGGAGAAGGCCGCCTGCGAATAATCAAAGGGGTCAGGGCCCGAGATGGTGTTTCTACAAAATACAGTAATCACAGTCACCTGGTAATTGAGGGAGCACTTTTGCCTGCCTCCATGACCTCGGCCTGTGCTTCTTCCGCCTCTTGTGGGCGGCTCCCTCGAGGAGCCGTCTCTCCGTGCGGGCGTTTCGAACGCCGTCCCTTTGGAGAGAAGTCAGGCGACTAGGGGCTTGGGGACGAGGGGCTCGCTTTTGATTAGAGGAAAAGGGCGTTACCGATGAAGCTGGCCTCATCCCCGGCACGTCAGGGGTGACAACTACCTTTGAGACGTCAAGGCACTCCATATAAAATTTCCTCCCTTCGTAGATAAGGGCCAGGTCCTCGTCCTCGTGAAATAGGGGATCTTCCGCTCGACGGTGCGTTTCCGGCTCGGGTGCCGGGCTGCTCAGAGCCTCCACCCAATGCCTCCATCTCTGTTCAAAACCATAAAAGGATCAGTCAAATGGATTGGCTATTAAAAAACAACTCGGGTAGGCAAGGAAAAGTGGAAAAACGTACTGTGTCGGCCGGATTGTACTAGGACAGCCTATCCCGGAATTGTCGTCGGGCAAAGTCCTCGGCCGTTCCCTGGTAAATGCCGGCCATCACTGTCCCAAAGGCTGCTTGGTTGAAGAAGCTTTGCCGAATTGATCGGGAAGAATCTTCGGTTCCGTTGTATGCGCATAGCAGATGGGGGCGCAGCCAGAGTGGTTGGACTCTTCGGTCTATCACCGTGGCCATTACGTCTATTATAGTAAGGCCGGTCCTTACCAATTGCTTCACCTTGGCGGCTAGCTCGGTCACCTCGGCACCGTCTTCCTAGGCCATACCATGTGGCCTCCAGCTATATCGCCTCTTCGGGGGCTCCGAAGTGAAAGGGGGGAGCCCGGGCCTAACTGGGTCAAGGAGGGGGACGTCGTCTATATAGAACCACTATGTTGGCCAGACGTCGGTATCCTCCCGAGGTGTGCCCGATGGGTATTCTGCCCCCTCAATTCGACAGACTTCGGCTGCTCCGACCTCATAAAGCTTTTCGGCGGGGGAACAAGGGACTATACAAAAATACCTCCTCCATAGCCCGAAGTGCGCCTCGCACCCAAGATGCATCTCACATAGGGCGACGTACCCTGCAATATGCAAAATCGAGTTGGGGGTGAGGTGGTGGAGCTGCAGCCTGTAGAACTCTAGCAGGCCTCGGAGGAAGGGGTGAATTGGAAATCCTAGACCGCGCAACAGGAAGGAAACGAAGCACACCCTTTCATCCTTTTGAGGGGAAGGGTAATTTTCTGCGTGTACCTGCCCGTTGATGGATGTTAAGCCCGAGCAGGTCACTGTCAGATCAGAATCTGGCAGGTATCCCTGTCTGGCCAAGCACTCCAGTTGGAGGCGCGAGACGACGCAACTGCCCCAATCATCTCTGACAGGGCCATGAGGGCGCCTCCAAGAACCTGCATCACTCGCCATGGGAAGCCCTCAAGGTTGGACTTGGGGGAAGGGGAGCGCTTGCGCAGTTTGCTTGGAAAGAGGAGTTGAGGGTTATGATAAATCTACACACCTGGCTCGTAGATAAAAAGGGGAGAGACCGACGCTTTGACATTTTGCCATTGACTCGCTTCCCCGTAAGACACAGTTCCCAAGGCCAAAAAGCAGAAGCCACATGCGGCAAAGCTGGGCCCACTTAGCGGGGCTATCAATCTTTCCGAGGACTGCTTGAGGCTATACTGGAGGGATCGTACATGGAACTCGCCTGCCGAACCAAAGACTCCGGAACGAAAGTCCAAGAACGTCGTCCTCGGCGTTGGAGACCAGTTCAGGGGCTACTGACGGTGTCCTAGACTAGGGGGTACTAACCTAGTCTGCGTGTATTCCTCGGGCTGGGCCAGTGGGCCCCCATTCTTATCAAGATGGACTCCGGAAGATACACGCGGGAGGAGAGACCAAGGCTACATCTGCCGAAGACTTAGCGTGTACTCCAGGACTTCTCCTGCCGCCTCCTCGCCTAGATACCGACCTTGTAACCCTAGATACCCTACCTGGCGTGTATATAAGCCGAAGGGTTTAGCCCATAGGGACTTCAACACAATCTCATTCACCTAGCCCTAGAACTAGAACATATCTTATGATCTCGAGGTAGATCAACTCTGTACTTGATACATCTCCATTGATATAAACAAGAGCAGGACAAAGGGTTTTACCTCCATCAAGAGGGCCCGAACCTGGGTAAACATCGTCTCCTTGTTCCTGTTACCATCTGTCCGAGATCCACAGCTCGGGACCCCCTACCCCAAGGTCTGCCGGTTTTTACACCGACACAAGGGATTCGACAAGCACCACTTTATCCATGTGCCGATCCTTTGAGATTGCAACCCTACCTAGACCCAATACCTTGCTTTTCCTAGTGTCAGCAAATGTAATGTAATTTTGTGTAGATGGACAAAGTGTAGAGTCCATGAGCAAGCTTTGGTCACCCGTCATATGGTTGGTGAAGCCACTATCCAGGATCCATTTAGTAGCTTTCGGAAGTGTACCCTACAGAGCAGTTAGTAGGATAGGCTTCACCAAGACAATTGTGAAGTGCAAACATTTGACGATGAAGACTTTCTGAGAATGTAAGTTTCTTGGAGGATATAGTAGGACGATCATCAAGAAATCCATGGATGAAATAAATGGTAAGACCATTTGGACATTTTATCTTGCGTCTGACAAGATTTTTCAGGTCCCTTGCATTGTCTTCAAAACCCAATGCATTTTGGCTGGAGACCCGACCTTGCAAGAAAGATCAGTTCTTCTTAACCACCCACATCTGAAGGGGTGGCTTAGAAGCAATGAGTCTAAGTGCAATGTCTGAGAATTTTGGCTTTGAAGCCCTAGCAAATAGCTTCACAGGGGGGTTAGAGTACTCAAACGAATATGCAGAAAAATTCTTTGATTTGTGAACATAATGGTTTGAAGAATAATGCTCATATTCGTGAGTCTGATCATTGTAGCCCTGCGAAACATGAGAGTTAGTACGATCATACAAAGACCTCGGTCTGTATGAAGACTTTGGTCCATATGAAGCTTTTACTCTGGGGTTTGTCTTCTTCCCAGGAGGTGTCATGATGACATTCATAGGAAGCCTTTCTAGTAGACTTTTGGGAACCCAGATCTTCTTCATGGGCGAACCATTCCTGCAGTTAGTTCCAATAAACCTGGCAAACACTTCACCATTCTAGTTTTTGAATAGATTATAGTTTGAGTCAAAAGTCTCATCAATGATGATGGGGTTAGCACAGGTATAGCCAGATAATGTGGATAGGTCTATTGGGGGTCCTGTTGCAGCAACCCAAGTGGTTTTGGGGTACTGCTCAGGTTTCCAATATGTACCATCAACATTGATGTTTCTTTCGAAGCCAATGCCCTCTTTCCTAGGGTTTCTGTTCAGAATCTGTTTCTTGAGGACATCACAAAGAGTCAGATGCCCTTTGAGACTCTTATACATGCCTGTCTCAAGTAATGTCTTCAACCTGGCATTCTCATCAGTAATAGCAGTGGCTTCCTCAGATGAGGGGTTAGTTGCCACACCAACAGTTGAAGATATTGTGGATTCAGACACAGTGGAACATTTAGTAGAAGAAATAGTGTTATCACGCTCAAGGCATTTCAAGCAAGGTGGCACAAATTCATCCTGAGCGGTACTGATCTGTTGAGCGAGTAGTGAATCGTTCTTAGTTCAAAGATCATCATGAGACGCTCTCAGCTTCTCAAGCTCTTGCTTCCTTTGAAGATATTCATAGGAGAGCTTCTCATGATCGGATGAGAGGGTATCATGACAACTTAGGAGCTCGTCATACTTAACTTGAAGATTTTTTATGTCTTCAATTAAGGATTGACTTCGATTCATTTCCTCGTCCAACAGATCATCGCTTTTGTCTAGCAGTTTTTGAATCTTTTCCATAGCAGTTTGTTGCTCAGTTGCAATTTTAGCAAGTGTCTTATAGCTAGGTGTGGATTTACATTCAGAGTCATCTTCACTTGAGGTTTCAAAGTAGGCAAAGCGAGATGTTACCTTAGCGCCTCTTGCCATGAAGCAGTAGGTAGGAGCAGAGTCACCGTCATCGTCGTCCTTAGTGTCGGTGATGTAACCATTGTCTTCATTGCTGAAAATGGACTTGGCGATGAATGCTGAAGCCAAAGCCAGGCTTGCCACACCTGAATCTGACTCCTCCACCACCTCCTCTGAAACAGACTCCTCCTATAAATCCATTTCCTTGCCGATGAATGCACGAGCTTTGCTGGAGGAACTTCTTTTATGCGATGAAGACTTTGAGTGTTTCTTCTTCTTCTTCTCATCAGAGTCATAGTCCTAGCTCTTCTTCTTCTTCTTTGATTCCTTTTCCCATTGAGTACATTCTGCCATGTAGTGGCCTGGCTTCTTGCATTTGTGGCAAGTTCTCTTCTTGTAGTCACGAGTGGACGCCTCAGCCTTCTTGGAATCATACTTTGAAGACTTTCCGAAGCGGTTTTTCTTGGTGAACTTCTGGAACGTCTTCACGAGCATTGCAAGTTATCTGCCAATGTCTTCAGGACCATCGGAACAGCAGTCAGAGTCTTCAAATGAAGATACAACCTTTGCTTTTAGAGCGCGAGAACGTCCATAGCTAGGATCATAGATATCTGTCTTCTCAGATAGCTGGAATTCATGAGTATTGAGCCTCTCAAGTATAATGGTAGGATCCAATTGCTTGAAATCAGGGCACTCTTGAATCATCAGTGATAAGGTGTCAAACGAACTGTCAAGGGATCTCAATAGCTTCTTCACAACTTCATGCTTGGTGATGTCAGTGGCGCCGAGAGCATGAAGCTCATTGGTGATATCAGTAAGACGATCGAAGGTGAGGTGAACATTTTCATTCTCGAGTCTCTTGAAGCGGTTGAATAGATTGCGAAGAACATCGATTCGGGAGTCTCGTTGAGATGAGACACCCTCGTTGACCTTGGAGAGCCAGTCCCAGACTAGCTTCGCAGACTCTAGTGCACTCACACGACCATACTGTCCTTTGGTCAGATGACCACAGATGATGTTCTTGGTAGTCGAGTCCAGTTGCGCGAACCTCTTCACATCAGCAGCGGTGATACCTTCACCGACCTTGGGAACACCGGTCTTGATGACATACCAGAGGTCGTTGTAAATGGCTTCAAGATGCATGCGCATCTTATTTTTCCAGTAGGGATAGTCAGTGCCATCGAAGACGGGGCACGCAGCGAAAACCTTGATTATCCCTGCAGTCAACATAGCTAAAACTCCAGGTGGTTAAACTGAATCACACAGAACAAGGGAGCACCTTGCTCTGATACCAATTGAAAGTGCTAGTTATTGACTAGAGGGGGGGTGAATAGGCGATTTTTATGAAAGGCTTCGAAAACATGCAATGTCTTCGAAGCAAGCGGAAGCACGATGAAAACTAACAACAGTTGTAGCTAAGATGAACAGATATGATAGGCATAGGCATCATACATACAAGCATGCGTTGAACATAAACACAAGAAGCATGATTACAAATTGGCAAACAGATGAATGGCTTCAGGGAATATCTTCAACACAGACAAGCATGCAAAGGCTTCACAGTACGAAATAGTAAGTAAGGGAAGTGAAGGGATAGAACCAGTAGCTCGGGGAAGACAATGATTTGTTAGACCAGTTCCAACTGCTGTGACAGTTGTACCTTTGGTTAGGGAGGCTGAGATTGAACTCAGAAGACCACGTCTTCACCTTATTCCCCTTGAGCTAAGACCCGAAGATCTCGCCCAATCACTCTGGTAAGTCTTCAAGGTAGACTTCCAAACCTTCACAGACTTCGTTCACCGGCAATCCACAATGACTCTTGGATGCTCAGAACGTGACGCCTAACCGGCTGGAAGATCACAGTCTTCAAGTGTAATAAGTCTTCGGTTCACTCGGAATAGAATGTCTTTAGTGATGCTCAATTACTTTGGGCTCTGGGTGTTTTGGGTTTTGTGCTCTCAAGGATTCTCTCTCAAAGGCTTCGAGGTGGGTTGCTCTCAAACTACAAAAGCCGTGCACTAACTCGGAGCAGCCACCAACTTATGGTGGAGGGCGTGGCTATTTATAGCCAGGAGGCAACCCGACATGATTTGTCTGAAATGACCTTGGGTCATTGGGAAACTGACACGTGTCCAACGGTCGAATCCCAACACACGCGACAACTTTACTTGGGCTCCAAGCAAAGCTGACTCAACCAACTCTGGAAGAGATTTTCTCTCATTTGTCTTCGTTCGAAGACATAGGATTTAGGTTGAGCATCATGTCAGTTTCTGACTTCGTTTACCTCGACCCCACTTAACAGTACGATGGTTCCTATGGCTCAAGAAAGAAGAAAATGAAACTACCAAAAGACTAAGTCTTCGCATTCCATTGGCTTCAAGTGAATGTCTTCGTGAGTCATGAACTTCAACATGAATGTCTTCATGAACCACCATTGTCTTCAATGTCTTCATACATTTTTAGGGGTCATCTTTGATGGGTAAACCGAATCAATAGGGACTTCTACTTGTGTTACCCTGTGAATCTCACAAACACATTAGTCCCTTCAACCAAGTTTGTCTTCAATACTCCAAAACCAACAAGGGGTGGCACTAGATGCACTTACAGAAGGCGGCAATCGAGGAGGGGAAGATGGCCATGGAAGAAAAAATACAAGCATTGGACAAGAGCAAAAGCTAATGTCCATGTGCACAAGTGGTTTCAATGAGAAGCAAAAAAGCATACATTGAACTTTGTCGCGACCAAGTTTTTTCGATGAAATCAATGAGCATGATGGGAGGATTCATGGGAGGAGGCATGGGTGGCGGCATGGGTGGTGGCATGGGAGGAGCCATGGGTCTCGGCATGGGAGCCAAGTGAGGAGGCATGGGAGGGTCCATGGATGCCATGGGAGGCGACATGGGAGGACTCATGGGTGCAATATGGGAGGCGGCACGGGAGGACTCATGGGTGCCATAAGTGGTGCCATGGGAGGAGGCTTGGGTGCCAATGGTGCAAATGAAGATGAGGTAACCCATGCAGATCCAAGCACTAGTGATGGCAATGGAGCCAATGCTTTTGTTTGTGCTTTTGTTGCACTTGCACCATGCATATGCTTTGAATTTTATATGTGGATTGATATGTTGTTGACTATGTGTGAGGAGCTAAATCTGACAGATCTCGAGGTAGGGATCCTAAGCTAGGTGTCTTGGAACGATGGTATCAAGGACACAAGGATTTACCCAAGTTCAGAATCTCCGAGAAGATAATACCATACGTCTTGCTCTGATTGTATTTTTTGTGTTGGGATGTAAAAGTACAAGTTGTCTACCGCGAGATTGTAATGTGTGTTCTACGAGCCTGGCCCCTAGGTTTATATAGATACCATGGAGTCCTAGGGTAGGGTCCTAGTCTGCTACGTGCGGGGAGACATGGTTCTCCATGAATCCAGCGTCTTGGAGTATGCGTCAAGTCTTCTGGATATTCCTTGTAATCTTCATGGGCCACCCGTAGTGGCCTAGGCCAAAAATAGTACGAGCTAAAAACGGCCAAAATAATCAAGGGACGCACACATGCCGAAAGTAGAAAGGTCCCATGAACCGAAAATGATCTGCATATATAACGGGTCGTAAATATGCCGATATACACCATGGTCCATAAATAAAATCAAAAGCACCAAGGGCCATTAATGGACCAAAAGGCACGATGGGACAAAAATGGCCCAAAGGCAACACGGGCCGTTAATGGACCGAATGGCCCGATGGGCCAAAAATGGCCTAGGGACAACATGGGCCGTTGATGGAACAAAAGGAGTGACGGGCCAAAAATATCCAAGAGACAAAATGGGGCGTTAATGGACCAAAAGGTGCGACGGGCCAAAAATGGTCCAGTAGCAACACGGCCGTTAGTGGACCAAAAGGCTCAACAGGCCGAAAATGGCCTTGAGTAAACACAAGCCGTTAATGTACCAAAAGATACCACTCGACAGAAATGGCCTAGAGACACAACATATCGTAAATTGGCCGAAATGTACCACATACACTATATGGCCTCAAGACTCGACGGGTCGTAAAAGGGCCAAAATATACGGAAGACCGCAAATGATCCAGAAGCATAACGGACCGTAATTGGCTGAAATGCATCACGGGCCATAAAGGTCTGAGACGCTACATGGGCTGTAAATGGGCCGAAAGTAAGTACATACCAAAATTGAAAAAAGCTACCATGGGCCACACATGGGCCCAAAGTATTAACGGGCTGGAACTATACTAGATGACCCATGGGCCCTGAATTGGCTGAAATCTGACATGTCCTACGGACTGTGTATTCCCGGGTCGTAAATGGGCTATATGAAACAAACCGTTAACATGCCTATAATGGGTCGACCCTTCAAGTTTCGAATAAGTCAAGTGGGCCTTAAGTAGGCCTTTGAGTGGGACGGCCTTTTAAACTAAATGTGCCACTATTGGGTCATTTCATATGCGCATATCATCCATTGGATGGGTGACACTTGTCACAAGGTAGAGCTGACGCGTGGCTCCGTTGGCGAATGGGAAGCTGGCACTTGAAAAATTGTCATTGGACGAGGCTGTTAACGGGTATCAGATCCGGAACCCGCACCCGATAGTTTAACGGTGACCCATTATGGTGGTTGCCATGTGTCGGTCACCCTTGATGAAAAAAAATCCAATGATGCACCATTTATCATAATTTAAGTGGACACTTCCATGATGAAAAATGATTATTGTCATGGAACACATCCCCGACAGCACAGATATGAGTATCTTGATCCTATGATAAAACCGTCACGAATGTACATAGGTGACAGAAAACGTGATCTACTGTGGCAAACGCATCATGGGTGTGTCTTTTTTTTGTAGTGGTGGGCCTTATACCCAGCTAACCTAACCCTAGACCTATTGGGAGAATGACCTAACCAATTCTGGTATTGCCGGTATTACGCCTCCAGCGTATCGTTCTTTCTTGCTAGCGAAGAAAGAGGCGATCTCGCCTGCACATAGCCAGGGAGTTCCTCCGGCGGCTCCCCGACGCCGACGACCTCGGCCGTTGGTGGTGAGGGGGGTCGCCGGATCCACGTGTGTGGATAGTTTTAGGCCAAATTAGCTTAGTTTTTTAGGCTATTCATGGTCTTGCCTTCGGTAGCGGCGATGGCGGCGTTGAATAAAATTTCTTTAGATCCTACTCCGATGAGGTGATTGGTCCTATGGTTGGTGATGGATTTGGAATCCAGTCTGTTCAAGGAAGGATGGTGCAGCGGTGGCGACATCCTCGTGGTGGACCTGTGTCCTCAGGCTCCACCGTTGCGACAGCGTTTGCTCCAGTGCCGGCACGGAGCTTGGGAGGTAGTACAGGAGCGGATGCAGATTGTGGTCTGCATCGGCGGCATCTGGAAGATGATGGATCGTGTGCTGGGTTCATGGCACGTGGATGGCAGGTATGGTTTTCTCGTCCAACATCTTAGTCATGTGGGGAGCCAGATCTGGAGTTCGATGGCGTGTCCGGAGTGTTGCCCTGGTCTGATTCGTTCAACAGTAATGGTTTCATCTTTGGCGAGCTACCTTGGAGGTCCGCAAAGCTGCATATCAGCGAAGGAGCCGCGTCGAGCTCGGGTATGGAGGTGATCCGTCATTTTTTCCTTTGGTGGTTGCTCTGGTGGTGCCAGAGGCAGGTGATGGGCGTTGGTGTCAATCTTAGAGGTTTCTTTGGTCTTGTTTGTAATTTTACTTCTTGGCTGTTGTTCCTTTGTGCAAAGGCTAGCGTTCTGCTATTTTTTCAGTTTTACCAGGTCGGTATGTATGTGGCTTGTACTATGACCTTATGATATAAATGAGACATGTATTACCATGCAAAAAAAGAGAATGACCTAACCACATGCATGCCGCCGCGTATGGATCCCCCGGCCCGCCGCCGTCGCGTCCACACCCCGCCGTCCGCCGCCCCATCCACATCCCCTCTGGCCTCCCCTCCACGACGCCCTGCTCTGGCCTCGCCGATGCATCCCGCATCCGCGGTCTCCCCTCCATAGTGCCCTGCTCTGGCCTCGCTGATGCATCCCGCATCTGCGGTCTCCCCTCTGTGGCGCCCTGCTCTGGCCTTGCCGGCGCTCCGCGCATCTCCGGCCTCCCCTCCACGGCGCCCTTCTTGAGCCTCCCTCCCCGACACGGTCAACACCAGCGGCCTCCTTCCTCCGCCTTCAGCAGCTCCCATGACATGAATCAACCACACGGAATGGATGGAGTCGCGCCATCGGCCATGGCGGCAGGGGCGGCCCAGAAGACCTCCAATCTGCTGGTAACTCTCCCTGATGGGCAAGTTCTCAAATCCTCAAATACATGAAGCATTGATGTGTAGCATTTGATCTACTAGATATAAATTTATTTTTATGCTCTTGTTGGTTTGTTGGAGTTTGATCTGTTCATGGGTATCTCAAATCCTGATAGTTAAGCAACTGGTTTAATAATTCCCATTAGATGCAAACAGATGGTTCTTTTGATTTTTAATGGAAGTTGCTGATACGTCTCCAACGTATCTATAATTTTTTATTGTTCCATGCTATTATAGTATCAATCTTGGATGTTTTATATGCAATTATATATCATTTTTTGGGACTAACCTATTAACCTAGTGCCCAGTGCCAGTTGCTGTTTTTTGCTGTTTTTGCCTTTTCAAAAAATCATTATCAAACGGAGTCCAAACGAAGAAAAAACTTTGGATTAATTTTTTCTGGACCAGAAGGGACCCTAGAAGCTTCGGGAGAAGACCAGAAGAGTCACGAGGGAGCAACAAGCCCAGAGGGCACGCCCAAGGGGGTAGGCGCACCCCCTAGGCTTTTGGGCCCCTCGTCCCACTTCTTGACCTAATTCCAGTGCTATAAATTCCCAAATATTCCCCATATACCAGAAAGACAGAAGAGAAGACCTCTCTACCGCCGCAAGCCTCTGTTCTTCCGTGATCCCATCTGGAGGCCTTTTCCGGTACTCCGTCGGAGGGGGAATCGATCATGGAGGGCTTCTTCATCAACCTTGATTCCCTTCCGATGATGTGTGAGTAGTTTACCACAGACCTACGGGTCCATAGCTAGTAGCTAGATGGCTTCTTCTCTCTCTTTGATCTTCAATACCATGTTCTCCTCGATGTTCTTGGAGTTCTATCCGTTGTAATCTTCTTTTGCGGTGTGTTTGTTGGGATCCGATGAATTGTGGGTTTATGATCAGATTATTCATGAGAAATATTTGAGTCTTCTCTGAACTCTTTTATGCATGATTGTTATAGCTTTGTATTTCTCTCCGATCTATCCCTTTGGTTTGGCCAACTAGATTGATTTATCTTGCAATGGGAGATGTGCTTTGTGATGGGTTCAATCTTGCGGTGCTCAATCCCAGTGACAGAAAGGGACAAGACACGTATTTGTATTGTTGCCATGCTTAAGGATAAAATGATGGGGTTTATTCATATTGATTGAGTTTACTTTGTCTACATCATGTCATCTTGCTTAAGGCGTTACTCTGTTTTCATTAACTTAATCTTCTAGATGCATGCTGGATAGCGGTCGATGGGTGGTGTAATAGTAGTAGATGCAGGCAGGAGCCGGTCTACTTGTCTCGGACGTGATGCCTATATACATGATCATTGCCTTGAATATCGTCATAACTATGCGTTATTCTATCAATTGCCCAACAATAATTTGTCTACCCACCGTATGCTATGTGTTCGAGAGAGAAGCCTCTAGTGAAAACTATGCCCCCCGGGTCTACTTTTATCATATATTAAAATCCAAAAATACCTTGCTGCAATTTATTTTCTTTTGCAATTTACCTTTTTATCTATCACTATCAGAATTAATCCTTGCAAGTGACTACTAAGGGGATTGACAACCCTCTCATTTGCGTTGGGTGCAAGTGTTTGCTTTTGTGTGTGTAGGTGCTGCTAACGAGGTTCTGTGTGGTTCTCCTACTGGATTGATAACCTTGATTCTTAACTAAGGGAAATACTTATCTCTACTGTACTGCATCATCCTCTCCTCTTCGGGGAAATCCCAACGCAGTTCACAAGTAGAAGTTGCTGGTAGGGGACATTACAAGAAGATGCTAGTCTGGTCATTACCCGTGCTGCGTATAATAGCAGTAAACATGGGGTTGTTCTGGCTTCCTACACTAGTTCCGTCACTACTAGTTAGATCAATGGAGCAACTTGTTATGACATTTGCATATTTTATTGTAAAAGGTCATGGCATTGGTACAGATATGCCATACACGTTGATTGCGTAGTGTAGCACTAGATCAGTAGTGATGTAGAAAAAAGATAATGGAACAGTGCAGAAAAAAAGATTGTTTTGATCAGTTTTTATAAGCGTAGTTTTTTCCATGTCATACATGTTGATTGCATAGCTTGTCTAACTCCACACTTTTTTTGTTTTTTAAATGTGGTTATCTGTACCAGTAGTCATAAAAGGGGGTTTCACGATGTACATGGGATTGGGTCTGGGCCCTTGGGGCTTTACGATGCGATACACGGGACAGCCAGAATAAGGGGGGCGAAACATGCCAGGAGGATGCCTAATTACAAATCTGTCTAATCGTTATAAGGAGGTGACAAAACTCCCCTCTTGAAATTATCCCTGATAGAAGACATAGAAGCCAATGCCATTTATGCTGAAACTATGGGCACTACTAGGTAAATATTCTTGTTTTGCTTCAAAGAATGCATAATGGTCTAATTTTGCCTATTCTAAATCTGCATTTCAACACTTATTTTCATTCATTCTCAGTTCTATAAATGGTGCTACAAACAAGAGAAAAGGAGTTGGTAAAAGGGCAAAGTCTAGCCCAGCTCCTAAAGCATCTAAGAAGACTTCTGCTACACATGATAGCCCAACAAAGAACACAAGAAGTAAAAAATGTCCTCCGTCGAAGAGTACAAGAAGCAAAAAGAGCCGCGAACCCTGCTGTTTAACTGATGCAAGTACATGTTATTTTGTGGAGCACTATGCATATGTGAACCTTGTTCTCTAGCTGATGCAACTACACATTCTTTTGTTGGGCAATATGCATATGTGAACCTTGCTGTGTAACTGATTTAGCTACATGTTATTTTGTGGAGCATCATGCATATATGAACCATGCTGTTTAGATTAAATGATGGATTTGTACTCCTATGAAGTAATTTGTTGATATTTTGAATGTCTTAAACTCTTTACTATGCTGCTGGTCATGATGTTATTATTGTGCTTACTAATGGTCAAAATATTGTGTAATTATGTGGCATGTTAGATTTTCAAATAGGTCATGCCAAAATTTGCAACCCGTCGGCTAATAACATAGTGAATTTAGACGTTAACAGGAATGGCAAAAGCAATATCCAGCAAAACCAGGAGTGGCAAAAACAAAATAAATAACTGAGGGCAATATGGTCTTTTCCTTGCTCCATTTGGTCAAAACGTCCATTGACCTAATAGAATGGCATTTGTGATATATTGTCAAAAGCTAAGAGTGGCAAAAGTGAGATGTCAAATTCTAGAGTGGCATAAGCGAAGTGGGCAAAAGCTAGAGTGGCAAAAACAAAGTTTTCCCAATAATTATTCCGTTCTCGGAGCTGTTTAAATTATTTGGGGATCAAAACAACTCCAAAATTTATGAAAATTTTGATGGAGCCTCGTGTGTCTATGGCAAGGCCTCACAAAATTAATCATAATTGTTGGAGTTATGCTTGTATTTTCTAAGAGAATAATCCCAATTAAGTATGCTTGTATATCCTTTTAAGCCTTAAAGAACTCTGGCAGGGCCCACATAATATGAGGCCTTGCCCAAAATTCTTATGGCTTAAGAGGGTATTTTGGACAATCGACAAGATTTAGTGTTTTTAGCCCTTAAAGAAAACACAAGGGTTGATTAAATCCTCATTTAAAATTAAATTAAATTGAAATATGGTGATCATGAAATGATTATGACGCACAAATATATTTCTAAATAAAGTGCTAATCCTAGGTTATTACACCGGTGCACTATTTCATTAAAGGAAGTGGGATGAGCTGCACTATGCGGCTGACAAAATTTCGGGCTGAAACCAGCTCGTTAGGCTTTTAGGGATTTCTAATTTATTTTTCCTATTATTCATGAGAGGGAAATATATTTGGTTTTATTTAAATGTCAACCAATTTCCTAAAAAATAGAATAGTTCCCAAAAATCAAAATATTTATATAGAACTTACAACAAATATTTCCAGTGATAAATTTATTTCATAATATATTTTTATATTGAAAATACCCTAAGATTTTTTGAGGGTTTTATAAAATACCAAAATGATTAGAAACTCCATATTTGCAAGGTTCAATTTGAGAAGTCATTTTATATTGTCTCTGTGTTTAAATAGAACCAATATTCAAATAAATACAAAATATCATATTTAATAAAGTCATATTATTCTCACTCATTTTAAACAGGGTTGAATATTCCAAATAAGAATATTAATCCTTTTTTAGTTTAATTAAATTTTCCAAATTAAGAAATTGTTTTGTTCGATAGTTATGTTATTCCAACTTGCATGTCATGGTTTAGAGAATTTAAATAATTACTCAAAAAAATTATTTCCTTATTAAATGCAAGGAAACTAAACCCATAATACTTATTTGATTATTTTACTAACGTCCCAAAGTTCATAAAATTTTGGGATGCTACACCCTAGTTTTTTGACATCCTTAGTTTTATGCATATTTCGCTTGTGGTGTTACAGGAAAATGCACTTGCGCTCCATTCCCATTTGGCCAAAGGCGTTTGACAATACCGAGGCTAAATCTATCATCTCTTCCCTCCATTTTCTAGGAATTAGATAGTTTTGTTTAATGTACATCTCACCTCCACCTTCTGGCTTACTGGTAATGTTTGTTCACCTACAAAACTAACGCTCTCTTCTCCACTCCACTCCACTTCTTTGCTAGGTCGGTTGTGGGGCGTGAATCAAGTTAATGATGATGGTGAGTCCTACGATTCACTATCTTAAGACAATGGAGACAAACATGGCGAGGAAATAATTATTTAGTGCTCAGGGTTGTTTTAATTATTTGGGGAATCAAAACAACTCCAAATTTATGAAAATTTTGACGGAGCCTCGCGTGAGTATGACAAGGCCTCACAAACATAATCATAATTTTTGGAGTTATGTTTGTATTTTCTAAGAGAAAAATTCCAATTAATTATGCTTACTATTTTAAACCAAAAAATAATTTATATCATTTTAAGCCTTAAAGAAATTTGAGAGGGCCCACATAATAAATATGAGGCCTGTCCCAAAATCCTTACGACTTAAGAGGGTATTTTGGACAATCGATAAGACTTAGAGTCTTTAGCCCTTAAAGAAAACACAAGGGTTGATTAAATCCTCATTTAAAATTAAATTAAAATGAAATATGATGATCATGAAATGATTATGATGCAGACATAAATTTCTAAATAAAGTACTAATCATGGGCTATTACACCGGTTCACTATGCCATTAAAGGAAGTGGGCTGAGTTGCACTATGCGGCTTCACAAAGTTTTGGGCTGAAACCAGCTCGTAAGGATTTTAGGGATTTCTAATTTCTTTTTCCCTATTATTCACGAGAGGAAAATAATTTTGGTTTTAATTAAATGTCAAACTATTTCCTAAAAAATAGAATAGTTTCTAAAAATCCAAATATTTATGTAGAACTTAGGACAAATATTTCCAGCCGTAAATTTATTTCATAATATATTATTATTTTCAAAATACCCTAATATTATTGTAGGGTTTTATAAAATAGCAAAATGATTTGAAACTCCATATATGCAAGGTTCAATTTGGAGAAGTCATTATCTTGTCTCTATATTTAAATAGGACCAATAGCCAAATAAGTACAAAATATCATATTTGAGAAAGTCAGATTGTTCTCACTTGTTTAAATAGGGTTGAATATTCCAAAGAGGAATGTTAATCCTTTTTGAGTTTAAATAAGTTTTCCAAACTAAGAAATAGTTTTGTTGGATAGTTATGTTATTCCAACTTGCATGCCATGGTTTAGAGAATTTAAATAATTACACATAGGTTTTAGTTCCTTATTAAATGCAAGGCAACTAAACCCATAATACTTATTTGATTATTTTACTAACATCCCAATATTTAGAAAATTTTGGGATGCTACACCCTAGTTTTTTGACATCCTTAGTTTTATGCATATTTCGTTTGTGGCGTTACAGGAAAATGCACTTGCGTTCCATTCCCATTTGGCCAAAGGCGTTTGACAGTGTCGGGGCTAAATCTATCGTCTCTTACCTCCATTTTCTAAGAATATATAGTTTTGGTTAATGTACATCTCACCCCTCCTTCTCGCTTACTTGTAACATTAGTTCACCTACAAGACTAGCGCTCTCTTCTCCGCTCCACTCCACTTCTTTGCTACGCCAGTTGTGGGGCATGAATCAAGTTAATGATGATGGTGAGGCATTCACTATCTGAAGACAAGGGAGACAAACATGGTGAGAAAAAAAAGGAATGCCCCCCTCACACACACATGGGAACTGACAACGGCACACCCTTACGCATAGAAAAACTTTACTTAACCTGATTTTAAGTTTTAAAGGTAGTTGGAAAATAGATTTACCAATGTAGGCATATTAAAGATTATTTATGGACGACATGGGTATGTCAAGCATGACAAGGAGAAGCGAGGCAGTACTAAAAATTTGAAACCACAAAGAGATAGAACTGCAATAGCCAGCGACAGTTCGTCAGCCAAGGTGTCATTTGTGAATAGCGCGGCTTGGAGTTTGTGTAGGAGGGGTGGCATTTTTGCAAAACTTCCATGACAGTTTGTTGAATTTGTGGGAGCTTTGCGTAGAAAATTTTCACCGTCAGATCTGGGCTCCTGGCGAACGTTCGCCAGATATCATTACCGAAGAGACAGGCCCTATGATTAATGTTGTACAATAATTAATTACCAAATATTGGCCCTGTAATTAATGTTGTACAATAATTAATTACCAAATATTGGCCCTGTGAGTAATGTTGTATAATAATTACCAAATACTTTGCTTGAGCAGATCCAGTGAACCTGCTATGCCAGCAAAGAATTAACTACTCCACGTCATGACCACGCACTCCATGTTGCGACAGTTTTAGTTCTGCACTCGCACTCCCATCATGTGATGCACGTACTGCCATCGAACGGCCCTGATGCACAGGTGGAGTCGATCTCAAAGTGCCGTCAAGTGCACAGTTTCAGTTCTTCTTCGGCTGCAAAATAGCAGCGAGGCTTCCATGGATATCTATCTCACAGTACCGTCGAGTTTGGATGGTGGCGTCTGCTACCTGTGACGGCGTTGGGATTTTCCCGAAAAGGAAAGGTGATGTAGTATAGTAGCAGATAGTATTTCCCTCAGTTATGAACCAAGGTTATTGAACCAGTAGGAGACACCAAAGAAAACAAGATAAACGGTACATACTCACACACAAAGCAAATACTTGCACCAAACGCGGGCAAGAGGGTTGTCAATCCCCTTGTACTCGTTAATTGCAAGGATTAAATCTGATAGTGGTAGATAGATAATATAAAAGGAAAATAAAAGTAAATAAACTGCAGCAAGTATTTTTAGGGTTTTAGTAAATATAAAGTGAATGGACCCAGGGGCCATAATGTTCACTAGAGGCATCTCTCTCATGAGCATAGCAATGGTGGGTAAACAAATTACTGTTGGGCAATTGATAGAAAAGCACATAGTTATGGTGATATTCATGGCATGATCAATATATATGCATTACATCCGAGACAAGTAGACCGACATCCATCTGCATCTACTACTATTACCCCACCCCTCGATCGTTATCCAGCATGCATCTTAAGGTATTAAGTTCATAACAAACAGAGTAATGCTTGGCGCATGATGACATAATATAGACAAAGTAAGACCAAATAATATGTTCGAACCCTGTTGTTTTACCCTTAGTAGCAACAATACAAATGCGTGCCTTGCAACTCCTCCTGTCACATAGTAAGAACACTGCAAGATTGAACCTACTACCAAGCACCTCTCCCACTGAAGACAAAACAATCTAATTGGCCAAAGAAGACGGATAGATCGGAGAGGAATACAAGGCTATAAAATCACACATAGATAAATCTCAGAAAAGACTGAAATACTTTCAATGAATAATCTGATCATAAACCCACAATTCATCGGATCCCAAAAACATACCACAAAATTTTACGTCGGATTGATCTCAGATGAGATCATTATATTGAAGATCAAGAGAGAGATCAAGAGAGAGAGAGAGAGAGAGAGAGAGAGAGAGAGAGAGAGCCATCTAGCTACTGCTATGGACCCGTAGGTTCTGTGGGAACTACTCACACGTCATCCGAGAGGCAGCAAGGTTGATGAATGATGGGTTCCCCCTCCGGCAGAGTACCGGAAAAGGCCTCCAGATGGGATCGCGTAAGAATAGAGGCTTGCGGCGGCGATAAAATTGTTTCGAAACCTTCCCTGGGGGTTTCTGAATTTATGGGAATTTATAGCGCTGGAATTAGGTCAAACGGAGCAACAGGGGGCCCATAAGGCACTAGGGCGCGCCCCCTACCTTGTCGCTCCCTCTTACGTCTTCTGGCCTCCTCCCAAAGCTTCCAGGGTGTCTTCTTGTACAAAAAAAATCGTCAAAAAGTTTCATTGTGTTTGGACTTTGTTTGGTATAGATTTTCTGTAAAACCAAAAACAAGCAAAAAACAACAACTAGCACTGGGCACTGAGTTAATAGGTTAGTTCCCAAAAATGATATAAAATGGAATATAAAGCATAAAAGATTGATAATATAATAGCATGAAACAATCAAAAATTATAGATACGTTGGAGACGTATCAGCATCCCCAAGCTTAATTCCTGTTCGTCCTCGAGTAGGTAAATGAGAAAAACAGAATTTTTGATGTTGAATGCTACCTAACATGTCTTATCATGTAATTCTTTTGGGTATGAATGTTGAGAAGCGATGACTTAATAGATATCAAGATGATAATATAAAAGAATGCTAGAAAATAATCATCACTTTTCAAAATAAACAATGCTAAAGAACGTTATTCCCACTCATTTAATCATGTAAGCATGGCATAACTCGGTCTTCCTAGCACAAAGTATAAATCATGAATACCTCGGTGCCAAACCAAGCAATTGTATCATACTTTTTCTCGCTTCAGCTTTTTCAACTCCACTCAATACCCGAGCGTGAGCCATGGACTTAGCACTTTGGATGGCAAAGAGAATGATGATGGGGATTTATAAGAGAATACAAAAAATTGAGAAAGTCTTGCATCAACGCGGCTAATCGTTAGGCAATGGAGAGGCCTTACAATCGATATCAATGAGAGGAGTAGGGATTGCCATTCAACGAATGCACTAGAGCTATAAGTGTATGAAAGCTCGCTACAGAAACTGAGTGGGCGTGCATCAAACTTGGTTGCTCATTGCAAGTCAAGTTCTATAATGTAAAAATTCCCACTAGTATATGAAAGTGACAAATCATGGAGACTCTCTATATGAAGAACATGGTGCTACTTTGAAGCACAAGTGCGGTAAAGGATAGTAACGTTGCCCCTTCTCTCTTTTTTTAGAACAATATCATGAACCTCATCCCCACTTTTTCGAGGACTCATCGGTCTCCATCATTCTTTTCCTCACTGGGATAATGCTCTAATAATGATGATCATCACACTTCTATTTACTTACAACTCGATAAACTGAATGATATGACTACATATGAATGCCTCTGGCAGTGTACCAGGATGTGCAATGATCTAGTATAACATATATACCAATGATGAACGGTGGCTGCACCACAAATATGATGTCAGATCTATGATCATGCAAAGCAAAATGACAATTAATGGTCAAGTCATGTGAATAGTAACGGTGGAAGTTACATGGCAATATATCTCAGAATGGCTATGGAAATGCCATGATAGGTAGGTATGGTGGCTGTTTTGAGGAACGATATAATAAGGCATATGTTTTTTTTTGGAAAAGGAGGATTACCCCCGGCCTCTACATCAAAGTGATGCATGTAGCCATATTATTAAGCAAAGGTTCAAAAATCTCAGTGATCCATTACATGCTCTGTCAGAGCTCAAATGAAATAAATAAATAAATAAAGGGTAAAATGCCACATCCGGCAAAAATAGGACAAGATGACTAAACACCTAGCCTATTATTGGACCGCCATCCAAACCGGTTGTAGATATCCTCAGCTACCATCTCCCATTGGGTAGACTCAGTAACCAAAGGCTCCCTGGCTTCCGCAGGAGTGAGTAACGACCACGTACGGATCCAGGTAGTGGCCTTGTAGATTACCTGCAAAAAATTAATCTGAGTTTGTCTATTAAAAACCATATCATTTCTGCAGTTCCATATAGCCCACAGTAACGCGCATACTCCTATCCGAATATGTGTCGCAATAATTGGATCAACCCCATTTAGCCACGTCCCGAATAACGTGTGAATACTATTTGGAGGGGTAATATTAAAGGCTATATGGACCGAACACCATAATATTCTAGCCATCGGGCACTCGAGAAAGAGGTGTTTAATCGACTCATTTTGATCACAGAAGCAACATCGTTGACTATCCTCCCAATTACGCTTCGCCAAGTTATCCTTAGTGAGAATCACCTCCTTACGAACAAATAACATAAAGACTTTGATTCTTAATGGCACTTTAATTTTCCAAATATGTATCAATCTCGGGATTGAACCAGAGTTGATTAAGTCAATGTACATAGATTTCACTAAAAACAAGCCATTCATCGATAGTCTCCAGTGAATGGTATCGGGATCATCAAAGAGGAGAACGTCCATCAACCTCCTCACGAGATGTAGCCAAGCGTTCCATCGATCTCCCACTAACGATCTCCGGAACTGAATATTTAGAGGTGCCGACTGTAATACTGTAGCAACATAGGCGTCCTTACGCTGTACAATATTATACAAGGACAGATATTGTGTGGCGAGCGGTGCCTCCCCTAGCCACGTATCCTCCCATAATCTAGTGGTATAACTATTTCCAATTATGAATTTTGTCCTGTGGAAGAAGGCCGCTTTCACTCTCATGAACCCCTTCCAGAAAGGTGAATCAGTGGGTCTCACGGTTAACTAGGCCAGGGTTTTGGACTGTAGGTACTTGTTACGCAGTAACTGTACCCACATGCCTTCAGTCTCAATAGAGAGCCTGTATAGCCACTTGCTAAGTAGGCATCTGTTCATTAGCTCTAAATTCTCAATGCCTAGCCCCCCTGTCCTTGGGTCGACAAATGATATCCCATTTAGTAAGCCTGTATTTTCTCTTACTTTCATCGCTTTGCCAAAAGAAGCATTATCGATAGAAATCTAACCTTTTCCGCACCCCTACAGGTATTTCAAAGAAAGATAGAAGGAACATCGGCATGCTTGTAAGTACTGAGTTTATCAGTACTAGCCGGCCTCCATAAGACATAAGCTTGCCCTTCCAACAGCTTAGTTTTTTTTTTCAAATCGATCTTCGATGCACTTCCATTCCTTATTAGAAATCCTGCGATGGTGAATTGGTATACCCAAATAACTAAATGGTAGGGTATCCAGGTCACAACCAAACAATTGTTTATAAGCTTCTTGTTCATCCTTGGCTCTCCCAAAGCAGAACAATTCGCTTTTGTTAAAATTAATCTTCAGACCTGACAATTGTTCGAATAGGCATAACACAAGCTTCATATTTCTGGCCTTTTCCATGTCATGTTCCATGAAAATAATAGTGTCATCTGCGTATTGTAGTATGGACACTCCAGCATCAACAAGATGTGGCACTAGTCCTCCTACTTGACCATCCTCCTTAGCTCTACCTATAAGAATTGCTAACATATCTGCCACTATGTTGAACAAAATAGGTGACATGGGGCCCCGCTGCCTTAGACCCTTTTGCGTCTGAAAGTAATGACCTATGTCGTCATTTACTTTAATTCCGACGCTGCCTTTTTGTACAAAGGAATCGACCCGCTTCCTCCATGAATCGTCGAATCCCTTCATACTTAAGGCCTATTGGAGAAACGACCATTTAACCTTATCATACGTTTTTCGAAATCCACCTTAAAAACCACCCCATCTAGTTTCTTCGAGTGAATCTCGTGGAGTGTTTCATGTAGGACCACCACACCCTCTAGTATGTTTCTGCCCGGCATGAACGCTGTCTGAGTTGGTTCCACGACACTATGTGCAATCCGCGTCAGTCGGTCTGTGCCAACTTTTGTAAAAATCTTAAAGCTCACATTGAGCAGACATATCGGTCTGAACTGCTCAATATGAACTGCCTCCGCCTTCTTTGGCAATAGCGTTATTGTTCCAAAGTTAAGGTGGAATAGCTGAAGTTGGCCATTAAACAAATCATGGAACATCGGTATGAGGTCACCCTTAATAATATGCCAGCATTTCTTATAAAACTCTACTGGGAATCCATCCGGACCCAGTGACTTATTATTCTTCATCTGCGATATTGCCTCACACACCTCTTTCTCTGTGAATGGCGCAGATAAAACCTCATTCTCGTCTGTCCCGAGTTGAGGAATATCCTTTACCCTGTCCTCATCGAGAGACACAAAGTTGTGCTCAGGAGCACCAAAAAGTTGTTTATAATAGTTAGAGATGTACAATTTTAGGTTCTCATGCCCTATGATTGTACCCTCATCCTGTTCTAGCTAGTATATTTTCTTTTTCCTGTGTTTTCCATTTGCAATCAAATGGAAAAACTGGGTATTGTCATCTCCTTGGACAACCTGTCTCACTTTCGCTCGAAGTGCCCATTTCATCTCTTCTTCTCTGAGCAGTGTTCGTAATTTCTTCTCGGCCTCCCTCTTGGATACCCATTCGGCCGCATCTAGTAAGGTGGATTTAGCCTTCAGGTCAAGTTCATTTATAAGACTGACAAGTCAATCCTTTTCCACCTTATAGATTCCGCTTTCATTTTTGGCCCATCCCCTCAGGAACTGCCTCAAATGCCTAATTTTATTTTGCCATCGCTTGACATTAGACCTCCCTCCTGTTTCTGTAGCCCATTCCCGGGCTATTAAGTCAATAAAGCCCTATCTCTCAAACCATGATAGTTCAAAAGAGAAAACGTTCTTCTTTCCAACATGGGTCGCATCCCCAGAGTCCACAAGCAGAGGAGTGTGGTCTAAAATACCTCTATTCAGAGCTTGCACCGTTACCAAGGGAAACTTCTGTTCCCATTCAATGCTGGCTAAAACTCGATCCAACTTCTCGTAAGTTGGATTTGGCAACGTGTTCACCCAGGTGAACTGTCTGCCAATTAGGTCTATCTCCCTTAGGTCCAGACTTTCAATAATGGTATTAAACATAAATGACCATATGCCATCAAAGTTATCATTATTTTTCTCGTCTCTTCTTCGGATAATGTTGAAATCCCCTCCAACCAAGATGGGAAGTCTTTCGTCGCCACATACCCTGACTAGGTCAGCTAGGAAATCTGGCTTAAATTCCGGTTGAGCAGCTCCGTACACGGAAACAGGCGCCCATCGGAACCCATCGATTTTTGAGTGAATCCTGAACTTGACGTCAAAGTCCCCGAACATCACGTTCTGAACTTCGAGCGTCTCGCACTTGACCCCAAGTAAAATCCCACCGGATCTTCCTCTTGGGGGTAAACAGTGCTAATCAAAGTCAACACCACCAGAAATAGTGTTGAGAAATTGTGATGTGAAATTATCCCTACCTGTCTCCAGTAGGGCAATAAAGTCCAATTTATGCTCTACAGATGCTTCTGCAAGGAACCTTCGTTTAGCCAAGTCTCTTAGACCTCTGCTATTCCAAAAAATTCCTTTCATTTATCATCATGAATTTTGCATTTGAACCGTATTCTTGCACTTCTACGCACTGCAGATGTGGGATAAATCTTCCGCTTCCATGATCTTTTTGGCTTATCCAGCACCACTTCTCGGTCTGTATAACCAAGATCCATGCGCGTTTTCATTTCTGGTTGCAGAGGGGCCGTATACCCCTCTGAAACCGACTCATCATCCTCCTCATGTAACACACTGGTGGGCACTAAGTCCTCACAGAGGCACTCAAGTGCCCCCACCCCTAATGCACTAATAGCATCATCATTCATTGGTTCTACAGTGCTATCTTACGTAACATCTCCATAGCTCTCTCTGCTTCTAAGTCCAGCAAGTCATTTACAGATTTAGATATTTCTTTCCGTTGTTACCCAGTGAAATACCCAGGTTCTTAGCATTGTGAATAATTTCATCATCAGAGAACTGAAGAATAAAGCAACTCGTATTAATTGACATACCTGTAGTGACCTCGATGTCACGAAGCTTGGCCGCCCTCATGGCACGCCCCAGCTGCAGGTCATCAGCATCTAGTTGAGCCTGGATCTAGAGGCTCACCCGCCTGTCACCGGATGTCGGATCCGGAATCCCGCCAAACGTGGCTTATGTGTGATAGAGCGTGTCATATCACGGGATTTGGATGCAGCGGCGAAGTTTACACCAAGTCTCGAGGTGAGAACGGGCAGTGCACGACACCGAAGAGGCTAGCAAAATATGGATAGGTGGAAGTGCTTTCGTCCACAAACTCACATTAGTCATAAAGAACTCAAATACTTATTGTGAAGGGATATTAGCCCTCTAAGCAAAGTACTGCCCGCATGCCCCTAGGGAGGAGGTTGGTAGGAGTTAACCATCGCGCGCCCCCGGCCTGGACAACACAAAGGATATCAATTAGGGCTACTGTGCGCTCAAACTTCTCTGCTATGCCAATACTGACACTTTAATGAAATAGTGAATCACAAACCTTAACACCGATATTTTTACTCACTAATGTTTATCAACTAGTAAACTTCCATATTATAACTTCAATCGTTGATCATACGCATCGTATTCAGTGATCTACTTGAAAGTTTTTATTATACCACTCTTGTATACCTAGCATTTTTAGAGTAAACATATAGCTCGTGCAAATTACTGATACGTCTCCAACGTATCTATAATTTTTTTTATTTTTCCATGCTATTATAGTATCAATCTTGGATGTTTTTATATGCAATTATATATCATTTTTTGGGACTAACCTATTAACCTAGTGCCCAGTGCCAGTTGTTGTTTTCTGCTTGTTTTTGGTTTTTCAGGAAATCAGTACCAAACGAAGTCCAAATGCCACAAAACTTTTTGACGATTTTTTTCTGGACAAAAGAGACCCTGGAAGCTTCGCGAGGAAGCCAGAAGCTTCACGAGGAAGCCACAAGGCAACAGGGCGCGGCCCTAGGGGGCGCGCCCTGATGCCTTGTGGGCCCCTCATGGCTCCTTTTGACCTAATTCCACTTCTATAAATTCTCAAATATTTGGAAACCATCAGAGAGCGAGGAAAGAAAACCCTACCGCCGCCGCAAGCCTCTGTTCTTCCGCGATCCCATCTGGAGGCCTTTTTCGGTACTCTGTCGGAGGGGGAATCGATCACGGAGGGCTTCTACATCAACCTTGCTGCCCTCCCGATGATGTGTGAGTAGTTTACCATAGACCTACGGGTCCATAGCTAGTAGCTAGATGGCTTCTTCTCTCTCTTTGATCTTCAATACCATGTTCTCCTTGATGTTCTTGGAGTTCTATCGAATGTAATCTTCTTTTGCGGTGTGCTTGTTGGGATCCAATGAATTGTGAGTTTATGATCAGATTATTCATGAGAAATATTTGAGTCTTCTCTGAACTCTTTTATGCATGATTGTTATAGCTTTGTATTTCTCTCCGATCTATCGATTTGGTTTGGCCAACTAGATTGGTTTATCTTGCAATGGGAGAGGTGCTTTCTGATGGGTTCAATCTTGTGGTGCTCAATCCCAGTGACAGAAAGGGACATTACACGTATTTGTATTGTTGCCATTAAGGATAAAAAGATGGGGTTTAATCATATTGCTTGAGTTTACTTTGTCTATATCATGTCATCTTGCTTAAGGCGTTACTCTGTTTCATACTTAATACCCTAGATGCATGCTGGATAACGGTCGATGGGTGGAGTAATAGTAGTAGATGCAGGCAGAAGTCGGTCTACTTGTCTCGGACGTGATGCCTATATACATGATCATTGCCATGAATTCGTCATAATTATTTGCTTTTCTATCAATTGCCCAACAGTAATTTGTTTACCCACCGTATGTTCTGCGCTCGAGAGAGAAACCTCTAGTGAAAACTATGGACCCCGGGTCTATCTTTATCATATATTGAAATCCAAAAATACCTTGCTAAAATTTATTTACTTTTATTTTATTTTGCAATTTATATTTCTATCTATCACTATCAGAATTAATCCTTGCAAATAACCGCTAAGAGGATTGACAACCCTCTTATTTGCGTTGGGTGCAAGTGTTTACTTTTGTGTGTGTAGGTGCTGCTAAAGGGATTTTGTGTGGTCCTCCTACTGGATTGATAACCTTGGTACTTAACTAAGGGAAATACTTATCTCTACTATACTGCATCATCCTCTCCTCTTTGGGGGAAATACCAACGCAGTCTACAAGTAGCAATTACCACTTCCTATTTAACTCTCAAAAAGGACATACATGTGGTAGACTCGATATGGTGGATCTTCGCCGCCCGCATGGCACAACCCATCTGTAACTCATCAGCATCCATATGCACCTGAATCCGCTGACTCGAGAGCCTATCTGTCCTGATAGGATCCTGAATGCCTCCAAAATCCAGTACCTCCACATCAGTTGGCGACCCCCCCCCCCCCCCCGCCCCGCCCCCATAGTGGACCGAGGAGAGCACACTGCCGGCGCACTGAATGGTTACTATGTCCTCTGCAGAGGGGATGATCCAGGCTGCAGCCCAGCAAGGAGGACAATCCCATCGGTCTCCAACACAAGAGAGGCTACTTGCTCCACTGGATCCACTCCTCCACTCGATCACTCCAAAGGCGAATAAGCGCCGAGGTCGCCGTAAAAGAACCAAATCGAACTATCGGGGTTGGAGGTTAAGATGGTGCTATCGTGGTTACCGCCGGAGTGCTCATGACATTACTAGTTTTACCCGATGTATCAGTACGGACACCACCTTTGTTGTTGCCTGAAGCGTTATCCCTCCTGCTGCCATTATATTTGCCTATAGCCCCATCAGGCTTGTCAACATGATCTCCATGTCGTGAGTCATCGCTCAGGAGAGGAAACCCCTCGCTCTCAAACCAAAGATTGTAAACAACTCCCTTGTAATACCAAGGCACTCCGGAACCTCGTCAATATTAATCACACGGACAAATAGTTGAGCAACCCCATCCTTTCAAGTAAAGGGCATATCCACCTTCTCCATTTTTTCCATTCAAGGAACCAATATTCCAGAGCTACATAAAGTCATTCAGTGGCTTAGAAGGAGCTCAATGGAACCTCACCCAAATCTCGTGAAATGGTAGACCCTCAGGCTCACGGCTAGACCAATCCTCGAATTCCAGACAACATGTATTGTCTGGTACCCTACAAATACCGAACACCATGAGATGAGCTAGATCTCCCTTCATGGGTTACTCCACCTTAAAAAAAATTGTCTTCTGTCAACACTAGAGTCCAACAAAACTCCGCCAATACAAGTCTCTTAAGTTGTTGCAGCACTCGCTCCTCTAAGAGAGAACCACCTATTACATGCACAAGCTCGGTGCTTTCGCTTTCAAGGCATGGCCTGCTTGAACTTGAACATGGGGCCTCAAAGAACATCGATTTAGAGTTACACACCCCATAAGTCGTGAGCCGTGACCACTGATTTATGCATTGTGAGAAATGGACAGCCATCAGTTTTATGACCCGGCTTCAAGTAATTATCACACAACTTGGCAATACAATCAACCACAAGTATAGCTTAAAAAATCGAACCGGCAACCGAATCGATGAGGCTGTCAGTTCAGGTTTTTGTGGAAGGGCCCTTGGCCGATCTTTATTAGATAGGGAGAAGAAATTACATCAGCGAACAGTCTAGGAAGCTTAGACTAAACCCAGAAGCAAAAATGCCGCCCATCTAATGGCAGCCTTCAAAGTGCAACAAGCAACAGAGAAAAAAACAGGTGACAACGGCTAAGTGGGAAGATCACAGATGCATCCCGTAGTCCTCCATATGGCCACGTCCTCCTTGATCATGTCCAAGACCCTGATAGACGAGCTTGTGATCTGATCAAAAATACTGGTGTTTCTCTCCTTCCATACCCTCCAATGTAGCAAGATAATCACCGTGTCGAAATTCCTTCGCACCGGCTTGGGGATCGCTACCCTGGCCTGCAGCCACCAGTCCTCTGTGGATGAAAAACTGTCATCAGGAATCAAAAAATCCGCGCCCATCCAGGATTTGAAGCGCATCCACAGTTCCCGCGTAAAGCGGCAGTGGACGAATAGGTGTGTGTAGTCTTCGCGCTCCGATAGGCACAAGGGGCATGATCTATTGGACAACCAGTTTCTTCGTTCCAGATTATCCGCCGTGAGACATCTTCGGTGCACCGCAAGCCACATGAAGAATTTGCAACGGGGTGGGGCTTTGGACATCCAAATCGGCTTGAAGCAGGCAAAGCGTATATTCTCGAGGAAGAATAGACGGTAGGCCCTCCGAACAGAGAATTGTTGATCCGCCGTCAGAATCCACCGCGGCGCGTCCCTGAAACCCGCGTCTAGCGTGGTAGCATGAGCCAAATCCCAGACCTTGAGGTACTGAGCGATGGCAGGGAGAGACAGTCCACCCGCAATATCCCTCGTCCAGTCCTGGTTGTCGAGAGCGTCCTTGACTGTTCATCCCCTGTCCTTGATGAAAGAGAACAACTGCGGCGCCATCTCAGCAACTGAACTTCCATCCTCCAGCCATTTGTCTGTCCAAAACCTGGCTACCTCACTCGATCCAAGCCTGACGCGGCAAGCCGCTCTGAATAGTGCTTGAACCTCCTTCTTCGTAGTGTTTGGCAATCCGTGCCACGGCCTCTCATCTGCATCCCATCGCAGCCAAGGCCATTTGCAGCGTAGCGCGAACCCAAACCATTTGAGGTTTATGACACCCAGTCCACCGAACTCACGAGGCATACACACCCTTGTCCATGGCATGAGGCAGTGACCTCCGTTGATCTCCTCGCCCTTCCAGATAAAACCTCAGCATCGTCGATTGATGATCTTGATCGCCCTTGCCGGCATTGGCAGCGCCGCCATGAGGTGAATGGGCAGCGCCATAAGAACCGAACGAGTGAGGGTGAGACGGCCCACCGGAGCCATCATCTTGGGTTTCCATCCCTTCATCTTGTTAGAGAATTTATCGATTAGGGGCAGCAAATCCTGACGTTTCAGCTTGTAGATTGACAGAGGTAGGCCCAAGTACTGTATGGGGAAAGCTTGACGTCTGCACTGAAAGTTCCCCGTGACCGCTGCAGCAAGATCCTCATCACAGCGGATGCAAGTAATAGTGCTCTTGTGCAAGTTGATCCGCAGCCCCGACACCTCCCCGAACAGCTGCAGCATACCAGAGATGACCTGTAAATCATTGCACTCCGGCGTGAAGAACAGAACTGCATCATCAGCGAAGATTGACGCCCTTGATACCCTCCTGCCGCACCCAAGATCGGAGAGGAGATTGTGTTGCACCGCCCACTCCAGCATGCTGTGAATGGAGTCCATTGCCAGAATGAATAATGCCGGGGAGATGGCATCACCCTGCCGGACGCCCTGGCCCAGAGCAAAGGGTGTGCAAAGCTCGTCGTTGATGAGGACTGAGGTTGAGGCAGTGGATAGTAGCCCGCATATCCAAGAACACCATCTCCTTCCAAAGCCCCTAGCCGTGAGGATCTCCAACAGGAACTCCCATGATAGTGTATCAAAGGCCTTGGAGGTGTCAATTTTCATCAGCACCGAAGACCGCCGTTTGCGGTGCAGCAATCTAGCTTTGTTCCTCACAAACTTGAAATTTTCGTGAATGTTGCGCCGGGTTATGAATGCACTTTGAGCTTGAGAAATAAGGATCGGCAGAAGCGGAGCCAGGCGGACTGCAAGAACCTTGGCAAAATCTTGGCGGCACCATGAATGAGATTGATGGGTCTGAAATCGCCGATCTCCAGCGAGTTGGCTTTCTTGGGCAAGAGGGTGAGAATCGAAGTGTTAAGGCCCCCAAAAGAGTAAAAACGGCCCTCATGTAAAGCCTTCATCATAGCCATTAGGTCTAGTGCAATAATATCCCAACACGATTTGTAGAACAGGCCCATAAAGCCGTCAGGTCCGGGCGCCCTGTCCGAAGGCATGTCCATGATCACACGCTTAACCTCCTCCGTCATGAATTCTGACTCGAGGCCTTGAGCCAGCTTCGGCGGTAACTGGCGCAAATTAAGATCGCTCAGACGCATGCCGTTTCTACTTCTGCTCTGATCCAGGGTGCCCATCAGATTGCCAAATGTAACACCCCAAAAATTTAACCATATTTTTATTAAGTAAAATTTGGCCAGAAATAAAATTTTGAATTATATTAGGTCTTTTATTAATTTTACAGTATTTTCTCTTTTCTGTTTTCCAAAATTCTTCCCTCCATATAGAAAATTTTGAAAAAATATATTATTGGCTTTGGTAGTTTTCTTAAATCATTCCATTTATATTTTAAATAACAATAGGAAATATTTTCATAATAAAATTTGCCCCAAAATAATTCTTTTAATAGCATTTTCAATCTCTGAAATACTTCTGTTACACCACAACTATTTCAAATAATTCTTTTAAAATTTCACAAAAATTATGAGGGGTCATGTGATGCATATAGATCACTTTTATGCAAAAACCCAATTGGTCTTTTGAAAATTTTGAGCACAACTTCCTCTTTTCAATTCTGTCCCATTTCTAGGTTATAATTGCAACCCTAATTTTCCTTGCTCAAACAATTCTAAAATATTTCCCACTTATAGTCCTTCCAACCAAACTCTTAAGTAAAGAAGATCAACTCCACTTACATCTTGGAATACCTCCAAATAATTCCCTCAAAATCTGGTCCAGAACTGAATTCTAACAAAACTTGCACTTTCAAGTTTCTCCTCTGGTTCATACGACTATACCACCTTATCCATCATTCAAAGAGGCATCATCCTGCCAGTTTCCATAGTCAACAAAGTTTCCTAGATAGCCGTAGCATTTTATCAAACAGGTTGTGAGCATGGTAGAAACTTGCATCCTCATGATCTTGCATTGTACACTTGATCATCTGGCCACACTAACATGTCCATCACTCTCACCACACCAGATAGCGCCACCCTGCCATAAATCAACTCAAATAGAGCTACCTAGGGCACCCTAGCATTCGGTCGAACGCCCAGCGTGCACGTCCAGAGCACGAGCAGAGCGCTCGTTGTGTAGGCTTCGGCATCGAGCCGCTGTTACCCTCTGCTGCTTCTCTCGCTTGTCCTAGCTCAGGCTGTGCAAAACCGAACCGAAAACCAAAAACCAAACCAAAAAAACCAAACCGAACTGAAATTTCGGTTTTTTCAGGTTCTGGTTTCAGTTTCAGTTTTCAAATATGGAAACCGTTTAGCATTCGGTTTTTTCGGTTAGAAACCGAATGGTTTTCGGTTAAACCAAAATAACCGAGCGACCTGAGTACTGAGCAATCTAGCAGTGTGGTTCTCCTTTTATAGCACCCAGCCCTTCTATTCCTTCTTCCCTTGCCGATGTGGTACTAAACCAGCGTAGTAGCAGAACTGCAGAAGCCAACCAGATGCATCAAAGATGGGCCGAGTGCTCTCTTTGCACGTGCATGTGGCCCATATATGGGTGTACCATTGGGCTGCCAATTGTTTTCACTTTTTTCGTTTCTGTGCTATCGGTCGAGTGCTTCTCTTTGCACGTGCATGTGACTGGTGTATCCTTGGGCTGGCAATCATTTTTTTTGCTTTTTGTCGTTCATTTGCTATGTGGCTTGTACGTATATACATAATGATTAAACACGTATAAATTAGACCAACATATGTATGTGACCCATACATACATATGCCTACGACCAAATACATCTACGCAGTTCTCACGAGAAAATCTAACGTACATACACTGACCAAATCATGTGACCAAAAAATTATTCATTGTACACAAATTCGCGTTAACTTTGGTTATTTTGGTTATTACCGAAACCGAACCGAAATTAAATGGTTATTACCGAAACCGAACCGTATCTATGTATAAAACCGTATAAACCGAAGTATAAAAACCGTATAAACCAAAAACCGTATAAACCGAACCGAATCAAACCGAAAAAACCAAATGCACACCCTGAGTCCTATCCCTCCTCTAGATCGCCAGGTCGACCCTGAGCCTTACCGACACCTCCCCTTGGCTCCTAGCGCCGGCCACCGCCGACCAACACCGGCCATGGCCAACGACGTAGCGGGCACGCCACCGCCATGCGCCCGAGCCAACCAGCTCACCTCGCGCCTACCCGCCTCACGCCCGAGCTCATCCACACCGCCCCGACCCCGCCGACCACCTCACCTACCCAACGGCCTCGCCACCGTCCTCCTCCGCCATTAATGGCCGCTGCCACCTCGGCCACCTTCTGGAAACCGCAAACCGACCTCCCCCGCGCCATATAAACCCACCCCGGGCTCGTTCAGCTCCTCACCACCACTTCTCCATACCTCATAAGCCTTCCCGAGGCAGCCAAACGACCGGAGGAGGTCGTCTCCCTCGCCTCTGATAGCTATGGCCACCATCACCTCCTTGACGAATTCGTTGCCCCAGAGCCTCCCCCTCCTCATATTCTTCTTCAGAAACTACCTCTCGACCCCAAGAATCGTTTCCCTCCCTCAATCCTACCGAAACGAGTTCATGGGCAAAATCCCTAATTCGTCTGACGCCACCATCCGCCAAGGAGCTCGCCGTCAACGATTTTATCCACCTCTCTAGCTGTGTCGAGTACCGGTGGAACCGCCTCGGCCTCCTGGACCCAACGGTGCGCTCGACTCACTGAGGGGCGCCACCGTTCGCCGGCGGGGATCGCCGGAGCCCCCGCTCTGTTCTGTCGCGGGAGAAATGACGAAGACGACCAGTCAAACCTGACCGGTGGGCTAGGCGGGGCCCACCGTCAGTGACTCATAGGTCATCGCCGAAGCGGTATGAGTGGTAGCGCATTTCTGGGAAGTACGCTTTCTGTGCAGGAAAGCATATTTCCCGGAATACGCCTTCGACGTCGGCGGATTTCCGCGCGGCCGAGCGACTGGGCCTGGCCCAGTGGCGCTAGGCAGCTAAACAGCGCCCAGGGCACCCTCCTGCTCAGCCATCAGTGACGTTTTTCTATTTTTCTTTTCCAGTAGATTACAAATAATCCTACAGTATTCATTCCTAAACCAAATTTGATGATTCAAATTTCTACATATTCCTAAATTCATGCTCTATTAATCCAGCTAGGGTGAACATTTTTCCTAAGCTCTGTATCTGTTGGATTTATTAAATAGTCTATTTCTTTATTTATTTCAGCTTAGAAACTCTCTAGGAAAATCATATGGACTCCAAATAACTTGATTCTTTTACTGAAATTCCTCATTTTTCACCTAGTTTATTTTAGTATTTATTTCAAAATTTTCCAAACAACTTTTTACCACTATTTTGGCTTTATGTGGTAATTGCAATATTTTTGAAAATAGGAAATGGAGGGAAGATAAAAAATTTAAAGTTTTGGAGTGCACCCCAATCTTTCTGCATGCTCAAGGCAAGCATTCTTGAACACTTGATATGGTGAATGCATAGTTGTTTGTTGCAAGAATAATTGGATCATGAATATGTTGGATTCAAATAAAATTTGCATATTGCTAGTTATGCATGTATGATCCCTTGAAAATATTTTATCTTCATTTAAACATGAAGTATGAGTGAGCATGGTTATTTTCATATGCCTATGTTGGTCCGGGCTAATCTGCAGGAAAGAATCAGTCACAAGAAAAGGGATCGTGAGAATAAATTCTCGTTGTGACGAGAATGATCAGTGAGGGTATGTTGGGACATACCGGATGGTGACCCGGTTGGGTACTACCAAGGAAATATATTGTGCTAACCACTGCAGGAAAACTTAAACCTCCTGAGTCGATCGTAGATCGAGTCTTGTTCCGGTAACCCCCAAACTACTTTCGTGCTGCCACTTGTCCCTGCCACAGGTAGGGTATTGTTTAGTAAGTTGCTAACCCCTTTCCATGCACACACCGTACAGAGAGGCCATAGTGAAAGATACCATTGGCCCATGGTAGGCATGTCACTTGGTCCGGGGGCATGGGTGTCTCCGGTTGTAGCCGGAGAGGGGTAGCACCCCTGTTTGCGCGCGGTATAAATATTGTGATCCCATGCTATTAGAGGTGAGAAGCCTTCCCACTTAGAGTTTTAGTTATCATTGCCTTGGGTGGTTCCTGGCTTTGGTAAGTTAATATGGTGTGTGCGGGTCAGGTGTGTTTTCAACCCAAAGGCCGTAATGGGAATTAGTCAGCGTCTCGGTGCTGGCTAAAGAAATCCTTTACTTGTGGGTAAAGAGTACAACCTCTGCAGAGTTATACCTATTCGAATAGCCATGTCCACGGTTAAGGACTACAGTCTGGGTTGGTCAAGTGTCGGTCTTAGTGTCGGTCTTCGGTGGAAATAATTAAAATTGAGCATGGTTCATTTTGCAGGATAATTATTATCACTACTGATGCTATCATGAATACTACTATCATCATAAATATTATTGTGGACTAACCCTGTTCTTTTATGTGAAATCTGAGTATCACTTGGGATGGCTAGTCCACCTGGATACTCCTTTATATTTTTTCTGGGTATCACTTGGGATAGCTAGTCCACCTGGATACTCATTTCTATTTTTCTGCGTATCACTTGGGATGGCTAGTCCACCTGGAAACTCATTTCTATTTTTCTGGGTATCACTTGGGATGGCTAGTCCACCTGGATACTCATTTCTTTTCAAGACGTCTCGAGGCGTCGCTTTTAGACACCCGTTTGGCATTTCTTTTCAAGACCTCTCGAGGCGTTGCTTTTAGACACCCGTTTGGCATTTCTTTTCAAGACCTCTCGAGGCGTCGCTTTTAGACACCCGTTTGGCATTTCTTTTCAAGACCTCTCGAGGCGTCGCATTTAGACACCCGTTTGGCATTTTTCTTGGAATTCCTCGGGCGGTCCAACGCCCGATGTTCCATTTTATTTCCTTGGTTTATTACGTAGATACTATAATTATTTTTCCTCACCGTATTAATAATTATCATGCCATGCTTTAATTTCGGTCAGCATATGCATATAATTTAATCCATCATAAGCATATGCATTCGGTTTATCTTTTGTTCATAATGTTTGCTAGTACATTCAAACGTACTCACTGGCTTGTCCCTGGCTATTTAATTGGCCTGGTCAGGATTTCAACGAGGAGTACTACAACGACGTCCATGTGGAGCCTAGGATAGCAGCCACGTGGGATGAGGAATTATCCGGGTCAGCTGTTCCTGTGGGAATGGAGCCCCATCGGCGTTGGAGAACCACGAGTCGCTTCTGTTACCCATCACCAGAAATCATTGTTTTATCATTAGACCTTTATGGTCTTGTATCCAATTCTTGTAATTGCTTGGTAATCTGTAACAAGGACGTGTCCACCAGTAACAGTAATCCTGGGGCTGGTGACGACACGAGGGGTTAATTTCTGGGATATCGTGTCCCGGAAATCCGGCCCCGACAGCCTTGGTATCAGAGCCAGGCTGACCATTGGCTAATCCCATCTTAGCCTGGTCATTATCCTTAGGTTTCCACACCGTCCAAATCTTTTCCTATTCGTAGCCAAGCCCATCTCATCCGATAAGCCTACACAGTGACCAGCCGACATCTTTTGACAGTCGGTGCCCAACCTATCAGCCCTGCCCATAGGCCGTGTGCGTGTGGCCGACACCTGAGTTGTCCCATCCACAAGCATGCAATGGAAGACTCTACTGGCCTATAAAGGAAGCCTTGCCCCAACTCAGCACATCACAGCCTCACTCCCAGTTCGATATCCAACCACCAAGATGCCTGGCCCCATCGTTCGCAACGAGATCACCGCAACCAAGCTTGGAGACTTTGTTGTCATCCTCACCAATCTCACCCGTCGAGCTTTTGGCACAGAGGAGCCCCCGGAGTACGTCGTGTACCAAGAGCACACGAGTGATGCCATCCACCACTTCTGGGCCATGGTGCACATCTACGGGAGGGGCATCACATCGGAACGCCCCTACCGGTTCACCGGGAGGACGACCTCCGACGAGCCTCAAGCCATCCAACTTGCAGCCCGAGAGGCTGTAGTTAATCTCCGGCATTTGTCGCCGAGGGTTAACATCCGCCCTTTCTACTACTACCCTAGCCGTGAAGGCTATGGTAGCCCGTCCCAAGTCGCCAACAGCGACCCTGAGACGGATCCTGCTCTAGTGCATCTGGTGCGCTACCTGAGAGCGCAAGAGGAACTATTCGATCAGGTCACTCTTGATCTGATTGTGACCCGCAGGACGCTCGCTCTCCTGACCCCGGTAAGGAGTGAAGCTGCACCCGCCACCGACGCCCCGATAGTACTGCTTGGGAGGCCAGTTGAGCCCCCAAGATCCGCCCCGGTTATCTACCCGAGCAATGCCTTCGCTCCCCCAGGGGAACTCCGTCGTCCCTTGGAGACCTACTCCAATGGGATGGTGACCTCGACACCCCGTGAAGGGCATCACCGCTACCCCAGTCATGTAGCTCCCCATCCGACCCCGGTCAGCTCTGACACTGAAGCTCACGGGGAAGCCTCGACATCTACAAGACGCGCCCGGCTAGATGTCAACGAGGTGGACTAAGTCCACCAGAATTGTTTTAGAGCCTTAGTGGCCCGGTTTTTCTGTATTTTTGTAGTAGCAGTTGTATGGCGTAGTAAGTTGGTAAACTATTTGTGCGCCATTGTCTTAATAGTGATATGCATGATCCAGCATAAATTATTGGCGTGTGGTGGCAGAGTAAATTCTAGACATGACTGCCAAACCCCCTAACCGACACGCACAGTAATACGTCACATTCCTTTTGGGAAGTGAGGTCTGAGATTTTGACTCAGACAACCCCACGCCGGAACCGATACACAAGTCGTACTAGCGCCGCCTCATGTTCCCTAACCCAGGTGCTCTATAAGAGGCCACCTCCATATCCAACACCAGCAACCAGCAGCCGTGTGCACCGCATCCATCACCCTTGTGCACTGCGTTCATAACCAACCTCTCCAATGTCTCACCTCGGAGCCTACCTGAGAATCCCGGATGCGAGCCCTGGTAGTTTTGCTAGGGTTTTGTGCGATTTCACACGCAACACCATTGGCTCCACCCACCCACCCTAGTATGAGTTGTTCAAGTTGAGGATCACCCCCAGTTCCTTGAAATATTGGGCAGTTGTGCACATTCCACCAGAGGACCCAAACCAAGACACTCCGTATATTGTCTTCGTCGGGAAATTGTCGGGGCCGGATTTCCGGGACATGATATCCCAGAAATTAACCCCTCGTGTCGTCACCAGCCCAGGATTACTGTTACTGGTGGACACGTCCTTGTTATAGATTACCAAGCAATTACAAGAATTGGATACAAGACCATAAAGGTCTAATGATACAACAACGATTTCTGGTGACGATTGGCGAAAGCGACTCGTGGTTCTCCAATGCCAATGAGGCTCCATTCCCACAGGAACAGCTGACCCGGATAATTCCTATCCCGCGTGGCTGCTATCCTAGGCTCCACATGGATGTCGTGGTGATACTCCTTGTAGAGATCCTGACCTGGCCAAGTAAATAGCCAGGGACAAGCCAGTGAGTACGTTTGAATGTACTCGCAAACATCATGAACAAAAGATATACCGAATGCATATGATCATGATGGGTTAAATTATATGCATATGCTGAACGAAATTAAAGCATGGCATGATGAATATTAATACGGTGCAGAAGGATAAATATGAAATGTTAGTGACAAACAAGGAAAGTTAAAAGTGGATAATCGGGCGAGACCAGACCGCCCGAGAATCCAAAAGGAAAGATAAATGAAATGCCAAACGGGTGTCTAAAAGCGAATTGGGCGAGACTGGACCGCCCAAAAACTCAAGCGATGCCTCGAGAGGTCTTGAAAAGAAATGCCATCCGGGTGTCTAAAAGTGACGCCATGGTAGGTCTTGAAAAGAAATGCCAAACGGGTGTCTAAAAGAGAATCGGGCGAGACTGGACCGCCCGAGAACTCAAGCGACGCCACGAGAGGTCTTGAAAAGAAATGCCAATCGGGTGTCTACAAGAGAATCGGATGAGACAGGACCATCTGAGAACTCGAGAGACGCCACGAGAGGTCTTGAAAATAAATGAGTGCCCGGGTAGTCTAGCCAGCCCATGAGACACTCAGAAAATGAAATAAGAGAAAAGGATTAGTCCACAATAATATAATGACCATAATATTCACAACAATAGTATTCATGATAACAAAAATAACCATGATGCGTTAGTGACGACAATAATATTCTGCAAATTAATTTATGCTCAATTTAATTATTTCCTCCGGAGACCGACACTTGACCAACCCAGACTGTAGTCCTTAACCGCGGACACGGCTATTCGAATAGATATAACTCTGCAGAGGTTGTACTCTTTACCCACAAGTAAAGGATTTCTTTAGTTAGCACCGAGACACTGACTAATTCCCATTACGGTCTTTGGGTTGAAAACACACCTAACCAGCACATACCAGCTTTAACTCACCAAAGCCAGGAATCACCCAAGGCAATGATAGAGTAAAACTCTAAGTGGGAAGGCCTCATTCAACGGCCTCCAATAGCATGGGATCACAATATTTATATCGACGCGCAAACAGGGGTGCTACCCCTCTCCGACTACAATCGGAGACACCCATGCCCCCGGACAAAGTGACATGCCTACCATGGGCCAATGGTATCTTTCACTATGGCCTCTCTGTACGGTGTGTGCAGGAAAGGGGTTATCAACTTACTGAACTGTACCCTACCTGCGGCAGGGACAAGTGGCAGCACGAACAAGTATGGGGGTTACCGGAACAAGACTTGATCTACGGTCGACTCAGGAGGCTTAAGTTTTCCTGCAGTGGTTAGCACAATAAAGTGTTCTTTCAACAGTAACACCAAAACAGGGTCACAGCCATTGCATGTCCCAACATGCATAACCAACAAGGCATGATCACGCTCCAACGTGATCACCCTTCTGCCGGTAGCGGTATTTCTCTTATATCTGCTCCTGCATGTTAGCCATGACAAGCACACGTTGCACGGTACAAGGAAACATGCCAACACTACATGCATGCAAATTTTTATTTGAATTCAACATATGCATGATTCAATTATTCTAGCAAACATTTAACCATGCAATCACCATATCAAGTGTTCAAGATGCTTGCCTTGATCATGCAGAAATATTGGGTGCACTCCAAAAGTTTTGAAATTTTTTATCTTCCCTCCATTTCCTATTTTCAAAAAATATTGCAATTACCACATAGAGCTAAAACAGTATTGAAAATTTGTTTGGAAATTTTTCAAATAAGTACTAAAATAAACTAGATGAAAAATTCGGAATTTAAGAAAAAGAATCAAATTATTTGGAGTTCATTTGATTTTCCTAGGAATTTTCTAAGCTGAGATAATTAAGGAAATAGACTATTTAAAAGATCCAGTAGAGACAAAGCTTAGGAAAAATGTTCACAATAGCTAGAATAATAGAGCATGATTTTATGAGCATGTAGAAATTTGAATCATCAGATTTGGATTTGAAATGGCTACTGTGGAATTATTTGAAATCTGCTGGGAAAAGAAAAGGAAAAAGAGCAGAGAAGCGCCCTGAGCGCGATTTAGTTGCATGGCGCCACTGGGCCGAGCCCAGCTGTTCGGCCGCACAGGAGGCTGCCGACGCCGAAGGCGTATTCCGTGGAATACGTTTTCCAGCGTTGAACACGTACTTCCAGGGGTACGTCTTCACTTAAAGGAACGCTGGGGCTTCTGGCTCACTGACAGTGGGTTCGATGGGCCCACTGTCAGGTTTGACCAGTCCTTCCTGCCGTCTCCTCCCTCGCGACCGAACAGAGAAGCGACGGCGCCGCTCGCCGCCGTTGACGGAGGGCTCGGCGGCCTCGGGCGACGGCCGGGATGGATCCGCCACTCCATCCCGCGCCCGTTGGTGGTCTGGACAGCGCCGAGGATGGCCGGAGTGGAGTGCGGCGAGGTCCTCGGCGGGCGGCGGCGTCGGACGAAATGGGGACTTCACCTACGGCGGCTCCCGAGCCAAATTGAGAGAGAGAGCGGGCTCGTGGGGTCATGGGTGATCTAGTGGTGGAGTGGATGGAGGGAAAGGAGCTGTGGCTTCGCCGGAAATGACACGATAGTGGCGGCGGCCGAGGCCGTCGGAGACGAGGAAGACGGACTTCTCCGGCTGATTGAGTGCTCGGGGAGGCTTCCAGGGGGGTGTGGCGGGTTTGCGGGGTCAGGTAGAAGTTGGTGGTGAAGAGAACGAGGTGGGAGAGGCTCTGGTTGCGCCGAATTTGGCCGGAGAGTGGTGGCGGGCACCGTGGTCGGGAACGGTGAAGACGACCACGTTTGGCCTTCCGGCTGCTCGAGGTGGTTCCCAGAGAGGAGAGGAGTGATCGTGAGGAGCTGCAGGAGCCCGGGGTGAGTTTATATAGCGCGGGGGAGGTCGGTTCCGTGCCTTCCCGACGAAGAAACGACGGCGGCGGCCATTTATGGGGCTGCCGAGGTAGCTGGCGAGGGCGGCGGAATCGGTGGAGACAGGTAAGGTGGTAGGGGGTCGGTGGGGGAGTGGATGAGCTCGGGTCGCTGTATTTAAGTGATGCAGAGACGTGGCGAGGAGAGACTCGTCGGGCGGCGACGAACGGCGGCGGTGGACGGTGGTGGACGGTGCTATCGGCCAAGGGAGGGTGTCGGCGAGGTTCTAGAGGGTCACGGTGATCCAGGGGAGAGCAGAATCGAGCGAGAGGGGCAGCAGAAGAAGTTGCAGGAGCTTGATGCCCGCGGTGCAGTACGCGTGCGCCCAGTGCACGCACGCTATGTGCTCGACAAAATTCCATTGAGGCTACAGTGTTCCAATTAAGCTGGTATTTGGCAGGGTGATGCTCCTGGAGATCCTAGAGACGATGGACATGCTGGTTCGGCCAAATGAGCTAGTTCCATTTGTAGTTTTAGGATGTTGCCAGATTCTGCCATGCTCACAACTTGCTTGACAAAATGCCAAGGCTATCTAGGCATTTTTGTTAGCTATGAAAATTGACATGCTGATGTCTCATTAGATGGTAGAGGTGATGGTGAAGTGGGTTGGGCAAAAAGAGGAACTTGTTAGTGCAAGTTTTGGAGAAATACAATTCTAGGCAGAAACTTGGAGGCTTTATTTGGTGAACTAGAATGAGGCAATTGGGGATGATCCTCTGGACTTAAGGGTTTGGTTGGAAGGACTATAAGGTGGAATAATTTTAGAATTTTTGGAGCAAGGAAAATTGGGGTTGTAGTTCAAAGCTGAATCTGGACAAGAAAAGAAAATAGGATGTTTTGCTCAAAATTTTCAAAAGACCAAGTTGGGTTTTTGCATAAAAGTGATCTATATGCATCACTTGACCCCTCGTAAATTTTTTGGCATTTTAGGGAAATTATTTAAAATAGTTGTAGTGCAACAGAGGTATTTAAAGAATTGAAAATGCTATAAAAATGATAATCTTGGGCAAAATTTTATTATGCAAATATTTCCTACTATTATTAATATATATATGAATTGATTTAAGACAACTACCAAAATCCACAATATTTTACAAAAATTTCTAAATGGAGGGAAGGACTTTGAAAACAGAAAATAGAAAATACTCTAAAATTAATAAAAGAACTAATATAATTCAAAATTTTATTTCTGGCCAAATTTTTACTTAATAAAAATAGGGTTAAATTTTTGGGGTGTTACAGAAATCCATGCCAACTCCAGGCATGGCCATAGAAATTGCTGCATATGAAGCAATTACCCGTCTTCGATTCGCGGTGCCTTGTGCCAGCGAAAGGGGGTATTATTACTTTCCGAGCCACGCAGCGCCCGGAGCAGAATCAACATTCCACTGCAGACAAATAGAGAGCGATCCAGTGCTGGCCAACCTTGTTTAGTATGTCATCGCTCAGGAGCCTTTGACTCAACAACTGATGGATTACCTTCAAATTCTTGCTGTTTTAAATCCTCGGATCGCCATTGGCGGACCACCCTTGCCAACTCAGGAGGGGCATGTTCTTCACCTACTTCCTCCACTTCCTCTGGAGGAAGAAGAATGTGCTCCAGCACCAGGAACCCTTCTGCAAGACCCTGTAGATCTCACCTTCGAACCGTAGACAGTCATGAGTGTGGTTGTTGCTGTGTCTAACGCTGGTTGGCATGATGCAACCCTTGTATTGTATTTAGGGGCATATGTCATAAGTGCATTGCTATGATTGCATTCTGCATATGATTGTTTGTTGTGATATGCATTTAATTCTTCCACCCTTAACAAATCTCAAGGACGAGATTTTCCTAAGGGGGGTAGAGTTTGTAACACCCCAAAAATTTAACCATATTTTTATTAAGTAAAATTTCGCCAGAAATAAAATTTTGAATTATATTAGGTCTTTTATTTATTAATTTTAGAGTATTTTCTGTTTTCTGTTTTCCAAAATTCTTCCCTCCATATAGAAAATTTTGAAAAAAATATTATTGGCTTTGGTAGTTTTCTTAAATCATTCCATTTATATTTTAAATAACAATAGGAAATATTTTCATAATAAAATTTGCCCCAAAATAATTCTTTTAATAGCATTTTCAATCTCTGAAATACTTCTGTTACACCACAACTATTTCAAATAATTCTTTTAAAATTTCACAAAAATTATGAGGGGTCATGTGATGCCTATAGATCACATTTATGCAAAAACCCAACTTGGTCTTTTGAAAATTTTGAGCACAAGTTCCTCTTTTCAATTCTGTCCCATTTCTAGGTTATAACTCCAACCCTAATTTTCCTTGCTCAAACAATTCTGAATTTTTTTCCCACTTATAGTCCTTCCAACCAAACTCTTAAGTCCAGAAGATCTACTCCACTTGCATCTTGGAATACCTCAAAATAATTCCCTCAAAATCTAGTCCAGAACTGAATTCTAACAAAACTTGCACTTTCAAGTTTCTCCTCTGGTTCATACGACTATACCACCTTATCCATCATTCAAAGAGGCATCATCCTGCCAGTTTCCATTGTCAACAAAGTTTCCTAGATAGCCATAGCATTTTATCAAACAGGTTGTGAGCATGGCAGAAACTTGCATCCTCATGATCTTGCATTGTACACTTGATCATCTGGCCACACTAACATGTCCATCACTCTTACCACACCAGATAGCGCCACCCTGCCATAAATCAACTCAAATAGATCTACCTAGGGCACCCTGGCATTCGGCCGAACGCCCAGCATGCACGTCCAGAGCACGAGTAGAGCGTTCGTTGTGTAGGCTTTGGCATCGAGCTGTTGTTGCCCTCTACTGCTTCTCTCGCTTGTCCTAGCCCTCCTCTAGATCGCCAGGTCAACCCTGAGCCTTACCGACACCTCCCCTTGGCTCCTAGCACCGGCCACCGCCGACCAGCACCGGCCACGGCCGACGCCGTAGCGGGCACGCCACCGCCATGCGCCCGAGCCAACCAGCTCACCCCGCGCCTACCTGCCTCACGCCCGAGCTCATCCACACCACACCGACCCCGCCGACCACCTCACCTACCCAACGGCCACGCCACCGTCCTCCTCCGCCATTAATGGCCGCTGCCACCTCGGCCACCTTATGGAAACCGCAAACCGACCTCCCCCGCGCCATATAAACCCACCCCGGGCTCGTTCAGCTCCTCACCACCACTCCTCCATACCTCATAAGCCTTCCCGAGGCATCCAAACGACCGGAGGAGGTCGTCTCCCTCGCCTCTGATAGCTACGGCCACCGTCACCTCCTCGACGAATTCGTCGCCCCAGAGCCTCCCCCTCCTCATATTCTTCTTCAGAAACTACCTCTCGACCCCAAGAATCGTTTCCCTCCCTCAATTCTACCAAAACGAGTTCATGGGCAAAATCCCCAATTCGTCTAACGCCACCATCCGCCGAGGAGCTCGCCGCCGATGATTTTATCCACCTCTCTGGCTGTGTCGAGTACCGGTGGAACCGCCTCGGCCTCCTGGACCCAACGGTGGGCTCGGCTCGCTGAGGGGTGCCACCGTTCGCCGGCGGGGATCGCCGGAGCCCCCGCTCTGTTCTGCCGCGGGAGAAATGACGAAGACGACCAGTCAAACCTGACCGGTGGGCCAGGCGGGGCTCACCGTCAGTGACTCATAGGTCATCGCCGAAGCGGTATGAGTGGTAGCGCATTTCTAGGAAGTACGCTTTCTGTGCAGGAAAGCGTATTTCCCGAAATATGCCTTCGACGTCGGTGGATTTCCGCGCGGCTGAGCGACTGGGCCTGGCCCTGTGGCGCCAGGCGCCTAAACAGTGCCCAGGGCGCCCTCCTGCTCAGCCATCAGTGATGTTTTTCTATTTTTCTTTTCCAGTAGATTACAAATAATCCTACAGTATTCATTCCTAAACCAAATTTGATTATTCAAATTTCTACATACTGCTAAATTCATGCTCTATTAATCCAGCTAGGGTGAACATTTTTCCTAAGCTCTGTATCTGTTGGATTTGTTAAAGAGTCTATTTCTTTATTTATTTCAGCTTAGAAACTCTCTAGGAAAATCATATGGACTCCAAATAACTTGATTCTTTTACTGAAATTCCTCATTTTTCACCTAGTTTATTTTAGTATTTATTTCAAAATTTTCCAATCAACTTTTTAGCACTGTTTTGGCTTTATGTGGTAATTGCAATATTTTTGAAAATAGGAAATGGAGGGAAGATAAAAAATTTAAAGTTTTGGAGTGCACCCCAATCTTTCTGCATGCTCAAGGCAAGCATTCTTGAACACTTGATATGGTGAATGCATAGTTGTTTGTTGCAAGAATAATTGGATCATGAATATGTTGGATTCAAATACAATTTGCATATTGCTAGTTATGCATGTATGATCCCTTGAAAATATTTTATCTTCATTTAAACATGAAGTATGAGTGAGCATGGTTATTTTCATATGCCTATGTTGGTCCGGGCTAATCTGCAGGAAAGAATCAGTCACGAGAAAAGGGACCGTGAGACTGAAATCTCGTCGTGATGAGAATGATCAGTGAGGGTATGTTGGGACATACCGGATGGTGACCCTGTTGGGTACTACCAAGGAAATATATTGTGCTAACCACTGCAGGAAAACTTAAACCTCCTGACTCAACCGTAGATCGAGTCTTGTTCCGGTAACCCCCATACTGGTTTCGTGCTGCCCCTTGTCCCTGCCACAGGTAGGGTATGGTTCAGTAAGTTGTTAACCCCTTTCCATGCAAACACCGTACAGAGAGGCCATAGTGAAAGATACCATTGGCCCATGGTAGGCATGTCACTTGGTCCGGGGGCATGGGTGTCTCCGGTTGTAGCCGGAGAGGGGTAGCACCCCTGTTTGCGCGCTGTATAAATATTGTGATCCCATGCTATTGGAGGTGAGAAGCCTTCCCACTTAGAGTTTTACTTATCATTGCCTTGGGTGGTTCCTGGCTTTGGTAAGTTAATCTGGTGTGTGCGGGTCAGGTGTGTTTTCAACCCAAAGGCCGTAATGGGAATTAGTCAGCGTCTCGGTGCTGGCTAAAGAAATCCTTTACTTGTGGGTAAAGAGTACAACCTCTGCAGAGTTATACCTATTCGAATAGCCGTGTCCGCGGTGAAGGACTACAGTCTGGGTTGGTCAAGTGTCGGTCTTAGTGTCGGTCTTCGGAGGAAATAATTAAAATTGAGCATGGTTCATTTTGCCGGATAATTATTGTCACTACTGATGCTATCATGAATACTACTATCATCATAAATATTATTGTGGACTAACCCTGTTCTTTTATGTGAAATCTGAGTATCACTTGGGATGGCTAGTCCACCTGGATACTCCTTTATATTTTTCTGGGTATCACTTGGGATGGCTAGTCCACCTGGATACTCATTTCTATTTTTATGGGTATCACTTGGGATGGCTAGTCCACCTGGATACTCATTGCTTTTCAAGACGTCTCGAGGCGTCGCTTTTAGACACCCGTTTCGCATTTCTTTTCAAGACCTCTCGAGGCGTCGCTTTTAGACACCCGTTTGGCATTTCTTTTCAAGACCTCTCGAGGCGTCGCTTTTAGACACCCGTTTGGCATTTCTTTTCAAGACCTCTAGAGGCGTCGCTTTTAGACACCCGTTTGGCATTTCTTTTCAAGACCTCTCGAGGCGTCGCTTTTAGACACCCGTTTGGCATTTCTTTTCAAGACCTCTCGAGGCGTCGCATTTAGACACCCGTTTGGCATTTTTCTTGGAATTCCTCGGGCGGTCCAACACCCGATGTTCCATTTTATTTCCTTGGTTTATTACGTAGATACTATAATTATTTTTCCTCACCGTATTAATAATTATCATGCCTTGCTTTAATTTCGGTCAGCATATGCATATAATTTAATCCATCATGAGCATATGCCTTCGGTATATCTTTTGTTTATAATGTTTGCGAGTACATTCAAACGTACTCACTGGCTTGTCCCTGGCTAGTTAATTGGCCAGGTCAGGATTTCAATGAGGAGTACTACAACGACGTCCATGCGGAGCCTAGGATAGCAGCCACGCGGGATAGGAATTATCCGGGTCAGTTGTTCCTGTGGGAATGGAGCCCCATCGGCATTGGAGAACCATGAGTCGCTTCCGTCACCCGTCACCAGAAATCATTGTTGTATCATTAGACCTTTATGGTCTTGTATCCAATTCTTGTAATTGCTTGGTAATCTGTAACAAGGACGTGTCCACCAGTAACAGTAATCCTGGGGCAGGTGACGACACGAGGGGTTAATTTCTGGGATATCGTGTCCCGGAAATCCGGCCCCGACACCAAAGTACTCCCTCACCAAGTTCAGTTTGTCCTCCATGGCCGTGGAAGTTCTATCCCCATGCTTAAGATAGGGTATAAGATGCTTACGACGACACCCATTGGCTTTCATATGGAAATACTTGGAGTTAGCATCCCCCTCCTTTAGATCTCGAACCTTAGCCCGCTGCCGCAACCGGACACGTTCTAGGGATGCAAAGGCCGGACACTTTCCTTTTAGGAAGGCTCGTATGCATCTCTCGTCCCTGGAAAGAGATCTTCGTTCCTGCGCGATGTCCAGGCACAAGATCACTTCACTAGCCACCTGAAACTGAAGATATAGCTGGCTCATACGTCTCTGACCCCAGCTTCTCAGAGCTTTAGCCGTGCGCTGTAATTTGATATTGAGAATTTTCATCGGGTCGCACCCCTGGGCTCCTTGCGTCCACGCCTCCTTCACAGTGTCCATGAATCCAGGCAGTTTGCACCAATAGTTCTCGAATTGAAAGCGGAAAGCACGAGGTCTTGTGGACGAACACATGAGAAAAAGAGGAGTGTGGTCCGAGATGTTGGAGCTAAGCGGCAGCAAATCACTGATGGGATACAAATCTTCCCATTCATTATTGAACAGCACCCGGTCCAGCCTTGCCAAAACAGCTTGCTCTTGTTGATTGCACCAAGTGTAACTCCTCCCAATCATGGGCATGTCATGGAGACCCAATCTGTTGATTGTGTGTCTGAACTTGTTCATAAGCCTCCTGTTCACTCTCCCCGAGCTGCGCTCTTCCTCATTGCACACAATGTTAAAATCACCATTGAGGATCCACGACAAGTGTACCTGATCACCAAACTGCACAATATTCTCCAGGAATCTCACTTTATGTGCATCCTCTTGCGGACCATATACTGAAGATACCAGCCACTCTTTGCCGTCAGCCAATGACAAAACTTGTGCCGAAATCATGAATTCATCCTTCTGAATGTTCATCACCCGCCGCAGGTCCGGCTTCCAGACCAACAAAATACCTCCTCTTGTTCCTTCGGCAGGCAGGAAATCAAAACCATCAAAGCCCGGTCCCAGCGTATCACTAACCACAGCATCATTCACATGTGCCAACTTGGACTCTTGAAAGCAAACTAAGGATACATTGAGGGACTGCATGAACACTCTAATCAAACTCCTCCGAGCCGGGTTATTGAGTCCCCTTACATTCCACACCAACACACTTAAAGTTGCAGACATGATAAAACTAGAAAGAAGACCACCGAGAGCACACATCCGTGCCTACACGCCGCAAGGCTCGACCGCCTCTGGAAGAGAGAAAGCACAGAATCCCGCCTGCGGCGGCTCGTCGAAGTCGACCTCGCCCGGAGCGAAGATTGCAGTGATCGCCTTGACATGGTGTGGAGCGAGCGGCTTGTCGAACAACTTCAGGTACCCGTCTAGAGCAGCTTCTGAAACCTGTTCTTCTGCCTAGATCACCCCCATCCTCTTCAACAGGACCGTCTGAGCCCGCTGTACCGCAGGTTCATCGGTTCATTTGTGACAAAAAATCAAAATATTTTAGGTAATATTTCAAAATTTTGACCTCACATCAAATGAATACACATAAAATTGGATGTAAACTATTTAAAAAAAATCACAAAGTGTTATTAGCCTAGTTGGTTATTGGGCCTTTAGCATGCCTTACCTGAAGGCTAGGTGTTTGATTCCTTGTTGATGCACATTTTTTTAATATTTTTCTGATTGTTTTCTAAAGAAAAAAGTCCATTTTACTACCCCAAACAAACTTGGTGGTTCACATAACCCCCTGATAATTTTTTCTGCTCTCTTAACCCCCTGATCTATCCAATACAGTTCAGAAATGGTCTTAAGTGGGTTTGCTTAGGTGGTTTGCTGATGTGGACAAGGTCAAAGTGGTATTTGAGCAGTGGACCCCCTTCTCAAGGAAACCCATCACCAGCGCGTCGCTCCCGCTGACGCACCCTCGCCGGCGCTCCAAGCTCGCCCCCGCCACCACTCAACCTCGCCAGCACACTGCTGCCCTTGTGCCCATCTGCTGGAGCAGTCCCGAATCTTCTCGCCACCTCGCTCCGGAGAACAGAGGAGGCGGAGGCGTTGCAGCGGCGACACATTGCAGTGAACGGTGGCCTCCCCGTCATTGTTGACCACGCGGGGCTCGTCCGGAGTTCCATAGAGCCACACGCCGCAGGGGACGGTTGGCAGGGGACGGCTATGACGGCCAAATCTTGAGCGCGGACGGGACAGAAGATAGGGGAAGCAGAGCAGTGCGCCGCACCGGCGATGAGAGGCTCCTCCTACGGCCGCGACCACGCCCGGCTATGCCTGCAACCTGCCGCACCACGCGCACGAGTGCGCGCTCGGCAGGGGACAGCAGCAGCGCCACGCCTTTCATGGACGGAGGACGGCCGTGGGCGCGCGAGGTCAATGGCGACGCCACGGCTCGCAAAGACGTGCTCCGAGGACGGCCGTGGTCTCGCACGCTTCAGGGGAGTACCATGGTGCTCGGTAAGCAGTGGAGGAGAAGGGGGGTTCGCCGGAGGAAGAGATCGAGATGGCGGCGGTCAATGCCGGAGTCGAGGAAGAAGACATGGGTGACGGCGATTCACGGCAGCCCAGACAAATTCCTTTAGCAGGAATGTATAGCAGAGCAAGGCGACGCTCTAGGACAAGGCTTCACGGTGAGGAGGAGGTGTTGGCCGCCCTGACGAAGAATTAAAGGGGCACCAGAGTTCGGCCACGCCGGGAGAGGTCCTCGGGACGCGCGGCTCCAAATGGACGGGACTGTCATATTCAGGGGAGCACCACGGTGCTCGGGAAGCAGAGGAGGGGAAGCAGGGGTCGCCGGAGGAAGAGATCGAGGCGGTAGAGGTCAAAACCGGAGGCGGGGAAGAAGTGTTGGAAATATGCCCTAGAGGCAATAATAAATTGGTTATTATTATATTTCCTTGTTAATGATAATCGTTTATTATCCATGCTATAATTGTATTGATTGGAAACTCAAATACATGTGTGGGTACATAGACAACACTGTGTCCCTAGTAAGCCTCTAGTTGACTAGCTCGTTGATCAAAGATGGTTAAGGTTTCCTAGCCATTGACATGAGATGTCATTTGATAACGGGATCACATCATTAGGAGAATGATGTGATGGACAAGACCCAAACTGTAAACATAGCATTTGATCGTGTCAGTTTATTGCTATTGTTTTCTGCATGTCAAGTATCTGTTCCTTTGACCATGAGATCATGCAACTCACTGACACCGGAGGAATACCTTGTGTGTATCAAACGTCGCAACGTAACTGGGTGACTATAAAGGTGCTCTACAGGTATCTCCGAGGGTGTCTGTTGGGTTGGCATGGATCAAGACTGGGATTTGTTACTCCGTATGACGGAGAGGTATCTCAGGGCCCACTCGGTAATACAACATCACATTGAGCCTTGCAAGCAAAGTGACTAAAGAGTTAGCCACAGGATCTTGTATTACGGAACGAGTAAAGAGACTTGCCGGTAACGAGATTGAACTAGGTATAGTGATACCGACGATCGAATCTCGGGCAAGTAACATACCGAAGAACAAAGGGAACAGCATACGGGATTAACTGAATCCTTGACATAGAGGTTCGACCGATAAAGATCTTCGTAGAATATGTAGGAGCCAATATGGGCATCCAGGTCCCGCTATTGGTTATTGGCCGTAGAGGTGTCTCGGTCATGTCTACATAGTTCTCGAACCCGCAGGGTCTACACACTTAACGTTTGGTGACGATTAGTATAATTGAGTTATTATGTTGGTGACCGAAAGTTGTTCGGAGTCCCGGATAAGATCCCGGACATGACGAGGATCTCCGGAATAGTCCGGAGGTAAAGATTGATATATGTGATAATAGTGTTTTGATCTCTGGAAGGGTTCCGGAGTTCACCGGAATGGGTTCCGGATGTTTACCGAAGTGTTCGGGTGCAGCAACACTTTATATGAGCCAAAGGGATAAAGCCCACAAGGTATTGGAAAGTGCAAAAGTAGTTTTGCTGCCGCGTAAGCGGTACTACCGCTTGGTGAAGCGGTACTACCGCCCGAGCGGTACTACCGCTTGTGTGAAGCGGTACTACCGCCCAAGCGGTACTACCGCTTGTGTGAAGCGGTACTACCGCTTGTGCGCGGCTGTGCACGGTTCGGCAGGGATCCGAGTTGGACTCTTTCCCTGCGGGCCAAACCGACCTTGTGCGGGCAAAACCGACCCGGAGGAGGCTTTTACTCCAAGTTTAGACCCCAAGGCTCAACATATAAATAGAGGGGCAGGGCTAGCACACGGGACACATCAAGATTTCCCCAAGCCGTGTGCGGCAACCCTAACCCTCTAGTTCCTCCGTCATAATCTCCGTAGTGCTTGGCGAAGCCCTGCAGAGATTGTTCCTCACCACCATCACCACGCCGTCGTGCTGCTGGAACTCAACCACTACTTCATCATCGCTCGCTGGATCGAGGAGGTGAAGGCGTCATCAAGCCGTACGTGTGTTGAACGCGGAGGTGCCGTCCGTTCGGCACTAGATCGGAAGGATCGTGATTGGATCGCGGGACGCTCGGCGATTTGGATCGCGAAGACGTTCGACTACATCAACCGCGTTTATTAACGCTTCCGCTTAGCGATCTACAAGGGTATGTAGATTCACTCTCCCTCTCGTAGATGCTCATCACCATGGATAGATCTTATGTGTGCGTAGGAAAATTTTTGTTTCCCATGCAACGTTTCCCAACAGTGGCATCATGAGCTAGGTCTATGCGTAGATGAGATCTCGAGTAGAACACAAACGAGTTGTGGGCGTGGGTGTATACATATTGCTTGCCGTTACTAGTTGATATTTGATTCGGCGGTACTGTGAGATGAAGCGGCCCGGACCGACATTACGCGTACACTTACGCGAGACAGGTTCCTTCAACTAACATGTAACTTCGTTGCATAAAGATGGCTAGCGGGTGTCTGTCTCTCTCACTTTAGTTGAATCGATTTCAATGAAGAGGGTTCTTTTAGAAGATCAAAAAGCAATCACTACACCACGTTGTGGTTTTGCGTAGGTAAGAACGGTTCTTGCAAACCCATAGCAGCCACGTAAAATTTGCAACAACAATTAGAGGACGTCTAACTTGTTTTTGCAGGGTATGTTGTGATGTGATATGGCCAATTACATGATGAGATATATGTGATGTATGAGATGATCATGTTTTGTATAGAATATCACGACTTGCATGTCGATGAGTACGGCAACTGGCAGGAGCCATAGAGTTGTCTTTAATTATTGTATGACCTGCGTGTCAATCATTAAGCGCTATGTAATGCTTTACTTTATCGCTAAACGTTAGCTATAGTCGTGGAAGCAACAGTCGGCGCGACAACCTTATGGCGACACGTTGATGGAGATCAAGATGATGGAGATCATGGTGTCATGCCGGTGACGATGGAGATCATGCCGGTGCTTTGGAGATGGAGATCAAAAGCACAAGTTCATGGCCATATCATGTCACTTATGATTTGCATGTGATGTTAATCCTTTTATGCATCTTATTTTGCTTAGGACGACGGTAGCATTATAAGGTGATCCCTCACTTAAATTTCAAGATAAATTGTGTTCTCCCCAAGTGTGCACCGTTGCGAAAGTTCGTCGTTTCGAGACACGCCGTGATGATCGGGTGTGATAGACTCTACGTTCGCATACAACGGGTGCAAGCCATGTTGCACGTGCGGAACACTCGGGTTAAACTTGACGAGCCTAGCATGTACAGACATGGCCTCGGAACACAAGAGACCGAAAGGTCGAACATGAGTCATATAGTAGATATGATCAACATGAAGATGTTCACCATTGAAACCACCTCAACTCACGTGATGATCGGACTTGAGTTGGTGGATTTGGATCATGTTACACTCGAATGATCGGAGGGATGTCAATTTGAGTGGGAGTTTTTTAAAATATGATTAACTAAACTCATTATCTAAGAACAATAGTCTAAGTTGTCTTTGCTATATTTATGTTGTAGATCATGGCTCGCGCAGTAGCACCCCTGAATTTTAATGCGTTCCTAGAGAAAGCTAAGTTGAAAGATGATGGAAGTAACTTTGTGGACTGGGCCCGTAATCTAAGGATTATCCTTACGGCTTCCCAGAAGGCTTATGTCCTTGATGCACCGCTTGGTGATCCACCCGCTCCAGTTGAGTCTCTAGACGTTGTGAACGCCTGGCAGGCTCGTTCTGATGATTACTCAATAGTTCAATGTGCAATGTTGTATGGCTTAGAACCGGGACTTCAAAGACGTTTTGAACGTCATGGAGCATATGAGATGTTCCAGGAGTTGAAGTTTATCTTTCAGAAGAATGCCCGGATCGAGAGATATGAGATCTCCGATAAATTCTATGCTTGCAAGATGGAGGAGAACGGGTCTATCAGTGATCACGTGCTCAGAATGTCTGGGTACTCCACCCGTCTGGCTGAGTTAGGGATGCCCCTTCCGCCAGAGGCTATCACTGACAGAGTTCTTCAATCATTGCCACCTAGCTACAAGAGCTTCGTGTTGAACTATAACATGCACGGGATGAACAAGTCAGTCGCCGAGCTGTTTGCGATGCTGAAAGCCGCTGAGTCTGAAATTCAGAAGGAGCATCAAGTGTTGATGGTCAATAAAACCACTAGTTTCAAGAAAAATGGCAAGGGTAAGAAGGGTAACTCCAAGCAGAGTGGCAAAGCAGTTGCTCCTCTCGTGAAGAAACCCAAGGCTGGACCCAAACCAGAAACTGTGTGTTTTCATTGCAAGGGAACTGGACACTGGAAGCGGAATTGCCCCAAGTATTTGGCTGACAAGAAGGCGGCCAAAAACAAACAAGGTATATATGATATACATGTTATTGATGTGTACCTTACCAACTCTCGTTGTAGTGCCTGGGTATTTGATACCGGTGCGGTTGCTCATATTTGCAACTCAAAACAGGAACTGCGGAATAGACGGAGGCTGGCAAAGGACGAAGTGACGATGCGCGTGGGAAATGGTTCCAAGGTTGATGTGATCGCCGTCGGCACGCTCGCTCTTCGATTACCGTCGGGATTAGTGATGAACCTAAATAAGTGTTATTTGGTGCCTGCGTTAAGCATGAACATTATATCTGGATCTTGTTTATTGCGAGACGGTTACTCATTTAAATCAGAGAATAATGGTTGTTCTATTTATATGAGTAATATCTTTTATGGTCATGCACCCAATGTGAGGGGTTTATTCTTATTGAATCTTGATAGTAATGATACACATATTCATAACATTGATGCCAAAAGATGTAGAATTGATAATGATAATACCACTTTCTTGTGGCACTGCCGTTTAGGTCATATTGGCGTAAAACGCATGAGGAAGCTCCATGCTGATGGACTTTTGGAGTCACTTGATTTTGAATCACTTGACACATGTGAGCCATGCCTCATAGGCAAGATGACTAAAACGCCGTTCTCTGGAATAATGGAATGGGCAAGTGACTTATTGGAAATCATACATACTGATGTGTGCGGTCCGATGAGCATTGAGGCGCGCGGTGGTTATCGTTACTTTCTCACCTTCACTGATGACTTAAGTAGATATGGGTATATTTACTTAATGAAACACAAGTCTGAAACATTTGAAAAGTTCAAACAATTTCAGAGTGAAGTTGAGAATCATCGTAACAAGAAGATTAAATTCCTACGATCTGATCGAGGAGGAGAATATCTGAGTTATGAGTTTGGCAGTCACTTAAGACAGTGTGGAATTGTTTCACAATTAACACCGCCTGGAACACCACAGCGTAATGGTGTGTCCGAACGTCGTAATCGTACCTTATTGGATATGGTGCGATCTATGATGTCTCTTGCCGATTTGCCACTATCGTTTTGGGGTTATGCATTAGAGACAGCTGCATTCACTTTAAATAGGGCACCATCGAAATCCGTTGAGACGACGCCATATGAACTTTGGTTTGGCAAGAAGCCAAAGCTGTCGTTTCTTAAAGTTTGGGGATGTGATGCTTATGTCAAAAAGCTTCAGCCTGAAAAGCTGGAACCCAAAGCGGAGAAATGCGTCTTCATAGGATACCCAAAAGAGACAGTTGGGTATACCTTCTATCTCAGATCCGAAGGCAAAATGTTTGTCGCTAAAAACGGAACATTTCTTGAGAAAGAGTTTCTCTCGAAAGAATTGAGTGGGAGGAAGATAGAACTTGATGAGGTTGTTGAACCTTTACTTCAACCTGAGAGTAGCGCAGCGCAGAAAGTTGTTTCTGTGGAGCCTACATTAGCTGAAGAGGAAGTTAATGATGATGATCATGAAGCTTTGGATCAAGTTGCTATCGAACCTCGTAGGTCGACAAGGACGCGTACTACTCCTGAGTGGTACGGCAACCCTGTCTTAGAGGTCATGTTGTTAAACAACGATGAACCTACGAGCTATGGAGAAGCGATGATGGGCCCGGATTCCGAGAAGTGGTTAGAGGCCATGAAATCCGAGATGGGATCCATGTATGAAAACAAAGTATGGACTTTGGAAGTATTACCTGAAGGGCGTAAGGCCATTCAGAACAAATGGATCTTTAAGAGGAAGACGGACGCGGACGGTAATGTCACCGTCTATAAAGCTCGACTTGTGGCAAAGGGTTTTTCACAAGTTCAAGGAGTTGACTACGATGAGACCTTCTCACCCGTAGCGATGCTTAAGTCCGTCAGAATCATGTTAGCAATAGCTGCCTTTTTCGATTATGAAATTTGGCAGATGGATGTCAAAACAGCGTTCCTTAACGGTTACCTTAAGGAAGAGTTGTATATGATGCAACCAGAAGGTTTTGTCGATCCAGAGAATGCTGACAAAGTTTGCAAACTCCAGCGATCCATTTATGGACTGGTGCAAGCATCTCGGAGTTGGAATCTTCGCTTTGATGAAGTGATCAAAGCGTTCGAGTTCATACAAGTTTACGGAGAAGCTTGTATTTACAAGAAAGTGAGTGGGAGCTCTATAGCGTTTCTAATATTATATGTGGATGACATATTGCTGATTGGAAACAATATAGAAATGCTGGAAAGCGTAAAGGAATATTTGAACAAGAGTTTTTCAATGAAGGACCTAGGAGAAGCTGCTTTCATATTAGGCATAAAGATCTATAGAGATAGATCAAGACGCTTAATAGGACTTTCACAAAGCACATACCTTGATAAGATTTTGAAGAAGTTCAAAATGGATCAGTCCAAGAAGGGGTTCTTGCCTGTTTTACAAGGTGTGAAGTTGAGTAAGACTCAATGCCCAGTGACTGCAGAAGATAGAGAAAAGATGAGTGTCATCCCCTATGCTTCGGCCATAGGCTCTATCATGTATGCAATGCTGTGCACAAGACCCGATGTCAGCCTTGCCATAAGTATGGTCGGAAGGTTTCAAAGTGATCCAGGAATGGAACACTGGACGGCGGTCAAGAATATCCTGAAATACCTGAAAAGGACTAAGGACATGTTTCTCGTTTATGGAGGTGATCAAGAGCTCGTCGTAAAGGGTTACGTCGATGCAAGCTTTGACACTGATCCGGATGACTCTAAGTCGCAAACCGGATACGTATTTATTCTTAATGGGGGTGCGGTTAGCTGGTGCAGTTCCAAGCAAAGCGTGGTAGCAGATTCTACATGCGAAGCGGAGTACATCGCTGCCTCGGAGGCGGCGAAGGAAGGTGTCTGGATGAAGGAGTTCATGACAGATCTTGGAGTAGTGCCTAGTGCACTTAACCCAATGACTCTGTTTTGTGATAATACTGGTGCCATTGCTCTAGCCAAGGAACCAAGATTTCACAAGAGGACCAGACACATAAAGCGACGTTTCAATTCCATCCGCGATTACATCAAGGAGGACGACATAAATATTTGCAAAGTACACACGGATCTAAATGTTGCAGATCCGATGACTAAACCTCTTCCAAGGGCTAAACATGAACAACACCAGAACTGCATGGGTGTTCGATTCATTACAATGTAAATCACATAGTGATGTGAACTAGATTATTGACTCTAGTGCAAGTGGGAGACTGTTGGAAATATGCCCTAGAGGCAATAATAAATTGGTTATTATTATATTTCCTTGTTAATGATAATCGTTTATTATCCATGCTATAATTGTATTGATTGGAAACTCAAATACATGTGTGGGTACATAGACAACACTGTGTCCCTAGTAAGCCTCTAGTTGACTAGCTCGTTGATCAAAGATGGTTAAGGTTTCCTAGCCATTGACATGAGATGTCATTTGATAACGGGATCACATCATTAGGAGAATGATGTGATGGACAAGACCCAAACTGTAAACATAGCATTTGATCGTGTCAGTTTATTGCTATTGTTTTCTGCATGTCAAGTATCTGTTCCTTTGACCATGAGATCATGCAACTCACTGACACCGGAGGAATACCTTGTGTGTATCAAACGTCGCAACGTAACTGGGTGACTATAAAGGTGCTCTACAGGTATCTCCGAGGGTGTCTGTTGGGTTGGCATGGATCAAGACTGGGATTTGTTACTCCGTATGACGGAGAGGTATCTCAGGGCCCACTCGGTAATACAACATCACATTGAGCCTTGCAAGCAAAGTGACTAAAGAGTTAGCCACAGGATCTTGTATTACGGAACGAGTAAAGAGACTTGCCGGTAACGAGATTGAACTAGGTATAGTGATACCGACGATCGAATCTCGGGCAAGTAACATACCGAAGAACAAAGGGAACAGCATACGGGATTAACTGAATCCTTGACATAGAGGTTCGACCGATAAAGATCTTCGTAGAATATGTAGGAGCCAATATGGGCATCCAGGTCCCGCTATTGGTTATTGGCCGTAGAGGTGTCTCGGTCATGTCTACATAGTTCTCGAACCCGCAGGGTCTACACACTTAACGTTTGGTGACGATTAGTATAATTGAGTTATTATGTTGGTGACCGAAAGTTGTTCGGAGTCCCGGATAAGATCCCGGACATGACGAGGATCTCCGGAATAGTCCGGAGGTAAAGATTGATATATGTGATAATAGTGTTTTGATCTCTGGAAGGGTTCCGGAGTTCACCGGAATGGGTTCCGGATGTTTACCGAAGTGTTCGGGTGCAGCAACACTTTATATGAGCCAAAGGGATAAAGCCCACAAGGTATTGGAAAGTGCAAAAGTAGTTTTGCTGCCGCGTAAGCGGTACTACCGCTTGGTGAAGCGGTACTACCGCCCGAGCGGTACTACCGCTTGTGTGAAGCGGTACTACCGCCCAAGCGGTACTACCGCTTGTGTGAAGCGGTACTACCGCTTGTGCGCGGCTGTGCACGGTTCGGCAGGGATCCGAGTTGGACTCTTTCCCTGCGGGCCAAACCGACCTTGTGCGGGCAAAACCAACCCGGAGGAGGCTTTTACTCCAAGTTTAGACCCCAAGGCTCAACATATAAATAGAGGGGCAGGGCTAGCACACGGGACACATCAAGATTTCCCCAAGCCGTGTGCGGCAACCCTAACCCTCTAGTTCCTCCGTCATAATCTCCGTAGTGCTTGGCGAAGCCCTGCAGAGATTGTTCCTCACCACCATCACCACGCCGTCGTGCTGCTGGAACTCAACCACTACTTCATCATCGCTCGCTGGATCGAGGAGGTGAAGGCGTCATCAAGCCGTACGTGTGTTGAACGCGGAGGTGCCGTCCGTTCGGCACTAGATCGGAAGGATCGTGATTGGATCGCGGGACGCTCGGCGATTTGGATCGCGAAGACGTTCGACTACATCAACCGCGTTTATTAACGCTTCCGCTTAGCGATCTACAAGGGTATGTAGATTCACTCTCCCTCTCGTAGATGCTCATCACCATGGATAGATCTTATGTGTGCGTAGGAAAATTTTTGTTTCCCATGCAACGTTCCCCAACAAGAAGACATGGTGACAGCCATTCACGGCGACCCGGACAAGTTCCTTTGCTAGGAGTGTATAGCGGAGCGAGGTGAAGCTCTCGAACAAAGTAGCAAGCGGAGGAGGAGGCGTTGGCCGCGCGGGCGACGAACGATAGTGCCGTCGGCGTGAACTGAGTGCCGGCTACGCTCTTCACTTAATCAGGGCACGAGCCTGAGGAAGGGGGCCCCACCTGCTGGTCAAATATCTCTTTTGACTTTGTCCATGTCAGCACTTAATCGGGGCAAAACCACCCAGGGACGGTTTTTGACCGGTATGAAATTGTTGAGGGGGTTAAGGGAACTGAAATAAAGATCAGGGTGTTATGTGAACCACTAAGTTTGTTCAGGGTAGTAAAATGGACTTTTTTCTTTTCTAAAATACCAGTACACCTTAAGAAAACCATGACCTCCGCGCCCTCGACGCCCGCCGCCACGGCAACCACCTCTGTTGAACCTAGCTGCGTGTCAAGACGCCCTCTACAAAACCTCCATCCGACGCTCGAAATTCAGAACGGGCTTGCTAAAACTCAGTCGACTGAGAATTTACTAAGTCTCAGTCAACTGCTCAACCATTCAATTTTAGCATGGAGAGTCGTGTTGGGCTAAGCATCATTCAATGGACATTGCAGCATTTTGTCACGCCATTTGCATCATATATCCCTACCGGTTGCAGCATTCGCCATTGCTGATTGCAGCATGTCGTCTCACCAGTCAAAACATATGCCCTCGTCTTTCATAGCATGTCATGTCACCGGTCGTAATATCTGCCATTAATGTTTGTAGCATTTAGTCACACCGGTTGCAGTGTCAGTTGTCGTTGCTTGCAAAACTATCGCAACATTTTTCGTCACCGATTGTAGCATCTAGCAGTGCCCGCTCGTAGCAAAAAACTACGCTGACGTCACTTGATACCCCGGCGGCCACCGAAGTTTCTGTGATGAAAATGTGCACCGTAGTTATACCTACCGCTCGACGAGGATGAACATCTGTATCTCTCGTTGCTATAGGCACCGTTGTCGTCGTAGTCCCAGTCACCTCTGAACACTTCTCTGCCGCCAGCCCTGCCACCAAACCACACAGTCTGGCGCCGTAACCACCGCGGCCTCCAAACGCCCCTCGCTGCCATCCATCATGAGCACCACCCGCACCCCTCCCTGCATTCCGCTGGTCCCGCGCGTCTGCACGCCCGGTCGAAGCAGTCGGCACCCGACGAGGAGGCGGGACCTGGCCACGCCCAGCCGCCATAAGAATGTCGGTGAAGCTGCGGTGATCACCACGGACAGAGGCGACCTAGATGTGAGGCGCTCGGCTTCGACCAAAATTCTTGACTAACCCTTACTCGGCACCGCCTGTAAGACAACAGTCACCCATGTGGGCTGGGCCGCTTGCCCATCCAAACCATGCGTGACGCCAGTCCACGGCTCACTGAAACATGACAAAGAGAAGCGGGGAAATACGAAAATCTGGAAACAACAAAGAGATAGGCGTTCCCTTGTGATTAATGTTTACTATATTTATTACCAAATATTTTCCTTGAGCTGTTGAGCAGATCCAGTGAACCTGCCAGCACATAATTAACTAGAAGACGATTAAAACTGGCTACTATTAATCGCCAGCTGTGATATGACCCATATACCTCCACATCGCGGTAGGTCCCCAGTTCTACAGCGTCGCATTAGGCCCTGTACAACGGCAGGTGCTTAGACAGCTGCCTGAGAAAAAAACCCGGGTTTTTTCCTTGAGACTGGATTACGCGGGTGCTTAGAAAGGAGGCGGAAGCAAACTTTTGCTTCGGTGTCAGCCCGGTGCTTGGACAATAACTGCTCCCTTCAAGTCAGAAGTTTTCTCGGTCTTGCTAGCTATTGCCGCCGTTTCGTCGAGAACTTCTCCAAGATTGCTAAACCTCTGACTGATCTGCTTCACAAAGGCGTTAAGTTTGAGTGGACAGAAAAATGTCAGGAAAGTTTCCAAACACTCAAGGACAAGCTGACATCTGCCCCAGTGCTAGCTCCCCCTGATTCCCGCAAGGACTTTGTGATATATTGCGACACATCCCGTCAAGGATTAGGCTGTGTCCTAATGCAAGAGCGCAAAGTGGTTGCTTATGGCTCTCGTCAATTGCGTCCTCATGAAGATAAGTATCCAACACATGATCTCGAGTTAGCAGCAGTTATCTATGCTTTGAAGTTGTGGCGACATTACCTTCTTGGTAATCGTTGCGAGATATACACGGACCACCAAAGTCTGAAATATCTGTATACTCAACCAGATTTGAACCTCCGTCAACAAAGATGGCTCGAGACAATAGCCGACTACGACATGGATATTTCTTATACCCCTGGCAATGTAATGGCCGATGCTTTGAGTTGCAAGTCTTACTGCAACAACCTCATGGTTCAGCAAGCACAACCCCTTCTTTATGAAGAACTTCGCAAGTTGAACCTTCACATTGTTCCCCGGGGTTATCTCAACACCCTGGTTGTTGAACCGGACCTCGAGTGCAACATCAAGACAAGGCAGAAATGTGACTCTGAAGTCGAGAAGATTAAGAAATACCTCTCCAAAGGAAATTATTCATTCTTCCATGTTGATAACGATGGTGTCTTGTTCTTCAAAGGCCGCCTAGTGGTCCCCAGAAAGCATAATCTGGACACTCGTTCGGATGTCATGAAAGAAGCTCATGATACGCCTTTTTCAATTCACCCCGGTAGCACCAAGATGTACCAAGACATTCGTCAACGGTACTGGTGGCCTGATATGAAGCATAACATTGCTCGCTATGTGTCTGAGTGTGACGTTTGCCGTCGCATCAAAGCAGAACACTAAAGGCCTGCCGGACTTCTGCAACCACTTGATATTCCTGAATGGAAATGGGACAAAGTCAAAATAGATTTCATTACTGGTTTTCCCAGATCGCAGAAAGGTCATGATGCTATCTTTGTCGTCATCGACCGATTCTCCAAAGTTGCTCACTTTCTGCCAGTCAAGGAGACAATCACTGCTAGTCAGTTAGTAGACTTGTATGTTTCCAGAATCGTGTCACTTCACGGTATTCCGTTGGAGATCAGTTCAGACCGTGGCAGCCTCTTTACCTCAAGATTTTGGAACAGTTTCCAAGAAGCTATGGGAACTCATCTGTCCTTCAGCACCGCTTTTCACCCCCAGTCACAGGGACAAGTTGAACGAGTCAATCAAGTGCTTGAAGATATGCTTCGAGCGTGTGTCATCTCATTCGGTAAGAAATGGGAGGAATCTCTCCCTTATGCCGAGTTCTCTTACAACAATAGCTATCAAGCTAGTCTAAAGATGGCACCATTTGAAGTTCTCTATGGACGTAAGTGTCGAACCCCTCTGAATTGGTCAGAAACTGGGGAACGATCACTCGTTGGACCGGACATTATTCAGCAAGCTGAAGAACAAGTCCGCATTGTCCGTGAACATTTGAAAACTGCTCAGTCTCGCCAGAAGAGCAACTATGATCGAAAGCACCAGGTAATGGTCTATCAACCTGGCGAACAAGCTTACCTTCGTGTCACTCCGATGAAGGGCACTCACCGTTTTGGGATCAAAGGCAAGTTAGCTCCTCGCTACATTGGCCCCTTTCGCATTCTCGCAAGACGAGGAGAAGTGGCATATCAATTGGAATTGCCGCCGAACCTTTCTCAAGTGCATGATGTCTTTCATGTGTCGCAACTCCGTCGCTGCTTCAAGGATCCTATCCAAGCAGTGGATCATGAAATACTTGAGCTGCAAGAGGATCTTTCTTATCAAGAGTATCTGATCCGCATTCTTGATCAAGCTGAACGTCGAACCCGACAGAAGTCGATCAAATTCCTTAAAGTTCAGTGGTCGAATCATTCTGAAGATGAAGCCACTTGGGAACACGAAGATCGTCTTCGTGAAGAATATCCCGCTCTCTTTCAGCCTACCTCTTAATTCTCGGGACGAGGATTTCTTTTAGAGGAGGAGAATTGTAACATCCCCATGTAATAGCTACAGTGATCACATTTTGATAATGCCAAGTCATCAAGTTGAACAGTGCTTGATCATCATTGCATCATATCTCATTTCAAATTCCAATTCAAATTGAAATTCAAATCTAAAGTGAAAATGAAATTTGTTCCAATTTGGAAACTAAAATGTTCATTAATTAGCAAATAATCTATAACTAATTGTGATAAGAAAAACAACATCACTAAAAATCACTAGGTGACTATCATCATGAAACAGTAGCAAAACAACAATATTTAATACCTTTTTACTTAATTAAAAATTAAATGAAATCATATTTTCCCCAAACCAATTTCTGGTTGTAACTAAAATTGCACTGCAAATATTGGGCCAAGTCACTTATTTTACAAAACTCCATTTGTGGCTAAACTATTTCCTAAACAGAAACTAAAATAGAAAACAGAAAAGAAAAACAAGAAAATAGAAAAAAGGCCGCGCGGCTGGGCTCTAGTCAAACCAGCCGGCCCAGCCCACCCCGCACGGTCGCCTCCCTCCTTCCCCTGTTCATCCTCGGTCGCCCGCGCGCCCGACCGCGTCGTCGCCGGCTAGCCGCAGCCGCGCCCTCCCCATCGACCGCGCCGCTACAGGAGATCAAGGAGGATAAGACCGCCACCCCGGAAACCCTAGCCAGCCCCGGATATTTCCCCCCTCTCCTCTCGTTCGCTCTCTCTCTCTCTCCTCGCCCGAGAGCTCCAACGCCGCCAGAGTCGATCCCGCGGCCACCGTCGACCACTCGCCTCGCCACGATGCCGTAGCTCTCCGCCGTCGTCCTCCACATCGTCCTGTGCAAGCCCTTGGAGCCGGGAGCCCCTGCACTGAGCTCCCCAAGCTCTTCTTCCTCCTTCGGCCACTTGCGCTCCGGCGACGATTCCGGCTACCTCGAGCCTTCCCCGCGCCCGCTTTTGCACGCCTGCAGGTCCCGGTGAGCCAGCGCGTCTTTCCCCTCTCTCTCCCGCCTCTCCTCGAGCCCGTAGCCGCCGCTGCCATTGCCGCCCGTAGCCGTCTCCGCAGTGGTGCTCGTCGCCGTCGCATCCGGCGAAGCCATGTTCAACCGACCTCGCCGTCGTACTCCACGCATCGCTAGGACCCCGTAGAGCCTCTCCGTTGGGCCTGCCGTGCCCTCTAGCCTCCGTTCGCAAGATGGCCGAACTCCGGCGCCGCCGCGGTTGTCGTAGCGCTCAACTCCGGCCGATTTGGCCCGCGAGACCGCCGTAGATCAACGCGGCTCACTTCCCCCGTTCGAATGCCGCAACCCGCAGCCGATTTGGTCGCCGGACGACGAATTCCGGCGAGGTCCAGTGCGCGCCGCCGTCGTTTTGGTCGCCGACGACGAGTCGCCGGTCGCCGTTCGACGTGGCAGCCGCGGGCCCCGCCTTGAGCCACTGACTGGTGGGTCTGCGGGCCCCGTTGACCCGGTCCACCGCTGACGTGGCAGCCCCATGTCACTGACATGTGGGTCCCGCCTAATTAAATGAATTTTAAAAATAAATAAAACGTTAATTTAATTGTTAATTAGATTAATTAGTTAATCTGTCACTGACTAATGGGGCCCGCATGCTAATTAATCATTTTTAGTTAAATTAACTCACTGGATTAACCACTGTGGATGACAGGTGGGACCCACTGGTCAAATTGACCAGTCCACCGACACAGTTGACCGCTGATGTCACTCCCATGTCATGCTGACGTCACCCTGTACTGTTTCGGATAATTCTAATTTAAATAATTCCAGATATTCCAAAAAATGTTTAAAACTTTGAAAAATCATATAAAATAAACCGTAACTCGGATGAAAATAATTTATATATGAAAAATGATCAAAAAAATGTGTAGAATCCGAACAACCTATCCACATGCCTGCCACACCCCTCTAACATACTGAACATGGGACTTTGTGCCTGTATTCGATAGATGAATAGTGCATAACTTTAATAAAATAATTCCAAATAAATTCCTAAATAAACTAATACAGTTAGATAGGCATTATATCACCTCTGCATATCATTTATGCATGTCATGCATCGCTGTTGCATTTTGCCGTGTATTTATTGTTTCTTCCCCCTCTTTCTCTCCCGATAGCCCCAGAGACTGCCGACGACACTGCCGTGTACGACGACGTCGCCGACGACCAGACCCCTCCAGCTGAGCTTCCAGGCAAGCAAACCCCCTTGATCATCCAGATATCACCCATTCCTTCTCTCTTATTCTTGCATTAGAATTGCCCCTGCTACTGTTCCGATAGCTCCTATTCTGATGCATAGCCTGGTTTTGTTGTCTGCTATTGATACTTTACCTGTTGTCCCATGATGCTTAGTTAGCTTTGCTATTGATTCATCGGTGGCCTATCCCCCTTGTCCGTATGCCATGCTTGTTATCGGGCCGTGATCACTCTGGGTGATGATCATGGAAATGTTTACATTGCAATACTTAAACTGTTAAAGTCGGGCTGGCCCCAAGGGTGCCCGCGAGAGAATACTACTAAAGACGGGTCGGCTCCAAGAGCACCCGCGCGTCATGAATTACCAAGTGGGAGCGACAGGAACCCTGTTCGTCTCTGCGAGTTACTAAACGTGCTTAACGGATTTGGGTATTTGATCTGAGTAGGCCGCTGGCCTTATACGCACTACCACCACGTGGGACAATGGTTTAATGGGGCCCTCTACGTCGTAGTATCAGCCGAAAGTTCTTCAGACGTCACAGCTCAGAGATGCGGGCTGATTGTTGGGGTGAGCTGGTTACGTCTGTGGTGTTTCCACAGTCGCGCTTGGGCCCCGGCCAATCTCGCAACGTGCAGGAGTGCGAAGGGCGATGGCCCAAGACCCCTTCGTGCTTAGGATTTAGACCGGCGTGCTGACCTCTCTGCTGAGCCTAGGTAGGACTGTGTCGCGTCGATCTCCCGAGGCCGGGCATTACCCAGCAAGTGTGTCCGGCCAGATGTGATCGAGCGTGTTGGGTAACAGTAGTGCACCCCTGCAGGGAAGTTATCTATTCGAATAGCCGTGTCCACGGTAACAGGACGCTCAGAGTTGTATCTTGATCTGCTACAACTACAAATGGATACTGTCACATTGCTAAACTGCTACTACTGCTCTCGGGATCACTTTCTCGCAGGATAGTCGAGGAAGGATCTCAGGGTGTTACTAAATATGATTGATTATATAATATCTTGCTCTACTCTCTTCTGATGCTGCAAGATTGCTTCAAGATGCTAGTCTTCGATAGGCTAGGCCTCTCCCCCTCTGTTCCAGCATTTCTGCAGTTTGGTCCAAAGATATAGCCCCATTCCTTTGATACCGATGCATAATTAGTATAGTTCTGATGTCAGTCTTGCGAGTACTTTGGATGAGTACTCACGGTTGCTTTGCTATTTTTTTCCCCCATACCCGATATTTGCGACCAGATGACGGAGCCCAGGAGCCAGACGCCGCCGCGGGAGACTACTACCAGGAGAGCCCCGGAGGCACGTACTATTGGGTTGAGCCAGCCGACCAGGAGTAGTTCGGAGGCTCCCAGGCAGGAGGCCTTCGCCTTTTCGATTCGTGTCGCTGTTTGTGCTAGCCTTCTTAAGGCAAACTTGACTAACTATGTCTGTAATATTATGGTTTGTATGACTTATGTATTCGGGTCCTCGTGACCCCTGACTTGTAATATGAAGATTTATGTTTAAATTTGAGTATAGAGTTGTGTTGTGATATCTTCCCGTGAGTCTCTGATCTCGAGCGTGCACGTTTGCGTGTATGATTAGTGCACGGTCGAGCAGGGGCGTCACAAGTGGTGGATGACGATCATGGCGGCAGACATTATGGATGCACTCTCTTCGGCAGACATTATGCATGCTGTTAATCATATGGTTGTGTGCATATCTGATGCAGAGGCGATGGGTATATCCTCCCGGCCTTTTCGAAAAGAAAAGAAAAATGTGTGTCCATGCATGGCGTTGGCTGCTGCCCATAAGTAGCATTGCTTCTTCGACCTCCTCACCATCCTCCATTATAATCATTTTTATCATATGATATATACCTACAGTATATCATATTCATTTTTATCATACGATATATGATATATATATTACATGTCCATGTCACACTTGTTTATTTAATAAAAAATATGATATATATATATATATATATATATATATATATATATATATATATATATATATATATATGTATGTAAGGCATTTGAGACAAAAAGATGAGTAACTAAATCAGTACTTCAGTACAGTGTATGGGTATGAAAGATGCAATTGGGTCTCCAACACAAGCTAAAATTAAGTTTAAAGCACCTGAGTGCGCCCTTATCTTTGCTCCCAGGCATTAATCTCATTCTCACCTCATATATATATTATTGTTCTGTGTTCATTATGCATATGATAGGTGTTGGTCTTACTCCAATTACTTCCAGCTGCTTGTATTAGGAATTTAGGATCCAGCGGTTTTTCATATTTAGAGGGTTTAAGCTATTTAACTTATTTTTTAAATGTGTGTTGTAAAGTCACTCAGCACCAAATTGTGATAGTTTATAATGTATAGAAAATTGCACATGATTAATGTTGGGCACTTCTGTATATCTGTACCATGTACCTCTCGCACTAATGTAATGGCAGTACAGTGAGGCACAACCTTCTCTCTAACTGGGTCAATGTTTAGGAAGCTAGAGATGCTCTTACAATATATAGGTATTTAATTTTAGCTAGATTTAATTTAAAAAACAATCAGAATAGCCTTTCAATTTCACGATTTTAAGTCAGATTTCACCCGGGAACGACACATGTTCACTCTGAGTCTGGATGATAGGATGCTCAGCACAGTAAGAAACTACCACCCATTCAATAATACGTATCTGTTTTGTTCTCTAGACAAAAACTCACCTTTTTTTTCTTGAGCCAAAAAAGTGATTATGAAGAACTCATTCTATCATGGACATGAATGATCTTGTGACAATAATGCTACCACACATACACCTAGTGATGATTTTGTGTCAAATTAAACGGCATATTCCTATTGCTAGTATGTGCAGTGTTTCCACTTGTTCCCTGCACCCCTCATGCTTATCCAGTTGATTCTATCTTATTCTCACTTCACTTGCCAACCATGGGCCCGCGAGCCTGCTACCTGTTGGAGAAGATGGCCTCCAAATCCTTGTACAGCGCCTTGGACTTGGGCCTCCACTCCCCCTTGGCCTTGGAGTCCGCGGACTGCGACGTCACCGACGAGCTCCGGCTCCTTTTCCCCTTGTACGCGGTGCTGCTGGACGGGTCCTCCCCGTCCCTGCTGAAGCTCGCCTTGGCCATCTCCCGCAGCTGCCCAAGCCACGACCGCTCGTTCGAACTCCTCTGCGCCTCGCCCGGCACCGTCTGACCCGTGGCGCCGCCGCTATCCGGCGACGGCTCCTGCTGCTGGCCCGCCAGCGGGTCGCCCAGCACCGACGAAGGGAGCACCAGCAGCAGCAGCCCGACCGAAGCCGCCTTGGTGCCCTCGAGGAAGGAGCTCCTGTCCGGGCTCAGGAACTGCACCTGCCGGTACAGCGCGTTCCACTCGTTGCACACCTGCGCCGCGAACGCCAGCGAGAACACGCCTAGCATGGCGATGCCTACGCCGCCGCTCTCCTCGACCTCCTCGAGCTCGCCCCTGCCGTCGTCGCTGTTCCTGTCGATGAGCACGAGGCAGGCGGCGAAGACGAACACCTCGCTGGCCACCGCGACGATCTCCACCAGCTGCACCCGCTTCTTGATGAAGGGCTTCTTGAGCAGCATGAAGAAGAGCTGAAACGACGCGACGGCCAGCACCACGATGGCGTGCGCCCGCGACGACCGGCCCGATGACGCGTGCGCGCCCGCCACGATGCCCAGCGCCACCCGCTTCACCGACTCGAGGAACGTGTAGTAGATCCTCAGGATGCCGAACACCTTCTGGATCACCGGCGCCTCCGCGTCCTCGTTCTCGTCCTCCGACGCCATGATCCGCTGGTCCGCCGCCGCCCGCTTCCCGCCCCCGCCCACGACAATCTGCGTGAGCATGTACTTGGGTGGGCCGCGCAGGTCCTCGAACAGCGGGCCGAGCTTGACGAGCCGCGCGGCGCGGCAAGGGTCTTTCCACGTCCATTGCCCGCGCTTGCCGGGGCCGAGCGTCCGCCTGACGATCTCCTGGTACCAGCGGTGCTCCTGCCCCTCCTGGTGCACCTCCTTGTATTGGAGCAGCCTGCCCGTCGTGATGCCCAGCGACAGGAACAGCAGCAGGGCCACCAGGAACGCCGTCAAGATGCCGATGAGCACGATCCCGACGGCGAGCCCTCCGGTAGTTCCACCTGGTCGATATCATCCCAGGAAATCAATTAGGCACACGTCGATGAGAGCATCGAGATGGATGACGTGAGGTGACATGCATACCTCTGATGAGTGCTGCAGACGCTTGGGATATGCAAGGCAACGCAAGGATTGCAAGCATGATCTCAAACCTGGGGAGGACGAGTGCTCCGTACTTTCCTGTGCCTCCTCTGTACCTTAATCTCAAGTAGAGGAGGAGAAGAAGATGCAGCACCATGAGGCCTCCCCCAATGACACCCAGCCACAACATGTTTCTTCCAAAGTATTTCCACCTGCATCCATGCATGCATGTTTCAACACCTCCATAAATAATCCAATCTGTCACTTGATAAGTCTCGAGAGTACTCGATCGTGAAGACGAAGTACCATACCCGTCCAAATCTTGCAGCTTCATGATAATCTGTGCTTCGGGCTTCATGTCCTGATTCTGCATTTCAGCCATGCCGTGCTGATTCAGCATCGAGAGGTGTAACGAGAATGACGACTCTAAAAAACCGACGACAAGCATTGAGACCGAAATGAAACGCAAGGAGAAACACTGAAATTCATGTGACCTCAAAGAAAGATCGGTACTCCATTGCGGTCAGCGGCTTCCCATCCAACGCCGGGATCTGCAGCGGGATCGGCGGCAGCTTCCCTTCTACCGGTATCTGCATCGGCATAATCTGCTGCTGTTGACCACCTGGAGCAGCTCGAGGGTAGTAGGGATCAGCCTGTACTACATCACTCCTGTCCACCAGCTCCGAGTATGCAATGGCAGGCATGGTGGAGTAGCCCACGAATGGATCTGCAGAAGGACCCTCCCATGGAAGCCGGATGTACGGAATTGTCCACTCTATCCCCTTGGCCAGCTCGTAGTACTCCACCGGCAGATTTATCGACAGCCATCTTGACAGAGCAAAGATCTGGATGTGGCATGCCATTCTCTGTGAAAATAAATAACACAACAGCGATCGATCATCGATCAGATGGTATGCATGTGAGCGATGAGCCCGCTGAAACTGGAGCTGTCACCAGGACACCAGGTAGCAGAGTTGATGCCCATTACCAGAAGATTTCGTGATGGCTCGGAGATGGAGTAAGACGAAGGCCTTGCCATGGCGCCCGATGCAATGAGCGATGATGTGGAGACGGTGAGGAGTGTGGCAACAATGGCGGTTGCTGCAAATATTACGGTGGCGATGGTTGCGATTGATGAAGACAATGCAGGGACGGAATCTGCATGCAGATCATAGTAAAATCTTAAGGATGCTCCATTGCCTGGTTGCCATACTGATGATGATGGTCAGAGGGTAGTGTTTATGTATGATGATCGAAGGGTTGGATTGGGTTGTTGTACTGTTAATAATAAATGAGTAGCAAGCGAAGAATGAATGATATTGCTGAATGCTGATACATACAGTGTCTCACTTGGAGGCGGTCTGATGGCAGATTGGGATTCCCAGCCACGTCCTGAGCTGTGTTCTCAGCAACCTGGACCGAAACCAGCTTGTCAACTGCCAGGATCTGCATTGTGTATATGCTCTTACTAGCTTCATGGAAGCTGAAAGCAAAACCAACCAACCATACGCGAAGCATTATATAACAATCCTAAATAACTCCTAAGGTAAAAACAATTTAGCCGTTTATTCAGATGTTCATGTATATATTGGAATATCTATCTATGTATTAATTCTTGCCTCAATAGTTTGCCCCCGGAAAGCTGCACTGCGGAGGAGGTGAAGTTAAACACAGGCTTTTCAAACTTGATCAAGACGGGGATGGTGCGTGAGCTTGTCCTCACGGTCGACGTTGCCAGTTTAACAGAAGGCCGTCGCGTATCTGTCAGCAGCGTCATCCATCAAGCATGCAGAAGAGGGAAAAAATCAGATCAAAATTGAGCATGGCGTCTAAAATGGAAGTGATGGAGCCGGAACAGGAATAGGAATAAATACCATATAGAAATGTGAATGGCTGTGATGAATAAACCGGGGTCCCCTGTCTGCTGATTACAGAACTCGCATCACATGCAACAGTCACAACAGCTGTGCTCGATATCTTGTTCACCTGCACACAAATTATGTTAACATTCAGGCGTATGAATGATGAATCGAATCAAGCAGCTAATCATCAGTAGTAAGATGGACAAAAAGAGAAGGACGACGAAGCTTACGACGAAACCGAACCGACGGTTGCCGAGCGTGCTCCTGTTGGTCGGCGTCAGCACGGCGCCGGTCGCGGTGAGAGCGGCGAGTATCTCCGTGGACGAGTTCATCACCGGCTCGGCAAAGGACAGGTATATCCTCAGCTCCCTGTCGTCGTTGGTGGCCTCCACCACCCTCGTGGCGCCCTGGATCTGCAGCAGCTTCTCCGGGATGCTGGCCGTGATGTTCATGGAATCGCTCCTTTTGTCTATCATCAAGTTTCGGACTCAGATCAGTGCGTTGCGATGTTTAAATAAAAGTTGGGACGGTAGTACGTACCGAAGCGGAGAGTGAAGCTCGAGTTGGAGCTCCTCCTGAAGCGGTGGCCGGCCACGTCGGTGCAGAACCCTCTGCGCATCACCAGGATCATGCGCCCGTAGTCCACGTCCGGCGACGCCGACACGGCGACGGAGTACCGCAGGCCTGGCACGACGGCCTCCAGGGTGGACGGCTCCACGCGGCCGGGCCCGTACACGATGAGCTGCAGTTGCAGTGCACATTCGTTCGGTGAGACCAGACGCACAGAGCTTCCTTGAGAGTGGTACCATACCAAGCCAACTGTCACATACGTACGTCGCAGTAGGTAGCGTTGCACGTGAACCCGCCGCCGCCCGGGCACGGCTCGCTCAGGGAGACGAGCACCGAGACGTTGGGCGCGCTCGTGAACGCCGACTCCGCCGCCACCGTCGCCGTCGGAGGAACGGTGTCTGCATGCGCACATACATTGCAAACACATTCAAATTCGTGACTACACAGACAGTGGAGATTTTGCAGCCAGGTTGGGTTTAATTGGAGTGTTACTTAACCAACATCCCAGGCGTAGGTGGCGCAGGTTGGGCCCGCGCTGCTTCCTGATCCTGATCTCGGGGTCGCGCACGCTGCGAATGTGTGGTTCCCGTCCTTGAGTCCTGCGTAGCTCACCACCTCCGTCCCATTTCCGTTCCCTCCGCAGTCCGATCTTCTTTCACCGTCCAACTGCGTGTAAATTAACAACCCTGCTATAACTGTTCCAAAGTACTCCTATTCAGGTTCGACCTACTGTTTGCTGAATTTTATTATTATGCAGACATGTGGAATCTATTTGGTTATGTTTTTTTTATCATACCAGTACTTTTTTGTTGCCACGTCTAAATAAAAAGTCTTTCATGTGGCAACAAAATTCGAAAAGACACCCTAATGTCAGACACAACCGGATTTTAAATTATATTTGACTGGTGAGAATTACTGTAGCAGTAGTAATGAATTGCTCTGTAGAATCATTCATCTCTTACAGTTTAATTCAAGGCCAACTTCATGTCTTGGTTCTTAAGTCCTGTACTACTAATTGTAAACTACAATTGTCCGGAAGCTAGGATGTACTTGGATTTCTCTGATTGAACCTGACTAAATGAGCACGAACATTCGAAAAATGGAATGCGTTCAAAATTGGAAAGTGGAAAGAGACGCGAGTGCAAGGCAGCATATGCTAGAACATAGATGGAGGTTCTTACCTTGCAGGTGATGGCGCAGTCCCCGCAGGTCCAGCCACTGCTCTGCACAGCTCGGAAGGCGAACACCGCCGACGCCGACGTCGAGATGCGCGGCGGGGCGCTGGTCAAGCTGAGGGAGACGTCGCCAGCAGCAGCAGCGCCCGAACAGAGGAGCACCACGGCGCTCAGCAGCAGCCTCCGCCCCCAGCTCTTCCACACCATCGATCCTTCCCAGGGTCAGCTACTAGCTGTTGCAGATGCAGCAGGGTAGGGGAGAGCAGCAGCTGCACAGTGCCGAATGCGTGCGTGGGGAGGGAGGGAGGGAGGGGGGAGGGGGCAGTGGGCAGGGGATTGAATGCACGGCGCAGTGTGCATGTGTGGCTGGCTTGGGGAACGGCGCGCTACCTAGCCATTAACGCCCCCCCTGGATACTGGCAGTGAGCAGTACTGAGGTATGGAACGGCGCAGGCGGAGGAGGGGGGATGGAGGGGCCGGGGCCAATTAAGGCAAACACAAACTGGCAAGCGGCAACGGCATGTGATCGTGGCCGCGAGGCGAGGGTTTTTGTTCCGGGGTGGAGGAGAGGAGATGATGCACATGAGGACCAGAAGAGCCAAACTGTGCCTTGTTTCTACTAAGTACTAGCTAGTTTTTCTCCCTTCCTCTCATCTCGTGGATGGCTGCGACTGCGAGGCTTAGCTACACGCTTGGCTTCTCTCTCCCTGTCTGTCTTGTGAAATCTCCAACACACCAAGAACAAACAACAGTCGAGTTTAGCTGAAAGAAACAGGCAGGGACGGACTGATACTGTGGTGCATGTCAACAATTGCTGTGGACAAAACCTCAGCAATCAGTCATGGAGGTGCTCGAGCTTTCAGTGTTCGGCTGCCATATGAGCCAGTGACTGAGGATGTGGTATCAGCCAGTGATTGAGGATAATGATAATGATAGGAATCACTGGCAATCCGAGTGTAAATAACCATCTGGTTATTAGTTAACTTTCGTTTTACATAGACTGATAGAAGAGAGCATGGGCACAGAGAGCGGCCAATGGCTGACGCCTGAATGGTGCCCCACATGCTGAAAGGAATAAGGAACATCCGTGTGCGCTGTTATTAATCCTAAAAACTACTGCAAGGTGCTCTGAAGCAGCTGAGGTAAGAAACAAAATAAGAGGGAATCAACCTGCACTGGGGCTAAGATCTGTCTGCGCACATGCATCACCTGCCATCACATAATAACCACACTGCAGGTGAGCTAATTTCCTTTTCTACTCTTCTCCTCACCTATTCCCCTCTTCATATTGTAGTATATAAGCTACTTAACTTAACGAGGAAGATGTTTGGCAAGAGTTGCTACGTAACAAATATCTGTACTCAAAAACGTTATCAAAGTAGATGCTAAGCCTACCGGTTCACTGTTTTGGAGGGGCTTGATGAAGGTCAAGTCATCCTTTATTAAGAGAGGAACCTTTAAGGTTGGTGACGGCCAACAGAGGAGCCAGGATAAATCAACGCCCCAGGCAAGCTGCTTCGCTACAGTGCGCTACAGTGGATTTTTGCTACGCTCCATGAAGAAAAACTCTACCACGCCCCAAGCCAATCAACGAGTTTTTGGAAAGATACCTGGTTGGGTGGCACTCCATTAGCTATACAATACCTGATCATGATAATATTGTGTTCAGAAAAGAGGATTCGGTGGCTTATGTTCTTGGGCTAGCCCTTTGAACATTCAATTCCGTAGGGCTTTACTAGGTGACAAATGGACAAAGTGGATACATTTGTTTTCTAGGATCAATCTAACTCAAATACTAGATACGCCAGTGGAGGTTAACTACTAATGGCATCTTCACCGTGAAATCTATGTATTTGGATCGTATGGATTCTGGACCTATTTTTCGCAGAAAACATATCTGGAAAACAAAGGTTCCTTGCAAGATCAAAGTTTTCGTGTGGTTTTTGCAGAGGGAGGTAGTTCTTACAAAAGATAATCTCGCTAAGAGAAATTGGCATGGTAGGAAAAAAATGTTGTTTTTGTGATCAGGAGGAGACAATTCATCATTTATTTCTATCATGTCAGTTTACTACCTTGATTTGGCGCACGATTCATGGTGCCTACAATTTAGCGCCGCCAACAAGCATTCCAAATTTGTTTGAAAACTTGTTGGGTAGTATTCATCATAACCTAAAGGGCCAAATCCATGTGGGAGTTTGTGTCACTCTATGGGCAATATGGAATTGCCAGAACAAATGTGTTTTTAAGAGATCATTAATTCCTGATTTCTTGCAGGTTATCTACAGGACTACGGCATCAATCCATATGTGCTCGTCATTTCAGCATGTGGACGCGCAGGCGCTTATGGCCTCTGGGTGTAGTCGACTGAAACAGTTGCACAGGGTTTATTCAATCAATTTGGCCGGCGAGCCACTCATAGATTATGTGGATGAGCTATGTAATCTCGGTTCCGACTGGTTGTGGTAATGTTTCCTTTCTATTTTTATTTTTGTCTTGTACTCAGTGATTTGAACTTGGTTCACGTTTAATAAAATTGTTGCGTGCATTATATGATGCAGAGGCCGGATACTCCCCTTTTCGAAAAAAATTATATATAACTACCCGCCTTTCGGATGGGTAAGTAACTGGATAAACAGGTATGTGCAAATATTTGAAAACCCATTAGTATAGCCACGGTGAGCTATTATCCGTTATCTCAGGCTACATTTGATGAAACAATCTTTAGGCTTATGAATTGACTGTGTTTTGCAAAGCAAAGAAACCTGCTAAATGCTATCAGAGAATCAAAGCTCCAGAAAGATCACATCTCTTGTACAGAAAAGCATAACTGCGAGTGATGCATCTAAAGAAAAGATGACAGCAGATATTGGACGGTTAACCGAAACCAAAGCATGATTCAGTACAACATAAATCTACTTGTAAACTCTGGTGACAACAAAAATAATTAACAGGGAACCATTAAAACAAGATCAAACCATGGTACATGATAAGGTACAGCATAGGCCGGTGCTGCATTCGCAAGAGGTGCTATACGAGGTTTCATACAACTTTAATTATAAAGACAATAAAGAGTGGTACATACATGGTCAGGTATAGGAGGTTGCAGCACTTTATTGGCAAGAGATGCTATACGAGGTTTCATACAACTTTAATTATAAAGACAATAAAGAGTGGTACATACATGGTCAGGTATAGGAGGTTGCAGCACTTTATTGGCAAGAGATCCTGGAGCATATTCATACACTGATACACAAGAAATAAGAGATGTTAGCCAGTGACATGACCAAAGAAATGGAAAGAACATAGTAAGACTGAATCAAAGAGGCATCGCTAAATTCCTAATAGGAAGATGAAGGAAAGAAATACACCTTGAAACATGGTAAGACGCAAGCCAATTATGGAAAACTTAAGCATTGTGTAAAAACCATATAGAGAAAGGAGTGTAAGTACTATATAATATGCACATAACAGAGAAGAAAACTAAAATAAACCTAAAAATGGAGGATGTGAAGAAATAGCAGATCAGATTCAATGTGGTAAGGAATCATAACTGACCCCACATAAGCCGTTCAGAAACCTCCCAAAATGTTTTAAAATTGATGAAATAAAACTTTCGGAACTAGATTTAGAGCAGTCATGTAGATTATATCAAACAAAGTACAGTCAATGGGTGGTTGCAATAATGCCTTGCAAAGGCTCATGTGAGACCAAACATAAATAGTTCCAACTTAGCAGCAGAAACTAAAGATGCAATCGCAGCATCGTTGGTAGTAGCAGTGACCTACCAGATATGGTGCTCACCAATCAATGACGCATGACATGTCGGGTTCATAGTGACCTATTGCATTGGTAGTGTGGTACAAAAAAGAGCAGCAAACATATCTGAAGATGAATCATCAACATTTATATTGCCAAAAAAAAGAAAATAATAATGAAGCTAGCACAGATCAAACAAACCACAATAGAGGCACCGACCTGGCTCCTTTGAGTCCTTTATAGTCAGTTCAGTTCAAAGGCAGCAGTTCTGTTCAAAAGCAACAATAAAAAAGGAACTTACATATTTCAGGAATTATCCCTTTCATGAATTGAGAAACAGTTACAGGCCACACTGATACACAACTAAATATATCACGATAGTATGCATCAAGTGACATTTTAGCGATCTCCATCAATATAATATAACAGGAGCTTTTCTCACCGGACTAGCATGAGCTTTGGTAACTCACCAAGTTGGATGGAGATGCCGGAGACATGGGTTCGGTGACCGTCACCAAGTTGGATGGAGGTCCAAAATGCAAGTGAATACATCTACATAGTAAAAAGATGGGCATATTTACGCTCATAAGTAATCAGGACAAAATATAGGTAGACCTTTAGGTTAATTACCAAAAGCAGAGTACCAAGACCTCAATATAGAAGTTTCAGGGAACAGGTCGTGTTAAGAGATGAAACATGCCTAAATTGTGCTCTCCATTGTAGGAAATAAAAAAGAGGAAGAACTCCCGTATCTGATAAAATAATAAGAGGATATGAATAATTCCATGTTTCAGCAGGCAGTATATGACTGCATAAAGCTATGAACCAATCTATCTAGATCCCAAACTGCAATTCAAATACATACAAAATGTTTTACATAGGCAGATCAAGGAACGTAATCCAAATATGAGTGCTCGTTATGCTCTAACTATAAACTGTATGGTTCAAAGTATATGATCTGCATGTCAAAAAAAGTACATGATCAGAAGACATGGACTACAAACTGATAAAAAACTGTTACGGCACTCGAACAAAGACAGAACGGAACTGAAGGGTTTACCTTGATGGAAAAGTGAGTCAAAGAACATGAATCTGGTTGAGGGCAAGATGGTTCCTGGCCTGGAGATGAAGACTCAAAGGAGAGAAAAATGCCTTTTCTCGGCTGAGCTATCCATCAAAAATTTATTTCACTTTTGTAAGTGCTGCAGCTAAAATGCATGAAGATGGCTAAAATTGGGAAGCAAACCTTTCGATAGCTCTCGAGAAATCAATATCAATCCACAAATGAGAGGTTTACCAATTTTGCAATTGATAGAGATAGACTGGGCATTCAGTCATTCACCAGAAACATCACCAAAATCCTTTACAGCCATCGACTCTGTTAAGCTGACCAGGTAGCTGACATGGAGAAAAGCACAATGTTTATGAAACCTGATGCAAAATGTGCAGGGTAAAAGATTATTAAATCATGCTTTGCATCATCACAACAAAATCTTTTGTAGTACCCGACGAATACGCGATGCTTAAAAATAATGAAACACATGAGAATACAGTTGCAAGTAATTTATTTGAACATAAATAAAGATCCCCAACTTGCACTATGGTTCCAAACTTAGAAATCCCAAAGAGGAAGATTTTATAGCCTAGTCTTCCACCTCCTATGCTAAACTGATTTGAGTAGGAACTAAAGTACTGTATCTTTAGCACAATCAACAGCTAATATCAAATTTTGAACTACACAGTCAGAGTGTTAAATCACAAATTAGTGCATGTCTGCAGCAAAACTCTTGAAGGAACGACTGATTGAAGGGAACACCTTCAGGAGCTAACATGGATATCAGAGTTAGGCAATGGCTCCTATAGGTGACTGGCAATTCCTACAATGCAGTTATATTCAATTCAAGGTCCTGATAAAGAACTTGAACACTACCAGGATAAGAAGGTGCTAATGAACTAAAATAACAGAAGGTGCTAATGATTTCATGTTTCTGAACTAAAGTGCAAAAGTTGATACAGCCGTTTTCAGTCGGGCATTGACGCAAACACTTGTTGGGCGCAACATACAGTGCATCTAATTACCTGCGTCAACACGCACGCACAGCACACATGCCGGCCGGCCGCGCGTGCCCTCAGTCGTCCATCGAACACGCATAGCACGCCGGCAGCATCATGCACGCACAAGCCAAAATTTGCAAGGGGCGTTGGACATTGGGGCGGCCATTACAAAACCGATTGAACAAACGATTACAGTCTGCCTGCTACTAAAGTGTGCCCCAGGAATCAGAGCCTCGTGCAGTCGTGCTCATGCCTGAGGCTCCACAGCCACCACTGCCGCGAGCGCAGTTGACGGCTCGCGCTCTGCCTCGTCTTAAAGCCCAATCCACCGGCCCGAGCGCTCGGCTTCAGTCCTCAAGCCACCACTGCGGCGAGCGCTCTCACCGGCCGCGCGGATAGAACCGCCACCTCGAGCCTCACCAAGGTCGTGCGCACGGGTCGTGCCTAATGGGCAGCTCCCGCATGACCTTCCGGACGCCGACCCGTTGGGCCATTACAAGAGGCTCAGGGTTGAGTGGCTTTGCTCAGTGAAGTCTCACCGTGACTGAAGCGTTAACTCCCTTTTTTAACACCGAAAGGCGCTCGAGGCACCAAATTTCATTCAGCTCAATAGCAGCGTACAACGTGAAGTTCATAGCCCAAGATTGAAATTAGAGATAAGAAAGATTACATGGCGAAGCGAAACGGAAATTCCTATTTGCCGCGCGCTGCGGCAAATTGTCGCCGCATCGCACAGGCAGGCACACTAGCGAAGCGACTGGGCCGGCCCATTTAACCAGTTCGTTCGTTCCGGTGGTGGAACGTTTTTTTTCTCCCGATTATAGTTTTTCTTTTTTCCTGTTTCTTTTTTTTTTCATTTTCGTTTTCATTTCTTTTTTTTGTTTTCAAGTTTATTTTACTGTTTTCAGAAAATGTTTGGAAATTTCAAATATTGCTGGGAATTCAAATGGTTGTTCCTGTTTTTCAAATTATGTTCACAATTTTAAAAAATGTTTGCTAATTTTAAAAAATTGTTTGGAATTTCAAAAATTGTTCATGGTTTTCAAATATTGATCGGGATTCTTAAAACAAGTTTTAAATTCAAAAAATGTTCCCTTTTTAAATTTTGTTCACAAATTTAAAACTGCTCCTGTTCTCAATATTTGTTCGCAAATTCAAGAATCTTCCAATGTTTGAAAATTTGTTAACAAATTCAAATATTGTTCACATTTCTTCAAAACTTGTTCATGATTGCCATAAATTGTTTGGAATTTTAAAAAATGTTCCCTTTTTCAAGATTTGTTCACAAATTCAAAAAAGTTCCTGTTTTTGAAAATTTGTTCACTAATTCAAAAATTGATCACATATTTTTTGAAACTTGTTCGTGATTGCCAAAAATTGTTCAGAATTTTAAAAATGTTCCCGTTTTTCAAGATTTGTTCACAAATTTTGTTAAAAATTATATATTTTTAAATTTGGTCCAGAAATTCAAAAATTGTTCATAATTTTGAAAAGCTGTTCGTGTTTATAAATATTGGTCGGAATTTTTTAAAATGTTCCTTTTTTTAAAATTTGTTCACAGTTTCAAAATTTGTTGCAGTTTTGAAATTTGGTTACAAATTCGAAAACTGTTCATAATTTTTCGAAACTCATGCGTGTTTGTCAAAAACCTTTGGAATTTTTTAAAAAATATTAAGAATTTTCAAGAAATGATTAAAAAAATCCGATGTGCCCAGGTAGCTTGTTCTAAAGTATGCGCGTTGTCTATTCACCAGGAACACTAATAGGCCGCAGTGAGCGTGATCGGGAGTTCGAATCCTGGCTTGCACTTCTCATTTTACTGATTTTTTACATCGCTTGTAGCTCCCACGTGGGCCGGCCCAGTTGGAGGAGTGCCCTGTGCGAAGCCCCAGCATTCTGTCGCAGAATGCGGTAGATAGGTTGTCCCAAGCGAAACAACTAAAGTAGGGTCCTAGAGCACGCCTAAGAGGCTAAGACCCTGGTGAGCAACATTTGTGAGCAATACTATTGATGTCTCTCGAAATGTGAAACACCTGCGCTTGAAGATCATTTGTAATGGAGAAGAAATCAGCAGAAGAATTCCTAACGGTCCATGGAATAGAATCAGCTGAAATGCTTCTATCCATCGCTGCCTTTGCCAGGGAGAGGCAGTCAGTGAGAAATGTTGGTCACCTTGGCTGCAAGAAGAAGAGCAAGAGGTTTTGCTTGGAGAGGCGAACGGGCGATCAAGGCAGAGGCTTGAATCTGCACTTGAACATCAGTTTGTTCCTGCAAGAAATTGAGAAAAAACTCCAACGCCCGTGGTTGATTTCCCATGTAGTAATCCAGGAATTTTTTTAATATTTGAAAGAAGCGTTAGAGTAGATTTTTTGCTCCTGCAGTAAGAAGATTTGTCCTGAGAGCATCGCCTTGTGCTGGAATTACACTTCTTGTCCTCTTTAGGCTTGTAGTTTTTCAGCTGATTCTATGATAAAATAACAACAACTATGCACTCCACACTACCAAAATTTAGCAGACAAGAGCATCTCCAACCAGACCATCTATCCCCCCAAATATACGTCCGGGCATGGCGGCGGAGAAGGACTGCGCAATGTGGATTTAGCAGCAGAGATGGAGCGCATCAGGTGGCACAAATTCAATGTGAACATGGTGACATTCACCCAGATGATTCACAATTGGGCGTTGCCCCTTTCATAAAGTCATCCCCGACCTTGATGACCGTGGACAGGAATGGAACCAAGATGAGGTCATCGGACCATCACACCGTTGTGCCTAGACGACGAGTGGACTCGTCACATATGCATGTACCCGGTGCATAACAGATGTAGTGGGGCTCAAAGTCATGCTATAGTCACTAAAAAGCGACAAAAATTGTACCTATGATATGAAAATGTCGCTAATCGACTTTTCTTCTCGTGTGTAAAAACATTGTAATACAATGTTTACCTCAAATTAGTATTTTTAATCCCTTGAATTGCGTGTGTGATTATTAAATTAATAAAAAAAGAAAAAAGAAAAGAAAATATCTGGAGCTAACAAATATGACGACTATGTGTTTGCAAACGGCCTTCTTGGGCTCCAAATGCATATGGAATACGCTCCATATACATTATGAATGTTCCCTATATGACGACTCTTCTAGAGTCGCTCTTAGAGCATCTTCAATCGGATTGGGCAAATATGCCCCCCTACATGTCTGTGGACAGCATGGGCTCACCCTCATTAATTTGTCCTGGTCCACCTCATTCCCCCTCCCAAATCAATACAAATTCATGCAACATCGGTCACGTAGGAACCAAAATCATACATAAAACATAGAGGAGTATGTCATACATTGCATCAGACAACCAAAAGGGACGGGTAGTTCATCACATCGCACAGACAACCAAAAGACACAGCTAGTTCATCACATGGTTCATCACTGGATTCTACTACTAGTTCATACATACGTATACTATTAAATTAGACTAGGAAAAGAGAATATCACCGCTTTGTCTTGCCCTTCCCCTTGTCATCTCCGAGGCAGCGGTAGTACATGGTGAAGACCGCGTAGGGGTCGTCTTCTAGGGAGCGTTGGAGTAGGAGGAGCTGGTGATGGAGGAGGACGAGGAGGAGTAAGGGGGGAGGGGGGGCGGCGAGGAGTCGGGCGGTGCGGGCCTTCTCTGCGGCGGGGCGGCGGGCTTTGGTGGCAGTGTCCGCTTTCTCAGCCGCGACCCGCTCGATGCCTCGATGACCTCTTGCAACGCCTTCACATTCTTGCGGCAATGAGTGTTCGTCGTCATGGAGGTCAATGACCAGCGCAGTACTTCACGAAAGACCTGGTCGTTGTCGGAGTTGGGCGGGAGACGGACGATTGCAACGCACTAGCTAGATTGAGACTTGTCCCGAGCCTTCTGCCGGGAGCGCCGCATGGCCTCGCGGGCTCGGAGGACGCGACCGAGCACCCAGCGGTGCCCGGGAGTGTGGGCTGGTGATAACACACTGGATCTGCACGAGTGGTGCCGGACCACCAAGGACGGTGTGGAGCGCCTCGACCCACAACTGCATTCACCCTACCAACCGCCGGGGGCGGTGCAGAGCTCGAAGAGTCGCCCTAGTCCACCCGCGAGCGATGGAGGGCGAGCTAGGACGACGCAGAGCTCGACCTCCATCGCTAGCGCATTCCAGTCAATGGGGTACGGTTCGGATCTCGATCCACTACCTGAGTCGTCTATGGTGGCGCAGGACGGCGGGAACTAGAGGGGACCAGAGCTAGGGGAGGGGATGAGGAGGGGAGCGGAGCGATTGAGAGTGAGGGCTAGGGTTTGGTCCAGGTGGGATGGGGTGGGGTTTATGTGGTGTCGGAGTGGGCCAACCTGGGTCGTCTTACGTGATAGACGCGCCCGGGCATGTATGGACCGCCCAAATCCGCTCCACATATGAGCTGGGTTTGAGGGCGTCGGGTGGCCCAAACATTTAGACTCGGTTTGAGAGGTTCAGTTGGACGAGGTCGAGCAGTCTCAGTTTCACTAAAGGATTACAAATGCTGGGCTGTCCAGACTTCCCACCTGAATAAATAAAGGGAGAATAGAGAGTCTGATTGGAGATGTTGCTTTTTAAGAGCATGGTTAATAGTATAGCCAACAAAGGGCTATATGGAGTTGCCATGTCACATATAGTCAACCTAATAGCCAACATGTATAGTAGCTAGTTGTTAAATAGTACTACTTTATTAATGCATGGCCCACCGTACACTCTCACAATGTTTTTTTTGAAGTAAGTGCTGCAGTCGGCTGTTAATCTACAGCCCGCTTCCCTTCTCTCTCCTCTCCTCTCTCATCCAACTCAGCACAAATATAATTGTTTACTCCTTATAGCCTGCTGACTGTACCTTATTATACTTGCTCTAAGACACGAACAATTTCATAGCATAGGACCAGACAATCGACATTTAAAATCGGGATCCTCAATCTCTTATGGTGGGCATGTCTACACGAGGCTATCTCCATCGCCGACCCTCAAAAAGAACACACTGTTTGTTCAGAGCATCTCTAGCATACCCCTTAAAAGCGGTCAAACCTGTAAAAAATCCGGCATTTACAGTTTCGGTCGAAAAAATGGTCCCTAGCAGATCCCGTAAAGTTCGACCGACCCTTAAATTTTTTAAGGGGCACCGAGAATCCATCCGCGAGAACCTTATATGTACAGGTTGGAAGGCAGTATACAGTTCAACCCGTAAACGGTCAAAACTCATCGGAGCAGATGCGCCGCCGCGGAACTGGCCAGAATCAACCCGAAACTCGCCGGAATCCGTCGCCACACATCGGAAAAGGTCGCCGCACACCGGAATTTGTCGCTGCCGGTCCAAATTGTGGCCGGCTCGACCTTCACCGCCAAGGCGAGGCCGTCCACGGACGAGGTGGAGCAAGCCGCCGCCGGCCCGAATCAAGGCGGGGCGGCGCCGGAAAAGGGCGAGAGAGGCGCGGCCGGGGCAGGGGATGCGCGACAGGGGCGGGCATGGCCGGGGCGGAGCGCGGCGGCGGCGGGCGTGGCCGGGACGGGCATGGACGGGGTGAAGCACGGCGGGGGCGGGCGCGGCCGGGACGGGGCGCGGCCGGGCCAGGGCGTGCATGGCCGGGGCTGGACGGGCGGGGGCAGGTGGCGGCCGCGACGGGCATGGCCGAGGCGTGGTGCGGCCGGGGGGAGCATGGCCGGAGCAGGAAGGGTTTGGCCGGAGAGGGACGATTGCTTGTTGTATCGTTCCGGATACAGTTCGTGATACAGTATTTGTTCTTTTCGGCCGAGGTTCGCACCGTAAAAACGATTTAAAGGGCCCTTTAAACGTGTTTTTTAAGGGTTGGCTTTTAAGGGGTCTGCTAGAGATGCTCTCAAGAACTGGTTCGGACTTGTCTGCGGACAAGGATATAACGTTTGCTTATGTTTTTTTTTCTCAAGTCTGCAACACACAAAATAATTATAGAAAATAGCATAATTCATCCATAAATATTTTTTTTGAACACAGTACAGACACAGACGTTCATACATACGCACATGCACACTCTACCCATATGAGCACCTCCGAGAGATTGAGCTAGCACATCATCTTGAGATTGATGAAATCGCCACAGACGCCTTCGTAGTCGACGGGAACGTCTCTCTGAACGCACATCGCCGGAAGGCCTGAAATAAATCCAGAAAAATGCGAGCACCAATGTCTAGTTTAGGACTTGAACTCTGGTGGGCTGGGGATACCATTGTCCTCCTAACCATCGAACCACAGATTGGTTTGCATCCATAAACAACTTGCAAATATCCCTAGTACAACAATAGTTCAAATGTAAATATTAGCGGACACCACGCCCAACAGGTGTTCGGTCAAATGGCATTGAGCTTTTTTGTCGAACTTATCATTGATTTCTAGAGTAAGCACGATGGCGGGGTACTCGTTGATGGAGAAGGAGTTGGTATGCAATGCGTGGAAGGTTGTATGTGCGGACTTTGTAGGCATGAGTCAAGGGGGGTCGACATTTTGGCAAAGCGTGCATGCGTCGTTTCATGAGCAAAATCACTTCACACCCTATGACTTGCACGGGATCCATGATCGCAGTGTGAAATCGCTAAACCCATCGGTGGTACCATCTCCAACTCTGTTATGAAGTTTTGTTGTGCGGTTGCACAAGTGGAGACAATGTGTCCATCGGGCTCGTCAGCCGTGGAGAACGTATGTTTTGCTTCTTGTTGCTCTACATGTTGGTCAATTCATTGATTCACTCAATCCTGCAACTTGATAATCATCATGTTGTATAGCCCGGCCGTGCTGCTGTGTTGTACCACAGGACTTGGAGATGAGGCCATCGCACAAGTGTGGAAGCTTAACGGGGTTGATCGGGAACAAGAAGACACGGAGTTACCCAGGTTCGGCCCCTCACAATGGAGGTAAAAGCCTACGTCCTGCTTGATTGTATTGCTGTGGATCTCGATTACAAGGATGCAGATTCGCTAACCTAGCTTTCGATGGATTGCAACCTAGGTGCTCCCCTTTATATATACAGGCGGAACCCTAGATTTACATGAGAGTCTGGGTCGTTATCCTGACCCGTCTCCTACTCTTCCCTACTTATTCTACAAGACAACTTTTAAACCGTATTTGTAGATCTTCTGTGCTGCTTAGATGGACCCCACTGCGTTTCTTCTCATAGCACAAAGAATATACCTAGATTTTACCTTTTCATTTTTATCCATTTTTTAGATCCGTAGGATTTTGTCACCCCATTGAAACTTGTTTGCTGACTCGTAGTCCAAACCATGTTCAACACTTGTAAAAATTCCACGCTATGTAATCTCCGGCTTATCTTTGTTAAGAACCTTGAGCTGGATTTACTCGCATCCCCTCTCGTGACCCGGCTAAGCATCTCAATTGCCGGCTCGCTTGTACCGTTCATACTCCATCAGAAATCTCATGTTTGCCGGCTTATGACATCTTCCCTTTTTATAACAGCTGCGTCAATGGTTCCCAAGCCCAAGATTGTTAACTGGGCAAAATCCAGCATGTCTGAACTCAGTCTGCAGGCCCTGGTAGATTCCGGGCTGTTGCCGGCTGATACATCTCCAACGTATCTATAATTTATGAAGTATTCATGCCATGTTTATTATAGTTTTGTATGATTTTGGTGCACTTTTATATGGCTTTTATATGATTTTTATGGACTAACATATTGACCTAGTGCCCAGTGCCAGTTGCTGTTTTCTGCTTGTTTTTGGTTTTCCAGAAAATCCATATCAAATGAAGTCCAAATGCAACAAAACTTTTTGACGATTTTTCCGGAAGGAAACAGACCCAGGAAGCTTCGGGGGAGCAGCAGAAGACCCACAGGGGCCCCACAAGCCACCAGGGCGCGCCACCCCCCCGGCGTGCCCTGGTGCCTCGTGGGCCCCCTGTGGCCCTTCTTTGTGTGATTCCAACGCTGAAAAATCATATATATTCAGAAACCCCAGAAAGTTAACCTAGATGAGTTTTTACGCCGCCGCAAGCCTCTGTACCTCCACGATCTCATCTACAGCCCTTTTCCGGCACCCTGCCGGAGGGGGGAATCATTACGGGAGGCCATCTTCATCATCCCGGTGGTCTCCATGACGAGGAGGGAGTAGTTCACCCTCGGGGCTGAGGGTATGTACTAGTAGCTATGTGTTTGATCTCTCTCTCTCTCTCTCTCTCTCTCGTGTTCTTGATTTGGCACGATCTTGATGTACCGCGAGCTTTGTTAATATAGTTGGATCATATGGTGTTTCTCCCTCTCTATCTTGTTGTGATGAATTGAGTTTTTACCTTTGAGGTTTCACTATTATCGGATTGAATATTTTTATGGATTTGAGAACACTTGATGTATGTCTTGCATATAAATACCCGTGGTGACAATGGGGTATTATATTGATTCACTTGATGTATGTTTTGGCACTCAACTCGCGGATTCCCGAGGTGACATTGGGGTAATCTATGCATAGGGGTTGATGCACGTTTTCGTCCTACTTTCTCCGGTAGAAATCTTGGGGCACTCTTTGAAGTTCTTTGTGTTGGATTGAGTATGATGAATCTGAAGTTATTTGATGCATATCGCATAATAAACTCACGGATACTTGTGGTGACATTGGAGTATCTAGGTGACATTAGAGTTGGTTGATGTGTATCATATGATGTTATTTTAGTACGAACTCTAGGGTTGTTTGTGACACTTATAGGAATAGCTCAATAGATTGATCGGAAAGAATAACTTTGAGGTGGTTTCGTACCCTAAAACAATTTCTATCTTATGTTCTCCGCTAATAGGAACTTTGGAGTGATTCTTTATCACACATTGAGGGATTGTTATATGATCCAATTATGTTAGCATTGTTGAGAGATTGGACTAGTGAAAGTATGAACCCTAGGTGTCGGGGATATAACCCCATAGTATAACCCGCCCGTTCGGGGCCGGGTTACCCAGTGGCAGCTTAAAGGATAAATGACGTAGCGTTCAAAGATCAGGAGGCCCATCAGGCGACTCATTAAGCAGGCCGGTTTAGGGCCTAATACTTGAGGCGGCGGCACATCCAAGGACGTGATATGTTTTCCTTTCTTGAGGAGGACGATGAATAGGAAATAGATTAGATCACGGGTCATGTTACGACCCGGACTCTGTTGTAAGCCCGGGGCCTCGACCTGTATATAAAGGTGAGCCCCCGAGGCAAAGAGCGGAGGTTACGAGTTCTCGAGTACTAGGTTAGCCAAGTTGCACCTTTGTAACCGAAATCATCATCATCAATAACAACCAAGCAGGACGTAGGCTATTACCTCCATCACGAGGGGCCGAACCTGGGTAACCCGGAGTCTTCTCGTTCCCGATCAACCCCATTAAGCTTCCACACTTGTGCGATGGCCTCATCTCTAAGTCCTTTCACAAGGGCATCTGCTGTGACAAAACCACGACAGTTGGCGCCCACCGTGGGGCCTACGCACGGTGGAGTTGAGTTCTTAGCGGGATCTCTTCCAGGGTTCTGGAAGTACGCGGTTGGCATGATGACCAAGAGCCGCCGCGGGAAGTTCTACATCGACGATTCATACTGGGGCCCCGACGCCGACTCAGTCAAGTACGGGTACCAGGTCCCCTTCGGCAAGATCCACACCTTCATCGGCGTGGTCGGCGAGTCAGCTGCCGGGTTGGAGAACATCGCCGGCATCGAGTTGGCATGTCGCACCGGTCTGAGCCAGGCAAGAACCGGCCCGGCTCAAGCCGGTCGGAGCCATGTCTTCGTAGTATCATGTGCGCACGCTGGCTGCTGCATCGATCGAGAGGATATTCACGTGGCTCAAGATGAAGGAAATCAAGCCGGTTACACCCGGAGACCAGATCATCATTTGTCGTTTTAAAAACATCAGGTGCTATCCTTCCTAAGTATTTTATCAGCACATATTAATTCATCCGAGAACAATTATTCTGGCCTGCAATATCTTTACGCAGGACAAAAGTGGCGTTATACCACGGACACAGAGCGCGCACCAGCATCATTTTACACTGGCGTTCGTCCGTGCCGCGCTGCTCGACGGACACGCGTGTAAGCTGCCGCTTCCATGGTTCAGTCTACATCAACACGCCAGGTGACTCCCTCGTCCGCGCCAGCTTACAACGCACGACTGACTCGCGCGTCTGCGCCGGTTTACAACGCCGCGGCCAACCCGCGCGCCCGCGCTTGCTTACAACGCCGCGGCCGACTCGCGCACCCCCGCCGGCTTACAACGCCGCGGCCGACTCGCACGTCAGCGCCAGCTTACAACGCCACGGTCAACTCTCGCGTCCGTGCCGGCTTCAAACGTCGCGGCCGGCTCTCGCGTCCACGTCAATTTTATCGGCCAGCTCTCACGTCTACATCAACCCACCGGGGCCTCGCCCTCCCGTATGAGCTGCTCAACGGACGTGCGCAAGCCGCCGCCCCCGCTGTAGTGGTTTTGTCACGGCAGATGTCCTCGTGAAAGGACTTAGTTGTGAGGCCATCGCAGCTAGGTGGTAACTCGAACGGGGTTGATCGGAATCGAGAGACAAGGGTTTACCCAGGTTCAGCCCCTCACGGTGGAGGTAATAGCCTACGTCCTGCTTTGGTTGTATTGATGATGATCTCGATTACAAGGGTGCGACTTGGCTAACCTAGTACTCGAGAGCTTCTAACTTGGTCCTTTAGCCCCAGGGGCTCCCCTTTATATATAGGTCGAGGCCCTGGGTTTACAACAGAGTCCGAGTCGAAGAGACGACCCGTGTCATACTCTAATTCCTACTCATCTTGTTTCACAAGTAAGAAAACTCTTTAGGCGCCTTAGATGGAAAAGCTCTGGGCCGTGAGCCGGCCTCCACCGGGAGGCTTATCCTCTGGACTCCGGTCTTCTGGATCGCCGCGGCCCACCTGTAGAAGCCTTCTTCTAAGTCGCCGTATAGTGAGCCGGCCCTAAACGGGCGGGTTATATCCAGGGGTTATATCCCCGACATTAGCCCCTAGGTTGATTTGAATTTATTCATGTCAACCTTCAAAATTAGGATAACCCGGACTGATCTTCTGGGTCGTGGCCGGCTTATAGCTGCCGGCTTATAACATGCTTCACACTTGTCATACCTTCCCTTGGAAATCCATGACTCCATTCAACTGATATCCGCGAATCTTGCGTGACGTCGTTACAAATCTTGAGTGGACCTGACATGCCCGATAATCGAGGCGCCTTTTATCACGGTGTCGCCTTGATTCTCGCGCTCGCTGTTTCCCCTCCTTTCTTTCCCTTATAAATATTCCTGAGGGGGTTTTCATTTTCTCTTTATCACTTTGACCTCCCCACTGCTTCTTCTTCCTCGCGACGTGTCTACCGGTGTCAGGAGCTCCGCCGCTGTACGACCCCGCGCACGCCGACGACCTCAACCGCATCCTTTTCTTCGTGCGCGCCGTCGTCAAAGCTGCTCGGGATCATCTCAAAACCATTCACCACGCCCAGGTATGCTTCATTGCTTCCTCAAATCCCTAGCAGTAGCTTACCCTAGTTCATCGGTGTTCTTGCACAGGCCGTATCGCCATTGCCACTGTTTAGATCTATTTCTAAATGCCTTCTTCACAATGATGTTCCTCCGCTATCCGTAGTACCATTTCGCATCTAGGAGCCTCATACCTTTACTAGAAATCCGGAGTAGATCAAACCCTACTTCCACTGTATGAACTAGGTATAGTGAATATTTCTCTTTTTAAGCTGTTTTGTAGATCCATAATAGTAGTTGTTCTTGTTCAAAACTTGTTTCTGCAACACTTAGGATAAATCCAAGAACCTTAGTCTTAGGATGAGCCGCCCTTACTTTTGGCGACTCATGTCCACTTATTATGATCCGCCCAATTTTGACAATCATAGCTGAAAACCCAGTCGGGCGACTTATAACTTTAGCGACTTACTGAACATGGTGACTCGCCCCTGTACCTTTAATCGTATGATGCGAGCTTATCATGAACATGAGTAACCCTGCCATTTATGTTTTTGCATTCCTCGTTCATATTTAGGCGACTTGCTATGGCGAAGACCACAGTCTGCAACTGGGTGTGTTCTCAAGTTTCTGACCTTGTACTGAACGATTTTAAAGAGCAAGGCTTCCTACCGGCTCAGGAAGTAATTGGCTATCGAGCCCCTCAAGAAGCAGAAGACATCCCTCACCCCCGTGAAGGGGAAGTCGTGATTTTTACAGACCATCTCCTTAGGGGTTTCTCTCCACCCGGGTCAAAATTCTTCCGAGATGTTCTACACTTCTTCAACCTTCATCCTCAAGACATTGGTCCAAATTCCGTATCCAACCTGTGCCAATTTCAAGTCTTGTGTGAGGTGTATCTGCAAATAGAACCCACCGTTCCTCTCTTCAAAGAATTCTTCTATCTCAACCGCCAAACTGAGTGCGCTGATGGCCCCTGCCTAGAACTTGGCGGGGTCTCAATTCAAAGACGAAGATACGTTCCTTTCCCTTCAGCTGTTCTGCCGAGTCACCCTAAAGGTTGGAACAAAACGTGGTTCTACTGCAAGAACACAACTCCAGCTGATGAAAACCCTCTGCCGGGTTATAGAACTGAACGCCTTCCCCCATCCTTTGAACTTCCTGGCTGGGCTTCTCAAGAAGAACGTGCCCAAGTCGCCCACGTATATCCAAAGTTGAGGGCTTTGCTAGCCAACGGTCTGACTGGTGTTAACTTGACCCGGTGCTGGCTTACCTGGAAGATCCTACCCTTAAGTCACCGAGACGACTTAATGTGTAATTATTCTGGCGAGTCAACCGACCCACAACGGTTCAGTCCCATTGATATGTCAGCTGATGATATAAATAAGGCTACGAAGAAGCTACTCGGGGAACCTCAAGAAATATGCAACAAGACCGGACTGAAACCATTCTATGCCCTCAACCAAGCTCCTCCAGTAAGCATTCTTTGTATTTGTTTTATCCAACTTATCAATCCATAACTTAAGCTTACTTGTTGATCTCGTTAAACTACAGGTCAACTCTTCATTCTGGAACAAGAAAACGAAGAAGGCAGTCACCAAATCCAAGGCTGTGCTGGCTCGGAAAAAGATTAAGCCGGCCGCTGAACATGAGACGACAGCTAGGGACCAGTCGCCATTGGCTGATGATGAATCAGAGGTAGAACTTGACTTCCTTGGCCGTCTTTTTATTGAACTTGCTGACGCCTCTTATTCCCAGGGCGATGCTGATATAAGCCGGGCTGATGACGTTGAGGTAATTTCTATCTCTTCCGACTCGGACACCTTTGTTCCCCAAAAGCTAAGAAAAACTGTGAGGAAAATGCCCTTTTCTCATCCACTTGCTTACTTAGACCTAAAATTTTCTTTAAAGAAATCACAGCATGCCGAATCAATAAGGCGCCAGACGCGAAGTGGCTCTGGAGAACTTTTGGGCGGCTTATCTGACACGCCAAACCCCTGCAAGCGTCGAAATGAGGTGCCTCATAGTCCAACTCCATCTCACCCGCTTGCCGGTCTTTTTAAACAACCACGTAACCCGTCTGATTCGGATTATCAGGAGTCGCCACCATCATCTGGCGACTCATCTGCCACTCAACTACCACCCTTGGTCATCAAACAAGGGTAAGTGCTTTTCGATGAGTCATGCTTTGTTATACTGTTGTATTATTTATCTGAATCTGCTTGTGCTTTTGCAGGGCCAAGGCCAAGAAAAGGAAAACTGGCAAATTACCCTCGACCCCAGAGAAAAACGGATCCGAAACTCCAGAGTTGGTGACCCCTGAAGGTCAAATTGAAACTGCAAAGGACCAGGCTGACGAGATTGTTGAGCCGCCGCCACAGAATAACCCGCCATCAACTAAAAAGGTGGACACTCAAACCTATGTGACAGACGAGGTGGGAGACATCAACCCTCCGAGTCCTGACCGTGCTTCGAGCCGAACAAACGCGGCGAAAAATGTAGTGTTATCGTCTCCCCAAGCCGCCAACAAGGTCACCACCATAGGAGCATCCTTTAAAGCTCCAGAGCCCTCAACCGCTTTGGCGAAACATGCACTCCCAAGCTTTGAAGAACTTAGCGCGGCTGACCTTCATGAGGCGTACTTGACCTGGCTATCTACAAGCCGGGACATGGAAGCCAGCATGGTTAACATGCTGAAGAGGAAATATGAGGTAATAAAACATCTCTTTTCCACACTGTATATATCATATGTAGCCGCCAAGTCTTAGACATAAACAGTCATGATTGTGTCAAAGACTTTAGATATGCTTTTCTTCTGTTTTTTCTTGAACCGTAGCCCCCAAGGGCCGGGTTGCTATGCATATAACGAGCTGGTGCTTAAACTTTGTCTCTTAGACTGAATTGACATGTAGCCCCCAAGGGCCGGCTTGCTTATGTGAAACAGCCGGATCTTCAACAATTATAGAGCAAAATGTTATGTAGCCCCCAAGGGCCGGCTTGTTTCTGTGAAACAGCCGGGTCTTCATAATATTGATTCAGTATGTAGAAGAGAATTGACTGTGATAGCCGCCAAGGGCCGACTCATTGTACTGAGATGAGTTGGAGCTTTCCCTTGATATTTGTAAAAGAAAAATGAACTTGCATTAGCCCCCAAGTGCCATGTAGATTGCTAGCAACTGCTTGGGACTTCAGTTTTCAAACACCAAAGTGGGCAATTTTGTAGGCTCAGGACCATATATTGTTGTACTGATGTGACCTGGTTATGACAGGATCTGTTGAATGATGCCGAGTCGAGAGCGGCCGGCTTGCAAGAGCAACTTAAGGCGGAGAAGAAGCTTCGAGCTGATGCCGAGTCAGCAGCCGCGTCTTTAGAAGAATCAGCATCAACTACCGCCGAAAAATTGAGAACGTTGGCAGCCTCTCATGAGAAAGAGAGAACCTTGCTGTTGAAACGTGCTGAAGAAGCAGAAAACAAACTCAAGCCCCTTTCCGATGAACTAGCCGGGTTAAAGCATCACCTCAATCACATGACCCAGGCCATCTTTGGTAAGTGACCCTCCAATTTTACTGAGAACTCGCCTGCAAACTGCAATCATTAGTTGATTCATACTTGGGCAAAAAATTGCAGGGAACCGGACTGTAAATCTTGGACAAGAGCCGCTGGTCAAGCTAAAGGCGATGTACACCTTTCTTGAGCAACTCTATGCAGGGAGTTTGTTCACAATTATGTCAGTGATGAGACATAAAGAGCCGCCAAATATATCAGTGACGTGTTGAATCAGCACTCCACCGTGCCAAAGTACATTGAGGAGCTCAAGAAATCAGCCGCCCGAGCAGCCAGCATGCTATCTCTGAGCCGAGCCAAGGCGTATGTGCCAGATATGGACTTGTCCGAGCTGGCTGGCGGGTTTCCGAAATTTAAGACGGACGGCAGTGCATTCAGTTCGGCTGACTATTCCAGCTATTTGAAAGAAACTCATGTCGTGGCGAGTCAGATTGTTGAAGAGATGGATTTGAAGAGGTACCAGGCGGCTTATACTGAAGATAACCAACGGGTCACACCGCCAATCTTCGAGCCGATCGACCTGACTCCAGCACGCCGTAAGCACATCTTTGCTCCTGATGTTGACCCGTCAATTATCATGGGAGAGGATGCCGAGTTCCAAGCCTTGACCACCCTCGACTGGGACTTCGAAAATCTTCAGATAAGAGGAAGAGCGGAGCCGGAGCAGGATGACCCGGAGACGCAAGCCGCCAAGAAGCAGCAGGAGGGAGCTAACCCGGGAACTGATAACCCGGAGGGTGCTGAAACTGGTGCGCAGGAGTAGAGCTCCAAAGAACTTTGACATCATGGAGCCCAGCTGTGGCCTTGTAATAGGATAGTTGAAACACTTGGGTGCTCTGACGTGCCTTCGCGCACTTAAATTTTTTCAGTATTTTGGATGAAACAGCTGCACTGGTGTGATTGTATATTAACCCGCCAGGTCTCCTTTGGAAGAAACTATGCTTCGTTGAGTATCAGTATGGCGAGTCATATCTGCAGAAACCATCAATAGTTTATCTGTCTCTACATAACACAGACTTAACATACCCCGGGGCGCTTAATAGCTTGTCCGGCTTGTGGTTAGCACCAGTCGGAAATAAACCGTTATGATTTTTGTTTAAACCGGCTCGTCAATGATCCGGCGGCTCATGGCCCAAAGGGGAAACAAAGATAACCCCTGTGAAATTTGAACAGAAATCGTGAATAGATATCAATGTTAAGTCGGCTTCCGAGGCGCGACAATATAGACCGGCTTTCGAGGCTCGAGTCTTGCTTCAATGAAGCTGGCGTGATAGCCCATGGTTTATCCTCGCTCTCTGTAAGCCGGCTCTCACGTGACATCCGATGTTTTAACCAAGACAAGTTCAAGGTCATAGAGATGATTGACTTGTCAAGAGTACACCGGGTCACCTAATCGGAGTAACATCAAGCAGACAGACAGGTTTAACCAAGAAAATGTGGCGTCAGTTGCCAGGTCAAGAGGGTGAGATAGCTAAACTCGGTGAGTTGGAAGCCCCCAAGTGACCAGTGATAAAAAACGAAAAGACTCATGCACAATATTTGAGATGAAATGACAGAGGCCCCGAGTTTCGGGGATGCCGGCTTATGTTTATTGATCATAATATATACAAAGGTATGTACAAGCAAACTTGAACCGGTGGCTCTAAGTGTAATAAGGACGGAGATGAGCGATATTCCAAGGCCTGTTGGTCTCCTCCTCCGACGTACGTGATTTATTGTGCTCACGTATATCCATCAGGTAATATGAACCGTTGTTGAGATTCTTGCTGATGACAAAAGGCCCTTCCCAGGGAGGGGAGAGCTTGTGCATACCCGCCTGTTCTTGAATCAGACGGAGTACTAAGTCGCCCTCTTGGAAAGTACGGCTGCGAACCCGACGGCTGTGATAGCGACGTAGGTCTTGCTGATAGATTGCAGATCGTGCTGCTACTAAGTCCCGTTCCTCCTCCAATGCATCCAGAGAGTCTTGACGAGCTTGTTCATTGTCTGCTTCGACATAGGCAGTATCTCTTGGGGAATCATGACGGATATCACTGGGCAAAACAGCTTCTGCACCATAGACCATGAAGAAAGGCGTATAGCCTGTTGATCTGTTAGGGGTAGTCCGTATGCTCCAAAGGACAGAAGGGAGCTCTTCGACCCAACAACCCGGCGTGCGCTCGAGTGGGACCATAAGCCTAGGATTGATGCCTCGTAAAATCTCCTGGTTAGCACGTTCTGCCTGGCCATTGGACTGAGGGTGGGCAACTGATGCAACGTCAAGCCGGATATGCTCTCTCTGACAAAACTGCTTCATAGCTCCTTTTGACAAATTTGTGCCATTATCAGTGATGATGCTATGTGGATAACCAAAGCGAAAAATCAACTTTTTCAAGAACTTGACTGCTGTGGCTGCATCACAATTGCTGATTGGCTCGGCTTCAACCCACTTGGTAAATTTATCAACAGCAACCAAAAGATGGGTCTTTTTGTCTTTGGACGGCTTAAATGGACCAACCATATCGAGCCCCCAGACTGCAAAGGGCCAAGTGATTGGGATCATCCGGAGCTCTTGAGCCGGAACATGAGCCTGGCGCGCAAACTTCTGGCAACCATCACACTTTTGTACGATATCCTCAGCATCTGCATGAGCCGTAAGCCAGTAAAAACCATGCCGAAAAGCTTTTGCCACCAAGGATCTTGAGCCGGCATGATGACCACAATCTCCAGAATGAATCTCATTGAGGATCTCTCGCCCTTTATCAGGGGAAACACAACGCTGGAAAACTCCTGTAATGCTTCTCCTGTGTAACTCGCCATTGACAATGGACATAGACTTGGAGCGACGGATGATCTGTCGAGCCATGAGTTCATCTTCAGGGAGCGCGCCTCGAGTCAGATAATCCAGATAAGGAACTGTCCAATCCGGAATAGTGTGAAGAGCCGCCACCAACAGTGCCTCCGGGTCAGGAACATCGAGATCTTCCTCGGAAGGTAGCAGCTTGACAGAAGGGTTATGGAGCACGTCAAGGAACACATTAGGGGGGACCGGCTTACGTTGAGAGCCGAGTCGTGACAATGAGTCAGCCGCCTCGTTAAGTCACCGGTCGATGTGATCGACTTGATATCCTTTGAAGTGTCCAGCCACATTGGTTACTTCTTGCCGATAAGCCGCCATAAGCGGGTCCTTGGAATCCCACTTTCCTGAAACTTGTTGAGCGACCAAATCTGAGTCGCCCATGCACCTGACCTGGCTGAGATTCATCTCCTTAGCTATCCGAAGACCGTGGAGGAGAGCCTCATATTCAGCTGCATTGTTAGTACAAGTAAACAGAATCCTCAGGACATAACAAAATTTATCACCTCGAGGGGAAGATATGATGACTCCAGCCTCCGAGCCTTCTAGCTGTCTGGAACCATCAAAATGTATAGTCCAATATGTATTATCAGGCTTCTCTTCCGGAGCTTGGAGTTCAGTCCAATCATTGATGAAATCGACAAGTGCCTAGGACTTGATGGCCGTGCGAGGCACGTATTTAAGATGATGTGGGCCAAGCTCAATCGCCCACTTGGCAACCCGGCCTGTCACTTCCCTGTTCTGGATGATATCTCCCAAGGGTGCTGAACTGACCACAGATGTCTGAGCTTGCGACTAGCCATGAAGACACCAAACACCAGTTTCTGCCAATGTGGGTACCTCTGCTTGGACTCGGATAAAACTTCGCTGACATAATAGACTGGCCTCTGGACTGGATATTCTTTCCCTGCCTCTTTCCTCTCGACAACAACTGCAACACTGACCGCTTTGTTATTAGCAGCAATGTACATGAGCATAGGCTCTTTAGCAATAGGAGCAGTGAGGACAGGCGGCTCAGCCAGCTGCTTCTTGAGGGCTTCGAAAGCTGCATCAGCTGCATCACTCCAGACAAAGGTATCAGTCTTCTTCAACATCTGATAAAGGGGAATCGCCTTTTCGCCAAGGCGGCTTATGAACCGGCTCAAAGCAGCGATCCGACACGCCATCCGTTGAACGTCATTTATATTTTCCGGCTTCGCAAGCGAGGTTACTGCCTTGATCTTGTCCGGGTTGGCTTCAATGCCTCGTTTCGATACTAGGAAACCCAGCAACTTGCCTGCAGGAACACCAAAAACACACTTATCAGGGTTAAGCTTCATCTGGTAAGTCCGAAGATTAGCAAAAGTTTCCTTGAGATCATCCAGCAAGGTCTCCTTCTTCAATGACTTGACCACGATATCATCCACATAAGCATGAACGTTGCGCCCAATCTGCTTATGAAAGCAATTCTGGACACATCGCTGATAAGTCGCCCCTGCACTTTTGAGCCCGAAAGGCATAGAGACATAGCAGAAGGCCCCAAAGGGTGTGATGAAAGCCGTCTTCTCCTGATCCTCGACAACCATCTTTATCTGATGATAGCCGGAGTAAGCATCCAGGAAACACAAACTCTCACAACCCGCCGTGGCATCGATGATCTGATCAATGCGAGGGAGGGCAAACGGGTCTTTGGGACAAGCCTTGTTGAGATCTGTGTAGTCAACACACATGTGCCAAGTGCCGTTTTTCTTTAGAACAAGCACTGGATTAGCCAACCACTGAGGGTGAAAAACTTCAACGATAAACCCATCAGCTAGGAGCCGGGCTACTTCTTCCCCAATAACCTTGCGTCTTTCCTCGTTAAAACGACGGAGGAATTGTCGAACAGGCTTCATTTTTGGATCCACATTAAGGTGGTGCTCAGCGAGTTCTGTCGGTACACCTAGCATGTCAGAAGGTTTCCACGCGAAGATGTCTCGATTCTCACGGATGAACTCAATGAGCGCGCTTTCCTATTTGGGATCCATACCAGTCCCAATAGTGAACTTCTTGGATGGGTCGCCAGGGACAAACTCAACCTGCTTGGTGTCCTCGGCCGACTTAAACTTGAGTGGCGGGTCAGACTCTGCGGTGGGTTTCTTTAAGGGCGTCATATCGGCCGGGTCAACATTCGCAGTGTAGAATTTCAACTCTTCCGCAGCGCAAGCTATCTCAGCATAGGCTGCATCCCCTTCCTCGCACTCAAGGGCAATCTTTCGATCTCCGTTAACTGTGATGGTGCCTGCTGGTCCAGGCATCTTGAGTTTGAGGTAGACGTAGCAAGGTCGAGCCATAAAGCGAGCATAAGCCGGCCGACCAAACAGGGCGTGATAAGGGCTCTTGATTTTGACCACCTCAAAGGTCAATGACTCACACCTGTAGTTATCATCAGTGCCAAACGCGACGTCCAGCTTGATCCGCCTGATAGGATATGCAGACTTTCCGGGAACAATCCCGTGGAACATGGTGGAAGACGACTGGAGCTATTTTTCAGACAGATTCATCCGTCGGAAAGTGTCGTAGTACAAGATGTTTATGCTGCTTCCTCCGTCCATGAGCACTTTCGTGAGTGAATAGCCGCCCATTTGAGGCGCCACCACCAAAGCCAAGCAACCCGGACTGTCAACCCGGGGAGGATGGTCCTCTCTGCTCCATGTAATGGGCTGTTCCGACCAACGTAGATATTCTGGGGCCGCCGGCTCAACAACACTGACGGCTCGTTTCCGGAGTTTGCGATCTCGCTTGTCAGTATGGGTCGTGAACACGTGATACTGCCCGCTATTCAACTGCTTGGGGTTGCTCTGAAAACCAGACTGATTGCCATGTTGGTGATTGCCCTGCTGTTGAGTTCCTTGCCCCGAATGCTGATTGCCACTGTTGTTGCCAGAACCCTGGTAACCTGCACCTGAGCCGCCCGGGCCATGAAACCCCGGGTTATGAAAACCACTGGATGAGCCGACTCCAGGCTGCCCCGGGTTGCCTCCGCTGCCGCCTTGACAGTCCTGAAAGAACTGCTCGCCGAAAGCCTGCATTATGTGACAATTCTCCCAAGAGTGGGTTGACGGCTTATTAGGGAGGCTGTGCTTTGGGCATGGGCCTTTGAGGGCTTCCTCAAAATTACGGGGTTTGTTGCCACTATAAGATCTTCCCGAATTATTCCCCTTCGGGTATTTATAACCAGTGTTGGTATTAGCAACCAAATCTGATCATCCTTCCTGATTCTTAGGCTTCCCTCCATTGCCATAATTTCCATTGTTCCCTGAATTGTTCTGCTGGTTACCCTTGCCACCATTGTTTTTCTTTCCCTTGCCAGTCTGGTCATCGTCTGGGCTGGGATCCTTCATGGTGTCTGACTCGGCATACCTGGTGAGGACATCCATGAGCTTGCCCATATCCTGAACCTTCCGCTTGAGCCGGCCCAGTTTCTGCATGAGCGGCTCAAAGTGGCAGTTTTTCTCCAAGATCAGAACCGCCTGAGCCGCCGTGCTGCTGTCGGAGGCGTGAATAATTTCTGCGACCCGGCGCGTCTAGTGATGGGCCGACTAACCCTCACGTTGGATGCAGTGCTGAAGATCGACGATCGTCATTGGGCGCTTGCAGGTTCCCTGGAAGTTCTTGATGAAATGGTCCTTCAACTCCGCCCAGGTGTTAATAGAGTTAGGGGGCAAGTTTTTCAACCATGTATGAGCCGGCCCTTCCAACATCATCGTCAGGTACTTGGCACAGACAGCGTTGCTGACATCCAGCATGTCCATGGCTATCTCGTAGCTCTCAATCCAAGCGGCCGGCTCAAGGTCAGCCGTGTAATTTGGAACCTTACGAGGGCCCTTGAAGTCCTTGGGCATGCGCTCGTTGCGTAAAGCTGGCACCAAACACGGTATCCCGATGGTCCTGCTACTGGAAGTCAATTGGGTTGTGACAAGCGGCGCTTGAGCCGCCGCCTCCGCTGCTCGCTGAGCCCGAGCCATGTCAACGATCTCCTGGGCATTAAGGGGCTCACGGCGCGGCGGGTCATGAGGCTGCTCACGATGTCGATGAGCACTGCTAGAGACGGCCGGCGACTCATCATGTCGGCTCTTGCTACGGCTCGGAAGCGGGGTAGAGTGGATTCGCTGCCGACTGTAGGAGTAGTTCGCCTGCTGGGCGACCGTAGTTTTTAACATCTCAATGGAATTCCGGGCTTCGATCTCAACCGGCGAGTTTCCCGTGATTGGGAGCGCGGCCAGGTTGGTCGCTGCTGCCACCAAGTTGTCTAAAGGATTGGTGAAGTGACCCACCGGCATGAGAAAGCGATGCGAAGGCGTCTGAACCGGCGGGAGCCGCTGGGCCGGCTCTTGCGGGCGCTGCTGAGCTGGTTGATGTGGTTGACCCGGCGACGGCTGCCTGCCTCCGTTCGGTGGCACAAACGGTGCTTCCGGGGTGCCTGCCCCAGCCCCCTAAACAGGCGCATCCTGCGGCGTGTTAAACAGACGCATGGGCTCATAGTTGGGCGGTAGACGGCTCATATGGCGCCTCTGATGAACCACCTCTGAGGCACTCTGACCGAGCCCCATGCGCCAGGCTTCGGCTTTCAGGCGCTCTACCTCGGCCTGGACTTGAGACTGCAAATCCGCCATGCGAGTGTTTTCAGCGTTGATATCTGCCTGTACCTTAGCCATCTGCTCGCAGAGCTTAGTTACCTCCGTGTTGCGTTCTGCCTGGTTTTCTGCGGTCACCGGTGTCACAAGGAGCGTCGCCAGGGCGATTGCCAATTCTGTCAAGGCCTGAGCCGGCAGTACGGCTGAGCCGGCCCTTGAGGTACCGGTTCCCGTCGCGGCGCCGGCTACCGTGGAGTTAAGTGCCGGGGCCGAGCCGGCCATATAAACAGCAGCCCGGTGGGGGGGGGGGGGGGGGCGTGTCGAAGGAGTCCTGAGCCGCCGGATCGTTGGAATAGCCCCCAAGCCCGCCATCGTAAAGCGGGAGGATCGACTCGGTCTCGCCCACCGAGGACTCGCCATCAGAGTAGACGAGGGTTTCGCCTCCGGACGCCGAGTTATCTGCCAGGTCCACCCCCTGGGTGAAACCGATGAAGACGTGCTTCCGGCCGGCTTGAGCCTGGGCAGGTTGCGCGCGCCGAGCCGGCTCAACGATGTCGGTGCAGATGTCCGGCTCGGGTTCAGATCCGCCGGCTTTGCCGATGAACACGTGAATTTTGCCGAAGGGGACCCAGTACCCGTTCTCGATTGAGTCGGCCTCGGGCCCCCAGCCTGAATCGTCGATGTAGAGCTTGCCGCGGCGACTCTTGGTCATGCGGTCGATCGCGTATCCCTCGATCCCTGCGGGAGTTCCTTTCAAGTACTCAACACCACCGAGCGAGAGCCCCACGGTGGGCGCCAACTGTCGTGGTTTTGTCACAGCAGATGTCCTCGTGAAAGGACTTAGTCGTGAGGCCATCGCAGCTACGTGGTAACTCGAACGGGGTTGATCGGAATCGAGAGACAAGGGTTTACCCAGGTTCGGCCCCTCACGGTGGAGGTAATAGCCTATGTCCTTCTTTGGTTGTATTGATGATGATCTCGATTACAAGGGTGCGACTTGGCTAACCTAGTACTTGAGAGCTTGTAACTTGGTCCTTTAGCCCCAGGGGCTCCCCTTTATATATAGGTCGAGGCCCTGGGTTTACAACAGAGTCCGGGTCGAAGAGACGACCCGTGTCATACTCTAATTCCTACTCATCTTGTTTCACAAGTAAGAAAACTCTTTAGGCGCCTTAGATGGAAAAGCTCTGGGCCGTGAGCCGGCCTCCCCCGGGCGGCTTATCCTCTGGACTCCGGTCTTCTGGATCTCCGCGGCCCACCTGTAGAAGCCTTCTTCTAAGTCGCCGTATAGTGACCCGGCCCTAAACGGGCGGGTTATATCCCCGACACCCGCGGTCCGGTCTACATCAAAACACCAGGGCCGCGCCCGCTCGCCTGAGCTGCCCAACGGACGCGCGCAAGCCGCCGCCCCCGCGGTCTGGTCTACATTAACACGCCGAGGCCGCGCCCGCCCGTACGAGCCGCCTAACGGACGCGTGCAGGCCGCCGCTACTGCAGCCCGGTTTACTCCGACAAGCTGGAGCAAAAAAGAAATATATGTATATTATCAGCCTTCACCCGCGCCGTTTTGCCCAATGGATAGGCGCGTTGGTCTGCCATCCCCACGGTCCGATCTGCTTTAGCACATCAAAGAAACAGGAGAGTCGGCCACAGACGAACCGTCTCTAGAAAAGCTAGGTGAGCCGGCTACCGATTGAGCCGGCAATTCAAAGCCAGCAAAGAAAAAAGAAAATGGAGGAGACAGGAGAGCCGGACCAAGAGGCGTACGAAATCACTTTGGGCAAAAACGTCCCTGCAAGATCATCAACTCGCCGAATCGCCTCCGGCTTCGATAAATTCCAGTTTGCAGCTGTCAACTATACGCCGGTTTATGCCGCATCCAAGTACAAAGAATCTCAAGCCGGCTCCTCGAGTCGACTTAAGACTCGGGGGCTACACAGATATGACTCGGTGGATTTGGCCGGTTTTAACAAATACAAGAACCCCGGGTCGTTGAAGGGAAGACAACCCGGTCCCGGGGACAGCTACTTTATTGGCGAAAAGAAAGGTTACCAAAGAAGACTAGTTGCCATGATGCGCAGTCTAAACATGGGTATCCTGCTCAATAATGATCAATGGAATAAAGCCGGCATCCACGAAACTCGGGGCCTCTGTCGCTTCATCTCAAGTATTGTGCATGAGTCTTTACTTTTTTGATCATTGGTCACTTGGGGGCTTCCAACTCACCGAGTTTAGCTTTCTCACCCTCTTGACCCGGCAAAAAAAAACGCCACATTATATCATGGTTAAACCTGCCTGTCTGCTTGATGCTACTCCGACTAGGTGACCCGGTGTACTCTTGAAAAGTCAATCATTTTATGACCCTGAACTTGTCTAGGTTAAAACATCGGTTTAAGTCACGTGAGAGCCGGCTTACAGAGAGCGAGGATAAACCATGGGCTATCACGCCGGCTTCCTTGAAGCAAGACTTGTGCCTCGAAAGCCGGTCTATAATGTCGTGCCTCGAAAGCCGGCTTATTATTATACTTGTGTTTTAATCTGTTTTTACAGGACCCTCTGATCAAACATGTCGACCACGAGTCGTCGGGTTATAAATACACCAGCTTATTTCCCAGGGTTATGATGCTATCGATCATGAGTCGCCACATCTTATGGCACTTCGAATTATACTTCTACTGGCTCGGAATTGCCGGGTTGTATTTCTATGACAGAATGCTTGGACAAACGGCCTCTCATTAACAACGCAGATGCAATTTTTTACACTTCCAGCAGATTGGCGGGTTAGCTCACCACCGCACCACTTCAAGTGTTTATCATACACATACATCATCATACATTTCATCATCATACAATGCATGTCCATATTTGTTTATGTCGCAGGAGCCGGTTTTCAAACTGGGTTACATTGTAACTCTGCAGGAACAAACAAATTTTTGATAGCCAAAATGGCCAGGTCTTATATGGTTTATCAAAACCAGTCTCAAATAACATGGCTACCACTTCCGATCTTGAAAATAATTCCAGGTATATATTTACCACATCTACAAAACCGGCTTACAATTGAGAGCCGGGTCTTCATCATGGTTATCATAACCAGTATTATATGATTGGGGTTTTCAAAGCCGGCTCAGAGAGATGGCTATTCTTTCTAAAGCGCCGGCTTACAATAAGGAGCATGGTATAATAAATTACCAGCGGCAATTCACAAATTTGGATTATTCCGATGCTGCAAAGGGGGGCAAAATTCAAAAAAGGATATCATGGCAAAAGATCATGGCAATCGGCTTTATCAAAGGCAATGAAATATGAAGTGTTATGCAAAGCAGCACTCTTGATGGATTTAGCAACGAGTTGAGCATTAATATGCAAAGCACTCAACAACATCATTCAGACTGTCTCTCAATCTCAGAAGAAAAAGTAAGTCCCGAGTCACCGCAGGCACACGACCCGGTACTTGGAGGCTATAGTGGATATGATTTTATTCTACAATGGAAGGAGAAGTCCCGAGTCGCCGCAGGCACACGACCCGGCACTTGGGGGCTACATTATTCAAATCAAGATTACATCAAGTATGAAAGTCCCATGTCACTGCAAGCATGCACCACGTCACTTGGGGGCTAATGTAAGTCGCTTTTCAAATCATTACATTATCAGAAGACCCGGCTATCTCAAGGAGATGAGCCGGCCCTTGGGGGCTACAGGTTGTTTTCTATTTAAGTGTCGATTCAAGGAAGAACCGGCTCATAATTTTCATAATGACCTGGCCTTTGGGGGCTATAGGTCGCTCTTTATTCAAGTATGGATTCAAGGAAGAACCGGCTCATCATTTTCACAATGACCCGGTCCTTAGGGGCTACGGTCCGTTTTCCATCATTTTCTAAAGTCCCAGCCCAATACTATCTTACTGAGCCGGCCCTTGGGGGCTACACTATTTGCAGCTATATATCTACAACATTGAAGATTAAGTTCAAGTCCCAAGTTGCTGCAGGCAAGACAACCCGGCACTTGGGGGCTACACTGGCTGAAGTTTTATGAGCACAAGACAATTACAAGTCCCAGGTTGCTGAAGGCAAGACAACCCGGCACTTGGGGGCTACAACGTTCAATTGTTTAAACAGATCATAAGGTCCAAATTGAAGACCCGGTGCATCACATAATGATGAGCCGGCCCTTGGGGGCTACACATGTGAAATACAAAACATTCAGTTTATGACTGGCGACTCAGATGAACAACCTGGATTTCTCCGAAGTTGTAACATTTATATTAAAGCAAGTCTTAAGCTATCACTACGTTCACCTCTTAAGACTTGGGGGCTACAGGTAATATGGATATAAGGGAGGTACACCTTCAAGTCCTACAAGCTATTCATAGAAAGGCCCGGAAAGCCGACACAACAATATTTACAAAAGCAAGCACCAATTCATCACAAGGTGATAAACTCGGAGCTTGGGGGCTACAGTTGATATATGTATTGGAGTTAAAAGAAAATTCAGATTGACCCGGGCTGGGAAAGCCCGGCCTGGGAGGATCCGTCCTATAAGGACTTGGCCTGAAGAACCCAGGAAGACCAATTACATGACCCGGTGTCAGCAACGACCATGACCCGGTATCATCAATCTTTATAACCCGGCAACTTCGACAATCGCAACTCGACAAGCTCTACATCCTCAAGCCGGCTCAGCATCAAAAGCATATCTTAAGCCCAATATTTTTTGTCAAGTCAGAGCATTGGAAGCCGACTCAAATGGATTATTTTTTCCCCAATATTTTTCTGCATGAAACCAGCAAGTTGATTTTGAAGCTGGCCCATTGATATAACGAAGAGACCCAGACTTTCCAGGAGGAATGACCCGGCCCATCACTTGGCGGCTCATGTGTCACCTCGCCAGGTATAACCCCACGGTATGACCCACCCGTTCAGGGCCGGGTTATCCAGTGGCACCTTGGAGAGTAGCAGCGATGATCAAGACGTCAAGGCCCGTCAGGGCGACTTATAAAGTGGGCCGGCTCATAGCCCAGTACTGATGAAGTAAGCGGCTTGAAGCGCTATATTACCGATATGACCCAGGCCATCTTTGGTAAGTGACCCACCAATCAGTCAGGAATAACACGCCTGAACCCCACGATTTCTGGAAGGTGATGTCATGACACGGAAGAATCGGAGATGCTAAGGTAAAAATGTTTTATGAGCCGGCAAACTCACATGACTCGGCCATGGAATGAGCCTAGATGATGAAATGAAGGACAACCCGGAAATGTGACTTCTGGAGATTGATGTGAATAAATCCACCTCACTCTGGGGGCTAATGTCGGGGATATAACCCCACAGTATAACCTGCCCATTCGGGGCCGGCTTACCCAGTGGCGGCTTAAAGGATAAATGACGCAGCGTTCAAAGATCAGGAGGCCCATCGGGCGACTCATAAAGCAGGCCGGTTTAGGGCCCAATACTTGAGGCGGCGGCTCATCCAAGGACGTGATATGTTTTCCTTTCTTGAGGAGGACGATGAATAGGAAATAGATTAGATCACGGGTCATGTTACGACCCGGACTCTGTTGTAAGCCCGGGGCCTCGACCTGTATATAAAGGTGAGCCCCCGAGGCAGAGAGCGGAGGTTACAAGTTCTCGAGTACTAGGTTAGCCAAGTTGCACCTTTGTAATCGAGATCATCATCATCAATAACAACCAAGCAGGACGTAGGCTATTACCTCCATCACGAGGGGCCGAACCTGGGTAACCCGGCGTCTTCTCGTTCCCGATCAACCCCGTTAAGCTTCCACACTTGTGCGATGGCCTCATCTCTAAGTCCTTTCACAAGGGCATCTGTCGTGACAAAACCACGACACTAGGCCTTGTTTTCAAGCATTGCAATACCGTTTGTGCTCACTTTTGTTAGTTGCTACCTTGCAGTTTTTTTATTTTCAGATTACAAAAACCTATATCTACTATCCATACTACACTTGTATCACCATCTCTTCGCCGAACTAGTGCACCTATATAATTCACCATTGTATTGGGTGTGTTGGGGACACAAGAGATTTCTTGTATTTGATTGCAGGGTTGTTTGAGAGAGATCATCTTCATCCTACGGCTCCCACGGATTGATAAACCTTAGGTCATCCACTTGAGGAAAAATTGCTACTGTCCTACAAAACTCTGCGCTTGGAGGCCCAACACGAGTCTACAAGAATAAGTTGTGTAGTAGACATCAAGCTCTTTTCTGGCGTCGTTGCCGGGGAGGTGAGTGCTTGAAGGTATATCTTTAGATCTTGCAATTGAATCTTTTAGTTTCTTGTTTATTCACTAGTTTGGTTTCATAAAAGAAAACTAAAAAAATGGAATTGAGGTTGCCTCATATTATTCATCTTTATAATGTCTTTCTTGAAAATAAGGATTCCGATAATTGTGCTCAATTGTTAGAGGAAGAATTTAATAAAATGTTTGATTTGAATCCTTTGAATGATGAGCTTGATTGCAATGTTGTTAGTATGAATTCTATGAATATCCATGATGCTAATGATATGCAAAGCCATAAGCTTGGGGATGCTATGTTTGATGAAGATGATATTTTTAGTCCCCCAAGTTTTGATGAGCAAATTTATTATGATGATAGCATGCCTCCTATTTATGATGATTATATTGATGAAAGTGGGTTTGGGAAACTCTAGGTAATGATCCCAATATTTTGGAGGGTGTTGAATCTTATTGGAATAAGGATAAAAGTGGATTTGGAGAGGTCATGACTTTATTTAATAATGAATCCACTATTTTGGAAGAGGTTTCAATTGACTATGACAACAAAGTTGCTATATATGATGATTATTGTGATGACATGTATGCTATAAAGAATAATGATAACCATGAAACTTGTCATCATGATTATTCCAATCAAGTATCACATGATAGTTATTTTGTTGAGTTTGCTCCCACTATTATGAATGAGAAGAGAATTGCTTATGTGGAGAGTAATAAAATTTCTATGCTTGTGGATCATGAAAAGAATGCTTTATGTGATAGTTATATTGTTGAATTCATTCATGATGCTACTGAAAATTATTATGAGAGAGGAGCATATGCTTGTAGGTATTGCAATAATATCAAGTTTCCTCTCTATGTGTTGAAAATCTTGAAGTCATGCTTGTTTTGCCTTCCTATGCTAGTTGATTCTTGCTCCCATAAACTACTTGCTCACAAAATCCCTATGCATAGGATGTGGGTTAGGCTTCAATGTGCTAGTCATATGCTTCATAATGCTCTCTTTGTGTTTCAATTCTTTACTTTTATGTGAGCATCATTGAAATCATCATGCCTAGCTAAAAATGCATTAAAGAAAAGCGCTTGTTGGGAGACAACCCAATACTTATACCTTCTGTTTTTGTGTGTTCACATGATTAATCTACTATGTTAATCATGTTTTATATGTTTTCTTTCAATAATGTGCCAAGTAAAGCCTTTGGGATAGTGTGGATACTTGTTGATTCGATTCTGTGCAAAAACAGAAACTTTTGCGTCCAGTGCTGGAATTTCTATTCTGTACTGGAGAATGAGAAAATTCTGAAATTTTTACAAAGAATTGGGTTACAATTTTTTTACATTTTCCTAATTTTTCAGAATCTTTGGAGGTACAGAAGTATGGTTTTTAAATCGCTTACTACTTGCTGTTCTGTTTTTGACAGATTCTGTTTTCGATGCATAGTTTGCCTGTTTTGGTGTTTCCATAGCTGATATTATGAGATATAAGTTATGGAAATGATAGACTAAAGTAGGAATTATGTGAGAACAATTATGAATCTTTTCTTGACAGTACCTAAGTGTATGATTTATTTTTATCATACTAACCTATCTCACAAGTTCCGTTAAGTTTTGTGTGATTGAAGTTTTCAAGTTTTGGGTGAGATATCGATATGAGGAGAATAAGGAGTGTCAAGACCCTAAGCTTGGAGATGCCCAAGGCACCCCAAGTTAATATTCAAGGAAGACTGAAGCGTCTAAGCTTGGGGATGCCCCGGAAGGCATCCCCTCTTTCGTCTTCAACATTATCGGTAACCTTACTTGGAGCTATATTTTTATTCGTCACATAATATGAGTTTTGCTTGGAGCATCATTTTATTCTGTTGATATTTGCTTGGTGTTATAAATAATCATTTTTTTGTATCTTTTAGTTCAATAAAATTCCAATTATAGCCTTTACCATGCTCAGTTTGCAAGTTTATGTGTTGCTGTTTGAAAACAGAAAGTTTTCTGTTATGTTCAGAATATTCTTGAATAGTCAGAACATGATAAAAATCTGAAATTTTTACACAGTAAGAATGCATGAGTTCTCTGTCACGTGGTAATTTTTCAGAATTTTGGAGTTAGGGAAGTATGAATTTTAAATACCCCTTTACAGACTGTTCTGTTTTGGCAGATTGCTGTTATAGTTGCATTGTTTGCATATGTTGCTTGTTTAATATTTCTATTTGTGGATAGGTGTATTAAATATGTAGAGGCATTTAGTATGCAATGTTTAATTATAATTTTTGTGATTTGTTACAGTAGAGAATGTTAAGGTTTTGAGTGGATTTATACTAACTTATCTCACGAGTTCTTGTTGAGTTTTGTGTGGATGAAGTTTTTAAGATTTAGAGAAACCGTGATATGAGAGGAATTAAGGAGACACAAGAGCTCAAGCTTGGGGATGCCCAAGGAATCCCAAGTTAATATTTTAAGAAGTCTCAAGCATCTAAGCTTGGGGATGCCCCGGTAGGCATCCCACCTTTCTTCATCAACAATTATCGGTTAGTCTTGGTTGAGCCTAAGTTTTTGCTTCTTCACATGAGATGTGCTATTCTTGGAATGTCATTTTATTTTGTTTTCTTTGCTGTTTGAATAAAATACTTAAGATCTGAAATTTTTAAATGAGAGAGAGTCCTCACATAGCTACCTATTTACTTAACTACTCATTTGGTCTTCACTTATATCTTTTTGGAGTAGTTTGTCATTTACTCTTGTTCTTCACTTATATCCTATGAATAAATTGTTGAATAAATTGAATATCATAAAGTTGAAATTATATGTGCTTCATATGCTTGTATCATGTCTAGTAGTAGTTTCACATTGGGTTTAGAAAGTGAAATCTATTGAAGCTTGACAATCACAATATTGGTCATACAAGCAATTCATGAATGATTAGTATAAGGAAGAGAACTTTCACATATAAATATATTATCTTGGACATCTTTTATGATTGTGAATACCCATTAATTATTTTCAAGATTGAGAAAATTAGTTGAAGTTGGACAAGGAAGACAACGTAATGAGTTATGTTTGGGTATATTTGCATAGAAGTTATATTGTTATGGATCCTCCAACATGTGGTGCTTGCTTAGGATCTTTTGCTAGCTAAAAATTCGTACTAAGTAGAGATACTACTTGTGCATCCAAAAACCCTTAAACCCAGTTTCTTCCCATGAGTGTCCACCATATCTACCTATGGATTGAATAAGATCCTTCAAGTAAGTTGTCATCGGTGCAAAAAGCAGTAAAAATTGCTCCTAAAATATGTATGATCTTTTATTGCAAGGGAAAATAAGCGTTGTATGAACTTGTGATGGTAAAGAAATAAAAGCAACGGACTGCATAATAAAGGTTGCTATCACAAGGGGCAATATAACGTGACGTTCCTTTGCATTAAGGGCTTGTGCATCCAAGAATAAAAAGCGCATGACAACCTCTGCTTCCCTCCGCGAAGGGCCTATCTTTTATTTTATGTATTTACTTTTATGCAAGAGTCAATAGTATTACTTCTCATTTCAACCTCAATTATTCTTTAGTTGGCAAGCATCATGTGGTGGGGAAAGATCCAGGCACATATGGCCAGTCAAATATATTTGATCATGAATTATTATTGTTGACAATTATCTCTATGATAAATAAGTTGGGAGGCGAAACATTAAGCCCCTATCTTTCTCTGTGTTCGATGGATGCTATTTGTTCTAAAAATATGCTTTGAGTACTAGCAATCATAGAAGACTATATGATAATTGAGTATGTGGAGCTCTTACTTAGACTTTGTTGAAATTAAGTTGAATTGCAATTGTTTGGTGACTGAGAACATGGGTTGTTAAGTTTCAAGAGAATGCATTGTTTGAACCATAACATGTGAATTGATTGCTACTTTATCATAATGAGTTTTATGAGAAAAAGTTGCTGTTATGATGCTAGGAAAAGTGATTTAAATTATCATTGATCAAACTTATGCACTATGCTAGCATTCACACTTCATAAATTATTTCTTTTATCATTTACCTACTCGAGGACGAGCAGGAATTAAGCTTGGGGATGCTGATACGTCTCCAACGTATCTATAATTTATGAAGTATTCATGCCATGTTTATTATAGTTTTGTATGATTTTGGTGCACTTTTATATGGCTTTTATATGATTTTTATGGACTAACATATTGACCTAGTGCCCAGTGCCAGTTGCTGTTTTCTGCTTGTTTTTGGTTTTCCGGAAAATCCATATCAAATGAAGTCCAAATGCAGCGAAACTTTTTGACGATTTTTTCTGGAAGGAAACAGACCCAGGAAGCTCCGGGGGCGCAGCAGAAGACCCACAGGGGCCCCACAAGCCACCAGGGCGTGCCAGCCCCCCAGGCGCGCCCTGGTGCCTCGTGGCCCCCCTGTGGCCCTTCTTTGCGTGATTCCAACGCTGAAAAATCATATATATTCAGAAACCCCTGAAAGTTAACCTAGATGAGTTTTTACGCCGTCGCAAGCCTCTGTACCTCCATGATTTCATCTACAGCCCTTTTCCGACACCCTGCCGGAGGGGGGAATCGTTACCGCAGGCCATCTTCATCATCCCGGCGGTCTCCATGACGAGGAGGGAGTAGTTCACCCTCGGGGCTGAGGGTATGTATTAGTAGCTATGTGTTTGATCTCTCTCTCTCTCTCTCTCTCTCTCTCTCTCTCTCTCTCTCGTGTTCTTGATTTGGCACGATCTTGATGTACCGCGAGCTTTGTTAATATAGTTGGATCATATGGTGTTTCTCCCTCTCTATCTTGTTGTGATGAATTGAGTTTTTACCTTTGAGGTTTCACTATTATCGGATTGAATATTTTTATGGATTTGAGAACACTTGATGTATGTCTTGCATATAAATACCCGTGGTGACAATGGTGTATTATATTGATTCACTTGATGTATGTTTTGGCACTAAACTCGTGGATTCCCGAGGTGACATTGGGGTAATCTATGCATAGGGGTTGATGCACGTTTTCGTCTTACTTTCACTGGTAGAAATCTTGGGGCACTCTTTGAAGTTCTTTGTGTTGGATTGAATATTATGAATCTGAAGTCGTTTGATGCATATCGTATAATCAACTCACGGATACTTGTGGTGACATTGGAGTATCTAGGTGACATTAGAGTTGGTTGATGTGTATCATATGGTGTTATTTTAGTACGAACTCTAGGGTTGTTTGTGACACTTATAGGAATAGCTCAATAGATTGATCGGAAAGAATAACTTTGAGGTGGTTTCGTATCCTACAACAATTTCTATCTTATGTTCTCCGCTAATAGGAACTTTGGAGTGATTCTTTATCACACACTGAGGGATTGTTATATGATCCAATTATGTTAACATTGTTGAGAGATTGCACTAGTGAAAGTATGAACCCTAGGCCTTGTTTTCAAGCATTGCAGTACCGTTTGTGCTCAATTTTGTTACTTGCTACCTTGCTGTTTTTTTATTTTCAGATTACAAAAACCTATATCTACTATCCATACTACACTTGTATCACCATCTCTTCGCCGAACTAGTGCACCTATACAATTTACCATTGTATTGGGTGTGTTGGGGACACAAGAGATTTCTTGTATTTGATTGCAGGGTTGTTTGAGAGAGAACATCTTCATCCTACGCCTCTCATGGATTGATAAACCTTAGGCCATCCACTTGAGGGAAAATTGCTACTGTCCTACAAAACTCTGCGCTTGGAGGCCCAACACGAGTCTACAAGAATAAGTTGTGTAGTAGACATCACCGACTAAAGAAAAAATTTCATGTCAAGCTCCGGAAGAAGAAATTCACCCTCAACCCGGCCAGAACGAAATCATCATTTTTGCAGATCATGTTTCAAGGGGATTCCGTCCTCCAGGCTCTAATTTTTTTTGAGACGTGCTGCATTTCTTCAACATCAGGCCTCAAGACTTGGCCCCTAATTCCCTCTTCAACTTGTGCCAGCTCCAAGTTTTCTGTGAAGTTTTTCTTCAACTCGAGCCGTCCATTAGCTTATTTTGGGAGTTCTTCTATTTGAACCGCCAAACGGAGCATAAGGATGGCCCAAGCATTGAACTTGGTGGAATCTCCATTCAAAGAAGGAAAAACATAGTCTTCCGCAACGCCAAGCCGGCCAGCCACCCCAAAGGGTGGCATAGAACCTGGTTCTACTGTAAAGACACATCCCCCGAAGCACAAAATCCACTCCCGGGTTACAGGTCAAGCCGGCTTGCCGCCAATGCAGCCTTCCCGGGTCTTGCTTCCAGGGAAGAGAGAGAGAACTTGGAGCCTCTATATCCAAAGATGAATGCGTTGATTGCTCATGGCCTCACCGGTGTCGATCTGACCCGGACTTGGGTTGAGTGGCGAATTCAGCCACTCAGCTCTAGGACCCGGCTCATGCACACCTACACCGGCCATCACGAAGACCCACTTCGATTTAGCCGGGTTAATCTCAAGGAGAAGGACGTCCTAAAATTTGCCAAGAAGCTTCTTGGTGAAACAAAGGACGACATTAAGCTCGTGGGGCTTGTCCCATTCTACGCCAACAACCCGGCTCCTGAGGTAAGCCGTCTTTGTCATCTTGCACTTTGTCACTACTATTTTATCCTTGTCGTTATTTCATCAATCCATCATACTTACAGGAGAACGCTGACTGGTGGCGGGTTGAAGTTCAAGATCCTACCCCTCCTCAAGAGGACGACGAAGAAGACCCAGAGGATGATGATGACAATGAGGTATAACTTGATTCTCTTGGCCGCCTTTTTAATCAAATTGCTGATGCTGACTCCTCACAGGAAGAAGCTTAAATTAGCCACACCACCGAGCCAGAGGTAACTTTGATCTCTTCAGACTCTGACTCCCCAACACCTGTTCGAAAGAAAACCCGGGCTGTAGTCCGCAAAGTCCGAAGAAAACCCCGGGTTACCATCCGTAAAATCCCTTTTTCACATCAAGATGCATACTTGGATCCCAATTTCTTTTGAAGAAAACACAACACGCCGGAATCTCCAAAAGGAAGACCCGGAGTAGGGAAGGAGAGTTGAGTGGCGGGCTACCATATGAGCCGCCAACACGTAAAGCGCGGACAGAGGTGCTTCTTAGTCCAACTCCCTCTTTTCCTCTAGCTGGTCGTTTCAAAGAGCCCTTACATTTGAATGACTCGGCATATCAGACATCCCCTTCTTCGGACGAGTCAAGCGCTACTCAGGCGCCGGCCTTCAACATTAACCCGGGGTGAGTACTTTGATTATTCCTGTGTCGTATAAAAGTCTTGCCTTTTATCTTGTAGTTGAATAACTCTTTGTTCCTCGTATAACGCTAAGGCCATTAAGAAGAAGACCGCCGCCGGGTCATCCGACCCGGTCATTCCAACAGGTCCTTCTCAGGAAGAGAGAGCGGCTGCCTTGGACACCCAGGACGAGCCGGTGTTTCAAAACAGCCCGCCGCCCCAAGACACTCCTGCGAGCCGGCTCACGCTTCCTCTCCTGTTACTCAGGAGAGAGAAAATTTAACTGAAGAGCAGCCCAAAGAGTAGCCCACAGCACCGGCTCAAGATGAAGTTGTGGTGATCAGTACACGGCAAACTGCTTCACCAGAAGCCTCTACTGCTCTTGCCAAGGTTCCTGCCAAGGTTGAGCTGCCTCTGAAAGACAAGGGGAAAATGGCTCTTGATTTTTCTGCCTTTGAAGATCAAGATGCCAACACACTGCACCAAGCTGTGCTGACCCGGCTGTCTGAAAGCCGGGATACAGAAATTGCAATGATAACTTCATTGAAGCGAAAATATGAGGTAACTTGTGCCTTCTGTCATGATATTCTTATATATATATGTAGCCCCCAAGGGCCGGGTCATTATCAGATGATGACCCGGGACTTCAAAAACTTCTTGTATGTATAATTTTCAAACGAAGGTGCTCAAAAGGCCAGCTCATCATGTTACGATGGGCGGGTCTCCATATTTAGTAAGAGAGAGTGAATTATGCATTAGCCCCCAAGTGCCATGTAGAATGCCTGCATCTGCATGGAACTTGCTTTTCCCATGTACCGGGTCAGCCGGAAGGGCGGCTCGGGACATGCTTAACTGATGTATAACTGAAGCTGCCTTGTAGGACATGCTGAATCAAGTGGAGGCGTAGGCTTCCTTCTTCCGAAAGGAAGCAAGGAAGGAGAAAAAACTGCGAAAAGAAGCTGAAGAGTCATCTGCAGCAACCAACAAGTCTTTGCTCCTTGCGAGGAGCACCTTGCAAGAAACAGAAGCAGAAAGAGCCGCCCTAGCTGAGCGTGCTAAGGAAGCCGAGGCCAAACTGGAGCCGGTAACTCGAGAGCTAGCCACTCTAAAGGGCCATATCACAGCTATGTGCAAGGCCATCTTCGGTTAGTAAAAAGATTGCCATGAGTCAATTATACCAACTTAATATGCTAAGCCGGCTTTACTAACCACGCGTACTTATTCTTGAAGGCCGCAAGAACCAAACCCTTGTTCAGCAGCCACTGGTGAAATTGAAGGCGGTTTATACCTTTGTAGAGCAGCTGTACATCGGCGGCTCCTGTTGTGTAATGGCCGCGAAAAATACTAAGACGCCGCCACAGTTGATTGCTGACATGTTGAAGGAACTGTCAGTTGTGGCCAAGTGGTTTGAAGAATGGAAGAAGGCAGCTTGTCGTGCTGGTGCTCTGACAGTTCTTGCTCGTGCCAAAGCTTATGTGCCAGAATTGGATCCAGCTCAGATTGTGGGCGGGTATCCGGAGTTCAATGTAGATGACACCCCATTTACTGAGAAGGACTTCAGACGCTGTTTAAAGGAAACCCGAGTTGCCGCCACTGCCATTGCCGAAGAGGCGGATTTGTCCAGGTACCAGGCTGGATATACAGAAGATAATGAGCGGATGGAGCCGCCAAACTTTCAACCGGTGGCCCTTACTCACGCGTGTAAGCAATCTTTTGCTCCTAAAGTTGATCCTTCTTCCGTGATTTCCGCCGATGCAATGTTTGAAGCCTTGCGCTCCATTCAGTGGTCGACCGGCGAGTCCACAAGCCAAGAAGGGGCGGAGTATGACGACAATCGCGAAGAGCCGGGTCAAAGCACTCCTTGATCCTCCCGTGTCCTTAATCTGGCACATACCGGCTCTTCTTTGATTATAGTGGAATCTGGAGGAATAACATTTACGTCTGCAGCCCGATGGGCGACTTGTAATAGTTTAGCGTCAAAAAACTTGTTGCTGATGCCAGTGCCATCGTGTACTATGCCGCTGTTGCCTGTACAAATATTTTGTGGATGCCTTGTCATTGTGAATCCTCTTTTCAGCCTCGAGAGCCGGTTTTTGCAATAAGAGTGATTCTGCTGAATCAATAACAATTGCATATAACAATAGTTTTGATTGATGAAATCATATAGATAACGAGTAACCTTGTAATGAATCAAGAATATCAAATTTAACTAAGGTAGATGCCATGTATGAATGTACGTATGCATGCAGAGATGAAATGAATGCAACAAAGAGAATATGATTGTAACAAGCCGTTTTTTTTAAAATGCAACTTGAAAGATCGGCTTATAAAGCTCAAGTCTGAATTGCTTTCATGAAGCTGGCACTTTGGCCTGTTGGTTTATCCTCGCTTTCTGAAAGCCGACTCTCACGCGACCAATCGAGCGTTTTAACTCTGATGAATTCAGGGTCTCCTTTGTGATTGACTCATCAGGCGTTCCCCGGGTCGCCTTTTTGGAGTAGCATCTTGCTAACAGGCAGGTTTAACCAACTTGTGGCATTTCGCCGGGTTAAAGGGTTTTGTAAGCTAAACTCAATTGAGTTGGAAACCCCCAAATAACCAAGATCAACAAATAAAGACTCAACACACAACCTTGGGGCGAAACAACAAAACTCTCTTATACAGAGCTGCCGATCTTTATTTTATTTGATCGAAAATAGGTATACACATGATAAAAGGGTATGTACAAAGATGTAACCCAGTCAATGATTTAGGTGTAGTATGGCCGGAGATGGGAAATGTTCCAGGGTCGGCTTGTCTCCTCTTCAGAGGTTCGTGATTTATCTGCCTCACGTATATCAACCAGGTAATATGACCCGTTGTTGAGATTCTTGCTAACCACAAAGGGCCCTTCCCAAGGTGGTGAAAGCTTGTGCATGCCTGTCTGGTCTTGTATTAGACGGAGCACTAAGTCACCTTCTTGAAAGGTACGGCTTCGAACTCTACGGCTGTGATAGCGACGTAGGTCTTGTTGATAAATTGCTGATCTGGACGCGGCAAGTTCGCGTTCCTCCTCCAGAGCATCAAGAGTGTCTTGTCGAGCTTGCTCATTATCAGACTCTACATAAGCCGCCACTCGAGGGGAGTCATGATGAATATCACTTGGAAGTACAACTTCTGCACCATAGACCAGGAAAAACGGCGTATAGCCTGTTGACCTGTTGGGAGTAGTTCGTATGCTCCAAAGCACCGCAGGTAATTCTTCTTCCCAGCAACTCGGCGTGCGTTGCAAAGGCACCATGAGCCGGGGTTTGATACCACGCAGTAATTCCTGATTGGCTCTTTCTGCCTGCCCATTGGACTGAGGATGCGCAACCGACGCTAGATCAAGCCGGATATGCTCCTGTTGACAGAACTGCTTCATGACCCCCTTGCAAAGATTAGTTCCATTTTCTGTGATGACACTGTGCGGATAGCCAAAGCAAAATATCAACTTTTTCAGAAACTTGACGGTTGTAGCAGCGTCACAATGGCTGACCAGTTCTGCTTCTACCCACTTGGTAAATTTATCCACAGCCACCAATAGGTGTGTATGCTTGTTCTTAGAACGCTTGAAGGGTCCAACCATGTCAAGCCCCCAGACTGCAAAAGGCCAAGTTATCGGGATCATCCTCAACTCTTGGGCCGGCAAATGAGCCTGGCGAGCATATTTCTAGCACCCATCACATTTGCGCACAATATCTTCTGCATCGGCGTGAGCTGTGAGCCAGTAAAACCCGTGCCGGAAGGCTTTGGCGACCAGGGATCTTGAGCCGGCATGGTGACCACAATCACCAGAATGAATCTCATTGAGAATTGCACGGCCTTCTTTAGGTGAAACACAATGCTGAAAAACACCAATGACGCTCCGCCGGTGCAACTCGCCATTGACGATAGTCATAGACTTGGATCGTCTGCCGATCTGTCAAGCGAGGATTTCCTCTGTTGGAAGTTCTCCCCGGCCTAAATAAGCCAAGTAGGGGACTGTCCAATCAGGTATAGCATGGACAGCAGCCACTAGAGCCGCCTCGGGGTCAGGGATAGCTAAGTCCTCCTCTGTTGGTAACTTGACAGACGGGTTGTGCAAAACGTCCAGGAAAACATTGGGTGGCACCGGCTTGCGCTGAGAACCCAAGCGAGAGAGTGCATCTGCTGCCTCGTTCTGCCGGTAGTCAATATGATCAACTTGATAACCCTTCAAGTGTCCAGCAATGTTGGTGACCACGTGCCGATAAGCTGCCATAAGGGGATCCTTGGAATCCCATGTACCAGAAACCTGTTGGGCCACCAAATCTGAGTCGCCTAAACACCTGACCCGGCTCAGGTTCATCTCCTTGGCTATACGAAGTCCATGAAGCAAAGCCTCATATTCTACTGCATTGTTAGTACAGGGGAACATAAGTCTTAAAACATAACAGAACTTATCTCCTCGTGGGGAAGTGATCACAACTCCAGCCCCGAGCCTTCGAGCTGCCTTGAACCGTAGAAATGTATGGACCAATATGTTGTGTCAGGCTTCTCTTCGGGAGCCTGTAACTCTGTCCAATCATTAATGAAATCCACCAACGCTTGAGATTTGATTGCTGTGTGGGGCATATATTTGAGATGATGTGGACCGAGTTCGATGGTCCATTTAGCAACCCGGCCTGTGGCCTCCCGGTTATGGATTATGTCCCCAAGAGGTGCTGAGCTGACCACAATGATTGGATGTTCGTGGAAGTAATGCTTCAGCTTGTGACTAGCCATAAACACTCCGTAGACCAGTTTCTGCCAATGCGGATATCGCTGCTTGGACTCAGTTACACTTCACTAATATAATACACATGGCGCTGAACTGGATATTCCTTGCCTTCCTCCTTGCGCTCTACAATAACTGCAACGCTTACAGTCTTGTTGTTGGCAGCAATGTATAACAGCATAGGTTCCTTCTCCTGAGGGGCGGCGAGGATAGGCGGCTTAGACAATTGTTTTTTGAGTGCCTCAAAAGCCTGATCTGCAGCATCACTCCAGACAAAGTTATCTAACTTCCTAAGCAATTGATACAATGGGATTGCCTTCTCTCCAAGCCGGCTTATGAACCGGCTTAGCGCCGCGACCCGCCCAGCCAGCTTCTCACAGCATTAAGATTCGTTGGCTTAGCCAGGGTCGTGATTGCCTTGATCTTTTCCGGATTAGCTTCAATGCCACGCTCGAAAACAAGAAATCCCAGAAGCTTTCCTGCAAGGACACCAAAGACACACTTCTCCGGGTTAAGCTTCATCTGGTAGACACGGAGATTGTCAAATATTTCCTTGAGATCCTCCAACAGGGTTTATTTCTTCCGAGATTTAACCACAATATCATCAACATATGCATGAACATTCCACCCGATCTGTTTGTGAAAACAGCTTTGGACACAGCGCTGGTAAGTCGCCTGTGCACACTTCAGACCAAACGGCACGGTTGTATAACAGAAAGCTCCAAAGGGTGTGATGAAAGCCGTCTTTTTCTGGTCCTCCTGCTTCATTTTGATCTGATGATAACCAGAGTAAGCATCCAAGAAGCATAAACACTCACAACCCACCGTAGCATCGATGATCTGGTCAATACGGGGCAAAGCGAAGGGGTCACTAGGACAAGCCTTATTTAGGTCTGTGTAGTCGACACACATCCGCCAAGTTCCATTTTTCTTTAGAACAAGCACCGGGTTGGCTAGCCACTCAGGATGAAAGACTTCGATAATGAACCCGACAGCTAGGAGCCGGGCCACTTCCTCACTAATAGCTTTCCGCCTTTCCTCATTAAAGCGACGAAGATATTGGCGAACTGGCTTAAACTTTGGATCCACATTGAGGGAGTGCTCAGCGAGTTCTCTCGGTACACCTGGCATGTCAGAAGGTTTCCATGCAAAGATGTCCCGGTTCTCACGGATGAACTCGATGAGCGCGCTTTCCTATTTGGGATCCATATTTGCCCCGATGGTGAACTGTTCAGAAGAATTGCCCGGGGTGAAATCAACTTGCTTAGTGTCTCTGGCCGACTTAAATTTGAGCAGAGGGTCTTACTCCGTCGTAGGTTTCTTCAGAGAGGTCCTATCCGCCGGGTCAACATTGTCCTTATAATACCGCAATTCTTCCGCAGCGCAAGCCGTCTCGAGTGCAATTTTCCGATTTCCTTCAACTGTGATGGTTCCTCTTGGTCCTGGCATCTTCATTTTCAGGTAAACGTAGCACGGCTGTGCCATGAACCGTGCATAAGCCGGCCGGTCGAATACGGCATGTTATGGGATTTTAAGCTTGACCACCTCAAAGGACAGAAATTCAGAACGGTAGTTATCCTCTGAGCCGAAAGCTACTTCCAGTGATATTCCGCCCACGGGATAAGCCGACTTGCCAGGGACGATGCCATGAAACACTGACGGAGTTAACTGCTTATCTGACAGATTCATCCGCCTGAAAGTATCATAATATAGTATGTTGATACTGCTGCCGCCATCCATGAGAACTTTTGTTAATTTGTAACCGCTGACTTGAGGTGCCACAACCAATGCTAGATGACCAGGGTGATCAAGGAGTACTAGATGATCCGCCCGGCTCCATGTGACTGTCTGCTCTGACCAATTGAGATAGTACGGGGCTGCCGGCTCAACCAAGTTGGCGGCTCGCCGCTGCACCTTCCTATCCCGTTTGCAGGTACTAGTGGTGAAGACATGATACTGCCCACTATTCAACTGCTTCGGATTACTCTGGAACCCTGACTGACCGGCCTGATGCTGATTTCCTTGGTTGCTCCGCTGATTGCCACCTCCAGTATTGCCAGCCCCCTGAAACTCGGCGTTATGCCCGTTGTTCCCTTGGAACCCAGGGCCTGAAAAGGGCCCTTGTGAGCCGGCTCCCTGGAAGCCGGACCCCTGATTGCCGGGTTGTCCGCCGTTGCCACCCCCGTTATGATGATTTTGGGAGACCCGTCTGGAAAACTCTTGCATGATATAGCAATTTTCCCAGGAGTGGCTGGACGGCTTACCATTGTAACTATGTTTTAGACATGGACCGTTGAGAGCTTCCTCGAAGCTGAGAGGACGATTACCGGTGGACTGCCTCCTGGAACCGTCGTTCTGACGCTGACTTTTGTTACCTGTATTTGTGTTTGCCACCAAATCAGAGCTGCCGTGATAACTTTTGCGCTTACCACCGTTGTTGTTTTGCCCATTGCCGTTGCTCTGCTGGGGACCCTTGCCACCGTTTTTCTTGCTCCTACCAGATTTGTCCTCATCAGATGGCGGATCCTTTGTATTATCTGACTCAGCATACCGGGTTAAGACATCCATGAGGTCGCCCATATATTGGGCCTTTCTCTTGAGTCGTCCTAATTTCTGGACCAGCGGCTGGAACTTACATGTTCATTCCAGAACGAGCACCGCTTGTGCAGCCGAGATGCTATCTGAACTGTGTATAACTTCCGCCACCCGGCGAGCCCAATGATGTGCCGACTCATCCTCCCGCTGAACACAACGCTCAAGATCAACAATTGTAGTTGGCCTTTTGTAGGTTCCCTGGAAGTTCTTGATGAAGCGCTCCTTCAGTTCCTGCCATGTGTTGATTGAATTCACCGGTAGGTTTTTCAGCCAAGTGCATGCAGGGCCTTCCAGCATGAGAGGTAGATAACGTGCACACACTACCTCACTTGCGCCCAACAAGTCCATTGCCAGCTCGTAACTCTCGATCCACTCGGTTGGTTTTAGATTCGCTATATAGTTAGGAACCATGCGAGGACCTTTGAAATTTGGGGGCATGCGCGCATCTCGCAGCGCCGGGACTAAACAAGGAGTTCCAATCATGCGGCTTGATAAGCTCTCGAGCCGGCCAGCGGTCTAGGTTGCGGCGGGCGGGTCGTGCGCTTCCGGCGGGTTGACGTTCGGCGGCGGGTTATATACTACACGTGCGTTTTCCTCCAATGCTCGTAGAGCCCGAGAGGTGTCCACAATGTCCTGCGCACTCGGGATTCTAGGCTGGTGCTGATTTGCCAGCGGTTTGGTGGCTCTTCTGCGGTGTGCGCTGCTGGAAACCGCCGGCAACTCTGGACGCTGGCTCCTGGTGCGGCTCTGGTGAGGGGTCGAGTGAAGCCGATGCTGGCTATGGGAATAGTTGGCCTGCTGCACTACTGCTGTCTTGAGCATCACAATAGCGTTCCTGGCTTCCGTCTGAATTGGACCGTCCCCCTCGATCGGAATAGCCGCCAAGTTGTGGGTTGCTGCCGTTATCGACCGGGTTGGAATAATGTCCAATTGGGGTCTGGAACCGGTGAGACGGCGGCTGCTGTTGCTGATCTGGCGTATGATGCTGGGCTGGCTCTCTCTGCTGAACCGGCTGCTGCAAAAGTGGCCCTCCCGAGGGGACAACTCCAGCCCACAGGTTCGTCGGAGCTGGCGGTGTGGTAAACAGCTGAGTTGGCTCGATATTAGCCGGAAGCCGGCTTTGATAACGCCTCCGGTGGACGAGTTCTGACTCGGCCTGTCGGCGGCTTAGGTAATGCGTCTCCTCATCTAGGCGTTGTCTCTCCTCGGCAAGCCGGGCCTGCACCTGAGCCATGTGTGTGTTCTCCGCATTGATGTCCTCTTGGATCTTGGCCATCTGCTCATGACACTTTGTGACCTCCGCGTTGCATGCCGCTGCGTTCTCCGCGGTAACCGGATCGGCCAGCAGGGCTGTCAGTGTATTCATCAAGTCCGCGAGCACCTGCACCCCGGTTCTCTGAGAGTCGGCGGCCGACGTGCCGGCTCCTCCTGAGCCGGCAAGGGTGAGGTTCTGTCCAGCCGCTGGATCAGCCGGATCACGCACTGGATCTTGCCTACCCGCCATGTACACCGTCGCAAAACAAGGCGGCTCAGGGATTTCTGGAAAGACTTCGTCAGTGTGCACCAGCCTTCCATCGCATAGAGGGCGGATCGACTCGGTTTCTCCCGTCGAGGACTCGCCATCAGATTGAACGAGCGTATCATCTCCAGACAGGGAGTTCTCCGACAAGGCCACCCCTTGGGTGAACCCTACGAAGACATGGTTCCGGCCGGGTCGAGGCGGACCGGGTCTTGCCTGGCTCGGACTAGCACGACACGCCGACTCGATGCCAGCGATGTTCTCCAACCCGGCGGCCGACTCGCCGACCACGCCGATGAAGGTGTGGTTCTTGCCGAAGGGGACCCGGTACCCGTACTCAATTGAGTCGGCGTCGGGGCCCCAGTATGAATCGTCGATGTAGAACTTCCCGCGGAGGCTCTTCGTCATCAAGTCAACCACGTACTTCCCGAACCCTGGGAGAGATCTCGCTAAGAACTCAACTCCATCGTGCGTAAGCCCCATAGTGGCAGCCAACTGTCGTGGTTTTGACATGGCAGATGCCCTCGTGGGAGGACTTGGAGATGAGGCCATCGCACAAGTGTGGAAGCTTAACGGGGTTGATCGGGAACGAGAAGACACGGAGTTACCCAGGTTCGGCCCCTCACAATGGAGGTAAAAGCCTACGTCCTGCTTGATTGTATTGCTGTGGATCTCGATTACAAGGATGCAGATTCGCTAACCTAGCTTTCGAGGGATTGCAACTTAGTCTTTTTTGCCTAGGTGCTCCCCTTTATATATACAGGCGGAACCCTAGATTTACATGAGAGTCCGGGTCGTTATCCTGACCCCGTCTCCTACTCTTTCCTACTTATTCTACAAGACAACCTTTAAACCGTTCATCTTCTTCTTGAGCCAGCCCAAATCCTGAGCCGGCCTTTCTCATTAGGCCTCCATCAAGTCGGCCCATCAAATACCTTCTTAGCCCTGTAGTGAGTTAACCCGCTGAGTCTGCTCTAAGGCCGGTGACGGTGTCCTGGATTAGGGGGTGCCAACCTAGCCGGCCCGTCTCCTCGGTTGGGCCGATATGGCCTCGTACGTAATCAAGATGGACTCTGGAGGCTGCGCACGGGAGACGTGATCGAGGCTGTCTCTACCGAAGACTTTTAGTACACTTCAAGATTTGTCCAGCCGCCTTACTCCTAGATACCAACCTTGTAACCCTAGATACCCTCCCTGGCGTGTATATAAGCCATAGGGTTTAGCCCATAGGGGGGAGGAACACAATATCGCTCACCTAGCCCTAGAAGTTAGACACATATTAAGATCTCGAGGTAGATCAACTCTGTACTTGATACATCTCCATCAATATAAATAGAAGCAGGACGTAGGGTTTTACCTCCATTAAGAGGACCCGAACCTGGGTAAACATCGTCTCTCTCGTATCTGTTACCATCGATCCGAGATCCACAGCTCGGGACCCCCTACCCCGAGGTCTGCCGATTTTTACACCGACACTGGTGCTTTCATTGAGAGTTCCGCTGCGTGATCGCCAGAAGGATCGATGGGATCGCCGGTTAACGGCCTTAAACCCATGGAGCACGTCTCCACACCTAAAGCCTTGGTCACAGAAACGCTTCCACGTAACGTGGAAGCGAACCATGACCCTTCTCTGGCTCAAACAAAGAATCCCCTCACGGGCGAGGGGCTGAGATACTTCCTGGAGAGCGGACCGGACAGCGACCTACCAGCGACCGACTCCCAGGTTAAATCGGCTAGACCGATAACCGCAGATCCACCGTCGCGTGAGGATAACGAGGTTTTGAGCCCGCGGTCCTTAGAGATCTGATCCGGCTCGCTCACCTCCCATGTAGAGTATCGCCCCGATGACTCCGACCCGCCTGATATCTGGGACTTAGCCTACGTACGACAGCTCCCCGGTGAGCCGATCCAACAATACTGGGCCAGATTCTTGTCCGTCAAGAGCAAGATACTGGACTACCAAGACTCTGATATAATTGCCGCTTTTAAGCACGGATGCAAGGACAAAGGCGTCTCGATAGCCCTCGCCCGTCGTTGCGTCCAAACGCTCCCTGAATTAACCAATCTGGTGGCTCGATTCTGCGCCATCGAAGACACCTGGCTGACCGAAGAGGACTACCCGGGATGCGACCAGTCTGAACCTTGGCGCAAAAATCACAAACGGAACACCCCGGGTGATCAACCTCGGAAGAAGAAGAAAACCACCGATCGCCCCGGAACGGCCCTGGACGGCTTTCTGGGTAAACCATGCCCGATCCACGCCGTGTTGGTTAACTCCTGCCCGACTCACAACCTTCGCGACTGTTGGGTGTTGAGGCAGGTGGCAAAGGGGGGACCTGCCCTCCTGGCGGGCACCTCCAGCCACCTTGAACAGACCTCGGACGAAGACGAGGTCCTAATGATTTACGAGACCTTTACGTCTAATAACCAGCGCAAACAGGCCCTGCGGGAAATCAACGCCGTCCGGCACATACCACTTCGCTGTGCGTGGATAGACACGCCGGTCACCTTCACCTACCGCGATCAGCCGAAGTAGGCCCTGGACAGGTGCCCCGCTGCACTAGTCCTCAACCCCATCGTGGACCGCTGCTACCTCCATAAGGTCCTTATGGACGGAGGCAGCAACTTAAATCTAATATACGAGGACACTCTGGACAAAATGCACATCGATAAATCGCGCATAGAGCAGAGCACCACCACCTTCAAAGGAATAGTCCCCGGGCGAGAGGCGCGCTGCAGTGAAAAGATAACTCTAGACGTAGTCTTCGGGACCTCGGATAATTATCGCTCCAAGGAGATTACGTTCCACATCGCGCCCTTCAGGAGAAGATACCACACCATCCTCGGACGGGACGCCTTTTCAAGATTTCAAGCGTTGCCGCACTATGGCTACATGAAGCTCAAGATGCCGGGCCCAAAAGGGATCATTACCATTTCAAGTGATCCTGACAGGGCACTCAAAGCCGAGAACAAAACGGTGTCTCTTGCCCTTGAGACTCTTGCCGAAACCTTTGCGGCCGAAGAGCTGACCGCACTACGCGCCGAGGTTGACCGGGATGATGTCGTTGTCGACAAAAGATCAAAACCTACCTCTTTCAAACCGGCCGACGAGATAGTCAAGTTCCAGGTTCACCCAACGGACCCTGCCAAAATGGCATCCATAGGGGCTAACCTCGACCCAGAAGTCGCCGAAGCCCTACGCACTTTCCTCAAGGAAAACTGGGACATATTCGCCTGGCACCCCTCCGATATGCCAGGGATACCCCGTAGGCTTGCAGAGCATAGCCTAAACATATTGACGGGCTATAAGCCCGTTAAACAAACACTTCGGCGTTTCTCTGAACCCAAGCGTCAAGCAATGGGCGAGGAACTGGCAAAGCTGCTGGAGGCGGGATTCATCAAGGACATAAAACACCCTGACTGGCTAGCCAATTTGGTCATGGTACCAAAAAAGGATAGGTCCTGGCGGTTGTGTGTCGATTTTAAAGACCTCAACAAAGCTTGCCCCAAAGACCCCTTTCCCCTACGCCGTATTGACCAAATTGTGGACGCCACTGCGGGCCATGATGCATTGTGCTTCCTAGACGCCAATTCAGGGTATCATCAAATAAAGATGAAGGAATCGGACCAGGCAGCAACATCATTTATCATGCCCTACGGGCCGTTTTGCTTCAACATGATGCCTTTCGGACTAAAGAACGCTGGCGCTACGTACCAGCGTATGATTCAAACATGCCTGCAAAAACACATCGGAAAAACAGTTGAGGCTTACGTAGACGACGTAGTTGTCAAAACTAAACACGTCAGCCAGTTGGTGGACAATCTTCGCGATACATTCGCCAGCCTACGGGAATATCAAATAAAACTCAACCCGGAAAAATGCGTTTTCGGGGTCCCAGCTGGCAAACTCCTCGGCTTTATTGTATCTAGCCGAGGAATTGAGGCCAATCCGGCCAAAATTCGAGCCTTGGATCGATTGGAGATCCCTATAGAGATCAAGCACGTACAAAAACTGGCGGGCTGCGTAGCAGCCTTGAGCCGCTTCATATCACGGCTTGGAGAAAAAGCTTTACCATTGTACAAGCTGTTAAAGCAGACCAAAATGTTTAAATGGACCAAGGAGGCTGCGGCGGCCCTGGAAGACATCAAGGCCCTCCTCGCCACCAATCCCATCCTGGCAGCACCAGGTGTTTGTGAACCGATGATATTATACATCTCGGCCACAAACCAGGTGGTTAGCGCAGTCCTCGTGGTCGAACGAGACATGGAAGGTCATAGGTTCCAGGTCCAGAAACCCGTATATTACGTGTCCGAGGTCTTAACCCCCTGCAAGACACGCTACCCTCATTATCAAAAGATAGCCTACGCAGTCTTCATGGCATCCCGAAAACTTTGACACTACTTTCAAGAGTGCGCGGTAACCGTGGATTCCGACATCCCGTTAAGTGACATAATCAATAATAGAGATGCAACGGGGCGCATCGCCAAATGGGCTATAGAGCTCCTACCTTTTGAAATTATCTACAAACCACGCCGGGCCATTAAATCCCAGGTGTTGACGGACTTCGTGGCCGAATGGAAAGAAGCCGAACTCCCCCGTGAGTACAGTACCTACTTGCATTGGACAATGTATTTTGATGGCTCCAAAATGCTCGCCGGCCTAGGGGCTGGCGTGGTGCTCACGTCTCCCACGGGAGATAACATTAGATATGTGCTGCAAATCATGTACACAGACTCTAACAACGCGGCTGAATACGAAGCCCTCCTACACGGACTTCGGATAGCAGTCTCCATGGGTGTCAAACGCCTCGAGGTCCGAGGTGATTCCAACCTCGCCATCTCACAAATCAATGGTGAGTTCGACGCCAAAGACCCAAAGATGACAGCTTATTGAAATGCCGTCATAAAGATCTCGGCCAGGTTCGACGGGTTGTAATTTCACCACATACCCCGGGATAGCAACCAGGCCGCAGATGTGCTCGCCCGATTGGGCGCAAAGCGGGATAAGGTTCCTGAAAACACCTTCCTCGAATGGCTTTTCAAGCCATCTGTAGTCTTGCAAGATAGCAAAGGAACATCGGTATCAACCGACGTCGGGCAACATGCCCCGCCCGAAGAAGACGATGGTATCATAGGCGGGTCAATTATCCGGAAGACTGATTCAGCGCATGAAGTCATGGCAGTTATCGCACCATGGACCGAGCCGCTCCTCGCGTACCTACTCCGAAAAGAGCTCCCTGATAACCAAACCGACTCCCGCCGGATTGTAAGATAGTCTAAAGCTTACAAGGTTCATGAAGGGGAACTTTATAAAATGAGCACAACGGGCGTCCTCTAGAGATGCATATTCGAGGAAGAAGGAAAACTCGTACTTCGAGAGATACACTCCGGCATGAGCGGACTTCACGCCGCTGCTCGGACCCTGGTCAACAAGGCTTTTCAAGCCGGTTTCTACTGGCCAACGGCAAGTGCCGATGCCTCGGCATTAGTACAGTATTGCCCAGGCTGCCAGGTATTCGCCAAGCAAAGCCACATGCCCCCCACGGCCCTTCGCACCATCCCCATTACTTGGCCCTTTGCGGTCTGGGGCTCGATATGGTGGGGCCACTCAAGGGGGGGGTCAAACAAAAACAAATACCTACTCATTATGGTAGATAAATTCACCAAGTGGATCAAAGCAAAACCGGTCACCTCGGCCGAGGCCGTCCAGGTCATCGGATTCATTTTGGGGGTAGTCCATCGTTATGGTGTCCCCCACAGTCTGATCACAGACAACGGAACCAACTTCACGGCCAAAGAGGTTAAGGCATTGTGTAAGAAACTGGGCATTAAGCTCGACTACGCGTCCGTCTACCACCCGCAGTCTAATGGGCAGGTGGAGCGAGCCAATGGACTTATCCTTAGTGGAATTAAGCCACGGCTAGTTCGCTCCCTCAAAAAAGCCGATTGTAAATGGGTTGAGGAACTTGATTCCGTACTATGGGGCTTGCGTACAATACCGAACAGGTCCACAGGATATACCCTGTTTTTTATGGTGTATGGCACCGAAGCGGTCCTCCCCTGCGATATCATACACGATGCACCTCGGGTGCGCATGTATGAGGAGCTAGAGGCCGAACTCGATCAGCAAGATGCCCTAGACGCTCTCGAAGAAGAGCGCAATGTCGCACGTGCAAGATCAGCTATTTATCAGCAGCAGGCCTGACGCTACCATGGTAGAGAGGTTCGTGCCAAAGAATTCAATGTCGGGGATCTCGTAATGAGACTACACCCCGAAAAACAAAAACATAAGCTCTCCCCTAGATGGGACGGGCCGTTCATCATTGACCAAGTACTCATCGGAGGAGCCTATCGAATCCGAGATCCAGAGGACGGCCGATTAGAGCCCCACCCGTGGAACGCGGCGCTACTCCGATGTTTCTATGCATGAAACCACGTATACGGTCCGTGTAAATAACTTGTGCATTTTCTTTCAACTTAATCTTTTTTTTCTTTTTTTATTATTTATCTTCTCACCTCGAAACGTTATCCTATGACCCCGAGGACAATCTAGCATGTTGTTTTCAAAACAAGAGCTATTCTGCCTCTTATGTACTATTGTCTTTTGAGCCACTATATGCATCGATTCGCTTTAAGATTTGGCCAAGCTGGGTTGCCCGGCTCCTGTGCTTGCCCCTTACGTTCCCGATATTTCGGCTAGGGGGCAAAGGGAGCACTGCTGTGATTGTTACTCCCGGGTCAACCGGTGTAGTGCCTCAGATGGACAAAGCCGAAAGCTAGCGTTCTTATAATGCGGATTGGTCGGCTATGACATAGGAATAACGTGGCAAGGGTCTTTTCAAACCCCGACCAGGGGCTTTACCCCCGAGGTCATCCGTCTTCGGACGAGCGTGTTCGACACAATAACCTGAGGAAAGGAACTGTTGGAAGAACTATTTTCCTCGGAAGATGTTTCTTACGTTAAAAAGTAATATAACATAACCTTCCGTTACCCTCTTGTCTTTCGAGCCGCACAGCCCGATTGCCTGGTCGCCTGAAGCACCTGGTCCGATGACCTCAGCCAGTAGTACGGGACACTCCTCGGAATTTATCCGAGAAGGCAGATGCCGAAGGCTGGCTGACAAAAGTTTGGATAAACGGACGGAAAAATTGACATAGAATACCTCGGTACATAAAGTCATACAAAGTTCTCACGCGCACTCTAAACCGTTTATTAGGGTGGCCAACGCGCAATCCTTTTGAGAGAGGCGTGCCGTAGGCATTACATTATCATATACCTGGCTGGTAGGGATTTCTTTCCCATCAGGCCCCATGGGTCCCACCTCTGCTAATTCCGTTGTCCTTAGACCGGTGTAGTGGGTCTTCACCATGGCCCAGGCCTCCCTCGCACCTTCCCGGCAAGCTGATACTTGCCAAGCCTGGATCCGGTGCCGAGCTCTCTTAAGCTATTCAGCTAGCGCGGCTGTCGGTACCAAAACCGGTAGATCTCGGGTAGGGGATCCGAACTATGGGTCAAGGAGTCGATGGTAACAGGGAACGTAGAGACAGTGATTTACCCAGGTTCGGGCCCTCTCAAGGAGGTAATACCCTACGTCCTGCTTGATTGTATTGATGTGATTGTATGAAGGTTACAGAGTTGATCTACCTCGAGATCGACTGGGCTAAACCCTAGGTAATGATATCTCTCCTTCTACGGACTAGGCCTTCTGGTTTATATAGACACCAGGAGGTCCTAGGGTTACACATGGTCGGTTACCATCAGGGATAAACATGTCGATTACGCCATCTATTCCTTTGAGGAGACGCCAAGACTGCGGAGGTTTCCTTCTGACACGCGGGGTCGTCCACAATTCAGCCTGCCATCGACGTGCAGAGAGCGGCCCACCAGTCCGGCCTATGAGAGATAGGCCGGCAGCCCGAGTACCCCCTAGTCCGGGACACCCTCAGTAGCCCCCGAACTAGCCGCCAATGCCGAGGTCTACGGTCTTCGGCAGCTTCATGCTTCAAAGGTCTTCGGCTTGGGTGGCAAGTTCCTCCCGTTACCTGTGTTTGAGTTAACAATAGTTCGGCCACCGATATATCGGTTACCGAGGTACCATCCGACCAGCAAGGCCCCATAGGGCCCGCCATACCACTTTTCTTTGCTTTAGAATTAAATGACGACCCTCGATTTCTGCGCACCCACGGAATGCGAGTGGCCCGATGGGTTTTTACAAAAATGCCCCTCTCTCGGGGGGAGTCAATGCCCGTTGTTTTTATAAGCCAAGGGTGTGGAGGTTAACGCACCCCACCCCCTGCCATTCTTCTCCACATCCTCGCAAAGCCATAGTCAACAAACAATGGCGAGCGTCCCAGGCTCTTCTTCACGTCCTCATGGCCCCCGTCAAGGTGATTGGGCGAGCTGTTCCGTATCCCACATGCGTTTATGCAGGCTCGAGACGCAAGGATACCTCCCTGCTTCAGATCTCGCATCCACCTGTCCCGGATTAACTTCTGTAGGCGAGGAGGCCCTCGCGGAGAACTTTCCCTCCCCTCACGGGGAGGAAAGGGTGTGCTTCGTGCCCTTCCTCTTACGAGGGATGGGTTTCCCCATTCATCCCTTCTTGAGGGGTTTACTAGAGTTCTACGGGATTCAGCTCCACCACCTTACCCCCGGATCAATCCTCCATATTTCGGGCTTCGTCGCTTTATGCGAGATGTTCCTGGGCTGCGATGCGCACTTCGAGTTGTGGAGGAAATTCTTCTGCCTAGTCCCCCGCACCCGGGGAGGGGTTATCTATGAGGTCGGTGGAGCCGAAGTATGGCGCATCGCCGGGACCGGATACCCCGTCGGGACTCCGAAGAAGGATGCCGAAGAGTGGACTTCGGAATGGTTTTATATCGAAGACGTCCCTTTATTCGATCCAGTCCAAAGGGTTCTACCGGAATTTTCATTAGCTTCTCCAACGAAGCGGTTCAACTGGCGCCCAAAGGGTACTTCCCAAAAGGAAAGCGCCGAGGTAGCTCGGCTGGCCGCCCAAGTTAGGTGGTTAGCCCATAACGGACTAACCATCGTTGACATTATGGCAATAGCTATCGCTCGATGCGTCCAGCCTCTCCAACAGAGAATTCATCCGCTATGGAACTACAACGGGGAGGATGACGCAGCCCGGTACACCCGGAAGGGGCCTGCTAACCAGGTGGCGATAGCCGCCATACTAGCCGATTTGTTCAAGGGGGAAGAGCAAGAGTTTGCCCGGCTAAAGCTCAAGAAAGGCTTCTCGATGTATGAGCCCATCGAAATGATGAGTTCGACCACTCTTCATTGTTCGGATATCACTCCAGATTTTTCATAATCGGATCTTCACTTTGTCCGAACAGAGTTGGAGGCTATGGATCGAGACGGTGAGTTGCCCGGCTCCTCAACTGGAGAATTACTCTCGCGATGACGATCCTAGGTTCCATGACGACCCTGAAACATCGATTAATTTCGAGGACGGGGTTTTCTACCAGGAGAGCCTCGATGGCTCCAAGGTGGCCCTGTTGGCCGATCATCCCGGGGCGCTTCCCTCCTCCGTGGTAAGTGGCCAACGGGCTTCCTCTCGAAAGAAATGCTCAGCCACTGTAGGCCCGAACACACTGACACCTACTCCCAAGGGCCGCCGCACGACGCGCCGAACAACCGCAAGAGCGGCGCCGGCGCCCCCGACGACAAGTAGTCATGGGGTGACCCCACGCGCGGCCCCAACGGGAGCTACATCATCAGCGCCCCGTCCGAAGAGGTAATGCATTCACCGTACTGTTATGGCCTCTATCTTCAACATCCACCGCATATGCTAATAATTTGCACCATGGTGTTCTGTAGACGATGTGTGGAACCGCCCGCGGCCGAGGATGTTGAAGAGGTGCCAAGGGATGACTCAAACCCGAGGTCGCCAGCTGCAACCGGAGTTACTCCGGGAACCCCTGCCGAGGACCAAAATCCCGAGGACTCGGGAGGCGTCTCTGTCACTAATTCCAAAGTGGAAAGTGTGATGAATCATCGGCGGCGCAAGGCGTCACTTCGGCACTCCGCGTTGTCTAATCAGGAGTTCAATGCTCTTAGCTCAGTAGATGCGTACCTCAGCGCTGCCCGAACGGGACTTGAAGGCGCAGTGAGGCTCATGTCTACGAATGTGTAGGTATAGTAATAGTTTTGACAACTAGTATCTAACCCAGTAGCCCCCGAGCCTTAATTTGGGCGGGACGGCCGAGTTAAGGGTCTGATATCCATGCTACCCTGGTATTGTGCAAACTGTTCGGGAGCAAAACAAAAAGCTGTCCGAGGACCTCAAGCAGGCGCAAACAGAGTTAGAGTCTGTGAAAGCCGAGCTAGAGGGGGTTAAGAAATTCACCAGAGAGGCACATGGTAAGTGCCGAACCGAAAGTTCATTAAAGAGAAAATGTGGTGGAACACCTCCACTAATGAAAAATGATTCCATAGCATCCGAGTCGATAAATCAACTGCAGAAGGACCTGGATATGGCCAGGAAAGCTCAAAGATATGCGGAGTCACAGCAAGAGGCTGGCTACCGGGTGCTGTCCCGAAGTCATGAAGAGAGGGATAAGCTTAAGGCGGAAGGCGAACGACAGATCCAAGAAATCAAAAGCTTGAAAGCCCAATTGACTGTAACCCAAGAGGAAAACCAGAGACTGAAAGCGGGCGTGTTCGGTAAGTGCAATCTGACTTGTCCGTTCAATTAACTGAACATATTAGGCAGCAATATGAACAACGCCACCACGTCTCATTGTAGTTCTGCTGACCGGGCGTCCTGAAGAGGAAGTCGGTTCCTTCGGGCGGGACCTGCTGAAGGAGCTATCCGCTGTACATGAGCGGGCCCGGAGAGCCATGAAGAGCATGTTCAAAGCACTGTGACCTGGCGAAGTGGCTCCGAAAGGGATGGCCGAACTCGCGAGTCTCTTCAAAGGAGCTCAGCGCCGCTTTGAGTTATGGAAGATGTCATCTTGTCATGAAGGAGCACGGGAAGCATGGGCGATGATCAAGACCTGTTTCACCAAGCTGGAACCGGAGCATTTAGCGAGAGTTGGGCCGGTAGGGCCAGATGGGCAGGAAGTGCCCGTGCATCTGGTATATGACCAGGTTATGCCCGCAGCTCGGCTGTCCCAAGCAGATTGTGCTCTGGAGACCATAATAGATGGTCTAGATCAAGATTGACAGGTCGATTCTATGTACCTATGTACTTTACATCGGATAGTCTCCAAACCGTGCATAAAAACGTTGTCTTAACCGGCCATCGGCTTCCGCCTCCTCAACCAGGAGCCAAGGAGTGTTTCCTACTAAGCGATCTGAGAACATCGGAAAGATACTTCGGAAAACCAGGCAATCCGGCCATTTGGTGCAAACAGACAAAAACGTGCTCGGGGAGTTATGTTATATTACTGATTAACGTAAGAAACATCTTCCGACGAAAATAGTTCCGCTATGGGTTCCTTTAGTCAGGTGACCACGTTAGCCGTGGATGGATAACCGAGTACCCGAATTAGACGGGGATGGTTACTTCGGGAAAATACCCCGGAAACTTGGTGATAGGTACCAATTATTTTCACTTCCCCCGTGGCCGACCAACTTGTTGTCTTAAGACGCTAGCTTTCGGCTTCACCCGTCTGAGGTACGTACCCGGGAAATCCGGACGTAACAATCACAGAGGTGCTCCCTTTACTCCCTAGCCGAACAATCGGGAACGTAGGGGGTAAACACAGGAGCAAGGCAACCCAGCTTGGCCAAATCTTAAGTCAAGATGATGCATATAGTGGCTTGAGAACGACACAGGAAGGTTGCAAACACGTAAAAAACGGATGATTGCATAAATGAAATTTGACGAGCTTCGTAAAAGAAGCCCCCAGGTAACAAAGTGTGGTACATTCAAAGATGTTTGCCGAAGAAGAACTTAATGTAATTCGGCATTTCCGAACACAACCCGGGAGAGGCTATTGACTAGAAAGATAAAGATCCTAAAAGGATAAATCGAACAAGGTAAGTTTGCGGGACTAGCCGTAGAAACGTCGTAGCCGAGCTGCATTCCATGGGTTTGGTTCGAGGCGATCGTCCGTTGGGTCGCGGAGGCGGTACGCCCCGCCCGTGAGTACTTGGTCGATTATGAAGGGCCCTTCCCACTTGGGCGACAGCTTGTGCTTCTGCTTCTCCGGGAGGCGCAGCACTAGGTCGCCGACGTTGTAGGCCTTGGCCCGTACTTCCCTGCTTTGATAACGTCTGGCCTGCTGCTGATAAAAAGCAGAACGAGCCCGAGCTATGTCGCGCTTGCCCTCTAGGGCGTCCAGGTCATCCTGCCGATCCAACTCGGCCTCCCTGTCTTCATACATACGCACGCGAGGTGCGTCATGAATAAGATCGCTGGGGAGGACGGCCTCTGCCCCATACACCATGAAGAACGGTGTATAGCCCGTGGAGCGATTAGGAGTGTTGCGCAATCCCCACAATACAGAGTCGAGCTCCTCAACCCAATGGCAGTCAGATTGTTTTCAGGATCGGACCAAACGGGGCTTGATGCCACTCAAGATTAGTCCGTTAGCTCGCTCGACCTATCCATTGGACTGTGGGTGATATACCGAGGCATAATCGAGCTTAATGCCTAAATTAGCGCACCAGTCTTTGACTTCCTGGGCAGTAAAATTGGATCCATTATCCGTTATTATGCTATGGGGGACACCATAACGGTGTACGACGCCAGATATAAAATCGATGACCGGCTTAGACTTGGCCGAAGATACCGGCTTTGCCTCAATCCATTTAGTGAATTTATCTACCATGACGAGTAGATATTTCTTTTTCCTGGTCCCCCCCTTAAGTGGTCCAACCATGTCCAGCCCCCAGACCGCGAAAGGCCAAGTAATTGGGATCGTCCGAAGGGCCGTGGGGGGCATATGACTCTGATTTGCAAAGAGCTGGCATCCAACGCAATGTTGAACCAATGTCTGGGCGTCTGTTCGGGCAGTGGGCCAAAAGAACCCTGCCCGGAAAGCCTTGCTGACCAGGGCCCGAGCTGCCGCGTGGTGACCGCCCATGCCTGCGTGAATCTCGGCCAGAAGCTGCCTTCCCTCCTCTTCGGATATACATCTCTGGAGGACGCTAGTAGTGCTTTTCTTATATAGCTCTCCCTCATGGACTTTATAGGCTTTAGATCGTCGAATGATACGCCTGGCCTCAGTCTGGTCAGCCGGTAATTCTTGGCGGAGGAGGTAGGCGAGGAAGGGCTCGGTCCATGGCGCGATTACCGCCATGACTTCGTGAGCCGAAGATGTCATTTCGATGGCCGAGCCCCCGATAATTCCATTATCTGGTTCAATAGGCGGAGGGACGAGCTCTCCTGAGGTGTTGGTTTCTGAGCCCTGGGCTTCCTCCTGCCACACCACGGACGGCTTGAAAAGTCGTTCCAAAAAGGTGTTCTCGGGGACGCGGTCGCGCTTAGCGCCCATTCGAGCAAGGATATCCGCAAATTGATTGCTGTCACGAGGTATATGGTGAAACTCCAGTCCTTCAAAGCGGGCGGAGATTTTCAGGACGGCGTTGCGGTATGCTGTCATTTTTGGGTCTTTTGCGTCGAATTCGCCGTTGACTTGAGAGATGGCGAGATTAGAATCTCCCCGTACCTCGGGCCGCTGTATGCCCATTGACACCGCCATCCGAAGTCCATGCAGCAGCGCCTCGTATTCGGCTGCGTTGTTGGAGTCGGTGTACATGATCTGGAGTATGTACCGAATATTGTCGCCAGTGGGGGATGTGAGGACCACTCCAGCCCCCAGTCTTGCAAGCATTTTGGAGCCATCGAAGTACATCGTCCAATGTGAGTATGTGTTGTACTCCCTAGGGAGTTCGGCTTCCGTCCATTCCGCAACGAAATCAGCCAAAACCTAAGATTTAATAGCTCGGCGTGGTCGATAGATGATTTCGAAGGGGAGGAGTTCTATAGCCCATTTGGTTATGCGCCCGATGGCATCGCGATTGTTGATTATGTCATTCAGTGGTACTTCGGATGCTACCATAACCGAGCACTCCTAGAAGTAATGGCGGAGCTTTCGGGATGCCATGAAAACTGCGTAGGCGATCTTCTGGTAATGCGGGTACCTCGTTTTACACGGGGTGAGCACTTCGGATACGTAGTACACAGGTTTCTGCACCTGGAGCTTGTGACCCTCGGCCTCTCGTTCGACGACGAGAACCGCATTGATCACCTGATTCGTCGCCGAGATATATAGCAGCATTGGCTCGGCCGGGCTGGGTGCCATCAAAATCGGGTTGCTGGCCAGTAGAGTTTTTATTTCTTCGAGTGCCGCCGCCGCTTCGCTGGTCCATTCGAAGTTCTTCGTCCGTTTCAGCAATTTATATAGCGGCAAGGCCTTTTCGCCGAGGCGCGAGATGAAGCGGCTTAGGGCTGCAACAGTGCCGACAAGTTTCTGGACGTGTTTGAGCTCAGTGGGGATAGCCAACTCGGACAGTGCCCGGATTTTCGCTAGGTTGGCCTCTATTCCTCTATGGGAAATGATGAAGCCGAGCAGCTTACCGGCTGGTACTCCGAAGATGCACTTTTCCGGATTAAGCCGTATATCGAAAGTCCGAAGATTGTCAAAGGTTTGCCGGAGATCGTCCACCAGCTGGCTGACGTGTTTGGTTTTGATAACCACATCATCCACATATGCTTCGACTGTCTTGCCAATTTGCTTTTCCAGACATGTTTGAATCATGCGCTGGTATATAGCCCCTGCGTTCTTTAATCCGAAGGGTATTGTGTTGAAGCAGAATGGTCCATAAGGAGTGATCCGCCTGGTCGGACTCCTTCATTTTTATTTGATGGTATCCGGAGTAAGCGTCGAGGAAACATAGTGAGTCATGTCCGGCAGTGGCGTCTATGATCTGGTCTATGCACGGCAAGGGGAAAGGATCCTTGGGGCAGGCCTTGTTCAAATCCTTGAAATCGACACACAGACGCCAGGACTTATCCTTCTTCGGCACCATGACCAGGTTGGCCAACCACTCAGGATGTTTGATGTCCCGGATGAATCCGGCTTCGAGCAATTTTGCCAATTCCTCGCCCATAGCCTGACGCTTGGGTTCGGAAAACCGACGCAGAGTCTGTTTGACTGGTTTGAACCCCTTGATTATATTCAGGCTGTGCTCGGCTAAGCGACGCGGGATCCCCGGCATGTCTGATGGGTGCCAGACGAAGATATCCCAGTTTGCACGCAGAAACTCAATTCTTCATCGATTGCGGGGTCCAGCTGAGCTCCAATGGACGCCGTTTTGTTGGGATATGTTGGGTGCACTTGGAATTTGACGATTTCGTCCGCTGGTTTAAAGGACGTGGATTTTTGCCTTTTATCAAGGATGACATCGTCCTTGTCCACCGTGGAGCGGAGCGCGGTTAATTCTTCGCCTGCGAGGGCTTCGGACAACGCTTCGAGGGCGAGCGATGCCGTTTTATTCTCGGCTCGCAGGGCTCTGTCCGGATCACTTATTACCGTGATTATACCGTTTGGCCCTGGCATTTTAAGCTTCATGTACCCGTAATGCGGTACAACATGGAATCGTGCGAAGGCATCGCGCCCTAGTAAGGCATGATAGCCACTGTGGAAGGGCACGATGTGGAAAAGCAGTTCTTCGGATCGGTAGTTCTCGGGAGTTCCGAAGACCACATCAAGAGTCACGCGGCCACTGGCACGCGCCTCCTTTCCGGGGATGATCCCTCGAAAGGTAGTGTGACATTGCTCTATGCAGGATCTGTCAAACTGCATTTTATCCAAGGTATCCTCGTAAATGAGGTTTAGCCCGCTACCGCCGTCCATCAACACCTTTTGGAGTCGGAATCCCTCCACTATGGGATCAAGGACAAGGGCGGCAGCGGCTCGAGTAGGGCAGGACCTCGGCTGGTCTTATTCACTGAAAGTGATGGGTGTGTCTTTCCAGGAGTCTGTCTCTGCCACATGGTGAATTTGAGCGAGCTCTCGAAGGGCTCTCTTCCTCTGATTCTTCGAAGAGTAAGTCTCGTAGATTGTTAAGATTTCGGTGTCGTCATCAAGGGGCATTACTAGACTTTTAGTTGAGTACGGGCCTCCGAGAATGACCTCGCCGCTCTTGGCGACTTGCCTGACCACCCAGCAAGCTCGAAGGCTTTGGGTTGGATTTGTGGAGTGTACGGGGCATGATTTATCCAGTATTCCGTCAAGGACCGTTCTGGATCTCGTCAGGGGTTTCATCTTTTTCTCGGACGGCTCGTATTGGCATGTCCGGTGAGGGAGCGCGCGTTTCGCCCAAGCTTGGTTTAGCTCCTCTGTGTAGGTTGACTCCGTTTGCTCGAGCTGGGCCTGCCAAGCGTACTCCATGGCGCAATATTTGGACACCAGATCCGATAAATCAGAGAAATTTTGGATGTGGCAGCGGGCGAGGGCGTTTAAGACGCCCTCGTCTCTGCAGTTCTGTCGGAAGATCTTCAGAATGTCCTTGTCGCAGCCGTCCGTCATCTTATTTTTGACGATAAGGAATCTGGCCCAGAAGTGCCGGACTGTCTCTCCGGGCTGCTGCCTAACGTACATCAGGTCCCATATGTCGGGACGTCCTGTGTTATCCGGACAGTACTCAATGTGGGGGGTGGGCGGCATAAAAAACTTGATCCCAGCGGAGTGTGAGTCCGGAGTTTTGGGGGCCGCGTCCTGGATTGTCATGGAATCCGGTGCGCTGAGCTCTGGATAACTGACCGGGCGCGGGTGAGCGGATCCGGACTTGCATGTTGAGCCGGACTCCGACTCCAAACCCTCTCTGGAGCGGAATTCGTCTGCCGAGCTGGAAGGCGAAGCCTGCTGGTCAGAAATTTGCACCTCATGCGTTTTTGGTTCGGAGGTAACGGGTGAGGCCTCTGAGGGGCCTTCGATAGTGGCGACCAAATGAGTAGTGGCGGGGGCATAAATTTCCCTATCATCGGTTTTAAGCCCGATCTGATCGTATACCGAGGACTGGCCATCGGCGATTCCCAGAGCTTGGATCCGATCTAGTATCCCATTTAATGACGAGAGATCGGTTGATTCCAGGTTTGGGTAATTTGCAGGGTCAACCCACAGTATGGCCATGACGGGGGTGTCAGAATTTGCCCTGAAGTTATGTTCGGCCGAGGCTGGAGTTCGGCAACCGAGCGTGGAGGTCAGATCCGGGCTCAAGGTTGGATCCGCAGCGGCTGCCTTCTCGGCAGTGGGGTTGGCCGTACTCGAAGTCGGCGCTTCAGGATTCGTGGGTCCGTCAGGCGAAGCTGAGGACCCCGTGAGGATAAGATCTCCCCGGGAGTCGGCGACGAACTCTAAGTTTCCAAACCTGATCTCCCGGTCGGGGGTGAAGATGTCGACCCGGCAAAGGTGACCGGCCGGATCGGCGTGTAGCACGATGCTTTCGAACGCGAAGAGCTGGCCGGGAACAAAAGTGTCCCTGCGGCTAGCGCTGTTGCTGATGATTAGGCGAGCCATTGATCCTTGATGACCCACGACGGAACTCTCAATGAAAGCACCAATGTCGGTACCAAAACCGGCAGATCTCGGGTAGGGGATCCGAACTATGGGTCAAGGAGTCGATGGTAACAAGGAACGTAGAGACAGTGATTTACCCAGGTTCGGGCCCTCTTAAGGAGGTAATACCCTACGTCCTGCTTGATTGTATTGATGTGATTGTATGAAGGTTACAGAGTTGATCTACCTCGAGATCGACTGGGCTAAACCCTAGGTAATGATATCTCTCCTTCTACGGACTAGGCCTTCTGGTTTATATAAACACCAGGAGGTCCTAGGGTTACACATGGTCGGTTACCATCAGGGATAAACTGTTGGGGAACGTTGCATGGGAAACAAAAATTTTCCTACGCACACACAAGATCTATCCATGGTGATGAGCATCTACGAGAGGGAGAGTGAATCTACATACCCTTGTAGATCGCTAAGAGGAAGCGTTTAAGAAACGCGGTTGATGTAGTCGAACGTCTCCGCGATCCAAATCGCAAGTCGTCCCTCGATCCGATCACGAACTAGCGCCGAACGGACGGCACCTCCGCGTTCAACACACGTACGGCTTGATGACGCCTTCACCTCCTCGATCCAGCGAGCGATGGTGAAGTAGTGGTTGAGTTCCAGCAGCACGACGGCGTGGTGATGGTGGTGAGGAACAATCTCTGCAGGGCTTCGCCAAGCACTACGGAGATTATGACGGAGGAACTAGAGGGTTAGGGTTGCCGCACACGGCTTGGGGAAATCTTGATGTGTCCCGTGTGCTAGCCCTGCCCCTCTATTTATATGTTGAGCCTTGGGGTCTAAACTTGGAGTAAAAGCCTCCTCCAGGTCGGTTTTGCCCGCACAAGGTCGGTTTGGCCCGCAGGAAAAGAGTCCAACTCGGATCCCTACCGAACCGTGCACAGCCGCGCACAAGCGGTAGTACCGCTCACAAGCGGTAGTACCGCTTGGGCGGTAGTACCGCTTCACACAAGTGGTAGTACCGCTCGGGCGGTAGTACCGCTTCACACAAGCGGTAGTACCGCTTACGCGGCAGCAAAACTACTTTTTGCACTTTCCAATACCTCGTGGGCTTTATCCCTTTGGCCCATATAAAGTGTTGCTGCACCCGAACACTTCGGTAAACATCCGGAACCCCTTCCGGTGAACTCCGGAACCCTTCCGGAGATCAAAACACTATTATCACATATATCAATCTTTACCTCCGGACTATTCCGGAGATCCTCATCATGTCCGGGATCTTATCCGGGACTCCGAACAACTTTCGGTCACCAACATAATAACTCAATTATACTAATCGTCACCAAACGTTAAGTGTGTAGACCCTGCGGGTTCGAGAACTATGTAGACATGACCGAGACACCTCTACGGCCAATAACCAATAGCGGGACCTGGATGCCCATATTGGCTCCTACATATTCTACGAAGATCTTTATCGGTCGAACCTCTATGTCAAGGATTCAGTTAATCCCGTATGCTGTTCCCTTTGTTCTTCGGTATGTTACTTGCCCGAGATTCGATCGTCGGTATCACTATACCTAGTTCAATCTCGTTACCGGCAAGTCTCTTTACTCGTTCCGTAATACAAGATCCTGTGGCTAACTATTTAGTCACTTTGCTTGCAAGGCTCAATGTGATGTTGTATTACCGAGTGGGCCCTGAGATACCTCTCCGTCATACGGAGTAACAAATCCCAGTCTTGATCCATGCCAACCCAACAGACACCCTCGGAAATACCTGTAGAGCACCTTTATAGTCACCCAGTTACGTTGCGACGTTTGATACACACAAAGTATTCCTCCGGTGTCAGTGAGTTGCATGATCTCATGGTCAAAGGAACAGATACTTGACATGCAGAAAACAATAGCAATAAACTGACACGATCAAATGCTACGTTTACAGTTTGGGTCTTGTCCATCACATCATTCTCCTAATGATGTGATCCCGTTATCAAATGACATCTCATGTCCATGGCTAGGAAACCTTAACCATCTTTGATCAACAAGCTAGTCAACTAGAGGCTTACTAGGGACACAGTGTTGTCTATGTACCCACACATGTATTTGAGTTTCCAATCAATACAATTATAGCATGGATAATAAACGATTATCATTAACAAGGAAATATAATAATAACCAATTTATTATTGCCTCTAGGGCATATTTCCAACAGTCTCCCACTTGCACTAGAGTCAATAATCTAGTTCACATCACTATGTGATTTACATTGTAATGAATCGAACACCCATGCAGTTCTGGTGTTGTTCATGTTTAGCCCTTGGAAGAGGTTTAGTCATCGGATCTGCAACATTTAGATCCGTGTGTACTTTGCAAATATTTATGTCGTCCTCCTTGATGTAATCGCGGATGGAATTGAAACGTCGCTTTATGTGTCTGGTCCTCTTGTGAAATCTTGGTTCCTTGGCTAGAGCAATGGCACCAGTATTATCACAAAACAGAGTCATTGGGTTAAGCGCACTAGGCACTACTCCAAGATCTGTCATGAACTCCTTCATCCAGACACCTTCCTTCGCTGCCTCCGAGGCAGCGATGTACTCCGCTTCACATGTAGAATCTGCTACCACGCTTTGCTTGGAACTGCACCAGCTAACCGCACCCCCATTAAGAATAAATACGTATCCGGTTTGCGACTTAGAGTCATCCGGATCAGTGTCAAAGCTTGCATCGACGTAACCCTTTACGACGAGCTCTTGATCACCTCCATAAACGAGAAACATGTCCTTAGTCCTTTTCAGGTACTTCAGGATATTCTTGACCGCCGTCCAGTGTTCCATTCCTGGATCACTTTGAAACCTTCCGACCATACTTATGGCAAGGCTGACATCGGGTCTTGTGCACAGCATTGCATACATGATAGAGCCTATGGCCGAAGCATAGGGGATGACACTCATCTTTTCTCTATCTTCTGCAGTCACTGGGCATTGAGTCTTACTCAACTTCACACCTTGCAATACAGGCAAGAACCCCTTCTTGGACTGATCCATTTTGAACTTCTTCAAAACTTTGTCAAGGTATGTGCTTTGTGAAAGTCCTATTAAGCGTCTCGATCTATCTCTATAGATCTTGATGCCTAATATGAAAGCAGCTTCTCCTAGGTCCTTCATTGAAAAACTCTTGTTCAAATATTCCTTCACGCTTTCCAACATTTCTATATTGTTTCCAATCAGCAATATGTCATCCACATATAATATTAGAAACGCTATAGAGCTCCCACTCACTTTCTTGTAAATACAAGCTTCTCCATAAACTTGTATAAACTCGAATGCTTTGATCACTTCATCAAAGCGAAGATTCCAACTCCGAGATGCTTGCACCAGTCCATAAATGGATCGCTGGAGTTTGCAAATTTTGTCAGCATTCTCTGGATCGACAAAACCTTCTGGTTGCATCATATACAACTCTTCCTTAAGGTAACCGTTAAGGAACGCTGTTTTGACATCCATCTGCCAAATTTCATAATCGAAAAAGGCAGCTATTGCTAACATGATTCTGACGGACTTAAGCATCGCTACGGGTGAGAAGGTCTCATCGTAGTCAACTCCTTGAACTTGTGAAAAACCCTTTGCCACAAGTCGAGCTTTATAGACGGTGACATTACCGTCCGCGTCCGTCTTCCTCTTAAAGATCCATTTGTTCTGAATGGCCTTACGCCCTTCAGGTAATACTTCCAAAGTCCAGACTTTGTTTTCATACATGGATCCCATCTCGGATTTCATGGCCTCTAACCACTTCTCGGAATCTGGGCCCATCATCGCTTCTCCATAGCTCGTAGGTTCATCGTTGTCTAACAACATGACCTCTAAGACAGGGTTGCCGTACCACTCAGGAGCAGTACGCGTCCTTGTCGACCTACGAGGTTCGATAGCAACTTGATCCAAAGCTTCATGATCATCATCATTAACTTTCTCTTCAGCTAATGTAGGCTCCACAGAAACAACTTTCTGCGCTGCGCTACTCTCAGGTTGAAGTAAAGGTTCAACAACCTCATCAAGTTCTATCTTCCTCCCACTCAATTCTTTCGAGAGAAACTCTTTCTCAAGAAATGTTCCGTTTTTAGCGACAAACACTTTGCCTTCGGATCTGAGATAGAAGGTATACCCAACTGTCTCTTTTGGGTATCCTATGAAGACGCATTTCTCCGCTTTGGGTTCCAGCTTTTCAGGCTGAAGCTTTTTGACATAAGCATCACATCCCCAAACTTTAAGAAACGACAGCTTTGGCTTCTTGCCAAACCAAAGTTCATATGGCGTCGTCTCAACGGATTTCGATGGTGCCCTATTTAAAGTGAATGCAGCTGTCTCTAATGCATAACCCCAAAACGATAGTGGCAAATCGGCAAGAGACATCATAGATCGCACCATATCCAATAAGGTACGATTACGACGTTCGGACACACCATTACGCTGTGGTGTTCCAGGCGGTGTTAATTGTGAAACAATTCCACACTGTCTTAAGTGACTGCCAAACTCATAACTCAGATATTCTCCTCCTCGATCAGATCGTAGGAATTTAATCTTCTTGTTACGATGATTCTCAACTTCACTCTGAAATTGTTTGAACTTTTCAAATGTTTCAGACTTGTGTTTCATTAAGTAAATATACCCATATCTACTTAAGTCATCAGTGAAGGTGAGAAAGTAACGATAACCACCGCGCGCCTCAATGCTCATCGGACCGCACACATCAGTATGTATGATTTCCAATAAGTCACTTGCCCGTTCCATTGTTCCAGAGAACGGAGTTTTAGTCATCTTGCCCAAGAGGCATGGCTCACATGTGTCAAGTGATTCAAAATCAAGTGACTCCAAAAGTCCATCAGCATGGAGCTTCCTCATGCGTTTTACGCCAATATGACCTAAACGGCAGTGCCACAAGAAAGTGGTATTATCATTATCAATTCTACATCTTTTGGCATCAATGTTATGAACATGTGTATCATTACTATCGAGATTCAATAAGAATAAACCCCTCACATTGGGTGCATGACCATAAAAGATATTACTCATATAAATAGAACAACCATTATTCTCTGATTTAAATGAGTAACCGTCTCGCAATAAACAAGATCCAGATATAATGTTCATGCTTAACGCAGGCACCAAATAACACTTATTTAGGTTCATCACTAATCCCGACGGTAATCGAAGAGCGAGCATGCCGACGGCGATCACATCAACCTTGGAACCATTTCCCACGCGCATCGTCACTTCGTCCTTTGCCAGCCTCCGTTTATTCCGCAGTTCCTGTTTTGAGTTGCAAATATGAGCAACCGCACCGGTATCAAATACCCATGCACTACAACGAGAGTTGGTAAGGTACACATCAATAACATGTATATCATATATACCTTGTTTGTTGTTGGCCGCCTTCTTGTCAGCCAAATACTTGGGGCAGTTCCGCTTCCAGTGTCCAGTTCCCTTGCAATGAAAACACACAGTTTCTGGTTTGGGTCCAGCCTTGGGTTTCTTCATGAGAGGAGCAACTGCTTTGCCACTCTTCTTGGAGTTACCCTTCTTACCCTTGCCATTTTTCTTGAAACTAGTGGTTTTATTGACCATCAACACTTGATGCTCCTTCTGAATTTCAGACTCAGCGGCTTTCAGCATCGCAAACAGCTCGGCGACTGACTTGTTCATCCCGTGCATGTTATAGTTCAACACGAAGCTCTTGTAGCTAGGTGGCAATGATTGAAGAACTCTGTCAGTGATAGCCTCTGGCGGAAGAGGCATCCCTAACTCAGCCAGACGGGTGGAGTACCCAGACATTCTGAGCACGTGATCACTGATAGACCCGTTCTCCTCCATCTTGCAAGCATAGAACTTATCGGAGATCTCATATCTCTCGATCCGGGCATTCTTCTGAAAGATAAACTTCAACTCCTGGAACATCTCATATGCTCCATGACGTTCAAAACGTCTTTGAAGTCCCGGTTCTAAGCCATACAACATTGCACATTGAACTATTGAGTAATCATCAGAACGAGCCTGCCAGGCGTTCACAACGTCTAGAGACTCAACTGGAGCGGGTGGATCACCAAGCGGTGCATCAAGGACATAAGCCTTCTGGGAAGCCGTAAGGATAATCCTTAGATTACGGGCCCAGTCCACAAAGTTACTTCCATCATCTTTCAACTTAGCTTTCTCTAGGAATGCATTAAAATTCAGGGGTGCTACTGCGCGAGCCATGATCTACAACATAAATATAGCAAAGACAACTTAGACTATTGTTCTAGATAATGAGTTTAGTTAATCATATTACTTAAAAAACTCCCACTCAAATTGACATCCCTCCGGTCATTCGAGTGTAACATGATCCAAATCCACCAACTCAAGTCCGATCATCACGTGAGTCGAGGTGGTTTCAATGGTGAACATCTTCATGTTGATCATATCTACTATATGACTCATGTTCGACCTTTCGGTCTCTTGTGTTCCGAGGCCATGTCTGTACATGCTAGGCTCGTCAAGTTTAACCCGAGTGTTCCGCGTGTGCAACATGGCTTGCACCCGTTGTATGTGAACGTGGAGTCTATCACACCCGATCATCACGGCGTGTCTCGAAACGACAAACTTTCGCAACGGTGCACACTCGGGGAGAACACAATTTATCTTGAAATTTAAGTGAGGGATCACCTTATAATGCTACCGTCGTCCTAAGCAAAATAAGATGCATAAAAGGATTAACATCACATGCAAATCATAAGTGACATGATATGGCCATGAACTTGTGCTTTTGATCTCCATCTCCAAAGCACCGGCATGATCTCCATCGTCACCGGCATGACACCATGATCTCCATCATCTTGATCTCCATCAACGTGTCGCCATAAAGTTGTCGCGCCGACTGTTGCTTCCACGACTATTGCTAACGTTTAGCGATAAAGTAAAGCATTACATAGCGCTTAATGATTGACACACAGGTCATACAATAATTAAAGACAACTCTATGGCTCCTGCCAGTTGCCGTACTCATCGACATGCAAGTCGTGATATTCTATACAACACATGATCATCTCATACATCACATATATCTCATCATGTAATTGGCCATATCACATCACAACATACCCTGCAAAAACAAGTTAGACGTCCTCTAATTGTTGTTGCAAATTTTACGTGGCTGCTACGGGTTTGCAAGAACCGTTCTTACCTACGCAAAACCACAACGTGGTGTAGTGATTGCTTTTTGATCTTCTAAAAGAACCCTCTTCATTGAAATCGATTCAACTAAAATGAGAGAGACAGGCACCCGCTAGCCATCTTTATGCAACGAAGTTACATGTCAGTTGAAGGAACCTGTCTCGCGTAAGTGTACGCGTAATGTCGGTCCGGGCCGCTTCATCTCACAGTACCGCCGAATCAAATATCAACTAGTAACGGCAAGCAATATGTATACACCCACGCCCACAACTCGTTTGTGTTCTACTCGAGATCTCATCTACGCATAGACCTGGCTCTGATGCCACTGTTGGGGAACGTTGCATGGGAAACAAAAAATTTCCTACGCACACACAAGATCTATCCATGGTGATGAGCATCTACGAGAGGGAGAGTGAATCTACATACCCTTGTAGATCGCTAAGCGGAAGCGTTTAAGAAACGCGGTTGATGTAGTCGAACGTCTCCGCGATCCAAATCGCAAGTCGTCCCTCGATCCGATCACGAACTAGCGCCGAACGGACGGCACCTCCGCGTTCAACACACGTACGGCTTGATGACGCCTTCACCTCCTCGATCCAGCGAGCGATGGTGAAGTAGTGGTTGAGTTCCAGCAGCACGACGGCGTGGTGATGGTGGTGAGGAACAATCTCTGCAGGGCTTCGCCAAGCACTACGGAGATTATGACGGAGGAACTAGAGGGTTAGGGTTGCCGCACACGGCTTGGGGAAATCTTGATGTGTCCCGTGTGCTAGCCCTGCCCCTCTATTTATATGTTGAGCCTTGGGGTCTAAACTTGGAGTAAAAGCCTCCTCCAGGTCGGTTTTGCCCGCACAAGGTCGGTTTGGCCCGCAGGAAAAGAGTCCAACTCGGATCCCTACCGAACCGTGCACAGCCGCGCACAAGCGGTAGTACCGCTCACAAGCGATAGTACCGCTTGGGCGGTAGTACCGCTTCACACAAGCGGTAGTACCGCTAGGGCGGTAGTACCGCTTCACACAAGCGGTAGTACCGCTTACGCGGCAGCAAAACTACTTTTTGCACTTTCCAATACCTCGTGGGCTTTATCCCTTTGGCCCATATAAAGTGTTGCTGCACCCGAACACTTCGGTAAACATCCGGAACCCCTTCCGGTGAACTCCGGAACCCTTCCGGAGATCAAAACACTATTATCACATATATCAATCTTTACCTCCGGACTATTCCGGAGATCCTCATCATGTCCGGGATCTTATCCGGGACTCCGAACAACTTTCGGTCACCAACATAATAACTCAATTATACTAATCGTCACCAAACGTTAAGTGTGTAGACCCTGCGGGTTCGAGAACTATGTAGACATGACCGAGACACCTCTACGGCCAATAACCAATAGCGGGACCTGGATGCCCATATTGGCTCCTACATATTCTACGAAGATCTTTATCGGTCGAACCTCTATGTCAAGGATTCAGTTAATCCCGTATGCTGTTCCCTTTGTTCTTCGGTATGTTACTTGCCCGAGATTCGATCGTCGGTATCACTATACCTAGTTCAATCTCGTTACCGGCAAGTCTCTTTACTCGTTCCGTAATACAAGATCCTGTGGCTAACTATTTAGTCACTTTGCTTGCAAGGCTCAATGTGATGTTGTATTACCGAGTGGGCCCTGAGATACCTCTCCGTCATACGGAGTAACAAATCCCAGTCTTGATCCATGCCAACCCAACAGACACCCTCGGAAATACCTGTAGAGCACCTTTATAGTCACCCAGTTACGTTGCGACGTTTGATACACACAAAGTATTCCTCCGGTGTCAGTGAGTTGCATGATCTCATGGTCAAAGGAACAGATACTTGACATGCAGAAAACAATAGCAATAAACTGACACGATCAAATGCTACGTTTACAGTTTGGGTCTTGTCCATCACATCATTCTCCTAATGATGTGATCCCGTTATCAAATGACATCTCATGTCCATGGCTAGGAAACCTTAACCATCTTTGATCAACAAGCTAGTCAACTAGAGGCTTACTAGGGACACAGTGTTGTCTATGTACCCACACATGTATTTGAGTTTCCAATCAATACAATTATAGCATGGATAATAAACGATTATCATTAACAAGGAAATATAATAATAACCAATTTATTATTGCCTCTAGGGCATATTTCCAACATAAACATGCCGATTACGCCATCTATTCCTTGGAGGAGATGCCAAGACTGCGAAGGTTTCCTTCTGACACACGGGGTCATCCACAATTCAGCCTACCATCGACGTGCAGAGAGCGGCCCACCAGTCCGGCCTATGAGAGATAGGCCGGCAGCCCGAGTACCCCCTAGTCCGGGACACCCTCAGCGGCCATGTCCTCAGCTACCGGCACCACCTCGGGCCATAAAGCCTGGTGCACATCCTTCATCGATTTTCGTGCCCTCTCATGCACCTCGGATAGGTGAACACTCATGTCTTCGGACACCGGACCCCGCGACTCCGGAGAAAGGCCAGTCAAACAAGCTACCAAACAAAACCAACATTTGCATAACAAATCCCCTCGGACAAACTACATGACAGATGTCCGCTACGATTTATAACTTACCATAAATCATGTCGTCCGTTCGCTGATTCTTTGCTTCTGCAGCAGCCAGGCGAGCCTTTAAGCTCTCAATTTCCTGGGCCTGGCGGGCGTTCTCAGCCCTAAGCGCATTCACGCTGCCCGCCCTCTGAGTGACCACATGTTGATTTGCCTGGCGTTGCGCTTCAGCATACGCCAGATCGTCGCGGGCCTGCTTCAGATCTCTGTCAAGATGGCCCAGGGCTTCTGCTGCTACATACGATTCTGGCGTCAGCTTTATTTTTTGACATCACCCACTTCAAGAACTAAGCACTTACCGTGCGCCTCTCTGGTGAATTTCTTCACATGTTCAACCTCGGACAATGCCGCGTCAAGCTGCACCTTTGTTTGGGCCAACGCCGAGGTCAATTGCTCGTTCTTCAAGCGAGCTTCCTGTTATGACAGAATGCTGGTTAGTGTTCAAGTCTTGATTCGACCCCAGGGGCTCGTACCAAGCCTTAGGGGCTACTACCATACTTGGTAGTCATATTTGTCTTTAAACCTTACCCGCAGTCCCCGCGACAGGACATCCAGCGACTCATCAAAGGCACCTCGGGTTGCCCCGAGGTATGCGTCCACCGCGCTGAGAGCATTAAGCTCCCTGTCCGAGAAAGCCGGGTTGTTCAAAGAAGCCTTTCGCCGGCGATAATTCGCGGCGCATTGAATCTCGGACGGAGTAGCCGATGTCACCGAGTCCTCGGGCTGGGCGGCTCCGGGGTCAACCCTCCCGGGATTTTGGGCCTCTGTTTCCTTGGGCGGGGCCGTGTCTTCCCTGGCCTCCACATGTGCTGTGGAGGGTGAAGGTTGCCTACAAATAATCAGGGATGTTAGAATCCAAAGTTGTCTTTTCTACAACATGGACCTAAGTATTACCTGGTGATGGAGGGGGCACTTTCGCCTGCCCCCGTAACCTCGGCCTGAGCTTCTCGTACTGCTGGCGGAGCCCTTTCCAGTGGAGCCGTTTCTCTGCGTAGGCATTGGGAGCACCGCCCCTTTGGAGGAGAAGTCAGAAGACTGGGGACTGGAGGACGAGGGGCTCTCTTTCGTTTAGAGGAAGGGAGTGTTACCGATGAGGCTGGCCTTGTCCCCGGCGAGTCAGGGATGATCGCTACTTTTGAGCCGTCAAGGCTCTCCAGGAAAAAGCTCCTCCCTTCATAAATGAGCCCCAGGTCTTCATCCTCGTGGTAAAGAGGGTCTTCCGCACGGCAGTGCAGTTCCGGCTCAGGGACCGGACTGCTCACACCCTCGAGCCAACGCCTCCACCTCTGTTCGCCCGATGTGTAACGGGTTAATATTAAGGATTCCGAGGTAAAACAGAAGAGCTCGGAATGGAAACTTACTATGTCAGCAGGGTTGTAGTATGACAGCCTGTCTTGGAACTGGCGCCTGGCGAACTCCTTGGCGGACCCTTGGTACATGCTAGCTAGTACGGCTCCAAGTGTCATTTTGTCCATAAAAGCCCCCTTGATCGATCGAGAGGCGTCCTCGGACCCATTGTACTCACACAGTAAATGCTGGCGCTGCCGGAGGGGTTGGACTCTTCGGTCTAGAGCCACCGCCATCACGTCAACGATGGTGAGGCCAGCGCCTGACAGAAGCTTCACCTTGGCCGCTAGCCTGGTGTCGGTACCAAAACCGGTAGATCTCGGGTAGGGGATCCGAGCTATGGGTCTAGGAATCGACGGGTAACAGAGAACGTAGAGACGGTGATTTACCCAGGTTCAGGCCCTCTCGAAGAGGTAATACCCTACGTCCTGCTAGATTGTATTGATGTGATTGTATGAAGGTTACAGAGTTGATCTACCTCGAGATCAGATGGGCTAACCCTAGGTAATGAATGATGATCCTCTACGGACTAAGCCTTCTGGTTTATATAGACACCAGAGGGCCCTAGGGTTACATATGGTCGGTTACCATCAGGGGATAAACATGCCGGTCACGCCAATTATTCCTTGGAGGAGACGCCAAGTCTTTGGAGGTTTCATTCTGATACACGGGGTCGCCCACAATCCGGCCTCCCGTCGACGAGTAGAGAGCGGCCCACCAGTCCGGCCTATGAGAGATAGGCCGGCAGCCCGAGTACCCCCTAGTCCGGGACACCCTCACCTGGTCACTGCTTCGTCTTCCTCTTAAGCCAAACTCTGCGGCCTCCAACTGTAGCGCTTCCTCGGTGGATCTAGTGAGAAGGGCGGGAGGCCGGGCCGGACTGGCTCGTACAGCGGGACGTCGCTGATATAGAACCACTCGGAAGGCCAGTAATCAGCGTCCTCCCGAGGTGTCCCCGCTGGGTAGCCGGTCTTGTCGACTCGGCAGACTTCGGCTCCTCCAACCTCGAATAGCTTGTCGGCCGAAGAGCGGGGCACGACATAGAAGTACTTCCGCCATAATCCGAAGTGTGCCTGACAGCCGAGGTGTAGCTCGCAGAGCGCAACGAACCCCGCGATGTGTAGTATCAAGTTTGGGGAGAAAGGATGAAGCTGCAACCCATAGAACTCCAGCAGACCGCGGAGGAAAAAGGGTAGATTGGAAACCCTAAGCCGCGGAGGAGGAAAGGCACGAAGCATACCCGCTCGTCTCCTCGTGGCGAAGGGTAATTTTCGGCGTGGGCTTGACCATCGATGGACGTTAGTCCAGGGCGAGTAGCGGCCAGATCCGCATCCGACAGGTATCCTTGTGTCGCCAAGCGCTCCAATTGAAGGCGCGCGATGGAGCAGCTCCCCCAGTCCCCTCTATCAGGGCCGTGAGGACGCCTTGACGATCCCTCGCCGCTCGCCATTGTTCGGGCTCTCGAGCTTGGGCAGGGAAGAGAGGGGGATTTTTTGCTGCGGTTATTGATACGGGCTACCACCAACAGGGGGTGGGCGTCTGTTAAATAAGGGCAGAAGGGGCTGACGTTTCGACGTTTTTTCCATAAAGAGGCCCGATTCCCTAGGCGGCATGATTCTCGAAATTTGAAATAGGGCCCCAACGGAATTCTAAGGGTTGGCCGAGGTCTTTAAATCGGGTCAGAGAATAAAACACGGGAACTTGTCTATCGAGCCAAGACTCCGGGAAGTGAAGGGCGTCGACTTCGGCATCGAAGACTAGTTCATGGGCTACTGACGGTGTCCTGGATTAGGGGGTGCCAACCTAGCCGGCCCGTCTCCTCGGTTGGGCCGATATGCCCTCGTACGTGATCAAGATGGACTCCGGAGGCTGCGCACGGGAGACGTGATCGAGGCTGTCTCTACCGAAGACTTGTAGTACACTTCAAGATTTGTCCAGCCGCCTTACTCCTAGATACCGACCTTGTAACCCTAGATACCCTCCCTGGTGTGTATATAAGCCATAGGGTTTAGCCCGTAGGGGGGAGGAAGACAATATCGCTCACCTAGTCCTAGAAGTTAGACACATATTAAGATCTCGAGGTAGATCAACTCTGTACTTGATACATCTCCATCAATATAAACAGAAGCAGGACATAGGGTTTTACCTCCATTAAGAGGGCCCGAACCTGGGTAAACATCGTCTCTCTCGTCTCTGTTACCATCGATCCGAGATCCACAGCTCGGGACCCCCTGCCCCGAGGTCTGCCGGTTTTTACACCGACAACCGGGTTACCATACTGCCGGGTCTAAACACTGGGAAATATCCCAAACAGGCACAGTGCATGAAAGGACATGTGTGGATTCTGGTTCGAGTATCGTCGAATTTGGAATCGATGAATTCGAAAAACTTGTTAAACACCCGGTTATCTCGACGCCTTGGACGACGTTGGCTAGGGGGGGAGGGTACCTAGCTACAGACGGATCCTGGGTGGACGGCGGCGTAGTCCAAGGTGGACAAGCGCGTGTGTGGGGTTGCGGACGTCCGGCAATGCCTGGGCGGCGGCCGAAGAGGTACAATGGCGGTGCCAGACAAGGAGGATGCAGATACAGAGCAAGAGGGAGCAGGGGTGGAGTGAAAGAAAAGTGACCCAGGTGGGGAATTTGAGTAGGCCGGGGTGTCGGAGTCCTACGTGGCGGCGGTTCGGACTCCCGCAAAGCTCCCAATTTGCGTCTGGTTTGCGGGATTTCGGACAAGCGGACGCGTCCGCAGACAAATGGGTCTGTGTTGGATGGCAAACTACGTTCGGACAGCTCCGTCCGAACGTATGCGGGCGTTTTAAGGGTCCGCCTTGGAGATGCCTTGAGCGTTCTTCCTTTATTTGTCTAGGCATACCGTCATGCTTCCATGCTATCAATTTCTATTTTTGAAACAATTAGACGTTTCAAAAAATTCTGAAAACAATTATTTGTGTTCACGACATTTGTCTACAACCCCTGAAATTTCCAAATGGAAATTCGATATACAGATGGAGAAACAAAAAAGAGAAATGTAGATGTCAATAGTGTCATTTTATCTTTTGTCTTCTCTTGACACTATTTATCATGGATTTGTCTTTTTTGTTTCTCAATGTGTACTTTGAGTTTGGATCTGAATTTCTGAAGAGTTGTGGACACATGTGTGGTGAACATTCACGGGTTTTTTTTTTTCTGATTTTCTCAAACCTTTAAATTTGAATTTTTAAAATTGGTAGCATGGAAGCAAGAGTGGCACCTGATACTTATCCGATATTTTCCCTGGCGGGGGGTACACGGAATACGTGTCACCCGTTTCAGCCGTTAGCAAGCGTCGGTAGTGCCTCTACCGATAGTCGACATCCGGGATCCCTCGACATCTTCCCTGTTCTGTAGGTAATTATCACTTTCAATGCAAGAGGACACGTATCTCCACCATATTAATATTGGCTACTTTCTTTCATTTTTATTTTCGCATAAATCCACTTGCGATTGTGACCACAAGAGCTGATTCCATGTCTGCCACTTTATCTTAAAGAGGTAATCCACTGAGATTTGTGTGAACAAAATTCATTTCGTGACTGCGGTTCTTCACAGTCAAGCACTAGAAAAAGGGACAGATACACATTAACACTGTCTGCCTGCTCTTAGTTCAAGTACCTTTACGAAGGATTGTTATAGAAATTTGGAGAATCAAAATCTTAAGAACCTTTTCTGTGTTGTTTGTTTGATTTGTAGAAGTAAGTTTAATAGGAATTTTCAAGCAGTACTTTACACTATACCATTTAAAATAACTTTTTATCCACTCGAAGCTCTTAGAAATAACCATTTGTTTTCATATCTAGTAATATTGAACAAAAACTGTACTATTTTTCTACAACACTCAAATTGAGTATTTTACTTGGGTAAAATTTTCTCTTCCCCTACCTGTCTTATTATGATCTGAAGATATTTTCTTTTCCACTACCAAACTCAACCACACAAGTAGTAGCTTTCCCTTCTGTCGCCGATGCCATCCACATCTTCCTCCACCTATAAAATTGCACCCCTAGCTGCCTAGCATATATCCTCTTCACTCCATCTGCTACTAACCTCGCTACTCTTAAGCGACAAAAGATTTTTGCTACCAGCACCTAAGCTCCAATGGAGGGTGAGAAGAACTCGTCCGGGGACCTGATGTCCAGCAGCAAGCTGGTCGCGGAGGCCGCCAAGACGGCCTACGAGAAGAAGAGCGTCGAGGGCATCGAGAAGGAAAAGGTAGCCGCCGCCTCCGCCGAGATCCTCGACTCCGCCGCCAAGTACGGCAAGCTGGAGGACAAGCCGGTGGGGCAGTACCTGGAGAAGGCCGAGGGGTACTTGAAACAGTACAGCTCCGGCGGCACCGAGAAGGAGAAAACCGACGCACCTGCTGCCGCTGACGCACCGAAGCCGGATGCACCCAAGGAGCCAGCGCCTGCGCCTGCACCTGCCGCGGAGGAAGAGAAATCGTCCGATGGGTTCGGTCTCGACGACGTCATGAAGGGGGCTGCATCGCTGTCGGGGAAGAAGAGTGGCGAGGAGGAGAAGGAGAGCGGCGGCGGCGGCGGGTTCATGAAGATGGCTCAGGGGTTCATGAAGTAGAAGTCTGGTTTCTGCATCTCTATGCATGTAGCTCTTGCTAATGCTTGTGCGCTGCCTTCCTTGTGTATTTTATTACTGTAACGCTGTGGTTGTGCTTAATTATATTATTAGCTGCTGATATTTGGTTATGTAAAGTTTCTTAAGTTATGTCTGTCTGTATGATGATCAATAATCCAGTTGTGCTAGCTAGCTGCTTCCTGCTTGCATGATTTTTTTTTATGGACTGCTTGCAGGATTTTGGTTGTATATTTTTTTTTGAAAAGGATGATAGCCCGGGTCTCTGCATCAGAATGATGCATGAAGCCATTTATTTAATGAGCGTACGAAGACAAAATCTAAGGTCCAGTACTGGCTTACAAAAGAAGCCAAAGCAAAGTAAATAAAGGAGTTGCCAGAGCCGGCGAAAAAACATGCTACGATGACTAAACACCTAGGCTATTATTAGTTCGTCATCCAAATCGGTTGAAGATAGCCCGTGCTACCATCTCTCAGCGGTTGCACCCAGTAACCAAAAGCTCCCTGTAGTCTGCATGAGTGAGTAACGACCACGTACGGATCCATGCAGTGGCCCTGTATGTAACCTGCAAAAAGTTGGTAATTTTTTTTCTATTAAAGATCATATCATTTCTGCAGTTCCATATAGCCCAAAATAGTGCACATATCCCTATCCGAATATGCCTCGCAATATTTGGTTCCATTCCGTTTAGCCACGTCCCAAATAACATGTTGATGCTAGTTGGAGGACTAACTTGAAAGCTATGTATCGTACGCCAAAGCAGTTTGGCAAGCGGGCAATCGAGAAAGAGGTGTTGTATATTTTCATCATGATCGCAAAAGCAACATCGCGAACTACCCACCAATCTTTGCTTCAGCAAGTTATCCTTGGTCAAAATCACTTCCTTGTGGACAAACCACATGAAAATTTTAATTCTAAGCGGAACTTTAATTTTCCAGATATGAAGTGATCTCGAAATTGGCCCAGAGTCAATTAGGTCCAAGTACATAGATTTCACCGTGAAACTACCGTTCCTAGATAATTTCGAGTGAATGGCATCTGGTTGGTCCATAAGTTGAACATCCATCAACTTGCGCACCAAGTGCAGCCACGAGTTCCAACGTTCCCCCACCAGAGACCTCCTGAATTGGATATTAAGAGGGATCGCTTGTATAATACTGTAGCGACATAAGCTTCCTTACGTTGTACAATATTATATAACGTGGATATTGCAAGGCTAAAGGCGTCTCCCCTAACCATGCATCTTCCCAGAATCTAGTCGTAGTACCGTCACCTATGATAAATTTCACCCTCTGAAAAAAGGTTTCTTTCATCCTCATCAACCCCTTCCAAAACGGCGAGTCATTAGGTCTAGCGGTAACCTGGGCCAGTGTTTTAGATTGTAGGCACTTGTTACGCAAAATTTGTACCCACGTACCTTCAGTCTCAATAGACAACCGATATAGCCATTTGCTAAGTAGGCATCTATTTTTAACTTCTAAGTTTTCGACCCCTAACCCTCCTTGGTCTTTGGGTCTGCAAATTATATCCCATTTGGTCAATCTGTATTTCTTCTTAACTTCATCGCATTGCCAGAAAAAGCGGGATCGATAAAAGTCTAGTCTTTTCCGTACCCCTACTGGTACTTCAAAAAAAGACAAAAGGAACATCGGCAAACTAGTCAGAACAGAGTTTATCAACACAAGCCGACCCCCATAAGACATAAGCATGCCCTTCCAGCAGCTTAGCCTTTTTTCAAATCGATCCTCAATGCACTTCCACTCCTTATTCGATAATTTACGATGATGAATTGGTATCCCTAGGTAGCTGACACATCCGAACAACTGTCTATATGCGTCTTGTTCCTCTTTGGCCCTCCCAAAATAGAACAATTCACTCTTGTTAAAGTTAATTTTCAGTCCCGACAGTTGTTCAAACAAGCAAAGCACTAGCTTCATGTTTCTAGCTTTTGCAAGATCATGTTCCATGAATATATTGGTATCATTTGTGTATTCTAGTATGGACACACCCCCATCCACAAGATGCGGAACTAGACCTCCTACTTGGCCATTCTCTTTAGCCCGACCGATAAGAACTGCCAACATATCCGCAACTATGTTGAATAGAACAGGAGACATCGGGTCTCCCTGTCGTAAGCCCTTATGCGTCTGGAAATAATGACCTATGTCATCATTCACCTTAATCCCAACACTACCTTTTTGAATGAAGGAGTCGACCTGTTTCCTCCAAGCCTCATCGAACCCCTTCACGCGTAGGGCCTGCTGGAGGAAGGGCCATTTGACCTTATCATACGCTTTCTCGAAATCCACTTGGAAGATAACCCCGTCTAGTTTCTTCTAATGGATCTCGTGAAGAGTTTCATGTAAGACAACAAGCCCTTCTAGGATGTGTCTCCCTGGCATGAAAGCAGTCTGAGATGGTTGCACCACCGAATGGGCAATCCGTGTCAACCTATTCGTGCCAACCTTGGTGAAGATTTTGAAGCTCACATTGAGGAGGCAAATCGGCCTAAACTGCTCAATGCGCACCGCCTCCTCCTTCTTTGGAAACAACGTTATTGTTCCAAAGTTTAGGTGGAATAGCTGTAAATGCCCGTTGAATAAGTCATTAAACATAGGCATAAGATCTCCCTTAATAATATGCCAACATCTCTGGTAAAACTCTGCTGGAAATCCATCAGGTCCAGGAGCTTTACTCTGTTTCATTTGTGTTACCGCATCAAACACCTCTTTCTCAGTAAACGGAGCAGACAAAATCTCGTTTTCGTCTATACTTAGTTGAGGAATGTCCCCTATTGCGTCCTCATCAAGTGACACAAAATTATCTTCGGGGGCCCCAAAAAGTTTCTTATAATAATTGGAGATGTACAACATAAGGTTCTCATGCCCTACAATTGTACCCTCATCCTGTTCTAGTTGGATTATCTTCTTCTTTCTATGCTTCTCATTTGCAATCATGTGGAAGAACTGGGTGTTGTCATCACCTTGGATGACCTTTGTCATCTTCGCTCTGAGAGCCCATTTCATCTCTTCTTCTCTAAGAAGATCACGCAACTTCTGCTCAGCCTCATTCTTAATAGTCCGGTTTGACACATTAAGAACATTGGACACAGCTTTCAAATCTAACTCATTTATGAGTTGTGTAAGTCTCTCTTTTTCCACTTTATACACCCCACTTAGATTCTTGGCCCAGCCCCTCAAGAACTAGTGCAAGTGCCAAATTTTATTTTGCCACCTCTCAACATTGGAATGTCAACCATCCTAATTTGAAAGAGAAAATGTTTCGGTTTCCCACATGGGTCGCTTCCCTAGAGTCGACCAGTAACGGTGTATGATCAGAGACCGCTCTCTGAAGCGCCTGGACCGTTGCCAAAGGGAACTTCTGTTCCCACTCTATGCTGGTGAGTACCCGGTCCAACTTGTCATATGTTGGTACCGGCAATGTGTTCGCCCACGTGAACTGTCTGCCAGTGAGGTCAATCTCCCTCAAATCGAGACTCTCAATAATCGTATTAAACATAAATGACCATCTTCCGTCGAAGTTGTCATTATTTTTCTCTTCTCTCCTCCTAATTATGTTAAAATCTCCCCCCACAAGAATAGGCAACCTCTCGTCCCCACAAATCCTCACAAGGTCTGCAAGAAAGTCGGCTTTAAATTCCGGTTGAGCTGCACCATAAACAGCCACTAAGGCCCATCTGAATCCATCAGTTTTGGACCTCGCACGGAATTTGACTGCAAAATCTCCATAAACCACATTCAGTACTTCTAACATTTCACACTTAACCCCAAGTAATATCCCTCCGGATCGACCCCTTGGGGGCAAGCAATGCCAATCAAACTCAACACCACCTGAAATGGTATTGAGAAATTGCGACGTGAAATTATCTCTGCCCGTCTCAAGTAAGGCCAGAAAATCCACTTTATGCTCTACAGTTGCATCCGCAAGGAATTTCCTTTTAGCCAAGTCCGCTATACCTCTGCTATTCCAAAAGATCCCTTTAATTTTTCATCATGAATTTTTTTCTTAAATTTGAGTCTTGCACTCCTACGTATTGCCGACGTAGGATAAACCTTCCTCTTCCAGGTTCGTTTTGGTTTATCCTGCACCACCTCTGCATCCTCATGACTAGTGGTAGTGTGGGTGGGGATTTCTGGTTGCACAGGGGCCGTATACCCCTCTGAAACCAAGTCATCCTCCTCATCATCTATCCCCGAAGAAGGTATAAGATCCTCACATAGACTCTGTAGAGCTGTAACCCCCAGATTATTAATATCAGTATCATTCATCGGTTTGACTGCCACTAAATTTTGAATCAACTCCATGGCTCTATTTGCTTCTAAGTCTAACAAGTCATTAACATATTTGGCAATTTGTTTACCGTTACTACCTAGTGATATCCCCAGTTTCCCGCATTATCAACTATTTGATGTTCTAAAAAATGAAGAATGGAACAACTAGTATTGACTGACAAACCTGTAGTCGCTTCGATGTCACGAAGCTTGGCTGCTCGCATAGCACACCCCAACTGCAGATCGTTAGCATCGGGTTGGGCCTGAATCCGGTGACTTACGCGCCTGTCACCGGACATCGGGTCCTGAATCCCACCGTAAGCGATCGCCTCCTCCGTGGTGACCTCAGCCGGGGTCTAGCCTCCTGCCATGTGCCCGACTACACCTGCCCGCTCCGAGCTTGGAGCGGGTATCCGTGCGAGCTACGTAGACCGGCCCACAGGCCCGTCAATCGTCCTCCCCCCCAGCAATCTGGGGGGGGGGGTAACCACCTGCCGTGGCGGTGAAGAACGAGGTGGTGAAGAAGGCGGTGACAATGGTAGGGATCGGCGGGCTTCTTGCCCTAGACTCCCCACCACCTCACCCACCGAAGTAGAGCGCAGCGTCGGTGCCGTCGACCGAGGAAACAACGCAGGGACCTCCTGTCCCTGGTTCCCCTCCATCACCTCCAACACAGAGGTGCGTCCATGGCCGATCTCGGATGATTGAACCGGCGGTGTCATCTGCCCATCCATGTCGTCCGTCTCAACTCGGTCCCCCCAAAGACGGCTCGGCGCGGACGCCACCTGAAAGGAACCAAATCTGAGTGAAGCCATCGGCGTAGATGTAGGGGCTGCCCCTTTATCCGTCGGTGCCTGTGCGGACTGAACAGAGTGTCCCGCTGGTGTCTGCGCTTTATCACGCGCATCACGGTTCCTGTCATAATCCTGGTTCCCGTTCCCATCACCGCCCTCTGCCATGTCCACGTCCTTCATCGCGGCGGTATCATCCACATAAGGGTGGTCCTGTACCTCAACCTCAAGATCATAAACCATGTCCTCATAGTTCCATGGCACAAAATCAGGTACGTAATCTACTTCCAGCACACTAACAAGTAGCCTCGCAATACCATGTGTATGTGTAAAGGGCATGTAAACCTTCTCAGTTTTCCCAATCAAAGAACCCAGACTCCATACTATGAGAAAATCATTGAGAGGTTCTTCCGGCGCCCCAGAAAGTCTGATCCAAACCTTTTTCAGTGGTGTTCCCTTCGGCTCTGGTTTTTTGCACTCAACAACTCAAGTAAACATTTGCTGCATGTAACCTTACTGAAGCCAAACTTCAGTAAGCGATCAAGATCCTCCCTCCTTGGGAATTCCACTCGGTAAACCTGCTCCTCCACTCAGACCGGCGACTAGTGAAAAGAGTCTGAAACGAGCCTCCTGGGCTGTTGAGACACTTGTTCCTCAGTCAATGTCTCATGTGTGACCTTCACCAAACCAGTCCTCGATCTCTCCAAACGAGGTACCACTGACACCGGATGTGGAGTCTCAAAAACATGAGTTTGTCGCTACTGACTCCGTAGATCGTCACAACAGGTTTTGGAGCCGAGAGTAACGGGCACTCAGCCAAGGGGTCGCCCGGTTTTAAACAAATATCACACAACTCCGCGGTGCAATCAGTCGCAAAGTGACCCGGCAGTCCACACCTATAGCAGCACATTTTATCTTTCTTGCGAGCCATCTTATTAGCCCGCGCATTATCTGCTTTTTCACTCCCTTTATTGCTAGCTGCATCTCGGTTGTCCGCAGTGGTTGCGGCCGGCACAGTCACCGCCGCCAACACCTGGACAGCCGCAACCGTCGCCTCTGGAAGCACGGCAACAGTAGACCCCGAGTCCTGCTGGTGGCCTGTCGCGACCATCCCAGCCACGGTCCTAGCCCCTGCCTTCGACGTCTGCACGGCCGTGGGAGCCTTAGGGTCGGCCGTAGGAACCGGAGGAATCCTCCTCGGCAGAGGGTTGCGGCCAAAGGTATTCCGACCACCTCCGCCACGACCTCCGCGCTGCCGGAAGTGCGGCCCTGTTGCTCCCTCGACGAAGTTACCAGCCGGAGGATTGAAGCCGCGATCATGATCTTCTCTGAGAAAACGGCGATTATCACCATAGCCTTGCCCGCCTCCGTTTGAGGATGATCCATAATGGTAATCGCCATCGGCCCACTGATTGTACCCTGTACGGTACTCATACCACCGGCCATCGTAGCCGCCGTCGCCGCGACTGCCGCCATTGTAGCCACCGCGGTCCCGGCCAGGACCATAGGTCGCCCCGTCGCACACTGACTGATCTTTCCATTGTCAATTAGTCATGGCTCTATATCATGTGGTCATGCCTATGACCAGCCAACAACATGGTGCTTTTAGTCATAGGTATTGGTAACTGTTTTGCCATGCTACATCATAGGTGGGGATGTCATGCTACACATGGGGTCATTCCTTCACGAGGGTGTATGGGAGCGAACGTTTGAGTTGTTCCGTCCGAAGGGTGTAGAGTGAACGCTATGCCCATCCTGATCGCCATGTGTCACCGCTTTAAGATTCACACGTGAAATCGGACATACCAGAGAGCGTTCCTTCAAAAGAAAACTGCTCACATGGAACGTCAGCTCTATAACATCTTTGTATGGAAATCCCCGTTTGGATATGGCCTTAACGTTAAAAACGACCAGGTCAAAACAATATTCCACAGGTGTCAGCTATTAGCGATTATGAAAAGTTGTAATGGAGATTACAGAGGACAAGTACATACTTCAAAAAGATTTGGAGGTGAGGTTCATTTTACTAGAAAAATATCCAATGATACCATCCCTTGCATGCTTTCATGCTACCAATTTTTTTATAAAAAAGATCAGGTTTACACATTTCAACAAATTCTGTAAAAAATAATGCTATTCACAAGATAAGTGTGTACAATCCCTAAATCATTCAAATCAAAATTCGAAATACACATTGAGAAACAAACAAAAAAAGAAATCCAGATGTGAATAGTGCCAATTTGATTTTGTCTATTTTTACACTATTCATGATGGATTTGTCTTTTTGGTGTCTCAATGTGTATTTTGAGTTTATATATGAATTTTTAGGGATTGTAGACATATGTGTTGTAAACATTCATGATATTTAAATATTTTTTCAAAATGTTTAAATTTGAATGTTTTTTATTGGGAGAATGAGTGAATGTTAGGTTTGGTATCACTTGATATTTTTCCCATTTTTGACAAGCTGTACAACCTCAAGGTTTAAATCAGATTTCACTCCAGAGAGAGAGAGAAGCTCTCCGACTGCCGATAACTCTTGTGACACATGCTTGATGACGTTGTTGCATTGTCGCGAATAACTATAGTCCATATGTAAATCCACATTATTATTTTAATATAGACACTCAAAGGCCATCTTAGATCTGATTAATCCAAGAAAAATAAAAGAATGTTCAATGGACAAACAACTCGACACAGAATGATTAGTAAAAAATAAAATTACACTGAAAATCATACTAGTCTTCTTCTTCCTTCGATTGTATGTCGCCCATCGGAGATTGAAAGTTGCACTGAACCAACAGTAAAGGAAATGACACCTGCAAACGACCTCACCATACCAGGCTTTGAAGATCGCAATAGCCACTCACCTCTTACACGAGATCTATAAATCGCTGAAGGAGTATCGGTTGGAGCATCACTCCACGCAGTACATGCCTTCAAATACATCACGATCGGTTTAGAGAGTTGAAGAAACCGGACCATGTCGCAAAAAAATACCGAAGAAGATGTCAAAGTCGCGCACCATTAGCCAGCCAAAAGCACTCCTTCAAAGACACATCAACTGTCAAGATCTGAAGGAAACAAACATATCTGGGGACACAAACTTTCACAGGCCCTTTGTCGGCGTCAGATCGGACATCAGCGAGGTTGGGAGAGACCGAAGAGACGTCATCACCGCCACCACCTCGTCGAATTCACCATGGAAATAAAAACCTAAGGGAAAAAACAAGACAACGGGCCCCACTTCCCTTGCCGCTGATGAGGCCGCCAGACCGAAAAGAGGAGGGGGATTAAGGCGGCGGCGTCTAGGAAGATGTGGCGACAACGACTAGGGTTAGGAGTCACGGGCGTTGGCGGTTGCACATTCTTAAAACTGAATGTTAAACATATGATAACTAGATTTGTCATGCGAAAACTGATAAAATTGTTATGCTTGTGTATAAGGATTTGCCATGATCTACAATGAAAATTGACATGTAACGTTAAAAATCAATAGAAAAACTTCCACACTGCAACGATTAATTGCCATGGACGTCAAATTTTTAGCTCTAAAAATCCAACTGTAGATTTATATTGTAGATTAAGGCCCTTGTAGCCAAGCAGAGGATTAGGGCATCTCCAACGCCGACCTTCAAACCTCCCGCATCTGTCCGGACCGCGGAAGCCATCCAACGCGGTCCTCTATCGGTCCGCGGCGCGGTCCGGACGTGTTTTCTCCCGCAAACCAAAGACAAAGGTGATGGGCTTTGCGGGAGTCCGGACCGCTGCCAAGCCCGCTTCTGACCGTCCTGGCCCACCCAAACCCCCCACCCGCCCTTCCCGCGCTTTCCATCCCACGTGCCGCTCCGCTTGCCGCGCCACATTAATGCCGGCCCAGAGCATGCAGCGGCTGTCATTGATGCCGTGATTTGACTGGACCGGAAGGCGGTGCAGACGGACGCGACCTCTCGGGCATCGCCGCTTCAATGTGGACGCCGCGTCCCGAGAAACCAACTCCGGCCGCTGCGCCGCATTGAAGCGGGCTGACCGCCCCTCCGCCTGGCCTGGACGCGGCTATTTAAGCCGCGCTCCAGCGCCGTCCCGATCCGCACCCCTGCTCCCGAGCACCGCACTGTCCTCCCCCCCCCTCGCCGAGCCTTTCCTTCTCTCCGAGCCCTTCATCCTCCCTGAGCCCAGCCAGCGGCGATGCCGAAGTCCTGGTTCTCCGCGCCAGCAGGCGGCACCGATGGAAGTTCGTCGTTAGGCGGATCATGGCGCCGCCGCGCTTGCTCACCGGGACCATCTGCATCCACGGCGGCGGGCTCCTCCGGCGACGAGGTGGACCAGCCGCAGCAGCGGCCCCTTCTCCTGTCGGAGGCGGCTCTGATGGACGAAGAATTCGTCCGTCAGATGGAGATCATGACAGAGCGTTTACTCCGTCAGATGGGCCCGACGCCACCATCGTCGGTGCACGTGAAGAAGGAGCCACCGTCCCCGCCGCGGGCCCACGTGAAGCACGAGCCGGTATCCCCACTCCGGCAGGTGAAGGACGAGCCGGCGTCGCCGCCGCGCAACCGCGGCCTCCACATCAGCGGCCGCGTGAAGCAGGAGCCGGCGTCCCCCCAGCGCCTCCGTAGCATGAACCCGGAGCCGGAGCCGGCGTCGCCCCTGCCGCATAGCTGCTATGCGCGGATCGACGGGCCCTCCTCGCCACCGCCTCCGGATAAAGGAGGACTTGCCGCCTGTGATCGCCAAGGAGCATGGCCGCATCCTCCACTACCTGGGAGACGGCGGTTACGGCGGTGCCTCCGACTCTCGGGCCGTGGTATCCGAGGCCGAGCGCGCGGCGCGGTAGCAGGCGAGGTACGACCGGCGCAATGCCGGTCGCCGCTCCGCGTTTGTAACATCCCCATGAAATAGCTACAGTGATCACCCTTTTGATAATGCCAAGTCACCCTGATTAGCAGTGCTTGATCATCATTTAAATCATATCTCATTTCAAATTCCAATTCAAATTGAAAGTCAAATTCAAAGTGAAAATAAAAGTTGTTCAAATCTGAAAACTAAAATGTTCATTAAATAGCAAATAATCCATAACTATTTATGTTAAGAAAAACAACATCACTAAAAATCACTAGATGACCCTAACATCCTAAAACAGAACCAAAACAGCCATGTTTAATCCCTTTTTAATTATTAAAAATTTAATAGAAATCCATTTGCCTCCAAACCATTTTCTAACAATGGTAGATATTGCATAGTATTTATTTGGGCAAGTCTCATATTTTGCAAAAGTCAGTTGGAGTAAAAAGAAAAGACAAAACATAAATAAAAAAAGAAAACAAAAAAATAAAACAAAACGCTTCCCCCCCTACTGGCCACCAGGCCGGCCCAGCCGGCCCACCCCTCGCTCGCCCCTGGCCTATATGGCCTGCCCCCTCGCACCCCGAACCCTAACCCTAATCCCCACCCCCACTTCCCCTCGTCCCTCTCTCTCTCTCCCGCGACGCCCGCGCCCAGGCGCCCGACGCCGCCACCGTCGCCTCCCCGCCTCTCCCACGCCGGCCTCCCCGAGCCTCGCCGCCCCCCTTCTCTGCAACCGGGGTGAGACACCCGCGGCCGTTCCCCTTTCCCCCTCCGTCCACGCCGCTCGCCGTCGCCGCTCCCCTGTCATCCGACGCCGCCGCGCGCGCGCCCGCCCCTGGCCTCCTCCTCCTGCGCGCGCGCTGCCTCGCCCGTCCGCGCCCAGCCGCGCCCCCGCGCGCAACCCGCGCCCGTCCGCCCGCTGCCACCCGCGCGCGCCGCCGCGCCTTGCCTCTGCCCGCTCGCCCGCTGCTCGCCCGCGCCGCGCCCCTCGCTGCTGCTGCTCGCCTGCCGCCGCTGCCCAGCACCGTCCCTGTGCGCCGCCTCCGCTCGGCTGCTCGCCAGTGGGCTCGCGCGCGCGCACGCGCGCTTAACCCAGTGGGTTAACACACTGACGCCTGGGTCCTCCCTTGTAAATATATATATATATATATAAAAGAATTAAAATAAATAAAAAAATAATAATTAATTAATTAAGTAAGTAATTAATTAACTTAATTAATTTTGTCTAATTAAACTAATTACTTAGTTAGCCTAATTAATCTGTAATTAGTTTAATTATCCCTAATTAACTAATGTGACACTGACTAGTGGGACCCACTGGTCAGATTTGACCTGGTCCAGTCAGAGTTGACTGCTGACGTCATCATGACGTTCTGCTGACGTCACCCTATACTGTTTCGGATAATTCTAATTTAAATAATTAAATTAATTCCAGAAATTCAATAAAACTTTGAGAAATCATATAAAATAAACCGTAACTCGGATGAAAATAATTTATACATGAAAGTTGCTCAGAAAAATATGACGAATCTGAATATGCTATCCGCCGACCTGTCAGGTGCCCCTAACTACCTGAACATGGAACCATCCCCTCCGGTTCAACTGTCTGACAGATGTCCGAAACCGGGTTAACGTTCCAGTTAATTTCCCGCTTCGTCTGCCACGTGTAGCACCGCGTTAGGTCACCCCCTAGCACAGCATATTGCCATGCCATGCATTGTATTGCATATTGATTGCCGTGTATTTATTGTTTCTTCCCCCTCCTTCTCTCTCGATAGACCCTGAGGCTGTCGACGACACCGCAGTGTATGACTACGTCGCCGACGACCAGACCATTTCGGCAGAGGTTCCAAGCAAGCAAAACCCCCTTGATCATCCAGATATCGCCTATTCTCCCTCTCTACTGCTTGCATTAGAATTGCTTCTGTTGTTGCTCCGATAGCTCCTATTCTGATGCATAGCCTGATTTCGTCGCCTGCTATTGATACATTACCTGATATCCTATGATGCTTAGTTAGGTATGATATGTTCACCAGCTGGCCCTTCACCCTTGTCCGTTTGCCATGCTTGTTATCAGACTGTGATCATTCTGGGTGATGATCACGGAACTGTTTACATTACTGCAATACTTTAAATTGATAAAGTCGGGCCGGCTCCAAGAGTGCCCGCGAGGTAATGAAACAAGACGGTTGAACCCAAGGGTACCCGTGAGAGAGTCCTGTGGCGGCTGGCTGTTAGCGGTACCACCCAGTATGCGGTGGTAGCTCGGGACTTGTCCCGACAGCCGACGCGGAACTTGCGCTGTAGTCGGAGCGACAGGGCGGGCGTAGACTACCTAGGTGAGAGGTGGGCCTGGTCCCTGGTCTTGGTCCGCGAGATAACTAGTCGGAGCGACAGGAGCCCTGTCCGTCTCTGCGAGCTACTAAAACACACTTAACGGATTTGGGTATTTGATCTGAGTTGGCCACTGGCCTATACGCACTACCACCACGTGGGATAATGGTTTAATGGGGCCCTCTACGCCATATGTATCAGCCGAAAGCTCTGTCAGATGTCCAGTTCAGCATTGTGGCTGGGCCGGATCGCGCCATCTAGGCAGAGGTGGTGCTGGAATCCCCCTGCGCACAACGACCCGGAGTGCAAAGGGCGATGGGCCCAAGACCCCTGAGCACTTAGGATGTAGACCGGCGGGGACCTCTCTGCTGAGCTCTAGGTAGGGCTGTGGTGTGTCGATCAGCCGAGGCCGGGCATGACCCAGGAAAGTGTGTCCGGCCAGAGTTAATCGAGCGTGTTGGGTAACAGTAGTGCACCCCTGCAGCGAAGTTATCTATTCGAATAGCCGTGTCCACGGTAACAGGACGCTCGGAGTTGTATCCTGATCTGCTACAACTACAAATGGATACTGTTACAATATTAAACTGTTACTACTGCTCTCGGGATCAATTTCTCGCAGGGTAGTCGAGGAAGGATCTCAGGGCATTGCTAAAATATAATTGCTAATATATGATACTATGCTCTACTCTCTTCTGATGCTGCAAGATTGCTTCAAGATGCTAGTCTTCGATAGGCTAGGCCTTTCCCCCTCTGTTCTGGCATTTCTATTGTTTAGTCCAAAGATGTAGCCCCATTCCTTTGATACCGATGCATAGTTAGTATAGTTCTGATGTCAGTCTTGCGAGTACTTTGGATGAGTACTCACGGTTGCTTTGCTACATCTTTTTCCCCATACCCGATTGCTGCGACTAGATGACGGAGCCCCGGAGCCAGCTGCCCCCAGTCGACGACTACTAGTACCCCTCCGATGGAGCCTACTACTACGTGGAGACCGACGACCAGGAGTAGTTCGGAGGCCCTAGGCAGGAGGCCTTCGCCTTTTCGATCAGTGTCGCTGTTTGTGCTAGCTTTCTTAAGGCACCCTTGTCTAACTTTGTGTCTGTACTCAGATACTGTTGTTGCTTCCGCTAACGCTTGTGTAGCTCGAGCTTTTGTATTCGAGCCCTCGAGGCCCCTAGCTTGTAATATAAAGCTTGTATTATTTTTATTTATGTGTAGAGTTGTGTTGTGATATCTTCCCGTGAGTCCTTAGGCTTGATCGTGTGCATTTGCGTGTATGATTAGTGCACGATTAAGTCGGGGGCGTCACAAGTTGGTATCAGAGCCGACTGCCTGTAGGAACCCCCTTCCAACTCCTTGGCCGAAGTTGAGTCTAGTCTTTCAAAAACTGTTTTACTAACATGGCTGTGTGGCTCACGGGCCCACGTCGCCAACGGATGGGTGGTGTTAGGATCTTTTATTCCTCTTCTATACTCTGGGTTCTGAACTTGTCTTCCTTTCGGGTTAAAGATTTTGCTAACTCTAACTTTAGGTTCTCGTGATCACATCCATCCGGAGGTCTAATTATCTGTAGTTATTCCTTTGAATGCATGCTATCATCGTTTATCGAGGGCCGCAGGAACCTTTTATCGAGGGCACCCTGGGTCGTCACCTGCTGATACCAGGCTTCAATAGTTTTCTCCGACGTTGACGTAGCCTTTGTTATGTCCCGTTGTGGTAACCTTCATCGCGTGTCTGCGTGCCGCCTAGTATGTCTAGGTTATTTCTCTCTTCCGAACTCATGCTAACATCGTGTAATCGACTCCGTGTATGGAGCTGTATGTCTTTAATGACTACTAATAAGTATCTAATGCATTCTTGTTCTTGCTCATAATACATCATGTATGACTCCATACCCATGCAGTTGTTCTTGCTAAACTACCCCTGTTGTGATAAGCAGGATGGCTGACGATCCTCCACCTCCACCCTATATTGCCGCAATGATGCAGCAGTTTGAGATGAACCGTCAGTTTATGACTGGAGTAATAGCCCAGTTTCCGAACCAGAATGCTCATCAACAGCCTGCCCCAATAACTCTGCAAGAATTCGTGCGCCTTAACCCGTCCATTTTCCGCAACTCCAACAATCCTATGGATGCTGATGATTGGCTTCGTGACATCCTGTTTGAAATGGAGTGAGCTAATGTTGCCCCTGACAGTTACGTCACCTTTGCGTCATTTCACTTGAAGGGTCCAGCTGCTCAATGGTGGGAAGGTCACAGGCGTATGCTGCCTGCTGGAACAGTATCCACTTGGCAGGAATTTCAGTCAGCCTTCCGTGCACGACACATTCCTCAAGGTCTGATCGACCAGAAGAAGAAGGAGTTCCGCAAACTCACTCAGGGCAAAATGACTGTGGATGAATATCAGAGGAAATTCCTTGAATTATCCCGCTATGCTGAAGATGACGTCAGCACCGACACACGCAAGCAGGAGAAATTCCGTGAAGGACTGCATCCTGATCTGAAGCTCGCTCTTGTTGTTCATGAAGCTGCAGACTTTGCAACGCTTGTCAGTCAAGCTTTCCGGGTTGAAACGGGTCTGATTGAGTACCAGGAGTCGCTCAAGCGCACTCGTGACATTAGCTCGTCTTCGGGTCAGCCTGCTCCGAAACGTCAAGTCTGGATTCCGCACAATGTCCATCACCGACCAGCTCCAACACCAAGGCCGTCTTATGTTGCACCTCGTCTGCCTCCGCCGCCGAGACAGCTTAGAATTCAAGATGACAAACCAACTGCTATGGTTCCCTTGCCCAATGATGGCTTATGCCACAAGTGTGGACAGCCAGGGCACCGTGCTCTCAACTGTCGCCAGGATCAGCCTCAAAATGCAATGCGACCAACTGTGGGTCGTAAGAAGAGCCGTCGAAGCTATTGTCCTAGAAATTATAATACCGGACCGTCTGCTGTTGTACTTGGCCATGCCAACCATATCGATGCTGAAAAGGCTCAGAATGAACCGACTGTCGTGATGGGAACCCTCCCTGTTAACTTCGTACCAGCTTCTGTTCTTTTTGATTCAGGAGCGTCACATTCCTTCATATCTGAGGCGTTTGCACGTAAGCAGGACTTATCGTTCGAAAACATGTACCCTCTGCTAGTGGTTAGCTCCCCAGGATCCAGATGGAATACCTCGATCATAGCCCACAACAACCACATTGCAATTGGAGGATTAGTGTTCACCGCTTCGCTCATGGCCCTCAAGGTTACTACCATAGATGTCATTCTCGGTATGCATTGGCTGAAAGCCCATAATGCTTTCATTGACTGCGCCGCTAAGAAAGTCCAACTTACACATCCTTCTGGCCAGACAGTCAAATACTCAGCCCGAACAGTTCAGGATGCCGAGACCCAGATATATGCTCTGAATGCTTTGAACGCTTCACCTCTTGAGGGAATTGAGAACGTTCCAGTCGTTCGCGATTTTCCAGACGTCTTTCCAGAAGAACTTCCAGGAATACCCCCTGTTAGAGCTGTCGAGTTCGTCATCGACTTGAAACCAGGCACTACCCCTATTGCTAAGCGACCCTACAAGATGCCATCACATGAACTCCTTGAGCTTAAGGAGGAAATCGACAAGTCACTTAAAAAGGGTTTCATATGTCCCAATTCTTCTGCTTGGGGAGCACCTTCTCTCTTTGTTAAGAAGAAGGATGGAACAAATCGGTTGGTTCAAGATTACCTACCTATCAACCAGGCAACAATTCAGAACAAGTATCCGCTTCCCAGAATCAACGATCTGTATGATCAGCTTGCTGGATCCTCTGTGTTCTCTAAACTCGACTTAAGGTTGGGTTATCATCAGATCCGAGTTCGTAAAGAGGATATTCCGAAGACTGCTTTCGTTACCCGTTATGGATCATATGAGTACACCGTCATGTCCTTCGGATTAACTAATGCTCCAGCAACCTTCTCTCGATTGATGAACTATATCTTCATGGACTACCTCGACAAATTCGTCGTGGTTTATTTGGATGATATCCTTATATATTCCAAGAATGAAGAAGAACACGCCGAACATCTTCGGCTTGTATTGGAGAAACTTCGAGAACATCAACTGTACACCAAGTTTTCCAAGTGTGAATTCTGGTTATCTGAGGTGACCTATCTTGGTCATGTGATTTCCAAGGATGGCATTGCTGTTAACCCAGAACGAGTTCAGGCTATTTTCTTGACTGGACTCCTCCGCAGACTGTTAAGCAAGTCAGAAGTTTTCTTGACCTCACCAGGCTATTGCCGCCGTTTCGTCGAGAACTTCTCCAAGATTGCAAAGCGACTGACTGATTTGCTCCACAAAGGCAAGAAGTTTGAGTGGACGGAAAAGTTCCAAGAAAGTTTTCAGACACTTAAAGATAAGTTGACCTCTGCCCCAGTGCTAGCACCCCCAGATTCCCGAAAGGACTTCGTGATTTACTGTGACGCGTCTCGTCAAGGATTAGGCTGTGTCCTAATGCAAGAGTGCAAGGTGATTGCTTATGGCTCTCGTCAGTTGCGTCCTCACGAAGATAAGTATCCAACTCATGATCTCGAGTTATCAGCAGTTATCTATGCTCTGAAGCTGTGGCGACATTACCTTCTCGGTAATCGTTGCGAGATATACACGGACCATCAAAGTCTGAAGTATCTGTATACTCAACCAGATTTGAACCTCCGTCAACAAAGGTGGCTCGAGACAATAGGTGACTACGACATGGATATTTCTTATACCCCTGGCAAGGCTAATGTAATGGCCGATGCTTTGAGTCGCAAGTCTTATTGCAATAACCTCATGGTTCAGCAAACACAACCCCTTCTCTATGAAGAACTTCGCAAGTTGAACCTTCACATTGTCCCTTAGGGTTATCTCAATAACCTAGTTGTTGAACCAGATCTCGAGCACAACATCAAGACACGGCAGAAATATGACTCTGAAGTCGAGAAGATTAAGAAATACCTCTCCAACGGAAGTTCTTCATTCTACCATGTTGATAATGATGGTGCCTTGTTCTTCAAAGGCCGCCTAGTGGTTCCCAGAAAGCACAATCTGGACTCTCGCTCAGATGTCATGAAAGAAGCACATGACACACCTTTGTCTATTCATCCGGGTAGTACTAAGATGTACCAAGACATTCGTCAGCGGTACTGGTGGCCTGATATGAAGCAAGACATTGCTCGTTACGTTGCTGAGAGTGACGTTTGCCGTCGCATCAAAGCAGAACATCAAAGGCCTGCTGGAACTCTGCAACCCCTTGCTATTCCTGAATGGAAATGGGACAAAGTTGAAATGGATTTCATTACTGGTTTTCCCAGATCGCAGAAGGGTCATGATGCTATTTTTGTCGTCATTGACCGATTCTCCAAGGTTGCTCACTTTCTGCCAGTCAAGGAGACAATCACGGCTAGTCAGTTAGCAGACTTGTATGTTTCCAGAATCGTGTCACTCCACGGTGTTCCGTTGGAGATCAGTTCAGATCGTGGCAGCCTCTTTACCTCAAGATTTTGGAACAGTTTCCAAGAAGCTATGGGAACTCATCTGTCCTTCAGCACCGCTTTTCACCCCCAGTCCCAGGGACAAGTTGAATGAGTCAATCAAGTGCTTGAAGATAAGCTTCGAGCTTGTGTCATCTCTTTCGGTAAGAAATGGGAGGAATCTCTCCCGTATGCCGAATTCTCATACAACAATAGCTATCAGGCTACTTTGAAGATGGCACCCTTTGGAGTTTTATATGGACGTAAGTGTCGAACCCCTCTGAATTGGTCAGAAACTGGGGAACGATCACTCGTTGGTCCAGACATTATCCAACACGCTGAAGAGCAAGTCCGCATTGTCCGTGAACATTTGAAGGCTGCTCAGTCTCGTCAGAAGAGCAATTATGACCGCAAACACCAATGGTCTATCAACCTGGCGAACAAGCTTACCTCCGTGTCACTCCGATGAAGGGCACTCATCGATTTGGAATTAAGGGCAAGTGAGTTCCTCGCTACATTGGCTCGTTCCGCATTCTCGCAAGACGAGGAGAAGTGGCATACCAATTGGAATTGCCGCCGAACCATTCTCAAGTGCATGATGTCTTTCATGTGTCGCAACTCCGTCGCTGTTTTAAGGATCCTATCTGAGCAGTGGACCATGAAGTGCTTGAATTGCGAGATGATCTTTCTTATCAAGAGTATCCAATCCGCATTCTTGATCAAGCTGAACGTCGAACCCGTCAGAAGGCAATCAAGTTCTTTAAAGTTCAGTGGTCAAATCATTCTGAAGGTGAAGCCACTTGGGAACGCGAGGATCGTCTTCGTGAAGAATACCCCGCTTTCTTTCAACCTGCCTCTTAATTCTCGGGACGAGAATTTCTTTTAGAGAAGGAGAATTGTAACATCCCCATGTAATAGCTACAGTGATCACCCTTTTGATAATGCCAAGTCACCATGATTAGCAGTGCTTGATCATCATTTAAATCATATCTCATTTCAAATTCCAATTCAAAGTGAAATTCCAATTCAAAGTGAAAATAAAAGTTGTTCAAATCTGAAAACTAAAATGTTCATTAAATAGCAAATAATCCACAACAATTTATGTTAAGAAAAACAACATCACTAAAAATCACTAGATGACCCTAACATCCTAAAACAGAACCAAAATAGCCATGTTTAATCCCTTTTTAATTATTAAAAATTTAATTGAAATCTATTTGCCTCCAAACCATTTTCTCACAATGGTAGATATTGCATAGTATTTATTTGGGCAAGTCTCATATTTTGCAAAAGTCATTTCGAGTAAAAAGAAAAGACAAAACAGAAAAAAAAAGAAAAAAAAAGGCTTCCCCCTACTAGCCACCAGGCCGGCCCAGCCGGCCCACCCCCCCGCTCGCCCCTGGCCTATATGGCCTGCCCCCTCGCACCCCCGAACCCTAACCCTAATCCCCACCCCCACTACCCCTCGTCCCTCTCTCTCTCCCGCGACGCCCGTGCCCAGGCGCCCGACACCGCCGCCGTCGCCCGTCCCCGCCGTCGTCGCCTCCCCGCCTCTCCCACGCCGGCCTCCCCGAGCCTCGCCGCCCCCCCTTCTCTGCAACCGGGGTGAGACACCCGCGGCCGTTCCCCTCTCCCCCTCCGTCCACGCCGCTCGCCGTCGCCGCCCCCTGTCGTCCGACGCCGCCGCGCGCGCGCCCGCCCCTGGCCTCCTCCTCCTGCGCGCGCGCTGCCTCGCCCGACCGCCCCCAGCCGCGCCCGTCCGCCCGCTACCACCCACGCGCGCCACCGCGCCTTGCCTCTGCCCGCTCGCCAGCGGGCTCGCGCACGCGCACGTGCGCTTAACCCAGTGGGTTAACACACTGACGCCTGGGCTCTCCCTTGTAAAATATATATATATATATATATATATATATATATATATATATATATATATATATATATATATAAAAGAATTAAAATAAATAAATAAATATTAATTAATTAATTAATTAACTTAATTAATTTTGTCTAATTAAACTAATTACTTAGTTAGCCTAATTAATCTGTAATTAGTTTAATTAACCCCTAATTAACTAATGTGACACTCACCAGTGGCACCCACTGGTCAGATTTGACCTGGCCCAGTCAGAGTTGATTGCTGACGTCATCATGACGTTCTGCTGACGTCACCCTACACTGTTTCGGATAATTCTAATTTAAATAATTAAATTAATCCAGAAATTCAATAAAACTTTGAAAAATCATATAAAATAAACCGTAACTCGGATGAAAATAATTTATACATGAAAGTTGCTCAGAAAAATATGACGAATCCGAATACGCTATCTGCCTACCTGTCAGGTGCCCCTAACTACCTGAACATGGAACCATCCCCTCCGGTTCATCTGTGTGACAGACGTCCGAAATCGGGTAAACGTTCCAGTTAATTTCCCGCTTCGTCTGCCACGTGTAGCACCGCGTTAGGTCACCCCCTAGCACAGCATATTGCCATGCCATGCATTGTATTGCATATTGATTGCCGTGTATTTATTGTTTCTTCCCCCTCCTCTCTCGATAGACCCTGAGGCTGCCGACGACACCGCAGTGTACGACTACGTCGCCGACGACCAGACCATTTCAGTAGAGCTTCCAGGCAAGAAAAACCCCCTTGATCATCCAGATATCGCCTATTCTCCCTCTCTACTGCTTGCATTAGAATTGCTTCTGTTGTTGCTCCGATAGCTCCTATTCTGATGCATAGCCTGATTTCGTTGCCTGCTATTGATACATTACCTGATATCCTATGATGCTTAGTTAGGTATGATATGTTCACCAGCTTGCCCTTCACCCTTGTCCGTTTGCCATGCTTGTTATCGGGCCGGCTCCAAGAGTGCCCGCGAGGTAATGAAACAAGACGGGTTGAACCCAAGGGTACCCGCGAGAGAGTCCTGTGGCGGCTGGCTGTTAGTGGTACCACCCAGTAAGCGGTGGTAGCTCGGGACTTGTCCCGACAGCCGACACGGAACTTGCGCTCTAGTCGGAGCGACAGGGCGGGCGTAGACTACCTAGGTGAGAGGTGGGCCTGGTCCCTGGTCGTGGTCCGCGAGATAACTAGTCGGAGCGACAGGAACCCTGTCCGTCTCTGCGAGCTACTAAAACACACTTAACGGATTTGGGTATTTGATCTGAGTTGGCCACTGGCCTATACGCACTACCACCAAGTGGGATAATGGTTTAATGGGGCCCTCTACGCCGTATGTATCAGCCAAAAGCTCTGTCAGATGTCCAGTTCAGCATTGTGGCTGGGCCGGATCGCGCCATCTAGGCAGAGGTGGTGCTGGAATCCCCCTGCGCACAACGACCCGGAGTGCAAAGGGCGATGGGCCCAAGACCCCTGAGCACTTAGGATGTAGACCGGCGGGGACCTCTCTGCTGAGCTCTAGGTAGGGCTGCGGTGTGTCGATCAGCCGAGGCCGGGCATGACCCAGGAAAGTGTGTCCGGCCAGAGTTAATCGAGCGTGTTGGGTAACAGTAGTGCACCCCTGCAGCGAAGTTATCTATTCGAATAGCCGTGTCCACGGTAACAGGACGCTCGGAGTTGTATCCTGATCTGCTACAACTACAAATGGATACTGTTACAATATTAAACTGTTACTACTGCTCTCGGGATCACTTTTTCGCAGGGTAGTCGAGGAAGGATCTCAGGGCATTGCTAAAATATAATTGCTAATATATGATACTATGCTCTACTCTCTTCTGATGCTGCAAGATTGCTTCAAGATGCTAGTCTTCGATAGGTAGGCCTTTCCCCCTCTGTTCTGGCATTTCTGCAGTTTAGTCCAAAGATATAGCCCCATTACTTTGATACCGATGCATACTTAGTACCGTTCTGATGTCAGTCTTGCGAGTACTTTGGATGAGTACTCACGGTTGCTTTGCTACTTCTTTTTTCCCATACCCGATTGCTGCGACGAGATGATGGAGCCCCGGAGCCAGCTGCCCCCAGTCGACGACTACTACTACCCCTCCGATGGAGCCTACTACTACGTGGAGACCGACGACCAGGAGTAGTTCGGAGGCCCTAGGCAGGAGGCCTTTGCCTTTTCGATCAGTGTCGCTGTTTGTGCTAGCCTTCTTAAGGCACGCTTGTTTAACTTTGTGTGTGTACTCAGATACTGTTGTTGCTTCCGCTAACGCTTGTGTAGCTCGAGCTTTTGTATTCGAGCCCTCGAGGCCCCTGGTTTGTAATATAAAGCTTGTATTATTTTTATTTGTGTGTAGAGTTGTGTTGTGATATCTTCCCGTGAGTCCTTAGGCTTGATCGTGTGCATTTGCGTGTATGATTAGTGCACGATTAAGTTGGGGGCGTCACAGCGTTCGCCAAGACGGACGTGGCGCCAGAATGGGTCCGCAACGACCCGGACCTCGCCGCGGCGTGGCCGCTCGACTGCTCCGTCACCCCCGTGGAGACGGCCGTCGGCTTGACGACGAGCTCGCCAAGATCAGCGTGGAGTGGTCGCTTAGCGACTGCTCCGCCAACGCCGGGGGGGGGGCAAGGCCGCCGCCAGCGCCTTCGGCAGTTGCCAGGGTGGCCCTTCGCATCGCGCAGCAGGAGGCGGAGCGGCTCCTCCGTGACCGCCAGGTAGCCGCCGGACAGGGCTGCCGTGGCCCTCCGGCATCCTTGCGACGCTGTAGGGACGACGACGACGACAACGACAACATGGACGCCGACGGCGGTGCGGCAGGACAGGGCGGCCACGCTTACGAGGTGGTCGTCCGATATAGAGTTTAGTGTTTTTTTAATAGTTTTTAGTAAAACGGTCGAAATATCGTCCGTTTATGTAAATTATATCCGAAGTTGAATGAAATCCGCCCGGTTTGATAGAATTTCGTCTGGTTGGTTCGAACTGTTGTCAAAATGTATGCGGCTACGGTTCGATGACGGCCTCCCGCAACCGTGTCCGTGGACTGGTCCCCTGTCCATGAACGGATGCAGGAGAAAATTTGCGGGTTGCAGTTGGAGATGCCCTTAGAGAGATCCAAGAGCCACTCTTCCGAACCCACGTTTCCTCATGACATGCAACAGAAAAGGCTACGAGACTGTCAAAGGCTCTCGCAAAGCGGTGCAATTCAAACTTGTCAAGAACTATATCATGTCAGTTATAAGAAGAAAGATAAGCCGATTTCCACATAATTTCACCGTCCGCACGCACAAACACACACAAAAAGGAAAAAGCTGAACTGTGACTCTGTGAAGGGAAGTGATTGAAGGTGACATGGCCGAGTGCGGGCGATATTTTCACTGCAAACCAATGAGCCAACCTGAAGTGCAAACTAGTCTCAGCTCTGAACTTCTGAAGCTTGCTGAACTGGAGCAAGCTTTGAGAGCAAGACGAGCCGGCGGCGCCAATGGCGGCGGAGACGTGCGTTCACCATCACCACTGGTCGGGCTGGAGGACTGGGGGAGGTTCCCAGTTCGTTCCTCTGAAAGTTGTGCACACCAATGGCGGCGGCGCAGCGCGTTCGCTCAGCCTCGGCCTCTCCCCAGCCAAATGGGTGCCGCCGGTATTTCTCTTCCTCCTGCTCATTGACGGTGCCCTGTTTGCCGCGTCTGCCACCACGGACACCATCCTCCCCGGCGAGGGCATCTCCGGGAACGAGACCCTGGTCTCCAAGAGCGGCGGCTTCGAGCTGGGCTTCTTCTCCCCAGGCCCCGGCATCCACTACTTCCTGGGTGTCCGGTTCAGGAATATGGGCCACAGCCCTACCTTCTGGCTCGGGAACAGGGTCGTCATCACCGACCTGCCCGCCGCGTCGCTGGAGATCTTCGGCGACAGTCTCTACATCAAGCAGAATGGAGCCAGCCTCTGGTGGACGCCGTCGCCCGGCGGCAATGTGTCGTCCGCCGCCGTGGCGGTCCTCCTCGACAACGGCAACCTGGTGGTGAGGGACCAGGGGAACTCCTCCCTGGTCCTGTGGCAGAGCTTCGACTACCCCAGCGACGCGCTGCTCCCCGGCGCGATGCTCGGGCTCGACAAGGACACCGGGAAGAACGTCTCGCTGACGTTCAAAAGCTTCTCGCACAACGGCAGCCTCAGTGTCGACGCGACCCGCAGGAACGGGTTCGTGCTCACCACCGACGGGCACGCCAACCGCGGTACCTTCCCGGACTGGATGGTGTCCTCTCAAGACAACGGCAGCTCGCTGCTGCTGAGTCACAGGGAGGGCCCGAACAGTACCGAGTTCTTGCAGTTTCATCTGGGGCAAGTCAGCTTGATGCGATACTCGGAGCCGGATCCCGCCGCAAACGGCACCGGTGGTTGGGACGCTCGCTGGTCCTTCCCTTCCGATTGCAAATCCGGCGGCTTCTTCTGCGGCAAGTTCGGCGTCTGCACGAGCAGCGGGAAGTGCGGCTGCGTGGACGGGTTCACGCCGTCGTTCCCGATTGAGTGGGGACTAGGGTACTTCGTCACCGGCTGCTCGAGGTCTCTCCCGCTGAGCTGCGAGTCCGACGGCCAGACGGAGCACGATGACTCCTTCGCCCCGTTGGACAAGCTGCAAGGACTTCCTTACGACGCCCAGGAAGAGATGGCCGGAACTGATGAAGTCTGCAGAGAGGCTTGCCGGAGCAAATGCTACTGCATCGCCTACTCGTATGGCCATGGATGCAAGCTATGGTACCACAACCTGTACAATCTGAGCTTGGCTGCTAGGCCTCCGTACAGCAAGATCTACCTCCGTATCGGCTCCAAGCTCAGGAACAAGAAAGGCTTGCAAACAAGAGGAATTGCATTATTGGTCCCTGGATTGATATGCTTTGCTTCTTTGATACTGATGATAATGGTGCTGCTATGGAGATTCAGGAGGAATTCATTTGGCGCCGGGAAGTTTGAAGTGGAAGGCCCTCTTGCAGTCTACTCTTATGCACAGATCAAGAAAGCCACGATGAATTTCTCTGATAAAATCGGCCTGGGGGGATTCGGAAGTGTTTTCAGGGGAACACTGCCGGGATCAACAGACATCGCTGTGAAGAATCTCAAAGTAATCGGGGAAGCAGAGAAGCAGTTCAGAACAGAGGTGCAGACACTTGGAGCGATCCAACATAATAAGCTGGTCCGTCTGTTGGGATTCTGTTTCAAGGGTGACAGAAGGTTGCTGGTGTATGAGTACATGCCAAATGGCTCCTTAGATGTTCATCTCTTTAGAGAGAAATCGGGTCTGTTGAGTTGGAATGTTCGGTACCAAATTGCACTAGGCATCGCCAAGGGTCTCGCCTATCTACATGAAGAATGTGAGGACTGCATCATACACTGCGACATCAAACCTGAGAACATACTGCTCGATGCGGAATTCTGCCCCAAGATTGCGGATTTCGGCATGGCGAAGCTGCTTGGGCGAGAATTCAACTCCGCACTGACCACCATGCGAGGAACCATGGGATACCTCGCACCAGAGTGGCTGTCCGGGCTGCCCATCACCAAGAAGGCCGACGTGTACAGCTTCGGCATCGTGCTCTTCGAGATCGTCTCGGGGAGAAGGTGCACCAAGATGATGCAGTTTGGGAGCCATCGGTATTTTCCTCTCTACGCGGCTGCTCAGGTGAACGAAGGGGAGGTTCGGTGTCTGCTGGATGCTAGGCTGGAAGGCGATGCTAATGTGGAGGAGCTGGAGATCATCTGTAGGGTCGCCTGCTGGTGCATCCAAGACCAGGAGAACGATAGGCCATCAATGGGGCAAGTCGTTTGCATGTTGGAAGGTGTCGTAGACGTTGATATGCCTCCAATACCAACTTCGCTTCAGGACCTTATGGAGGGTGATGAAAGCGATATATATTCTGATTCCTGAAGAAGGTTGCTAGAGAATTCCAATTCCAGATTTGTTGGATCTGAATCTGAATATATGTTCAGATTTGTTCCCAATTCCAGACTACAAGCCCTCTACTAATTTTTTTTTGAAAACTTATTTGTACACCGTACAAATTCCCTCTGTGGATTGTTGTAGGGATTCAGCGAAGTTGGAAAAAGAAGAGACAGTCTTCTTGTAGACTCTCCAATGCATCCAGAAATAAGAACCGAGGCAGCCCCGGACGCTCACAGCGATTAGGGAAATCCGGCCGTCCATTCAATTTTTTTGATGTGATTCTGGCCGTTGGATCTCGCTCCTGGACGATCTGGGCCGCTGGATCAAAAACCGACGCTGTAGCAATGAATAGTGTTGGGTCGCTCGTGCCACTGCCTGTTAATTATGTGCCCCGCCGAGGGCAATTTTGTCATTTCACATATAGGTATAAATTGCATCGGCTCCCGTGGAGACCTAGCCGCCTCCTCCTCCCGCACTCGCTCCTTCTCCACCCCTCCCATGACCACAACACGCCGCCATCTCTTTCATCCATCGGCCGCCGCCTTCGCCGACTCCTCCTCCCCTCCCACTCCCGGTCGCGCACAACGCACCGAGAGCCGTCGCCGTCGCCAGCCATCCTCCCCGTCCCGCCTCTTCTCCTCCCCATCGCCCCCTTCCCCCCGTCGGCCGTCCTCTTGCATCTCCCGAAGGGCCGCCGCCGCTGGTAGCGCCGCTGCTCCCCCGTCCAACTCGAGCGTCCCCATCGCCAGGAGGACCGGAGGTTGCCGCTCCCGCAGCTGCTCGGCCCTCTCTCCCTTGGCGTCGAGCTGCTCATGGCGGTGCCAGATCCGGTGTCCGCCATCGTTGTGCCTCGGGACTCGGCAGTTCCGCGTCCAGGTCGTCATCGCCGTCAACCTTGCGTGCACACGGCGGGAGGTGCGCCGCCCTCCTCTCGCGCCGTCAACTGCTGCATCCAGGGACTCGGGCTCTCAGCTCCGTTCAGCGGATGAAGTCGTCGCTGGAACGTCCATGTTCTCTCATGGAGAGGAGCAGTGATAACCCACAAGTATAGGGGATCGCAACAGTTTTCGCGGGTAGTATTTCACCCAGATTTATTGATTCGACACAAAGGGAGCCAAAGAATATTTGCGAGTATTAGCAGTTGAGTTGTCAATTCAACCACACCTGGAGAACTAAATATCTGCAGCAAAGTGTTTAGTAGCACAGTAGTATGATAGTTTCAAGAGCAATAGTACAGTAGCAGAAGCAGTTTTGTAGTAATTGTAACAGCAGCAGCAACGAAAGTAACTTAGCAAAGATCAACATGCGAAAAGCGTAGGCATTGGATCAGTGATGGATAATTATGTTGGATGACATTCATCATGTAACAGTCACAACCTAGGGCGATACACAATAGCTTCAATTCATCAATGTAATGTAGGCATGTATTCCGTATATAGTCATACGTGCTTATAGTAAGAACTTGCATGACATCTTTTGTCCTACCCTCCCGTGGCAGCGGGGTCCTTAAGGAAACTAAGGGATATTAAGGTCTCCTTTTAATAGAGAACCGGAACAAAGCATTAGCACATAGTTAATACATGAACTCCTCAAACTACGGCAATCACCGGAAAGAATCTCAATTATTGTCACCTTGGGGTATGCGGATCATGACACGTAGCAGGTGCATATAACTTGCAAGATAGGATCAAGAACCCAAATATATTCATGAAAACATAGAGGGTTCAGATCTGAAATCATGGCACTCGGGCCCTAGTGACAAGCATTAAGCATAGCAAAGTCATAGCAACATCAATCTCAGAACATAGTGGATACTAGGGATCAAAGCCCTAACAAATTGACTCGATTACATGGTAAATCTCATCCAACCCATCACCGTCTAGCAAGCCTACGAAGAAATTACTCACGCATGGCGGTGAGCATTATGAAATTGGTGATGGAGGATGGTTGATGATGACGACGGCGTCGAATTCCCCTCTCCGGAGCCCCGAACGGACTCCAGATCAGCCCTCCCGATGAAGAACAGGAGGTGGCGGCGGCTCCGTATCATAAAACGCAATGATTCTTTCTCTCTGATTTTTTTCTCTCCACGAATAGGTACTTATAGCGTTGGAGTTAGGGCAAACGGAGCTGCCAGGGGCCCACAAGCCTGCCAGGCGCGCCCTGGGGGGGGGGGGGCGCACCCCCCAGGCTTGTGGAGCCTGGTGGCCCCCCTGATACGTCTCCAACGTATCTATAATTTTTTATTGTTCCATGCTATTATAGTATCAATCTTGGATGTTTTTATATGCAATTATAGGCAATTGTATATCATTTTTTGGGACTAACCTATTAACCTAGTGCCCAGTGCCAGTTGCTGTTTTCTGCTTGTTTTTGGCTTTTCAGAGAAACAATACCAAATGAAGTCCAAATGCCACGAAACTTTTTAGAGATTTTTTTCTGAACAAAAGAAACTTTGGAAGCTTCGAGAGGAGGCCAGAAGCCTCACGGAGGCTTCACAAGGCAACAGGGAGCGCCCCAGGGGGGGGGCACCGTGTTGCCTTGTGGGGCCCACGTGACTCCGCTTGACCTAATTCCACTTCTATAAATTCACAAATATTGGGAAACCCCCAGAGAGCCAGAAGAGAAAACCTTTCCGCCGCCGCAAGCCTCTGTTCTTCCACGATCCCATCTGGAGGCCTTTTCCGATACTCTGCCGGAGGGGGAATCGATCACGGAGGGCTTCTACATCAACCTTGCTGCCCTTCCGATGATGTGTGAGTAGTTTACCACAGACCTACGGGTCCATAGCTAGTATCTAGATGGCTTCTTCTCTCTCTTTGATCTTCAATACAATGTTCTCCTCGATGTTCTTGGAGTTCTATCCGATGTAATCTTCTTTTGCGGTGTGTTTGTTGGGATCCGATGAATTGTGAGTTTATGATCAGATTATTCATGAGAAATATTTGAGTCTTCTCTGAACTCTTTTATGCATGATTGTTATAGCTTTGTATTTCTCTCCGATCTATCGATTTGGTTTGGCCTACTAGATTGATTTATCTTGCAATGGGAGAGGTGCTTTGTGATGGGTTCAATCTTGCGGTGCTCAATCCCAGTGATAGAAGGGGACATGAAACGTATTTGTATTGTTGCCATTAAGGATAAAAAGATGGGGTTTATTCATATTGCTTGAATTTGCTTCTCTACATCATGTCATCTTGCTTAAGGCGTTACTCTGTTTTTATTAACTTAATACTCTAGATGCATGCTGGATAGCGGTCGATGAGTGCAGTAATAGTAGTAGATGCAGGCAGGAGTCGGTCTACTTGTCTCGAACGTGATGCCTATATACATGATCATTGCCATGAATCCGTCATAATTATTTGCTTTTCTATCAATTTCCCAATAGTAATTTATTTACCCACCGTATGTTTTTGTGCTCGAGAGAGAAGCCTCTAGTGAAAACTATGACCCCCGTGTCTATCTTTATCATATATAAAACCTAAAAATACCTTGCTGCAATTTATTTACTTTTATTTTAATTAGTTTTTTAGTTTATCAATTTACCTTGATAAGATTTAATCCTTGCAAATAACTGCTAAGAGGATTGGCAACCCTCTTATTTGCGTTGGGTGCAAGTGTTTGCTCTTGTGTATGCAGGTGCGCTTAACGGATTTTTTCTTGGTTCTCCTACTGGATTGATAACCTTGGTTCTTAACTGAGGGAAATACTTATCTCTACTATTCTGCATCATCCTCTCCTCTTCGGGGAAATACCAACGCAGACTACAAGTAGCAGGAAGAATTTCTGGCGCCGTTGCCGGGGAGACATCATCAAAATTACCAAGTACCTTCGCACAAACTATCATTCACTTGCATATATTTTATTTGCATTTGCCTCTCGTTTTTATCTCCCCCACTTCTAATTTTTTTTACAAAAACACAAAAATATTTTATTTGCTTGCTTTCTTTTATTGCCATGTCAACACTCAAGAACAGAAAGTAAAACAAAAATTTAAGATCACCATGGATCCTCATCCACTTGCTAATCTTTTCAAAAGATCCAATTATAATGAACCAATTGCTAGTGATTTGAGTGCTCTTGATTTTCTCTATGAAGTTTTGCTTGAAAATCATGAATCTGAAAATTGTGATGAAGTGTTAGAAGAAGAAATTTATAAAGTGATTCATGATAGCTCCTTGATTGAAAAGCATGATTGCAATGATGTTACTATAAATTCTATTAATGTGAATTGTGCTAATAATATGCAAAACTACAAACTTGGGGATGCTAATTTTGTTATGTCCACTACTTATTGCAATGATCATGATTGGGGTGATAATGCTTCTTATGATCTTGAAAATTTATTTAAGCCTCATGATGAATATGTTATTAATAATAATGTTTGCAATACTATTAAAAGTGGGCTTGGAAGAGCGTCAACTTTAGGTAATAATGATCCCACTACTTTGGAGAATTATTAATCTTATGAATTTTTGGATAAGAGTGGGTTTGGAGAGGTCATGACTTTAGTTGATGTTAATCCCACTATCTTGGAAGATTATAAAACTTTTATGCATGCGGATCGTGAAGAGAATATTTTATATGATAGCTATATTTTTGAATTTGACTATGATCCTACATGTAATTATTATGATGGAGGAAAATATGGTAGATACTTGCATATGCTAGATACTTTTTGTCTTGATAATTTGTTTGCTTATAAAATGCCTATGCATAGGAAGTATGTTAGACTTAAATATGTTTCTTACATGCTATATGATGCTCTCTTTGTGCTTCAAATCTTATCTTTTATGTGAGCATCATTAAAATCTCGAAGCATATCTTAATGGCTATAAAGAAAGAGCTTGTTGGGAGACAACCCAGCCCTACTGTTTTTGAGTGTTTGCATAATTATAGCTTCTGTTATGATTGTGTTTTTATGTTTTAATTAGTGTTTGTGCCAAGTAATGCCTTTGGGATGATTTGGAAGATAGTATAATTGGTGCTGTTTGGAAAACAAAAAGTTTTGCGTCCAGTGCTGGAATTTTAATTCTGTACTGGAGTGTCAGAAAAATCTGAAATTTTTACACAGCATTGGTATATGAATTTCCCACATTTTTCTAAATTTTCAGAATTTTTGGAGTTACGAAGTATGGCTTTTAAATAGATCTTTACAGGCTGTTCTGTTTTAGACATATTCTATTTTTGTTGCATAGTTTGCTTATTTTAATGAATCTATGGATCGTATCGGGGGGTATGAGTCATGGAGAAGTTGGAGTACAGTAGCATTATGCCAATATTAAATATGAATCAATTTACTAAAGTACCTAAAGCAAAAGATTTGTTTGTTATACTAACGTATCTCATGAGGTTTCTGTTGAGTTTTGTGTGCTGAAGTTTTCAAGTTTTGGGTGAGACTACGATGTATAAAGGAATAAGGAGCGGCAAGAGCCTAAGCTTGGGGATGCCCAAGGCACCCCAAGGTAATATTCAAGGAAGACTCAAGCGTCTAAGCTTGGGGATGCCCCGGAAGGCATCCCCTCTTTCGTCTACAATCTATCGATAACTCACTTGGAGCTATATTTTTATTCATCACATGATATGTGTTTTACTTGGAGCGTCTTGTGATATAGTTTGTTTGCTTTTTAGTTTGTCACAATCATCTTTGCTGAACACACCTTTTTGAGAGGGACACACATTATTCGTGATTTGTTAGAATACTCTATGTGCTTCACTTATATCTTTTGAGCTAGGCAGTTGCTCTAGTGCTTCACTTATATCTTTTAGAGCACGGCGGTGGTTATATTTTAAAGAAATAGTTGCACTCTCATGCTTCACTTATATCTTTTTGAGAGTCACATGATAGCAATGTTAATATGCACGGGTTATGCATTTGGTCCTGATATGATAGGTATTCAAGAGGGATATAATAAAAACTTTCATGTAGATCACTGAATATGATAAATTTGATTCCTTGAAATAGTTTTGCGATATTAAGATGGTAATATGGGGGAGGTATTAGTAGATAATTGTGGTTTAGTAAGAATAATTGTGTTAAGGTTTGTGATTCCCGAAGCATGCACGTATGATCTGTCGTTATGCTTAGAAGTTGGAGCATGATTTATTATTGATTGTCTACCTTATGAGTGGTGGTCAGGGACGAGAGATGGACCTTGTCCTACCAATCTATCCCTCTAGGGGCATGCATAGTAGTACTTTGCTTCGAGGGCTAATAAACTTTCGCAATAAGTATGTGAGTTCTTTATGACTAATGTGAGTCCATAGATTATACGCACTCTCACCCTTCCACAATTTGCTAGCCTCATCGGTACCGTGCATTGCCATTTCTCACATCGAGAGTTGGTGCAAACTTCGCCGGTGCATCCAAACCCCGTGATATGATACGCTCTATCACACATAAGCCTCCTTATATCTTCCTCAAAACAGCCACCATACCTACCTATCATGGCATTTCCATAGCCATTCCGAGATATATTGCCATGCGACTTCCACCGTTCTGTTTTTATGACATACATCATAATTGTCATATTGCTTTGCATGATCATATAGCTGACATAGTATTTGTGGCCCAGCCACCGTTCATCATTGTTATACATGTTACGCTAGCATCATTGCACATCCTGGTACACTGCCAGAGGCATTCATATAGAGTCATATTTTGTTCTAGTATCGAGTTGTAATGTTGAGTTGTAAGTAAATAGAGGTGTGATGATCATCATTATTAGAGCATTGTCCCAGTGAGGTAAGAATGATGGAGACTAATGAGTCCTCGAAAAAGTGGGGATGAGGTCCATGAGATCGTTCTAAAAAAAAGAGAGAGAAAAAAGAGAGGGCGAAAAAGAGTCATAAAAAAATAAAAAAAATAAATGAGAGAAAAAGAGAGAAGGGGCAATGTTACTATCCTTTTCCACACTTGTGCTTCAGAGTAGCACCATGTTTTTCATATAGAAAGTCTCCTATTTTGTCACTTTCATATACTAGTGGGAATTTTTCATTATAGAACTTGGCTTGTATATTCCGATGACGGGCTTCCTCAAATGCCCGAGGTCTTCATGAGCAAGCAAGTTGGATGCACACCCACTTAGTTTTCATGTTGAGCTTTCATACACTTATAGCTCTTAGTGCATCCGTTGCATGGCAATCCCTACTCCTCGCATTGACATCAATTGATGGGCATCTCCATAGCCCGTTGATTAGCCTCGTTGATGTGAGACTTTCTCCATTTTTTTGACTTCTCCTATTTATCTCTACCACCATACTCTATTCCACCCATAGTGCTATATCCATGGCTTGTGCTCATGTATTGAGTGGGAGTTGAAAAAGCTGAAGCGCGTTAAAAAGTATGAACCAATTGCTCGGTTTTTCATCGGGGTAGTGCATGATAAATACTTTGTGTGAAGAAGATGGAGCATGACAGGATTATATGATTTTATAGGGATAACGTTCTTTAACATTTTTATTTTGAAAGACATGATTGTTTGCTAGTATGCCTGAGCATTGATGTCTTTATATCAAACTATAGACTATTGCTTTGAATCATTTGGATCTTATTATTCATACCGTAAGAGAAAGATTACATGATGAAACATGATAGGTAGCATTCCACATCAAAAATTCTGTTTTTATCATTTACCTACTCGAGGACGAGCAGGAATTAAGCTTGGGGATGCTTGATACGTCTCCAACGTATCTATAATTTTTGATTGTTCCATGCTATTATAGTATCAATCTTGGATGTTTTTATATGCAATTATATACCATTTTTTGGGACTAACATATTAACCTAGTGCCCAGTGCCAGTTGTTGTTTTCTGCTTGTTTTTGGCTTTTCAGAGAAACAATATCAAATGAAGTCCAAATGCCACGAAACTTTTTGGAGATTTTTTTCTGGACAAAAGAAACCTTGGAAGCTTCGGGAGGAGGCCAGAAGCCTCACGGGGCTTCACAAGGCAACAGGGCGCACCCCAGGGAAGCTAATTTAACATTTGTTTCATTTTGTGATCCCACTGATCATGTTAAGCTATGTACCTACAGCGACTACTGTATGTGATGAGTTTTTCTAAGCCGTGTTCCATTTGTTAGGCTCGATACACTCCCTGCCGCGTCGCCGCCTCCGCTCGCCCTCGCGTCGTCTTCTCCTCCATGCCCCCTTGGTGCTCATTGATGACCCACAAGTATAGGGGATCAATCGTAGTCCTTTCGATAAGTAAGAGTGTCGAACCCAACGAGGAGCAGAAGGAAATGACAAGTGGTTTTCAGCAAGGTATTCTCTGCAAGTACTGAAAGTAGCGGTAACAGATAGTTTTGATAGCAAGATAATTCGTAACAAGTAATAAGTAGGAATGGTAACAAAAAGTTCAGCAAGGTGGCCCAATCCTTTTTGTAGCAAAGGACAAGCCGGAACGGACTCGTATAATAAGCAAAGCGTTCTCAAGGACACATGGGAATTTCATCTAGTCACTTTCATCAAGTTTGTTTGATTCGCGTTCGCTACTTTGATAATTTGATATGTGGGTGGACCGGTGCTTGGGTGCCGTTCTTACTTGAACAAGCCTCCCACTTATGATTACCCCCTCTCGCAAGCATCCACAACTACGAAAGAAGAATTAAGATAACTCTAACCATAGCATGAAACATATGGATCCAAATCAGCCCCTTACGGAATAGCGCATAAACTAGGGTTTAAACTCCTGTCACTCTAGCAACCCATCATCTAATTACTACTCCACAATGACTTCCCTTAGGCCCAAAGATGGTGAAGTGTCATGTAGTCGACGTTGACACGACACCACTAAAGGAAGCAACAACATACATATCATCAAAATATCAAATGAATACCAAATTCACATGATTACTTATGACAAGACTTCTCCCATGTCCTCAAGAACAAAAGTAACTACTCACAAATCATATTCATGTTCAAGATCAGAGGGGTATTGAATAGCATTAAGGATCTGAACATATAATCTTCCACCAAATAAACCAACTAGTATCAACTACAAGATGTAATCAACACTACTAGCAACCCACAGGTACCAATCTGAGGTTTTGAGACAAAGATTGAATACAAGAGATGAACTAGGGTTTGAGATGAGATGGTGCTGGTGAAGATGTTGATGAAGATTGGTCCTCCCACGATGAGAGGATCGTTGGTGATGTCGATGGCTTCGATTTCCCCCTCCCGGAGTGTAACATCCCCATGTAATAGCTACAGTAATCACCTCTTGATAATGCCAAGTCGCCATGCTTAACAGTGCTTAGTCATCCTTTGCAACATATCTCATTTCAAATTTCAAGTTAAATTGAAATTCAAAATTAAAGTGAAAATAAAAGTTGTCCAAGTTTGAAATAAAAATGTTCATTAAATAGCAAATAATTCATAACTAATTATGTTCAGGAAAACAACATCACCTAAAATACTTAAGTGACCCTATCAACCTAAAAGAGTATAAAACAGCAACATTTTAATACCATTTTAATTAATAGAAATTACAAATGAAATTATATTTTGTCCAAACCAATTTCTGGTGGTAGGTAATAATGCACTGCAATATTTGAACCAAGTCACATATTTTACAAAAGTATTTTAGTGGCCAAACAATTTGCAAAACAAAATTAAAGCAGAAAACAGAAAAATAAAAAAGAAAAGTGCAGAAGCTTACTGGCGCACTGGGCTTCGAGTGTACAGTAAGAACAGGCCCGGCCCACCGCGGCCTTTCTTCCACCTCCCGCCGTCTTCCTCGCGTTGTCGGCTGCGCCCGTCGACACGTCGCCGATGCCGCACGCATCGGCCATCCACCGTGCTCCTCGCGTAGATAAGAACCCCGCAGACCCCCAGGGCGAACCCTAGCCCCCATCCTCTTCCCCCTTGCCCGTTCTCTTCTCCCCACACAGATGCCCGACTTCGCCGCCATGGCCGAGCTCAATGCCGTGGCTACCGCCGTCCTCGCCGCCTGAGACCGAGCTCAATCGCTCCGCCTGCCTCTTCTCCTTCTTCTCCGACCGCTGGACCGAGCTCTGCGCAACCACATCGCCGGGATCGAGCTCGGCATCATCTCACTGTCGCCGGCGATCCCCGTCGTCCCCAGCCTCCATTTGCGCTCCTAAGCTGTCGAGGGCTTTCCTTAGCCGCTTGGTGAGCTCCTCCCTCCCTCCAGTCCTCTCCTCGCGCCGCGTAGTTCACTCTAGCTAGCTCGCCGCCTCACCGCGTTCTGTCCGCTGCGGCACCTCGCCGTCCGGCCGTTTCCGGTTGTCCCCGTGACCTCGCACCGCCTCGTTTGGATGCGGCGTTGCGCTCTCGTTCGAATGAGCCCGAATGCGCGCGCAAATACACACCGGAGCCGCATGCCCGATTCCGCCCGTAGCTCACCGCCGCCGCCGTCGACGCTCCGCCCTGTACCGGCCGTCTCCGGTCAAATGGGTAGCATCACGCGATGCGCGACACCGTAAGCTTTCGAACTCCGTAAGAATCGAGCAAAACGGGCCACCGTGCGCGAAACCCGAGCTCACCGGAGCTCACGGCCGCGAACGGCGCTCTACGATGACGTGGCACCGACGACACCGTGGCGACGGCGACGACGTGGCACCGACGTGGCGCCGCGGGCCCCACCGCTCAGCCACTGACCCTAGGTCCCACTGGGCCCATTGACCCGGTCAACCGCTGACGTGGCTGCCCCGTGTCACTGACACGCGGGTCCCACCCCAAATAAACGTTTTTAATAAATAGATAATCTGTTAATTAATCAGTTAATTAATTAATTCACTAATCAGTCACTGACAGCGCGGACCCACCAGTTAATTAGGTTAATTAGTTAAATTAAACCCTGTTTAGTCAGATGAGTCACTGACCAGTGGGACCCACTGGTCAGGTTTGACTGTTCAACCGTACTGTTGACTGCTGACACCAGCACTACGTCATGCTGACGTCACCATTTACTATTCTGGATAATTCGGATTTAATTAAATAAAATAATTCCAGAATATTATTAAAACTTTGAAAAATCATATAAATTAAACCGTAACTCGGATGAAAATAATTTATATATGTAAAACGATCAGAAAAATGTGAAGAATCTGAATATGTGATCAAAGTGCCTGTCCAACACACCTAGCTAGGTGAAGGTGGAACTTTTTGACTGATTTCGGTAAATGAATAGCACCTAACTTTAATAAAATAAATCCAAATAAAATCCTAAATTAACTAAAACATTTAGTTAGGCAGTAAAACACCTCTGCATATCATTTAGACATGTCATGCATAGTGATTGCATTTTTGCCGTGAATTTATTGTTTCTTCCCCCTCCTTCTCTCCCGATAGACGCCGAGACCGACGCCGACGCAGCTGAGTTCGACTACACTCCCGACGAGCAGCCTACTGACGACCAGCCTCTCTCAGCAGAGCTTGCAGGCAAGCAAACCCCCTTGATGCATGCCTATATCACCCATTCCTTCTCCCTCCTGCTTGCATTAGAAATTGCTACTGTTTTGCTTTATCCTACTTTGATGCATAACCTGTCCTTGTAACTGCTATTGATACCTGCCTGTTATCCAAACTGCTTAGTATAGGTTGGATGGTAAACCATATGTGGCCTCTCTCCTTTGCTGTAGTTGCTCCGCTTTAGTATCTGGGCCCCGAACAATGTGATCGATCGGGCTGAAAATATTACATCACCGCACACCCCCTAAGTTGCTCGACTCTGCAGAGCTGGCATCGAGTGCCGAGGGTGATACCTCTTATCCCACTTCCGATGATGCCTCTGTAGAATAGCTACCCGGATGTGTGTTATCGAGGGTGATTCCTCTTTCAGCACTTCCGGTAAAGCTTCCGTCGTACAACTCCTCGAGTGGGAATCGATCGAGGGTGATTCCTCAGATTCCTTCTCGATAATTAGACACAGGGTGACTTTGACCTTTGACGCAGGCGGGTCCACCCCGAGGGGTACCCGCGGGGAAATGTAAAGTCGGGCTGGCCCCAAGGGTGCCCGCGAGAGAACAATGCTAAAGACGGGTAAGTACCAAGAGTACACGCGAGTGATATCAAGTCGGAGCGACAGAAACTCTGATCGTCTCTGCGAGTTACTAAATACGCCTAACGGAACTGGGTATTTGATCTGAGTTGGCCAATGGCCTATACGCACTACCACCACGTGGGATAATGGTTTAATGGGGCCCTCTACGTCATATGTATCAGCCGAAAGCTCTTCAGACGTCGCAGCTCAGAGATGCGGGCTGATCGTTGGGGTGGGCTGGTTACGTCACTGGTGTATTCAGTGTCGTGCCTGGGCCCCGACCAGCCACGCAACGTGCAGGAGTGCAAAGGGCGATGGCCCAAGACCCCTTTGTGCTTAGGATTTAGACCGGCGTGTTGACCTCTCTGCTGAGCCTAGGTAGGACTACGTCGTGTCGATTACCCGAGGCCGGGCATTACCCAGCAAGTGTGTCTGGCCAGATGTAATCGAGCGTGCTGGGTAACAGTAGTGCACCCCTGCAGGGAAGTGATCTATTCGAATAGCCGTGTCCACGGTAACAGGACGCTCGGAGTTGTATCCTGATCCATTACAACTACAAATTGATGATGACACATATTAAATTGTTATTACTGCTCTCGGGATTGCTTTCTCGCAGGGAGACGAGGAAGGATCTCAGGGCATTGCTATTATACAACCACTTGTATGCTACCATATTCTACTCTCTTCTAATGCTGCAAGATTGCTTGAAGATGCTAGTCTTCGATAGGCTAGGCTTCTCCGCCTCTATTCTGGCATTCTGCAATTCAGTCCTAAGATATAGCCCCATTCATTTGATACCTATGCATACTTAGTATAGTTCTGATGTCAGTCTTGCGAGTACTTTGGATGAGTACTCACGGTTGCTCTGCTATTCTTTTCCCCATACCCATTTGATGATACATCAGACGATGGAGCCCAGGAGCCAGATGCCACTGCAGGAGCTTACTACCAGGAGGGTCCCGACGGCACGTACTACTGGATTGAGCCAGCCGACCAGGAGTAGTTTGGAGGCCCTAGGCAGGAGGCCTTCGCCTTTCGATCTGTATCGCTGTTTGTGCTAGCCTTCTTAAGGCAAACTTGACTAACTATGTCTGTACTCAGATATCATTTGTGTGTATGACTTATGGATTCGGGTCCTCGTGACCCTGGCTTGTAATATGTGAGACTTTATGTTTAATTTTGAGTTTAGAGTTGTGTTGTGATATCTTCCCGTGAGTCCCTGTGCTTGATCGTGCACATTTGCGTGTATGATTAGTGCACGATTAAGTTGGGGGCGTCACAAGTTGGTATCAGAGCTGACTGCCTGTAGGAAGCCCCCTTCCGATTCCTTGGTCGAAGTTGTGTCTAGTCTTTCGAAAAACCATTTTACTAACATGGTTGTGTGGCTTACGGGCCCATGTCGCCAACTGGGTGGTATTAGGATCTTTTATTCCTCTTCTATACTCTGGGACTCTGAATTCTCTTCCTTTCGGGTTAAATGAGTTTTACTAACGCCGACACTACGATCTTGTAATCTCGTCCACCCGGAGAGCTGGATTATCTGCACTTGTTCCCTCCCATTGATCTGATTAATCTGATAATCACATTTTCTTTTCCATTGGTCTGTTTAACCTTTCTCTCCAAGTTATATTATACTTCTCACTGTCATTTGACAATCCTGAATTTCCTCTGTTTCAGATGGATCGATTGTTTCCGCCGCGCCCTGCGACGCGGCTTGTGCTTCGCACTTGGGTTCGTGATGCCCCTGATTTTCTAGCTGTCCTGATCGCCCTCCTGACCAGACTGAGTTACCGTTGGTACCCTGAGTACATGGTTTACGAGGATTTCCGCGAGTTCAACCAGGAGCAGTACCATGCTGATGTTCGTATCTTTGATCAGCGGGATAACTCTGACACTGAGTTGCACATCTTTCATGGTGTCGGCGTGACGATTGAGATGGCAGTCCATGATGCCGCTTACTCTGCTGTCGCACGTCTCCGTGGAGAGCATAGTCGCTTGGATGCCTCAGAGTTCAGATACATCCCGTATGCCCCTGCTGGAGATGCTACCGGATACTACACAACCGTCTGTGCCCCTTACGAGTGTCGTCGATACGACCCGCATGTTTTGATTCAGTGCACTCAGGCTCTGGATCGCACTGCCCGGGCTCTTGCAGTCGAGTTGTTTGCCACTCGAGCACGTCTCTACGATGCTATGACACAGTTGCTACCAGCTGTTCTTGCAGGGATACATCCGGAGTACATTCTTTACCCGCGCAGGACTCAGATGCCGGCAGGTATCGATTGGCCTGCTGTTGGAGGTCACACGCCTGCACGTGGCCCTCTACTTCCAGTTCGAGACCAGGTTCTGCATCAGAGTGCACACGGAGAGCAGGACTTTTCTGCCGTGGATACTCATCGTCCGCACTTGCAGTTACCCCGTTTCAGTGGTTTTCCCCGACGTTGATGTAGCCTTTGCTATGTCTCGTTGTGTATTCCTCACCGCGTGCCTGCGCGCCACCTAGTATGTCTAGCTTTTTAAATTTTGCGCCGTTATGCTGTCCATATGTAACCGACCCTGTGTATGGATCTGTATGTCTTAATTGACTACTGTTATGTATCTATTGCACTACTTGATCATTGTCGTGTTACATCATGTTGTCTCTAAGCACTTGTAGCTGTTTTTACTAAACTACCCCCTATTGAATTTTAGCAGGATGGTTAGACCTCGTGGTCGTGGCCGTGCTCTTGAGCAGCCACTACCGCCAGACTATATGGCAGCTATGATGCAGCAATTCGAGCTGAACCGTCAGTTCATGACTAATATCATGGCTCAGTTCCCGCACCAGAACAATCAGAATCAGAACCCTGCTTCAATAACTCTGCAGGAGTTTGTGCGTCTCAACCCCACTATTTATCGCAACTCTGAACAGCCACTGGATGCTGAAGACTGGCTTCGCGACATCACCCATGAGATGGAATCTGTCGATGTCGCCCCTGCCAACTTTGTCACCTTCGCGTCCTACTTCCTTAAAGGACCCGCTGCTCAATGGTGGTCCACCCACAAGCGTACACTGCCTGCTGGGACAGTCGTTACCTGGATTGAGTTTCAGGCTGCCTTCCGTGCCCGTTACATTCCTCAGGGAATCATGGACCGGAAGAAGACCGAGTTCCGCAACCTCACTCAGGGCAACAAGCCTGTTGAAGCCTATCAGCGGGAGTTCCTTAACTTATCCCGCTACGCTGAAGAAGACATAGCCACTGATGCTCGTAGACAGGAGAAATTACTTAATGGACTCCACCCGGACCTTAAGCTTGCCCTTGCTGCTCAAGACTTCACTGACTTTGCCACTCTCGTGAACAAGGCTATCCGGATTGAGACCGCTCAGCTCGAGCACAAGGAGTCGCAGAAGCGCTATCGTGACATTGGCTCATCTTCGAGCTCAGCACAGAAGCGTCGTATCTGGATCCTGCACAATGTGTATCGTCCAGCTGCCCCTGCGCCAAGGCCTTCCTATGCTGCACCCCGTCTGCCTCCTCCACCACCGAGGCAGCCAAGAACCCAAGCTGCTCCACTCAATGCTCCTCTTCGTCCTGAAGATGGTCTGCGCTTCAAGTGTCGCAAACCAGGTCACCTTGCCAAGGACTGCCGCCAGAATCAGAATCAGTTGGCATTTCCTCGTAATGGTCGTGGCAATGGTCGTGGCAACAACCAGACCCGCAACTATAATACTGGGTCTTCTGCTTATGGTCGTGGACATGCTTACAACATTGACATTGAAGAAGTTCAGGATCAACTTGCTACTATGATGGGTACCCTTCTCGTTAACTCAGTACCCGCTTCTGTTTTATTTGATTCTGGAGCATCGCATTCATTCATGTCAGAAGCATTTGCATTATCGCATGACATTGCATTTCAAAAGATGAACCTGCCAATAGTTGTCCGCACCCCCGGAGGCCGGTGTCAAACCACCATGATGGCACACAATGTCCCCATTGAAATCAAAGGATTGGAATTCCTTGTTTCACCCATCGTCTTGAAGTCTTCCACCATAGACCTCATTCTGGGAATGGATTGGTTGAAAGCTCACATTGCTTCGATCAATTGTGCCACCAAAGTCGTCCAACTTCTTCACCCCTCCGATGAGATAGTGAACTACACCGCCCGGATTACCCGGAATGCCGAAGCTCAGATATATGCTCTGAATGCTTTGAACGCCTCACCTCTTGAAGGAATTGAGAACGTTCCAGTCGTTCGTGATTTTTCGGACGTCTTTCCGGAAGAACTTCCTGGAATACCCCCTGTCAGAGTTGTCGAGTTCGTCATCGACTTGAAACCTGGCACTACCCCTATTGCGAAGCATCCTTATAAGATGCCTCCGCATGAACTTCTCAAGCTTAAGGAAGAAATCGACAAGTCACTTAAAAAGGGTTTCATCCGTCCAAGTTCCTCTGCCTGGGGAGCACCTTCTCTCTTTGTCAAGAAGAAGGATGGAACTAACCGATTGCTCCAGGACTATCGGCCCATCAACCAAGCCACAATCCAGAACAAGTATCTGCTTCCCCGGATCAACGATCTTTATGATCAGCTTGTTGGATCCTCTGTGTTCTCGAAACTCGACTTGAGGTTGGGTTATCATTAGATCCGGGTTCGTAAGGAGGATATTCCGAAAACCGCTTTCATTACTCGTTATGGCTCATACGAGTACACCGTCATGTCATTCGGATTGACTAATGCGCCAGCAACATTCTCTCGATTGATGAATTATATCTTCATGGATTACCTTGACAAATTCGTCGTGGTTTATTTGGATGATATCCTTATATATTCCAAGAATGAAGAAGAACACGCCGAACATCTTCGGCTTGTATTGGAGAAGATTCGAGAGCACCAACTATATGCCAAGTTTTCCAAGTGTGAATTCTGGTTATCTGAAGTGACCTATCTTGGTCATGTGATTTCCAAAGATGGCATCGCTGTCAACCCCGAGCGAGTTCAGGCTATTCTTGACTGGACTCCCCTGAAGAATGTCCAGCAAGTCAGGAGTTTTCTCGGTCTCGCTAGCTATTGCCGCCGATTCGTCGAGAACTTCTCCAAGATTGCTAAGCCTCTAACTGATCTGCTTCACAAAGGTGTTAAATTTGAGTGGATAGAAAAATGTCAGGAAAGCTTTCAGACACTTAAAGATAAGCTGACATCTGCCCTAGTGCTAGCACCCCCGGATTCCCAAAAGGACTTTGTGATTTATTGTGATGCATCTCGTCAAGGATTAGGCTGTGTCCTAATGCAAGAGCGCAACGTGATTGCTTATGGCTCTCATCAATTGCGTCCTCATGAGGAAAATTATCATGTACATGATCTTGAGCTTGCTGCAGTTATTTATGCTCTGAAACTGTGGCGACATTACCTCCTTGGTAATCGTTGCGAAATATACATGGACCACCAGAGTTTGAAGTATCTGTATACCCAACCAGACCTGAACCTTCGTCAACAAAGATGGCTCGAGACAATAGCTGACTATGACATGAATATTTCTTATACCCCTGGCAAGGCTAATGTAATGGCCGATGCTTTGAGTCGCAAGGCTTATTGCAACAACCTCATGGTTCAAGAAGCGCAACCTATGCTTTATGAAGAACTATGCAAGTTGAATCTCCATATTGTTCCACAGGGTCATCTCAATACCCTGGTGGTTGAACCAGACCTCGAGTCCAACATCAAGACAAGACAGAAATATGACTCTGAAGTCGAGAAGGTTAAGAAATACCTTTCCAAGGTAAATTCTTCTTACTACCATGTTGGTGAAGATGGTGCCCTGCTCTTCAAAGGCCGCCTAGTGGTCCCCAGAAGGCACAATCTGGACTCTCGTCCGGATGTTATGAAAGAAGCACATGACACGCCTTTGTCTATCCACCCCGGTAGTACTAAGATGTACCAAGACATTCATCAATGGTACTGGTGGCCTGATATGAAGCGAGATATTGCTCAGTATGTCGCCGAGTGTGACGTTTGCCGTCGCATCAAAGCAGAACACCAAAGGCCTGCTGGACTTCTGCAACCACTTACTATTCCTGAATGGAAATGGGACAAAGTCGAAATGGATTTCATCACTGGTTTTCCCAGATCGCAGAAGGGTCATGATGCTATCTTTGTCGTCATTGACCGATTCTCAAAGGTTGCTCACTTTCTGCCAGTGAAGGAGACAATCACTGCTAGCCAGCTAGCAGACTTGTATGTTGCCAGAATTGTGTCACGCCACGGTGTTCCGTTGGAGATCAGTTCAGATCATGGCAGCCTCTTTACCTCAAGATTTTGGAACAGTTTCCAAGAAGCTATGGGAAATCATCTATCCTTCAGCACTGCTTTTCACCCCCAGTCTCAGGGTCAAGTTGAACGAGTCAATCAAGTGCTTGAAGATATGCTTCGAGTTTGTGTCATCTCATTCGGTAAGAAATGGGAGGAATCTCTCCCGTATGCCGAATTCTCTTACAACAATAGCTACCAAGCTAGTCTGAAGATGGCACCATTTGAAGTTCTTTATGGACGAAGATGCCGAACCCCTCTGAATTGGTCAGAAACTGGGGAACGATCACTCGTCGGACCGGACATTATTCAACAAGCTGAAGAACAAGTACGCATTGTCCGTGAGCATTTGAAAACTGCCCAGTCTCGTCAGAAGAGCAACTATGACCGAAAGCACCGGGTAATGGTCTATCAACCTGGCGAACAAGCTTACCTTCGTGTTACTCCGATGAAGGGAACTCATCTATTTGGAATCAAGGGCAAGTTAGCTCCTCGCTACATTGGCCCGTTACGTATTCTCCCCCGCCGAGGAGAAGTGGCATATCAGTTGGAATTGCCGCCAAACCTTTCTCAAGTGCATGATGTCGTTCATGTATCACAACTCCGACGCTGCTTCAAGGATCCTATCCGAGCTGTGGATCATGAAGATCTTGAATTGCGGGATGATCTTTCTTATCCAGAATATCCGATCCTCATTCTTGATCAAGCTGAGCGACGAACCCGTCAGAAGTCGATCAAGTTCCTCAAAGTTCAGTGGTCAAATCATAATGAAGATGAAGCCACTTGGGAACGCGAGGATCGTCTTCGTGAAGAATACCCCGCCTTCTTTCAGCCTACCTCCTAATTCTCGGGACGAGAATTTCTTTTAGGGGAGGAGAATTGTAACATCCCCATGTAATAGCTACAGTAATCACCTCTTGATAATGCCAAGTCGCCATGCTTAACAGTGCTTAGTCATCCTTTGCATCATATCTCATTTCAAATTTCAAGTTAAATTGAAATTCAAAATTAAAGTGAAAATAAAAGTTGTCCAAGTTTGAAATAAAAATGTTCATTAAATAGCAAATAATTCATAACTAATTATGTTCAGGAAAACAACATCACCTAAAATACTTAAGTGACCCTATCAACCTAAAACCGTAGCAAACAACAACATTTTAATACCAATTTAATTAATAGAAATTACAAATGAAATTATATTTTGTCCAAACCAATTTCTGGTGGTAGGTAATAATGCACTGCAATATTTGAACCAAGTCACATATTTTACAAAAGTATTTTAGTGGCCAAACAATTTGCAAAACAAAATTAAAGCAGAAAACAGAAAAATAAAAAAGAAAAGGGTAGAAACTTACTGGCGCACTGGGCTTCCAGTGTACAGTAAGAACAGGCCCGGCCCACCGCGGCCTTCCTTCCACCTCCCGCCTTCTTCCTCGCGTTGTCGGCTGCGCCCGTCGACACGTCGCCGATGCCGCACGCGTCGGCCATCCACCGTGCTCCTCGCGTAGATAAGGACCCCGCGGACCCCCAGGGCGAACCCTAGCCCCCATCCTCTTCCCCCTCGCCCGTTCTCTTCTCCCCGCGCAGATGCCCGACTTCGCCGCCATGGCCGAGCTCAATGCCGTGGCTACCGCCGTCCTCGCCGCCTGAGACCGAGCTCAATCGCTCCGCCTGCCTCTTCTCCTTCTTCTCCGACCGCTGGACCTAGCTCTGCGCAACCACATCGCCAGGATCGAGCTCGGCATCATCTCACTGTCGCCGGCGATCCCCATCGTCCCCGGCCTCCGTCTGCGCTCCTAAGCTATCGAGGGCTTTCCTTAGCCGCTTGGTGTGCTCCTTCCTCCCTCCAGTCCTGTCCTCGCGCCGCGTAGTTCACTCTAGCTAGCTCGCCGCCTCACCGCGTTCTGTCCGCCGCGGCACCTCGCCGTCCGGCCATTTCCGGTTGTCCCCATGACCTCGCACCGCCTCGTTTGGATGCGGCATTGCGATCGTTCGAATGAGCCCGAATGCGCGCGCAAATACACACCGGAGCTGCGTGCCCGATTCCGCCCGTAGCTCACCGCCGCCACCATCGACGCTCCGCCCTGTACCGGCCGTCTCCGGTCGAATGGGTAGCACTACGTGATGCGCCACACCGTAAGCTTTCGAACGCCGCAAGAATCGAGCAAAACGGGCCACCGTGCGCGAAACCTGAGCTCACCGGAGCTCACGGCCGCGTCCGGTGCTCGCCGGAGCGTATTCCGGCGCCAGCGACGACGTGGCACCGACGTGGCGCCACAGGCCCCATCGCTCAGCCACTGACCCTGGGTCCCACTGGGCCCATTGACCCGGTCAACCGCTGACGTGGCTGCCCCGTGTCAGTGACACGCGGGTCCCACCCCAAATAAACGTTTTTAATAAATAGATAATCTATTAATTAATCAGTTAATTAATTAATTCACTAATCAGTCACTGACAGTGCGGGCCCACCAGTTAATTAGGTTAATTAGTTAAATGAAACCCTGTTTAGTCAGATGAGTCACTGACCAGTGGGACCCACTAGTCAGGTTTGACAATTCAACCGTACTGTTGACTGCTGACGCCAGCACTACGTCATGCTGACATCACCATTTACTATTCTGGATAATTCGGATTTACTTAAATAAAATAATTCCAGAATATTATTAAAACTTTGAAAAATCATATAAATTAAACCGTAACTCGGATGAAAATAATTTATATATGTAAAACGATCAGAAAAATGTGAAGAATCTGAATATGTGATCAAAGTGCCTGTGCAACACTCCTAGCTAGGTGAACATGGAACTTTTTGACTGATTTCGGTAAATAAATAGTACCTAACTTTAATAAAATAAATCCAAATAAAATCCTAAATTAACTAAAACTTTTAGTTAGGCAGTAAAACACCTCTGCATATCATTTAGACATGTCATGCATAGTGATTGCATTTTTGCCATGAATTTATTGTTTCTTCCCCCTCCTTCTCTCCCGATAGACGCCGAGACCGACACCGACGTAGCTGAGTTCGACTACACTCCCGACGAGCAGCCTACTGACGACCAGCCTCTCTCAGCAGAGCTTGCAGGCAAGCAAACCCCCTTGACGCATGCCTATATCACCCATTCCTTCTCCCTCCTGCTTGCATTTGAAATTGCTACTGTTTTGCTTTATCCTACTCTGATGCATAACATGTCCTTGTAACTGCTATTGATACCTGCCTGTTATCCAAACTGCTTAGTATAGGTTGGATGGTAAACCATTTGTGGCCTCTCTCCTTTGCTGTAGTTGCTCCGCTTTAGTATCTGGGCCCCAAACGATGTGATCGATCGGGCTGAAAATAGCACATCACTGCACACCCCCTAAGTTGCTCGACTCTGCAGAGCTGGCATCGAGTGCCGAGGGTGATACCTCTTATCCCACTTCCGATGATGCCTCTGTAGAATAGCTACCCGGATGTGTGTTATCGAGGGTGATTCCTCTTTCATCACTTCCGGTAAAGCTTCCGTCGTACAACTCCTCGAGTGGGAATCGATCGAGGGTGATTCCTCAGATTCCTTCTCGATAATTAGACACACGGTTACTTTGACCTTTGACGTAGGCGGGTCCACCCCGAGGGGTACCCGCGGGGAAATGTAAAGTCGGGCTGGCCCCAAGGGTGCCCGCGAGAGAACAATGCTAAAGACGGGTAAGTACCAAGAGTACACGCGAGTGATATCAAGTCAGAGCGACAGAAACTCTTATCGTCTCTGCGAGTTACTAAATACGCCTAATGGAACTGGGTATTTGATCTGAGTTGGCCAATGGCCTATACGCACTACCACCACGTGGGATAATGGTTTAATGGGGCCCTCTACGTCGTATGTATCAGCCGAAAGCTCTTCAGACGTCGCAGCTCAGAGATGCGGGCTGATCGTTGGGGTGGGCTGGTTACGTCACTGGTGTATTCAGTGTCGTGCCTGGGCCCCGACCAGCCACGCAACGTGCAGGAGTGCAAAGGGCGATGGCCCAAGACCCCTTTGTGCTTAGGATTTAGACCGGCGTGTTGACCTCTCTGCTGAGCCTAGGTAGGACTACGTCGTGTCGATTACCCGAGGCCGAGCATTACCCAGCAAGTGTGTCTGGCCAGATGTAATCGAGCGTGCTGGGTAACAGTAGTGCACCCCTGCAGGGAAGTGATCTATTCGAATAGCCGTGTCCACGGTAACAGGACGCTCGGAGTTGTATCCTGATCCATTACAACTACAAATTGATGATGACACATATTAAATTGTTATTACTGCTCTCGGGATCGCTTTCTCGTAGGGAGACGAGGAAGGATCTCAGGGCATTGCTATTATACAACCACTTGTATGCTACCATATTCTACTCTCTTCTAATGCTGCAAGATTGCTTGAAGATGCTAGTCTTCGATAGGCTAGGCTTCTCTGCCTCTATTCTGGCATTCTGCAGTTCAGTCCTAAGATATAGCCCCATTCATTTGATACCTATGCATACTTAGTATAGTTCTGATGTCAGTCTTGCGAGTACTTTGGATGAGTACTCACGGTTGCTCTGCTATTCTTTTCCCCATACCCATTTGATGATACATCAGACGATGGAGCCCAGGAGCCAGATGCCACTGCAGGAGCTTACTACCAGGAGGGTCCCGACGGCACGTACTACTGGATTGAGCCAGCCGACCAGGAGTAGTTTGGAGGCCCTAGGCAGGAGGCCTTCGCCTTTCGATCTGTATCGCTGTTTGTGCTAGCCTTCTTAAGGCAAACTTGACTAACTATGTCTGTACTCAGATATCATTTGTGTGTATGACTTATGGATTCGGGTCCTCGTGACCCTGGCTTGTAATATGTGAGACTTTATGTTTAATTTTGAGTTTAGAGTTGTGTTGTGATATCTTCCCGTGAGTCCCTGTGCTTGATCGTGCACATTTGCGTGTATGATTAGTGCACGATTAAGTCGGGGGCGTCACACGGAGGGAAGTATCCCAGGCAGAATCGCTCCGCCGGAGAGCAAAATAGCTCCTGCCCAGGTTCCGCCTCAAGACGGCGGCGCTTCATACCAATAGTCTTCTCTTGATTTTTTCTAGGGTAAATGGCTTCATATAGCAGAAGGAAGGGGCCAGACGCCAGCTGTGGGCCCCACAAGGCATCAGGGCGCGCCCGGGGGGGGGGGGGGGTCTGTTGCCTTGTGGGAAACTGGTGGGTCCCCTCTGGTATTTCTTTTCTCTAGTATTTTTTATATATTCAATAAAAAATCTTCGTGAAATTTCAGGTCAATTGGAGCTCTGTAGAATAGGTATCTCTGATGTGGTTATTTCAGGTCCAGAATTCCAGCTGCCGGCATTCTCCCTCTTCATGTAAATCATGCAAAATAAGAGAGAAAAGGCATAAGAATTGTACCATAAAGCGAAATAATGATCAAAAACATAATAAATAACAGTAGGAAATCATGATGCAAATTGGACGTATCAACTCCCCCAAGCTTAGACCTCGCTTGCCCTCAAGCGAAAAGTCAAAATCGATAATCATGAGCACATGTTTAGAGAGAGAGACGTCGATAAAAAAAATAAAATACAGACATGGAGCATCATGATCTTTATTATAACAGCAATCTATCATCATAAAACTTCTCATGAAAAAGTGACAATTCATCCACAAGTTAAAGTATGAACCATAAATCGAATTGAAAACTAACAAACTATGATCTCAGTCACTGAAGCAATTGCAATTCATCATATTATCAGGAAGAGTCTATGTAAGAGATTTGTTTTGCAAGTTCACATACTCAACTATCATTTAGTCTTCTATGATTGCTGACACTCACGTCATACTTATGGGGCAAAAGTTTCAGTCGAACACATAGAAAGAGAGGGGCTTATGATTTCGCCTCCCAACGTATTTACCTCAAGGGTAATGTCAACAATAATAACTCATGATCGCCTACATTCAACTGGATATATATATGCATGGATCAATCCCCACCACATGATGTTTGCCAAAAGAGAAAATAAAAACGGAATAGAAGAGAATACTATTGACTCTTGCATGAAAGTAGATACATAAAGTAAAAGATAGGCCCTTTGCAGAGGGAAGCAGAGGTTGTCATGCGCTTTTGTTTTTGGATGTGCGAGCTCTTAATATAAAAGGAACATCACTTTATATTGCCCCTTGTGATAGCGACCTTTATTATGCAGTCTGTCGCTTTTATTGCTCCACCATCACAAGATCGTACAAAGCTTATTTTCCCTTACAATAAAAGTTCATACATATTTAGGAGCAATTTTTATTGCTTTTGCACCAATGACTACTTACTTGAAGGATCTTATTCAATCCATAGATAGATATAGTGGACTCTCATGGCACGAAACTGGGTTTAAGGGTTTTTGGGTGCACAAGTAGTATCTCTACTTGGTGCGGATTTTTGGCTAGCAAAGATAGGGGGCAAACACCACATGTTAGAGGATCCAAAACAATATAACTTCTACGTGAATATAAGCAAACATAACCCATTACGTTGTCTTCCTTGTCCAACGTCAACTAATTGACATAGAATATTTGATGGGGGCTCACAATCATAAAAGATGTCCAAGATAGTGTATTTATATGTGAGACCTCTCTTCCTTTATTACTTTTTCATGAATTGCTACAATGACCAATGCTATGTTTGTCAACTTCCAACAAGTTTTATCAATTATAGTTCTTTTATGTGAAGTCATCACTCCCCATGGGATTAGCATATGATCTTATTTTTATTCTTTCTTTATTTCTAAGATTGGATCATCAAAAGCAAAACACGCAACTCAAACTACTCTTTATTATATAACTTTCACACACGATTACATAGATAGATAGATCACAAAGCAAGCACTCGAAACTAAATCATACTAAAATTTTATTCCTCTAAATCATGAAATAACTAAGGATCGAACTAAGATAGATAAAGATGATGAAAAAGTGATGGTGATACGATACCGGGGCACCTCCCCCAAGCTTGGCACAAGCCAAGGGGAGTGCCCATACCCGTGTACTTAAGTCTCCTTCTTTGGTGATGGTGGTGATGGTGAGGTGGGCTTGTCCTTCATGACATTAAGTAAGATCTCCTTTAGGCTCTAAATTTCTCAGAGCACATGCTATATCATCTCTATATTCTTTTGGACTTCGGTCATAATATGCTTATTCTCTGGCCCCCAAGCTTTCTTTCCTGCATCACTTTCACTTGGATGAGAGATGTCCCAATTGGAGGGTATGTGCATACGAGGAGTATTTTCAACCCCATAATTGTGAACCAGATTATGAAAGTTGTTTCAATGTAACTTGTGTAAGGGTCTCCTAGGAGGAAGCCCTTCTTGTACCTCTGGACTCACATGGCTTGTAGTGCTTCTCACGGCTTGATGAGGGTTTGTAGTTGTCGAGATGCCGGCAAGGGTGCCCCTCTCGGAAGCCGGAGGATGGACCTCAAGCGAATCCCCATCATCTTCTTCCATGGTAACATCTCCTTCTTCTTCCCTCCCGAGCTCCATCTGCAGCAACCAAGCGTCGTCTCCCATGTTGTTGGAGGAGGAGGAAGACATGATGCCTGGCCTCGAAATCTGACAGAAAACAGCACGAAACAAGAACATAGGAGAAATTCGCGATATGGTGGTCAAAACATACGGGAGTAGATATAAAGAATTTTTATCTTGCAAAACAAGCATACGGGAAGAAAACGGAGTCAGGAAGGCACACGTGGGGCCCACAAGGCATCACGACGTGCCCCAGGGAGGTCGCACCCTGTTGCCTTGTGGGCGACACGTGGGTCCCCTCGGCTGTTTCTTATTTTTGTAATTTTTCTAATATTCCAAAACTGACAGAAATAATTTTTATGGAATTTTTGGAGTCGGTTTACTTACCGTATCACATACCTACCCCTTTTCTGGGTTCTGGAGCGTTCCGGAAGGACTCTTTGATGTGCTCTTCCGGTGTAATTGTTTCAATAATATTAGTTTCAACATTAATGGGAGTACCTGAAATATAATGCTTAATTCTTTGCCCATTCACCACTCTCTGATTATTGCCTTCAGAGTTATTTATTTTGATGGCTCCAGAGCGATAAACTTCTTCGATGACATATGTCCCCTCCCATTTAGAGAGAAGTTTTCCTGCAAAAAATCTTAAGCGAGAATTGTATAATAGAACATGATCACCTACTTTGAATTCCAGTTTTTGAATTCTTTTGTCGTGCCATCTTTTTTACTTTTTCTTTAAACAACTTAGCATTATCATAGGCTTGGGTTCTCCATTCATCTAAAGAGCTAATATCAAATAACCTCTTCTCACCGGCAAGTTTAAAATCATAATTAAGTTCTTTAATTGCCCAATAAGCTTTATGTTCTAATTCAAGAGGTAAATGACATGCTTTTCCATAAACCATTTTATACGGAGACATGCCCATAGGATTTTTATATGCAGTTCTATAAGCCCATAATGCATCATCAAGTTTCTTAGACCAATTCTTTCTGGATCTATTAATGGTCTTTTGCAATATCCATTTTATTTCTCTATTAGTTAATACAACTTGACCACTAGACCGAGGATGATAAGGAGATGCAATTCTATGGTTAACATCGTATTTAGCAAGCAACTTACGGAAAGCACCATGAAAAAAATGTGAACCACCATCAGTCATTAAATATCTAGGGACTCCAAACCTTGGGAAAATAACTTCTTTAAGCATTTTAATAGAAGTGTTATGATCAGCACTACTAGTTGGAATAGCCTCTACCCACTTAGTGACATAATCAACAGCAACTAAAATATGAGTATACCCATTGGATTTAGGAAAAGGTCCCATATAATCAAAACCCCAAACATCAAATGGTTCAATAACAAGTGAATAATTCATAGGCATTTCCTGACGTCTACCAACATTACCAATTCTTTGACATTCATCACAAGAAAGGACAAACTTACGTGCATCCTTGAAAAGAGTAGGCCAATAAAAACCAGATTGTAATACCTTGTGTGCAGTTCGGTCTCCCGCATGGTGTCCTCCATGTGCCTCGGAGTGACACTTACGTAGGATTTGTTCCTGTTCATGCTCAGGTACACAACATCTAATAATACCATCTACTCCTTCTTTGTATAAATGTGGGTCATCCCATAAGTAATGTCTTAAATCAAAGAAAAACTTTTCTTTTGTTGGTATGTAAAGCTAGGTGGTATGTATTTAGCAACAATGTAATTAGCATAGTCTACATACCAAGGAGTTTTACGAGAAGCATTTATCAGAGCTAATTGTTCATCAGGAAAATCATCATTAATAGGAAGTGGGTCCTCAAGAACATTTTCCATTCTAGACAAATTATCTGCTACGGGATTCATAGCTCCCTTTCTATCAACAATATGCAAATCAAATTATTGTAGAAGAAGAACCCATCTAATAAGTCTAGGCTTAGCATCTTTCTTTTCCATAAGATATTAAATAGCAGCATGATTAGTGTGAACAGTAACTTTGGAATCAAGAATGTAAGATCTAAATTTATCACATGCGAACACAACTGCTAAAAATTCTTTCTCAGTAGTAGCATAATTTCTTTGATCACTGTCTAGAGTTTTACTAGCATAATGGATAACATTTAATTTCTTATCAACTCTTTGTCCTAGAACAGCACCAATAGCATAATCACTAGCATCACACATAATTTCAAAGGGTAGGTTCCAATCAGGTGGTTGAACAATAGGTGCAGAAATTAATGCTTTCTTAAGTATTTCAAAGGCTTCTACACAATCATCATCAAAAACGAATGGAACATCTTTTTGCTAGAGATTGGTAAGAGGTCTAGAAGTTTTAGAGAAGTCTTTTATAAACCTTCCATAGAAACCAGCATGACCAAGGAAACTTCTTATACCTTTGATATCTTTAGGACATGGCATTTTCTCAATAGCATCAACTTTAGCTTTATCAACTTCAATACCTCTTTCAGAAATTTTATGCCCAAGGACTATACCTTCATTCACCATAAAGTGGCACTTCTCCCAATTCAAGACAAGATTAGTTTCTTCACATCTTTGCAAAACTCGATCAAGGTTGCTCAAGCAATCATCAAAAGAAGCTCCGTAAATGGAGAAATCATCCATGAAAACCTCAACAATCTTTTCACAAAAGTCAAAGAATATAGCATTCATACATCTTTGAAAGATAGCAGGTGCATTACATAAACCAAAAGGCATACAACGATAAGCATAAGTTCCTAAAGGACTAGTAAAGGTGGTTTTCTCTTGATCTTCAGGTGACACAGGTATTTGAGAGAAACCAGAATAACCATCTAGGAAACAAAAGTGTGTATGCTTAGACAATCTTTCTAACATTTGATCAATAAAAGGCAAGGGGTAATGATCTTTTCTAGTAGCTTTATTTAATTTCCTGAAATCAATTACCATCCTATAACCAGTTAGAATTCTTTGTGGGATAGGCTCATTTTTATCATTAGGAACAACGGTAATACCTCCTTTTTTAGGAACACAATGAACATGACTTACCCATCTACTATCAGCTATGGGATAAATTATACATGTTTCTAGAAGCTTTAATATTTCAGTTGTTACCACATCCATCATTCTAGGATTCAGCCTTCTTTGATGATCAAAAACGGGTTTAGCATCTGGATCCATATGAATTTTATGCTGACATAAAGTGGGACTAATGCCCTTAAGATCATCAAGAGTATATCCAATAGCGGCACGGTGCTTCCTCAGAGTTTTATGTAATCTCTTTTCTTCGTGCTCTGAAAGGTTAGCACTAATAATAACAGGATATATCTTCTTTTCATCAAGATAAGCATATTTAAGAGTATCAGGTAATTGCTTTATTCAAACACAGGATCTCCCTTGGGTGGAAGTGGATCTCCCAAGGTTTCAACAGGTAAATTATGTTTAAGGATAGGTGCTTGTTTAAAGAATAATTCATCTATTTCATTTCTTTCATTCATATGCATGTCATTCTCATGCTCAACAAATGTTGTTCTAATGGATCAGTAGGAGGCACAGCAATAGAAGCAAGACCAATAATTTCATCTTTACTAGGCAATTCTTTATCATGAGGTTGTCTACGAAACTTGGAGAAATTAAACTCATGAGACATCTCACCAAAATTAACACTAACAATTTCTTTAGTGCAATCAATCTTAGCATTAACAGTATTCAAGAAGGGTTATCAAATATAATGGGACAAAAATCATCTTGTGGTGATCCAAGAACAAGAAAATCAATAGGATATTTGATCTTACCACACAAGACTTCAACATCTCTAACAATCCCAAGCGGTGAAATAGTATCTCTATTTGCAAGCTTAATAGTAACATCAATATCTTCAATCTCAATAGGTGCAATATCATTCATGACTTCTTGATAGAGTGTAAATGGAATAGCACTCACACTAGCTCCAATATCACATAAACCATGATAGCAATGATCTCCAATTTTAACAGAAATAACATGCATGCCAACTACAGGTTTGCTTTTATCTTTAGGGTCTGGCTTAGCAATTCTAGTTGCTTCATCACAGAAATATATGACATGTCCATCAATGTTATCAACCAAAAGATCTTTAACCATTGCAACACTAGGTTCAACTTTAATTTGTTCAGAAGGTCTAGGTGCTCTAATATTACTCTTATTAACCATAGTTGAAGCTTTAGGGTGTTCCTTAATCCTAACAGGGAAAGGAGATTTCTCAATATAAGCAGTAGGCACAACTGGATCAACATGGTAAACAATTGTTTCTTCTTTAACACTAACAGGTTCTTCATTCAATTCAATAGGTGGGTGATATTTAAACCATTTCTCCTTAGGGAGATCAACATGAGCAGCAAAAGATTACAAAAGGTAGCTACTATCTCAGAGTCAAGTCCATATTTAGTACTAAACTTACGAAAAGCATCAGTTTCCATAAAAGATTTAACACAATCAAACTCAAGATTTATACCTGACTCATTACCTTTGTTGATTTCCCAATCTTCATAATTGCGTTTAATTCTTTAAAGAAGATCCCATCTGGATTCAATAGTTCTCTTCATAAAGGAACTAGCAGAAGAAGTATCGAGCATGGATTGATCATTATGAGAAAGCCGAGCATAAAAGTTTTGAAGAATTATTTCTCTTGAGAGCTCATGATTGGGGCATGTGTGCAACATATACTTAAGCCTCCCCCAATCTTCAGAAATACTTTCTCCTTCACGAGGCCAAAAATTATATATATAATTTCGATCACGATGAACCAAATGCATAGGATAAAATTTCTGGTGGAATTCCAGCTTCAACCGGTTCCAGTCCCATGTTTCAGTACCATCACATAGCCTATACCATGTCAATGCCTTTCCCTCCAAAGATAAAGGGAATACTTTCTTCTTAACTCCATCTCCGGATAAACCTGCAAGCTTAAACAATCCATAAATTTCATCCACATAGATCAAGTGCATATCAGGATGTACCGTTCCATCTCCTGCATAAGGATTAGCTAGTAGTTTCTCTATCATACCCAAAGGAATTTTATAATAAATATTTTCAGTAGGTTCAATAGGTTGAGGAGCAACTCTTATTGCTTCCGGTCGAGGTGAAGATACCCCGAACAAGCCCCTCAAAGGATTACTTTCCATAGTGACAAGTGACAATAAATTTCAGCATGTAATATAAATGTTTCCTTACCAAATTCCACTCACCAAAGGCGCTTCACTCCCCGGCAACGGCGCCAGAAAAGAGTCTTGATGACCCACAAGTATAGGGGATCAATCATAATCCTTTCGATAAGTAAGAGTGTCGAACCCAACGAGGAGCAGAAGGAAATGACAAGCGGTTTTCAGCAAGGTATTCTCTGCAAGTACTGAAAGTAGCGGTAACAGATAGTTTTGATAGCAAGATAATTCGTAACAAGTAATAAGTAGTAATGGTAACAAAAAGTGCAGCAAGGTGGCCCAATCCTTTTTGTAGCAAAGGACAAGCCAGAACGGACTCGTATAATAAGCAAAGCGTTCTCAAGGACACATGGGAATTTCATCTAATCACTTTCATCATGTTTGTTTGATTCGCGTTCGCTACTTTGATAATTTGATATGTGGGTGGACCGGTGCTTGGGTGCTGTTCTTACTTGAACAAGCCTCCCACTTATGATTACCCCCTCTCGCAAGCATCCGCAACTATGAAAGAATAATTAAGATAACTCTAACGATAGCATGAAACATATGGATCCAAATCAGCCCCTTACGGAATAGCGCATAAACTAGGGTTTAAGCTTCTGTCACTCTAGCAACCCATCATCTAATTACTACTCCACAATGCCTTCCCTTAGGACCAAAGATGGTGAAGTGTCATGTAGTCGATGTTCACACGACACCACTAAAGGAAGCAACAACATACATATCATTAAAATATCGAACGAATAGCAAATTCACATGATTACTTATGACAAGACTTCTCCCATGTCCTCAAGAACAAAAGTAACTATTGACAAATCATATTCTTGTTCAAGATCAGAGGGGTATTGAATAGCATTAATGATCTGAACATATAATCTTTCACCAAATAAACCAACTAGCATCAACTACAAGATGTAATCAACACTAGTAGCAACCCACAGGTACCAATCTGAGGTTTTGAGACAAAGATTGAACACAAGAGATGAACTAGGGTTTGAGATGAGATGGTGCTGGTGAAGATGTTGATGAAGATTGGTCCTCCCACGATGAGATGATCGTTGGTGATGTCGATGGCTTCGATTTCCCCCTCCCGGAGGAAAGTATCCCCGGCGGAATCGCCCCGCCGGAGAGCAAAATAGCTCCTACCCAGGTTCCGCCTCCAGACGGCGACACTTCATCACGAAAGTCTTCTCTTGATTTTTTAGGGCAAATGGCTTCATATAGTAGAAGGAGGGGGCCAGACACCAGCTGTGGGCCCCACAAGGCATCAGGGCGCGCCCAGGGGGGCGCGCCCTGTTGCCTTGTGGGCAACTGGTGGGTCCCCTCTAGTATTTCTTTTCTCCAGTATTTTTTATATATTCAATAAAAAATCTTCGTGAAATTTCAGGTCAATTGGAGCTCTATAGAATAGGTATCTCTGATGTGGCTATTTCAGGTCCAGAATTCCAGCTGCCGGCATTCTCCTTCTTCATGTAAATCTTGCAAAATAAGAGAGAAAAGGCATAAGAATTGTACCATAAAGTGAAATAATGATCAAAAACATAATAAATAACAGTAAGAAATCATGATGCAAATTGGACGTATCACTCATCAGGAGGAGCGCGGCTCGCCGCTTGCCCTCGCAAGAGAGGTCACCGCCCCCGGTCAACTCTGGCCGCCTCCACCACCACCCACTGGCGGGGGCCCCGCCACTCCTCCTTATCCTCCATCGCGTGTTCATCACCAGAAGGAGCAGCGGCTCTGCCTGGAGGCAGCGCCATTTGCTGGAGGAGCGCCGGACCGTCGTCCCCGGCGCTCAACAAGATCTGGATTTGGAGCTGCACTGCTCGCCTCGCCTCAGGTGCTCTTTCCTGCGTTTCCTTTCATCCCCTCCATGCTCCTTCGGCCTGGTGATGTGCTGCCTGACCGTGTTTGTCCTGCTGTAGCGTGACCGGGATCTGACCGCATGCCTTCCGTCGGTCGTTGGTCGTCGCTTTGGTTGGTCGCTTCTTGTACCTTTTCTACAATTTATTTAACAGCTAATGCATTGTTACTGGTTGTTGTTCTTACCTGCTAATCTACACCATGAGCATGTCCTACTATTGATTTAGCAGCTCATGCATTTGTGGTTTTCGTTCTTGCCTGCTACTGTTATGAGCCTGTGAAATGAACAGATACATTGTTGTTTGTTTTCACACTTGCCTGCTATTGTGTGGAGAAAAATGTGTGTTCTTCTGGGTGAATAGGTAGTGAAAATGTTAATTACTACAGCATATGAAGCCGAGTCTGTTTAGTTTTGTTTACTCTGTTTACTTATGTTTTAGTTTATTTTTTATAAATATTGTGTTCTCTAGATTTTATTGATGCAGGTTCTGTTTAATTTTGTTTACTATATATAAATGTAGCATAGGAAGGCTGCGCGTTCCGTGTTTTATTTTCTTAAATAGCTATTGATGAGTAACAACATATATTTTATATTCAGATCTCGGGATCTGTAATAGATTCTGGTTAGATTCTTGATGGATATTGCAAATAATTGTATGCTATGATGTACTACTTTCAGATTTGGATTATTGTATTCGTAACAACTCCTGGTTTGATTCTTAATGGATATTGCCCATAATTGTGCGCTTGATGTATTAGTCAGATTGTAGTCTGAATCTGAATTGTTTAACTCGCTGACGTGCATCCGGGGAGAATACTGATGGCTATGGTTGATTGTGCATCAAAGGTACAATACTTCTCATGAAGGGTCATAATCCTCCTGCTCCGCTTCCCCCTCTGCCTTCAAGCGCCACCTCCAAGCGCTGCTGCCAGTCACCAGATCTCCGGTCACCGGAGTCTCTTCACTCCAGCTGTTGGACCCCTCTACACCATCAACCGCCCCATCGGGTGGATCTCTCAATCTCAACTGCTGGTCGTGGATCGAGCTCCGCCCCGCTCCGTCGTCGAGCCCCTCTACTCCGGGAGGGTAGGTGTGACTCCCTCTTGGGACACCTCCTCTGCTACCAGCCCGATCAACCTCGTCCCGGCAGCCATCGAAGGCCTGGATGTCGTCAAGGTCCCTCTTCTTCTCTCCCTGGACTGTTGATTGTTTTGGATTTGGCCGCTCCCCTCCCTCCCTCCTTGAAGTTCATTTTCTTCTTCCTCCGACCTGTACTACACCACATATATACAGCTGAAACGTTCATCTCTTGAGAGAACAGAGGAGATGACAAGTCCTAAATTGCTAGATGATACGTCTCCAATGTATCTATAATTTTTGATTGTTCCATGCTGTTATATTATCAATCTTGGATGTTTTATATGCATTTACAACAATTATATATCATTTTTGGAGACTAACCAATTAACTTAGTGCCTAGTGCCAGTTGTTGTTTTCTGCCCTGTTTTTGTTTTACAGAAAATCAATACCAAACGAAGTCCAAATGCCACGAAACTTTTTGGAGATTTTTTTCCGGACAAGATAAACACTTGAAGCTTCGGGAGAAGACCAGGTGCCAGAAGGGGTGGCCACAAGCCACCAGGGCGCCTGGGGAGTGGGGGCAGGCGCGCCCTGGTGCCTCGTGGGCCCACCCCAGCTCTGTTTGACCTAATTCCACCACTATAAATTTAGGAAAAATCAGAAACCCTTAGGGGAGTCCACGAAATACTTTTTACACCACCGCAAGTTTCTGTTCTCGAGAGATCCCATCTGGAGGCCTTCTCCAGTACTCCGCCGGAGGGGGAATCGATCACGGAGGGGCTCTACATCAACCTTGCAGCCCTTCCGATGATGCGTGAGTAGTTTACCACAGACCTTTGGGTCCATAGTTAGTAGCTAGATGGCTTCTTCTGTCTTTTTGATCTTCAATACAATGTTCTCCTCGATGTTCTTGGAGTTCTATCCGATGTAATCACTTTTTGCGGTGTGTTTGTTGGGATCCGATGAATTGTGAGTTTATGATCAGATTATCCATGAATATTATTTGAGTCTTTGCTGCACTCTTTTATGCATGATTATTATAGCTTCGTATTTCTTCTCCGATCTATTGATTTGGTTTGGCCAACTAGATTGATTTATCTTGCCATGGGAAGAGGTGCTTTGTAATGGGTTCGATCTTGCGGTGCTCAATCCCAGTGACAGAAAGGGACATGACACGTATGTATCGTTGCTATTAAGGGTAAAAAGATGGGTTTTATTCATACATGAGTTTATCTTGTCTACATCATGTCATTGTTCTTAAGGCGTTACTCCGTTCTTTATGGACTTAATACACTAGATGCATGCTAGATAGCGGTCGATGTGTGGAGTAATAGTAGTAGATGCAGGCAGGAGTCGGTCTACTTGTCTCGGACATGATGCCTATATACATGATCATTGCCTTGGATATCGTCATGATTATTTGCTTTTCTATCAATTGCCCAACAGTAATTTGTCTACCCACCGTATGCTATTTTCTCGAGAGAAGCATCTAGTGAAAACTATGGCCCCCGGGTCTATCTAAATCATATTACTAAAACTCTAAAAATATTGCTGCCATTTTATTTTATTTTATTTATTTTGTATTTTTGTTTCAATCTATCTATCTATCACATACATTTTAATCTTGCAATTGACCGCCGAGGGATTAACAACCCCTCGTCTGCGTTGGGTGCAAGGATTTGTTGTTTGTGTGCAGGTGCTGCTAACGAGGTGTTGCGTGATTCTCCTACTGGTTCGATAACCTTGGTTTCATAACTGAGGGAAATACTTATCTCTACTGTGCTGCATTATCCCTTCCTCTTCGGGGAAAATACCAACGCAAGCTACAAGTAGCAGGAAGAATTCCTGGCGCCGTTGTCGGTGAGACATCATCAACATCTATCAAGTACCTTTGCATAAACTCTCATCTCCTAGCATTTATTTTATTTGCCATTTGCCTCTCGTTTTCATCTCCTCCACTTCTAAAACGTTTTTACAAAAATACAAAAATATTTTTCGTTTGCCTTTTTCTTGTTTGCTTGTTTGCTTGTTTGCTATCTTGTTTGCGTAGTCACGATGTCTCAAGAAAATACAAAATTGTGTGATTTTTCCAATACTAATAATAATGATTTTATTAGTACTCCAATTGCTCCTCCCACCGCTAGTGCGGAGACTTGTGATATTAATGCCGCTTTGCTAAATCTTGTCATGAAAGATCAATTTTCCGGTAGTCCTAATGAAGATGCCGCATCCCATCTTAACACTTTCGTAGAATTGTGTGACATGCAAAATAAAAAAGATGTGGATAATGATATTGTGAAATTAAAATTATTCCCATTCTCATTACGGGATCGTGCAAAAATTTGGTTTTCATCTTTACCACGAAATAGTATCGATTCTTGGGATAGGTGTAAAGATGCTTTTATTACTAAGTATTTTCCTCCCGTGAAAATTATTTCTCTTAGAAATCAAATTATGAATTTCAAGCAACTTGATCATGAACATGTTTCCCAATCTTGGGAGAGGATGAAATTAATGATAAGAAATTTCCCTACTCATGGTTTAAATTAATGGATGATCATACAAAAATTTTATGCGGGATTGAATTTTGTTTCTAGAAATCTTTTAGATTCTGCCGCGGGTGGTACTTTCATGGAAATTACTTTGGGAGAAGCTACTAAATTGCTTGATAAAATTATGTAAAATTATTCACAATGGCATACTGAAAGAACTCCTACTAGTAAAAAAGTGAATTCTATTGAAGAAATTAGTACTTTGACTGATAAAGTTGATGCGCTTATGAAATTGGTTGCTAGTAAAAATGCTCATATTGATCCTAATGATGTGCCTTTGTCCACATTGATTGACCAAAATAATGATCCCGTAGATGTGAATTTTGTCTCGCGAAACAATTTCAATAATAATGCTTATAGAGGTAATTTCAACACTAGAACATTTCCTGGAAATTCCTCTAATAATTATGGCAATCCTTATGGTAATTCCTATAATAAAAATAATAGGATGCCCTCTGATCTTGAAAGTAATATTAAAGAATTTATTAATGCTCAAAAAGTTTTCAACACTACGATAGAGGAAAAATTGAGTAAACTTGATTATATGTCTAGGAGCATTGATAGAATTATTCATGATGTGGAAAATCTTAAGACTAAAATTTTGCCACCCAAAATTGATATTAGTGAATCAATTAAAGCTTTATATGTCTCCATGGATGAGAGTAAGAAAAGAACCGCTATGCTAAAAGCTAAACGAGAATTTTTAGAAAAAGCTATTCCTCCCGGTTTCTATCGTAGTAATGACGAGAATATTAAAATGATTGGTGTTTCATCTATTGATTCTTTGTTTAGCAATATAAAACTTGATGAAAAGGGGACTGAAGAAGAGTCAACTTTAGCTAGTAGGCGTTCCCATAATTCGGAGGGTGAAAATCTAAATGAAAAAATTGCTAAAAGTGGGTTTGGAGAGGTAAAAACTTTAAATAGCGATGTGCCCACTCTCTTGGATTACAAAGATTTTAATTATGATAATTTTTGTTTGATTGAGTGCATTTCTTTGTTACAATCCATGTTAAATTCACCCAACGCTTATGAGCAATACAAGGCTTTTTACTAAACACATCGTAGAAGCAATGATGAAAGCGTTATAAGAAAAGCTAGAACTAGAGATTTCAATTCCTAGAGAATTATATGATGAATGGGAACCCACCATTAAAGTTAAAATTAAAAATTATTAGTGCAATGCTTTATGTGATTTGGGTGCTAGCGTTTCCACAATTCCAAAATCCTTATGTGATGTGCTAGGTTTTACCAATATAGATGAATGTTCTCTTAATTTGCATCTTGCGCATTCTACTATTAAAAAACCAATGGGTAGAATTAATGATGTTCTTATTCTTGCAAATAGAAATTATGTGGTCATTGATTTTATTGTTCTTGATATTGAAAGCAATTCTTCTTGCCCCATAATACTTGGTAGACCGTTCTTACGAACTATAGGCGCCGTTATTGATATGAAAGAAGGGAATATAAAATTTCAGTTTCCACTAAAGAAGGGTATGGAGCATTTCCCTAGGAAAATAATTAAAGCACCATATGAATCAATTATGAGGGCCACTTATGGAATCACCTTGAAAGATGACAATACTTGAAACTATGCATTATGCCTAGCTAGGGGCATAAAACAATAGCGCTTGTTGGGAGGCAACCCAATGAATAAAATAAATTTTTTCTGTTATTGTGTGTTTTCACAATTATGCTACTGGTATGATTGTGTTTTTGTGTTTTTAATTAGTGTTTGTGCCAAGTAAAGCCTTTAGGATGATTTGGAAGATAATATAATTGATGATGTTTGGAAAACAGAATGTTTTGCGTCCAGTGCCCGAATTTTTTTTCTGTACTGGAGAGTCAGAAAAATCTGAAATCTTTACACAGTATTGGTATATGAATTTCCCACGTTTTCCTAATTTTTCAGAATTTTTGGTGTTACATAAGTATGGCTTTTAAATAGATTGCTACAGACTGTTCAGTTTTTGACAGATTCTATTTTTTGATGCACTACTTGCTTGTTTTGATGAATCTATGGATTTTATCGGGGGGTATAAGCCATGGTGAAGTTAGATTACAGTAGGTATAATGCAAAAATAAAATATGAATGGGTTTGCAATAGTACTTAAAGTAGTGATTTATTTTGTTATACTAACGGATCTCACGAAGGTTTTGTTGAGTTTTGTGTGATTGAAGTTTTCAAGTTTTGGGTGAGATCACGATGGATGAAGGAATAAGGAGTAGTAAGAGCCTAAGCTTGGGGATGCCCGAGGCACCCCAAGGTAATATTCTAGGAAGACTCAAGCATCTAAGCTTGGGGATGCCCCGGAAGGCATCCCCTCTTTCTTCTACCAACCATCGGTAATTTTACTTGGAGCTATATTTTTATTCGTCACATGATATGAGTTTTTCTTGGAGCGTCTTGTATTATATGAGTCTTTTCTTTGTTTGCTTTTTAGCTTGTCACAATCATCCTTGCTGAACACACCTATCTTGAGAGAGCCACACGTTTATCATCATTTGTTAGAATACTCTATGTGCTTCACTTAAATTTTTTGCGCTAGGTAGTTGCTCTAGTGCTTCACTTAAATCTTTTTGAGCACGGTGGTGGCTATATTTTGAAGAAATGAACTCTCATGCTTCACTTATATTATTTTGAGAGTTGGTAAGATTAAAATTTTGAAGAAATGAACTCTCATGCTTCACTTATATTATTTTGAGAGTTGATAAGATTAAAATTTTGAAGAAATGAATTCTCATGCTTCACTTATATTATTTTGAGAGTTGATAAGATTGAAATTTTGAAGAAATATTTGCACTCTCATGCTTCACTTAAATCTTTTTGAGAGTTGATAATAGTAACGGTAATTTGCACAAGATACGAATTTGGTCCCAAAGTGGTGAATATTCAAGAGGGATATAAATAAAAACTTTCATATAGATCATTGGATATGATAAGTGTGATTCCTTGCAATTGTTTTGCGATATGGAAATGATAATATGTGAGTCATGTTAGTGAGTAATTGTGACTTAGTAAGAATATTAGTGTTAAGGTTTGTGATTCCCTATGCATGCACGATAAGTCAATAGTTATGCAACGAAATTATATCCTACTTATGGTGCATTATTCGGTGTTAGTTATGTTCAATGCATGTTTATGACCGTTTTTGTTTTTTGGTTGGATGCTTGTCAATCTATTTGCTAGCCTTCATTTGTACTAAGTGGAAATACTGCTTGTGCATCCAAAATCCTTAAACCCAAGTTGTGCCAAATGAGTCCACTATACCTACCTATATGCGGTATTTCAATGCCGTTCTAAGTAAATTTGCGTGTGCCAACTCTAATTTTCAAAATAATTTTTCCGTTTTGTGTGCCCGTACCGCTCATGAAGCGGCAGGGTGTGGCCATTATTTTCCATGCAAGCCGTGTTATTCTCACGATGAGTGTTTATTCACTTGTAATTGCACGAGAGAATGGTTGGTAATAGGGATGCCCAGTCCCACAATGAAATCAAAAATTAATAACAACAAAATTCCTTGCAAAGTGTTGGTATGGAGGGCACCCGTGGATACGGCTAGCCATGGATTGTGAAAGAATGGTGGAAAGGAAATAAACTTTACTTTCTGTTTGGGAACCGCCTATGATGTGTCTAGCATGGAAAATATTGGGAATTCTCGGTCGTTTTCGTTGACAGGAAAAGCATGCCTCTCAAAATATTTTTATCTCCTTAATTTCAGCATTGAGCTCTGGCACATTTGACAAATCTCTGCTTCCCTCTGCGAAAGGACTATCTATTTACTTTTATGCAATTTTTATTTTATTTGAGTCTCCATCTTCTCTTACAAAAGCACCTACTAGAGAGCACTATTGTCATACTTGTGCATTGGATGTAGCCAATATTTGAGTGTGTTTCATGAATGGATCAATGATTGAGCATAATGGGCTAGGGTAACTTTCTTTAGCGTTGATATTTTGAAAGACATGGTTGCTTGTTAGCATGCTTGAGTATTTATATCTTCATGTCAAATTATAGACTATTGCTTTGAATCATTCAAGTCCAATGCCCATGCTATAAAAGAAAAGAATATGTGATGAATATGATAGGCAGCATTCCACATCAAAAATTCAGTTTTTATCATTTACCTACTCGAGGACGAGCAGGAATTAAGCTTGGGGATATTGATACGTCTCCAACGTATCTATAATTTTTGATTGTTCCATGCTGTTATATTATCAATCTTGGATGTTTTTATATGCATTTACAACAATTATATATCATTTTTGGAGACTAACCTATTAACTTAGTGCCCAGTGCCAGTTGCTGTTTTCTGCCCTGTTTTTGTTTTACAGAAAATCAATACCAAATGAAGTCCAAATGCCACGAAACTTTTTGGAGATTTTTTTTGGACAAGATAAACACTAGAAGCTTCGGGAGAAGACCAGACGCCAGAAGGGGTGGCCACGAGCCACCAGGGCGCGCCTAGGGGGGGGCAGGCGCGCCCTCGTGCCTCTTGGGCCCACCCCAGCTCCGTTTGATCTAATTCCAGCACTATAAATTCAGGAAAAATCAGAAACCCTCAGGGGAGTCCACGAAATACTTTTTACGCCGCCGCAAGTTTCTGTTCTCGAGAGATCCCATCTGGAGGCCTTCTCCGGTACTCCGCCGGAGGGGGAATCGATTACGGAGGGGCTCTACATCAACCTTGCTGCCCTTCCAATGATGCGTGAGTAGTTTACCACAGACCTTTGGGTCCATAGTTAGTAGCTAGATGGCTTCTTCTGTCTTTTTGATCTTCAATACAATGTTCTCCTCGATGTTCTTGGAGTTCTATTCGATGTAATCACTTTTTGCGGTGTGTTTGTTGGGATCCGATGAATTGTGAGTTTATGATCAGATTATCCATGAATATTATTTGAGTCTTTGCTGCACTCTTTTATGCATGATTATTATAGCTTCGTATTTCTTCTCCGGTCTATTGATTTGGTTTGGCCAACTAGATTGATTTATCATGCCATGGGAAGAGGTGCTTTGTAATGGGTTTGATCTCGCGGTGCTCAATCCCAGTGACAGAAAGGGACATGACACGTATGTATCATTGCTATTAAGGGTAAAAAGATGGGGTTTATTCATACATGAGTTTATCTTGTCTACATCATGCCATCGTTCTTAAGGCGTTACTCCGTTCTTTATGGACTTAATACACTAGATGCATGCTAGATAGCGGTCGATGTGTGGAGTAATAGTAGTAGATGCAGGCAGGAGTCGGTCTACTTGTCTCGGACATGATGCCTATATACATGATCATTGCCTTGGATATCGTCATGATTATTTGCTTTTCTATCAATTGCCCAACAGTAATTTGTCTACCCACCATATGCTATTTTCTCGAGAGAAGCATCTAGTGAAAACTATGGCCCCCGGGTCTATCTAAATCATATTACTAAAACCCTAAAAATATTTCTGCCATTTTATTTTATTTATTTTATTTTGTATTTTTGTTTCAATCTATCTATCTATCACATACATTTTAATCTTGCAATTGACCGCCGAGGGATTGACAACCCCTCGTTTACGTTGGGTGCAAGGATTTGTTGTTTGTGTGCAGGTGCTGCTAACGAGGTGTTGCGTGATTCTCCTACTGGATCGATAACCTTGGTTTCATAACTAAGGGAAATACTTATCTCTACTGTGCTGCATCATCCCTTCCTCTTCGGGGAAAATACCAACGCAAGCTACAAGTAGCACTAGACTGCATCTATGTGCTCATGCAGGTCACAGGGAGGGATTCCTGTGAATCTACAACTTTAATTAATTTATTATTAGGTGTGGACAAAGTTATATATCTAATAATCAACCATGTAGTTTACTATTATGCAGTATGAAAAGACAGTGTAAATAAGTTATCTGGGACTAATAGTATGGCCTGCTTTTTGTTCTATCATACCAAACCTTGCTTAGGTATTTCATGTAACATGTATAAAAAATGTGCCGATGGCATGTAGATAGGGCCATTTTTTTAGATATTTTACGGGTGACTACTGTTGTGAGTATATACCATCACCTACTCTTTTAGTAATATCAGATATATTTCCATCCTGAGATATATTGAGTGATATTAGATGTTAATCAAAAAAGAGTTATATCAGAGGTTTGATCATTTAACTTTTTTGATTAATTCCTTGATACATTTCCATCTTGATATAGTCTCTACATTTCCATCCTTACACACACGCGCGCGAGCGCACACATACACGCACGCACGCACGCACACGGGAGTTGGGGGTTCAACAAGTAGCACCTCTTTGATTAAGTTGTCCTATTACATGTGCTAAACTTGCCTTCCTACTAATGCATCATGCGGTTTGATCTTCCACTGCTTGGCCATATCGGTTGTACCGGCACCCTCGCGCCAAGGCAAGTTGCCGATCTAGTCCTTCTACTATGGACTGACAAAGATGTCAAAGGGACGTCGACTGATTGAGATTCAATGCCTGTGCTTTGTGAAGTCTGAGCTTGACTTGGCCCCTCCCATTGAAGGTCTACATGTGATCCAACGGCCTAGATTTTACAAAGGCAAAACTGAAGCCCTAACTCTTTGGACTTGTAGTTTTTCAGCAGATTCAGTGATAAAACACCAACAACTATGCACTCCACACTACGAAAATCCAACAGATAACTAGTAGTCGTTGCAAATATGGTTGTTAATTAAATATGAAGAAGACTTGACATCAAAGCAAGTGCTACTACTGTAAATTCTTGACAACAAGTGAATTAAACATGAACAGATTGTAGAAGCACAGAGTACATGTTGAACAAAGTAAAAACTTGACACCATTGCTACTGCTTTATGAACTCAGCAAAGTACAAAAGTGCTGTTGTTAAACATTGAGATTCCGATTACTAGTTACTGAACATTGAGATTCCGTAGCAACAGGTACTAGTGGTACATTGAGATTCTGTAATACAAGTGCTGCTAGAGGTGAACAGTCATCAAGTACGAACATGGTAGGTGTTTCATTTGTACACTTAGCCCACAAAATCCTATAGTCAGCATCCAAAATACTGTAGTTGGCCCACAAAATACTACTCTATGTTCTAAGTTCTAGATGCTAAAATAGATCTCCATCATAATGATTATGATTGCCACAAGTAGGAGATGTCAAGAGCTGGGTAAAACTATCAATGACAGCATACTCTCCAAGCTCCACGTTTGCTTCTTTGTTGCTGCCATCGTTCTCCACTTCTCCTTCCGTAACTTATTGATCCAAGTTCTCTTTCGCTTTGAGTTTTTTGATTGAACCTCTTTTTTCCTTAATTTGTGGGTCACTTAGAAAGTCATTTGGTTGCTGCAGATTTGGCTCAACATTTTCTTGCTCAATACCTGGTTCATTCAGAGAACTAGTGGATGCATTGAGTTTATCCTCGAGTTGTGGTCCAAGGCAATCAAGGGCATTGTCTAACATCAAACAACATTCTGGAGAGGACTACTTTATATGTCAAATTGCATAATTTCGGACCAAGTCGAGGTTTCTCCTTGTCACTTTCAGCCATCCGGGACAGTGGGATTAATACACTTCTATGACTGTATGTACAGTGGAAAAAAATCACTTTAACCATTTTGCATTCCTGTGATAGGATTTGTAGTTTGAAAATTGCATTATAAAATCACTTATGTGATAGTTTAATTTGATTGCAATTGCAATTTGGTTCTTGTTTCTATCCACAAAGACCTGGTTCTGTTTCTGAAACTTGTGTCTCATAGCTATAACTGAAGTGTGGTGGGTTTGGGAAATTTCTAGATATCTCTATTCCTCTGTAGTTTGTACAATACATATACTGGTTTACATGGGCCACAATGGCCAGACTTACTCACACATATACAGCCCAACACTCCCCCTCAAGACGGGTGATAGATATCTACCATTCCCATCTTGTCACACGCAGAATTACACTCCTTGACACCTAAATCATTAGTTAAACAATTAGCGACTTGTTCTTCAGAGCTCACATAACTTATCCTGATTATGCCATCATCTAACTTCTCCTTGATGAAGAAGCGGTCTATCTCGACATGCTTGGTTCTGTCATGCAGAACTGGATTATTAGCAATGTTGATAGCTGATTTATTATTGCACTATAACCTCAGGGGATCCTTCCTTATTACCTTTAGCTCAGAGAGAAGATTCCATATCCATAAAATCTCACTCAAAACTTGTGACATAGCTCTATATTCAGTTTCTTCGACTAGGTTCTGTCAAGCATAAAGTAAAATCCTATAGGGGATTCCTAGTTGGAAAAATTACAATGCATGAAAACATAGATCATGATCAAAGGTTTCACTTGCCAGGTATTGACAATTCTTCAAACTCACAATCCTGATCAAGCTACTCTTCGTTCAATCTAACGTAAGTGAAGAGCAATCGTAAACAACCATACAATACAAATCAAACATAGAACAAGTGAAGTGCATGGTGTCAGTGTCATTGTGCTGTGAGATCATGTGCCTAGTGTGAACTCATAAGATTTTGGAAAACAACATAGTGGTTGCTAATTGGAATACATGTGACATAAGGGTCCACATGCAAATTTTAAATTGAAAGGGTTCATCACATATGGAATGTAATGCCAAGTTGTGGTTTCTAGACTCAATCCAAAGGAATCATGTCGGTGTAATGAGAACCAGGGTCTCATCAACCTTCTTAGCATGGGTCATTCCCGTCCAGGATTGTTGCCTGGCAACCCCGGCAAGGCCAAGCTTCCCGGCGAATACCATATCTGGCAAGCATTATATTAACAAGCAAGAACAAGAGCTCGTTGGGGAGAAACTTCTTTCCAGCGGCATGATCTCCTAGCAAGGCAAGACCCGGCAAGGCTTGCCGGGGGACAGCTGGGAACAAACACAAGAATATCAAGAAGGCATTCAAGCCGATGATCTGAAGACAGAAGATCGAAGGCTGGATTCCCGGCAAGATACTTGCCGGGAAGGCTCGTGAAGGCCCGGCAAGGCCTCGCACCCGGCAAGATCCCACCGCCCTGCCACCACTCCAGCGCAGCGACCAGCCTGTCATTTAGTGTTTGTCCTCCTGGATGCATGTTATGGCACTAGCGGAGGATGGGGTTAAGCGGCGCTAATGGGACGGGCTCTTTTTCCGTCCCCAAGAAAGTAAGGGACACCTAAGTGGAGCATTTAATGGGTTTGTCCTAAGTCGTCAGTGATAAGCATGTAAACACTGTAGCAACTTTACACCTCTTGTACTTGCTGTTCGCCACTCTTGGTGACCCCTTTGTCATATAAAAGGAGGCCCAAGGCGAAGCTACAGAGGGGGAGGAGCTTTCTGGCCCAGCTGCATGCGTAGCCGCCCTTCTTGTGTACTGTTCACCAAGAAGCGCTCCGTGTATCTGAGCTCAAACACCCACAATAAACCAAAGCAGGAGTAGGGTTTTACGCTACTCAGCGGCCTGAACCTGGGTAAAACATCACCGCGTTGATCGTTGGATCCGCTCTTTGTGTACATCTTCTCCCCAGCCGAACCGTAAAAGGGATCCACGTGGTCCCATAGGTGTCGTACGCCAACATCTTTGGCGCGCCAGGTAGGGGGAGAGGTTGCGCGAACCCGATCTAGCGGTCAGCGCGTCAGTTTTTGATCGTCTTCATCGTCATGGTGCCCAAGAAGAAGCGAGGGCGGCTAAAATTCCTTGCGAAAGCTAAGTCCTAAAACTTTAATCGCTTCCTGCTGCGTACTCTTATCCTTGATGGTGTTTTTGTATAACCTGTGTGCGGGGGAGCGCTCTTAAAACACTATGCGCTCCTGGTTGTTTTGTTTCCGCCCAGCAACACATATGCAGCTGTAGTTGTTTCTAGAGCGTTAAGCTCCCGAAGAGGCGGCGTTCTCGATAGGCTGCTAAACAGGACCCGGTCCTAAGCGCCATTGACCAGGACGTGCGCATTCGGGAGGTATTCCGGCAAGCATAGGGATTCATTGTACAAAAATGCAATCATTTAAGAAAAGGGCTTAGCAAGTTTTATTTTAAGGTTTCTACGTAAACCCGTATGCTGAGGAGCCTTCACGGGGCTAGTTGCGCTCCTTGTCGCCTCGAGTCCGCTCGGCGATGTTAGCAGCTGCACTAAAGCTGGGAAGGAAAAACCTTTTTCGGGAGGCGGCGATCCCGGCAAGCCGCTAAGGACCCGCTCCTCAAAGCGCTGCTGACTGGATCGTGCGCACCGGAAAGTGTTCTGGCAAGCAAGGGAATATTCGGCAGAAGTCAAAATTACAAAAAATTAGTCGTAAAGCCAGAAGCTAATTAATTTGTTGTGTTAAAATGCTGTCGTGGCATTACATGTCCGAATCAGTGTTGCAGGTATACAGGTGGGCGATTACTTTGCAGCCTTCCCGGAAACATCATTGCCGGAAGCCGGCGTCGAGAACGTCAAAGTTCTCCACTGAAGTCATAAGCCTTCCCGGTAACATTCTTGCCGGAAGCCGGCGTCGAGAACGTCAAAGTTCTTCGCTGAAGTCATAAGCCTTCCCGGCAACATCCTTGCCAGAAGCCGGCGTCGAGAAAGTCAAAGTTCTCCACTGAAGTCATAAGCCTTCCCGGCAACATCTTTGCCGGAGGCCGGCATCAAGAACGTCAAAGTTCTCTGCTGAAATCGCAAACTTTTCCAGAAATATTCTTCGGCGGAAGAATAGCAAACCTTGTCGTCAAGCCATGAGCCATGCGCTCCGACAAGGGGGCTTTCAACCTTGTCGTCGAGTAATGCGCTCCGACAAGGGGGCTTTCAACCTTGTCGTCGAGGCATGCGCTCCGACAAGGGGGCTTTCAACCTTGTCGTCGAGCCATGCCCTCCGACAAGGGGGCTTTCAACCTTGTCGTCGAGCCATGCGCTCCGACAAGGGGGCTTTCAACCTTGTCGTTGAGTCATGCGCTCCGACAAGGGGGCTTTCAACCTTGTCGTCGAGTCATGCGCTCCGACAAGGGGGCTTTCAACCTTGTCGTCGAGTCATGCCCTCCGACAAGGGGGCTTTCAACCTTTTCGTCGAGCCATCCGCTCCGACAAGGGGGCTTTCAACCTTGTCGTCGAGCCATGCACTCCCACAAGGGCTAATTTTCTTAAACAACTATACTTCCAGAAGGAAAGGGCATGGCAGTCATGACCCACGCCAAATTTGGCCCCACCTCCAGCATCGAGATCTTTGAGTTCTCTACTGTAGGCGGGCCCGGGGGCTCCTGTCGGTGTAATGAGAACCAGGGTCTCATCAACCTTCTTAGCATGGGTCATTCCCGTCCAGGATTGTTGCCTGGCAACCCCGGCAAGGCCAAGCTTCCCGGCGAATACCATATCTGGCAAGCATTATATTAACAAGCAAGAACAAGAGCTCGTTGGGGAGAAGCTTCTTCCCAGCGGCATGATCTCCTAGCAAGGCAAGACCCTGCAAGGCTTGTCGGGGGACAGCTGGGAACAAACACAAGAATATCAAGAAGGCATTCAAGCCGATGATCAGAAGACAGAAGATCGAAGGCTGGATTCCCGGCAAGATACTTGCCGGGAAGGCTCGTGAAGGCCCGGCAAGGCCTCGCACCCGGCAAGATCCCACCGCCCTGCCACCGCTCCAGCGCAGCGACCAGCCTATCGTTTAGGGTTTGTCCTCCTGGATGCGTGTCATGGCACTAGCGGCGGATGGGGTTAAGCAGCGCTGATGGGACGGGCTCTTTTTCCGTCCCCAAGAAAGTAAGGGACACCTAAGTGGAGCATTTAATGTGTTTGTCCTAAGTCGTCAGTGATAAGCATGTAAACACTGTAGCAACTTTACACCTCTTGTACTTGCTGTTCGCCACTGTTGGTGACCCCTTTGTCATATAAAAGGAGGCCCAAGGCGAAGCTACAGAGGGGGAGGAGCTTTCTAGCCCAGCTGCATGCGTAGCCGCCCTTCTTGTGTACTGTTCACCAAGAAGCGCTCCGTGTATCTGAGCTCAAACACCCACAATAAACCAAAGCAGGAGTAGGATTTTACGCTACTCAGCGGCCCGAACCTGGGTAAAACATTCCCGCGTTGATCGTTGGATCCGCTCTTTGTGTACATCTCTCCCCAGCCGAACTGTAAAAGGGATCCACGCGGTCCCATAGGTGTCGTATGACGACAAATCATAACAACAGGAGTCATGGTCTATGAACAATGGATAACCAGGTTCATGTTTAAGCCTGAATGACAATTCAAACTTGTTGACCTTTCATAGGCTTGATTACACACTAGGTTTGGCTAGGTTTCATTTAATTTGGATTAATTAAATGACTTTAAGTTCCATTTAAGTTTACCTAAATTCAAATTTGGATTTTTATTTCCCTAAATTCAAGTACAAATCCAAATGATTTCTAAAGGTTAATTCAAGTCTCATTCAAGTTTGAGCAAAAGTCAATTATAAATCCTTAAGTCTCACCTAGGTTTGAACTAACTTCAACTTAGGATTAAATCTCTAAAGTTAAGTATAACTCCAAAGTTAATCACTAATATTCACTTCTCCATTTCATTCAAGTTTGAACTAGAGTCAATTATAAATCCAAAGTCATTCACTACAGTTCAATTTATTCTTAAATCCCTTTTAAGCTTGTACTGAAATTGAGTTTGATTTTCCTAAAGTTAAGTTTAGATCCCCAAAATTATTCAGTAAGGTTTTATTTAGGTTTCCCAACTATAATGCAAAAGTTTTTATTCAAATTGACCTTATGGTTTTATAGCTATAGCTAGTTCAAGTTTGAATTGAATTCATAATATTTGAAATGCCTAACACTAGTGCAGCGATGTCCTATACAAACGGTTTTTACCCCCTTTCCATGACAGAGTTTTAAACCGTTGTCGTGCCTGTGTGTACGATAGGGGGGTCCATCCCACTTGACCCAGAAAATCGTCGGCGATAGTGACCAATGATGCAGACGCTCTGCCAAATGTAATCGTATGCGATGCAGGAACATATCGCACACACTATATTCTGGCACACGTGTGGGATTGGGGATCAATCACACACGTCTCTCACGAGCCAAGCGTTTCTAATTGCGTAGGGAAACCAAACGGTGTTTGACATTTGACCATTTGCGAAATATTATCTAAGCCACATGGGCCATCATAGAAATTGTGCGCCATATGTGTCCCATCACACACGAGTCTTCTATGGCAAGCGTCTGCCATGCATAATATCATCGCACACGTTTCCTGAATAATTTACGAGTGGGATTGCATTTTGCATCGGGCACAGTTTCCTCTAAGCTCACGTGTGAGATAATGTGCTATCACAAACGATTGAGGAGTCCCTAGACACACGTAGAAGTGCTGCAAATCGTTTGCGATTTGTTATGTATCACCAACGGTTCAGTTCATATCTCATGTGCTTTTCCTGTAGATCATAGGCGGTTGCACTATGAGTGACGTGTGCTTTCCGTTCTAGATCCCACACGCTCGGTTACTTGAAACCGTGTGCGCTTTAATATGGCCAGGTTATGGAAAAATATTGCATTTGAATCGCCACGTAAAAAGCAAATTCACAACAATATGCAATTGAACAAATAGTGTCCACGGGAAGAACATTCATCAAAATTCACCACAATATGCAATTGAACAAATGCTAGCTAAATTTCACAGATGTATCAACATATGTAGTACATAATCATAGTGTATGAAATACGAAGACTTCATCACATGGAAAACAATGCATCCATGCATATATGTTTAGCTGCTAACACTAGCTGAATGCGTACTTACTGTTAGAGGAAAAGTCATGCTGAAATCTTCTTCGTATTGAGTGTGCTTGATGTAGTGTGTCAGGAAGACGTTGCTGATAAATCTCCTAACAACCAGCAACTCAGCTGCGGGGAGCGGTTTAGGGGTCATCGGTTTAAAGAAGATCTGCAGGATTTTTAGATTAGAATGTGCCATACGTGTGGAGTAGAAGATAGTAATTAAGGTACAGACTTACTGGCATTATCTCGTCAGCATTGTTACAACAATCAGAAGATCTGCAGATGGAGATCATGTGTGTGCAAACATAGTATCCACAAGGGTTGGTCCCTTCTTGTTGTTGTGGACACTGAAATTTTTTATACAAAATTAGTCATGTATTTGCCTTGTTAGGAACAACCTAACCGGTGTAAGCTATTTTTTTTTCTTTGTATAGAAATATAAAGAGGTTTATTAGAAACTTTAACATTTGACTAGCATAAGAAAAGGTATTTGCGAACCTTTGGATACATTTTCTGAAAATAACATATTTCGGTATCTTACCGGAGAAACGATCTCGTGTTGCAGAGGTAGTTGAAGGTCGAACCGGTTCCCTGCTTTAGTTATGTACCTTGAAAATACACTACAAATGAAGATGAATTTTCACATACTCAATTCTTGAACCAGATATGAATACAAATTTCAACATCAAAGAATTCAATACCTATCCATGAATTCCTGAAGATGCATCAGATCCTGAGGCTTTTTTGACTCTTTGAGAGAATTTAGGTAGCAAACTGTGTTGCGCTTTGGAACTATGACTACCAAGATCCAGTGTATGCTACAGATTAAGAAAACCATGAACTTACGAACTATGTCGAAAACTAAAAGACGATCAATGTATGCGTGGTTGTATATTTAACTTACCCTTCATGATATGGCCAGAGAAAGAATTCTGCATGGTGCATCATATGCAAGATACTGGTGACCTAGTCCATGGACTTCCCCCGTTCATCATTGTTAATATTGTGTCATTTGCTACATCAGGATCTATGAAATACGCTTTCTCCCTTATTTATCTCTGCGCGATCAATCCCCTGAGAGCAATACAATACAATTAGCTTTTTTTGGTTTACAGCCTTGTATGGAGAAGTTGATCAGAGTTTGTGAAGTACTTATGACATCAAGCATTTGACAAGAGTGGCAGCGAGCAGAACGAAGTTGAAGAAGAGATGAAAGTCCTCGAATTCCACACTGATGGTACCCGGAGCATGACAGAAATGCTTACTGTCGTAGTGGACTTGCAGAATGTTATTACCTTCTGACATTTTCTCCATGCAATATTTATGTAACTTGCGGCAACTGGAACTGCACTCCTCAAAGTATTCGCCAACAAGAAATGGCTGGCCATGGACGTACTTGCGTGCTTCAAGTACGTCTGCTTTATTATTAGAAAGTATCATGTCCAATACTTCATCGGGCAAGCTGTCAGAATTAGTATTACTCACCGGTTCAAACAACTTGCTGGTAATTTTGTTCTGGGCGAAGAGTCTTTTTAATAAGATGCTATTGTTCTCATCCCTCCTCGGTTTTGTGGGCCCCTTCTTCGCGGGTGCGACCATGCCTGCTTTCCTCTTGTTACTTGAAGCACTTCTGGTGCGAGGTTTGGATGAATGAACGAGGACTGCTGAGCACACGGTGAAGCTATGACGGACTGCTGAGCTGAAGGTGTAGCTATGCCAGACTACTCAGCTGGCGGTGCTGCTGTGACGGACTGCTGAGCTGTAGGAGCAGAGGCATCGGACTACCGACCAGGCGTTGAAGCTATGTCGGGCTTCTACACAGGTGGTGCCAACACGTCGGTCTGCTAAGGAGGCTGTGCCAACGCATTGGTTTGCTGAGCAGGCAGTGCCGGCACATCGGTATGTTGATTAGGCGGCTGCGAACTGCCGGACTGATGAGCAGGCAGTTCTGGACCTTCGGACTGCTTAGCAGGCGGTTCCAAACCGTCTCACTGCTGAGCAGGGGGTTCCGAAGCATCGGACTGCTTAGCAGTCTGTTCCACCGGGTTGGTCTGCTGAGCATGCAGTGCCATTGTGTCTCTCCCTGCTACTTCAGTGGCCGGCATCTGAACCGGTGGTGCATATTTAGCAGTTGTAGGCCTTGCCACGGGGTGCTCAGGAGCGGACGATGACATGGCCTATACGACAGGAAGTCGGGCAGGCTGATCATAGGTTAATGCATTAGCCGTCGGATTATTAGGTTCCTCGGGGGAAGCATGCGAGAGCGGTTGTGGCGAGAAGAGAGTCACCGGTTGAAGGGCTCCATTGGTTGCTCTTGGGGGGGCTTGAGGGATCTCATCCATGAAGTCTATTTCCTTTCGTGGCCACTGGATATGATTAACAGTGTTTCTCCCAAGGTCCTCTGCTCCTCATAGTCCTCTGGGACATTCTTCAGGGCAAAATCAGTGAATCCAGGCTTTACTTTAGTCACGTAGCACTTCACACAACCCGGCTTCAATGGCACATTGTCCAACAAGTGGCCCCCGTCCAAGAGGTGGGGGGGGGGGGGCAAACCCAGACTATTACACATTTTAACGTACCTTCATAATGTGTAAGCACACCCCTCAGTCTGCTTGTCATTCCATATAGATCAGATATAGCATCATCATGCGCAGCTGCAGTCTCAGTGTCGCTGGGGTGAGCTGATGCACAGCTACTCCTGTGCGGTGTTGTCGCGCAATAAGTAGCATGCTCCATGCCCGTCTCCCCTTGCGTCTGCTAGCTATGTCTCAGTGTTCGAGTCTTCTACATCATCATTGACTCCTCAATTTCCTTTCAAATTGTCGGATACATGTCCCTCCTCAACCTTTCAAACAATGCATTCTGCTTCATTTCACTCCTCACTTTTTTCATGGTGAGCCTCTCTTCTTTGCTGAGTGTGAAAGTCCTCTTGTGTGGGACATTGACCCCTATACCCCTTGCACGGCCGGGGGGGCTTTAGTTTTCAGAGCCTCGGACAGAGTGTCACATGGCCCTGAGTTCCTGTAGAACCTTCCAGGGGTGTTGGAAGCCTTTAACATCTCGAGATACAGTGCATGGTCTTGTGAGTTTTCAAAGTAATAAGAACCGTCATCACGCCTCCTTGCACGTGCCCGCAAGTAGTCTCTAGCGCGATCTCCCTAATTTCACTAAAGGCCAGTTTGCCACCCGCAGCTTCTGCTTCTTTGTCCTCCTGGTTCCATATCAGTTTCATGCCATAGTATCCTGCCACACCCATATGGTGGGGGTCTGTGTTCCTCTTCTGAAGTTTTGATTGCTTGGCACTCTTCTCAATAAACTCCTAATTGGCCCTGACCCTTTTGAATTATCTGCCATTGTAATTTGGGGGTATGCGGGGATTGGGTCCTTGCCTTGACTCAAGTACTTCTTGTACAACACGTGCTTCCAGTTTCTTCAAGCATCCCTGGCCTTCTTTAGTGCACCGTGTTCCACCTGCATTCTCAACTCCTCTAGAATGTTGAAGTGATCCATGATCTCCCGGACTATCCTATACCGTGTTTCTATGGCAGCCTTCCGAAACCCTGGCAGATTAATGTTGAGCCTTGTCCTGCCAACAAATCCACACGCACTCCTGAACCTTGTGCGTGCTTTATCTGGTTTAGTTGGAGCCCAAGACTTTAAATCGATGTCGGTTACTTCATATACACCTTTAGGCCGGTGTGTGGGCTTTCTTGGAGTGTTCTTCCGTGTCTTGACCAAAAGGGTGATTGTGGCAGCTCTATCCCGTTCCAGATTACTTGATCCCAGATCATCTGCTGGAGACCTAGGGTTGTCGGACTCAGATGAAGATACATCGCCTGAAGTATGAGTGTTGTCGCTGCTACTCGGCATCTACAGAGAACACATGCAAAATTCGGAAAAGGGGGATAAGCATGAAGCTAACATCTTGGTAGCAAGCTGTCTAAACATGGCATGTAATAATTTGGAAAATGTACAGCTAATTTGTTCATTTTGTGTGACTCGGGCGCCCATGATCTGCAAATCGACAATAACTAATTAGAAGAAATACAACTTATATGTAGTTAGGAAGGTAGATAATGAACATATATATGCTCTCCATTATTTTATAGCTAATTTGGTAACATACCGAACCAAATAGGAAAAGGGATCGCGAGGAAATAGGCCTCACCGCGATGGAAAGCAGAAACTGCCATGTTTTTGTGTAAACCCGACAGGAGAGGCAAGGGTACAAGCTCGATATGCTTGAGGGCGGCTGGCGAGCAAATGAAGACAGCGAGGCGCGGGCAGCCGCGTGTTAGGAACGGCAGTGAAGGTAGGGTTGACGCCGAAGAGCGGGCACACGGCCGGGTTGAGCACGACGGCGGCGGAAAGGGTTCTGGTGTGGATCTAGGGATGGGGGAGCTGGCGATGGAGTATGGGCAGAATATACGGACTGTTGAGTGAAACGGGGGTGGGCGGGGGGGGGGGTGTTGGCGGCTTCGGTGGAAAAAGTGAAAAAAGAGTGTCGGTCGCCGCACGGAAAGACCTATGCAAATGGTTGCATCAACGAACCCCTGTGCACAAACAACATAATTTCATTTAAAATGAAGGCGTGGAAATTTTGAAATGAAGACATGGCTTCATCGTTTCACCTCGAAATTTTTTCCACGGTACGCAATCACCATTATAACCCAGTATTGATTTTCTGTCGCGTTTCAGGTCTTGTTTCCACTATTTAAGCCATTTTTGCATTTACCAGGCATTTAGTGCATATAAATCAAATCCCAACTGCAACTACATGTGGGTGTTGGCAAAGAAGGTCTGAAAAATCATTTGTGTGTCCCTTTGCGTGTTTTCAGTCATTGTCCAAGGAATGGGAAGAATTTTCAAACATTTTGGTTGCGAGATGCGGCCACAGGCGTAGGGCTTGTTGGTATTTTAATTACAGGAAATGCGGATGGACTCCGAGAATCACGAAAATCGGTGTGTCACCATGGCGTGATCTCAAGACCCCGTGGAAATTTTTTGGTAAAGTTTGGCACAAATTGCGATGATCCCTTCCTTGGAAACCAGAGCATATCAGAAGAAGTATCATAGTTTCCAAAAGGAGACGTGGCAATTCGAACTCCAATCGTCGTGACTTCGTCGTTTCGCCTCGAAATTTTTTCCATGGTACACAATCACCATTATAACCTAGGTTCGATTTTCTGGCGTATTTTAGGGCTCGTTTGCTATATTTAAGCCATTTTTGCATTTACTATGCATTTAGTGCATATAAATCCAATCCCAACTGCAACTACATGTGGGTGTCGGCAAAAAAGATCTAAAAAATCATTTGTGTGTCGCTATACGTGTTTTCATTCATTGTCCAAGGAATGGGAAGAATTTTCAAACATTTCGGCTGCGAGATGCGGCCACCGGCGTAGGGCTTGTTGGTGTTTTAATTACAGGAAATGCGGATGGACTCCAAAAATCATGAAAATCGGTGTGTCACCGTGGCGTGATCTCAAGACCCCATGGAAATTTTTTGGTAAAGTTTGGCACAAGTTGAATCATAGTTTCAACTTGAAAACCAGAGCATCTCACAAGAAGAATCATAGTTTCCAAAAGGAGAGGTGGCAATTTGAACTCCAATCGGCGGTGACTTCATCGTTTCTCCTCGAAAATTTTCCCATGGTAGGCAATCACCATTATACGCTAGGTTTGATTTTCTAGCGCATTTCAGGGCTCGTTTGCTATACTTAAGCCATTTTTTGCATTTACCGAGCATTTAGTGCATATAAATCAAATCCCAAATGCAACTACATGTGGTGACGAAAGGGATAAGGATTGTCGTTCGATCTAGGTGCATCCTACGGTGCAGACATATGGTTCGTGGGGTTTGGGTTCTGGCCAATGAGAACGCATGACTCACATTGCGCACATCACGGGTCATCGGGCACAGTTTGGTAGGCACACAACTTTCGTGAATGAACTGTGTGCTAATGGTAAACATTTGTATCTAGGAACATCATAATTTTGTTTGAAATGAAGACATGGCAATTTTGAAATGAAGACGTGACTTCATCGTTTCGCCTCAAAAAATTTTCCGCGGTACGCAATCACCATTATAACCCAGTATTAATTTTCTGTCACGTTTCAAGTCACGTTTGCTATATTTAAGCCATTTTTTGCATTTACCGGGCATTTGGTGCATATAAATCATATCCCAACTGCAACTACATGTGGGTGTTGGCAAAGTAGGTCTGAAAAATCATTTGTGTGTCCCTTTGCATGTTTTCAGTCATTGTCCAAGGAATGGGAAGAATTTTCAAACATATCGGCTGCGAGATGCGGCCACTGACGTAGGGCTTGTTAGTAATTTAATTACAGGAAATGCAGATGGACTCTGAAAATCATGAAAATCGGTGTGTCTTCGTGGCGTGATCTCAAGACCCCATGGAAATTTTTTGGTAAAGTTTGGCACAAGTTACGATGGTCGCTCCTTGGAAACCAGAGCATCTCACAAGAAGGATCATAGTTTCCAAAAGGAGACATGGCAATTCGAACTCCAATCGTCGGTGACTTCATCGTTTCACCTCGAAAGTTTTTCCACGGTACGCAATCACCATTATACACTAGGTTTGATTTTCTGGCGCATTTCATGGCTCGGTTGCTACATTTAAGCCATTTTTGCATTTACCATGCATTTAGTGCATATAAATTAAATCCCAACTGCTACTACATGTGGGTGTTGGCAAAGAAGGTCTAAAAAATCATTTGCGTGTCACTTTGTGTGTTTTCATTCATTGTCCAAGGAATAGGAAAAAAAATGAAACATTTTGGCTGTGAGATGCGGCCACCGGCATAGGGCTTGTTGGTATTTTAATTACAGAAAATGCAGATGTGCTCCAAAAATCACGAAAATTGGTGTGTCACCGTGGCGTGATCTCAAGACCCCGTGGAAAATTTTTGGTACAGTTTGGCACAAATTGCGATGATCGTTCCTTGGAAACCAGAGCATCTCACAAGAAGAATCATAGTTTCCAAAAGGAGACATGGCAATTCGAACTCCAATCGGTGGTAACTTCATCGTTTCTCCTTGAAAATTTTCCCACGGTAGGCAATCACCATTATACGCTAGGATTGATTTTCTGGCGTATTTCAGGGCTCATTTGCTATAACTAAGCCATTTTTGCATTTACCAGGCATTTAGTGCATATAAATCAAATCCCAACTGCAACTAATGTGGTGACGAAAGGGATGAGCATTGCCGTTCGATCTGGGTGCATCCTATGGTGTAGACGTACGACCGATGGGGTTTGGGTTCTGGCCAATCAGAATGCACGACTCACATTGCGCACATTAGGGGTCATCGGCCATGGTTTGGTAGGCACACGGCTTTCGTGAATGAACCCTCTGCTAGTGGTAAACCAGATTGCACATGTTCAGTTCATACATACCGGAGCGAGATCAATTGAGTGTGCTAGCTCTAGGGTATATAATCATAAATAGTTCAAATTCATTGCTAGGGCTGACAACATATCAAGGTCAACAAATTAATCGTTCTTAAATCAACAGAAGGCCGGACATAACTCACAACTCAATACAAATTCGTCAACAGGACAATGGAATTTTCATATCTCAGGAGAAATATCTGAGAGACTGTCTTAAGAAGTTCAAAATGCAAGATTGCAAACAGAAGGGTTACAAAACTCCCATGCCAACAAATGGCCAGCTGGACGCAGACATGTACGGGAAATGTAGTCAGTCGAGGATTCAGCTAACCCAGTCAGTCGGACTGACAGAGATGGTGTTATTCTGGGCACTACTGATGAATCCAAAGCTCCGAATACTAAGGGCCCAACGGTAGGCCCATCAACCAGCAAGCAAAAAAGAACCGAGCAAAATGCTGATGAGCAAGAAGAGAATGTTCCGAAGAAGAAGAGGGGTGGTAGACAGGCATACACAAACACTGCTGAATATATCTCTCATGATCGGTATGACACGGTTTCGGGCGAGACAAAACACCAAAGAGATAAGCGTCAACAATGGATTCGACGTCACTGGGTGCGCAAATGGTTCAATTATGAATTTGTTCATCCTCGGTTTGCTTAGAACTTTGCGTTTCATCCACCATGGGGTGACTGCCGTGAAATTTCTCTCATCAAGGCAAATGGACCCGAAGAAAGACCACCTCCTCCGCCAAACGCTGATGAGTCATCCCTTTGCACACCAGCATCTTATCCTGAAGAGCTTGCTAAGTGTCAGCGCAATGCCCTCAAGCGAGCTCAAAGGGCCGAAAAGCAAAAGGCTCGTGAACTGGAAAACCTTCGCCTTCTCAAAGATGATGTGGAGAAGAAAAAGGCTGAAGGAAAATCTGAAAGTCGTTCCAAGCGCAAGCATGATCCCAGCGCTGCTGCGAAGAAAAAGAGCGCCTCAAAGAGGAAAAAGGCTGAACCTGCTGCTGATTTTCGCATGGATGATTCTTTTGCTGATGATGATGATCCTCCGCTCACCAAGGAAGAAGTTGCTGCTACTCTCAGCGAGGAAGTAAACATTACCACATCTACTGTGCTGCCTGATCTTCGGGTTAACATGGCTCCAGAAGTACCACCGAAGAAGATCCCAGCGAGAAAAACCCCTGCTACCACTGTCACGATGAGACAGCATGTGAACACAACTCCTCATCCAGATGCTATAAATTTGAAGGATTTGGTAGTTGACACTCCTGTGAGTTCTGCCAAGCCAGACGAAAATATTCCCAAACCTGACTTGAAGATAATTAAGGCACCTACCGAGAAATATGCTCCTCCAGCTACTGCTCCGAAGGAGAAGGCTGCTCAGTTTGCACCTCCCTTGACTCAGCCATTGGCTTCTAAGCCTCCTTCCGAGCAAGTTACTGTCCCAACTGCTCCCTCAGTCAAGTCTGATGCTCCTCATTATATGATCACATATTCATCATGGAGCAGCTCAATAAATTTGTGGACAATCCATTTGATGGAGAAGTGGCATCTCTACCTATTCCTGCCAAAGTCATTACTCAAGCCACTTCCATAGTTCAAGAACTTCGGGAAGACGCAGTTGAGATCAACTCTCTCTGCCGAGTTAATGGACCTTGATACTCGAATGAAAGCTGCCTCGTCAAAATTTGTCATTAATGCACTCGAAGATTCCTACAAGGACATCAATCGCGCCATGACTCTCCTTCGTCACCGAAGGTTACGTTTTCACATGGATCTAGATGAAATTGTTCGGAAGATTTGTGATGAACATCAAGCAAAAGTCACTTGGTACAATGATCTAGTAAAGGGCCATATTGATCAAGTTCCGCAGCAAAAGAAAAAGCACCGAAAAAGAATTGCGTCGAAAAATGTACCTCCTGTTCCAAAGGAACAATCACCTGCTCCGCAAGAAAAATCTCCTGAACCAGCTATTCCTTCGAACCCCCCCTGTTAAGGACTCGGATGCTCCTCCCTCACCAAGGCCAACTGAATCAGTGCCTGTGGCCTCACCTGCTCGGGCTGATATTCCCTCACAACAATTTGTCTCTGAGGAAGGTGAAATCCCTCGCTCCGAACCCCAAGCTTCTCCGGTTCATGAAGTTCCAACAGTTTCGGTTTCTCCTATAGTCGAGTAACAATAGATTCCAGACGAGCAACAACCTTCAGTAAATGATTCGGCTTCAGTGCCTACTATGATCGAATCTGCTCTACCGCCTTCTACCTCAGCACCTCCCACAGTTGCAACACCTGCTCCGTCTCCACTCAAGTTATCCATCAACACAGCTACACGAATACCAGATGTTGGTCCCTCCGAACGGAAATCTATCTCTGCTCGCCGCATGGACTCGGTTGTCTATGGTGACGAATATCTTTCTCCTGAAGAAGAACTTAAATATCCATACCCTCGTGAAGAACTGCCTTTGTTTTCATTAGGTGCAGGCGCAAAAGGTCTTCTTTTCAATCGGAATGCGCATCCCAAATTCTTTCAAGCCAGTCTGTATGATGGGCCGCGCACTTCAGAATTGCCTCGTTTCTGGACTAAAGAACAGGCCATCTATTATTCTCGGGTCCTCTATGAGACCCAAAAGATATTTCCTCACGAACATCTGGACATCCCTGCTATGCGCAACATTGGCTGTTTCAATCAATTGCTTCAGGATCTGGATGATTTCTGCCTCACCAAAGTCTTTGAGTTCGAGCACCCTTGGAACAGAGAGTTATTCTTCAATTCTATGCTACCCTATATATCTCTGGCGATGAATCTGATAGCTCCAAATGGGTTATGGAATGGGTGACCGAAGGAAAACGCATCAAATGCACTTCAACGGATTTTGTCTTGCACTTCCATTTCCCTCGCTTTGAGCATGGTAGCACTGAAATTCGGGTCCATAACATTGATGTCATATCGGATGAAAATTTTCGGTGCACTATGGATCCTGAAAAGATTCGTGACTACAATGGTCCACCTCGTCCTGAGCATTTAACCTTCGACAATCAGATGCTATTCCACATGCTCTCTTACACCATTTTTCCTCTGGCTGGTATGAATCCGGACAAGTCCATCTCAGATGTTCTTTGTAATGCTATATATGCAATCTCTGAGCGATACATTTTCGATGTGGAAGACATGTTCCTACGCATCCTGAAGGATTCTGCCCAATATCCCTTCTGCATCAAAGTGTTTGCGCCATGGATCCAGAAAGTTGTTGATCATGCAATGTGCACAGTGTATCTTGCGAAGGAAAGCCATAAAAGCTTCATTCCACCTGCTCGCGATACTTTGAAAGTCATGGATGACATCTCTTCGGGCAAATCGCCCGCATCAAGCTCCCAAGTCTATCACCAGCAATTTGATGGACCCCGTCTGCCTCAGCGCGACCGAAAGATTTCGCCACACCCTCCATCGCAACTCGAAGTTAGTTTGCGTACACAACAGCTGCTGCTGCAACATATAGCTGAGGATCATCGCGAGAAAGAACATCTCGCCTTCGAACTGAATGCACTTAACAATCACACGAGGATAATGCATCTGATAGCTGATGAAAACAAGAAGAGACTCTGGAAATTGCTTCGCAAATTCTTCACCGAGAAACAATTACTGAATGTCAATCTCCAAGAGCTTTATGACTATATTGACAAAGGCTTCACTGTCGAAGATTTTGAAGATCGGAGTACTCCCCTGCCTGCTCGTGAGCCTACAACAGATCTTCTTCATCTCAAGCTTCGCAAACTACTTGACGAATCTGAAGCCACCTCACCGACAGAGAAACCTGCCAAAGGCAATATGCATTCCCGTATTCCTCCTGTGGCCACTCCAGCTATTCCCTCGTCTGCTCAGCCTCAAGCTCTTATTCTTGAAGGAAAATCTGTTGCTGCTGAAGCCGAAGACAACCCCATCACTTCCGAAGAAGAACTAACCTCGGATAGCTCGTCTGGAGATGCCACTGATTGAGCCAAGCTCTGCGTTTCTTTACTCCTGTTATTCCTCACCTTTTTGACACTTGTTGACAAAAAGGGGGAGAATTATATAGAGTCTCGATAGATTTGCTTTCGGTGTTTCGTTTGATTTTGGTTTCGTGTGAGTTTGCAACTTCTGGTTTAAGCTTATCCGAACGTTGTTGTAAAACTCGATAACTTCTGAACTATAATGCTTATTACCCTTGCTACTGCACTATTTCTCTCGAAGCATTTATCTTGCAGGTGGAATTATTATCAGAAGTTAAAATTGATTGCACTACGATCTCGATGGATTATATCTCATCAGTGCGAATCAATGCCTCGAATGATTGAAATTTCCTCCATAAACTTCAATTCTTGCAGGAGAATTTATCTCATATCTTTCTTCCCTGCACACATTTAGGGGGAGTCTATTTCATCTTCTAGAAAAGTAACATTTACTCACTCTTGTTGGTATTGCTTTTTACTTATCTATCTTCACTTCGATGATTATCTGTTTTGTCATCAATCATCCAAAAAGGGGGAGATTGTTGGTGCAATGATTTGCCTCCTTATGTTTTGGAGATTGTTGACAAACAGTGAGGGACTGATGTGTTTGCTAGTGCACACAGAGTAACAGGTCCCTGGAGTCAATAGGACTTTGGTTTCAAACTCCGAAGGATATCCCCTGCGTGGCAGTGAAGGTTAATTATCACCGAAGATTATGACGACAAGAGTGACCCCTCAAAAAATTCTGACGTGAAGCAATTGGTTCGGTGCCTTTTCGAAGGAAGTGATTGCGTCCGAGAATATTGAAGACGAAGTAAAAACGTAGCATTCATTTCGTTGCTTCTTTTCTCTTATTGAGTCATAGGACCACCGTACTATTAAGAGGGGTGTAGCGTTTGAAGATTTGATTCGCTGATGCTTAACCTACATCCTATGAAAGCTACGATAGAAATCTCTTTGTGTTCCGAGCAAATACATGCCAGCAAGAGACTGTGATCTTCTTCGCTGCGAGAGATTTGTCTTTGACCGAGGAGTTAGCATTACTTGCTCCACAAGTAATGTTACCGTTGCTCTTAAAATCCGACCGTTGTGAATGTGTCGGTTGGCCATTGGCTGGACCGCGTGTCCAAAATGGTCATTTCCCATCAGGGAAGGTTGCGGCTATAAATAGTCTCCCCGCACCGGCGTTGTCCGGTGGCTGCTCCGTTTGATTCTGAGAAGATTGTTGAGCAACCCCCTCTCCGATTGATTTGAGTTTAAAATCCACCGAGAGAAAACCCCAGAGCCGAAAAATTAGATAGTGGTTCAGCATCACTCGAATCTAAGTCCAGTACGCTCCGCCTATTACTCTTGAGAGTTGCTAACTCTCTAGATGGTTAGGTGTCAATTTCTTCAGAGACCAACAGTAATTGTGGTTCTCGAAGAAGAAGTCTGTAAAGGTTCGGAGATCGCCTCAAGCATCTACCACGAGTAATCGGCATTGGTTGACGAACCAATTGTCGAGGAGAATAGGGCGAAGAGAGTTTATCTTCTGTGTTAAATCACAACCCCTCCAACCAGACGTAGTCCTTTTGCAGAAGGGCGAACTGGTCTACCAAATATCTCGTCGCCATCGAGCATCACTGGTCAACTCTGCTACTCTCCTTTACATTCGAACAATGCCATGTGACATGTTTCAATTATGTGTTTCACCTCGATGCATGTTTTAGTTTCCATTCGACAGTTTGTATTCGCTCACTAAATATTGTTTTCATTCGTTCCGCTGCTGGGTTCCGAGAGTTTTGATATTTCCGAAAGAAAATTTAAAACTCCCATTCACCCTCCCCCCCCTCTGGTAGACATACTTCGTTCCTACAATTGGTATCAGAGCAAGGTACTCCTTGACTCTGCTCATTTTGGTCTAACCACCTTGGAGTTTAAGTATGTCTTTAGTGAGCTACAAGTCGCACCTCAAGATTCCCATCTTTGATGGGACGGACTATCCCTTCGGGAAGGAGAAGATGAAGATCCGTCTCCGAGCTATTGATGATGATATGTGGAATGTGGTGCAGAATGGATTCACAGTTGAAGTACCCCAGGTCCCCACTGACCACGAGAAGAAACTCATTCAGATGGATGCTCAAGCCAAAGATGAAATTGGTGGCCATCTCTCTCGTGCTCAATTTCTTCGCTATCTTCAGTGTGAAACTGCAAAGGAATTATGGGACATTCTCGAAAAGATAAACGAAGGTGTTTCAACGCAGAAAGAAGCTCGCATTGATACTCTTCAGGCCAAGTTCAATCGTTTCAAGCGAATTGGAAATGAAAGCTGCCAGCAAACCTTCGATCGTCTGAGTGACATCGCAAATGAGCTACAAGGTCTCGGCGCTAAAGACATCACTGATCATGAAGTTGTGAAGAAACTGCTCCGATCCCTTGACAGTTTGTTCGACACTCTAGTTCTGATGATTCGGGAACGAGCTGATTTCAAAGTTCTCGACTCTGCTGATATCATGGAAAGGCTAAACACTCACGAAGAACAAGAAGAAGAAAAGAGAGATCTCTATGGATCAAATCACCGAAAGAGTCATGCTCTCAAGGCTGCGGCTGATTCTTCCTCAGAAGGAAACGCCGATGAAGATTCAGATGACCCAGAAAGGATCAGCAAGGACCTTGCATTGATCACGAAAAGATTCCAACGCTTTCAGAAGAAAAATCAGTTTCAGAAGAAAGGATCCAGCAACTCTGGCGGCTCCAAATCTTCATCAAAACCTACTGGAGATTACACCTGCTTCAAGTGCAAAAAGCCAGGACATTTCATCTCGGACTGCCCTCTCTGGGAAGCTGAAATTCGTGCCAGTGGAAGATTTGATTCAGGACACAACCATGGCAAAGGCAAGAGCAAAAGCTACGACTCCGATGATGAGAAGAAAACGAAGAAGTTCTTCAAGAAGAAGGATAGCTCCTCCAAGTCCTCGTCAAGATCTTCCTCAAGGAATCCCTCCAAGTCCTCATCCAACCGCAAGAACACTTCTCACAAGGCCAAGGCGTACATCGGCAAGGAGATGGATTCCGATGAAGAAGCGTCATCCGACTCCGAAGAAGTTGATGAATCCGATGAGGATTCTGATTCCGACATAGCTGGCATAGCGTGTGCTTCTACTCCAGCATCGAACTTCTTCGAGAATCATTCGAGCGATAACGAGTCCCCTGCGTACTGCTTCATGTCCAAAGCTTCGAAAGAAAAGGTATCCTCTAAACATCACAAGGTTCACTCCAGTGATCAATATTCTTCGGATGAGGATGACCATGCTAAACTGATCAAAATTGCTAATATGCAAGAAAATTCTCTCGAAAAAATTGAGAAAACCCTCAGGAAATCTGAAGGGTTGTTGGTTGAGGAGATGGAGAAAAATCAATCGTTGACCGAAGAGCATTCCGCCCTCGAGTCTCAAATGAAAGAACTATCAGATCGTCATGATTTTCTCTAAGCTGACCACGAAAGATTGACTTATGATTACCTGAAACGGAAACAGGAACTCGAGTCGCTGAGAGAGGCTCATGATGACTTGATCAGAGAAAATTCTCTTCTCACCCAACAACTCAAAGAGAAACCTGAAGTGTTTGTACCTCCTTGTTTAAAATGTCTTGAACGCAGTAACGCTGAATCCAATGCTGAATCTTCTGTGAATGCTAACCCCTCGGTCGAGGAAAATGGTTATGTTTCTAATGAAAATGCTAGGTTGAAGGATCCTCTTCAGACAGGAATGTTCAAGTCTCTCAAAGGGCATCAAACCATGTGTGATGTTCTGAAGAAATCCATTCTTCAAAAAAATCCTAGAAAGGAAGGTGTCGGTTTCGAAAGGAAACTGAATGAGAATGGCTCCTACTGGGAACCTGAACAATATCCTCTCACTGTGTGGGTACCTGCTAAGAGCAAAACGCTCGATCCAGCTTTACTTTCGGGATATGACTCTCCTATCCCTGAGTACTCATATGATGATTCTCTGGACAACTATAAGTTGTTCAAAAATCAACATGGTGAGGCTGTTGCTCGCTATGTTGGACCTAACAGCAGGAATGGCCCCCCAAAGGAATCTATCTGGGTGCCCAGGAAAACTATCGAAGCATTACCTGTTACCAGACTACTAACCATGCAGGAAGAAAATGCTCGATTTATCCTTGAAAAGATTCGACGGAATGAGTACATACTTGCCTCACCCAACAGCTATACTCATTCGTCAGGAAGGAATTTCAATGCATACTCTTTTGACTATGCTCATACTCATTCAAGTTACAATTCGCATAATTATCGAAGGAAATCATATCCTGCTCGCTCATATGTTTCGAAGCCACCTACAATGATGTGGGTGGTTAAGAAAGCCTAATTTCTCTGCAGGACTATGTCTCCGGGTGTACAGAATGGATAATGGATAGTGGATGCACTAGTCATATGACCGGAAACAAGTCGTTGTTTGTCGACCCCAACTTAACTACTTCACTTAAGAAGTATATTACTTTCGGTGACAACAACAAAGGAAAGGTAATTGGGTTACGTAAAATTGCTATATCCAAGGACAAGAACATTGATGATGTTTTACTTGTTTAGTCTCTTGGTTCCAATCTCATGTCAGTTGGCAAGCTTTGTGATCTAGGCATGCTTGTTCTATTTTCTAAATCCAAATGCATCGTCTTTATGGCCACTGACAATTCCTTCGTTTTCGAGGGAAATAGAAAAGGTGATTTATATATTGTGGATTTCTCTAAGGGTCCCTCAGTCCGAACTTGTTTGCTTGCAAAAGAAACCGAAGGATGGTTGTGGCACCGAAGACTTGGTCATGCAGGTATGAGAAATTTGCAGACTCTTGTGAAGAAAAATCATCTCCGTGGTATTCCTAATGTGAAATTCGACAAGGATCGTCTGTGTGCTGCGTGTGAAGCCGGTAAATTGGCAAAGAAGCATCATTCATCAAAAACTATCATGACCACAACAAGACCACTGGAAATTCTTCATATGGATTTATTCGGGCCTCAAAACTATGCAAGTTTTAGAGGCAGTCATTATGGTGTGGTTATTGTTGATGATTTCTCTCGATACACTTGGGTTTTCTTTCTCGAAGACAAAACCTGCACCCAAGACATCTTCAAAAGATTCGCTAAGAAGGCTCAGAATGAATATGATGTGCGAATTAAGCATGTCAAAAGTGACAATGGCACCGAGTTCAAAAATACTCATATCGAAGATTTTCTCGATGAAAATGGTATCACTCATGAATTCTCTGCCACATACACTCCCCAACAGAATGGAGTTGTTGAGCGAAAGAATAGAACTCTCATTGAAATGGCGAGAACAATGCTCAGTGAGTATAAAACTCCCATTCGTTTCTGGGCTGATGCTATTAACACTGCTTGCCATGTTGTGAATTGTGTTTATCTTCATAAATTCCTTAAGAAAACTTCATATGAGCTTGTCACTGGAAAGAAACCGAATGTTTCTTATTTACGTGTGTTTGGTGCACCTTGCTATATTCGTGACATGAATCATAATTCCAAGTTTGCACCCAAGGCACATGAAGGTTTTCTTCTTGGTTATGGCTCAAACTCGCATACTTATCGTGTCTATAACTCTCACCACGGGAAAGTTATGGAAACGGTAAATGTGCGGTTTGATGAATCTAACGGCACCCAAAAGGAGCACCTGCCTAATGTGATAGATGAACCTCCGATTTCGGATGCTATTCGGCAAATGGCTATTGGGGACGTCAGGCCAGTCGAAGCTAATACACCTGACTCTTCCGATGATGATGCTCCCATAGCTCGACGTACACGCCAATCTACTGCCGAAGAAAATGCAACACCGAACACAAATGGCAACCCAAATGCAAATGCCGATCAAAACGGCAATCAAAATGAAAATGGCGATACTAATGCCAACCCTGATGCTGATAATGAGGATAACGAAAATGATCATCAAGAAGGAAATCCTCTCCCACGAGTGGCAAATCGAGTTAACCCAACCCTTTTTTCTTGAACATCTCGAGAATCCAGGTTACCGACCCACAACTCGCTCTCGCGCTCGTTTGGCTAACTACTGTGGCAGTTTCTCTTTTGTCTCATTGACAGAACCAACCAAGTATGAAGAAGCTATGAATGATCCCGAATGGATGAATGCCATGCAAGAAGAGTTGGTGCAATTCGAATTGAATGATGTGTGGGAATTGGTTGACAAACCGAATCCTAAGAAGCACAATATCATCGTCACAAAATGGATTTTCCGGAACAAGCAAGATGAAAATGGCATTGTTGTGAGAAACAAAGCACGTCTTGTCGCTCAAGGTTATACACAGGTAGAAGGTATTGATTTCGGTGAAACATATGCTCCTGTTGCTCGCCTTGAGGCAATTCGTATTCTTCTCGCTTATGCAAATTACAATGATATTCTGCTTTACCAAATGGATGTGAAAAGTGCTTTTCTCAATGGTGAAATTGATGAGGAAGTATAGACAGCCACCTGGCTTTGAAAACCCTCAATTTCCTAACAAAGTTTTCAGGTTAAAAAAGGCGCTGTATGGGCTAAAGCAAGCCCCTCAAGCTTGGTATGACACTCTGAAGAGGTTTTTGCTCGATAAAGGGTTCAAGCCAGGATCCACTGATTCCACTCTTTTTACTCGTGCTATTGATGGCGATCTATTCGTGTGTCAAATTTATGTGGATGATATTATTTTCGGTTGTACTAACAATGATTGCAGCATGGAATTCAGGCGAATGATGTCCGAGAAGTATCAAATGTCCATGATGGGTGAACTTAAGTTCTTTCTCGGACTACAAATTCGTCAACAGGACAATGGAATTTTCATATCTCAGGAGATATCTGAGAGACTGTCTTAAGAAGTTCAAAATGCAAGATTGCAAACAGAAGGGTTACAAAACTCCCATGCCAACAAATGGCCAGCTGGACGCAGACGTGTACGGGAAATGTAGTCAGTCGAGGATTTAGCTAACCCAGTCAGTCGGGCTGACAGAGATGATGTTATTCTGAGCACTGCTGATGAATCCAAAGCTCCGAATACTAAGGGCCCAACGGTAGGCCCATCAACCAGCAAGCGAAAAAAAACCGAGCAAAATGCTGATGAGCAAGAAGAGAATGTTCCGAAGAAGAAGAGGGGTGGCAGACAGGCATACACAAACACTGCTGAATATATCTCTCATGATCGGTATGACACGGTTCCGGGCGAGACAAAACACCAAAGAGATAAGCGTCAACAATGGATTCGACGTCACAGGGTGCGCAAATGGTTCAATTATGAATTTGTTCATCCTCGGTTTGCCCAAAACTTTGCGTTTCATCCACCATGGGGTGACTGCCGTGAAATTTCTCTCATCAAGGCAAATGGACCCGAAGAAAGACCACCTCCTCCGCCAAACGCTGATGAGTCATCCCTTCGCACACCAGCATCTTATCCTGAAGAGCTTGCTAAGCGTCAGCGCAATTCCCTCAAGCGAGCTCAAAGGGCCGAAAAGCAAAAGGCTCATGAACAGGAAAACCTTCGCCTTCTCAAAGATGATGTGGAGAAGAAAAAGGCTGAAGGAAAATCTGAAAGTCGTTCCAAGCGCAAGCATGATCCCAGCGCTGCTGCGAAGAAAAAGAGTGCACCAAAGAGGAAAAAGGCTGAACCTGCTGCTGATTTTTGCATGGATGATTCTTCTGCTGATGATGATGATCCTCCGCTCACCAAGGAAGAAGTTGCTGCTACTCTCAGCGAGGAAGTAAACGGTACAACATCTACTGTGCTGCCTGATCTTCGGGTTAACATGGCTCCAGAAGTACCACCGAAGAAGATCCCAGCGAGAAAAACCCCTGCTACCACTGTCACGATGAGACAACATGTGAACACAACTCCTCATCCAGATGCTATAAATTTGAAGGATTTGGTAGTTGACACTCCTGTGAGTTCTGCCAAGCAAGACGAAAATATTCCCAAACCTGACTTGAAGATAATTAAGGCACCTACCGAGAAAGATGCTCCTCCAGCTACTGCTCCGAAGGAGAAGGCTGCTCAGTTTGCACCTCCCTTGACTCAGCCATTGGCGTCTAAGCCTCCTTCCGAGCAAGTTCCTGTCCCAACTGCTCCCTCAGTCAAGTCTGATGCTCCTCATTATTATGATCACATATTCATCATGGAGCAGCTCGATAAATTTGTGGACAATCCATTCGATGGAGAAGTGGCATCTCTACCTATTCCTGCCGAAGTCATTACTCAAGCCACTTCCGTAGTTCAAGAACTTCGGGAAGACGCAGTTGAGATCAACTCTCTCTCTGCCGAGCTAATGGACCTTGATACTCGAATGAAAACTGCCTCATCAAAATTTGTCATTAAAGCACTCGAAGATTCCTATAAGGACATCAATCGCGCCATGACTCTCCTTCGTCACCGAAGGTTACGTTTTCACACGGATCTAGATGAAATTGTTCGGAAGATTTGTGATGAACATCAAGCAAAAGTCACTGGGTACAATGATCTAGTCAAGGGCCATATTGATCAAGTTGCTCAGCAAAAGAAAAAGCACCGAAAAAGAATTGCGCCGAAAAATGTACCTCCTGCTCCAAAGGAACCATCACCTGCTCCGCAAGAAAAATCTCCTAAACCAGCTATTCCTTCGAACCCCCCTGTTAAGGACTCGGATGCTCCTCCCTCACCAAGGCCAACTGAATCAGTGCCTGTGGCCTCACCTGCTCAGGCTGAGATTCCCTCGCAACAATTTGTCTCTGAGGAAGGTGAAATCCCTCGTTCCGAACCCCAAGCTTCTCCGGTTCATGAAGTTCCAACAGTTTCGGTTTCTCCTATAGTCGAGCAACAACAGATTCCAGACGAGCAACAACCTTCAGTAAATGATTCGGCTTCAGTGCCTACTATGATCGAATCTACTCTGCCGCCTTCTACCTCGGCACCTCCCACAGTTGCAACACCTGCTCCGTCTCCACTCAAGTTATCCATCGACACAGCTACACGGATACCAGATGTTGGTCCCTCCGAACGGAAATCTGTGTCTGCTCGCCGCACGGACTCGGTTGTCTATGGTGACGAATATCTTTCTCATGAAGAAGAACTTAAATATCCATACCCTCGTGAAGAACTGCCTTTGTTTTCGTCAGGTGCAGGCGCAAAAGGTCCTCTTTTCAATCGGAATGCGCATCCCAAATTCTTTCAAGCCAGTCCGTATGATGGGCCGCGCACTTCAGAATTGCCTCGTTTCTGGACTAAAGAACAGGCCATCTATTATTCTCGGGTCCTCTATGAGAGCCGAAAGATATTTCCTCACGAACATCTGGACATCCCTACTATGCGCAACATTGGCTATTTCAATCAATTACTTCAGGATCTGGATGATTTCTGCCTCACCAAAGTCTTTGAGTTCGAGCACCCTTGGAACAGAGAGATTATTCTTCAATTCTATGCTACCCTATATATCTCTGGTGATGAATCTGATAGCTCCAAATGGGTTATGGAATGGCTGACCGAAGGAAAACGCATCAAATGCACTTCAACGGATTTTGTCTTGCACTTCCATTTCCCTCGCTTTGAGCATGGTAGCACTGAAATTCGGGTCCATAACATTGATGTCATATCGGATGAAAAATTTCGGTGCACTATGGATCCTAAAAAGATTCGTGACTACAATGGTCCACCTCGTCCTGAGCATTTAACCTTTGACAATCAGACGCTATTCCACATGCTCTCTTACACCATTTGTCCTCTGGCTGGTATGAATCCGGACAAGTCCATCTCAGATGTTCTTCGTAATGCTATATATGCAATCTCTGAGCGATACATTTTCGATGTGGAAGACATGTTCCTACGCATCCTGAAGGATTCTGCCCAATATCCCTTCTGCATCAAAGTGTTTGCGCCATGGATCCAGGAAGTTGTTGATCATGCAATGCACACAGTGTATCTTGCGAAGGAAAGCCATAAAAGCTTCATTCCACCTGCTCGCGATACTTTGAAAGTCATGGATGACATCACTTCGGGCAAATCGCCCGCATCAAGCTCCCAAGTCTATCACCAGCAATTTGATGGACCCCGTCTGCCTCAGCACGACCGAAAAATTTCGCCACACCCTCCATCGCAACTCGAAGTTAGTTTGCGTACACAACATCTGCTGCTGCAACATATAGCTGAGGATCGTCGCGAGAAAGAACATCTCGCCTCCGAACTGAATGCACTTAACAATCGCATGAGGATAATGCATCTGATAGCTGATGAAAACAAGAAGAGACTCTGGAAATTGCTTCGCAAATTGCTTCGCAAATTCTTCACCGAGAAACAATTACTGAATGTCAATCTCCAAGAGCTTTATGACTATATTGACAAAGGCTTCACTGTCGAAGATTTTCAAGATCGGAGTACTCCCCTGCCTGCTCGTGAGCCTACAACAGATCTTCTTCATCTCAAGCTTCACAAACTACTTGACGAATCTGAAGCCACCTCACCGACAGAGAAACCTGCCGAAGGCAATATGCATTCCCGTATTCCTCCTGTGGCCACTCCAGCTCTTCCCTCGTCTGCTCAGCCTCAAGCTCTTATTCTTGAAGGAAAATCTGTTGCTGCTGAAGCCGAAGACAACCCCATCACTTTCGAAGAAGAACTCACCTCGGATAGCTCGTCTGGAGATGCCACTGATTGAGCCAAGCTCTGCGTTTCTTTACTCCTGTTATTCCTCACTTTTTTGACACTTGTTGACAAAAAGGGGGAGAATTACATCGAGTCTCGATAGATTTCCTTTTGGTGTTTCGTTTGATTTTGGTTTCGTGTGAGTTTGCAACTTCTGGTTTAAGTTTATCCGAACGTTGTTGTAAAACTCGATAACTTCTGAACTGTAATGCTTATTACGCCTGCTACTGCACTATTTCTCTCGAAGCATTTATCTTGCAGGTGGAATTATTATCAGAAGTTAAAATTGATTGCACTACGATCTCGATGGATTATATCTCATCAGTGCGAATCAATGCCTCGAATGATTGAAATTTCCTCCATAAACTTCTATTCTTGCAGGAGAATTTATCTCATATCTTTCTTCCCTGCACACATTTAGGGGGAGTCTATTTCATCTTCTAGAAAAGTAACATTTACTCACTCTTGTTGGTATTGCTTTTTACTTATCTATCTTCACTTCGATGATTATCTGTTTTGTCATCAATCATCCAAAAAGGGGGAGATTGTTAGTGCAATGATTTGCCTCCTTATGTTTTGGAGATTGTTGACAAACAGTGAGGGACTGATGTGTTTGCTAGTGCACACAGAGTAACAGGTCCCTGGAGTCAATAGGACTTTGGTTTCAAACTCCGAAGGATATCCCCTGCGTGGCAGTGAAGGTTAATTATCACCGAAGATTATGACGACAAGAGTGACCCCTCAAAAAATTCTGACGTGAAGCAATTGGTTCGGTGCCTTTCCGAAGGAAGTGATTGCGTCCGAGAATATTGAAGGCAAAGTAAAAACGTAGCATTCATTTCGTTGCTTCTTTTCTCTTATTGAGTCATAGGACCACCGTACTATTAAGAGGGGTGTAGCGTTTGAAGATTTGATTCGCTGATGCTTAACCTACATCCTATGAAAGCTACGATAGAAATCTCTTTGTGTTCCGAGCAAATACATGCCAGCAAGAGACTGTGATCTTCTTCGCTGCGAGAGATTTGTCTTTGACCGAGGAGTTAGCATTACTTGCTCCACAAGTAATGTTACCGTTGCTCTTAAAATCCGACCGTTATGAATGTGTCGGTTGGCCATTGGCTGGACCGCGTGTCCAAAATGGTCATTTCCCATCAGGGAAGGTTGCGGCTATAAATAGTCTCCCCGCAACGGCGTTGTCCGGTGGCTGCTCCGTTTGATTCTGAGAAGATTGTTGAGCAACCCCCTCTCCGATTGATTTGAGTTTAAAATCCACCGAGAGAAAACCCCAGAGCCGAAAAATTAGATAGTGGTTCAGCATCACTCGAATCTAAGTCCAGTACGCTCCGCCTATTACTCTTGAGAGTTGCTAACTCTCTAGATGGTTAGGTGTCAATTTCTTCAGAGACCAACAGCAATTGTGGTTCTCGAAGAAGAAGTCTGTAAAGGTTCAGAGATTGCCTCAAGCATCTACCACGAGTAATCGGCATTGGTTGACGAACCAATTGTCGAGGAGAATAGGGCGAAGAGAGTTTATCTTCTGTGTTAAATCACAACCCCTCCAACCAGACATAGTCCTTTTGCAGAAGGGTGAACTGGTCTACCAAATACCTCGTCGCCATCGAGCATCACTGGTCACCTTTGCTACTCTCCTTTACATTCGAACAATGCCATGTGACATGTTTCAATTATGTGTTTAACCTCGATGCATGTTTTAGTTTCCATTCGACAGTTTGTATTCGCTCACTAAATACTGTTTTCATTCATTCCGCTGCTGGGTTCCGACAGTTTTGATATTGCCGAAAGAAAATTTAAAACTCCAATTCACCCCCCCTCTAGTAGACATACTTCGTTCCTACACCGGGATCCCATCTGGAGGCCTTTTCCGGTACTCTACCGGAGGGGGAATCGATCACGGAGGGCTTCTTCATCAACCTTGCTACCCTTCCAATGATGTGTGAGTAGTTTACCACAGACCTATGGTTCCATAGCTAGTAGCTAGATGGCTTATTCTCTCTCTTTGATCATCAATACCATGTTCTCTTCGATGTTCTTGGAGTTCTATCCGATGTAATCTTCTTTTACGGTGTGTTTGTTGGGATCCGATGAATTGTGAGTTTATGATCAGATTATTCATGAGAAATATTTGAGTCTTCTCTAAAATCTTTTATGCATGATTATTATAGCTTTGTATTTCTCTCCGATCTATCGATTTGGTTTGGCCTACTAGATTGATTTATCTTGCAATGGGAGAGGTGCTTTGTGATGGGTTCAATCTTGCGGTGCTCAATCCCAGTGACAGAAGGGGACATGACACATATTTGTGTTGTTGTCATTAAGGATAAAAAGATGGGGTTTAATCATATTGCTTGAATTTACTTTGTCTATATCATGTCATCTTGCTTAAGGCGTTACTCTGTTTCATACTTAATACCCTAGATGCATGTTGGATAGCGGTAGATGGGTGGAGTAATAGTAGTAGATGCAGGCAGGAGTTGGTCTACTTGTCTCGGACGTGATGCCTATATACATTATCATTGCCATGAATCCATCATAATTATTTGCTTTTCTATCAATTGCCCAACAGTAATTTGTTTACCCACCGTATGCTATGTGTTCGTGAGAGAAGCCTCTAGTGAAAACTATGGTCCCTGGGTCTACTTTTATCATATATTAAAATCAAAAATACCTTGCTGCAATTTATTTACTTTTATCTTATTTAGTATTTTAGTTTATCTATCTATCACTATCAGAATTAATCCTTGCAAATAACTGCTAAGAGGATTGACAACCCTCTTATTTGCGTTGGGTGCAAGTGTTTGCTTTTGTGTGTGCAGGTGCGCTTAACGGGATTTTGCTCGGTTCTCCTACTGGATTGATAACCTTGGTTCTTAACTGAGGGAAATACTTATCTCTACTATACTTTATCATCCTCTCCTCTTCGGGGAAATACCAACGCAGTCTACAAGTAGCAGGAAGAATTTCTGGCGCCGTTGCCGGGGAGACATCAAAATTACCAAGTACCTTCGCACAAACTATCATCCACTTGCATTTATTTTATTTGCCTTTTTATTTGCATTTGTCTCTCGTTTTCATCTCCCCCACTTCTATTTTTTTTTACAAAAACACAAAAATATTTTTATTTGCTCGTTTGTTTGCTTGTGTTGCCATGTGCTTCCTATTCGCTTGCATCTTTGCTTGCTAAAAAACTATTGATATGGATCCTCATCCACTTGCTAATCTTTTCAAAAAATCCAATTATGATGAACCAATTGCTAGTGAGTTGAGTGCACTAGATTTTCTTTATGAAGTTTGCTTGAAAATCGTGAATCTGAAAATTGTGATGAAGAAATTTATAAAGTGATTCATGATAGCTCCTTGAATGAAAAGCATGATTGCAACAATTTTATTATAAATTCTATTAATGTCAATTCTGTTAATAATATGCAAAACTACAAGCTTGGGGATGATGATTTTGTTATGTCCACTACTTATTGCAATGATCATGATTGGGGTGATGCTTCTTATGATCTTGAAAATTTATTTAAACCTCATGATGAATATGTTATTGATAATAATGTTTGCAATAATATTGAAAGTGGGTTTGGAAGAGTGTCAACTTTAGGTAAAAAGAATCCCACATATTCGGAGAGTGTTCAATCTTATGAAATTTTTGATAAATGTGGGTTTGGAGAGGTCATGACTTTAGTTGATGTTAATCCCACTATTTTGGAAGATTATAAAACTTTTATGCATGTGGATCATGTAGAGAATATGTTATGTGATGGCTATATTGTTGAATTTTATTATGATCCTACATGTAATTATTATGAGAGAGGAAAATATGGTTATAGAAATCTTCATGTCAATAAATTACCTCTCTTTGTGTTCAAATTATTAATGCTTCATTCTTCCTATTTGCATATGCTAGATATTGCTTGTCTTGATAATTTGTTTTCCTATAAAATGCCTATGCACAGGAAGTATGTTAGACTTAAATGTGTTTTTCATATGCTTCATGATGCTCTCTTTGTGTTTCAATTATTATCTTTCGTGTGAGCATCATTGAAGTCTCAAGCCTATCTTAATGACTATAAAGAAAGAGCTTGTTGGGAGACAACCAAATAATCTTTTGTTTTCTGTATTGTGTGTTTTCACAATTGTAGATACTGTTATTATTGTGTTTTTATCTTTTAATTAGTGTTTGTGCCAAGTAATGCCTTTGGGATGATTTGGATGATAGTATAATTGATGCTGTTTGAAAACAGAAACTTTTGTGTCCAGTGTTGGAATTTTAATTTTTTGCTGGAACGTCAGAACCTTCTGAAGTTTTTACACAATATTGATATATGAATTTCCCACTCTTTCCTAATTTTTCAGAATTTTTGGAGTTACAGAAGTATGACATTAATTCAGTTCTTTACAGACTGTTCTGTTTTAGACAGATTCTGTTTTTGTTGCATAGTTTGCTTATTTTAATGAATCTATGGATCGTATCGGGGGGTATGAGTCATGGAGAAGTTGGAGTACAGTATCATTATGACAATATTAAATATGAATCAATTTACAACAGTACCTAAAGTTTAAGATTTATTTCTTATACTAACGGATCTCACGAGGTTTCTGTTGAGTTTTGTGTGCTGAAGTTTTCAAGTTTTGGGTGAGACTATGATGGATAAAGGAATAAGGAGCGGCAAGAGCCTAAGCTTGGGGATGCCCAAGGCGCCCCAAGGTAATATTCAAGGAAGACTCAAGCATCTAAGCTTGGGGATGCCCCGGAAGGCATCCCCTCTTTCGTCTATAATTTATCGGTAACTCACTTGGAGCTATATTTTTATTCATCACATGATATGTGTTTTACTTGGAGCATCTTGTGATATAGTTTGTTTGCTTTTGTTTTCTTTTTAGTTTGTCACAATCATCTTTGCTGAACACACCTTTTTGAGAGGGACACACATTATTCGTGATTTGTTAGAATACTCTATGTGCTTCACTTATATATTTTGAGCTAGGCAGTTGATCTAGTGCTTCACTTATATCTTTTAGAGCACGGCGGTGGTTATATTTTAAAGAAATAGTTGCACTCTCAAGCTTCACTTATATCCTTTTGAGAGTCTAATAATTAGCAATGGTAATATGCACGGGTTATGAATTTGGTCCTGATATGATAGGTATTCAAGAGGGATATAATAAAAACTTTCATGTAGATCACTGAATATGATAAGTTTGATTCCTTGCAATAGTTTTGTGATATTAAGATGGTAATATGTGGGAGGTGCTAGTAGATAATTGTGGTTTAGTAAGAATATTGGTGTTAAGGTTTGTGATTCCCAAAGCATGCACGTATGATCTGTCGTTATGCTAAGAAGTTGGAGCATGATTTATTCTTGATTGTCTACCTTATGAGTGGCGGTCGGGGACGAGTGATGGTCTTTTCCTACCAATCTATCCCCCTAGGGGCATACATAGTAGTACTTTGCTTCGAGGGCTAATAAACTTTCGCAATAAGTATGTGAGTTCTTTATGACTAATGTGAGTCCATGGATTATAAGCACTCTCACCTTTCCACAATTTGCTAGCCTCTTCGGTACCGTGCATTGCCCTTTCTCACATCGGGAGTTGGTGCAAACTTCGCCGGTGCATTCAAACCCCGTGATATGATACGCTCTATCACACATAAGCCTCCTTATATCTTCCTCAAAACAGCCACCATACCTACCTATCATGGCATTTCCATAGCCATTCCGAGATATATTGCCATACAACTTCCACCGTTCCGTTTTTATGACACACATCATCATTGTCATATTGCTTTGCATGATCATATAGCTGACATAGTATTTGTGGCTCAGCCACCGTTCATCATTTTTATACATGTTACGCTAGTATCATTGCACATCCTGGTACACCGCCAGAGGCATTCATATAGAGTCATATCTTTGTTCTACATTCGAGTTGTAATTTTCTATTGAGTTGTAAGTAAATAAAAGTGTGATGATCATCATTATTAGAGCATTGTCCCAGTGAGGAAAGAATGGTGGAGACTAATGAGTCATCCAAAAAGTGGGGATGAGGTCCATGAGACTGTTCTAAAAAAAAGAAAAAAAGAAGAGGCCAAAAAGAGCCCGTGAAAAATAATAATAATAAATAAATGAGAGAAAAAGAGAGAAGGGGCAATGTTACTATCCTTTTTCCACACTTGTGCTTTAGAGTAGCACCATGTTTTTCATATAGAGAGTCTCCTATTTTGTCACTTTCATATACTAGTGGGAATTTTTCGTTATAGAACTTGGCTTGTATATTCCGATGATGGGCTTCCTCAAATGCCCGAGGTCTTCATGAGCAAGCAAGTTGGATGCACACCCACTTAGTTTTCATGTTGAGCTTTCATACACTTATAGCTCTTAGTGCATCCGTTGCATGGCAATCCCTACTCCTCGCATTAACATCAATTGATGGGCATTTACATAGCCCGTTGATTAGCCTCGTTGATGTGAGACTATCTTCTTATTTTTGACATCCCCTTATTAATCTCTACCACCACACTCTATTCCACCCATAGCGCTATATCCATGGCTTGCGCTCATGTATTGTGTGGGGGTTGAAAAAGCTGAAGCGCGTTAAAAAGTATGAACCAATTGCTCGGCTTGTCATCGGGGTATTGCATGATAAATATTTTGTGTTAAGAAGATGGTGTTGGAAATATGCCCTAGAGGCAATAATAAATTGGTTATTATTATATTTCCTTGTTCATGATAATCGTTTATTATCCATGCTATAATTGTATTGATTGGAAACTCAAATACATGTGTGGGTACATAGACAACACTGTGTCCCTAGTAAGCCTCTAGTTAACTAGCTCGTTGATCAAAAGATAGTGAAGGTTTCCTAGCCATGGACATGAGATGTCATTTGATAACGGGATCACATCATTAGGAGAATGATGTGATGGACAAGACCCAAACTATAAATGTAGCATATGATCGTGTCAGTTTATTGCTATTGTTTTCTGCATGTCAAGTATCTGTTCCTATGACCATGAGATCATGCAACTCACTGACACCGGAGGAATACCTTGTGTGTATCAAACGTCGCAACGTAACTGGGTGACTATAAAGATGCTCTACAGGTATCTCCGAGGGTGTCTGTTGGGTTGGCATGGATCAAGACTGGGATTTGTTACTCCGTGTGACGGAGAGGTATCTCAGGGCCCACTCGGTAATACAACATCACAATGAGCCTTGCAAGCAATGTGACTAAAGTGTTAGCCACGAGATCTTGTATTACGGAACGAGTAAAGAGACTTGCCGGTAACGAGATTGAACTAAGTATAGAGATACCGACGATCGAATCTCGGGCAAGTAACATACCGAAGAACAAAGGGAACATCATACGGGATTAACTGAATCCTTGACATAGAGGTTCGACCGATATAGATCTTCATAGAATACGTAGGAACCAATATGGGCATCCAGGTCCCGCTATTGGTTATTGGCCGTAGAGGTGTCTCGGTCATGTCTACAGATTTCTCGAACCCGCAGGGTCTACACACTTAACGTTTGGTGACGATTAGTATAGTTGAGTTATTTTGTTGGTGACCGAAGGTTGTTCGGAGTCCCGGATAAGATCCCAGACATGACGAGGGTCTCCGGAAGAGTCCGGAGGTAAAGATTAATATATGTGATAATAATGTTTTGATCTCCGGAAGGGTTCCAGAATTCACCGGAAGAGGTTCCGGATGTTTACCGAAGTGTTCGGGTGCAGCAACACTTTATATAGGCTAAAGGGGTAAAGCCCACGAGGTATTGGAAAGTGCAAAAGGAAGTTTGGCTGTTGCCTTAAGCGGTACTACCGCTGGTAAGGCAGTACTACCGCGTAAGCGGTACTACCGCTGTGAAGCAGTACTACCGCTCAAGCGGTACTACCGCTGTGAAGCGGTACTACAGCTCAAGCGGTACTACCGCTTGTGCACGATACTGCTGGAATCCGAGTTGGACTCTTTCCCTGCGGGCCAAACCGACCTTGTGCGGGCAAAACCGACCTGGAGGAGGCTTTTACTCCAAGTTTAGACCCCAAGGCTCAACATATAAATAGAGGGGAAGGGCTAGCACACGGGACATATCAAGATTTCCCAAGCCGTGTGCCGGCAACCCTAACCCTCTAGTTCCTCCCATCATAATCTCCGTAGTGCTTGGCGAAGCCCTGCAGAGATTGTTCCTCACCACCATCACCATGCCGTCGTGCTGCCGGAACTCATCTACTACTTCATCATCGCTTGCTGGATCGAGGAGGTGAAGGCGTCATCAAGCCGTACGTGGGTTGAATGCGGAGGTGCCGTCCGTTCGGTACTAGTTCGTGATCGGATCGAGGGACGACTTGCGATTTGGATTGCGGAAATGTTTGACTACATCAACCGCGTTTCTTAACGCTTCCGCTTAGCGATCTACAAGGGTATGTAGATTCACTCTCCCTCTCGTAGATGCTCATCACCATGGATAGATCTTGCGTGTGCGTAGGAAAATTTTTGTTTCCCATGCGACGTTCCCCAGCAGATGGAGCATGACAGGATTATATGATTTTGTAGGGATAACGTTCTTTAGCATTTTTATCTTGAAAGACATGATTGTTTATTAGTATGCCTGAGTATTGATGTCTTTATATCAAAATATAGACTATTGCTTTGAATCATTCGGATCTTATTATTCATACCGTAAGAGAGATTACATGATGAAACATGTTAGGTAGCATTCCACATCAAAAATTCTGTTTTTATCATTTACCAACTCGAGGATGAGCAGGAATTAAGCTTGGGGATGCTTGATACGTCTCCAACGTATCTATAATTTTTTATTGTTCCATGCTATTATAGTATCAATCTTGGATGTTTTATATGAAATTATATGCCATTATATATCATTTTTTGGGACTAACCTATTAACCCAGTGCCCAGTGCCAGTTGTTATTTTTTGCTTGTTTTTTCCTTTTCATAAAATCATTATCAAAAAGAGTCCAAACGAGAAAAAAAACTTTGGATTAATTTTTTTTGGACCAGAAGAGACCCACGAAGCTTCGGGAGAAGACCAGAAGAGCCACGAGGAGGCGACAAGCCTGGAGGGCGCGCCCCCCAGGCTTGTGGGCCCCTCGTAGCCCCTCCTGGCCTAATTCTAGTGCTATAAATTCCCAAATATTCCCAATATACCAGAGAGACAGAAGAGAAAACCTTTCCACCGCCACAAGCCTCTGTTCTTCCGCGATCCCATCTGGAGGCCTTTTCCGGTACTCTGCCGGAGGGGGAATCAATCAAGGAGGGCTTCTTCATCAACCTTGCTGCCCTTCCGATGATGTGTGAGTAGTTTACCACAGACCTACGGGTCCATAGCTAGTAGCTAGATGACTTGTTCTCTCTCTTTGATCTTCAATACCATGTTCTCCTCGATGTTCTTGGAGTTCTATCCGATGTAATCTTCTTTTGCGGTGTTGATATGTCTCCAACGTATCTATAGATTTTTATTGTTCCATGCTATTATAGTATCAATCTTGGACGTTTTATATACACTTACAAGCAATTATATATCATTTTTTGGGACTGGCCTATTAACTTAGTGCCCAGTGCCAGTTGCTGTTTTTTTTGCCTGTTTTTGGTTTCTTAGAATATCAGTACCAAACGAAGTCCAAATGCCACGAAACTTTCTGGAGCTTTTTTTCTGGACATAAGAGACACTAGAAGCTTCGGGAGAGGGCCAGAAGACAGAGGAGGTGGCCACGAGCCACCAGGGCACGCCCCAGGGGGGTGGCGCGCCCTGGTGCATGCCTCGTGGGCCCACCTCTGCTCCGTTTGACCTAATTCCACCTCTATCAATACTCTAAAATCGGGTAACCAACAGGGGAGTCCACGAAATACTTTTTCCGCCGCCGCAAGTTCCTGTTCTCGAGAGATCCCATCTGGAGGCCTTTTCCGGCACTCTGCCGGAGGGGGATTCGATCACGGAGGGGCTCTACATCAACCTTGCTGCCCTTTCGATGATGCGTGAGTAGTTTACCACAGACCTTCGGGTCCATAGTTAGTAGCTAGATGTCTTCTTCTCTCTTTTTGATCTTCAATACAATGTTCTCCTTGATGTTCTTGGAGTTCGATCCGATGTAATCACTTTTTGCGGTGTGTTTGTTGGGATCCGATGAATTGTGAGTTTATGATCAGATTATCCATGAATATTATTTGAGTTTTCTCTGAACTCTTTTATGCATGATTGTTATAGCTTCGTATTTCTCTCCGATCTATTGATTTGGTTTGGCCAACTAGATTGATTTATCTTGCAATGGGAGAGGTGCTTTGTAATGGGTTCAATCTTGTGGTGCTCAATCCCAGTGACAGAAAGGGACATGACACGTATGTATCGTTGCTATTAAGGGTAAAAAGATGGGGTTTATTCATGCGTGAGTTTACTTTGTCTATGATGTCTACTACACAACTTATTCTTGTAGACTCGTGTTGGGCCTCCAAGCGCAGAGTTTTGTAGGACAGTAGCAATTTTCCCTCATGTGGATGACATAAGGTTTATCAATCCGTGGGAGGCATAGGATGAAGATGGTCTCTCTCAAACAACCCTGCAATCAAATACAAGAAATCTCTTATGTCCCCAACACACCCAATACAATGGTAAATTGGATAGGTGCACTAGTTCGGCGAAGAGATGGTGATACAAGTGTAGTATGAATAGTAGATATAGGTTTTTGTAATCTGAAAATAAAAAAACAGCAAGGTAGCAAGTGATAAAACGGAGCACAAACGGTATTGCAATGCTTGAAAACAAGGCCTAGGGTTCATACTTTCACTAGTGCAATCTCTGAACAATGCTAACATAATTGGATCATATAACAATCCCTCAACGTGCGTAAAGAATCACTCCAAAGTTCTTATCAATCGGAGAACATAGGATGAAATTGTTTGTAGGGTACGAAACCACCTCAAAGTTATCCTTCACGATCAATCTATTGAGCCAGCCCTATAAGTGTCACAAATAGCCCTAGAGTTCATACTAAAATAACACCATATGATGCACATCAATCAACTCTAATGTCACCTAGATACTCCAATGTCACCACAAGTATCCATGAGCCAATTATACAATATGCATCAAACAACTTCAGATTCATAATATTCAATCCAACACAAAGAACTTCAAAGAGTGCCCCAAGATTTCTACCAGAGAAAGTAGGACGAAAACGTGCATCAACCCCTATGCATAGATTACCCCAATGTCACCACTGGAATCCGCGAGTTGAGTGCCAAAACATACATCAAGTGAATCAATATAATACCCCATTGTCACCACGGGTATTCATATGCAAGACATACATCAAGTGTTCTCTAATCCATAAAAATATTCAATCCGATAATAGTGAAACCTCAAAGGTAAAAACTCAATTCATCACAAAAAGATAGAGAGGGAGAAGCACCATATGATCCAACTATATTAACAACGCTCGCGGTACATCAAGATCGTGCCAAATCAAGAACATGAGTAAGAGAGAGAGAGAGAGATCAAACACATAGCTACTAGTACATACCCTCAGCCCCAAGGGGGAACTACTCCCTCCTCGTCAAGGAGACCGTCGGGATGATGAAGATGGCCTCCGTTGATGATTCCCCCCTTCGGCAAGGTGCCGGAACAGGGCTCCAGATGGGATCTCTTTGGTACAGAGGCTTGCAGCGGCGGCGTCAAAATTCTAGGGTTGTTTCTGGAGGTTTCTGAATATATAGGAATTTTTGGCATTGGAATCACGCAAAGAGGGGCCATAGGGGGCCCACGAGGCACCAGGGCGCGGCAACCCCCCTGGGCGCGCCCTAGTGGCTTGTGGGGCCCCTATGGGTCTTCTGGTAATCTTCCGAAGCTTCCTGGGTCCCTTTCCTTCCAGAAAAAATTGTCAAAAAGTTTCGCTGCATTTGGACTTCGTTTGATATGGATTTTCTGGAAAACCAAAAACAAGCAAAAAACAGGAACTGGCACTGGGCACTAGGTCAATATGTTAGTCCATGAAAATCATATAAAATCCATATAAAAGTGCGCCAAAATCATACAAAACTATAATAAACATGGCATGAATACTTCATAAATTATAGATACATTGAAGACGTATCAGCATCCCCAAGCTTAATTCCTGCTCGTCCTCGAGTAGGTAAATGATAAAAGAAATAATTTATGAAGTGTGAATGCTAGCATAGTGCATAAGTTTGATCAATGATAATTTCAATCACTTTTCCTAGCATCATAATAGCAACTCTTTCTCACAAAACTCATCATGATAAAGTAGCAATCCATTCACATGTTATGGTTCAAACAATGCGTTCTCTTGAAACTTAACAACATATGTTCTTAGTCACCAAACAATTGCAATTCAACTTATCTTCAACAAAGTCTAAGTAAGAGCTCCACAAACTCAATTATCATATAGTCTTCTATGATTGCTAGTACTCAAAGCATATTTTTAGAACAAATGGCATCCATCGAACACAGAGAAAGATAGGGGCTTAATGTTTCACCTCCCAACTTATTTATCATAGAGATAATTGTCAACAATAATAATTCATGATCAAATATATTTGACTGGCCATATGTGCCTGGATCTTTCCCCTCCACATGATGCTTGCCAACTAAAGAATAGGTTGGAATAATAAGAAATACTATTGACTCTTGCATGAAAGTAAATACATAAAGTAAAAGATAGGCCCTTCGCAGAGGGAAGCAGAGGTTGTCATGCGCTTTTTACTTTTGGATGTGCAAGCTCTTAATGCAAAGGAACGTCATGTTATATTGCCCCTTGTGATAGCAACCTTTATTATGCAGTCCGTCGCTGTTATTTCTTTACCATCATAAGTTCGTATAACGCTTATTTTCCCTTGCAATAAAAGATCATACATATTTTAGGAGCAATTTTTATTGCTTTTCGCACCGATGACAACTTACTTGAAGGATCTTATTCAATCCATAGGGAGATATGGTGGACACTCATGGGAAGAAACTGGGTTAAAGGGTTTTTGGATGCACAAGTAGTATCTCTACGTAGTATGAATTTTTGGCTAGCAAAAGATCCTAAGCAAGCACCACATGTTGGAGGATCCATAACAATATAACTTCTATGCAAATATACCCAAACATAACTCATTATGTTGTCTTCCTTGTCCAACTTCAACTAATTTGCTCAAGTTTGAAAATAATTAATGGGTATTCACAATCATAAAAGATGTCCAAGATAATATATTTATATGTGAATGTTCTCTTCCTTATACTAATCATTCATGAATTGCTTGTATGACCAATATTGTGATTGTCAAGCTTCAATAGATTTTACCTTCTAAACCCAATGTGAAGCTACTACTAGGCATGATACAAGCATATGAAGCTCATATTATTTCAACTTCATGATATTAAATTTATTCAACATTTTGCGCATAGGATATAAGTGAAGCACAAGAATAAATGACAAACTACTCCAAAAGATATAAGTGAAGATCAAAGAGTAGTTTAGTAAATAAGTAGCTATGTGAAGACTCTCTCCAAATAAAGATTTCAGATCTTGATAATTTTATTCAAACAGAAAACAAAATGAAAATAAAAGGACACTCCAAGAATAGCACACATCATGTGAACAAGTAAAAACTTAGGCTAACCGATAGGTGTTGATGAAGAAAGGTGGGATGCCAACCGGAGCATCCCCAAGCTTAGTTGCTTGAGACTTCTTGGAATGTTATCTTGGGGTGCCTTGGGCATCTCCAAGCTTGAAATCTTGTGTCTCCTTAATTCCTCTCATATCATGGTTTCTCCTAAATCTTAAAAACTTCATCCACACAAAACTCAACAAGAACTCGTGAGATAAGTTAGTATAAATCAACTCAAAACCTTAACATTCTCTACTGTAACAAATCACTAAAATTATAATTAAACATTGCATACTAAATGCCTCTGCATATTTAATACTCCTATCCACAAATAGAAACATTAAACAAGCAACATATGCAAACAATGCAACTATAACCGAAATCTGTCTAAACAGAACAGTCTGTAAAGGGTGAATAAGAATTAATACTTCCCTACCTCCAAAAATTCTGAAAAATTACCATGTGACAGAGAACTCATGCATGCTTACTGTGTAAAAATTTCAGATTTTTATCATGTTCTGACTATTCAGGAATATTCTGGACATAACAGAAAACTTTCTGTTTTCAAACAGCAACACATAAACTTGCAAACTGAGCATGGTAAAGGCTATAATTGGCGTTTTATTGAACTAAAAGATACAAAACATGATTATTGATAACAGCAAGCAAATATCAACAAAATAAAATGATGCTCCAAGCAAAACTCATATTATGTGACGAATAAAAATATAGCTCCAAGTAAGGTTACCGATAATGTTGAAGACGAAAGAGGTGATGCCTTCCGGGGAATCCCCAAGCTTAGACGCTTGAGTCTTCCTTGAGTATTACCTTGGGGTGCCTTGGGAATACCCAAGCTTAGGTTATTGCCACTCCTTATTCTCCTCATATCGATATCTCACCCAAAACTTGAAAACTTCAATCACACAAAACTTAACGGAACTTGTGAGATATGTTAGTATGATAAAAATAAATCATCCACTTAGGTACTGTCAAGACAAGATTCATAATTGTTCTCACATAATGCCTACTGTATTCTATCATTTCCACCATTTATATCTCATAATATAAGCTATGGAAACACTAAAAGAATCAAACTATGCACCGAAAACAGAATCTGTCAAAAACAGAACAGCATGTAGTGGGCGATTTAAAAACCATACTTATGTACCTCCAAAAATTCTGAATTCAATAGGATCATGAATGAATTCAACAATATATCTATCAAATAAAGCATTCTTTTCATGATCTACAAGCATAGAAATTTTATTACTCTCCACATAAGCAAATTTATTATCATCAATTGTAGTGGGAGCAAACTCAATGAAATAACTAACGTGTGATACTTGATTGACATAATCAAATTGAGCATTAAAATAATGATGACAATTTTCATAGTTATCATTATTCTTTATAGCATACATGTCATCACAATAATCATCATAGATAGCAACTTTATTGTCATAATCAATTGAAACCTCTTCCAAAATAGTGGAATCATTATTAAATAAAGTCGTGACCTCTCCAAATCCACTTTCATCAATATAATCATCATAAATATGGGGCATTCTATCATCATAATAAATTTGCTTATCAAAACTTGGAGGACTAAAAATATCATCTTCATCAAACATAGCTTCCCCAAGCTTGTAGCTTTGCATATCATTAGCATCATGGATATTCATAGAAAGCATACTAACAACATTGCAATCATGCTCATCATTCAAAGATTTTATGCCAAACATTTTATTGAATTCTTCTTCTATCAATTGAGCACAATTTTCCGCTCCATCATTTTCAAGAAAGACATTATAAAGATGAATAATATAAGGCAACCTCAATTCCATTTTTTTGTAGTTTTCTTTTATAAACCAAACTAGTGATAAAACAAGAAACTAAAAGATTCAATTGCAAGATCTAAAGATATACCTTCAATCACTCACCTCCCCGGCAACGGCGCCAGAAAAGAGCTTGATGTCTACTACACAACTTATTCTTGTAGACTCGTGTTGGGCCTCCAAGCGCAGAGTTTTGTAGGACAGTAGCAATTTTCCCTCAAGTGGATGACCTAAGGTTTATCAATCCGTGGGAGGCGTAGGATGAAGATGGTCTCTCTCAAACAACCCTGCAATCAAATACAAGAAATCTCTTGTGTCCCCAACACACCCAATACAATGGTAAATTATAAAGGTGCACTAGTTCGGCGAAGAGATGGTGATACAAGTGTAGTATGGATAGTAGATATAGGTTTTTGTAATCTGAAAATAAAAAAACAGCAAGGTAGCAAGTGATAAAACAGAGCACAAACGGTATTGCAATGCTTGAAAACAAGGCCTAGGGTTCATACTTTCACTAGTGCAATCTCTCAACAATGCTAACATAATTGGATCATATAACAATCCCTCAACGTGCGATAAAGAATCACTCCAAAGTTCTTATCAAGCGGAGAACATAAGATGAAATTGTTTGTAGGGTACGAAACCACCTCAAAGTTATCCTTTCCGATCAATCTATTGTAACACCCCTATGTAATGAGCTACAGTGATCCTTAATGATTATGCTAAGTCACCTTGATTTGCAATGCTTGATCACATTGGATTCATATCTCATTTCAAATTCCACCACTGAAATCAATTCAAATTGCAAGTGAAATTTGAAGTTGCACAAAAGTTGCTGAAAAATAGTTCATAATTTAGCAAATATTCCATAACAATTATTTGTTAAGGAAAACAACATCACTTATTTGCTAAAATAGATTATAGCAATTAAATCAGTGCCATTTCAGCATTTTATAATGCCATTTCATTTATGAAAAATTCAAATAAATTCAAATGCCTTCCAAACTTTTTTGTGGCAGTGTCAAATATTGCAATGTAATTATGTGACCAAGTCACATATTTTACAAAAGTCATTTGGCAGCTCAAAAATATAGCAAAACAATTCTGTAAAAAGAAACAGAAAAGAAAAACGGAAAAGGCCTAAAAACTACTGGGCCTAAGTGCACAGTGGCACCGGCCCAGCCCACCTCTCTCTCTCCCCCACCTCTCGCCTCTCTCTCCGCGCGTGTCGCCGCGCCCGTGGCCTCGCGCGCGCGCGCCGGCGAAACGGCGACACGGCGACACTACAGTCACCGCCGAGGGGGTAAGGATGAGCCCCTCGGCCTCGTCACCGTTCTCACCCACTTTCCCCCTCGTCCCTCGCCCTCTCTCGCTCGCATTCGAGCACATCCGAGCGCAGCCATCGCTGTCGCCGCGTCGATCCCGCGGCCACCGGCCGTCTTTCGCCTCGCCACCGTGTCTGCTAGCTCTACCATGCTCGACTACGTCCCCTGCGCCAAGCATCGGGAGCCGGGGAGCCCTGCACCACCAGATCGGCGCCGTCTTCTTCCTCCTCGGGCCGCCGGCGATCTTCTTCCTTTCCGGCGAGCCTGCTGCTCCTAAACCACCCTCCGAGCCATCGTGTGCTCCTAGGTGAGCTCACCTTCTCCCCTCCCTCTGCGCTCGTTCGCACATCCCAGCGCTCGATCCGCCGTGACAGAAGCTTGCTGCCGCCTTCCTTGGTCGCCGGCCTTGCTCCGGTGACCAAATGGTCACGGGCCCGTGCCCGTCGTCTTCGCTGCAACGCGTAGAGCCCCAGTAGCCTCGCCGTTTGCTCGTTTGCACGCTGCTACTGCGATCCCGCCACCGCCCGAACTCCGGCGCCCGCTCGCGAGCTCGTCGCCATCGATTCCGGCCACCCCAGCCTCTGCCACCACCACCGTTCGACGCGGCGTCGAACGGCCGTTCGAACGCGACCAGCCGTGCCTCGTTTGGTGGCATGTAGGCGAATCCCAACGTCGGCCGTAGCCATCCGCTGCGTTTGCGAGTCGCCGGCGACGAGTCGCCGGCCGCCGCTGACGTGGCTGCCCTGGGGCCCACCCCTGGGTCACAGCCAGTGGGTCCCAGGGGCCCCGTTGACTGGGTTGACCTGGTCAGCCCTGTTGACTGGGCAACCCCAGTCACTGATAGGCGGGCCCCACTCGCTAATTAACTACTTTTCTAAATAAACTTAATCTGTTAATCTAATTAGTCACTGACAGATGGGGCCCATCTGCTAATTAACACCCCCCCTTTAATTAATTTAATTACCGTTTAACCCTCTGTGTATGACATGTGGGTCCCAGTGGTCAGGTTTGACCTGGACCGGCTGTGTTGACTGATGATTTCACCCTGACGTACTGCTGGCGCAATAAAGTATTTAATGTTATTTTTGAATTAAAATTAATTCCAGGAATTTCAGAAAATTGTTTAAAACTTTGAAAAATCGTAGAAATTCAACCGTAGCTCGGATGGAATAGATTTCTACATGAAAGTTGATCAGAAAAATGAGACGAATCCGAATATGCCATCCACATACATGTCACATGCCTCCAACACTACAAACATGGAACCTTCCCCTCTGGTTCATCTGTCTGACAGATGCCTAAACCTGGGAAAATATTCCCAGATATTTTCCCGCTCCGTCAGTAACACTTAGCACTGCGTTAGATCACCCCCAGCACAGCATATTGCCATGCCATGCATCTATGTTGCTTTTGTTTCTTTTTATTTATTGTTTCTTCCCCCTCTTCTCTCCGGTAGACCCCGAGACCGACGCTGTTGTCGAGTGCGACTACGCCCCTGACGACCAGACCTTTTCCGCAGAGCTTCCAGGCAAGCAAAACCCCCTTGATCATTCTTATATCGCCCATTCCTTCTCTCCCATGCTTGCATTAGATTTTGCTACTGTAATTGATTGGTCCTAGTCTGATGCATAGCCTGATTTTGTAACCTGCTGTTGATAATTACCTATGGTCCCATATGCTTAGTATAGGTTGGTTAGTGATCCATCAGTGGCCCCGCACCCTTGTCTGTGTCGCCATGCTTAGCTTCCGGATACTCGATCCATGTGATCGAGGTGCAGAGACTGTCACAGCACCGCACACCCCTTTAAATTGTACGACTCTACAAAGCTACCATCGAGTGCCGAGGGTGATACCTCTTACCTCACTCCTGATGTTACCCCTGTAGTATAGCTAGTCGGTTGTGGGTTACCGAGGGTGATTCCTCTTTCACCACCTCCGATGACGCCTCCGTCGTGCAACCCCTCAAGTGTGAATCCATCGAGGGTGATTCCTCCAAGTTTACCTTGACGGTTATATTGAGTAGGAATCCAACGAGGGTGATTCCTCGGATTCCTCCTTGATGTTATGAACACACGGTTACCCTAACTTTTACCTTAGTCCCTTGTTGAAGTCGGGTCGACCTCGAGGGGTACCCGCGAGAGATGTGAAGTCGGGTTAACTGTGAGGGTACCCGCAAGATTATTTCGTGGCACGGCCGGGCAGGCAGATCGCCTCAGGTGAGGGAAGAAAGGGATTGGGCCTGGCCCTTGCCGTAAGTCCACGAGACGGGGCAACGGGACCACAGATCATGGAGCACTGATCGTCACCGCGAGCTCCCAACACACTAATGGGTTAGGATATGTGATCTGAGTAGGCCTCTGGCCTTTTCGCACTAACCACCACGCGAGAATAGTATGGGCACTCGGCGTCGTATGTATCAGCCGAAGTTCTCAGACGTCAGCAGTTGAGCGGCACGCGCCGGGTTGGACTGGGTATGCCCGCTTGTGTATACAGGGGGCTAGGTCTGCTCCCGACCGTCCTCGCAACGCGCAGGAGTGCAAAGGGCGATGGGCCCAAGACCCCTGAGCGCTTAGGATTTAGACCGGCGTGCTGGCCTCTCTGTTGAGCCTAGGTAGGGCTACGGCGTGTCGATTAGCCGAAGCCGGGCATGACCCGATAAAAGTGTGTCCGGCCAGAGTTAATCGGGCATGTTGGGTAAGTTGGTGCACCCCTGCAGGGAAGTATACCTATTCGAATAGCCGTGTCCACGGTAACGGACGCTCAGAGAGTATCCCGATCTACTACAACTAGAACTAGATACTTGTGGAACTTAAGTAATATGTTAGTTCCAGGATTGCTTTCTCGCGGGGAGTCGAGGAAGAATCTCTGGGCATTGCTACTATATAATTATTACTTTATAATATGCTAATCTGCACTCTTCTAATGCTGCAAGACGCTGCAAGATGCTAGTCTTCGATAGGCTAGGCCTTCCCTCTGTTCTGGCATTATGTAGTCTAGTCCACAGATACAGCCCCTTCATTTGATACCGATGCATACTTAGCATAGTTCTGATGTAAGTCTTGCGAGTACTTTGGATGAGTTCTCATGGTTTCTTTGCTACCCCTTTTTCCCCATACCCAATTGCTGCGATCAGATGGCGGAGCCCCGGAGCCAGCTGATCCCGCCGATGACTACTACTACCCCTCCGACGGAGCCTACTACTACATGGAGACCGATGTAACATCCCCAAAAAATTTAACCATATTTTTATTAAGTAAAATTTGGCCAGAAATAAAATTTCTGTTTTCTGTTTTCAAAAATTCTTCCCTCCATATAGAAAATTTTGGGAATAATATTGTGGCTTTGGTAGTTTTCTTAAATCAATTTATTTATATTCTAAATCACAGTAGGAAATATTTTCATAATAAAATTTGCCCAAAATAATTATTTTAATAGCATTTTCAGACTTTAAAATGCTTCTGTTGCACTACAACTATTTTAAATAATTCTTTAAAATTTCCACAAAAATTATGAGGGGTCATGAGATGCCTATAGATCACTTTTATGCAAAAACCCCATCTTGGTCTTGTGAAAATTTTGAGTAAAACATCCTCTTTTCAATTCTGTCCCATTCCTAGGTTATAACTACAACCCTAACTTTATTTGCTCCAAAAATTCTGAAATTTTTCCCACTTATAGTCCTTCCAACCAAACTCTTAAGTCCAGAAGATCAACTCCATTTTCATCTTGGAACCCTCCAAATAATTCCCAGTAGTTTCTGTCCAGAACAGAATTTGGCCAAAACTTGCATTTGCAAGTTATTCTTTTTGTCCAAACAAACTTTCCATCCTCACTATCATCTAAGGAGACACCAACCTGCCAAGTATCACATCCAAAAATGTTTCCTAGCTAGCTCTAGCATTTTATCAAGCACATTGTGTGCATGGCAGAATCTTGCAAGCTCCTCAACTTGCACTGGGCACTAAACCCTCTTCCCAAACCAGCATGTCCATCACCTCTCTCATGATCAGAAGCATCATCCTGCTATTTTTCAGCTCGTTTGGGTCAATGTAGATGCCATTGGCATTTGTTTGAGCACGTGGTGTGCGTGCACTGGGCGCGGCCAGAGCGCCCGCATTGCAGCCACTGATCGCGATGCTGCCACGTTTCTGCTGCTGCCCTTGCTCGCCCTAGCCTCCATCTGGATCATACCGACTACACAGAAGCCTGCCAACACTTCCCCGCGTCCGCTAGCGCTGGCCACCGCCGACCACCGCCGTCCAAACCGCCGCCCGGCGAACCCAGCTCCGTCACGTCTCTACCCGCGTAAATGCCAACGGCCTGAGTTCATCCGTTCGTCCACCGACCCCCTACCGCCCTTACCGGTCTCCACCGACCCCGCCGACCTCGCCAGCTACCTCAGCGGCGCCATAAATGGCCTCCCGCCGTCGTGCCTTCTTCAGGAAGCCACGGGAGGAGCCACCCCGTGCTATAAAAGCTTCCCCCCGAGCTCACCCTTGTCATCAGGACCTCTCCTCCTCCCTCCACGAGCCATCCAGTGCTGCCAAATGACCGAGGACGGTTGTATTCTTCGAATCCGGCAAGTTCGGTCGCTGCCACCTCTCGGATGATTCCGAGCCAGCCACGGCCTCCCCTCCTCGTTTTATTGCACCAGTCGATCCACGGAGCCGCCACCTCTCGATCCCCCTCGTCAATTTGGCCCAAGGAAGTCCATGGCCAGGAGCCCCAATTCGCCGTCGCCGGGGTTCCGCGGGAGAGCTCGCCGCCGACGATTGGGTGGACTCCAGAGACCATGCAAATTTTACATGAATTCAACATATTCATAATTCCGAGCCAGTCGCGCCCCCAATCGCCGATGAGGATCGCCGGGAGCCAGAACTCCACTCGGTCAGAGGAGCGAGAAGGCCGGATTGACCAGGGCGAAACGCGACAGGCGGGCCCCACTGTCAGTGACCCTGGCCGCACCATTTCGACTGTTAAGTGGAGGCGTAATTCCGAAGTTTACGCTTTCTTCTCTGGAAAGCCTATACCCAGTAATAGGCCTTCGACGTCGGCTAGTTTTCTGCGCGGCCGAGCGGCTGGGATTGGCCCAATAGCGCTAGACGTCTAAATCCCGCTCAGGGCACACCTCTGACTTTGCTCTTTTTCTTTTCCAGTGGATTTCAAATAATTCCACAGAATTCATTTCTAAGCCAAATTTGATGATTCAAATTTTTGCATACTCCTAAAATCATGCTATATTAATCCAGATAGGGTGAACATTTTTCATAAGCTTAATTTTTGTTGGATCTATTAAATAGTCCATTTAGTCATTTATTTTTGTTTAGAAACTCTCTAGGAAATTCATATGAACTCCAAATAATTTGATTCTTTTTCTGAAATTCCTTATATTTCATCTAGTTTATTTTAGTATTTATTCCAAAATTTTCCAAACAACTTTTTAGCACTGTTTTAGCTCTATGTAGTAATTTCAATATTTTTGAAAATAGGAAATGGAGGGAAGATAAAAAAATTCAAAGTTTTGGAGTGCACCCAACACTTCTGCATGCTCAAGGCAAGCAGCTTGAACACTTGATATGGTGAATGCATAGTTGTTGTTGCAAGAATAATTGAATTATGAATATGTTGAATTCATGTAAAATTTGCATATTGCTAGTATGCATGCAAGACCCCCTTGATAATATTTTCTTTTATCTTCATTTAAGCATGAAGTATGAGAGGGTATGGTTATTTTCACATGTCACATATGCCTATGTTGGTCCGAGCTAATCTGCAGGAAAGAATCAGTCACGAGAAAAGTGACCGTGAGACTGGAATCTCGTTGTGACAAGAATGATCAGTGATGGCATGTTGGGACATGCTAGGTAGTGACCCTGTTGGGTGTTACCAAGGAAATATATTGTGCTAACCACTGCAGGAAAACTTAAACCTCCTGAGTCGACCGTAGATCAAGTCTTGTTCCGGTAACCCCCATACTTGTTTCGTGCTGCCACTTGTCCCTGCCACAGGTAGGGTACGGTTCAGTAAGTTGTTAACCCCTTTCCCTGCACACACCGTACAGAGAGGCCGCGATGAAGGTTTCCAGGTACCGGTTATAATGCCAGTCATCGGGTCAGGGGGCATGGGTGTATCCAGCTGGGCGGAGAGGGGGGCACCCCTTGTAATCCGCGCGTATAAATAGTGATCCCATGCTATTCGAGACGATGGTCTCCCTGACTTAGAGTTTTTCTTGAACGATGCTTTGGGTGATTCCTGGCATCCGGAAAGTTAATCTGGTGTGTGCTGGTTAGGTGTGTTTTCAACCCAAAGGCCATAATGGGAATTAGTCAGCGTCTCGGTGCTGGCTAAAGAAATCCTTTACATGTGGGTAAAGAGTACACCATCTGCAGAGTTATACCTATTCGAATAGCCGTGTCCGCGGTTAAGGACTACAGTTTGGGTTGGTCAAGTGTCGGTCTTAGTGTCGGTCTCCGGAGGAAATAATTAAATTGGTTGTGATCCATTTTTGCAGGATTTTTATTGACACTACTGATGATATCATGAATATTATTGTTATCATAAATATCATTATGGACTAATCTGTTCTTTTATGTGCATCTTTCTGAATATCTCTTGGGATGGCTGGACTACCTGAGATATTCATTTTTCTTTTCTGAGTACCTCATGGGATGGCTAGACTACCCGGATACTCAGTTTTATTTTCTTTCTGAATATCTCTTGGGATGGCTGGACTACCTGAGATATTCATTTTTCTTTTCTGAGTACCTCATGGGATGGCTAGACTACCCGGATACTCCGTTTTATTTTCTTTCTGAATATCTCTTGGGATGGCTGGACTACCCGAGATATTCATTTCTTTTCAAGACCTCTCGAGGCATCGCTTTTAGACACCCGTTTGGCATTTCTTTTCTCGACCTCTCGAGGCATCGCTTTTAGACACCCGTTTGCCATTTCTTTTCAAGACCTCTCGAGGCGTCGCTTTTATACACCCGTTTGGCATTTCTTTTGGATTCTCGGGCGGTCCTGTCTCGCTCGATTCTCCACTTTTATATTTTCTTTGGATTCTTGGGCGGTCCTGTCTCGCCCGATTCTCCACTTTCATATTTTCTTTGGATTCTCGGGCGTTCTTGTCTCACCCGATTCTCCACTTTTATATTTTCTTTTGGATTCTCGGGCGGTCCTGTCTCGCCCAATTCTCCATTAACTTTCTTTGCTTGTCACTAAAATTTTATATTTATTCTTCTGCACCGTATTAATATTTATCATGCCATGATTAAATTTTGGTCAGCATACGCATAACATTTAATCCATCATGAGCATATGCATTCGGTATATCTTTTGTTCATAATGTTTGCAAGTACATTCAAACATACTCACTGGCTTGTCCCTGGCTATTTAATTGGCCAGGTCAGGATTTCAACGAGGAGTAGTACAACGACGTCCGTGCTGAGCCTAGGATAGCAGCCACGCAGGATAGGAATTATCCGGGTCAGCTGTTCCTGTGGGAATGGAGCCTCATCGGCGTTGGAGAACCACGAGTTGCTTCCGTCACCCGTCACCAGAAATCATTGTTGTATCATTAGACCTTTATGGTCTTGTATCCAATTCTTGTAATTGCTTGGTAATCTGTAACAAGGACATGTCCACCAGTAACAGTAATCCTAGGACTGGTGACGACACGAGGGGTTAATTTCTGGGATATCGTGTCCCGGAAATCCGGCCCCGACAGCCTTGGTATCAGAGCCAGGCTGACCACTGGCTAATCCTATCTTAGCCTGGTCATTATTCTTAGGTTTCTACACCGTCCAAATCATTTCCTGTCCATAGCCATGCCCATCTCATCCAATAAGCCTACACAGTGGCCAGCCGACATCTTTTGACAGTCGGTGCCCAACCTATCAGCCCTACCCATAGGCCGTGCGCCTGTGGCCGACACCTGAGTTGTCCCATCCACAAGCGTGCGATGGAAGACTCTACTGGCTTATAAAGGAAGCCTTGCCCCAACTCAGCACATCACAGCCTCACTCTCAGTTCGATATCCAACCACGTAGGGGCCATTATCACAAGATTTTTTTTCTTTTCTCACATAAGTTTATTTCGCGTGCAACCACAGCATCCGGCTCACAGTCACACTGACTCTACCATCTGCACTAAGTGCAGAAAACACACACACACACTTACCATCTAATTAACCGCCTTGCTCACTAGATCACTCTCACCACACCACAGTTTTTTTTCCAAGGAAAAAAACTCATGGGTTTTTATTTCTACGGAGTCTGCTGCAACACGCACTAACACTCACTCGTACCCGACACTGTTACCTAATCCCCATGATCACCGCCGCCTCGGAGAGCCACCACTCGAGCAGCGGCATCACGGCGATCATCGAGGATCATCACACACAGTAGCAGCAAGAAGCCGACCAACGCCGCCACCAGACCAACCAGGAGGATCGTGATTAGCTCCGAGCCCACATCCTCCATTGATGCCTCGCCTCGAGCTCCTGCAACTAGAAGGAGAAGGAGAAGAGGAGGAAGAGGTGAGGTGAGGTGTGAGGTAGAAGGAAGGAGAAGGAAACTGCGGTCGTTTTTATAGCTCGAGCTCGGTGCACGGTGAGCGAAGTCCACCAGTGCCGCTCGTCGCTCGATCGCCGGTGTTCGGAGGCGAATCTGCGAGCAGTGCCGACAGGGCACTGGCCCGCGGGGTGAGTGCACGCTGCTGGTGGCAAGCACGCCGCGCACTACCGCGGTACGGCCTAGATGCCCTACCCGCTAAACGCCGCGGGTGGAGAAAGTGCGGGAGAGCACGCGAGAGAGAGAGGAAGAAGAAGAGCTGGAGGAAGGAGAAGAGACTGACAGTGGGCCCTGGACCCACCTGTCAGCCAGAGAGAGCACTGTGCACTGGAGTACGGCAAGCGAAATTCAGGATTTAGAAATTTTACTTTTTCCAAATTTCTCGCATAGTAAAACCACAGCACCAGTACCTCACTGTAGTTGCACCAATTATCAGTAGCCCCACGTCAACTGTGCCTAATTAGGTTATTTAAATAATTAGTTTAGAAAAATCTCCTCGAAAGGTGGGTTTAATTTTAATGACCACCTTAATAAATCTCGAGGACGAGATTTTCTTAAGGGAGGTAGAGTTTGTAACATCCCCAAAAATTTAACCATATTTTTATTCAGTAAAATTTGGCCAGAAATATAATTTTGAATTCTACTAGGTCTTTTATTAATTTTAGTTCTTTTCTGTTTTCTGTTTTCAAAAATTCTTCCCTCCAAGTAGAAAATTTTGGGAATAATAATGTGGCTTTGGTAGTTTTCTTAAATCAATTTATTTATATTCTAAATCACAGTAGGAAATATTTTCATAATAAAATTTGCCCAAAATAATTATTTTAATAGCATTTTCAGACTTTAAAATGCTTCTGTTGCACTACAACTATTTTAAATAATTCTTTAAAATTTCCACAAAAATTATGAGGGGTCATGAGATGCCTATAGATCACTTTTATGCAAAAACCCATCTTAGTCTTTTGAAAATTTTGAGTAAAACATCCTCTTTTCAATTCTGTACCATTCCTAGATTATAACTACAACCCTAACTTTATTTGCTCCAAAAATTCTGAAATTTTTCCCACTTATAGTCCTTCCAACCAAACTCTTAAGTCCAGAAGATCAACTCCATTTTCATCTTGGAACACCTCCAAATAATTCCCTGTAGTTTTTGTCCAGAAATGAATTTGGCCAAAACTTGCATTTGTAAGTTATTCTTTTTGTCCAAACAAACTTTCCATCCACACTATCATCTAAGGAGACACCAACCTGCCAAGTATCACATCCAAAAACGTTTCCTAGCTAGCTCTAGCATTCTATCAAGCACATTGTGTGCATGGCAGAATCTTGCAAGCTCCTGAACTTGCACTGGTCACTAAACCCTCTTCCCAAACCAGCATGTCCATCACCTCTCTCATGATCAGAAGCATCATCCTGCTATTTTTCAGCTCGTTTGGGTCAATGTAGATGCCATTGGCATTTGTTCGAGCACGTGGTGTGTGTGCACTGGGCGCGGCCAGAGCGCCCGCATTGCAGCCACTGATCGCGCTGCTCCCATGTTTTTGCTGCTGCCCTTGCTCGCCCTAGCCTCCATCTGGATCATACCGACTACACAAAAGCCTGCCGACACTTCCCCGCGCCCGCTAGCACCGACCACCGCCGTCCAAACCGCCACCCGACGAACCCAGCTCTGCCACGTCTCTGCACGCGTAAATGCCAACGGCCCGAGTTCATCCGTTCGTCCACCGACCCCCTACCGCCCTTACCGGTGTCCACCGACCCCGCTGACCTCGCCAGCTACCTCAGCGGCACCATAAATGGTTGCCCGCCATCGTGCCTTCTTCAGGAAGCCACGGGAGGAGCCTCCTCGTGCTATAAAAGCTTCCCCCGAGCTCACCCTTGTCATCAGGACCTCTCCTCCTCCCTCCACGAGCCATCCAGTGCTGCCAAATGACCGAGGACGGTCGTCTTCTTCGAATCCGGCAAGTTCGATCGCCGCCACCTCTCGGATGATTCCGAGCCAGCCACGGCCTCCCCTCCTCATTTTATTGCACCAGTCGATCCACGGAGCCGCCACCTCTCGATCCCCCTCGTCAATTTGGACCAAGGAAGTCCATGGCCAGGAGCCCCAATTCGCCGTCACCGGGGTTTCGTGGGAGAGCTCACCGCCGACGATTGGGTGGACTCCGGAGACAGTGCCGCAGCTCATCGGGATCGCCAGGAGTCCCTGAGCACGGCGGTGTGCTCACCCTCTGGCGTCGCGCCCCCAATCGCTGGCGAGGATCGCCGGGAGCCTCACCTCCGCTCGGTCAGAGGAGGGAGAAGGCCAGATTGACCAGGGTCAAACCCGATAGGCGGGCCCCACTGTCAGTGACCCTGGCCGCACCGTTTCGACTGCTAAGTGGAGGCGTAATTCCGAAGTTTACGATTTCTTCCCTGGAAAGCGTATTCCCAGCAATACGCCTTCGACGTCGGCTGGTTTTCCGCGCGGCTGGGCTTGGCCCAGTAGCGCTAGACGTCTAAATCCCGCTCAGGGCACACCTCTGACTTTTCTCTTTTTCTGTTCTAGTGGGTTTCAAATAATTCCACAGAATTCATTTCTAAACCAAATTTGATGATTCAAATTTCTGCATACTCCTAAAATCATGCTATATTAATCCAGATAGGGTGAACATTTTTCATAAGCTTAATTTTTGTTGGATCTATTAAATAGTCCATTTAGTCAGTTATTTTAGTTTAGAAACTCTCTAGGAAATTCATATGAACTCCAAATAATTTGATTTTGTTTTCTGAAATTCCTTATATTTCATCTAGTTTATTTTAGTATTTATTCCAAAATTTTCCAAACAACGATTTAGCACTGTTTTAGCTCTATGTGGTAATTTCAATATTTTTGAAAATAGGAAATGGAGGGAAGATAAAAAAAATTCAAAGTTTTGGAGTGCACCCAACACTTCTGCATGCTCAAGGCAAGCATCTTGAACACTTGATATGGTGAATGCATAGTTGTTGTTGCAAGAATAATTGAATTATGAATATGTTGAATTCATGTAAAATTTGCATATTGCTAGTATGCATGCATGATCCCCTTGATAATATTTTCTTTTATCTTCATTTAAGCATGAAGTATGAGAGGGTATGGTTATTTTCACATGTCATGTATGCCTATGTTGGTCCGAGCTAATCTGCAGGAAAGAATCAGTCACGAGAAAAGTGACCGTGAGACTGGAATCTCGTTGTGACGAGAATGATCAGTGATGGCATGTTGGGACATGCTAGGTAGTGACCCTGTTGGGTATTACCAAGGAAATATATTGTGCTAACCACTGCAGGAAAACTTAAACCTCCTGAGTCGACCGTAGATCGAGTCTTGTTCCGATAACCCCCATACTTGTTTCGTGCTACCACTTGTCCCTGCCACAGGTAGGGTACGGTTCAGTAAGTTGTTATCCCCTTTCCCTGCACACACCATACAGAGAGGCCGCGATGAAGGCTTCCAGGTACCGGTTATAATGCCAGTCATCGGGTTTGGGGGCATGGGTGTATCCGGCTGGGCCAAGAGGGGGGCACCCTTGTAATCCGCGCGTATAAATAGTGATCCCATGCTATTCGAGACGATGGTCTCCCCGACTTAGTGTTTTTCTTGAACGATGCTTTGGGTGATTCCTGGCATCCGGAAAGTTAATCTGGTGTGTGCTGGTTAGGTGTGTTTTCAACCCAAAGGTCGTAATGGGAATTAGTCAGTGTCTCGGTGCTGGCTAAAGAAATCCTTTACTTGTGGGTAAAGAGTACACCCTCTGCAGAGTTATACCTATTCGAATAGCCGTGTCCGCGGTTAAGGACTACAGTCTGGGTTGGTCAAGTGTCAGTCTTAGTGTCGGTCTCCGGAGGAAATAATTAAATTGGTTGTGATCCATTTTTGCAGGATTATTATTGACATTACAGATGATATCATGAATATTACTGTTATCATAATATCATTATGGACTAATCTGTTATTTTATGTGCATCTTTCTGAATATCTCTTGGGATGGCTGGACTACCCGAGATATTCATTTTCCTTTTCTGAGTACCTCATGGGATGGCTAGACTACCCGGATACTCAGTTTTATTTTCTTTCTGAATATCTCTTGGGATGGCTGGACTACCGGAGATATTCATTTTTCTTTTCTGAGTACCTCATGGGATGGCTAGACTACCCGGATACTCAGTTTTATTTTCTTTCTGAATATCTCTTGGGATGGCTGGACTACCCGAGATATTCATTTCTTTTCAAGACCTCTCGAGGCGTCGCTTTTAGACACCCGTTTGGCATTTCTTTTCAAGACCTCTCGAGGCGTCGCTTTTAGACACCCGTTTGGCACTTCTTTTCAAGACCTCTCGAGGCATCACTTTTAGACTCCCGTTTAGCATTTCTTTTGGATTCTCGGGCGGTCATGTCTCACCCGATTCTCCACTTTTATATTTTCTTTGGATTCTCGGGCGGTCCTGTCTCGCCCGATTCTCCACTTTTATATTTTCTTTGGATTCTCGGGCGGTCCTGTCTCGCCCGATTCTCCACTTTTATATTTTCTTTTGGATTCTCGGGCGGTCCTGTCTCGCCCGATTCTCCATTAACTTTCTTTGCTTGTCACTAAAATTTTATATTTATTCTTCTGCACTGTATTCATATTTATCATGCCATGATTAAATTTTGGTCAGCATATGCATAACATTTAATCCATCATGAGCATATGCATTCGGTATATCTTTTGTTCATAATGTTTGCGAGTACATTCAAACGTACTCACTGGCTTGTCCCTGGCTATTTAATTGGCCAGGTCAGGATTTCAACGAGGAGTACTACAACGACGTCCGTGCGGAGCCTAGAATAGCAGCCACGTAGGATAGGAATTATCCGGGTCAGCTATTCCTGTGGGAATGGAGCCCCATCGGCGTTGGAGAACCACGAGTCGCTTCCGTCACCCGTCACCAAAAATCATTGTTGTATCATTAGACCTTTATGGTCTTGTATCCAATTCTTGTACTTGCTTGGTAATCTGTAACAAGGATGTGTCCACCAGTAACAGTAATCCTGGGACTGGTGATGACACGAGGGGTTAATTTCTGGGATATCGTGTCCCGGAAATCCAGCCCCGAAAGCCGATGACCAGGAATAGATAGGAGGCTCCCAGGCAGGAGGCCTGCGCCTTTTCGATCTAGTGTCATTGTTTTGCTCAGCCTTATTAAGGCAAACTTGTTTAACCTTTATGTCTGTACTCAGATGATGTTGCTTCCGCTAACGCTTGTACTCCAGCTTATGTATTCGAGCCTTCGAGGTCCCTGGCTTGTAATATAAAGCTTGTATGACTTTTAATTTGTGTCTAGAGTTGTGTTATGATATCTTCCCATGAGTCCCTGGGCTTGATCGTGCGCATTTGCGTGTATGATTAGTGCACGATTGAGTCAGGGGTGTCACATCTATTGAGCCATCCCTATAAGTGTCACAAATAGCCCTAGAGTTCGTACTAAAATAACACCATATGATGCACATCAATCAACTCTAATGTCACCTAGATACTCCAATGTCACCACAAGTATCCATGAGCCAATTATACAATATGCATCAAACAACTTCAGATTCATAATATTCAATCCAACACAAAGAACTTCAAAGAGTGCCCCAAGATTTCTACCGGAGAAAGTAGGACGAAAACGTGCATCAACCCCTATGCATAGATCACCCCAATGTCACCTCGGGAATCTGCGAGTTGAGTGCCAAAACATACATCAAGTGAATCAATATAATACCCCATTGTCACCACGGGTATTCTTATGCAAGACATACATCAAGTGTTCTCAAATCCATAAAAGTATTCAATCCAATAATAGTGAAACCTCAAAGGTAAAAACTCAATTCATCACAACAAGATAGAGAGGGAGAAACACCATATGATCCAACTATATTAACAAAGCTCGCGGTACATCAAGATCGAGCCAAATCAAGAACACGAGAGAGAGAGAGAGAGATCAAACACATAGCTACTAGTACATACCCTCAGCCCCGAGGGTGAACTACTCCCTCCTCGTCATGGAGACCACCGGGATGATGAAGATGGCCTCCGATGATGATTCCCCCCTCCGGCAGGGTGCCGGAACAGGGCTCGAGATGGGATCTCTTTTGTATAGAGGCTTGTGGCGGCGGCGTCAAAATTCTAGGGTTGTTTCTGGAGGTTTCTGAATATATAAGAATTTTTGGCATTGGAATCACGCAAAGAGGGGCCACAGGGGGCCACGAGTTACCAGGGCACAGCCACCCCCCTGGGCATGCCCTGGTGGCTTGTGGGGCCCCTGTGGGTCTTCTGGTACTCTCCCAAAGCTTCCTGGGTCCCTTTCCTTCCAGAAAAAATCATCAAAAAGTTTCGCTGCATTTGGACTTCGTTTGATATGGATTTTCTGGAAAACCAAAAACAAGCAGAAAATAGCAACTGGCACTAGGCACTAGGTCAATATGTTAGTCCATGAAAATCATATAAAATCCATATAAAAGTGCACCAAAATCATACAAAACTATAATAAACTTGGCATGAATACTTCATAAATTATAGATACGTTGAAGACATATCAGTCTACATCATGTCATCTTGCTTAAGGTGTTACTCCGTTCTTTATGAACTTAATACTCTAGATGCATGCTGGATAGCGGTCGATGTGTGGAGTAATAGTAGTAGATGCAGAATCATTTCGGTCTACTTATCTCGGACATGATGCCTATATACATGATCATTTCCTTGGATATCGTCATGATTATTTGCTTTTCTATCAATTGCCCAACAGTAATTTGTTCACCCACCGTATGCTATTTTCAAGAGAGAAGCCTCTAGTGAAAACTATGACCCCGGGTCTACCTTTATCATATATTGAAAATCTTAAAAATACCTTGCTGCAATTTTACTTTATTTATTTTATTTTGTATTTTTGTTCAATCTATCTATCTATCACCATACAATTTAATCTTGCAATTAACCGCCAAGGGATTGACAACCCCTTGTTCGCGTTGGGTGCGAGGATTTGTTATTTTGTGCGCTGGTGCCGCTAACGAGTTGTTGCGTGATTCTCCTACTGGATTGATAACCATGGTTTCATAACTGAGGGAAATACTTATCTCTACTGTACTGCATCATCCCCTCCTCTTCGGGGAAATCCCAACACAGCTCACAAGTAGCAGGAAGAATTTCTGGTGCCGTTGCCGGGGAGACATCATCAACATCTATCAAGTACCTGCACATAAACTTTCATCTCCTTGCATTTATTTTATTTTCCTTTACCTCTCGTTTTCATCTCCCCCACTTCTATTTTTTTTTACAAAAATATTTTCCGTTTGCCTTTTTATTGTTTGCTTCTTTGCTTGCTTGTTATCTTGTTTGCGTAGCCACGATGTCTCAAGAAAATACAAAATCATGTGATTTTTCCAATACTAATAATAATGATTTTATTAGTACTCTGATTTCTCCTCCCACCACTAGTGCGGAGACTTGTGATATTAATGCCGCTTTGTTAAATCTTGTCATGAAAGAACAATTTTCTGGTAGTCCTAAAGAAGATGATGCATCCCATCTTAACACTTTCGTAGAATTGGGTGATATGCAAAAGAAAAAAGATGTGGATAATGATATTGTGAAATTAAAATTATTCCCGTTCTCATTGCGGGATCGTGCAAAAATTTGGTTTTCATCTTTGCCACGAAATAGTATCGATTCTTGGGGTAGGTGTAAAGATGATGTTATTACCAAGTATTTTACTCCCGCGAAAATTATTTCCCTTAGAAATCAAATTATGAATTTCAAGCAACTTGATCATGAACATGTTGCCCAATCTTGGGAAAGGATGAAATTAATGATAAGAAATTGCCCTACTCATGGTTTAAATTTGTGGATGATCATACAAAAAATTTATGCGGGATTAAATTTTGTTTCTAGAAATCTTTTAGATTCCGCCGCGGGTGGTACTTTTATGGAGATTACATTGGGGGAAGCTACTAAATTGCTTGATAATATTATGGCAAATTATTCAGAATGGCATACTGAAAGAGTTCCTACTAGTAAAAAAGTGAATTCTTTTGAAGAAATTAGTACTTTGAGTGATAAAGTTGATACGCTTATGAAATTGGTTGCTAGCAAAAACACTCCTATTGATCCTAATGATGTGCCTTTATCCACCTTGATTTAGCAAAATAATGATCCCGTAGATGTGAATTTTGTCTCGCGAAACAATTTCAATAGTAATGCTTATAGAGGTAATTTTAATCCTAGGCCGTTTCCTGGAAATTCCTCTAATAATTATGGCAATTCCAATGGTAATCCTTATAATAATAATAATAATAATAATAGTAATAATAATAGGACGCCCTCTGATCTTGAAAGTAATATTAAAGAATTTATTAATGCTCAAAAAGTTTTCAACACTACGATAGAAGAAAAATTAAGTAAACTTGATGATATGTCTAGGAGCATTGATAGAATTATTCATGATGTGGAAAATCTTAAGACTAAAATTTTTCCACCCAAAATTGATATTAATGAATCAATTAAAGCTTTATATGTCTCCATGGATGAGAGTAAGAAAAGAACCGCTGTGCTAAAAGCTAAACGAGAATTTTTAGAAAAAGCGATTCCTCCTGATTTCTATCGCAGTAATGATGAGGATATTAAAATGATTGGTGTTTCATCTATTGATTCCTTGTTTAGCAATGTAAAAGTTGATGACAAGGGGACTGAAGAAGAGTCAACTTTAGCTAGAAGGCGTCCCCATAATTCGGAGGGTGAAAATCTTGATGAAAAAATTGATAAAAGTGGGTTTGGAGAGGTAAAAACTTTAACTAGCGATGTGCCCACTCTCTTGGATTACAAAAACTTTAATTATGATAGTTGTTCTTTGATTGAGTGTATTTCTCTGTTACAATCCATGCTAAATTCACCCAACGCTTATGAACATAATAAGGCTTTTACTAAACACATCGTAGAAGCGATGATTAAAGCATTAGAAGAAAAGCTAGAACTAGAAATTTCAATTCCTAGAAAATTATATGATGAATGGTAACCCACCATTAAAGTTAAAATTAAAAATTATGAGTGTAATGCTTTATGTGATTTAGGTGCTAGCGTTTCCACAATTCCAAACTCTCTATGTGATGTGCAAGGTTTTACCAATATAGATGAATGTTCTCTTAATTTGCATCTTGCGGATTCCACTATTAAAAAGCCATTGGGAAGAATAAATGATGTGCTTATTCTTGCAAATAGAAATTATGTACCCGTGGACTTTATTGTACTTGACATTGAATGCAATCCTTCTTGCCCCATAATACTTGGTAGGCCTTTTCTTCGAACTATTGGTGCTATTATTGATATGAAAGAAGGTAATATAAGATTTCAATTTCCACTAAATAAAGGGATGGAACACTTCCCTGGGAAAAGAATTAAAGCACAATATGAATCCATTATGAGGGCCACTTATGGAATCAACTTGAAGGATGACAACACTTGAAACTATGCATTATGCCTAGCTAGGGGCATAAAACAATAGCCCTTGTTGGGAGGCAACCCAATGAATAAAATAATTTTTTGCTTTTTATTTCTGTTCTTGTGTGTTTACATAATTTCAGCCTCTGTTATGATTGTGTTTTTATGTTTTCATTAGTGTTTGTGCCAAGTAAAGCCTTTGGGATTATTTGGAAGATAGTATAATTGATGTTGTTTGGAAAACAGAAAGTTTTGCGTCCAATGCTGGAATTTTAGTTCTGTACTGGAGCATCAGAAATATCTGAAATTTTTACACAGTATTTCTTTATGAATTTCCCACGTTTTCCTAATTTTTCAGAATTTTTGGAGTTACAGAAGTATAGCTTTTAAATAGATCTTTACAGACTGTTCTTTATGAACTTAATACTCTAGATGCATGCTGGATAGCGGTCGATGTGTGGAGTTACATCATGTCATCTTGCTTAAGGCGTTACTCCATTCTTTATGAACTTAATACTCTAGATGCATGCTGGATAGCGATCGATGTGTGGAGTAATAGTAGTAGATGCAGAATCGTTTCGGTCTAGTTGTCTCGGACGTGATGCCTATATACATGATCATTGCCTTGGATATCGTCATGATTATTTGCTTTTCTATCAATTGCCCAACAGTAATTTGTTCACCCACCGTATGCTATTTTCAAGAGAGAAGCCTCTAGTGAAAACTATGGTCCCCCGGGTCTACCGTTATCATATATTGAAAATCCTAAAAATACCTTGCTGCAATTTTACTTTATTTATTTTATTTTGTATTTTTGTTCAATCTATCTATCTATCACCATACAATTTAATCTTGCAGTTAACCGCCAAGGGATTGACAACCCCTTGTTCGCGTTGGGTGCGAGGATTTGTTATTTTGTGCGCAGGTGCTGCTAACGAGTTGGTGCGTGATTCTCCTACTGGATTGATAACCTTGGTTTCATAACTGAGGGAAATACTTATCTCTACTGTACTGCATCATCCCCTCCTCTTCGGGGAAATCCCAACGCAGCTCACAAGTAGCAGGTGTGTTTGTTGGGATCCGATGAATTGTGAGTTTATGATCAGATTATTCATGAGAAATATTTGAGTCTTCTCTGAACTCTTTTATGCATGATTATTATTGCTTTGTATTTCTCTTCGATCTATCGATTTGGTTTGGCCTACTAGATTGATTTATCTTGCAATGGGAGAGGTGCTTTGTGATGGGTTTAATCTTGCGGTGCTCAATCCCAGTGACAGAAGGGGACATGACACGTATTTGTATTGTTTCCATTAAGGATAAAAATATGGGGTTTAACCATATTGCTTGAATTTACTTTGTCTACATCATGTCATCTTGCTTAAGGCGTTACTCTGTTTCATACTTAATACCCTAGATGCATGTTGGATAGCGGTAGATGGGTGGAGTAATAGTAGTAGATGCAGGCAGGAGTTGGTCTACTTGTCTCGGACGTGATGCCTATATACATTATCATTGCCATGAATCCATCATAATTATTTGCTTTTCTATCAATTGCCCAACAGTAATTTGTTTACCCACCGTATGCTATGTGTTCGTGAGAGAAGCCTCTAGTGAAAACTATGGTCCCTGGGTCTACTTTTATCATATATTAAAATCAAAAATACCTTGCTGCAATTTATTTACTTTTATCTTATTTAGTATTTTAGTTTATCTATCTATCACTATCAGAATTAATCCTTGCAAATAACTGCTAAGAGGATTGACAACCCTCTTATTTGCGTTGGGTGCAAGTGTTTGCTTTTGTGTGTGCAGGTGCGCTTAACGGGATTTTGCTCGGTTCTCCTACTGGATTGATAACCTTGGTTCCTAACTGAGGGAAATACTTATCTCTACTATACTGCATCATCCTCTCCTCTTCGGGGAAATACCAACGCAGTCTACAAGTAGCATTAAGCAGTACCGTCAAATGGGCTTGATCGGTCTGATCTCCAGGTGCACTAAATGACACGCCAGCAAGGACTGACTTACCAGCCATTCTTCCCTCGTGGAGAGAGAGGGGCAAACCTATAGGTCTTTGTTTCATGTATTCAATGCAAAACTCAACCACCTCCTCCGCGGTATAACCTTGTAGGATGCTTGCCTCTGGATGACATCAGTTTCGACAATAGCGCTTCAATATTCCCATGAACCGCTCGAAGGGATACATGTTGCGAAGAAACACAGGACCACAATACTTTATCTCGTCGACAAGGTGCACAGTTAGATGGACCATGACATCAAAGAATCACAGTGGGAAAAACATCTCTAGGTTTGACAATATTCTTGCAATACCCGCTTGCATAAAATCTAGCTCTTCACGATCTACCACCTTCTGCCATAGTTTGTTGAAGAAATCACAGAGATCAATGAATGTGTTTCTTGTGTCTGTGTCCATCATATTCCTGATGGCCACCAGGAGGATTTGTTCAACATTACGTAGCAATCATGTGACTTCATGTGCACCAACTTCTTTTTACCTGAGCTCACATCCACGAGACTTCTGATGTTTGCGAAGTAGGAAGAGGGTGTCTTAATTGACAACAAAAAGTCGAAGAACTCTTTTGCTTGTCCTGAAGTGAAATTGTAACTCTGGTGAACGTGGAGCAATTTTTCATCATCTTCCACTTCATTCATGCATTTTGGTTGATCACCAAGCATATCGAGTCGTGCACCGTCACCATCCTTTGTTTCGCCTTTAATCTTGAGTAGAGTACCAAGGATGCTTTCACAGACGTTCTTCTCTACGTGCATGACATTGATGCAGTGACGTACACTTAGAAACTCCCAGTAAGGTAATTGCCAGAACACTGATTTCTTCTTAAGTACTTGCTCCTCGGGTGTTAGTTTCAGCGATGAACCGGGTCCCTTGCCAAGCACAACATCAATTTTTTTAGCCATGTTGTCGACCTCCTTCCCAGAATAAGGTCTTGGGCCCGAAGCTGCCTCTGCTGTACCATCAAATTCAGCTTTCATCCTTCGGTATGGGTGTCCTTTATCTAAGTACCTATGATGACGCAAATACACGATTTTGCGCGAGTTGGGAAGAAATCTACTCGCTGTCCTATCCATGCATGTGACACATCCTACTGGTCCCCATGTTTTCTGCCCCGATGTATTGCCTAATGCCGGCATATCTTGAATGGTGTTCAACAGCAACGCATGTATCTAGAAAAACTCTTTTTTGTAAGCATCATAACATCTTACACCAGGCTCTTTCCACAATCTCAGTAGTTCGTCTACCAGTAGCTGAAAGTAAATGTCGATGGCATTTCCAGGTTGCTTTGGGCTCTGGATAATCATTGACATCATGATGTATTTTTCTTCATACACAACCAAGGAGCAAGGTTATATATGCATAGAAGCACCGGCCATGTGCTGTGTTGGGTGCTCATATCGCCAAATGGATTCATTCCGTCAGTACACTCCCCGAGCCTTATATTTCTAGGATCCCTGGCAAAGTCTTTAAACTCGTTGTCGATTAATTCCCACTAAGCAGCATCTTTCGGGTGCCTCATATATTTCTCCTCGGTTCGCTCATCATGATGCCACCGCAACCTCTTTGCCTCTCTAGGGTTTGCAAACAAACGCTTCAACCTTGCAATTAAAGGCAAGTAGAAAACAACCTTTGAATGGATTCCTGTCTTGATCTCGTCGTCCGTTTTGTACTTGTCCTTTGCTCTCCTACGCTTGTATCGTGGATGCTTGCATGTGCGACATGAACGCAAATCTATGTCGTCACCGCGGTACAACATACAATCATTCACACAAGCGTGTATCTTCTGGACTTGAAGTTCCAATGGGCAAACAACTTTCTTCGCTTCGTTCGTGCTTTTGGGGAGCACATTATCTTCTGGCAGAATGTCTTTGAAAAGACCTAACAAGTCCGTGAAGCCCTTGTTTGATAGACCGCTTTCTGCTTTAAATCTAAGAAGCGCCAGTGTGGCACTCAACTTGGAATATTTCTTTTTGCAACCTGCATACAAATCTTTCTCGGAGTCCGTCTTAATGGTTGGCAGATCCTTGTACCCGGGTATTTCTTTATCTGGGCCCTGGAAATCTGCAATCATAGCAGCAAAATCTGGCATACCATGAACGTCGTCGGTGTTATCTGTGTCGCAGTCTTGGTTTTTTCTGTGGGGGGTTTGGCATGTCTCTGTTCTGTTGGTAGCTTGACGTCTGAGCCCCGAGGTTAAATTCAACATCCATGTGACACTGATCGGGGTTTGGCATCTCGCCGTCATGGTTACCTTCATCCATGACCGGCTCTTCACCATGTATAGTCCAACGTGTATATCCATCCATGAATACCCGATTGTATAAGTGGAACTCGATGTCTATAATTGGATGTGACTATGTATTTGTACAATCCAATTATGGACAGAGGATGTAATATTCTTCACCAACTCTCCTCTTTGTTCGTTCAGCCAAAGTGATGAACACTGATACGTCTCCAACATATCTATAATTTTTGATTGTTCCATGCTATTATAGTATCAATCTTGGATGTTTTTATATACATTTACAAGCAATTATATATCATTTTTTGGGACTAACCTATTAACTTAGTGCCCAGTGCCAGTTGTTGTTTTTTGCCTGTTTTTGGTTTTCCAGAATATCAGTACCAAACGAAGTCCAAATGCCACGAAACTTTTTAGAGATTTTTTTCTGGACATAAGAGACACTAGAAGCTTCGAGAGAGGGCCAAAAGCCAGAGGAGGTGGCCACGAGCCACTAGGGCGCGCCCCAGGGGGGTGGCGCGCCCTGGTGCATCGTGGGCCCACCTCTGCTCCGTTTGACCTAATTCCACCTCTATAAATTCTCTAAAATTGGGAAACCAACAGGGGAGTCCACGAAATACTTTTTCCGCCACCGCAAGTTCCTGTTTCTCGAGAGATCCCATCTGGAGGCCTTTTTCGGCACTCTGCCGGAGGGGGATTCGATCACGGAGGGGCTCTACATCATCCTTGCTACCCTTCTGATGATGCGTGAGTAGTTTACCACAGACCTTCGGGTCCATAGTTAGTAGTTAGATGGCTTCTTCTCTCTTTTTGATCTTCAATACAATGTTCTCCTCGATGTTCTTGGAGTTCTATCCTATGTAATCACTTTTTGCGGTGTGTTTGTTGGGATCCGATGAATTGTGAGTTTATGATCAGATTATCCATGAATATTATTTGAGTTTTCTCTGAACTCTTTTATGCATGATTGTTATAGCTTCATATTTCTCTCTGATCTATTGATTTGGTTTGGCCAACTAGATTGATTTATCTTGCAATGGGAGAGGTGCTTTGTAATGGGTTCGATCTTGCGGTGCTCAATCCCAGTGACAGAAAGGGACATGACACGTATTTATCATTGCTATTAAGGGTAAAAAGATGGGATTTATTCATGCGTGAGTTTACTTTGTCTACATCATGTCATCTTTCTTAAGGCGTTACTCTGTTCTTCATGAACTTAATACACTAGATGCATGTTGGATAGCGGTCGATGAGTGGAGTAATAGTAGTAGATGCAGAATCGTTTTGGTCTACTGGTCTCGGACGTGATGCCTATATACATGATCATTGCCTTGGATATCGTCATGATTATTTGCTTTTCTATCAATTGCCCAACAGTAATTTGTTCACCCACCGTATGCTATTTTCAAGAGAGAAGCCTCTAGTGAAAACTATGGCCCTCGGGTCTACCTTTATCATATATTGAAAATCCTAAAAATACCTTGCTGCAATTTTACTTTATTTATTTTATTTTGTATTTTTGTTCGATCTATCTATCTATCACCATACAATTTAATCTTGCAATTAACCGCCAAGGGATTGACAACCCCTTGTTCGCGTTGGGTGCGAGGATTTGTTGTTTTGTGTGTAGGTACTGCTAACGAGTTGTTGCGTGATTCTCCTACTGGATTGATAACTTTGGTTTCATAACTAAGGGAAATACTTATCTCTACTGTACTGCATCATCCCCTCCTCTTCGGGGAAATCCCAACGCAGCTCACAAGTAGCAGGAAGAATTTCTGGCGCCGTTGTCGGGGAGACATCATCAACATCTATCAAGTACCTACGCATAAACTTTCATCACCTTTCATTTATTTTATTTGCCTTTACCTCTCGTTTTCATCTCCCCCACTTCTAAAAAGTTTTTACAAAAATACAAAAAATATTTTCCGTTTGCCTTTTTCTTGTTTGCTTGTTTGCTAGTTTACTTGCTTTTATTACCTTCATGTCAAACACACAAGAACAGAAAATAAAACAAAAATTTAAGATACTATGGATCCACTTAAAGTTTTCTACTTGGATCATCTTCGATCCATCTGTGCTCGTGCTGAAACCCCAACTAGTTTAGTTGAGGGAAAATCATTAGATGAGCATGCTCATTTTGTGCGTCATCGTTTGTCTGAAAAAGGGAGACTCTTATGGCGTCAAATAAATTGTTTGCTATGTTATGCCTGGAATCTATGTGAAATTTATGATTTTACTTGTTGCTCTGAGAACCCTAAAAAACACCTTCCTTACATATGTGAGTTTAATGATAATGAAATCTTATCTTCTTATGCCAAGGGTGTTTATAGTTACTATGATATCGAACAATTGAAGAATTTGTTTCTTTTATGGGTGCTTATGAAGTTGCTTCTTTGATTGAAAAGTATGATATTACTCTCTACAAATCTGAAAATTTTAACATACTTAAATATTGCTATGAAAACTATGCTCATAATGCCTATGTTAATGAATTTATTGAGAGAATGTCTGCTACTTTGGAAGAAAATAATGATATGCATGAATCCATAGATAATTATGATTCCGTTGATTCGATTAAAATATCCCCTGTTGATGAATGTGATGCTTGCTATTCTTATGGCCATGATGCCAATATTAATGATGCTTATAGAGATGAATTTGCTATAGTTCCTTATGTTAAAAATGAAATTATTGCTATAGCACCCATACTTGATAGCTCCTTGAATGAAAAGCATGATTGCAATGATGTTATTATAAATTCTATTCATGTCAATTGTGCTAATGATATGCAAAGCTACAAGCTTAGGGATGAAAATTTTGTTATGTCCACTACTTATTGCAATGATCATGATTGGGGTGATGATGCTTCTTATGATCTTGAAAATTTATTTAAGCCTCATGATGAATATGCTATTGATAATAATGTTTGTAATAGTATTGAAAGTGGGTTTGGGAGAGCATCAACTTTAGGTAAAAAGAATCCCACATATTTGGAGAGTGTTCAATCTTATGAATTTTTTGATAAAAGTGGGTTTGGAGAGGTCACGACTTTAGTTGATGATAATCCCACTATTTTGGAAGAGTGTCAACTTTGCATGCATGTGGATCATGTAGAGAATATGTTATGTGATGGCTATATTGTTGAATTTGAATATGATCCTACATGTAATTATTATGAGAGAGTAAAATATGGTTGTAGAAATTTTCATGTTACTCAATTACTTCTCTTGAAATTTAAATTGTCAATGTTTTATTCTTCTTCCTTGCATATGCTAAATATTTATTGCCTCGATAATTTGTTTGCATATAAAATGCCTATGCATAGGAAGTATGTTAGACTTAAATGTGGTTGTCACATGTTTTATGGTGCTCTCTTTGTGCTTCAATTCTTATCTTTTATGTGAGCATCATTAATATTCCAAGCCTATCTTAATGGCTATAAAGAAAGAGCTTGTTGGGAGACAACCCAATACTTTCTGTTCTTGTGTGTTTACACAATTATGCTACTGTTATGATTGTGTTTTTATGTTATAATTAGTGTTTGTGCCAAGTAATGCCTTTGGGATGATTTGGAAGATAGTATAATTGATGCTGTTTGGAAAACAGAAAGTTTTGCGTCCAGTGCTGGAATTTAGTTCTGTACTGGAGCATCAGAAAAATCTGAATTTTTTACATAGTATTGATATATGAATTTCCCACGTTGTCATATTTTTTCAGAATTTTTGGAGTTACAGAAGTATGGCTTTTAAATAGATCTTTACAGACTGTTCTGTTTTAGACAGATTCTGTTTTTGTTGCATAGTTTGCTTATTTTGATGAATCTATGGATCGTATCGGGGGGTATGAGTCATGGAGAAGTTGGAGTACAGTAGAATTATGCCAATATTAAATATGAATCAATTTACTACAGTACTTAGAGTTAAGGATTTATTTGTTATACTAACGGATCTCACGAAGGTTTTTCTGAGTTTTGTGTGATTGAAGTTTTCAAGTTTTGGGTGAGATCACGATAGATGAAGGAATAAGGAGTGGCAAGAGCCTAAGCTTGGGGATGCCCAAGGCACCCCAAGGTAATATTCAAGGAAGACTCAAGCGTCTAAGCTTGGGGATGCCCCGGAAGGCATCCCCTCTTTCTTCTACCAACTATCGGTAATTTTACTTGGAGCTATATTTTTATTCATCACATGATATGTGTTTTACTTGGAGCATCATGTATTATATGAGTCTTTGCTTTGTTTGCTTTTTAGTTTGTCACAATCATCTTAGCTGGACACACCTATTTGAGAGAGCCACACGTTTATTATGATTTGTTAGAATACTCTATGTGCTTCACTTAAATCTTTTGAGCTAGGAAGTTGCTCTAGTGCTTCACTTATATCTTTTTGAGCACGACGGTGGCTATATTTTGAAGAAATACTTGAACTCTCATGCTTCACTTATATTATTTTGAGAGTTGATAAGATTAAATTTTGACGAAATATTTGCACTCTCATGCATCCCTTATATCTTTTTGAGAGTTGATAATAGTAATGGTAATTTGCACAAGATATGAATTTGGTCCAAAAGTGATGAATATTCAAGAGGGATATAATAAAAACTTTCATGAAAGATCATCGGATATGATAAGTTTGATTCCTTGCAATAGTTTTGTGATATGGAGATGATAATATGGGAGTCATGTTAGTGAGTAATTGTGATTTAGTAAGAATATTGGTGTTAAGGTTTGTGATTCCCTATGCATGCACATAAAGTCAATAGTTATGCAACGAAATTATATCCTACTTATGGTGCATTATTCGGTGTTAGTTATGTTCAATGCATGCTTATGACCGTTTTCACTTTTTGGTTGGTCGCTTCTCAATCTATTTGCTAGCCTTCATTTGTACTAAGCGGGAATACTGCTTGTGCATCCAACTCCTTAAACCCAAGTTGTGCCAAATGAGTCCACCATATCTACCTATATGCGGTATTTCCATGTCGTTCAAAGTAAATTTGCATGTGCCAACTCTAATTTTTCAAAATAATTTTCTGTTTAGTGTGCCCGTACCGCTCATGAAGCGGCAGGGGGTGGCCAATATTTTCCATGCTAGGTGTGTTATTCTCACGATGAGTGTTTATTCACTTCTCATTGCACGAGAGAGTGACAGGTAATAGGGATGCCCAGTCCCGAAATGAATTTTTTTTAATATGATGATACTAATAAATTCCTTGGAAAGTGTTGGTATGGAGGGCACCCGTGGATACGGCTAGCCATGGATTGTGAAAGAATGGTGGAAAGGAAATAAACTTTATTTTCTGTTTGGGAACCGCCTATAATGTGTCTAGCATGGAAGATATTGGGAATTTTCGGTCGTTTTCCTTGACAGGAAAAGCATGCCTCTCAAAATAATTCTATCTCTCTAATTTAAGCTTTGAGCTTTGGCACATCTGCAAATCCCTGCTTCCCTTTGCGAAGGGCCTATCTATTTACTTTTATGCAATTTTTTTATTTTTATTTTGAGTCTCCATCTTCTCTTACAAAGCACCAACTAGAGAGCACTATTGTCATACTTGTGCATTGTGTGTAGCTAATATTGAGTGTGTTTCATGAATGGATAAATGATCAAGCATAATGGGCTAGGGATAACTTTCTTTAGCATTGATATTTTGAAAGACATGGTTGCTTGTTAGTACGCTTGAGTATTTATGTCTTCATGTCAAACTATAGACTATTGCTTTGAATTATTCAAGTCCAAATGTCCATGCTACAAAGAAAAGAATATATGATGAATATGATAGGTAGCATTCCACATCAAAAATTCTGTTTTTATCATTTACCTACTTGAGGACGAGCAAGAATTGAGCTTGGGGATGCTTGATATATCTCCAACGTATCTATAATTTTTTATTGTTCCATGCTATTATAGCATCAATCTTGGATGTTTTTATATACATTTACAAGCAATTATATATCATTTTTTGGGACTAACCTATTAGCGTAGTGCCCACTGCCAGTTGCTGTTTTTTGCCTGTTTTTGGTTTTCCAGAATATCAGTACCAAACGAAGTTCAAATGCCAAGAAACTTTTTGGAGATTTTTTTTCTGGACATAAGAGACACAAGAAGCTTCGGGAGAGAGCCAGAAGCCAGAGGAGGTGGCCACGAGCCACCAGGGCGCGCCCCAGGGGGGTGGCACCCTGGTGCCTCGTGGATCCACCTCTGCTCCGTTTGACCTAATTCCACCTCTGTAAATTCTCTAAAATCGGGAAACCAACAGGGGCATCCATGAAATACTTTTTCCGCCGCCGCAAGTTCCTGTTCTCGAGAGATCCCATCTGGAGGTCTTTTCCGACACTCTGCCGGAGGGGGATTCGATCACGGAGGGGCTCTACATCATCCTTGCTACCCTTCCGATGATGCGTGAGTAGTTTACCACAGACCTTCGGCTCCATAGTTAGTAGCTAGATGGCTTCTTCTCTCTTTTTGATCTTCAATACAATGTTCTCCTCGATGTTCTTGGAGTTCTATCCGATGTAATCACTTTTTGCGGTGTGTTTGTTGGGATCCGTTGAATTGTGAGTTTATGATCAGATTATCCATGAATATTATTTGAGTTTTCTCTGAACTCTTTTATGCATGATTGTTATAGCTTTGCATTTCTCTCCGATCTATTGATTTGGTTTGGCCAACTAGATTGATTTATCTTGCAATGGGAGAGGTGCTTTGTAATGGGTTCGATCTTGCGGTGCTCAATCCCAGTGACAGAAAGGGACATGACACGTATGTATCATTGCTATTAAGGGTAAAAAGATGGGGTTTATTCAAGTGTGAGTTTACTTTGTCTACATCATGTCATCTTGCTTAAGGTGTTACTCCGTTCTTCATGAACTTAATACACTAGATGCATGCTGGATAGCGGTCGATGTGTGGAGTAATAGTAGTAGATGCAGAATCGTTTCGGTCTACTTGTCTCGGACGTGATGCCTATAAACATGATCATTGCCTTGGATCTCGTCATGATTATTTGCTTGTCTATCAATTGCCCAACAGTAATTTGTTCACCCACCGTATGCTATTTTCAAGAGAGAAGCCTCTAGTGAAAACTATGGCCCCCGGGTCTCCCTTTATCATATATTGAAAATCCTAAAAATACCTTGCTGCAATTTTACTTTATGTATTTTATTTTGTATTTTTGTTCGATCTATCTATCTATCACCATACAATTTAATCTTGCAATTAACCGCCAGGGGATTGACAACCCCTTGTTCGCGTTGGGTGCGAGGATTTGTTGTTTTGTGTGCAGGTACTGCTAACGAGTTGTTGCGTGATTCTCCTACTGGATTGATAACTTTGGTTTCATAACTGAGGGAAATACTTATCTCTACTGTACTGCATCATCCCCTCCTCTTCGGGGAAATCCCAACGCTGCTCACAAGTAGCAAACTCCTTCACGCCACGCATAAACTTTAAGGTTGTTCGATCCTTCATCCATTGAGATCGTTCCATCTGCACACACGAGGAGTAATTCAAAAAAATTGATTACTGGATGCCCAAAGATGCATGAGTAAATCACAAGATTTTATTTTCATAATTTATGGAGGGCGCTCCATATTGTTATCCAGTCGTGCGATGACATAAATTAATGACCTATCAATTTACACGTACAGTACTACCCTTATGAATTGAATACCTTAATTAAGCCAATCAACGAAAAGAATACATTAATTAATTAGCCGCGCAGTGACCTCCACCCAGCAGACAGAGAAGCGCGTAGCCACGGCACACCGAGACAGCAGGGTCGAGGAGCAGCGCTTAGTGGGGCAACCACCTGAAGTTCGAGCTCCATTGTCCCACCATCGACCGCGAGGGATGTGCTCCAATCACGCCACCGCCGATCTCGAGGATTGAGCTCCTCCGATCTCCCGCCACCGACCGAGGATTGACCTCCTATCATGCCGCCACCACCGACCGACCGAGGATCGACCTCCTATCCGGTAGCCGCTGCCTCAGTCGCCGCCCCCATCTCTATCCGCAAAGCGGCTGTTTTTTTACGGGTATCCTCAGAGCGGCTGTTTACCCTAAGTATTAACTCAATTATTGCATCCCCATATGTACCGGGTAGTACATCACATACGATTATGTTACGGGAACCGTGTCTCGCGCGTTGTCATCTCACACGATTTGGTGTGGAAATCGTGTGTGAAGTTGTAATATTGAACACGCACGATAAGTACAAACCGTGTGTCGTATACAACAGAGTGCGATAAGTAGTTCCCCGACCATTATCAGATCCCCACAACTTCCCCATTTCCCCCAAATCCCTAGATAGCCTCCAAATCCCTAGCCCCCAAATTCCCTCGCGTGGAGCTGGCATTGGGGGAATGCGGACGAGTGGTGCTGATGATTTCGGTGCGGCTGCTCCAACTCGTACTGTCGCTCTCGTCAGGGCGATGGGTGGTGCCGCCACGACGGCGGTCACCGCCGAGCACTTGTCTAAGGTCATCAGAAGGCCGGTGCACTACGGATCTGAATTTTCTTGTCAGGTTCCAATCAATCCTGATCTTTTTAGCATGTCCAAAGTAGCTCCCTCAATCTGTCCTGAATACCCCCTCCCCCTCTTTAGGAAAGCGATCAACTGCCGGATCCAGAGTACGACTCCAGACTCCCGCAACATGAGTTTGAATCCGAGTTTTGCGCCACCAAGAAGTACCAAGAGCTGAGTTGTGTGCACGGACACACTCCCGCTCGACGTGTATGCATGGAGGGATTCGACATTGGCAGACGGTTTCTCAGTTGCCCCTTAGAGGTTAGTGCTAAGTTCATCCTTTAAGTTGAGTTAATGCCCCCACTCATCCTGAATATTTAACATTCACAGGGATATGAGGCTTGTGCCTTTGTTAACAGGTTGGATGATGAATGGCATGGCAGGGCTCTGAGTGTTATCACCAAGCTTGCAGAAGATAACGTAAAGCTGAAGAAGAAACTGACTGATTTGGAGTGTGCAATCACTACGATGAAGCAAGAAAGAATCAATCACAGGCAACAGATGAAAGCAAGAGACAAGAAGGAACTAGCATGTGGAGCTGTAGTTGTCGCATTAGCCATCTTCTATGTGTTGTTTGCAATGATGATTAAGGGTTTTGTTTGATTATTACTGGCTACATCAATAAGCAGAGCTCATCTATTGCTTGCCAACTGTCCTATGTTAAATGCTAGTTCACATTTGGATGCTCTAACCCGTATGCGTAATTATCACATTGAGAACTGCGCAACTACGGGAATCTGGAGCGACTGGGTACTAATAATTGCGGTTGATTATATCAGAATTCTAACCGCCTGCCAAGGCACCAATATAATCTGTCAATCCCCTACCTCAATTGCCATTCTTCTTTTCTTCATACCCCGCTTCAGTCGCCACCATCTTCATCGTCTCGGCCGGCCGCGCTACACACTTATACACACTCTGCAGTCTCGCTTTCTCGCAGTTTGTATACGCGGCGTAGCCATGTCGAGCGACAGCGAGGACAACGGTTCCGCTAGTCTGGCGCCCGATCGAAGGTCAACCTCAATCGAAATCATCACACTCGTATTCCATGAGTCCGGTATCGAGCCCTGACCTCGATTATATCCGGTTCATGGAAGGGACGCCGCCGCCCAGTCGTCGGACAACGACAAGACGAACAAGGAGCCGCTGAGGGAAGAAGATGCTGGGAACGTAGCATGAAAATCAAAAAAATTCTTATGAATCATCCAAGATATAATCTATGAGATGCATAGCAACGAGAAGGAGAGTGTGTCTACATACCCTTGTAGACCATAAAGCGGAAGCGTATATAACACGGTTGAAGTAGTCGTACTCTTCATGATCCGATCGCGATCCAAACCGATCTAGTGCCGAACGGACGGCACCTCCGAGTTTAGCACACATGCGGCTCAATGACGTTTCCTCCTTCTTGATCCAGAAAGCGGGAGAGGAGAAGTAGATGGGATCACAACCATCACGACGGCGTGGTGGTGATGGTGGTGGTGGAGCGTCGGCAGCGCTTCGCTAAGCGTCGTCGGGACGAGGTGGTGGAGTAACGGGAGAGAGAGAGGCAGCTAGGGTTTTTGTGTGCCCTTTGGTGCACCCCTCCTCCCTATTTATATACATGGAGGGGCTAGGAGTCCAGCCCCTCTTCCCTCTAGGGCCGGCGGCCAAGGGAGAGGAGTTGGACTCCTAGTCCAACTCTTTCCCTTGTCCCTTCGGGACTCCTTTCCTTTTCCCTAGGCGCATGGGCCTTTGAGGGCTGGTGCGCCTGGCCCAATAAGGACAGGGCGCCTCCCCTCTGCCCATGCTGGCCCTAGGGACGTGGTGCATCCCTTGGTGGACTTCTGGACCCCTCCGGAAGTTTCTGGAACCTTCTGGAAGCTTCCTGGTACAATACCGAAAAAACTGAACTTTTCCCGAAACCCTGAAAACAACTATCCATATATAAATCATTACCTCCGGACTATTCCGGCGCTCCTCGTGATGTCCGAGATCTTATTCGGGACTCCGAACAACATTCGGTCACCAACATACATATTCCAATATTACTCTAGCGTCATCGAACGTTAAGCGTGCGACCCTGCGGGTTCGGGAATCATGTAGTCATGACCGAGACACCTCTTCGGTCAATAACCAATAGCGGAATCTGGATGCCCATACTGGTTCCTACATATTCCACGAAGGTCTTTTATCGGTTGAACCACGATGTCGAGGATTTAGTTAATCCCGTATGCAATTCCCTTTGTCCGGCGATATGTTACTTGCCCGAGATTCGATCATCGGTATCTCTATACCTAGTTCAATCTCGTTACCGGCAAGTCTCTTTACTCGTTCCATAATACAATACCCTATGAACAAACACATTAGTCACATGCTTGCAAGCTTCTTGTGATGTTGTATTACCGAGAGGGCCCAGAGATATCTCTCCGTCATACGGAGTGACAAATCCCAGTCTCGATCCATGCCAACCCAACAGACACCCTCGGAGATACCTGTAGAACACCTTTATGATCACCCAGTTACGAAGTGATGTTTGATAGCACACAAGGTATTCCTCCGGTATCCGGGAGTTGCATGATCTCATGGTCTTAGGAATAGATACTTGACATGAAGAAAGTTGTAGCAATAAACTTAAGTGATACGATCATATGCTAAGCTTACGGTTGGGTCCTGTCCATCACATTATTCTCCTAATGATGTGATCCCGTTATCAAATGACAACTCATGTCTATGGTTAGGAAAGCTTAACCATCTTTGATCAACAAGCTAGTCTAGTAGAGGCTCACTAGGGACACGGTGTTGTTTATGTATCCACACATGTATTTAAGTTTCCGGTCAATACAATTCTAGCATGAATAATAAACATTTATCACGAACAAGGAAATATGATAGTCATGGTGCTGATCATGTTTTGCTCGTGGAAGAGGCTTAGTCGGGTCTGCCACATTTAGATCCGTATGTACTTTGCAAAGTTCTATGTCTCCCTCCTTGATGCAATCACGGATGGAGTTGAAGAGGCGTTTGATGTGCTTGGTCTTCTTGTGAAACCTGGGCTCCTTGGCAATGGCAATAGCACCAGTGTTGTCACAAAAGATAGTCATTGGATCTGATGCACTAGGTATAACTCCTAGATCGGATATGAACTCCTTCATCTAGACTCCTTCTTGCGCTGCTTCCGAAGCAGCTATATATTCCGCTTCACATGTAGATCCCACTATGATGCTTTGCTTGGAACTGCACCAACTGACTGCTCCACCATTCAATATAAATACGTATCCGGTTTGAGACTTAGAGTCATCTAAATCTGTGTCGAAGCTAGCATTGACGTAACCCTTTACGACGAGCTCTTCGTTACCTCCATAAACGAGAAACATGGTCTTAGTCCTCTTCAGGTACTTAAGGATATTCTTGACCGCTGTCCAGTGATCTACACCTGGATCACTTTGGTACCTCCCTGTCAGACTTATGGCAAGGCACACATCAGGTCTGGTACACGGCATGGCATACATTATAGAGCCTATGGCTGAGGCATAGGGGATGACTTTCATCCTTTCTCTTTCTTCTGCTATGGTCGGGCTTTGAGTCTTACTCAACTTCACACCTTGCAACACAGGCAAGAAACCTTTCTTCGACTGGTCCATTTTGAACTTCTTCAAAATCTTGTCAAGGTATGTGCTTTGTAAAAGTCCTATTATGCGTCTTGATCTATCTCTATAGATTTTAATGCCCAATATGTAAGCAGCTTCACCTAGGTCTTTCATTGAAAACTCTTGTTCAAATAACCTTTTATGCTTTCCAGAAATTCTATATTATTTCCAATCAACAATATGTCATCGACATATAATATTAGAAATGCTACAGAGCTCCCACTCACTTTCTTGTAAATACAAGCTTCTCCGTAAGTTTGTATAAAACCAAAAGCTTTGATCACCTCATCAAAGCATATATTCCAACTCCGAGATGCTTGCACCAGCCCATAGATGGATCACTGGAGCTTACATACCTTGTTAGCATCTTTAGGATCGACAAAACCTTCCGGCTACATCATATACAACTCTTCCTTAAGAAACTCGTTAAGGAACGCTGTTTTGACGTCCATCTGCCAGATTTCATAATCATAAAATGCGGCAATTGCTAACATAATTCTAACAGACTTAAGCATCGCTATGGGTGAGAAAGTCTCATCGTAGTCAACCCCTTGAACTTGTCGGAAACCCTTTGTGACAAGTCGAGCTTTATAGATGGTGACATTACGATCAGCGTCTGTCTTCTTCTTAAAGATCCATTTATTCTCAATGGCCTGCCGGTCATCGGGCAAGTCCACCAAAGTCCATACTTTGTTTTCATACATGGATCCTATCTCGGATTTCATGGCCTCAAGCGATTTGTCGGAATCTGGGCTCATCATTGCTTCTTCATAGTTCGTAGGTTTGCCGTTGTCTAACAACATGACTTCCAGGACGGGATTACCATACCACTCTGGTGCGGAACGTACCCTGGTCGACCTACGAAGTTTAGTAGTAACTTGATCTGAAGTTTCATGATCATCATCATTAGCTTCCTCTCCAGCAGGTGTAGACATCACGGGAACTTCTTTCTGTGATGTGCTACTTTCCAATTCGAGAGAAGGTACAATTATCTCATCAAGTTCTACTTTCCTCCCACTCACTTCTTTCGAGAGAAACTCCTTCTCTAGAAAGGACCCATTCTTGGCAACAAAGATCTTGCCTTCGGATCTGTGATAGAAGGTATACCCAATGGTCTCTTTAGGGTATCCTATGAAGACGCACTTCTCTGCTTTGGGTTCGAGCTTATCAGGCTGAAGCCTCTTGACATAAGCGTCGCATCCCCAAACTTTAAGAAATGACAGCTTAGGTTTCTTGCCAAACCATAACTCATACGATGTCGTCTCAACGGATTTAGACGGTGCCCTGTTTAAAGTGAATGCGACTGTCTCTAATGCATAACCCCAAAATGATAGTGGCAAATCGGTAAGAGACATCATAGAATGCACCACATCCAATAGAGTATGATTACGATGTTCGGACACACCATTACGCTGTGGTGTTCCAGGTGGCATGAGCTGTGAAACAATTCCACATTGTCTTAAATGCATACCAAACTCGTAACTCAAATATTCACCTCCATGATCAGATCGTAGAAATTTAATTTTCTTATTACGATGATTCTCTACTTCACTCTGAAACTCCTTGAATTTTTTAAATGTTTCAGACTTGTGTTTCATTAAGTAAATATACCCATATCTACTCAAATCATCTATGAAGGTAAGAAAATAACGATATCCACCGCGTGCTTCAACACTCATCGGACCGCATACATCGGTATGTATTATTTCCAACAAGTCACTTGCCCGCTCCATTGTTCTGGAAAACGGGGTTTTAGTCATCTTGCCCATAAGGCATGGTTTACATGTCTCAAATGATTCATAATCAAGAGATTCCATAAGTCCATCAGCATGGAGTTTCTTCATGCGCTTTACACCAATATGACCTAAGCGGCAGTGCCACAAGTATGTGGTACTATCACCATTAACTTTACAACTTTTGGCATCAATATTATGAACATGTGTATCACTATGATCGAGATTCAACAAGAATAAACCATTCAACAAGGGTGCATGACCATAAAAGATATTATTCATATAAATAGAACAACCATTATTCTCTGACTTAAATGAATAACCGTCTCACAATAAACAAGATCCAAATATAATGTTCATGCTTAATGCAGGCACCAAATAACAATTATTCAGGTTCAAAACTAATCCCGAAGGTAAACGTAGAGGGAGCGTAACGACGGCAATCACATCAACCTTGGAACCATTTTCGACGCGCATCGTCACCTCGCCCTTAGCTAGTCTTCGTTTATTCCGCAGCTCCTATTTCAAGTTGCAAATATTAGCAACCGAACCAGTATCAAATACCCAGGTGCTACTACGAGCACTAGTAAGGTACACATCAATAACATGTATATCAAATATACCTTTGTTGACGTTGCCAGCCTTCTTATCTGCCAAGTACTTGGGGCAATTCCGCTTCAAGTGACCATTCCCCTTGCAATAGAAGCACTCAGTCTCAGGTTTGGGTCCAGCCTTGGGTTTCTTCACGGGAGTGGCAACTGGTTTGCCATTCTTTTTGAAGTTCCCTTTCTTTCCATTGCCTTTCTTCCTGAAACTGGTGGTCTTGTTGACCATCAACACTTGAAGTTCTTTCTTGATTTCTACCTCCGTGGCCTTAAGCATTGCGAAGAGCTCAGGGATCGTCTTTTCCATCCCTTGCATATTATAGTTCATCACGAAGCCTTTGTAGCTCGGTGGCAGTGACTGGAGAACTCTGTCAATCGCTACTTCATCGGGAAGATTACCTCCCAACTGATTCAAGCGGTTGAAGTACCCAGACATCCTAAGTACGTGCTCACTAACAGAGCCGTTCTCCTCCATCTTGCAGCTAAAGAACTTGCCGGAGGTTTCATACCTCTCGACCCAGGCGTATGCCTCAAATACCAATTTCAGCTCCTAGAACATCTCATATGCTCTGTGGTGCTCAAAACGTCTTTGGAGCCCCGGTTCTAAGCCGTAAAGCATGGCGCACTGAACTATCGAGTAGTCATCAGAACGTGCCTGCCAGACGTTCATAACATCTGCAGGCGACGCTTGAGGGGGTGCATCACCAAGCGGTGCATCAAGGACATATACTTTCTGTGCAGCAGTGAGGATAATCCTCAAATTATGGACCCAGTCCGCATAGTTGCTTCCATCATCTTTCAACTTAGCTTTCTCTAGGAATGCATTAAAATTCAGGGGAGCTACAGCGCGAGCCATTGATCTACAACATTAATTTGCAAAGACAATTAGACTAAGTTCATGATAATTGGTTCTGTTAATCAAATTACTAAAGAACTCCCACTTAAATCAACATCCCTCAAGTTGTCTAAATGTTTACATGATCCAAATGAACTAACCGATGTCCGATCATCACGTGAGATGGGGCAGTCATCAATGGTGAACATCTCCATGTTGATCATATCTACTATATGACTCATGTTCGACCTTTCGGTCCTTCGTGCTCCGAGGCCATACATGCTAGGCTCGTCAAGTTTAACCCAAGTATTCCGCATGTGTAAAACTGGCTTACACCCGTTGTGTGCGAACGTAGAGTCTATCACACCCGATCATCACGAGGTGCTTTGAAACGACGAACTTTCACAACCGTGCATACTTAGGGAGAACACATTTTATCTTAAAATTATGTGAAGGGATCATCTTATAAGGCTACCGTCGTCCTAAGCAAAATAAGATGCATAAAAGGATAAACATCACATGCAATCAATATGTGACATGATATGGCCATTATCATCTCGTGCTTTTGATCTCCATCTCCAAAGCACCGGCATGATCTCCATCGTCACCGGCATGATACCATGATCTCCATCATCGTGCCGTCATGTGGTTGTCTCCGCCAACTATTTCTTCTACGACTTATTGCTAACGCATAGCGATAAAGTAAAGCAATTACATGGCGGTTAATAGTTGACACGCAGGTCATACAATTAAATTAAAGACAACCCTATGGCTCCTGCCGGTTGCCGTACTCATCGACATGTGAAAGCACATTTGCTCCCTTGGTGGTTTTGGTAATTTATAACAACATATATCTCATTGAACTAATGTCCATTCAAGTTAAAGATTTCAGGATGTTCAATGATTGGCATGGCAAGGACTAGAGATGTGGACCCCTCAAAATGCTAAGGACATGGATTGGCAAAAGCTCAAGACTCTACATTTTTTGTTAAGTGATCCAAGATCACATTGAGTCCATAGGAAAGCCAATACTATTAAAAGGGGATCAGGTGTTGCTTAATGGTCTTTTTGCTCAAGTGCTTAGTGACAGTGCTCCAAAACCCTCAACCACTTTCTTCATCCAAATATGTCCAAAACCTACATTCCAACTCGACCCCACCAAAATTTCCTATCCGGAGCCACCGAGTTCATCTGGACTTAGCCACTGCCAAAACCCTAACAAATTGGATCCACCGATATGGATCTTGGTCTCACCGACATGGCTTGCCAACTCTCCGTTGCCTTATTGCTTCACTTCGGTCCCACCGAGTTGATGCAATCGGTGCCACCGAGATGAGGTTTGCCCTAACCATTGCACATCGGTCCATCCGAGTTGTTCCAGTCGGTCCACCGAGATGAGGTTTGCCCTAACCATTGCACATCGGTCCTAACGTTCATATCTTTTACACAGTTCGGTGCCACCGAGATTTCTGATCGGTGCCACCGAGTTGGGTAAAAAGTGTGTAACAGTTGGATTTTGTGTGGAGGCTATATATACCCCTCCACCCCTTCTTACTCAGTAAGGAGAGCCATCAAAACGTGCCTACACTTCCACCATACATTTTCTAAGAGAGAACCACCTACTCATGTGTTGAGATCAAGTCATTCCATTCCAACCATTTGAACCTTGATTTCTAGCCTTTCCCAAGTTGCTTTCCACTCAAATCCTTCTTCCACCATAGCCAAATCTGTGAGGAGTTGTTTGAGTGTTGGGGAGACTATCATTTGAAGCACAAGAGCAAGGAGTTCATCAACAACACACCATCTATTACCTTTTGGAGAGTGGTGTCTCCTAGATTGGCTAGGTGTCACTTGGGAGCCTCCGACATGATGTGGAGTTGAACCAAGGAGTTTGTAAGGGCAAGGAGATTGCCTACTTCGTGAAGATCTACCCCGAGTGAGGCTAGTCCTTCGTGGACGTAAGCCATGGTGGAATAGACAAGGTTGCTTCTTCATGGACCCTTCGTGGGTGGAGCCCTCCGTGGACTCGCGCAGCCGTTACCCTCCGTGGGTTGAAGTCTCCATCAACGTGGACATACAATAGCACCACCTATCGGAACCACGCCAAAAATCACCGTGTCTTCATTGCGTTTGAAATCTCCGATCCCCTCCTTTACTTACATGTGCAATTGTTTACTTTCCGTTGTCACACTCTTAGAATTGCATGTGTAGGGTGATGCTTGACTTGTAAACTTGCTAAAATTTGCCTACAACTAAAATTGGGAAAAGGTTAGGTTTTTATTTGGTCAAGTAGTCTAATCACCCCCCCCCTCTAGACATACTTTCGATCCTACAAGTGGTATTAGAGCTTTGGTCTCCATTGCTTTGGTTTCACAACCTAGGAGAGTATGGAGTCTAGTGAGGGTAATTATCACCGTAGAGGTCCATATTTTGATGGTACAAACTTTGCTAGTTGGAAACATAAGATGAAAATGCATATTCTTGGTCATAACCCTGCCGTTTGGGCTGTTGTTCATGTTGGATTGCAAGGTGAATTCTTTGAGGATGGCAAGGAACCGGATCGTGAAGCAACCGCGGAAGAATTGAAGATGTTGCAATACAATGCTCAAGCTTGTGACATTCTCTTCAACGGTTTGTGTCCTGAGGAATTCAACCAAATCAGCCGCCTCGAGAATGCAAAGGAAATTTGGGATACTTTGGTTGATATGCATGAGGGTACCGAGTCCGTCAAGGAATCTAAGTTGGATGTGCTTCAAAGTCAACTTGACAAGTTCAAGATGAAGGATGGTGAAGGAGTCGCTAAAATGTACTCTAGGCTTGCTCTCATCACAAATGAGATTGCCGACTTAGGAAGTGAAGAGATGACCGACAAATTCATCATCAAGAAGATCCTTAGAGATTTGGATGGAAAATATGATACCGTTTGCACATTGATTCAAATGATGCCAAATTACAAAGATCTCAAGCCCACGAAAGTCATTGGAAGGATTGTTGCTCATGAAATGTCACTCAAGGACAAAGAGGAGCTACACAACAAATCAAGTTGTGCTTACAAAGCCTCAACCGATGCTCCAACAACTTCAAGTGACAAGCTAGTATCCAATGAAGAGATAAGCCTAATGGTGAAAAGATTCAACAAGTTCTACAAGAACAAAGGGAAAGAAAGAAGCTCTAGCTCAAGACACTATGAGAGAAGATCATCAAGTCATGACCGAAATTGCTACAATTGTGGAAAACCCGGACACTATTCCAATGAGTGTACGGCTCCCTACAAGAAAAGAGATGAATCACCAAGAGGAAGACATAGAAGAGATGAATCACCTCATAAGGAGAGAAGGAGTAGAGATGATCATTATGAACGAAGACACTCTCGAAGAAGCAAGGATTCGGAAAGGAAGGACAAGTCATCAAAGAGCTGCACAAGAAGAAGACACCAAGCTCATGTTGGTGAATGGGTTTCTGGCTCCGACTCCGACAACCACTCCGAGAGAAGTTATCACTCCAACTCCGACAATAGTCAAGATAAAGGTGTTGCCGGACTTGCTCTTGTGTCATCCAACTCCCATGATCTCTTTGACTCACCAAATGAAGGAATTGGAAGATGCTTCATGGCAAAAGGCCCCAAGGTATCACACCCTGAGTATCTTGATTTCAATAGTGATGAAGATGATTTGCTTGGTGATGATGATTTACTTGTTGATAAGGCTAGTGATGTGAGCTATAATGAAAATGCTAGTAATCATGATAGTCAAGAGGAAACGAATGACAATGCTATGAAGGAGATTGAGCGTCTAACTAAAGAACTAAATGTTCTTAAGTTAGCTCATCAAACAACTCAAGAGGATCATAGAGAACTTCTAAGAACTCATGAGAAGCTACGCTTTGAGAAGCTAAATTTAGAGCAAGAGCATGAGTTTCTTAAGCTATCAATGACGATCTTCGAAAGAAGAGTTCTTCATATCTTGCCAAACATTTACTCTTGTCTACCTTTATGCCACAAGTTAAACCTAAGCAAACTAGTAACAAGGGTAAAAAAGGGTTCTACCTCTAGTAGTAACAATAACAATGCTATATCCAATGTTGTTGCTTCTAGTAGTTCTATTGATTCCACTAATGATTCTCTTAGCCAAGTTACACTTGAGCAAGAAAACAATCTATTGAAAGGAATTATAGAAAAAGGTGTCTACAAGAGGCTTGCCGGGAGTAAGCAATTTGAGGAAATTGTACGCAAGCAAGGAAGGCACCGGAAGAACCAAGGTGTTGGTTTTGAACGAAAGTTCAATGCCAATGGAGTTGAGTGGGAAGAAGATCAATACCCAAAGACAAAGTTTGTTCCTCAACAAGAGAAGTATGATCCTACTTCCTTCAAGGGAACACAAGCTCAAGATGATCTTCCACCACAAGACCACAAGCTAAAAGGCAAGGACAAGCTTCAAGAAGAGATTGATTCATTTGAAGAAGCACCTCAAGCCTTGGTCAAGTGGGTTCCCAAGACTTCATCAAGTTCTACTTCATGAAGTGCTACTACAACTCCAAGGATTCCCATCAAGTTGATGTGGGTCCAAAAGAAGAAGAACTAGAGAGTTCTTGAGGGTGACTCCACCAACAAACTTCACTCACATCCATTTATGGCAAGAACTTGTGCAATCAACTTCCACATCTTGCACTAGTTCATGGAGTCACAAACCCTCTTGTTGGTAAGGCAAGGGACAAGGTAGTCATTGCATTCATGGACATCATCATATGCGTATTTCACTCTATGTCTATGGATATCCTTGTATGTTCCTTGTGTGGGACTAACCCATGTAGGTATTGAAAGCACAAAACTCCAAAGGATTGCTCCCAACTCTTGATGGTCTACATCAACATTGAGCATCCACATCTTCAACATCTACATGAATTCATCATCGACAAAACCCAAGGTTAGTTCATCCATCTTTGGGGGGATATCACATCTAGGGGGAGCTTTGCTCTAAGACTTGAGCTTAAGAAACTCTAATGGTGTGAACACATCAATGCTTTATTTAAAAGTGGCAACCCCACTTGTGCTTAAACGATGAGTATGACCTATGATCAAATGTTCTCATTTGACTCCTAAGTCAATATACTCATATATAGATGACCTAGTCATCGCCATTGCTTGATAGATGCTAGAATTGGTTGTGCATGTTTGACACATATTTCATTTGCTATCTTATTGTGTGAGCATGTTGGTTTGCATGTTTTCTTCATTCGAGGCCATCCATTTGTTGTTTTGATTGTCTTGGTTTTTTTGGCCAAGTGGATGTACAAGAATGCCTAAGTACCTTCTCTAGCTATCTATGCTTTCTTGTCTCAAACTCTATTCTTGCTACATCACAAAAATTGAACAAGTCATTTTCGGACCCTCCGGGTGAGGCGCACTCGGAGTCACCGATCTGAAAGGGCTGAACCTCCAAAACCTTCTTTATGCATTTCGGCTAGACCAATACACTCAAACTCGGTCAAACCGAAATCATTTAGATTGATCTAGGTTTCAATCTCGGTGTCACCGAGTTGAACCATTTCGGCGCCACCGATGTGCTATACTGCTTGCAGTTACACATATCAGTGCCACCGAGTTGTTCAACTCGGAGCCATCGACAGCTCGTGGGTATATATATCTGGCGAGACCGTACGGTTGAAATTTCTCGACCCCCTACGACCTCGCGCCCCACAGCTGTCGTCGCCCTCATCTCCAGACTTCAACGTTGCGTCCAGCGAGCTCTCGCCGCCGGAATCCATCGCCGTCAACGGGAATCTACCCCGCCGTTGCCGCCGTAGAGGATCTCCACCAAGTTAGGGTGAGATTCGACCCCCTCCGTGTTCCTCTTTCTGATTCTATACACGGATGGATTGCCATTATTCTTGCCACAAATTGCAATGCTTATTCCATGAATAAAATTCCTTAGATTAGATTCGAGCAAAAAAATTAGGTTTAAGTTTTCGCCGTAAGCATCTCGGACCGACCGAATTGAGATTTTCGGAGTCACTGATTTGGCCCCAGGCCATTGCACTAGTACATCTCGGTACCACCGAGAAGTATGAATCGGTGAGACCAAAAGTAACGTTTCAGTGAAACCCTAGCATCTCGGAGTCACCGAACCACATCTCGGTCTGACCGAAATGGTGTGTTTAGTTTCTGTTGAGTGCTTCGGTATCACCGAGATTATCAACTCGGTGGAAACAAAATGCCTTCTGTGAAAACTTGAAACTAAGATTTGAACTCAATTTTCATGAAAAATGTCTGCTTTTTGTGATGACTCATCTACTCTGCCCATACCCATCTATTCACAGGGTCATCTTTGCAAGATGTCAGATGCCAGCGATAGCCAGAATGTCTCAGAAGCACACACTGATCTCAGTTCAGGATCTAGCCCTGAGGGCAGCTACTATGAGGGAGAGAGGAGTTCTCCAGAATTGCCCAAAGCAGCTACTAGGGAAAGGAAGAAGAGAACCTCAGATGATGAGGATGAGGACTTTGTTGCTAGTGAAGCAACATCAAAGAAGAAGAGAGTTGTGCTTGCAAAGGAGTATAGCACCAAACCATCTGCTAGAACCAAAGAGAAGACAACAGTGAAGAAAGTTACTAAGGAAACTATGACATTCACACTTGAGGGACCAAGTGATGCAGAGGCAGCTGCTGCAGGAAAGAAGAAGAGGCCAAGGAAAATTGTTGCTCGTGTTCTAGACAAACCCTCCATGGCTGATGAAGAGGAGGAGGAGGAGCCAGCAGCTGATGCACCTCCTGCCAAGACTCAGAAGCTCATGTCTGATGCTATGAGGTCTGCTGCTCCCACCAAGTCCAAGCCCAAAGCTTCAGCACCCAAGAGATCCACGAGAAACATCCCTGCTACAGAGAAGAACAAGGCCCCAGTGCCTGAAGTTGATGTTGATGAGGAACCACTAGTGCTCAAAAAGTTGAAACCCAAGATTCCAGATCATGACAATGCCCATCCAGTTGCAGAGAACATGATGCTCAAGAAGGACAAAGGACTGCGTCAGTGGAGATTGTCAGATCCTTATGATGCAAGGAGAAGAACTGCTTGTGATTACTGCTTTCACACTCGAGAACAACAAGATTTCTATGAGACTGTACTGCTTGACAAGAAGCCTATTGTCAGTGACATGAAGTGGGTGGATTGGAAATATATTGATGCAAATGAAGACTATTTCCCCCATGTTCATGAAAGCTTCAGAATTACTGGTGTTGATGATTTCGTCGGACAGAAGCTTACCAAATGGAATGATGAGATGATCATGCAATTTTATTCAACTGCACACTTTTATCCAGATGGTAGAGTTGTGTGGATGACTGAGGGATCCAAATACCAGTCAACCATCTCTGAGTGGGCTGCTCTTCTTGGTGTTCCAAAGGAAGAAGATGATGACATTGATATATATGCCAAGCTCAAGATGGACCACAATTCCATGGCTAATATGTACACATAAATTCTTGAGAAAGACATTGAGTCTCACAAGCTAGGGTCAGTGAAGCACTTGCTACCTGGTTTGGCCACCACCAACACAATCTTGAGGTACACTCTGTTGCCCAAGTCTGGAGATGACAAGATGATACATGGCCACTCCATCAATCTGCTACACTTGTTTAACGCACCGTAGAAATTCAAAGTCATGAGCCTTATAGTTGAAACTATCAAGAGAACCGCAGATGACCAGAAGAGATCTTGCGGATATGCTCTGCACATTCAGATGCTCATCAACTCCAAGGTTGGAACGAGCACTTATCTTCTTGATCGTGAGCATCTCCCATTGCGTCCAGAGTTCGAGGACAATGTAGTGGTGATGGACCCTTCACACCCTACATTTGCCCAAGCTCAAGAGAGGATCCAGGCAGCTGAGGCAGCAAAAGAAGCTCAGAAGGCATCTGCTCCCAATGCACCTATTGCTAACCTCAAGACTAAGAATGATCAAATGACTTATCTGCTGGAAGCCACCCTGAGGATTGAGCGAAGTCTGGCCAACCTCACCAAGAACCAGGCTAGCCTAAAGCGAATAGTCGAGACAAAGATTCATGATCTTGATGTGAAGATCACTAAGGTTCAGACTATCGTGGAGAAGCTGAAGGATGATGTTGATGCAGCTAGGGCTGCTTCTGATGATAGTGGAGATGACAGACCGACGACTGAGAGATTCCTGACAGTGCCTAGGGCATCCAGGTCTGCTGCAGTGCCTGTTGCAGATACGAGGACCACAGTCTCTGCACCTGCTGCTGCTGCTACAGTGCCACCTCCAGTCTCTACTCCACCAGCCCAGCAGACGTCAGCTGAAGCCTTCGCGGAAGCACTTCTCTCAACACCATCTACGCACACCGGAGCTGCCAGCCGGAGTTCACCTTCAGGAGCTGCCGAGGATCGTGCCTAGAGAGACGCATAGTCCTATACCTATTCGAACTTTTTGGTACTTGTTGCCAAAGGGGGAGAATTTGTATAGATCATTAGGCTTCGAGAGAGAGTGTCTTGCTTTTGCTCGTCGTTTTCTTGAGTTTCTGCTACTATTTCTTTGTGCTTTGATGTGTGTGAGATACTTTGAGGTACTTTGCTCGTTATGTTTGTGAGATACTATGTGTGTGATTGATCATACTATGCTTCATGCTATGCTTAATGCTTATCCTTATCATTATCTTGTATAATTATTCACTTGTGTTTTTGGTGATGCGTGCTTACTATTCCATTAATATCATTTGCTGCGCTCCACCAAGTTGTATGTGACATGGAAGAGTGACCCATGATCCTAATCGATTGTGCCTTTGCATTCAAACACAAATTATTAATAATGCACAAATTTAGGGGGATAACTTGCTTATCACATACTTCTCAAAGCGACGATGTACTTCATTCATTTAATCATTTGTCGAAGCTTTGATCTATATGTTGTCATCAATTACCAAAAAGGGGGAGATTGAAAGCACATTTGCTCCCTTGGTGGTTTTGGTAATTTATAACAACATATATCTCATTGAACTAATGTCCGTTCAAGTTAAAGATTTCAGGATGTTCAATGATTGGCATGGCAAGGACTAGAGATGTGGACCCCTCAAAATGCTAAGGACATGGATTGGCAAAAGCTCAAGACTCTACATTTTTTGTTAAGTGATCCAAGATCACATTGAGTCCATAGGAAAGCCAATACTATTAAAAGGGGATGAGGTGTTGCTTAATGGTCTTTCTGCTCAAGTGCTTAGTGACTGTGCTCCAAAACCCTCAACCACTTTCTCGATCCAAATATGTCCAAAACCTACATTCCAACTCAGCCCCACCAAAATTTCCTATCCGGAGCCACCGAGTTCATCTGGACTTAGCCACTGCCAAAACCCTAACAAATCGGATCCACCGATATGGATCTCGGTCTCACCGAGATGGCTTGCCAACTCTCTGTTGCCTTATTGCTTCTCTTCGGTCCCACTGAGTTGATGCAATCGGTGCCACCGAGATGAGGTTTGCCCTAACCATTGCACATCGGTCCATCCGAGTTGTTCCAGTCGGTCCCACCGAGATTCCTAACGTTCATATCTTTTACACAGTTCGGTGCCACCGAGATTTCTGATCGGTGGCACCGAGTTGGGTCAAAAGTGTGTAACGGTTGGATTTTGTGTGGAGGCTATATATACCCCTCCACCCCTTCTTACTCAGTAAGGACAGCCATCAGAACATGCCTACACTTCCACCATACATTTTCTGAGAGAGAACCACCTACTCATGTGTTGAGATCAAGTCATTCCATTCCAACCATTTGAACCTTGATTTCTAGCCTTTCCCAAGTTGCTTTCCACTCAAATCCTTCTTCCACCATAGCCAAATCTGTGAGGAGTTGTTTGAGTGTTGGGGAGACTATCATTTGAAGCACAAGAGCAAGGAGTTCATCAACAACACACCGTCTATTACCTTTTGGAGAGTGGTGTCTCCTAGATTGGTTAGGTGTCACTTGGGAGCCTCCGACATGATGTGGAGTTGAACCAAGGTGTTTGTAAGGGCAAGGAGATTGCCTACTTCATGAAGATCTACCCCGAGTGAGGCTAGTCCTTCGTGGACGTAAGCCATGGTGGAATAGACAAGGTTGCTTCTTCGTGGACAATTCCTGGGTGGAGCCCTCCGTGGACTCGCACAACCGTTACCCTCTGTGGGTTGAAGTCTCCATCAACGTGGACGTACGATAGCACCACCTATCGGAACCACGCCAAAAATCACCGTGTCTTCATTGCGTTTGAAATCTCCGATCCCCTCCTTTACTTACATGTGCAATTGTTTACTTTCCGCTGCCACACTCTTAGAATTGCATGTGTAGGGTGATGCTTGACTTGTATACTTGCTAAAATCTGCCGACAACTAAAATTGGGAAAAGGTTAAGTTTTTATTTGGTCAAGTAGTCTAATCACCCCCCCCCCTCTAGACATACTTTCGATCCTACAACATGAAAGTCGTGAACCTATTACAAAACATGATCATCTCATACATCAAACATATATCACATCATGTTTTGGCCATACCACATCACAACATGCCCTGCAAAAACAAGTTAGACGTCCTCTACTTTGTTGTTGCAAATTTTACGTGGCTGCTATGTGCAACTAGCAAGAACCGTTCCTACCTACACAAAGCCACAATGGTGATATTCAAGTTGCCTTTTAACCTTCTACAAGGACCGCTAATGTCAAATCGAATCCAACTAAAGTGGGAGAGACAGACACCCACCAGCCACCTTATGTAGTACAAGTTGCATGTCAGTCAGTGGGACCGGTCTCTTGTGCGAGGGCAAGTAAGGTTGGTCCGAGCCGCTTCATCCCACAATACCGCCGAATCCAAATAAGACAAATAGGGGTAAGCAATATGAACATCAACGCCCACAACTTCTTTGTGTTCTACTCATGCATATCATCTACGCATAGACCTAGCTCATGATGCCACTGCTGGGAAAGTAGCATGAAAATAAAAAAAAATCCTACGGATCATCCAAGATCTAATCTATGAGATGCATAGCAATGAGAAGGAGAGTGTGTCTACGTACCCTTGTAGACCATAAAGCGGAAGCGTATATAACGCGGTTGAAGTAGTTGTACTCTTCACTATCCGATCGCGATCCAAACCGATCTAGTGCCGAACGGACGGCACCTCCGAGTTTAGCACACATGCGGCTCGATGATGTTTCCTCCTTCTTGATCCAGCAAGCGGGAGAGGAGAAGTAGATGGGATCACAACCATCACGACGGTGTGGTGGTGATGGTGGTGGTGGAGTGCCGGCAGCGCTTCGCTAAGAGTTGTCGGGACGAGGTGGTGGAGTAACGGGAGAGAGAGGCGGCTAGGGTTTTTGTGTACCCTTTGGTGCGCGCCTGATGTCTACTACACAACTTATTCTTGTAGACTTGTGTTGGGCCTCCAAGCGCAGAGTTTTGTATGACAGTAGCAATTTCCCTCAAGTGGATGACCTAAGGTTTATCAATCCGTGGGAGGCGTATGATGAAGATGGTCTCTCTCAAACAACCCTGCAATCAAATACAAGAAATCTCTTGTGTTACCAACACACCCAATACAATGGTAAATTGTATAGGTGCACTAGTTCGGCGAAGAGATGGTGATACAAGTGTAGTATGGACAGTAGATATAAGTTTTTATAATCGGAAAATAAAAAAACAGCAAGGTAGCAAGTAACAAAAGTGAGCACAAACGGTATTGCAATGCTTGAAAACAAGGCCTAGGGTTCATACTTTCACTAGTGCAATCTCTCAACAATGCTAACATAATTGGATCATATAACAATCCCTCAACGTGCGACAAAGAATCACTCCAAAGTTCTTATCAAGCGGACAACATAAGATGAAATTGTTGTAGGGTATGAAACCACCTCAAAGTTATCTTTTCCGATCAATCTATTGAGCCATCCCTATAAGTGTCACGAACAACCCTAGAGTTCGTACTAAAATAACACCATATGATACTCATCAACCAACTCTAATGTCACCAAGATACTCCAATGTCACCACAAGTATCCGTGAGTCAATTATATGATACGCATCAAACAACTTCAGATTCATAATATTCAATCCAACACAAAGAACTTCAAAGAGTGCCCCAAGTGTCGGTGTCAAATCCGGCATATCTCGTAGTAGGGGTCCTAAGCTAGGCGTCTTGGAGCAATGGTAACATGGACACAGGATTTTACCTAGGTTCGGGCTCTCTCGAAGAGATAATACCCTACGTCCTGCTTTTGATTGTATTGATATGGGGATAGTACAGAGTACAGGTATCTACCACGAGATTATTGTAATGAATATGAGTTTTGACAATCTATTGACTAGCCTGGCCTCGGTTTATATAATGTACCGGAGGCCAAGGGTTTAGGAGAGTCCTCGTCTTGGGCGCCAAGTCTTGTGGAATCTTCCTTGTATTCATCATGGGCTGCCCGAAGTGGCCCATGAGTGAACCGTCATGGGGGTCCTCGGCCCGATCCACCTAGTCGGGAGACGACGTGATGAGTACCCCCTAGTCCAGGACACCGTTAGTAGCCCCCTGAACCGGTCTTCAAGTTGGGGACGCTCCTCGGTTCTTCCGAACTGTTCTTCGTCTTCGGTCGTCGGTCTTGAAAACTGATTCAACAAATCTTCCCATCTCCGATCTTGAGGATCGCCGAGGTATATCTAAAGAGTTCACACGTCGGGCATCCGAGGAGGCCCTTTAGGTTCTTGGCCTTTATCAATGCCGTGTCTTTTTTAACGCCACACCTCGGGTTCGCATTGTTTCTAGTGCGGCGGTGTCCTCTTTGCATCCGAACTCCAACGCCGGACTGCGTCCGAGGTGTCTTTTTCCAGCCGAGCTCCAACGCCGGACTGCATCCAAGGTGTATTTTTGCAGCCGAGTTCCAACGCCGGTCTGCATCTGAGGTGTCATAGATTACCTCGGTTTTAAAAAAGTTGAAGGAGTTCAACCGAGCTTAATGCCGGAAAAGTTCTCTAGGGAGCCAGCCACTCACATCCAAGCTTTATGCCGGACTGCTTCCGAAGTGGTGCACCACCTCGGGCTTGGGCTGATTTTTCGCGAATATTTTTCGATTAGTGCAATTTATTCTCTACCAAGATATATAGCCAGTAGCCCTCAAGGTGTGTGTCGGCCAAAAATCCGAGATGCACCTGAAGGAAAACATAAAACCGCTGATCCCAGTAGCCCCTGAGACTCAGGTCGATTCACGAAATCAGCTTGAGGATCAACTCCTAGCTCGGCAGCATACTTAGGAATGGAAACGCGGTGTGCATAGTCCTCGAGACTCAGGTTGGGCGCGACCGACCAACCTGAGGATCATAATCTCCTCGGAAACTGTTTTGCACTTTGTTAATTGTCTGCATTGAGTCATCAATGCAGTAGCCCCCGAGCCACTGGTCGGGTGGCACCACCAGATCAGGGGATCGATGTAACCCGTTAATGGCTTTTAAGTGAGAAGCGCGAAGCCCAGTAGCCCCCGAGCCTTAATTTGGGCAAGGGTGGCCGAATTAAGGATCGATATCCGAAGTAAATTGACTTTAATCACAATTTATGTGCAATGATTCTATGTATCCAAGTACTTTACATCATTAACGCTCGGATCCGCATTGTACAAAACTTTGTTGACTGACCATCGGCTTCAACCTCCTCGGCCAGTAGCCGGGGAGTGTTTGTCCTACTTTATAAAGCCTTTATGAGGGCAAAGATTTATGGCAAACAAAGCAATCCGGCCATACGGTTTTAGAAACAAAGGTACGCGGAGAGATATGTTATATTACTATTTAACGTAAGAAACATCTTCTGGGAAAAATAGTTCCCTTATAAGTTCCTTTTCCCAGGCTGTCATGTTGACCATGATCATGAAACCTCACCTCTGATCAATGTGGAAGGAAAATGTTGAGGATTTAATTTGGGGAAAGTTCCCGAACTCTGTGGTCTTAATGAACCGAAACTTTCACTTTCGTCGTTGCCGACCAATTATATTCTTAAGATAGCTAGCTTTCAGCTTCACCCGTCTGAGGTACGAACCCGGATGACCCGGTAGTAACAATCATAGAGGTGCTCCCTTTACCCCCTAGCCAAACAATCGGGAACGTATGGGGTAAGCACAGGAGCCAGGCAACCCAGCTTGGCCAAAATCTTAAGTCAAATTGATGCATATTTATAGCTTTATAACGATGATTACGGAAGGCAACATTCGTATATTGAATACAAACGCTGATGATATGTTGGGCTCTCCAGGAGTCCCGATGTAACCATGCTGAGGTGCTGCAAGGAGCCCTAGACACATGTTGCGATAGTCAACTTTTAAGCTGTATTTACAGCTTTATGCTATATGTTATTTTCACGCCAATGCGACTGTTTATAATCTGAAAGTGGCCCATCGTTGGCTTCCACCCCTTTGTAGATGCTACGCAGGGTGTTTCCGTACTAAGAAGACAACCCTTAGCCGACGTCTCGGTGCCCGGAGGCGGTTGTGTTAGCGGAAACGAGGCAATCAGATATGTGGGCTTTATAACTTTCACTTAGTCATAGGAGCTTAAAGTTGGGAGGCCAGTTACTAGTCCCCGGTTAGTGTTCGGTGTCAGCCGAGGTCAAGCCATTAACACTTCGGCCAATTTTATGAAAGGCCCATCGTTTAACATGGGGTAACCTCTATCGATCTGTAGTTTGACACAGTCATCGGATCGCTGACCAGTTTAGGCTTATTGTGATAGTCAGTTTTCGGCTTTCTCCACCGAGGTACTTGACCAGTTAAACCGGAAGTATAATCGCAGTGGTTCCCCCTTTACCCTTAGCCGAACAATCGGAAACGTAAGGAGTAAGCACAGGAGTCGGGCAACCCAACTATTGACCAAAGACACAATTAGAAACTGATGCATATAAAGCAATATCCGAGAATGTTTTGCCGAGGACTCCATGGAGCACCTTGGCTTTTGGTGGGTTCAGCTCTAGCTGCAGCCCCCCGTTGATATTGTCGATGCTGTAAAGGCGTCTGGCCTTGAACTGCGAGAGTTATGCTGGAGACACACAAATAGGTTAAAAGTGTCATAAGCTTGGAAACCCAAAAAACTCACATAAAAACTTTACGTCTAAATTAGATCAAAAAATTTGGTGACAATCTGAAATTGGTCTTTAAAATGAATTTGTGCTTCCGTCGTGCTTTAACACGATACGTCCGATCTCCAGACTTCAAGTGGGTCAGCCTTCGGCTTCAACCTCCCTATCCCAAAGGAGGAGTGCTTCTCAGGCCATTTTACCGAACTAAACTCAAGCGGTTTTAGAGAGAAACCAAGCTATCCGGCTATTGATCACACACTCATGTCGGAAAAAGGAGTAGTAGAAAAAGACTTTGTAACGACTAAGAAGAAAATATTAATTATAAAACGGCTCATATAAATTTAAGAGCCCCCAGTTAACATGGGAAAAAGAAGTGGTTTTTAACGAACCTCGTTTTTAACAAATAGATTTTAACATAGATATAATGCTTAGTCGAACCGAACAAAAAAATAAACATTAAAAACTTGAGCATGAAAGCGACTTAGCTGGTTAATGTGCTCGGTGTTGATGACGCGGGCCGAGCTTGCGGTGGGCCAAGGTCCCAGCCCCCAAGCCGGTCCCGAGGTGCCCGAGCGAAGAGATCGGCTTGATGAAGTGACAGCACAATTTTGCCGATATGTCGAGGCGAAGCCCCCGGTCCAGCCGAGGTGACGAAGCTGGTCAACTGGTGACGCCGAAGTCCCCGGAGTAGGTTTGATGAAGAGATGGCGAAGCCCCCGGTCTAGCCGAGGTGTCAGAGCAGGTCAGTAAGGTGACGTTGCAACCCCCATGCCAGCCGAGGTGTCGAAGCAGGTCGGCGAGGTGGACATCGGCTCGAAGAAGCAACGGCGCGGCGATGCCGACGCAGGTCAAAACTTGTGACGCGGTCAATGCCGGCTTGAGAAGTGACCGCGCGGTGATGTTGGCGCGCCCGACCTGTGCAATCCGTAAGGTGACGATGTTATCTTGACGATCATTAGGGAGAGCGGTGCCGAACTCTTGGTTGGCTCGCCGAGGTGATGATCCGAGGTGATTGTCGTCGGCTCGATGAAGCGACGGCGCAGTCGATGCTGGCGCAGGTCGGCAGCCATGGAGCAACATGGCCGGGCTGGTTTGACACAGGCGCGACGACGAAGATTGCCTCGGAAAAGGCTTAAAATTTGTGGGCACGTGTTTGAGGACACAATACTTGTAAAAAATTTCCTTCAAAAAGGATCTTCGATAACCCATTCATGAAAAAATATGAACTTGGGTCGGATTCGTTTTCGCGCAGAAAATAGATCCGAAAATTGATGCACTCATCGGACGTTTCCCAGAGTTTGAACCGTCGAATCGAGCTGAAATTTTGAGGGGTGATTGATATAGGAAGTCCGCAGCCGATGAATGGTGGGATCTTCCAAAGGATGTCGGAGCTAAATTCTGGACTCCTCGCCCCAAACTCATCCAGATTCCCGTCCAGACTCGATAGGGCTCCGGTATATCGGAGATTGCCGGAGATTCCTCCATCGGAACACGATGAAATTTTACAGGGTTGTTCTAGACTCAATTCCGCACAATTCCACCAAAGCAATCGTCAAAGCGACGCTCGAGGAGATAGGGACGGCGAACACGAATCCGCTTGTCCAGAAATAACTGCATGATCGCGCGAGGGCAATGTTGACGTTGAGCCCCCGAGCACCATGGACGATTTTTCCATGATCCCGGATGAGATCGGAGTTGATGATGATGAATACAACCGTCCGATCTTGACGATCCGAAGAGAAGCCTGGTCCTAGGTCCAGCCAAGGTGACCAGTTGGGCCGGCGATGAAGATGCCGACGCTGACGATGTAGCTCGGTTCCGACGCGTAGATCGCGGTGCAGCCGATCTAAATTCCCATCGCACCGCGGTGACTACCCAACAAGCTCTCAATGAAAGCACCAATGTCGGTGTCAAATCCGGCATATCTCGTAGTAGGGGTCCTAAGCTAGGCGTCTTGGAGCGATGGTAACATGGACACAGGATTTTACCCAGGTTCGGGCTCTCTCGAAGAGATAATACCATGCGTCCTGCTTTTGATTGTATTGATATGGGGATAGTACAGAGTACAGGTATCTACCACGAGATTATTGTAATGAATATGAGTTTCGACAATCTATTGACTAGCCTGGCCTCGGTTTATATAATGTACCGGAGGCCTAGGGTTTAGGAGAGTCCTCGTCTTGGGCGCCAAGTCTTGTGGAATCTTCCTTGTATTTGTCATGGGCTGCCCGAAGTGGCCCATCAGTGAACCGCCATGGGGGTCCTCGGCCCGATCCACCTAGTCGGGAGACGACGTGATGAGTACCCCCTAGTCCAGGACACCGTCACCAAGATTTCTACCGGAGAAAGTAGGACGAAAATGTGCATCAACCCCTATGCATAGATCACCCCAATGTCACCTCGGGAATCCGTGAGTTGAGTGCCAAAACATACATCAAGTGAATCAATATAATACCCCATTGTCACCACGGGTATTCATATGCAAGACATAAATCAAGTGTTCTCAAATCCATAAAAGTATTCAATCCGATAATAGTGAAACCTCAAAGGTAAAAACTCAATTCATCACAACAAGATAGAGAGGGAGAAACACCATATGATCCAACTATATTAACAAAGCTCGCGGTACATCAAGATCGTGCCAAATCAAGAACACGAGAGAGAGAGAGATCAAACACATAGCTACTAGTACATACCCTCAGCCCCGAGGGTGAACTACTCCCTCCTCGTCATGGAGACCGCCGGGATGATGAAGATGGCCTCCGGTGATGATTTCCCCCTCCGGCAGGGTGCCGGAAAAGGGTTGTAGATGAGATCGTGGAGGTACAAAGGCTTGCGGCAGCGGAGTCAAAGTTCTAGGGTTATTTCTGGGGGTTTTGCTATTTATAAGAATTTTTGGCGTTGGAATCACGTGAAGAGGGGCCACAGGGGGCCCACGAGGCACCAGGGCGCGCTAGGGGGGGTGGCACGCCCAGGTGGCTTGTGGGGCCCCTGTGGGTCTTCTGTTGCTCCCCTGAAGCTTCCTGGGTCTGTTTCCTTCCAGAAAAAATCGTCAAAAAGTTTCACTGCATTTGGACTTCATTTGATATGGATTTTCTGGAAAACCAAAAACAAGCAGAAAACAGCAACTGGCACTGGGCACTAGGTCAATATGTTAGTCCATGAAAATCATATAAAATCCATATAAAAGTGCACCAAAATCATACAAAACTATAATAAACATGGAATGAATACTTCATAAATTATAGATACGTTGGAGACGTATCACCATCCCCAAGCTTAATTCCTGCTCGTCCTCGAGTAGGTAAATGATAAAAGAAATAATTTATGAAGTGTGAATGCTAGCATAGTGCATAAGTTTGATCAATGATAATTTCAATCACTTTTCCTAGCATCATAACAGCAACTCTTTCTCATAAAACTCATCATGATAAAGTAGCAATCTATTCACATGTTATGGTTTAAACAATGCATTCTCTTGAAACTTAACAACCTATGTTCTTAGTCACCAAACAATTGCAATTCAACTTAATTTCAACAAAGTCTAAGTAAGAGCTCCACATACTCAATTATCATATAGTCTTCTATGATTGCTAGTACTCAAAGCATATTTTTAGAACAAATAGCATCCATCGAACACAGAGAAAGATAGGGGCTTAATGTTTCGCCTCCCAACTTATTTATCATAGAGATAATTGTCAACAATAATAATTCATGATCAAATATATTTGACTGGCCATATGTGCCTGGATCTTTCCCCACCACATGATGCTTGCCAACTAGAGAATAATTAAGGTTGAAATGAGAAGTACTACTATTGACTCTTGCATAAAAATAAATACATAAAGTAAAAGATAGGCCCTTCGCAAAGGGAAGCAGAGGCTGTCATGCGCTTTTGATTTTTGGATGTGCAAGCCCTTAATGCAAAGGAACGTCACGTTATATTGCCCCTTGTGATAGCAAACTTTATTATACAATCCGTCACTTTTATTTCTTTACCATCACAAGTTCATACAACGCTTATTTTCCCTTGCAATAAAAGATCATACATATTTTAGGAGCAATTTTTATTGCTTTTTGCACCGATGACCACTTACTTGAAGGATCTTATTCAATCCGTAGGTAGATATGGTGGACACTCATGGCAAGAAACTAGGTTTAATGGTTTTTGGATGCACAAGTAGTATCTCTACTTAGTACGAATTTTTGGCTAGCAAAAGATTCTAAGCAAGCACCACATGTTGGAGGATCCATCACAATATAACTTCTATGCAAATATACCCAAACATAACTCATTACGTTGTCTTCCTTATCCAACTTCAACTAATTTGCTCAAGTTTGAAAATAATTAATGGGTATTCACAATCATAAAAGATGTCCATGATAATATATTTATATATGAAAGTTCTCTTCCTTATACTAATCATTCATGAATTGCTTGTATGACCAATATTGTGATTGTCAAGCTTCAATAGATTTCACCTTCTAAACCCAATGTGAAACTACTACTAGGCATGATAAAAGCATATGAAGCACATATAATTTCAACTTTATGATATTCAATTCTTTCACAATTTAGTCATAGGTTATAAGTGAAGCACAAGAGTAAATGACAAACTACTCCAAAAAGATATAAGTGAAGATCAAATGAGTAGTTAAGTAATTAAGTAGCTATGTGAGGACTCTCTCTCATTTAAAAATTTCAGATCTTAAGTATTTTATTCAAACAGCAAACAAAATGAAAATAAAAGGACACTCCAAGAATAGCACATATCATGTGAACAAGTAAAAACTTAGGCTAACCGATAGGTGTTGATGAAGAAAGGTGGGATGCCTAACGGGGCATCCCCAAGCTTAGTTGCTTGAGACTTCTTGGAATGTTATCTTGGGGTGCCTTGGGCATCCCCAAGCTTGAGCTCTTGTGTCTCCTTAATTCCTCTCATATCATGGCTTCTCCTAAATCTTAAAAACATCATCCACACAAAACTCAACAAGAACTCGTGAGATAAGTTAGTATAAATCAACTCAAAACCTTGACATTCTCTACTGTAACAAATCACTAAAATTATAATTAAACATTGCATACTAAATGCTTCTGCATATTTAATACTCCTATCCACAAATAGAAACATTAAACAAGCAACATATGCAAACAATGCAACTATAACCGAAATCTGCCAAAACAGAATAGTCTGTAAAGGGGGATTTAAAATTCATACTTCCCTAACTCCAAAAATTCTGAAAAATTACCACGTGACAGAGAACTCACGCATTCTTAATGTGTAAAAATTTCAGATTTTTATCATGTTCTTACAATTCACAAAAATTCAGTACATAACAGAAAACTTTCTGTTTTCAAACAGCAACACATAAACTTGCAAACTGAGCATGGTAAAGGCTATACTTGGCATTTTATTGAACTAAAAGATACAAAACATGATTATTGATAACAGCAAGCAAATCTCAACAAAATAAAATGACGCTCCAAGCAAAACACATATCATGTGACGAATAAAAATATAGCTCCAAGTAAGGTTACAGGAATCAGCTAATTTGCCGTCTGCCATAGCAGACGGCAAAGAACAAGGCCACCGACGGCAAACCTCTTTGCCGTCTGCCATGGACGGCAAACACTTCCGGCACTGAAAGTCACGGTAATGACTTTGTTTGCCGTCTGCGTAAAAATAGCTGACGGCAAAGAAGTTTGTCGTCCGCTTTCCTGGCCAAGCTGACGGCAAAGATCATGAACGGCAAAGAATAGTGGTTAGCCCCGTTAGGTGGCTAACGGCAGACTTTGCCGTCTGCCGGCGGACGGCAAACTTTGCCGTCAGCCCTATGACGTCAGCAGACCCGTGGCTAACCGTCACTTCTGCTTAGTCTTTGCCATCTGCCAGGCTGGTCTTTGCCGTCTGCTGGCAGACGGCAGAATGACCAAATGGTCAGACCTGATGCTCCCAGGTTGAACAGGTTGCTGCCACGTGGCACCTTTGCCGTCCGCCTACCGACGGCAAAGGTCTTTGCCGTTGGCTGGCAGGCGGCAAAGTGCCTGTATTGTTACTGTTTTGTCTGTTTTCTATTATATCCCTGCATTTTCAAAAGACATATATGATATATATAGTTTCAACCTCAAGCATAGCCCATGTATCCAATATCTAGCAGTCCATCGAATGCAAGAGAACACATAGGGTATTAAAAGATCCAATACATACATAGTTTCACGGAGTTCATCCATATATACATACATAGTTTCACATTGTTCATCAATACAAATCAAAACAAAAACTAAACACTAGCAGTCCATCAATGCCTGCTTCCATGAAGTGAATCAAACCTGCAAAAATGGGAGTAAGAAAGTTAGAAGAAGAAGAAGAAGACTAGAAGAAGAAGACTAGAAGAAGAAGAAGACTAGAAGAAGAAGAAGAAGAATAAGAAGAAGAAGACTAGAAGAAGAAGAAGAAGAAGAAGAAGAAGAAGAAGAAGAAGAAAGAAAGAAAGAAGAAGAATAAGAATAAGAAAAAGGAGTAGAAGATGGAGAAAAAGAAAGAAGAGAAAAAGGAAGAATAAGAATATATTTTCTTCTTCTTCTTCTCTCATTTTCTCATCTTTCTTCTTCTCTTCTATCTTTTTATCCTTTTCCTTCTCATTCTTCTTCTTTTATTCTTTTCTTTTTCTTCTCTTTCTTCTTCTATTCTTTGTTTTTCTCCTCTTCCTTGTTTTTCTTCTTCTTATTCCTTATTTGTGTCATTTCAGAGCTAACTTAGGTAATTATGCCATTTTTGAGCTAACTAAGCTTATTATGTCAATTTGGAGGAAAATAAGGTAAGTATAGGTCATTTTTGTGCTAACCTAGGTAATTATGCCATTTTTGAGCTAACTTAGGTAAGTATAGGTCATTTTAGAGCTAACTTAGGTAATTATGTCATTTTGGAGGAAAATAAGCTAAGTATATGACATTTATGAGCTAACCAAGGTTATTATACCATTTTTGAAATGAATAAGCTAATTATGTCATAAATGAACTAAATAAGCTAATTATGTCATTTTGGAGGATAATTAGCTAAGTATGTCTTTTTTGGGGAAAATAAGCTAAGTATGTGGCATAATAGGGCTAACAAGCATGTACAAAGCTAAGTATGCATTTGTTAAGCAAAACACTAGAGAAAACTTACCGGAGGTCAAGCACCGGGGTTCCTCGAGCCGGTATCACCTGGAGAAGGGTTGTGCGATGCGGCTCCGGAGTTATGCTGCACCAAAGATCATTTGCAAAGTCTCGTTAGCATGATGACACTCAAATGTTAAGACTAGTAAATAATGACCATTCAAATGAAACTCACCGTTCCCGCTCTAGTAATGACCGGCATCGGTGGAGGGGTCTGACCGGTCTTCTCGCACATAGACTGCACATTTGGTTTTGATGAGTCAGTCATATTAGTTAGTAATGAAACGAACATTACGTGCATGATTTGGCTAATATGCAGAAGAAACTTACCACGACGAGCTCGTACATGGCCCGGTGAGCCGCGTCATTCCGTGCCCTCTCCTCCTCCAACAACCTAGCCGTCTTCTCCTCCAAAAGCAGTTCCTTCTCCGCCGCCACCCAGTCCCTCTCCTCCAGAAGCACCTGGGTTGTCGCTCTCTCTTTCTGAAGAGCAGCCCGCAACACCACTCCTCGTTAGCATTGTAATCATCGATGGCCACACACACAATGTAATGGAGGAAAGATATCTGAGTCCGTATAACTAACCTCGATGGCGAGATCGACTGGCTGTGGACGAGTCCTTATCTCAGGACAGGAGCTCGTTTGGCGCGCCTTGATCTCCGGGAGAGTGAGAGGACAACGTATCAGTCCATCTCCAATGGCTAATGAGCCATGGGGCCTCCCGCCACCAGATATCATCACCAGCTCTGGATCAATAGGATTCTGGCTCGGGTTAAAGTCCTCCCCTTTCCTTGCCTTCCCCTCCTGGTTGTACCTCATGAGTTGTGGTGGGAGGAGATGTTGGTGAAATTCTCTGGATGATCGAGGTCAGACTCAGAGAATGCCTTGGCCTTCTTGTACGAGGCAGTATGGGCCATGGCATAGAGGTCGTACACCTCAGGCACCTCCGTGTTATTGTGTCGCGCCTAAAAGAGAGGAACAAAGTATTAGTAAAGGGCTCAAGCTAGCATGAAGAATGAATTGCATGAATCATGAAGAAAACCACATACCCAGTTCCGCCCGAACTGATATAAGTTGGCGCTGCCTTGATGGTGTGGCACACCAACCATTTGGGCACGCCGGTCCTTGGCATTGTCGTGGACGGCTCGCCAGCAGGCTATGCACCACTCATCCACCAACGCCTCCCAACAATCCATCTTATCCGCACACCATCTCGGGGGCACCTAAGTTAGTAAAGAGAAATTTGAGCGCTACGCCTACGAATCAAATCAAGGAAACTAAGTACAATGCCTTAAGAATAGGTAATTACCTTCATGTACTGATCCTTCTTCAGAAACTTAGCCCGGCACGACGGCTTGTCCTTCTTAATACCACGCTTGGCGTAGTAGTCTCGAACAGCCTGCGGCCGAGCCTCGTGCCGTAAGTTTTGTAGTAGGCGCTTGCACTCGGTATCGATAACCTTTGCCGCGTCCTCCTCGTATCCCTCCTCACACCTGTAGAAGGTCTGCAATCAAACGAGACAACACTAATTAGTATAATAACTAGCTATTGTTAATTTTTTATTGTGTAAAGGAGAAATTACCCAAAAGCTTCTGATCACCATCTCGGCCCTCGTGTGGCACAAGACACCGTCGATCATCTCCTCCGGCGGGGCCGGGGCAGCCAAGTAGTGCTCCCAGCTCAATCCTAGCTCTGGAAGCTGACCCTCACCGGGCAACGTGACAAACCCCGGGAAATTTTGCCGGCAAAGCACACCAAGGACGGTGTTGGGCCTGCGGACGTCACTGGCGTGTACCCAACCCCTGCAGTATGACAAGGCCAACGCATTAGATATTTGAAGAAACGTGAAGGCAAAATGTACAAAAATAGTAAATGCACTTACTTCTCCCCATCAGGCCTAATCATCGGCCTCTGCTCGCGGGTCGCCGGCAGGGGCGGGAGCCGTGTACCACCACGCTGGTACACGGTGGCCCCCTCAACCACCTTGCCCTCACTATCAGTACACTCATCCCCGCCACCATCAGCATGGCCACTCGGCCCCTCAGGAGGATCCGGCCATGTACCCCATCCGGACGTCTCCTGGGACGTAGCCTGGTCCGAAGTCTCGTGGGCCGAAGCCTCTCGGACCGGAGTCTCTGGTATTGGTTTCGAAGCACCGGCTGGTGCGAGCTTCCCTTTGAATAGGCTGAGGTTGGATCCACCTTTTTTAGGGTCGCCAGCATTGTACCGAGGCTTCGGATTATGCAAATGACGATTTTTGGCTTCGTAGTGTGCTGTCACGAAGTTTGCCGCCTCCTCAGTAATGAATGCCTCGGCCATCGATGCTTCAATTCTACGTTTATTCTTACATTTTGCTCGAAGCGTCTTCTGCATCCTCTCAGTTGCATAGCACCAACGATTTTGCACGGGGATGGAGGTAGATCACGTAAGGGATCTAGAAGGCATCCAGGGATATAGACTACGGTGTCCTGGATTAGGGGGTGCCAACCTAGCCGGCCTGACTTCTCAGATGGGCCGATATGCCCCCGTATGTGATCAAGATGGACCCCGGAGGGCGCACATGGAAGACGTGATCAAGACTGCATCTACCGAAGACTTGCAGTACACTTCAAGATTATTCCAGCCGCCTTACTCCAAGATACCGACCTTGTAACCCTAGATACCCTCCCTGGCGTGTATATAAGCCAGAGGGTTTAGCCCGTAGGGCACATTAGCGCAACATCGAACACCTAGCTATAGTAGTTAGACACATATTATGATCTCGAGGTACATCAACTCTGTACTCGATACACCTCCATTAATATAAACAGAAGCAGGACGTAGGGTTTTACCTCCATCAAGAGGGCCCGAACCTGGGTAAAACATCGTCTCCCTTTGTCTCTGTTACCATCGATCCGAGATCCGCAGCTCGGGACCCCCTACCCCGAGGTCTGCCGGTTTTTACACCGACACTGGTGCTTTCATTGAGAGTTCCGCTGCATGATCACCAGAAGGATTGATGGCTCATCTGCAGATCAACTGCATCAATGGCTGTGGGGACGTCTACGCCCCAGGACAGCTTTTTGTCTTCGGCAGCATGGTATTTTGCGCCGACTCGACCGGTCATCTGACCTCGGTCGAGAATTACGCCCCTGGTCGGATCGTGACCTTTGGCGGCCTCGAGTACACTGCGGACTTCCGTGGCGAGCTCATCTTATCGGGATGGACTCCCGGCCGGATCGAAGGCTTGGCCGGTTCTGGAGACTCGACGCCGGAGCCGAACTCCGTCACGGTGCCCCTTGAGACTCCGAACGCCGCCGCTCCGGCGAATCCCTCCCCGATTATTGATCTGGAGATAGATCCGGCAACCACTCCTGAAATTACGCCAGCGCCGGAATCGATCCCGGCGTAGAAATCGGATCCATGCTCGGATTCCCCTCTCACCGGAAACACGTCCGGTTACACAACGGGGCTGCTTCGAATCAGCCCTGTCTACGGCGCATCCATGGATCCTGAGGAGCTATCTTAGCTCGACAAGATGCTCGACCGTATCCGGAGCATGTCCATCTCGGACGGCAAGACTTCGGTTTATAATCAGATCGGACTTAAGGCCGACAACAGGGAAATTTATACCCCACCCACCACCCACTTAGTCGCCACGGTCGACGATTTAACCGACGTGTTGGACTACGGCGAACCTTCCAACATGGAGGAAGATGCTGATGGCCCCCTTGAGGACACATTAGCCCCGGTCAGCACGGGCAGGTGGACGGCCACATCCACCTATGATGTCTACATGGTGGATACCCCCAAGTCCCCTCCAAGACGTCGGCGCAGACGCCGACGGGGAAATAATGGAGAACCCAGTGGCAACGACGCGACAGCCACTAACAATGACGCGGAGGCTGGTGATGCCAATGACCACGAGGAGGACATTCAAGCCTCCCCCGCAAGGGACGGCACACCGGATCGACCTCTTGTGGACTCTGATCCTGATGACCTCTTCGAAGGGGCCGACGACAACTACATGCCGGCATCCGAGGAGGACGACAGCCTCGGTACCGAGGACTTCATCGTCCCCGAGGACCCCTTCGAACAAGAACGCTTCCGGTGACGCCTCGTTGCGACGGCCCGGAGCTTAAAACGCAAGCAGCAGCAGCTGCAGGAAAATACTGACGCGCTAAATGACAAGTGGGTTGAAGTGCTCTCTGCCAAGCAAGATATGGAAAACCGACGCCATAGCGCGCCGAAGTCCTACCCACGCAGGCGCCTACTACCAGAATTTGACGAAGAGCTCGCCAATGACCTCGATCGGCCCCCTAGAGGCCGGGACAGGCCAAGACGAGAAGACCACGGCGATAGGCCACCTCCACGCCGTCATGGTAAAGACCCCGTGGATCACCTGGATCCTCGCGACGATCGACATCACATTGAAGAAAATAGGGCTCCTCCTCGGTCCATCTACGGATCAAGGGGACGTGCGCCCGCTGGGCCCAACGGCTATAATGCCTGGATGGACAGGAACGACCGTGCCCGAAATCAAGCTTATTCACGGCTCTCTCCTGAGACCCGACAAGATCCTCCTCGGTCCCGAGGTCCAGCTCACCCAATCTGCTTTACAGACGGGGTGATGGAGCATCAATTCCCGGAGGGGTTTAAACCCATCAATATAGAGTCACACGATGGTACCACGGACCCAGCAGTTTGGATTGAGGACTTCCTCCTGCACATACACATGGCAAACGGAGATGATCTCCATGCCATTAAATATCTGCCGCTCAAACTAAAGGGGCCGGCAAGACACTGGCTTAACAGTCTACCTCCTCATTCTATTGGCAGCTGGGAGGCCCTAGAAGATGCCTTTCGAGCGAACTTCCAGGGCACGTATGTCCGACCTCCGGACGCTGATGACCTCAGCCGTGTCACCCAGCAGCCAGGCGAATCTGCCCGCAAGTTCTGGAACAGGTTCCTCACTAAGAAGAACCAGATTATAGACTGTTCCGAAGCCGAAGTCATCGCCGCTTTCAAAAACAATATCCGAGATGAATGGTTGGCTCGACAGCTCGGACAGGATAAACCGAGAACCATGGCAGCCCTGACTTCACTAATGACAGCCTTTTGCACGGGAGAAGATAGTTGGCTCGCCCGAAGTACCCACAACGGCGAGGCAGGCACCTCGGAAATCCGCGACGCCAATGGAAAGCCAAAGCGCAATAAAAATAAGCGCAGGTATAAAAATGGCGGAAGCGACACTGAAGACGCCGCGGTCAACGCAGGATTCACCGGACCTAAATCCGGGTAGAAAAGAAAACCCTATAAAGGGAACAAAGACGGACCTAGCCAGCTTGATAGACTCCTGGACCGCCCATGTGGGATTCACGGTACCCAGGAAAAACCAGCAACCCATACTAACAGGAACTGCTGGGTGTTTAAACAAGCCGGGAAGATAGCGGCAGAGGGGCAAAATAAAACCCAACACCGCAGCGACGACGAGGATGAACCTCGGCAACCCACTAATGGAGGGCAGAAGAAGTTTCCAAACGAGGTAACAAAGGTCAATATGATCTACGTCACCCACATCCCCAAGAGGGAGCGGAAACGTGCACTTCGGGACGTATACGCGCTGGAGCCAGTCACCCCGAAGTATAACCCGTGGTCGGCTTACCCGATCACTTTCGATAAGCATGACCATCCGACCAGCATCAGGCATGGCGGATCGGCGGCGCTCGTCCTGGACCCCCATTGTTGATGGTTATCATCTAACACGCGTCCTAATGGATGGGGGAAGCAGCCTTAACCTCATTTACGAGGATACAGTTCGGAAGATGGGCATCGACTCATCTCGGATCAAGCCGACCTCCACCACCTTTAAAGGTGTCATCCCGGGTGTCGAAGCCCGTTGTACGGGCACAATAACTCTGGAGATAGTCTTCGGTTCGCCCGAGAACTTCAGAAGCGAGGAGTTAATCTTTGACATCGTACCCTTCCGGAGTGGGTACCACGCGCTCCTAGGGAGCACAGCCTTTGCCCGCTTTAACGCAGTTCCGCATTATGCCTATCTCAAGCTCAAAATGCCGGGACCCAAGGGCGTTATCACTGTCAATGGTAACACAGAACGCTCACTCCGGACAGAGGAACAGACCGTGGCTTTCGCAGCCGAGGTTCAAGCGTCCGAGGAGGCAGCCCGCAGCAGTAAACGCGCTGCCCGCTCTTTGAAGCGCGTCAAGGCTGCACAAGTCGACCTCGGCCAGTCACCCCCGCACCCAAAATAGGCGTGCGGGCTCCTCGAGTGCCCTCTCTGTGGGCACTACGTCCCTAGAGTGCATAATTTTGCACTCAAGATCCCCTGGGACGCCGAGGAGCCAAAACAATTCTGAAGCGTCATGCGCGGGTTAACCACGCAATGGCGAGGCTTAGAGCCCCAGCACAGGCAGGCATCTGTAAAAGAAGCAGCCAAAATATGCATACGTCTAGGTGGCCTTAACCACAGAGTGACTTCGGCCACACCTCCACTCAAGGAGCTCGGTCAATCAAACACTTAGAGTGTATAAAGGGCCAGAAGGACATTGACCTTCGCAAATTCTTCGTCTTCAATCAGGACGATCTAGTCAACAGTTCGGGAACGCGGACGTGCGGCAGGCTTCGGTCCGGATCCTTTAAAATCCGTTAGTAATTATCCGACCTGTTTTTCCTCCTCCTTCTTTACAGTTTACATTGTATTCTTTTCATTATTCTCGTCTACAGGGCATGTACATGATTGATATTATGAAATAAAGAAACCGTGCCCTTTCAAGGTCCCTATTGTATTTCTTTATCAGCATAGCTCTGGAATGATGAAGTTCTCTCAAAAAAGATGCAATTGTATCACAAAAAGTCCGATGTGTTCGGCGTCTCGGATTTTGGCCTTATATGCATCAGTTTCGAACTTAAATTTCGGTCAATAGTTGGGTTGCCCGGCTCCTATGTGTACCCCTTACGTTTCCGATGAATTCGGCTAAGGGCATAACGGGAGAACCACTGCGATTGCGCCGCCAGGTCAATTGGCGTGGCGCCTCAGTGGAGAAAGCCAAAAACTGACTATCTAGGAAAGCGTAAACTGGTCCGCCATCCAGAGACCGCGTCAAGCGATGTGATCCTAGAGATCACCCGTGTTAAACGAAGGGCTTTTTTCTTTTAGCCGAAGTGTGCTCTGGCTTCAACCTCGGCCAAATAGGCCGAACACTTCCCACACCGGGGGTTGGTCATCACCCCCACAGTTAAACTCCTATGGCTAAGTGAAAGACATCAAGCCACTATAGTCCGATTGCCTAGTTCCTCTAAGTCATCGACCGCCCATGGGTACCGAGACGTCGGCTAAGGGTCAAGAATGGCTTAGGGAACACCCTTTGTATGACCTACACGGGGGCTACGGCCGACGACTGGCCACTCTCACTTTAAAAGGTCATATCGGAGGAATAATCAAATTAATAAAATATGGAACTTCAAGCCATTTTCATTTCACAACGATAAAGTTTTTACATCATACACCCCGGCATTCCGGAGTACCTAAAAATACATCGTGTCCTTAGGACACATGGCCTCGATGGTCCGAGCTCCTGCCTCCACCTCGGAGAAGAACTGCTCGGCGGTCCGCGGCTTATCGGCAGGAGGGCCAGCAGCACAAGTTTCCGCATCAACTTTGCGGAAGTGCGTCTTCACGCACGCGTATGCCCTCCGAGCCCCTTCAAATCACGCCGACCTCTTCCAGCGGTCAACGCAGGGCACGGCATCCCGAAGACGAGCCGTTAGACCGAAGAGACTCCTCAGCATGGCTTCGGCCGGCCACAGAGCAATGCAGAGATCCTGGAGTGCTGGCATGGTCATGCGGAACAGCTCGACCAGCTGCTTCACTCGATGATTTAGCAGCTGCGCCGAGGGGGACCCTGGGAATTGACCCCAGAAGGCTTTCTCCGCCTCATGACCCGCCAGCTGGCCGAAATAGGCCACCGCATCCTCTGCACTCTGCGGGAGATCCTCGAAGACCTCTGTGGAACGCCATAACTGGGTGAGCTCGACACACCCTTTGCTGCCAAACGCACACTGCGGCAAAAATATCTTACCCGAGGCGATTTGTTCCACTTGCTGGAGCACCTCGCGGTCCGCACGGGCCGAGGTGTTGAGTTCGGAGTGGGCACGTTGAAGCTTCTCGAGCTCCTCTTTCGCGCGCCGCTCCTCCTCCTGAAGCTTGTGGCGTGCTTCAAACACGCCCTTCAGGGTCTCCTCGACCTCCAGCACCCGCGCCTGGTGTTTCTCCCCGGCCGCCTTCTCGGCGGCCCGCGCCTTCTCGGCTTTCGTGGCAGCGGCTTTCTGCTGCCGCACTTCCTTCCGAGCCCTTTCCAGCTCGGCTTTGAGCGTCTCCAGCTCCGCTGTCAACATATTTAAGTCTTAGTTGTTTTCCTCAAAATACAACACACACAGCAAAGTTTCACCTTGTTTACCTTGAGATCGCTCAAGTCTCCTGTTCATCTCTTCGGAGACGGAGTCCGGAACCAAGGTCGATACCTGCAGTATAACCAAATCATTGTTAGATGCAAATGGCCTAGACCATCAACATGCTCCAGGACAGCCACTTCGGGTAGCGTCCTGGGGGCTTATTAACAGGCTCCTACATATTCAAGCGACCCCGATGACGGTTTCTTGAAACCGACTTCGGGCTCGGGGGCTACTCACTCATTACGCCGTTTAGCAGGCTACATTTTTATGTCCTCGAACAAATTTCGTAAAGACAAGGCAAACCGAATGCGCAGAAGACGTACCTCGAAACCTGCTACAAGGTTTTTGAAGACCTCGTGCAGGCCGGCCTCTGCGGACCGGTAGCCTTTGAGCGCCGTGCCTATCAAGGCGCGGTGCTCCTCCTTAAGGGAGCAGCCCTTTAGGGCCTCCTCCACCTCCTCGGCCCATCCCGCGCCGGTCTGTCCTCGGACAGCGGGCTGGGGTGGAGGGATGACCTCGGATGGATCCACCCGAGGAGCCCCCGTCTGTGAAGGCGGTGCCGAGGTAGACTCCTGCTGGACCGATATTTGGCCCAGCCCTTCTTCGATGACCTCGGGGCGCTTCGTCCCCTGGACTTGTTGGGCCGAGGTTTCAACCTCGGCCATGACCGCCGCATCATCGGCCCCCGCCGTGTAGATCTCGGGGGCCAGGGTGGATGTTGCCTCCCCCAGACCGACTTGCATCGGGGGAGAAGCAGTGGGCTCTGGAGTCCCACTGGCGGACGGCAACAGTTCGAGGAGCCGC